>JASDDO010000024.1:772442142-774942142 GCA_030015575.1 Agapanthus africanus | reverse complement strand
TGCGATACGTGATTGTTCTCCATACAGTTCTTTTGTATGGAGCAATATGGACTCCATGTCCATATTCTCATGCCTCCTCTGATGTTCGTTGTCCATCGAGGCAAGCAGGAGGCACTTGGCCTTCGCGCTATCAATCTCCCAAGTCTTGCGGATTTCCTTATCCGCGACACTGGAAGTTGGACCAGGGACAGGGGGAGATTTGGTGGTAAGAAGATACCCCAGCTTGTCATAAGTGATTGCTATCTTGACATTCCTGAGTCAATCTTTGTAGTTTGGCCCTGTCAGTTTGTTTTTATCTAGGAGTAACTTAAGTCCAGTCATGTTGATTGGTCGCTGCAATTAGGAGAGAGAAGAAGAAACACTCAGCATGATGCTCTTGCAAGTTTAGAGTGGTTTTTAGTTTGTCTAAACAGGATGGCTCCCACTGTTTCTCGAATCCCTCCTTAAACCATAAAGGAAGAATTAGTCAGGATCAATCCCACCGTACAATACTTGCTTAACCGTTCAGCCAGGCCGGTGTCGGTACTTCGAGGGAGGTTTTCCAACGCTTTCGCGAAGTTCCTTAATTAGAGAACCTCTTTTCCCTGGGGGCGTAGCCCCGCTAACACCTTTCTAGGCACCTACTAGGTTTATAGCATTGATCGTTAAGTGAGAAATTTCCCGAGGAGTAGCATATACTCACAGTAGGATCGGGATCCAAATATCATCGCGTGACGAAACTGAAGGAATCCTACCAGAATCATCACACTCCAAATGGTATGCAAATCTAGCAAGTTTCAGTACTTATGAAACTCCCGATGTGGATTTTTGCCCCATGCTCTTATGACCTTGACTTTGGCCAAAATATCATAAGTCACATGTCAAGTTCAACCCGTCATTATCCAGGTTAATTTGGATCCATCCGTACCTACCCTTGACTTTGGCCAAAATGGCAGTACGACTGTCCCAAACCAACGCATCTATCTATGCTACACATGAACACCCAATAGCTGCCAATCACTGTGCCTTGACTTTGGCCAACATACACAGCTTGAATACTATTGACTATTCATGTGAAACGACGGAGGGCTACGGATGGTTTTGGCAAAACCGTGAACGTAGTGAACTTGATTTGGTCGATGGAACGAGATAGCTTTTAAAAGGAGTGGCTCAAGCTCCGCATTTAAAAGTTGTTTTTGAAAAGAACCGAGTGGTTTTTCGAAAGTGTTCCAACGACTTTAACTTGGTTTATTATCTTGCATTAGTTCTTTTAATGCGTGATATTCTTGCATTAGTTCTTTTAATGCGTCCCATCATTTAATCCTACCATTGCAGAAAACAACCAAAATATGTCGTACGCTTATGCCATTCGCATTCGCCACGGGGCCCCATCATTACCCGTTAGGTTACTTAACTAACGACAGAGCGGGGGCTGGGCTAGCGCGTCTGTAAAACATAAGCAACGCCTAAATAATATCATATATAGATATACTGCAATGATAAACATTTCAGATCACAGATAAATACATTGGATATACTAGGAATCTGTAATTTGTACGAGCCTGTAACAAAAACAGATTACACGGTCGCGGTGAATAGCCAATACCCCACCCAAGACCCCTACGGGTGCGGCAAACTACCCGCCAAGTACCCGAAGCGTAGCAACCTCCCTCATCTGCATGAGTAGGCCACTCGACACTTCGGCATACCCGGTAGTTTGTGCACCCCTCCATGGGTCTATCCTAGGAGCAAAAACAGTAAAAAGAAATTATACAATGATGGCTACAACCCCGACCCGGTTGTGCGGCCATACAAATAATTATTACATCAATTTACAAATTTACATGAATCGCAAGAAAAGAAAACTCTCGTCTCACAACCCCCGGCTATTCACCCGCGACAATCCAACATATTTATATACACATTCCAGCACATTACAGATCATGTATAACCCCGACCAATCGACTTATAGCGATTACCCGACGTTCAATACATGCAAACATCACAGATATAACCATCATAGTCAAAGTGCAGTGAAGTTCGGAAAAAATACGGAATTATAGGACCCCAAAAGGAAATTTCTTTTCTGGAAAATCTGGGCACATATAATATATTTCAAAAATCCCAAAACCAACACAGACACACACTGCACGAAAAACGATGCAGAGAAGACGACAAACCGCGGCGCTTCCGCGGCACATGCCTACCTCGTGCGGCGGAAGCGCGGCGGTTTGAACGAAACAGTGGACCGTTTTTCATGGGTGTTCACACAAAACCCTGAGCCAAATTTAGGAGTATAAAGTTTTTCATTTTGACCAGAAATAATTTCAACAGAAACTCAGGTTTTGTAAAAGTTAGGTTTTTGGATTTTTTTCGGTTCCGAACTTCGTTACACTTTACTACCAAGCTAGTTTAAGTTTAGTTAGGCTCTGATACCACTGTAAGTCCACGTTGCGACCCCCGGTTCTTACGGGGAGGCGGAAACGGTATAAAAATCAAATTTTTAGCGCAAGGGGCAACATGGACTAAGCAAAGTCGGGATCTTTGACTAAACTAAAACTAGCATACTTAGCTAAAGAGAGTTAGCTACTCGGATGGGGATGGTTATACCTTGCTTGTCTTGAACTCCTTCGTCTTCAAAGCTCCGATGGTGGTCCAATGGCTTCTTCTCGTCGTCTCCGTACGCCGAAGATAGATCCACCTGAAAGCTCCAACCTTTAGCTCCTTCTTCGTTCTTTGAAGAAACTAGTTCACTTGGTTTGCTAAACCTAGTGAACTAGAATGAGTAGAGAGGAAATAGAATGGGATTTTATCTATGGTTCTTGATTCTCAACTCATGAGACAAGAGAACCATAGATCAAGAGAGGGAGAAAGAGGTTGAGGGTGAGAGCAAGAGGAGAGCTCAAGAACAAGAGAGAGAATGAGCAAGAAAGAATGAGCAACTCTTTTGTCTTTCACCCTCTCATAATCCAAAGTGATCATAACTCATCATATCAAAAAAGTCTTATGTGATGGTTTGAAGCAACCATAACCTTATCATGTCATGCACTCATTTTACTCAAATGAGCAAGCAAGTAAAAGTCTTTGGCATGAAATGATAACCATGGTTATCATGATGGTCAACTAGTCAAGCCTAGTCAACCGGTCAACAAGTCAACAAAAGTCAACAAGTCAACAAAGTCAACAAGTCAACAAAAGTCAACAAGTCAACAACCATATCACCATAATACTTAATTAATATAGTAGTTAATCACATATCATATTCTCATTACGGTTGAGCATAAAGTCAAATAGTCAACGGTCAACAGTCAACAACCCTAATGAGAATCCGACGCCTCTGCCTCCCTGTCAACTGTGCATACACACCCGCATCCGCGTTCCGAGGAACACGAATGCAAACTGGATAAATCCAATCCCATAAGGTACACTAGGATCTGGCTTAAACCAAAGCCCGCTAGTGTAAACTGTCCGGACACTGTACGTGCACAAGTGCACGGATGTGACCGAACCCTGTCACAAAACCATGCGACCTGTCGCAATACCATGCGACCTCTACTCTTTTGCCTAAAGGCGAAAAGCTTTCTGTGTGGGACTCTAAAGACTCGACACTACGCTGGCAGTGGGTTTAACCACAGACCGCAAGCGGCACTAGCTGTGCGTAACGGTCCCCAGGTAATGCCGACAAGAAGACCGACGAGGCGAAACCCATCTGAACTCCTACTGAGCCTGAGTGTGACATTCTCCGTACAGTCCGGTCTGTTCGTCTGATACATCGCATGGCGGGCCTAGGGGGCGGTAAACGTCAGTCCCCCAATAGCGGTACAAGTCGTGCCGGAGCGAAGCCCAAAACACCCTGAGATAACACTGGAAACCTACCAGTATATCTCGTTTGCCCTGGCCAGGGACTACTCGTATAATGGCTCTCCTAGACACAGCGCGATGTCAACCCCCAATACCGGGAGAGACGAATCCTGTCTAACCGTCACTGCCTCCAAGTGCTTCGGGACTGCACCCAACCACTACCTGTTTGCACGACTCCTTTGAGCCGTGGTAGGGTAGTGATCAAAGTACAGTGGGAACACACTCGAGGCGGAGTGACAGTGTCAAGTCAGCGGACTAAGCTGTACTCATGTCACCTGGGAACTGATAACTGACGATAGGTATAATACCAACTAGTCAGTTCCCGACGAGTCCTGTCCAGTGTACCCGTAACCTAACGAGCACCCGCATACTATCTCAAGTACGACGTACTGACGGCTGTGGGACAGACCGTCTCCTACACTGGGATGAGAAGCGCATGCGCTGGTCTACTCCGGAGTATCGATGCCCTGTCTCGATAGTCCTGCGACCAGGGACCTGCATAAGGATGTGCTTATAGATTACCCAGCCCTACTAGTGTGACGGCCATCACATCGCTGGTAATCAAGCAAAGATCCTAAAGGCTCTACTAATGTGTATAGGCGATATACAAAAATAAACACATGTACACATTGAAGTAGAAACAAACCAAGTAGCATACTACTATTTTGAGCAAGATTGTATATACAAGGTGAATATCCCAAGCATCCATTAAGTAATATACAAACTAGTATGATACAGTAATAGCCTCTAGGGCAAATACACTAACAGTTTTTGGGTACAGTCCCGAGTCACATGGAGGCAATGAGCGATAGAAGGGGTTTCGTCTCTCCCGGTATTGGGGGTTGATGTTGCGCTGTGCTCGATTGGCCGTAACAGGGAAGTCCCTGGCCAGGGCAGATCAGAGTTTTGCTGGTAAGTGTTACCAGTACTTTCTCGACCCGTTATGAGCCTCACATCGGCACGACTTATCGGTTATTGGGGTCTGACGTTTACCACCCCTAGACTTGATATGCGACATATCAGACGAACAGACTAGACTGTACGGTAAGTGTTACTGATTGGATTCACACGAGTATGAGCGGGCTTGCTCGTCGGTCTTCTGATCGCTCAATACCCGGGTGGCCGTTATGTTTAGCAGACCGCTTGCGGCTTGTGGGTGCTTGATATGATCATCATCTGCTGCCGGCGTATTGACGAGTCTTTAGAGTCCTACACAGAGGTTTCCTGGCTCAAGCGAAATGAAATAGGAGCGCATATGAGATATGTGCGGGACCGAGAATAATGCGTGTATGTGATACCGTATTTCATTCTCGCGATGAATGTTTGTAGGGTTCCTAGGCACCCTAAGGAGGTCTCACAAGGCATCGATCATGCCAATTTCAAAAATACGGTGCCGAGAAACCCTAGACTACGGATCGTTGGCTAGATGTCTAGGCGAAAAAGCAAACTAGTTAACAATTAACTAAAAGAATACGGAAATACCACCTTTGTAGCTCCGGTTATCCACCTCCATAGCTCCGCAACGAAGTATCCTCGCTGTCCAAATCGAAATCCGGGCTCTTGCGTCGGCTTCATCGGAGAAGAAGCGGGCTAGGTCATCGACGACGTGCCGAAGATGATCTACGTCGAAGCATCGCTAGATCAAGCTCCACCTTCACCAAACCATGAAAACTTATGAAGGAAACACACTCTACTACTTGGCAAGAGGTAGAGGATGAAGAAATAGGAAGTGGGTTCACTTTAGAATTGGATTTCTCACTCATTTTCACATTCCACCATTGTTGGTAGAAAGCTTTCTTCAAGGTTGAAGATGAAGAAGAAGAAGATAAATGATATGATAAGTTAATTAAAATTAGAAAAGAAATTAATACTTATCATATTAGAACCATGGTTAAGTGTAGAGAGAGAACTATAGTTAAGTGGAGTGGTTAGGTTTGAACATGAGACAAAAATGGTGACTTCATGAAAGCTTCATGAAGCTTCATGTACATACAAAGAAAAGCCACCATTTTCTCACTCATTTTCTTTTTCCAAATGAATAACTAAATTAAAATAAATGAATAAGAAAATAATAAACCCTAACCACTCATAAAACCATGGTTCAATCTTTACACAAACCCAAGTTTGCATGCATCATCAAACATGATACAAGCAAATGCACAAAATCATATCGCATATGCAATGCGCACATCCGAGCGAGAAAATCCATTTAAAGTGAACCGATACTAGTTAATGCAAAGTAATATATCAAATATATTATTATACATTAAATCATTAAATCAACACTTGATTTAACGATCCGGTCATATCGCATATAACCGGCTAGTATCCAATGTATCGGCTTATCGAATCAATCCTTGATTCGATAACTAGGTTATATCGCATACAACCATTCGACACATTCATCGCGAGAATGAAATACGGTATCACATACACGCATTATTCTCGGTCCCGCACATATCTCATATGCGCTCCTATTTCGTTTCGCTTGAGCCAGGAAACCTCTGTGTAGGACTCTAAAGACTCGTCAATACGCCGGCAGCAGATGATGATCATATCAAACATCCACAAGCCGCAAGCGGTCTGCTAAACATAACGGCCACCCGGGTATTGAGCGATCAGAAGATCGACGAGCAAGCCCGCTCACACTCCAGTGAATCCAACCAGTAACACTACCGTACAGTCCGGTCTGATCGTCTGATATGTCGCATATCTCGCCTAGGGGTGGTAAACGTCAGACCCCAATAGCTCGATAAGTCGTGTCGATATGAGGTCTATAACAATTCGAGAAACTACTGGTAACACTTACCAGTAAATCTCAGCAACCCTGGCCAGGGATTTCCTGTTATAGCCAATCGAACACAGCGCAACATCAACCCCCTATACCGGGAGAGACGAATCCCCTCCAATCGCTCATTGCCTCCATGTGACTCGGGACTGTACCCAAAAACCACCGTTTTTCACGCCCTCTTGGACGTGGTAAGATGGAAATCAAAGCACAGTGGGAACCACACAAGACTCTATGACGATCTCGGGTCAACAGACTACTCTGTACCAGTGTCACCAGAGAACTGCCATCTGACGTGAGGTATAATACCATCTGGGAGTTCTCGGCGAGTCCGTCCAGTGTACCCAGTCTCTACTGAGCACCCGTATATCATCTCTGATGTCAAACACCAATGGATATGGGATCATCCATCGCCCATCTGTATGGGTCGAGAAGGTATACGCTAGTCTACTCTGGTATATCGATGCCCCGTCTCGATATACCCTCGACTAGAGACTTTGAAGGATGTACTTATGGACTACCATGTCCCCACTAGTATGATCCGCATCATAGTCCAGGTAGTCAAGCACACATCCTAAGGGCTTTACCAACATATAACAGAGAGACAATCAGTATACACGTTAAGGTAAAGTTCAACCAGATAGCTTACTATCATGTCGAGCAAGAAAGTCCTCCCTATATATGTCCCAGCATCCACTACAATATACATCCTATGTACAGTAATGGCCTCTAGGGCATACATATAACTAACAAGCTCCCACTTGCACTAGGGCCATCTGTAGCAGTGGTTGTAGTATCTCATACTCAACCATCCCATAAAAGTCTCTCTCTGGGAACAGGCCTTTCGTGAGTGGATCCGCTGTGTTTTTCTTCTGAGTCTACTCTCCTAACCTCGATCCCTTGGAGATCAACCATCTCCATGATCAGGTGATACTGCCTTAGAATATGTCTGGATCACTGATGGGACGGACGTTCCTTGGCATAAGCCACAACTCCATTGTCACACAATGGGAGGAACATAGTTCATCTCATGAACCAATATACACCCAAACAGCCTCTTTGGTAGCATCTTAAGTAGCGATGTATCCTGCCTTTATCGTCTAGTATGTCACGGTATCTAGCTTGGAACTCTTCCAACATACCGTCCCTCGATTGAGGGTAAAGATAATGCCTGCGACTGACATTCAGTCGTCTTTATCACCCTGGAACCTTTCCAGTGATTCTCCCCAGGATCAACTGATACCATCTCACTACATCTAGTGAGATACCTAACATCCAATTAGATCTATCTCTTAGATCCAAAATCCAGGATTTAGTAGGTATCACTTTGATCCTATTTCGAGAATCTTTGTGATAATCGGAGATTGATCGAGCGTAGCATAGGAAACCCTTTCCCTATCAAGAGTATGTCATCCATGTACTCTACGAGGATCATCACCATACTCCCTACTATCTTTTTGTTTATACAAGGTTCATCTACCATTTTGATGATGTCAAACTCTTTGACTAATTCATCAAAACAGACGTTCCAACTCCGCGATGCCTGCTTTATCCTATAAAGCATCTTGTACACGTTTCCGCTGCTCCCACTGTTTACGAAGCCCTCTGGCTGTGTACTTACAGACGCCCTTTTCAAAAACATCATTTAGAAAAGCTGTCATGACACTCAACCACCAGATATCGTAGTCATGGTATGTAGCCGTGGCAAGTAGGATCTGGATGGACTTAAGCTTGGTTACTTGAAAAAGGTTTCATCACAATCCACGCCTGGTAAATGATGCAAACTTTTAACAAGTCTAGCTTTGAAAGTCTCAACTTTTCGATGTACACCAAGTAATCTTCTCAAGATATACTTGCTCCTGATGGGGATTTAACCCTTCAGATAAAGCAACTAAAGTCCATACTTTGTTGGTGTATAAGGATTCCATCTCAGATCACTAAGCATCCAGCCATTCTTACAGAGTCTTACTCCTGATGGCCAGCTCGAAACTAGTTGGGTCATCATCTCATGATGCAATCCTCGCTCCCACTGTCATAGAGTAACCGAAGTATCTCTCAGGCGGGTGAGGAACCTCACTAGATCGGCGGAGAGGCTGAGGTTCGTTGGTAACTATTGAATCCTTTGGTTCTATCAAATCATCTTCTGTAGTTTGCATAGCTGGAACCTTTCTAGTTGTACATAACAGACCTTGCCTCGAGCTTGTCCGGATTTTGCTTTTAAACATAGGCTGGACAACCCCAAATCTTAACTAGCTTAAGACATGTGCTCTTCCGTTTCCATATCTCATATGGAGTGGTAGGCAACTGATTTGATTCGAACCTATTCAATAGGTATGCAGCTTCTTAAGTGCACAACTCCCTTAAGGAAAAGGTAAATCAGTAGTACTCATCATAGAGCACACCTTATCATATATGGTGTGATTGCTCCGCCCCGATATACCATCGTGCTATGGTGTATACAGAGGAGTAATGCTGAGAGAGAATCTCATTCTCCTTTAGAATAATCCAGGATTTTCGTGCTCAAGTATTCTCCTCCTCGATCTCATCAAAGGACATAATACTTATACCCGTATTTCGGTTCTCTACTTCTTACTTATATTCTATGAATATCTCAAAAGGTTCGGACTTGTGTTTCAACAGGAACATATGTCTGAATCTTGAGAGATTATCAGAGAATGTAATGAAGTACAAAGAACCGGTCTTGGCATGTGTAGACAGGGGACCTACATACATCAACATGTATCATCCCAAGAGTTCACTAACTCTTTCTCTGTTTTCAATAAACAGAGCTAGTGTCATTATATCTTTGTGACATGACTGGCAAGTTTCACAAGATGTAGATTCAAACAGATTTAAATATGCATCTACATGTAACTTCAGCTAGTCGGGTCACATTGATCTGACCTAGTCTACAATACCTTAAGAAGGATCCGTTCATTTCTGAACCCTTTCTCTTATGTGTGTTCCATATACTAAGAACTGTAGTTTGATTTAGAACATCAACGCTTTTAGATAACGTGCCTGAACCGATCAACCTTTGATATAGGAAATGTTCAAAACATTATCCAACAATACAAAATTTTATCATTTCTTTACTAATAAAGAGACTGATATGATTTTGTATATCAGGTTCGGTATCTAATAACATTCGTTCAGAATCAATATATTGGTAATACAGGGTGACAGTGACCAACAGACCTGGCTGCAACTCTTGCCCCGTTTTCTGCCTCATGAAACTTATCACCCGTTCTCAGTTCTCTACCTTTCTGTAGCCCAATGTAATAGATTACATATCTGGGATCCTGATCTGGTATCACATACCCAGGACGTAAAGGATACTGAGAAACAGTTCTCTGTAATGTACACACCCGAAGATGATGCATCAGCATGCACTCTCTTCGTTTGGGCGGCACGGGAATTCTGGTAATCCCCAATTTCCTACTCTGTCTTATAACAATTATAAGTTGGAGCGGGACCAACGTTCCCCAGCTCAGTATAACAAGCGGGTTCGGTCAATATTTCGTATTATTATCTTGATTAAGGCGTGATATGGTCGCTACCTGGAGAGAGAGAGAAGAAAACACTCAGCGTGCGCTCTTGCAAGAATAGATTGGTTATTATTTTATCAAATCAGGATGGCTCCCACTGATTTTTATCAAATCTTCCTTCAAACCCTAAAAGGAAAGACTAGCCGGGATTAATTACACACTACAAGTTCGCCAATCTTTCAGCCAGGCCAGTGTCGGTACTTTGAGGGAGGTCCCCCGTGCTTTCGCACGAACCTAATTAATGTAAACCTCGTTTTCCCAGAGGCGTAACCTCGTTAACACCTTTCTAGACACCTACTTGATCGGCTAATTGTAATGTATAAAACTCTCCCAGGAGTAACTCTTACTCGCAGCGGGTATCGGGATCCAACTATCTCATAGGAGGTATGCAATCTCATTGCAAATTTCAACACTTGAAATTCCCGATAATATTTTGCCCCTAGCGTCCTATGACCTTGACGCAGGCCAACAAACCATAGTCCGCTAGTCAAGTTCAACCCGTCATTTCCTGATTGAATTAAACCCACCCGCACGACCCTTGACGCAGGCCAACAAAGTCGCACGACTACCCTAATCCAATCACATCATATGCTTATGCAGATAAGCACCAGTTAGCTACCGCACACTACGCCTTGACGCAGGCCAACAAACGTATCACGAATACTAACTACTACTTATCTGAAATGACGGAGGGCTACGACAGGTTTTTCTGAAAACCTATTGCGTAATGAACTTGATATCGTTGTAGAATCAAATGAATTTTGAAATGGAGTGTTTTTGAGGCTTTTCTAGTTTTGCTAAAGGAGTCACTCCCGGTGAAGGGATCGTCGGTCCTTTCCTCGTCAAATGAGGTGCGGGATATATCATATATATCGCTGTGCAAAGCAAAAACACTTAAAAGCAATCAAAAGACAAACCGAGTGTGTAGCATCTGCCAGTTATTGCTAAAGGAGTCACTCCCGGTGAAGGGATCCCGGTCCTTTCCTTATCGAATAAGGTGCAGATATATCATATATACCGCTGTGCAAAGCAAGAACTGTAGCTACCTATTTTATTTTGAAATTCGATTCTACAACATCTTAGGTTTCTTTTATTTCATTAATCTCATTAATGAAGTCCCATCATTTAAGTACCTAAACATCACAGATAAATACGACGTACACTTATGCCATCCGCATTCGCCTCGATGTCCCCTCGTGCACCGTTAGGTTAGGTAACTAACGGCAGAGCGGGGCAGGGCTAGCACGGGTGTAAAACATAAGTAACGCCTATATAATATATCATATATACTATATACTGTATCTATCACAGAACATCACATGATCACATCACAGATATCGCAGCAGAAGAAACATATGAAATATTGGATATACTAGGACGTCCGTGTTTTCAATACGAGCCAGTATAAAACACGGATTCCACGGTCGGGATGAATAGCCAAACCCACACCCCTAGACCCCTACGAGAGCGGCAAGCAACCCTACCAATTCTAGAGTTAGGAGGCCCAGACTCGACTCCTCGAGTTGGTCTCCCACTGGACTCCAGAACCCGGTTACTTGTGCTCCCCACCTTGGGTCTATCCTAGTGCAGAAAAGTAAATAATATACAAAATGTGACATCTTCCGCTACCTGGAAGTGCCCCAATAAAAGAATATTACATACAAGTTTTTACATGAATGAAAATGAAAAAACACCCATCTCACATAAAAACCCCCGGCTATTCAAACACGACGATCCAATATAACATATCCAGCAACACATAACATCACATGTCATCAATGTAAGTAAATATGCGCATCCCAATTGTCGTTGACATATAGCAACGAAACCGGCGATATCACATATTACACTTACGGTCACAGAAAAGAAAGTGTAAAACCACAACAGTTGGAATCCGCAACCACCTCAGACATCACATGCCTGACCAAATGAATTACTTAGACATCGCATGCCTAACAATTATAAACCCCGCATTTCAGTCTCATTATCGAAAACACTTTTCAATATCGAGTCGGGCAATTCAACAAGATTCCCCACAGTCTGATCGAATACTCGTCGCAAACTTTAGTAGGCGGCCGCACCCCCGATACCGTCGACGAAGTGCACCAAGGCGGAACACCGCTGCCGTGAGCACCCGAACGGATGCTTTCGGCGACGGGGTTCTCCTACAGTCACTTGGTCGGGGCTATGGAGTGAGGCTGTCTATTAAGTTTACCCGGCGAGTATCCACGTACGCTACGTGATTGCGACGGACTTTTGATCACATCAAAATTCCGTGGCAACCGATCAAGTGAGACTAAACTGCTATGTATATAACATTCATTTAGTTATCACATAACTATTGTGAATTCCAATTGTTGTATCCCATTCCAGATAACTAGAAAATGTTAAACTTTCCGATTGAATATTCGAACACCCAAGTTTTCCCGATACAGCTCAACACATGAAATAAGTCTAACAACATTCAGTTTGTGCCTCAGTACCAACGGTCCAGCCGTAGAAGGGTCAAGCCAACGCCTCACATGTGGCACGCCGTACTGCCCCAAACCCTAAGGTTCAAAGGGCAGTTCAAGACGGTCACATAATCGAGTTAAGGTTTGTTGTCTTCTAGAGGGTCCATCGAGTTACTTGCACTACTTAGAATATCGTTAAACTACGGAAAAATCCAACACTTGGAAATTTCCCGACAGGGGAAAAATTGGGTATTTATATCCGGTCGAACTTTTTAACATATTCTAAAATTTATCCGGAAAGCCACACAGACAAAATTTGATACTCCGATCGAAACACCGAATCCCCAAATCAACCCAGAAAATTCAACTCTGGAAAAAATATTAAAAATTCCCAGGAAAACTAGCACACAAAACTAAGAATTATTGTGCAGAAATAGACGCACAAAACGACAAACCTGCCGCGGATCCGCCGCACGAGCCATGCTCGTGCCGCGGAACCGCGGCGGAATGATGGAATTATGGACTCGTGTTGCACAGTTATTCTTAGGATTCCCTGATGATTTTTCTGCACATTTTTATTTTCGAAAAACCCAGATTTTAGAAAAAGGACAGAGAGCATGTTCCGGGTTGGGTTTTCGGTTCGTTCGGACTTCAAATTCCGTCTAGACTTCGCCTAAGGCTCTAACTAGGCTCTGATACCACTGTAGGGTTCCTAGGCACCCTAAGGAGGTCTCACAAGGCATCGATCATGCCAATTTCAAAAATACGGTGCCGAGAAACCCTAGACTACGGATCGTTGGCTAGATGTCTAGGCGAAAAAGCAAACTAGTTAACAATTAACTAAAAGTATACGGAAATACAACCTTTGTAGATCCGGTTCTCCACCTCCATAGCTCCCAACGAAGTATCCTCGCTGTCCAAATCGAAATCCGGGCTCTTGCGTCGGCTTCATCGGAGAAGAAGCGGGCTAGGTCATCGACGACGTGCCGAAGATGATCTACGTCGAAGCATCGCTAGATCAAGCTCCACCTTCACCAAGCCATGAAAACTTGTGAAGGAAACACACTCTACTACTTGGCAAGAGGTAGAGGATGAAGAAATAGGAAGTGGGTTCACTTTAGAATTGGATTTCTCACTCATTTTCACATTCCACCATTGTTGGTAGAAAGCTTTCTTCAAGGTTGAAGATGAAGAAGAAGAAGATAAATGATATGATAAGTTAATTAAAATTAGAAAAGAAATGAATACTTATCATATTAGAACCATGGTTAAGTGTAGAGAGAGAACTATAGTTAAGCGGAGTGGTTAGGTTTGAACATGAGACAAAAATGGTGACTTCATGAAAGCTTCATGAAGCTTCATGTACATACAAAGAAAAGCCACCATTTTCTCACTCATTTTCTTTTTCCAAATGAATAACTAAATTAAAATAAATGAATAAGAAAATAATAAATCCTAACCACTCATAAAACCATGGTTCAATCTTTACACAAACCCAAGTTTGCATGCATCATCAAACATGATACAAGCAAATGCACAAAATCATATCGTATATGCAATGCGCACATCCGAGCGAGAAAATCCATTTCAAGTGAACCGATACTAGTTAATGCAAAGTACTATATCAAATATATTATTATACATTAAATCATTAAATCAACACTTGATTTAATGATCCGGTCATATCGCATATAACCGGCTAGTATCCAATGTATCGGCTTATCGAATCAATCCTTGATTCGATAACTAGGTTATATCGCATACAACCATTCGACACATTCATCGCGAGAATGAAATACGTTATCATATACATGCATTATTCTCGGTCCCGCACATATCTCATATGCGCTCCTATTTCGTTTCGCTTGAGCCAGGAAACCTCTGTGTAGGACTCTAAAGACTCGTCAATACGCCGGCAGCAGATGATGATCATATCAAACATCCACAAGCCGCAAACGGTCTGCTAAACGTAACGGCCACCCGGGTATTGAGCGATCAGAAGATCGACGAGCAAGCCCGCTCACACTCCAGTGAATCCAACCAGTAACAGTACCGTACAGTCCGGTCTGATCGTCTGATATGTCGCATATCTAGCCTAGGGGTGGTAAACGTCAGACCCCAATAGCTCGATAAGTCATGTCGATATGAGGTCTATAACAATTCGAGAAACTACTGGTAACACTTACCAGTAAATCTCAGCAACCCTGACCAGGGATTTCCTGTTATAGCCAATCGAACACAGCGCAACATCAACCCCCTATACCGGGAGAGACGAATCCCCTCCTATTGCTCATTGCCTCCATGTGACTCGGGACTGTACCCAAAAACCACCGTTTTTCACGCCCTCTTGGACGTGGTAAGATGGAAATCAAAGCACAGTGGGAACCACACAAGACTCTATGACGATCTCGGGTCAACAGACTACTCTGTACCAGTGTCACCAGAGAACTGCCATCTGACGTGAGGTATAATACCATCTGGGAGTTCTCGGCGAGTCCGTCCAGTGTACCCAGTCTCTACTGAGCACCCGTATATTATCTCTGATGTCAAACACCAATGGATATGGGATCATCCATCGCCCATCTGTATGGGTCGAGATGGTATACGCTAGTCTACTCTGGTATATCGATGCCCCGTCTCGATATACCCTCGACTAGGGACTTTGAAGGATGTACTTATGGACTACCATGTCCCCACTAGTATGATCCGCATCATAGTCCAGGTAGTCAAGCACACATCCTAAGGGCTTTACCAACATGTAACAGAGAGACAATCAGTATACACGTTAAGGTAAAGTTCAACCAGATAGCATACTATTATGTCGCGCAAGAAAGTCCTCCGTATATATGTCCCAGCATCCACTACAATATACATCCTATGTACAGTAATAGCCTCTAGGGCATACATATAACTAACAATGTTTCGATTGGTTGTATGCGATATAACCTAGTTAATGAATCGAAGATTGATTTGATAAATCGATACATTGAATACTAGTCGGTTATGTACGACATGACCGGATCATTGAATCAAGTGTTGATTTAATGATTTAATGTATAATTATATATTTGATATATTACTTTGCATTAACTAGTATTGGTTCATTTTAAAAGGATTTTCTCACTTGATGTGCACATTGTATATGTGATATATATTTTTGGTGTACACTTGATTGTATCATGTTTGATGATACATGTTAACTTGTGCATGTGTAAAGACTAAACCATGGTTATATGAATGGTTAGGGTTTCGTTTACTTGTTCATTTATTTATATTGATTATTTATTTTGGAAAAGAAAAGGTAAATGGTGGCTTTCTTTGGTTCTTTCATGAAGCTTCATGAAGAGTTGAAAAGGTTAACCATTTTGTTTTCTTCTCATAACCTAACCATTCACCTAACCCTAGTTTGCTCTCTACACTTGACTATGGTTAGGATATGATAAGTATTCATATTGTTTTTCTTTTTAAATATAGAACTTATCATATTCTATCTTCTTCTTCTACTTCATCTTCAAGAAAAAGCTTGCCACCATTAATGGCATATTGATAAAAAGAGTGAGAAATCCAATTCTAAAGTGAACCCACCTCCTATTTCTTTATCCTCTATCTCTTTCCAAGTAGTATAGGGTGTTTTTCTTCACAAGTTTCACGACTTGGTGAAGTTAGAGCTTGATCTTGTGTTGCCTCGACGTAGATCATCTTCGGCATCGTAGCCGACGTCTAGTCCGCTCATTTCTCCGATGAAGCCGATGCTAGAGTCCGGGATCCGACATGGACAGCGAGGGGACGTCTGCGTGGAGCTAAGGAAGTGGAGAACCGGATCTACAAAGGTTGTAGCTTCTTACTTTTAGTTAAGTCGTTAACTAGTTTCACTTTTCGCCTAAACTCTAGTCAACGAATCCGTATTAGGGTTTCTCGGCACTTGTAAAATTTGAAATTTGCATGGTTGATGCCTTGTGAGACCTCATTAGAGTGCCTAGGAACCCTACACAAGTAGGTGTCTAGAAAGGTGTTAACGAGATTACGCCTCTGGAAAACGAGGTTTACATTAATTAGGTTCGTGCAAAAGCACGGGGGACCTCCCTCAAAGTACCGACACTGGCCTGGCTGAAAGATTGGCGAACTTGTAGTGTGTAATTAATCCCGGCTAGTCTTTCCTTTTAGGGTTTGAAGGAAGATTTGATAATAACAGTGGGAGCCATCCTGATTAGATAAAATAATAACCAATCTAATCTTGTAAGAGCGCACGCAGAGTGTTTTCTTCTCTCTCTCTCTAGGTAGCGACCATATCACGCCTTAATCAAGATAATAATACGGAATATTGACCGAACCCACTTGTTATACTGAGCTGGGGAACGTTGGTCCCGCTCCAACTTATAATTGTTATAAGACAGAGCAGGAATTGGGGATTACCAGAATTCCCGTGCCACCCAAACGAAGAAAGTGCATATGATGCATCATCTTCGGGTGTGTTCATTAGAAAGAACTGTTTCTCTGTATCCTCTACGTCCTGGGTATTTGATACCGGATCAGGATCCCAGATATGTAATCTGATACATAGGGCTACAGAAAGGTAGAGAACTAAGAACGGGTAATAAGTTTCATGAGACAGAAAATGGTGCAAGTGTTGCAGCTAAGTCTGTTGGTCACTGTCACCCTGTATTCCAAATACATTGATTCTGAACGAATGTTATTAGATACCGAACCTGATATACAAAATCATATCAGTTTCTTTATTAGTAATGAAATGATAAAATTTTGTATTGTTGGATAATGTTTTGAACATTTCCTATATCAAATGTTGATCGGTTCAGGCACGTTATCTAAATGCATTGATGTTCTAAATCAAACTACAGTTCTTAGTATACGGAACACACATAAGAGGAAGAGTTCAGAAATGAACGGATCCTTCTTGAGGTATTTTAGACTAGGTCATATCAATGCGACCCGACTAGCTAAGTTGCACATAGATGCATATTTAAATCTGTTTGAATTTACATCTTGTGAAAACTTGCCGGTCATGTCACAAAGGTAAGATGACCACAGCTCTGTTTATTGGAAGCAGAGAAAGAGTTAGTTTACTCTTGGGACTGATACATGTTGATGTATGTAAGTTACCCCGTCTACACATGCCAAGACCGGTTCTTTGTACTTCATTACATTCTCTTATAATCTCTCTAGATTCAGACATATGTTTCTGTTGAAACACAAGTCCGAACCTTTCAAGATATTCACAGAATATAAGTTAGAAGTAGAGAACCAATACGGGTATAAGTATTATGTCCTTTGATGAGATCAGGGAGAAGAATACTTGAGCACGGAATTCCTGGACTTTTCTAAAGGAGAATGAGATTCTCTCTCAGAATGACTCTTCCGTATACACCATAGCACGATGGTATATCGGGGCGGAGCAATAACACCCTATCTGATTTGGTGTGCTCTATGATGAGTACTACTGAGTTCCCTATTTCCTTTTTGGGAGTTTTGCGCTTGAGAAGCTGCATACCTAATGAATAGGGTTCCAATCAAATCAATTGCCTACCACTTCATATGTGATATGGAAAGGGAAGAGTCCATATCTTAAGTTTGTTAAGATTTGGGGTTGTCCAGCCTATGTCTAAAAAGCAAAATCGGGACAAGCTCGAGGCAAGATCTGTTATGTAGAACTGGAAATGTTACAGCTATACAAACTGCAGCTGATGATTTGAAAGAACCAAATGATTCAATAGTTACCAACGAACCTCAGCCTCTCCGCCGATCTAGTAGGGTTCCTCACCCACCTGAGAGATACTTCTGTTTCTCTATGATAGTGGGAGTGAGGATTGCATCATGAGATGATGACCCAACTAGTTTCGAGTTGGCCATCAGGAGTGGGACTCTGTAAGAATGGCTGGATGCTTAGCGATCTGAGATGGAATCCTTATACACCAACAAAGTATGGACTTTGGTTGTTATATCTGAAGGGTTAAATCCCCATCAGGAGCAAGTATATCTTGAGAAGATTACTTGGTGTACTTGGAAAAGTTGAGACTTTCAAAGCTAGACTTGTTAAAGGTTTGCATCATTGACCAGGTATGGATTTTGTTAAAACCTTTTCTAAGTAGCTATGCTTAAGTCCATCCAGATCCTACTTGCCACGGCTACATACAATGACTACGATATCTGGTGGTTGGGTGTCATGACTACTTTTCTAAAATGATACATGCTTTCAGAAAAGAGAGTCTGTAAGTACACAGTCAGAGGGCTTCGTAGACAGTGGGAGCAGCGGAAACGTGTGCAAGATGTTTTATGTGATAAAGCAGGCATCGCGGAGTTGGAACATCTGTTTTGATATATTAGTCAAAGAGTTTGACATCATCAAAATGGTAGATGAACCTTGTATAAACAAAAAGTTAGTAGGGAGTATGGTGACGATCCTCGTAGAGTACGCGGATGACATACTCTTGATAGGGAAGGAGTTTCCTATGCTGCGCTCGATCAATCTCTGCTTATCACAATGATTCTCCACATAGGATCAAAGTGATGCCTACTAAATTCTGGGTTTTAGATATATGAGATAGATCTAAATGGATGTTAGGATTCTCACTATATGTAGTGAGACGGTATCAATCGATCCTGGGGAGAATCACTGGAAGTGTTCCAGGGTGATAAGGACGACTGCATGTCAGTCACAGGCATTGTCTTTACCCTCTATGGAGGGACGGTATGTTGGAAGAGTTCCAAGCTAGATACTGTGACATACTAGATGATTAAAGGCAAGATACATCGCTACTTAAGATGCTACCAAAGAGGCAGTATGGATGTATATTTGTTCATGAGATGAACATAGTTCCTCCCATTGTGTGACAATGGAGTTGTGGCTTAGGCCTAGGAACGCCCGTCCCATCAGTGATCCAGACATATTCTGAGGCAGTGTCACCTGATCATGGAGATAGTTGATCTCCAGGGTGATCGAGGTTTGGAGAGTAGACTCATAGGACAACACGGTGGATCCACTCACAAAGGCCTTTTCCCAGAGAGAGACTATTATGGGATGGTTGAGTATGAGATACTGCAACCACTGCTATCAGATGGCCCTAGTGCAAGTGGGAGATTGTTAGTTATATGTATGCCCTAGAGGCCATTACTATACATAGGATTTATATTGTAGTGGATACTTGGACATATATAGGGAGGACTTTCTTGCTCGACATGATAGTATGCTATCTGGTTGCTCTTTATCTTAACGTGTACACTGATTGTCTCTCTGTTACATGTTGGTAAAGCCCTTAGGATGTGTACATGACTACCTGGACTATTATCCGGATCATACTAGTGGGGATATGGTAGTCCATAAGTACATCCTTCAAGGTCCCTAGTCGTGGGTGTATCGAGACGGGGCATCGATATACCAGAGTAGACTAGCGTATACCTTCTCGACCCATACAGATGGGCGATGGATGATCCCTTATCCATTCGTGTTTGACATCAGAGATGATATGCGGGTGCTCAGTGGAGACTGGGTACACTGGACGGACTCGCTGAGAACTCCCAGATGGTATTATACCTCACGTCAGATGGCAGTTCTCTGGTGACACTGGTACAGGTTAGTCTGTAGACCCGAGATTGTCATAGAGTCTTGTGTGATTCCCATTGTACTTTGATTTCCACCTTACCATATCCAAGAGGGCGTGCAAAACGGTGGTTTTTGGGTACAGTCCCGAATCACATGGAGGCAATGAGCGATAGGAGGGGATTCATCTCTCCCGGTATAGGGAGTTGATGTTGCGCTGTGTTCGATTGGCTATAACCGGAAATCCCTAGCCAGGGTTGCTGAGATTTACTGGTAAGTGTTACCAGTAGTTTCTCGAACTGTTATAGACCTCATATCGACATGACTTATCGAGCTATTGGGGTCTGACGTTTACCACCCCTAGGCGAGATATGCGACATATCAGACGACGAGACCGGACTGTACGGTAAGTGTTACTGGTTGGATTCACAGGAGTGTGAGCGGGCTTGCTCGTCGATCTTCTGATCGCTCAATACCCGGGTGGTCGTTACGTTTAGCAGACCGCTTGCGGCTTGTGGGTGTTTGATATGATCATCACCTGCTGCCGGCGTATTGACGAGCCTTTAGAGTCCTACACAGAGGTTTCCTGGCTCAAGAAAAACGAAATAGGAGCGCATATGAGATATGTGCGGGACCGAGAATAATACCAGTATGTGATACTGGATTCTATTCTCGCGATTTGTATCATCTGAAGGTTATATGTGATATAGCTGGGTTACCGAATCAAGTGTTGATTCGATACATTGATACACTTCATATTAGTCGGTTATATGCGATATGACCGGATCATTAAATCAATTGTTGATTTAATGATTTGATGTATAATTATATATTTGATATATTACTTTGCATTAACTAATATTGGTTCACTTTAAATGGATTTTCTCACTTGATGTGCACAAGTAGTATATGTAATATATTTTTGTGCAGTAGATTGTATCATGTTTGATGATACATGCAAACTTGGGTGTGTATGATTAAACCATGGTTAGGGTTTTGATTTAAATATTTATTTATTTATTTATTCTTTTTGGAAAAGATGAAATGGTGGCTTTATTTTTCTTTCTTTGCTTGAAGCTTCTTGAAGCTTCAAAGCATCTTTGAAAGTCCACCACTTTGTCATCATCCAAAACCTAACCATTCACCTAACCTTAGCTTACTCTCTACACTTAACCAAGGTTTCATTATGATAACTTCACTTGATTTATCATTTGAATTATCATTCTTATCATATTCTTTATCTTCTTCTTCTTCTTCTTCAAGAAGAAAGCTTGCTACCATTAATGGCAACATGAGAAAAAGAGTGAGAAATCCAATTCTAAAGTGAACCCACTTCCTGTTTCTTCATCCTCTACCACTTGCCAAGTAGTATAGGGTGTTTTCTTCACAAGTTTCATGACTTGGTGAAGTTGGAGCTTGATCTTGAGTTGCCTCGACGTAGATCATCTTCGGCATCGAAGTCGACGACCTAGCCTGATCATTTCTTCGACGAAACCATCGCTAGAGTGCGGGATCCAATGATCGCAGCGAGGGGACATCTTCACGGAGCTAGGGAAGTGGAGGACCGGATCTACAAAGGTTGTAGTCACATCCCTTTTAGCAGTAAAGTTGTTTACTACTTGTAGTTTCGCCTAAATTCTAGTTAACGATCCGGATTAGGGTTTGTAGGTACAAGAAAAAATTTGAATTTGGCATGGTTGATGCCTTGTGAGACCTCATTAGCATGCCTAGGAACCCTACACAAAGTCCATCAAGACAATAAAAATCCCAAATTTCCTCAAATCAGCCCCCAAATTTGCTCTCATATCCTGTAAGTCTCATATATCCTGAGTGTCCAATATCAAGTAAATCTCATATATCCTGTATCCAATATCAAGTAAATCTCATATATCCTGTATCCAATATCAAGTAAATCTCATATATCCTATATCTAATTTCATGTGAATCTCATATATTATGTATCCAATATCAAGTGAATCTCATATATCCTGAGTGAGTATATTTGCAAGATTATTATGATGATGTTTATAATTTAGATATGTTTACCTATATATTAGCGTCCTATTCCACTAATATATATATATATATATATATGCATATATAACAGCGTCCCATTCCACTGTTATATATACTTAGGAGTAAAAATATCATGAAAACAAGTGTCTAACATCGACACATAAATACTGATCTATCAGGCGCTGTCACCACGACTGGCCCTCCCGATAGGTACGTATCATACGCTATCCCGAAAACTTGAGTGCCTAGCTCTGACACTCGAAATTCGATGTATCCATACGTACATGACTCCGGTCGGTATCCCCACGATAACCTCCGAGTCATAGGTACTGTCACCGATAGGTATGGTTCCCCTGTCAGGCTCATCGGCGTGGTCCATCGAAATACCTTTCATGACCCGGGGTACCTCCAGGCCCCACCATATACCCGCACACGGCCCACGACGCCTCCTCACAGGGGGTATATATATCAGAACCGATAAATCTCATGGTGGCTGCTGAAATATCATATCAAGAGAAACCGGGTTTTTCAAATAATGCATAATTTCATGGAACTACCACGGTCCTCAAATCCAGAAAACATCATGAAAAATCCATATCTCAATGCGAAAATCCATGAATATAATATATGCAACATAAAACTGTAATGTGAGCATATAAAGGAAAAGCCGCTATTTAACTGCAACAAGTTAATATATATATCATGCGGTTCCTAAATTCTCCAAGTCCATATAACGTCAAATAAAGGTGAACATGTAGCTATAGCCAGATATATATGTAAACATGTAGGTATAGCAAGGTGTATGTATCTACCTATCAGTAATGATGTAATACCTTCCAGGTATAAGTATAAGTATGCATGCAAGAGGTACATGTAGCTATGTCTCATATGTGTATATACCTATCACTAATGGTATAATACCATATAGGTATATGGGTAACTAGCATGTAAGCATGTCAAGGTATATGTGTAAGCATATAGGTATACAAGTATGCTATATGTCATATGCACGAAGGAAAATAAGGATCATGTCTCAATATCCCTAAACAATACAATATCACAAAGTATAGGTGTTGTGCATGTCATGGCAATTATTGACGGTGTGAGTGGCATACAATCAGTGCTCGTGCAAAATGAGCCGTCAATAATAATGCAGTGTCCAAAGGGTATAAGTCCAAGCACAACAAGTAATAATATGCAATGAGGTGCATGCGCAAACTCTATATATGCAATAGAATATGCGACTAATATCATATCATCTCTAGCCCAGATGCATAACGCCATGCGGGCGATTCCCCTGTAGATGTTAAATCTACTCACCAACGCTCCTGGCTAAGTAAAGACAACCACCTGTTTCCCTTTCTTCGCATCTCCGAAGTCCCCAACTGCGAACCTAAAACAAAAAACAATATAACAAATATGTATATTAGCAAACGACCAATAACACGTACAAACTACGTTTGACCGACGCGACAACTCCAAACTAACTCTCAAGTGTTCGTCTAGTGGATAACGTGCATAGCGACACAACGAAACCAACTCAGAGCAACAACAACACAGAATACGAACCGTATCGAATAACGTAACGCACGTAAACGAAACACTAGAAAACAAGCCAGTGATCCCAGATTTTTCTATCCAAACAATTTGTAAAAGTTGCACATACCACTAGATAACATACTACACCAGAGACCCTTACACCAAAATACACCACCAACCACCCTACTCTAGCCGCAAATTGCGGCCAGAACCATTAAATTTGCGGCCATAACTTGAGGGATTGGGCTTCTATTTTGAGGGTAGGTTCTAGGTCACTACACTAGGTCACTGTGATTGGAACTTTTCCAACAAATATCTGGTTTGATAGCAGTTCATCCGAGACCCAAAACAACACAAAAAAATACGATATTTGCACGAAACGATACATAATGCGATCTAAACTGAAACTAATATTCTACACAACACCAAAAAGACTTAACTAACAGATAGAGATCATTACCTACACCCACAAGCTCAATGATCCTAGCTTTCCAAGATCTGAGATATCGAAGAGGCAAAACAAGTCTAAAGATGTGATTTTTGTGAGATTTTGTGAAGTTTAGAGATGGATTAGTGAAGGGATTAGCAAGTGTTTAGTTGAGGGAAGAAGAAAATAAGAAAGAGAATGAGAGAATGAAATGATAAAGAGAGAGAGTGAGATGAAGAGAGAGAGGTGAGGATAAGAAAGAGTGAGATGAGTGCACCATGCATTAACATCTCATTAATGCACACACAAGGCTCACCATGCCACCTCTCCCATAACAAAAGCCAAAAGAAAATATCTTCTCTCTCCACAAATATTTAGAGAAAAATGTTAAGGTTTAAACAATGGATTGGATTAGGTTAAGTTGTCATGGTCACTAATCTAGATTAGCACAAACAAACCCTCACATAAACATGCACAAGTGTGTGCAATCCATAACAAATAATAATAAATTATTAATTAAATGTTATAAAATGTGAGGAACCCTAATTGGTAAACTTTTTAGCAAAAACCTGCATTACCGTCTAAACTAACACTAATCTAAATCTAAGGCGTTACACTTTTATTTCATTAATCTCATTATTGAAGTCGCATTTAATTATGGTTCCCAAGCATCACATATGAAACGAAAGCAGTAATATATAATATATATCATATATATATATATATATATATATATATATAATATAAGCATTCGTCTCAGAATAGTAATATGATCTCATCACAGAACATTGCAGCAGAAGATAGCATATGAAATATTGGATATACTAGGATTTCCGTGTTTTAAATTAAGCCAGTATAAAACACGGATTCCACGGTCGTGATGAATAGCCAATCCCTCACACCTAGACCCCTACGAGAGCGGCAAGCAACCCTACCAATTCTAGAGTTAGGAGACCCGGTCTCGACTCCTCGAGATGGTCTCCCACTGGACCCTAGAACTCGGTTACTTATGCTCCCCGCCTTCGGTCTATCCTAATGCAGAAAAGTAAATAATATACAATGGTGACATCATCCTCAACCCGGAAGTACCGCAATAAAAGAATATTACATACAATGAATTTTACATGAATGAAAATGTAAAACTCTCTTCTCACATAAAACCCCCGGCTATTCAAAACATGACGATCCAATATAATATATCACAGTAACACATAACATCACATGTCATCAACGTAAGTAAATATGCGTATCCCAATTGTCGTTGACATATAGCAACGAAACCGGCGATACACCACATATTACACTTACGGTCGTAGAAAAGAAAGTGAAAAACTACAACAGTTAGAATCCGCAACCACCTTAGACATCACATGACTAACCAAATGAATTCCTTAGACATCGCATGCCTAACAATTATAAACCCCGCATTTTAGTCTCGATCTTGAAAACACTTTTTAATATCTAGTCGGGCAATTCAACAAGATTCCCGACGTCCTGATCGAATGCTCGTCGGAAACTTTAGTAGACGGCCGCACCCCCCGATGCCGTCGACAAAGTTCACTAAGGCGGAACACCGCTGCCGCGAGCACCCGAATGGATGCTTTTGGCGACGGGGTTCTCCTACAGTCACTTGGTCGGGGCTATGGGGCGTGGCTGTCTAATAATGTTACCCGACGAGTATTCGCGTACGCTACGTGATTGCAACAGACTTTTGATCGCATCAAAATCTCGTGGCAACCGATCAAATGAGACTAAACTATTAGATTTATAAAATTCAAATTAGTTTTGATTCCAAGTATTGTATCCTATCACATGATACCCGGACGACGTTAAACTTTTCGATCGATTTATCAAAGTCCCATAATTTCCCGAGAGCTCAACACATGAGCACAGTTTTAATAAAACCCAGAAGATACCACAGTACCTATAAACCAGCCGTAGAAGGGTCAAACCAACGCTTCACATGTGACATCGCTGAACTACCGCAAACCCTAGGGTTTAGTGGCCGTTCTGACGGTCACATAATCGAGTTAAGGTTTCGTTCTTCTAGAGGGTCCACAGAATCACTTGCATATTTTTCCGAATACGTTAAACTTGGAAAAATGGGTTTTTGACATTCGATCGAACTTTTTAACTTCTCCTAGACAATATGTGAATAACCCGAAACAATGTTAAAACTATGAATACGAAACACTCCGAATTGCTTATAGTGTAAGATTACATCACATGCAAAATTAGCAAAAACAAACTACACCTGAAACATCAAAACCAACTTACTGGAACACACAAAAAATTTCCGGGGGAGGGGCTCGGATTTGGCCGAGATGGGGGGGTATGTGGTTGTCCAAAATTGCATGAAACCCCCTCAAATTTTCACAGTGTTCATATTATATCACATACAACACTCTGTACTTGTTTAAAAAAAATTTTGACAACATTTTAAAATCGACAGAAACTTCAATTTTGCGTTTCAAGTTTCGGAGTATTTTGTTTTCGTAATCTTAACAAAATCTGTATGAATTTCTATCATGGCTCTGATACCACTGCAGGGTTCCCTAGCATGGAAGCAAGGTTTCGGGAGGCATCTCTCATGCCATATTAAAATTTTGCCATTCTAGCTAACCCAAAAAACAGAATCGTTTATAAGAAATCGACGGAAAAGTAAATGCAAACACTTTGCAAGTAAAGTGAGCAAGGAATACAACCATTGTAGACCGGTCCTTCACTTCAATAGCTCCATGTAGTAGTCCCTTCGCTGCGATCGTATACTTCGGACTCTAAAGAGGCTCCTATGAAGAAACGAACATGCTTGCATCGAAGTCTTCGAGGCCGAAAATGATCTACGTCGAGGAGACACTAACCCAAACTATCTCTTCACTAATTATGAAATTAGTGAAGCAAACACCCTATACTAAATGGAAAGTAGTAGAGGATGGGGAAGTAGGAAGTGGGCTCACTTTAGATTTGATCTTCTCACACTTTTTCCATCAACTCCATTGAAGCTAGAAAGCTTTGAGGAAGAAGAAGAAGAATATGAACTCATATGAATTAATCATCCAAATGAATTATTGCAACCATAGGTGAGTTAATCCCTCATGCCTAACTCCTGTAGAGAATAAACCAAGGGGTAAGGTTAAGGGTTGGGTTAACACATATCCTAAGGAATGACAAAAGAGTGGACTTTGTCAATGTTCTACAAGCTTCATCCAAGCTTGAAAACATTGACCAAGCCTTTTCTCTTTTGTGATAACTTAAGCAATAAATAAAACCCTAACTTAACCCTAGCATGGTGTAAATCTCATACACCCATCTTGCATGTATCATCAAGCATGACACAATACATATACACAAATATACATATCACATATATACAATGTGGACATCAAGTGAGAAAATAAATCATAAGTGAGCTTAATATTAGTTAATGTAATATAATATATCAAATATATAATTATACATTAAATTATCAAATCAACTCTTGATTTAATAATCTGGCTATATTACATATAACTGACTAAATCATATGTAACAACTTATCGAATCAACACATGATCCGATTACCCGGCTATATCGCATATAACCGACCAATGTCACAATTCGTGAGAATATAATACGGTATCTCATATCGTATTAATCTCGGTCCTGCACATATCACATATGTTCTCCTACTCCGTTTCTCTTAAGCCAGGAAACCCTTGTGTAGGACTCTAAAGACTCGTCAATACGCCGGCAGTAGGTGATGATCATATCAAACACCCACAAGCCACAAGCGGTCTGCTAAACGTAACGGCCACCCGGGTATTGAGCGATCAAAAGATCAACAAGCAAGCCTGCTCGTACTCCTGCGAATCCAATCAGTAACACTACCGTACAGTCCGGTCTCTTCGTCTGATATGTCACATATCTCGTTTAGGGGTGGCAAACGTCAGACCCCAGTAACTAGATAAGTCGTGTCGTTATGGGCTCATAACGGGTCAAGAAACTACTGATAACACTTACCAGTATATCTCTGAAGCAGCCCTGCCCACGGACTTCCTGTTATAACCAATTGAACACAGCGCAACATCAACTCCCAATACCGGGAGAGACGAAACCCCTCCTATCGCTCATTGCCTCCATGTGATTCGGGACTGTACCCAAAATCGACCGTTTTGTACGTTCTCTTGAACGTGGTAAGGTGGAAATCAAAGCACAGTGGGAATCACACAAGAAACTATGACGATCTCGGGTCTACAGACTAACCTGTACCAGTGTCACCAGAGAACAGCTATCTTGTTAGTGTATATGCCCTAGAGGCCATTACTGTATCATACTAGTTTGTATATTACTTGATGGAAGCTTGGGATATTCACAGTTGTATATACAATCTTGCTCGAAATGGTAGTTTGCTACTTGGTTTGTCTCTGCTTTAATATGTGCATGTGTTTCTTTTAGCATATCGCTGATATACATATTAGTAGAGCCCTTAGGATTATTGCTTGATTACCAGCGTTGTGATGGCGCTCACACTCGTGGGGCTGGGTAATCCATAAGCACATCCTTATACTGGTCCCTAGTCGTTGGACTATCGAGACAGAGCATCGATACTCCGGAGTAGACTAGCGTATGCGCTTCTCATCCCAGCGTAGGAGACGGTCTGTCCCACAGCCATCAGTACGTCGTACTTGAGATAGTATGCGGGTGCTCGTTAGGTTACGAGTACACTGGACAGGACTCGTCGGGAATTGTTGGTTGGTATTATACCTATCGTCAGTTATCAGTTCCCAGGTGACATGAGTACAGCTTAGTCCGCTGACTTGACACTGTCACTTCTCCTCGAGTGTGTTCCCACTGCACTTTGATTACTACCCTACCATGGCTCAAAGGAGTCATGCAAACAGGTAGTTTTTGGGTGCAGTCCCGAAGCACTTGGACGCAGTGACGGTTAGACAGGATTCGTCTCTCCCGGTATTGGGGGTTGACACCGCGCTGTGTCCAGGAGAGCCATTACACAAGTAGTCCCTGGCCAGGGCAAGCGAGATATACTGGTAGGTTTCCAGTGTTATCTCAGGGTGTTCTGGGCTACACTCCGACACGACTTGTACCGCTATTAGGGGACTGACGTTCATCGCCCCCTAGGCCCGCCATGCGATGTATCAGACGAACAGACCGGACTGTACGGAGACTGTCACATACAGGCTCAGTAGGAGTTCAGATGGGGTTACCTCGTCAGTCATCTTATCGGCATCTACCTGGGGAACGTTACGTACAGCTAGTGCCGCTTGCGGTCTGTGGTTAAACCCACTGCCAGCGTAGTGTCGAGTCTTTAGTGTCCCACACAGAGAGCTATTCGCCTTTAGGCAAAATGAGTAGAGGTCACATGGTTTTGCGACAGGGTTCGTTCACATCCGCGCACTTGTGCACGTTTGCTGTACGGACAGTTTATACTAGCGGGCTTTGGTTTAAGCCAGATCCTGGTATATGATTTGGGATTAGTTTTATCTCTTTGTATTCGTGTTCCTTGGATCACGAATACGGGTGCGTATGCACAGTTGCTTGAGACAGAGGGAGAGGACTTTGATTAGGGTTGATGACCATTGTCATTTTATTAACCCTAATGCTTATGTGTGTATTATGGTTAATTGATTTTAGTTTAATATAATTGTGCATGGTCATGGTTGTTGACCATTTGACATTCTTGACTTGTTGACCTAGGTTGACACTTTGACCATCATCATTTCATTTGGAAGATGCTCTTTGATCCTTGCAATTTGCATTAAAAATGAAATGATAATGGTCTTCATTAAGCCATGACAATTATCTCACTAATTATCAATTCACAATAATTCACACATATATGTGAGAATGCTTCATAATTCTCTCATTCTATCATATAGTTTCTCTCTCTTGCTCTTCCTCTTCCTCAAGCTCTCCCCCCTCATGTGTTGAGAAGCACTTGAGCTTGAGAAAAACCATTCCATAGTAATCTATATTCTCATCTAGGGTTCTAGGATTAGTACTTCTAGCACCCTAGTTACTTCTAGCTTGAAGTTGAAGCCAAAGGTTGAGGCTTTCGGGTGGATCCTTCTTCGACGTGAGAAGACGACAAAGGTGATCCCTTTCTACTACTCCAAGGAGCAAGGAGAGAAGGACATAAAGCCCTAGGTATAACCATTCTACCCTTTAGGTAGTTTCTAGTTAGCTTTAGCTAGTTTTTGTTTAGCAAAGATCCCGACTTTGTCTAGTCCATGTTGCCTAGAGTAGTAAAAATTTGATTTTTATTCCGTTTTCCGCCTCCCCGCAAGCACCGGGGTGGGCAACGTGGACTTACAGTGGTATCAGAGCCTAACTTAACATAAACTAGCTAGGTAGTAAAGTGTATAGAAGTTCGATCGAAAAAATCGCAAAACTACGACATGCAAAACCCAAGTTTCTGTTAAAATTTTTTCTGCTCTAAAAATAAAAATTCATACTCCAAAAATCTTCTCAGGGTTTTATGAAGAAAGCCACCAAAAACGATCCAGTGAATCGTTCAAAGCGCCGCGGTTCCGTGGCAATAGCAAGCTATTGCCGCGCAACCACGGCTGAGTTGACTCGGTTCAGGGTCGAGTTTGGTGCAGTGTTCTTCTGACATGGTTTTGGGATTTTTAAGATGGTTTATTTGTGCCCAGGTTTTCCAGAAAAGAAAATTGTTTTTGGGGACCTATAAATCCGTATTTTTGATCGAACTTCACTACACTTTGACTAATGGGTTATATCTGTGATGTTTAAATGTATTGAACGTCGGCTAATCGCTATATGTCGATTAGTGGGGGTTATACATATCTGTGTTTGATGATGGTATGTGTATATGAATGCGTTGGATTGTCGCGGGTGAATAGCCGGGGTGAATGTGAGATGAGTGTTTCTTTTTCTTTCATTCATTGTAATATGTAAATTGATGTATTATTATTTGTTTGGCCGCACAACCGGGTCGGGGTTGTAGCCGTCATTGTATAATTCTTTTTTGCTGTTTTTGCTCCTAGGATAGACCCATGGAAGGGTGCACAAACTACCGGGTGTCTCGAAGTGCCGAGTGGCCTACTCACGGTGTTGAGGGAGGTTGCTTCACTTCGAGTACTTGGCGGGTAGTTTGCCGCACCTGTAGGGGTCTTGGGTGGGGTATTGGCTATTCACCGTGACCGTGTAATCCGCTTTTCGTTGCAGGCTCGAACGGATTGCGGATTCCTAGTATATCCAATGTATTCATCTGTGATCTGTAATGTCTATCATTGCTATATATTTATATACTATAACTATTTAGGCGTTGATTATGTTTTACAGCCGCGCTAGTGTTGGAGATAGTGCCCTCAGAGTCAATTATTAGGTCACAGGTACGTGATTGTAATGATTGAGGGAGGACCTATCCCGGTAGGACAGTCTTACTCGAGATGATAGTATGCTATCTGGTTTACCTTTATCATCGTGTACTGCTTTAGGTGACATGACACGTCGCTATTACACGTTGATAGAGCCCCTAGGATTCTTGCTTGACCACCAGCAGTATGAGGGCGATCATATAAGTGGGAGCTGGGGGTCTACAAGCATATCCTTAATAGGTCCCTAGTCGTGGGAGTTTCGAGACCGGGCATCGATACTCCATTAGTAGACTAGTGTATACAGTCGAGACCCCGACGAGGGGCGGTGGCCGGTCTCACAAGCCACTGGTGTCAGTTGGATCACCTAAGATGTATACAGGTGCTCATTGGGTTATGAGTACACCGGACAGGACTCGCCGGGAACATGCTAGTTGGTCATATACCAGACGTCAGATGGCAGTTCCCTGGTGACATGTGTGCAGGTTAGTTCATCGACCTGGGGATCGTCATTTGTCTCGTGTGAGTTCCCACTGTACTTTGATTACTACCCTACCACGGCTCAAAGGAGTCGTGCAAACAGGTTTTAGTTGGGTACAGTCCCGAGCCACATGGAGGCAGTGAGCGTATCTTCAGGGGTTCGTCTCTCCCGGTATTGGGGGTGAGGTCGTGCTGTGTCTAGGAGAGCCATTACACAAAGTCCTTGGCCAAGGCAAGGAGATTTACTGGTAGGTATTCCAGTAGTATCTCAGGGTGTTCTGGGCTACACTCCGACACGACTTGTACCGCTTTTGGGGGTCTGACTTTTACCAACCCCCTAGGCCCGCCATGCGATGCTCATAGACGAACGGACCGGACTGCACGGATATTGTCACTGACAGGCTCAGTATGGTGTCAGGATGAGTTTACTCATCGACGTCCCTTTTGGTCAATAGCTGGTGGCCCGTCACGTATTGGCTTATACCTCTGACGTGCTAGTGGTTAAATCCACAGCCACAGTATTGACGAGTCTTTAGAGTCCACCACACTTACAGTTACTCAAGTTTCGGGCGAAACGCTGTAGAGGCCGTATGGAGATATGGCAGGGTCCGATCAGATACGTGCGGTATTGCACGGATCAGGATCGGACAGTTTGTACTAGTGGCCGTATGGTTTTATGGCAGGGTTCGATCAGATACGTGTGGTATCGCACGGATCAGGATCGGACGGATGTTACTAGCCGGCTTTGGTTTAAGCCGGATCCTAGTATAGTACAGTGTAGATTCTGTCTCATTGCATTTGTATCCGGACGGAATACAGATGCGGGTGTGTATGCATAGTATGGGGTTTTCCTGTAATTTATTACGGGACCAGTTTTCTGGAGTTGCCAGTTTGCATTCCGTTCCGGCCGGTTTTCCTTTGTTTCTTTCCCGGCCGGACTTTTCTGATGGAGGGGGTTATTTGCAGTTTTGCAAATAACACTTTGCGGAGGACTTATTTGCATAAGGTGTGATATGATAAGCATCATTGCTTTTCATGCTTTATGTTGATAAGAAAGGATTAGATGTGATTTGAGGTTGATGTTTAGTTTTGTGATGATTATGTTTATGGTTATGGTCACCCTCCTCCTTTTACTACGATCACCTCCCTTCATGCTTCTTATTCTTTCTCCACCATTTCTAAGGAAATTAAGTTTTTGACAAGAAAAGAGAGAAGAAGGAGAGATCTTCATCTTCATCTTTGAGAGTATATCATTCTTCATCTCATTCCATTGCTAGAAAATTGAAAGCACCAATTTTCTATACACCATTCCTCCATCTATGGCAACCAACCCCAAAGTGAGACATGCACTCTACACTACTCTTCCTACAGCATATCTTGAGCATGTCGAGTTGCCGGCTTCATGCGCGAGTTGCCTCGGTATTGAGGTGGGAGCCCGTAAAAGTACCCGGCTTCGTGGTGCCCTTTCCGACGAGGAGGAGACGGACGGAGATCCCGCGAGAAGATCGGAGTGGAGATGAAGACCGGAGGACTCGGATCGTATGGTATACTTCTCTACCCCCTCTCTTGATAGCTTAGACTAGTTTAATGGCACGATCCGGTTTTAGTGCGCGGTGGTGCCGTTTTGCCAAGTCCGCAAAAATTTATGTTTATCACCGTTTCCGCGTTTGGCCGTCGGATTGACGGCCGAGGCGCCGCCGTGCACTTACAGTGGTATCAGAGCCTCGCCATTAACTTAGTCTAGCTTTGTGTAATGTGTTTGCATTTCCGATCGATCAAAAAGTTCCAAAACTGCATTTTAGTTCGCATCAGTTTCTGTTGAAAATTTTTGGTCTCGAAAAATTTTTCAGGTTATAAAATATTGATGTACTGGAAAATCTAAGAGTTCTGTAAAAATTTGACGAAGTAACTCCACAGTTGGAGCGCTGAACCGCCGAGAAAACCCCCTTTGTGCGGCCCTTCCGCCGCGCACTATTCACATCACTTCACCATTTTTTTACAGAGGCCTTCTGGGCTTAAAATATGGGCTTTGGAATATTAAAGTTGGGCCAATTGTTTCTGTGAGTGCTACAGTTTTCTTTGGGGCCCACTTGTTAATTGTTTGATCAATCGGAAATTTTTTAAACACATTTTTCACAGTATTTACATTATATCTGCGACCGTGAATGTCACTCGATCGGTAAATCCGGTCTAACTGCTATAGCCCGGTTAGACGGATTTGCGAACGTGACTTTCACGTTGATGTTCTATGTATTTGCTGTGATGTTGCGGATCGGTCGTGGGGGATAGCCTGGATGCAATGCTAGTACAGTCTTTGTTGTATTATGTACATTTGTTATTGCGGGGCGAGCGTCCGACATGTGGACTGCCGTCACTGCCTGATTGTATTATTATTTTGGGGCACGACCTGGTTGCGGTCGATGTACCCGGTGTATGTATATTTTACTTTCTGTACTAGGATTGCCCCGCGGAGGGGTGCACGGATAGCCGGGTTCTGGAGGGCAACAAGCCCGCATCTCATGGCATTGAGACGGAGGGGGCTTCACTCTAGGATTGGCGGGCTATTCGCCGCACTCGTAGGGGGTACAGGTTGACCCAGGAGGGGTGCCCAAGTTACCGGATTCCGTGAAGTGCTGGGTGGTCCATTCACGGCGATGAAGGGGGCTGCCTCGCTTCAGGTTTTGGCGGGTGACTTGCCGCGCCCGTAGGGGTCTAGGATTTCATTGCACAGGCTATCCACACGACCAGGGGAACGTCGGGTTTCAGCGGCTCTGTGAAACCCGGGGATCCCAGATATCTGTAATGTTTCTGTGATGCTGTTCATTCTCTGTGATGTTGCATTTCTTTCACGCCTTGAGCGAAATATAATATATTGGTATATATATTAGTAGATGTTGTATATGTTTTGCATCCGCGCTAGTCCAGTCCCCGCTCTGTCGTTAGTAAGCTAACCTAACGGGTAATGACGGGACCCAGTGGCGAATGCGGATGGCATATACGTACATCAATATATTTTCGTTCTTTGTGGTGTGATCAATTGATGGGACTGCGTTGATTCGGATCAATGCAAGTTAAACAAACCTAATCTGATGTTGTTGGAACACTTTTCAAAAAGCTGTTATTGCAAGGACGTTCACTTTTGTTTTGCATCGTGGTATTCATTTGGAATATCCTGCTCCTCAGTCGACGAGGCAAGGGCCGAGATCCCTTCACCGGGAGTGACCCCTTGGACAGAAGTTTGCGTCAGGGCATTAACTTCACTATAGCCGATCACTTTTGCTTTGCACCGTGGTATTCAGTTGGAATATCCTGCACCCCATTCTACGGGGAAAGAGCCGAGATCCCTTCACCGGGAGTGACCTCTTTAGTAAAGGTTTTCGTCACTATATTTTCTAAAAAGCTATCCGTTCCTTCAACGATATCAAGTTCATTACGTTAAAGGTTTTCGCCAGAAACCATTCGTAGCCCTCCGTCGTTTCATATGGGTGGTCAATAGTATTCAAGCTGTGTATGTTGGCCAAAGTCAAGGCACAGTGATTGGTAGCTATTGGGGTATTCATATGCAGCATAGATAGATGCGTTGGTTTGGGACAGTCGTGCTGCCATTTTGGCCAAAGTCAAGGGTATGTACGGGTGGATTCAAATTAACCTGGAGAATGACGGGTAGAACTTGACATGTGACTTATGATATGTTGGCCAAAGTCAAGGTCATAAGAGCATGGGGCAGAAATCACATCGGGAGTTTCAAAAGAACTGAAACTTGCCAGATATGCGCATACCTTCTGGAGTGTGATACCGTGAGCGGATTCCGTCACGTTATCATGCGATGATAGTTGGATCCCGATTCCCACTGATGAGTTAGTTTACTCCTCGGGTGACCCCGACTAATTCTTCTTTCAGGTTTGGAGGAGAATTTGAGGTACAGTGGGAGGATTCCAGATTAGATAAATTGGTGACCATTCTGATCTAGGTTAGAGTGCACGCTGAGTGTTTCTTTTCTCTCTCTCTTTGGCAGCGACCATTGACCCGACCCTAAGACTATGACTCAGTGACCAAATTAACCGAACCTTCTTAACACTGGCTTTTGGATTGTCAGAGTTGCAAACCTCATTGCCACTCCTACTTTTACCCTTTTCTCCAGGACACCCCGTTTTACTACGAACGTCCACTTCCATTGGACAAAACCATCGTATGGTTAGATACGAACTCGAAAGAATTTATTCGAGGATGGTTTCCGGTTCTGGAGAAAACGGATAGGATTATTCAGTTGTCTTTTCCTTTTACCCTCTCTCAGGTTACGAGTACTCCTTGGTTTAGGGGTAGTACACCTATTACGCAAATTGGATTGTCTTCTTCCAAACCTTAGGCTGGTGCCGACCGGTAGGGAATGAAGAAAACCAATTAGCATAACGATGGTGTGCAGAAGGTATTAAGTTCAGACAAAGCAAGGGATTGGTAAGAGGGCAAAGTAAATTGCAACAGATATTCACGACAAAACCAAATATTTCGTTACCACTCCCACATCACCTTTGTATTTCTCCAGGACACTCCGTATCACTACGAAGATCCACAGTTTATTGGATACTCCATCGTATGGTTATATACGAACTCGAAAGGAACTTGTTCCAGTTCGGGGATGGATTCTGGTCCAGGAGAAATAGGAATAAAGTACATTCAGGTGTCTTTTATCTTCACCTTCTCTCGCGTTGCGAGTGTTCCTAGGATTGGGACAGTACACCCATTATGCTTATTGGATAGTCTTCTTCCAAACCATAGGCTGGTGCCGAACGGTAGGGAAGGAAGAAAACCATTTGGCCTAAGGGGTGTGCAGAAGGTAACGACTAAAGACATATAAAGGGATTTGGAGAGGTGGCAAAGAATTATACGGTTATAGTTGTGAATCTAGATAATGGAAGAGGCATTACTAGGAATACCAGGATACCCCATCGAAACATTTCAATGTTTCAGTTCACTGTGTAATGTTAAAAGAAAACTGATTTCCCGATTAGACACTTGCTCCAGGGTATGTATTTACCAGGTTTGATTCTCACATCTGTATGGTTTTACAGATGATGAGTGGGAGTAGGTTATTGGGAATTGGGTGATCATCCTCATTATATCGGGATTCGTTGTAATCGGTGATATTTGAGGAGATCACCTGGGCTGTTTGCCGGTCGGCAAATATTTGGTTTTGAATATCCGCAGTTATGCACCAATTTCAAATTGATATATCTGTACGTCTATTTTCATAGAGTGAGATATACCTTTCTGAAATTATGTCTACGACATTTACCTATATCAGTGGATGGTTAGGTAAGGAGCATTGAACAGCGGTGTAATTCTTCTTAACCATAAGTACAGTTTTCAACCTAAGACACACAGTGAATGAGTTATTAGACTCAGTGGACTTATACAGAGTATTGTATGTTGTCCAGTGTCCATTAGGACAGAGGGGTTGGTCCTCATACTATATTCTGTTTACTTTTAACTTCTCTAGTTCTTAGACATGTGTTTCGTTGAAACACAGGGTCTAAGTTTTGAGGAGTTATAGGTATTTGAATAGAGTAGAGAACCAGGTGTAGCAAGTATCGGGATTCTTCAAAGTGATCGAAGATGTAGATACTTATGAATGGTATTCAGTTGATAGTAATAATAAAGAGAAATTGCTTCTCTTTCAGGTTACTCATAATTGGAAGCATTCCTAAGTTGAGTAACGCTGATCGGCCTCTCTCCATTTAGTTCACATGCACTGGAGACAGCTGCATGATTTGAATCTGGTTAAATTAAATCAGTGCCACTGGTTCTATATTGGATGTAGAACAGTTCATATCTTAACATTGTTAAGGTACGGGGAGTTGTCTGGCTTATGCTTAAAACCAGACACTGGACAACTCAAGGCACGTTTCTGTAATGGCTGTTTGTGGGTTGACCCTGGCTATGACGCGGGTTGACTTTCTACCATCTGGATGAACAATAGCAATATTGTTCTAGACTCGCCACAGTTTTATTAAAAATGGATTTTTCAGAAAACAGTAGTGGGAGTATGGTAGAACTGGAAGTGATTCCAGAACCACAAACGATTACTGAAGATTTGATAAGGAACCTAAAGATTCAATCTGGATTGACATTCCATTGGCCACTCCGCAGATAAGGTGGGTAACTTCAGGCACCCGAGAGGTACTTCGGTAGCCTCAAGGACGGTGACAGGGAAATTCTTGTTTACCCACAATTACCATTGCTGTTGTTCCAGGCTGCGAGACCAGGCGGGAGGATGAGTATAGCGTCGTTCTAAACTAGTTTTAGAAGTGTACGTCTATATGACTCTGCCAGAGGGTTGTCGTAGTCAGTGGGAGCAGCGGAAGCATTGGTGGACAAGTAGCTTATGTCTATTTATAGACTCAAGCAGATGTAGCGGAGATTGATCATCTATTTCTGACGTGACAGTCATGGGTTTGACTTCATCAGAATAGGAGATGGATCTGTTGAGAAGGTAGTAGGGTGTGATATCCTGGTATTTGGATAATATACACAGAGTAGGAAAGGAAACTCCTACACTACGATCGGTTATACTTTGGTCGTCACACAGTGGTTTCTCCACAAAGGAAATGGATTTTATATCTGACATACTGGTTACTGGATCTATGGTTTTAGATCTAGATTTGGGTGGTTTCCCAATCAGGGTACTTTGACAGCATTCTAAGAGCATTTAGAATGGACGACTCCTGGCACGGTAGTGTACCTGCAGGTAATGGAGTCACCCTCTCCAAAGGTGTCTTACAGACTATAGGGGAGAGGGATGGGCATGATTGGCAGATCACTTGCTCAGGCAATTGAGTCAATCGTGAGATGTCAAGTACCACACCAGATGTTGTTCTTGCACTAGATGCAATAAGTTGACATTAATCCAATCCTGGAGAAACAGTCGGAAGCAGTTTTAGAACATAAGTGGATGTTCTAGGGATATGATAACGACAGCCTTATTCAGGAGACAGTTATCATTCCAGGCTTCTAACGTGACATGGACGACAAGTAGGTTGTCAGAGTTATAGTTTTCCTTCTGATGAGGGGCAGTATTTTGGACATGTGGTCCAAGGCAATACTGAGGGAGGCATGGCGCGCAGGATACTGATTAAGTTCAGTTGACGATACAGTCTAAGAAGTTTGGATTTGGAGTTCATTTATGAGCTATGTCCCATCAGACATCCAGACACATTCTAAGACAGGTATTGCTCATTTCGGGAGATGGGTTTCTCCGCGAACTTGAGATATAGAGAGACATAGAAAGAAACTACTAAGCGGATCCACTCACTGAGGCTATTCCTCGAACGCAATAGTTCCGCAAACGAGCTTTGTGAGACTGACTAGTAGAGGAGTTGGATGTTCGGTATCACACGGGCTGTGAGTATGCGACATCGCAATAATTAGCCTTGAGTGCAAGTGGGAGATTGTTGGAGATAGTGCCCTCAGAGTCAATTATTAGGTCACAGGTACGTGATTGTAATGATTGAGGGAGGACCTATCCCGGTAGGACAGTCTTACTCGAGATGATAGTATGCTATCTGGTTTACCTTTATCATCGTGTACTGCTTTAGGTGACATGACACGTCGCTATTACACGTTGATAGAGCCCCTAGGATTCTTGCTTGACCACCAGCAGTATGAGGGCGATCATATAAGTGGGAGCTGGGGGTCTACAAGCATATCCTTAATAGGTCCCTAGTCGTGGGAGTTTCGAGACCGGGCATCGATACTCCATTAGTAGACTAGTGTATACAGTCGAGACCCCGACGAGGGGCGGTGGCCGGTCTCACAAGCCACTGGTGTCAGTTGGATCACCTAAGATGTATACAGGTGCTCATTGGGTTATGAGTACACCGGACAGGACTCGCCGGGAACATGCTAGTTGGTCATATACCAGACGTCAGATGGCAGTTCCCTGGTGACATGTGTGCAGGTTAGTTCATCGACCTGGGGATCGTCATTTGTCTCGTGTGAGTTCCCACTGTACTTTGATTACTACCCTACCACGGCTCAAAGGAGTCGTGCAAACAGGTTTTAGTTGGGTACAGTCCCGAGCCACATGGAGGCAGTGAGCGTATCTTCAGGGGTTCGTCTCTCCCGGTATTGGGGGTGAGGTCGTGCTGTGTCTAGGAGAGCCATTACACAGAGTCCTTGGCCAAGGCAAGGAGATTTACTGGTAGGTATTCCAGTAGTATCTCAGGGTGTTCTGGGCTACACTCCGACACGACTTGTACCGCTTTTGGGGGTCTGACTTTTACCAACCCCCTAGGCCCGCCATGCGATGCTCATAGACGAACGGACCGGACTGCACGGATATTGTCACTGACAGGCTCAGTAGGGTGTCAGGATGAGTTTACTCATCGACGTCCCTTTTGGTCAATAGCTGGTGGCCCGTCACGTATTGGCTTATACCTCTGACGTGCTAGTGGTTAAATCCACAGCCACAGTATTGACGAGTCTTTAGAGTCCACCACACTTACAGTTACTCAAGTTTCGGGCGAAACGCTGTAGAGGCCGTATGGAGATATGGCAGGGTCCGATCAGATACGTGCGGTATTGCACGGATCAGGATCGGACAGTTTGTACTAGTGGCCGTATGGTTTTATGGCAGGGTTCGATCAGATACGTGTGGTATCGCACGGATCAGGATCGGACGGATGTTACTAGCCGGCTTTGGTTTAAGCCGGATCCTAGTATAGTACAGTGTAGATTCTGTCTCATTGCATTTGTATCCGGACGGAATACAGATGCGGGTGTGTATGCATAGTATGGGGTTTTCCTGTAATTTATTACGGGACCAGTTTTCTGGAGTTGCCAGTTTGCATTCCGTTCCGGCCGGTTTTCCTTTGTTTCTTTCCCGGCCGGACTTTTCTGATGGAGGGGGTTATTTGCAGTTTTGCAAATAACACTTTGCGGAGGACTTATTTGCATAAGGTGTGATATGATAAGCATCATTGCTTTTCATGCTTTATGTTGATAAGAAAGGATTAGATGTGATTTGAGGTTGATGTTTAGTTTTGTGATGATTATGTTTATGGTTATGGTCACCCTCCTCCTTTTACTACGATCACCTCCCTTCATGCTTCTTATTCTTTCTCCACCATTTCTAAGGAAATTAAGTTTTTGACAAGAAAAGAGAGAAGAAGGAGAGAGCTTCATCTTCATCTTTGAGAGTATATCATTCTTCATCTCATTCCATTGCTAGAAAATTGAAAGCACCAATTTTCTATACACCATTCCTCCATCTATGGCAACCAACCCCAAAGTGAGACATGCACTCTACACTACTCTTCCTACAGCATATCTTGAGCATGTCGAGTTGCCGGCTTCATGCGCGAGTTGCCTCGGTATTGATGTGGGAGCCCGTAAAAGTACCCGGCTTCGTGGTGCCCTTTCCGACGAGGAGGAGACGGACGGAGATCCCGCGAGAAGATCGGAGTGGAGATGAAGACCGGAGGACTCGGATCGTATGGTATACTTCTCTACCCCCTCTCTTGATAGCTTAGACTAGTTTAATGGCACGATCCGGTTTTAGTGCGCGGTGGTGCCGTTTTGCCAAGTCCGCAAAAATTTATGTTTATCACCGTTTCCGCGTTTGGCCGTCGGATTGACGGCCGGGGCGCCGCCGTGCACTTACAGCTAGCCCAGCCCCCGCTCTGTCGTTAGTTAAGTAACCTAACGGGTGATGACGGGGCCCCGTGGCGAATGCGAATGGCATAAGCGTACGTCATATTTTGGTTGTTTTCTGCAATGGTAGGATTAAATGATTGGACGCATTAAAAGAACTAATGCAAGAAAATAAACCAAGTAAAAGTCGATTGGAACACTTTGAAAACCACTCGGTTCTTTTCAAAACTAAACTTTTAAACGCGGAGCTTGAACCACTCCTTTTAAAAGCTATCTCGTTCCATCGATTATATCAAGTTCACTACGTTCACGGTTTCGCCAAAACCATTCGTAGCCCTCCGTCATTCCACATGAATGGTCAAAAAGTATTCAAGCTATGTATTTTGGCCAAAGTCAAGGCATAGTGATTGGTAGCTATTGGATATTCATGTGCAGCAGAGATAGATGCGTTGGTTTGGGACAGTCGTGCTGCCATTTTGGTCAAAGTCAAAGGTAGGTACGGGTGGGTCCAAATTAACCAGGAGAATGACGGGTAGAACTTGACATGTGACTTATGATATTTTGGCTAAAGTCAAGGTCATAAGAGCATGGGGCAAAAATCCACATCGGGAGTTTCATAAGTACTGAAACTTGCTAGCGCTGCATACCATTTGGAGTGTGATAATTCTGGTAGGATTCCTTCGGTTTTATCATGCGATGATATTTGGATCCCGATCCTACTGTGAGTATATGCTACTCCTCGGGAAAACTCTCACTTAACGATCAATGCTATAAACCTAGTAGGTGTCTAGAAAGGTGTTAGCGGGGCTACGCCCATAAGGAAAAGAGGTTACTTAATTAAGGAACTTCGCGAAAGCGTTGGAAAACCTCACTCGAAGTACCGACACTGGCCTGGTTGAACGGTTAAGCAAGTATTGTACGGTGAGATTGATCCCGACTAATCCTTTCTTTACGGTTTGAGAAGGGATTCGAGAGACAGTGGGAGCCATCCAGTTTAGACAAACTAAAAACCACTCTAAACTTGCTAGAGCATCATGCTAAAGTGTTTCTTTTCTCTCTCCTAATTGCAGCGACCATTCAACATGACCGGACTTAAGTTATTACTAGATAAAAACATACTGACAGGGCCAAACTACAAAGATTGGCTCAGAAATGTCAAGATGGCAATCACTTACGACAAGTTGGGGTATGTCCTTACCACCAAAGCTCCCCCTGTCCCAGGTCCCACCTCCAGCGTCGCGGATAAGGAAATCCGTAAGACATGGGAGATCGATTGCGCGAAGGCCAAATGCTTCGTGCTTGCCTCGATGGACAACGAACATCAAAGGAGGCATGAGAATATGGACCTAGAGTCCATATTTCTCCATACAAAAGAACTGTATGGAGAGCAGTCTCGTATCGCAAGATACGAAGTGTCGAAGAAGCTATTTTCGGCAAGATTGGTCGTCGGATCATCAGTAGCGGAACACGTGCTTAAGATGATTGGCTACATAGAGAAGCTCGCGGACCCTGGGACCACGTTGGAGAATGAACTCTATACTGATTTGATTCTCCAGTCCATTCCTTCCACTTACACCCAGTTTATCCTTAATTTCAACATGCAAGGAAAGGAGATTGAACTTTCCGAACTTCTGAACATGTTGAGGAGTGCTGAGGGCACCCTACAGAAGGGTAGGGAGTCATCCACTTTGTTTGTAGGAGGATCTTCCTCTTCTAGGTCCAGGACGAAAGCCAAGGGTAAGAAGAAGAAAGCCCCCGCCAAACCAAGAGGCGGTGTCAGTAAAGTGGATACGAAGAGAAAAGCAAAGGCAACAAAGGTAGCGGGAAAGCTGGTGGGGAAGGAAGAATGCTTCTACTGTCATAAAAGTGGTCATTGGAAACAGGATTGCAAGGCTTGGAAGGCCAGAACCCAGGATCTGAAGCGAGTTGCGGCTTCAGCTTCAGGTGTGTATGTTATTGAAAACTGTCTATCAATAAACTCTACATCCTGGGTATTGGATACCGGATCAGGATCTCATATCTGTAATTCTTTGCAGGCGTTGAGAAAGCGTAGAGTTTTGAAGGCAGGTGACATGACCCTCAGAGTTGCAAACGGTGCTAGCATGGATGCTGAGGCCGTGGGGGACTATCACCTGGGACTTTCGGATGGACACTTTTTGGTTTTGCGTAGTTGTTATTATGTACCAAATGCAACCTGTAATATCATTTCTGTATCTTTATTATCTAAAGAAGGTTATGAATTTGCATTTGTAAGTAATGTAGTGAACATTCACCTTAATCAAGTTTTGATTGGGTCAGGTACATTAAACAACGGTATATACGTATTGAACCAACCACAGATTTTCAATGTCCAGAATACACAGAAAAGAAAGTCTCCAGAAATCAATAAAACTTTCTTATGGCATTGTAGACTGGGTCACATCAATGAGAGAAGGTTGACTAAGTTACATACAGAAGGATATTTGGATCCGTTCGTATATCAATCGTATGCAACTTGTCAATCCTGTCTCAAAGGAAAGATGACAAAGACTCCGTTCACTGGACACGGAGTAAGAGCGAGCGAGCTCTTAGGACTCGTACACAGCGACGTGTGCGATCCAATGTCTACACATGCGCGAAGCGGTTATTCTTACTTCATTACTTTTACGGATGACTTTTCAAGGTACGGTTATGTTTTCTTAATGAAACATAAATCCGAGGCTTTTGAAAAATTCCAGGAATATAAGAATGAAGTAGAAAAACAAACAGGCGAAAGTATCAAGGCACTGAGATCTGATCGAGGTGGTGAATACTTGAGTGCCGAGTTCCTGGGTTACTTAAAAGAGAATGGAATTCTCTCTCAGCTTACTCCTCCATACACTCTGCAACATAACGGTGTATCGGAAAGACAGAATCGAACCCTACTGGATATGGTACGGTCCATGATGAGTAACGCTGAGTTGCCGCGATCGTTCTGAGGATATGAGCTAGAATCAGCTGCATACCTTTTGAACTGAGTTCCAACTAAGACTGTGCCTACTACACCATATCAGATGTGTGTGGGAAGAGACCCTATCTTAATCACATTAAGACATGGGGATGTCTAGCTTTTGTAAAAAACAGCATGCGGACAAGCTCGAGGCACGCTCAGTACAGTGCAAGTTTGTGGGATATCCAAAGAACTCCAAGGGATATTTCTTCTATTGCGAGGAGGAACAAAAGGTTTTTGTTTCTCGCCATGCCCACTTTCTAGAACACCAGTTCATAGAAAAAGAAATAAGTGGGAGCGCAGTAGAACTGGAAGAAATTCCAGAACCACGAGCTATGACTGAAAGCTTAGTAGAACCAGAGGGTTCGAAAGATCAGGACATTCCCACGCCACTCCGCAGGAGTAGTAGGCAGTCTCATCCGCCCGAGAGATACTACGGTTTTCTCATTGACGGGGATAGAGAGGATTGCATTATAGATTGTGATGAGCCTACTAGCTTCCAGCAAGCCATTTAGAGCGTCGACTCGGTAAAATGGCTGGATGCAATGCGGGCCGAAATGGAGTCCATGTACACCAACAAAGTAAGGACGTTGGACATTGCTCCAGATGGGGTAAAACCCGTAGGATGCAAGTGGATCTTCAAAGGGAAGATTGGTGTCGATGGACAGGTTGAGACCTATAAAGCTAGACTGGTTGCAAAGGGTTTTCGTCAGCGACCTGGTTTGGACTATGACGAAACCTTTTCTCCAGTAGCTATGCTAAAATCCATTCGGATCCTTCTTGCCATTGCTGCCTTCCACGATTATGAAATTTGGTACATGGACGTAAAGACCGCTTTTCTAAATGGACATTTAGAGGAGTGTGTCTATATGGACCAGCCAGAGGGTTTCATTCAGAGTGGGTGTTAGTTGTATGTATGCCCTAGAGGCCAGTATTGTACAGATGATGTATATTATATTGGATGGTTGGACATATATAGAGATGACTTTCTTGCTCGATATGATAGTATGCTATCTGGTTACTCTTTATCTTAACATGTACACTAGTCTCTTTATACTGTCTTAAACTTACATGTTGGTAAAGCCCTTAGGATATGTACTTGACTACCTGGACTGTGATGCAGATCATACTAGTGGGGACATGGTAGTCCATAAGTACATCCTTCAAGGTCCCTAGTCGTGGGTGTATCGAGACGGGGCATCGATATACCAGAGTAGACTAGCGTATACGCTTCTCGACCCATGAAATGGGCGATGGATGATCCCACATCCATTGGTGTTTGACATCAGAGATGGTATACGGGTGCTCAGTGGAGACTGGGTACACTGGACGGACTCGCCGAGAACTCCCAGATGGTATTATACCTCACGTCAGATGGCAGTTCTCAGGTGACACTTGTACAGGTTAGTCTGTAGACCCGAGATCGTCATAGAGTCTTGTGTGATTCCCATTGTGCTTTGATCTCCACCTTACCACGTCCATGAGGGCGTGCAAAACGGTGGTCTTTGGGTACAGTCCCGAGTCACATGGAGCCAATGAGCGATTGGAGGGGTTTCGTCTCTCCCGGTATTGGGAGTTGATGTTGCGCTGTGCTCGATTGGCCGTAACAGGGAAGTCCCTGGCCAGGGCTGATCAGAGATTTGCTGGTAAGTGTTACCAGTAGTTTCTCGACCCGTTATGAGCCTCACATCGGCACGACTTATCGGTTATTGGGGTCTGACGTATACCACCCCTAGACTTGATATGCGACATATCAGACGAATAGACCGGACTGTACGGTAAGTGTTACTGGTTGGATTCACAGGAGTGTGAGCGGGCTAGCTCGTCTATCTTCTGATCGCTCAATACCTGGATGGCCGTTACGTTTAGCAAACCGCTTGCGGCTTGTGGGTGCTTGATATGATCATCATCTGCTACCGGCGTATTGACGAGTCTTTAGAGTCCTACACAGAGGTTTCCTGGCTCAAGCGAAACGAAATAGGAGCGCATATGAGATATGTGCCGGACCGAGAATAATGCGTGTATATGATACCGCATTTCATTCTCGCGATAAATGTTTCGATTGGTTATATTCGATATGACCTAATTATCGAATCATTGATTCGATAAGCCGATACATAGAATACTAGTCGGTCATGTGCGACATGACCGGATCATTGAATCAAGTGTTGATTTAATGATTTAATGTATAATTATATATTTGATATATTACTTTACATTAACTAGTATTGGTTCACTTTAAACGGATTTTTCTCACTTGATGCACATTGTATATGTGATATGCTTTTGTGCACATTTTTGTATCATGTTTGATGATACTTGATCATGTGGTTAAGTGTAAAGGATTAAACCATGGTTAAGAGATGATTAGGGTTTTGGTTTTTCATTTATTTATTTGTTTATTTATTTGGAAATGATTTAGATAAGAATGGTGGCTTCTTTTGTTTCCAGTTGAAGCTTCATGAAGCTTTGACTTATGCAACCATTCTTGTCATCATACTTAACCCTAACCCTCTCAAGTGACCATGGCTTATTCTCTACACTTAACCCTAGTTAGATTATGATAAGTATGGGTTTTTATTTTCATTTTAAAACAACTTATCATAAACTAGCTTCATCTTCTCCTTTTTCTTCAAGAGAGAAAACTAGATGCCATCAATGGCAACTTGAGAAAAAGTGAGTGTAATCCAATTCTAAAGTGAACCCACCTCCTATTTCTTCACCCTCTACCTCTTGCCAAGTTGTTTTGGGTGTTTTCTTTACAAGTTTCACAACTTTGTGAAGTCGGAGCTTAAGCTTGTGCAACCTCGACGTAGATCGTCTTTGACACGAAGCCGACGACCTATTCCGCTCGTTTTCCCGATGAAGCCGACGAATGAGTCTAGGATTCGAAAAGGACAGCGAGAGGATGACTACGTGGAGCTAAGGAAGTGGATATCCGGATCTACAAAGGTTGTAGAATCTAACTTTTAGTTAAGTAGTTAACTAGATTATCTTTTCGCCTAAACATCTAGTCTAAGATCCGTAGTCTAGGGTTTCTCGGCACCATTTTTTTTAAATTGGCATGTTCGATGCCTTGTGAGACCTCACTAGAGTGCCTAGGAACCTTTCACTGGTATCAGAGCCTAGCTAGAGCCTTAGGCGAAGTCTAGACGCAATTTGAAGCCCGAACGAACCCGAAACCCTAAACTTAACATGCTCTCTGTACATTTTCTAAAATCTGGGATTTTTCAAGATTAAAAATGCCTAAAAAATTCAGCAGGAATATCTAAGAATTATGGTGAAACACGAGCTCATGAAGCTTCCAAACAGCCGCGGAAACACGGCAGAAGCATGGCTGATGCCGCTGTTCCGCGGTCAACTGTTCACTTTACCCAATATTGTTTGCACAGTAATTCTTCTTTTCTGGTGCTGAGTTTTATGGGAATTTTTAATAATTATTCAAGAGTTGAATTTTCTGGGGTTGCTTTGGGGATTCGGTGTTTCGATCGGGGTATCAAATTTCGTCTTTGTGTATTTCCGGATAATTTTTAGAATATGTTAAAAAGTTCGACCGGATATAAATACCCAATTTTTCCCCTGTCGGGAAATTTCCAAGTGTTGGATTTTTCCGTAGTTTAACGACGTTCTAAGTAGTGCAAGTAACGCGATGGACCCTTTAGAAGACAACAAACCTTAACTCGATTATGTGACCGTCTTGAACTGCCCTTTGAACCTTCGGGTTTGGGGCAGTACGGCGTGCCACATGTGAGGCGTTGGCTTGACCCTTCTATGGCTGGACCGTTGGTACTGAGGCACGAACTGAATGTTGTTAGACTTATTTCATGTGTTGAGCTGTATCGGGAAAACTTGGGTATTCGACTGTTCGATCGGAAAGTTTAACATTTTCTGTTTATCTGGAATGTGATACAATAATTGGAATTCACAAGTAGTTATGAGATAACTGAATGAATGTTATAAATCTAGCAATTTAGTCCCATATGATATTGAAAAGAGTTTTCGATAATGAGACTAAAATGCGGGATTTATATCTGTTAGGCATGCGATGTCTAAAGAGGTTGCGGATTCCAACTGTTGTAGTTTTACACTTTCTTTTCTGTGACCGTAAGTGTAGTATGTTCATATCGCCGGTTTCGTTGCTATACGTCAACGACAATTGGGGTATGCATACTTACTTACGTTGATGACATGTGATGTTATGTGTTGCTGGATATGTTATATTGGATCGTCGTGTTCGAATAGTCGGGTTTTTTTTATGTGAGATGAGTGTTTTTCATTTTCATTCATGTAAAAAAACTTGTATGTAATATTCTTTTATTTGGGGAACTTCCAGGTAGCGGAAGTTGTCACCCTTTGTATATTATTTACTTTTCTGCATTAGGATAGACCCAAGGAGGGGAGCATAAGTAACCGGGTTCTGGGGTCCAGTGGGAGACCAACTCGAAGAGTCGAGTCCGGGTCTCCTAACCCTAGAATTGGCAGGGTTGCTTGCCGCTCTCGTAGGGGTCTAGGGGTGTGGGATTGGCTATTCATCACGACCGTGGAATCCGTGTTTTGTACTGGCTCGTATTAAAAACACGGACGTCCTAGTATATCCAATATTTCATATGTTTATTCTGCTGCGATATCTGTGATGTGTTTCTGTGATGGATATAGTATATAGTATATATGATATATTATATAGACGCTACTTATGTTTTACACCCGCGCTAGCCCTGGCCTGCTCTGTCGTTAGTTACCTAACCTAACGGTGCACGAGGGGACATCGAGGCGAATGCGGATGGCATAAGTGTACGTCATATCTATCTGTGATGTTTAGGTATTTAAATGATGGGACTTCATTAATGTGATTAATGAAAGATAAGAAACCTAAGATGTTGTGGAATTAAATTTTAAATAAAACAGGTAGCTACAGTTCTTGCTTTGCACAGCGGTATATGTGATATATCCTGCACCTTATTCGATGAGGAAAGGACCGAGATCCCTTCACCGGGAGTGACTCCTTTAGCAATAACTGGCAGATGCTACACACTCGGTTTGCTTTTGACTGCTTTTGGGTTTTTGCTTTGCACAGCGATATATATGATATATCCCGCACCTCATTCGACGAGGAAAGGACCGAGATCCCTTCACCGGGAGTGACTCCTTTAGCAAAACTAGAAAAGACTCAAGATCACTCCATTTTCAAAACTTCATTTGATTCTACAACGATATCAAGTTCATTACGCAATAGGTTTTCAGAAAAACCTGTCGTAGCCCTCCGTCATTTCAGATAAGTAGTAGTTAGTATTCGTGCTACGTTTGTTGGCCTGCGTCAAGGCGTAGTGTGCGGTAGCTAACTAGTATTTATCTGCTTATGCATATGATGCAGATTGGATTAGGGTAGTCGTACGACTTTGTTGGCCTGCGTCAAGGGTCGTGCGGGTGGGTTTAATTCAATCAGGAATTGACGGGTTGAACTTGACTAACGTACTGTGATTTGTTGGCCTACGTCAAGGTCATAGGACGCTAGGGGCAAAATATTATCGGGAATTTCAAGTGTTGAAATTTGCAATGAGATTGCATACCTTCTATGAGATAGTTGGATCCCGATACCCACTGCGAGTAAGAATTACTCCTGGGAGAGTTTTACACATTGCAATTAGCTGATCAAGTAGGTGTCTAGAAAGGTGTTAACGAGGTTACGCCTCTGGGAAAACGAGGTTTACATTAATTAGGTTCGTGCGAAAGCACGGGGGACCTCCCTCAAAGTACCGACACTGGCCTGGCTGAAAGATTGGTGAACTTGTAGTGTGTAATTAATCCCGGCTAGTCTTTCCTTTTAAGGTTTAAAGGAAGATTTGATAAAAAGCAGTGGGAGCCATCCTGATTAGATAAGATAATAACCAATCTGATCTTGCACGAGCATACGCTAAAGTGTTTTCTTCTCTCTCTCTCCAGGTAGCGACCATTTCATCCCTTAATAAAGATAATAATATGGATGTATTGACCGAACCCGCATGTTATACTGTGCTGGGGAACGTTGGTTCCGTTCTTTCTTATAAGAGTTATAGGAATGAACAGGATATAGGGGAATACCAGGATTCCCATGCCACCCAAATGAAGAAAGTACATGTTGATGCATTTTCTTCGGGTGTGTTCGTTACAGAGAACTGTTTCTCCATTTGCTCTACGTCCTGGGTATTGGATACCGGGTCAGGATCCCATATATGTAATCAGTTACATGGGCTTAGGAAAGGTAGAGAACTTGGAGAAGGTGATAAAGACATTAGAGTTGGAAATGGTGCAATTGTTGCAGCTAAGACTGTCGGGGAATATCACCTTGCATTACCAACTGGTAATACATTGGTTCTGAACGAATGCTATTACATGCCGAACCTGATATGCAACATTATATCGATTTCTTTGCTGAGTAAAGAGGGATATAATTTTGTATTACAGGACAATGTTATGAACATTTTCCGTAACCAAAAGTTGGTTGGATCAGGCACGTTGTGCAATGGCATTTATGTTCTAAATCAATCAACAGTTCTGAGCATAACTAACACACACAAGAGGAAGAGTTCTGAACTGAACGAATCCTTCTTGTGGCATTGTAGACTGGGTCACATCAATGTGACATGACTAGCTAAGTTGCATAAAGATGGATATTTAAATCCGTTTGAATTTTCATCCTATGACACTTGCCAGTCATGTCTCAAAGGCAAGATGACCAAAGCTCCGTTTACGGGACACGGAGAAAGAGTTACCGAACTCTTGGGACTGATACATAGTGATGTATGCGGTCCCATGTCTACACATGCCAGGGATGGTTCTTCGTACTTCATTACATTCACTGACGATCTCTCTAGATTCGGATGTGTTCCTGATGAAACACAAATCAGAAGCTTTTGAGAAATTTAGAGAATACAAACAAGAAGTCGAGAACCAAACCGGAAAAAGTATTAAAATCCTACGATCTGATCGAGGAGGGGAATACTTGAGCAATGAATTCCTGGACTTCCTAAAAGAGAATGGGATTCTCTCTCAGCTGACTCCTCCATATACACCACAGCACAACGGTGTATCAGAACGGAGGAACCGCACCATATTGGATATGGTACGCTCTATGATGAGCACAGCTGAGTTACCTATTTTCTTCTGGGGATATGCAATGGAAACAGCTGCAGATCTATTGAATATGGTTCCCACCAAAACCGTGCCAACCACTCCATATGAGATATGGAAAGGAAAGAGACCATGTCTTAATTATGTTAAGATATGGGGTTGTCCGGCATATGTAAAAACGCAAAATCCGGACAAACTCGCGGCAAGGTCCATTCTGTGTAAGTTTATTGGATATCCCAAACATTCGCGCGGGTATATCTTCTACCACACCGAGGAACAAAAGGTGTTTGTTTCTCGACATGCCACCTTTTTAGAAAAGGAATTTCTTGAAAAAGAAATTAGTGGCAAGGAGGTAGAACTGGAAGAGGTTCCAGCAATACAGACTACAACAGAAGATTTGGTTGAACCAGAGGATTCAGTAGTTCCCAATGAATCTCAGCCTCTCCGCCGATCTAGTAGGGTTCCTCGCCCACCTGAGAGATACTATGGTTTTCTCATGGATGGTGGGAGCGAGGATTGCATCATGGAGGATGATGACCCAACTAGCTTCGAGCAGGCCATCACGAGTAGGGACTCAGTGAAATGGCTGGATGCTATGCGGTCCGAGATGGAATCCATGTACACCAACAAAGTATGGACTTTGGAAGTTGCTCCTGAAGGGGTAAAACCCATCGGGAGCAAGTGGATCTTCAAGAAGAAACTTGGTGTAGATGGGAAAGTGGAGACTTTCAAAGCTAGACTTGTAGCAAAGGGTTTTCGTCAAAGACCAGGTGTGGACTATGACGAGACTTTTTCTCCAGTGGCTATGCTTAAATCCATCCGGATCATGCTTGCCATCGCTGCATATCATGATTACGAAATCTGGCAAATGGATGTTAAGACCGCCTTTCTAAATGGTGATTTAGAAGAGTGCGTGTACATGACTCAGCCAGAGGGCTTCGTAGACAGTGGGAGCAGCGGCAAGGTGTGCAAGCTGCTTAAATCCATTTATGGATTAAAGCAAGCATCGCGGAGTTGGAACATCTGCTTTGACATCGTTATCAAAGAGTTTGATTTCGTCAAAAACCCAGATGAACCTTGTATTTACAAGAAGGTGGCAGGGAGTAAGGTTGTCTTCCTCGTATTGTACGTGGATGACATACTCTTGATAGGAAATGATATTCCTATGCTGCAATCGGTCAAGCTCTTCTTATCATAAAGATTCTCAATGAAAGATCTTGGTGATGCCTCCTGCATATTGGGAATTAGGATCTATAGAGATAGATCCAAACGGATTTTGGGATTGTCCCAATCCAGGTACATTGACACCATACTAAAGAGGTTTAGTATGGAAGAATCCAAGCATGGGAATTTGCCCACGATCTCTGGAGTCACTCTCTCAAAAGAGATGTCTCCCAAGACTGATTTGGAGAGAGCTCGCATGCAAGGGATACCCTATGCTTCGGCAGTAGGCTCTATCATGTATGCGATGCTATGTACCAGACCCGATGTAGCATACTCACTAAGTGTAGTGAGCAGGTATCAAGCTGATCCTGGAGAGAGTCACTGGACAGCTGTGAAAAGCATTCTTAAGTACTTGCGAAGGACTAGAGATATGTTCTTGGTGTATGGTAACAGAGAGCTCCAAGTGGAGTCCTTTACCGATTCGAGCTTCCAGAGTGATAAGGATGACTCTAAGTCGCAGTCGGGCTTTGTCTTTACCCTTTACGGAGGGGCGGTTAGCTGGAAGAGTTCCAAGCAGGAAACCGTGGCAGACTCGACGATGGAGGCTGAATACATCGCTGCCAACGATGCTGCCAAAGAGGCTGTCTGGATCAAGAAGTTCATTACTGAACTTGGAGTAGTTCCATCCATTGAGCATCCAATACCTTTGTATTGCGATAACAATGGAGCGGTGGCTTTGGCCAAGGAATCCAGGTCCCATCAGCGATCCAGGCATATTCCGAGGCGGTATCACCTGATCCGGGAGATAGTTGATCGCCGGGAGATCGAGGTCAGGAGGGTTGACATGAAGAACAACACCGCGGATCCACTCACGAAGGCCATTCCCCAGATACGGTTTGAGAGACTCTTCGGGATGCTCGGTATGCGATACTACAGCAGCTGGCCCTAGTGCAAGTGGGAGATTGATAGTTGTATGTATGCCCTAGAGGCCAGTATTGTACAGATGATGTATATTATATTGGATGCTTGGACATATATAGAGATGACTTTCTTGCTCGATATGATAGTATGCTATCTGGTTACTCTTTATCTTAACATGTACACTAGTCTCTTTATACTGTCTTAAAGTTACATGTTGGTAAAGCCCTTAGGATATGTACTTGACTACCTGGACTGTGATGCGGATCATACTAGTGGGGACATGGTAGTCCATAAGTACATCCTTCAAGGTCCCTAGTCGTGGGTGTATCGAGACGGGGCATCGATATACCAGCGTAGACTAGCGTATACGCTTCTCGACCCATGAGATGGGCGATGGATGATCCCACATCCATTGGTGATTGACATCAGAGATGGTATACGGGTGCTCAGTGGAGACTGGGTACACTGGACGGACTCGCCGAGAACTCCCAGATGGTATTATACCTCACGTCAGATGGCAGTTCTCAGGTGACACTTGTACAGGTTAGTCTGTAGACCCGAGATCGTCATAGAGTCTTGTGTGATTCCCACTGTGCTTTGATCTCCACCTTACCACGTCCATGAGGGCGTGCAAAACGGTGGTCTTTAGGTACAGTCCCGAGTCACATGGAGGCAATGAGCGATAGGAGGGGTTTCGTCTCTCCCGGTATTGGGAGTTGATGTTGCGCTGTGCTCGATTGGCCGTAACAGGGAAGTCCCTGGCCAGGGCTGATCAGAGATTTGCTGGTAAGTGTTACCAGTAGTTTCTCGACCCGTTATGAGCCTCACATCGGCACGACTTATCGGTTATTGGGGTCTGACGTATACCACCCCTAGACTTGATATGCGACATATCAGACGAATAGACCGGACTGTACGGTAAGTGTTACTGGTTGGATTCACAGGAGTGTGAGCGGGCTAGCTCGTCGATCTTCTGATCGCTCAGTACCCGGATGGCAGTTACGTTTAGCAGACTGCTTGCGGCTTGTGGGTGCTTGATATGATCATCATCTGCTACCGGCGTATTGACGAGTCTTTAGAGTCCTACACAGAGGTTTCCTGGCTCAAGCGAAACGAAATAGGAGCGCATATGAGATATGTGCGGGACCCAGAATAATGCGTGTATGTGATACCGCATTTCATTCTCGCGATAAATGTTTCGATTGGTTATATTCGATATGACCTAATTATCGAATCATTGATTCGATAAGCCGATACATAAAATACTAGTCGGTCATGTGCGACATGACCGGATCATTGAATCAAGTGTTGATTTAATGATTTAATGTATAATTATATATTTGATATATTACTTTACATTAACTAGTATTGGTTCACTTTAAACGGATTTTTCTCACTTGATGCACATTGTATATATGATATGCTTTTGTGCACATTTTTGTATCATGTTTGATGATACTTGATCATGTGGTTAAGTGTAAAGGATTAAACCATGGTTAAGAGATGATTAGGGTTTTGCTTTTTCATTTATTTATTTGTTTATTTATTTGGAAATGATTTAGATAAGAATGGTGGCTTCTTTTGTTTCCAGTTGAAGCTTCATGAAGCTTTGACTTATGCAACCATTCTTGTCATCATACTTAACCCTAACCCTCTCAAGTGACCATGGTTTATTCTCTACACATAACCCTAGTTAGATTATGATAAGTATGGGTTTTTCTTTTCATTTTAAAACAACTTATCATAAACTAGCTTCATCTTCTCCTTCTTCTTCAAGAGAGAAAACTAGATGCCATCAATGGCAACTTGAGAAAAAGTGAGTGTAATCCATTTCTAAAGTGAACCCACCTCCTATTTCTTCACCCTCTACCTCTTGCTAAGTTGTTTTGGGTGTTTTCTTCACAAGTTTCACAACTTTGTGAAGTCGGAGCTTGAGCTTGTGCAACCTCGACGTAGATCGTCTTTGACACGAAGCCGACGACCTATTCTGCTCGTTTTCCCGATGAAGCCGACGAATGAGTCTAGGATTCGAAAAGGACAGCGAGAGGATGACTACGTGGAGCTAAGGAAGTGGATATCCGGATCTACAAAGGTTGTAGAATCTAACTTTTAGTTAAGTAGTTAACTAGATTATCTTTTCGCCTAAACATCTAGTCTAAGATCCGTAGTCTAGGGTTTCTCTGCACCATTTTTTTTAAATTGGCATGTTCGATGCCTTGTGAGACCTCACTAGAGTGCCTAGGAACCTTTCAGTGGGAGCAGCGGAAAGGTGTGCAAGTTGCTTAAGTCTATTTATGGACTAAAGCAGGTATCGCGGAGTTGGAACATCTATTTTGATGAGACGGTCAAGGAATTTGGCTTTATCAAAAATCCAGATGAACCATGCATCTATTGTAGATTTGTAGCGAGAACTATAGTATTCCTCGTTTTATACGTGGATGACATTCTCTTAATAGGAAATGACATTCCTATGCTACAATCTGTCAAGGGGTTCTTGTCACACAGGTTCTCCATGAAAGACCTGGGTGATTCCTCATACATTCTGGGGATCCGGATCTACCGTGACAGATCCAAGAGGATTTTAGGACTATCACAGTCCAGGTACATCGACACCATACTGAAAAGATTCAGTATGGAAGATTCTAAGCGCGGTCTACCGGCTTGTCACGGGATCACCCTCTCCAAAAAGATGTCTCCCAAGACTGATTTGGAGAGGGATCACATGCCTATTATACCCTACGCTTCTGCGGTAGGCTCTATAATGTATGCGGTGTTGTGTACCAGACCAGATGTGGCTTATGCACTGAGTGTGGAAAGCAGGTATCAGTCAAACCCTGGGGAGAAACATTAGATAGCGGTAAATAACATTCTCAAGTACCTAAGAAGGACTAAGGAGATGTTCTTGGTGTATGGCGGAAAAGACATCCAGATTGAGGCCTTTACTGACTCCAGCTTCCAGAGTGACAAGGATGATTCCAAGTCCATGTCGGGTTTTGTCTTTACCCTCAATGGAGGGGCGGTGTGTTGGAAGAGCTCCAAACAGGAAACCGTTGCTGACTCGACTATGGAAGCGGAATACATCGCTGCATCTGATGCCGCAAAAGAAGCTGTCTGGATGAGGAAGTTCTTGAAAGAACTTCAGGTGGTTCCGTCTATTGTTGACCCAATACCTCTATATTGCGACAACAACGGGGTTATAGCTTTAGCGAAGGAACCCAGGTCCCATCAGAAATCCAGACACATCTTGAGGCGGTATCACCTGATCAGGGAGATCGTGGATCGCCAGGAGATCGAGGTTCGGAGGGTTGCTTCAGAAGATAACACTGCAGATCCATTCACCAAGGCCTTTCCTCAGACTCAGTTCGAGCGGCTGATCGAAATGATAGGTCTTCGATACGACAGTACATGGCCTTAGTGCAAGTGGGAGATTGTTAGTGTATATGCCCTAGAGGCCATTACTGTATCATACTAGTTTGTATATTACTTGATGGAAGCTTGGGATATTCACAGTTGTATATACAATCTTGCTCGAAATGGTAGTATGCTATTTGGTTTGTCTCTGCTTTAATATGTGCATGTGTTTCTTTTAGCATATCGCTGATATACATATTAGTAGAGCCCTTAGGATTATTGCTTGATTACCAGCGTTGTGATGGCGCTCACACTCGTGGGGGTTGGGTAATCCATAAGCACATCCTTATACTGGTCCCTAGTCGTTGGACTATCGAGACAGGGCATCGATACTCCGGAATAGACTAGCGTATGCGCTTCTCATCCCAGCATGGGAGACGGTCTGTCCCACAGCCGTCAGTACGTCGTACTTGAGATAGTATGCGGGTGCTCGTTAGGTTACGAGTACACTGGATAGGACTCGTCGGGAACTGTTGGTTGGTATTATACATATCGTCAGTTATCAGTTCCCAGGTGACATGAGTACAGCTTAGTCCGCTGACTTGACACTGTCACTTCGCTTCGAGTGTGTTCCCACTGCACTTTGATTACTACCCTACCACGGCTCAAAGGAGTCATGCAAACAGGTAGTTTTTGGGTGCAGTCCCGAAGCACTTGGAGGCAGTGACGGTTAGACAGGATTCGTCTCTCCCGGTATTGGGGGTTGACATCGCGCTATGTCCAGGAGAGCCATTACACAAGTAGTCCCTGGCCAGGGCAAGCGAGATATACTGGTAGGTTTCCAGTGTTATCTCAGGGTGTTCTGGGCTACACTCCGACATGACTTGTACCGCTATTAGAGGACTGACGTTCACCGCCCCCTAGGCGCGCCATGCGATGTATCAGACGAACAGACCGGACTGTACGGAGTCTGTCACATACAGGCTCAGTAGGAGTTCAGATGCGGTTACCTCGTCAGTCTTCTTATCAGCATCTACCTGGGGACCGTTACGTACAGCTAGTGCCACTTGCGGTCTGTGGTTAAACCCACTGCCAGCGTAGTGTCGAGTCTTTAGAGTCCCACACAGAGAGCTATTCGCCTTTAGGCAAAATGAGTAGAGGTCATATGGTTTTGCGACAGGGTTTGTTCACATCCGCGCACTTGTGCACGTTTGCTGTCCGGACAGTTTATACTAGCGTGCTTTGGTTTAAGCCAGATCCTAGTATATGATTTGGGATTGGTTTTATCTCTTTGTATTCGTGTTCCTCGGATCACGAATACGGGTGCGTATGCACAGTTGCTTGAGACAGAGGGAGAGGACTTTGATTAGGGTTGATGACCATTGTCATTTTATTAACCCTAATGCTTATGTGTATATTATGGTTAATTGATATTAGTTTAATATAATTATGCATGGTCATGGTTGTTGACCATTTGATATTCCTGACTTGTTGACCTAGGTTGACACTTTGACCATCATCATTTCATTTGGAAGATGCTCTTTGATCCTTGCAATTGGCATTAAAAATGAAATGATAATGGTCATGACTTGATTAAGCCATGACAATTATCTCACTAATTATCAATTCACAATAATTCACACATATATGTGAGAATGCTTCATAATTCTCTCATTCTATCATATAGTTTCTCTCTCTTGCTCTTCCACTTCCTCAAGCTCTCCCCTCTCATGTGTTGAGAAACACTTGAGTTTAAGAAAAACCATTCCATAGTAATCTATACTCTCATCTAGGGTTCTAGGATTAGCACTTCTAGCACCCTAGTTACTTCTAGCTTGAAGTTGAAGCCAAAGGTTGAGGCTTTCGGGTGGATCCTTCTTCGACGTGAGAAGACGACAAAGGTGATCCCTTTCTACTACTCCAATGAGCAAGGAGAGAAGGACATAAAGCCCTAGGTATAACCATTCTACCCTTTAACTAGTTTCTAGTTAGCTTTAGCTAGTTTCTAGTTAGCTTTAGCTAGTTTTTGTTTAGCAAAGATCCCGACTTTGTCTAGTCCATGTTGCCTAGAGTAGTAAAAATCCGATTTTTATTCCGTTTTCCGCCTCCCCGCAAGCACCGGGGTGGGCAACGTGGACTTACATATCCGATGTTAAGTATAATACCATCTGGGAGTTCTCGCCGAGTCCGCTCAGTGTACCCAGTCTCCATTGAGCACCCGTATACTGTCTCTGATGTCAAACACCAATGGATATCGGATCATCCATCGCCTATCTACATGGGTCGAGAAGTTATACGCTAGTCTACTCTGGTATATCGATGCCCTGTCTCGATACACCTACGACGAGGAACATTTGAAGGATGTACTTATCGACTACACTGTCCCCACTAGTATGATCTGCATCATAATCCTTGTAGTCATGTACTCATCCTAAGGGCTTTATCAACATGTAACATAGAGACAATCAGAGTACATTTTAAGATATAGAGCAACGAGATACCATACTATCATGTCGAGTAAGAAAGTCCTCCATATATATTTCCAAGCATCCACCACAATATACATCATATGTACAGTAATGGCCTCTAGGGCATACATATAACTAACACTGCTCCCTGTCTCCATGTTGCTCGGGACTGTACCGATCTATAACCTATTTGCACGACTCCATTGAGCCATGGTAGGGAAGTAATCAAAGCACAGTAGGAACTCACACGAGTCAAATGACGATCTCAGGTCGACAGACTAACCTGTACTCATGTCACCTGAGAATTGCTATCTAATAATAGGTATAATACCATCTAGTATGTTCCCGGTGAGTCCTTCCAGTGTAACTCATAACCCAATGAGCACCTGTATACTATCTTAGGTGACTAACTGACACCAATGACTTGCCACCGGCCCTCGTCACGGACTCGAAAATAATACACCAGTCTACTCCGGAGTATCGATGCCCAGTCTCGATACTCTCTCGACTAGGGACATTTATGGATGTGCATATAGACCACCCAGCTCCCATGTATATGATTGCCGTCATAATGCTGGCAGTCAAGCAAGAATCCTATAGGCTCTATCAACATGTAATAGTGATCTGTAATACCACATAATGCATGTACAAGATGATAGAGACAAACCAGATAGAATACAATCATTTCGAGTAAGACTGTTTTATCTGTAGGGTTATTAGGCACTAGAAGAAGGTTCTACAAGGCATCAACCATGCCAAAATCAAATATTTCAAGTGCCGAACAGCCCAAGCAAGATCTTAGACTAGAGATTAGGAAAAACAATGAGCAAGTAAACAACTTTACTTCTAAGAGATAGAGATTACAACCTTTGTAGTCCGTTCCTTCGCTTCATAGGCTCCGTGTTGAGGTCCCTTCGCTGCAATCATCATGAACTCCGACTCTCAAGTGGCACCATGAGGTAAATGAGACACCTTGCTTGTAATCTTCATGATCTAAGATTATCTACCTTGAAGGATCTCTAACCCAAGCCTACACTTCACGAAACAACTTATTAGAGAAGTGAACATCCTAATCTAAGTGGCTAGAATAGATGAGGATGATGAAGTAGGAATTTCTCTCTCTTTTGTTTTCAATTTCTCACACTAAATCATCACAAACACAAAAGCTAGTAAGCTTTTCAAGGAGGAAGAAGAAGATGAAACTTTTTGTGATGAATAATTAATTATTGTTATGGTTACTACCCTTGGTTAAGAATGAAAGGCTTAACCATTGTAGAGAATTAACCATAGGTAAAGGGCTTGGGTTGGGTTAATAAATATCAACACAAAATATCTAAGCTAAAAACAAAAGAAAGCTTCAAGAAATTTCTTGAAAAAGCTAACCTAAATGCTAACCCAAATCAAACCCTAACTTATTTAAACTCCACAAATCATGTTGCATTTGTAACCCTAACTTGTTACAATATTATATATCACATATATAATATATTTTTGTAACAATAGAAAATAATACAATTAAAATATATCACATATATATCAATGTATTATCCCGTTGAGAAAAAGAATCTTTAAGTGAGCTTATATTTGTTAATGTAATATAATATATCAAATATATAATTATACATTAAATTATCGTATCAACACTTGATCCGACAATCCAGCTATATCGCATATAACCGACTAATATAACATGTACCGATTCATCGAATCAACACTTGATCCGATGACCCGGCTATATCTCATATACCCGGCCGATATCAAATATCGTGAGAATAGAATACGGTATCTCATATCGTAATATGATCGGTCCCGCGCATATCACATATGTGCTCCTACTCCGTTTTGCCTGAGCCAGGAAACCTCTGTATAGGACTCTAAAGAATCGTCAATACGCCGGCAGTAGGTGATGATCATATCAAACACCCAAAAGCTGCAAGCGGTCAGCTAAACATAACAGCCACCCAGGTAATGAGCGATCAGAAGATCAACAAGCAAGCCTGTACATTCTCCTGTGAATCCAATCAGTAACACTACCGTACAGTCCGGTCTTTTCGTCTGATATGTCGCATATCTAGTCTAGGGGTGGTAAATGTCAGACCCCAGTAACCGATAAGTCGTGTCGATATATGGCTCATAACGGGTCGAGAAACTACTGATAACTCTTACCAGTAGCACTCCATATCAGCCCTGGCCAGGGACTTTCAGTTATAACCAATCGAACACAGCTGTCACGCCCCGCTTCCCAGAGTATGCTAAGGTAGGCACGTGACATAGCCAACCATGCTACCTGTGGATAGGAATTATCCTTCCACAGTCACATTATGGCTGTAGAGATATCAAGAACAAAATAAACCTATCTAGTACATGTCCATAAGCCAAAATAAAATGAGTCAAAAATAAATAATGCGGAAGCAAGAGATCCAAAACAAGAATAACTGGAATGTATGTCCCATAATGCGGGCTCACATCAGGAATAAAATGCTGAAAATTAAAAGAACTAACTACTACTGAGTCCTCACTGCTCAGCCTGCTGGCTGAAGTACTCCTGCTCGGACTGCAGCAAAGGTACGGAATCTGGCCCATGCAAAACCCAGACATCAGCGCGTCATGTCATCAAGTAATAAAATCTAAACAGGGTAAAAAGACATGCAAGTATAAACATAAATGGTAAGGTAGGTGTAACAGCAACATAAATCAGGGCAGTGAAGGGAAGTGTGCAGTGAGTAAACTAAACTGGTTTATTGGGTCAACTACTCTCAAGTCTTTGAAATCAATTTGATGAATCATCGATGTAACTCAATAGTATCCCATGCATGCCCGGGACCACGGTCTATGACTCTCGGGCTGAAACCGAGACATGCCGCTAGGCACTAAAACAGGAAATATGTAAAGACGAACGATGTCAGCAGCAGCATCCCGAGGCTGGCCTAGCCTCTAAAACTGATCAGTATAAGCAAGCAACTGTCGAGTTACAAGTCAGGTTTCATCATTGATTTCCCCATACCCACAAGTTATATGTGTTCAAGTCATGTATTAAATAATCTAGAGCTAATGCCAATACAGGATCAGGCAGGTACAAGTTTGTCTGGATAGACAACAGAAACGGTCCGTAAGGACAACAAGTCAGGTTTGTTGGCATTAGACACAAAATCAGGTAACAGGTAAGACCATGGTACATCAGGTCTAGCTAGGTAATATATAAAGGTGTCATGTTATGTCAAGAGTTGTACGGTACCATGTAGGGTCAAGTAATTGTTAGTTGTATGTATGCCCTAGAGGCCAGTATTGTACAGATGATGTATATTATATTGGATGCTTGGACATATATAGAGATGACTTTCTTGCTCGATATGAAAGTATACTATTTGGTTGCTCTTTATCTTAACATGTACACTAGTCTCTTTAAACTGTCTTATAGTTACATGTTGATAAAGCCCTTAGAATGGGTACTTGACTACCTGGACTATGATGCAGATCATATTAGTGGGGACATGGTAGTCCATAGGTACATCCTTTAAGGTCCCTAGTCGTGGGTGTATCGAGACGGGGCATCGATATACCAGTGTAGACTAGCCTATACGCTTCTCGACCCATGAGATGGGCGATGGATGATCCCATATCCATTGGTGTTTGACATCAGAGATGGTATACGGGTGCTCAGTGGAGACTGGGTACACTGGACGGACTCGCCGAGAACTCCCAGATGGTATTATACCTCACGTCAGATGGCAGTTCTCAGGTGACACTTGTGCAGGTTAGTCTGTAGACCCGAGATCGTCATAGAGTCTTGTGTGATTCCCACTGTGCTTTGATCTCCACCTTACCACGTCCATGAGGGCGTGCAAAACGGTGGTTTTTGGGTACAGTCCCGAGTCACATGGAGGCAATGAGTGATAGGAGGGGTTTCGTCTCTCCCGGTATTGGGGGTTGATGTTGCGCTGTGCTCGATTGGCCGTAACAGGGAAGTCCCTGGCCAGGGCTGATCAGAGATTTGCTGGTAAGTGTTACCAGTAGTTTCTCGACCCGTTATGAGCCTCACATCGGCACGACTTATCGGTTATTGGGGTCTGACGTTTACCACCGCTAGACTTGATATGCGATATATCAGACGAACAGACCGGACTGTACGGTAAGTGTTACTGGTTGGATTCACAGGAGTGTGAGCGGGCTAGCTCGTCGATCTTCTGATCGCTCAATACCCAGGTGGCTGTTATGTTTAGAAGACCGCTTGCGGCTTGTGGGTGCTTGATATGATCATCATATGCTGCCGGCGTATTGACGAGTCTTTAGAGTCCTACACAGAGGTTTCCTGGCTCAAGCGAAACGAAATAGGAGCGCATACGAGATATGTGCGGGACCGAGAGTAATGCGTGTATGTGATACCGTATTTCATTCTCGCCATGAATGTTTCGATTGGTTGTATGCGATATAACCTAGTTATCGAATCGAAGATTGATTCGATAAGTCGATACATTGTATACTAGTCGGTTATGTGCGACATGACCGGATCATTGAATCAAGTGTTGATTTAATGATTTAATGTATAATTATATATTTGATATATTACTTTGCATTAACTAGTATTGGTTCACTTTAAAAGGATTTTCTTACTTGATGTGCACATTGTATATGTGATATATTTTTGTGTGCACTTGATTGTATCATGTTGGATGATACATGTTAACTTGAGTTTGTGTAAAGATTAAACCATGCTTATATGAATGGTTAGGGTTTTGTTTACTTATTCATTTATTTATTTTGATTATTGATTTTGGAAAAGAAAATGGAAATGGTTGCTTTTCTTGTTTCTTTCATGAAGCTTCATGAAGGGTTGAAACCTTGACCATTTTTGTTTTCTTCTCTTAACCTAACCATTCACCTAACCCTAGTTTATTCTCTACACTTGACCATGGTTAGTATATGATAAGTATTCATATTATTTTCATTTTTAATCTAACACTTATCATATTCTTTCTTCTTCTTCATCATCTTCATCAAGAAGAAAGCCTGACTCCATTAATGGCACCTTGAGTAAAAGAGTGAGAAATCCAATTCTAAAGTGAACCCACCTCCTATTTCTTCATCCTCCACCTCTTGCCAAGTAGTATAGGGTGTTTTCTTCACCAGTTTCACGACTTGGTGAAGTTGGAGCTTGATCTTGTGTAGCCTCGACGTAGATCATCTTCGGCATCGTAGCCGACGACTAGTCCGCTCATTTCTCCGATGAAGCCGATGCTAGAGTCCGAGATCCGACATGGACAGCAAGGGGACGTCTACGTGGAGCTAAGGAAGTGGAGAACCGGATCTACAAAGGTTGTAACCTCTTTCTTTTAGTTAAAATGTTAACTAGTTTCACTTTTTCGCCTAAACTCTAGTCAACGAATCCGTATTAGGGTTTCTCGGCACTTGTAAAATTTGAAATTGGCATGGTTGATACCATGCGAGACCTCATTAGCGTGCCTAGGAACCCTACAGTGGTATCAGAGACTAGCTAGAGCCTTAGGCGAAGTGTAGACGACGTTTGAAATCCGAACGAACATCGAAACCCTAACCCAAATTGCTCTCTGGACTTTTTTCAAAAACTGGGTTTTTTCCAGATTAAAAATGCTTAAAAAATTCAGCAGGGAATTCTAAAAATTACGGTGCAAAAATTACCTCATGATGTGTCTAATGCGCGGCGGAACCGCGGCAGAAGCCTGGCTTCTGCGGCGGTTCCGCGGCCGAATGATGGGATTTTCCACCATTATTTGCACAGTAATTCATGTTTTCAGGTGCTGAGTTTTCTGGGAATTTTTAATATTTACTCAATTGTTGAGTATTTTGGGTTGTATTGGGAGTTCGTAGATTCGATCGGATTATCAGACTTTGTCTATGTGTTTTTCCAGATAATTTTAGAATATGTTAAAAAGTTCGACCGGATGTAAATACCCAATCTTTCCCCTGCAGGGAAATTTCCAATTGTTGGACTTTTCCGTAGTTTATTGACGTTCTAACTAGTGCAAGTAACGCGATGGTCCCTCTAGAAGACAACAAACCTTAACTCGATTATGTGACCGTCTTGAACTGCCCTTTGAACCTTAGGGTTTGGGGCAGTACGGCGTGCCACATGTGAGGCGTTGGCTTGACCCTTCTATGGCTGGACCGTTGGTACTGAGGCATGAAGTGAATGTCTTTGAACTTATTTCATGTGTTGAAAGGTTTCGGGAAAACTTGGGTGTTCGAATGTTCGATCGGAAAGTTTAATATTTTCTATTTATCAGGAATGGGATACAATAATTGGAATTCACAAACAGTTATGAGATAACTGAATGAATGTTATAAATCTAGCGGTTTAGTCTCACTTGATATTGAAAAGAGTTTTCGATAATGAGACTAAAATGCGGGGTTTATAATTGTTAGGCATGTGATGTCTAAGTATTTCATTTGATTAGGCATGCGATGTCTAAAGAGGTTGCGGATTCCAACTGTTGTAGTTTTACACTTTCTTTTCTGTGACCGTAAGTGTAGTATGTAGTGGTATTGCCAATTGCCGTTACTATACGTTGACGACAATCGGTGTATGCATGCTTACTTACGTTGATGACATGTGATATTATGTGTTGCTGGATATGTTATATTGGATTGTCGTGTTTGAATAGCCGGGGGTTTTTATGTGAGATGAGTGTTTTTCATTTTCATTCATGTAAAAACTTGTATGTAATATTCTTTTATTGGGGCACTTCCAGGTTGCGGAAGATGTCTCCGTTGATGTATATTATTTACTTTTCCGCATTAGGATAGACCCAAGAAGGGGAGCACAAGTAACCGGGTTCTAGGGTCCAGTGGGGGACCATCTCGAGGAGTCGAGTCCGGGTCTCCTAACCCTAGAATTGGTAGGGTTGCTTGCCGCTCTCATAGGGGTCTAGGGATATGGGATTGGCTATTCATCACGACCGTGGAATCCGTGTTTTATACTGGCTCGTATTAAAAACACGGACGTCCTAGTATATCCAATATTTCATATGATATTTTCTGCTGCGATATCTGTGATGTGATCATTTGATATGTTCTGATGGATACAGTATATGGTATATATGATATATTGTATAGATGTTACTTATGTTTTGCACCCGCACTAGCCCTGCCCTGCTCTGTCTTTAGTTACCTAACCTAACGGTGCACGAGGGGACATCGAGGCGAATGCGGATGGCATAAGTGTACGTCGTATTTATCTGTGATGTTTAGGTGACATAAATGATGGGACTTCATTAATGTGATTAATGAAAGAAAAGAAACCTAAAAGATGTTGTAGAATCAAATTTTAAACAATAAAAAGGGTAGCTACACTTTTGCTTTGCATAGCGGTATATATGATATACCCTGCACCTTATTCGATGAGGAAAGGGCCGGGATCCCTTCACCGGGAGTGACCCCTTTAGCAATAACTGGCAGATGCTACACACTCGGTTTGACTTTTGATTGCTTCTATAGTTTTTTCTTTGCACAGTGATATATATGATATATCCCGCACCTCATTCGACGAGGAAAGGGCCGACGATCCCTTCACCGGGAGTGACCCCTTTAGCAAAAACTAGAAAAGCCTCAAAATCACTCCATTTCAAAACTTCACTTGATTCTACAATGATATCAAATTCATTACGCAATAGGTTTCAAAAAAACCTGTCGTAGTCCTCCGTCATTTCAGATAAATCCTACTTAGTATTCGTGCTACGTTTGTTGGCCTGCATCAAGGCGTAGTGTGCGGTAGCTAACTAGTATTTATCTGTTAATGCATGTGATGCAGATTGGATTAGGGTAGTCGTGCGACTTTGTTGGCCTGCGTCAAGGGTCGTACGGGTGGGTTTAATTCAATCAAGAAATGACGGGTTGAACTTGACTAGCGCACTATGGTTTGTTGGCCTGCGTCAAGGTCATAGGACGCTAGGGGCAAAATATTATCGGGAATTTCAAGTGTTGAAATTTGCAATGAGATTGCATACCTTCTATGAGATAGTTGGATCCCGATACCCACTGTGAGTAAGAATTACTCCTGGGAGAGTTTTGCACATTACAATTAGCCGATCAAGTAGGTGTCTCGAAAGGTGTCAACGGGGTTACGCCTCTGGGAAAATGAGGTTTACTTTAATTAGGTCCGTGCGAAAGCACGGGGAACCTCCCTCAAAGTACCGACACTGGCCTGGCTGAAAGATCGACGAAGTTGTAGGGTGTAATTAATCCCGGCTAGTCTTTCCTTTTAGGGTTTGAAGGAAGATTTGATAAAAACCAGTGGGAGCCATCCTGATTAGATAAGATAATAACCAATCTGATCTTGCACGAGCATACGCTAAAATGTTTTCTTCTCTCTCTCTCCAGGTATGTCATGCCCTAATCAAGATAATAATATGGATGTATTGACCGAACCCGCATGTTATACTGTGCTGGGGAACGTTGGTTCCGTTTTTTCTTATAAGAGTTATAGGACTGAACAGGATATAGGGGAATACCAGGATTCCCATGCCACCCGAATGAAGAAAGTACGTGATGATGCATTTTCTTCGGGTGTGTTCGTTAGAGAGAACTGTTTCTCCATTTGCTCTACGTCCTGGGTATTAGATACCGGGTCAGGATCACATATATGTAATCAGTTACATGGGCTCAGGAAATGTAGTGAACTTGGAGAAGGTGATAAATACATTAGAGTTGGAAATGGTGCAATAGTTGCAGCTAAGACTGTCGGAGAATATCACCTTGCATTACCAACTGGTAATACATTGGTTCTGAACGAATGCTATTACATACCGAACCTGATATGCAACATTATATCGGTTTCTTTGTTGAGTAAAGAGGGATATAATTTTGTATTACAGGACAATGTTATGAACATTTTCCGTAACCAAAAGTTGGTTGGATCAGGCACGTTGTGCAATGGCATTTATGTTCTAAATCAATCAACAGTTCTGAGCATAACAAACACACACAAGAGGAAGAGTTCAGAACTGAACGAATCCTTCTTGTGGCATTGTAGACTGGGTCACATCAATGCGACACGACTAGCTAAGTTACATAAGGATGGATATTTAAATCCGTTTGAATTTTCATCTTATGACACTTGCCAGTCATGTCTCAAAGGCAAGATGACCAAAACTCCGCTTACGGGACACGGAGAAAGAGTTACCGAACTCTTGGAGCTAATAGATAGTGATGTATGCGGTCCCATGTCTACACATGCCAGGGATGGTTCTTCGTACTTCATTACATTCACTGACGATCTCTCTAGATTCGGATATGTGTTCCTGATGAAACACAAATCAGAAGCTTTTGAGAAATTTAGAGAATATAAACAAGAAGTCGAGAACCAAACCGGAAAAAGTATTAAAATCCTTCGATCTGATCGAGGAGGTGAATACTTAAGCAATGAATTCCTGGACTTCCTAAAAGAGAATGGGATTCTCTCTCAGCTGAATCCTCCATATACACCACAGCACAACGGTGTATCAGAACGGAGGAACCGCACCCTATTAGATATGGTGCGCTCTATGATGAGCACAGCTGAGTTACCTATTTCCTTCTGGAGATATGCACTGGAAACAGCTGCAGACCTATTGAATATGGTTCCCACCAAATCCGTGCCAATCACTCCATATGAGATATGGAAACGAAAGAGACCATGTCTTAATTATGTTAAGATATGGGGTTGTCCGGCATATGTAAAAACGCAAAATCCGGACAAACTCGCGGCAAGGTCCATTCTATGTAAGTTTATTGGATAACCCAAACATTCGCGCGGGTATATCTTCTACCACACCGAGGAACAAAAGGTGTTTGTTTCTCGACATGCCACCTTTTTAGAAAAGGAATTTCTTGAAAAAGAGATTAGTGGCAAGGAGGTAGAACTGGAAGAGGTTCCAGCAATACAGACTACGACAGAAGATTTGGTTGAACCAGAGGATTCAGTAGTTCCCAATGAACCTCAGCCTCTCCGCCGATCTAGTAGGGTTCCTCGCCAACCTGAGAGATACTACGGTTTTCTCATGGATGGTGGGAGCGAGGATTGCATCATGGAGGATGATGACCCAACTAGCTTCGAGCAGGCCATCACGAGTAGGGACTCAGTGAAATGGCTGGATGCTATGCGGTCCGAGATGGAATCCATGTACACCAACAAAGTATGGACTTTGGAAGTTGCTCCTGATGGGGTAAAACCCATTGGGAGCAAGTGGATCTTCAAGAAAAAACTTGGTGTAGATGGGAAAGTGGAGATTTTCAAAGCTAGACTTGTTGCAAAAGGTTTTCGTCAAAGACCGGGTGTGGACTATGACGAAACCTTTTCTCCAGTGGCTATGCTTAAATCCATCCGGATCATGCTTGCCATCGCTGCATATCATGACAACGAAATCTGGCAAATGGATGTTAAGACCGCCTTTCTAAACGGTGATTTAGAAGAGTGCGTGTACATGACTCAGCCAGAGGGCTTCGTAGACAGTGGGAGCAGTGGGAAGGTATGCAAGCTGCTTAAATCCATTTATAGATCAAAGCAAGCATCGCGGAGTTGGAACATCTGCTTTGACGTCGTTATCAAAGAGTTTGATTTCGTCAAAAACCCAGATGAACCTTGTATCTACAAGAAGGTTGCAGAGAGTAAGGTTGTCTTCCTCATATTGTACGTGGACGACATACTCTTGATAGGAAATGATATTCCTATGCTGCAATCAGTCAAGCTCTTCTTATCACAAAGATTCTCAATGAAAGATCTTGGTGATGCCTCCTGCATATTGGGAATTAGGATCTATAGAGATATATCCAAACGGATATTGGGATTGTCCCAATCCAGGTACATTGGCACCATACTAAAGAGGTTTAGTATGGAAGAATCCAAGCGTGGGAACTTGCCCACGATCTCTGGAGTCACTCTCTCCAAAGAGATGTCTCCCAAGACTGATTTGGAGAGAGCTCGCATGCAAGGGATACCCTATGCTTCGGCTGTAGGCTCTATCATGTACGCGATGCTATGTACCAGACCCGATGTAGCATACTCACTAAGTGTAGTGAGTAGGTATCAAGCTGATCCTGGAGAGAGTCACTGGACAGCTGTGAAGAGCATTCTCAAGTACTTGCGAAGGACTAAAGAGATGCTCTTGGTGTATGGTAACGGAGAACTCCAAGTGGAGTCCTTTACCGATTCAAGCTTCCAGAGTGATAAGGACGACTCTAAGTCGCAGTCGGGATTTGTCTTTACCCTTTACGGAGGGGCGGTTAGCTGGAAAAGTTCCAAGCAGGAAACCGTGGCAGACTCGACGATGGAAGCTGAATACATCGCTGCCAACGATGCTGTTAAAGAGGCTGTCTGGATCAAGAAGTTCATTACGGAACTTGGTGTGGTTCCATCCATTGAGCATCCAAAACCTTTGTATTGCGATAACAATAGAGCGGTGTCTTTGGCCAAGGAACCCAGGTCCCATCAGCGATCCAGGCATATTCTGAGGCGGTATCACCTGATCCGGGAGATAGTTGATCGCCGAGAGATCGAGGTCAGGATGGTTGACACGAAGAACAATACGGCGGATCCACTCACCAAGGCCTATCCCCAGATATAGTTTGAGAGACTCTTCGGGATGCTCGGTATGCGATACTACAGCAGCTGGCCCTAGTGCAAGTGGGAGATTGTTAGTTGTATGTATGCCCTAGAGGCCAGTATTGTACAGATGATGTATATTATATTGGATGCTTGGACATATATAGAGATGACTTTCTTGCTCGATATGATAGTATGCTATCTGGTTGCTCTTTATCTTAACATGTACACTAGTCTCTTTAAACTGTCTTATAGTTACATGTTGATAAAGCTCTTAGGATGAGTACTTGACTACCTGGACTATGATGCAGATCATACTAGTGGGGACATGGTAGTCCATAGGTACATCCTTCAAGGTCCCTAGTCGTGGGTGTATCGTGACGGGGCATCGATATACCAGTGTAGACTAGCGTATACGCTTCCCGACCCATGAGATGGATGATGGATGATCCCATATCCATTGGTGTTTGACATTAGAGATGGTATACAGGTGCTCAGTGGAGACTGGGTACACTGGACGGACTCTCCGAGAACTCCCAGATGGTATTATACCTCACGTCAGATGGCAGTTCTCAGGTGACACTTGTGCAGGTTAGTCTGTAGACCCGAGATCGTCATAGAGTCTTGTGTGATTCCCACTGTGCTTTGATCTCCACCTTACCACGTCCATGAGGGCGTGCAAAACGGTGGTTTTTGGGTACAGTCCCGAGTCACATGGAGGGAATGAGCGATAGGAGGGGTTTCGTCTCTCCCGGTATTGGGGGTTGATATTGCGCTGTGCTCGATTGGCCGTAACAGGGAAGTCCCTGGCCAGGGCTGATCAGAGATTTGCTGGTAAGTGTTACCAGTAGTTTCTCGACCCGTTATGAGCCTCACATCGGCACGATTTATCGGTTATTGGGGTCTGACGTTTACCACCCCTAGACTTGATATGCGACATATCAGATGAACAGACCGGACTGTACGGTAAGTGTTACTGGTTGGATTCACAGGAGTGTGAGCGGGCTAGCTCGTCGATCTTCTGATCGCTCAATACCCGGGTGGCCGTTACGTTTAGCAGACCGCTTGCAGCTTGTGGGTGCTTGATATGATCATCATCTGCTGCCGGCGTATTGACGAGTCTTTAGTGTCCTACACAGAGGTTTCCTGGCTCAAGCGAAACGAAATAGGAGCGCATATGAGATATGTGCGGGACCGAGAATAATGCGTGTATGTGATACCGTATTTCATTCTCGCCATGAATGTTTCGATTGGTTGTATGCGATATAACCTAGTTATCGAATCGAAGATTGATTCGATAAGTCGATACATTGTATATTAGTGGGTAATGTGCGACATGACCGGATCATTGAATCAAGTGTTGATTTAATGATTTAATGTATAATTATATATTTGATATATTACTTTGCATTAACTAGTATTGGTTCACTTTAAAAGGATTTTCTCACTTGATGTGCACATTTTATATGTGATATATTTTTGTGTGCACTTGATTGTATCATGTTTGATGATACATGTTAACTTGAGTTTGTGTAAAGATTAAACCATGGTTATATGAATGGTTAGGGTTTTGTTTACTTATTCATTTATTTATTTTGATTATTGATTTTGGAAAAGAAAATGGAAATGGTGTCTTTTCTTGTTTCTTTCATGAAGCTTCATGAAGGGTTGAAACCTTGACCATTTTTGTTTTCTTCTCTTAACCTAACCATTCACCTAACCCTAGTTTACTCTCTACAGTTGACCATAGTTAGTATATGATAAGTATTCATATTATTTTCATTTTTAATCTAACACTTATCATATTCTTTCTTCTTCTTCATCATCTTCATCAAGAAGAAAGCTTGACTCCATTAATGGCACATTGAGTAAAAGAGTGAGAAATCCAATTCTAAAGTGAACCCACCTCCTATTTCTTCATCCTCTACCTCTTGCCAAGTAGTATAGGGTGGTTTCTTCACAAGTTTCACGACTTGGTGAAGTTGGGGCTTGATCTTGTGTAGCCTCGACGTAGATCATCTTCGGCATCGTAGCCGACGACTAGTCCGCTCATTTCTCCGATGAAGCCGATGCTAGAGTCCGAGATCCAACATGGACAGCGAGGGGACGTCTACGTGGAGCTAAGGAAGTGGAGAACCGGATCTACAAAGCTTGTAGCCTCTTTCTTTTAGTTAAAATGTTAACTAGTTTCACTTTTTCGCCTAAACTCTAGTCAACGAATCCGTATTAGGGTTTCTCGGCACTTGTAAAATTTGAAATTGGCATGGTTGATACCATGCGAGACCTCATTAGCGTGCCTAGGAACCCTACAGTAATATGTGTAGCAAGTCATGTCAGGGTGTACAAGATATCATGTGGGTGCTCATAATCAACTAGCATAATCATGGTTATAAATAAATAAGCATGGGTACTATCAGAACAATAAACTGGCACATGTAATATGATATGCAAATAGGTACAGATATATCGATGCACGGTTATCAGTTTGGGTTTAAGAGATAGTTTCAACATTACATGAATACAGTATAACAAATATTGATGTTAAAATCATATTAATATGTATTAAGTAATCTAGAGATACAATGATATGTATAATATGTTCAATGGATGCAATTATAACTAAAACAGGTTAAAGATGCACACGGGTGTCCAATAGAGTAAAATTATAGAAAGGGTACCATAGACTATATAAAATAGTTATTTGTGATTAAAATATAAATGTGTTTACTAGGTATAGTGAACTAAAACGCAACGAGTAAGTTTCAAGTTCTGAATCTGAAAGATGTATACGGAACACCGAACTGTTAAATTGGAATAGGTGAATTTGGATTCAATCTATAAGTTTAATATTCAATAAATAGTTATAAAACATATAGATAGCATGTAGCAAGTTTCACTTGCCTCGACGGATCGCGAAGCGGTAAACGGAACGTCACACGTCGGCGAGAAAATTCGCGATGCGCGCACGGTACACGGAATGAGTCCAAACAACGAACAATGGGATCACACGGGTCAGAGGTCCTTGCTGAGTCGTCGGGATCGTCGACGGCCCGACCGGATTTTGGCGATCTAAAAAACAGTGAACATGAATTCTAGAAAAAGACAAAGAAAGAGAAGAGAAGAGAAGAGGAAAAGAAGAAAAAGAAAAGGAAGGGATAGCTTACTGGGTTGTGCGCAGGGGTCAAGGAGACGAAGTGATGGTGTCGGGGTCACCGGCGGTGTGGTGCCGGCGTGGGTGCAGGGTTCAGGTTGGGGTTTTGTTGGTTGTGGGGTTCTGTTGGTTGTGGGGTTCTAGAGAGAAGAAGGAAAGGAAATAAAGAGGAGAAGAGAATGAAGGGGAGTAGAGGAAAAGATGGTGGTGGCGGTGATAATGAGTTGAGGATCGTCGGCGAAGTGAGGGGCTGTGGTTTTTGGTGTGCAGGGTTCTGTGGGTGCTCGGGATGGAGAAAAGGGAAAAGAAATGGCGAGGAGGGGGAGGAGGAGAAGAAGATGAGATGGAGGTGGTGACGAGGTTGGGTTCAAAGAGGCAGAGGAGGCGGCTAGGGTTAGGGTTGCGAGGGAGGTGATGGGTTAAAGAAGAATGGAAGAAGAAGAAATATATAGGCGCAAAGAAGGGAGGTGATTGTAGCGAGGAGGCGGTGACGCGATCCGAGAAGCCAACAGTAATCGCGAGAGGTGAGAGAGAGAGCGTGAGAGGAGAGAGAGAGAGAGCTGCTCTTGGGGGAGAGAGAAAGAGAAGGAGAAAGAAAGAGAGGGAGACATGGGGCCCGGTTACCTAAGGGAATAATCCTGATTGGCTGAGGGAAAAGAAAAAGAAAGGGATAGAAGAGAGAGCTCGTTGGTGGGGCCAGGTGCATACAAAAGAGGGAGCTCTAATTGGCTGGGGAATTAGGAATTGGTTTTGGAAAAATAAAAGAGATATTCTGATTGGTTGGGAAGAAATGGGAAAAGATTTTGGTTGTTTTAAAAAAAATATTTTCGTAGGTCGTAAAAGAAATTGAGGCTGTTAAAATATCAAACTGAGTTAAATAAACTTAAAATAATCAGAATTTGGCGGGATACAAAAAGATTCAGAAATGCGCCCGGGTCGGGTCCAAATTTTTGGATTTGAAATACGAAAATTTTATGCAAGGTCCAAAATTTAAAATGAAAGATTATGTAATGAAAAAGTATACCCCCAAGAACGGACGCACGTACGTGCGCGTAGCCATCCAAACACATCCGTTTCACTGAACGGGACGAGAACACGATGCAAGGATGCTACCACGGAGTTAGGGGTTTCAAGCAGGCCATGACATGTATTTTTAAATTATTTTAAGTGACTTAAATTGTTATATGCAAAATATGGGGCGTTAGGGTATTCTACAATTATGAAACAACAAGCTCAAGCAAGCGGGTCGAATATAAAGTAACTACCATTCGCAGCTAAACATGGTAAATAAAATAAACACCACAAACAACACATACGGCAACAGAAATTGGTATAACAGAACTCGGTTGTTACATTATACCCAACTACAAAAAGAATTTCGTCCTCGAAATTCCAAAACAAGAAAGGATAAACAATCAATCAACTATAAGAAAAGATGGGGAAAGTTCTGCCAGATCTCAGCTTCTCGTTCCCAAGTTGACTCTCCATGTGAGAGATTACCCCATGAAACAAGTACAAGAGGGATAATCTTGTTCTTAAGAACCTTTTCCCTTCGATCCACAATCGCAATCGGTCGCTCCTCAAAAGTCAAGTCTTCTCGTACAGTAAGTTCCGAATGATCCAACACATGTGTTTCATCTCGAACATACTTACGGAGTTGTGATACGTGAAACACGTCATGAACATTCGCCAAGGATTGCGGTAACGCCAATAGATACGCTACCTCACCAACACGCTCCAAGATCTCGAAAGGTCCGACGAATCGAGGACTGAGCTTTCCTCAACTTTCGAAACGAATCAGCCCTCTAGTCGGTGATATCTTCAAGAATACCAAATCACCCACGACGAAATCTAGAGGTCTTCTCGACGTATCTGCCCAACTCTTCTGTCTATCTTGTGCTGCTTTCATATGATTCCTTATAGCGTTAACTTTCTCAACTGTCTGCACCACCAAATCTGGTCCCAACAATCTTCGTTCACCGACATCGTCCCAACAAACATGTGAACGACACTTGCGACCATATAACGCTTCGAATGGATCCATCTGAATGGTTGCCTGGAAACTGTTGTTATAAGAAAACTCTACCAAATGTAGATGATCCTCCCATGAACCCTTGAAGTCCAACATGCAAGCTCTCAACATATCTTCAAGAGTTTGGATCGTTCTCTCCGACTGGCCATCTGTTTGAGGATGATAAGCTGTGCTAAACTTCAATCGAGTCCCCAAACTTTCCTGTAAGCTCCTCTAAAAGTGTGATAAGAACCGAGTGTCACGGTCGGACACGGTGCTCACTGGTACTCCATGCAATCTTACAATCTCCTGCATGTATCGTTCTGCCAAAGTTTCTGTTGATTGACCAACACGAAAAGGAATGAAATGAGCTGCCTTGGTCAATCGATCAACAATCACCCACACTGCATTGTTGCTCTTTGGACTCCGCGGTAGAGCTGTCACGAAATCCATGGTTATATGTTCCCACTTCCACTGAGGAATCGGAAGTGGTTGCAATAAACCAGCAACCCTTTGATGTTCAGCCTTAACTTGCTGACACACCAAGCATTTTGCCACAAAACGGGCAATCTCCCGTTTCATGCCTTCCCACCAGAATTGCTGCCGTATATCTCGGTACATCTTCATGCCTCCTGGATGTACGGAATAAGCTGAACTGTGTGCCTCCTTCATAAGTTCTTCGTGAATATCTCCCTTTGGCACACACAAACGACTACCATATCTCAACGAACCATCTTCTTGGATCAGTAAGTCAGTTCGAAGTCCAGCTTCAACCTGTTCTCGAAACTTTTGCAATCTAAGGTCCTGCGATTGCGCTGCCTTAATGTTCTCGATCAACGATGAATGTGCCTGCAGTTGCATCAACTATCCCGAAGAATGCGGTAGTACAACCTCCAAATCAAATCTTCGAAAATCTTCAACGAGTTCCTACTGCGTAGTCAACATCTGAATTGCTGGTAACCGACTGAGCGCATCCGGCACAACATTAATTTTCCCCGGATGGTACTTAAGATCAAGATCGTAGTCAGCCATCAGCTCTAACCATCTACGTTGCCTTATATTAAGCTCCTTCTGCATGAACACATACTTCAAGCTTTTGTTATCAGTGAAAACCTCGACCCTTTTGCCTAAAAGGTAGTGTCTCCAAATCTTCAAAGCGAAGATCACAGCCGCAAGCTCCAAGTCATGAGTTGGGTAATTCTTCTCAAGGGTCTTCAACTATCTCGATGCGTACGCTATAACCTTCCCATGATGCATCAAAACACATCCCAATCCTTTCCCCGATGCGTCGCTGTGAATTACCAATCCTCCGGAATTGTCCGGCACGGTCAGAATAGGAGCGGTTATCAATTTCTGCTTCAACGCCTCAAAAGCTGACGCACACCTATTCGTCCACACAAAAGGTACCTCCTTGCGCATAAGCTTACTCAACGGTTCTGCCAGACGAGCAAAGTTCTCCACAAATCTTCTGTAATACCCGGCGAGTCCAAGAAAGCTTCTTATCACCGCAGCATTCTTCGGAATCGGCCAATCTCGAACTGCTGCAATCTTTTCGGGATCAACAGCGATTCCTTCGCCAGACACGATATGCCCCAAAAACTTTACTTCTTCCAGCCAAAACTCGCACTTGCTCATCTTTGCATATAATTTCTCTTGTCTCAACGTCTGCAGTGCGATCTTCAAATGTTCAGCATGCTCCTCAATACTTTTCGAGTAGACCAGAATATCCTCAATGAACGCCACTATAAACTGGTCTAAGAATGGTGAAAAGATTTGGTTCATCAAGTCCATGAATATCGCCGGTGCATTCGTTACTCCGAAGCGCATCACTAAGTACTCGTAATGTCCATACCGAGTTCAGAACGCCGTCTTGCAAATATCTTCTGTTTTCACTCGGACCTGATGATATCCGGATCGCAAATCCAGCTTCGAGAATACCCTCGCGCCACTAAGCTGCTCAAATAATTCGCCAATGCGAGGGATTGGGTACTTGTTCTTAATAGTCACCCGGTTTAATTCTCGAAAATCGATGCACATCCTCCTTGTGCCATCCTTCTTCTTGACTAGAAGAACTGGAGCTCCCCAAGGAGAGTTACTGCTTCGAATCCAACCCTTTTCAAGTAATCCGGTAACCTGCTTCTTAACTTCTTCCAACTCCACTGGTGCCATAGGATAATACGCTTTAGAAACTGGCGCTGCACCCGGAACAAGATAAATTGCGAACTCTACGTCTCGCTTTGGCGGTAAATCTGATATGTCTTCAAACACGTCCATGAAATCTCGAACAACAGCTGGCGTTTCATCTTGAGCAACCTCCATTGACGAAAGAACACTAGTTGTCGGTCTAGTCCTAAACTCGACTGGCCCGACGGAACTGCTTCCTCCAGTGAAGATAAACTCGGGATGTCCGGGAATCTGGAAAATTACTTTCTTTGCTCTACAATCAATGTGAGCATGGAAAGTGCCGAGAAAATCCATTCCCAAGACGACTTCATAGTGTCCCGTATCAATCACCAAGAAATCTGCAAAAAGCTCCCGTCAGCAAAAAACAACTGCACAATCTTTACACTCTCTACTAGATATGATTTTCCCATTCCCAGTGTGTATGTCCCAGAAACTAGACAGGTCGTGCTAGTAATCGAGTGTGTAGCAATAAACTTGGACGACATAAAACAATGGGATGCACCAGAATCAAATAACTCTAATGCGGGAAAACCATGAACAAGTAGAATACCTGAAACAACTTCCCCCGAAGCCTTGGCTTCCTCTGCCGTCAGGGTAAATGCTCGAGCTTGATTGGGTCCTTGAGTTAGCTGCTTCTGTCCCGGAAAAGGTTTCTGCGGCGGCTTCTGAAGATAATCCTTTGTGCGAAGCTTCGACGGACAAGAGTTAATAGTATGATCCGCCGATCCACAAACCAAACAAAGTCCCCGCATCCTGCGACATTCCCTTTGCAAATGTCCGGGTAGATGGCAGTAGTTACAAATTACGGTCTTTCTCTGATCAACGACAGCAAGCTTCTGTAAGTCCACGTTGCGACCCCCGGTTCTTACGGGGAGGCGGAAACGGTATAAAAATCAAATTTTTAGCGCATGGGGCAACATGGACTAACAAAGTCGGGATCTTTTCTAAACTAAACTAGCTAACATGCTAAAGAGAGTTAGGATAGATGGTTATACCTAGCTTGAACTCCTTCTTCTTGAATCCTTGTAGAGGTTGATGGTTCTTTCCTCGTTGCCTTCTTCCGTCGAAGATGGATCCACCTGAGGGTTCAACCTTCGGGCTCTTTCTCGGACTTTGAGAGAACTAGAATCTCCGGCTTGCTAAACCTTGATCCTTGAGTGAGTAGAGAATGTCTTTTGGGGTTTTATCTTTTCAAGGAGAGAGATTCTCAACTCATGAGAAGGGTTCTCCTTGAGCTAGAGGAAGAAGAAGATGAAATGAGGAGAGAGAAGCTAAATGATAGAATGAGCTATCTTTTTCTTTCTTGCAACCATATCACAAAAGAAAAAGAATTATCAAAATAATAATAATAATGAAAATGAAATAGTTGATGGAAGGTTTAGGAATGACCATTATCATTTCAAACATTAAATGAATTTGCTAGAATCAAAGAGCATCTTTCTTTTGTAATGATGATGGTCAAAACTTCAACCATGGTCAACAAGTCAACCATGGTCAACAAGTCAACAAAAAAACCAACCATGACACAATTTCATTTTATTAATATTATTAATTGATATATCATAATTCCATTAGGGTTTGGAAAAAGACGACTGTCAACTGTGCATACGCACCCGTTCCGAAACCCTAATGAAAAAACCTCTTCCTCCGCCTCAATCAACTGTGCATACACACCCGCATTCTTGTTCCGAGGAACATGATTACCAAGAGATAAAATCAACCCCAAAACATATACCAGTATCTGACTCAAACCAGAGCCAGCCAGTAATATCCGTCCGGACACCAAAACGTGCACAAGTGCGCGAATGAGAACGAACCCTGTCGCAAAACCATGCGACCTCTACTCTGTTTTGCCCAGAGGCGAATACCCTCTGTGTGGGACTCTAAAGACTCGACACTACGCTGGCAGTGGGTTTAACCACAGACCGCAAGCGGCACTAGCTGTGCGTAACGGTCCCCAGGTAGATGCCGATAAGAAGGCTGACGAGGTGAACCCCATCGGAACTCCTACTGAGTCTGAATGTGACAGTCTCCGTACAGTCCGGTCTATTCGTCTAATACATCGCATGTCGGGCCTAGGGGGCGGTAAAACGTCAGTCCCCTAATAGCGGTACAAGTCGTGTCGGAGTGAAGCCCAAAACACCCTGAGACAACACTGGAAGCCTACCAGTATATCCCGCTTGCCCTGGCCAGGGACTACTCGTGTAATGGCTCTCCTAGACACAGCGCGATGTCAACCCCCAATACCGGGAGAGACGAATCCTGTCTAACCGTCACTGCCTCCAAGTGCTTCGGGACTGCACCCAACCACTACCTGTTTGCACGACTCCTTTGAGCCGTGGTAGGGTAGTGATCAAAGTGCAGTGGGAACACACTCGAGGCGAAGTGCCAGTGTCAAGTCAGCGGACTAAGCTGTACTCATGTCACCTGGGAACTGATAACTGACGATAGGTATAATACCAACCTGTCAGTTCCCGACGAGTCCTGTTCAGTGTACTCGTAACCCAACGAGCACCCGTATACTATCTCCAGTACGACGTACTGATGGCTGTGGGACAGACCATCTCCCATACTGGGATGAGAAGCGCATACGCTAGTCTACTCCGGAGTATCGATGCCCTGTTTCGATAGTCCTGTGACTAGGGACCTGTATAAGGATGTGCTTATAGATTACCCAGCCCCCACTAGTGTGACTGCCATCACAACGCTGGTAATCAAGCAAAGATCCTAAGGGCTCCACTAATGCGTATAGGTGATATCGCAAAATAAACACATGTACACATTGAAGTAGAAACAAACCAAGTAGCATACTACTATTTTGAGCAAGATTGTTTATACAAGGTGAATATCCCAAGCCTCCATTAAGTAATATACAAACTAGTATGATACAGTAATGGCCTCTAGGGCATATACACTAACAATCTCCCACTTGCACTAAGGCCATGTACTGGCGTATCGAAGACCTATCATCTCGATCAGCCGCTCGAACTGAGTCTGGGGTATGGCCTTGGTGAATGGATCTGCAGTGTTTTCTTCTGAAGCAACCCTCCGAACCTCGATCTCCTTGCGATCCACGATCTCCCTGATCAGGTGATACCGCCTCAAGATGTGCCTGGATCACTGATGGGACCTGGGTTCCTTCGCTAAAGCTATAGCCCCGTTGTTGTCGCAATACAGAGGTATTGGGTCAACAATGGACGGAACCACCTGAAGTTCTTTCAAGAACTTCCTCATCCAGACAGCTTCTTTTGCGGCATCAGATGCAGCGATGTATTCCGCTTCCATCGTCGAGTCTGCAACGGTTTCCTGTTTGGAACTCTTCCAACACACCGCCCCTCCATTGAGGGTAAAGACAAAACCCGACATGGACTTGGAATCATCCTTGTCACTCTGGAAGCTTCAGTCAGCAAAGGCCTCGATCTGGAGGTCTTTTCCGCCATACGCCAAGAACATCTCCTTAGTCCTTCTCAGGTATTTGAGAATGTTCTTTACCGCTATCCAGTGTTTCTCCCCAGGGTTTGACTGATACCGGCTTACCACACTCAGTGCATAAGCTACATCCGGTCTGGTACACAACATCGCATACATTATAGAGCCTACCGCAGAAGCGTAGGGTATAATAGACATGCGATCCCTCTCCAAATCAGTCTTGGGAGACATCTCTTTAGAGAGGGTGATCCCGTGACAAGCCGGTAGGTTACCGCGCTTGGAATCTTCCATACTGAATCTTTTCAGTATAGTGTCGATCTACCTGGACTGTGAAAGTCCTAATATCCTCTTGGATCTATCACGATGGATCCGGATCCCCAGGATGTAGGAGGCATCACCCAGGTCTTTCATGGAGAACCTGTGTGACAAGAATCCCTTGACAGATTGTAGCATAGGAATGTCATTTCCTATTAAGAGAATGTCATCCACGTATAAAACGAGGAATACTACAGTTCTTGCTACAAATCTACAATAGATGCATGGTTCATCTGGATTTTTGATAAAGCCAAATTCCTTGACCGTTTCATCAAAACAGATGTTCCAACTCCGCGATGTCTGCTTTAGTCCATAGATGGACTTAAGCAACTTGCACACCTTTCCGCTGCTCCCACTCTGAATGAAACCCTCTGGCTGATCCATATAGACACACTCCTCTAAATTTCCATTTAGAAAAGCGGTTTTTACGTCTATCTGCCAAATCTCATAATCGTGGAAGGCAGCAATGGCAAGAAGGATCCGAATGGATTTCAGCATAGCCACTGGAGAAAAGGTTTCGTCATAGTCCAAGCTAGGTCTTTGACGGAAACCCTTTGCTACAAGTCTAGCTTTATAGGTCTCAACCTGTCCATCTACACCAATCTTCCTTTTGAAGATCCACTTGCATCCTACGGGTTTTACCCCGTCTGGAGCAATGTCCAACGTCCATACTTTGTTGGTGTACATGGGCTCCATTTCGGTCCGCATTGCATCCAGCCATTTTACCGAGTCAACGCTCTGAACGGCCTGTTGGAAGCTAGTAGGCTCATCATAATCTATGATGCAATCCTCTCTATCCCCATCTATGAGAAAACCGTAGTATCTCTCGGGCAGATGAGACTGCCTACTACTCCTGCGGAGCGGCGTAGGAATGTCCTGTTCTTTTGAACCCTCTGGTTCCAGTAAGCTTTCAGTAATAGTCTGAGGTTCTGGAATTTCATCCAGTTCTACTGCGCTCCCACTTATCTGATTTTCTAAAAACTCAGTTTCCAAGAAGTGGGCATGACGAGAAACAAGGACTTTTTGCTCCTCTGCGTAATAGAATAGATACTCCTTGGAGTTCTTTGGGTATCCCACAAACTTGCACTGTACTGAGCGTGCCTCGAGCTTGTCCGCATGCTGCTTTTTAACAAAAGCCGGACATCCCCATGTCTTTAAGGATTTAAGACAGGGTTTCTTCCCACTCCACATCTGATATGGTGTGGTAGGCACTGTCTTAGTAGGAACCTGGTTCAAGAGATGTGCAGTTGTTTCTAGTGCATAACCCCAGAAAGATCGCGGTAACTCAGCCTTACTCATCATGGAACGTACCTATCCAATAGGGTTCGGTTCCGTCTCTCCGATACACCGTTGTGTTGCGGAGTGTATGGAGGAGTAAGCTGAGAGAGAATTCCGTTCTCTTTTAAATAATTCAGGAACTCGGCACTCAAGTATTCACCACCTCGATCCGATCTTAGGATCTTGATACTTTTGCCTGTTTGTTTTTCAACTTCATTCCTGTAATCCCGAAATTTCTCAAAGGCCTCGGATTTGTGCTTCATTAAGAAGACATGTCCATACCTAGAGAAATCGTCTGTGAAAGTAATGAAGTATGAATAACCACTTCGCGCATGTGTAGACATTGGACCACACACGTCACTGTGTATGAGTCCCAAGAGCTCGCTTGCTCTTTCTCCGTGTCCAGTGAACGGAGTCTTTGTCATCTTTCCGATGAGACAAGATTCACAAGTGGCATAAGACTGATACTCGAACGGATCCAAGTATCCTTCTTTATGTAACTTAGTCAACCGTGTCTCATTGATGTGACCCAGTCTACAATGCCATAAGAAAGCCTGATTGATATCTGGAGACTTTCTTTTGTGTGTATTCTGGACATTGAAAATCTGTGGTTGGTTTAATACGTATATACCATTGCTCAGTGTACCTGACCCAATCAGAACTTGATTAAGGTGAATGTTTACAACATTACTTACAAACGCAAATTCATAACCTTCTTTAGAAACCAAAGATACAGAAATGATATTACAAGTTGCGTTGGGTACAAAAAAGCAATTACGCAAAACCAAAACATGTCCATCTGACATTCCCAGGTGATAGTCCCCCACGGCTTTAGCATCCATGCTAGCTCCGTTCGCAACTCTGAGGGTCATGTCACCTGCCTTCAAAACCCTACGGTTTCTCAACGCCTGCAAAGAATTACAGATATGAGATCCTGATCCGGTATCCAATACCCAGGAAGTAGAGTTTATAGAAAGACAGTTTTCAATAACATACACACCTGAAGCTGAAGCCGCAACCTGCTTCAGTTCCTGTGTCCTGGCCTTCCAAGCCCTGCAATCTTTCTTCCAGTGTCCACTCTTATGACAATAGAAGCATTCTTCCTTTCCAAAAAGCTTCCCCGCAATCTTTGTTGCCTTTTCCTTTCCCTTCGTACCCACTTTACTAACACCGCCTCTTGGTTTGGCGGGGGCTTTCTTCCTCTTTCCCTTGGCTTTCGCCTTGGACCTAGAGGAAGAAGATCCTCCTACAAACAAAGCGGGTGTTTCCCTACCCTTCTGTAGGGTGCCCTCTGCGCTCCTCAGCATGTTGAGGAGTTCTGAAAGTTCAACTTCCTTTTCTTGTAAGTTGAAGTTCAGTATAAAATGGGCGTAAGTGGATGGAAGGGACTGGAGAATTAAATCCGTATAGAGTTCACTGTCCAACGTGGTCCCAAGTTCCGCGAGCTCTTCAGTGTAGCCAATCATCTTAAGCACGTGGTCCGCTACCGATGATCCGACGGCCAACTTTGTCGAAAATAACTTCTTCGACACTTCGTATCTTGCGACACGAGACTGCTCTCCATACAGTTCTTTTGTATGGAGAAATATGGACTCGAGGTCCATATTCTCATGCCTCCTCTGATGTTCGTTGTCCATAGAGGAAAGCACGAGGCACCTGGCCTTCGCGCAATCAATCTCCTAAGTCTTACGGATTTCCTTATCCGCGACGCTGGAGGTGGGACCTGGGACGGGGGGAGCTTTGGTGGTAAGAAGATACCCCAGCTTGTCGTAAGTGATTGCCAATTTTACATTCCTGAGCCAATCTTTGTAGTTTGGCCCAGTCAGTATGTTTTTATCTAGAAGTAACTTAAGTCCAGTCATTTCGAATTTGGTCGCTGCAGGGGGGAGAGAAGAAACACTTTAGCACGATGCTCTTGCAAGGTTAGAATGGTTTTTAATTTGTCTAAACAGGATGGCTCCCACTGTCTCTCGAATTCCTCCTCAAACCACAAAGGAAGAATTAGCCGGGATCAATCCCACCGCATAATACTTGCTTAACCGTTCAGCCAGGCCAGTGTCGGTACTTCGAGGGAGGTTTTCCAACGCTTTCGCGAAGTTCCTTAATTTAAGAACCTCTTTTCCCTGGGGGCGTAGCCTCGCTAACACCTTTCTAGGCACCTACTAGGTTTATAGCATTGATCGTTTAGTGAGAAATTTCCCGAGGAGTAGCATATACTCACAGTAGGATCGGGATCCAAATATCATCGCGTGACGAAACTGAAGGAATCCTACCAGAATCATCACACTCCAAATGGTATGCAAATCTAGCAAGTTTCAGTACTTATGAAACTCCCAATGTGAATTTTTGCCCCATGCTCTTATGACCTTGACTAAGGCCAACAAATCATAAGTCACATGTCAAGTTCTACCCGTCGTTATCCAGGTTTATTTGAACCCACCCGTATATACCCTTGACTATGGCCAACAAGGCAATACGACTGTCCCAAACCAACACATTCTATCTATGCAACATATGAATACCTACCAGCTACCAAACACTGTGCCTTGACTAAGGCCAACAAACACAGCTTGAATACTGTTGAATATTCATATGAAACGACGGAGGGCTACGGATGGTTTTGGCGAAACCGTGAACGTAGTGAACTTGATATAATCGATGGAACGAGATAGCTTTTAAGAGGAGTGGCTCAAGCTCCGCATTTAAAAGTTGGTTTTGAAAAGAACCGAGTGGTTTTTCGAAAGTGTTCCAACGATTTTAACTTGGTTTATTATCTTGCATTAGTTCTTTTAATGCGTGATATTCTTGCATTAGTTCTTTTAATGTGTCCCATCATTTAATCCTACCATTGCAGAAAACAACCAAAATATGACGTACGCTTATGCCATTCGCATTCACCACGGGGTCCCGTCATCACTCGTTAGGTTACTTAACTAACGACAGAGCGGAGGCTGGGCTAGCGCGGCTGTAAAACATAAGCAACGCCTAAATATAAAGCAATGATAGACATTACAGATCACAGATGAATACATTGGATATACTAGCAATCCGCAATCCGTTCGAGCCTGCAACGAAAAGCGGATTACACGGTCGCGGTGAATAGCAAATACCCCACCCAAGACCCCTACGGGTGCAGCAAACTACCCGCCAAGTACCCGGTAGTTTGTGCACCCCTCCATGGGTCTATCTTAGGAGCAAAAACAGTAAAAAGAATTATACAATGACGGCTACAACCCCGACCCGGTTGTGCGGCCATACAAATAATAATATTACATCAATTTACATTTACAATGAATGAAAGAAAAACAAAAGCTCATCTCACATCCACCCCGGCTATTCACCCGCGACAGTCCAACACATTCATATACACATTCCAATATCAAACACAGATCACAGAGATGTATAACCCCGACTAATCGACTTATAACGATTAGCCGACGTTCAATACATGCAAACATCACAGATATAACCAACATAGCCAAAGTGTAGCGAAGTTCGAAAAAAATACGGATTTATAGGACCCCAAAAGTAAATTTCTTTTCTGGAAAATCTGGGCACATATAACATATTTGAAAAATCCCAAAACCCCACCAGAAGAACACTGCACAAAACACGATCACATGAAGAGCCCAAACGGCGGCGGATCCGCGGCCAAGAGAATAGCTGAGGCCGTGGATCCGCGGCGGTTTGAAGGAATCAGGGGATCGTTTTTCTTGTGTGTTCTTACAAAACCCTGAGACGATTTTAGGAGTAAAAAGTTTTACTTTTAGAGCACAAAAAATTTCAACAGAAACTTAGGGTTTTGGATTTTCCGGTTTTGCGATTTTTCAGTTTCGAACTTCCATACACTTCGCTACCAAGCTAGTTTAAGTTTAGTTAGGCTCTGATACCACTATAAGTCCACGTTGCGACCCCCGGTTCTTACGGGGAGGCGGAAACGGTATAAAAATCAAATTTTTAGCGCATGGGGCAACATGGACTAACAAAGTCGGGATCTTTTCTAAACTAAACTAGCTAACATGCTAAAGAGAGTTAGGATAGATGGTTATACCTAGCTTGAACTCCTTCTTCTTGAATCCTTGTAGAGGTTGATGGTTCTTTCCTCGTTGCCTTCTTCCGTCGAAGATGGATCCACCTGAGGGTTCAACCTTCGGGCTCTTTCTCGGACTTTGAGAGAACTAGAATCTCCGGCTTGCTAAACCTTGATCCTAGAGTGAGTAGAGAGTGTCTTTTGGGGTTTTATCTTTTCAAGGAGAGAGATTCTCAACTCATGAGAAGGGTTCTCCTTGAGCTAGAGGAAGAAGAAGATGAAATGAGGAGAGAGAAGCTAAATGATAGAATGAGCTATCTTTTTCTTTCTTGCAACCATATCACAAAAGAAAAAGAATTATCAAAATAATAATAATAATGAAAATGAAATAGTTGATGGAAGGTTTAGGAATGACCATTATCATTTCAAACATTAAATGAATTTGCTAGAATCAAAGAGCATCTTTCTTTTGTAATGATGATGGTCAAAACTTCAACCATGGTCAACAAGTCAACAAAAAAACCAACCATGACACAATTTCATTTTATTAATATTATTAATTGATATATCATAATTCCATTAGGGTTTGGAAAAAGACGACTGTCAACTGTGCATACGCACCCGTTCCGAAACCCTAATGAAAAAAACCTCTTCCTCCGCCTCAATCAACTGTGCATACACACCCGCATTCTTGTTCCGAGGAACATGAATACCAAGAGATAAAATCAACCCCAAAACATATACTAGTATCTGACTCAAACCAGAGCCAGCCAGTAATATCCGTCCAGACTCCAAAACGTCCACAAGTGCGCGAATGAGAACGAACCCTGTCGCAAAACCATGCGACCTCTACTCTGTTTTGCCCAGAGGCGAATACCCTCTGTGTGGGACTCTAAAAACTCAACACTACGCTGGCAGTGGGTTTAACCACAGACCGCAAGCGGCACTAGCTGTGCGTAACGGTCCCCAGGTAGATGCCGATAAGAAGGCTGACGAGGTGAACCCCATCGGAACTCCTACTGAGTCTGAATGTGACAGTCTCCGTACAGTCCGGTCTGTTCATCTAATACATCGCATGTCGGGCCTAGGGGGCGGTAAAACGTCAGTCCCCTAATAGCGGTACAAGTCGTGTCGGAGTGAAGCCCAAAACACCCTGAGACAACACTGGAAGCCTACCAGTATATCCCGCTTGCTCTGGCCAGGGATTACTCGTGTATTGGCTCTCCTAGACACAGCGCGATGTCCACCCCCAATACCGGGAGAGACGAATCCTGTCTAACCGTCACTGCCTCCATGTGCTTCGGGACTGCACCCAACCACTACCTGTTTGCACGACTCCTTTGAGCCGTGGTAGGGTAGTGATCAAAGTGCAGTGGGAACACACTCGAGGCGAAGTGCCAGTGTCAAGTCAGCGGACTAAGCTGTACTCATGTCACCTAGGAACTGATAACTGACGATAGGTATAATACCAACCTGTCAGTTCTCGACGAGTCCTGTCCAGTTTACTCGTAACCCAACGAGCACCCGTATACTATCTCCAGTACGACGTACTGATGGCTGTGGGACAGACCATCTCCCACACTGGGATGAGAAGTGCATACGCTAGTCTACTCCGGAGTATCGATGCCCTGTTTCGATAGTCCTGCGACTAGGGACCTGTATAAGGATGTGCTTATAGATTACCCAGCCCCCACTAGTGTGACTGCCATCATAACGCTGGTAATCAAGCAAAGATCCTAAGGGCTCCACTAATGCGTATAGGTGATATCGCAAAATAAACACATGTACACATTGAAGTAGAAAAAAACCAAGTAGCATACTATTATTTTGAGCAAGATTGTTTATACAAGGTGAATATCCCAAGCCTCCATTAAGTAATATACAAACTAATATAATACAGTAATGGCCTCTAGGGCATATACACTAACAGCTTCTTCATCGGTGTTACACCACGACGGTCCACTGGAATACCTCTGCATCCATGAGCTCGGTTCGGTGCAAAAGCCGGCTTCCGTACTGTAATTGCTGTCTGCAGTGAACTCCCAATCTTCCCAGATAAGCTCAGCTGTTTACGGGCTGCCGTAAGTACCTGTGAGAACGTGGTCAAACCCAGGGAGACAATCTGCTTCTGGATGTCCACATCCAAACTGAGCATGAACCTCCTTGCCCTATCCGCATCGCTGGCAACTAAATGTCCAGCGAATCTACTGAGTCGAGTCCACTCAGCTGCATGTACATCTACAGGTGCACCGTTCTGCTTTAGACTGACAAACTTCTCCTCCATTTCCTCTCGTGCAGTCCGCAGGAAGAACATCTCCAGGAAACTCTTTGAAAAATCCACCCACTTGATCGGCTTGGGCAAGCAGGTCTCCTTCACAAGCCACCATTCACGGGCGTAATCTACCAACTGGATGCGTACTACATCCACCCTCTTATCATCTGGGATCTGTGCCGCAATGAGTAAGTTCTCCGTGTCAACTAGCCACTGCTCCGCTGGCAACGGCTCCCCTAAACCAGTAAAGACAAACGGACCCAGTCTCCTGAAATCTGCTACGGTTCCCACACGATCCACTGGTCTGGCCACAACATTGTTCACGGACTGCTAAACGGTCCGCAACCTTCCTGAAAAGATTCAGCTTGCTGCTGGATCAGCTCGGTCTGTCGCTTTTGGTTCTCCAACATCCCACGTATTACTCCAAGCATAGCGGCTTCGTCAACACGCCTTTGGTACGTCTTCAGATTCTTGTCTGCCATATTCCTGAAATCAAAACACCCAAGGATTAGCATGATAACAGATTCAAAATATAGATCAAAGCTAGAACTCCGAGTTACTTAAATAGAGTACCGCATTGTAACCATGCCGCGGTATCATAGCTACAATTACATAACTCCACCCAAGTCGCCTAAGTTCTAAAGATAACAAGGAATCAGGTTTCGAGTCGATATGCAAAGGGGGTTTGCATATCGTAAAAGTATAATCAGGAGGAGGTTAAGATTCAAGAACGGTAAAACGGCAAGGTGGCAGGACATGTTTCCTAATCACGAGTATTCTGATTCGTGTATTAGGTACAATACCCAACTATAAAAGAATCAACCCAATTAACCTATAGCTCTGATACCAAAAGAACCATGTCACGCCCCGCTTCCCAGAGTACGCTAAGGTAGGCACGTGACATAGCCAACCATGCTACCTGTGGATAGGAATTATCCTTCAACAGTCACATTACGGCTGTAGAGATATCAAGAACAAAATAAAACTATCTAGTACATATCCATAAGCCAAAATAAAATGAGTCAAAAATAAATAATGCGGAAGCAAGAGATTAAATACAAGAATAAATAGAATGTATGTCCCATATTGCGGGCTCACATCAGGAATAAAATGCTGAAAAGTAAAAGAACAAACTACTACTGAGTCCTCACTGCTCAACCTGCTGGCTGAAGTACTCCTGCTCGGACTGCAGCAAAGGTACGGAATCCGGGCCATGCAAAACCCAGATGTCAGCGCGTCATGTCATCAAGTAATAAAATATAAACAGGATAACAAGACATGCAAGTATAAACATAAATGGTAAGGTAGGTGTAACAGCAATATAAATCAGGGCAGTGAAGGGTAGTGTGCAGAGAGTAAACTAAACTGGTTTATTGGGTCAACTACTCTCAAGTCTTTGAAATCAATTTGATGAATCATCGATGTAACTCAATAGTATCCCGTGCATGCCCGGGACCACGGTTTAAGACTCTAGGGCTGAAACCTAGACATGCCGCTAGGCACTAAAACAGGAAATATGTAAAGACGAACGATGTCAGCAGCATCATCCCGAGGCTGGCCTAGCCTCTAAAACTGATCAGTATAAGCAAGCAACTGTCGAGTTACAAGTCAGGTTTCATCATTGATTTCCCCATACCCCCAAGTTATATGTGTTCAAGTCATGTATTAAATAATCTAGAGCTAATGCCAACACAGGATCAGGCAGGTACAGGTTTGTCTGGATAGACAACAGGAACGGTCCGTAAGGACAACAGGTCAGGTTTGTTGGCATTAGACACAAGATCAGGTAACAGGTAAGACAATGGTACATCAGGTCTAGCCAGGTAATATATACAGGTGTAATGTTATGTCAAGAGTTGTACGGTACCATGTCGATTCAAGTAATATGTGTAGCAAGTCATGTCAGGGTGTACAAAATATCATGTGGGTGCTCATAATCAACTAGCATAATCATGGTTATAAATAAATAAGCATGGGTACTATCAGAACAATAAACTGGCACATGTAATATGATATGCAAATAGGTACAGATATATCGATGCACGGTTATCAGTTTGGGTTTAAGAGATAGTTTCAACATTACATGAATACAGTATGACAAATATGGATGTTAAAATCATGTTAATATGTATTAAGTAATCTAGAGATATAATGATATGTATAATATGTTCAATGGATGCAATTATAACTAAAACAGGTTAAAGATGCACACGGGTGACCAATAGAGTAAAACTATAGAAAGGGTACCATAGACTATGTAAAATAGTTATTTGTGATTAAAATATAAATGTGTTTACTAGGTATAGTGAACTAAAACGCAACGAGTAAGTTTGAAGTTCTGAATCTGAAAGATGTAAACGGAACACCGAACTGTTAAATTGGAATAGGTGACTTTAGATTGAATCTATAAGTTTAATATTTAATAAATAGTTATAAAACATATAGATAGCATGTAGCAAGTTTCATTTTCCTCGACGGACCGCGAAGCGGTAAAAGGAACGTCACGCGTCGGCAAGAAAAGTCCCGACGCGCGCACGGTACACGGAATGAATCCAAACAACGAACAATGGGATCACACGGGTCAGAAGTCCTCACTGAGTCGTCGGGATCGTCGACAGCCCGACCGGATTTCGGCGATCTAAAAAACTGTGAACATGAATTCTAGAAAAAGACAAAGAAAGAGAAGAGAAGAGAAGAGGAAAAGAAGAAGAAGAAGAAGAAGGGATAGCTTACTGGGTTGTGCGCAGGTGTCAGGGAGACGAGGTGATGGTGTTGTAGGGATCCTAGGCACCCTAATGAGGTCTCACAAGTGATCAAACATGGCTAATTCAAAATTTTCCATGTGCCTACGAACCCTAATACGGATCGTTAACTAGATGTATAGACGATGCAATGCAAGTAAACGAATTTATTGCTAAAGGAAAGAGGCTACAACCTTTGTACATCTGGTCCTCCACCTCCTAGGCGCCGTGATGACGTCCCTCCGGTGTCCATATCGAATCCCGGACTCTAGCATCGGTTTCATCGGAGAAATGGGTGGACTTGGTCGTCGACTTCGATGTCGAAGATGATCTACGACGAGGCAACACTAGATCAAGCTCCAACTTCACCAAGCCATGAAACTTGTGAAGAAAACACCCTATACTACTTGGCAAGTGGTAGAGGATGAAAAAATAGAAAGTGGTTTCACTTTAGAATTTGATTTCTCACTCTTTTTCTCAAGTTGCCATTGATGGAGGCAAGGTTTTCTTCATGTTGAAGAAGGAGAAGAAGAAGAAGATAATATGATAAGTATTTTTCAAAGATAAAATAAAATGAATACTTATCATATACCAACCATGGTCAAGTGTAGAGACTAAACTAGAGGTAGGTGAATGGTTAGGTTAAAGGAAGCAAACAAAAATGGTCAAGCTTTCAACACTTCATGAAGCTTCATGAAAGAAACAAAGAAAGCCACCATTTCTATTTATCTTTTCCAAAATCAATAAACAAAATAAATAAATGAATAAGTAAACAAAACCCTAACCATTCATATAACCATGGTTTAATCATACACACAAACGCAAGTTAGCATGTATCATCAAACATGATACAAACAAGTGCACAAAAGTATATCACATATACAACTTGTGTACTTCAAGTGAGAAAATCCATTTAAAGTGAACCAATACTAGTTAATGCAAAGTAATATATCAAATATATAATTTTGCATTAAATCATTAAATCAATACTTGATTTAACGATCCGGTCATATCGCATGTAACTGTTGGAGATAGTGCCCTCAGAGTCAATTATTGGATCACCGGCATGTGATTGCAATGATTGAGAGATGACCTATCCCGGTAGGACAGTCTTACTCGAGATGATAGTATGCTATCTGGTTTATCTTTATCATCATGTACTGCTTTAGGTGACCTGACATGTCGCTATTACACGTTGATAGAGCCCCTAGGATTCTTGCTTCACTGCCAGCAGTATGATGGCGATCATATACGTGGGAGCTGGTAGTCTATAAGCACATCCTTAAAAGGTCCCTAGTCGTAGGAGTTTCGAGACAGGGCATCGATACTCCATTAGTAGACTAGTGTATACAGTCGAGACCCCGACGAGGGGCGGTGGCCGGTCTCACAAGCCACTGGTGTCAGTTGGTTCACCTAAGATGTATACAGGTGCTCATTGGGTTATTAGTACACCGGACAGGACTCGCCGGGAACCTGCTAGTTGGGCTTATACCTGACGTCAGATAGCAGTTCCCTGGTGACATGTGTACAGGTTAGTTCATCGACCTGAGGATCGTCATTTGTCTCGTGTGAGTTCCCACTGTGCTTTGATTACTACCCTACCACGGCTCAAAGGAGTCGTGCAAACAGGTTTTAGTTGGGTACAGTCCCGAGCCACATGGAGGCAGTGAGCGGATCTTCAGGGGTTCGTCTCTCCCGGTATTGGGGGTGAGGTCGCGCTGTGTCTAGGAGAGCCATTACGCAAAGCCCTCGGCCGAGGCAGGAGATTTACTGGTAGGTATTCCAGTAGTATCTCAGGGCGTTCTGGGTTACACTCCGACACGACTTGTACCGCTTTTGGGGGTCTGACTTTTACCAACCCCCTAGGCCCGCCATGCGATACTCATAGACGAACGGACCGGACTGTACGGATATTGTCACTGACAGGCTCAGTTGGGTGTCGGGGTGAGCTTCCTCATCGACGTCCCTTTTAGTCAATAGCTGGTGGCCCGTCACGTATTGTCTTATACCTCTGACGTGCCAGTGGTTAAATCCACAGCCATAGTATTGACGAGTCTTTAGAGTCCACCACACTTACAGTTACTCAAGTTTTCGGGCGAAACGCTGTAGAGGCCGTATGGAGATATGGCAGGGTCCGATCCGATACGCGCGGTATTGCACGGATCAGGATCGGACAGTTTTGTACTAGTGGCCGTATAGTTATATGGCAGGGTTTGATCTGATATGTGCGGTATTGTACGGATCAGGATCGAACGGATTTTACTAGCCGGCTTTGGCTTAAGCCGGTCCTAGTTTAGTACAGTGTAGATTTTGTCTCATTGCATTTGTATCCGGTCGGAATACAGATGCGGGTGTGTATGCACAGTATCGGGGTTTTCCTGTAATTTATTACGGGACCAGTTTTCTGGAGTTGCCAGTTTGCATTCCGTTCCGGCCGGTTTTCCTTTGTTCTTTCCCGGCCGGACTTTTCTGATGGAGGGGTTAATTTGCAGTTTTGCAAATTACATTTGGTGGAGGTTTTATTTGTAAAAGTATTTATTATGAAAGCATCTTTTATATTCCTTTCTTTTCTATCATCATTTCTTGAAAAGGTGATTAGGATTGATTTTAAGCTTGATGTGAGATTGTGATGATGGTGTTAGGATATGGTCACCCTCTCCTTTTTCCTACACTCACCTCCCTTCATGTTTTTGTGTTCATATTGTTTCCTCCACCATTCTTCTTCTGACTTGATGAATATGATAAGTTTTTCATGAGAGGAAAAAGAAAGTGAGAAGAAAAAGAATGAGAGAGTTCATCTTAGTTTTGGGAGGAATTCTTCATCTCCTTCTTCTTCTTGTTTTGGAAAAATGAAAGCACCATTTTTCCTAATCCCATTCCTCCATCAAGGCAACTACAAACCCCAAATGAGACTAGCATGATCTACTACACATTCTACAGCATATCTTGAGCATGTCGAGTTGCCGGCTTCATGCCCGAGTTGCCTCGGTATTGAGGCGGGAGCCCGTAAAAGATGCAGGCGATGTGGTGCCCTTCCGGCGAGGAGGCGACGATGAGGAGGCAATACTTTCCGCGGGAGATCGGGACGATGACGAGAAGACCGGAGGACTCGGATCACTCGGTATACTTCTCACCCTATCTCTAGTTAGCTAGCAATAGGTTAATGGTTAACGATCCGGGTTTTCTTTGTCCGCGGTAGCGCCGATTTCCGAGTAAGGAAATTTTTTGATTCCGCATTTTGGCCTCGAGTACGAGGCCGGGGCGCTGCCGTGGCGCAACATGGTATCAGAGCCACGCCATTAACCTTACCTAGCTTCGTTTGATGTGTTTGCGTTTCCGATCGACCGAAATTTCCAAAAACCGTATTTTTCTAGCACATCAGTTTCTGTCGAAATTTTTTGAAGTCCAAAAATTTTTCAGGTGGTCTCAGAATGATGTTCAGGGAGTTTTAAGAACACTGCAAAAATTTTGTGACATGACTCATCCGTACGACCGCGGAAGGGCGGCCAAAACCTCCTTTTGGCCGCGCTTCCGCCGCAGTATTGTGGGATCGTGTGATTATTTTTTTGCAGTAGGCTTATGGGCTGAAATTAGGGGTTTTGGAATGTTAAAATTGGGCCCAGGTTTTCTGTGAGTGCTACAGTTTTGATTGGGGGCCCACTTGTTAATTTTTGGTCAATCGGAAAATTTTAAACACATTTTTCACAGTGTTTACATTATATCTGCGACCGTGAATGTCACTCGATCGGTAAATCCGGTCTAACTGCTATAGCCCGGTTAGACGGATTTGCGAACGTGACTTTCACGTTGATGTTCTATGTTTATGCTGTGATGTTGCGGATCGGTCGTGGGGATAGCCTGGATGCAATGCTAGTACAGTGCTGTTGTATTATGTACATTTGATATTGCGGGGCGAGCGTCCGATATGTGGACTGCCTTCACTGCCTGTTTGTATTATTCTTTTGGGGCACGACCTGGTTGCGTTCGATGTACCCGGTGTATGTATATTTTACTTTCTGTACTAGGATTGCCCCGCGGTGGGGTGCACGGATAACCGGGTTCTGGAGGGCAACAAGCCCGCATCTCATGGCATTGGGACGGAGGGGGCTTCACTCCAGGATTGGCAGGCTATTCGCCGCACTCGTAGGGGGTACAGGTTGACCCAGGAGGGGTGCCCGAGTTGCCGGATTCCGTGAAGTGCTGGGTGGTCCATTCACGTTGCTGAAGGGGGCTGCCTCGCTTCAGGTTTTGGCGGGTGACTTGCCGCGCCCGTAGGGGTCTAGGTTTTCATTGCACAGGCTATCCACACGACCAGGGGAACGTCGGGTTTCAGCAGCGGCTCTGTGAAACCCGGGGCTTCCAGATATCTGTATTGTTCTGTGATGCTGTACATTTCTGTGATGTTGCATTTTATTCACGCCTTGAGCGAAATACTATATATTGGTATATATATTAGTAGATGTTGTATATGTTTTTCATCCGCGCTAGTCCAGTCCCCGCTCTGCCGTTAGTTAGCTAACCTAACGGGTGATGACGGGACCCAGTGGCGAATGCGGATGGCATATACGTACGTCAGTATATTTTCGTTCTTTGTGGTGTGATCAATTGATGGGACTGCATTGATTCGGATCAATGCAAGATAAACAAACCTAATCTGATGTTGTTGGAACACTTTTTCAAAAAGCTGTTATTGCAAGGACGTTCACTTTTGTTTTGCATCATGGTATTCATTTGGAATATCCTGCTCCTCAGTCGACGAGGCAAGGGCCGGGATCCCTTCACCGGGAGTGACCCCTTGGACAGAAGTTTGCGTCAGGGCATTAACTTCACTATAGCCGATTACTTTTGCTTTGCATCGTGGTATTCAGTTGGAATATCCTGCACCTCATTCTACGGGGAAAGAGCCGAGATCCCTTCACCGGGAGTGACCTCTTTAGCAAAGGTTTTCGTCACTATATTTTTATAAAAAGGATTATCCGGTTCCTTCAACGATATCAAGTTCGTTACGTTCAAGGTTTTTCGCCAAAAACCAGCCGTAGCCCTCCGTCATTTCAGATTAGTATTGCTTAGTATTCGTGCTACGTTTGTCGTTGCTATTCGCCGAGGCGTAGTGTGCGGTAGCTCTGTAATGCTTTCTGTCGTTTGGATATGTGGATTGGTTAGGACAGTCGTACGACTTTGTTGATTATTCGTCAAGGGTCGTGCGGGTGGGTTTAACGCAATCAAGATAATGACGGGTTGAACTTGACTAGGACCTTTTGATTTGTTGATTATTCGTCAAGGTCACTTGGGTCCTAGGGGTAAAAATCACATCGGGAGTTTCAAAAGAACTGAAACTTGCCAGGCATGCGCATACCTTCTGGAGTGTGGTGACGTGAGTGAATTCCGTCACGTTATCATACGATGAGAGTTGGATCCCGATTCCCACTGATGAGTTGGTTTACTCCTCGGGTGATCCCGACTAATTCTTCTTTCAGGTTTGGAGGAGAATTTGAGGTACAGTGGGAGGCTTCCAGATTAGATAAAGTGATAACCATTCTGATCTAGGTTAGAGTGCACGCTGAGTGTTTCTTTTCTCTCTCTCTTTGGCAGCGACCATTGACCCGACCCTGGACTTTGACTCGTTGACCAAGTTGACCGAACCTTCTTAACACAGGCTTTTGGATTGTCAGAGTTGCAGACCTCATTGCCACTCCTACTTTTACCCTTTTCTCCAGGACACCCCGTATTACTACGAACGTCCACTTCCATTGGACAAAACCATCGTATGGTTATATACGAACTCGAAGGACTTCGAGGATGGTTTCTGGTTCTGGAGAAAACGGATAGGACTATTCAGTTGTCTTTTCTTTTCACCTTCTCTCAGGTTGCGAGTACTCCTTGGTTTAGGAGTAGTACACCTATTACGCAAATTGGATAGTCTTCTTCCAAACCTTAGGCTGGTGCCGACCGGTAGGGAATGAAGAAAACCAATTAGCATAACGATGGTGTGCAGAAGGTATTAAGTTAAGACAAAGCAAGGGATTAGTAGGAGGGCAAAGTAAATTACAACTGATATTCACGACCAAACCAAGTATTTCTTCGCCAATCCTAAATCACCTTTGTATTTCTCCAGGACACTCCGTGTCACTACGAAGATCCACAGCTTATTGGATACTCCATCGTATGGTTATATACGAACTCGAAAGGAACTTGTTCCAGTTCGGGGATGGATTCTGGTCCAGGAGAAATAGGAATAAGGTTTATTCGGTTGTCTTTTATCTTCACCTTCTCTCGCTTTGCGAGTGCTCCTAGGATTAGGACAGTACACCTTTTATGCTTATTGGATAGTCTTCTTCCAAACCATAGGCTGGTGCCGAACGGTAGGGAAGGAAGAAAACCATTTGGCCTAAAGGGGTGTGCAGACGGTAATGACTAAAGACATATAAAGGGATTTGGACAGATGGCAAAGAGATATACGGTTACAGTTGTGAATCTGGATAATGGAAGTGGCATTACTAAGAATACCCCATCGAAACATTTCAATGTTTCAGTTCAACTGTGTACTGTTAAAAGAAAACTGATTTCCCGATTAGACACTTGCTCCAGGGTATGTATTTACCAGGTTGGATTCTCACATCTGTATGGTTTTACAGATGATGAGTGGGAGTAAGTTATTGGGAATTGGGTGATCATCCTCATTATATCGGGATTCGTTGTAATCGGTGATATTTGAGGAAGTCACCTGGGTTGTTTGCCGGTCGGCAAATTTTTGGTTTTAAATATCCGCGGTTATGCACCAATTTCAAATTGATATATCTGTACGTCTATTTTCATAGAGTGAGATATACCTTTTGATATTATGTCAATGACATTTACCTATATCAGAGGATGGTTGGGTAAGGAGCATTAAACAGCGGTGTAATTCTTCTTAACCATAAGTACGGTTTTCAACCTGCGACGCACAGTGAAAGAGTTGTTAGACTCAGCGGACTTATGCAGAGTATTGTATGTTGTCCAGGGTCCATCAGGACAGAGGGGTAGGTCCTCGTACTATATTCGGTTTATTTATGACTTCTCTAGTTTTTAGACAGGTGTTTCGTGGAAAAACAGGGTCTAATTTTTGAGGAGTTATAGGTATTTGAATAGAGTAGAGAACCAGGTGTAGCAAGTATCGGGATTCTTCAAAGTGATCGAAGATGTAGATACTTGTGTATGGTGTTCAGTTGATAGTAATGATTAAGAGAACTTGCTTCTCTTTCAGGTTACTCATAATTGGAAGCATTCCTAAGTTGAGTAACGCTGATCGGCCTCTCTCCATTTTAGTTGACATGCACTGGAGACAGCTGCATGATTTGAATCTGGTTCAATTAAATCAGTGCCTCTGGTTCTACATTGGATATAGAATAGTTCATATCTTAACGATGTTAAGGTACGGGGAGTTGTCCGGCTTATGCTTAAAACCAGACTCCGGATAACTCAAGGCACGTTTCTGTAATGGCTGTTTGTGGGTTGACCCAGGCTATGACGAGGGTTGATTTTCTACCATCTGGATGAACAATAGCAATATTGTTCTAGACTCGCCACAGTTTTTATTAAAAATGGATTTTTTCAGAAAAAGTAGTGGGAGTATGGTAGAACTGGAAGTGATTCCAGAACCACAAACGATTACTGAAGATTTGATAAGGAACCTAAAGATTCAATCTGATTTGATATTCTATTGGCCACTCTGCAGATTTGATGGGTAACCTCAGGCACTCGAGAGGTACTTCGGTATGCTCAAGGACGGTGGCAGGGAGGTTCTTGTTTACCCACACTTGCCATTGCTGTTGTTCCAGGCTGCGAGACCCGCCAGGAGGATGAGTATAGCGTCGTTCTAAACTAGCTTTGGAAGTGCACATCTATATGACTCTGCCAGAGGGTTGTCGTAGTCAGTGGGAGCAGCGGAAGCATTGGTGGACATCAGGCTTATGTCTATTTTTAGACTAAAGCAGATGTAGCGGAGATAGATCATCTATTTCTGATGTGACAGTCATAGGTTTGACGTCATCAGAATAAGGGATGGATCTGTTGAGCAGGTAGTAGGAAGTGATATTCCTATACTACGATCGGTTATACTTTGGTCGTCACACAGTGGTTTCTCCACAAAGGACTTGGACATTATATCAGACATACTGGTTACTAGATCTATGGTTATGGATCTAGATTTGGGTAGTTTCCCAATCTGGGTACCTTGACAGCATTCTATGAGTATTTAGAATGGACGACTCCAGGCACGGTAGTATACCTGCAGTTGATGGAGTCACCCTCTCTAAAGGTGTCTTATAGACTAAAGGGGAGAGGGATACTCATGATTGGCAGATCACTTGCTTAGGCAATTGAGTCAATCATGAGATGTCAAGTACCACACCAGATGTCGTTCTTGCACTAGATGCAATAAGTTGATATTGATCCAATCCTGGAGAAACAGTCGGAAGCAGTTTTAGAACATAAGTGAATGTTCTAGGGATATGATAACGGCTGCCTCCTTTAGGAGACGGTTATCATTCCAGGCTTCCAAGGTGACATGGACGACAAGGAGGTTGTCAGAGTTATAGTTCTCCCTCTGACGAGGGGCAGTATTTTGGACAGGTGGTCTGAGGCAATACTGAGGGTGGCATGGCGCAGGATACTGATTAAGTTCAGTTGACGATACAGTCTAAGAAGTTTGGATTTGGAGTTCATTTATGAGCTAAGTCCCATCAGACATCCAGACATTCTAAGACAGGTATTGCTCATTTCGGGAGATGGTTTTCTCCGCGAACTTGAGATATAGAGAGACATAGAAAGAAACATCACAGCGGATCCACTCACTGAGGCTATTCCTCGAACGCTATAGTTTCGCAAACGAGCTTTGTGAGACTGACTAGTAGAGGAGTTGGGTGTTCGGTATCACACGGGCTGTGAGTATGCGGCATCGCAATAATTAGCCTTGAGTGCAAGTGGGAGATTGTTGGAGATAGTGCCCTCAGAGTCAATTATTGGATCACCGGCATGTGATTGCAATGATTGAGAGAGGACCTATCCCGGTAGGACAGTCTTACTCGAGATGATAGTATGCTATCTGGTTTATCTTTATAATCGTGTACTGCTTTAGGTGACCTGACATGTCGCTATTACACGTTGATAGAGCCCGTAGGATTCTTGCTTCACTGCCAGCAGTATGATGGCGATCATATACGTGGGAGCTGGTAGTCTATAAGCACATCCTTAAAAGGTCCCTAGTCGTAGGAGTTTCGAGACAGGGCATCGATACTCCATTAGTAGACTAGTGTATACAGTCGAGACCCCGACGAGGGACGGTGGCCGGTCTCACAAGCCACTGGTGTCAGTTGGTTCACCTAAGATGTATACAGGTGCTCATTGGGTTATGAGTACACCGGACAGGACTCGCCGGGAACCTGCTAGTTGGGCTTATACCTGACGTCAGATAGCAGTTCCCTGGTGACATGTGTACAGGTTAGTTCATCGACCTGAGGATCGTCATTTGTCTCGTGTGAGTTCCCACTGTGCTTTGATTACTACCCTACCACGGCTCAAAGGAGTCGTGCAAACAGGTTTTAGTTGGGTACAGTCCCGAGCCATATGGAGGCAGTGAGCGGATCTTCAGGGGTTCGTCTCTCCCGGTATTGGGGGTGAGGTCGCGCTGTGTCTAGGAGAGCCATTACGCAAAGCCCTCGGCCGAGGCAGGAGATTTACTGGTAGGTATTCCAGTAGTATCTCAGGGCGTTCTGGGCTACACTCCGACACGACTTGTACCGCTTTTGGGGGTCTGACTTTTACCAACCCCCTAGGCCCGCCATGCGATACTCATAGACGAACGGACCGGACTGTACGGATATTGTCACTGACAGGCTCAGTTGGGTGTCGGGGTGAGCTTCCTTATCGACGTCCCTTTTAGTCAATAGCTGGTGGCCCGTCACGTATTGGCTTATACCTCTGACGTGCCAGTGGTTAAATCCACAGCCATAGTATTGACGAGTCTTTAGAGTCCACCACACTTACAGTTACTCAAGCTTTCGGGCGAAACGCTGTAGAGGCCGTATGGAGATATGGCAGGGTTCGATCAGATACGCGCGGTATTGCACGGATCAGGATCGGACAGTTTTGTACTAGTGGCCGTATAGTTATATGGCAGGGTTTGATCTGATACGTGCGTTTTTGCACGGATCAGGATCGAACGGATTTTACTAGCCGGCTTTGGCTTAAGCCGGTCCTAGTTTAGTACAGTGTATATTTTGTCTCATTGCATTTGTATCCGGTCGGAATACAGATGCGGGTGTGTATGCACAGTATCGGGGTTTTCCTGTAATTTATTACGGGACCAGTTTTCTGGAGTTGCCAGTTTGCATTCCGTTCCGGCCGGTTTTCCTTTGTTCTTTCCCGGCCGGACTTTTCTGATGGACGGGGTAATTTGCAGTTTTGCAAATTACATTTGGTGGAGGTTTTATTTGTAAAAGTATTTATTATGAAAGCATCTTTTATATTCCTTTCTTTTCTATCATCATTTCTTGAAAAGGTGATTAGGATTGATTTTAAGCTTGATGTGAGATTGTGATGATGGTGTTAGGATATGGTCACCCTCTCCTTTTTCCTACACTCACCTCCCTTCATGTTTTTGTGTTCATATTGTTTCCTCCACCATTCTTCTTCTGACTTGATGAATATGATAAGTTTTTCATGAGAGGAAAAAGAAAGTGAGAAGAAAAAGAATGAGAGAGTTCATCTTAGTTTTGGGAGGAATTCTTCATCTCCTTCTTCTTCTTGTTTTGGAAAAATGAAAGCACCATTTTTCCTAATCCCATTCCTCCATCAAGGCAACTACAAACCCCAAATGAGACTAGCATGATCTACTACACATTCTACAGCATATCTTGAGCATGTCGAGTTGCCGGCTTCATGCCCGAGTTGCCTCGGTATTGAGGCGGGAGCCCGTAAAAGATGCAGGCGATGTGGTGCCCTTCCGGCGAGGAGGCGACGATGAGGAGGCAATACTTTCCGCGGGAGATCGGGACGATGACGAGAAGACCGGAGGACTCGGATCACTCGGTATACTTCTCACCCTATCTCTAGTTAGCTAGCAATAGGTTAATGGTTAACGATCCGGGTTTTCTTTGTCCGCGGTAGCGCCGATTTCCGAGTAAGGAAAATTTTTGATTCCGCATTTTGGCCTCGAGTACGAGGCCGGGGCGCTGCCGTGGCGCAACAATAACCGACTAATATCCAATGTATCGGCTTATCGGATCAATCCTTGATTCGATAACTAGGTTATATCGCATACAACCATTCGACACATTCATCGCGAGAATAAAATACGGTATCACATACACGCATTATTCTCGGTCCCACAGATATCTCATATGCGCTCCTATTTCGTTTCGCTTGAGCCAGGAAACCTCTGTGTAGGACTCTAAAGACTCGTCAATACGCCGGCAGCAGGTGATGATCATATCAAACACCCACAAACCGCAAGCGGTCTGCTAAACGTAACGGCCACCCGGGTATTGAGCGATCAGAAGATCGACGAGCAAGCCCGCTCACACTCCTCTGAATCCAACCAATAACACTTACCGTACAGTCCGGTCTGTTCGTCTGATATGTCGCATATCTCGCCTAGTGGTGGTAAACGTCAGACCCCAGTAGCTCGATAAGTCATGCCGACTTGAGGTCCATAACATTCGTGAAACTACTGATAACTCTTACCAGTATATCACTGCAACCCTGGCCAGGGATTTCCTGTTATGGCCAGTCGTGCATAGCGCAACATCAACCCCCAATATCGGGAGAGACGAATCCCCTCCTATCGCTCATTGCCTCCATGTGAATCGGGACTGTACCCAAAAACCACCTATTTGCATGACTCAGTAGAGCCGTGGTAGGGTGGAAATCAAAGCATAGTGGGAGACACACAAGACTCTATGACGATCTCGGGTCAACAGACTAAGCTGTACCAGTGTCACTAGAGAAGTGCCATCTGACGTGAGGTATAATACCATCTGGGAGTTCTCGGCGAGTCCGTTCAGTGTACCCAGTCTCCACTGAGCACCCGCATACCATCTCTGATGTCAAATACCAATGGATATGGGATCATCCATCACCCATCACATGGGTCGAGAAGATGTACGCTAGTCTACTCTGCAATATCGATGCCCCGTCTCGATATTCCCACGACTAGGAACATTGAAGGATGTACTCATGGACTACCCAGGCCCTACTAGTATGATCTGCATCATAGTCTTGGAAGTCGAGTACACATCATAAAGGCTTTATCAACATGTAATCAGAGAGACAGAGAGTATACATGTTAAGATAAAGAGCAACCAGATAGCGTACTATCATGTCGAGTAAGAAAGTCCTACCTATATATGTCCCAGCATCCACTACAATATACATCCAATGTACAGTAATGGACTCTAGGGCAAACATATAACTAACAATCTCCCACTTGCACTAGGGCCATCTGTAGTAGAAATTGTAGTATCTAATACTCAACCTTCCCCTAAAAGTCTCTCTTTGGGAAAAGGCCTATGTGAGTGGATTCGCCGTGTTGTCCTCTAAGTCTACTCTCCTAACCTCGATCACCCTGGAGATTAACTATCTCCATGATCAGGTGATACTTCCTCAGAATATGTCTGGGTCACTGATGGGACCAGGGTTCACGGGCCAAGCCACACTTCCATTGTCACACAATGGTAGGAACCTAGTTCATCTTATGAACCAATATACACCCAAACTGTCTCTTTGGTAGTATCTTTAATAGCGATGTTACCAGCCTTTACCGTCTAGTTTGCCACGGTATCTAGCTTGAAACTCTTCCAACATACCGTCCCTTTACTGAGGGTGAAGACAATGCCTGTGACTGACATTTAGTCGTCCTTATCACCCTGGAACACTTCCAGTGATTCTCCCCAGGATCGATTGATACCATCTCACTACAACTAGTGAGAATCCTAACATCCATCTAGATCTATCTTATAGATCCAAAACCCAGGATTTAGGATGTATCACTTTGATCCTATATGGAGAATCCATGTGATAAGAGGAGATTGACCGTGCGTAGCATAGGAAACTCTTTTCCTATCAAGAGTATGTTGTCTACGTACAATACGAGGATGACCACCTTACTCTCTACTACCTGTTTGTATATACAAGGTTCATCTACCATTTTGATGAAGTCAAACACTTTGACTATCACATCAAAACAGATGTTCCAACTCCGTGATGCCTGCTTCATTATGTAAAGCAACTTGCACATGTTTCCGCTGCTCCCACTGTTTACGAAGCCCCCTGGCTGTGTACTTATAGACATTCTCTTCTAGATCATTATTTAGAAAAGTAGTCATGGCTCCCAACCACCAGATATCGTAGTCATGGTATGTAGCCGTGGCAAGTAGGATCCGGATGGACTTAAGCATAGCCACTGGAAAATGTATCATCATTATCCACGCCTGGTCGATGACGAAAACCTTTAACAAGTCTAGCTTTGAAAGTCTCAACTTTTCCATCTACACCAAGTAATCTTCTCAAGATATACTTGCTCCTGATGGGGATTTAACCCTTCAGATATAGCACCTAAAGTCCATACTTTGTTGGTGTATATGGATTCCATCTCAGATAGCTAAGCATCCAGCCATTCTCACAGAGTCCCTACTCTTGATGACCTGCTCGAATCTACTTGGGTGATCATCTCATGATGCAATCCTCGTTCCCACTGTCATCGAGAAACCGAAGTATCTCTCAAGCGGATGAGAAACCTTACCAGATCGGCGGAGAGACTGAGATTTGTCGGGAACTATTGAATCCTTTGGTTCTGTCAAATCATTAGCTGCAGTTTTGTATAGCTGGAACCTTTCCAGTTCTACAGAACTGACATTGCCTCGATCTTGTCCGGATCTTGCTTTTGACACAGGCCGGACAATCCCAAATCTTAACTAACTTAAGAGATAGGCTCTTCCCATACCATATCTTATATGGAGTGGTAGGCACTGATTTGATTCGAACCCAATTCAATAGGTATGCAGCTTCTCAAGTGCACAACCCCAAAATGAAATAGGTAACTCAGTAGTACTCAATATAGAGCGCACCATATCATATAGGGTGTGATTGCTCCGTCCCGATATACCATCGTGCAATGGTGTATACGGAGGAGTAATGCTGAGAGAGAATCTCATTCTCCTTTAGAATAGTCCAGGAATTCTATGCACAAGTATTCTCCTCCTTGATCACATCAAAGGACATAATACTTATACCCGTATTGGTTCCCTACTTCTAGCTTATGTTCTGTGAATATCTCAAAAGGTTCGGACTTGAGTTTCAACAGGAACATATGACTGAATCTTGAGAGCTTATCAAAGAATATAATGAAGTACAAAGAACCGGTCCTGGCATGTGTAGACAGGGGAGTTTACATACATCATCATATATCAGTCCCAAGAGTTTACTAACTCTTTCTCTGTTTCCAATAAATAGAGCTATGGTCATCTAATCTTTCTGACATGACTGACAAGTTTCACAAGATGTAAATTCAAACTGATTTAAATATACATCTAAAATGTAACTTCAGCCAGTCGGGTCGCATTGATATGACCTAGTCTACAATGCTTCAAGAAGGATTCGTTCATTTCTGAACTCTTCCTCTTGTGTGTGTTCTGAATACTAAGAACTGTAGTTTGATTTAGAACGTCAATGCTTTTAGATAACGCGCCTGAACCGATCAACTTTTGATATAGGAAATGTTCAAAACATTATCCAAAAATACAAAATTTTATCATTTCTTTACTAATAAAGAGACTGATATGATTTTGTATATCAGGTTCGGTATCTAATAACATTCGTTCAGAATCAATGTATTGGTAATACAGGATGACAGTGACCAACAGACTTGGCTGCCACACTTGCCCCGTTTTCTGTCTCATGAAACTTATCACCCGTTCTCAGTTTTCTACCTTTTTGTAGCCCTATGTAACAGATTACATATCTGGGATCCTGATCCGGTATCAAATACCCAGGATGCAGAGGATACTGAGAAACAGTTCTTTGTAATGAACACACCCGAAGGAGATGCATCATATGCACTTTCTTCGTTTGGGCGGCATAGGAATTCAGATATTCCTCTATTTCCTGCTCTGTCTTATAACAATTATAAGTTAGAGCGGGACCAACGTTCCCCAGCTCAGTATAACAAGCGGGTTCGGTCAATACATCCATATTATTATCTTGATTAAGGCGTGATATGGTCGCTACCTGGAGAGAGAGAGAAGAAAACACTCTGCGTGCGCTCTTGCTAGATTAGATTGGTTATATATTTTATCTAATCAGGAAGGCTCCCACTGTTTTTATCAAATCTTCCTTCAAACCCTAAAAGGAAAGACTAGCTGGGATTAATTACAATCTACAAGTTCGCCAATCTTTCAGCCAGGCCAGTGTCGGTACTTTGAGGGAGGTTCCCCGTGCTTTCGCACGGACCTAATTACAGTAAACCTCAATTTCCCAGAGGCGTAACCCCGTTGACACCTTTCTAGACATTTACTTGATCGGCTAATTGTAAAGTGCAAAACTCTCCCAGGAGTAACAATTACTCGCATTGGGTATCGGGATCCAACTATCACATAGAAGGTATGCAATCTCATTGCCAATTTCAACACTTGAAACTCCCGATAAAGATTTTTACCCCTAGCACTTATGACCTTAACTATGGTCAACAAATCATAAGTACTAGTCAAGTTCTACCCGTCATTTCGTGATTAATTAGACCCACCCATATGACCCTTAACTAAGGTCAACAAAGTCACGCGACTGTCCTAACTAATCGCACCATATGCGGCGTAGGAAGACATCACTTAGCTACCGTACACTGTGCCTTAACTAAGGTCAACAAACACAGCACGAATACTAAGTACTCTACTTCCTAAAATGACGGAGGGTTGCGAATGGTTTTTATGAAAACCTTTAATGCTTTGAACTTGATCTCGTTGCGGAATCAAATGGTTTTTAAATGGAATGTTTTTGAGGCTTTTCTAGTTTTGCTAAAGGGGTCACTCCCGGTGCAGGGATCGTCGGCCCTTTCCTCGTCGAATGAGGTGCGGGATATATCATATATATCACTGTGCAAAGCAGAAACTATAGAAGCTATCAAAAGATAAACCGAGGGGTGTAGCATATGCCAGTTATGTTAGTTATACGTATGCCCTAGAGGCCATTGCTATATATAGGATGTATATTGTAGTGGATGCTGGGACATATATAGGGAGGACTTTCTTGCTCGACATGATAGTATGCTATCTGGTTGATCTTTACCTTAACGTGTACACTGATTGTCTCTCTGTTACACGTTGGTAAAGCCCTTAGGATGTGTACTTGACTACCTGGACTATGATGCAGATCATAATAGTGGGGACATGGTAGTCCATAAGTACATCCTTCAAAGTCCCTAGTCGTGGGTATATCAAGACGGGGCATCGATATACCAGAGTAGACTAGCGTATACCTTCTCGACCCATACAGATGGGCGATGGATGATCCCATATCCATTGGTGTTTGACATCAGAGATGATATACGGGTGCTCAGTGGAGACTGGGTACACTGGACGGACTCGCCGAGAACTCCCAGATGGTATTATACCTTACGTCAGATGGCAGTTCTCTGGTGACACTGGTACAGAGTAGTCTGTTGACCCGAGATCGTCATAGAGTCTTGTGTGGTTCCCACTGTGCTTTGATTTCCACCTTACCACGTCCAAGAGGGCGTGCAAAACGGTGGTTTTTGGGTACAGTCCTGAATCACATGGAGGCAATGAGCGATAGGAGGGGATTCATCTCTCCCGGTATAGGGAGTTGATGTTGCGCTGTGTTCGATTGGCTATAACCGGAAATCCCTGGCCAGGGTTGCTGAGATTTACTGGTAAGTGTTACCTGTAGATTCTCGAACTGTTATAGACCTCAAATCGACACGACTTATCAAGCTATTGGGGTCTGACGTTTACCACCCCTAGGCGAGATATGCGACATATCAGACGACGAGACCGGACTGTACGGTAAGTGTTACTGGTTGGATTCACAGTAGTGTGAGCGGGCTTGCTCGTCGATCTTCTGATCGCTCAATACCCAGGTGGCCGTTACGTTTAGCAGACCGCTTGCGGCTTGTGGGCGTTTGATATGATCATCACCTGCTGCCGGCGTATTGACGAGTCTTTAGAGTCCTACACAGAGGTTTCCTGGCTCAAGCGAAACGAAATAGGAGCGCATATGAGATATGTGCGGGACCGAGAATAATGCGTGTATGTGATACAGTATTGCATTCTCGCGATGAATGTATCGAATGGTTGTATGCGATATAACCTATTTATCGAATCAAGGATTGATTCGATAAGTCGATACATTGGATATTAGTCGGTTATATGCGATATGACCGGATCGTTAAATCAAGTGTTGATTTAATGATTTAATGCATAATTATATATTTGATATATTACTTTGCATTAACTAGTATTGGTTCACTTTAAATGGTTTTTCTCACTTGTTTGTGCACATTGTATATGTGATATATTTTTTGTGCACAAGTTTGTATCATGTTTGATGATGCATGCTAACTTGGGTTTGTGTAAAGAGTTAAACCTCGGTTAAGTAAATGGTTAGGGTTTTATTTATTCATTCTTTTATCTTTTTATTTGTATTAAAATGAAATGGGAAAAGAAAACATAATGGTAGCTTTCTTAATTGAAGCTTCTTGAAGTTTCATGCAACTTTGACCAAAGCAACCATTCTTGTCTTCTTCTCCTAACCCTAACCATTCCACCTAACCTTAGTTAATTCTCTACATCTAACCATGGTTGTAGTTATGATAAGAATAATCTTTTTCTATTTTCTCATTTTTATTCTTATCATAATTATCTTCTTCATCTTCTTCTTCTTCAAAGATGAAGAAAGCTTGCTCCATCAATGGCAACTTGAGCAAATGAGTGAGAAATCCAATTCTAAAGTGAACCCACCTCCTATTTCTTCATCCTCTACATCTTTCCAAGTAGTATAGGGTGTTTTCTTCACAAGTTTCATGACTTGGTGAAGTCGGAGCTTGATCTATTGATGCCTCGACGTAGATCATCTTCGGCATCGTAGTCGATGACCTAGCCCACCCATTTCTCCGATGAAGCCGACGCTAGAGCCCGGGATTTGATTTGGACAGCAAGGGGACTTCATCACGGAGCTATGGAGGTGGAGCACCGGATCTACAAAGGTTGTATTTCCGTTCACTTAGAGTAAAGTCGTTTACTTGTTTTTGTTTCGCCTAAAATCTAGTTAACGATCCGTATTAGGGTTTCTCGGCACTTGTAATTTTTGAAATTGGCATGGTTGATGCCTTTTGAGACCTCATTAGTGTGCCTAGGAACCCTACAGTGGTATCAGAGCCTAGCTAGAGCCTTAGGCAAAGTGTAGACGACGTTTGAAGTCCGATCGAACCGAAACCCTAACACAAACATGCTCTCTGTACTTTTTTCAAAAACAGCGATTTTTGAGGATTAAAAATATGCAGAAAATTCAGCAGGAGATTGTAAGGGTTACTGTGAAATTCGACACCCTGAATCCATCAAACCGCCGCGGTTCCGCGGCACAAACATGGCTTGTGCGGCGGTTCCACGGCCTAAATGTCTCCTTGTGCATTGAATTTTGCACAGTAACTCCTACTTTGCAGTGCTGGTTTTCCTGGGAATTTTTAATATTTATTCAAGAGTTGAATTTTCTGGGTTGTATTGGGGACTCGTTGTTTCGATCGGAGTATCAGATTTTGTCTATGTGGATTTCCGGATATCTTTTTGAATATGTTAAAAAGTTCGACCGGATAGAAATACCCAATTTTTCCCCTGTCGGGAAATTTCCAAGTGTTGGATTTTTCCGTGGTTTAAAGATATTCTAAGTAGTGCAAGTAACGCGATGGACCCTCTAGAAGACAACAAACCTTAACTCGATTATGTGACCGTCTTGAACAGCCCTTTGAACCTTAGGGTTTGGGGCAGTACGGCGTGCCACATGTGAGGCGTTGGCTTGACCCTTCTACGGCTGGACCGTTGGTACTGAGGCACGAACTGAATGTTTTTAGACTTGTTTCATGTGTTGAGCTGTATCGGGAAAACTTGGGTGTTTGGATGTTCGATCGGAAAGTTTAACATTTTCTATTTATCTGAAATGGGATACAATAATTGGAATTCACAAGTAGTTATGAGATAACTGAATGAATGTTATAAACATAGCACTTTAGTCTCACTTGATCGGTTGCCATGGAATTTTGATGTGATCAAATGTCCGTCGCAATCACGTAGCGTACGCGGATACTCGCCGGGTAAACTTAATAGACAGCTTCGCTCCATAGCCCCGACCAAGTGACTGTAGGAGAACCCCGTCGCCGAAAGCATCCGTTCGGGTGCTCGCGGCAGCGGTGTTCCGCCTTGGTGCACTTCGTCGACGGTATCGGGGGTGCGGCCACCTACTAAAGTTTGCGACGAGCATTCGATCAGAATGTCGGGAATCCTGTTGAATTGCCCGACTTGATATTGAAAAGTGTTTTCAATTTTGAGACTAAAATGCGGGGTTTATAATTGTTAGGCATGCGATGTCTAAGGAATTCATTTGATTAGGCATGCGATGTCTATGCAGGTTGCGGATTCCAACTGTTGTAGTTTTACACTTTCTTTTATGTGACCGTAAGTGTAATATGTGATATCGCCGGTTTCGTTGCTATATGTCAACGACAATTGGGATGCGCATATTTACTTACGTTGATGACATGAGATGTTATGTGTTGCTGGATATGTTATATTGGATCGTCGTGTTTGAATAGCCGGGGTTTTTTATGTGAGATGAGTGTTTTTCATTTTCATTCATGTAAAAACTTGTATGTAATATTCTTTTATTTAGGGCACTTCCAGGTTGCGGAAGATGTCACCTTTTGTATATTATTTACTTTTCCGCACTAGGATAGACCCAAGGAGGGGAGCACAAGTAACCGGGTTCTAGGGTCCAGTGGGAGACCATCTCGAGGAGCCGAGTCCGGGTCTCCTAACCCTAGAATTGGTAGGGTTGCTTGCCGCTCTCATAGGGGTCTAGGGGTGTGGGTTTGGCTATTTATCACGACCGTGGAATCCGTGTTTTATACTGGCTCGTATTGAAAACACGGACGTCCTAGTATATCCAATATTTCATATGTTTCTTCTGCTGCGATATCTGTGATGTGATCATGTGATGTTCTGTGACAGATACTATATATAGTATATATGATATATTATATAGGCGTTACTTATGTTTTACACCCGCGCTAGCCCTGCCCCGCTCTGCCGTTAGTCACCTAACCTAACGGTGCACGAGGGGACATCGAGGCGAATGCGGATGGCATAAGTGTACGTCGTATTTATCTGTGATGTTTAGGTACTTTAAATGATGGGACTTCATTAATGAGATTAATGAAATAAAAGAAACCTCAGATGTTGTAGAATCGAATTTCAAAATAAAACAGGTAGCTACAGTTCTTGCTTTGCACAGCGGTATATATGATATATCCTGCACCTTATTCGATAAGGAAAGGACCGAGATCCCTTCACCGGGAGTGACTCCTTTAGCAACAACTGGCATATGCTACACACTCGGTTTGTCTTTTGATTGCTTTTAAGAGTTTTTGCTTTGCACAGCGGTATATATGATATATCCCGCACCTCATTCGACGAGGAAAGGACCGATGATCCCTTCACCGGGAGTGACTCCTTTAGCAAAACTAGAAAAGCCTCAAAAACACTCCATTTTAAAATCATTTGATTCTAAAACGATATCAAGTTCATTACGCAATAGGTTTTTAGAAAAACCTGTCGTAGCCCTCCGTCATTTCAAATAAGTAGTAGTTAGTATTCGTGCTATGTTTGTTGGCCTGCGTCAAGGCGTAGTGTGCGGTAGCTAACTATTATTTATCTGCTTATGCATATGATGCAGATTGGATTAGGGTAGTCATGCGACTTTGTTGGCCTGCGTCAAAGGTCGTGCGGGTGGGTTTAATTCAATCAAAAAATGACGGGTTGAACTTGACTAGCGCACTATGGTTTGTTGGCCTGCGTCAAGGTCATAGGACGCTAGGGGCAAAATATATCGGGAATTTCAAGTGTTGAAATTTGCAATAAGATTGCATACCTTCTATGAGATAGTTGGATCCTGATACCCGCTGCGAGTAAGAGTTACTCCTGGGAGAGTTTTACACATTACAATTAGCCGATCAAGTGGGTGTCTAGAAAGGTGTCAACGGGGTTACGCCTCTGGGAAAACGAGGTTTACATTAATTAGGTTCGTGCGAAAGCACGGGGGACCTCCCTCAAAGTACCGACACTGGCCTGGCTGAAAGATTGGCGAACTTGTAGTGTGTAATTTATCCCGGCTAGTCTTTCCTTTTAGGGTTTGAAGGAAGATTTGATTAAAACAGTGGGAGCCATCCTGATTAGATAAAATAATAACCAATCTATTCTTGTAAGAGCGCACGCTGAGTGTTTTCTTCTCTCTCTCTCCCGGTAGCGACCATATCACGCCTTAATCAAGATAATAATACGGAATATTGACCGAACCCGCTTGTTATACTGAACTGGGGAACGTTGGTCCCGCTCCAACTTATAATTGTTATAAGACAGAGCAGGAAATTGGGGAATACCAGAATTCCCGTGCCGCCCAAAAGAAGAAAGTGCATACTGATGCATCATCTTCGGGTGTGTTCATTATACAGAACTGTTTCTCAGTACTCTTTACGTCCTGGATATGAGATACCGGATCAGGATCCCGCATATGTAATATGTTACATAGGGCTACAGAAAGGTAGAGAACTGAGAACGGGTGATAAGTTTCATGAGGCAGAAAACGGCGCAAGTGTTGCAGCCAAGTCTGTTAGTCACTGTCACCCTGTATTACCAATACATTGATTCTGAACAAATGTTATTAGATATCGAACCTGATATACAAAATCATATCAATCTCTTTATTAGTAAAGAAATGATAAAATTTTGTATTGTCGGATAATGTTTTGAATATTTCCTATATCAAAAGTTGATCGGTTCAGGCACGTTATCTAAAAACTTTGATGTTCTAAATCAAACTACAGTTCTTAGTATACATAACACACACAAGAGGAAGAGTCCAGAAATGAACGAATCCTTTTTGAGGCATTGTAGACTAGGTCATATCAATGTGACCCGACTAGCTGAAGTTATATAAAGATGCATATTTAAATCAGTTTGAATTTACATCTTGTGAAACTTGCCAGTCATGTCACAGAGATAAGATGACCATAGCTCCGTTTACTGGAAACAGAGAAAGAGTTAGTGAACTCTTGGCATTGATACATGTTGATGTACGTAAAGTCCCCTGTCTACATATGCCAAGACCGGTTCTTTGTACTTCATTACATTCTCTGATAATCTCTTTAGATTCAGATATATGTTCTTGTTGAAACACAAGTCCGAACCTTTTGAGATATTCACAGAATATAAGTTAGAAGTAGAGAACCAATACGGGTATAAGTATTATGTCCTTTGATGAGATCAAGAGAGGAGAATACTTGAGCATGGATTTCCTGGACTATTCTAAAGGGGAATGAGATTCTCTCTCAGCATTACTCCTCCGTACACATCATAGCACGATGGTATATCGGGGCGGAGCAATTACACCCTATGAGATAAGGTGTGCTCTATGATGAGTACTGCTGAGTTACCTATTTCCTTTTTGGGAGTTATGCACTTGAGAAGCTGCATACCTATTGAATAGGGTTCAAATCAAATCAGTTACCTACCATTTCATATGTGATATGGAAAGGGAAGAGCCCATATCTTAAGTTAGTTAAGGTTTGGGGTTGTCCGGCCTATGTCTAAAAGCAAAATCCGGACAAGCTCGAGGCAAGATCAGTTATGTAGAACCGGAAAGGTTCCAGCTATACAAACTACAGCAGATGATTTGATAAAACCAAAGGATTCAGTAGATACCAACGAACCTCAGCCTCTCCGCCGATCTAGTAAGGTTCCTTACCCGCCTGAGAGATACTTCGGTTACTCTATGACAGTGGGAGCGAGGATTGCATCATGAGATGATGACCCAACTAGTTTCGAGCAGGCCATCGAGAGTAGGGACTCTGTAAGAATGGCTGGATGCTTAGCGATCTGAGATGGAATCCTTATACACCAACAAAGTATGGACTTTGGTTGCTATATCTGAAGGGTTAAATCCCCGTCAGGAGCAAGTATATCTTGAGAAGATTACTTGGTGTAGATGGAAAAGTTGAGACTTTCAAAGCTAGACTTGTTAAAGCTTTTCGTCATCGACCAGGCGTGGATAATGATGAAACCTTTCCAAGTGGCTATGCTTAAGTCCATCCAGATCCTACTTGCCACGGCTACATAACATGACTACGATATCTGGCAGTTGGGTGCCATGACTGCTTTTCTAAATGATGTTTTAGAAGAGAACGTCTATAAGTACACAGCCAGAGGGCTTCGTAGACAGTGGGAGCAGCGGAAACGTGTACAAGATGCATTATAGGTTAAAGAAGGTATCGCGGAGTTGGAACATTTGTTTTGATGTGTTAGTCAAAGAGTTTGACATCATCAAAATGGAAGATGAACCTTGTATAAACAAAAAGGTAGTAGGGAGTATTGTGTCAATCCTCGTAGAGTACGTGAATAACATACTCTTGATAGGGAAGGAGTTTTCTATGCTACGCTCGGTCAATCTCTGCTTATCATAATGATTCTCCATATAGGATCAAAGTGATGCCTCCTAAATCCTGGGTTTTGGATCTATGAGATAGATCTAATTGGATGTTAGGATTCTCACTAGTTGTAGTGAGATGGTATCAACCGATCCTAAGAAGAATCACTGGAAGGGTTCCAGGGTGATAAGGACGACTGAAAGTCAGTCACAAGTATTGTCTTTACCCTCTGTGAAGGGACGGTATGTTGGAAGAGTTCCAAGCTAGATACCGTGGCATACTAGACGATAAAGGCTCGATACATCGCTACTTAAGATGCTACCAAAGAGGCAGTCTGGATGTATATTTGTTCATGAGATGAACTTAGTTCCTCCAATTGTGTGACAATGGAGTTGTGGCTTATGCCAAGGAACGTCCGTCCCATCAGTGATCCAGACATATTCTAAGGCAGTATCACCTGAACATGGAGATAGTTGATCTCCAGGGTGATCGAGGATAGAAGAGTAGACTCAGAGGATAGCACGTCGGATCCACTCACAAAGGCCTTTTCCCAGAGATAGACTTTTATGGGATGGTTGAGTATGAGATACTACAACCACTGCTATCAGATGGCCCTAGTGCAAGTGGGAGATTGTTAGTTATATGTATGCCTTAGAGGCCATTGCTATACATAGGATGTATATTGTAGTGGATGCTGGGACATATATAGGGAGGACTTTCTTGCTAGACATGATAGTATACTATCTGGTTGATCTTTACCTTAACGTGTACACTGATTGTCTCTCTGTTACATGTTGGTAAAGCCCTTAGGATGTGTACTTGACTACCTGGACTATGATGCGGATCATACTAGTGGGGACATGGTAGTCCATAAGTACATCCTTCAAAGTCCCTAGTCGTGGGTCTATCGAGACGGGGCATCGATATACCAGAGTAGACTAGCATATACCTTCTCGACCCATACAGATGGGCGATGGACGATCCCATATCCATTGGTGTTTGACATCAGAGATGATATACGGGTGCTCAGTGGAGACTGGGTACACTGGACGGACTCGTCGAGAACTCCCAGATGGTATTATACCTTACGTCAGATGGCAGTTCTCTGGTGACACTGGTACAGAGTAGTCTGTTGACTCGAGATCGTCATAGCGTCTTGTGTGGTTCCCACTATGCTTTGATTTCCACCTTACCACGTCCAAGAGGGCGTGCAAAATGGTGTTTTTTGGGTACAGTCCCGAATCACATGGAGGCAATGAGCGATAGGAGGGGATTCGTCTCTCCCGGTATAGGGAGTTGATGTTGCGCTGTGTTTGATTGGCTATAACCGGAAATCCCTGGCCAGGGTTGCTGAGATTTACTGGTAAGTGTTACCTGTAGTTTCTCGAACTGTTATAGACCTCAAATCGACACGACTTATCAAGCTATTGGGGTCTGACGTTTACCACCCCTCGGCGAGATATGCGACATATCAGACGACGAGACCGGACTGTACGGTAAGTGTTACTGGTTGGATTCACAGGAGTGTGAGCGGGCTTGCTCGTCGATCTTCTGATCGCTCAATACCCGGGTGGCCGTTACATTTAGCAGACCGCTTGCGGCTTGTGGGTGTTTGATATGATCATCACCTGCTGCCGGCGTATTGACGAGTCTTTAGAGTCCTACATAGAGGTTTCCTGGCTCAAGCGAAACGAAATAGGAGCGCATATGAGATATGTGCGGGACCGAGAATAATGCGTGTATGTGATACCGTATTTCATTCTCGCGATGAATGTATCGAATGGTTGTATGCGATATAACCTATTTATCGAATCAAGGATTGATTCGATAAGTCGATATATTGGATATTAGTCGGTTATATGCGATATGACCGGATCGTTAAATCAAGTGTTGATTTAATGATTTAATGCATAATTATATATTTGATATATTATTTTGCATTAACTAGTATTGGTTCACTTTAAATGGTTTTTCTCACTTGTTTGTGCACATTGTATATGTGATATATTTTTTTTGCACAAGTTTGTATCATGTTTGATGATGCATGCTAACTTGGGTTTGTGTAAAGAGTTAAACCTTGGTTAAGTAAATGGTTAGGGTTTTTATTTATTCATTCTTTTATCTTTTTATTTGGATTAAAATGAAATGGGAAAAGAAAACATAATGGTAGCTTTCTTAATTGAAGCTTCTTGAAGTTTCATGCAACTTTCACCAAAGCAACCATTCTTGTCTTCTTCTCCTAACCCTAACCATTGCACCTAACCTTAGTTAATTCTCTATATCTAACCATGGTTGTAGTTATGATAAGAATAATCTTTTTCTATTTTCTCATTTTTATTCTTATCATAATTATCTTCTTCATCTTCTTCTACTTCAAAGATGAAGAAAGCTTGCTCCATCAATGGCAACTTGAGCAAATGAGTGAGAAATCCAATTCTAAAGTGAACCCACCTTCTATTTCTTCATCCTCTACCTCTTGCCAAGTAGTATAGGGTGTTTTCTTCACAAGTTTCATGACTTGGTGAAGTCGGAGCTTGATCTTGTGATGCCTCGACGTAGATCATCTTCGGCATCGTAGTCGATGACCTAGCCCGCCCATTTCTCCGATGAAGCCGACGCTAGAGCCCGGGATTTGATTTGGACAGCAAGGGGACCTCATCACGGAGCTATGGAGGTGGAACACCGGATCTACAAAGGTTGTATTTCCGTCCACTTAGAGTAAAGTCGTTTACTTGTTTTTGTTTCGCCTAAAATCTAGTTAACGATCCGTATTAGGGTTTCTCGGCACTTGTAATTTTTGAAATTGGAATGGTTGATGCCTTGTGAGACCTCATTAGTGTGCCTAGGAACCCTACAAGTTATTGCTAAAGGGGTCACTCCCGGTGAAAGGATCTCGGTCCTTTCCTAATCGAATAAGGTGCAGGATGTTCTACAAGGAACCCTACGATGCAAAGCAAGAACTGTAGCTACCTGTTTTATTTTGAAATTCAATTCCACAACATCAATTAGGTTTGTTTTCTTTCATTAATCTCATTAATGAATATCTAATCATTTAAGTCCACCTAAACATCACAGATAAATATAACGTACGCTTATGCCATCCGCATTCGCCTCGATGTCCCGTCTGTACCGTTAGGTTAGGTAGCTAACGCCAGAGCGAGGCAGGGCTAGCGCGGGTGTAAAACATAAGCAACGTCTATATAATATATCATATATACTATATAAAGTATCCATCTGAACATATCTCATGATCACATCACAGATAACGCAGCAGAAAATATCATATGAAATACTGGATATACTAGGACGTCCGTGTTTTCAATACGAGCCAGTATAAAACACGGATTCCACGGTCGTGATGAATAGCCAATCCTACACCCCTAGACCCCTACGAGAGCGGCAAGCAACCCTACCAATTCTAGGGTTAAGAGACCCGGACTCGACTCCTCGAGATGGTTTCCCACTGGACCCTAGAACCCGGTTACTTGTGCCCTCCTCCTTGGGTCTATCCTAGTGCAGAAAAGTAAATAATATACAAAAGGTGACATCTTCCGCAACCTGGAAGTGCCCCAATAAAAGAATATTACATACAAGTTTGTTACATGAATGAAAAAAGAAAAACACTCATCTCACATAAAAAAAACCCCGGCTATTTAAACACGACGATCCAATATAACATATCCAGTAACACATAACATCACATGTCATCAACGTAAGTAAATATGCGCATCCCAATTGTCGTTGACATATAGCAACGAAACCGGCGATATCACATATTACACTTACGGTCACAGAAAAGAAAGTGTAAAACTACAACAGTTGGAATCCGCAACCTTTTTAGACATCGCATGCCTAACAATTATAAACCCCGCATTTTAGTCTCAAAATCGAAAACACTTTTCAATATAAAGTCGGGCAATTCAACAGGATTCCCGACATTCAGATCGAATGCTCGTCGCAAACTTTAGTAGGCGGCCGCACCCCCGATACCATCGACGAAGTGCACTAAGGAGGAACACCGCTACCGCGAGCACCCGAACGGATGCTTTCGGCGAAGGGGTTCTCCTACAGTCACTTAGTCGGGGCTATGGGGTGAGGCTGTCTATTAAGTTTACCCGGCGAGTATCCGCGTACACTACGTGATTACGACGGACTTTTGATCGCATCAAAATTCCGTGGCAACCGATCAAGTGAGACTAAACTGCTATGTTTATAATATTCATTCAGTTATCTCATAACTACTTGTGAATTCCAATTATTGTACCACATTCCAGATAAATAGAAAATGTTAAACTTTCCGATCGAACAATCGAACACCCAAATTTTCCCGATACAGCTCAACACATGAAATAAGTCTAAAATCATTCAGTTCATGCCTCAGTACCAACGGTTCAGCCGTAGAAGGGTCAAGCCAACGCCTCACATGTGGCACACCGTACTGCCCCAAACCCGAAGGTTCAAAGGGCAGTTCAAGACGGTCACATAATCGAGTTAAGGTTTGTTGTCTTCTAGAGGGACCATCGCGTTACTTGCACTACTTAGAACATCATTAAACTACGGAAAAGTCCAACAATTGGAAATTTCCCGGCAGGGGAAAGAGTGGGTATTTATATCCGGTCGAACTTTTTAACATATTCTAAAATTACCCGGAAAAACACATACAAAGTTTGGTAATCCGATCAAATTCACGAACTCCCAATACAACCCAGAAAACTCAACTCTTGAGTTCAGATTAAAAGTTCCCAGGAAAACCAGCACTGTAAAATAGGAATTACTGTGCAAAACGCAATGCAAGATGAGACTAAACGGCCACGGAACCACCGCATTAGCCATTCTAATGCCGCGGTTCCGCCGCGCTTTGATGGACTTATGAGTACGGGCTTCTCAGTAATTCTTAGAATTTCCTGCTGGTTTTTCTGCAAATTTTTAATTCTCAAAAATCCCCGATTTCAAAAAATGTACCGAGAGCATTTTTGAGTTAGGGTTTCGGTTCGATCGGACTTCTAACTCCGTCTGTGCATCGCCTAAGGCTCTAGCTAGGCTCTGATACCACTGTAGGGATCCTAGGCACACTAATGAGGTCTCATAAGTGATCAAACATGGCTAATTCAAAATTTTCCATGTGCTTACGAACCCTAATACGGATCGTTAACTAGATGTATAGACGATGCAATGCAAGTAAACGAATTTATTGCTAAAGGAAAGAGGCTACAACCTTTGTAGATCCGGTCCTCCACCTCCTAGGCTCCCTGATGATGTCCCTCCGCTGTCCATATCGAATCCCGGACTCTAGCATCGGTTTCATCGGAGAAATGGGCGGACTAGGTCGTCGACTTCGATGCCGAAGATGATCTACGTCGAGGCAACACTAGATCAAGCTCCAACTTCACCAAGCCATGAAACTTGTGAAGAAAACACCCTATACTACTTGGCAAGTGGTAGAGGATGAAGAAATAGGAAGTGGGTTCACTTTAGAATTGGATTTCTCACTCTTTTTCTCAAGTTGCCATTGATGGAGGCAAGGTTTTCTTCATGTTGAAGAAGGAGAAGAAGAAGAAGATAATATGATAAGTATTTTTCAAATAGAAAATAAAATGAATACTTATCATATACCAACCATGGTCAAGTGTAGAGACTAAACTAGGGTTAGGTGAATGGTTAGGTTAAGGGAAGCAAACAAAAATGGTCAAGATTTCAACACTTCATGAAGCTTCATGAGAGAAACAAAGAAAGCCACCATTTCTATTTATCTTTTCCAAAATCAATAAACAAAATAAATAAATGAATAAGTAAACAAAACCCTAACCATTCATATAACCATGGTTTAATCATACACACAAACTCAAGTTAGCATGTATCATCAAACATGATACAAACAAGTGCACAAAAGTATATCACATATACAACTTGTGTACTTCAAGTGAGAAAATCCATTTAAAGTGAACCAATACTAGTTAATGAAAAGTAATATATCAAATATATAATTATGCATTAAATCATTAAATTAATACTTGATTTAACGATCCGGTCATATCGCATATAACCGACTAATATCCAATGTATCGGCTTATCGAATCAATCCTTGATTCGATAACTAGGTTATATCGCATACAACCATTCGACACATTCATCGCGAGAATGAAATACGGTATCACATACACGCATTATTCTCGGTCCCGCACATATCTCATATGCGCTCCTATTTCGTTTCGCTTGAGCCAGGAAACCTCTGTGTAGGACTCTAAAGACTCATCAATACGCCGGCAGCAGGTGATGATCATATCAAACACCCACATGCCGCAAGCGGTCTGCTAAACGTAACGGCCACCCGGGTATTGAGCGATCAGAAGATCGACGAGCAAGCCCGCTCACACTCCTGTGAATCCAACCAGTAACACTTACCGTACAGTCCGGTCTGTTCGTCTGATATGTCGCATATCTCGCCTAGGGGTGGTAAACGTCAGACCCCAGTAGCTCGATAAGTCATGCCGACATGAGGTCCATAACATTCGTGAAACTACTGATAACTCTTACCAGTATATCACTGCAACCCTGGCCAGGGATTTCCTGTTATGGCCAGTCGTGCATAGCGCAACATCAACCCCCAATACCGGGAGAGACGAATCCCCTCCTATCGCTCATTGCCTCCATATGAATCGGGACTGTACCCAAAAACCACCTGTTTGCACGACTCAGTAGAGCCGTGGTAGGGTGGAAATCAAAGCACAGTACGAGACACATAAGACTCTATGATGATCTCGGGTCAACAGACTAAGCTGTACCAGTGTCACCAGAGAACTGCCATCTGACGTGAGGTATAATACCATTTGGGAGTTCTCGGCGAGTCCGTTCAGTGTACCCAGTCTCCACTGAGCACCCGCATACCATCTCTGATGTCAAACACCAATGGATATGGGATCATCCATCGCCCATCACATGGGTCGAGAAGATATACGCTAGTCTACTCTGGAATATCGATGCCCCGTCTCGATATTCGCACGACTAGGAACATTGAAGGATGTACTCATGGACTACCCAGGCCCCACTAGTATGATCTGCATCATAGTCTTGGAAGTCGAGTACACATCCTGAGGGCTTTATCAACATGTAATCAGAGAGACAGAGAGTATACATGTTAAGATAAAGAGCAACCAGATAGCGTACTATCATGTCGAGCAAGAAAGTCCTACCTATATATGTCCCAGCATCCACTACAATATACATCCAATGTACAGTAATGGCCTCTACGGCATACATATAACTAACAGGTGTCGGGGTCACCGGCGGTGTGGTGCCGCCGTGGGTGCAGGGTTCAGGTTGGGGTTTTGTTGGTTGTGGGGTTCTAGAGAGAAGAAGAAAAGGAAATAAATCGGAGAAGAGAATGAAGGGGAGTAGAGGAGAAGATGGTGGTGGCGGTGATGATGAGTTGAGGATCGTCGGCGAAGTGAAGGGCTGTGGTTTTGGGTGTGCAGGGTTCTGTGGGTGCTCGGGATGGAGAAAAGGGAAAAGAAATGGCGACGAGGAGGAGGAGGAGAAGAAGATGAGATGGAGGTGGTGGCGAGGTTGGGTTCGAAGAGGCAGAGGAGGCGGCTATGGTTAGGGTTGCGAGGGAGGTGATGGGTTAAAGAAGAAGGGAAGAAGAAGAAATATATAGGTGTAAAGAAGGGAGGTAATTGTAGCGGGGAGGCGGTGACGCGATCCGAGAAGCCAACAGTAATCGCGAGAGGTGAGAGAGAGAGCGCGAGAGGAGAGAGAAAGGAGAGAGAGACAGAGAGAGCGCTGCGCTCGGGGGAGAGAGAAAGAGAAGGAGAAAGAAAGAGAGGGAGACGTGGGGCCCGGTAACCAAAGGGAATAATCCTGATTGGCTGAGGGAAAAGAAAAAGAAAGGGATAGAAAAGAGAGATCTCGTTGGTGGGGCCAGGTGCATACAAAAGAGGGAGCTCTGATTGGCTGGGGAATTAGGAATTGGTTTTGGAAAAATAAATGAGATATTCTGATTCTTTGGGATGAAATGGGAAATGATTTTGGTTGTTTTAAAAAAATATTTTCGTAGGTAGTAAAAGAAATTGAGGCTGTTAAAATATCAAACTGAGTTAAATACTTTTAAAATAATCAGAATTTGGCGGGATACAAAAAGATTCAGAAATGCGCCCGGGTCGGGTCCAAATTTTTGGATTTGAAATACGAAAATTTTATGCAAGGTCCAAAATTTAAAATGAAAGATTATGTAATGAAAAAGCATACCCCCAAGAACGGACGCACGTACGTGCGCGTAGCCATCCAAACACATCCGTTTTACTGAATGGGACGAGAACATGATGCAAGGATGCTACCACAGAGTTAGGGGTATCAAGCAGGCCATGGCATGTATTTTTAAATTATTTTAAGTGACTTAAACTGTTATATGCAAAATATGTGGTGTTAGGGTATTCTACAATTATGAAACAACAAGCTCAAGCAAGCGGGTCGAATATAAAGTAACTACCATTCGCAACTAAACACGGTAAATGAAATAAACACCACAAACACCACATACGGCAACAGAAATTAGTATAACAGAACTCGGTTGTTACAACAGCACAACATCAACTCCCTATACCGGGAGAGACCAATCCCCTCCTATCGCTCATTGCTTCCATGTGATTCGGAACTGCACCCAAAAGCCACTGTTTTGCACGCCCTCTTGGACGTGGTAAGGTGGAAATCAAAGTACAGTGGGAATCACACAAGACTCTATAACGATCTCGGGTGAACAGACTAACCTGGACCAGTGTCACCAGAGAAGTGCCATCTGACGTGAGGTATAATACCATCTGGGTGTTCTCGGCGAGTCCGTTCAGTGTACCCAGTCTCCACCGAGCACCCGTACACCATCTTTGATGTCAAACACCGATGGATATGGGATCATCCATCGCCCATCATATGGGTCAAGATGCGTATACGCTAGTCTACTCTGGTGTATCGATGCCCTGTCTCGATACACCCTCGACTAGGAACAGTTATAGGATGTACTCATTGACTACCCTAGCCCCACTTGTATAATCTCATCATAGTTCCAGTAGCCGAGTACATATCCTAAGGGCTTTATCAACATGTGACAGCAAGACAGTAAACTAATACAAGTCAACATGTTAAGAAAAAGTGAAACCAAATAGCATATTATCATGTCGAGCAAGAAAGTCCTCTCTATATATATCCAAGCATCCACTATAATATGCATCATATGTACAATAATGGCCTCTAGGGCATATGCATAACTAACAATCTCCCACTTGCACTAAGGCCAGCTGTTCTAGTATCTCATACCCAACATTCCGAAGAGTCTCTCGAACTGTGTCTGGGGAATGGCCTTCATGAGTAGATCCGCAGTGTTGTCCTTCGTATCAACTCTCCTGACCTCGATCTCCCGGCGATTTACTATCTCCCGGATCAGGTGATACCGCCTCAGAATATGTCTGGACTTCTGATGGGACCTGGGTTCCTTGGCCAAATCCACAGCTCCATTGTTATCACAATACAAAGGTATTGGATGATCAATGGACGAAACCACACCAAGTTCAGTGATGAACTTCTTCATCCAAACAGCCTCTTTGGCAGCATCGTTGGCAGCGATGGATTCAGCCTCCATCGTCGAGTCTGCAGCGGTTTCCTGTTTGGAACTCTGCCAACACACCGCCCCTTTATTGAGGTTAAAGACAAATCCTGAGTGCGACTTAGAGTCGTCCTTATCACTTTGGAAGCTCGAATCGGTAAAGGAATCCACCTGGAGTTCACCGTTACCATACACCAAGAACATCTCTTTAGTCCTTCTCAAGTACTTGAGAATGTTCTTCATAGCTATCCAGTGACTCTCTCTAAGATCTTCTTGATACCTACTCACTACACTTAGTGAGTATGCTACATCGGTCTGGTACATAGCATCGCATACATGATAGAGCCTACTGCCGAAGCATAGGGTATCCCTTGCATGCGAGCTCTTTCCAAATCAGTCTTGGGAGACATCTCTTTGGAGAGAGTGAATCCAGAGATCGTGGGTTGGTTCCCATGCTTGGATTCTTCCATACTAAACCTCTTTAGTATGGTGTCAATGTACCTGGATTGGGACAATCCCAGTATCCGTCTAGATCTATCTCTATAGATCTTAATCCCCAAAATGCAGGAGGCATCACCTAGATCATTCATTGAGAATCTATGTGATAAAAAGAGCTTGACCTAGTGGAGCATAAGAACATCATTTCCTATCAAGAGTATGCCATCCACGTACAATACGAGGAAGACAATCTTACTCTCTACAACATTTTTATAGATATAAGGTTCATCTACGTTTTTGATGAAGTCAAACTCTTTGACTACATCATCAAAGCAGATGTTCCAACTCCGCGATTCTTGCTTTAACCCATAGATGGATTTAAGCAGCTTGCACACCTTTCCGCTGCTCCCACTGTCTACGAAGCCCTCTGGCTAAGTCATGTACACACACTCTTCTAAATCACCATTTAGAATAGCGGTCTTAACATCCATCTGCCAGATTTCTTAGTCATGGTATGCAGCAATGGCAAGTAGGATCCGGATGGACCTAAGCATAGCCACTGAAGAAAAGGTTTCGTCATAATCCACACCTGGTCGTTGACGAAAACTCTTCGCAACAAGTCTAGCTTTGAAAGTCTCCACTTTTCCATCTACACCAAGTTTCTTCTTAAGATCCACTTGCTCCCAATGGGTTTTACCGTTTCAGGAGCAACTTCCAAAGTCCTTACTTTGTTGGTGTACATGGATTCCATCTCAGATCTCATTGCATCCAGCCACTTCACAGAGTCCCCACTCGTGATGGCCTGCTCGAAGCTAGTCGGGTCATCATCTACCATGATGCAATCCTCGCTCCCACCATCGATGAGAAAACTGTAGTATCTCTTAGGTGGATGAGGAACCTTACTAGATCGGCGGAGAGGCGGGGGTTCGTCGGGAACTACTGAATCTTCTGGTTCCACTAAATCTTCAGTTGCAGTTTGTGTTATTGAAACTTCTTCTAGCTCAACCTGTTTGCCACTAATTTCTTTTATAAGAAATTCCTTTTCTAAAAAGGTGGCATGTTGAGCAACAAAGACCTTTTGTTCCTCAGCATGGTAGAAAAGATATCCTTGAGAATTCTTTGGATATCCCATAAACTTCCAAAGAACTGATCGTGCCTCGAGCTTGTCCGGATTTTTCCTTTTGACATAGGCCGGACAACCCCATATCTTAACTCGTTTAAAATATGGTCTCTTCCCACTCCATATCTCATATGGTGTGGTGGGTACAGATTTAGATAGAACTAGATTCAATAGGTATATGGCTGTATCAAGTGCATACCCCCAAAAGGAAATAGGCAACTTAGCATTGCTCATCATAGAGCTCACCATATCTAATAGGGTGCGATTCCTCCGTTCCGATACACCGTTGTGCTGTGGTGTATAAGGAGGAGTAATCTGAGAGAGAATCCCATTCTCTTTTAGATAGTCCAGAAACTCATAGCTTAAGTATTCTCCTCCTCGATCAGATCGTAGGATCTTAATACTTTTGCCCGTTTGGTTCTCTACTTCGTGCTTATATTCCCTAAATTTCTCAAAAGCTTCAGACTTGTGTTTCATCAGGAACACATGTCCGTATCTTGAGAGATCGTCAGTGAATGTAATGAAGTAGGAAGAACCGTTCCTGGCATGTGTACACATTGGACCACATACATCACTATGTATCAGTCCTAAGAGTTCTGAAACTCTTACTCCATGTCCATGAAACGGAGTTTTGGTCAATTTGCCTTTGAGACATAACTGGAAAGTGTCATAAGATGAAAATTCAAATGAATTCAAATATCCATCCTTATGCAATTTAGCTAGCCGTGTCACATTGATATGACCTAGTCTACAATACCACAAGAAGGATTCGTTTATTTCTGAACTCTTCCTCTTGTATGTGTTTTGTATATTAAGTACTATAGTTTGGTTGAGAACGTACATGCCATTATTTAACAATCCTGATCCTATCAACTTTTGATTCAGGAATATGTTCATAACATTATCCTGTACTACAAAATTATATCCTTCTTTATTCAATAAAGAAACTGATATATTATTGCATATCAGGGTCGGAATGTAATTGCACTCGTTCAGAACCAATGTATTACCATTTGGTAAAACAAGGTGATATTCGCCAACAGCCTTTGCTGCAACATCTGCACCATTCCTTACTCTTACGGAATGATTACCCATTCCCAGTTCTTGTTAGTTATATGTATGCCCTAGAGGCCATTACTATACATAGGATGTATATTGTAGTGGATGCTTGGACATATATAGGGAGGACTTTCTTGCTCGACATGATAGTATGCTATCTGGTTACTCTTTACCTTAACGTGTATACTGATTGTCTCTCTGTTACATGTTGGTAAAGCCCCTAGGATGTGTACTTGACTACCTGGACTATGATGTGGATCATACTAGTGGGGACATGGTAGTCCATAAGTACATCCTTCAAGGTCCCTAGTCATGGGTGTATCGAGACGGGGCATCGATATACCAGTGTAGACTAGCGTATACCTTCTCGACCCATACAGATGGGCGATGGATGATCCCATATCCATTGGTGTTTGACATCAGAGATGATATACGGGTGCTCAGTGGAGACTGGGTACACTGGACGGACTCGCCGAGAACTCCCAGATGGTATTATACCTTACGTCAGATGGCAGTTCTCTGGTGACACTGGTACAGAGTAGTCTGTTGACCCGAGATCGTCATAGAGTCTTGTGTGGTTCCCACTTTGCTTTTATTTTCATCTTACCACGTCCAAGAGGGCGTGCAAAACGGTGGTTTTTGGGTACAGTCCTGAGTCACATGGAGGCAATGAGCGATAGGAGGGGATTCGTCTCTCCCGGTATAGGGAGTTGATGTTGCGCTGTGTTCGATTGGCTATAACTGGAAATCCCTGGCCAGGGTTGCTGAGATTTACTGGTAAGTGTTACCAGTAGTTTCTCGAACTGTTATAGACCTTATATCGACACGACTTATCGAGCTATTGGGGTCTGACGTTTACCACCCCTAGGCGAGATATGCGACATATCAGACGAACGGACCGGACTGTACGGTAAGTGTTACCGGTTGGATTCACAGGAGTATGAGCGGGCTTGCTCGTCGATCTTCTGATCGCTTAATACCCGGGTGGCCGTTACGTTTAGCAGACCGCTTGCGGCTTGTGGGTGTTTGATATGATCATCATCTGCTGCTGACGTATTGACGAGTCTTTAGAGTCCTACACAGAGGTTTCCTGGCTTAAGCGAAACGAAATAGGAGCGCATATGAGATATGTGCATGACCGAGAATAATGCGTGTATGTGATACCATATTCCATTCTCGCGATGAATGTATCGATTGGTTGTATGCGATATAACCTAGTTATCGATTCAAGGATTGATTCGATAAGCCGATACATTGGATACTAGTTGGTTATATGCGATATGACCGGATCATTGAAGTAAGGGTTGATTTAATGATTTAATGTATAATTATATATTTGATATATTACTTTGCATTAACTAGTATTGGTTCATTTTAAAGGGATTTTCGCACTTGAAGTGCATAATGTATATGTGATATACTTTTGTACACAAGTTTGTGTCATGTTTGATGATACAAGCTAACTTGAGTTTGTGTAAAGTTTAAACCATGGTTGTGTAATGGTTAGGGTTTTCTTTTTCTTTATCATTTATTTATTTTGTTTATTTATTTTGCAAAATAAATGAATGGTGGCTTTCTTTGGATGCTAGTTGAAGCTTCATGAAGCTTTGACTAAGTGACCATATTTGTCTCATGCTTAACCCTAACCATTCCACTAAACCCTAGTTTATTCTCTACACTTGACCATTGTTTGATTATGATAAGTATTCATTTTTCTTTTCAATTTAAATTAACTTATCATAACATTTTCATTTGCTTCTTCTTCTTCTTCACTTGAAGAAAGCTTGCTTCATCAATGGAAACTCTTGAAAATGAGTGAGAAATCCAATTCTAAAGTGAACCCACTTCCTATTTCTTAATCCTCTACTTCTTGCCAAGTTGTAGAGTGTGTTTTCTTCACAAGTTTCATGACTTGGTGAAGTGGGAGCTTGATCTTATGATGCTTCGACGTAGATCATCTTCGGCACGAACCCGACGATCTTGGCCGCCCATTTCTCCGATGAAGCCGACGCTAGAGCCCGGGTTTCCATTTGGACAGCGAGGAGACTTCATTGCGGAGCTATGGAGGTGGAGGACTGGATCTACAAAGGTTGTATTTCCGTTCTCTTAGTAAAGTAGTTTACTAGTTCTTGTTTCGCCTAGACATCTAGTTAACGATCCGTAGTCTAGGGTTTCTCGGCATCCCTAAAATTTGAAATTGGCATGGTTGATACCTTGTGAGATCTCTTGAGAGTGCCTAGGAACCCTACAGTGGTATCAGAGACTAGCTAGAGCCTTAGGCGATGCGTTGACGGAGTTAGAAATCCGATCGAACCGAAACCGTAACCCTAATATTGCTCTCTGTAAATTTTTGAAAATCGTGGATTTTTGAGAATTAAAAATATGCAGAAAACTCAGTAGAAGATTCTAAGAATTACTGTATAAAACGGGGCCCCTGAATCCATAAATGCGGGGCGAAACCGCAGCATTAGCATGCTAATGCGGCGGTTCCGCGGCCCTTTTGTCTCTTCTTGCAATCAATTTGGCACAGTAATTCCTAGTTTTCAGTGCTGGTTTTCCTGGGAATTTTTAATGTTTTTTCAAGAGTTGAATTTTCTGGGTTGTATTGGGGACTCGGTGTATCGATCGGATTGTCTAATTTTGTCAGTGTGTTTTTCCCGGTATTTTTAGAATATGTTAAAAAGTTCGACCGGATATAAATACCCACTTTTTCCCCTGCCGGAAAATTTCCAATTGTTGCATTTTTCCGTAGTTTAACGACGTTCTAAGTAGTGCAAGTAACGCGATGGTCCCTCTAGAAGACAACAAACCTTAACTCGATTATGTGACCGTCGTGAACTGCCCTTTGAACCATCGGGTTTGGGGCAGTACGGCGTGCCACATGTAAGGCGTTGGCTTGACCCTTCTACGGCTGGACCGTTGGTACTGAGGCACGAACTGAATGTTGTTAGACTTATTTCATGTGTTGATCTATATCGGGAAAACTTGGGTGTTCGATTGTTCGATCGGAAAGTTTAACATTTTCTATCTTATTCGGAATGTGTTACAATAATTGGAATTCACAATAAGTTATGAGATAACTGAATGAATGTTATAAACATAGCAGTTTAGTCTCACTTGATCGGTTGCCACGGAATTTTGATGTGATCAAAAGTCCGTCGCAATCACGTAGCGTACGCGGATACTCACCGGGTAAACTTAATAGACAGCCTCACTCCATAGCCCCGACCAAGTGACTGTAGGAGAACCCCGTCGCCGAAAGCATCCGTTCGGGTGCTCGCGGCAGCGGTGTTCCGCCTTAGTGCACTTCGTCGACGGTGTCGGGGGTGCGGCCGCCTACTAAAGTTTGCGACGAGCATTCGATCAGGATGTTGGGAATCTTGTTGAATTCCCCGACTTTATATTGAAAAGTGTTTTCGATAATGAGACTAAAATGCGGGGTTTATAATTGTTAGGCATGCGATGTCTAAGGAATTCATTTGATTAGGCATGCGATGTCTATGCAGGTTGCGGATTCCAACTGTTGTAGTTTTACACTTTCTTTTCTGTGACCGTAAGTGTAATATGTGATATCGCCGGTTTCGTTGCTATATGTCAACGACAATTGGGATGCGCATATTTACTTACGTTGATGACATGTGATGTTATGTGTTGCTGGATATGTTATATTGGATCGTCGTGTTTGAATAGCCGGGGGTTTTTATGTGAGATGAGTGTTTTTCATTTTCATTCACGTAAAAACTTGTATGTAATATTCTTTTATTTGGGGCACTTCTAGGTTGCGGAAGATGTCATCCTTTGTATATTATTTACTTTTCCGAAGTAGGATAGACCCAAGGAGGGGAGCACAAGTAACCGGGTTCTGGAGTCCAGTGGGAGACCAACTCGAGGAGTCGAGTCAGGGTCTCCTAACTCTAGAATTGGTAGGGTTGCTTGCCGCTCTCGTAGGGGTCTAGGGGTGTGGGTTTGGCTATTCATCACGACCGTGGAATCCGTGTTTTATACTGGCTCGTATTGAAAACACGGACGTCCTAGTATATCCAATATTTCATATGATTCTTCTGCTGCGATATCTGTGATGTGATCATGTGATGTTCTGTGATAGATACTATATATAGTATATATGATATATTATATAGACGTTAGTTATGTTTTACACCCGCGCTAGCCCTGCCCCGCTCTGCCGTTAGTTACCTAACCTAACGGTGCACGAGGGGACATCGAGGCGAATGCGGATGGCATAAGTGTACGTCGTATTTATCTGTGATGTTTAGGTACTTAAATGATGGGACTTCATTAATGTGATTAATGAAAATAAAAGAAACCTAAGATGTTGCAGAATCGAATTTCAAAATAAAAAGGGTAGCTACAGTTCTTGCTTTGCACAACGGTATATATGATATATCTTGCACCTTATTCGATGAGGAAAGGACCGAGATCCCTTCACCGGGAGTGACTCCTTTAGCAATAACTGGCAGATGCTACACATTCGGTTTGTCTTTTGATTGCTTTTAAGAGTTTTTGCTTTGCACAGTGATATATATGAAATATCCCGCACCTCATTCGACGAGGAAAGGACCGACGATCCCTTCACCGGGAGTGACTCCTTTTGCAAAACTAGAAAAGCCTCAAAAGCACTCCATTTCAAAATCATTCGATCCTACAACGATATCAAGTTCATTACGCAATAGGTTTTCGGAAAAACCTGTCGTAGCCCTCCGTCATTTCAGATAAGTCCTATTTAGTATTCGTGCTACGTTTGTTGGCCTTTGTCAAGGCGTAGTGTGCGGTAGCTGACTGGTGCTTATCTGCTTATGCATATGATGCAGATTGGATTAGGGTAGTCGTGCGGCCTTGTTGTCCTCCGTCAAGGGTCGTGCGGGTGGGTTTAATTTGATCAAGAAATGACGGGTTGAACTTGACTAGCATCCTATGGTTTGTTGGCCTTTGTCAAGGTCATAGGAGGTTAGGGGCAAAATATTATCGGGAATTTCAAGTGTTGAAATTTGCAATGAGATTGCATACCTTCTATGAGATAGTTGGATCCCGATACCCGCTGTGAGTAAGAGTTACTCCTGGGAGAGTTTTACACATTACAATTAGCCGATCAAGTGGGTGTCTAGAAAGGTGTCAACGGGGTTACGCCTCTGGGAAAATGAGGTTTACATTAATTAGGTTCGTGTGAAAGCACGGGGGACCTCCCTCAAAGTACCGACACTGGCCTGGCTGAAAGATTGGCGAACTTGTAGTGTGTAATTAATCCCGTCTAGTCTTTCCTTTTAGGGTTTGAAGGAAGATTTGATAAAAGGCAGTGGGAGCCATCCTGATTAGATAAAATAATAACCAATCTGATCTTGCAAGAGCATACGCTGAGTGTTTTCTTCCCTCTCTCTCCAGGTAGCGACCATATCACGCCTTAATCAAGATAATAATACGGAAGTATTGACCGAACCCGCTTGTTATACTGAGCTGGGGAACGTTGGTCCCGCTCCAACTTATAATTGTTATAAGATAGAGCAGGAAATTGGGGAATACCAGATTTCTCGTGCCGCCCAAACGAAGAGAGTGCATGCTGATGCATCATCTTCGGGTGTGTTCGTTACAAAGAACTGTTTCTCAGTATCCTCTGCGTCCTGGGTATCTGATACCGGAACAGGATCCCAGATATGTAATCTGTTACATAGGGCTACAGAAAGGTAGAGAACTGAGAACGGGTGATAAGTTTCATGAGGCAGAAAATGGGGCAAGTGTTGCAGCCAAGTCTGTTGGTCACTGTCACCCTGTATTACCAATACATTGATTCTGAACGAATGTTATTTGATATCGAACCTGATATACAAAATCATATCAGTCTCTTTATCAGTAAAGAAATGATAAAAATTTTATATTGTTGGATAATGTTTTGAACATTTCCTATATCAAAAGTTGATCAGTTCAGGCACGTTATCTAAAAGCATTGATGTTCTAAATCAAACTACAGTTCTTAGTATACGGAACACACACAAGAGGAAGAGTTCAGAAATGAACGGATCCTTCTTAAGGTATTGTAGACTAGGTCATATCAATGCGACCCGACTAGCTGAAGTTACATTTAGATGCATATTTAAATCAGTTTGAATTTACATCTTGTGAAACTTTCCAGTCATGTCACAAAGATAAGATGACCATAGCTCTGTTTATTGGAAACAGAGAAAGAGTTAGTGAACTCTTGGGATGATACATGTTGATGTATGTAAGGTCCCCAGTCTACACATGCCAAGACCGGTTCTTTATACTTCATTAAATTCTCTGATGATCTCTTTTGATTAAGACATATGTTCCTGTTGAAACACAAGTCAGAACCTTTTGAGATATTCACAGAATATAAGTTAGAAGTAGAGAACCAAAATACAGGTATAAGTATTATGTCCTTTGATAAGATCGAGGAGGAGAATACTTGAGCACGGAAATCCTGGATTATTCTAAAGGAGAATGAGATTCTGTCTCAGCATTACTCCTCTGTATACACCATAGCACGATGGTATATCAGGGCGGAGCAATAACACCCTATATGATAAGGTGTGCTCTATGATGAGTAATACTGAGTTACCTATTTCCTTATTTCGGAGTTATGCACTTGAGAAGCTGCATACCTATTGAATTGGGTTTGAATCAAATCAGTTTCCTACCATTTCATATGTGATATGGAAAGGGAAGTGCCCATGTCTTAAGCTAGTTAAGATTTGGGGTTGTCCGACCTATGTCTGAAAAGCAAAATCCGGACAAGCTCGATGCAAAGTCTGTAATGTAGAACTGGAAAGGTTCCAGCTATACAAACTACAGCAGATGATTTGACAAAACCAAAGGATTCAATAGTTACCAACGAACCTCAGCCTTCCCGCCGATCTAGTAGGGTTCCTCACCCACCTGAGAGATACTTCGGTTTCTCTATGACAGTGGGAGCGAGGATTGCATCATGAGATGATGACCCAACTAGTTTCGAGCTGGCCATCAGGAGTGGGACTCTGTAAGAATGGCTGGATGCTTAGCGATCTGAGATGGAATCCATGTACACCGACAAAGTATGGACTTTAGTTGCTATATCTAAAGGGTTAAATCCCCATCAGGAGCAAGTATATCTTGAGAAGATTACTTGGTGTAGATGGAAAAGTTGAGACTTTCAAAGCTTGACTTGTTAAAGGTTTTCGTCATCGACCAGGCGTGGATTATGATGAAACCTTTTCTAAGGATTTATGCTTAAGTCCATCCAGATCCTACTTGCCACGGCTACATACCATGACTACGATATCTAGCGGTTGGGTGTCATGACTGCTTTTCTAAATGATGTTTTGCAAGAGAGCGTCTATAAGTACACAGCCAGAGGGCTTCATAGACAGTGGGAGCAGCGGAAACGTGTGCAAGATGTTTTATGTGATAAAGCAGGCATTGCGGAGTTGGAACATCTGTTTTGATGTGGTAGTCAAAGAGTTGGACTTCATCAAAATGGTAGATGAACCTTGTATAAACAAAAAGGTAGTAGGGAGTATGGTGATGATCTTCGTAGAGTACGTGGATGACATACTCATGATAGGGAAGGAGTTTCCTATGCTACGCTCGATCAATCTCCGCCTATCACAATGATTCTCCACATAGGATCAAAGTGATACCTACTAAATCCTGGGTTTTGGACCTATGAGATAGATCTAAATGGATGTTAGAATACTCACTAGCTGTAATGAGATGGTATCAATTGATCCTGGGAAGAATCACTGGAAGTGTTCCAGGGTGATAAAGACGACTGAGTGTCAGTCACAGGCATTGTCTTTACCCTCAGTAAAGGGACGGTATGTTGGAAGAGTTCCAAACTAGATACCGTGACAAACTAGACGATAAAGGCTGGATACATCGCTACTTAAGATGCTACCAAAGAGGCAGTCTGGGTGTATGTTGGTTCATGACATGAACTACGTTCCAACCATTGTGAGACAATGGAGTTGTGGCTTATGCCGAGGAACGCCGGTTCCATCAGTTATCCAGACATATTCTAAGGCAGTGTCACCTAATCATGGAGATGGTTGATCTCCAGGGTGATCGAGGTTTGGAGAGTAGACTCAGAGGACAACACAGCGGATCCACTCACAAAGGCCTGTTCCCAAAGAGAGATTTTTATGGGATGGTTGAGTATGAGATACTACAACCACTGCTACAGATGGCCCTAGTGCAAGTGGGAGATTGTTAGTTATATGTATGCCCTAGAGGCCATTACTATACATAGGATGTATATTGTAGTGGATGCTTGGACATATATAGGGAGGACTTTCTTGCTCGACATGATAGTATGCTATCTGGTTACTCTTTACCTTAACGTGTATACTGATTGTCTCTCTGTTACATGTTGGTAAAGCCCCTAGGATGTGTACTTGACTACCTGGACTATGATGTGGATCATACTAGTGGGGACATGGTAGTCCATAAGTACATCCTTCAAGGTCCCTAGTCGTGGGTGTATCGAGACGGGGCATCGATATACCAGTGTAGACTAGCGTATACCTTCTCGACCCATACAGATGGACGATGGATGATCCCATATCCATTGGTATTTGACATCAGAAATGATATACGGGTGCTCAGTGGAGACTGGGTACACTGGACGGACTCGCCGAGAACTCCCAGATGGTATTATACCTTACGCCAGATGGCAGTTCTCTGGTGACACTGGTACAGAGTAGTCTGTTGACCCGAGATCGTCATAGAGTCTTGTGTGGTTCCCACTGTGCTTTGATTTCCATCTTACCACGTCCAAGAAGGCGTGCAAAACGGTGGTTTTTGGGTACAGTCCTGAGTCACATGGAGGCAATGAGCGATAGGAGGGGATTCGTCTCTCCCGGTATAGGGAGTTGATGTTGCGCTGTGTTCGATTGGCTATAACCGGAAATCCCTGGCCAGGGTTGCTGAGATTTACTGAAGTGTTACCAGTAGTTTCTCGAACTGTTATAGACCTCATATCGACACGACTTATCGAGCTGTTAGGGTCTGACGTTTACCACCCCTAGGCGAGATATGCGACATATCAGACGAACGGACCGGACTGTACGGTAAGTGTTACTGGTTGGATTCACAGGAGTATGAGCGGGCTTGCTCGTCGATCTTCTGATCGCTCAATACCCGGGTGGCCGTTACGTTTAGCAGACCGCTTGTGGCTTGTGGGTGTTTGATATGATCATCATCTGCTGCCGGCGTATTGACGAGTCTTTAGAGTCCTACACAGAGGTTTCCTGGCTCAAGCGAAATGAAATAGGAGCGCATATGAGATATGTGCAGGACCGAGAATAATGCGTGTATGTGATACCGTATTCCATTCTCGCGATGAATGTATCGATTGGTTGTATGCGATATAACCTAGTTATCGATTCAAGGATTGATTCGATAAGCCGATACATTGGATACTAGTTGGTTATATGCGATATGACCGGATCATTGAATCAAGTGTTGATTTAATGATTTAATGTATAATTATATATTTGATATATTACTTTGCATTAACTAGTATTGGTTCATTTTAAAGGGATTTTCTCACTTGAAGTGCACAATGTATATGTGATATACTTTTATACACAAGTTTGTGTCATGTTTGATGATACAAGCTAACTTGAGTTTGTGTAAAGTTTAAACCATGGTTGTGTAATGGTTAGGGTTTTCTTTTTTTTTATCATTTATTTATTTTGTTTATTTATTTTGCAAAATAAATGAATGGTGGCTTTCTTTGCATGCTAGTTGAAGCTTCATGAAGCTTTGACTAAGTGACCATATTTGTCTCATGCTTAACCCTAACCATTCCACTAAACCCTAGTTTATTCTCCACACTTGACCATGGTTTGATTATGATAAGTATTCATTTTTCTTTTCAATTTAAATTAACTTATCATAACATTTTCATTTGCTTCTTCTTCTTCTTCACTTGAAGAAAGCTTGCTTCATCAATGGCAACTCTTGAAAATGAGTGAGAAATCCAATTCTAAAGTGAACCCACTTCCTATTTCTTCATTCTCTACCTCTTGCCAAGTGGTAGAGTGTGTTTTCTTCACAAGTTTCATGACTTGGCGAAGTGGGAGCTTGATCTTGTGATGCTTCGACGTAGATCATCTTCGGCACGAAGCCGACGATCTTGCCCGCCCATTTCTCCGATGAAGCCGACGCTAGAGCCCGGGTTTCCATTTGGACAGCGAGGAGACTTCATTGCGGAGCTATGGAGGTGGAGGACCGGATCTATAAAGGTTGTATTTCCGTTCTCTTAGTAAAATAGTTTACTAGTTCTTGTTTAGCCTAGACATCTAGTTAACGATCCGTAGTCTAGGGTTTCTCGGCACCCCTAAAATTTGAAATTGGCATGGTTGATGCCTTGTGAGACCTCTTGAGAGTGCCTAGGAACCCAACAGTTCTCTACCTTTACGTAGCCCACGTAACATATTACATATGTGGGATCCCGATCCGGTATCTAATTCCCAGGATGTATAGTGAACTGAGATACAATTTTCAATAACTAACAAACCCGAAGAAGATGCATCAGCATGCTTGTTCTTTGTTTGGGCGGCTTGAGAATCTAGATTTTCTCCTATTTCCTGCTTAGTCTTATAACACTTATAAGAAAGAACGGGACCAACGTTCCCCTGCCCAGTATAATAAGCGGGTTCAGTCAATACATCCATATTATTATCTTGATTAAGGCCTGACATGATCGCTACATGGAGAGAGAGAGAAGAATACACTTTAGCGTATGCTCTTGCAAGATTAGATTAGTTATTATCTTATCTAATCAGGATGTATCCCACTGTTTTTTATCAAATCTTCCTTCAAGCCCTAAAAGGTAAGATTAGCCGGGATTAATTACACCCTACAATTTCATCAATCTTTCATCCAGATCAGTGTTGGTACTTTCAGGGAGGTTCCCCGTGCTTTCGCACGGACCTAATTAAAATAAACCTCGTTTTCCCAGAGGCATAACCCCGTTAACACCTTTCTAGACACCTACTTGATCGGCTAATTGTCCTGTGTAAAATTCTTCTAGGAGTAACTCTTACTCGCAGTGGGTATCATGATCCATCTATCTCATAGAAGGTATGCAATCTTATTGCAAATTTCAACTCTTGAAATTCCCGATAATAGTTTTACCCCTAGCGATCTATGACCGTGACTAAGTCAACAAACCATATCGCAAGTCAAGTTCAACCCGTCATTTCCCGATTGAATTAAACCCACCCGTACGACCCTTGACTAAGTCAACAAGGCCGTATGACTACCCTAATCCAATCGCATCTCATGCTTTAGCAAATAAACACTATTTAGCTACCGTACACTATGCCTTGACTAAGTCAACAAACGTAGCACGAATACTAAGTAGGACTTATCTGAAATGACGGAGGGCTACGCAGGTTTTTCTGAAAACCATGAGCGTATTGAACTTGATATCGTTGTAGAAACAAGTGATTTGAAAAAAGGAATGTTTTTGAGGCTTTTCTAGTTTCTCTAAAGAGGTCACACCCGGTGAAGGGATCTCGGCTCTTTCCTCATCGAATGAGGTGCAGGATATTTCACAAATACAGCTGTGCAAAGCAAGAACTATGGAAGCAGTCAAAAATAAACCGTGTGTTAGTAGCATCTACCAGTTTTGCTAAAGAGGTCATTCCCGGTGAAAGGATCTCGGCTCTTTCCTCATCGAATAAGGTGCGGGGTATATCATATATACCACTGTGCAAAGAAAGAACTGTAGCTACCCTTTTTGAAAATTTGATTCTACAACATCTTTTAGGATTCTTTTCTTTTATTAATCTCATTAATAAATCCCATCGTTTATGCTTCCTAAGCATCACAGAAGAAACGAAAGCAGTAATATTTATATATCTTCATATATATATGGTATAAGCATTCGTCTCAGGCAGTAATATGATCTCATCACAGAACATTGCAGCAGAAGATAACATATGAAATATTGGATATACTAGGACGTCCGTGTTTTATATCGAGCCTGTATAAAACACGGATTCCACGGTCCCGATGAATAGCCAAACCCACATCCCTAGACCCCTACGAGTGCGGCAAGTAACACTGCCAATTCTAGGGTTAAAAGACCCGGTCTCAACTCCTCGAGATGGCCTACCACTAGACCCTAGAACCCGATTACTTGTGCTCCCTTCCTCGGGTCTATCCTAATGCGGAAAAGTAAATAATATACAATGGTGACATCATCCTCAATCTGGAAGTGTCCCAATAAAAGAATATTACATACAATGAATATTACATGAATGAAAATAAAAACCCTCATCTCACAAAAAACCCCGGCTATTCAGAACACGACGATCCAATATAACATATCACAGCAACACATAATATCTCATATCATCAACGTAAGCAAGTATGCGTATCCCGATTGTCGTTGATGTATAGCAACGAAGCCGGCGATACACCACATACTACGCTTACGGTCACAGATAAGAAGGTGTAAAACTACAACATTTGGAATCCACAATCACTTTAGACATTTTAAATCCGAAATATCACATACTTCGCATTTCATACCTAACTATATGAATTCCACATATTGTATCACATTCCAGATAAATAGACAATGTAAAACTTTCCAATCGATTAAGCAAACACCCAAGATTTTGCAAATAGCTCAACACTTGAGCGGAGTTCAAAAAGTTCCAGAACTTGTCCCAGCCGCTATGAACCAGCCGTAGAAGGGTCAAACCAACGCCTCACATGTGGCAAAGCTAAACTACCACAAACCTTATGGTTCAGTGGCAGTTTTGACGGTCACATAATCGAGTTAAGCTTAAGTTCTTCTAGAGGGTCCACAGATTCGCTTGCATGATTTTCTGAAAGTTTTAAATTCGGGAAAAATCCAACACTTGAATGTTTTCCGACAGGGGAAAAAGTGAGTTATTGATATCCGGTTGAACCTTTTAACACGTTCTAAATTACCCGGAAAAACAAACGATGTTAAACTTTCCGATCGAATCAACGGATATATAAGATCTCCAGAAAATCAACACTTGAGTAATATTAAAAATTCTTAGAAGCATCTAGAAATACCTACGGATGTTACCTAGAAATATCTATCCATGATACCCAAGTACGACCACGGAACCGCCGCGAAAAGCCTGGTATTGCCACGGTTCCACGGTGACTTGAAGGAATTAGAGGTTCGTATTTCACAGTTATCCATAGAATCACCTGCTTAATTTTCTGCTTATTTTTAATAAGGAAAAAACCATCTTTTTAAAAAATTTCCAGAGTGGGGGTCAAAAATGACGTTTCGGGGTTCGATCGGACTTTTAACTTCGTCTACACGTCGCCTAATGCTCTAGCTAGGCTCTGATACCACTGTAGGGTTATTAGGCACTAGAAGAAGGTTCTACAAGGCATCAACCATGCCAAAATCAAATATTTCAAGTGCCGAACAACCCAAGCAAGATCATAGACTAGAGATTAGGCAAAACAATGAGCAAGTAAACAACTTTACTTCTAAGAGATAAGGATTACAACCTTTGTAGTTCGTTCCTTCGCTTCATAGGCTCCGTGTTGAGGTCCCTTCGCTGCGATCATCATGAACTCTGACTCTCGAGTGGTTCCATGAGGTAAATGAGACACCTTGCTTGTAATCTTCATGATCTAAGATGATCTACCTTGAAGAATCTCTAACCCAAGCTTACACTTCACTAAACAACTTATTAGAGAAGTGAACACCCTAATCTAAGTGGCTAGAATAGATGAGGATAATGAAGTAGGAATTTTGCTCTCTTTTTTTTTCAATTTCTCACACTAAATCATCACAAACACAAAAGCTAGTAAGCTTTTCAAGGAGGAAGAAGAAGATGAAACTTTTGTGATGAATAATGAATTATTGTTATGGTTACAATTGCAACCCTTGGTTAAGAATGAAAGGCTTAACCATTGTAGAGAATTAACCATAGGAAAAGGGCTTGGGTAGGGTTAATAAATATCAACACAAAATATCTAAGCTAAAAACAAAAGAAAGCTTCATGAAGCTTCTTGAAAAAGCTAACCCAAATGCTAACCCAAATCAAACCCTAACTTGTTTAAACTCCATAAATCATGTTGTATTTGTAACCCTAACTTATTACAATAATATATATCACATATATAATATATTTTTGTAACAATAGAAAATAATACAATTAACATATATCACATATATATCAATGTATTATCCCGGTGAGAAAAAGAATCTTTAAGTGAGCTTATATTAGTTAATGTAATATAATATATCAAACATATAATTATACATTAAATTATCGAATCAACACTTGATCCGACAATCCGGCTATATCGAATATAACCGACTAATATAGCATATACCGATTCATCGAATCAACACTTGATCCGATGACCCGACTATATCTCATATACCCGGCCGATATCAAATATCGCGAAAATAGAATAAGGTATCTCATATCGTAATATTCTCGGTCCCGCACATATCACATATGTGCTCCTACTCCGTTTTTCCTGAGCCAGGAAACCTCTGTGTAGGACTCTAAAGAATCGTCAATACGCCGGCAGTAAGTGATGATTATATCAAACACCCACAAGCTTCAATAGGTCAGCTAAACGTAACAGCCACCTTGGTATTGAGCGGTCAAAAGATCAACAAGCAAGCCTGTACATTCTCCTATGAATCCAATCAGTAACCCAACCGTACAGTCCGGTCTCTTCGTCTGATATGTCGCATATCTAGTCTATGGGTGGTAAACGTCAGACCCAAGTAACCGATAAGTCGTGTCGATGTAAGGCTCATAACGGTTCGAGAAACTACTGATAACTCTTACAAGTAGCACTCCATATCAGCCCTGGCCAGGGACTTCCAGTTATAGCCAATAAAAAACAGCACAACATCAACTCTCTATACCGGGAGAGATGAATCCCCTCCTATCGCTCATTGCCTCCATGTGATTCGGGACTGCACCCAAAAGCCACCATTTTGCACGCCCTCTTGGACGTGGTAAGGTAGAAATCAAAGCACAGTGGGAATCACACAAGACTCTATGACGATCCCGGGTCAACAGACTAACCTGTACCAGTGTCACCGGAGAACCGCCATCTGACGTGAGGTATAATACCATCTGGGAGTTCTCAGCGAGTCCGTTCAGTGTACCCAGTCTCCACCGAGCACCCGTACACCATCTTTTATGTCAAACACCGATGGATATGGGATCATCCATCGCTCATCATATGGGTCAAGATGCGTATACGCTGGTCTACTCTGGTGTATCGATGCCCGGTCTCGATACACCCTCGACTAGGAATAGTTATAGGATGTACTCATTGACTACCCTGGCCCCACTAGTATGATCTCATCATAGTCCCAGTAGCTGAGTACATATCCTAAGGGCTTTATCAATATGTGAGAGCAAGACAGTAAACTAATACAAGTCAACATGTTAAGACAAAGTGAAACCAAATAGCATACTATCATGTCGAGCAAGAAAATCCTCTCTATATATATCCAAGCATCCACTATAATATACATCATATGTACAATAATAGCCTCTAGGGCATATACATAACTAACATTATCCGTATAGGTCCTTCCTCAATCATCACAATCGCCTGCCTGTGATTACAATAATTGACTTGAGGGCGCTATATCCAACAAACTCCCACTTGCACTTAAGTCTAATTATTGCGGTGTCGCATACTCATAGCCCATGTGATACTGAACATCCAACTTCTCTACTAATCAGTCTCGCAAAGCTTGTTTGCGAAACTATCGTGTTCGAGAAATAGCCTCAGTGAGTGGATCTGCTCCAATGTTTCTATCTTTATCTCTCTATATCTCAATTTCACGGAGAAAGACTATCTCCCGAAATGAGCGATACCTGTCTTAGAATTTTTCTGGATATCTGATTGGACCAAGTTCATAAATGAACTTTAAATCCAACAAACATCTTATACAGTATCTTCCAAAGAATGTAATCAGTATCCTACGTCATGCTTTCCTCAGTATCCGCTTGGACCATCTGTCCAACATACTTCCCCTCAGAAAAGGGTAAACTTTAACTCTAACAGTCACTCTTTCATCCAGGTCACCTTAGAAGCATGAAATGATAACCGCCTCCTGAAGGAGGCTGCCATTACCATATACCAAGAACATCCTCTTATGTTCATAACTGCTTCCCAATGTTTCTCCAGAATTGGATTAATATATACTTATTACAGCCAATGCAAAAGCAATATCTGGTGTGGTACTGGACATCTTATGATTGACTCAATTGCCTAAGTAAGAGATATGTCAATCATGCAAATCTCTCTCCTCATCAGTCTAGAAGACATCTCTATAGAGAGGCTGGCTCCATCACTTACGGGTACACCACCACGCTAGGAGTCTTCCATTCTAAAACACTTTAGAAAAGTGTCAAAGTACCCGAATTGGGACACTTCCAAAATCTAGATCTAAAACCATATATCTAGTACCAGAATCCCTGATATTTTGTCTAGATTCTATGTGGAGAAACACCATGTGACAACGACAGTATATCCGATCAATGCGAAGGTACCTACAATGGTACACAATCGAAATCGCTATTAAAATCGAATCTGGAAAATCGATACGGCACACGGTGTGCTCATAGGTTAGAACCTATGGCCTAAGCGTGCAAAAACAATCAAACAACCCTTTTTGTTGACGTACAAATGCCCAACAACAAAATACAATAGCAAATACCAAACCCAAGAATTCAGAATCGCATAAAACGAAAATAGCACCCTAGGAAATCCACTCCCAGATTTCATCCCAGGCCAAACTAAGGGATTTTCTACATTGGGTTGCTCCAAATATCTGATAAAGAAGCTACAGAACAAAATTCACCATGTTCCACTCTGGTGTGGCCATAATTTGCGGCCACATGGGATTAATTGTCGGCCAGAAAGTGAGGGGAGGGGCTCAGGTTTCTAGGGTTTATTCATGGTTGCCTGCACATATCACTGTCAAGGGAACTTTCTTTACAAAGGTCTCGGGTCATCCCAGATATCTAAATACCATCGCTAAATCCACAAAACCCGATATCGACAAATCTAAAGTTCGTATTTTGGGGTTTGGTCACATGTCCAGGTCAAGAATCGATCTCTAAGGTCTTGTAAACAGCCACTACCCATCACCCAATCCTCACAACACTCAAACCCTTCTCTAGGAATTTTCTAACATCACAAATCAAATCCAATTTAACTCTAAACTACTATAGGGTGCTATTATACTTTAAACTAACAAGATGGAAGAATTCATACCACATTTGGGCAACTCAAGAAAACCCCTAGCTGTCCCAAGTCTTCAAAATCCAACATTTCTTGGTCCAAGGTGTAGAGTATGAAGTGAGGATCATTTTTTGTGAAAGGGGTATAGGGTGTGGATGAATCTTTGGAGATGATATCTTGGGATGGAGGTGGAGGGAGATGAGGTTGTAGGAAGATAAAGAATGAAAAAGTAATGGGGGAAATGAAATGGTGTCGCTGCCCTCTCTCTCTTCCTTCTCTTATCCTCACCCACTCTCTTATTATTTACCCTTTTACCCTTTTCTTTTAAATTTTAACACCAAAACACATAATACCCTAAAAACCACACAAGGAAACAACATGTAGCCAAAACGTAACATGACATGGTACACTGGCCATGCGAAACTGTAGAAACACGGATTTGGCCTAATCGCGATTAGCACTGCACTAATCGGGTTTTATCCAAACTGCATATAATAAACTTTTAAAAATGCCAAATCCGATAAATATATTTTTAAATGAATAAAATCATTTTAATTTCCAATTATTTTACAATTATTGGTATATATTTATACCTTATTACGAAAACCCAATTTTTGCAAATCGGGTAATTTTCGCGAAATATATTATTTTAATATTAAATTCCAAAAATAATATTTTATATCTTCTGAAATGTTACAAATATGATGCGATGCACTAGTATGTATGCAACATGAATGCAATAAATAACACGAGATTTGAATATAATTAACATGGGAAATCTGTATTCTTATCTTAGTAAAACATGTGTAATTTAGTTGTAATTTCATCAATGAAATCAATATAAATCCGTGTCAAGCATCGACACCAATTATAAATATCTCATTTATCCCGGGCTCCGGCAATCCGAACTGGCCCATAAATCTGATCTCGTGCTCCGGCAATCCGAACTGGCCCATATCATTATAACTCAAGACTACGTCGGTATCTCCAGGATATCCGCCGCGTCAAAAATAACCGATCGGTTGTGCTCCCCTGTCGGGCTCAATGCCATCATCTACGACCATCTTACCCTAAGGTACCGCACCGAGTCCACATGCACCCACAAACGGTTCTTCCTCTTCCTCGAATCGGGTGTATGATACCGCTCAAGAACCGAGAAATCTCATGGTGGACGATATATACATCATTGTTAGTTATATGTATGCCCTAGAGGCCATTACTGTACATTGGATGTATACTGTAGTGGATGCTAGGACATATATAGGAAGGACTTTCTTGCTCGACATGATAGTACGCTATCTGGTTGCACTTTATCTTAACATGTATACTTTATGTCTCTCTGATTACATGTTGATAAAGCCCTTAGGATATGTACTCGACTTCCAGGACTATGATGTAGATCATACTAGTTGGGCCTGGGTAGTCCATGAGTACATCCTTGAAATGTTCCTAGTCGAGGGAATATCGAGACGGGGCATCGATATTCCAGAGTAGACTAGCGCATATCTTCTCGACCCATGCGATGGGCGATGGATGATCCCATATCCATTGGTGTTTGACATCGAAGATGGTATGCGGGTGCTCAGTGGAGACTGGGTACACTGAACGGACTCGCCGAGAACTCCCAGATGGTATTATACCTCACGTCAGATGGCAGTTCTCTGGTGACACTGGTACAGCTTAGTCTGTTGACCCGAGATCGTCATAGAGTCTTGTGTGTCTCCCACTGTGCTTTGATTTCCACCCTACCACGGCTCTACTGAGTTGTGCAAACAGGTGGTTTTTGGGTACATTCCCGATTCACATGGAGGCAATGAGCGATAGGAGGGGATTCGTCTCTCCCGGTATTGGTGGTTGATGTTGTGCTATGCTCGACTGGCCATAACAGGAAATCGCTGGCTAGGGTTACAGTGATATACTGGTAAGAGTTATCAGTAGTTTCACGAATGTTATGGACCTCACGTCGGCATGACTTATCGAGCTATTGTGGTCTGACGTTTACCACCCCTAGGCGAGATATGCGACATATCATACGAACAGACCGGACTATACGGTAAGTGTTACTGGTTGGATTCGTAGGAGTGTGAGCGGGCTTGCTCGTCGATCTTCTGATCGCTCAATACCCGGGTGGCCGTTACGTTTAGCAGATCGCTTGCGGCTTGTGGGTGTTTGATATGATCATCATCCGCTGCCGGCGTATTGACGAGTCTTTAGAGTCCTACACAGAGGTTTCCTGGCTCAAGCGAAACGAAATAGGAGCGCATATGAGATATGTGCGGGACCGTGAATAATACCAGTATGTGATACTGTATTCGATTCTCGCGATGTGACATTGATCGGTTATATGCGATATAGCCGAGTTATCGGATCAAGTGTTGATTCGATAAGTTGTTACTGATGATACCAGTCGGTTATGTGCGACATGACCGGATCATTGAATCAAGTGTTGATTTAATAATTTAATGCATAATTATATATTTGATATATTACTTTGCATTAACTAGTATCGGTTCACTTTAAATGGATTTTCTCGCTCAGGTGTGCACATTGTATATACGATATAGTTTTGTGCACTTACTTGTATCATGTTTGATGATACATGGTTTTTTGGTTAAGTGTATAGAATTAAACTATAGTCAAGATGATGATTAGGGTTTTGCATATTCTTTTAATTATTTTGCTTATTCATTTTGGAAAATAATTAAAGCATAAAAGAAGAAAAACAAAATGGTTTTCTTTCTTTATTCTTCATGAAGCTTATTGAAGCTTCATGAAACTTTGACCACTTAACCATTTTGTCTTCTTCTTTTGACCCTAACCATTGATCTAACCTAAGTTAATTCTCTACACCTAACCATGGTGAAAATTATGATAAGTTTATTATTCTTTTCAATTCTAAATTAACTTATCATATTCTTCATCTTCTTCTTCTTCTTCACTTCAAGATAAAGCTTCACAAGATTTAATGGCAAAGTGAGAATTAGAGTGAGAAATCCAATTCTAAAGTCTACCCACTTCCTATTTCTTCATCCTCTACCTCTTGCCAAGTAGTAGAGGGTGTTTCCTTCACAAGTTTTCATGACTTGGTGAAGGTGGAGCTCGATCTAGCGATGCCTCAACGTAGATCATCTTCGGCATGGACATCGACGACCTAGCTTGCCCATTCTCCGACGAAGCCGACGCTAGAGCCTGGATTTGATTTGGACAGCGGAGACAACTTCTTTTCGGAGCTATGGAGGTGGAGCACCGGATCTACAAAGGTTGTATTTCCGTTATCTTATAGTTTAGTTGTAAACTAGCTTGCTTGTTTCGCCTAAATATCTAGTAAACGATCCGTAGTCGGGTTTGTAGGCACCCGTAAAATTTAATTTGTGCATGTTTGATCACTTGTGAGACTTCACTAAAGTGCCTAGGAACCCTACAGTGGTATCAGAGCCTAGCTAGAGCCTTAGGCGAAGTCCTGACGGAATCAGAAGTCCGATCGACCCAAAACCCCGACTAAGAATATGCTCTCTATACATTTTCTAATTTCGAGGATTTTTCAACATTAAAAATATGCAGAGAAATGTGCAGGAAATTATAAGAAAAACTGCAGAAAACGACAGCCTGATTCAACAGTACGACCGCGGAACCGCGGCGTTGACCCCCCTTCTGCGGCGGTTCCGCGGCCGTCTGTGATGATCATGCTGTGAGTTTTCTTCAGTTGTTTCTTTTGGTGTTTCTTGTGTGTTCTGGATGTTTTTAATAATTTTCCCAGAGTTGCATTTTCTGAGTTGTATTGGGGACTCGGTGTATTCGATCGGACTGTCTAATTTTGTCGGTGTGCGTTTCCGGATAATTTTTAGAATATGTTAAAAAGTTCGACCGGATATAAATACCCAACTTTTCCCCTACCGGGAAATTTCCAATTGCTGGACTTTTCCGTAGTTTAACGACGTTCTAAGTAGTGCAAGTAACGCGATGGACCCTCTAGAAGACAACAAACCTTAACTCGATTATGTGACCGTCTTGAACTGCCCTTTGAACCTTCGGGTTTGGGGCAGTACGGCGTGCCACATGTGAGGCGTTGGCTTGACCCTTCTACGGCTGGACCGTTGGTACTGAGGTACGAACTGAATGTTGTTAGACTTATTTCATGTGTTGAGTAGTATCGGGAAAACTTGGGTGTTCGATCGAAAAGTTTAGCATTTTCTATTTATCCGGAATGTGATACAATAATTGGAATTCGCAAATAGTTATGAGATAACGGAATGAAGATTATAAACGTAGCAGTTTAGTCTCACTTGATCGGTTGCCACGGAATTTTGATGTGATCAAAAGTCCGTCGCAATCACGTAGCGTACGCGGATACTCGCCGGGTAAACTTAATAGACAGCCTCACCCCATAGCCCCGACCAAGTGACTGTAGGAGAACCCCGTCGCCGAAAGCATCCGTTCGGGTGCTCGCGGTAGCGGTGTTCCGCCTTGGTGCACTTTGTCGACGGCGTCAGGGGTGCGGCCGTCTACTGAAGTTTGCGACGAGCATTCGGTCAGAATGTCGGGAATCCTGTTGAATTGCCCGACTTGATATTGAAAAGAGTTTTCGATAATGAGACTAAAATGCGGGGTTTATAATTGTTAGGCATGCGATGTCTAAGTAATTCATTTGGTCAGGCATGCGATGTCTGAGGTGGTTGCGGATTCCAACTGTTGTAGTTTTACACTTTTTTTTCTGTGACCGTAAGTGTAATATGTGATATCGCCGGTTCGTTGCTATGTATCAACGACAATTGGGATGCGCATATTTACTTACGTTGATGACATGTGATGTTATGTGTTGCTGGATATGTTATATTGGATCGTCGTGTTTGAATAGCCGGGTTTTTTTTATGTGAGATGAGTGTTTTTCATTTTCATTCATGTAAAAACTTGTATGTAATATTCTTTTGTTGGGGCACTTCCAGGTTGCGGAAGTCGTCACCCGTTGTATATTATTTACTTTTCTGCACTAGGATAGACCCAAGGAGGGGAGCACAAGTAACCGGGTTCTGGGGTCCAGTGGGAGACCAACTCGAGGAGTCGAGTCCGGGTCTCCTAACCCTAGAATTGGTAGGGTTGCTTGCCGCTCTCGTAGGGGTCTAGGGGTGTGGGATTGGCTATTCATCACGACCGTGGAATCCGTGTTTTATACTGGCTCGTATTGAAAACACGGACGTCCTAGTATATCCAATATTTCATATGTTTCTTCTGCTGTGTTTTATCTGTGATCATGTGATGTTCTGTGAAAGATATTATATATAGTATATATGATATATTATATAGACGTTGCTTATGTTTTACACCCGCGCTAGCCCTGCCTCGCTCTGGCGTTAGTTACCTAACCTAACGGTGCAGACGGGACATCGAGGCCAATGCGGATGGCATAAGCGTACGTTATATTTATCTGTGATGATTAGGTGGACTTAATTGATGGGATATTCATTAATGAGATTAATGAAAGAAAATAAACCTAATTGATGTTGTGGAATCGAATTTCAAAGTAAAAACAGGTAGCTACAGTTCTTGCTTTGCATCGCGGTGTTCATTATAGAACATCCTGCACCTTATTCGATGAGGAAAGGACCGAGATCCCTTCACCGGGAGTGACTCCTTTAGCAATAACTGGCAGATGCTACACACTCGGTTTGTCTTTGATCGCTTCTATAGTTTCTGCTTTGCACAGTGATATATATGATATATCCCGCACTTCATTCGACGAGGAAAGGGCCGACGATCCCTTCACCGGGAGTGACCCCTTTAGCAAAACTAGAAAAGCCTCAGAAACATTCCATTTAAAAACCATTTGATTCCGCAACGAGATCAAGTTCAAAGCGTTAAAGGTTTTCACAAAAACCAGCCGCAACCCTCCGTCATTTTAGGAAGTAGAGTACTTAGTATACGTGCTACGTTTGTCGACCATAGCCGAGGCGTAGTGTGCGGTAGCTAAGTGATGTCTTCCTACACCGCATATGATGCGATTAGTTAGGACAGTCATGTGGCTTTGTTGACCTTAGCCAAGGGTCATGTGGGTGGGTCTAATTAATCACGAAATGACGGGTAGAACTTAACTAGTACCTATGATTTGTTGACCTTAGCCAAGGTCATAGGTGCTAGGGGTAAAAACCATTATCGGGAGTTTCAAGTGTTGAAACTTGCAATGAGATTGCATACCTTCTATGAGATAGTTGGATCCCGATACCCGCTGCGAGTAAGAGTTACTCCTGGGAGAGTTTTACACATTACAATTAGCCGATCAAGTAGGTGTCTAGAAAGGTGTCAACGGGGTTACGCCTCTGGGAAAACGAGGTTTACAGTAATTTGGTCCGTGCGAAAGCACGGGGAACCTCCCTCAAAGTACCGACACTGGCCTGGCTGAAAGATTGGCGAACTTGTAGAGTGTAATTAATCCCGGCTAGTCTTTCCTTTTAGGGTTTGAAGGAAGATTTGATAAAAACAGTGGGAGCCATCCTGATTAGATAAAATATATAACCAATCTAATCTTGCAAGAGCGCACGCAGAGTGTTTTCTTCTCTCTCTCCTGGTAGCGACCATATCACGCCTTAATCAAGATAATAATATGGATGTATTGACCGAACCCGCTTGTTATTCTGAGCTGGGGAACGTTGGTCCCGCTCCAACTTATAATTGTTATAAGACAGAGCAGGAAATTGGGGATACCAGAATTCCTATGCCGCCCAAACGAAGAAAGTGCATATGATGCATCTCCTTCGGGTGTATTCATTACAAAGAACTGTTTCTCAGTATCCTCTGAATCCTGGGTATATGATACCGGATCAGGATCCCAGATATGTAATCTATTACATAGGGCTACAGAAAGGTAGAAAAACTGAGAACGGGTGATAAGTTTCATGAGGCAGAAAACGGGGCAAGTGTTGCAGCCAAGTCTGTTGGTCACTGTCACCCTGTATTAAGAATACATTGATTCTGAACAAATGCTATTAGATACCGAACCTGATATACAAAATCATATCAGTCTCTTTATTAGTAAAGAAAGGATATAATTTTGCATTGATGGATAATGTTTTGAACATTTCCTATATCAAAAGTTGATCGGTTCAGGCACGTTATCTAAAAGCATTGACGTTCTAAATCAAACTACAGTTCTTAGTATTCAGAACACACACAAGAGGAAGACTTCAGAAATGAACGAATCCTTCTTGAGGCATTGTAGACTGGGTCATATCAATGCGACCCGACTGGCTGAAGTTACATTTAGATGTATATTTAAATCAGTTTGAATTTACATCTTGTGAAACTTGCCAGTCATGTCACAAAGATAAGATGACCATAGCTCCGTTTACTGGAAACAGAGAAAGAGTTATTGAACTCTTGGGACTGATACATGATGATGTATGTAAGGTCTCCTGTCTATACATGCCAGGACTGGTTCTTTATACTTCATTATATTCTCTGATAATCTCTCAAGATTCAGTCGTATGTTCCTGCTGAAACATAAGTCCGAAGCTTTTGAGGTATTCACAGAATATAAGTTAGAAGTAGAGAACCAATAACCGGGTATAAGTATTATGTCCTTTGATGAGATCAAGGAGGAGAATACTTGTGCATGGAATTCCTGGATTATTCTAAAGGAGAATGAGATTCTCTCTCAGCATTACTCCTCCAAATAACCATAGCACATTGGTGTATCGGGGCGGAGCAATCACACCCTATATGATAAGGTGTGCTCTATGATGAGTACTACTGAGTTACCTGTTTCCTTTTTGGGAGTTATGCGCTTGAGAAGCTGCATACCTATTGAATAGGGTTCTAATCAAATCACTGCCTACCATTCCATATGAGATATGGTATGGGCAGATCCTATCTCTTAAGTAAGTTAAGATTTGGGATTGTCCGTCCTATGCCAAAAGCAAAATCCGGACAAGATCGAGGCAGGATCAGTTCTGTAGAACGGGAAAGGTTCCAGCTATACAAAACTGCAGTTGATGATTTGACAGAACCATAAGATTCTACAGTTCCCGACGAACCTCACCCTCTCCGCCGATCTAGTAGGGTTCCTCATCCGCCTGAGAGATACCTCGGTTTCTCGATGACAGTGGGAGCAAGGATTGCATCATGAGATGATGACCCAACTAGATTCGAGCAGACCATCGAGAGTAGGGACTCTGTAAGAATGGCTGGATGCTTAGCGATCTGAGATGGAATCCATGTACACCAGCAAAGTATGGACTTTAGCTGCTATATCTGAAGGGTTAAATCCCCATCAGGAGCAAGTATATCTTGAGAAGATTACTTGGTGTAGATGGAAAAGTTGAGACTTTCAAAGCTAGACTTGTTAAAGGTTTTCGTCATCGACCAGGCGTGGATAATGATGAAACCTTTTTCCAGTAGCTATGCTTAAGTCTATCCAGATCCTACTTACCACGGCTACATACCATGACTGAGATATCTGGTGGTTGGGTGCCATGACTACTTTTCTAAATACTGATTTAGAAGAGAACGTCTATAAGAACACAGCCAGAGGTCTTCGTAAACAGTGGGAGCAGCGGAAACGTGTGCAAGTTGCTTTACATAATGAAGCAGGCATCGCGGAGTTGGAACGTCTGTTTTGATGTGATAGTCAAAGTGTTTGACTTCATCAAAATGGTAGACAAACCTTGTATATACAAAATGGTAGTAGAGAGTAAGGTGGTCATCTTCGTATTGTACGTAGACAACATACTCTTGATAGGAAAAGAGTTTCCTATACTACGATCGGTCAATCTCCTATTATCACTAGAATTCTCCAAATAGGATCAAAGTATACCTCCTAAATCCTGAGTTTTCATCTATGAGATAGATGTAATTGGATGCTAGGATTCTCACTAGATGTAGTGAGATGGTATCAATCGATCCTGAGGAGAATCACTGGAAGAGTTCCAGGGTGATAAAGACGACTGAATGTCAGTCACAGGCACTGTCTTTGTAAGTGCACGGCGGCGCCCCGGTCGTCAATCCGACGGCCAAATGCGGAAACGGTGATAAACTTTAATTTTGAGAACTTAGCATACCGGCACCACCGCGCACTAAACCCTGGATCGGGCCATTAAACTTTTCCTAGCTAACTACAAGACGGGTTAGAGATATACCGAGTGATCCGAGTCCTCTGGTCTTCTCGTCATCGTCCCGATCTCTCGCGGAAACTCCGGTCGTCGCCTCCTTGCCGGAAGGGCACCACATCGCCTGCATCTTTTACGGGCTCCCACCTCAATACCGAGGCAACTCGGGCATGAAGCCGGCAAGTCGACAAGCCCAAGAGGTGCTGTAGAATGTGTAGGACTCATGTCTCATATTGGGGTAGTGGATGTTGCCATTTGATAGATGGAGGAATCAAGATAAGAAAAATGGTGCTTGCATTTTTCTAGCATGAAAATGAGATCAAGAATGCCACAAGCTCACCAAATGAAAACTCTCATTTTTCCTCTCCTCTCCTAAAATGTGGCCGGCCTCATCTTATGGTGAGAATGGTGGAGGTGTACCAAAGAACAAGAGGGAAGTGATGGTAGGATAAAGTAAGGAGGTGTCCATATACAAATATCATCATAACAATGTTACACACAAACCATAACCCTTCAAATCTCATTAAATGCAAGTGATGGAAGAAAGATATCATAATCAATACAATTGCAAGAAACCCCCTCCACAAATGTTATTTGCACAATTGCAAATAACCCCCTCCATCGGAAAAGTCCGGCCGGGAAAGAACAAAGGAAAACCGGCCGGAACGGAATGCAAACTGGCAACTCCAGAAAACTGGTCCCGTAATAAATTACAGGAAAACCCCAATACTGTGCATACACACCCGCATCTGTATTCCGTCCGGATACAAATGCAAAAAGACAAAATCTACACTGTACTAAACTAGGATCCGGCTTAAACCAAAACCGGCTAGTAATGTTCGTCCGATCCTGATCCGTGCAATACCGCACGTATCAGATCGAACCCTGCCATATAACTATATGGCCACTAGTACAAAACTGTCCGATCCTGATCCGTGCAATACCGCACGTATCTGATCGGACCCTGCCATATCTCCATACGGCCTCTACAGCGTTTCGCCCGAAAGCTGAGTAACTGAAAGTGTGGTGGACTCTAAAGACTCGTCAATACTATGGTTGTGGATTTAACCACTAGCACGTCAGAGGTATAAGCCAATACGTAACGGGCCACCAGCTATTGACTAAAAAGGGACGTCGATGAGCGAACTCATCCTGACACCCTACTGAATCTGTCAGTGACAATATCCGTACAGTCCGGTCCGTTCGTCTATGAGCATCGCATGTCGAGCCTAGGGGGTGGGTAAAAGTCAGACCCCCAAAAGCGGTACAAGTTGTGTCGGAGTGTAGCCCAGAACACCCTGAGATACTACTGGAATACCTACCAGTAAATCTCCTGCCTTGGCCAAGGACTTCGTGTAATGGCTCTCCTAGACACAGCGTGACCTCACCCCCAATACCGAGAGAGACGAACCCCTGAAGATCCGCTCACTGCCTCCATGTGGCTCGGGACTGTACCCAACTAAAACCTGTTTGCACGACTCCTTTGAGCCGTGGTAGGGTAGTAATCAAAGTACAGTGGGAACTCACACGAGACAAATAACGATCCCCAGGTCGATGAACTAACCTGTACACATGTCACCTGGGAACTGCTATCTGACGTCAGGTATAAGACCAACTAGCATGTTCCCGGCGAGTCCTGTCCGGTGTACTCATAACCCAATGAGCACCTGTATACATCTTAGGTGAACCAACTGACACCAGTGGCCTGTGAGACCGGCCACCGCCCCTCGTCGGGGTCTCGACTGTATACACTAGTCTACTCTGGAGTATCGATGCCCTGTCTCGAAACTCCCACGACTAGGGACCTTTTAAGGTTGTGCTTATAGACTCCAGCTCTCACTTATATGATCGCCCTCATACTGCTGGCAGTCAAGCAAGAATCCTAGGGGCTCTATCAACGTGCAATAGCGACCTGTCAGGTCACCTAAAGCAGTACACGATGATAAAGGTAAACCAGATAGCATACTATCATCTCGAGTAAGACTGTCCTACCGGGATAGGTCCTCCCTCAATCATTGCAATCACGTGCCTGTGATCCAATAATTGACTCTGAGGGCACTATCTCCAACAATCTCCCACTTGCACTCAAGGCTAATTATTGCGATGTCGCATACTCACAGCCCGTGTGATACCGAACACCCAACTCCTCTACCAGTCAGTCGCACAAAGCCTGTTTGTGAAACTATTGCGTTCGAGGAATAGCCTCAGTGAGTGGATCCGCTGAGATGTTTCTTTCTATGTCTCACTATATCTCAAGTTCGCGGAGAAAGCCATCTCCCGAAATGAGCAATACCTGTCTTAGAATGTCTGGATGTCTGATGGGACCGAGCTCATAAATGAACTCCAAATCCAAACTTCTTAGACTGTATCGTCAACTGAACTTAATCAGTATCCTGCGCCATGCCACCCTCAGTATTTCCTTGGACCAGTTGTCCAAAATACTGCCCCTCGTCAGAAGGAAAACTATAACTCTGACAACCTCCTTGTCGTCCATGTCACCTTGGAAGCCTGGAGTGATAACCGTCTCCTAAAGGAGGCAGCCGTTATCATATCCCTAGAACATTCACTTATGTTCTAAAACTGCTTCCGACTGTTCCTCCAGGATTGGATCAATATCAACTTATTGCATCTAGTGCAAGAACAACATCTGGTGTGGTACTTGACATCTCATGATTGACTCAATTGCCTAAGCAAGTGATCTGCCAATCATGCACATCCCTCTCTACTTTAGTCTATAAGACACCTTTAGAGAGGGTGACTCCATTACCTGTAGGTACACCACCATGCCAGGAGTCGTCCATTCTAAATACTCTTAGAATGCTGTCAAAGTACCCTGATTGGGAAACCACCCAAATCTAGATGTAAAACCATAGATCTAGTAACCAGTATGTCTGATATAATGTCCAAGTCCCATGTGGAGAAACCACTGTGTGACGACCAAAGTATAACCGATCGTAGTAAAGGAATATCACTTCCTACTTTGTGTATGTCATCCAAAACCCGGATATCACACCCTACTACCTTCTCAACAGATCCATCCCCTATTCTGATGACGTCAAACCTATGACTGTCACATCAGAAATAGATGATCTAACTCCGCTATATCTGCTTTAGTCTATAAATAGACATAAGCCTGATGTCCACCAATGCTTCCGCTGCTCCCACTGACTACGACAACCCTCTGGCAGAGTCATATAGATGTGCACTTCTAAAGCTAGTTTAGAACGACGCTATACTCATCCTCCTGCCGGGTCTCGCAGCCTCGAACAACAATAATGGCAAGTGTGGGTAAACAAGAACTTCCCTGTCACCGTCCTTGAGGCTACCGGAGTACCTCTCAGGTGCCTGAAGTTACCCACCTTATCTGCGGAGTGGCCAATGGAATGTCAAATCAGATTGAATCTTTAGGTTCATTATCAAATCTTCAGTAATCATTTGCGGTTCTGGAATCGCTTCCAGTTCTACCATACTCCCACTACTGTTTTCTGAAAAATAACCATTTCTTTTAAAATGTGGCGAGTTAAGAACAATATCACTATTGATCTTCCAGATGGTAGAAAGTCAACCCTCGTCATAGCCTGGGTCAACCCACAAACAGCCATTACAGAAACGTGCCTTGAACTGTCCAGAGTCTGGTTTTAATCATAAGCCGGACAACTCCCCGTACCTTAACAACGTTAAGATATGAACTGTTCTATATCCAATATAGAACCAGAGGCACTGATTTAATTGAACCAGATTCAAATCATGCAACTGTCCCCAGTGCATGTCAACTAAAAGGAAAGAGGCCGATCAGCGTTACTCAACTTAGGAACACTTCCAATTATGAGTAACCTGAAAGAGAAGCAATTTCTCTTTATCATTACTGAATACCGTACGCAAGTATCTACATCTTCGATCACTTTGAAGAATCCCGATACTTGCTACACCTGGTTCTCTACTCTATTCAAATACCTATAACTCCTCAAAACTTAGACCCTGTGTTTCTACGAAACACATGTCTAAGAACTAGATAAGTTAAAAGTAAACAGAATATAGTATGAGGACCAACCCCTCTGTCCTAGTGGACACTGGACAACATACAATACTCTGTATAAGTCCGCTGAGTCTAACAACTCATTCACTGTGTGTCGTAGGTTGAAAACTGTACTTATGGTTAAGAAGAATTACACCGCTGTTTAATACTCCTTACCTAACCATCCACTGATATAGGTAAATGTCATCAACATAATATCAAAAGGTATATCTCACTCTATGAAAATAGACGTACAGATATATCAATTTGAAATTGGTGCACAACAGCGGATATTCAAAACCAAATATTTGCCGACCGGCAAACAGCCCAGGTGATCTCCTCAAATATCACCGATTACAACGAATCCCGATATAATGAGGATGATCACCCAATTCCCAATAACTTACTCCCACTCATCATCTGTAAAACCATACAGATGTGAGAATCAAACCTGGTAAATACATACCCTGGAGCAAGTGTCTAATCGGGAAATCAGTTTTCTTTTAACAGTACACAGTTGAACTGAAACATTGAAATGTTTCGATGGGGTATACTGGTATTCCTAGTAATGCCTCTACCATTATCCAGATTCACAACTATAACCGTATAATTCTTTGCCACCTCTCCAAATCCCTTTATATGTCTTTAGTCATTACCTTCTGCACACCCCTTTAGGCCAATTGGTTTTCTTCCTTCCCTACCGTTCGGCACCAGCCTATGGTTTGGAAGAAGACTATCCAATAAGCATAATGGGTGTACTGTCCTAGTCCTAGGAGCACTCGCAATGCGAGAGAAGGTGAAGATAAAAGACAACCGAATAAACCTTATTCCTATTTCTCCTGGACCAGAATCCATCCCCGAACTGGAACAAGTTCCTTTCGAGTTCGTATATAACTATACGATGGATTATCCAATAAACTGTGGATCTTCGTAGTGATACGGAGTGTCCTGGAGAAATACAAAGGTGATTTAGGATTGGCGAAGAAATACTTGGTTTGGTCGTGAATATCAGTCGCAATTTACTTTGCTCTCTTACTAATCCCTTGCTTTGTCTTAATCTTAATACCTTCTGCACACCGTTTAGGCTAATTGGTTTTCTTCATTCCCTACCGGTCGGCACCAGCCTAAGGTTTGGAAGAAGACTATCCAATTTGCGTAATAGGTGTACTATCTCCTAAACTAAGGAGTACTCGTAACTTGAGAGAAGGCAAAAAGGGAAAAACAACTGAATAATCCTATCCGTTTTCTCCAAAACCGGAAACCATCCTCGAATTCCTTCGAGTTCGTATATAACCATACGATGGTTTTGTCCAATGGAAGTGGACGTTCGTAGCAATACGGGGTGTCCTGGAGAAAAGGGTAAAAGTAGGAGTGGCAATGAGGTCTGCAACTCTGACAATCCAAAAGCCAGTGTTAAGAAGGTTCGGTTAACTTGGTCTCTGAGTCATAGTCTTAGGGCCGGGTCAATGGTCGCTGCCAAGAGAGAGAGAAAAGAAACACTCAGCGTGCACTCTAACCAAGATCAGAATGGTTACCAATTTATCTAATCTGGAAACCTCCCACTGTATCTCAAATTCTCCTCCAACCTGAAAGAAGAATTAGTCGGGGTCACCCGAGGAGTAAACTAACTCATCAGTGGGAATCGGGATCCAACTATCATCGCATGATAACGTGACGGAATCCGCTCACGCTATAACACTCCAGAAGGTATGCGCATATCTGGCAAGTTTCAGTTCTTTTGAAACCCCCGATGTGATTTCTGCCCCATGCTCTTATGACCTTGACTTTGGCCAACAAATCATAAGTCACATGTCAAGTTCTGCCCGTCATTCTCCAGGTTAATTTGAGCCCACCCGTACAAGCCCTTGACTTTGGCCAACAAGGCTATACGACTGCCCCAAACCAACGCATCTATCTATGCTGCATATGAACAACCAACAGCTACCAAACACTGTGCCTTGACTTTGGCCAACAAACACAGCTTGAATACTATTGACTACCCATATGAAACGACGGAGGGCTACGAATGGTTTCTGGCGAAAACCTTTAACGTAATGAACTTGATATCGTTGAAGGAACGGATAGCTTTTTAGAAAATATAGTAACGAAAACCTTTACTAAAGAGGTCACTCCCGGTGAAGGGATCTCGGCTCTTTCCCCGTAGAATGGGGTGCAGGATATTCCAAATGAATACCACGATGCAAAGCAAAAGTAATCGGCTATAGTGAAGTTAGTGCCCTGACGCAAACTTCTGTCCAAGGGGTCACTCCCGGTGAAGGGATCTCGGCCCTTGCCTCGTCGACTGAGGAGCAGGATATTCCAAATGAATACCACGATGCAAAACAAAAGTGAACGTCCTTGCAATAACAGCTTTTTGAAAAGTGTTCCAACAACATCAGATTAGGTTTGTTTTAACTTGCATTGATCCGAATCAACGCAGTCCCATCAATTGATCACACCACAAAGAACGAAAATATACTGACGTACGTATATGCCATCCGCATTCGCCACTGGGTCCCGTCATCACCCGTTAGGTTAGCTAACTGTTGGAGATAGTGCCCTCAAAGTCAATTATTAGGTCACAGGTACGTGATTGTAATGATTGAGGGAGGACCTATCCCGGTAGGACAGTCTTACTCGAGATGATAGTATGCTATCTGGTTTACCTTTATCATCGTGTACTGTTTTAGGTGACCTGACATGTCGCTATTACACGTTGATAGAGCCCCTAGGATTCTTGCTTGACCACCAGCAGTATGAGGGCGATCATATAAGTGGGAGCTGGGGGTCTACAAGCATATCCTTAAAAGGTCCCTAGTCGTGGGAGTTTCGAGACCGGGCATCGATACTCCATTAGTAGACTAGTGTATACAGTCGAGACCCCGACGAGGGGCGGTGGCCGGTCTCACAAGCCACTGGTGTCAGTTGGATCACCTAAGATGTATACAGGTGCTCATTGGGTTATGAGTACACCGGACAGGACTCGCCGGGAACATGCTAGTTGGTCATATACCAGACGTCAGATGGCAGTTTCCTGGTGACATGTGTGCAGGTTAGTTCATCGACCTGGGGATCGTCATTTGTCTCGTGTGAGTTCCCACTGTACTTTGATTACTACCCTACCACGGCTCAAAGGAGTCGTGCAAACAGGTTTTAGTTGGGTACAGTCCCGAGCCACATGGAGGCAGTGAGCGTATCTTCAGGGGTTCGTCTCTCCCGGTATTGGGGGTGAGGTCGTGCTGTGTCTAGGAGAGCCATTACACAAAGTCCTTGGCCAAGGCAAGGAGATTTACTGGTAGGTATTCCAGTAGTATCTCAGGGTGTTCTGGGCTACACTCCGACACGACTTGTACCGCTTTTGGGGGTCTGACTTTTACCAACCCCCTAGGCCCGCCATGCGATACTCATAGACGAACGGACCGGACTGCACGGATATTGTCACTGACAGGCTCAGTAGGGTGTCAGGATGAGTTCGCTCATCGACGTCCCTTTTGGTCAATAGCTGGTGGCCCGTTACATATTGGCTTATACCTCTGACGTGCTAGTGGTTAAATCCACAGCCATAGTATTGACGAGTCTTTAGAGTCCACCACACTTTCAGTTACTCAAGTTTCGGGCGAAATGCTGTAGAGGCCGTATGGAGATATGGCAGGGTCCGATCAGATGCGTGCGGTATTGCACGGATCAGGATCGGACAGTTTTGTACTAATGGCCGTATAGTTATATGGCAGGGTTCGATCAGATACGTGCGGTATTGCACGGATCAGGATCGAACGGATTTTACTAGCTGGTTTTGGTTTAAGCCGGTCCTAGTTTAGTACAGTGTAGATTTTTTCTCATTGCATTTGTATCCGGACGGAATACAGATGCGGGTGTGTATGCACAGTATTGGGGTTTTCCTGTAATTTATTACGGGACCAGTTTTCTGGAGTTGCCAGTTTGCATTCCGTTCCGGCCGGTTTTCCTTTGTTCTTTCCCGGCCGGACTTTTCCGATGGAGGGGGTAATTTGCAGTTTTGCAAATTACAATTGTGGAGGGGTTTTCTTGTAAAAGATTGATATGATAGCTTTCATATTTTTTTCCACCATGCTTTTGCTTTATTGTGACATGAAAGGGTATGGTTGGATTTGATATGAAGCATGGTGTTTTGTTTTCTTGTCTCTTGGATGTGGTCACCTCCTTCTTCTCCTACACTCATCTCCCTCATATGATACATATTGTTATTCTCTTCACCATTTTGAAGATTGGCCGGCCACACTTGAAGATGAGGGAAAAATGAGAGATGTGTTTCTTTGGTTGTATGGAAATTATTCTCATTTCTCTTTTTGTATCAAAGTTCACCACCTCTCTTCATATCATCTTGTTTCCTCCATCATGGCAACACTACCCCAAAGAGACAAAGCACTACACTTCCTACAGCACATCTTGAGCATGTCGAGTTGCCGGCTTCATGCTCGAGTTGCCTCGGTATTGAGGCGGGAGCCCGTAAAAGATGCAGGCGATGTGGTGCCCTTTCCGGCGAGGAGGCGACGATGTGGACGGAGATCCCGCAAGGAGATCGGAGTGGAGATGAAGACCGGAGGACTTGGATCGTCGGTATATCTCTATTCCCATTCTTGTAGATAGCTTAGACTAGTTAATGGTTTCGATCCGGTTAAAGTGCGCGGTGGTGCCGGTTTGCAAAGTCCGCAAAATTTAAAGTTATTCACCGCTTCCGCTTTCCGGCGTCGGATTGACGGCCGGGGCGCCGCCGTGCACTTACAGTGGTATCAGAGCCTCGCCATTAACTTAGTCTAGCTTTGTGTAATGTGTTTTTCAGTTCCGATCGATCGAAATGTCCAAAAACCCGTATTTGCCCACGACAGTTTCTGTTGAAAATTTTTTGGTCTCGAAAAATTTTTCAGGTTGTAAAATATTGATGTACTGGAAAATCTAAGAGTTCTGTAAAAATTTGACGAAGTAACTCCACAGTTGGAGCGCGGAACCGCCGCGAAAACCCCCTTTGTGCGGCCCTTCCGCCGCGCACTATTCACATCACTTCACCATTTTTTTACAGAGGCCTTCTGGACTTAAAATATGGGCTTTGGAATATTAAAGTTGGGCCAATTGTTTCTGTGAGTGCTACAGTTTTCTTTGGGGCCCACTTGTTAATTGTTTGATCAATCGGAAATTTTTTAAACACATTTTTCACAGTATTTACATTATATCTGCGACCGTGAATGTCACTCGATCGGTAAATCCGGTCTAACTGCTATAGCCCGGTTAGACGGATTTGCGAACGTGACTTTCACGTTGATGTTCTATGTATTTGCTGTGATGTTGCGGATCGGTCGTGGGGGATAGCCTGGATGCAATGCTAGTACTGTGCTGTTGTATTATATACATTTGATATTGCGGGGCGAGCGTCCGACATGTGGACTGCCGTCACTGCCTGTTTGTATTATTCTTTTGGGGCACGACCTGGTTGCGGTCGATGTACCCGTTGTATGTATATTTTACTTTCTGTACTAGGATACCCCGCGGAGGGGTGCACGGATAGCCGGGTTCTGGAGGGCAACAAGCCCGCATCTCATGGCATTGAGACGGAGGGGGCTTCACTCTAGGATTGCCGGGCTATTCGCCGCACTCGTAGGGGGTACAGGTTGACCCAGGAGGGGTGCCCAAGTTGCCGGATTCCGTGAAGTGCTGGGTGGTCCATTCACGGCGCTGAAGGAGGCTGCCTCGCTTCAGGTTTTGGCGGGTGACTTGCCGCGCCCGTAGGGGTCTAGGATTTCATTGCACAGGCTATCCACACGACCAGGGGAACGTCGGGTTTCAGCAGTGGCTCTGTGAAACCCGGGGATCCCAGATATCTATATTGTTTCTGTGATGCTGTTCATTATCTGTGATGTTGCATTTCATTCACGCCTTGAGCGAATATAATATATTGGTATATATATTAGTAGATGTTGTATATGTTTTGCATCCGCGCTAGTCCAGTCCCCGCTCTGTCGTTAGTTAGCTAACCTAACGGGTAATGACGGGACCCAGTGGCGAATGCGGATGGCATATACGTACATCAGTATATTTTCGTTCTTTTTGGTGTGATCAATTGATGGGACTGCATTGATTCGGATCAATGCAAGTTAAAAACAAACCTAATCTGATGTTGTTGGAACACTTTTCAAAAAGCTGTTATTGCAAGGACGTTTACTTTTGTTTTGCATCGTGGTATTCATTGGAATATCCTGCTCCTCAGTCGACGAGGCAAGGGCCGAGATCCCTTCACCGGGAGTGACCCCTTGGACAGAAATTTGCGTCAGGGCATTGACTTCACTATAGCCGATTACTTTTGCTTTGCACCGTGGTATTCAGTTGGAATATCCTGCACCCCATTCTACGAGGAAAGAGCCGAGATCCCTTCACCGGGAGTGAGCTCTTTAGCAACGGTTTTCGTCACTATATTTTCAAAAAGCTATCCGTTCCTTCAACGATATCAAGTTCATTACGTTAAAGGTTTTCGCCAGAAACCATTCGTAGCCCTCCATCATTTCAGTTATATATTCGGTAGTATTCAAGCTATGTATTTTGACCTCACGCCAAGGCATAGTGTTTGGTAGCTGCCGGGTATTTATCTGTTGCATAGATAGATGCGTTGGTTTGGGACAGTCGTACTACTATTTTGGCCTACGTCAAGGGTATGTACGGGTGGATTCAAATTAACCTGGATAATGATGGGCAGAACTTGACATGTGACTTATGATATTTTGACCTCACGCCAAGGTCATAAGAGCATGGGGCAGAAATCACATCGGGAGTTTCAAAAGAACTGAAACTTGCCAGATATGCGCATACCTTCTGGAGTGTGATACCGTGAGCGGATTCCGTCACGTTGTCATGCGATGAGAGTTGGATCCCGATTCCCACTGATGAGTTAGTATACTCCTCGGGTGACCCCGACTAATTCTTCTTTCAGGTTTGGAGGAGAATTTGAGGTACAGTGGGAGGATTCCAGATTAGATAAATTGGTGACCATTCTGATCTAGGTTAGAGTGCACGCTGAGTGTTTCTTTTCTCTCTCTCTTTGGCAGCGACCATTGACCCGACCCTAAGACTATGACTCAGTGACCAAATTGACCGAACCTTCTTAACACTGGTTTTTGGATTGTCAGAGTTGCGAACCTCATTGCCACTCCTACTTTTACCCTTTTCTCTAGGACACCCCGTATTACTGCGAACGTCCACTTCCATTGGACAAAACCATCATATGGTTAGATACGAACTCGAAGGAATTCGAGGATGGTTTCTGGTTCTGGAGAAAACGGATAGGATTATTCAGTTGTCTTTTCCTTTTACCCTCTCTCAGGTTACGAGTACTCCTTGGTTTAGGGGTAGTACACCTATTACGCAAATTGGATTGTCTTCTTCCAAACCTTAGGCTGGTGCCGACCGGTAGGGAATGAAGAAAACCAATTAGCATAACGATGGTGTGCAGAAGGTATTAAGTTTAGACAAAGCAAGGGATTAGTAAGAGGGCAAAGTAAATTGCAACAGATATTCACGACCAAACCAAATATTTCGTTACCACTCCCACATCACCTTTGTATTTCTCCAGGACACTCCGTATCACTACGAAGATCCACAGTTTATTTGGATACTCCATCGTATGGTTATATACGAACTCGAATGGAACTTGTTCCAGTTCGGGGATGGATTCTGGTCCAGGAGAAATAGGAATAAAGTACATTCAGGTGTCTTTTATCTTCACCTTCTCTCGCGTTGCGAGTGCTCCTAGGATTAGGACAGTACACCCTTTATGCTTATTGGATAGTCTTCTTCCAAACCATAGGCTGGTGCCGAACGGTAGGGAAGGAAGAAAATCATTTGGCCTAAAGGGGTGTGCAAAAGGTAAAGACTAAAGACATATGAAGGGATTTGGAGAGGTGGCAAAGAATTATACGGTTATAGTTGTGAATTTGGATAATGGAAGAGGCATTACTAAGAATACCGGGATACCCCACCGAAACATTTCAATGTTTCAGTTTCACTGTGTACTGTTAAAAGAAAACTGATTTCCCGATTAGATACTTACTCAAGGGTATGTATTTACCAGGTATGATTCTCACATCTGTATGGTTTTACAGATGATGAGTGGGAGTAGGTTATTGGGAATTGGGTGATCATCCTCATTATATCGGGATTCGTTGTAATCGGTGATATTTGAGGAAATCACCTGGGCTGTTTGCCGGTCGGCAAATATTTGGTTTTGAATATCCGCAGTTATGCACCAATTTCAAATTGATATATCTGTACGTCTATTTTCATAGAGTGAGATATACCTTTCTGAAATTATGTCTACGACATTTACCTATATCAGTGGATGGTTAGGTAAGGAGCATTAAACAGCGGTGTAATTCTTCTTAACCATAAGTACAGTTTTCAACCTACGACACACAGTGAATGAGTTATCAGACTCAAGGGACTTATACAGAGTATTGTATGTTGTCCAGGGTCCATCAGGACAGAGGGGTTGGTCCTCGTACTACATTCAGTTTACTTATGACTTCTCTAATTTTTAGACAGGTGTTTCGTGGAAACACAGGGTCCGAATTTGGAGAAGTTATAGGTATTTGAATAGAGTAGAGAACCAGGTATAGCAAGTATCGGGATTCTTCAAAGAGATCGAAGATGTAGATACTTGTGTATGGTATTCAGTTGATAGTAATGATAAAGAGATCTTGCTTCTCTTTCAGGTTACTCATAATTGGAAGTATTCCTAAGTTGAGTAACGCTGATCGGCCTCTTTCCATTTAGTTGACATGCACTGGAGACAGCTGCATGATGTGAATCTGGTTCAAATAAATCAGTGCCTCTGATTCTATATTGGATATAGAACAGTTCATATCTTAACGATGTTAAGGTACGGGGAGTTGTCCGGTTTATGCTTAAAACCAGATATTGGACAACTCTAGGCACGTTTCTGTAATGGCTGTTTGTGGGTTGACCCAGGCTATGACGAGGGTTGACTTTCTACCATCTGGATGAACAATAGCGATATTGTTCTAGACTCGCCACAGTTTTATTAAAAATGGATTTTTTCAGAAAACAGTAGTGGGAGTATGGTAGAACTGGAAGTGATTCCAGAACCACAAACGATTACTGAAGATTTGATAAGGAACCTAAAGATTCAATCTGGATTGACATTCCATTGGCCACTCCGCAGATAAGGTGGGTAACTTCAGGCACCCGAGAGGCACTACGGTGGCCTCAAGGACGGTGACAGGGAAGTTCTTGTTTACCCACAATTGCCATTGCTGTTGTTCCAGGTTACGAGACCCGGCGGGAGGATGAGTATAGCGTCGTTCTAAAACTAGTTTTAGAAGTGTACGTGTATATGACTCTGCCAGAGGGTTGTCGTAGTCAGTGGGAGCAGCGGAAGCATTGGTGGACAGGTAGCTTATGTCTATTTATAGACTAGAGCAGATGTAGCGGAGATAGATCATCTATTTCTGACGTAACAGTCATGGGTTTGACTTCGTCAGAATAGGGGATGGATCTGTTGAGAAGGTAGTAGGGTGTGATATCCTGGTATTTGGATGTTATACACAGAGTAGGAAAAGAAACTCTTACACTACAATCGGTTATACTTTGGTCGTCACACAGTGGTTTCTCCAAAAAGGAAATGGATTTTATCAGACATACTGGTTACTAGATCTATGGTTTTAGATCTAGATTTGGGTGGTTTCCCAATCAGGGTACTTGACAGCATTCTAAGAGTATTTAGGATGGACGACTCCTGGCACGGTAGTGTACCTGCAGGTAATGGAGTCACCCTCTCTAAAGGTGTCTTACAGACTAAAGGGGAGAGGGACGTGCATGATTGGCAGATCACTTGCTTAGGCAAGTGAGTCAATCATGAGATGTCAAGTACCACACCAGATGTTGTTCTTGCACTAGATGCAATAAGTTGACATTAATCCAATCCTGGAGAAACAGTCGGAAGCAGTTTTAGAACATAAGTGGATGTTCTAGGGATATGATAACGACAGCCTCATTCAGGAGACGGTTATCATTCCAGGCTTCCAAGGTGACATGGACGACAAGGAGGTTGTCAGAGTTATAGTTTTCCCTCTGATGTAGGGCAGTATTTTGGACAGGTGATCCAAGGCAATACTGAGGGAGGCATGGCGCGCAGGACACTGATTAAGTTCAGTTGTCAATACAGTCTAAGAAGTTTGGATTTGGAGTTCATTTATGAGCTACGTCCCATCAGACATCCAGACATATTCTAAGACTGATTTTGCTCATTTCGGGAGATGGCTTTCTCCGCGAACTTGAGATATAGAGAGACATAGAAAGAAACAACTAAGCGGATCCGCTCACTGAGGCTATTCCTCGAACGCAATAGTTCCGCAAACGAGCTTTGTGAGACTGACTAGTAGAGGAGTTGGATGTTCGGTATCACACGGGCTGTGAGTATGCGACATCGCAATAATTAGCCTTGAGTGCAAGTGGGAGATTGTTGGAGATAGTGCCCTCAAAGTCAATTATTAGGTCACAGGTACGTGATTGTAATGATTGAGGGAGGACCTATCCCGGTAGGACAGTCTTACTCGAGATGATAGTATGCTATCTGGTTTACCTTTATCATCGTGTACTGTTTTAGGTGACCTGACATGTCGCTATTACACGTTGATAGAGCCCCTAGGATTCTTGCTTGACCACCAGCAGTATGAGGGCGATCATATAAGTGGGAGCTGGGGGTCTACAAGCATATCCTTAAAAGGTCCCTAGTCGTGGGAGTTTCGAGACCGGGCATCGATACTCCATTAGTAGACTAGTGTATACAGTCGAGACCCCGACGAAGGGCGGCGGCCGGTCTCACAAGCCACTGGTGTCAGTTGGATCACCTAAGATGTATACAGGTGCTCATTGGGTTATGAGTACACCGGACAGGACTCGCCGGGAACATGCTAGTTGGTCATATACCAGACGTCAGATGGCAGTTTCCTGGTGACATGTGTGCAGGTTAGTTCATCGACCTGGGGATCGTCATTTGTCTCGTGTGAGTTCCCACTGTACTTTGATTACTACCCTACCACGGCTCAAAGGAGTCGTGCAAACAGGTTTTAGTTGGGTACAGTCCCGAGCCACATGGAGGCAGTGAGCGTATCTTCAGGGGTTCGTCTCTCCCGGTATTGGGGGTGAGGTCGTGCTGTGTCTAGGAGAGCCATTACACAAAGTCCTTGGCCAAGGCAAGGAGATTTACTGGTAGGTATTCCAGTAGTATCTCAGGGTGTTCTGGGCTACACTCCGACACGACTTGTACCGCTTTTGGGGGTCTGACTTTTACCAACCCCCTAGGCCCGCCATGCGATACTCATAGACGAACGGACCGGACTGCACGGATATTGTCACTGACAGGCTCAGTAGGGTGTCAGGATGAGTTCGCTCATCGACGTCCCTTTTGGTCAATAGCTGGTGGCCCGTTACGTATTGGCTTATACCTCTGACGTGCTAGTGGTTAAATCCACAGCCATAGTATTGACGAGTCTTTAGAGTCCACCACACTTTCAGTTACTCAAGTTTCGGGCGAAATGCTGTAGAGGCCGTATGGAGATATGGCAGGGTCCGATCAGATGCGTGCGGTATTGCACGGATCAGGATCGGACAGTTTTGTACTAATGGCCGTATAGTTATATGGCAGGGTTCGATCAGATACGTGCGGTATTGCACGGATCAGGATCGAACGGATTTTACTAGCTGGCTTTGGTTTAAGCTGGTCCTAGTTTAGTACAGTGTAGATTTTGTCTCATTGCATTTGTATCCGGACGGAATACAGATGCGGGTGTGTATGCACAGTATTGGGGTTTTCCTGTAATTTATTACGGGACCAGTTTTCTGGAGTTGCCAGTTTGCATTCCGTTCCGGCCGGTTTTCCTTTGTTCTTTCCCGGCCGGACTTTTCCGATGGAGGGGGTAATTTGCAGTTTTGCAAATTACAATTGTGGAGGGGTTTTCTTGTAAAAGATTGATATGATAGCTTTCATATTTTTTTCCACCATGCTTTTGCTTTATTGTGACATGAAAGGGTATGGTTGGATTTGATATGAAGCATGGTGTTTTGTTTTCTTGTCTCTTGGATGTGGTCACCTCCTTCTTCTCCTACACTCACCTCCCTCATATGATACATATTGTTATTCTCTTCACCATTTTGAAGATTGGCCGGCCACACTTGAAGATGAGGGAAAAATGAGAGATGTGTTTCTTTGGTTGTATGGAAATTATTCTCATTTCTCTTTTTGTATCAAAGTTCACCACCTCTCTTCATATCATCTTGTTTCCTCCATCATGGCAACACTACCCCAAAGAGACAAAGCACTACACTTCCTACAGCACATCTTGAGCATGTCGAGTTGCCGGCTTCATGCTCGAGTTGCCTCGGTATTGAGGCGGGAGCCCGTAAAAGACGCAGGCGATGTGGTGCCCTTTCCGGCGAGGAGGCGACGATGTGGACGGAGATCCCGCAAGGAGATCGGAGTGGAGATGAAGACCGGAGGACTTGGATCGTCGGTATATCTCTATTCCCATTCTTGTAGATAGCTTAGACTAGTTAATGGTTTCGATCCGGTTAAAGTGCGCGGTGGTGCCGGTTTGCAAAGTCCGCAAAATTTAAAGTTATTCACCGCTTCCGCTTTCCGGCGTCGGATTGACGGCCGGGGCGCCGCCGTGCACTTACACTAACTAACGGCAGAGCGGGGACTGGACTAGCGCGGATGAAAAACATATACAACATCTACTAATATATATACCAATATATAGTATTTCGCTCAAGGCGTGAATAAAATGCAACATCACAGAAATGTACAGCATCACAGAACAATAGAGATATCTGGGATCCCCGGGTTTCACAGAGCCACTACTGAAAACCCGACGTTCCCCTGGTCGTGTGGATAGCCTGTGCAATGAAATCCTATACCCCCTACGAGTGCGGCGAATAGCCAGCCAATCCTGGAGTGAAGCCCCCTTCGTCTCAATGCCATGAGATGCGGGCTTGTTGCCTTCTAGAACCCGGCTATCCGTGCACCCCTCCGCGGGGTAAACCTAGTACAGAAAATAAAATATACATACAACGGGTAGATCGACCGCAACCTGGCCGTGCCCCAAAATAATAATACAAACAGGCAGTGACGGCAGTCCACATGTCGGACGCTCACCCCGCAATATCAAATGTACATAATACAACAAAACAGTACTAGCATTGCATCCAGGCTATCCCCCACGACCGATCCGCAACATCACAGCAAAACACAGAACATCAACGTGAAAGTCACGTTCGCAAATCCGTCTAACCGGGCTATAGCAGTTAGACCGGATTTACCGATCGAGTGACATTCACGGTCGCAGATATAATGTAAATACTGTGAAATAATGTGTTTAAAATATCCGATCGATCAAAAATTAACAAGTGGGCCCCCAAACAACACTGTAGCACTCATAGAAATACTGGGCCCAATTTTAATATTCCAAAACCCCTAAAATCATCCCAGAAGCCCACTAGAAAAAAGTAATGCAGCGAGGACACCAATGTGCGGCGGAACCGCGGCCCAAGGAGGGTTTGGCCGCGGTTCAGCGCTTCATTGGTCGATTCACTGTATCGAATTTTTACAGAAGTCTTATAATTTCTTGTACATCAGTTTTCTACAAGCTGAAAAATTTTTAGAGCCAGAAAAAATTCGACAGAAAACTGATGTGAGTGAAAATGTGGATTTTGGAATTTTGGTCGATCGGAAATGCAAAACACATCAAACGAAGCTAGACGAAGTTAATGGCGAGGCACTGATACCACTGTAAGTGCACGGCGGCGCCCCGGTCGTCAATCCGACGGCCAAATGCGGAAACGGTGATAAACTTTAATTTTGCGAACTTAGCAAACCGGCACCACCGCGCACTAAACCCCGGATCGGGCCATTAAACTTGTCCTAGCTAACTACAAGACGGGTTAGAGATATACCGAGTGATCCGAGTCCTCCACTCTTCTCGTCATCGTCCCGATCTCTCGCGGAAACTGCGGTCGTCGCCTCCTTGCCGGAAGGGCACCACATCGCCTGCATCTTTTACGGGCTCCCACCTCAATACCGAGGCAACTCGGGCATGAAGCCGGCAAGTCGACATGCCCAAGAGGTGCTGTAGAATGTGTAGGACTCATGTCTCATATTGGGGTAGTGGATGTTGCCATTTGATAGATGGAGGAATCAAGATAAGAAAAATGGTGCTTGCATTTTTCTAGCATGAAAATGAGATCAAGAATGCCATAAGCTCACCAAATGAAAACTCTCATTTTTCCTCTCCTCTCCTAAAATGTGGCCGGCCTCATCTTATGGTGAGAATGGTGGAGGTGAACCAAAGAACAAGAGGGAGGTGATGGTAGGATAAAGTAAGGAGGTGTCCATATACAAACATCATCATAACAATGTTACACACAAACCATAACCCTTCAAATCTCATTAAATGCAAGTGATGGAAGAAAGATATCATAATCAATACAATTGCAAGAAACCCCCTCCACAAATGTTATTTGCACAATTGCAAATAACCCCCTCCATCGGAAAAGTCCGGCCGGGAAAGAAAAAAGGAAAACCGGCCGGAACGGAATGCAAACTGGCAACTCCAGAAAACTGGTCCCGTAATAAATTATAGGAAAACCCCAATACTGTGCATACACACTCGCATCTGTATTCCATCCGGATACAAATGCAAAAAGACAAAATCTACACTGTACTAAATTAGGATCCGGCTTAAACCAAAACCGGCTAGTAATGTTCGTCCGATCCTGATCCGTGCAAAACCGCACGTATCAGATCGAACCCTGCCATATAACTATATGGCCACTAGTACAAAACTGTCCGATCCTGATCCGTGCAATACCGCACGTATCTGATCGGACCCCGCCATATCTCCATACGGCCTCTACAGCGTTTCGCCCGAAAGCTGAGTAACTGAAAGTGTGGTGGACTCTAAAGACTCGTCAATACTATGGTTGTGGATTTAACCACTAGCACGTCAGAGGTATAAGCCAATACGTAACGGGCCACCAGCTATTGACTAAAAAGGGACGTCGATGAGCGAACTCATCCTGACACCCTACTGAGCCTGTCAGTGACAATATCCGTACAGTCCGGTCCGTTCGTCTATGAGCATCGCATGTCGGGCCTAGGGGGTGGGTAAAAGTCAGACCCCCAAAAGCGGTACAAGTTGTGTCGGAGTGTAGCCCAGAACACCCTGAGATACTACTGGAATACCTACCAGTAAATCTCCTGCCTTGGCCAAGGACTTCGTGTAATGGCTCTCCTAGACACAGCGCGACCTCACCCCCAATACCGGGAGAGACGAACCCCTGAAGATCCGCTCACTGCCTCCATGTGGCTCGGGACTGTACCCAACTAAAACCTGTTTGCACGACTCCTTTGAGCCGTGGTAGGGTAGTAATCAAAGTACAGTGGGAACTCACACGAGACAAATGACGAACCCCAGGCCGATGAACTAACCTGTACACATGTCACCTGGGAACTGCTATCTGACGTCAGATATAAGACCAACTAGCATGTTCCCGGCGAGTCCTGTCCGGTGTACTCATAACCCAATGAGCACCTGTATACATCTTAGGTGAACCAACTGACACCAGTGGCCTATGAGACCGGCCACCGCCCCTCATCGGGGTCTCGACTGTATACACTAGTCTACTCTGGAGTATCGATGCCCTGTCTCGAAACTCCCACGACTAGGGACCTTTTAAGGATGTGCTTATAGACTCCAGCTCTCACTTATATGATCGCCCTCATACTGCTGGCAGTCAAGCAAGAATCCTAGGGGCTCTATCAACGTGCAATAGCGACCTGTCAGGTCACCTAAAGCAGTACACGATGATAAAGGTAAACCAGATAGCATACTATCATCTCGAGTAAGACTGTCGTACCGGGATAGGTCCTCCCTCAATCATTGCAATCATGTGCCTGTGATCCAATAATTGACTCTGAGGGTACTATCTCCAACAGTCTTTACCCTCAGTAAAGGGACGGTATGTTGGAAGAGTTCCAAGCTCGATACCGTGGCAAACTAGACGATAAAGGCTGGTAACATCGCTATTAAAGATACTACCAAAGAGGCAGTTTGGGTGTACATTGGTTCATAAGATGAACTAGGTTCCTGCCATTGTATGACAATGGAGTTGTGGCTTATGCCAAAGAACGCCGGTCCCATCAGTGATCCAGACATATTCTGAGGCAGCATCACCTGATCATGGAGATAGTTGATCTCCAGGATGATCAAGGTTAGGAGAGTAGACTCGGAGAACAACACGGCGGATCCACTCACGAAGGCCTTTTTCCCAAAGAGTGACTTTTAGGGGATGGTTGAGTATGTGATACTGCAACCACTGCTACAGATGGCCCTAATGCAAGTGGGAGATTGTTAGTTATATGTATGCCCTAGAGGCCATTACTGTACATTGGATGTATATTGTAGTGGATGCTAGGACATATATAGGAAGGACTTTCTTGCTCGACATGATAGTACGCTATCTAGTTGCACTTCATCTTAACATGTATACTTTCTGTCTCTCTGATTACATGTTGATAAAGCCCTTAGGATATGTACTCGACTTCCAGGACTATGATGTAGATCATACTAGTGGGGCCTGGGTAGTCCATGAGTACATCCTTGAAATGTTCCTAGTCGAGGGAATATCGAGACGGGGCATCGATATTCCAGAGTAGACTAGCGCATATCTTCTCGACCCATGCGATGGGCGATGGATGATCCCATATCCATTGGTGTTTGACATCGAAGATGGTATGCGGGTGCTCAGTGGAAACTGGGTACACTGAACGGACTCGCCGAGAACTCCCAGATGGTATTATACCTCACGTCAGATGGCAGTTCTCTGGTGACACTGGTACAGCTTAGTCTGTTGACCCGAGATCGTCATAGATTCTTGTGTGTCTCCCACTGTGCTTTGATTTCCACCCTACCACGGCTCTACTGAGTTGTGCAAACAGGTGGTTTTTGGGTACAGTCCCGATTCACATGGAGGCAATGAGCGATAGGAGGGGATTCGTCTCTCCCGGTATTGGGGGTTGATGTTGTGCTATGCTCGACTGGCCATAACAGAAAATCCCTGGCCAGGGTTACAGTGATATACTGGTAAGAGTTATCAGTAGTTTCACGAATGTTATGGACCTCACGTCGGCATGACTTATCGAGCTATTGGGGTCTGACGTTTACCACCCCTAGGCGAGATATGCGACATATCAGACGAACAGACCGAAGTATACGGTAAGTGTTACTGGTTGGATTCGCAGGAGTGTGAGCGGGCTTGCTCGTCGATCTTCTGATCGCTCAATACCCGGGTGGCCGTTACGTTTAGCAGACCGCTTGCGGCTTGTGGGTGTTTGATATGATCATCATCCGCTGCCGGCGTATTGACGAGTCTTTAGAGTCCTACACGGAGGTTTCCTGGCTCAAGCGAAACGAAATAGGAGCGCATATGAGATATGTGCGGGACCGAGAATAATACCAGTATGTGATACTGTATTCGATTCTCGCGATGTGACATTGATCGGTTATATGCGATATAGCCGAGTTATCGGATCAAGTGTTGATTCGATAAGTTTTTACTGATGATACCAGTCGGTTATGTGCGACATGACCGGATCATTGAATCAAGTGTTGATTTAATAATTTAATGCATAATTATATATTTGATATATTACTTTTCATTAACTAGTATCGGTTCACTTTAAATGGATTTTCTCGCTCAGGTGTGCACATTGTATATACGATATAGTTTTGTGCACTTACTTGTATCATGTTTGATGATACATGGTTTTTTGGTTAAGTGTATAGAATTAAACTATGGTCAAGATGATGATTAGGGTTTTGCATATTCTTTTAATTATTTTGCTTATTCATTTTGGAAAATAATTAAAGCATAAAAGAAGAAAAACAAAATGGTTTTCTTTCTTTATTCTTCATGAAGCTTATTGAAGCTTCATGAAACTTTGACCACTTAACCATTTTGTCTTCTTCTTTTGACCCTAACCATTGATCTAACCTAAGTTAATTCTCTACACCTAACCATGGTGAAAATTATGATAAGTTTATTATTCTTTTCAATTCTAAATTAACTTATCATATTCTTCATCTTCTTCTTCTTCTTCACTTCAAGATAAAGCTTCACAAGCTTTAATGGCAAAGTGAGAATTAGAGTGAGAAATCCAATTCTAAAGTCTACCCACTTCCTATTTCTTCATCCTCTACCTCTTGCCAAGTAGTAGAGTGTGTTTCCTTCACATGTTTTCATGACTTGGTGAAGGTGGAGCTCGATCTAGCGATGCCTCGACGTAGATCATCTTCGGCATGGACATCGACGACCTAGCTTGCCCATTCTCCGACGAAGTCGACGCTAGAGCCCGGATTTGATTTGGACAGCGAAGACGACTTCGTTGCGGAGCTATGTAGGTGGAGCACCGGATCTACAAAGGTTGTATTTCCGTTATCTTATAGTTTAGTTGTAAACTAGCTTGCTTGTTTCGCCTAAATATCTAGTAAACGATCCGTAGTCGGGTTTGTAGGCACCCATAAAATTTGATTTGTGCATGTTTGATCACTTGTGAGACTTCACTAGAGTGCCTAGGAACCCTACAATCATATCACGAGAAAACCGCAACTTACATTTTTAAAATGGTACTACGTTCTTAAATCCTTCCGGTTTCTCCAAATCCATAAATCTCATAAATACGGAAATTCTAGAGAAGAATCATAATACATGAATTCCTATGATAATAACAATATGAAATGTGATGCGGAACTAGGAAACTACCCATGAACGATGATGCAATGAGATAAATGCACATGACTAGCAATCCTACGTATCCATCCTGAAGAATCGAATATATAAATACAGGTTATTAATCATAATTGGCGCAATTGGTATGATTCAGATTTAACAAGCTATATAGTGTTCGTGGTATAGCAATTACCAAGGCGTGTGTGTCCCCATGAATAGTGCCCGTGCAGCATAAACCAAAGGCAATGGTGCGAGTTTCCTATGAGGTGATATCACAGTAAATAGATATATGATAGATGATGCAATGCAACTGGATGAATAACTAGGAACTACGCAACTTAGTGCAAGTACAAATCGAAATTCTAACTATCGGGCGTCTTGCGCCATCCAAACGATTTCTCCGTAGATGTGTACATCTACTCACCGGATCGCCTCCGCTAGTCTGATCCAATCACCACCTTTCCTTTCCGCGCCGCGTCCGATGTCTCCACGGCCGATCCTAGAATTACACAAAGCAACACATATAAGACTAATATCCTGCAAAACGCGCTATCAAGACCATACGAGAAAACTAGCGTCGCAAGCTAAACGTGTGTGCACTCGAAACACCAAAACGTGTGTGAAACGTCTGAAACCACCTCGACTAGATGCGATACACAGCAAACACCAAACCAAGACTCAAAACGTACGTGTCGCGCAATTCTAAAAGTACTAAAAACAAGGTAAATGGTACCAGATTTTGATATGAGTACAACTAGACAATTTTGCATATACCAAAGACCTTAAATATACAACAGACACCTAACGACCAAACCCCGACATCCAGCTCCACACTCTGGCCGCAATTTGTGGCCAGAACAGATAAATTTGAGGCCATATAGGGGAACGGGCGTCTCGTACTTCGGGTGTGTGATCCTAGTCCAGTAAATATGCTCCAGTAATTGCAACTTTTGTCTGAAACATCTGGTTTAAAAGCAGATCCCAAAAAGGAAGTAATTCTCAATTAAAACTCTAATTAAACACTAATTTAATACAATATGGTGTTTTAGGGTAAACTGGTGAAAAGACTTGGATTATACAACACTAACAACACTTAGTTAAGCTACTCAAGTCAGAAAAACCTTGACTTGACCTAATCTCCACTTAAAACACATAATTAGCACTAAATCCAACTTAAACATTACTTTAAGCTAAATAAACTAAAATTTTAGAAAAAGGAAATTAAGGTTGGATTTATACCTCAAGATGGTAGAGAAGGGGATTCAAACATGCAAGTGGTATGGGAACTTGCCAAGAACCATGCTTGATTGCCAAAAAGGGAAGTTAGTGATGTTTTTAGATAGAATTGTGTTAAGCTTGTGGACTTTTGATGGACTTGAGGCTTAGAAGTGAAGAGGAGAAGAAGAAGAAGAGGAAGGGGAGGGGCTGCTGCTGAGAGCAAGGAAGGGGGGGAGAGAGAGAGAGAGAGAGAGAGTGAGTGTCAAAAGTCAAGCCCCCCATGCTTCTTTAATTCCTCATGCCTCTCTTATTTTGCATTTTCTTACATTTTCTTTTCTTTTCTTTTTTTAAAAGGATAATAGAACCATGAGGGAAATTAAAATGAAAGACATGTTACAATATTAACCTAGGGTAATTATTGGATTAGTGCATGCTAACTATAATTTTTGCTTAGAAAATAATAGTTAAGAAAATTAGATAAATATGTGAACAATAAATTAAATGTTAATTAATAAAGCACAATTATATATATAATTACATATTTTCACAATTAAAATAGATTTATTCCGGTCGACGTGGAAAATAATTATTAACGAGATTTTATGAAAAACGCGCATTATCGCTACTTAACACGAAATTAACCTAAACGAATTTTCAAAACGTTACACACGTCTACCCATAAAGTATTCTACTTCATGGATGGATCTTCAAGATACAACCAAATAAAGATGGATCCTGAAGACCAGAAGCATACCGCCTTCCAGACTCCGTTAGGCGTATTTTGCTACGAGGTGATGCCCTTCGGTTTGAAAAATGCTGGAGCCACAAACCAAAGAACCATGATAATGATCTTCGATGACCTCATACACAATATCTTCGAATGCTATATCGATGAGCTTGTTGTCAAGAGAAAATTTTATGAGGAGCATTAGGAACTCCTAAAAATTATGTTCCAATGTCTTCGGAAGTATAATCTGAAGATGAACCCTCTAAAGTGCGCAATTGGAGTCTCCTTAAGCAAATTCCTAGGCTTCATCATACGTCACCGATGTATCGAAATCGATCCTTCAAAAATCAAGGCGATTATAAAAATGCCCTCGCCAAGAACCCTCAAACAACTGCGGTCTCTGCAAGGAAAGCTCGCATAAATCCGGCGGTTCATAGCCAACCTCTCAGGAAAATGTTGTCCCTATAGCCATCTGATGAAGAAGGAAACCCCGTTCTTCTGGGATCAGATGTGCCAAAATGCATTAGACGAAATCAAATAATACCTGCAAAATCCGTTGGTATTAGCCACCCCAGTTAAGGAAAACCCCCTTATCTTATACACGAAGGCCTTCGAAGGTTCTCTAGGGGCGCTTTAGGCACAAAAGAACGATCAAGGAAAGGAGAGAGCTCTCTATTATCTACGCCGAGTTCTCCTTGGTTCTGAAAGAAACCATTCCCCATCGAAAAGCATTGCCTGACTTTGATCTTCGGAATAACGAAGCTCAGACACGACGCCTTAGCACATGAAGTCCACTTCATATCAAAGGTAGATCCTCTCAAATATCTGACGTCAAAGGACATACTGACGGGAAGGCTTGCCAAATGGGCCCTCCTGCAGTTGGAATTCTCGATCACATATCGACCCCTCAAAGCGGTGAAAGGACAAGCCATCGCCGACTTTCTCGCAGAATATCTGATACCAGCCGACTCTCCCCTAAATTACAAGTTGTTGGATGAATACACATTCGATGCAGTTGAAGAAGAAAAAGAACAAAATGAGTCTCAGTGGGAACTCTACTTCGACAGAGCATCTTCTATGAAGAAGCAAAAGAAGATTACTCCTACAATCAAAGCCGGGGTGGGTCTTATCTTCGTGACCCTACAAGGAGGAATATTCGTTATGCCCTCTCCTTGAGAGAACCCAGGACTAATAATAAAGCGGAATATGAAGCTTTGATAGCCGGTCTTAAGATCGCTATCGATATGGGAATCAAGAAGCTCATAATATTTGGAGACTCCCAACTGATTGTTAGTCAAGTAAACGGCGACTATAAGACATGTAAACAAAAACTAATAAGGTATGGCAAAAAAGTGCAGCAACTACGAACCCAAATCCCTTTATATACCCTAGAAAGCATACCGTGAGCGGAAAATAGCAACGAAGTGAACAATTGAGTTTCACGAGTGAAGCGAGGCACCCGAGTGGAACGGAGACCAAGTCAAGTGTAGCGAAGGAAGGCCGGTTCCGGCAAGAGAGCGAAGCGAACGATCCTTTCAGTCTTTCCACAAAGGTAAATCTTTGCCTGCTAGGCAAGAGGATAGCAAGTTACAAATTTTGTCTCGGTAGGCAGATGCACTAGCCAAGTTGGCTAAAGAATTGGTCGACAAAAACCTCGATGACGTAAGTATCATTGTACAAAGTGTTGGATATATGTATGCCCTAGAGGCCATTTTGAGATAGCGTATGTACTGATGTGTGTGTGTGTGTGTGTGTGTGTGTGTATTCAGAGGACAGTCTTGCTCGACATGATAGTATGCTATCTGGTTTCACTTTATCATATGTTCACTTGATCATGTTTATATTCATTTGGTACATGTTGATAAAGCCCTAAGGATATTGGCTTGACTACTGGGATTATGATGTGGATCATACTAGTGGGACACCTGTAGTTTATAAGCATATCCTTGAAATGTTCCTAGTCGTAGGTATATCGAGATAGGGCATCGATATTCCAGTGTAGACTAGCGTATACCATTCTTGTTCCATATGATGGGCGATGGATGATCCCATATCCGTCTGCTGTGATGACACCAAAGATTGTATGCGGGTGCTCAGTGAGACTGGGTACACTGAACGGACTCACCGAGAACTCCTATGTGGTATTATATCATACGTCGGATAGCAGTTCTCAGGTGACACTGGTACAGGTTAGTCTGTAGACGCGAGATCGCCATAGAGTCTTGTGTGTCCTCCCACTGTACTTTGATCTCCACCCTACTACGGCTCTACTGAATCGTACAAACAGGTGGATTTTGGGTATAGTCCTGAGGCATATGGAGGCAATGAGCGATAGGAGGGGTTTCGTCTCTCCCGGCATTGGGCGTTGATGCCGTGCTGTGCACGATTGGCTATAACGGGAAGTCCCTGGCAAGGGCTGCTGAGATATTACTAATAAGTGTTATCAATAAGTTTCTCGATCTGTTATAGACCATATACCGGCATGACTTATTGAGTTTTTGGGGTCGACGATTCCATCCCTAGACTCAATATGCAGCAAATCTGACGAAGAGACCGGACTGTACGGTAAGTGTTTCCAATTGGATTGACAGGAGTTTTGACAGGTTCGCTTGTTCTTCTTCTGATCGCTCAATACCCGGGTGGCTGTCACGTTTAGCTGACCGCTTGCGGCTTGTAGATGTTTGATAGGATCATCACCTACTGCTGGCGTATTGACGAGTCTTAGAGTCTCACATAGAAGTTTCTTGGCTCAGGCGAAACGAAGTGGTGCGCATAAGAGATATGTGCGGAAGCTCGATTAAATACGAGTATATAATACTGTATTTTAATCGGGCGTTTTATATTAGCCGGGTCGTATGAGATATGACCGGTTTATTAAATCAAGTGTTGATTTAATATTGACTTTTATCTCATTTATTTAAACCCTTTTCTTTTGATGGATGCATGCATGTATTGTAGGACTACGGTAGCGCCCCGGCCGTCTTTCCGAGGCCAAAATGCGGAAACGAAAAATTTTCTTAACTTTAAACCGGCACCACCGCAGCCTAAGAACCCGGATCGAACCATTAACCTACTACTAGCAAACTAGAGAAAAGGTAGAGGGCTATACCGAGCGATCCGTGTCCTTCGGTCTTCGGCCTCCACTCCGATCTCCTCGCGGAATCTCCGGTCTTCATCTCCTCGTCGGAACGGGCACCACATCGCCGGGTTCTTTTACGGGCTCCCACATCAGGACCGAGGCAATTCGGGCTCGAAGTTGGCGAGCCGACGTGTACAAGAATGCTGTAGGTGAAGTGTAGAAAGGTTTGTCTCATTGGGGTATGAAGTTGCCATTTGATGGAGGTAGAATGAACTTTGGATATAACCTAGAATTTTGTAGCAAGCAAGAAAAATGAGATGAATGAATTTTCTCCCCACCAAAATCAAACCCTCTCAAGAATGTGGCCGGCCAAAACAAATATGGTAGAGGGAAAAATCAACAAGGGCGGGTGAGCACAAGAAGAGAAAATGGTGAGCATAAGAAAAGTGATGATAAAGAGGAATTAATGTCACACCAAGGCCAAATCATTTCTCATCTTATTAATGCTAGCCATTATGAAAGAAAAAAGCAAAGATGCTAGATTTATCATAATCTTCCCATTTACAAATAAACCCTCCACAATTGCTAATTTGCATATTTGCAAATTAGCCCCTCCATCAGAAAAATCCAGCCGTGAAGGAACAAAGGAAAACTGGCCGAAACAGAATGCAAACTGGCAACTTCAAAAAACTTATCCCATAATAAATTATAGGAAAACCCCACGACTGTATATACATACCTGCATTTGCCTTCCGACCGAATGTAAATGCAATGAGACAAAATCTACACAGTACAATACTACGATCCGTCTTAAACCAAAGCCCGTTAGTATTATCCGTCCGATCATGATCCGTGCAATACCGCACGTATATGATCAAACCCTGCAATATCTCCATACGGCCTCTACAGCGTTTCGCCCGAAACATGAGAAACGGTCTTTGGGGGACTCTAAAGACTCGTCAATATTTTGGCTGTGGATTTAACCACTAGCACGTCAGAGGTATTAGCCATTCGTAACGGGCTACCAGGTATTGACCAGAAGGGACGTCGATGAGAGAACTCATCCTGACACCCTACTGAGCCTGTCAGTGACAATATCCGTACAGTCCGGTCCGTTCGTCTATGAGCAACGCATGGCGGGCCTAGGGGGTTGGTAAAAGTCAGACCCCCAAAAGCGGTACAAGTCGTGTCGGGGTGTAGCCCAGAACACCCTGAGATACTACTGGAATACCTACCAGTAAATCTCCTGCCTCGGCCGAGGGCTTTGTGTAATGGCTCTCCTAGACACAGCACGACCTCACCCCCAATACCGGGAGAGACGAACCCCTGCAGATCCGCTCACTGCCTCTATGTGGCTCGAGACTGTACCAAACTAAAACCTGTTTGCACGACTCCTTTGAGCCGTGGTAGGGTCGTAATCAAAGTACAGTGGGAACTCACACGAGACAAATGACGATCTCAGGTCGATGAACTAACCTGTACACATGTCACCAGGGAATTGCTATCTGACGTCAGGTATAAGACCAACTAGCATATTCCCGGCGAGTCCTGTCCGGTGTACTCATAACCCAATGAGCACTTGTACACATCTTAGGTGAACCAACTGACACCAGTGGCTTGTGAGACCGGCCACCGCCCCCCGTCGGGGTCTTGACTGTATACACTAGTCAATTTTGGAGTATTGATGCCCTGTCTCGAAACTCCCATGACTAGGGACCTTTTAAGTATGTGCTTATAGACCCCAGCTCCCACGTATATGATCGCCATCATACTGCTGGCCGTCAAGCAAGAATCCTAAGGGCTCTATCAACCTGTAAGGTCACCTGAAACAGTACACGATGATAAAGATAAACCAGATAACACACTATAATCTTGAGTAAGAATGTTCTAACGGTATAGGTCCTCCCTCAATCATTGCAATCACAGGCGTGTGATCCAATAATTGACACTGAGGGTACTATATCTAACAATCTCCCACTTGCACTCATGGCTAATTATTGCGATGTCGTATACTCACAACCCGTGTGATACTGAACACCCAACTCCTCTACTAATCAGTCTCACAAAACCCATTTGCGAAACTAATGCGTACGAGGAATAGCCTCAGTGAGTGGATCCGCTTTGATGTTTCTTTCTATGTCACTCTTTATCTCAAGTTCGCGTAGAAAACCATCTCCCGAAATGTGCAATACCTGTCTTAGAATGTGTCTGGATATCTGATGGGACCTAGTTCATAAATGAACTCCAAATCCAAACTTCTTAGACTGTATCGTCAACTGAAAAAAATCAGTATCCTGCGCCATGCCTCCCTCAGTATCCGCTTGGACCACCTGTCCAAACTACTGTCCCTCGTCAGAGGGAAAACTATAACTCTGACAGTCACTCTGCCATCCATGTCACCTTGGAAGCCTGGAATGATAACTGTCTCCCGAAGGAGGATGCCGTCATCATTTCCCTAGAACATCAACTTATGTTCTAAAACTGCTTCCGAACGTTTCTCCAGGATTGGATCAATATCACCTTATTGCATCTAGTGCAACATCTATATCCTATGTGGAGAAAACACTGTGTGACAACCAAAGTATAACCGATCGTAGTATAGGAATTTCACTTCCTACTCTGTGTATGTCATCCCAATACCAGGACATCACACCCTACTACCTTCTTAACAGATCCATCCCCTATTCTGATGAAGGCAAACCTATGACCGTCACATCAGAAATAGATGATCTATCTCCGCTATATCTGCTTTAGCCTATAAATAGACATAAGCCACTTGTCCATTATACTTCCGCTGCTCCCACTGACTACGACAACCCTCTGGCAGAGTCATATACACGTGCACTTCTAAAGCCAGTTCAGAACGACGTTATACTCATCCTCCTGCTGGGTCTCACAGTCTGGAACAACAGCAATGGCAAGTCTGGGTAAACAAGAACCTCCCTGTCACCGTCCTTGAGGCTACCGAAGTACCTCTCGGGTGCTTGAGGTTACCCACCATATCTGCGGAGTGGCCAATGGAATGTCAAACCAGATTGAATCTTTAGGTTCCTATCAAATTTTCAGTAATCGTTTGCGGTTCTGGAATCACTTCCAGTTCTACCATACTCCCACTACTGTTTTCTGAAAAAATCCATTTTTATTAAAACTGTGGTGAGTCAAGAACAATATCACTATTGATCTTCCAGATGGTAGAAAGTCAACCCTCGTCATAGCCCGGGTCAACCCACAAACAGCCATTACAGAAAAGTGCCTTGAGTTATCCAGAGTCTGGTTTTAAGCATAAAACCGGAAAACTCCCCGTATCTTAACAATGTTAAGATATGAACTGTTTTATATCCAATACAGAAACAGAGGCACTGATTTAATTGGAACCAGATTCAAATCTTGCAACTGTCTCCAGTGCATGTCAACTAAATGGAAGGAGGCCGATTAGCGTTACTCAACTTAGGAATGCATCCAGATATGAGTAACCTAAAAGAGAAACAAGTTTCTCAAAAATCATTACTATCACCTGAATACCATACACAAGTATCTACATCTTTGATCATCTTGAAGAATCCTGATACTTGCAATACCTGGTTCTCTACTTTACGCATATACCTATAACTTCTCAAAACTTGGGCCTTGTGTTTCTACGAAACACATGTCTAAGAACCAGAGAAGTCACAAGTAAGCAGAATATAGTACGAGTACCAACCCCTCTGTCCCATGGACACTGGACAACATACAATACTCTGTATAAGTCTCCTGAGTCTAATAACTCATTCCCTGTGTGTCGTAGGTTGAAAACTGTACTTATGGTTAAGAAGAATTATACCGCTGTTTAATGCTCCTTAGCTAACCATCCACTGATATAGGTAAATGTCATAGACATAATTTCAAAAAGTTATATCTCACTTCATAAAAATGAACGTACAGATATATCAATTTGAAATTGGTGCATAACAACGGATATTCAAAACCAAATATTTGTCGTCCGGCAAACAGCCCAGGTGATTTCCTCAAATATCACCAATTATAACGAATTCCGATATAATGAGGATGATCACCTAATTCCTAATAACTTACTCCCACTCATCATCTGTAAAACCATACAGACGTGAGAATCATACCTGGTAAATACATACCCTGGAGTAAGGGCTAATTGGGAAATCAGTTTTTTTTAACAGTATACAGTGAAACTGAAACATTGAAATGTTTCGTAGGGGTATCCGGGTATTCCTAGTAATGCCTCCTCCATTATCCAGATTCACAACTGTAAACGTATATTTCTTTGCCACCTCTTCAAATCCCTTTATATGTCTTTAGTCGTTACCTTCTGTACACCCCTTTAGGCCAAATGGTTTTCTTCCTTCCCTACCGTTCGGCACCATCCTATGGTTTCGAAGAAGACTATCCAATAAGCATAATGGGTGTACTGTCCTAATCCTAGGATCACTCGCAATGCGAGAGAAGGTGAAGATAAAAGACAACCTAATAAACCTTATTCCTATTTCTCCTGAACCAGAATCCATCTCCGAACTGGAACAAGTTCCTTTCGAGTTTGTATATAACCATACGATGGAGTATCTAAATAACTGTGGATTTTCGTAGTGATACGGAGTGTTCTGGAGAAATACAAAGGTGAAGTGGGAGTGGTAGTGAAATACTTGGTTTGGTCGTGAATAGCAGTCGCAGTTTACTTTGCCCTCCTTCTAATCCCTTTATTTCTCTTTACTTAATACCTTATGTGCACCACGCTTAGGCTAATCGGCTTTCTTCATTCCCTACCGTTTGGCACCAGCCAAAGGTTTGGAAGAAGACTATCCAATAAGCGTAATAGGTGTACTATCTCCTAATCCTAGGAGTACTCGCAACCTGAGAGAAGGTAAAAGGAAAAGACAACTGAATAATCCTATTCGTTTTCTCCAGGACCGGAAACCATCCTCGAATAAATTCCTTCGAGTTCGTATATAACCATACGATGGTTTTATCCAATGGAATTGGACGTTCGTAATAATACGTGGTGTCCTGGAGAAAAGGGTAAAAGTAGGAGTGGCAATGAGGTATGCAACTCTGACAATCCAAAAGCCAGTGTTTAAGAAGGTTCGGTCAACTTGGTTACTGAGTCATAGTCAAGGGTCGGGTCATGGTCACGGTCAAAGAGAGAGAGAAAAGAAACACTCAGCGTGCACTCTAATCTAGATCAGAATGGTTACCAATTTATCTAATCAGGAAACATCCCACTGTACCGTCAAATTCTCCTCTAAACCTGAAAGAAGAATTAGTTGGGATCACCCGAGGAGTAAACCAACTCATCAGTGGGAATCGGGATCCAACTATCATCGCATGATAATGTGACGGAATCTGCGCACGTTATCACACTCCAGAAGGTATGCGCATGCCTGGCAAGTTTCAGTTTCTTTAGAAACTCCCGATATATGTTTTTACCCCTAGGACCCAAGTGACCTTGATGAATAATCAACAAATCAAAAGGTCCTAGTCAAGTTCAACCCGTCATTATCTTGATTGCGTTAGACCCACCCGCACGACCCTTGACGAATAATCAACAAAGTCGTACGACCGTCCTAACCAATCCACATATCCATGAGACAGAAAGAATTACAGAGCTACCGCACACTACGCCTCGGCGAATAGCAACGACAAACGCAGCGCGAACACTAAGCAATACTAATCTGAAATGACGGAGGGCTACGAATGGTTTTTGGTGAAAAACCTTTTACCGTAATGAACTTGATATCGTTGAAGGAACTGGATAGCATTTTATAAAAAATATAGTGGCGAAAACCTTTGCTAAAGAGGTCACTCCCGGTGAAGGGATCTCGGCTCTTTCCCCGTAGAATGAGGTGCAGGATATTCCAACTGAATACCACGATGCAAAGCAGAAGTAATCGACTATAGTGAAGTTATTGCCCTGATGCAAACTTCTGTGGGGTCACTCCCGGTGAAGGGATCTCGGCCCTTGCCTCGTCGACTGAAGTGCTGGATATTCATAACCGAATACCACTGTGAAAAATAAAAGAGAACGTTCTTGCAATAACAGCTTTTTGAAAAATGTTCCAACAACATCAGAATAGGTTTGTTTAGCTTGCATTGATCCGAATCAATGCAGTCCCATCAATTGATCACACCAATAAAGAACGAAAATAATGATGTACGTATATGCCATCCGCATTCGCCACTGGGTCCCGTCATCACCCATTAGGTTACATAACTAACGACAGAGCGGGGACTGGACTAGCGCAGATGCAAAACGTATACAACATCTACTAGTATATATATCAATATATAATATTCGCTCAAGGCGTAATAAAATGCAAAATCACAAAAATTAATCAGCATCACAGAACAATACAGATATCTGTGATCCCCGGGTTTCATAGAGCCGCTACTGAAACCCGACGTTCCCCTGGTCGTGTGGATAGCCTGTGCAATGAAATCCTAGACCCCTACGGGCACGGCAAGTTACCCGCCAAAACCAGAAGCGAGGCATCCCCCTTCAACAACGTGAATGGACCATCCAGCACTTCACGGAATCCGATAACTTGGGCACCCCTCCTTGGTCAACCTGTACCCCGTACGAGTGCGGCGAATAGCCTGCCAATTCTAGAGTGAAGCCCTCTCCGTCTCAACACCATGAGATGCGGTCCCGTTGACCTCTAGAACCCGGCTACCCGTGCACCCCACCGCGGGGTAATCCTAGTACAGAAAGTAAAAAATATATACAACGGGTACATCGACCTCAGCTCGGTCGTGCCCCAAAAGAATAATATACAAACAGGCAGTGACGGCAGTCCACATGTCAGACGCTCGCCCCGCAATATCAAATGTACATAATAAAACCAAACTGTACTACCATTGCATCCAGGCTATCCACCACGACAATCCGCAACATCACAGCACAACACAGAACATCAACGTGAATGTCACATTCGCAAATCCGTCTAAAAGGGCTTTAGCAGTTAGACAGGATTTACCGATCAAGTGACATTCACGGTCGCAGATATAATGTAAATACTGTGAACTAACATGTTTAAAATTTTCGATCGACTAAATTTACCAAAGTGGGTCCCAAGCACAACTGTAGCACTTAAAGAAAATCTGGGCCCAATGAGTATATACCAAAAACCCTATTTCCATGTCAGAAACCCACTGGAAAAATTTCGTGCCCAGAAGAGGTAAAGTGGCGGCGGAACAGTGGCCAAAGCATGGGTTTGGCCGCGGTTCCGCGGTGGAACAGTAACTTCATGGGATCAAATTTTCACAGAATGCTTAAAATACCCTGCTCGTATTTTTACAATGTACCAAATAATTTTTAGAGCACTGGAAAAAATCGACAGAAAACTGATGCATGAAAAAGCGGTTTTTGGAAAATCAGATCGATCGAACTTGTAAACATGTTAGAGCAAGCTAGACTAGGTTAATGGCCTGGCTCTGATACCATGTAGGACTACAGTAGCTCCCCGGCCGTCTTTCCGAGGCCAAATTGCGGAAACGAAAATTTTTCTTAACTTTAAACCGGCACTACCGCATCCTAAGAACCCGGATCGAACCATTAACCTACTATTAGCAAACTAGAGAAAAGGTAGAGGGCTACACCGAGCGATCCGTGTCCTTCAGTCTTCGGCCTCCACTCCGATCTCCTCGCGGAATCTCCGATCTTCATCTCCTCGTCAGAACAGGAACCACATCGCCGGGTTCTTTTATGGGATCCCACCTCTGGACCGAGGCAACTCGGGCACGAAGTTGGCGAGCCGACGTATCCAAGAATGCTGTAGGTGAAGTGTAGAAAGCTTTGTCTCATTGGGGTATGAAGTTGCCATTTGATGGAGGTGGAATGAACTTTGGAGATCAACTAGAATTTTGTAGCAAGCAAGAAAAATGAGATGAATGAATTTTCTCCCCACCAAAATCAAACCCTCTCAAGAATGTGGCCGGCCAAAACAAATATGGTGGAGGGAAAAATCAATAAGGGGGGGTGAGCACAAGAAGAGAAAATGGTGAGCATAAGAAAAGTGATGATAATGAGGAATTAATGTCGCACCAAGGCCAAATCATTTCTCATCTGATTAATGCTAGCCATCATGAAAGAAAAAAGCAAAGATACTAGATTTATCATAATCTTCCCATTTACAAATAAACCCTCCACAATTGCTAATTTGCATATTTGCAAATTAGCCCATCCATCAGAAAAATCCGGCCGCGAAGGAACAAAGGAAAACTGCCCGAAACAGAATGCAAACTGGCAACTTCAAAAAACATATCCTATAATAAATTACAGGAAAACCCCGCGACTGTATATACATACCCGCATTTGTATTCTGACCGAATACAAATGCATTGAGACAAAATCTACACAGTACAATACTAGGATCCGTGTTAAACCAAAGCCTGCTAGTATTATCCGTTCGATCATGATCCGTGCAATACCGCACGTATATGATCGAACCCTGCCATATCTCCATACGGCCTCTACAGCGTTTCGCCCGAAACTTGAGAAACGGTCTGTGGGGGACTCTAAAGACTCGTCAATATTTTGGCTGTGGATTTAGCCACTAGCACGTCAGAGGTATTAGCCATACGTAACGGGCTACGAGTTATTGACCAAAAGGGACGTCGATGAGCGAACTCATCCTGACACCCTACTGAGCCTGTCAGTGACAATATCCGTACAGTCCTGTCCGTTCGTCTATGAGCATCGCATGGCGGGCCTAGGGGGTTGGTAAAAGTCAGACCCCGAAAAGCGTTACAAGTCGTGTCGGAGTGTAGACCAGAACACCCTGAGATACTACTGGAATACCTACCAGTAAATCTCCTGCCTCGGCCGAGGGCTTTGTGTAATGGCTCTCCTAGACACAGCGCGACCTCACCCCCAATACCGGGAGAGACGAACCCCAACAAATCCGCTCACTGCCTCTATGTGGCTCGGGACTGTACCCAACTAAAACCTGTTTGCACGACTCCTTTGAGCCGTGGTAGGGTAGTAATCAAAGTACAGTGGTTACTCACACGAGACAAATGACGATCTCAGGTCGATGAACTAACGTGTACACATGTCACCAGGGAACTGCTATCTGACGTCAGGTATAAGACCAACTAACATGTTCCCGGCGAGTCCTGTCCGGTGTACTCATAACCCAATGAGTACCTGTATACATCTTAGGTGAACCAACTGACACCAGTGGCTTGTGAGACCGGCCACAGCCCTCGTCGGGGTCTCGACTGTATACACTAGTCTATTCTGGAGTATCGATGCACTGTCTCGAAACTCCCACGACTAGGGACCTTTTAAGGATGTGCTTATAGACCCCAGCTCCCACATATATGATCGCCATCATACTGCTGGTCATCAAGAAAGAATCCTAAGGGCTCTATCAACGTGCAATAGTGACCTGTAAGGTCACCTGAAACAGTACACGATGATAAAGATAAACCAGATAGCACACTATCATCTTGAGTAAGACTGTTCTAACAGTATAGGTCCTCTCTCAATCATTGCAATTACAGGCGTGTGATCCAATAATTGACTCTGAGGGCACTATATCCAACATGTATATGTACATGATGATGTGCATACACACATACATACATGCATTAGTATCATGGTTGATGATACAACTTAGATGGCAATATAAGAATCACATGGTTCATAATTTTATATATGGATATTTTTGTATTAAGTTAAAGATAATGGAAAATAGATAATGACTCATTTCTTTTCTAATGACTCATTTCTTCTATACTTTTCCATGGTTGACCTTTGACTTAACCATGGTTTATTTTCCTTTGCCTTTTAACTCATGAAGAAATATCTAGATATTATTATTAATTATGGTTTCTATTATGATATTTATCTCTCTCTCATTTTCTTTTTGCATTTTTTGTTCATCCAAATGAAAAATATTAAGCCATCTTCTTCTTCCTCTCTCTAGCTCTCTCTTGAGTTCAAAATTGAGTGAGATAAAAAGAAAGAAAGGGTATTAAGTGAGATTACTAACCACTTCATTATCCTACACAACTCTTGCTACTTTGTGTAGGGTGTTTTGCTTCAAGGATTTCAAAGATCAAGTGAAGCAACAAGCTTTGAGCAAAGGACTTCGGGTGGATCGTCGTGGACTTGGGAGTGTTCTAGCGAGCCATTCCAAACCAAAGGAGATCCAAGGAGTAACCCTACGAGGTCTACAAAGGTTGTAGTTTCTCCACTTAGTGTTAAATTATATTTAATATGTGATACTTTTAATTGTTACCCTATAATTCTAGTTCGATTCCTAGATAGTTTAATTAGCACCTCATAAAATTAAACTTATGACATGTGTGATGCTTCCAAACCCTATACGAGGTGTTAAGGAAACCCTACAGTTGTATCAGAGCCAGGTTAGAGCTTTGGAGTAACCTAGACGACGTTTAAAACCTCGAACGAACGAAATACGACGCCCGGGGGTGCTCTCTGGAAATTTTTCAAAAACGTGGATTTTTTCACATTAAAAATACTTAAAAAATTCAGCAGGGTATTTTATGGGCCCACAAGAAGTACAATGCCCTGACTCTACCGTACGATCGTGGTACCGCGGACATAGAGGCCTTTCTGTGGCGGTTCCGCGGCGCAGTGGGTGGGTCATAGGCTGTATCTTCTTGTGCTGGCCCGTATGTATTTTGTGCAGTTACTAGTATTTTTTAAAACTGCTCAAGTGTTGAGCTTTCTGAGAAGTCTTTGGGTGTTTAATCGTTCAATCGAATGTTTTAACTGCGCCTAGCTTATTAGTATGTGATATAATAATTGGAATCTTCAAATTTGTTTGTTGCGTGTAAATCTAGCAGTTCGGTCTCGGGAATAAACGGAAATCTTGTTGAATTATCCGGCTTGTTTTGAAAAGGTGTTTTCTTGGATGAGACCCAAATGCGAGCTTTACATTGTTAGGCATGAAATCTTGTATATGTGATATTCCGGGTTTGTGTTGTCTAAAGGAAGTTACGATTCCAATTGTTGTAGTTTTTCATTTTATTTCTCTGTGACCGTAAGTGTAGTATGTAGTTGTATTGCCGGTTTTCGTTGCTATACATCAACGACGATCGGTGTATGCATACTTACTTACGTTGATCATATTTGATATTAGGTGTCGATGAGATTTGATGTGCAGGATTGTCGTGAATGAATAGCCAAGGGTTTTATGTGAGATGAGAGTTTTCTTTTCATTCATGTAAAATTAAATTGTATGTAATATTCTTTTATTTGGTGCACTTCCGGGTTGAGGTTGATGTCACCAGTGTTGTATATTATTTACTTTTCCGCATTAGGATAGACCCAGGGAGGAGGGCACAAGTGACCGGGTTCTAGGTTTCAGTTGGAGGCCATCTCGAGGAGTCGAGACCGGGTCTCCTAAACTCCAGAATTGGTAGGGTCGCTTGCCGCTCTCGTAGGGGTCTAGGGGTGTGGGCTTGGCTATTCATCATGACCGTAGAATCCGTATTTTTATTGCTGGCTAAATACAAAATACGGACCTCCTAGATATCCTATATTATATGTGCTTCTGCTGCTTTTATTATCTGATGTGATCATTTAATATATATCTGAGACGAATGCGATATTATATATATGTATGATATATAATAGACGTTACTTATGTTTTGCACCCGTGCTAGCCCCGTCCTGGTATGCCGTTAGTTATGTAACATAACGGTGCATATCAGGACACTGTGGCGAATGCGAGTGGCATAAGTGTACGTTATATTTTCGTTTATTTCTGTAATGGCTTAGGAATTAAATGATAGGACTGCATTAATGAGATTAATGTAAAAGATAAATGAACCTAAAAAGATGTTGTAGAATCGGATTTGAAACACACTCGGCCTTTTATGAAAAAGCAAGTTTCAAAATGCGGAGCTTAAGCCACTCCTTTTTAAACCCATTGGATTCTACAATGATATCAAGTTCAAAGAGTTAAAAGTTTTCTTAAAAACTATCCACAGCCCTCCGTCATTTTAGGAACTAGAGTACTTAGTATTCGTGCTGCGTATTTTGACTTTAGTTAAGGCGCAGTGAACGGTAGCTAAGTGATGTCTTCCTACACTGCATATGATGCAGATTAGTTAGGACATGCATACGATTATGTTGACTTTAGTTAAGGGTCATATGGGTGGGTCTAGTTAATCACGAAATGACGGAAAGAACTTGACTAGTACTTATGGTATGTTGACTTTAGTTAAGGTCATGAGTACTAGGGGTAAAAATCATATCGGGAATTTCAAGAGTTGAAATTTACAATGAGATTGTATACCTTCTATATGATAGTAGGATCCCGATCCCACTACGAGCAAAAGTTGCTCCCGGGAGAATTTTGCACTTCACAATTAGCTAACCCAGTAGCCGTCTAGAAATGTGTCAAATGGGGCTACGTCTCTGGGAAGATGAGGTTTATTTTAATTAGGTCCGTGCGAAAGCACGGGGAACCTCCCTCAAGTACCGGCACTGGCCTGGCTGAACGGTTAGCGAAGTTGTAGAATGTAATTAATCCCAGCTAGTTTTCTTTTTAAAAGGTTTTAAAGAAAATTTGACAAAAACAGTGGGAGACATCGATTAGACAAGATAATAACCAATCTGATCATTGCAAGAGCTTTCGCTAAGTGAATTCTTTTCTCTCTCTTAATGGCAGATACCTATGACAGGACTTAAGCTTCTAATAGATAAAAATAAGCTGAATGGGACCAACTATAAAGACTGGCTGAAGAATCTAAACATTGCCTTGACTTATGATAAAGTATCATATGTCCTCACGGCTTCAACCCCGCCCACCCTAGGTCCTAAACCATCAGTTCCGGATAGGGAAATCCGCAAGACATGGGACGCTGACTGTGCCACAGCTAAATGCCTCGCGCTTGTATCGATGGATAACACACATCAGAAGCAGCACGAGAATATGGAAGTACAAGACTTATTCCTCCATACAAAAGAGTTGTATGGAGAGCAATCTCGCGTATTACGATACGAAGCATCCTGAAAACTATTTCAGATGCGAATGGCCGCTGGCACAGCAGTAGGAGACCATGTTCTGAAGATGATAGCTCTTATAGAAGAGCTTGAGGACCTTGGGTGGACAATGGACAATGAACAATATACGGATATTATTCTGCAGTCTCTCCTCTCCACCTTTGCTCAGTTCATAGTTAACTTCAACATGCACAACATGGAGAAGGAACTGCCTGAACTCCTTAATATGTTAAGGAGTGCAGAAAGCACACTTAAGTCAGTGAAGACTCCCGTTATGAGTGTTGGGCCATCCTCCTCCTCTCGCCCGAAGGCTAAGGCCAAGGGAAAGATGAAGAAAAAACCCACCAAACCTAAGGGCGGAGTCAATAAGGTTAAGGGGAAAGGCAAGTCCAAGGTTGGGGAATCGGGGAAAGGAGAATGTTTCCACTGCAAAAAGATGGGACACTGGAAGCGGAACTGTATTGAGTACCTTGAACTCAAAAAGAAGCATGGTGATGCTTCAGTTTCAGATGTGTTCATAATTGAAAACTGTTTTTCTATTAACTCTGCTTCCTGGGTATTGGATACCGGTTCGGGTTCTCATATTTGCAATTTTGTGCAGGCGTTGAGAAATAGCAGAGTTCTGAAGACAGGTGATCATACTCTCCAAGTTGGAAATGGTTCCAATGTAAATGCAGTTTCAGTGGGAGAATATCACCTAGGGTTGCCTTCGGGTTGTATATTGGTTTTGAACCCGTATTATTTTGTGCCAAGTATGCTTTGTAATATTATATCCGTTTCCTTGTTAGACAATGAAGGGTATCATTTTGCTGTGCAACACAATGTTATGAACATTAGACTTAATCAAGAGTTGATTGGTTATGGTACACTAAATAACGGGATATACGTCCTTAATCAACACACAGTTTTCAACGTACAACACACAAATAAAAGAAAATTTTCAGATATAAATGAAGCTTTTCTTTGGTATTGTAGACTTGGTCATATTAATGAAACAAGACTAAACAAGCTTCATAAAGATGGATATTTAAATTGTTTTGAGTATAAATCTAATGCAACTGACCAGTCTTGTATCAAAGGTAAAATGACCAAAACTCCGTTTACAGGACAAGGAGAAAGAGCTACTGAGCTCCTAGGCCTCATACATAGTGATGTATGCGGACTAATGTTTACACATGCAAGAAGCGGTTTTTCTTACTTCATAACTTTTACTGATGATTTCTCAAGATTCGGTCATGTGTATTTGATAAAGCATAAGTCTGATGTTTTCGAGAAATTCAAGGAGTATAAACATGAAGTAGAAAACCAAACAGGAAAGAGTATCAAGATAATTCGATCAGATCGAGGTGGAGAGTACTTAAGTACTGAGTTCTTGGACTTCCTGAAAGAGAATGGGATTCTCTCTCAGCTCACTCCACCTTACACACCACAACACAACGGTGTGTCAGAGCGGCGGAATCATACCCTATTAGATATGGTACGATCCATGATGAGTGATTCTTAGTTACCTCTCTCGTTTTGGGGGCATGCATTGGAAATAGCAGCTTTTCTGTTAAACAAAGTTCCAACCAAGACCGTGTCTACCACTCCATATGAGATATGGCATGGGAAGAAACCATCTCTTAAAAGAGTTAAGATTTGGGGTTGTCCGGCTTTTGTCAAAAAGCAGAATCCAGACAAACTCGAGACACGATCAGTCAAATGTATATTTGTAGGATATCCTAAACATTCGTTTGGGTATCTTTTCTACCACAAGGAGGAACAAAAGGTGTTTGTTTCTCAGTATGCCACTTTTTAGAAAATGAGATTTTTTCAAATGATGCTGATGGCAATGTGGTAGATCTAGAAGTGGTTCTAGAGACACAAGTTACAAATGACGACTTGGCTGAACCTGAAGTTATAACAGAATCTAATGAGCCTCAGCCACTCCGTAGATCTGGTAGGACTTCTCGCCTACCGAAGAGATACTACGGTTTTCTGCTTGACGGTGATAGAGAAGATTGCATCATGGATGATGATGATCCTGCAAGTTTTCATCAGGCTATCACGAGTAGTGACTCTGTGAAATGGCTGGATGCCATGAGATCCGAAATGGAGTCCATGTACACCAACAAAGTATGGACTTTGGAAAATGTACCCTCCGGGATAAAACCTGTGGGTTGCAAATGAATCTTTAAAAGAAAGATCGGTGTTGATGGACAGGTTGGTAGCGAAAGGTTTTCGTCAAAGACCAGGTTTGGACTATGACGAGACTTTCTCTCCGGTAGCCATGCTCAAATCCATTCGGATCCTACATGCTATTGCTGCTCACTACGACTATGAAATCTGGCAGATGGACGTTAAAACTGCATTTCTAAATGGTGATTTAGATGAATGCGTTTATATGGATCAGCCAGAGGGCTTCATTGACAGTGGGAGCAGCGGAAAAGCATGTAAGTTGCTTAAATCCATTTATGGATTAAAGCAGGCATCACGGAGTTGGAACATCTGTTTTGATGATGTTATCAAAGAGTTTGATTTCATCAAAAATCCAGATGAACCTTGTGTTTATAAGAAGTCTGTAGGGAGAAATGTCGCATTCCTCGTATTGTACGTGGATGACATACTTCTGATAGGAAATGACATTCCTATGCTACAGTTGGTCAAATCATTCTTATCACAAAGGTTCTCCATGAAGGACCTGGGTGATGCCACATACATATTGGGCATACGAATCTATAGGGATAGATCCAAACGGTTATTGGGATTGTCCCAAACCAAGTACATTAACACCATCCTAAAGAGGTTTAGTATGGAAGACTCCAAGCGGGGTGCCTTACCCGCTTGCCACGGAGTCACTCTCTCAAAGGACGATTGCCCAAAGTCTGATATAGAGAGAGCTCGCATAAGCATTATTCTCTATGCTTCGGCAGTAGGATCGATAATGTATGCGATGTTATGTACACGCCCTGATCTTGCTTATGCACTTAGTGTAGTAAGCAGGTATCAGTCAAACCCAGGGGAGAATCACTGGATTGCTGTGAAGAACATTCTTAAGTACTTACGAAGGACTAAAGAATTGTTCTTGGTGTATGGTAACAGAGATCTCCAAATGAAGGCCTTTACCGATTCGAGCTTCCAGAGTGACAAGGATGACATCAAGTCTATCTCAAGGTTTGCATTTACCCTCAATGGAGGGACGGTGAGTTGGAAGAGTTCCAAACAGGATACCGTTGCAGACTCAACGATGGAAGCTGAATATATTGCTGCAAATGATGCTGCCAAGGAAGCCGTCTGGATGAGGAAGTTCATCGCGGAGCTAGGAGTAGTTCCAACCATTATTGATCCAATACCTTTGTATTGTGACAATAATGGGGCTATGGCATTGGCCAAAAAGCCCAGGTCCCATCAGAAGTCCAGACACATCCTGAGGCGATATCATGTGATCCGGGAGATAGTTGATCACCACGAGATCGAGATTAAGAGAGTATATACAAAGAACAACGCTGCGGATCCATTCACCAAGGCCCTCCCTCAGCCGCAGAATGAGCGACTTTTTGAGATGTTGGGTATGAGATACGCCAATAACTGGCCTTAATGCAAGTGTGAGATTGTTGGATATATGTATGCCCTAGAGGCCATTATGAGATAGTGTATGTATTGATGTGTGTGTGTGTGTGTGTGTGTGTATATTCAGAGGACTGTCTTGCTCGACATGATAGTATGCTATCTGGTTTCACTTTATCATATGTTCACTTGATCATGTTTATATTCATTTGGTACATGTTGATAAAGCCCTAAGGAGATTGGCTTGACTACTGGGATTATGATGTGGATCATACCAGTGGGACACCTGTAGTTTATAAGCATATCCTTGAAATATTCCTAGTCGTAGGTATATCGAGATAGGGCATCGATATTCCAGTATGTTCTAGCGTATACCATTCTTGTTCCATATGATGGGCGATGGATGATCCCATATCTGTCTGGTGTGATGACACCAAAGATTGTATACGAGTGCTCCGTGAGACTGGGTATACTGAATGGACTCACCGAGAACTCCTATGTGGTATTATATCATACGTCGGGTAGCAGTTCTCAGGTGACACTGGCACAGGTTAGTCTGTAGACCCGAGATCGCCATAGAGTCTTGTGTGTCCTTCCACTGTACTTTGATCTCCACCCTACTACGGCTTTACTGAGTCGTACAAACAGGTGGATTTTGGGTATAGTCCTGAGGCATATGGAGGCAATGAGCGGTAGGAGAGGTTTCATCTCTCCCGATATTGGGGGTTGATGTTGTGCTGTGCACGATTGGTTATAACGGGAAGTCCCTAGCCAGGGCTGCTGAGATATTACTGATAAGTGTTATCAGTAAGTTTCTCGATCTGTTATAGACCATATACCGGTATGACTTATTGAGTTATTGCGGTCGACGATTCCATCCCTAGACTCAATATGCAGCATATCTGACGAAGAGACCGGACTGTACGGTAAGTGTTGCTAGTTGGATTGACAGGAGTTTTGACAGGTTCGCTTGTTCTTCTTCTGATCGCTCAATACCCGAGTGGCCGTTATGTTTAGCTGACCGCTTGCGTCTTGTAGATGTTTGATATGATCATCACCAACTGCTGGCGTATTGACGAGTCTTAGAGTCCCACATAGAAGTTTCTTGGCTCAGGCGAAACGAAGTGGTGCACATATGAGATATGTGCGGAAGCTCGATTAAATACGAGTATATGATACTGTATTTTAATCGGGCATTTTATATTAGTCGGCTCGTATGAGATGTGACCGGTTTATTAAATCAAGTGTTGATTTAATATTGACTTTTATCTCATTTATTTAAACCCTTTTCTTTTGATGGATGCATGCATGTATATGTACATGATGATGTGCATACACACATACATACATGCATTAGTATCATGGTTGATGATACAACTTAGATGGCAATATAAGAATCACATGGTTCATAATTTTATATATGGATATTTTTGTATTAAGTTAAAGATAATGGAAAATTGATAATGACTCATTTCTTTTCTAATGACTCATTTCTTCTACATTTTTCCATGGTTGACCTTTGACTTAACCATGGTTTATTTTCCTTTGCCTTTTAACTCATGAAGAAATATCTAGATATTATTATTAACTATGGTTTCTATTATGATATTTATCTCTCTCTCCTTTTCTTTTTGCATTTTTTGTTCATCCAAAAGAAAAATATCAAGCCATCTTCTTCTTCCTCTCTCTAGCTCTCTCTTGACTTCAAAATTGAGTGAGATAAAAAGAAAGAAAGGGTATTAAGTGAGATTACCAACCACTTCATCATCCTACACAACTCTTGCTACTTTGTGTAGGGTGTTTTGCTTCAAGGATTTCAAAGATCAAGTGAAGCAACAAGCTTTGAGCAAAGGACTTCGGGTGGATCGTCGTGGACTTTGGAGTGATCTAGCAAGTCGTTCCAAACAAAAGGAGATCTAAGGAATCACCTTAGGAGGTCTACAAAGGTTGTAGTCTCTCCACTTAGTGTTAAATTATCTTTAATATGTTATACTTTTAATTGTTAGTCTATAATTCTATTTCGATTCCTAGTTTAGTTTACTTAGCACCTCATAATATTAAAGTTATAGCATGTGTGATGCTTCCAAACCCTATACAAGGTGTTAAGGAAACCCTACACAAAGCCGCAGGATCCTCGTAGTAGCAGATACATCTTCGGATGAAGACTTGAAAGGGCCACACGAGGGAAAAGAAATGACCAAAAGAGAAGTCCTCTAATTAGAGAAGGAAGAAGAGGTCAACGACTAGAGGGAAGTCTTCATAGACTACTTTAAGTCACAACGAACGCCCGAAAATACATCGTCTAGACATCAGCTCATGAAATGACCTTTGTCATTCGCCTTCGTTAATGATACTCCATATAAGAGATCATTTGACTTCCTATTGCTAAGGTGCCTAGGGCCAAAGGAAGCAAAGAAAGTTGTTCAAGAAGTACATGACGAACTTTGCGGTTGTCATCAAGTGGGTCCAAAGATGAAATTGAAGATAAAAAGGATGGGCTATTATTGGCCCACGATGATTCAGGACTTCCTCGAATACGTGAAGCAGTGTCACTCTTGCCAAACACACGGGGACTTCATACATCAACATCTAAATCCGCTGGACCCAACAGTGGCTAGTAGGCCGTTCGAGATGCGGGGAACGGATATAATCCGCCCCATCAAACTAGTATCATCCAAAGGACATCGGTTCATTCTAGTAACAACCGATTACTTCTTTAAGTAGGCAGAAGCAGTACCGCTAAGGGAGGTGAAGACGGAATATCCTCCACTTCGTCCCAAACATGGGAATGTGGACCGAAACGTCCCTGAACTAAAAATGGACCGAAAAGTCTGTAAACTAATATTCGTCCCAAACATGGGAATGTTTGACCGAGAAGTGTTAATTGTATGCCTGCCCTAGAGGCCAGTATTATACAGATGATGTATATTATGTTGGATGCTTGGACATATATAGAGAGGACTTTCTTGCTCGATATGATAGTATGCTATCTGGTTGCTCTTTATCTTTACATGTATACTTGTCTCTTGATACTGTCTTATAGCTACATGTTGATAAAGCCTTTAGGATGTGTACTTGACTATCTGGACTGTGATGCAGATCATACTAGTGGGGCCATGGTAGTCCATAAGTACATCCTTTAATGTTCCTAGTCGTGGGTGTATCGAGACAGGGCATCGATATACCAGAGTAGACTAGCGTATACGCTTCTCGACCCATGAGATGGGCGATGGATGATCCCATATCCATTGGTGTTTGACATCAAAGATGGTATACGGGTGCTCAGTGGAGACTGGGTACACTGGACGGACTCGCCGAGAACTCCCAGATGGTATTATACCTCACGTCAGATGGCAGTTCTCCGGTGACACTTGTGCAGGTTAGTCTGTAGACCCGAGATCGTCATAGAGTCTTGTGTGATTCCCACTGTGCTTTGATTTCCACCTTACCACGTCCATTAGGGCGTGCAAAACGGTGTTTTTTGGGTACAGTCCCGAGTCACATGGAGGCAATGAGCGATAGGAGGGGTTTCGTCTCTCCCGGTATTGGGGGTTGATATTGTGCTGTGCTCGATTGGCAGTAACAGGGAAGTCCCTGGCCAGGGCTGATTTAGAGATTTACTGGTAAGTGTTACCAATAGTTTCTCGACCCGTTATGAGCCTCACATCGGCACGACTTATCGGTTATTGGTGTCTGACAATTACCACCCCTAGACTTGATATGCGACATATCAGACGAGGAGACCGGACTGCACGGGAAGTGTTACCGGCTGGCTTTTACAGGAGTTGGAGCGGGCTTGCTTGCTGATCTTCTGATCACTCAATACCTGGGTAACCGTTACGTCCAGCTAGTACCGCTGACGGTTTGTGGGTGCGTGATTTGATCATCACCTACTGTCGGCGTATTGATGAGTCTTTAGAGTCCTACATAGAGGTTTTACTCGCTCAGGCAAAACGAAATAGGAGCGCATATGTGATATGTGCGGGACCGAGAATAATGCGTGTATGTGATACCGTATTCTATTCTCGCGACTTCTTGTATCGGTCGGTTATATGTGATATAGCCGGGTTATCGAATCAAGTGTTGATTCGATAAGTCGATATATTGGATGTTAGTCGGTTATATGTGATATGACCGGATTATTAAGTCAAGTGTTGATTTAATAATTTATTGTATAATTGTATATTAGATATACTAGTTTACATTAACTAACACTTGTTCACTGTAGGTTTTTTTCCTCATATGTACACAACTTTAATATATATATATGATATATATTAAAATGTGTTTTCTTTTTGTATCATGGTTGATGATACACTTGACATGGGTGTGTAAGACATACACCATTCTATTTATTATGGTGGTTAATATTTATTTAAGGTAATTACAAATTAGTGGAGCTTAGGTCATAAGTATGAAGCTTGTAGAAGCTTGTGGATGCTTTGACAAAGTCCACTAACTTTGTTTTACTTTAGATTTTTATTAACCTAACCATTTTGAATTAGCTAGGGTTATGTCTCTACATGAGTTAGTATATGATACTTAGTCACCATGGTTAGCTCACTCACTTGATCATTATCCTCATCTCTTTCTTTTGTTCATCTTCTTCTTCTTTTGTTCAAAATAAAAGCTTGCTATGGTTTGATCCAAAGTGAGAAAGATTTTGAGAAATAAAATTCTAAAGAGAACCCACTTCCTATTTCTCTATCCTCTACTAGACTAGCACTTTAGTATAGGGTGTTTGCTTCACTAATTCTCTAGTTAGTGAAGTAGTAGCTTGAGTTGATATTCCCTCGACGTAGATCATCTTCGGCCTCGAAGACTTCAAGAAAGGATGCTTCTTTCACCTCGTGAAGCCATGCAAGAGTCCGGGAGAACCACGATCGCAGCGAAGGGACTTCAACAAGGAGCTAAAGAAGTGAAGGACCGATCTACAAAGGTTGTATTTCGTATTCACTTAGTCGTAAACGTAGTTTACTAGTATGTGAAACCCTAATTCTCTAGCAACGATCTTGTTTATGGTTATTTGGCACTGCTAAAATTTGAAACGGGCATGTTTGATGCATTGTAGAACCTTATTAGAGTGCCTAGTAACCCTACAGTGGTATCAGAGCCTAGCTAGAGCATTAGGCGATGTGTTAACGAAGTTAAAACTCCGAACGAACCCGGATACGTCATTTTAAACCCCTCTCTGGACATTTTTCTAAATTTGTGATTTTTCTGTATTAAAAATACCTAAAAAAATCAGCAGGGAAATATAAGCATTTCTGTGAAAAACAAGCCCATGTTCCGTACAAACCGCCGCGGAACCGCGGCCGCACCTCTCTTGGGCCGCGGATCCGCGACAGTAATGAGGAATTAAGGACACATTTTTGCACAGTTATTTCTCTTTCTGTGATTTATATTTTCTGGGTATTTTTAATCTGACTCAAGTGTTGAGTATTTTGGGGTTTATTTTGTAATCGTCGATTCGATCGGAGAATTTAATTTTGTTTTGTTATTCCGGATAATTTAGAAAGTATAAAAATGTTCGAACGGATATCATTAACTCAATTTTTCCCGGCATGAAAAACATTCAAGTGTTGAATTTTCTCGGGTTTAAATCTTTCGGAAAAACATGCAAGTAATGCGATGGACCCTCTAGAAGACAACAAACCTTAACTCGATTATGTGACCGTCTTGAACTGTCTTTTGAACCTTAGGGTTTGGGGCAGTACGGCGTGCCACATGTGAGGCGTTGGCTTGACCCTTCTACGGCTGGACCGTTGCTACTGTGACGTATTCTGGAATTTTTGAACTCTGCTCAAGTATTGAGCTATTAAGGAAATCTTGGGTATTTGATTATTCGATCGGAAAGTTTAATACTGTCTATTTATCTGGAATGTGATACAATATGTGGAATTCATATAATTAGGTATGAAATGCGAAATATGTGATATTTCGGATTTACGATGTCTAAAGAGATTGTGGATTCCAAATGTTGTAGTTTTACACTTTCTTTTCTGCGACCGTAAATGTAATATGTGATATCGCCGGTTTCGTTGCTATATGTCAACGACAATTGGGATGCGCATATTTACTTACGTTGATGACATGTGATGTTATGTGTTGCTGGATATGTTATATTGGATCGTCGCGTTCTGAATAGCCGGGGTTTTTTATGTGAGATGAGAGTTTTTATTTTCATTCATGTAAAATTAAATGTATGTAATATTCTTTTATTGGGGCACTTCCGGGATGAGGTCGATGTCACCATTTGTATATTATTTACTTTTCCGCACTAGGATAGACCCAAGGAGGAGAGCACAAGTAACCGGGTTCTGGAGTCCAGTGGGAGACCAACTCGAGGAGTCGAGTCCGGGTCTCCTAACTCTAGAATTGGAAGGGTTGCTTGCCGCTCTCGTAGGGGTCTAAGGGTGTGGGTTTGGCTATTCATCGCGACCGTGGAATCCGTGTTTTATAGAGGCTTAAAATAAAACACAGACGTCCTAGTATATCCAATATTTCATATGTTTCTTCTGCTGTGATATCTGTGATGTGATCATTTGATGTGCTATGATAAATACTGTATATAGTATATATGATATATTATATAGACGTTACTTATGTTTTACACCCGCGCTAGCCCTGCCCTGCTCTGCCGTTAGTTACCTAACCTAACGGTGCACGAGGGGACATCGAGGCGAATGTGGATGGCATAAGTGTACGTCGTATTTATCTGTGATGTTTAGGTGATTTAAATGATGGGACTTCATTAATGTGATTAATGAAAGAAAATAAACCTAAAAGATGTTGTAGAATCAAATTTTCAAAAAGGGTAGCTACAGTTTTTGCTTTGCATAGCGATATATATGATATATCCTGCACCATATTCGATGAGGAAAGAGCCGAGATCCCTTCACCGGGAGTGACCTCTTTAGCAAAACTGGCAGATGCTACAATACTCGGTTTGTTTTTGATTGCTTTTTTGGAGTTTTGCTTTGCATAGTGATATATATGATATATCCTGCACCTTATTCGATGAGGAAAGAGCCGAGATCCCTTCACCGGGAGTGACCTCTTTAGCAAAACTAATGAAAGCCTCAAAATCACTCCATTTCAAAATTTCACATGATTCTACAACGATATCAAGTTCATTACGCAATAGGTTTTCAGAAAAACCTGTCGTAGCCCTCCGTCATTTCAGATAAGTTGTATATAGTATTCGTGCTGCATTTTTTGGCTTTCGTCAAGGTGTAGTGTACGGTAGCTATATGCTGCTTATCAGCTGCATATGATGCGATTGGATTAGGGTAGTCTACGGCTTTGTTGGCTTTCGTCAAGGGTCGTGCGGGTGGGTTTAATTCAATCAAGAAATGTACGGGTTGAACTTGACTAACGCGCTATGGTTTGTTGGCTTTCGTCAAGGTCATAGCACGTTAGGGGTAAAATATTATCGGGAATTTCAAGTGTTGAAATTTGCAATGAGATTGCATACCTTCTATTAGATAGTTGGATCCCGATACCCACTGCGTGTAATTGTTACTCCTGGGAGAGTTTTATACAGGACAATTAGCTGATCAAGTAGGTGTCTAGAAAGGTGTCAACGGGGTTACGCCTCTGGGAAAACGAGGTTTACTTTAATTAGGTCCGTGCGAAAGCACGAGGAACCTCATTCAAAGTACCGACACTGGCCTGGCTGAAAGATTGGCGAAGTTGTAGGGTGTAATTAAACCCGGCTAGTCTTTCCTTTTAGGGTTTGAAGGAAGATTTGATAAAAACAGTGGGAGCCATACTGATTAGATAAAATAATAACTAATCTGATCTTGCAAGAGCATACGCTAAAGTGTTTTCTTCTCTCTCTCTCCAGGTAGCGACCATATCATGCTTTAATAAAGATAATAGTATGGTTGTATTGACCGAACCCGCATGTTATACTATGCTGGGGAACGTTGGTTCCGTTCTTTCTTATAAGAGTTATAGGACTGAACAGGATATAGGGGAATATCAGGATTCCCATGCCACCCGAATGAAGAAAGTACATGTTGATGCATTTTCTTCGGGTGTGTTCGTTACAGAGAACTGTTTCTCCATTTGCTCTACGTCCTGGGTATTAGATATCGGGTCAGGATCCCATATATGTAATTAGTTACATGGGCTTAGGAAAGGTAGAGAATTTAGTGAAGGTGATAAAGACATAAGGGTTGGAAATGGTGCAATTGTTGCAGCTAAAACCGTCGGGGAATATCACCTTATATTGCCAACTGGTAATACATTGATTCTGAACGAATGCTATTACATGCCGAACCTGATATGCAACATTATATCGGTTTCTTTGTTGAGTAAAGAGGGATATAATTTTGTATTACAGGATAATGTTATGAACATTTTCCTTAACCAAAAGTTGGTTGGATCAGGCACGTTGTGCAATGGCATTTATGTTCTAAGTCAATCAACAGTTCTGAGCATAACAAACACATACAAGAAGAAGAGTTCAGAACTGAACGAATCCTTCTTGTGGCATTGTAGACTGGGTCACATCAATGCGACACGACTAGCTAAGTTGCATAAGGATGGATATTTGAAACCGTTCGAATTTTCATCTTATGACACTTGCCAGTCATGTCTCAAAGGCAAGATGACCAAAACTCCGTTTATGGGACACGAAGTAAGAGTTACCGAACTCTTGGGACTGATACATAGTGATGTATGTGGTCCCATGTCTACACATGCCAGGGATGGTTCTTCGTACTTCATTACATTCACTGACGATCTCTCAACATACGGACATGTGTTCTTGATAAAACACAAGTTTGAACCTTTTGAGAAATTTAGAGAATATAAACAAGAAATCAAGAACCAAACCGGGAAAAGTATTAAAATCCTTCGATCTGATCGAGGAAGTGAATACTTGAGCAATGAATTCCTGGACTTCCTAAAGGAGAATGTGATTCTCTCTCAGCTGACTCCTCCATATACACCACAGCACAACGGTGTATCAGAACGGAGGAACCGCACCCTATTAGATATGGTGCGGTCTATGATGAGAACAGCTGAGTTACCTATTTCCTTCGGGGGGTATGCGCTAGAAACAACCATACATTTATTGAATATGGCCCCCACCAAATCTGTGCCTACCACTCCATATGTGATATGGAACGGGAAGAGACCATGTCTTAACGATGTAAAGATATGGGGTTGTCCAGCCTATGTCAAATGACAAAATCCGGACAAACTCGAGGCACGGTCTGTTCTATCCAAATTTGTAGGATATCCCAAGAATTCACAAGGGTATATCTTCTACCACACTGAGGAACAAAGGGTGTTTGTTTCTCGGCATGCCACCTTTTTTGAGAAGGAATTTCTTGCAAAAGAGATTAGTGGTCATGAGGTAGAAATGGAAGAGGTTCCAGCTACAAAAGCTGCAATAGAAGATTTGGTGGAACCAGAGGATTCGGTAGTTCCCGATGAACCCCAGCCACTCCGCCGATCTAGTAGGGTTCCTCACCCACCTGAGAGATACTACAGTTTTCTCATGGATGGTGGGAGCAAGGATTGCATCATGGAGGATGATGACCTAACTAGCTTCGAGCAGGCCATCACGAGTGGGGACTCAGTGAAATGGCTGGATGCAATGCGGTCCGAGATGGAATCCATGTACACCAACAAAGTATGGACTTTGGAAGATGCTCCTGAAGGGGTAAAACCCATTGGGAGCAAGTGGATCTTCAAGAAAAAACTTGGTGTAGATGGGAAAGTGGAGACTTTCAAAGCTAGACTTATTGCAAAGGGTTTTCGTCAAAGACCAGGTGTGGACTATGACGAAATCTTTTCTCCAGTGGCTATACTTAAATCCATCTAGATCATGCTTGCCATCGCTGCATATCATGACTACGAAATCTGGCAAATGGATGTTAAGACCTCTTTCTAAACGGTGATTTAGAAGAGTGCGTGTACATGACTCAGCCAGAGGGCTTCGTAGATAGTGGGAGCAGCGGGAAGGTGTGCAAGCTGCTTAAATCCATTTATGGATTAAAGCAAGTATCGCGGAGTTGGAACATCTGCTTTGACGTCGTTATCAAAGAGTTTGATTTCGTCAAAAACGTAGATGAACCTTGTATCTACAAGAAGGTGGCAGAGAATAAGGTTGTCTTCCTCGTATTGTACGTGGACGACATACTGTTGATAGGAAATGACATTCCTATGCTGCAATTGGTCAAGCTCTTTTTGTCACTAAGATTCTCAATGAAAGATCTTGGTGATGCCTCCTGCATATTGGGAATTATGATCAATAGAGTTAGATCTAAAAGGATATTGGGATTGGCCCAATCCAGGTACATTGACACCATACTAAAGAGGTTTAGTATGGAAGAATCCAAGCATGGGAACTTACACACGATCTCTGGACTCACTCTCTCCAAAGAGATGTCTCCCAAGACTGATTTGGAAAGAGCTCCCATACAAGGGATACCCTATGCTTCGGCTGTAGGCTCTATCATATACGCGATGCTATGTACCAGACCCGATGTAGCATACTCACTAAGTGTAGTGAGTAGGTATCAAGCTGATCCTGGAGAGAATCACTGGACAGCTGTGAAGAGCATTCTCAAGTACTTACGAAGGACTAAAGAGATGCTCTTGGTGTATGGTAACGGAGAACTCCAAGTGGAGTCCTTTACCGATTCGAGCTTCCAAAGTGATAAGGACGACTCTAAGACGCACTCGGGATTTGTCTTTAACCTCAATAAAGGGGCGGTGTGTTGGCAAAGTTCCAAACAGGAAACCGTTGCAGACTCGACGATGGAGGCTGAATCCATCGCTGCCAACGATGCTGCCAAAGAGGCTGTCTGGATCAAGAAGTTCATTACTAAACTTGGAGTGGTTCCATCCATTGAGCATCCGATACATTTGTATTATGATAACAATGGAGCGGTGGCTTTGGCCAAGGAACCCAGGTCCCATCAGCGATCCAGGCATATTCTGATGCGGTATCACCTGATTCGGGAGATAGTTGATCGCCGGGAGATCGAGGTCAGGAGGGTTAACACGGAGAACAACATTACGGATCCACTCACGAAGGCCATTCCTCGGATACAGTTTGAGAGACTCTTCGGGATGCTAGGTATGCGATACTACAGCAACTGGCCCTAGTGCAAGTGGGAGATTGTTAGTTGTATGTATGCCCTAGAGGCCAGTAATGTACAGATGATGTATATTATGTTGGATGCTTGGACATATATAGAGAGGACTTTCTTGCTCAATATGATAGTATGCTATCTGGTTGCTCTTTAGCTTAACATGTATACTTGTCTCTTGATACTGTCTTATAGCTACATGTTGAAAAAGCCCTTAGGATGTGTACTTGACTACCAGGACTGTGATGCAGATCATACTAGTGGGGCCATGGTAGTCCATAAGTACATCCTTTAATGTTCCTAGTCGTGGGTGTATCGAGATAGGGCATCAATATACCAGAGTAGACTAGCGTATACGCTTCTCGACCCATGAGATGGGCGATGGATGATCCCATATCCATCGGTGTTTAACATCAGAGATGGTATACGGGTGCTCAGTGGAGACTGGGTACACTGGACGGACTCGCCGAGAACTCCCAGATGGTATTATACCTCACGTCAGATGGCAGTTCTCTGGTGACACTTGTGCAGATTAGTCTGTAGACCCGAGATCGTCATAGAGTCTTGTGTGATTCCCACTGTGCTTTGATTTCCACCTTACCACGTCCATGAGGGCGTGCAAAACGGTGGTTTTTGTGTACAGTCCCGAGTCACATGGAGGCAATGAGCGATAGGAGTGGTTTCGTCTCTCCCGATATTAGGGGTTGATGTTGCGCTGTGCTCGATTGGTCGTAACAGGGAAGTCCCTGGCCAGGGCTGATTTAGTGATTTACTGGTAAGTATTACCAGTAGTTTCTCGACCCGTTATGTGCCTCACATCGGCACGACTTATCGGTTATTAGGGTCTGACGATTACCACCCCTAGACTTGATATGCGACATATCAGACGAGGAGACCAGACTACACGGGAAGTGTTACCGGCAGGCTTTTCCAGGAGTTGGAGCGGGCTTGCTTGCTGATCTTCTGATCGCTCAATACCCGGGTAACCGTTACGTCCAGCTAATACCGCTGACGCGGCTTGTGGGTGCGTGATGTGATCATCACCTACTGCCGGCGTATTGACGAGTCTTTAGAGTCCTACATAGAGGTTTTACTGGCTCAGGCAAAACGAAATAGGAGCGCATATGTGATATGTGCGGGACCGAGAATAATGCGTGTATGTGATACCGTATTCTATTCTCGCGACTTCTTGTATCGGTCGGTTATATGTGATATAGCCGGGTTATCGAATCAAGTGTTGATTCGATAAGTCGACACATTAGATGTTAGTCGGTTATATATGATATGACCGGATTATTAAGTCAAGTGTTGATTTAATAATTTATTGTATAATTGTATATTTGATATACTAGTTTACATTAACTAACACTTGTTCACTTTAGGGTTTTTTTTCCTCACATGTACACAACTTTAATATATATATATGATATATATTAAAATGTGTTTTCTTTTTGTATCATGGTTGATGATACACTTGACATGGGTGTGTCAAAACATACACCATTCTATTTATTATGGTGGTTAATATTTATTTAAGGTAATTACAAATTAGTGGAGCTTAGGTCATAAGCATGAAGCTTGTAGAAGCTTGTGGATGCTTTGACAAAGTCCACTAACTTTGTTTTACTTTAGATTTTTATTAACCTAACCATTTTGAATTAGCTAGGGTTATGTCTCTACATGAGTTAGTATATGATAGTTACTCACCATGGTTAGCTCATTCACTTGATCATTATCCTCATCTCTTTCTTTTGTTCATCTTCTTCTTCTTTTGTTCAAAAGAAAAGCTTGCTAGGATTTGATCCAAAGTGAGAAAGATTGTGAGAAATAAAATTCTAAAGAGAAGCCACTTCCTATTTCTCCATCCTCTACTAGACTAGCACTTTAGTATAGGGTGTTTGTTTAACTAATTCTCTAGTTAGTGAAGTAGTAGCTTGAGTTGATATTCCCTCGACGTAGATCATCTTCGGCCTCGAAGACTTCAAGTAAGGACGCTTCTTTCGCCTCGTGAAGCCATGCAAGAGTCCGGGAGAACCACGATCGCAGCGAAGGGACTTCAACAAGGAGCTAAAGAAGTGAAAGACCGATTTACAAAGGTTGTATTTCGTATTCACTTAGTCGTAAACGTAGTTTACTAGCATGTGAAACCCTAATTCTCTAGCAACGATCTTGTTTAGGATTATTCGGCACGGCTAAAATTTGAAACGGGCATGTTTGATGCATTGTAGAACTTTATTTGAGTGCCTAGTAACCCTACAAGAAGTCCCTAAAGTAATGTTGGACCGAAACATCTCTAAACTAAAAATGGACTGAAAGGTCTGTAAACTAATATTCGTCCCAAGCATAGGAATGTTGGACCGAGAAGTCCCTAAACTATTATTAGACCGAAACGTCCCTAAACTAAGAATGGACTGAAATGTCCTTAAACTAATATTCGCCCCAAAACACGGCGATGTCGGACTGTAATGTCCTTAAACAAACATATTTCCTTATGGTAGGTCTCCATATCGAGCGCCGTATGCAATCCACGGGCATAAAACAATTCACATCCTTCCCAGGACCGATACGATGCGTTCTTTCGAAGAATGTCGTGATCGACAACTGTTAGTGCATTACCATATAGGTCGCCTATAAAAATGGGTATGTCCACAAGTGTAATGGGCGTGGATAAAAACCCGAAAGGGTGCCGTGAGTAAAAACAGCAGGGCTTCCGGCGAGCTTGTGAAAACCCGAGTAGGCGCAAACTCATTAAAAGAAAGGAAAAGATGCACTTGCAAAGTCCACATGAATTTGTAATGAGAAAACACATGCGTGAGATCTTTATTACTCACATAGGAGCAACACACATAAGAATCCATACGATCCCTGAGGAAAAATTGCACTTGCGAGATACTCACGACTCGTAAAGAGAATATACCCTTTATAAGACCCTCACGGTTTATAGAATTCAAAAGCCTTAAGTTATAGGGATCTGAACCTATTCTTAAGCCATCATAACTTCATAAATGTATGCCCTACATGCGGTCCAATATTGACCCTTGTATACAATCTGTTAGTTATGTATATACCCTAGAGGCCATTATTGTACATATGATGTATATTATAGTGGATGTTTGGATATATATAGAGAGGACTTTCTTTCTCGATATGATAGTATGCAATCCGGTTGCTCTTTGTCTTAACATGTTGACTTGTATTGTATTACTGTCTTGTCTCACATGTTGATAAAGCCCTTCGGATGTGTACTTGACTACTAGGACTAAGATGGAGATCATACTAATGGGGCCAGGGTAGCCTAAAAGTACATCTTATAATTGTTCCTAGTCGAGAGTGTATCGAGACAGGGCATCGATAATCCAGAGCAGACTAGAGTATACGCTTCTTGACCCATATGATGGGCGATGGATGATCCCACATCCATTGGTGTTTGACAACAAAGATGGTATACGGGTACTCAATGGAGACTGGGTACACTGAACAGAGTCGCTGAGAACTCCTAGTTGGTATTATACCTATCTTCAGATAGAAGTTCTCTGGTAACACTGGTACAGGTTAGTCTGTAGACCCAAGATCGTCATAGAGTCTTGTGTCATTCCCACTATGCTTTGATTTCTACCTTACCACATTCAAGAGAACGTGAAAATTGTGGCTTATGTGTACAGTCCCGAATCACATGTAGGCAATGAGCGATACGAGGGGTTTCGTCTCTCCTGGTATTGGGGGTTGATGTTGCGCTGTGCTCGATTGGCTATAACTGGAAGTCCCTGGCCAGGGCTAATATGAAGATCTACTGGTAAGTGTTATCAGTAGTTTCTTAACCCATTATGAGCCTCACATCTGTTAGTTATATGTATGCCCTAGAGGCCATTGCTATACATAGGATGTATATTGTAGTGGATGCTGGGACATATAAAGGGAGGACTTTCTTGCTCGACATGATAGTATGCTATCTGGTTGATCTTTACCTTAACGTGTACACTGATTGTCTCTCTGTTACATGTTGGTAAAGCCCTTAGGATGTGTACCTGACTACCTGGACTATGATGCGGATCATACTAGTGGGGACATGGTAGTCCATAAGTACATCTTTCACAGTCCCTAGTCGTGGGTATATCGAGACGGGGCATCGATATACCAGAGTAGACTAGCGTATACCTTCTCGACCCATACAGATGGGCGATGGATGATCCCATATCCATTGGTGTTTGACATCAGAGATGATATGCGGGTGCTCAGTGGAGACTGGGTACACTGGACGGACTCGCCGAGAACTCCCAGATGGTATTATACCTCACGTCAGATGGCAGTTCTCTGGTGACACTGGTACAGAGTAGTCTGTTGACCCGAGATCGTCATAGAGTCTTGTGTGGTTCCCACTGTGGTTTGATTTCCACCTTACCACGTCCAAGTGGGCGTGCAAAACGGTGGTTTTTGGGTACAGTCCCGAGTCACATGGAGGCAATGAGCGATAGGAGGGGATTCGTCTCTCCCGGTATAGGGGGTTGATATTACGCTGTGTTCGATTGGCTATAACAGGAAATCCCTGGCCAGGGTTGCTGAGATTTACTGGTAAGTGTTACCAGTAGTTTCTCGAATAGTTATAGACCTCGTATCGACACGACTTATCGAGATATTGGGGTCTGACGTTTACCACCCCTAGGCAAGATATGCGACATATTAGACGATCAGACCGGACTGTACGGTATGTGTTACTGGTTGGATTCACAGAAGTGTGAGCGGGCTTGCTCATCGATCTTCTGATCGCTCAATACCCGGGTGGCCGTTACGTTTAGCAGACCGCTTGCGGCTTGTGGGTGTTTGATATGATCATCACCTGCTGCCGGCGTATGGACGAGTCTTTAGAGTCCTACACAGAGGTTTCCTGGCTCAAGCGAAACGAAATAGGAGCGCATATGAGATATGTGCGGGACCGAGAATAATGCATGTATGTGATACCGTATTCTATTTTCGCGATGAATGTATTGAATGGTTGTATGCGAAATAAGCTAGTTATCGAATCAAGGATTGATTCGATAAGCCGATACATTGGATACTAGTCGGTTGTGTGCGACATGACCGGATCATTGAATCAAGTGTTGATTTAATGATTTAATGCATAATTATATATTTGATATATTACTTTGCATTAACTAGTATTGGTTCACTTTAAATGGATTTTCTCACTTGGATTGTGCACATTGTATATGTGATATACTTTTGTGCACATGTTTGTATCATGTTTGATGATGCATGCTTCTTTGGTTAAGTGTAAAAAATTAAACCATGGTTAAGTTGATGATTAGGGTTTAGATTATTCATTTATTTATTTGTTTATTCATTTTGGAAAAGCATAAAGAGAAAAAATGGTTGCTAGTTTTGTTTTATCTTTGAAGCTTCATGAAGCTTTGACTAAAGTGACCATTTTGTCTCATGCTTAACCCTAACCATTCACTTGAACCTTAGTTAGTTCTCTACACTTGACCATGGTTCATGATATGATAAGAATTCATTTATTTTCTATTTAGAAAAATACATATCATATTATTCATCTTCTTCTTCTTCTTCTTCTCCTTCAAGAAGAAGCTTGATTCCATCAATGGTGATTTGATGAAATGAGTGAGAAAACCAATTCTAAAGTGAACCCACGTCCTATTTCTTCATCCTCTATCTCTTGCCAAGTAGTATAGGGTGTTTTCTTCACAAGTTTCATGACTTGGTGAAGTGGGAGCTTGATCTAGTGATGCCTCGACGTAGATCATCTTCGGCATCGTAGTCGATGACCTAGCCCGCCCATTTCTCCGATGAAGCCGACGCTAGAGCCCGGGATTTGATTTGGACAGCAAGGGGACTTCATCGCGGAGCTATGGAGGTGGAGAACCGGATCTACAATGGTTGTATTTCCGTTCTTGTAGTTAATTTGTTAACTAGTTTCATTTGTCGCCTAAAATTCTAGTTAACGATCTAGTCTAGGGTTTCTCGACACCGGATAATTTTTGAAATTGGCATGGTTGATGCCTTGTGAGACCTCATTAGTGTGCCTAGGAACCCTACAATGGTATCAGAGCCTAGCTAGAGGCTTAGGCGATGCGTAGACGGAGTTAGAAGTCCGATCGAACCGAAACCCTAATCTCAAAATGCTCTCTGTACATTTTCTGAAATCTGGTCTTTTTCGAAATTAAAAATATGCAGAATAATCAGCAGGAATATCTAAGAGTTACTGTGAAATACGAGTGTCCAATTCGACTAAGTCGCGGCGGAACCGCGGCAGAAGCTTGGCTTCTGCGGCGGTTCCGCGACCAAGTTGTCACATCAGGTTTTAAAAATTGCACAGTAATTCCTATTTAGTAGTGCTGGTTATCCTGGAAATTTTTAATATTTATTCAAGAGTTGAATTTTCTGGGTTGTATTGGAGACTCGGTGTTTCGATCGGATTTTCAAATTTTGTCTATGTGGATTCCGGATAATTTTTGAATATGTTAAAAAGTTCGACCGGATATAAATACCCAACTTTTCCCATGCAGGAAAATTTCCAAGTGTTGGATTTTTCCGAGGTTTAAAGACGTTCTAAGTAGTGCAAGTAACGCGATGGTCCCTCTAGAAGACAACAAACCTTAACTCGATTATGTGACCGTCTTGAACTGCCCTTTGAACCTTCGGGTTCGGGGCAGTACGACGTGCCACATGTGAGGCGTTGGCTTGACCCTTCTACGGCTGGACCGTTGGTAGTGAGGCATGAACTGAATGATCTTAGACTTATTTCATGAGTTGATCTATTTCGGGAAAACTTGGGTGTTTGAATGTTCGATCGGAAAGTTTAACATTTTCTATTTATCTGGAATGGGATACAATAATTGGAATTCACAAGTAGTTATGAGATAACTGAATGAATGTTATAAACATAGCACTTTAGTCTCACTTGATCGGTTGCCACGGAATTTTGATGTGATCAAAAGTCCGTCGCAATCACGTAGCGTATGCGGATACTCGCCGGGTAAACTTAATAGACAGCCTCACTCCATAGCCCCAACTAAGTGACTGTAGGAGAACCCCGTCGCCGAAAGCATCCATTCGGGTGCTCGCGGCAGCGGTGTTCCGCCTTGGTGCACTTCGTCGACGGTATCGGGGGTGCGGCCGTCTACTGAAGTTTGCGACGAGCATTCGATCAGTATGTCGGGAATCCTGTTGAATTGCCCGACTTTATATTGAAAAGTGTTTTCGATTTTGAGACTAAAATGCGGGGTTTATAATTGTTAGGCATGCGATGTCTAAGGAATTCATTTGATTAGGCATGCGATGTCTATGGAGGTTGCGGATTCCAACTGTTGTAGTTTTACACTTTCTTTTCTGTGACCGTAAGTATAATATGTGATATCGCCGGTTTCGTTGATATATGTCAACGACAATTGGGATGTGCATATTTACTTACGTTGATGACATGTGATGTTATGTGTTGCTGGATATGTTATATTGGATCGTCGTGTTTGAATAGCCGGGGGTTTTTATGTGAGATGAGTGTTTTTCATTTTCATTCATGTAAAAACTTTTATGTAATATTCTTTTATTGGGGCACTTCCAGGTTGCGGAAGATGTCACCCTTTGTATATTATTTTCTTTTCCGCACTAGGATAGACCCAAGGAGGAGGGCACAAGTAACCGGGTTCTAGAGTCCAGTGGGAGACCAACTCGAGGAGTCGAGTCCGGGTCTCCTAACTCTAGAATTGGAAGGGTTGCTTTCCGCTCTCGTAGGGGTCTAGGGGTGTGGGATTGGCTATTCATCACGACCGTGGAATTCGTGTTTTATACTGGCTCGTATTGAAAACACGGACGTCCTAGTATATCCAATATTTCATATGTTTCTTCTGCTGCGATATCTATGATGTGATCATGTGATATTCTGTGATAGATACTGTATATAGTATATATGATATATTATATAGACGTTACTTATGTTTTACACCCGCGCTAGCCCTGTCCCGCTCTGCCGTTAGTTACCTAACCTAACGGTGCACGAGGGGACATCGAGGCGAATGCGGATGGCATAAGTGTACGTCGAATTTATCTGTGATGTTTAGGTACTTAAATGATGGGACTTCATTAATGTGATTAATGAAATAAAAAGAAACCTAAGATGTTGTAGAATCGAATTTCAAAAATAAAACAGGTAGCTACAGTTCTTGCTTTGCACAGCGGTATATGTGATATATCCTGCACCTTATTCGATGAGGAAAGGACCGAGATCCCTTTACCGAGAGTGACTCCTTTAGCAATAACTGGCTGATGCTACACACTCGGTTTGTCTTTTGATTGCTTTTAAGAGTTTTTGCTTTGCACAGTGATATATATGATATATCCCGCACCTCATTCGACGAGGAAAGGACTGACGATCCCTTCACCGGGAGTGACTCCTTTAGCAAAACTAGAAAAGCCTCAAAAGCACTCCATTTCAAAATCATTTGATTCTACAACGATATCAAGTTCATTACGCAATAGGTTTTCAGAAAAACCTGTCGTAGCCCTCCGTCATTTCAGATAAGTAGTAGTTAGTATTCGTGCTGCGTTTGTTGGCCTTTGTCAAGGCGCAGTGTGCGGTAGGTAACTGGTGCTTATCTGCTTATGCATATGATGCAGATTGGATTAGGGTAGTCGTGCGACCTTGTTGGCCTTTGTCAAGGGCCGTGCGGGTGGGTTTAGTTCAATCAGGAAATGACGGGTTGAACTTGACTAGCATCCTATGGTTTGTTGGCTTTTGTCAAGGTCATAGGTGGTTAGGGGTAAAATATTATCGGGAATTTCAAGTGTTGAAATTTGCAATGAGATTGCATATCTTCTATGAGATAGTTGGATCCCGATACCCGCTGCGAGTAAGAGTTGCTCCTGGAAGAGTTTTACACATTACAATTAGCCGATCAAGTAGGTGTCTAGAAAGGTGTTAACGAGATTATGCCTCTGGAAAAACGAGGTTTACATTAATTAGGTTCGTGCGAAAGCACGGGGGACCTCCCTCAAAGTACCGACACTGGCCTGGCTGAAAGATTGGCGAACTTGTAGTATGTAATTAATCCCGGCTAGTCTTTCCTTTTAGGGTTTGAAGGAAGATTTGATTAAAACAGTGGGAGCCATCCTGATTAGATAAAATAATAACCAATCTATTCTTGTAAGAGCGCACGCTGAGTGTTTTCTTCTCTCTCTCTCTCCCTCCAGGTAGCGACCATATCACGCCTTAATCAAGATAATAATATGGAATATTGACCGAACCCGCTTGTTATACTGAGCTGGGGAACGTTGGTCCCGCTCCAACTTATAATTGTTATAAGACAGAGCAGGAAATTGGGGATTACCAGAATTCCCGTGCCGCCCAAACGAAGAGAGTGCATGCTTATGCATCATCTTCGGGTGTGTTCATTACAAAGAACTGTTTCTCTGTATCCTCTACGTCCTGGGTATGTGATACCAGATCAGGATCCCAGATATGTAATCTGTTACATAGGGCTACAGCTAGGTAGAGAACTGAGAACGGGTGATAAGTTTCATGAGGCAGAAAACGGGGCAAGTGTTGCAGCCAAGTCTGTTGGTCACTGTCACCCTGTATTCCAAATACATTGATTCTGAATGAATGTTATTAGATACCGAACCAGATATACAAAATCATATCAGTCTCTTTATAAGTAAAGAAATGATAAAATTTTGTATTGTTGGATTATGTTTTGAACATTTCCTATATCAAAAGTTGATCGGTTCAGGCACGTTATCTAAAAGCATTGATGTTCTAAATCAAACTACAGTTCTTAGTATATGGAACACACACAAGAGGAAGAGTTCAGAAATGAACGAATCCTTCTTGAGGCATTGTAGACTAGGTCATATCAATGCGATCCGACTAGCTGAAGTTACATTTTAGATGCATATTTAAATCAGTTTAAATTTACATCTAGTGAAACTTGCCAGTCATGTCACAGAGATAAGATGACCATAGCTCTGTTTACTGGAAACAGAGAAAGAGTTAGTGAACTCTTGGGATGTTACATGTTGATGTATGAAGGTCCCCTGTCTACAGATGCCAAGACTGGTTCTTTGTACTTCATTAAATTCTCTGATAATCTCTTTAGATTCAGACATATGTTCTTGTTGAAACACAAGTCCGAACCTTTTGAGATATTCACAGAATATAAGTAAGAAGTAGAGAACCAAAACGGGTATAAGTATTATGTCCTTTGATGTGATCGAGGAGGAGAATACTTGAGCACGAAAATCCTGGATTATTCTAAAGGAGAATGAGATTCTTTCTCAGCATTACTCCTCCGTATACACCACAGTACGTCGGTGTATCGGGGTGGAGCAGATGCACCATATATGATGTGGTGTGCTCTATAATGAGTACTACTGAGTTTCCTATTTCCTTTTTGGGAGTTATGCACTTGAGAAGCTGCATACCTATTGAATAGGGCTCAAATCAAATCAGTTGCCTACCACTTCATATTTGATATGATATGGTAAGAGCCCATGTCTTAAGCTAGTTAAGATTTGGGGTTGTCCGGCCTATGTCTAAAAGCAAAATTTGGAAAAGCTCGAGGTAGGGTCTGTTATGTAGAACTGGAAATGTTCCAGCCATACAAACTGCAGCTGATGATTTGATAGAACCAAAGGATTCAGTAGATTCCAACGAACCTCAGCCTCTCCGCCGATCTAGTAGGGTTCCTCACCCACCTGAGAGATACTTCGGTTTCTCTATGACAGTGGGAGCAAGGATTGCATCATGAGATGATGCCCCAACTAGTTTCGAGCTGGCCATCAGGAGTGGGACTCTGTAAGAATGGCTGGATGCTTAGCGATTGAGATGGAATCCATGTACACCAACAATGTATGGACTTTGGTTGCTATATCTGAAGGGTTAAATCCCCATCAGGAGCAAGTATATCTTGAGAAGATTACTTGGTGTAGATGGAAAAGTTGAGACTTTCAAAGCTAGACTTGTTAAAGCTTTTCGTCATCGACCAGGCCTGGATAATGATGAAACCTTTTCAAGTGGCTATGCTTAAGTCCATCCAGATCCTACTTGCCACGGCTACATACCATGACTACGATATCTGGCGGTTGGGTGCCATGACTGCTTTTCTAAATGATGTTTTGAAAGAGAGCGTCTATAAGTACACAGCCAGAGGGCTTCGTAAACAGTGGGAGCAGCGGAAATGTGTGCAAGATGCTTTATAGGATAAAGCAGGCATCGCGGAGTTGGAACATCTGTTTTGATGATTTAGTCAAAGAGATTGACATCATCAAAATGGTAGATTAACCTTGTATAAACAAAAAGGTAGTATGGAGTGTAGGGTTCCTAGGCACCCTAATGAGGTCTCACAAGGTATCGAACATGCCATAATAAAATTTTACGGGTGCCGAGAGACCCGACTACGGATCGTTTGCTAGATTTCTAGGCGAAAAAGCTAACTAGTTAACACTTAACTATTGGGAAAACGGAAATACAACCTTTGTAGATCCGGTGCTCCACCTCCATAGCTCCGCAACGAAGTCATCTCCGCTGTCCAAAAGGAATCCGGGCTCTAGAGTCGGCTTCGTCGGAGAAAAAGCGAGCTAGGTCGTCGATGTCCATGCCGAAGATGATCTACGTCGAGGCATCGCTAAATCAAGCTCCGACTTCACCAAGTCAAGAAACTTGTGAAGAAAACACACTCTACTACTTGGCAAGAGGTAGAGGATGAAGAAATAGGAAGTGGGTAGACTTTAGAATTGGATTTCTCACTCATTTCCATCAATCACCATTGATGGAGCTTAGGTTTTTCTTCTTGAGTTGAAGGAAGAAGAAGAGCAAGAAGAAGATAAGTATTATGATAAGTTTATTAAAAACAATAGAAAAATCAAAACTTATCATAATGTTAACTAGAGTCAAGTGTAGAGAATGAATCATGGTTAGTGGGAATGGTTAGGGTTAAGGATGAGATAAGAATGGTTGACTTGATCAAAGTTTCATGAAGCTTCAACTAAACTCCAAATTAAGCCACCATTCTTTTCTCCTCTTTTCCAAAATGAATAAACAAATAAATAAATGAATAAATAAAGGAAATGAAACCCTAACCATTCTTTTAACCATGGTTTAATTCTTTGCACTTAACCAAGTAAACAAGTATCATCAAACATGATACAATCAAATGCACAAAATCATATCGCATATGTAATGCGCACACCCGAGTGAGAAAATCCATTTAAAGTGAACCGATCCTAGTTAATGCAAAGTAATATATCAAATATATAATTATGCATTAAATAATTAAATCAACACTTGATTCAATGACCCGGTCATGTCGCACACAACCGACTAGTATATAATGTATCGGCTTATCAAATCAACCTTTGATTCGATAACTAGGGTATATCGCATATAACCTAATCGATACATTCATCGCGAGAATGGAATACGGTATCACATACACGCATTATTCTCGGTCCCGCACATATCTCATATGCGCTCCTATTTCGTTTCGCTTGAGCCAGGAAACCTCTGTGTAGGACTCTAAAGACTCGTCAATACGCCGGCAGCAGGCGATGATCATATCAAACACCCACAAGCCGCAAGCGGTCTGCTAAACGTAACGGCCACCCGGGTATTGAGCGATCTGAAGATCGACGAGCAAGCCCGCTCACACTCCAGTGAATCCCACCAGTAACACTACCGTACAGTCCGGTCTGATCGTCTGATATGTCGCATATCTCGCCTAGGGGTGGTAAACCTCAGACCCCAATAGCTCAATAAGTCGTGTCGATATGAGGTCTATAACTATTCGAGAAACTACTGGTAACACTTACCAGTAAATCTCAGTAACCCTGGCCAGGGATTTCCTGTTATAGCCAATCGAACACAGCGCAACATCAACTCCATATACCGGGAGAGACGAATCCCCTCCTATCGCTCATTGCCTCCATGTGACTCGGGACTGTACCCAAAAACCACCGTTTTGCACGCCCTCTTGGACGTGGTAAGATGGAAATCAAAGCACAGTGGGAACCACACAAGACTCTATGACGATCTCGGGTCAACAGACTACTCTGTACCAGTATCACCAGAGAACTGCCATCTGACGTGAGGTATAATACCATCTGGGAGTTCTCGGCGAGTCCGTCCAGTGTACCCAGTCTCTACTGAGCACCCGTATATCATCTCTGATGTCAAACACTGATGGATATGGGATCATCCATCGCCCATCTGTATGGGTCGAGAAGGTATACGCTAGTCTACTCTGGTATATCGATGCCCCGTCTCGATACACCCACGACTAGGGACTTTGAAGGATGTACTTATGGACTACCATGTCCCCACTAGTATGATCCACATCATAGTCCAGGTAGTCAAGTACAGATCCTAAGGGCTTTTCCAATATGTAACAGAGAGACAATCAGCATACACGTTAAGGTAAAGGGTAACCAGATAGCATACTATCATGTCGAGCAAGAAAGTCCTCCCTATATATGTCCCAGCATCCACTACAATATACATCCTATATACAGTAATGGCCTCTAGGGCATACATATAACTAACAATCTCCCACTTGCACTAGGGCCATCTGTAGCAGTGGTTGTAGTATCTCATACTCAACCATCCCATAAAAGTCTCTCTCTGGGAACAGGCCTTTGTGAGTGGATCCGCTGTGTTTTCCTCTGAGTCTACTCTCCTAACCTCGATCTCCCTGGAGATCAACCATCTCCATGATCAAGTGATACTGCCTTAGAATATGTCTGGATCACTGATGGGACCGGCGTTCCTCGGCATGAGCCACGACTCCATTGTCTCACAATGGTAGGAACGTAGTTCATCTCATGAACCAATATACACCCAAACAGCCTCTTTGGTAGCATCTTAAGTAGCGATGTATCCTGCCTTTATCGTCTAGTATGCCACGGTATCTAGCTTGGAACTCTTCCAACATACCGTCCCTTTACTGAGGGTAAAGACAATGCCTGCGACTGACATTCAGTCGTCTTTATCACCCTGGAACCCTTCCAGTGATTCTCCCCAGGATCGATTGACACCGTCTCACTACAACTAGTGAGAGTCCTAACATCCAATTAGATCTATCTCATAGATCCAAACACTAGGATTTAGGAGGTATCATTTTGATCCTATATGGAGAATCATTGTGATAAGCGGAGATTGACCGAGCGTAACATAAGAAACTCCTTTCTTATCAAGAGTATGTCATCCACGTACTCTACGAGGATCGCCACCAAACTCCCTACTACCTTTTTGTTTATACAAGGTTCATCTACCATTTTGATGACGTCAAACTCTTTGACTTATCCATCAAAAAAGATGTTCCAACTCCGCGATGCCTGCTTTATCCTATAAAACATCTTGCACACGTTTCCGCTGCTCCCACTGTCTACGAAGCCCTCTGGCTGTGTTCTTATAGACGCTCTTCCAAATCATCATTTAGAAAAGCAGTCAAGACACCCAACCACCAGATATCGTAGTTATGGTATGTAGTCGTGGCAAGTAGGATCTGGATGGACTTAAGCATAGTCACTTGAAAAGGTTTCATCATAATCCACGCCTGGTCAATGAAGAAAACCTTTAACAAGTCTAGCTTTGAAAGTCTCAACTTTTCCATCTACACCAAGTAATCTTCTCAAGATATAGTTGCTCCTGATGGGGATTTAACCCTTCAGATATTGCAACCAAAGTCCATACTTTGTTGGTGTACATAGATTCCATCTTAGATCGCTAAACATCCAGCCATTCTTACAGAGTCTTACTCTTGATGGCCAGCTCGAAACTAGTTGGGTCATCATCTCATGATGCAATCCTCGCTCCCACTGTCATAGAGAAACCGAAGTATCTCTCAGGTGGGTGAGGAACCCTACTAGATCGGCGGAGAGGCTGAGGTTCGTTGGTATCTACCGAATCCTTTGGTTGTACCAAATCATCAGCTGCAGTTTGTATAGCTGGAACCTTTCCAGTTCTACATTACAGGCCTTGCATCAAGCTTGTCCGGATTTTTCTTTTAGACATAGGCCGGGCAACCCCAAATCTTAACTAACTTAAGATATGGGCTCTTCCCTTTCCATATCACATATGAAGTGGTAGGCAACTGATTTGATTCGAACCCTATTCAATAGGTATGCAGCTTCTCAAGCGCATAACCCCTAAAAGGAAATAGGTAACTCAGTAATACTCATCATAGAGCACACCATATCATATAGGGTGTGATTGCTCCGCCCCGATATACCATCGTGCTATGGTGTATACGGAGGAGTAATGCTGAGAGAGAATCTCATTCCCCTTTAGAATGGTCGAGGAATTCCGTGCTCAAGTATTCTCCTCCTTGATCACATCAAAGGACATAATACTTTTATCCGTATTCTGGTTCTCTACTTCTAACTTATATTCTATGAATATCTCAAAAGGTTCAGACTTGTGTTTCAACAGGAACATAGGTCTGAATCTCGAAAGATCATCAGAGAATGTAATGAAGTATAAAGAACCAGTCTTGGCATGTGTAGACAGGGGACCTTACATACATCAACATGTATCAATCCCAAGAGTTCACTAACTCTTTCTCTGTTTCCAGTAAACGGAGCTGTGGTCATCTTATCTTTGTGACATGACTGGCGAGCTTCACAAGATGTAAATTCAAACTGATTTAAATATGCATCTAAATGTAACTCAGCCAGTCGGGTCGCATTGATATGACCTAGTCTACAATACCTCAAGAAGGATTCGTTCATTTCTGAACTCTTCCTCTTTTGTGTGTTCCGTATACTAAAGAACTGTAGTTTGATTTAGAACATCAATGCTTTTAGATAACGTGCCTGAACCGATCAACTTTTGATATAGGAAATGTTCAAAACATTATCCAACAATACAAAATTTTATCATTTCTTTACTAATAAAGAGACTGATATGATTTTGTATATCAGGTTCGGTATCTAATAACATTCGTTCAGAATTAATGTATCGGTAATACAGGGTGACAGTGACCAACAGACCTGGCTGCAACACTTGCCCCGTTTTCTGCCTCATGAAACTTATCACCCGTTCTCAGTTCTCCACCTTTCTGTAGCCCTATGTAACAGATTACATATCTGGGATCCTGATCTGGTATCACATACCCAGGATGTAAAGGATACTGAGAAACAGTTCTCTGTAATGAACACACCCGAAGATGATGCATCAGCATGCACTCTCTTCGTTTGGGCGGCACGGGAATTCTGGTAATCCCCAATTTCCTGCTCTGTCTTATAACAATTATAAGTTGGAGCGGGATCGGTCAATAATCGGTATTATTATCTTGATTAAGGCGTGATATGGTCGCTACCTGGAGAGAGAGAGAAGAAAACACTCAGCGTGCGCTCTTGCAAGAATAGATTGGTTATTATTTTATCTAATCAGGATGGCTCCCACTGCTTTTTATCAAATCTTCCTTCAAACCCTAAAAGGAAAGACTAGCCGGGATTAATTACACACTACAAGTTCGCCAATCTTTCAGCCAGGCCAGTGTCGGTACTTTGAGGGAGGTCCCCCGTGCTTTCGCACGAACCTAATTAATGTAAACCTCGTTTTCCCAGAGGCGTAACCTCGTTAACACCTTTCTAGACACCTACTCGATCGGCTAATTGTAATGTATAAAACTCTCCCAGGAGTAACTCTTACTCGCAGCGGGTATCGGGATCCAACTATCTTATAGAAGGTATGCAATCTCATTGCAAATTTCAACACTTGAAATTCCCGATAATATTTTGCCCCTGGCTCGCTATGACCTTGACGGAGGCCAAACAACCCATAGTCCGCTAGTCAAGTTCAACCCGTCATTTCCTGATTGAATTAAACCCACCCGCACGACCCTTGACGGAGGCCAAACAACGCCGTACGAATACCCTAATCCAATCGCATCATATGCTAGCAGATAAGCACTAGTTAGCTACCGTACACTACGCCTTGACGGAGGCCAAACAACCGCAGCACGAATACTAACTACTACTTATCTGAAATGACGGAGGGCTACGACAGGTTTTTCTGAAAACCTATTGTGTAATGAACTTGATATCGTTGTAAAATCAAATGATTTTAAAATGGAGTGTTTTTGAGGCTTTTCTAGTTTTGCTAAAGGAGTCACTCCCGGTGAAGGGATCGTCGGTCCTTTCCTCGTCGAATGAGGTGCGGGATATATCATATATATCACTGTGCAAAGCAAAAACACTTAAAAGCAATCAAAATACAAACCAAGTGTGTAGCATCTGCCAGTTATTGCTAAAGGAGTCACTCCCGGTGAAGGGATCTCGGTCCTTTCCTCATCGAATAAGGTGCAGGATATATCACATATACCGCTGTGCAAAGCAAGAACTGTAGCTACCTGTTTTATTTTGAAATTCGATTCTACAACATCTTAGGTTTCTTTTAATTCATTAATCACATTAATGAAGTCCCATCATTTAAATACCTAAACATCACAGATAAATACGACGTACACTTATGCCATCCGTATTCGCCTCGATGTCCCCTCGTGCACCGTTAGGTTAGGTAACTAACGGCAGAGCGGGGCAGGGCTAGCGCAGGTGTAAAACATAAGTAACGTCTATATAATATATCATATATACTATATACTGTATCTATCACAGAACATCACATGATCACATCACAGATATCGCAGCAGAAGAATCATATGAAATATTGGATATACTAGGATGTCCGTGTTTTCAATACGAGCCAGTATAAAACACGGATTCCACGGTCGTGATGAATAGCCAAACCCACACCCCTAGACCCCTACGAGAGCGGCAAGCAACCCTACCAATTCTAGAGTTAGGAGACCCGGGCTCGACTCCTCGAGTCGGTCTCCCACTGGACTCCAGAACCCGGTTACTTGTGGTCCCCTCCTTGGGTCTATCCTAGTGCGGAAAAGTAAATAATATACAAACGGTGACATCTTCCGCAACCTGGAAGTGCCCCAATAAAAGAATATTACATACAAGTTTTTACATGAATGAAAATGAAAAACACCCATCTCACATAAAAACCCCCGGGCTATTCAAACACGACTTCCAATATAACATATCCAGCAACACATAACATCACATGTCATCAACGTAAGTAAATATGCGCATCCCAATTGTCGTTGACATATAGCAACGAAACCGGCGATATCACATATTACACTTACGGTCACAGAAAAGAAAGTGAAAAACTACAACAGTTGGAATCCGCAACCACCTCAGACATCGCATGCCTGACCAAATGAATTACTTAGACATCGCATGCCTAACAATTATAAACCCCGTATTTTAGTCTCAAAATTGAAAACACTTTTCAATATCAAGTCGGGCAATTCAACAAGATTCCCGACATCCTGATCGAATACTCGTCGCAAACTTTAGTAGACGGCCGCACCCCCGATACCGTCGACGAAGTGCACCAAGGCGGAACACCGCTGCCGCGAGCACCAGGACGGATGCTTTCGGCGACGGGGTTCTCCTACAGTCACTTGGTCGGGGCTATGGAGCGAGGCTGTCTATTAAGTTTACCCGGCGAATATCCGCGTATGCTACGTGATTGCGACGGACTTTTGATCGCATCAAAATTCCGTGGCAACCGATCAAGTGAGACTAAACTGCTATGTTTATAACATTCATTCAGTTATCACATAACTATTATGAATTCCAATTATTGTATCACATTCTGGATAAATAGAAAATGCTAAACTTTTCGATCGAACAATCGAACACCCAAGTTTTCCCGATACAGCTCAACACATGAAATAAGTCTAACAACATTCAGTTCGTGCCTCAGTACCAACGGTCCAGCCGTAGAAGGGTCAAGCCAACGCCTCACATGTGGCACGCCGTACTGCCCCAAACCCGAAGGTTCAAAGGGCAGTTCAAGACGGTCATATAATCGAGTTAAGGTTTGTTGTCTTCTAGAGGGACCATCGCGTTACTTGCACTACATAGAACGTCGTTAAACTACGGAAAAATCCAACACTTGGAAATTTCCCGACAGGGGAAAAATTGGGTATTTATATCCGGTCGAACTTTTTAACATATTCTAAAATTATCCGGAAAGCCACACAGACAAAATTTGATACTCCGATCGAAACACCGAATCCCCAAAATAATCCCAGAAAATACAACTCTGGAATAAATTTTAAAAATACCCAGAAAATCCAGCATAAAATAATAGGAGTTACTGTGCAAACAGTGTACGATGACGTCATCATTCCGCCGCTGAACCGCCGCATAAGGCAGGCTTATGCCGCTGATCCGCCGCGGTTTGTACTGTTCATCGGAAAAATTTTGCATCATAATTCTTATTTTTTCCTGCAGAATTTTTTAGAAATTTTTAATTTGAAAAAATCCACGTTTTCTGAAAACGTCCAGAGAGCATTTTCCGGTTGGGGTTTCGGGTCGTTCGGACTTCAAAATCCGTCTAGACTTCGCCTAAGGCTCTAGCTAGGCTCTGATACCACTGTAGGGTTCCTAGGCACCCTAATGAGGTCTCACAAGGTATCGAACATGCCATAATAAAATTTTACGGGTGCCGAGAGACCCGACTACGGATCGTTTGCTAGATTTCTAGGCGAAAAAGCTAACTAGTTAACACTTAACTATTGGGAAAACGGAAATACAACCTTTGTAGATCCGGTGCTCCACCTCCATAGCTCCGCAACGAAGTCATCTCCGCTGTCCAAAAGGAATCCGGGCTCTAGAGTCGGCTTCGTCGGAGAAAAAGCGAGCTAGGTCGTCGATGTCCATGCCGAAGATGATCTACGTCGAAGCATCGCTAAATCAAGCTCCGACTTCACCAAGTCAAGACACTTGTGAAGAAAACACACTCTACTACTTGGCAAGAGGTAGAGGATGAAGAAATAAGAAGTGGGTAGACTTTAGAATTGTATTTCTCACTCATTTCCATCAATCACCATTGATGGAGCTTAGGTTTTTCTTCTTGAGTTGAAGGAAGAAGAAGAGCAAGAAGAAGATAAGTATTATGATAAGTTTATTAAAAACAATAGAAAAATCAAAACTTATCATAATGTTAACTAGAGTCAAGTGTAGAGAATGAATCATGGTTAGTGGGAATGGTTAGGGTTAAGGATGAGATAAGAATGGTTGACTTGATCAAAGTTTCATGAAGCTTCAACTAAACTCCAAATTAAGCCACCATTCTTTTCTCCTCTTTTCCAAAATGAATAAACAAATAAATAAATGAATAAATAAAGGAAATGAAACCCTAACCATTCTTTTAACCATGGTTTAATTCTTTGCACTTAACCAAGTAAACATGTATCATCAAACATGATACAATCAAATGCACAAAATCATATTGCATATGTAATGCGCACACCAGAGTGAGAAAATCCATTTAAAGTGAACCGATACTAGTTAATGCAAAGTAATATATCAAATATATAATTATGCATTAAATAATTAAATCAACACTTGATTCAATGACCCGGTCATGTCGCACACAACCGACTAGTATATAATGTATCGGCTTATCAAATCAACCTTTGATTCGATAACTAGGGTATATCGCATATAACCTAATCGATACATTCATCGCGAGAATGGAATACGGTATCACATACACGCATTATTCTCGGTCCCGCAAATATCTCATATGCGCTCCTATTTCGTTTCGCTTGAGCCAGAAAACCTCTGTGTAGGACTCTAAAGACTCGTCAATACGCCGGCAGCTGGCGATGATCATATCAAACACCCACAAGCCGCAAGCGGTCTGCTAAACGTAACGGCCACCCGGGTATTGAGCGATCTGAAGATCGACGAGCAAGCCCGCTCACACTCAAGTGAATCCAACCAGTAACACTACCGTACAGTCCGGTCTGATCGTCTGATATGTCGCATATCTCGCCTAGGGGTGGTAAACGTCAGACCCCAATAGCTCAATAAGTCGTGTCGATATCAGATCTATAACTATTCGAGAAACTACTAGTAACACTTACCAGTAAATCTCAGTAACCCTGGCCAGGGATTTCCTGTTATAGCCAATCGAACACAGCGCAACATCAACTCCCTATACCGGGAGAGACGAATCCCCTCCTATCGCTCATTGCCTCCATGTGACTCGGGACTGTACCCAAAAACCACCGTTTTGCACGCCCTCTTGGACGTGGTAAGATGGAAATCAAAGCACAGTGGGAACCACACAAGACTCTATGACGATCTCGGGTCAACAGACTACTCTGTACCAGTGTCACCAGAGAACTGCCATCTGACGTGAGGTATAATACCATCTGGGAGTTCTCGGCGAGTCCGTCCAGTGTACCCAGTCTCTACTGAGCACCCGTATATCATCTCTGATGTCAAACACTGATGGATATGGGATCATCCATCGCCCATCTGTATGGGTCGAGAAGGTATACGCTAGTCTACTCTGGTATATCGATGCCCCGTCTCGATACACCCATGACTAGGGACTTTGAAGGATGTACTTATGGACTACCATGTCCCCACTAGTATGATCCGCATCATAGTCCAGGTAGTCAAGTACAGATCCTAAGGGCTTTACCAACATGTAACAGAGAGACAATCAGCATACACGTTAAGGTAAAGGGTAACCAGATAGCATACTATCATGTCGAGCAAGAAAGTCCTCCCTATATATGTCCCAGCATCCACTACAATATACATCCTATGTACAGTAATGGCCTCTAGGGCATACATATAACTAACATGGAGTATGGTGACGATCCTCGTAAAGTACATGTTATGTCCACGTTACCTCTCCCGGTACTTTCGGGGATGCGGAAACGGTAAAACAAAAATTTTTCTAAACTTTGTAACATGGACCGTAAAAGCCGGATCTTTGCTAAACTAAACTAGCATACTTGCAAAGAAGAGTTAACTACTCGGCAAAGTGGTTATATCTCAACTTGAACTCCTTCTCTTCTTGTTGTTCTTCTTCTTTCTTGCTCTTTGTAGTAGCTTGAATGGCTTCCCCTCCTCGTCTCCTCTTTGCCGAAGATAGATCCACCTGAGGGCTTCATCCTTGGGCTCCTTTCTCGATCTTGAGAGAACTAAGGTATTCGGCTTGCTAGACCTTCTACCTTAGAGTGAGTAGAGTGTGCTTTGGGGTGTTATATCTTCAAGGAGATGATTCTCAACACATGAGATTTGCTCTCCTTAAACAAGAGGAGGAAGAAGATGAAGTGAGGAGAGAGAATCAATATGATAGAATGAGCTCTTTTCCTCTTCCAACCATAACAAAAGGAAAATGATTTATCTAATTAATAATAATAAATCAAAATGAAATAGTTGATGGTTGTATTTGGAATGACCACCATCATCACTTCAATAAATGAATGTAAGCTAGAATCAAGGAGTATCATTGCAAAGCAATGATGATGGTCAACATTCAACCATGGTCAACAAGTCAACAAAATCAACCATAACATTATTTCATTTAATTACTATTATTAATTGATATTTCATAAATCCATTAGGGTTTGGAAAAAGACGACTGTCAACTGTGCATACGCACCCGTTCCGAAACCCTAATAAAAGACCCCATCCTCCTCCTTAAGCAACTGTGCATACACACCTGCATTCTCGTTCCGAGGAACAAGAATACTGAGAGATAAAAGCAACCCCAAAACATATACCAGTATCTGGCTCAAACCAAAGCCTGCCAGTATAATCCGTCCGGACTCCAAACGTGCACAAGTGGGCGGATGAGAACGAACCCTGCCGCAATACCATGCGACCTCTACTCAGTTTTGCCCAGAGGCGAATAGCCCTCTGTGTGGGACTCTAAAGACTCGACGCTACGCTGGTAGTGGGTTTAACCACAGACCGCAAGCGGCACTAGCTGTGCGTAACGGTCCCCAGGTAGATGCCGATAAGAAGACTGACGAGGTAAAACCCATCTGAACTCCTACTGAGTCTTAATGTGACATTCTCCGTACAGTCCGGTCTGTTCGTCTGATACATCGCATGGCGGGCCTAGGGGGGCGGAAAACGTCAGTCCCCTAATAGCGGTACAAGTCGTGTCGGAGTGAAGCCCAATACACCCTGAGATAACACTGGAAACCTACCAGTATATCTCGCTTGCCCTGGCCAGGGACTACTCGTGTAATGGCTCTCCTAGACACAGCGCGATGTCAACCCCCAATACCGGGAGAGACGAATCCTGTCTAACTGTCACTGCCTCCAAGTGCTTCGGGACTGCTCCCAACTACTACCTGTTTGCACGACTCAGTAGAGCCGTGGTAGGGTAGTAATCAAAGAACAGTGGGAACACACTCGAGGCGAAGTGACAGTGTCAAGTCAGCGGACTAAGCTGTACTCATGTCACCTGGGAACTGATAACTGACGATAGGTATAATACCAACCATCAGTTCCCGACGAGTCCTGTCCAGTGTACTCGTAACCCAACGAGCACCCGCATGCTACCTTAAGTACGACGTACCGACGGCTGTGGGACAGACCGTCTCCCATGCTGGGATGAGAAGCGCATACGCTAGTCTACTCCGGAGTATCGATGCCCTATCTCGATACTCCCACGACTAGGGACGTGTATAAGGATGTGCTTGTAGATTACCCAGCCCCCACGAGTGTGATCGCCATCACAACGCCGGTAATCAAGCAAAGATCCTAAGGGCTCTACTAATGCGTATAGGTGGATAAATAAACACACATGTACACATTAAAGCAGAGACAAACCAAGTAGCATACTACTATATTGAGCAAGATTGTCTGTACAACTGTGAATATCCCAAGCTTCCATCAAGTAATATACATATTAGTATGATACAGTAATGGCCTCTAGGGCATTTACACTAACAATCTCCCACTTGCACTAAGGCCATGTACTGGCGTATCGAAGACCTATCATCTCGATCAGCCGCTCGAACTGAGTTTGGGGTAAAGCCTTTGTGAATGGGTCCGCAGTGTTGTCCTTTGTGTCCACTCTCCGCACCTCGATCTCCTGTCGATCAATGATCTCCCTGATCAGGTGATACCGCCTTAAGATGTGCCTGGATTTCTGATGGGACCTTGGTTCCTTCGCTAAAGCTATAGACCCATTGTTATCGCAATACAAAGGTATTGGGTCAACAATGGACGGAACCACCTGAAGTTCACAAATGAACTTCTTTATCCAGACCGCCTCTTTTGCGGCATCGCTTGCAGCAATGTATTCAGCCTCCATCGTCGAGCCTGCGACGGTATCCTGCTTGGAACTCCTCCAACATACTGCCCCTCCGTTGAGGGTAAACACAAAACCCGAGACAGACTTGCTGTCATCTTTGTCACTCTGGAAGCTTGAATCGGTAAAGTACTCGACCCTGAGGTCTCCATTACCGTAAACCAGGAACATCTCCTTAGTCCTTCTCAGGTACTTGAGAATGTTCTTCACTGCTGTCCAGTGGTCCTCCCCTGGGTCTGACTGATACCGGCTTACCGTGCTCAACGCGTAAGCTACATCTGGTCTTGTACATAGGATCGCATACATTATAGATCCTACCACCGAAGCGTAGGGTATAGTGCTCATGCGAACCCTCTCCTCGTCAGTCTTAGGAGACATCTTCTTGGAGAGGGTAATTCCGTGCAATGCGGGTATGTTACCGCGCTTGGAACCCTCCATACTAAATCTCTTTAGTACGGTCTCTATGTACCTGGACTGCGAAAGTCCCAATAGTTTCTTGGATCTATCTCTATAGATCTTGATCCCCAGAATGTACGAGACATCACCCAGGTCCTTCATGGAGAACCTTTGTGACAAAAATAGCTTGACCGATTGTAGCATAGGAATATCATTTCCTATCAAAAGAATGTCGTCCACGTACAAGACTAGGAATACGACAGTTCGTCCTACAATCTTCTTATATACACAGGGTTCATCTTCGTTCTTGATGAAATCAAATTCCTTGATTGCCTCATCAAAACAGATGTTCCAGCTCCGCGATGCCTGCTTTAATCCATAAATGGATTTAAGCAACTTGCACACCTTTCCGCTGCTCCCACTGTCTACGAAACCTTCTGGTTGATCCATGTAAACGCACTCTTCCAAACAACCGTTTAGGAAAGCCGTTTTAACATCCATCAGCCAGATTTCATAGTCATGGAAGGCAGCAATGGCAAGTAGGATCCGAATGGATTTGAGCATAGCCACCGGAGAAAAAGTTTCATCATAGTCCAAACCAGGTCTTTGACGAAAACCTTTTGCAACGAGTCTAGCTTTATAGGTTTCCACCTGCCCATCTACACCAAGTTTCCTTTTGTAGATCCATTTGCATCCAACGGGTTTTACCCCAGGTGGAGCAATATCCAAGGTCCACACTTTATTGGCGTACATGGACTCCATTTCGGATTGCATTGCTTCCTGCCACTTATCAGAGTCCCTACTGATAATGGCCTACCTGAAATTGGTAGGGTCATCTTCTTCCAAGATGCAATCCTTTCGATCCCCGTCAATGAGAAAACCGTAGTATCTCTCGGGCGGATGAGAAATCCTACCAGATCTGCGGAGTGGCTGAGGTTCGTCTGGGGTTATTGAATCCTGAGGTTCTGTCAAACTTTCAGTTTCAGTTTGTGGTCGCTGAATTTCTTCCAATTCTACCGTGCTCCCACTAATTTCTTTTGCAAGAAACTCCGTTTCCAAGAAAACGGCATGTTGAGCAACAAACACCTTCTGTTCCTCGGTGTGGTAGAATAGATATCCATAACCATTCTTTGGATATCCCACAAACTTACATAAAACTGACCGTGCCTCTAGTTTATCCGGTTTATGCTTTTTAACATAAGCCGGACAACCCCATATCTTAGATCTTTTAAGATATGGCCTCTTTCCATTCCATATCTCGAACGGAGTCTTAGGCACTGATTTAGACGGAACATCATTCAATAGGTATGCGGCTGTCAATAGCGCATGTCCCCAAAATGAAAAAGGCAACTCGGCATTACTCATCATGGAGCGAACCATATCCAGTAGGGTTCGATTCCTCCGCTCCGAAACACCGTTGTGCTGTGGTGTATAAGGAGGAGTAAGCTGAGAGAGAATACCATTCTCTTTTAAGTAATCCAGGAATTCCGTGCTTAAGTACTCCCCTCCCCTGTCAGACCGGAGGATCTTGATACTTTTGCCTGTCTGGTTCTCTACTTCGTTTCTGAATTCCTTGAATTTCTCAAAAGCTTCAGATTTGTGTTTCATCAGATACACATATCCGAACCTAGAGAGATCGTCAGTGAATGTGATGAAGTACGAGAACCCACCCCTTGCATGTATAGACATCGGACCGCACACATCACTATGTACGAGTCCCAAGAGCTCGGTTGCTCTTTCTCCATGTCCGGTGAACGGAGATTTGGTCATCTTCCCTTTGAGACAAGACTGAGAAGTTCCATAAGATGAAAACTCGAACGCATTCAAGAGTCCATCTTTATGCAACTTACTCAGTCTTTTCTCTCCGATATGACCAAGTCTACAATGCCACAAGTAGGATTCATTCGTATCTGAATTCTTCCTCTTGCGTGTGTTTTGTATATTGAGAACTGTATTCTGATTTAGAACGTAGATACCATTACACAGTGTACCCTCTGCAACCATTACCTTATGAAGGTAAATATTCATGATATTCTTTTCAAGAACAAAGTTATATCCATCTTTATCGAGTAAAGAAACTGATATGATGTTGCAAACCATGGAGGGTACATAGTAGCAATCGTTCAAAATCATAGTCTTGCCATTTGGCAATACAAGGTGATATTCACCGACGGCTGCCGCATTAACTTGTGCTCCGTTCGCTACTCTGAGCGACATATCACCCGGTGCAACTTTCCTACTTTTTCTCAGTCCCTGCAATAAATTACAGATATGAGATCCTGATCCGGTATCAAGTACCCAGGAGGTAAGGTTGACCGTAAAACAGTTCTCAATTACAAGAACACCTGAAGTAGATGCAAAACCATGCTTCTTCTTCAAGTGGGTATCCTGGAAATCCATACTTTCCTCTATCCCGTTCTCATACTCATGACTGTTGTCACAAGTTAGAGCTGAACCAACTTTCCCCAGTCCCGAATAATAATTCGGATCGGTCAAGCGATACATTTTATTATCTTGATTAGGGCGTGAAAAAGTTGCTGCCTGGAGAGAGAAAAGAAACACTCAGCGTATGCTCTTGCAAGATTAGATTGGTTTATTAATTTATCTAACCAGGATGTCTCCCACTGTTTACTCAAATTCTTCTTAAAACCTTTGTAAAAGAAGAACTAGCCGGGTTTTAATTCACGTCACAATACTTGCTTAACCTTTCAGCCAGGCTAGTGTCGGTACTTCGAGGGAGGTTTTCCAGCGCTTTCGCGAAGTTCCTTAATTCAAGAACCTCTTTTCCCTGGGGGCGTAGCCCCGCTGACACCTTTATAGACACCTACTAGGTTTATAGCATTGATCGTTAAGTGAAATAATCTCCTGAGAGTAATCCAACTCATCAGTGGGATCGGGATCCAACTGTCATTGTGTGATAACCTAGACGGAATCCACTCTAGTCACCACACTCCAGAAGGTATGCTAAATCTGCAAGTTTCAGTTCTTTTGAAACTCCCGATGTGGTTTTTGCCCCTAACTGTTCATGACCTTGACTAGGTCAACAAGCCACAAACTGTTAGACAAGTCCTACCCGTCATAATTCTGATTGCATTAGACCCACCCGTACGTGCCCTTGACTAGGTCAACAAGGCCGCACGACTGTCCTAACCAATCACATTTGCAATCCACAGAAAAATATTATTCAGCTACCGTTCACTACGCCTTGACTAGGTCAACAAACACAGCACGAATACTGAATAATATTAATCCGAAACGACGGAGGGCTACGGCTGGGTTTTTGGCGAAAAACCCGTTAACGTAATGAACTTGATATCGTTGAAGGAACCTGATTGCACCTTTTTGAAAATATAGTGGCGAAAACTTTTTGCTAAAGAGGTCACTCCCTATGAAGGGATCTCGGCTCTTTCCTCGTCGAGTGAGGTGCTGGGCATTCGTAAGATGAATACCTCGATGCAAAGCAAGAATAATCGACTATGGTGAAGTTATTACCCTGACGCAAACCTTTTGTCCAAGGGGTCACTCCCGATGAGGGGATCTCGGCCCTTGCCTCGTCGATTGAGGTGCTGGGCATTCATAACCGAATACCTCGATGCAAAACAAAAAGATGAACGTCCTTGTAATAACAGCCTTTTGAAAAACTTGTTCCAACAACGTCTTTTAGGTTTATTTTCTTGCATTAGTTCTTTTAATGTGTCCCATCATTTAAATCCTACCATTGCAGAAAACAACCAAAATATGACGTATGCTTATGCCATTCGCATTCGCCACGGGGTCCCGTCATCACCCGTTAGGTTACTTAACTAACGACAGAGCGGGGGCTGGGCTAGCGCGGCTGTAAAACATAAGCAACGCCTAAATATAAAGCAATGATAGACATTACAGATCACAGATGAATACATTGGATATACTAGGAATCCGCAATCCGTTCGAGCCTGCAACGAAAAGCGGATTACACGGTCGCGGTGAATAGCCAAAACCCCACCCAAGACCCCTACGGGTGCGGCAAACTACCCGCCAAGTACCCGGTAGTTTGTGCACCCCTCCATGGGTCTATCCTAGGAGCAAAAAACAGTAAAAAGAATTATACAATGACGGCTACAACCCCGACCCGGTTGTGCGGCCATATAAATAATATTATTACATCAATTTACATTTACAAATGAATGAAAGAAAAACAAAAGCTCATCTCACATCCACCCCGGCTATTCACCCGCGACAGTCCAACACATTCATATACACATTCCAATATCAAACACAGATCACAGAGATGTATAACCCCGACTAATCGACTTATAGCGATTAGCCGACGTTCAATACATGCAAACATCACAGATATAATCAATATAGCCAAAGTGTAGCGAAGTTCGAAAAAAAATACGGATTTATAGGACCCCAAAAGTAAATTTCTTTTCTGGAAAAACTGGGCACATATAACATATTTGAAAAATCCCAAAACCCTACCAGAAGAACACTGCACAAAACACGATCACATGAAGAGCCTAAACGGCGGCGGATCCGCGGCTAAGAGAATAGCTGAGGCCGCGGATCCGCGGCGGTTTGAAGGTTTCATGGGATCGTTTTTCTTGGGTGTTCTCACAAAACCCTGAGCCGATTTTAGGAGTAAAAAGTTTTACATTTAGAGCACAAAAAATTTCAACAGAAACTTAGGGTTTTAGAATTTCCGGTTTTGCGATTTTTCGGTTTCGAACTTCCATACACTTCGCTACCAAGCTAGTTTAAGTTTAGTCAGGCTCTGATACCACTGTTAGGTCCACGTTACCTCTCTCGGTACTTTCGGGGATGCGGAAACGGTAAAACAAAAATTTTTCTAAACTTTGTAACATGGACCGTAAAAGCCGGATCTTTGCTAAACTAAACTAGCATACTTGCAAAGAAGAGTTAACTACTCGGCAAAGTGGTTATACCTCAACTTGAACTCCTTCTCTTCTTGTTGTTCTTCTTCTTTCTTGCTCTTTGTAGTAGCTTGAATGGCTTCCCCTCCTCGTCTCCTCTTTGCCGAAGATAGATCCACCTGAGGGCTTCATCCTTGGGCTCCTTTCTCGATCTTGAGAGAACTAAGGTATTCGGCTTGCTAGACCTTCTACCTTAGAGTGAGTAGAGTGTGCTTTGGGGTGTTATATCTTCAAGGAGATGATTCTCAACACATGAGATTTGCTCTCCTTGAACAAGAGGAGGAAGAAGATGAAGTGAGGAGAGAGAATCAATATGATAGAATGAGCTCTTTTCCTCTTGCAACCATAACAAAAGGAAAATGATTTATCTAATTAATAATAATAAATCAAAATGAAATAGTTGATGGTTGTATTTGGAATGACCACCATCATCACTTCAATAAATGAATGTAAGCTAGAATCAAGGAGTATCCTTGCAAAGCAATGATGATGGTCAACATTCAACCATGGTCAACAAGTCAACCATGGTCAACAAGTCAACAAAATCAACCATAACATTATGTCATTTAATTACTATTATTAATTGATATTTTATAAATCCATTAGGGTTTGGAAAAAGACGACTGTCAACTGTGCATACGCACCCGTTTCGAAACCCTAATGAAAGACCTCATCCTCCTCCTTAAGCAACTGTGCATACACACCTGCATTCTCGTTCCGTGGAACAAGAATACTGAGAGATAAAAGCAACCCCAAAACATATACCAGTATCTGGCTCAAACCAAAGCCTGCCAGTATAATCCGTCCGGACTCCAAACGTGCACAAGTGCGCGGATGAGAACGAACCCTGCCGCAATACCATGCGACCTCTACTCAGTTTTGCCCAGAGGCGAATAGCCCTCTGTGTGGGACTCTAAAGACTCGACGCTACGCTGGCAGTGGGTTTAACCACAGACCGCAAGCGGCACTAGCTGTGCGTAACGGTCCCCAGGTAGATGCCGATAAGAAGACTGACGAGGTAAAACCCATCTGAACTCCTACTGAGTCTGAATGTGACATTCTCCGTACAGTCCGGTCTGTTCGTCTGATACATCGCATGGCGGGCCTAGGGGGGCGGAAAACGTCAGTCCCCTAATAGCGGTACAAGTCGTGTCGGAGTGAAGCCCAATACACCCTGAGATAACACTGGAAACCTACCAGTATATCTAGCTTGCCCTGGCCAGGGACTACTCGTGTAATGGCTCTCCTAGACACAGTGCGATGTCAACCCCCAATACCGGGAGAGACGAATCCTGTCTAACTGTCACTGCCTCCAAGTGCTTCGGGACTGCTCCCAACTACTACCTGTTTGCACGACTCAGTAGAGCCGTGGTAGGGTAGTAATCAAAGAACAGTGGGAACACACTCGAGGCGAAGTGACAGTGTCAAGTCAGCGGACTAAGCTGTACTCATGTCACCTGGGAACTGATAACTGACGATAGGTATAATACCAACCATCAGTTCCCGACGAGTCCTGTCCAGTGTACTCGTAACCCAACGAGCACCCGCATGCTATCTTAAGTACGACGTACCGACGGCTGTGGGACAGACCGTCTCCCATACTGGGATGAGAAGCGCATACGCTAGTCTACTCCGGAGTATCGATGCCCTATCTCGATACTCCCACGACTAGGGACGTGTATAAGGATGTGCTTGTAGATTACCCAGCCCCCACGAGTGTGATCGCCATCACAACGCCGGTAATCAAGCAAAGATCCTAAGGGCTCTACTAATGCGTATAGGTGGATAAATAAACACACATGTACACATTAAAGCAGAGACAAACCAAGGAGCATACTACTATATTGAGCAAGATTGTCTGTACAACTGTGAATATCCCAAGCTTCCATCAAGTAATATACATACTAGTATGATACAGTAATGGCCTCTAGGGCATATACACTAACAGTACATGGATGACATACTCTTAATAGGGAAGTAGTTTCCTATGCTACGCTCGGTCAATCTCCGCTTATCACAAGGATTCTCCATATCGGATCAAAGTGATACCTCCTAAATCCTGGGTTTTGGATCTATGAGATAGATCTAATTGGATGATAGGATTCTCACTAGTTGTAGTGAGATGGTATCAACCGATCCTGGGGAGAATCACTGGAAGGGTTCCAAGGTGATAAGGACGACTGAAAGTCAGTCACAGGCATTGTCTTTACCCTCAGTAAAGGGACGGTATGTTGGAAGAGTTCCAAGCTAGATACCGTGGCATACTAGAAGATAAAGACTGGATACATCGCTACTTAAGATGCTACCAAAGAGATGTCTGGGTGTATAATTGTTCATGAGATGAACTTAGTTCCTTCCATTGTGTGACAATGGAGTTGTGGCTTATGCCAAGGTACGCCAGTCCCATCAGTGATCCAAACATATTCTGAGGCAGCATCACCTGATCATGGAGATAGTTGATCTCCAGGGTGATCGAGGTTAGGAGAGTAGACTCAGAGGACAACACGGTGGATCCACTCACAAAGGCCTTTTCCCAGAGAGAGACTTTTATGGGATGGTTGAGTATGAGATACTACAACCACTGCAATCAGATGGCCCTAGTGCAAGTCGGAGATTGTTAGTTATATGTATGCCCTAGAGGCCATTGCTATACATAGGATGTATATTGTAGTGGATGCTGGGACATATATAGGGAGGACTTTCTTGCTCGACATGATAGAATGCTATCTGGTTGATCTTTACCTTAACGTGTACACTGATTGTCTCTCTGTTACATGTTGGTAAAGCCCTTAGGATGTGTACTTGACTACCTGGACTATGATGCGGATCATACTAGTGGGGACATGGTAGTCCATAAGTACATCTTTCACAGTCCCTAGTCATGGGTATATCGAGACGGGGCATCGATATACCAGAGTAGACTAGCGTATACCTTCTCGACCCATACAGATGGGCGATAGATGATCCCATATCCATTGGTGTTTGACATCAGAGATGATATGCGGGTGCTCAGTGGAGACTGGGTACACTGGACGGACTCGCCGAGAACTCCCAGATGGTATTATACCTCACGTCAGATGGCAGTTCTCTGGTGACACTGGTACAGAGTAGTCTGTTGACCCGAGATCGTCATAGAGTCTTGTGTGGTTCCCACTGTGGTTTGATTTCCACCTTACCACGTCCAAGAGGGCGTGCAAAACGGTGGTTTTTGGGTACAGTCCCGAGTCACATGGAGGCAATGAACGATAGGAGGGGATTCGTCTCTCCCGGTATAGGGGGTTGATGTTGCGCTGTGTTCGATTGGCTATAACAGGAAATCCCTGGCCAGGGTTGCTGAGATTTACTGGTAAGTGTTACCAGTAGTTTCTCGAATAGTTATAGACCTCGTATCGACACGACTTATCGAGCTATTGGGGTCTGACGTTTACCACCCCTAGGCAAGATATGCGACATATCAGACGATCAAACCGGACTGTACGGTAAGTGTTACTGGTTGGATTCACAGGAGTGTGAGCGGGCTTGCTCGTCGATCTTCTGATCGCTCAATACCCGGGTAGCCGTTACGTTTAGCAGACCGCTTGCGGCTTGTGGGTGTTTGATATGATCATCACCTGCTGCCGGCGTATTGACGAGTCTTTAGAGTCCTACACAGAGGTTTCCTGGCTCAAGCGAAACGAAATAGGGGCGCATATGAGATATGTGCGGGACCGAGAATAATGCGTGTATGTGATACCGTATTCTATTCTCGTGATGAATGTATCGAATGGTTGTATGCGATATAACCTAGTTATCGAATCAAGGATTGATTCGATAAGCCGATACATTGGATACTAGTCGGTTGTGTGCGACATGACCGGATCATTGAATCAAGTGTTGATTTAATGATTTAATGCATAATTATATATTTGATATATTACTTTGCATTAACTAGTATTGGTTCACTTTAAATGGATTTTCTCACTTGGATTGTGCACATTGTATATGGGATATACTTTTGTGCACATGTTTGTATCATGTTTGATGATGCATGCTTCTTTGGTTAAGTGTAAAGAATTAAACCATGGTTAAGTTGATGATTAGGGTTTAGATTATTCATTTATTTATTTGTTTATTCATTTTGGAAAAGCATAAAGAGAAAAAATGGTTGCTAGTTTTGTTTTATCTTTGAAGCTTCATGAAGCTTTGACTAAAGTGACCATTTTGTCTCATGCTTAACCCTAACTATTCACTTGAACCTTAGTTAGTTCTCTACACTTGACCATGGTTCATGATATGATAAGAATTCATTTATTTTCTATTTAGAAAAATACTTATCATATTATTCATCTTCTTCTTCTTCTTCTCCTTCAAGAAGAAGCTTAATTCCATCAATGGTGATTTGATGAAATGAGTGAGAAATCCAATTCTAAAGTGAACCCACCTCCTATTTCTTCATCCTCTACCTTTTGCCAAGTAGTATAGGGTGTTTTCTTCACAAGTTTCATGACTTTGTGAAGTGGGAGCTTGATCTAGTGATGCCTCGACGTAGATCATCTTCGGCATCGTAGTCGATGACCTAGCCCGCCCATTTCTCCGATGAAGCCGACGCTAGAGCCCGGGATTTGATTTGGACAGCAAGGGGACCTCATCGCGGAGCTATGGAGGTGGAGAACCGGATCTACAAAGGTTGTATTTCCGTTCTTGTAGTTAATTTGTTAACTAGTTTCATTTGTCGCCTAAAATTCTAGTTAACGATCTAGTCTAGGGTTTCTCGGCACCGGATAATTTTTGAAATTGGCATGGTTGATTCCTTGTGAGACCTCATTAGTGTGCCTAGGAACCCTACAACATCAGCATGGCTTATCGGTTACTAGGGTCTGACGTTCAGCACCCCAAGCCTGGATATGCGACATATCAGATGAAGAGACCGGACTGTACGGTAGTGTTACTGATTGGACTCGCAGGAGAATGAGCAGGCTTGCTTGTTGATCTTCTGATCGCTCAATACCCGGGTGGCTGTTACGTTTAGCAGAATGCTTGCGGCTTATGGGTGTTTGATATGATCATCACCTACTGCCGGCGTATTGACGAGTCTTTAGAGTCCTAGATAGAGGTTTCCTGGTTCATGCGAAACGGAGTAGGAGCACATATATGATATGTGCGGGATCGAGATTAATGCGCGTATGTGATACCGCATTCTATTCTCGCGATTTGTGACATTGGTCGGTTATATGTGATATAGCCGAGTTATCGGATCAAGTGTTGATTCGATAAGTTGTTTCAATAGATATTAGTCGGTTATATATGATATAGCCGGATTATTAAATCATGTGTTGATTTAATAGTTTAATATAGAATTATATATTTGATATATTAAATTACATTAACTAATATTAGCTCACTTAAGCATTACTTTTTCTCACTTGATGATACATTGATATATATCTGTGATATTGTTAATTGTATTATTTTCTTTTGTTCACAAATAATATATATCTGATATGTATCATTGTGACATGCTAGGTTACACATGCAACATGTTTGTATGAGACTCACACCATGCAAGGTTAATGTTAGGGTTTTATATTTATTTATTAAGTAATTCAAAATTAATGGATTTTATCATAGTTGAGCTTGGATCGAAGCTAGTAGAACATTGACTAAGTCCACTTCTTTTGTTTTACTTAAAGATATTTATTAACCCAATCATTAACCACACAACATGGTTTATTCTCTACAAGGGTTAAGGCATGACATAACTCACCATGGTTGCATTTCTAACCTCATATAAGTTTTATTCTTTCATCACTTCATCTTCTTCTTCCTCATGAAAGCTTGCTAGCTTTTTTCCATGTGATGAAATATTGTGAGAAAAAGAAAACTAAAGAGAGCCCATTTCCTACTTCATCATCCTCTACTATTATCCATTTAGTTTAAGGTGTTTGCTTCATTAAACCCTAATTTAGCGAAGAGGTAGCATGTGCTTGAGTCTCCTTGACGTAGATCATCTTCGGCCTCGAAGACTTCGAGTAAGTTTGTATCTTTCACCTTATGGATCCTCTCAAGAGTCCGGGAGATCATCACTCGCAGCGAAAAGACTTCTACAAGGAGCATTTGAAGTGAAGGACCAGTCTACCAAGGTTGTATTCCGTATTCACTTAGTTGTAAAGTTGTTTACATTTCGTTTTCGTATGATTCTCTAGTTAAACATCCTAGGTTAGGGTTCTTTTAGCATGGCAAAATTTTAAAATGGCATGGACGATGCCACCCGAAACCTTGTTGTCGTGTTTAGGAACCCTACAGTGGTATCAGAGCCCAGCTAGAGAATTAGATGGATTATGTAGGATTATGAAACTGAAACAACTCCGTAACACCCGATTTAAAACCCTAGTTTCTTTCAAAATTTTTAAGGAGTAAATTTTTTTTTAAACAACTGCAGAATGTTGTATGAGATACAATATGAACACTGTAGAAAATCCAGCCCCCCTCACCTTTTTTGGGACGCCCACATGAGTTGTAAAACCGTCCAGATCGGCCAGAGCAGGGAATTATGGGCTTAATTTTTTACAGTGTTCCAATCTCTGAGATTTGGTATTTCAGGTGTTGCTAGTTTTTGCTAAATTTGCATGTGATGTTATCTTTATGCATGGGCTATTCGGGGTGTTTTGTATTCGTATTCTAGTTTGTTTTTGGGTTATTTTAGACGGTTTTAAAAAGTTCGAACGGATATCAAATACCCACTTTAACCCTCGCTGGAAATTTTCCAAGAGTTGGAATTTTTTTCATGTTAAAGAACATTCTGAAATCATGCAAGTAATGCGGTGGGCCTCTAGAAGAGCGAAACCCTAACTCGATTCTGTGACTCTAAGAACCGCCGCCAAACCCTAGGGTTTGCGGTATTTCCACGGCGCCACAGGTGAAGCAATGGTTGACCCTTCTACGGCTGGTTCATTGGTACTGTGGCATGTACTGAGTATTTTTTAAATTATGCTTAAGTGTTGAGCTTTTGGGAAATTTTGGGTGTTTGTTGATTCGATCGGAATGTTTAATGTCGTTTAGCTTTTTCTGGAATGAGATACAATATGTGCAATTCATATAGTTAGGCATGAAATCCGAGATATGTGATATTTCGGGTTTATGATGTCTAAAGTGATTGTGGATTCCAAATTTTGTAGTTTGGCATTTTCTTTTCTGCGACCGTAAGTGTAATATGTGGTGTATCGCCGGTTTCGTTGCTATATGTCAACGACAATTAGGATACGCATATTTACTTACATTGATGACATGTGTTGTTATGTGTTGCTGTGATATGTTATATTGGATCGTCGTGTTTTGAATAGCCGGGGTTTTTATGTGAGATAAGAGTTTTTATTTTCATTCATGTAAAATTCATTGTATGTAATATTCTTTTATTGGGGCACTTCCGGGTTGAGGATGATGTCACCATTGTTGTATATTATTTACTTTTCCGCATTAGGATAGACCTAAGGTTGGGAGCACAAGTAACCGGGTTCTAGATTCCAGTGGAAGACCAGCTCGAGGAGTCGAGTCCGGGTCTCCTAACTCTAGAATTGGTAGGGCTGGTTGCCGCTCTCGTAGGGGTCTAGGGATGTGGGTTTGGATATTCATCGCGACCGTGGAATCCGTGATTATTGTTGGATATAGTGCCCTCAAAGTCAATTATTGGATCACAGGCACGTGATTTCAATGATTGAAGGAGGACCTATGCCGATAGGACAGTCTTACTCAAGATGATAGTATGCTATCTGGTTTATCTTTATCATCGTGTACATATTTTAGGTGACACTACAGGTCACTATTACACGTTGATAGAGCCCTTTGGAATCTTGCTTGACTACCAGCAGTATGATGGCGATCATATACGTGAGAGTTGGGTAGTCTATAAGCATATCCTTAAAGTGTTCCCTAGTCGTGGGAGTTTCGAGACTGGGCATCGATACTCCATTAGTAGACTAGTGTATACAGTCGAGACCCCGACGAGGGGCGGTGGCCGGTCTCACAAGCCATTGGTGTCAGTTGGTTCACCTAAGATGTATACAGGTGCTTATTGGGTTATGAGTACACCGAACAGGACTCGCCGGGAACATGCTAGTTGGTATTATACCTGACGTCAGATAGCAATTCACTGGTGGCATGTGTACAGGTTAGTTCATCGACCTGAGATCGTCATTTGTCTCATGTGAGTTCCCACTGTGCTTTGATTGCTACCCTACCACGGCTCAAAGGAGTCGTGCAAACAAGTTTAAGTTGGTTACAGTCCCGAGCCACATGGAGGCAGTGAGCGGATCGGCAGGGGTTGTCTCTCCCGGTATTGGGGGTAAGATCGCGCTGTGTCTAGGAGAGCCATTACACGACGTCCTTGGCCAAGGCAGGAGATTTACTGGTAGATATTCCAGTAGTATCTCAGGGTGTTCTGGGCTACACTCCGACACGACTTGTACCGGTTTTGGGGGTCTGACTTTTACCGCCCCCTAGGCCCGACATGCGATACACATAGACGAACGGACCGGACTGTACGGATATTGTCACTGACAAGCTCAGTAGGGTGTTAGGATGAGTTCGCTCATCGGCCTCACTTTTGGTCAATACCTGGTAGCCCGTTACGTACAGCTAGTACCACTGACGTGCTAGTGGTTAAATCCACAGCCAGTGTATTGACGAGTCTTTAGATTTCCCCACAGTCAGTTTCTCAAGTTTCGGGCGAAAAGTTGTTGACGCCATATGGTATTATGACAGGGTTCGATCATATACGTGCAGTCGTGCACGGATCATGATCGGACAGATCATACTAGTGGGCTTTGGTTTAAACCAGATCCTAGTATTAGATGTGTTAGATTACTTTAGTCTCATCGCATTTGCATTCAGTCGGAATGCGGATGCTGGTATGTATATACATGTGAGGGGTATCCTTGTGATCCGTCACGAGTTTACATTAGTACATGCCATTCTCTTTTTATTGTGGTAAGTATTTGGATAAATGTTTACATATGGAAATTGTGAGCTCAAAGTCATGATGAGGAGCATTTATTGTGACACATGCATAGGTTATGACTCATGGTCTCTTTATTTGTGCATATGCCACATTTTGGATTGATTTGGTGTGTTGAAATGATAAGAGGAGAGAGGGGGGTAGCTATGAGGCAAGGGGTTAGCTGTTGGATTATGATTCTAGCTTACTCTCATTATCATTCCAACACAAAAGAAAAAGAAAAGGCTCTTCTTCTCTTTTCATCTCTTGAGCTCACTACTTCCACCATGGCATCATCTTCAACCTCCATCCATACACTCTCATGCGTTAAAAATCAATGGATGCTTGAGACAAAGTGATCACATACATTCTCTACTTCACCTTGGACACGTCGGCTAGCAAAATTCGTGTCCGAGTTGCTTCGGTTCGAAGCGGGAGCCCGTAAAAGGATTCATCGACGTGGTGCCCTTTCCAACAAGGAGATTCAAGATCGAGCGAGATCGGACATGCAGCAAGGAGCTAAAGATGGTGACTAAGGACCGAAGGACAAGGATCGATCGGTATAGCTTTTCCAACCCTCTTTAGATTGCTAGTTTAACATTAATGGTTCGATCCGGGAAAAAGTATATGTTAGCGCCAGTTTCAAGTTTATGAAAAGTTTTTGTTTCCGCGTTTTGGCCTCGGATTGAAGGCCGGGGCGCTACCGTAGACTTACATGGTATCAGAGCCACGCCATTAACCGTAGCTAGCTTGTTTTAGACAATGTTAATCTATCGAAATCGAAACAAACTCAAACAATGCCACTGCAGTTTTGGTCTCTGTTGTTTTTAAAAGGTGTCTAGAAATTTTTTTAAATAATTGCAGATGACCACCTATGAGAACACATGACTACTGCCCAAAGATGAGCCCCTGCCATTGGAAAAAAACCGGCCACCATACATGTTTTTCCTGCCAGGCCGGCCATAGTGATGCTTTTAGGCTCCATATTTGGGCTGTTGTCTGGTCTCTGGGATGTTAGTGCAGTGGTATTGTTTGTTTGGCCCAATTTGGATATGGTTTTATCAGTTTGTTTGGGCTAATCGGGGGTTATTTCGGGTTCGATATTTTCTAATATTGTTTAAAGTTTACAGTGCATTACATTATATCTGCGACCGTGAATGTCATTTGATCGGTAAATCTTGTGTAATTGCTATAGCCCTTTTAGACGGATTTGTGAACATGACATTCACGTTGATATTCTGTGTTGTGCTGTGATGTTGCGGATTTGTCGTGGTGGATAACCTAGATGCAATGGTAGTACAGTTTTGTTATATTTGTATATTTCATATTGCGGGGCGAGCGTCCGCCATATGGACTGCCGTCACTGCCGGTTTGTATATTATTCTTTTAGGGCATGACCGGGTTGAGGTCGATGTACCCGTTGTACATATTTTATTTTCTGTACTAGGATTACCCCAAGGTGGAGTGCACGGATAGCCGGGTTCTAGAGGGCAACGGGCCCGCATCTCAAGGCTTTGAGATGGAGGGGGTTTCACTCTAGAATTGGCGGGCTATTTGCCGCACTCGTAGGGGTATAGGTTGACCCAATGAGGGGTGCTCAAGTTACCGGATTCCGTGAAGTGCTAGGTGGTCCATTCACTTTGTTGAAGGGGGCTGCCTCGCTTCATGTTTTGGCGGGTAACTTGCCGCACCCATAAGGGTCTAGGATTTCATTGCACAGGCTATTCATACGACCAGGGGAACGTCGGGTTTCAGTTGCGGCTCAATGAAACCCGGGGATCCCAGATTATCTGTATTGTTCTATGATGCTTATTACATTTCTGTGATGTTGCTTTATCACGCCTGGAGCGATTATTATATATTGTTATATATATACTAGTAGATGTTTTACACCCGCGCTAGTCCAGTCCCCGCTCTGTCGTTGGTTAAGTAACCTAACGGGTGATGACGGGACCCAGTGGCGAATGCGGATGGCATATACGTACATCGTATTTTCGTTCTTTATTGGTGTGATCAATTGATGGGACTGCATTGATTCGGATCACTGCAAGCTAAACAAACCTTTTTGACGTTGTTGGAACATTTTTCAAAAAGCTGTTATTACAAGGACGTTATCTTTTGTTTTGCACAGTGGTATTCGGTTATGAATATCCAGCACCTCAGTCGACGAGGCAAGGGCCGAGATCCCTTCACCGGGAGTGACCCCTTGGACAGAAGTTTACGTCACGGTAATAACTTCACTATAGTTGATTACGTTTTGCTTTGCATCGTGGTATTCAGTTGGAATATCCTGCACCTCATTCAACGGGGAACGAGCCGAGATCCCTTCACCGGGAGTGACCTCTTTAGCAAAGGTTTTCGCCACTATATTTATAAAAAGCTATCCGGTTCCTTCAATGATATAAAGTTCATTACGTTAAAGGTTTTTCGCCAAAAACCATTCGTAGCCCTCCGTCATTTCAGACGGGTAGCACTTAGTATTCATGCTATATTTGTTGACCTTCGTCAAGGCATAGTGAATGGTAGCTGCTTGTTACCTTTCTGTTGCATAGATAGATGCGTTGGTCTGAGAAAGTCGTACAACCTTGTTGACCTTCGTCAAGGGCTTGTACAGGTGGGTTCAAATTAACCTAGACAATGACGGGTAGAACTTGACATGTGACTTATGATTTGTTGACCTTCGTCAAGGTCATAAGAGCATGGGGTAAAAATCACATCGGGAGTTTCTAAAGAAACTGAAACTTGCCAGATATGCGCATAACTTCTGGAGTGTGATAACGTGAGTGGATTCCATTACGTTATAATGCGATGATAGTTGGATCCCGATTCCTACTGATGAGTTGGTTTACTCCTCGGGTGATCCCGACTAATTCTTCTTTCAGGCTTGGAGGAGAATTTGAGGATACAGTGGGAGGTTTCCTGATTAGATAAAGTGATAACCATTCTGATCTATGTTAGAGTGCACGCAGAGTGTTTCTTTTCTCTCTCTCTTTGGTAGCGACCATGGCCCGACCCTTGACTATGACTCAGTGACCAAGTTAACCGAACCTTCTTAAAACACTGGCTTTTGGATTGTCAGAGTTGCATACCTCATTGCCACTCCTACTTTTACCTTTTTCTCCGGAACATTTCGTATCACTACGAACATCCAATTCCATTGGATAAATCCATCGTATGGTTATATATGAACTCGAAGGAACTTCTTCGAGGATGGATTCTGGTTCTGGAGAGAATGAATAGGACTATTCAGTTGTCCTTTCCTTTTACCTTCTCTCAGGTTGTGAGGGCTCCTAGGATTAGGAGAGAGTACACCTATTACGCTTATTGGATAGTCTTCTTCCAAACCATATGAAGGTGCCGAAAGGTAGGGAATGAAGAAAGCCGATTAGCCTGAGTGAGGTGTACAGAAGGTAATAAGTAAAGACAAATAAAGGGATTAGAAAGAAGGCAAAGTAAAATGCGACTGCTATCATTCACGACCAAACCAAGTATTTCATCGCCACTCCTATTTCACCTTTGCATTTCTCTAGAACACCCTGTATCACTACGAAGATCCACAGTTTATTGGATAATCCATCGTATGGTTATATACGAACTCGAAGGAACTTGTTCCAGTTCGGGGATGGATTCTGGTTCAGGGGAAATGAGAATAAGGTTTATTCAGTTTTCTTTTATCTTTACCTTCTCTCGCGCTGCGAGTGCTCCTAGGATTAGGACAGTACACCCTTTATGCTTATTGGATAGTCTTCTTCCAAACCATAGGCTGGTGCCGAACTATAGGGAAGGAAGAAAACCATTTATCCTAACGATGGTGTACAGAAGGTAACGACTAAAGACATATAAAGGGTTTGGAGAGATGGGAAAGAAATATATGGTTACAGTCATGAATCTGGTAATAGAAGAGGCATTACTAGGAATACCCGGATACCCCTACGAAACACTTTAATGTTTCAATTTCACTGTGTATTGTTAACAGAAAACTGATTTCCCAATTAGCCCTTGCTCCAGGGTAAGTATTTACCAGGTTTGATTCTCACATCTGTATAGTTTTACAGATGATGAGTGGGAATAAGTAATTGGGAATTACGTGATCATCCTCATTATATCGAGATTTGTTGTAATTGGTGATATTTGAGGAAATCGTCTGGCTTGTTTGCCGGACGGCAAATATTTGATTTTGAATATCTGTTGTTATGCACCAATTTCAAATTTTATATCTGTACGTTTATTTTTATAAAGTGAGATATAACTTTTTGAAATTATGTTCATGACATTTACCTATATCAGTTGATGGTTAGGTAAGGAGCATTAAACAGCTGTGTAATTCTTCATAACCATAGTTCACTTTTCAACCTACAACGCACAGGATTTGAGTTATTCAACTCAGGGGACTTATACAAAGTATTGTATGTTGTCCAGTGTCCATTAGGAAAGAGGGGTTGGTCCTCGTACTATATTCTGTGTACTTGTGACTTCTCTAGTTCTTAGACATGTGTTTCGTAGAAATACAAGGTCCACGTTTTGAGAAGTTATAGGTATATGAATAAAGTAGAGAACCAGGTGTCGCAAGTATCAGGATTCTTCAAGGTGATCGAAGATGTAGATACTTGTGTATGGTATTCAATTGATAGTAATGGTTTTGAGAAACTTGTTTCTCTTTCAGGTTACTCATAATTGGATGCACTCCTAAGCTGAGTAATGCTGATCGGCCTCCCTCCATTTAGTTGACATGCACTGGAGACAACTACATGATTTGAATCTGGTTCCAATTAAATCAGTGCCTTTGTTTCTATATTAGATATAGAATTGCTCATATCTTAACGATGTTAAGGTATATGGAGTTTTTCGGCTTATGCTTAAAACCAGACTCTGGATAACTCAAGGCACATTTCTGTAATGGCTGTTTGTGGGTTGACCCGGGCTGTGACGAGGGTTTACTTTCTACCATCTGGAAGATCAATAGTGATATTGTTCTTGACTCACCATAGTTTTAATAAAAATGGATTTTTTTTCAGAAAACAGTAGTGGGAGTATCGTAGAACTGGAAGTGATTCCAGAACCACAAACGATTACTGAAAATTTGATAAGAACCTAAAGATTCAATCAGGTTTGATATTCCATTAGCCACTCTGCAGATATGGTGGGTAACGTCAGGCACCCGACAGGTACTCCAGTAGCCTCAAAGACGGTGACAGGGAGGTTCTTGTTTACCCAGACTTGACACTACTGTTGTTCCAGGCTATGAGACCCAGTAGGAGGATGAGTATAGCATCGTTCTATAGTTTACTTTAGAAGTGCACGTGTATATGATTCTGCCAGAGGGTTGTTGTGGTCAGTGGGAGCAGTGGGAGCAGCGGGAGCATAGTGGACAAGTAGCTTGTGTCTATTTATAGGCTAGAGCAGATATAGCGGAGATAGATCATCTATTTTTGATGTGACAGTTATAGATTTGACATCATCAGAATATGGGATGGATCTGTTAAGAAAGTAGTAGGGTGTGATATCTTGGTATTTGGATGACATACACAGAGTAGGAAGTGAAATTACTATACTACGATCGGTTATACTGTGGTTGTCACACAGTGGTTTCTCTACATAGGATATGGATATTATATCAGATATTCTGGCTACTAGATCTATGGTTTTAGATCTAGATTTGGGTAGTTTCCCAATCTGGGTACTTAGACAGCATTCTAGAGGTGTTTTAGAATGGACGACTCCCGGCACGGTAGTATACCTGCAGATGATGGATTCACCCTCTCTAAAGGTGTCTTACAAACTAAAGGGGATAGGGATGTGCATGATTGGCATATCACTTGCTTAGGCAATTTAGTCAATCATGAGATGTCAAGTACCACACCAGATGTTGTTTTTTGCACTAAATGCAATAAGTTGATATTAATCCAATCCTGGAGAAACATTCGGAAGCAGTTTTAGAACATACGTTGATATTCTAGGGATTTGATAACGGCAGCCTCTTTCGGGAGACGGTTATCATTCCAGGCTTCCAAGGTGACCTGGATGACAGAGTGACAGACAGAGTTATAGTTTTTCCCTTTGACGAGGGGAAGTAGTTTGGACAGGTGGTCCAAGCGGATACTGAGGGAGGCATGGCGCATGATACTGATTAAGTTCAGTTGGCGATACAGTCTAAGATGTTTGGATTTGAAGTTCATTTATGAACTAGGTCCCATCAGATATCCAGACATATTCTAAGACAGGTATTGCTCATTTCGGGAGATGGATTTCTCCGCGAACTTGAGATAAAGAGAGACATAGAAAGAAACATCAGGGCGGATCCACTCACTAAGGCTATTCCTCGAATGCAATAGTTTTACAAACGAGTTTTGTGAAACTGATTAGTAAAGGACTTGGGTGTTCGGGATCACACGGGCTGTGAGTATGTGACATCGCAATAATTAGACTTGAGTGCAAGTAGGAGATTGTTGGATATAGTGCCCTCAAAGTCAATTATTGGATCGCAGGCACGTGATTGCAATGATTGAGGGAGGACCTATGCCGGTATGACAGTCTTACTCAAGATGATAGTATGCTATCTGGTTTATCTTTATTATCATGTACATGCTTTAGGTAACATTACAGGCCACTATTACACGTTGATAGACCCTTAGGATTCTTGCTTGACTACCAGCAGTATGATGGCAATCATATACGTGAGAGTTGGGTAGTCTATAAGCACATCCTTAAAGTGGTCCCTAGTCATGGGAGTTTCGAGACTGGGCATCGATACTCCATTAGTAGACTAGTGTATACAGTCGAGACCCCGACGAGGTCCGATGGCCAGTCTCACAAGCCATTGGTGTTAGTTGGTTCACCTAAGATGTATACAGGTGCTCATTGGGTTATGAGTACACCGGACAGGACTCGCCGGGAACATGCTAGATGGTATTATACTTGACGTCAGATAGCAGTTCCCTGGTGACATGTGTACAGGTGAGTTCATCGACCTGAGATCTTCACTTGTCTCGTGTGAGTTCCCACTGTGCTTTGATTACTACCCTACCATGACTCAAAGGAGTCGTGCAAACAGGTTATAGTTGGGTACAGTCCCGAGCCATATGGAGGCATTGAGCGGATCGGCAGGGGTTTCGTTTCTACCGGTATTGGGGGTGAGATCGCGCTGTGTCTAGTAGAGCCATTACACGAAGTCCTTGGCCAAGGCAGGAGATTTACTTGTAGGTATTCCAGTAGAATCTCAGGGTTTTCTGGGCTACACTCTGACACAACTTGTACCGCTTTTGGGGGACTGACTTTTACCAACCCCCTAGGCCCGACATGCGATACTCATAGATGAACGGACCGGACTGTACGGATATTGTCACTGACAGGCTCAGTATGGTGTTAGGACGAGTTCGCTCATCGGCCTCCCTTTTGGTCAATACCTGGTAGCCCGTTACGTACAGATAGTACCACTGGCGTGCTATGGTTAAATCCACAGCCAGTGTATTGACGAGTCTTTAGAGTTCCCTACAGACAGTTTCTCAAGTTTCAGGTGAAACGTTGTAGAGGCCGTATGGTATTATGGCAGAGTTTGATCATATACGTGCAGTCGTTCACGGATCATGATCGGACGGATCATACTAGTGGTCTTTGGTTTAAGCCGGATCCTAGTAATAGATTTGTTGGATTACTTTAGTCTCATCGCATTTGCATTAAGTAGGAATGCGGATGCAGGTATGTATATACAGGTGAGGGGTATCCTTGTGATCCGTCACGAGTTTACTTTAGTAGATGTCATTCTCTTTTTATTGTGGTAAGCATTTGGATAAATGTTTACATATGGAAATTGTGAGCTCAAAGTCATGATGAGTAGCATTTATTGTGACACATGCATAGGTGATGACTTATGGTCTCTTTATTTGTGCATATGTCACATTTTGGATTGATTTGGTGTGTTGAAATGATAAGAGGAAAGAGGGAGGGCAACCATGAGGCAAGGGGTTAGCTCTTGGATTATGATTCTAACTCACTCTCATTATCATTCCAACACAAAAGAAAAAGAAAAGGCTCTTCTTCTCTTTTCTTCTCTTGAGCTCACTACTTCCACCATGGCATCATCTTCAACCTCCATCCATACACTCTCATGCGTTGAGAATCAATGGATGCTTGAGACAAAGTGATCACACACATTCTCTACTTCACCTTGGACACGTCGGCTAGCAAACTTCGTGTCCGAGTTGCTTCGGTTCGAAGCGGGAGCCCGTAAAAGGATTCATCGACGTGGTGCCCTTTCCAACGAGGAGATTGAAGATCGAGCGAGATCGGACATGCCGCAAGGAGCTAAAGATGGTGGTTAAAGACCGAAGGACAAGGATCGATCGGTATAGCTTTTCTAACCCTCTTTAGATTGCTAGTTTAATGTTAATGGTTCGATCCGGGAAAAAGTCAATGTTAGGGCCAGTTTCAAGTTTATGAAAAGTTTTTTCTCCGCGTTTTGGCCTCGGATTGACGGTCGGGGCGCTACCGTAGACTTACATTTTATACAGGCTCAAAATACAATACGGACCTCCTAGTATATCCAATATTTCTTATGTTATCTTCTGCTGCTAATATTCTGTGATGTGATCACTTTATATGTTTGAGACAAATGCTTTATTATTGAATATATGATATATAATAAACGTTGCTTATCTTTTGCACCAGCGCTAGTCCCACCCCGGTATTCCGTTAGTTAAGTAACCTAACGGTGCATAACGGGACACTGTGGCGAATGCAGATGACATAAGCGTACGTTGTATTTTCGTTTCTTCTGTGATGCTTAGGAAGCATAAATGATGGGACGTCGTTAATGAGATTAATGAAAGAAAAGAAACCTAAAAGATGTTGTAGAATCAAATTTTTAAAAAAGGGTAGCTCTAGTTTTTGCTTTGCATAGCGGTATTCCTTGTAGAATATCCAGCACCTTAATCAATAAGGAAAGAGCCGAAATCCATTCACCGGGAGTGCCCTCTTTAGCGAAACTAGCAGATTCTACAACTCACTCGGTTTTGTTTTTGATTGCTTCTATAGTTCTTGCTTTGCATAGCGGTATTTGTGAAATATCCTGCACCTTATTCGATAAGGAAAGAGCCGAGATCCCCTCACCGGGAGTGACCTCTTTAGCGAAACTAATAAAAGCCTCAAAAACACTCTACAGCGATATCAAGTTCATTACGCAAAAGGTTTTCATAAAAACCTATCGTAGCCCTCCGTCATTTCAGATATGTAATATTTAGTATTTGTGCTGCTGTAGTTTGGCCTCCGTCAAGGCGTAGTGTACGGTAGTTGATTAGTACTTATCTGTAGCATGAGATGCGATTGGATTAGGGTACTCGTACGGCGTTGTTTGGCCTTCTTCAAGGGTTGTGCGGGTGGGTCTGATTCAATCAGAAAATGACGGGTTGAACTTGACTAGCGCCTTATGGGTAGTTTGGCCTCCGTCAAGGTCATAAGACGCTATGGGTAAAAAGTATTATCGGGAATTTCAAGTGTTGAAATTTTCAATGAGATTGCATACCTTATATGAGATAGATGGATCCCGATACCCACTGATAGTAAGAGTAACTCCTGGGAGAGTTTTACAGATGAAAATTAGCCAATCAAGTAAGTGTCTAGAAAGGTGTTAACGAGGTTATACCTATGGTAAAACGAGGTTTATTTTAATTAGGAACGTGCGAAAGCACGGGGAACCTCTCTCAAAGTACCAACACTGACATGGCTGAAAGATTGGCGAACTTGTAAGGTGTAATTAATCCCGGCTAGTCTTACCTTTTAGGGTTTGAAGGAAGATTTGATGAAAACGGTGGGAGCCATGCTGATTAGATAAGATAATAACCAATCTAATCTTGCAAGAGCATACGCTAAAGTGTTTTCTTCTCTCTCTCTCTCCAGGTAGCGACCATGTCAAGCCTTAATCAAGATAATAATATGGATGTATTGACCGAACCCACTTGTGATACTGGGAAGGGGAACGTTGGTTCCGTTCTTTCTTATAATTGTTATAAGACTGAGCAGGAAATAGAGGAATATCCTGAATCCCACGCTGCCCAAACGAAGAATAAACATGTTGATGCATCTTCTCCGGGTGTGTTAGTTATCGAGAACTGTTTCTCGGTTCACTCTACGTCCTGGGTATTAGATACCGGATCGGGATCCCACATATGTAATATATTTCATGAGCCATGAAAAGGTAGAGAACTGGAAGAGGGTGATCATTCCGTAAGAGTAGGGCATGGTGCAAATGTTGCAGCCAAAGCAGTTGGCGAATATCACCTTGTATTACCAAATGGTAATACATTAATTCTGAACGAATGGTATTACATACCGACCCTGATATGCAATCTTATATCAGTTTCTTTATTAAGTAAAAAAGGATATAATTTTGTAGTACATGATAATGTTATGAACATCTTCCTGAATCAAAAGTTGATTGGATCAATCTCGTTAAATAATGGCATATACGTTCTAAATCAAACCACAGTTCTTAACATACAAAACATACACAAGAGGAAGAGTTCAGAAATGAACGAATCCTTCTTGTGGCATTGTAGACTAGGTCATATCAATGCGAGACGACTAGCTAAGTTGCATAAGGATGGATATTTGAATTCGTTTGAATTTTCATCTTATGACAATTTCCAGTCATGTCTCAAAGGGAAGATGACCAAAACTCTGTTTAGTGGACACGGAGAAAGAGTTACGGAACTCTTGGGACTGATACATAGTGATGTATGTTGTCCCATGTCTACACATGCCAGGAATGGTTCCTCGTACTTCATTACATTCACTGAGGGTCTCTCAAGATACGGACATGTGTTCCTGTTGAAATACAAGTCTGAAGCTTTTGAGAAATTCAAAGAATATAAGCACGAAGTCAAGAACCAAACGGGTAAAAGAATTAAGATCCTTCGATCTGATCGAGGAGGAGAATACTTGAGCATTAAGTTCCTGGACTATCTAAAAGAGAATGGGATTCTCTCTCAGCTTACTCCTCCATATACACGATAACACAACGGTGTATCGGAACGGAGGAATCATACCCTATTAGATATGGTGCGCTCTATGATGAGCACCGCTTAGTTTCCTATTTCCTTTTGGGGTTATGCGCTGGAGACAGCAGCATACCTATGGAATAGAGTTCCAACCAAATCAGTGTCTACTAATCCATATAAGATATGGAATGGGAAGAGGCCATGTCTTAATTTTATTCAGATATGGGGTTGTCTGGCCTATGTGAAAATACAAAATCCGGACAAGCTCAAAGCAAGGTCTGTTATGTGCAAGTTTATTGGATATCCCAAGAATTCGCGAGGGTATATCTTCTACCACTCCGAAGAACAAAAGGTGTTTATTTCTCGACATGCCACCTTTTTAGAAAATGGTTTTCTTATGAAAGAAATTAGTGACAATGAGGTCGAACTGGAAGAGCTTCCAGCTATACAAACTACGACAGAAGATTTGGTAGAACCAAAGGATTCAGTAGTTCCCGACGAACCTCAGCCGCTCCGCCGATCTAGTAGGGTTCCTCACCCACCAGATAGATACTACGGGTTTCTCATTGATGGTGGGAGCGATGATTGCATCATGGAAGATGATGACCCAACTAGTTTCGAGCAGGACGTCATGAGTGGTGACTCTGTGAAATGGCTGGATGCAATGCGATCTGAGATGGAATCTAGGTACACCAACAAAGTATAGAATTTGGAAGATGCTCCTGATAGGGTAAAACCCATTGGGAGCAAATGGATCTTTAAGAAGAAACTTGGTGTAGATGGAAAAGTTGAGACTTTCAAAGCTAGACTTGTTGCAAAAGGTTTTCGTCAACGACCAGGTGTGGATTATGATGAAACCTTTTCTCCAGTGGCTATGCTTAAGTCCATCCGGATCCTACTTGCCATTGCTGCATACCATGACAACGAAATCTGGCCAATGGATGTTAAGAATTCCTTTCAAAATGGTGATTTAGAAGAGTACGTGTACATGACTCAGCCAGAGGGCTTCGTAGACAGCGGGAGCAGCGGAAAGGTGTGAAAGCTACTTAAATCCATCTACGGGTTAAAGCAGGCATCGTGGAGTTGGAACATCTATTTTGATGTTGTAGTCAAAGAGTTTGACTTCATCAAGAACGCAGATGAACCTTGCATATATAAGAAGGTGGCAGAGAGTAAGGTTGTCTTCCTCGTATTGTACGTGGATGACATACTCTTGATAGGAAATGATATTCCTATGCTGCACTCGGTCAAGCTCTTCTTATCACAAAGATTCTCAATGAAAGATCTAGGTGATGCCTCCTGCATCTTGGGGATTAACATATATAGAGATAGATCTAAACGGATACTGGGATTGTCCCAATCCAGGTACATTGACACCATACTAAAGAGGTTTAGTATGGAGGAATCCAAGTGTGGGAATTTACCCATGATCTCGGGACTCACTCTCTCCAAAGAGATGTCTCCTAAGACTGATTTGGAAAGAGGTCACATGCAAGGGATACCCTATGCTTCGGCAGTAGGCTCTATAATGTACGCGATGCTATGTACCGGACCTGATGTAGCATACTCACTAAGTGTAGTGAGTAGGTATCAAGCAGATCCAGGAGAGAGTCACTGGACAGCTGTGAAGAACATTCTCAAGTACTTGAGAAGGACTAAAGAGATGTTCTTGGTGTATGGTAATGGAGAACTCCAGGTGGAGTCCTTTACCGATTCGAGCTTCCAGAGTGATAAGGACGACTCTAAGTCACACTCAGGATTTGTCTTTACCTTCAATGGAGGAGCGGTTTGTTGGAAGAGTTCCAAACAGAAAACCGTGGCAGACTCGACGATGGAGGCTGAATACATCGCTGCCAATGATGCTGCAAAAGAGGTCGTCTGGATGAAGAAGTTCATAAACGAACTTGGTGTGGTTCCGTCCATCGAGCATCCAATACCTTTGTATTGCGATAACAATGGAGCTGTGGCTTTGGCCAAGGAACCCAGGTCCCATCAGAGATCAAGGCATATTCTGAGGCGGTATCACCTGATCCGGGAGATAGTTGATCGCCAGGAGATCAAGATCAGGAGAGTTGACACGAAGGACAACACTGCGGATCCACTCACGAAGGCCATACCCCATATACAATTTGAGAAACTCTTCGGGATGTTGGGTATGAGTTACTACAACAGCTGGCCTTAGTGCAAGTGGGAGATTGTTAGTTATGTATATGCCCTAGAGGCCATTATTGTACATATGATGTATATTATAGTGGATGCTTGGATATATATAGAGAGGACTTTCTTGCTCGATATGATAGGATGTGTACTTGAATACTAGGACTATGATGGAGATCATACTAATGGGTCCAGGGTAGTCCAAAAGTACATCCTATAATTGTTCCTTGTCGAGGGTGTTTCGAGACAGGGTATCGATACTCCAGAGTAGACTAGCGTATACGCTTCTTGACCCATATGATAGGCGTTGGATGATCCCACATCCATTGGTGTTTGATATCAAAGATGGTATACGGGTGCTCAGTGGAGATTGGGTACACTGAACGGACTCGTCGAGAACTCCTTGTTGGTATTATACCTATCTTCAGATAGCAGTTCTCTGGTGACACTGGTACAGGTTAGTCTGTAGACCCAAGATCGTCATAGAGACTTGTGTGATTCCCACCATGCTTTGATTTCCACCTTATCACGTTCAAGAGAACGTGCCAAACGGTGGCTTTTGGGTACAGTCCCGAATCACATGGAGGCAATGAGCAATAGGAAGGGTTTCGTCTCTCCCGGTATTGGTGGTTGATATTGCGATGTGCTCGATTGGCTAAACTGGAAGTCCCTGACCAGGGCTGATATGGAGATCTACTGGTAAGTGTTATCAGTAGTTTCTCGACCCGTTATGAGCTTCACATCGGCATGACTTATCGGTTACTAGGGTCTGACGTTCACCACCCCTAGACTGGATATGCGACATATCAGATGAAGAGACTGGACTGTACGGTAGTGTTACAGATTGGATTCGCAGGATAATGAGCAGGCTTGCTTGTTGATCTTCTGATCGTTCAATACCCGGGTGGCTGTTACCTTTACCAGACCGCTTGCGGCTTGTGGGTGTTTGATAAGATCATCACCTATTGCCGGCGTATTGACGAGTCTTTAGAGTCCTATATAGTGGTTTCCCGGTTCATGCAAAACGGAGTAGGAGCTCATATGTGATATGTGCGGGACCGAGATTAATGCGCGTATGTGATACCGCATTCTATTCTCGCGACTTATGACATTGGTCGGTTATATGTGATATAGCCGGGCTATCGGATCAAGTGTTGATTCGATAAGTTGTTGCATTAGGTATTAGTCTGTTATATGTGATATAGCCGGTTTATTAAATCAAGTGTTGATTTAATAGTTTAATATAGAATTATATATTTGGTATATTAACATACAATAATGTAACGTTTTAGAAATTGTTATGCGAATTTTTCCGTTTTAGGGTAAAATAGTCGGTGTTTTCCGTTTTAACCCGATTGTGATCAAACCTCTGTACAAACATGGCTGCGCCTAGTTTAGCTAGAATAGTGCTAGTGCGCGGGCTTTGGGTGTCAATGGGAAGTTTTGATTCACATAGAATTTTTTCCCTAATTAAATATTATTTTAATATGTTATTTACGAACTTAATTAATGGTAATTACATTTTGGGTTGGGTTAAGTACTTCTAATTTGAGTCATTGCTAATTTAATCACTAGATATTTTCTTAATCAAAACCATCCATCAAATATCTAGATATTTTTGGCAAAAGGATTAAATTTTTAAAAGAAAAGAAAAGAAAGAAAAGGTGGAATTTGCTTTAAATGAGCATTAATTGAATTTTGCTAGAACTTTCTTCACAATTTACACAAAATACCCCCCTCCACTATTTGGCCGAGCCCCCCCTCCCATGTCCGTCCTAATCTTTTCCTTAGCTCATTTCTTCATTCTAAGCTCTCAAAATTCTTCAAAAAATCCTAAAATAAATCGACAAATTCGAAAATAAAACTTAACCCATCATTTCCCTTTACTAAACTAGCATGGTCCTCAAGAAAAACTTGATCTTTGGAGCCAAAAGTTGATGAATCTAGTTGCTAGATTTTGTTCTTGAGAGGTATAATTTCAAACCCTAATTCTTATTTGTTATGCTAAAATCATTAATTTAGCTAACTAATTGGTTAATATAGCTTTAAACTCTTGTTTAATTCATTCATTATAATTTTAAAGAAGTTCAAGATAGTGTTTAAACTTGATGAATGGGTAAAAGGTTAATTGAAGATTAGGAAAACTTAACCTAGTGGGAATATGATAATTGTTATTAATTCGTAATTTGACAAATGAAGTTTTAGCTTACTAGGTTTTACTAAAATCTATTTGGGCGAGTTTAAAAATATGGAGGTGGTTTCGATAACTTAGTTAAGCTATTTTAAGATATTTGAAATCGCTAGAATTGTGTTAGCTTTAGACTTGCGCAAATTATGCGATAAGTTGCTTACTAGGTTTCGGAGTATTTTCGATGTGGGTTCAATTGGTCGTTGCGAGGTTGTATCTATTATATTTCTCGTATTTTATTGTGTTGTGTTTGCGCAATCGGGACGATCGAAATCTAGACTTGGTGTTGCGTAGATTAGCGACCCTAGTTAGGGTTTTTACCGATGTCGTGCGCGTTTTGTGCGCTAGGTGCGCAGTGTAATTTCTTGGGAGTTATCCTTGCGTTTCGTTATCTTTGCGTCGGCGTAGGATATTTAGCTTATGTGATGTGATTGTGAAATTTTAGGATCGCAAGCGGGGACTTCGGACGCTGAGAATAAAGGGAAGCAGGTGGTCGGATTTTAGTAGCTCAAGATCATCGGTGAGTAGATTTAACATCTACGGGGAAATCGCCCGTATAGCGATATGCGTCAGGGCTGGATTATGATATGATAGATGCATGTTATTCGTATATGAGTTGATTGCATATGAACGTCATTGCATAGTATTACCTGTTGTACCTTGACTTATACCTTTTGTACACAACACCTTACTGACGGTTCATGTTGCACGATCACTAATTTGTATGCTACACCCAAACCGTTGGTAATTGCCATGACACGCACAACCCACATACATACGTGATATTGTATTGGATAGGGATAATTGAGATAGTGACTCTTATTCCATTATGCATATGAGATAGAGCTAACGCTTTTACATACGTGATATTGTATTGGATAGGGATAATGGAGGTAGTGACCCTTATTCCATTTCACGTATACCTTGCTATAGCTACTTGTACATCATGCATACATACTGATATGTAAACCCACATACCTGTTACAGCTATATGTACATCATGCATACATATTGACAGGTACACCAACACATTTTGCTATAGCTGCATATACCCCTAAGTGGTATTGTATTGACATGTGATATTGAGACATTGATTATTATACTATTTCGCTTATGGAATGCATCTTACATACTTGCTTACATGTAAATACTTATACCTTGCTAAGGTTACATGTACACCTCATATGATGCTGCACTTGATTTCGGAGGATTTGGGAACCGCATGATATATTTTAAAGCTGGATTTATTTAAAAGAGCGGTTTTCCCTTGATATGCCCATATTGCTGTTTTATTTTGCATATATCAGTTTTCATGCGATTTATGGATTTGAGAACCGTGGGGGTATTTCAAGAAACTATGTATCGTTTGAAAACCCAGTTTCTCTTGATATGAAATTTTAGTGCGTCCACCATGAGATTTCTCGGTTCCGAGATTTGTGATATTTACCCAATGCGAGGAGTGAGTCGGCCGTATGTGGCTACATGGTGGAGCTCGGTATGGTTCCCCACGGTAAGAAGTTCGCAGATAATAGGAGATGAGCCTGGAAGGCTGGGCAAGTAACTACCGGTGATAATATTTGGACTCGGCGGTTATCGTGGGGATACCGACCGGAGTAATGTACGACATGTCATCAGGGCCAGTCGTAGGGACGGCGCCTGAGATATGAGGATTTACGTGTCGATGCTAGACACGGGTTTCATGATTTTTCGTATCGTCGGTGGACATACGTGGTTGATATCTTCATATATTTACATGCATATATTTTCATGATGTTTTCGGGTGTCGATGTTTGACACTCAGGTTCTATGAGACTTACAGAATATGAAGGCCAAACCGAGGATGTGGTGCCTGAGGATTTTGGGATTTGATGTGTCAGTGAGGGACACTAGGGTTTTTCCATGCTGATGATTTTGCATGAGGTTTTATTATATCATCCCACCCACTTAGGATTATTTTGATGCATTGCTTCATGTAGTTGTAGTACCCTGATGATGTACCTTTACATAACTGTTGCATATTCATATTGCCATACTTATGCTATCAGATTACATGTGATAGATCTATCGATGTTCGTACATACTTGCGATTACAGTATGATGTTATTTTCTATTCACGAGTTGGAAACTCACCCCCGTTGTGCCACAGTGTTTTGCAGGGTTTACCCTCAGAGTTGTCGTGGCAGGGCGTCTTATTATCTCTACTTTTGAGGATACCACTAAGGTTGGCTGTGAGGCCTTTGCTTTTAAGTTGGTTTGCGGTTATCCATTTTGTACATTGTACATCTTTTTGTTGGACCTAGTATTCTCCATCTACCACTTCTTGTATTTGACTTAGAGACGAGTTTTGAGGTTTCGGTGTTGTTTATATTTTGGTGACTTTGGGTGCCGTGCTCGTGGGAGCCGGTATTGTTATAAAGTTTTTACCTCCCTATGTTGTTTTCATTTATTTTTATTCACTACGGCGTCGTATATATGTTGTGGTGGTTGTCTCCGCCGTTTGGCGTGATTTGCTCCCGTTTGGGATGCTTTTATTTATATTATATGTTGTATCCGTTTTCGGGGTTAGTTTTTACAAAGGAGGTGCTGCCGAAATTTTCAAGAAAGAAAACTAAAGTTAAAGATTTTACTTGAAATCTTCCGAATGTTTTAAGCTATGTTTTTCTCCGATTATCCAGTTTTGGGTGGTTTAGATTTCTGGGTTTCGGCTTACTTAAGTTGCGTACGCCTGTTGACGTTACGTAGTTTAAGTGCCGGTTACGGGCCTAACTTTTAGGTCGTGACAAAGTTGGTATCAGAGCGCTAGGTTTTACCTTTCGGAGTGTAGGATAACCGTGGTATGATGGAGTAGGTAGCTTAAGCAGAGTAACATAGCGTGTGTATGTTCCGTGGCATACTTACGACACGGTACTCAGCCTGTGTGACCTTAGGAATTATTGATTGAAATTCTTCCGTAGTTTATATACATTCTTGTGATTCGATTTCCGTGTCCATATCGAATCTTGTTTCAATTTCCAGACTATATGCCGCCGAAGACTATGAGGGCACAGAGAGCGGCCACGAGTGCCGAGGTCAGAGTCGACTCGTCTAAGGTGAGGACTGACCAGGGCGGTACGCCTGTTGTACCGGAGCACACTATGTTTGGGGCTGGTATGCAGGACCTGCGCCAGATGATGGGGTCTTTAGTTGAGGCCATTCGAGCGCAGGGGCAGGCAGTTGTTCCACCCGTTGCAGGGACCATGATGGTACCTACTGTTCCGGCAGTCGCGGTTACAGCTCCAGAGGTTATCACCGTGTCACTGACAGAGTTCATGAGGCTGAGGCCTCCGGTTTTCACAGGCACGGATGCAGCTAAGAAACCGCAGTCGTTTATCGACCGGATGGCCAGGATTTGTCGTTTGCTCCGATGCTCCGACGAGAGATGGGTGGAGTTCGTGAGCTTCCGTCTGGAGGGTCTGGCCCAGAAGCGGTGTGAGTCCTTGGAGAGGGGTAGAGCCACAGGTCTTGCTCCTATGACCTGGGCTGAGTTTGTGACCGTGTTTCTCGCCCATTTTCTTCCACCGAGCGTCAGGATCGTCATTCTGAGTCATCGGTTATTCTGGAACCGAAGAGGGCTCGTACTGGTATAGCAGTCCGGAGGTAGAGGTTTAGACCCCGAGACAAAGTTCGTTCAGGCACGGGGAGTAGCAGAGATACGGGACGTGGCCAGTTGTTCAGCGCTTTTTCCATGGAGGGTCAGCAGTCGACGCGTGGGTGTTTTGGGTGTGGCAGTTTACAGTATCTCATTAAGGATTTTCCCAAGATACGCCAGAGAGGGACAGGCGTACCCCAGGTTACCTTAGCACCTTCTCCACCTCAGAGAGCGTTGCCTCTTATGCCTGTTGTTGCGCCGCGTCAGACTCCTGCTCAGAGAGGTCGTGGTAGCGGTGGTTTCGTGCCGAGAGGACGAGGTGACGGAGGCAGAGGACAGCCAGTAGCCGGTAGAGGGCAGGCTCGGGTTTTTGCCTTGACACACCAGGACGCGCAGGCGTCCAATGAAGTGGTTTCAGGTATCCTTTCTGTATATTCCTTTGATGCACATGTTCTTTTTGATCCGGGATCTACCCATTCGTATGTTTATATGCACTTCGTGCCGAGGTTAGGCCGCGAGTCATATTTGCTAGATCAGCCGCTTGTCGTGACTACTCCTGTTGGAGAGTCGTTTGTTGCGCGACACATGTTCCGGTCGTGTGCTGTCCGTATAGGAGACAGAGATCTGTCTGTCGACTTGATCCTTCTGAAGATGTTGGACTTCGACGTTCTGCTGGGCATGGACTGGTTAGCTACTTGCTATGCGTCCGTGGACTGCCGCGAGAAGACAGTTAGGTTTTGTTTTCCCGGCGAGTCAGTGTTTGTTGTGCAGGGGGACCATGGTGCCGCCCCTCACAGTTTGATTTCTGTCCTTTGCGCTAGTCGGCTTTTGAGGAGAGGATGTCGGGGATTCTTGGCTATCATTCATGATACTGGAGCCATAGTGAAATCGTTGGACCAGGTTCCTACCGTGCGAGAGTTTCCCGACGTCTTTCATGATGAGTTACCTGGGTTGCCGCCAGAGCGCGATATTGAGTTTTGCATTAATCTGATTCCCGGCGCGGAGCCTATTTCTATACCGCCTTATCGGATGACTCCGGCGGAGCTTAGAGAGCTTAAAGATCAATTGCAAGAATTTCTTTATAGGGGACTTGTGCGTCCGAGTGTTTCGCCGTGGGGATCTCCTGTTCTGTTCGTCAAAAAGAAAGACGGCAGTTTGAGCTTGTGTGTGGATTATCGTCAATTGAACCGAGTTACGGTGCAGAATAGCTATCCTTTACCTCGCATTGACGATTTATTTGATCAGTTCCAGGGTGCGAAACATTTTTCTAAGATTGATTTGCGTTCGGGTTATCATTTGTTGCGGGTTCGGAATGATGACATTCCGAAGACTGCTTTTCGTACGCGCTATGGGTATTATGAGTTTTTGGTGATGTCGTTCGGACTCACCAATACGCCAGCAGCGTTCATGGATCTGATGAACCGGATTTTCAGGCCGTTCCTCGACCAGTTTATTATTGTGTTTATTGATGGCATATTGGTCTACTCTAGGAGTCGTGAGGAGCATGAGTAGCACTTGAGGATTGCTTTGCAGATATTGAGAGAGCACCATCTGTATGCTAAATTCTCAAAGTGCGTGTTTTCGCTTGATAGAGTTGACTTCTTGGGTCATGTGGTGACGGGTGACGGTGTTCTTGTAGACCCGAGGAAGATCGAGGCTGTGCAGCTTTGGCCCAGACCTGTATCGGTGACTGAGGTCCGCAGCTTTTTGGGCTTAGCTGGTTATTATCGTCGTTTTGTATAGGATTTCTCGAGTATCGCTGCACCGCTGACTGGACTGACCCGGAAGGGGGTTCCTTTTCTTTGGACTGATGCGTGCAAGCAGAGTTTTCAGCTGCTGAAGACTCAGTTGACGACAACACCAGTTCTATCTTTGCCTTCTGGAACGGGCGGCTATGTTGTTTACAGTGATACTTCTCTAGTGGGGCTCGGTTGTGTATTGATGCACCATGATAGAGTGATTGCTTATGCTTCTAGGCAGCTGAAGCAGCACGAGCAGAATTACCCCACTCACGATCTTGATATGGCAGCGGTGGTCTTTGCGTTGAAGATTTGGAGACAGTACTTGTACGGGGAGTCATGTCAGATCTTCACAGATCATAAGAGCATGAAGTATATCTTCCAGCAGCGGGATCTGAATCTGCGAAGGAACCGTTGGATGGTGCTTGTGAAGGATTATGATTCTGAGATCCTTTATCACCCGGGCAAGGCGAATGTGTCACGCCCCGCTTCCCAAAAGAAAGAGAAGGAAGACGTGGCAAGGTCCGCAACTTAACTGTATTGAATGTGGTCTATTCAATACAGTTACGTTAAGCGTATAAATATTTAATATGCAGGATGTGTACCAAAACAAAAATAATAAAAGCGAAAGGTATTTTATTTCCATTAACCAAACTTTATTACATCCCAAAAGAAATAGTAAAATAAACTGAGTAGTTTAATTACATCAAAGGAGAGACAAAAACCCTAAACATGTGGGCAACAACAAAAATTAAAACTACCAAATCTTCCATTGTCCTGTCTGCATAATCTTCATAAGTTGACTTCACACCTTGATCTTCACTGTAATACTCATTCTTATCTGACGGACATTCCAAAGATAGAGAAAGAAAAGGAAGGGCCGTCAGAGAGTTGTACTCGGGTAGGATTGCCTCATAAAATAGTAAAGGTATAGAAACGAACAGGTGTATATGATGTGTGCAACGTAAAGTAGTGGTGTAAATGTTTGAAATGCATAAATTTAAGATGTTTTGAGTAGAGGTATATATGAACATGTGTATGCTGTAAGTTATATGTAGATGAAGGTAATAGTATGTATTAGTTTGTTAAATAAGGGTCCAGATACTCATGATTATTCCGTTGTGGCCACGGAACAACAACTGGGGAAGTGAAATGTACCGTTTCACTTCCCGGATCATGATCGAGTAGTAGGGGAATCCGAGTTCCGAATTATCCTTGCCTAATCAAACTACCCATCCCCGTGGTTCAGTATAAAGGTTCGGACGAATTAGAGTTAGTGCGTATACTTCTAGGCATGTAATTTCCACATTGTATAGTCGCCCATATATTGGACTGTTCACCCGAATATCAGGATCTTCATATTTATATAGTCACCCATATATTGGACTGTTCACCCTGCCTGCAGGGATCTTCATATTTATATAGTCGCCCATATATTGGACTGGTCACCCGGAATATCAGGATCTTCATATTTATATAGTCGCCCATATATTGGACTGGTCACCCGAAATATCGGGATCTTCATAAAGTATTCCATACCTTGGACCGCGCATTCTAACCCTAACCGTATCATGTTTTGTATATGTCATGTTGTCATAAACTGGAATTTAAAACGTATTGATCTCGTTTAATATGGCCTTCCACAACCACTCATTTTATTTTCTAGAATTTGTAAAGTACATCGTGTCCTTTAGAGAAAGCTTAGTTAAAATAATAAGGTTTAAATCTCTTTTATTACTTCTAAGAAAAACCATGATATTTGGAATATTTAATATTTTGGAAAAGCATAATGTTTTACAGAAAATATCATTTTGATTAAAGGTTGTGGTGTTTATTTGAAAATCTTTTACAAGAGGTTTTTATTTGAAAATCTAGACTGCTCCTAATATTCCAAAAGGATAAGTTATGAGGTCATCAAATCGCCTCTTCACCGCCAATTGTGGCCAGGTAAGCACAAGTAAGGAAAGGAGGGATCCGCTCACGAATCACCGTGAGACGGGCCTTTTAAAGTTACCTTTCTCACTTGTCTAGCCTAGACACCACAAAGTCTGGTTTAGATAAACGATCGATGCCTACAGCCTTTCTTTTGTTCTAGATTGGTTTTAAAATTACCATTTAAAAGATACTAAATATTCCCTTTTGAAAAGATGTCGTTATTTAAATTTAATATTTTCTTCCGTAAAAAGTTGAGGGGTTTTTAAGATATTTGTAAGTAAAATATACGTATGCTGTATCTAAAATATTTATTTTACATATCTTTAAAATATAATATTTAATCGAGGGTATCTTGTGGAAGTAACCTATTTCGAGATCATTTTTAAAGTATGGGTATGTCAGAGGTGAAAATGACAATTCATGAGTTATGACAAATTCCAGGTATTATAGGAGTGCAATATACTTCTGTGTACAGAGGAAATTTAAACACCGTTTTAAAAATATAGGTTAACATTATGCTGATTAAGGGTACAAGGAAAAAGGGTATGCACAAATATTATAACACCATTTTAAATGGGGGTTGATGATTAGAAATTGGAACTAGGTTATTGAGATAGAAGAAGGTGACAGGAAAAGGAGAGAGAGGCGGATCCTATCTTTTGTTTGAGTCGGAAAGCCGAAGGGCTGAAAACGTAGTCTCGTACTAAATTCTCAATAACTCCGCGTCCCGATTTTTCCTCTGCGATTGGATGCAGCCGTAGCATCGGCGTCAGCGATATGAAGGCACCGGTATTTTTTTCAGAATTTTTGCAGTTCTGAGAAGTGAGAAATCAGTGTTTGAAGATGCCTATTTATAGCGTTCAAAAAGTAACAAGAGAATCCAAAAATTATCCTCAAAATCTGCGCCCAATCATCTCAGAATTAATTGCCAATGATTAGCCGCCGCCGCCTAAATCCTCAGCCGTTGGATCTGCATCCAACGGCGCAGATCGCGCCGCCCATCGCCACGTGTCGCGCTGCGATTGGCCCGCAGCCGTGTGTGCAGATCACCACGTGGGCGCCGCCAGGGTATTCTGGGCCGTTGGATCTTATGATCCAACGGTCCAGGTTAAAAGGATTTAAAAATTTAAAATAAAAATAAATAAAACAGTAGAATACTGATTTGGCTTTGAAAAATTTGTTAAAAATAGTTAAAAATACGGGAAAATTATGAAAAAATTCCAGAAAATAAATTTTATTATTATCTTTAATATAAAAATAATTTTAGGCTAAAAAAAATTAGTATATCCATTTCTAAATTGTTAGCTAGTTACTAAAATTATAGAATATCTAGTTTATCCTTTAAAATATTTTTAATTACGAATTAATTACTTTTATTGATAATAAAAATATGTAAATTATTTTAAGGTATTATAAAATCTTTCTGAAACATTTTAAGCCTACAAAAATAATAAATAGATTTTCGAAATTTCCTTTAATCATATTTTCTGCTTTGAAAATTATTAACACTACTTTAGAAATTATTATTATATAAAAGAAACATGTAAATAATTATTTGATAGTAGAAATATAAATAAAATATATTTTATTAGGTATTATAAAACTTGGTCGTTACAATCTACCCTCCTTAAATTAATTTCGTCCTCGAAATTTCAGAAGGTAGGTCAAGGAAAGGAAGAAATCACTGAGAAGAGATTATCGCGGTTAAATATTTTGGTCTCGCACTCTCATCCCATTTCCTCTCTTCCGTATATGTCTGCCTAGTAGTTCTTCTTTCATACAGCTCTAGCCAGTTGGATTGTCTCGTCGCTCAAGGTTTCATCCTTCGAGTATTCCGACCGGTTGCTGCTCGTAGGTTATGCTAAGCTTTGCATAATCTCGGAATGATCAAAAGTATGACTAGGGTTTCCTCCAACGAAAGTAGCAAAAGTAGGCTATACATAAACCCATCGTCTTCTTCCAAGATGTTAAATGGAAAATGAGTCGTGGGCTGAGCTTTCCTCGCTCGCTGCATTGAATCATCATCTCTACACATTCTCCATCTTCAGGGTCTTCCATACCGACCGGAACTTGACCTCTCTTATCTGCTTCATATGTTTCAACCATCCATGATCCCATGTTCTCCTTAGAGTAGTGTTTCGTAAGTTGTAGCTTAGCGATGTTCACCCACGCGTCCTTCGAGATTTGGGCGACACTGAGATCATTGATTGTTCCCTTAAGCCATTCTTCAGCTTCTAAAGGAGTTTCCTTCCCCGAAAAAGTCTTATGGTGGAGTGATCTAAACTGCTTCACTCCTGCCGAACATTGTGGAACTGGGGTTAGTGCCTTACTTAAAATCTCTGCTTGCTGCTGCCTACTTTCTCGTAGCTCCTGAAGAAGGGCAGCTGTCTGCTGCTGCTGCTGCTCCAGTAGTCCTTACATCCTTTTGTAGCATAGCTGCTTGTTGAGCAGTGACTTCATTGACTCCATTTCGCCTTCTGTTGCGGTTATAGGGTCGTCCGGCCATCGAACGGGCTGAGGTGAGACAAGATAACTTGCATGAAAGAACAACAATTAAAGCAAGGGAGAGACTAAGAAGAGCAAGAGACACAAGAGAGATTGTTGCTCGAAACTAAGATTTTATCATCCAACTTCGAGATGGAGAGTACGACCGAAAAGTAAGGACATACCCTTATTGTTCTTACATCGTTTTATTCGGCCAAAGAAAGGAAAAAGACTTATTAGTCTCGATTACGGGAGTTCAACAAGTGATGATAGGTCCTTGATCTATGAAAAGTACGACCATTCCCACGGTGCCTTACGGGGACAACCGCCTGAGAGTCTATGACTTCGTCTTCTGAATCTCCAGATGTAACTTCAAAGTAAAATCGGACATGTCATCCTCGTTGGAAAGATTTTCCATGACCAGAAGGAAAGGTCATGGTCAGGGTACAGAATGTCAAGGAAGGGACAAGGGATATAGGAAAACTATGATATCGGTATAGATGGATAAGATTCACAAATATAATAAGTCAGTCAATGGTTTTATTTTAGTACACAAGAGGACCTGCATGGGCCATCACAAAAACCTGTCACGCCCCGCTTCCCAAAAGAAGGAGAAGGAAGACGTGGCAAGGTCCGCAACCTAACTGTATTGAAGGTGGTCTATTTAATACAGTTATGTTAAGCGTATAAATATTTAATATGCACGATGTGTAACAAAACAAAAATAATAAAAGCGAAAGGCATTTTATTTCCATTAGCCACACTTTATTACATCCCAAAAGAAATAGTAAAATAAACTGAGTAGTTTAATTACATCAAAGGAGAGACAAAAGACCTAAACATGTGGGCAACAAAAAAAAATTAAAACTATCTAATCTTCCATTGTCCTGTCTGCATAATCTTCATAAGTTGACTTCACACCTTGATCTTCACTGTAATACTCATTCTTATCTGACGGACATTCCAAAGATAGAGAAAGAAAAGGAAGGGCCGTCAGAGAGTTGTACTCGGGGAGGATTGCCTCATAAGATAGTAAAGGTATAGAAACGAACAGGTGTATATGATGTATGCAACGTAAAGTAGGGGTGTAATTGTTTGAAATGCATAAATTTAAGATGTTTTGAGTAGAGGTATATATGAACATGTGTATGCTGTAAGTTATATGTAGATGAAGGTAATAGTATGTATTAGTTTGTTAAACAAGGGTCCGGATACTCATGATTATTCCGTTGTGGCCACGGAACAACAACTGGGGAAGTGAAATGTACCGTTTCACTTCCCGGGATCATGATCGAGTAGTAGGGGAATCCGAGTTCCGAATTATCCTTGCCTAATCAAACTACCCATCCCCGTGGTTCAGTATAAAGGTTCGGACGAATTAGAGTTAGTGCGTATACTTCTAGGCATGTAATTTCCATATTGTATAGTCGCCCATATATTGGACTGTTCACCCGAATATCGAGATCTTCATATTTATATAGTCGCCCATATATTGGACTGTTCACCCAGCCTGCAGGGATCTTCATATTTATATAGTCGCCCATATATTGGACTGGTCACCCGGAATATCGGGATCTTCATATTTATATAGTCGCCCATATATTGGACTGGTCACCCGAAATATCGAGATCTTCATAAATTATTCCATACCTAGGTCCGCGCATTCTAAACCTAACCGTATCATATTTTGTATATGTCATGTTGTCATAAACTGGAATTTAAAACGTATTGATCTCGTTTAATATGGCCTTCCACAACCATTCGTTTTATTTTCTAGAATTTGTAAAGTACTTCGTGTCCTTTAGAGAAAGCTTAGTTAAAATAATAAGGTTTAAATCTCTTTTATTACTTCTAAGAAAAACCATGATATTTGGGATATTTATTATTTTGGAAAAGCATAATGTTTTACAGAAAATATCCTTTTGATTAAAGGTTGTGGTGTTTATTTGAAAATCTTTTACAAGAGGTTTTTATTTGAAAATCTAGACTGCTCCTAATATTCCAAAAGGATAAGTTATGAGGTCCTCAAATCGCCTTTTCATCGCCAATTGTGGCCAGGTAAGCACAAATAAGGAAAGGAGGGATCCGCTCACGAATCACTGTGAGACGGGCCTTTTAGAGTTACCTTTCTCACTTGTCTAGCCTAGACACCACAAAGTCTGGTTTAGATAAATGATCGATGCCTACAACCTTTCCTATGTTCTAGATTGGTTTTAAAATTACCTTTTAAAAGATACTAATTATTCCCTTTTGAAAAGATGTCGTTATTTAAATTTAATATTTTCTTCCATAAAAAGTTGAGTGGTTTTTAAGATATTTGTAAGTAAAATATACGTATGCTGTATCTAAAATATTTATTTTACATATCTTTAAAATATAATATTTAAACGAGGGTATCTTGTGGAAGTAACCTATTTCGAGATCATTTTTATAGTATGGCTATGTCAGAGGTGAAAATGGCAATTCATGAGTTATGACAAATTCCAGGTATTATGGGTGTACAATATACTTCTATGTACAGAGGAAATTTAAACACCGTTTTAAAAATATGGGTTAACATTATCCTGATTAAAGGTACAAGGAAAAAGGGTATACACAAATATTATAACACCATTTTAAATGGGGGTTGATGATTAGAAATCGGAACTAGGTTATTGAGATAGAAGAAGGTGACAGGAAAAGGAGAGAGAGGCGGATACTACCTTTTGTTTGAGTCGGAAAGCCGAAGAGCTGAAAACGTAGTCTCGTACTAAATTCTCAATAACACCGTGTCCCGATTTTTCCTCTGCGATTGTATGGAACCGTAGCGTCGGCGTCGGCGATACGAAGGCACCGGTATTTTTTTCCGAATTTTTGGAGTTCTGAGTTGTGAGAAATCAGTGTTTGAAGGTGCCTATTTATAGCGTTCAAAAAGTAACAAGAAAATCCAAAAATAATCCTCAAAATCTACGCCCAATCATCTCAGAATTAATTGCCAATGATTAGCCGCCGCCGCCTAAATCCTCAGCCGTTGGATCTGCATCCAACGGCGCAGATCGCGCCGCCCATCGCCACGTGTCGCGCTGCGATTGGCCCGCAGCCGTGTGTGCGGATCACCACGTGGGCGCCGCCAGGGTATTCTGGGCCGTTGGATCTCGTGATCCAACGGTCCAGGTTAAAAGGAATTAAAAATTTAAAATAAAATTAATAAAAATAAATAAAATAGCAGAATACTGATTTGGCTTTGAAAAATTTGTTAAAAATAGTTAAAAATATGGGAAAATTATGAAAAAATTCCAGAAAATATATTTTATTATTATCTTTAATATAAAAATAATTTTGGGATAAAAACAATTAATATATCCATTTCTAAATTGTTAGCTAGTTACTAAAATTATAGAATATCTAGTTTATCCTTTAAAATATTTTTAATTACGAATTAATTACTTTTATTGATAATAAAAATATGTAAATTATTTTAAGGTATTATAAAATCTTTCTGAAACATTTTAAACCTATAAAAATAATAAATAGATTTTAGAAATTTCCTTTAATCATATTTACTGCTTTGAAAATTATTAACACTACTTTAAAAATTATTATTATATAAAAGAAACATGTAAATAATTATTTGATAGTAGAAATATAAATAAAATATATTTTATTAGATATTATAAAACATGGTCGTTAGAATCTACCCTCCTTAAAATAATTTCGTCCTCAAAATTTCAGAAAGTAGGTCAAGGAAAAGAAGAAATCACTAAGAAGAGATTATCACGGTTAAATATTTTGGTTTCGCACTCTCATCCCGTTTCCTCTCTTCCGTGTATATCTGTCTAGTAGTTCTTCCTTCATACAGCTCTAGCCAGTTGGATTGTCTCGTCGCTCAAGATTTCATCCTTCTAGTATTCCGACCGGTTGCTGCTCGTAGGTTATGCTAACATTTCCATAATCTCGGAATGATCAAAAGTATGACTAGGGTTTCCTCCAACAAAAGTAGCAAAAGTAGGCTATACATAAACCCACCGCCTTCTTCCAAGATGTTAAACGGAAAATGAGTCATGGGCTGAGCTTTCCTCGCTCGTTGCATTGAATCATCATCTCCACACATTCTCCATCTTCAGGGTCTTCCCAACCGACCGGAACTTGACCTCTCTTATCTGCTTCATTTGTTTCAACCATCCGTGTTCCCATGTTCTACTTAGAGTAGTGTTTCGTAAGTTGTAGCTTAGCGATGTTCACCCACGCGTCCTTCGAGATTTGGGCGGCACTGAGATCATTGATTGTTCCCTTAAGCCATTCTTCAGCTTTTAAAGGAGTTTCCTTCCCCGAAAAAGTCTTAGGGTGGAGTGATCTGAACTGCTTCACTCCTGCCGAACATTATGCAACTGGGGTTAGTGCCTTACTTAAAATCTCTACTTGCTGCTGCCTACTTTCTCGTAGCTCCTGAAGAAGGGCATCTGTCTGCTGCTGCTGTTGCTCCAGTAGTCCTTACATCCTTTTGTAGCATAGCTGCTTGTTGAGCAGTGACTTCAATGACTCCATTTCGCCTTCTGTTGCGGTTATAGGGTCGTCCGGCCATCGAACGGGCTGAGGTGAGACAAGATAACTTGCATGAAAGAACAATAATTAATGCAAGGGAGAGACTAAGAAGAGCAAGAGACACAAGAGAGATTGTTACTCGAAACTAAGATTTTATCATCCAACTTCGAGATGGCGAGTACGACCGAAAAGTAAGGACATACCCTTAATGTTCTTACATCGTTTTCTTCGGCCAAAGAAAGGAAAAAGACTTATTAGTCTCGATTACGGGAGTTCAACAAGTGATGATAGGTCATTGATCTAAGAAAAGTACGACCATTCCCACGGTGCCTTGCGGGGACAACCGCCTGAGAGTCTACGACTTCGTCTTCTGAATCTCCAGATGTAGCTTCAAAGTAAAATCGGACATGTCATCCTCGTTGGGAAGATTTGCCATGACCAGAAGGAAAGGTCATGGTCAGGGTACAGAATGTCAAGGAAGGGACAAGGGATATAGGAAAACTATGATATCGGTATAGATGGATAAGATTCACAAATATAATAAGTCAGTCAATGGTTTTATTTTAGTACACAAGAGGATCTGCATGGGCCACCACAAAAACCTGTCACGCCCCGCTTCCCAAAAGAAGGAGAAGGAAGACGTGGCAAGGTCCGCAACCTAACTGTATTGAAGGTGGTCTATTCAATACAGTTACGTTAAGCGTATAAATATTTAATATGCAGGATGTGTACCAAAACAAAAATAATAAAATCGAAAGGCATTTTATTTCCATTAACCAAACTTTATTACATCCCAAAAGAAATAGTAAAATAAACTGAGTAGTTTAATTACATCAAAGGAGAGACAAAAGCCCTAAACATGTGGGCAACAACAAAAATTAAAAGTAACTAATCTTCCATTGTCCTGTCTGCATAATCTTCATAAGTTGACTTCACACCTTGATCTTCACTGTAATACTCATTCTTATCTAACGGACATTCCAAAGATAGAGAAAGAAAAGGAAGGTCCGTCAGCGAGTTGTACTCGGGTAGGAATGCCTCATAAGATAGTAAAGGTATAGAAACGAACAGGTGTATATGATGTATGCAACGTAAAGTAGGGGTGTAAATGTTTGAAATGCATAAATTTAAGATGTTTTGAGTAGAGGTATATATGAGCATGTGTATGCTGTAAGTTATATGTAGATGAAGGTAATAGTATGTATTAGTTTGTTAAACAAGGGTCCGGATACTCGTGATTATTCCGTTGTGGCCACGGAACAACAACTGGGGAAGTGAAATGTACCGTTTCACTTCCCGGGATCATGATCGAGTAGTAGGGGAATCCGAATTCCTAATTATCCTTGCCTAATCAAACTACCCATCCCCGTGGTTCAGTATAAAGGTTCGGACGAATTAGAGTTAGTGCGTATACTTCTAGGCATATAATTTCCACATTGTATAGTCGTCCATATATTGGACTGTTCACCCGAATATCGGGATCTTCATATTTATATAGTCGCCCATATATTGGACTGTTCACCCAGCCTGCAGGGATCTTCATATTTATATAGTCGCCTATATATTGGACTGGTCACCCGGAATATCCGGATCTTCATATTTATATAGTCGCCCATATATTGGACTGGTCACCCGAAATATCGGGATCTTCATAAAGTATTCCATACCTAGGTCCGCGCATTCTTATCCTAACCGTATGATGTTTTGTATATGTCATGTTGTCATAAACTGGAATTTAAAACGTATTGATCTCGTTTAATATGGCCTTCCACAACGACTCGTTTTATTTTCTAGAATTTGTAATGTACTTCGTGTCCTTTAGAGAAAGCTTAGTTAAAATAATAAGGTTTAAATCTATTTTATTACTTCTAAGAAAAACCATGATATTTGGGATATTTATTATTTTGGAAAAGCATAATGTTTTACAGAAAATATCCTTTTGATTAAAGGTTGTGGTGTTTATTTGAAAATCTTTTACAAGAGGTTTTTATTTGAAAATCTAGACTGCTACTAATATTCCAAAAGGATAAGTTATGAGGTCCTCAAATCGCCTCTTTACCGCCAATTGTGGCCAGGTAAGCACATGTAAGGAAAGGAGGGATCCGCTCACGAATCACCGTGAGACGAGCCTTTTAAAGTTACCTTTCTCACTTGTCTAGCCTAGACACCACAAAGTCTGGTTTAGATAAACGGTCGATGCCTACAACCTTTCCTTTGTTCTTGATTGGTTTTAAAATTACCTTTTAAAAGATACTAAATATTCCCTTTTGAAAAGATGTCGTTATTTAAATTTAATATTTTCTTCCTTAAAATGTTGAGGGGTTTTTAAGATATTTGTAAGTAAAATATACGTATGCCGTATCTAAAATATTTATTTTACATATCTTTAAAATATAATATTTAAACGAGGGTATCTTGTGGAAGTAACCTATTTCGAGATCATTTTTATATTATGGGTATGTCAGAGGTGAAAATGACAATTCATGAGTTATGACAAATTCCAGGTATTATGGGTGTGCAATATACTTCTATGTACAGAAGAAATTTAAACACCGTTTTAAAAATATGGGTTAATATTATCCTGATTAAGGGTACAACGAAAAAGGGTATGCACAAATATTATATCACCATTTTAAATGGGGGTTGATGATTAGAAATTGGAACTAGGTTATTGAGATAGAAGAAGGTGACAGGAAAAGGAGAGAGAGGCAGATCCTACCTTTTGTTTGAGTCGGAAAGCCGAAGAGCTGAAAACGTTGTCTCGTACTAAATTCTCAATAACTCCATATCCCGATTTTTCCTCTGCGATTGGATGGAGCCGTAGTGTCGGAGTCGTCGATACGAAGCACCGATATTTTTTTCAGAATTTTTGGAGTTCTGAGGAGTGAGAAATCAGTGTTTGAAGGTGCCTATTTATAGCGTTCAAAAAGTAACAAGAAAATCCAAAAATAATCCTCAAAATCTGTGCCCAATCATCTCAGAATTAATTTCTAATGATTAGCCGCCGCCGCCTAAATCCTCAGCCGTTGGATCTGCATCCAACGGCGCAGATCGCGCCACCTATCGCCTCGTGTCTCGCTGCGATTGGCTCGCAGCCGTGTGTGCGGATCACCACGTGGGCGCCGCCAGGATATTCTGGGCCGTTGGATCTCGTGATCCAACGGTCCAGGTTAAAAAGATTTAAAAATTTAAAATAAAATTTATAAAAATAAATAAAACAGCAGAATACTGATTTGGCTTTGAAAAATTTGTTAAAAATAGTTAAAAATAGGGGAAAATTATGAAAAAAATCCAGAAAATATATTCTGTTATTATATTTAATATAAAAATAATTTTGGGCTAAAAACAATTAATATATCCATTTCTAAATTGTTAGCTAGTTACTAAAATTATAGAATATCTAGTTTATCCTTTAAAATATTTTTAGTTACGAATTAATTACTGTTATTGATAATAAAAATATGTAAATTATTTTAAGGTATTATAAAATCTTTCTGAAACATTTTAAGCCTATAAAAATAATAAATAGATTTTAGAAATTTCCTTTAATCATATTTACTGCTTTGAAAATTATTAACACTACTTTAAAAATTATTATTATATAATAGAAACATGTAAATAATTATTTGATAGTAGAAATATAAATAAAATATATTTTATTAGGTATTATAAAACATGGTCATTACAGAATGTGGTAGCTGATGCTTTGAGTCGTAGGCCTGGGGATAGCCTGTCCAAGTTGAGTGCAGTTCAGCGACAGTCTTCTGCAAATTGGCAGCTTTTGTACGATGGTAGAGTGCAGTTTGAGTTCACTTCCACTGGGGGACAGCTTGCTCATGTCCGCACTCGTCCACTACTTTTTGATCGTATCCGTGAGGCGCAGCCCGGTGATCACCGTTTGTCTGAGATTCTTGAGCTTGTTCGGCAGGGTAGAGTTTCAGAGTTCATGATTGATGACCAGGGTGTGCTATGATGAGGGATTCGCTTGTGTGTACCAGATGCTGATGGTTTGAGACGCGAGATCCTAGAGCAGGCACATCAGTCAACCTTTAGCGTTCATCCAGGTTCCACCAAGATGTACCGTGACTTGAGAGACTTTTACTGGTGGGAAGGGATGAAGCGCGATATTTCGGACTTCGTTTCGAGGTGCCTGACTTGTCAGCAAGTCAAGACTGAGCATCAGAGACCGGATGGAGAGTTGCAGCCTTTACCCGTTCCGGAGTGAAAATGGGAGCAGATTTCTATAGACATCGTTGTAGGTCTACCCAGTACCAGTCGAGGGTATGACTCCATTTGGGTGATTGTTGACCGGTTAATGAAAGCGGCTCACTTCCTTCCAGAGAAGACCACTTTCGGTTATGCACAGTATGCTCAGTTGTACATATATGAGATTGTGCGTTTGCATGGCGTTCCCATATGCATAGTATCCGACAGAGGCACTCAGTGTACTAGCCGTCTTTGGCAGAAGCTTCAGGAAGTTTTGGGTACCCAGTTGAGTTTTAGCACTGATTTTCATCCATAGACCGACGGTCAGTCGGAGTGGACTATACAAACTCTGGAGGATATGCTTCGGGCATGTGTGCTTGATTTAGGTGTCAGTTGGGATCGTCACTTGCCGTTGATTGAGTTGTCTTACAATAACAACTTTCAGGAGACTATTCAGATGGCACCTTTTGAGGCCTTGTACGGTGGGAAGTGTCGATCGCCAGTCTGTTGGACCGAAATCAGCCAGAGCAGGGTTTTGGGACCCCAGCTAGTTTAGGAGACTACGGAGAAGAACCAGCTGATTCAGGACAGGATGAGAGCAGCCCAGTGCAGGCAGAAGTCTTATGCCGACCGTCATCGTCGCAAACTCGAGTTCGTAGTGGGGATCATGTATTCCTGAGGATTTCTCCGATGAAGGGCGTTATGCGATTTGGGAAGAGGTGGAAGCTCAGTCCCAGATTTGAAGGTCCTTTCGAGATTCTTGAGCGAGTGGATTCTGTTTCTTATCGTTTGGCTCTCCCGCCTAGTTTTCCGGATGTTCACCCTGTTTTCCATGTGTCGATACTTCGTAGATACCTTTATGATCCTTCTCACATGATTCAGCACCAGACCATTCAGCTTGAGCGTGATCTTTCGTTCACCGAGCAGCCGGTAGTTATTTTGGATCGGCAGGTGAAGAAACTTCGGTCAAAGGTCTTGCCATCTGTGAAGGTTCTTTGGCGTAGCCTTACTAGTGAGGAGATCACTTGGGAGGCCGAGAGCGAGATGCGGAAGAAATTCCCTCATCTCTTCGAAAGTACGCGTAGTTAAATTTTTTAATTCGGGGACCGAATTTCTATAAGGAGGAGAGATTGTAACATTTTACAAATCGTTATGCGAATTTTTCTGTTTTAGGGTAAAATAGTTTGTGCTTTCTGTTTTAACCCGATTGTGATCAAACCTCTGTACAGACTTGACTGCGCCTAGTTTAGCTAGAACAGTACTAGTGCGTAGGCTTTGGGGGTCAATGGGAAGTTTTGGTTCACATAGAATTTTTTTCCTAAATAAATATTATTTTAATGTGTTATGTACGCACTTAATTAGTGGTAATTACATTTTGGGTTGGGTTAATTACTTCTAATTTGAGTCATTGCTAATCTAATCACTAGATATTTTCTTAATCAAAACCATCAATCAATTATTTAGATATTTATGGCAAAAGGATTTAATTTTTAGAAGAAAAGAAAAGAAAGAAAAGGTGGCATTTGCTTTAAATGAGCATTAATTGAATTTTGCTAGAACTTTCTTCACAATTTACACAAAATACCCCCCTCCACTATTTGGCCGAGCCCCTCCAAGTCTGCCCCAATCTTTTCCGTAGCTCATTTCTTCATTCCAAGCTCTCAAAATTCTTCAAAAAAATCCTAAAATAAATCCATAAATTCAAAAATAAAACTTAACCCATCATTTCCCTGTACTAAACTAGCATGGTCTTCAAGAAAAACTTGATCTTTGGAGGCAAAAGTTGATGAATCTAGTTGCTAGATTTTGTTCTTGAGAGGTATAATTTCAAACCCTAATCCTTATTTGTTATGCTAAAATCATTAAGTTAGCTAATTAATTGGTTAATATAGCTTTAAACTTTTGTTTAATTCATTCATTATAATTTTAAAGATGTTCAAGATAGTGTTTAAACTTGATGAATGGGTTAAAGGTTAATTGAAGATTAGGAAAAATTAACCTAGTGGGAATATGATAATTGTTATTAATTCCAAATTTGACTAATGAAGTTTTAGCTCACTAGGTTTTACTAAAACTTATTTGGGCAAGTTTAAAAATATGGAGGTTGTTTCGATAACTTAGTTAAGCAATTTTAAGATGTTTGAAATCGCTAGAATTGTGTTAGCTTTAGACTTGCGCAAATTATGCGATAAGTTGCTTACTAGGTTTCGGAGTATTTTCGACGTGGGTTCAATTGGTCGCTGCGTGGTTGTATCTATCATATTTCTCGTATTTTATTGTGTTGTGTTTGCGTGATCGGGACGATCGGAGTCTAGACTTAGTGTTGCGTAGATTGGCGATCCTAGTTTGGGTTTTTGCCGATTTTGTGCGCGTTTTGTGCTCTAGGTGCGCAATGTAATTTTCTGGGCGTTATCCTTGAGCTTCGTTATCGTTGCGTCAGCGTAGGATATTTAGCTTATGTGATGTGTTTGTGAAATTTTAGGATCGCAAGAGGGGACTTCGGACGCTGCGAATAAAGGGAAGCAGGGGGTCGTATATTAGTAGCTCGAGATCATCGGTGAGTAGATTTAACATCTACGGGGAAATCGCCCGTATGGCGTTATGCGTCAGGGCTGGATTATGATATGATAGCTGCATGTTATTCGCTTATGAGTTGATTGCATATGAACGTCATTGCATAGTATTACCTGTTGTGACTTATACCTTTTGTACACAACACCTTACTGACGGTTCATGTTGCACGAGCACTAATTTGTATGCTACACCCACACCGTCGGTAATTGCCATGACACACACAACCGACATACATACGTGATATTGTATTGGATAGGGATAATTGAGATAGCGACTCTTATTCCATTGTGCATATGAGATACAGCTGACACTTTTACATACGTGATATTGTATTGGATAGGGATAATGGAGGTAGTGACCCTTATTCTATTTCACGTATACCTAGGTATAGCTACTTGTACATCATGCATACATACTGATATGTACACCCACGTACCTGTTACAGCTACATGTACATCCTGCATACATATTGACAGGTACACCCACACATTTTGCTATAGCTGCATATACCCCTAAGTGGTACTGTATTGACATGTGATATTGAGACGTTGATTATTGTACTATTTCGCTTATGGAATGCATCATACATACTTGCTTACATGTAGATACTTATACCTTGCTACAGTTACATGTACACTGTTGGATATAGTGCCCTTAAAGTCAATTATTGGATCGCAGGCACGTCATTGCAATGATTGAGGAGGACCTATGCCGGTAGGACAGTCTTACTCGAGATGATAGTATGCTATATGGTTTACCTTTATCAGTCGTGCACAGGTTCAGGTGACTGATCACATGTCACACGTTGATAGAGCCCTTAGGATCTTGCTTGACTACCAACAGTATGAGGGCGACCATATACGTGAGAGTTAGGTAGTCCATAAGCACATCCTTAATTGTGGTCCCTAGTCGTGGGAGTTTCGAGACAGGGCATCGATACTCCGGAGTAGACTAGTGTATACAGCCGAGACCCCGACGAGGGGCGATGGCCGGTCTCACAAGCCACTGGTGTCAGTTGGATCACCTAAGATGTATACAGGTTCTCATTGGGTTATGAGTACACGGGACAGGACTCGCCGGGAACCTGCTAGTTGGTATTATACATATCGTCAGATAGCAGTTCCCTGGTGACATGTGTACAGGTTAGTTCATCGACCTGAGATCGTTATTTGTCTCGTGTGAGTTCCCACTGTGCTTTGATTTCTACCCTACCACGGCTCAAAGGAGTCGTGCAAACAGGTAGTTTTTGGGTACAGTCCTGAGCCACATGGAGGCAAGTGAGCGGATCGGCAGGGGATTCATCTCTCCCGATATTGGGGGTGGAGATTGCACTGTGTCTAGGAAAGCCATTACACCAAGTCCTTGGCTAAGGCAGGTGAGAATTATTGGTAGGTACTCCGGTAGTTTCTCAGGGTGTTCTGGGCTTGTCTCCGACACGACTTATACCGCTTTTGGGGGTCTGACGTTACCAGCCCCCTAGGCCCGATATGCGATACTCATAGACGAACGGACCGGATTGTATATACATTGTCACTGTTAGGCTCAGTAGGGTTTCCGGATGAGTTCGCTCATCGGCCTCCCTTGAGGTCAGTACATGGGCAGCCGTTACGCACAGCTAGTGCCGCTGACGGCTTGTGGTTAAACCCACTGCCAGGGTACTGACGAGTCATTAGAGTCCCCCACAGATAGTTTCCCAAGTTCGGGCGAAACGTTGTAGAGGCCGTATGGTTTTATGGCAGGGTTCGGAAAATACACGTGCGTTTACGCACGTGTCATATTTCGGGCAGATAATACTGGTGGGCTTTGGTTTAAGCCGGATCTGAGTATTATACTGTGTAGATATAATATCTTTGTCTCAGTTGCATTTGTATTCGGTCGTAATACAAATGCGGGTATGTTTATACTGTTATGGGTTTATCCTGAAATTCGTTTCGAGATCGCTTTTGGAAGTTTCCAGTTTCCAGTTTTCTATCACCGGTATTTAACATTCGGTTTAATACGGATTTATGTTTTCTTCTTTTGGGTGAGTCATGAGGTGAGTCATGAGTGTGGAAGGTTCTTGGATTGGTGACTAGGTTAATGAATCATTATTTGCATTAATGAATGGATGACTAGGTTATATGAGTCATTCATTGCATTAATGGGTTTTGGTTTTGACTAAGATTTTTTCTTCTTGATCTTTTAGCTTAAGGTTACCCTCCCCCTCCTACACTCACCCCTCACCATAAATTGGCCGGCCCCTCTTGGAGATAGATAGTGGATTCATTTTTGAGAGAAAAAAGATGATAGTTTAAGTGTATGGAAATTTCATAGCTCATTTTCCATTACCCGATTCAAATGGCAATTTCATTAACCATTCGTCTATGGCTTTGGGCAAAGTGAAACAAAGTGTTCTACTCATTTTTTACATCAATCTTGGTCATCTCTTTTAGCAAACTTGATGACCGAGTTGTCTCGGGTCAGAGACGGGAGCCCGTTTAAAGATCCGTTGACGTGGTGCCACCTGGACGAGGAGATCGGAGATCGACGAGATCGGAGCACCCGCTACAGAGCGTTGGATGATGGTTAAAGAACGAAGGACTCGGATCATTCGGTATAACATTTCAACCAACTTCACAGTTTGTTAGTTTTGCGTTAATGGCAGATCCGGGTTATAGTATGCGATAGCGCCAGTTATAAAAGTTTTTGTTCCGCATTTGGCATCTGAAAGGCGGCCGGGGCGCTACCGTAGACATACATGGTATCAGAGCCTCGCCATTAAGCTTTACTAACTTGTGCTAACGCGTTTAAAATATCGATCGAACGGATTTTCGAAAATCGCAATTTTCAAGTCTAAAGTTTCTGTTGAATTTAAATCTGGTCTAAAAATTATTTTGACTATACCAGAAAATTAAGCAGGCTTTTTAAAGGAAACCGGAGAAATACGATCGCCTGATCCGACCGTACGGCCGCGGATCCGCCGCCAAAGCCATGCTTTGGCCGCGGAAACGCGGCCGTCTTGGTGAATCAGAAGGTATTTTTTCTTTTGGTAATTCTACTTGGGAAATTGTGGTTTCTGGAACTGTTCATTTGGGCCCAGTTTTGTTACTGTACAGCAGATGTATGTGGGGTCCACTTCGGGAAATTTAGTCGATCGAAATTTAAACGTGTTAGTTTACAGTACTTACATTATTCTCCGACCGTGAATGTCATTCGAGCGGTAAACCGCGTCTGATTGCTATAGTTCTTTTAGACGGGTTTGCGAACGTGACATTTGCGTTGATGTTCTGTGTTGTGCTATGATGTTGCGGATATGTCGTGGTGGATAGCAGTGTGCAATGGTAGTGCAGTTTGAGTTTATTTGTACATTTGATATTGCGGGGCGAGCGTCCAACATGTGGACTGCCGTCACTGCCTGTTTGTATAATATTCTTTTGGGGCACGACCGGGCTGAGGTCGATGTACCCGTTGTATATATTTTTCATTTCTGTACTAGGTTTACCCCGCGATGGAGTGCACGGATAGCCGGGTTTTGGAGGGAAACGGGTCCGCATCTCATGGCTTTGAGAGGCAGAGGGGCCTCAATCTAGATTGGAAGACTATTCACCGCACTCGTAGGGGGTACAGGTTGACCCAAGGAGGGGTGCTCAAGTTACCAGATTCCGTGAAGTGCAGGGTGGTCCATTCACTTTTGCTGTAGGGGGCTGCCTCTCTTCAGGTTTTGGCGGGTGACTTGCCGCACCTGTAGGGGTCTAGGTTTCATTGCACAGGCTATCCACACACCAGGGGAACGTCGGGTTTCAGCAGCGGCTCTGTGAAACCCGGGGATCTCAGATTATCTGTATTGTTCTGTGATGCTTATTACTTTTCTGTAATGTTGCATATTATCACGCCTGGAGCGATTATTGTATATTGGTATATATACTAGTAGATATTGTATATGTTTTACACCCGCGCTAGTCCAGTCCCCGCTCTGTCGTTAGTTAAGTAACCTAACGGGTAATGACGGGACCCAGTGACGAATGTGGATGGCATATACGTACATTTTATTTTCGTTCTTTTTTGGTGTGATTAATTGATGGGACTGCGTTGATTCTGATCAATGCAAAGGAAAACAAACCTGTTTGGATGTTGTTGGAATAGTTTGAAAAAGTGTTATTACAAAGACGTTTTCTTTTGTTTTACACGGTGGTATTCGGTTGGAATATCCTGCACCTCATTCGACGAGGCATGAGCTGATATCCCTTTACCGGGAGAGACCCCTTGGGCAGAAGTTTGCGTCAGGGTAATAACTTCACTATAGTCGATTACAAGTTGCTTTGCACAGCGGTATTCAGTTGGAATATCCTGCACCTCATTCCATGAGGAAAGAGCCGAGATCCCTTCACCGGGAGTGACCTTTTTATCAAAAGGTTTTCGCCACTATATTTTTATAAAAAGCTATCAGGTTCCTTCAACGAGATCAAGTTCTTTACGTTAAAGGTTTTTCGCCAAAACCCAGCCGTAGCCCTCCGTCATTTCTTATGGATGGTCAGTAGTATTCAAGCTATGTTTGTTGGCCTTCGTCAAGGCATAGTGTTTGGTAGCTGCTGGGGTATTCATTTGTTGCATAGATAGATGAGTTGGTTTGGGACAGTCGTATTTCCTTGTTGGCCTTCGTCAAGAGTATGTACGGGTTGGTTTAAATTAATAAGATAATGACGGGCAGAACTTGACATGTGACTTATGATTTGTTGGCCTTCGTCAAGGTCATAAGAACATGGGGTAAAAATCATATCGGGAGTTTCTAAAGAAACTGAAACTTGCCAGGCTTGCGCATACCTTCTGGAGTGTGATAACGTGAGTGGATTCCGTCACGTTATCATGCGATGAGAGTTGGATCCTGATTCCCACTGATGAGTTGGTTTACTCTTCGGGTGATCCCGATTGATTCTTCTTTTAGGTTTGGAGGAGAATTTGACAGTACAGTGGGGGTTTCCGGATTAGATAAAGTGATAACCATTCTGATCTAGGTTAGAGTGCACGCAGAGTGTTTCTTTTCTCTCTCTCTTTGGCAGCGACCTTTGACTGACCCTAGACTATGACTCAGTGACCAAGTTGACCGAACCTTCTTAAAATACTGGCGTTTGGATTGTCTAAGTTGCATAAGTCATTGCCACTCCTTCTTTTACCCTTTGCATTTCTCAGAACACCCCGTATTACTACGGACATCCACTTCTATTGGATAGATCCATCGTATGGTTATATACGAACTTGAAGGGACTTCTTCGAGGATGGATCCAGGTTCAGGAGAAATAGAATTGGTTTATTCAGTTGTCTTTTATTATCAGCTTCTCTCAGGTTGCGAGGGCTCCTTAGTTTAGGAGAGTACACCTATTACGCTTATTGGATAGTCTTCTTCCAAACCATAGGCAGGTGCCGAAAGGTAGGGAATGAAGAAAACCAATTAGCCTAAGTAGGGTGTACAGAAGGTAATAACTAAAGACAAAATAAAGGGATTAGAAAGAGGGCAAAGTAAATTGCGACTGCTATCATTCACGACCAAACCGCGTACTTCATCGCCACTCCTATTTCACCTTTGCTTTTTTCCCCAGTTCGGGAGAAATAGAATAAGGTATTATTCAGTTGTCTTTTATCATCACCTTCTCTCAAGTTGCGAGCACTTCTTGGTTTAGGAGGGTACACCTATTATGCTTACTGGATAGTCTTCTTCCAAACCATGGGCTGGTGCCGAACGGTAGGGAAGGAAGAAAACCATTTAACATAACGATGGTGTACAGAAGGTAACGACTAAAGACAAATAAAGGGATTTGGAGAGATGGCAATGAAATATACGGTTATAGTCATGAATTGGATTATGGAAGAGGCATTACTAGGAATACCAGGATACCCCTACGAAACATTTTTTTGTTTCAGTGCATTGTTAAAGGAAAACTGATTTCCCGATTAGATACTTACTCCAGGGTATGTATTTACCAGGGATGATTCTGACATCTGTATGGTTTTACAGATGATGAGTGTGAGTAAGTTATTGGGAATTAGGTGATCATCCTCATTATATAGGAATTCGTTGTAATTGGTGATATTTGAAGAAGTCGCCTGGGTTATTGCCGGCAGGCATGTATTTGGTTTTGAATATCCGTTGTTGTGCACCGATTTCAAAATGATATATCTGTACGTTTATTTTTATAAAGTGAGATATAAATTTTTGATATTATGTCGATGACATTTACCTACATCACTTGACGGTTGGGAAAGGAGCATTGAACAACGGAGTAGTTCTTAACCATAAGTACAGTTTTCAACCTACGTTGCACAGGTTTTGAGTTATTGAATTCAGCGGACTTATACAGAGTATTGTATGTTGTCCAGTGTCCATCAGGACAAAGGGGTTGGTCCTCGTACTATGTTCTGTTTACTTATGACTTCTCTAGTTTTTAGACAAGTGTTTCGTAGAAATACAAGGTCTAAGTTTTGAGAAGTTGTGGGTATAGGAATAAAGTAGAGAACCAGATGTCGCAAGTATCGGGATTCTTCAAGGAGATCGAAGATGTAGATTCTTGTAAGTGGTATTCAGATGATAGTAATGGTTTTGAGAAACTTGTTTCTCTTTCAGGTTATTCATAATTGGATGTATTCCTAAGTTGAGTAATGCTGATTAGCCTCTTTCCTTTAAGTTGATATGCACTGGAGACAGCTGCATGATTAGAATCTGGTTCCAATTAAATAAGTGCCAAAGTTTCTATATTGGATATAGAATGGTTCATATCATAACGATGTTAAGGTACGGGGAGTTGTCCAGCTTATGCTTACAACCAGACTCTGGATAACTCAAGGCACGTTTCTGTAATGGCAGTTTGTGGGTTGACCTGGGCTATGTCGAGGGTTGAATTTCTACCATCTGGAAGATCAATAGTGATATTGTTCTTGACTCGCCACATTTTTAGTAAAATGGATTTTTTCAGAAAACAGTAGTGTGAGTATGGTAGAACTGGAAGTGATTCCAGAACCGCAAACGATTACAGAAAATTTAATAGGACCTAAAGATTCAATCAGGTTTGACATTCTATTAGCCACTCCGCAGATGTGGTGGGTAACCTGAGACACCCGAGAGGTACTCCGGTAGCCTCAAGGACGGTGACAGGGAGGTTCTTGCTTACCTAGACTTGACACTACTGTTGTTCCAGACTATGAGACCCGGCAGGAGGTTAAGTATAGCGTCGTTCTAAACTAGCGTTAGAAGTGCACGTATATATTATTCTGCCAGAGGGTTGTTGTGGTCAGTGGGAGCAGCGGAAGCATAGTGGGCAAGTCGCTTATGTCTATTTATAGACTTGAGCAGTTATAGCGGAGATAGATCATTTAATTTTGATGTGACAGTCATAGGTTTGACTTCATCAGAATAGGGGATGGATCTGTTAAGAAGGTAGTAGGGTGTGATGTCCTGGTATTTGGATAACATGCACAGAGTAGGAAGTAAAATTTCTATACTACGATCGGTTGTACTGTGCTCGTCACACAGTTGTTTCTCCAGACAGGATATGGATATAATATCTGACATTCTGGTTTCTAGATCTATGGTTTTAGATCTAGATTTGGGTAGTTTCCCAATGTGGGTACTTTGACAGTATTCTAATAGTTTTTAGAATAGATGACTCCTGGCATGGTGGTGTACCTGCAGGTGATGGAGTCACCCTCTCTAAAGGTGTCTTACAGACTAAAGGGGAGAGGGATGTGCATGATTGGCAGATCACTTGCTTAGGCAATTGAGTCAATCATGAGATGTCAAGTACCACACCAGATGTTGTTTTTGCACTAGATGCAATAAGTTTGTATTAATCCAATCCTGGAGAAACATAAGGAAGCAGTTTTAGAACATAAGTGAATGTTCTACGGATTTGATGACGGCAGCCTCCTTCGAGAGACAGTTATCATTCCAGGCTTCCAAAGGTGACATGGATGAAAGAGTGATTGTCAGAGTTATAGTTTTTCCGGACATGGTGCAGGATACTGATTAGGTTCAGTTGTAGATACAGTCTAAGAAGTTTGGATTTGGAGTTCATTAATGAACTAGGTCCCATCAGATATCCAGACATATTCTAAGACAGGTATTACTCAATTCGGGAGATGACTTTCTCCGCGAACTTGAGATTAAGAGAGACATAGAAAGAAACATCAGGGCGGATCCACTCACTGAGGCTATTTCTCAAACACAATAGTTTTACAAACGAGCTTTGTGAAACTGATTAGTAGAGGAGTTGGATGTTCGATATCACACGTGCTGTGAGTATGTGACATCGCAATAATTAGCCATAAGTGCAAGTAGGAGATTGTTGGATATAGTGCCCTCAAAGTCAATTATTGGATCGCAAGCACGTGATTGCAATGATTGAGGAGGACCTATGCTGGTAGGACAGTCTTACTCGAGATGATAGTATGCTATCTGGTTAACCTTTATCAGTCATGTACAGGTTCAGGTGACTGATCACATGTTACACGTTGATAGAGCCCTTAGGATCTTGCTTGACTACAAACTGTACGAGGGCGATCATATACGTGAGAGTTGGGTAGTCCATAAGCACATCCTTAATAGTTGTCCCTAGTCGTAGGAGTTTCGAGTCAGGGCATCGATACTCCGGAGTAGACTAGGTTATACAGTCGAGACCCCGACGAGGGGCGGTGGCCGGTCTCATAAGCCACTGGTGTCAGTTGGATCACCTAAGATATATATAGGTGCTCATTGGGTTATGAGTACACCGGACAGGAATCGCCGGGAACCTGCTAGTTGGTATTATACATATCGTCAGATAGCAGTTCCCTGGTGACATGTGTACATGTTAGTTCATCGACCTGAGGTCGTCATTTGTCTCGTGTGAGTTCCCACTGTGCTTTGATTTCTACTCTACCACGGCTCAAAGGAGTCGTGCAAACAGGTAGTTTTTGGGTACATTCCCGAGCCACATGGAGGCAAGTGAGCGGATCGGCAGGGGATTCGTCTCTCCCGGTATTGGGGGTGGAGATCGCGCTGTGTCTAGGAAAGCCATTACACCATGTCCTTGGCCAAGGCAGGTGAGAATTACTGGTAGGTACTCCGGTAGTTTCTCAGGGTGTTCAGGGCTTGTCTCCGACACGACTTATACCGCTTTTGGGGGTCTGACGTTACCAGCCCGCTAGGCCCGATATGCGATACTCATAGACGAACGGACCGGACTGTATATACATTGTCATTGTTAGGCTCAGTAGGGTTTCCGGATGAGTTCGCTCATCGGCCTCCCTTGAGGTCAGTACATGGGCAGCCGTTACGCACAGCTAGTGCCGCTGACGGCTTGTGGTTAAACCCACTGCCAGGGTACTGACGAGTCATTAGAGTCCCCCACAGATAGTTTTCCAAGTTCGGGTGAAACGTTGTAGAGGCCGTATGGTTTTATGGCAGGGTTCGGAAAATGCACGTGTGTTTACGCACGTGTCATATTTCGGGCAGATAATACTGGTGGGCTTTGGTTTAAGCCGGATCCGAGTATTAACTGTGTAGATATAATATCTTTGTCTCAGTTGCATTTGTATTCGGTCGTAATACAAATGCGGGTATGTTTATACTGTTACGGGGTTATCCTGAAATTCGTTTCGGGATCGCTTTTGGAAGTTGCCAGTTTCCAGTTTTCTATCACCCGTATTTAACATTCGGTTTAATGCGGATTTATCTTTTCTTCTTTTGGGTGAGTCATGAGGTGAGTCATGAGTGTGAAAGGTTCTTGGATTGCTGACTAGGTTAATGAATCATTATTTGCATTAATGAATGGATGACTAGGTTAGAAGAGTCATTCATTGCATTAATGGGTTTTTGTTCTGACTAAGATTTTTTCTTCTTGATCTTTTAGATTAAGGTTACCCTCCTCCCTCCTACACTCAACTCCCCACCATAAATTGGCCGGCCCCTCTTGGAGATAGATAGTGGATTCATTTTTGAGAGAAAAAAGATGATAGTTTTAGTGTATGGAAATTTCATAGCTCATTTTCCATTACCCGATTCAAATGGCAACTTCATTAACCGTTCGTCCATGGCTTTGGACGAAGTGAGGCAAAGTGTTTTACTCATTCTCTACATCAATCTTGGTCATCTCTTTTAGAAAACTTGATGACTAAGTTGCCTCGGGTCAGAGGCGGGAGCCCGTTTAAAGATCCGTTGACGTGGTGCCACCTGGACGAGGAGATCGGAGATCGACGAGATCGGAGCAGCCGCAACAGAGCGTGGGATGATGGTTAAAGAACAAAGGACCCAGATCGTTCGGTATAACCTTTCTACCCACTTTACAGTTTGTTAGTTTAGCGATAATGGTAGATCCGGATTATAGAATGCGATAGCGCCAGTTATAAAAGTTTTTGTTCTGCATTTGGCGTCTAAAAGACGGCCGGGGCGCTACCGTAGACTTACATACACCTCATATGATACTGCAATTGATTTCGGAGTATTTGGGAACCACATATATATTTAAAAGATGGATTTATTTAAAAGAGTGGTTTTCCCTTGATATGATCATATTGTTGTTTTATGTTGCATATATCAGTTTTCATGTGATTTATGTATTTGAGAACCGTGGGGGTATTTCAAGAAACTATGTATTGTTTGAAAACCCAGTTTCTCTTGATATGATATTTCAGTCCGTCCATCATGAGATTTCTCGGTTCTGAGATTTGTGATATTTACCCGATGTGAGGAGTGGGTGGGCCGTGTGTGGGTACATGGTGGAGCCCGGTATGGTTCCCCTCGGCAAGAAGTTCGCAGATGATAGGCGATGAGCCTGGTAGACTGGTCAAGCACCTACCGGTGATAATATTTTGACCCGGCGGTTATCGTGGGGATACCGACCGGTGTGATGTACGGCATGTCATCAGGGCCAGTCATGGGGACGGTGCCTGAGATATGAGGATTTACGTGCCGATGCTAGACACGGGTTTCATGATTTTTCGTATTGTCGGTGGATATACGTGGTTGATATCCTCATATATTTACATGCATATGTTTTCATGATGTTTTCGGGTGTCGATATTTGACACTCAGGTTCCATGAGACTTACAGAATATGAGGGCCGATCTGAGGATGCGGTGCCTGAGGATTTTGGGATTTGATGTGTCAGTAAGGGACACTGGGGTTTTTCCATGCTGATGATTTTGCATGTGGTTTTATTATATCATCCCACCCACTCAGGATTATTTTGATGCATTGCTTCATGTTGTTGTAGTACCCTGATGATGTAACTTTACATGACTGTTGCATATTCATATTGCCTTACTTATGCTATCAGATTACATGTGATAGATCTATCGCTGTTCGTAGATACTTGCGATTACAGTATGATGTTATTTTCTATTCACGAGTTGGCAACTCACCCCCGTTGTGCCACAGTGTTTTGCATGGTTTACCCTCAGAGTAGTCGCGGCAGGGAGTCTTATCATCTCTACTTTTGCGGATACCGCTACGGTTGGCTGTGAGGCATTTGGTTTTAGGTGGGTTTGCGGTTATCCGTTTTGTACATTGTACATCTTTTTGTTGGATCTAGTATTCTCCATCTACCACTTATTGTATTTGACTTAGAGACGAGTTGTGAGGTTTCGGTGTTGTTTATATTTTGGTGACTTTGGGTGCCGTGCTCGTGGGAGCCGGTATTGTTATAAAGTTTTTCCCTCCCTATGCTGTTTTCATTTATTTTTCTTCGCTACGGCGTCGTATATATGTTGTGGTGGTTGTCTCCGCCATTGGGCGTGATTTGCTTCCATTCGGGATGCTTTTATTTATATTATATGTTGTACCCGTTTTCGGGATTAGTTTTTACAAAGGAGGTGCTTCCGAAATTTTCAAGAAAGAAAACTAAAGTTAAAGATTTTACTTGAAATCTTCCGATTGTTTTAAACTATGTTTTCTCCGATTATCCAGTTTTGGGTGGTTTAGATTTCTGGGTTTCGTCTTACTTAAGTTGCGTACGTCTGTTTACGTTACATAGTTTAAGTGCCGGTTACGGGCCTAAGTTTTGGGTCGTGACAATTAACTAATATTAGCTCACTTAAGAATTACTTTTTCACACTTGATGATACATTGATATATATGTGATATATGTTAATTTTATTATTCTCTTTGTTCACAAATAATATATATGTGATATGTATCATTGTGACATACTAGGTTACACATGCAACATGTATGTATGAGACTCGCACCATGCTAGGTTAATGTTAGGGTTTTATATTTATTTATTAAGTAATTCAAAATTAGTGGATTTTATCATAGTTGAGCTTGGATGGAAGCTAGTAGAACATTGACTAAGTCCACCTTTTTTGTTTTCCTTAAAGATATTTATTAACCCAACCATTAACCACACACCATGGTTTATTCTCTACATGGGTTAAGGCATGACATAACTCACAATGGTTGCATTTCTAACCTCATATAAGTTTTATTCTTTCATCACTTCATCTTCTTCTTCCTCATGAAAGCTTGCTAGCTTTTTCTATGTGATGAAATATTGTGAGAAAAAGGAAACTAAAGAGAGCCCATTTCCTACTTCATCATCTTCTAGTATTAGCCATTTAGTTTAGGGTGTTTGCTTCACTAAACCATAATTTAGTGAAGAAATAGCATGAGCTTAAGTCTCCTTGACGTAGATCATCTTCCGCCTCGAAGACTTCAAGCAAGTTTGCATCTTTCACCTTGTGGATCCTCTCAAGAGTCCGGGAATCATCACTCGCATCGAAAGGACTTCTACACGGAGCATTTGAAGTGAAGGACCGGTCTACAAAGGTTGTATTCCGCATTCACTTAGTTGTAAAGTTGTTTATATTTCGTTTTCGTATGATTCTATAGTTAAACATCCTAGGTTAGGGTTCTTTTAGCATGGCAAAATTTGAAAATGGCATGGACGATGCCACCCGAAACTTTGCTGTCGTGCTTAGGAACCCTACACAATCCACGGGCATAAATAAATAAATTCCCAACCAATTCCTGTTCACACCATAATATTGCATTATTATATTCCCCATTCTTATTCTTTTTATAAATAAACAGGTGCTTTTGACTCATGTCTGCTATATGTTACAGGTTACAGGTTCTTAAACAGAAAACAGTGAAAACGATGAAAAGACGATGCAAAAGTGGACTTTGACCAACAAACAGAAGACTCTTGGTTAAGCCTACATCAAGGATAAAATTCACAAAGTACAAGGCAATGCAAGGTCCAAGATTACAAGGCAAATGGTTAAAAGTCCACTGCAAAGTGTTCATTGGAGATCTGGAACCAACCTAGAAGCCCAATTGAGAAAAGAACCACAGAATATTGAAGCCCAGAAAACCCAGAACAAAACCAGAAAATTTCAGCCTTTGAAGCCTCTACTTGGCCGCGGAACCGCCGCCAACAAGGCCCTATGGCCGCGGTTCCGCGGCCGTTATATGCCCGTATTGGTGGCGGTGCGTGGAGCGTTGAATAGGTCTTTTTATAGAGGGCTATTTTTGTAAATGCAGATATGCGAATCAAATGTAACCCTATGGTTTCCTATCCTCTATAAATAGGAACTTTAAAGATTGTAATTTCTTATGCCTCCCCTCATTAATAAATTTTAGAATTCATTTGGAGAGCATCGGTGCCTCTTTTCAATTCATGAATCCAGATCTGACAACCCTGTGTTGATATTTGGAGAGAGCCATCTGTAAGTAGTTTTATTTAATTGCCCTAGTTTAGATTTCAATTCTTGCCCTAGGTAATTTTTCATTCTCTGCCCTAGATTAAATTTAATTCCTTGCCCTAGTTAGATCTTTAATTCCTTGCCCTAGTTAAATTTAATTCTTTGCCCTAGATAAATGATAGATTTAGTTTTTATATTTAATAATCAATCCGAACACCCATCGTAATTAACTCGTTAGCGCGACTAGGAAAACACAACATCCCTGTAGACCGACCCGTACTCACCGGCTAGCTACCAAGCGACGCCGTTCTTGATTGCGGTAAGAAATAGTTTTTAAGATACAAATCAAATGGCGCCGTTGCCGGGGATGGCGTGTTATTTCCTTTTTGCAATTTCGAGTTAATCAAAATTAAAAAAATCATAAAAACTGAAAAATCAAAAAATATAAAAATTTATCATCTTTGTATTTTGTGAAGGGTATTTTTTGTTTGAATTTTGCAGGATCTACAATCGAGACGGATCTGGAAAAATCCAGAGTTCAAAACAGAAAAAGATATATCAGAACAGAAAGAAGTTGGAAAATCAGAACAGCACAATTTTTTTGGAGACCTGAAGCCTCCGTGCCACCGCCATTACGCCGCGCAAGCGCGCTCCCGCTGCTAAACCGCCGCGTCATGCTGACGTCATCGCGTGAAATTTTCACTGTTTGTTTCCTTTTTCCCCCCTCTGCAACCTAAAATATATCCTTTTTCAAATCTCCTACAGAATTCTTTGCGCTTAAAAATCTCCCCCCTTCTCAATAACAAATCTTGTGCAGGATTCTTTGCGCCGCGCATAAAATAAAATCTTTGATTGCAAGTGATTTACTGTTTTGCATATTTTAATCGGACTTTAAGGGGCTATTGACCAAACTCAGATTAGGGGGGGATTTCATCACCCATCCCAGGACCCCAGAAATCACTTAAAGCATTTGCATTGACCATAATTAATTAAAAAATACTAGACTCAGCCCTAAGGACTTCGAGCTCAATAGGACAGAGGACTAGTCATAGGCATCAGCCGTTTATCCTAACCTGACTTTGCAGTGTCTAAGCAAGTGTGTCAAGGCAAGTGGTTAGTTAATTAGGACCGCTACTTGTAGCGGGGAGCCTCCCACTTACCTGGCACTTACCTGGCCGCAACTGGCGGTGAAGAGGCAGTTTGAGGTCCTATTTCTAGCCTTTTGGAACAGTTAGGTGCTGTCTAGCTGACCTATGTGACCCTAGATCTAGATTTGATTGTGCATTTCTGGTTGATTGCATTTGTGTCTAAGCCCTTTATCGAAAATTTTTGTTGCAAACAGTTTTAAATTAAAAAAAAAGAGGAAAAATTTAAATAAAAAAAAAACAAGAAAACTTGCAAACTTTTGCCGCAAATAAATCCTTGCACCACCACCACCCAACTTTCTTTCTTTCACCCTTTCTTCTAACATGGGTACCCCACATAATAAATCTCTTGCCGAACTTTGGTATCCCGAACCTAATTTTGCGTCATACGTCAATTTGTTCGGTCAATTTAAAGACGATCCTTCCTTACCTAAAATATCTTTGAAAGATCAAATAGAGGCGTCTAGGAGAAACAGTTCGACTTTTCAACCCACTTTGTGTCAACCAAGTCAACCTTTACCACCTCCATATGTTGATACCATTTTTTCAAGTCCTTCTGTCACTCCTAAGCCGATGTCCATTGCTGAGCATATTGCTCAATCTCGCAGCCGATCTTTCACCCCTCTCCACTCATCTAGTTCTAGGGATCCGCACGATTATTCACCTTTTTATCCACATGTTGACCCTACACCTGCCCAACCACCCACTTCCTACCAGTCCTACCCGACCTTCCCACCTTCACTAGACACTGCTTCTACACAGCCTGTTGGGAGTTTTACATATCCACACAATTTTGAATCTTTTACTGAAACCCCCTTACCACCCAAGTCTCATTTGGAAGAGTCGTTGGAGGCGTATATCGCAGCAACAAACAAAATGGTTAGGAATGTGGAAGCGTCCATGGCCGCCCTTATGCAACCTGCTGAACCGGTAGCTAGTTTCCCGCTAGCTCCAAATTTTTCAATGTATAAGGAGGCGGTTGGACAGAGTGAGGATGTGAGAGGATTTCCAAATCAAACCTACCCTTACCCAATTAAATCCAACAACTCCAATTTTCAAACATATGTCTAAAATGATGAGTTGTGCGACTTTGTAGTGTTTGATTTGCCAGATTGTGAAGAACCCCTTTCGAGTGAAACCACACTTAATCCTTTCGATCTTTACACCTCCACTCTAAAACCTAAATCGATAAATATCCATACTTTTGATGAGGTGTCCAAAGAAATTGATTTTCACTTGATTGAGGATATAGACGCCGGGAATATTTCGGATGATGAACATGTCGATTTAATTGAAATTTTATGTTCAAATAATCATCCCGAGTCATTAGATGATTCTCCCGAACTTCATATGCGTCTTGATTTTGATGATAATGGCATGGATGAGTTGAATTTTGAGGAGAATTATGAGAATAGTATTGAGGAGAGTTTTGAGGATCATATTGAGGTTGAACCATTTTTCTTTGATGTGTCGGATTTTCCAATTCATCCTCCTAAATCTTTAACTGTTATATCACCCTCCCTCCTTTCCATCGTTCCGACCATGCCTAGTATCACGCTTGAAGACTGTGAGCTTGAAAAATTTTCCTTTGAATCTGACACAGTTCTCCTAGCCGATAACACTTACGAGTGTTTCACTTTTTCGGACGATGTTGATGACTCACCGCCCGAGTTTGAGTCCTTTACATTTTCAGATGAGTTAGTTGAACCATCAGACTCGGTTACTTACAGTAGTTTCGAACCATTGTTGGAATCTTTCAAGTTCGAAACAATTTACTACAGTGAGAAAGAGACTATCCCTAACTCACTCCCTTTCGTCCTTCCTATCGTTCCGACCGTACAAGAGACTGTTACGCTTTTATCTCCAATACCAAGTTCGGCGTACCCATGTCTTCTTGCGAATCTTGAAGAATTTGACCCCATTTCTCGACGGGTTGATAGGTTAGCGCAATCACTTTTAACACATCGGTCATCACAAATTGCGCTAATTTATTCACTCGATTTACACCCTCAAGATCATACTCCACTTCTTTCTTCTTTCCGCCATTCTCCTCCTCCACCGAGACCATATTCCACTCTTCTTCCCATACCGTCTCGTGTGCTTCTCATTTCTCTTCTTTCCACTCGCTCCTTTCACCAACTCGGCCATTACCACGATAAGATTTTTGAATGGTTGGTGCTAACCTTTGGCTTATGTAAGGCCAAGCTTAAGTTTGGGGGAAACCTTGTTGTATATATGTATTTATATTTTTTGTTTTCTTTTTCTATAAAAAAAATAAAAAAAAATTCCAAACAATAAAATAAAAACAAAACATTATAAATAAATAAGCAGGGGAGTACCGGCATTTGACCTACTTGGTGTAGCATGACAGGGAGGACACTGTCAAGTTTAAGTTTGGGGGTATGCTCGGTACGTCCTCTTCCTTCTCATTCATTGTATATTTTTGCATTTGCATATTTATTTGAAAACCCATAAAAATTTCAAAAATTTCAAAAATTATAAAAATTAATGTATTCAATTTTGGTTAATTGACTTGAGTTTGACAAATAGGTTAACTGGCTAGGAACAACTAGATCTTAGACCTAGTAAATTAAAAACCCTAAAAATAACCTTCCTTAAAGTTTAACAGTAGAGAGTATATGTCTTTGTAGTTTATTTAGAAATAGGCAAATTTTGAGTTCACTTGTTGGGCTAAGTCGAAACAAAGGAAAAGTATTGATGTTCTTATTAAAGTATAAGTTTGAAAAATAATTTCTAGCTTAAGTCTAGATTCTGAAAATGTATACCCTACATTTGGCACAACCACGCACCTTGAAACTTGGAATAGTTGAGGAGACCTTGAATTGCTCTTGTCTAAAGTCCTTAGTACGATGAAAATAATGAAAAAAAAGTGAATAAAGAAAAAAAAATGAACACTGATTTTTGTGATTACTTAAGGCTGCAAAAATAGAAAAAATATTTAGCGAGGGTGCTTCATCACCTAGTGCCTTAGACCAACTGGTTTGGGAGTCACTGCTAAAGCCTTGGGTGTTGCAAGACTAGGAATTATGCTTTAAAGTGCTAACGCATCTTGTAATCGGTTGTTGGTACCTCAAGAAGTGTTAACTGTCGCATGAAGGATGTGTAAGCAAAATTCAATTAAAAATTCACCAACTAATAAGTACTTTGGACAACGGACAAGGGTATGATTGCTTGATTTGAATTTCCAAGTGTAGGGGTGATATATACACACACGTGGGGATATAAGATTGGAGTTTAGATAAGAGATAGGAGTGAAGAATAGAACTTATATCTTTAGTAAGAGTTGATAAAAGTTCCTAAGTGGAGATGGAACCCTAGAAGGAAAACTTAAGAAATGCCGAAAGCTAGGTAAGTCTATAGAACATATATAATCTTAAGTTAGATGATGAGGAAGTGTGAAGAATATGGGTGGATAATTTACGAGTCGACGATAATAGAATTCCCTGTTAGAAAACCTAATTGGAGAACAAAAGTCGATAGGCCGAATTGATAGGATTTTGTGGGTAGTATCCGTTGAAAACCCTCAGGAGACAACACACCTCCTACTAGGGACACCTAGAGGTTTAACGGCTTGTTGCACATGCTCAGTGCAATCGCGTTTCCTTGCGAAAGTGCGGTTAGGTTTTTGTAAAGAATAAAAAATAAGTTTGCTCGAGGACGAGCAAAAGATAAGTTTGGGGGAATTTGTTCACACCATAATATTGCATTATTATATTCCCCATTCTTATTCTTTTTATAAATAAACAGGTGCTTTTGACGCATGTCTGCTATATGTTACAGGTTACAGGTTCTTGAAAAGAAAACAGTGAAAACGATGAAAAGACGATGCAAAAGTGGACTTTGACCAACAAACAGAAGACTCTTGATCAAGCCTACATCAAGGATAAAATTCACAAAGTACAAGGCAATGCGAGGTCCAAGATTACAAGGAAAAAGTTTAAAAGTCCACTGCAAAGTGTTCATTGGAGATCTGGAACCAACCTAGAAGCCCAATTGAGAAAAGAACCACAGAATATTGAAGCCCAGAAAACCCAGAACAAAACCAGGAAATTTCAGCTTTTGAAGCCTCTACTTGGCAACGGAACCGCGGCCAACAAGGCCCTATGGCCGCGGTTCCGCGGCCGTTATATGCCCGTATTGGTGGATTTTGGTGGCTGTGCGTGGAGCGTTGAATAGGTCTTTTTATATAGGGCTATTTTTGTAAATGCAGATATGCGAATCAAATGTAACCCTAGGGTTTCCTATCCTCTATAAATAGGAACTCTAATGATTGTAATTTCTTATGCCTCCCCTCATTAATAAATTTTAGAATTCTTTTGGAGAGCATCGGTGCCTCTTTTCAATTCATGAATCTAGATCTGACAACTCTGTGTTGATGTTTGGAGAGAGCCATCTGTAAGTAGTTTTATTTAATTGCCCTAGTTTAGATTTCAATTCTTGCCCTAGGTAATTTTTCATTCTCTGCCCTAGATTAAATTTAATTCCTTGCCCTAGTTAGATCTTTAATTCCTTACCCTAGTTAAATTTAATTCTTTGCCCTAGATAAATGATAGATTTAGTTTTTAGATTTAATAATCAATCCGAACACCCATCGGAATTAACTCGTTAGCACGACTAGGAAAACAAAACATCCCTGTGGACCGACCCGTACTCACCGGATAGCTACCAAGCGACGCCGTTCTTGATTGCGGTAAGAAATAGTTTTTGAGATACAAATCAAGTCCCGCTGAAATCGAGAAATATTGTTCGACAAGTTGAACAGCACTTGCGAGTCCTTACGACTTGCAAAAGAAAATTCAAATTATGAATCCTCATGATTCGTAAGGAGAGAATACATCTACGAGATCCTCTCGACTCATAGGGAGAAATACCTTTATGAGACCCTTACGGTTCATAAAGTCAAAAAGTCTCAGTCGGCAGGAATCTAACCCTGTTTGCTAAGCCTCTTTTACTTTTGTTCAAATCGACAAAGCCAAATGATGTTCTCTCTTGGCAATATCCTAGTTATAGCGATACTGATGCCAAGATTGGTATCAGATTCCAAATCCCCAACTCGCAATAAAAAGCAGCGAGTAAAAACCCAAAAAAAATTAACATAGCCGAAATGATTAAGCACCGTGAATAAATAGCCAAAATGATTGGGCAATCACGACTTTCGCGATATAAAAAGTTGAAAAGATAGAGCATCACATAAAAAAAAGAATGAAACTTTTTCTGCCCAGCAAGTAGGTCCATACTGACTCTTATATACAATCCATGGGTATAAACAAATGAAAGAAAGGGAACCATATTTTCCCACTATACTTCGTCAAAAGAAGAACCGAGTCTTGATGGCACATCTACAGCCTATAGACTATTTGGACGTCCTTCTTACTCCAGCAAAGTACAGACGCGACGTCAACAAGGACCCAAGGGTCAAATAAATTTGGAGTAACGGTAAAATCCTAGCTCCGAACCTCGATTGCAATGCATACAGCATAGAGATCATACGGATGTATACCTTACTTCAGTGAAGAATTGGTGCGACTCCAAAACAAAAGCAAAATGACGGCATGCGCCTAGCTTCCGGTGTTGATGGGATGCCCAGAGACCATTAGAGATCATCCCACCCTAGAAGGGTGCGGTAATGACTCTTCGGGGCTTCAAATCAATCCTAACCTCAAGTAAAAAGCGCCATGACAATACCTAACACTTGATCTTCCGATAGTAATATAGATATTCCGACCTAAGAAGATTACTTGAAAACGTCTTGTCCAACTTCCGAAGGGATCAGAGACATGACAGACGCGGGGCAACTCGAGCAGCAACTTAAAGGACTGCGTATCGAGAATACATCAGCCAACGCGGCGGTACGATGGACTTAAACTTAGTACCAAAAACCTAACAGACCTCTATAAAAAAGGGGTTAACTATATTTAACGTTAGGACAAGTTTGCCCACATGCCTAAGGGAAGGGTAAAAAAAACACTCCGGGACGAATGAAGTAAACAGGTTATGACAAACCATCGTGGCATAAGCAAATAAAATTGCAAGTGGAAGAAATATAACACGCGGCAATTGCACAAGAAAATAAAGAAGAAATTTTATTTACTCATTCAAAGGCTTACAGACATTGCATAGTGGGGATTAGTGAAATAAAATTCAAAATCCCTAAGCTTCCAGATAGCTTCCCCTACCATCTTTCAGTGCATATGCTCCCGACAGAGTGCGTCAGGATCTCCGCCAATATCTCCTATACGATCATAAGAATGAATGTTATTCCGCTGCTGGAAGATGCGATGGAGCAGCCGAAGTGAACGAGGTCGCAGCATGTCAGAGATTATCCCCATATTGAAAATAGAGTGCCCCTCATCCTCAGCAGCATCAAGTGCCATCATAAGTACTGACATAGGATTGACAGGAAAGCTATTTAGGATCCTGGTGAAGATAATAGCGAGCAGAGGGGAGTCGACGGGGATTATAGCCCTGTTTTGTTGCTCCATTTGTCAAAGTATGTCCTCATAATCCATATTGTTGAAGCCGGGATGATGTACGCGGATATGAGAATAATTGACAATTTCCCTGATGGGAATTGTTCCAGGTAAAGAGGAGTCGACGAAGGAGCTGCTAGACATATGAACTATAAAGAAAGGAAAAGCACTTATTCAAAATACAATAAGGAAAGATGGTAAGTTTGCGAGCCGGAATTCCTAGATTCTCAGCCGAGAAACCTCATCAAGCGAGAGTTGACCTATTATAAGACCAAGACTCGAAGAACCTACTTCGTGAAAATCTAAAAAATTTCTTAGTATAAAGTGCGAAGATAAAAGGAGTGTGCACTATTGTTGGTGTGTAGTAGCGCCTCTAGTAAGGTTGCATCATCATAAAGTAGGGAACTTTTAAATTCTACAGGGCAATTACAAACGAACTACGAATCGTAACTAGAGATTAGGGTAATAACATCATTATGTGAAGTCTAAGCTAAAGGAAAAGGAAATACAACCTTTGTAGCCAACTCCTTCGGTCTTTAGGACTCCTACGACTTTGCTCGTAGCTTGGAATGACTCCGCTCAAGATCCTTCGTCGTCTACGATGATTCACCCGGAGATTTCTAGATCAAGCTCTAAGCTTCACAAAATGAAGCAAACACTCTACACTAAAGGGATAGGGTAGTGTATAATGGTTGTGTGGTTTGTAAACTCTCTTAAAAACCTTTTCTTTTTAAGTTCCTCACTCAAAACAAAACTCAAGAGAGTTTGAAGAAGGAGGAAGGTGAAGATGGAAAATGCTTTTGTTAATATTATGAAAAACTTATATTTCAAAAAGAAAAAAGAAAAGAATATATATGAGACACTCTCAAATTTAACCATAATTAACTAAATATCTAGATATTTTGTAGATGGGTTAAAGAACAAAGGAAATCTAACCATGGTTAAAGTCAAAGGTAAAATAGAAGAATGTAGAAACAATGAGTCATTTAGCTAATTTACTTTTTCTTAATTCATTAACAAAAATCTAGATATTTATCAACCATGTGAGTCTTGTATTGCCATCTTCTATGTATCATCCACCATGACACATATGTATGTATGTATGTATGTGTGCATGCACATCATCATGTGTATGTATAAACATATATGCATACATCCAAAAGAAAAGGTTTAATTAAAAGTGAGCTAAAAAGTCAATATTAAATCAACACTTGATTTAATAAATCGGTCATATCAAATACGACCCAACCAATAGTGAACGCCCGATTAAAATACGGTATCATATACTCGTATTTAATCGAGCTCCCGCATATCACATATGCATACTACATCATTTCGCCTGAGCTAGAAAAATCCTGTGTGGGACTCTAAGACACGTCAATACGCCGCCAGTAGGTGATGATCATATCAAAACACCTACAAGCCGCACGAGGTCAGCTAAATGTAACGGATACCCGGGTATTGAGCGATCAGAAGAAAAATAAGCGAACCCGTCAAAACTCCCGTCGAGCCATTGGCAACACTTACCGTACAGTCCGGTCTCTTCGTCTGATATGTTGCATATCAAGTCTAGGGATGGAATCGTCGAGCCCTAATAACTCAATAAGTTATGTCGATATGAACTATGACCGGTCGAGAAACTACTGATAACTCTTATCAGTAAATCTCATCAGCCCTGGCCAGGGACTTGAAGTCAGAGCCAATCGCACATTGCACAACATCAACTCCCAATACCAAGAGAGACGAAACCCTCATTATCTGCATGTGTCTCGGGACTATACCCAAAAGCCACCTGTTTGCATGACTCAGTAGAGCCGTGGTAGGGTGGAAATCAAAGTACAATTGGAGAACACACAAGACTATATGACGATCTCGGGTCTACTAACACACCTGTATCAGTGTCACCAGAGAACTGCTATCCGACGATAGATATAATACCATATAGGAATTCTCGGTGAGTCCGTTTAGTGTACCCAGTCTCCACTGAGCACCCGTATACAATCTTCGATGTCACAACACCAATGGATATGGGATCATCCATCGCCCATCATATGGGTCAAGAAATGTATACGCTAGTCTACTCTGGAATATCGATGCCCTATCTCGATATACCTACGACTAGGAACATTCAAGGATATTCTTATAGACTACCCATGCCCCACTAGTATGATCTCCATCATAGCCATGGAAGTCAAGCTAATATCCTCAGGGCTTTATCAACATGTATTAAATGAACAGTATTAAGTAAACATGTCAAATAAAGTAAAACCAGATAGCATACTATCATGTCGAGCAAGAAAGTCATATATTAAATATACATATATACATGTCCAAGCATCCACTATACATATAATGGCCTCCAGGGCATACATATATCCAACAATCTCCCACTTGCACTAAGGCCAATTATTGGCGTATCTCATACCCAATATCTCAAAAAGTTGCTCATGTTGCGGCTGTGGAAGGGCCTTGGTGAGTGGATCCGCGGTGTTATCCTTTGTATCTACTCTCCGAATCTCGATCTCATGGCGATCAACTATCTCCCGGATCAAATGATATCGCCTGAGGATGTGTCTGGACTTTTGATGGGATCTGGGTTCTTTGGCCAACGCCATAGCTCCATTATTATCACAATACAATGGTATTGGATTAATAATGGTTGGAACTACTCCTAACTCCGCAACGAACTTCCTCATCCAGACGGCTTCCTTGGCAGCATCATTTGCAGCAAAATACCCAGCTTCCATCGTGGAGTCTGCAACGGTATCCTGTTTGGAACTTTTCCAACATACCGCCCCTCCATTGAGGGTAAATACAAACCCTGAGATAGATTTACTGTCATCCTTATCACTTTGGAAGCTGGAATCGGTAAAGGCCTCCATTTGGAGATCCCCATTACCATACACCAAGAACAATTCTTTAGTCCTTCGTAAGTACTTAAGAATATTCTTCACGGCTATCCAGTGTTGCTCCCCTAGGTTGGATTGATACCTACTCACTACAGCTAGTGCATAAGCTACATCAAGACGAGTACATATCATCGCATACATTATAGATCTTATGGCTGAAGCGTAGGGTATAATGCTCATGTGAGTTCTTTCTTCATCAGTCTTCGGACAGAAGTCCTTAGAGAGAATGATTCCATGGCAAGTGGGCAAGGCACCATGCTTGGAATCTTCTATACTAAACCTTTTTAGGATGGTATCAATGTACTTTGATTGGGACAATCCCAACAATCTCTTGGATCTATCTTTATATATCCTTATGCCCAAAATGCACGAGGCATCACCCAGGTCCTTCATGGAGAACCTTTGTGATAAGAATAATTTGACCGATTGTAGCATAGGAATATCATTTCCTATTAAGAGAATGTCATCTACGTACATTACGAGGAATGTGACAGTACTCCCTACAATCTTCTTATAAATGCATGGTTCATCAATATTTTTGATAAAATCAAACTCTTTGATTGTATCATCAAAACAGATGTTCCAGCTCCGAGATGCCTGCTTTAATCCATAAATGGATTTAAGCAACCTACACGCTTTTTCGCTGCTCCCACTATCAATGAAGCCTTCTGGCGGATCCATAAAAACGCACTCTTCTAAATCACCATTTAGAAATGCAGTCTTACGTCCATCTGCCAGATTTCATAGTGGTAGTGAGCAGAAATAGGAAGAAGGATCCGAATGGATTTAAGCATTGATACTGGAGAGAAAGTTTCATCATGGTCCAGTCCTGGTCTTTGATGAAAACCTTTCGCTACAAGCCTTGCTTTATAGGTCTCTACCTGTCCATCTACACCAATCTTTCTTTTAAAGATCCATTTGCACCCAACGAGTTTTATCCCAGGAGGTGTAACGTCCAAAGTCCATACTTTGTTGATGTACATGGACTCCATTTCGGATCTCATGGCATCCAGCCACTTCATTGAGTCATCACTTATGATAGCTTTCTGAAAACTAATAGGGTCATCATCATCCATGATGCAATCTTCTCTATCACCATCAATGAGACACCCATAGTATCTCTCCGGCGGGCAAAGAGTTCTACTAAATCTCCGGAGCGGCTGAGGTTCTTGAAGTTCTACTGCAACATCAGTTTCAACCAATTCGTCGTGTGTAATTTGTGATTCAATAACTTCTTCTAGTTCTACCACTTTGCCATCAGTACAGTGTGTAAAGATTTCATTTCCCAAAAATGTGGCATGTTGAGAAACAAACACCTTTTGTTCCTCCTTGTGGTAAAATAGATATCCATACGGGTGTTTTGGATATCCCACAAATTTACACATGACCGATCGTGTCTCGAGTTTATCCGGATTCTGCTTTTTGACATAAGCTGGACAACCCCATATCCTAACTCTTTTAAGATATGGTCTCCTTCTACACCATATCTCATATGGAGTGGTAGACACGGAATTTAATGGAACCCTGTTCAATAGATAAATTGCTGTCTCTTATGCATGTCCCCAAAAGGAAAGTGGTAACTCAGCATCACTCATCATGGACCGTACCATATCTAATAGGGTACGATTTCCCCGTTCTGACACACCGTTGTGCTGTGGTGTGTACGGAGGAGTGAGCTGGGAGAGAATCCCATTCTCTTTTAAGAAGTCTGAAAACTCAGTGCTTAAATACTCTCCACCTCGATCTGATCGAAGTTTCTTGATACTCGAGCCAGTTTGTTTTTCTACTTCAAGTTTGCACCCCTTGAATTTCTCGAATTTTTCGGATTTATGCTTCAATAAAAACACGTGTCCGAATCTTGAGAAATCATCAGTAAAAGTGATGAAGTATGAAAAACCGTCTCTAGCATGTGTAGACATTGGTCCGTATACATCACTATGTATGAGGCTTAAAAGTTCTATAGCTCTCTCTCCGTGTCCTATAAATGGAGTTTTGGTCATTTTACCTTTGAGACAAGACTGACAAGTTGCATAAGATTTATATTCAAAAGGTTTTAAATATCCATCTTTATATAGCTTGTTTAGTTTTGTTTCATTAATATGACCAAGTCTACAATGACAAAGAAATGATTCATTTATATCTGAAATCTTTCTTTTATTTGTATGTTGTATATTGAAAACTATGTGTTGGTTTAGGACGTAAATTCCGTTACTTAGTGTACCATACCCAATCAGCTGTTGATCCAAGTTAATGTTCATAACATTATTTTGCAATACAAAATGATATCCTTCATTGTCCAACAAAGATACGGATATTATATTACATAGCATAGCAGGTGCAAAATAACAAGGGTTCAAAACCAAAATACATCCGGAAAGCAACCCCAGATGATACTCTCCTACGAATACAACATGTACATTTGAACCATTTCCAACCCGTAGAGTGTGGTCCCCAGTCTTCAAAACTCTAATGTTTCTCAATCCCTGCATACAATTACAGAAGTGAGAACCAGAACCGGTATCTAATACTTAAGATGTAGAGTTTAATGAAAAAAAGTTTTCAGTTACAAACACTCCTGAAACGGAAGCATCAACATGCTTCTTCTTCTTGAGATCTGCAAGGTATAAAGCACAATTGCGTTTCCAGAGTCCCGACTTGTGGCAGTAAAAACATTCTCCTTTTCCACTTCCCGCAGTCCCAGACTTGTCTTTCCCCTTCGCCTTTTCAACTCCACTTCTTGGCTTGGTGGGATTCTTCTTCTTTCCTTTGGCCTTGGCTTTCAGGACTGAAGAAGAAGATGGCCCATAAAGCAGAGCGGGAGTTTTCGCTATCTTAAGCGTGCTCTCTGCATTTCTCAATATATTGAGAAGTTTAGGCAACAATTTCTCCAAATCATTCATATTGAAATTCACTATGAACGGAGCAAAGGCGGGGGAGAGAGACTGCAGAACAATATCTGTATATTGCTTAATATCCATAGTCCATCCCAGTTCCTCAAGTTCTTCTATAAGACTAATCATCTTCAGAACATGGTCTCCTACTGATGCACCGGGGGTCAACCGCATCTGAAACAGCTTTTGAGATGCCTCGTATCGTAAAGTACGAGATTGCTCTTCATACAACTCCTTTGTATGAAGAAAGATGGATTATACATCCATATTCTCGTGCTGTTTCTGATGGATATTGTCTATAGAAGCAAGCGTGAGGCATGTGTCCGTGTTGCAATCAATATCCTATGTTTTTCGTATCCCCTTATCCGAAATAGATGATTCAGGTCCTGGGACGGGTGGGGCTTTGGTAATGAGGACATATGATACTTTATCATATGTGAGTGCAATGCTCAAGTTCCTCAACCATTCTTTTTAATTTGGTCCAGTCAGATTGTTTTTCTCTAAAGGAAACTTAAGTCCCATCATCGGTATCTGCCATTAGGAGAGAAAAAAGAATACACTCAGCGAAATGCTCTTGCAAAGATCAGATTGGTTATTATCTTATCTAATCGATATCTCACACTGTTTTTATCAAATTTGCTTTCAAACCTGAAAAGAAAATTAGCCAGGATTAATTACATTCTACAGTTTCGCTAACCGGTCAGCCAGGCCAGTGTCGGTACTTTGAGGGAGGTTCCCCGTGCTTGCGCACGGACGTAATTAAAATAAACCTCGTTTTTCCTAGAGGTCAAACCCTGTCAACACCTTTCTAGACACCTACTGGATTAGCTAATTGTAAAGTGCAAAATTCTCCCGGGAGTAACTCTTACTCACAGTGGGACTGGGATCTAAATATCATATAGATGGTATGCAATCTCATTGCAAATTTCAACTCTTGAAACTCCCGATATAGTTTTTACCTCTAGATGCTTATGACCTTGGCTATGGTCAACATATCATAAGCACTAGTCAAGTTCTACCCGTCATTTCGTGATTAACCAGACCCACCCATATGACCCTTGACTATGATCAACATAATCACATGAATGTTCTAACTTATCGCATCACATGCTTTGTAGGAAGACATCATTTAGCTACCGTACACTATGCCTTGACTATAATCAACATACATAGCACGAATACTAAGTACTCTGCTTCCTAAAATGATGGAGGGTTGCGGATGGTTTTTATGAAAACCTTTAACGCTTTGAACTTGATTTCACTTTAGAATCTAAATTGTTTTACGAAAAGGAGTGGCTTAAGCTCCGCATCGTTTGAAACTTGCTTTTTCATAAAAAGGAGCCGAGTGGGTTTCAAATCCGATTCTACAACATCATTAGGTTTCTTTTCTTTTACATTAATCTCATTAATATATTCCCATCACTTAAGTTCCTAAGCCATTACAGAAAGAAATGAAAAACAGTATTACACATGACATATATAACAATATTACATTCGTCTCAGATATTTAAGCAATCACATCACAGAATAATTAGCAGCAGAAACACATATATGAAAATATAGGATATACTAGGAACTCCGTATTTTATACTTAGCCTAAGATAGAAAATACGGATTCCACGGTCGTGATGAATAGTCAAGCCCACACCCTTAGACCCCTATGAGAGCGGCATGTGACCATTCCAATTCTGGAGTTTAGGAGACCCGGTCTCGACTCCTCGAGATGGCCTCCCACTGAACTCCAGAACCCGGTCACTCATGCTCCCCTCCTTGGGTCTATCTTAATGCGGAAAAGTAAAATATACATCAATGGAGACATCATCCTCAACCCAGATGTGCCCCAATAAAAGAATAATATATACAATGAATTTTACATGAATGAAAAGATAAACTCTCGTCTCACATAAAACCCCCGGCTATTCGATCACGACGATCCTATACATCATATCACATCAACAATTGAAAAGTATAAACGACATTAAAATATATCAATCAACACATCAACATACCCACTGTAGTAATAGATCTCAACACTTGAACCTGCATAAAAAAAATTCCCAGAGAGCATATAAAGTACCTACGGATCAACGCAAGAGCGCACGGTCCAAGGCTCACCAACGGCGCGGAACCGCCTCAAATACACCTATTTGGCCGTGGTTCCGCGGTCGTTATGTCGAGTTAGGCGCTCCTTTATCTTGGGGATCCATAGAAAACCCTGCTCTATTTTCTGAATAATTTTAATTACAAAAATTCCAACTTTTGAAAAAATTTCCAGTGAGCATGTAAAAATCTTATTTTTCTATGTTAGATTGAGTTTTTAAACGTCGTCCGGTTTACCCTAAAGCTCTAGCTAGGCTCTGATACCATGTTGGTGTGTAGTAGCGCCTCTAGTAAGGTTGCATCATCATAAAGTAGCGAACTTTTAAATTCTAGAGGGCTATTACAAACGAACTACGAATCGTAACTTGAGATTAGGGTAATAACATCATTATGTGAAATCTAAACTAAAGGAAAAGGAAATACAACCTTTGTAGCCAACTCTTTCAGTCTTTAGGACTCTTACGTCTTTGCTCGAAGCTTGGAACGACTCCGCTCAAGATCCTTCGTCGTCTACGATGATCCATTCGGAGATTTCTAAATCAAGCTCTAAGCTTCACAAAATGAAGCAAACACTCTATACTAAAAGGCTAGGGTAGTATAGAATGGTTGTGTGGTTTGTAAACTCACATAAAAACCATTTCTTTTTAAGTTCCTCACTCAAAACAAAACTCAAGAGAGCTTGAAGAAGGAGGAAGGTGAAGATGGCAAAAGCTTTTGTGAATATTATGAAAAACTTATATTTCAAAAAGAAAAAAGAAAAGAATATATATGAGACACTTTCAAATATAACCATAGTTAACTAAATATCTATATATTGTGTAGATTGGTTAAATAACAAAGGAAATCTAACCATGGTTAAAGTCAAATGTCAAATAGAAGAATGTAGAAACAATGAGTCATTTAGCTAATTTCCTTTTTCTTTAATTCATTAACAAAAATCTAGATATTTATCAACCATGTGAGTCTTAAATTGCCATCTTCTATGTATCATCCACCATGACACATATGTATGTATGTATGCGTGAATGCACATCATCATGTGTATGTATAAACATATATGCATACATCCAAAAGAAAAGGTTTAATTAAAAGTGAGCTAAATAGTCAATATTAAATCGACACTTGATTTAATAAATCGGTCATATCAAATACGAACCAACCAATAGTGAACGCCCGATTAAAATACGGTATCATATACTCGCATTTAATCGAGCTCCCGCATATCACATATGCATACCATATCATTTCGCCTGAGCTAGAAAAATCATGTGTGGGACTCTAAGACTCGTCAATACGTCGGCAGTAGGTGATGATCATATCAAAACACCTACAAGCCGCAAGCAGACAGCTAAACGTAACGGCTACCCGGGTATTGAGTGATCAGAAGAAAAACAAGCGAACCCGTCAAAACTCCCGTCGAGCCCTTGGCAACACTTACCGTACAGTCCGGTCTCTTCGTCTGATATGCTGCATATCAAGTCTAGGGATGGAATCGTCGAGCCCTAATAACTCAATAAGTTATGTCGATATGAACTATGACCGGTCGAGAAACTACTGATAACACTTATCAGTAAATCTTATCATCCCTGGCCAGGGACTTGAAGTCAGAGCCAATCGCACATTGCACAACATCAACTCCCAATACTGGGATAGACGAAACCTCTCCTATCGCTCACTGTCTCCATGTTTCTTGGGACTATACCCAAAAGCCACATGTTTGCACGACTCAGTAGAGCCGTGGTAGGGTGGAAATCAAAGTACAATTGGAGAACACCAAGACTCTATGACGATCTCGGGTCTACAGACTAACCTGTACCAGTGTCACCAGAGAACTGCTATCCGACGATAGATATAATACCATATAGGAATTCTCGGTGAGTCCGTTCAGTGTACCCAGTCTTCATTGAGCACCCGTATACAATCTTCGATGTCACAACACCAATGGATATGAGATCATCCATCGCCCATCATATGGGTCAAAAAACGTATACGCTAGTCTACTATGGAATATCGATGCCCTATCTCGATATATCTACGACTAGGAACACTCAAGGATATGCTTATAGACTACACATGCCTCACTAGTATGATCTCCATCATAGACATGGAAGTCAAGCAAATATCCTCAGGCTTTTATCAACATGTATTAAATGAACAGTATCAAGTAAACATGTCAGATAACGTAAAACCAGATAGCATACTATCATGTCGAGCAAGAAAGTCATATATTAAATATATATATATATACATGTCCAAGCATCCACTATAGATATAATGGTCTTTAGGGTATACATATATCCAACAACTGTTGGATATATGTATGCCCTAGAGGCCATTATATGATAGTGTATGTACCAGTATGTGTGTGTGTGTGTAGACATTCTTGCTCGATATAATAGTATGCTATCTGGTTGCACCTTTTATCATGAAATGTTCATTTGATCGTGCTTTCATTCATTCGGTACATGTTGATATAGCTCTTAGGATGATGCAGGACTACTGAGATTATGATGCGCATCATACTAGTGGGACAAAGTAGTCTATAAGAATATCCTTGAAATGTTCCTAGTCGTGGGTGTATCGAGACGGGGAATCGATATCACCAGAGTAGACTAGCGTATACGTTACTTGTCCCATATGATGGGCGATGGATGATCCCATATCCATTGGTGTGGTGACACCAAAGATCATATACGGGTGCTCAGTTGAGACCGGGTACACCGAGTAAACTCATCGAGAACTCCTTTGTGTTATTATATCTATCGTCGGATAGCAGTTCTCAGATGACACTGGTACAGGTTAGTCTGTAGAACCGAGATCGTCATAGAGTCTTGTGTGTCTCCCACTGTATTTTGATCTACACCCTACCACGGCTCTACTAAGTCATGCAAACAGGTGGATTTTGGGTACAGTCCCGAGACACTTGGAGGCAATAAGTGATAGGAGGGGTTTCGTCTCTCTCGGTATTGGGGGTTGATGTTGCACCATGTACGATTTGTTGGAGATAGTTCCCTCAAAGTCAATTATTGGTTCGCAGGTACGTGATTGCAATGATTGAGGCAGGACCTATACCGATATGACAGTCTTGCTCGAGATGATAGTTTGCTATCTGGTTTGTCTTTATCATCGTATACATGCTTTAGTTCACTATTGCATGATGATAGAGCCCATATAATTCTTGCTTGTCCACCAGCAGTATGATGGCGATCATATACGTGGGAGCTGGGGTCTATAAGCACATCCTTAAAGTGTCCCTAGTCATGGGAGTTTCGAGACAGGGCATCGATACTCCAGAGTAGACCAGTGTATACAGTCGAGACCCCGACGAGGGACCGTGGCCAGACTCACAAGCCACTGGTGTCAGTTTGATCACCTAAGATGTATACAGGTGCTCATTGGGTTATAAGTACACCGGACATGACTCGCCGGGAACATGCTAGTTGGTATTATACATATCGTCAGATAGCGGTTCCCTGGTGACATGTGTATAGGTTAGTTCATCGACCTGAGGTCGTCATTTGTCTCGTGTGAGTTCCCACTGTGCTTTGATTTCTACCCTACCACGGCTCAAAGGAGTCGTGCAAACAGGTCTTTTTTGGGTACAGTCCCGAGCCACATGGAGGCAAGTGAGCGGATCGGCAGGGGATTCGTCTCTCCCGGTATTGGGGTAAGATCGTGCTGTGTCTAGGAGAGCCATTACACAAAGCCCTCGGTCGAGGCAGGAGATTTACTGGTAGGTACTCCAGTAGTATCTCAAGGTGTTCTGGGCCACTCTCTGACACGACTTATACCGCTATTGGGGGTCTATCGTTACTAACCCCCTAGGCAGATATGCGATACTCATAGACGAACGGACCGGACTGTATGTATATTGTCACTGTTAGGCTCAGTGGGGTTTATGGATAAGTTCGCTCGTCAGCTTCCCTTCCAATCAATACATAGGCAACCGTTACGTACAGCTTGTACCTCTGACGTGCTAGAGGTTATACCCAGTGCCAGTGTGTTGATGAGTCATTAGAGTCCCCCACAGACACTTTCCCTAGTTCGGGCGAAACGTTGTAGAGGCCGTATGGTATTATGGCAAGGTTCGGAAAATGCACATGCGTTTTCGCACGTGTCGTTTTTCGGGCAGATAATAATGGTCGGCTTTGGTTTAAGCCGGATCCGAGTATTATGCTGTGTAGATATAATATCTTTGTCTCAGTTGCATTTGTATTCGGTCGTAATATAAATGCGGGTATGTTTATACTAATACGGGGTTATCCTGAAATTCGATTCAGGATCACTTTTGGAAGTTTCCAGTTTCCAGTTTTCTATCAGCCGTATTTAACATTCGGTTAAATGCGGATTTATCTTTTCTTCATGAGGGTGAGTCATGAGGTGAGTCATGTTTCTAGAAGGTTCTAGAATGGTGACTTGGATGGTGAGGTGGATTAGTGCATTAATGGTCATTTAATGCTTTGGATGACAAGGTTAGTGATTCATCACTTGCTTTAATTGTGTTCATACTATGTGTTATGGTAACTCATTCTTTCATGATAAGCTTCATTCTTATTGTCACCACTTTGCTCCTACCCTCACCTCCCTCTTCCTATAAGTTTGGCCGCCCCCCCCTCTTTGGTGATCATGGTTCTTATTAGAAAAAGATATAGTTATTTGGTTCATGGAAATTAAGCATACTCATTTCATATTTCCACCCGATCCAAAAAGGCAACTTCATTAACCGTTCGTCCATAGCTTTGGACGTAACGAGGCAAAGTGTTCTACTCATTCTCTACAACATCTTGGTCGTCTTTTTTAGCAAACTTGACGACCGAGTTGCCTCGGTTCAGAGGCGGGAGCCCGTTTAAAGATCCGTCGACGTGGTGCCACCTGGACGAGAAGACTGGAGTTTCAGGAGATCGGAGCAGCCGTAACAAGCATGGGATGATGGTTGAAGACCGAAGGACTCATATCGTTCGGTATAACTCTTCTACCCACTTTATAGTTTGTTAATTTAGCTTTAATGGCAGATCCGGGTTATAGTACGCGATAGCGCCAGTTGTAAAAAGTTTTTGTTCCGCATTTGGCGTTTGTTAGACGGCCGGGGCGCTACCGTGGACTTACAGTGGTATCATTGACTAACCATTAAGCTATACTAAGTTGTGCTAACGCGTTTAAAACTTTGATCGAACCGGATATCAAAAACAACATTTTTCCAGTTCACAGTTTCTGTCGATTTTAAATCAAGTCTAAAAATTATTTTACATATTGCAGAAGACTAAGCAGGATTTTAAAAGAGTTCTGGAAAAATGTGGGCACGTGATCCCACAAGACCACCGCGGAACCGCGGCGCTTCTGTGGGAACAGTGCACCATCTTTTTCCAGAGAGCTTCTTTGTGGAAATTGTGGGTTTTGGTATAGTTCTTTTGGGCCCAGATTTTCTTACTGTACAGCAGATGTACGTGGGGCCCACTTTGTGAAATTTAGTCGATCGAAATTTTAAATTTGTTAGTATGCAGTATTTACATTATATCTCTGACCGGGAATGTCATTTGATCGGTAAACCGCGTCTGATTGCTATAGTTCTTTTAGACGGGTTTGCGAACGTGACATTCGCGTTAATGTTCTGTGTTGTGCTGTGATGTTGCGGATATGTCGTGATGAATAGCAGTGTGAAATGGTAGTGCAGTTTGGATTTATTTGTACATTTGATATTGCGGGGTGAGCGTCCAACATGTGGACTGCCGTCACTGCCTGTTTGTATAATATTCTTTTTGGGGCACGACCGGGTTGAGGTCGATGTACCCGTTGTACATATATTTTATTTCTGTACTAGATTTATCCCACGACGGAGTGCACGGATAGCCGGGTTCCAGAGGGCAACGGGTCCGTATCTCATGGCTTTGAGAGGCAGAGGGACCTCACTCTAGAATTGACAGACTATTCGCCGCACTCGTAGGGGGTACAGGTTGACCCAAGGAGGGGTGCTCAATTTACCGGATTCCGTGAAGTGCCGGGTGTTCCATTCACTATGCTGTGGGGACTACCTCGCTTCAGGTTTTTGCGGGTAACTTGCCGCACCCGTAGGGGTCTAGGTTTCATTGCACAGGCTATCCACACGACCAGGGGAACGTCGGGTTTCAGTAGCGGCTCTGTGAAACCCGGGGATCCCAGATTATCTGTATTGTTCTGTGATGCTTATTACTTTTCTGTAATGTTGCATATTATCACGCCTGGAGCGATTATTGTATATTGGTATATATATACTATTAGATATTGTATATGTTTTACACCCGCGCTAGTCCAGTCCCTGCTCTGTCGTTAGTTAAGTAACCTAACGGGTGATGACGGGACCCAATGACGAATGCGGATGGCATATACGTACATTTTATTTTCGTTCTTTTCTGGTGTGATTGATTGATGGGATTGCATTGATTCTTATCAATGCAAGGATAAAACAAACCTATATTTGATGTTGTTGGAACAAATTTTAAAAGGTGTTATTACAAAGATGTTTACTTTTGTTTTGCATAGTGATATTCAGTTAGAATATCCAGCACCTCATTCGACGAGGCAAGGGCCGAGATCCTTTCACCGGGAGTGACCCCTTGGGCATAAGTTTACGTCAGGGTAATAACTTCACTATAGTCGATTACAAGTTGCTTTGCATCGCGGTATTCAGTTGGAATATCCTGCACCTCATTCCACGAGGAAAGAGCCGAGATCCCTTTACCGGGAGTGACCTCTTTAGCAAAAGGTTTTCGCCACTATATTTTTATAAAAAGCTATCAGTTTCCTTCAACGAGATCAAGTTCATTACGTCAAAGGTTTTTCGCCAAAAACCAGCCGTAGTCCTCCGTCATTTCTTATGGATAGTCAGTAGTATTAAAGCTATGTTTGTTGGCCCTTAGTCAAGGCATAGTGCTTGGTAGCTGCTGGGTATTCATTTGTTGCATAGATAGATGCGTTGGTTTGGGACAGTCGTATTACTTTGTTGGCCCTTAGTTCAGAGTATGTACGGGTGGGTTCAAATTAACCTGGACAATGACGGGAAGAACTTGACATGTGACTTATGATTTGTTGGCCCTTAGTCAAGGTCATAAGAGCATGAGGTAAAAATTTACATCGGGAGTTTCAAACAAACAGCAAACTTGCCAGGCATGCGCATATCTTCTGGAGTGTGATAACTTGAGTGGCTTCCATCAAGTTATCATGCGATGATAGTTGGATCCCGATTCTCACTGATGAGTTGGTTTACTCTTCGGGTGATCCTGACTAATTCTTCTTTCAGGTTTGGAGGAGAATTTGAAAAAACAGTGGGAGGTTTCCTGATTAGATAAAGTAATAACCATTCTGATCTAGGTTAGAGTGCACGCAGAGTGTTTCTTTTCTCTCTTTTTGGCAGCGACCTTTGACCGACCCTAGACTACGACTCAGTGACCAAGTAGACCGAACCTTCTTAAAATACTGGCTTTTGGATTGTCCAAGTTGCATAAGTCATTACCGCTCTTTCTTTTACCCTTTGCATTTCTCAGAACACCCCGTATTACTACGAACATCAACTTCCATTGGATAGATCCATCGTATGGTTATATACGAACTCGAAGGGACTTCTTCGAGGATGGATCCAGGTTCAGGAGAAATAGAATTAGTTTATTCAGTTGTCTTTTATTATCACCTTCTCTCAGGTTGCGAGGGCTCCTTAGTTTAGGAGAGTACACCTATTAATCTTATTGGATAGTCTTCTTCCAAACCATACGCAGGTGCCGAAAGGTAGGGAATGAAGAAAACCAATTAGCTTAAGTAGGGTGTGCAAAAGGTAATATATAAAGACAAAATAAAGGGATTAGAAAGAGGGCAAATTAAATTGCGACTGCTATCATTCACGACCAAACCGCGTACTTCATCGCCACTCCTATTTTACCATTGCTTTTTTCCCTAGTTCGGGAGAAATAGAATAAGGTATTATTCAGTTGTCATTTATCATCACTTTCTCTCAGGTTACGAGTACTCCTTGGTTTAGGAGGGTACACCTATTATGCTTACTGGATAGTCTTCTTCCAAACCATAGGCTGGTGCCGAACGGTAGGGAAGGAAGAAAACCATTTAGCCTAACGATGGTGTACAGAAGATAACGACTAAAGACAAATAAAGCGATTTGGAGAGATGGCAAAGAAATATACGGTTATAGTCATGAATTGGATTATGGAAGAGGTATTGCTAGGAATACCAGGAGACCCCTACGAAACATTTTCATGTTTCAGTGCATTGTTAAAGGAAAACTGATTTCCCGATTAGATACTTACTTCAGGGTATGTATTTACCAGTTTTAATTCTCATATCTGTATGGTTTTACAGATGATGAGTGGGAGTAAGTTATTGGGAATAAGGTGATCATCGTCATTATATCGGAATTCGTTGTAATTGGTGATATTTGAGGAAATCGCCTGGGTACAGTTTTCAACCTACGACGTACAGGTTTTGAGTTATTCAACTCAGCGGACTTATACAGAGTATTGTATGTTGTCCAGTGTCCATCAGGACAAAGGGGTAGGTCCTCGTACTATGTTCTGTTTACTTATGACTTCTCTAATTTTTAGACAAGTGTTTCGTAGAAATACAATGTATAAGTTTTGAGAAGTTGTGGGTATATGAATAAATTAGAGAACCAGGTATCGCAAGTATCGGGATTCTTCAAAGAGATCGAAGATGTAGATTCTTGTGATAGGTATTCAGTTGATAGTAATGATTTTGAGAAACTCGTTTCTCTTTCAGGTTACTCATAATTGGATGGATTCCTTAGTTGAGTAATGTTGATTTGCCTCTCTCCATTAAGTTGATATGCACTGGAGACAGCTGCATGTTTTTGAATCTGGTTCCAATTAAATTAGTGCCTCTATTTCTATATTGTATATAGAATGGTTCATATCTTAACGATGTTAAGATACGGGGAATTGTCCGGCTTATGCTTAAAACCAGACTCTGGATAACTCAGGGGACGTTTCTGTAATGGCAGTTTGTGGGTTGACCCGGGCTTAGTCGAGGGTTAACTTTCTACCATCTGGAAGATCAATAGTGATAGTGTTCTTGAATCACCACAGTTTTAGTAAAATGGATTTTTTCAGAAAACATTAGTGGGAGTATGGTAGAACTGGAAGTGATTCCAGAACCGCAAACAATTACGGAAAATTTAATAGGACCCATATATTCAATCAGGTTTGACATTCCAATAGCCACTCCGCAGATATGGTGGGTAACCTCAGACACCCGAGAGGTACTCCGGTAGCCTCAAGGACGGTGACAGGGAGGTTCTTGTTTACCCAGAATTGACACTACGGTTGTTCCAGGCTATGAGACCCGGCAGGAGGTTATGTATAGCGTCGTTCAAAACTAATTTTAGAAGTACACGTATATATTATTCTGCCAGAGGGTTGTCGTAGTCAGTGGGAGCAGCGGAAGCATAGTGGGCAAGTATCTTATGTCTATTTATAGGCTTGAGCAGATATAGCGGAAATAAGATCATCTTTTTTTGATGTGACAGTCATGGGTTTGACTTCATCAGATTAGGGGATGGATCTGTTAAGAAGGTAGTAGGGTATGATGTCATGGTATTTGGATGACATACACAGAGTAGGAAGTAAAATTCCTATACTACGATCGGTTGTACTGTGGTCGTCACACAGTTGTTTCTCCAGACAGGACAAGGATATAATATAAGACATTCTGGCTACTAGATCTATGGTTATAGATCTAGATTTGGGTAGTTTCCCAATGTGGGTACTTTGACTGTATACTAATAGTATTTTAGAATAGATGACTCCTGGCATGGTGGTGTACCTGCAGGTGATGGAGTCACCTTTTCTAAAGGTGTCTTACAGACTAAAGGGGAGAGGGATGTGCATGATTGACAGGTCACTTGCTTAGGCAATTGAGTCAATCGTGAGATGTCAAGTACCACACCAGATATTGTTTTTGCACTTGATGCGATAAGTTTATATTAATCCAATCCTGGAGAAACATAAGGAAGCAGTTTTAGAACATAAGTGAATGTTCTATGGATTTGATGACGGCAGCCTCCTTCGGGAGACGGTTATCATTCCAGGCTTCTAAGGTGACGTGGATGACAGAGTGATTGTCAGAGTTATAGTTTTCCCTCTGACGAGGGACAATATTATGGACAGTTGGTCCAAGAGGATACTGTGGGAGGCATGGTACTGGAAACTGATTAGGTTCAGTGATCGATACAGTCTAAGAAGTTTGGATTTGGAGTTCATTTATGAACTAGGTCCCATCAGATATTCAGACATATTCTAAGACAGGTATTACTCGATTCAGGAGATGGCTTTCTCCGCGAATTTGAGATTTAGAGAGATATAGAAAGAAACATCAGGGCGGATCCACTCACTAAGGCTATTTCTTGAACACAAGGGTTTTACAAACTAGCTTTGTGAAACTGTTTAGTAGAGGAGTTGGATGTTCGGTATCATATGGGCTGTGAGTATACGACATCGCAATAATTAGCCTTAAGTGCAAGTTGGAGATTGTTGGAGATAGTGCCCTCAAAGTCAATTATTGGATCGCAGGTACGTGATTGCAATGATTGAGGCAGGGCCTATACCGATATGACAGTCTTGCTCGAGATGATAGTTTGCTATCTAGTTTGTCTTTATCATCGTATACAAGCTCTAGTTCACTATTGCATGATGATAGAGCCCATAGGATTCTTGCTTGACCACCAGCAGTATGATGGCGATCATATACGTGGGAGCTGAGGTCTATAAGCACATTCTTAAAGTGTCCCTAGTCGTGGGAGTTTCGAGACAGGGCATCGATACTCCAGAGTAGACTAGTGTATACAGTCGAGACCCCGACGAGGGGCGTTGGCCGGTCTCACAAGCCACTGGTGTCAGTTTGATCACCTAAGATGTATACAGGTGCTCATTGGGTTATGAGTACACCGGACAGGACTCGCCGGGAACATGCTAGTTGGTATTATACATATCGTCAGATAGCAGTTCCCTGGTGACATGTGTACTGGTTAGTTCATCGACGTGAGGTCGTCATTTGTCGTGTGTGAGTTCCCACTGTGCTTTGATTTCTACCCTACCACGGCTCAAAGGAGTCGTGCAAACAGGTCTTTTTTGGGTACAGTCCCGAGCCACATGGAGGCAAGTGAGCGGATCGGCAGGGGATTCGTCTCTCCCGGTATTGGGGGTAAGATCGTGCTGTGTCTAGGAGAGCCATTACACAAATCCCTCGGCCAAGGCAGGAGATTTACTTGTAGGTACTCCAGTAGTATCTCAGGGTGTTCTGGGCCACTCTCTGACACGACTTATACCGCTTTTGGGGGTCTGACGTTACTAGCCCCTTGAGAAGATATGCGATACTCATAGACGAACGGACCAGATTATATGTATATTGTCTCTGTTAGGCTCAGTAGGGTTTATGGATGAGTTCGCTCGTCAGCTTTCCTTCCAATCAATACATAGTCAACAGTTACGTACAGCTTGTACCTCTGACGTGCTAGAGGTTATACCCAGTGCCAGTGTGTTGATGAGTCATTAGAGTCGCCCACAGACACTTTTCCAAGTTCGGGCGAAACGTTGTAGAGGCTGTATGGTATTATGGCAAGGTTCGAAAAATGCACGTACGTTTTCGCACGTGTCGTTTTTCGGGCAGATAATACTGGTCGGCTTTGGTTTATGCCAGATCCGAGTATTATGCTGTGTAGATTTAATATCTTTGTCTTAGTTGCATTTGTATTCGGTCATAATACAAATGCGGGTATGTTTATACTAATACGGGATTATCCTGAAATTCGTTTCAGGATCACTTTTGGAAGTTGCCAGTTTCTAGTTTTCTATCAGCCGTATTTAACATTCGGTTAAATGCGGATTTATCTTTTCTTCTTGAGGGTGAGTCATGAGGTGAGTTATGTTTCTAGAAGGTTCTAGAATGGTGACTAGGATGGTGAGGTGGATTAGTGCATTAATGGTCATTTAATGCTTTAGATGACAAGGTTAGTGATTCATCACTTGCTTTAATTGTGTTCATACTATGTGTTATGGTGAGTCATTCTTTCATGATAAGCTTCATTCTTATTGTCACCACTTTGCTCCTACCCTCACCTCCCTCTTCCTATAAGTTTGGCCGGCCCCCCCTCTTTGGTAATCATGGTTCTTATTAGAAAAAGATATAGTTACTTGGTTCATGGAAGTTAAGCATACTTATTTCATATTTCCACCCGATCCAAAAAAGCAACTTCATTAACCGTTCGTCCATAGCTTTGGAAGTAACGAGATAAAGTGTTCTACTCATTCTCTACAATATCTTGGTCGTCTCTTTTAGCAAACTTGATGACCGAGTTGCCTCGGTTCAGAGGCGGGATCCCGTTTAAAGATCCGTCGACGTGGTGCCACCTGGACGAGAAGACTGGAGTTTCAGGAGATCGGAGCAACCGCAACAAGCATGGGATGATGGTTGAAGACCGACGGACTCGGATCGTTCGGTATAACTCTTCTACCCACTTTATAGTTTGTTAGTTTAGCTTTAATAGCAGATCCGGGTTATAGTACGCGATAGCGCCAGTTGTAAAAAGTTTTTGTTCCGCATTTGGCGTCTGTTAGACGACCGGGGCGCTACCGTGGACTTACACGATTGGCTATAATAGGAAGTCCCTGGTCAGGGTTTGCTGAGATTTACTGATAAGTGTTATCAGTACTTTCTCGATCTGTTATGAGCCATATACCGGCATGACTTATCTGAGTTATTGGGATCGACGATACCACCCTTAGACCTGATATGCAACATATTTGACGAAGAGACCGGACTGTACGGTAAGTGTTGCCAGTTGGCTCGATGGGAGTTTTAGCGGTTTGCTTGTGTTTCTTCTGATCGCTCAATACCTAGGAGCCGTTACGTACTGCTTGTGCCACTGATGGTTTGTGGGCATGTGATGTGATCACTGCCTATTGCTAGCGTATTGAGGAGTCTTAGAGTCCCACACAGGAGTCTCCCCGCTCAGGAGAAATGATTTGGGGGTGCATATGTGATATGCGCGGGAGCTCGATTGAATGTGTGTATGGGATACCGTATTTTATTCGGGCGTTTACTATTGGACTGGTCGTATATAATATTACCGGGTTATTAAATCAAGTGTTGATTTAATATTAAGTCCATTAGCTCATTTATTAAAACCTATTTCTTTTGATGAATGCATGAGTGTATGTATATGTTGATTTGCATGCACACATGCAAGGATAGATGTGTCATGGTTGATGATACATATGTGGTGGCAATGCAAGACTCATATGGTTGCATATTTATATATTTTGTTAATTTGAGAAAAGCAAAATGGAAAATGAAATTATGGTTGACTATTCAACTCTCTTTTCTTTTGTATTGACAAGTCAAAACCGTGGTTTCATTTGCCCATGGTTTTGGCCCATGGTTTTTCTTAAACTCTAGTTATAAAATATCTAGATATTTGCAACCATAGTTTAGCATGATACTCTCTCTTACTCTCTTGAGTTAAGCAAGGGTTATCATTATCATTATTCTCATTATTCTATTGAGAGTTTAGCTTGAGCCATCTCCTTCTTCCTCTCTCTCCTCAAAGCTCACTTGGGTTTAAAAAGAAGGAGAAATGATTAAAAGGAAAAGGTTTTTACTTGAGATCAAAACCCAAATCACCATTCTACTTTGGTCTTGCCTACTTGAGTGGTGTGTTAGCTTCTTCTTCATCCTTGATCAAGAGAAGCTTGGAGCTTGGTGCAAAGAGATATCGTGGTGGATCATCGTGGACTCGGAAGGACACAAGCCAACCGGTTCAAACCTCAATCAATCCAAGAAGTCTAGGAAGAGGTCTACAAAGGTTGTATTCTCTTCCATTTAGTGTTAGAAACTTGTAGTATATGATAATAGCTAGTTGTTAATCTATATTTCTAGTTCAATTCATGGTTGGAATTGTTTAGCACCCTCTAAAATTTTTGATATAACATGTGTGATACTACCCTTAACCTATTGTGGTGTTATAGAATCCCTATAGTGGTATCAGAGCCAGGCTAGAAACATAGACAATGTGAAATAGAATACGGAAATGAAACAACCCCGAATTAACAAAACTGCATCCCTTAAACTTTGCTTCTCTGTCGAATTTTTAAAGTGCAAGAAAATTTTTTCAAACAACTGCAGAAGCTTACTGACACAATACTAGGAGCACAGAACAAAATTGAAGCATCCTCCTCGGATTTTGGCTAAGCCCCCCCTCAAAATCCGAGAAGGCCGGCCCCCCTTTCCCCTGTTCTGCTCCAAAAGTTTCTGTACTCTGTTGTCTTGGTTTTGGGGTTTCAGGTATTGTTTGTTTGGGCCAAATTTTCATGTGATGCAAATTGTGCTTAGGGCCTTATACGGAGTATTTCGTAATCGTATTTTTTAACATTGTAATGGTAACTTGGATGATGTTTGATAGTTCTAGCGAACATCAATAACCCCCCATTACCCTCGCTGAAAATTTCCAAGTGTTGGGATTTTCTTAAGTTAATTATATTCGATAGTCGTGCAAGTAACTCTATAGACTCTCTAGAAGAACAAAAACCTTAACTCGATTCTATGCCTCAGAAGCACGACTGAACCTTAGGGTTTGCCGTAGTTCCGCGGTGTGATAGGTGAGGCATTGGTTTGGCCCTTCTACGGTTGGATCATAGGTACTGTGGCACGTTTTTGTGTACTTTAACTTTGCTCAAGTGTTGAGCTCATCGGGGTAATTTGTGTGTGCTTGTTGATTCGATTGAAACGTTTAACAATGTCTTGATATCTATGATGTAATACAATAATTGGAATCTACACTAATTAGTTTTGTGAAAAGTAATTAGTTGCGTGTAAATCTAATATTTTGGCCTCGGTAGAATCGGGAATCTTGTTGAATTACCCGGATTCTTTTGAAAAGTGTTTGCACAGTTGAGAACTAAATATAAGATTTGCATTGTTAGGCATGAAATCCTGAATATGTGATATTCCGGGTTTATGATGTCCAAAGGAAGTGTCGATTCCAATTGTTGTACTTTTTCACTTTTTTTTCTGCGACAATAAGTGTAGTATGTGGTGTATCGCCGGTTTCGTTGCAATACATCAAGAAAAATTGGGGTACGCATACTTAGTTACGTTGATGATTTGAGATATTATGTATTGCTGAGATATGATGTGCAGGATCGTCGTGAATGAATAGCCGTTTTTTTTTATGTGAGATGAGAGTTTTTTCTTTTCATTCATGTAAAATTAAATGTATGTATACTATTTTATTGGGGCACTTCCGGGTTGAGGATGATGTCACCATTGCTGTATATTATTTATTTTTCCGCATTAGGATAGACCCAAGGAGGGGAGCACAAGTGACCGGGTTCTAGGGTTCAGTGAGAGACTATCTCGAGGAGTCGAGACCGGGTCTCCTAAACTCTAGAATTGGTAGGGTCACTTTACGCTCTCGTAGGGGTCTAGGAGTGTGGGCTTGGCTATTCATCGCGTCCGTGGAATCCGTATTTTCTATTGTTGGCTAAATATAAAATACAGACATCTTAGTATATCCTGTATTTTCATATATGTGCTTCTGTTGTGGATATTCTGTAATTTGATTACTTTATATGCTGAGACGAATGAAATATTATATATATGATATATATTAAACGTTGCTTATGTTTTGTATCCACGCTAGTCCCGCCCCGCTATGCCATTAGTTATGTAACCTAACGGTTCATAACGGGACAATGTGACGAATGCGGATGGCATAAGCGTACGTTCTATTTTCGTTTCTTTTCTGTAATGGCTTAGGACTTAAATGATGGGACTACATTAATATGATTAATGTAAACAAAAGAAACCTAAAAAGATGTTGTAGAATCAGATTTGAAACCTACTCAGCTTTTTATGAAAAAACAAGATTTCAAAAGGCGGAGCTTAAGCCACTCCTTTTAAAAACCATTAGATTCTACAACGATATCAAGTTCGAAGCGTTAAAGGTTTTCTTAAAAACTACACGCAGCCCTCCGTCATTTTAGGAAGTAGAGTACTTAGTATTCGTGCTACGTATGTTGATCATAGTCAAGGCGTAATGTACGGTAGCTAATTGATGTCTTCCTACACACCATATGATGGGATTAATTAGGACATTCATGTGATTATGTTGATTATAGTCAAGGGTCATATGGGTGGGTCTAATTAATCATGAAATGACGGGTAGAACGTGACTAGTACTTATGATATGTTGATTATAGTCAAGGTCATAAGTGCCAGGGGTAAAAGCATATCGGTAGTTTCAAGTGTTGAAATTTGCAATGAGATTGCATACCTTCTACGTAATAGTATGAGCCTGATCCCACTGTGAGCAACAGTTGCTCTCGTGAGAATTTTGCACTTTACAATTAGCTAATTCCTTAGGTGTCTAGAAAGGTGTCAACGGGGCTACACCTTTGGGAAAATGAGGTTTATTTTAATTAGGTCCGTGCGAAAGCACGGGGAACCTCCCTCAGAAGTACCGGCACTGGCCTGGCTGAACGGTTAGCAAAGTTGTAGAATGTAATTAATCCTGGCTAATTCTTTCCTTTTAAGGTTTGAAGGAGAATTTGATAAAAGCAGTGGGAGACATCGATTAGATAAGATAATAAACTAATCTAATCTTTGCAAGAGATTTCGCTGAGTGTATTCTTTTCTCTCTCCTAATGGTAGATAACCATGACTGGACTTAAGCTACTGTTAGAGAAAAATAAGCTTACCAGACCAAACTATAAAGACTGGCTGAGAAATATTAACATTGCTCTCACATATGATAAAGTATCATACGTCCTCACTGCCACAACACCGCCCAAACCAGGCCCTGAATCTTCTTTAGCGGATAGGGAGATCCAGAAAACGTGGGATATTGACTGTGCCACCGCCAAATGCCACGCGCTTGTTGGAGATAGTGCCCTCAGAGTCAATTATTGGATCACAGGCACGTGATTGCAATGATTGAGGGAGGACCTATCCCGGTAGAACAGTCTTACTCGAGATGATAGTATGCTATCTGGTTTACCTTTATCATCGTATACTGCTTTAGGTGACCTGACATGTCGCTATTACACGTTGATAGAGCCCCTAGGATTCTTGCTTCACTGCCAGCAGTATGATGGCGATCATATACGTGGGAGCTGGTAGTCTATAAGCACATCCTTAAAAGGTCCCTAGTCGTGGGAGTTTCGAGACCGGGCATCGATACTCCATTAGTAGACTAGTGTATACAGTCGAGACCCCGACGAGGGGCGGTGGCCGGTCTCACAAGCCACTGGTGTCAGTTGGATCACCTAAGATGTATACAGGTGCTCATTGGGTTATGAGTACACCGGACAGGACTCGCCGGGAACATGCTAGTTGGTCATATACCAGACGTCAGATGGCAGTTCCCTGGTGACATGTGTGCAGGTTAGTTCATCGACCTGAGGATCGTCATTTGTCTCGTGTGAGTTCCCACTGTGCTTTGATTACTACCCTACCACGGCTCAAAGGAGTCGTGCAAACAGGTTTTAGTTGGGTACAGTCCCGAGCCACATGGAGGCAGTGAGCGGATCTTCAGGGGTTCGTCTCTCCCGGTATTGGGGGAGAGGTCGCGCTGTGTCTAGGAGAGCCATTACGCAAAGCCCTCGGCCGAGGCAGGAGATTTACTGGTAGGTATTCCAGTAGTATCTCAGGGCGTTCTGGGCTACACTCCGACACGACTTGTACCGCTTTTGGGGGTCTGACTTTTACCAACCCCCTAGGCCCGCCATGCGATACTCATAGACGAATGGACCGGACTGTACGGATATTGTCACTGACAGGCTCAGTAGGGTGTCAGGATGAGTTCGCTCATCGACGTCCCTTTTGGTCAATAGCTGGTGGCCCGTTACGTATTGGCTTATACCTCTGACGTGCTAGTGGTTAAATCCACAGCCATTGTATTGACGAGTCTTTAGAGTCCACCACACTTACAGTTACTCAAGCTTTCGGGCGAAACGCTGTAGAGGCCGTATGGAGATATGGCAGGGTCCGATCAGATACGTGCGGTATTGCACGGATCAGGATCGGATGGTTTGTACTAGTAGCCGTATAGGAATATGGCAGGGTTCGATCTGATACGTGCGGTATTGCACGGATCAGGATCGAACGGATTTTACTAGCCGGCTTTGGCTTAAGCCGTTCCTAGTCTAGTACAGTGTAGATTTTGTCTCATTGCATTTGTATCTGGTCGGAATACAGATGCGGGTGTGTATGCACAGTATTGGGGTTTTCCTATAATTTATTACGGGACCAGTTTTCTGGAGTTGCCAGTTTGCATTCCGTCCCGGCCGGTTTTCCTTTGTTCTTTCCCGGCCGGACTTTTCCGATGGAGGGGGTTGTTTGCAGTTTTGCAAATAACTTTTGGTGGAGGTTTTATTTGTAAGATGTTTTATTATGAAAGCATCTTTTGATACCTTTCTTATCCATCTTTATCATTTGCTTTTTGTTGATGAGATAGGATTAGGATTGATTTCATGTTGATGTGAGATTGTTATGATGAGGTTTGGATAAGGTCACCTTTCTTTTGCTCCTACACTCACCTCCCTTTGCATTATGTTTCATTCCTCCACCATTCTCATTCTCACTTGATGAAATGGATGATAAGTTCTTCTTGAGAGAAAAAGAAAAGAGAGAAGAAGAAAAAGAAAAGAGAGAAAGAAAAAGAATGAGAGAGTTCATCTTAGTTTTGGGAGTAATTCTTCATCTCCTTCTTCTTCTTGTTTTGGAAAAATGAAAGCACCATTTTTCCTAATCCCATTCCTCCATCATGGCAACTACAAACCCTAAAAAGAGACAAGCATCTTCTACACTACATTCTACAGCACATCTTGGGCATGTCGAGTTGCCGGCTTCATGCCCGAGTTGCCTCGGTATTGAGGCGGGAGCCCGTAAAAGAAGAAGGCGATGTGGTGCCCTTTCCGGCGAGGAGGCGACGATGTGGAGGCAACACTTTCCGCGGGAGATCGGGACGATGACGAGAAGACCGGAGGACTCGGATCACTCGGTATACTTCTCACCCTATCTCTTGTTTGCTAGCATTAGGTTAATGGTAAACGATCCGGGTTTTCATTGTCCGCGGTAGCGCCGGTTGCCGAGTAAGGAAAATTTTTGATTCCGCATTTTGGCCTCGAGCAAGAGGCCGGGGCGCTGCCGTGGCGCAACATGTTATCAGAGCCACGCCATTAACCTTGTCTAGCTTGTTCTAATGTGTTTTACTTATCCGATCGACCGAAATTCCAAAAACCGTATTTTTCTAGCACATCAGTTTCTGTTGAAATTTTTTGAAGTCTAAAAATTTTTCAGGTGATCTCAGAAAGATGTGCAGGGAGTTCTAAGAACTCTGAAAAAAAACGAGACATTGGTCCCTTACCTCGAGCACGGAAGCGCGGCGCGAACCCCATTTCTGCCGCCCTTCCGCCGCAGGTTGGTGAGGTCAATGCTTCGTGTTTTTCCAGTGGGCTTCTGGGCTTAAATTAGGGGTTTTGGAATATTAAAATTAGGCCAATTATTTATGTGAGTGCTACAGTTTTCTTTGGGGCCCGCTTGTTAATTATTTGATCGATCGGATATTTTAAACACATTATTTCACAGTATTTACATTATATCTGCGACCGTGAATGTCACTCGATCAGTAAATCCGGTCTAACTGCTATAGCCCGGTTAGACGGATTTGCGAACGTGACTTTCACGTTGATGTTCTATGTTTATGCTGTGTTGTTGCGGATCGGTCGTGGGGGATAGCCTGGATGCAATGCTAGTGCAGTTTTGAAGCATTATGTACATTTGATATTGCGGGGCGAGCGTCCGACATGTGGACTGCCGTCACTGCCTGTTTGTATTATTCTTTTGGGGCACGACCTGGTTGCGGTCGATGTACCCGGTGTATGTATATTTTACTTTCTGTACTAGGATTACCCCGCGGAGGGGTGCACGGATAGCCGGGTTCTAGGGGGCAACGGGCCCGCATCTCATGGCATTGAGACGGAGGGGGCTTCACTCTAGGATTGGCGGGCTATTCGCCGCACTCGTAGGGGGTACAGGTTGACCCAGGAGGGGTGCCCGAGTTACCGGATTCCGTGAGGTGCTGGGTGGTCCATTCACGGTGCTGAAGGGGCTGCCTCGCTTCAGGTTTTGGCGGGTGACTTGCCGCGCCCGTAGGGGTCTAGGTTTTCATTGCACAGGCTATCCACACGACCAGGGGAACGTCGGGTTTCAGCAGCGGCTCTGTGAAACCCGGGGCTTCCAGATATCTGTATTGTTCTGTGATGCTGTACATTTCTGTGATGTTGCATTTTATTCACGCCTTGAGCGAAATACTATATATTGGTATATATATTAGTAGATGTTGTATATGTTTTTCATCCGCGCAAGTCCAGTCCCCGCTCTGCCGTTAGTTAGCTAACCTAACGGGTGATGACGGGACCCAGTGGCGAATGCGGATGGCATATACGTACGTCAGTATATTTTCGTTCTTTGTGGTGTGATTAATTGATGGGACTGCGTTGATTCGGATCAATGCAAGATAAACAAACCTAATCTGATGTTGTTGGAACACTTTTTCAAAAAGCTGTTATTGCAAGGACGTTCGCTTTTGTTTTGCATCGTGGTATTCATTTGGAATATCCTGCTCCTCAGTCGACGAGGCAAGGGCCGAGATCCCTTCACCGGGAGTGACCCCTTGGACAGAAGTTTGCGTCAGGGCATTAACTTCACTATAGCCGATTACTTTTGCTTTGCATCGTGGTATTCATTTGGAATATCCTGCACCTCATTCTACGGGGAAAGAGCCGAGATCCCTTCACCGGGAGTGACCTCTTTAGTAAAGGTTTTCGTCACTATATTTTATAAAAGGCTATGCAGTTCCTTCAACGATATCAAGTTCTTTACGTTAAAGGTTTTTCGCCAAAAACCATTCGTAGCCCTCCGTCATTTCTTATGAGTATTATTTAGTATTCGTGCTGCGTTTGTTGACTCCGTCAAGGCGTAGTGTACGGTAGCTAAGTGGTGCTTGTTTGTTGCATAAGTGGGATTGGTTAGGACAGTCGTGCGGCCTTGTTGACTCCGTCAAGGGCACGTACGGGTGGGTTTAATGCAATCCAGATAATGACGGGTTGAACTTGACTAGGACTCTTTGATTTGTTGACTCCGTCAAGGTCACTTGAGTCCTAGGGGTAAAAACACACATCGGGAGTTTCAAAAGAACTGAAACTTGCCAGGCATGCGCATACCTTCTGGAGTGTAGTGACTTGAGTGGATTCCGTCACGTTATCATGCGATGATAGTTGGATCCCGATTCCCACTGATGAGTTGGTTTACTCCTCGGGTGATCCCGACTAATTCTTCTTTCAGGTTTGGAGGAGAATTTGAGGTACAGTGGGAGGTTTCCTGATTAGATAAATTGGTAACCATTCTGATCTAGGTTAGAGTGCACGCTGTGTGTTTCTTTTCTCTCTCTCTCTGGCAGCGACCATTGACCCGACCCTAAGACTATGACTCAGTGACCAAGTTGACCGAACCTTCTTAATACTGGCTTTTGGATTGTCAGAGTTGCAGACCTCATTGCCACTCCTACTTTTACCCTTTTTCTCCAGGACACCCCGTATTACTACGAACGTCCACTTCCATTGGACAAAACCATCGTATGGTTAGATACGAACTCGAAGGACTTCGAGGATGGTTTTTGGTTCTGGAGAAAACGAATAGGATTATTCAGTTGTCTTTTCTTTTCACCTTCTCTCAGGTTGTGAGTACTCCTTGGTTTAGGAGATAGTACACCTATTACGCAAATTGGATAGTCTTCTTCCAAACCTTAGGCTGGTGCCGAACGGTGGGGAATGAAGAAAACCAATTAGCATAACGATGGTGTGCAGAAGGTATTAAGTTAAGACAAAGCAAGGGATTAGTAGGAGGGCAAAGTAAATTGCGACTGATATTCACGACCAAACCAAGTATTTCTTCGCCAATCCTAAATCACCTTTGTATTTCTCCAGGACACTCCGTATCACTACGAAGATCCACAGTTTATTGGATACTCCATCGTATGGTTATATACGAACTCGAAAGGAACTTGTTCGAGTTCGGGGATGGATTCTGGTTCAGGAGAAATAGGAATAAAGTACATTCAGATGTCTTTTATCTTCACCTTCTCTCGCATTGCGAGTGTTCCTAGGATTAGGACAGTACACCCTTTATGCTTTTTGGATAGTCTTCTTCCAAACCATAGGCTGGTGCCGAACGGTAGGGAAGGAAGAAAACCATTTGGCCTAAAGGGGAGTACAGAAGGTAATGACTAAAGACATGGAAAGGGATTTAGAAAGATGGCAAAGAATTATACGGTTATAGTTGTGAATCTGGATAATGGAAGATGCATTACTAAGAATACCAGGATACCCCAAACAAAACATTTCAATGTTTCAGTTTCACTGTGTACTGTTAATAGAAAACTGATTTCCCGATTAGACACCTACTCCAGGGTATGTATTTACCAGGTATGATTCTCACATCTGTATGGTTTTACAGATGATGAGTGGGAGTAAGTTATTGGGAATAGGGTAATCATCCTCATTATATCGGGATTCGTTGTAATCGGTGATATTTGAGGAGATCATCTGGGCTGTTTGCCGGTCGGCAAATATTTGGTTTTGAATATCCACTGTTGTTCACCAATTTCAAATTGATATATCTGTACGTCTATTTTCATAGAGTGAGATATACCTTTTGATATTATGTCGATGACATTTACCTATATCAGTGGATGGTTAGGTAAGGAGCATTAAACAGCGGTGTAATTCTTCTTAACCATAAGTGCAGTTTTCAACCTACGACACACAGTGAAACAGTTGTTAGACTCAGCGGACTTATACAGAGTATTGTATGTTGTCCAGTGTCCATTAGGACAGAGGGGTTGGTCCTCATACTATATTCTGTTTACTTTTAACTTCTCTAGTTCTTAGACATGTGTTTCGTAGAAACACAGGGTCTAAGTTTTGAGGAGTTATAGGTATTTGAATAGAGTAGAGAACTAGGTATAGCAAGTATCGGGATTCTTCAAAGTGATCGAAGATGTAGATACTTGTGTATGGTATTCAGTTGATAGTAATGATAAAGAGAAATTGCTTCTCTTTCAGGTTACTCATAATTGGAAGCATTCCTAAGTTGAGTAACGCTGATCGGCCTCCTTCCATTTAGTTGACATGCACTGGTGACAGCTGCATGATTTGAATCTGGTTAAATTGAATCAGTGCCTCTGGTTCTATATTGGATATAGAAGAGTTCATATCTTAACGATGTTAAGGTACGGGGAGTTGTCCGGCTTATGCTTAAAACCAGACACTGGACAACTCAAGGCACGTTTCTGTAATGGCTGTTTGTGGGTTGACCCAGGCTATGACGAGGGTTGACTTTCTACCATCTGGATGAACAATAGCAATATTGTTCTAGACTCGCCACAGTTTTAATAAAAATGGATTTTTCAGAAAACAGTAGTGGGAGTATGGTAGAACTGGAAGTAATTCCAGAACCACAAACGATTACTGAAGATTTGATAAGGAACCTAAAGATTCAATCTGGTTTGACATTCCATTGGCCACTCCGCAGATAAGGTGGGTAACTTCAGGCACCCGAGAGGTACTACGGTAGCCTCAATGACGGTGACAGGGAAGTTCTTGTTTACCCACAATTACCATTGCTGTTGTTCCAGGCTGCGAGACCCGGTGGGAGGATGAGTATAGCGTCGTTCTAAACTAGTTTTAGAAGTGTGCGTCTATATGACTCTGGCAGAGGGTTGTCGTAGTCAGTGGGAGCAGCGGAAGCATTGGTGGACATCAGGCTTATGTCTATTTGTAGACTAAAGCAGATGTAGCGGAGATAGATCATCTATTTCTGATGTGACAGTCATAGGTTTGACGTCATCAGAATAGGGGTGGATCTGTTGAGAAGGTAGTAGGAAGTGATAATCCTATACTACGATCGGTTATACTTTGGTCGTCACACAGTGTTTTCTCCGTATGGGATTTGGATATTATATCTGACATACTGGTTACTAGATCTATGGTTTTAGATCTAGATTTGGGTGGTTTCCCAATCTGGGTACCTTGACAGCATTCTATGAGTATTTAGAATGGACGACTCCTGACACGGTAGTGCACCTGCAGTTGATGGAGTCACCCCCTCTAAAGGTGTCTTATAGACTAAAGGGGAGAGGGATACTCATGATTGGCAGATCACTTGCTTAGGCAATTGAGTCAATCATGAGATGTCAAGTACCGCACCAGATGTTGTTCTTGCACTAGATGCAATAAGTTGATATTGATCCAATCCTGGAGAAACAGTCGGAAGCAGTCTTAGAACATAAGTGGATGTTCTTGGGATATGATAACGACAGCCTCATTTGGGAGACAGTTATCATTCCAGGCTTCCAAGGTGACATGGACGACAAGGAGGTTGTCAGAGTTATAGTTATCCTTCTGACGAGGGGCAGTATTTTGGACAGGTGGTCCAAGGCAATACTGAGGGTGGCATGGCGCAGGATACTGATTAAGTTCAGTTGACGATACAGTCTAAGAAGTTTGGATTTGGAGTTCACTTATGAGCTGGGTCCCATCAGACATCCAGACATTCCAAGACAGGTATTGCTCATTTCGGGAGATGGTTTTCTCCGCGAACTTGAGATATAGAGAGACATAGAAAGAAACATCACAGCGGATCCACTCACTGAGGCTATTCCTCGAACGCAATAGTTTCGCAAACGGGTTTTTGTGAGACTGACTAGTAGAGGAGTTGGGTGTTCGGTATCACACGGGCTGTGAGTATGCGGCATCGCAATAATTAGCCTTGAGTGCAAGTGGGAGATTGTTGGAGATAGTGCCCTCAGAGTCAATTATTGGATCACAGGCACGTGATTGCAATGATTGAGGGAGGACCTATCCCGGTAGAACAGTCTTACTCGAGATGATAGTATGCTATCTGGTTTACCTTTATCATCGTGTACTGCTTTAGGTGACCTGACATGTCGCTATTACACGTTGATAGAGCCCCTAGGATTCTTGCTTCACTGCCAGCAGTATGATGGCGATCATATACGTGGGAGCTGGTAGTCTATAAGCACATCCTTAAAAGGTCCCTAGTCGTGGGAGTTTCGAGACCGGGCATCGATACTCCATTAGTAGACTAGTGTATACAGTCGAGACCCCGACGAGGGGCGGTGGCCGGTCTCACAAGCCACTGGTGTCAGTTGGATCACCTAAGATGTATACAGGTGCTCATTGGGTTATGAGTACACCGGACAGGACTCGCCGGGAACATGCTAGTTGGTCATATACCAGACGTCAGATGGCAGTTCCCTGGTGACATGTGTGCAGGTTAGTTCATCGACCTGAGGATCGTCATTTGTCTCGTGTGAGTTCCCACTGTGCTTTGATTACTACCCTACCACGGCTCAAAGGAGTCGTGCAAACAGGTTTTAGTTGGGTACAGTCCCGAGCCACATGGAGGCAGTGAGCGGATCTTCAGGGGTTCGTCTCTCCCGGTATTGGGGGAGAGGTCGCGCTGTGTCTAGGAGAGCCATTACGCAAAGCCCTCGGCCGAGGCAGGAGATTTACTGGTAGGTATTCCAGTAGTATCTCAGGGCGTTCTGGGCTACACTCCGACACGACTTGTACCGCTTTTGGGGGTCTGACTTTTACCAACCCCCTAGGCCCGCCATGCGATACTCATAGACGAACGGACCGGACTGTACGGATATTGTCACTGACAGGCTCAGTAGGGTGTCAGGATGAGTTCGCTCATCGACGTCCCTTTTGGTCAATAGCTGGTGGCCCGTTACGTATTGGCTTATACCTCTGACGTGCTAGTGGTTAAATCCACAGCCATTGTATTGACGAGTCTTTAGAGTCCACCACACTTACAGTTACTCAAGCTTTCGGGCGAAACGCTGTAGAGGCCGTATGGAGATATGGCAGGGTCCGATCAGATACGTGCGGTATTGCACGGATCAGGATCGGACGGTTTGTACTAGTAGCCGTATAGGAATATGGCAGGGTTCGATCTGATACGTGCGGTATTGCACGGATCAGGATCGAACGGATTTTACTAGCCGGCTTTGGCTTAAGCAGGTCCTAGTCTAGTACAGTGTAGATTTTGTCTCATTGCATTTGTATCCGGTCGGAATACAGATGCGGGTGTGTATGCACAGTATTGGGGTTTTCCTGTAATTTATTACGGGACCAGTTTTCTGGAGTTTCCAGTTTGCATTCCGTCCCGGCCGGTTTTCCTTTGTTCTTTCCCGGCCGGACTTTTCCGATGGAGGGGGTTGTTTGCAGTTTTGCAAATAACTTTTGGTGGAGGTTTTATTTGTAAGATGTTTTATTATGAAAGCATCTTTTGATACCTTTCTTATCCATCTTTATCATTTGCTTTTTGTTGATGAGATAGGATTAGGATTGATTTCATGTTGATGTGAGATTGTTATGATGAGGTTTGGATAAGGTCACCTTTCTTTTGCTCCTACACTCACCTCCCTTTGCATTATGTTTCATTCCTCCACCATTCTCATTCTCACTTGATGAAATGGATGATAAGTTCTTCATGAGAGAAAAAGAAAAGAGAGAAGAAGAAAAAGAAAAGAGAGAAAGAAAAAGAATGAGAGAGTTCATCTTAGTTTTTGGAGTAATTCTTCATCTCCTTCTTCTTCTTGTTTTGGAAAAATGAAAGCACCATTTTTCCTAATCCCATTCCTCCATCATGGCAACTACAAACCCTAAAAAGAGACAAGCATCTTCTACACTACATTCTACAGCACATCTTAGGCATGTCGAGTTGCCGGCTTCATGCCCGAGTTGCCTCGGTATTGAGGCGGGAGCCCGTAAAAGAAGAAGGCGATGTGGTGCCCTTTCCGGCGAGGAGGCGACGATGTGGAGGCAACACTTTCCGCGGGAGATCGGGACGATGACGAGAAGACCGGAGGACTCGGATCACTCGGTATACTTCTCACCCTATCTCTTGTTTGCTAGCATTAGGTTAATGGTAAACGATCCGGGTTTTCATTGTCCGCGGTAGCGCCGGTTTCCGAGTAAGGAAAATTTTTGATTCCGCATTTTGGCCTCGAGCAAGAGGCCGAGGCGCTGCCGTGGCGCAACAGCGCTTGCATCGATGGACAATACACATCAAAAGCAGCACGATGAGATAGATGTTTAATCCATCTTTCTCCAAATAAAGGAGTTGTATTGGGAGCAACCTTGTATCCTTTGATACGAAGCATCTCGGATGTTGTTTCAGATGCGGATGGCTCCTGGCACACCAGTAGGCGACCACGTTTTGAAGATGATAGCTCTTATTGAAGAACTTGAGGGCCTCGGATGGGAAATGGACAACGAGCAATATACGGATATTGTTCTACAGTCTCTTCCCTCTGCCTTTGCTCCTTTCATAGCGAACTTCAACATGCATAGCATGGAGAAATCACTACCCGAACTTCTCAATATGTTGAGAAATGCGGAGAGCACGCTTAAGGCGAAGTCTCCCTCCCTGATTGTTGGACAATCTTCTTCTTCCGTCCCAAAAGCCAAGACCAAGGGAAAGAACAAGAAAAAATCCACCAAGCCGAGAGGTGGAATAAAAAAGGCAAAGGGAAAGGACAAATCCAAAGCTGTGGAGTCGGGAAAAGGAGAATGTTTCTACTGCAAGAAGACGGGTCACTGGAAGCGGAACTGTAATGAGTACCTTGGTCTCAAGAAAAAGAAGCATGGTGATGCTTCAACTTCAGGTGTGTTCGTAACCGAAAACTGTTTTTCTATAAACTCTGCTTCCTGGGTATAGGATACCGGTTCGGGTTCTTATATCTGCAATTTTGAGCAGGGGTTGAAAAATAGCAGGTTTTTGAAGACAGGTGATCATACTCTCCGGGTTGGAAATGGTTCCAATGTACATGCAGTTTCAGTAGGAGAGTATCATCTGGGGTTGCCGTCGATTTGTATATTGGTTTTGAACCCATGTTATTTTGTACCAAGCATGCTTTGTGATATTATATCCGTTTCTTTGTTGAACAATGAAGGATATCATTTTGTATTGCAGCATAATGTTATGAACATTAGACATAATCAAGAGTTGATTAGTTGTGGTACACTTAATTACGGGATATACGTCCTTAATCAACACACAGTTTTCAACATACAGCACACAAATAAAAGAAAATTTTCTGATATAAATGAAGCTTTTCTTTGGCATTGTAGACTTGGTCATATTAATGAAACAAGACTAAAGAAGCTTCATAAAGATAGATATTTAAATTCTTTTGAGTATAAATCTTATGCGACTTGCCTGTCTTATATCAAAGATAAAATGACCAAAACTCCGTTTACTAGGCACGGAGAAAGAGCTACTGAGCTCTTGGGCCTCATATATAGTGATGTATGTGGGCCAATGTCTACACATGCAAGAGGCGGTTTTTCTTACTTCATAACTTTTACTGATGATTTCTCAAGATTCAGTCATGTGTTTTTGATAAAGCATAAGTCTGAAGCTATCGAGAAATTCAAGGAGTACAAACTTGAAGTAGAAAAGAAAACCGGATTGAGTATCAAAATACTTCGATCGGATCGAGGCGGAAAGTATCTTAGTACAAACTTTTCAAACTTTCTAAAAGAGAATGGGATTCTCTCTCAGCTCACTCCCCCTTACACACCACAGCACAACGGTGTGTCAGAGCGGCGGAATCGAACCCTATTAGATATGGTACGATCCATGATGAGTGATGCTGAGTTGCCCCTCTCCTTTTGGGGGCATGCATTGGAGACTGCAGCTTTTCTGTTGAACAGGGTTCCGACCAAGACCGTGTCTACCACTCCATATGACATATGGTATGGGAAGAGACCATTTCATAAGCGAGTTAAGATTTGGGGTTGTCCGGCTTTTGTCAAAAAGCATAATCCGGACAAACTCAAGACACGATCGTTCAAATATTTATTTGTGGGATATCCAAAAGATTCATATGGATATCTGTTCTACCACAAAGAGGAACAGAGGGTGTTTGTTTATCGGAATGCCACATTTTTAGAAAATGAGATTTTTCCAAATGATGCTGATGGCAATGTGGTAGATCTGGATGAGCTTCTAGAAACACAAATTACAAATGATAAGTTTGTTGAACCTGATGTTACAACAGAACTTAATGAACCTCAGCCACTCCGTAGATCTTGTAGGACTTCTCGCCCACCGGAGTGATACTACGGTTTTCTCGTTGATGGTGATGGAGAATACTGCATCATGGATGATGATGACCCTACCAGTTTTCAGCAAGCTATCATGAGTGGTCACTCTGTGAAGTGGCTGGATGCCATGAGATCCGAAATGGAGTCTATGTACACCAACAAAGTGTGGAATTTTGATGTTGTATCCTCTGGGGTAAAACCCGTAGGGTGCAAATGGATCTTTAAGAGAAAGATCGGTGTAGATGGGCAGGTCGAGACCTATAAGGCAAGGCTTATGGCGAAAGGATTTCGACAAAGACCAGGACTGGACTATGACAAGACCAGGACCGGCTTATGCTTAAATCCATTCGGATCCTACTTACTATTGCTGCTCACGACGACTATGAAATCTGGCAGATGTACGTTAAAACGGCTTTTCTAAATGGCGATTTAGAAGAATGGGTTTATATAGATCAGCCAGAGGGCTTCATCGATAGTGGGAGCAGCGGGAAATCTTGTAGGTTGCTTAAATCCATTTATGGATTAAAGCAGGTATCACGGAGTTGGAAGATCTGTTTTGATGATGTTATCAAAGTGTTTGATTTCGTCAAAAATCCAGATGAACCTTGTGTTTATAAGAAGATTGTAGGAATTACTGTCACATTCCTCGTATTGTACATGGATGACATTCTTCTGATAGGAAACGACGTTCCTATACTACAATCGGTCAAACTGTTCTTATCACAAAAGTTCTCCATGAAGGACCTAGGTGATGCCTCGTATATATTGGGCATGAAGATCTATAGGGATAAATCTAAACGGTTATTGGGATTGTCCCAAACCAGTTACATTAACACCAACCTAAAAAGGTTTAGTATGGAAGACTCCAAGTGGGGTTCCTTACCCGCTAGTCATGGAGTCACTCTCTCCAAGGACTTTCCTAAAGACCGATGAAGAGAGAGCTCGCATGAGCATTATACCCTACGCTTTTGCTGTAGGATCTATAAGGTATGCGATGTTATGTACACGCCCTGATGTAGCTTATGCATTGGGTGTAGTAAGCAGGTATCAATCCAACCCAGGGAAGAATCACTGGACTGCTGTGAAGAACATTCTTGAGTACTTGCGAAGGACTAAAGAAATGTTCTTGATGTATGGTAACGGAGATCTCCAAATGGAGGCCTTTACTGATTCGAGCTTCCAGAGTGATAGGATGACATCAAATCTATCTCTGGGTTTGTCTTTACCTTCAATGGAGGGGCGGTGTGTTGGAAGAGTTCCAAACAGGACACCGTTGTAGACTCCACAATGGAAGCTGCGTATATTGCTGCAAATGATGCTGCCAAGGAAGCCTTCTGGATGAGGAAGTTCGTCTCAGAGCTAGGAGTAGTTCCGACAATTATTGATCCAATACCTTTGTATTGTGATAATAATGGGGCTATGGCGTTAGCCAAAGAGCCCAGGTCCCATCTGCGATCCAGACACAACCTCAGGCGATATCATCTGATGCGGGAGATAGTTAATCGCCGCGAGATCGAGATGCGGAGAGTAGATAAAAAAGATAACACCGCGGATCCACTCAACAAGGCCCTCCCTTTGCCGCAGCATGAGCTACTTTTTGAGATGTTGGGTATGCGATACGCCAATAATTGGCCTTAGTGCAAGTGGGAGATTGTTGGATATATGTATGTCCTAGAGGCCATTATGTGATAGTGTATGTACCAGTATGTGTGTGTATATATATATATTCAGGGGACATTCTTGCTCGACATGGTAGTATGCTATCTGGTTGCACCTTTTATCTTGATATGTTCATTTGATCGTGCTGTCATTCATTTGGTACATGTTGATATAGCCCTTAGGATGATGCAGGACTATTGAGATTATGATGCGGATCATATTAGTGGGACAGAGTAGTCTATAAGGATATCCTTGAATTGTTCCTAGTCGTGGGTGTATCGAGACGGGGCATCGATATAATCAGAGTAGACTAGCGTATACGTTACTTATCCCATATGATGGGCGATGGATGATCCCATATCTATTGGTGTGGTGGAACCAATGATCGTATACGGGTGCTCAGTGGAGACTGGGTACACCGAACGAACTCACCGAGAACTCCAATGTGGTATTATATCTATCATCGGATAGCAGTTCTCAGGTGACACTGGTACAGGTTAGTCTGTAGACCCCAGATCGTTATAGAGTCTTGTGTGTCTCCCACTGTACATTGATCTCCACCCTACCACGGCTCTACTGAGTCATGCAAACAGGTGCATTTTGGGTACAGTCCCGAGGCACATGGAGGCAATGAGCGATAGGACGGGTTTCGTCTCTCCCGGTATTGGGGGTAGATGTTGCACCATGTACGATTGGCTATAACAGGAAGTCTCTGGCCAGGGCTACTGAGATTTACTGATAAGTGTTATCAGTAGTTTCTCGATCTGTTATGAGCCATATACCGGCATGACTTATCTGAGTTATTGGGGTCGACGATACCAACCCTAGACCTGATATGCAGCATACTTGACGACGAGACCGGAATGTACGGTAAGTGTTTCCAGTTGGCTCGACGGGAGTTTTAGCAGGTTTGCTTGTGTTTCTTCTGATCGCTACCTAGGAGCCGTTACGTACTGCTTGTGCTACTGAAGGTTTATGGGCATGTGATGTGATCACTGCCTACAGCTGGCGTATTGACGATTCTTAGAGTCCGACAGAGGAGTCTCCTAGCTCAGGCAAAATGATTTGGGGGTGCATATATGATATGTGCGGGAGTTCGATTAAATGCGTGTGTGGGATACCGTATTTTATTCGGGCGTTTACTATTGGACGGGTCGTATTTGATATGACCGGGTTATTAAATCAAGCGTTGATTTAATATTAAGTCCATTAGCTCATTTATTGAAACCTATTTCTTTTGATGCATGCATCAGTGTATGTATATGTTGATATGCATGCACACATGCAAGTATAGATATGTCATTGTTGATGATATACAGGTGGTAGCAATGCAAGACTCACATGGTTGCATATTTATATATTTTGTTAATTTGAGAAAAGCAAAATAATAAATGAAATTATGGTTTACTATTCAACTCTCTTTTCTTTTGTGTTGACAAGTCAAAACCGTTGTTTCATTTGCCCTTGGTTTTGCTTAAACTCTAGTTACAAAATATCTAGATATTTGCAACCATAGTTTAGCATGATACTCTCTCTTACTCTCTTGAGTTAAGCAAGGGTTATCATTATCATTATTCTCATTATTCTCTTGAGAGTTTAGCTTGAGCCATCTCCTTCTTCCTCTCTCTCCTAAAAGCTCACTAGGGTTTAAACAGAATGAGAAAGGATTAAAAAGAAAAGGTTTTTACTTGAGATCAAAACCCAAATCACCATTCTACTTTGGTCTTGCCCACTTGAGTGGAGTGTTAGCTTCTTCTTCATCCTTGATCAAGAGAAGCTTGGAGCTTGGTGCAAAGAGACTTCGTGGTGGATCGTGGACTCGGAAGGACACAAGCCCACCGGTTCAAACCTCAATCGATCTAAGGAGTCTAGGAGGAGGTCTACAAAGGTTGTATTCTCTTCCATTTAGTGTTAGACACTTGTAGTATATGATACTAGCTAGTTGTTACTCTATATTTCTAGTTCGATTCATGGTTGGAATTGTTTAGCACCCTCTAAATTTTTTTTATAGCATGTGTGATGGTACCTTTAACTTAGTGCGGTGCTATAGAATACCTGCATGCACTAAAGTACAAATGCCTATCTCAAGTCGAGTAACACTAAAGGACCAGCGTGCAACAAAGAGGTACACTTGAGGGTGCACACTTAATTAAATGAAGCAAGGGCTTCGCACGTGCACAAGTCAGGCCTGAGACACAGGTGCACATGCACACTTACCGAACGAAGTCATAGAATTAAATTCTTTGGACAAAAGCCAAAGCTGCAAAGGACTTAAATAGGTGCGCAGAAAGACGGTGCAAGCGCGATCGAAGCTCAGGCCTTATTTATGAGAGGACGGCGATGGTTGAACGCCCGACGGTCCGACTACCCTATTAACTGCGACGGTTCGGCTGCCCGTGGAGTCTTAAGACAGAACAGTGGGCAGGTTTGACATCGATAGCACCCACACGGAGGTCATGTGCGTGCGATCGATGGGGGGAATTTGTTCACACCTGCTTAAGTGCGCACCAGGTATCAAGAGCATGCTTGATAAAATAAAATGGTTCGATTGACTTGCGCACTTCACGAAATTTGATTCAATCGACTTTCACATCTATATACATGCGCACATCAAGAAGTTGATCAACTTGCGCACCTATATACTTGGGCACCCGACGAAACTAGTTCAATTGACTTGCACATCTATATACATGCGCACATCAAGAAGTTGATTCAATCGACTTGCGCACCTATATACATGCGCACATCATGAAATTGATTCCATTGGCATAGGCACCTTTGTAAGTGCGCACATAAATGCTAATGTACGATACGCGTACATATGCTAATGAGGGGCTCTTGCAAAAAAAGTAAACTTCAGCACGAAAATGAAAAGAAGTGCGAAGGTAAAAGAAAAGAATCTTTTCATTGATACGTCAAAAAGGAGGATTACAAACTAAAACTGAAAAGAAAAAGACAAATAAAATAAATGGTTGTTACATCGACTAAAAGTTCAGAGCGGCAATAGATTGGTTAAGTTATAAGGGCGAGTGAAGTCATAAACAGAGTACGACAAAGACTCAAAAGCCTTATCCTCCGTCGCTGTGCGTATCTGTTCGCCTCTATAAAATGTGGACAAGATCACCCGCTGTTGGAAGATTACGAAGGGCGGTTGCACGGTCTCTCGACCATCTGGAGATAAACCCCATCAGGAAAACTGAATGCATCTTATCCGCGGCTTGATCAAGAGCAGGGAGAGGCATTACATTCTTAGCCCCAGGAATGTATCATTGCTGGCTTGAAATATCAGCCGGAGCAAGGTGGAGGGTCGATAAAGCTTTCGTCTACTGTGATCCTCAAAACAATGAAGTACGTCTTCACACTGAGCATCAGTAGAGGCCAGCTCATAAAAGCAGATGTTGGCATGGGAAACAATCTCCCTAATCGTATAAAGACGGCTGGTTATGACACCTGAAAGAAAAAGACTGGAAAGGCGTCAGTTCACTAAAAAGGGTAAACTAAGAATATCCAAATTCAAAATTAAAATTTGATTAAGGTTAAACTTATGTGACATGCTTGAAATAAAAGAATTGTTTTAAGGTTTATAATAAGAGGTAAGTGTGCAACCCAAAGGGGTGCGCAAGATAAGCTAAATGCCCAACCCAAAGGGTGAGCAAGCAAAAGCCCACATTAAAATGGGATGAGCAAGACAGAGGTGCGCAAGTGCACTTGCCAAATTAGTAAGGAAGTAATGACTTCTGGTAGAAAACAAGAATTTTAAAAGGGTACAGCTCCAAAGAGTGTGAAGAAAAAGACCCCTATTTATAGGGTTTTGAAAAGATGGTCCGCATTCTGGTAAGTCTCGAGGCAGAACTAATAAATTACAGCTCGACACTTGTTTGTCGCTTTGAAAAGCATGCGAAGAAGTGCGCACGCATGTCTAATGAAAAAGTCATATGACATGAGCGCACATGCAACAAGTGCGTAAATGATAGGTGCACACATGCACGTGCAACGCACGGGCGCAATGCGCATTTAATCGACAACAAGTGCAAATACGTGTGCATGCCGTGAAAATAGACACTTATTACAAAATAAATAAACCTTGATTAATAAGTAATCAAATCTTTAATTAACAGTAAAATATTCTATTGATTAAATATCTTATCCAAAAGATCTGTGGATCAAAGATCCAACGGTGCACATGTCAACCTTAATTGATATAAATCAATTAAATCTTTTTAAATCAATCTAAAATCAGATTATGATAAAAACAAACTGAAACAAACTGAAAAAAGCCTAATTTTCTTCTCTCCAATAAATAGGAATCTCTTATGAAGAAATAAAAGAAAAATCTTCGTACAAGCTTCAAAAACTCAAGACTTTTCCTTCCTTGGCGAAACTGCGTAAGGTAGAAACAAAGAGAAAAAAATTCTCTTTTCTTCCATTAAAAAGTTTTTGCTTTTATACAAAAGCCTTTGTTTCTTTTGAAATCTATCGATTCGTCATTAAAAGATCTTAGGGTTCCTAAGATCCAAAGAAACATAAGATGCACAACGCAAAAACGCATGAATACCCGACTTGAAAACAGATAAAAATCTATGTTTTCACTTCTCGGAAAATAAGAGAAGAAAAAAAGAAAGTGAAACAGAAGACATTACTTCTTAGTGAATGTTTTTGCTTTCTGATAAAAACAAGTGTGCACTCAAATTAGTGCGTGTTTAATGATAAAAATTATTGTCCTTGGGAAAATAGTGCCCTGGGGATGCACACCACATGTGCGCATTTAACAAAAATAGCCTATGAAGGCATGCACAACACGTGATATACACGTTTGCGCACTTGATAAAAATTGCCTCTGAAGGCATGCGCACCACGTGATACACACATGTGCACACTTGATAAAATTTGCCCATGAAGGCATGCGCACCACATGACACACACATGTGCGCACTTGATAAAAATGGCCTCTGAAGGCATGCACATCACGTGATACACGCGTGCACGCACTTAATAAAAGTCACCTATAATGGCATGCACACTGATGTGCAATGGATGTTAACTTACTAAATACATGCACATATACATACATGCGCTCATATATAACTTGAAACCCATGACGGATGTGTCATGTGATATACATGTCCAACATCCTTGAAACAAAACAGTGTGTAACCACATGCAAGACACGTGCACACCCTTTCAAATTAAAATAAACGGGCATGTGCGTCACATATACTTGCACACTTGTACCATAAAATATCATTTAATCACTTAAACAAAGTTTAATTAAATGATGAAGGTTCTGCTGATCAAAATACCAATGAACCCAAGTGATCTTAGTCTCAAAAATGACTAAAGATCCTTAATCTATATTTGTTGAGTTGATCTTAATCCAAAACAGAATTAACCAGCCTTAACTACGTATTCTTGAGTTGATCTTAGTCTCGAAAATGACTAACGATCTTTAGATAATATATCTTGAACTGATGGACCTCGTTCATACGAGATCTTCGTCCTATGTTCAAACCCAAATTCATATATATATATATATATGGATTTGGACTAATCTGTGCCCTACGGGCGACGACATAAACTAGTCTCCGTATACAATCTACGGGCAATCAAAATAAATAAAACATAACACGACACGAAGTGAAATACTGGAGCAGGAGAAAATTGTTCTCGCAACGCGATAACGTAATTAACTGCAAGGAAGAGCGTTCCCACAATCAAAAAACCCTCACAAATGAGAGGGAATCTGATAAAGTCTGCTACATCGGTTCCATCTATCCAAAACTTCGATATACGGTGCCATAAATCAACTTGGTATCTTCGGAGAGGTAGATGGATATGTCTAAATAGTATCCGTCCCCAAATTTAGGCAAGACGATCAGTGCCAGTTTGTCTTTATTTTCGGCAGTAAACACCACCCTCTTTCCTTTATCACGGGAGATTTGAATGAATGTTGAGGATTCCTTGCGGTTCATGTTGTTGCGATGGAACATTTGGTTCTGGGCATTCATTGAAGTAGAAGAAGCTACTTTGGTCTTCTTTGTGGTAGACTTTGAGATGACCGGGATGAAGCCGTACTCATTAATTTGCGCAACATCCGGACGGGGTACTTGCGCGGGTATGACCGAAGTCGGAATTGGAGTAGGACTCGCGATCTCTTGTTTTTGAGTCATCACAACCGCGTTATCAAATGGAATATGAATTGCTATGGAACCAATTTCAATGGTGATGAAAACCTTTGGAACATCATTTCCGTTGCAGTTCACGATATTTTCCATTATCACCTTTTATGGAAAAGATGAATAAAAATCAATAAATGGCAAAAACCGTGAAATACAATGCCTAATTATATTATATATATATAAAATAATCCTTTTCAAAGATTGGGGAAAATGCTCTCCCACTTTGGTCGCTAAAATCTGTTTAGCGGCGGACCGACGCCTTCCGACGTTCGGTTGTCGCATGATCGTGTTGTGTATGGTTTTATTGTGCTTAAGCCATTACCAAAGTAGAGAAATAACTTTCCTTTTGTTTAGCAATGACCCAAACAACCCAAGACTCTAGTCCCTTTTAATTTATTGAATAAAAGTCATACGGAATGAATATAATTGATTTAATACGCGAAAAATACAAAACCATGCTTGGTTTTCTTTATTCAGTATTGAACTCATCAACCCATATACATGAAATAATTGGAATGAAATCAAAGAGAAAAGAAATAACGGTGAAATGCAATAAAATGCCAATCTTTAACGGCATTAACCGATAAAGTAGGGCTATGGGAATTAAATAGCCAATCTGTACAATGGACAGTAGGGCTTTTATAAATATACATAGCCAATCTCTATAATAAAGTAGGGAATTTAATATGGTTACTTAAAAACGTATTTTAACAAGTTGCATAAAACCGTATTTTTAGCGAAATTGCATAAAACCGTATTTTTGTATGAAAGTAAGAAAAAAAAGGTTTGGGTTAAGCATTTCCAAAACAAGATGTAAATTACACACACACACACACACATGTATATTTGCAAACTTTTTTTGTTAATTATATCTTTTCAAGAACACCCCCGATTAAGAAAAGGAAAAATATAAAATATAAGTTAAGCAGAGAAAATAATATTCAACGGAATTTCATTATTAACAAAGAAACGTGCCCATTATTTTTAACATTTCATTTTATTTCGCATAATATATGAAGACTACAAAATTTGGAAAGAAAAGGAAAAAAAGAGAAGAGGATGGAATGGTCGGGAATCGTCCCGCCATTCTAACCTTTGTAGAAAAATAATAAAAATAGGGCAAGAACAAAAATTTTCTCTTTATTTATTTCTTCACAAATGAGAGTGAGTATAAGAACTTGAGAGAGTTTTTGTGGAGTTTATGCTGTGGAGAGTTGTGTTTGTAAAAATGAAGGCATCCATCCTTCTTTTATAGGACAAGGGGGTGACACAATTGTAAATAAAACGAAAGGGAAAAGCCCCCCTCTTGAATTTCAAAATAGATAACTACTTTCCCCCCCAAACAATGGGAGGGGATGTTTGAAAATATTTTGTTCAAGTTTCAATGTAGACTATTTTTTATTAGTCCAACATGCACCAAACCGGTCCCAAGAAGGACCGATGCACCGAACTGGTCCCGAGAAAGGGCCGAACCTACCGAGCTGGTCCATTAAGGAACCGAACCACACTAAGTCGGTCCCCTAAGGGGAACTGGCCATACCAAGCCAACCCGGGAGGGGCCGGACCAAACCAAGCCGTCCCGGGAGGGGCCGAACCAAACCAGCTGGTTCCCAAGGCGGGACCAGACGGGTGTCAAACGGGCCCAAGGGTGCCGGTTCATCACCAAGCCGGCCATAGACAGGGCCGGTTCATCACCAAGCCAGTCCCATTGGATGACCAGATCACATTATGGATGGACTTAATGGGGGTCCGGGCTTCAAATCCCCGAACTTTAAGATGTCCAGGCTTCTCGGCTTGACTTACCCATTAAAGGGTCATGTTGACTTGGTTGACCGGCATGTTAAGGGGCCGGGTCATGGTTGTGTAAGTGCACGGCGGCGCCCCCGCCGTCAATCCGACGGCCAAATGCGGAAGCGGTGATAAACTTTAATTTTGCGAACTTAGCAAACCGGCACCACCGTGCAATAAACACCCGGATCGGACCATTAAACTAGTTCTAGCTAACTACAAGACGGGTTAGAGATATACCGAGTGATTCGAGTCCTCCGGTCTTCTCGTCGTCGTCCCGATCTCCCGCGGAATGTCCGGTCTCCACCTCATCGCCGGAAGGGCACCACATCGCCTGCTTCTTTTACGGGCTCCCACCTCTAAACCGAGGCAACTCGGGCACGAAGTTGGCGAGCCGACGTGCCCAAGGTATGCTGTAGAATAGTGTAGAATAGTTGTCTCTTTGGGGTTTAGTATAGTTGCCATGATGGAGGAATTTGTGTACAAGAAATTTTCATAGAACTTGCTGGAAAATGGAGCAAGCAATGCAATGAGCTCGGCCAAAAAAAAATCAGCCCCCTGAGCACTCTCCATTAAAGCTCATTGCCACCTTATATAAATTTATTCATCATCTCAACAAAATTTCAACTCCAGCAAACTCATTTAGCTCCTTTTTAAACCTTAGGAAATTAATCCACACTCACAAAAAAAAAAACAATCTTTTCACTTGCTGGAATAGTGGCCGGCCCACTAGGAAAAGGGTGTGGGTTTTATGATTAAAAATGCAAGGAAGGAAATAAAAGAATAGAAAAAAAGGTCACACCCAATCTAATCACATCCAATCTCATAAATTCAAAAGATTGATTCAAAGGGAATCTCATCATGAGAAATTTATCATAATGAATCAAATACAAAGAACCCCTCCACAAATGGTTATTTGCAAACTTGCAAATAATCCCCACAATCGGAAAAGTCCGGCCGGGAAAGAACAAAGAAAAACCGGCCGGAACGGAATGCAAACTGGCAACTCCAGAAAACTGGTCCCGTAATAAATTACAAGAAAACCCCGATACTGTGCATACACACCCGCATCTGTATTCCGACCGGATACAAATGCAATGAGACAAAATCTACATTGTACTATACTAGGATCCGGCTTAAACCAAAGCCGGCTAGTAATATCCGTTCGATCCTGATCCGTGCAATACCGCACGTATCCGATCGAACATTGCCATATACCTATACGGCCTCTAGTACTAACTGTCCGATCCTGATCCGTGCAATACCGCACGTATCTGATCGGACCCTGCCATATCTCCATACGGCCTCTACAGCGTTTCGCCTGAAAGCTTGAGTAACTGTAAGTGTGGTGGACTCTAAAGACTCGTCAATACTATGGCTGTGGATTTAACCACTAGCACGTCAGAGGTATAAGCCAATACGTGACGGGCCACCAGCTATTGACCAAAAGGGACGTCGATGAGCGAACTCATCCTGACACCCTACTGAGCCTGTCAGTGACAATATCCGTTCAGTCCGGTCCGTTCGTCTATGAGCATCGCATGTCGGGCCTAGGGGGTTGGTAAAAGTCAGACCCCCAAAAGCGGTACAAGTCGTGTCAGAGTGTAGCCCAGAACACCCTGAGATACTACTGGAATACCTACCAGTAAATCTCCTGCCTTGGCCAAGGACTTCGTGTAATGGCTCTCCTAGACACAGCACGACCTCACCCCCAATACCGGGAGAGACGAACCCCTGAAGATCCGCTCACTGCCTCCATGTGGCTCGGGACTGTACCCAACTAAAACCTGTTTGCACGATTTCTTTGAGCCATGGTAGGGTAGTAATCAAAGTACAGTGGGAACTCACACGAGACAAATGACGATCCCCAGGTCGATGAACTAACATGTACACATGTCACCTGGGAACTGCTATCTGACGTCAGGTATAAGACCAACTAGCATGTTCCCGGCGAGTCCTGTCCGGTGTACTCATAACCCAATGAGCACCTTTATACATCTTAGGTGAACCAACTGACACCAATGGCTTGTGAGACCGGCCACCGCCCCTCGTCGGGGTCTCGACTGTATACACTAGTCTACTCTGGAGAATCGATGCCCTGTCTCGAAACTCCCACGACTAGGGACCTTTTAAGGATGTGCTTATAGACTCCAGCTCTCACTTATATGATCGCCATCATACTGCCGGCAGTCAAGTAAGAATCCTAGGGGCTCTATCAACGTGCAATAGCGACCTGTCAGGTCACCTAAAGCAGTACACGATGATAAAGGTAATCCAGATAGCATACTATCATCTCGAGTAAGACTGTCCTACCGGGATAGGTCCTCCCTCAATCATTGCAATCACGTGCCTGTGATCCAATAATTGACTCTGAGGGCACTATCTCCAACAATCTCCCACTTGCACTCAAGGCTAATTATTGCGATGTCACATACTCACAGCCCGTGTGATACCGAACACCCAACTCCTCTACTAGTCAGTCTCACAAATCCCGTTTGTGAAACTATTGTGGTCGAGGAATAGCCTCAGTGAGTGGATCTGCCCAGATGTTTCTTTCTATGTCTCTCTATGTCTCAAGTTCGCGGAGAAAGCCATCTCCCGAAATGAGCAATACCTGTCTTAGAATGTCTGGATGTCTGATGGGACCTAGCTCATAAATGAACTCCAAATCCAAACTTCTTAGACTGTATCGTCAACTGAACTTAATCAGTATCCTGCGCCATGCCACCTTCAGTATTGCCTTGGACCACCTGTCCAAAATACTGCCCCTCGTCAGAAGGAAAACTAAAACTCTGACAACCTCCTTGTCGTCCATGTCACCTTGGAAGCCTGGAATGATAACTGTCTCCCAAATGAGGCTGTCGTTATCATATCCCTAGAACATCCACTTATGTTCTGCTTCCGACTGTTTCTCCAGGATTGGGTCAATGTCAACTTATTGCATCTAGTGCAAGAACAACATCTGGTGTGGTACTTGACATCTCATGATTGACTCAATTGCCTAAGCAAGTGATCTGCCAATCATGCACATCCCTCTCTACTTTAGTCTATAAGACACCTTTAGAGAGTGTGACTCCATCACCTGCAGGTACACTACCGTGCCAGGAGTCGTCCATTCTGAATACTCTTAGAATGTTGTCAAAGTACCCTGATTGGGAAACCACCCAAATCTAGATCTAAACCATAGATCTAGTAACCAGTATGTCTGATATAATGTCCAAGTCCTTTGTGGAGAAACCACTGTGTGACGACCAGAGTATAACCGACCGTAGTATAGGAGTTTCTTTTCCTACTCTGTGTATGTCATCAAATACCAGGACATCACACCCTACTACCTTCTCAACATATCCATCCCCTATTCTGATGATGTCAAACCTATGACTGTCACATCAGAAATAGATGATCTATCTCCGCTATATCTTCTTTACTCTATAAATAGACATAAGCTTGATGTCCACCAATGCTTCCGCTGCTCCTACTGACTACGAAAACCCTCTGGCAGAGTCATATAGACGTGCACTTCTAAAGCTAGTTTAGAACGACGCTATACTCATCCTCCCACCGGGTCTCGCAGCCTGGAACAACAGCAATGGCAAGTGTGGGTAAACAAGAACTTCCCTGTCATCGTCCTTTAGGCTACCGGAGTACCTCTCGGGTGTTTGAAGTTACCCACCGTATCTGCGGAGTGGCCAATGGAATGTCAAATCAGATTGAATCTTTAGGTTCCTTATCAAATCTTCAGTAATCGTTTGCGGTTCTGGAATCACTTCCAGTTCTACCATACTCACACTACTGTTTTTTGAAAAAATCCATTTTTAATAAAACTGTGGCGAGTCTAGAACAATATTTCTATTGATCTCCCAGATGGTAGAAAGTCAACCCTCGTCATAGCCTGGGCCAACCCACAAACAGCCATTACAGAAACGTGCCTTGAGTTGTCCAGTGTCTGGTTTTAATCATAAGCCGGACAACTCCCCGTACCTTAACAACGTTAAGATATGAACTGTTCTATATCCAATATAGAACCAGAGGCACTGATTTAATTGAACCAGATTCAAATCATGCAGCTATCTCCAGTGCATGTCAACTAAATGGAAGGAGGCCGATCAGCGTTACTCAACTTGGGAATGCTTCCAATTATGAGTAACCTGAAAGAGAAGCAATTTCTCTTTATCATTACTATCAACTGAATACCATACACAAGTATCTACATCTTCGATCACTTTGAAGAATCCTGATACTTGCTACACCTGGTTCTCTACTCTATTCAAATACCTATAACTCCTCAAAACTTAGACTCTGTGTTTCTACGAAACACATGTCTAAGAAATGGAGAAGTTAAAAGTAAACAGAATATAGTATGAGGACCAACCCCTCTGTCCTAATGGACACAGGACAACATACAATACTCTGTATAAGTCCGCTGAGTCTAACAACTCATTCACTGTGTGTCGTAGGTTGAAAACTGTACTTATGGTTAAGAAGAATTACACCGTTGTTTAATGCTCCTTACCTAACCATCCACTGATATAGGTAAATGTCATCGACATAATATCAAAAGGTATATCTCACTCTATGAAAATAGACGTACAGATATATCAATTTGAAATTGGTGCACAACAGCGGATATTCAAAACCAAATATTTGCCGACCGGCAAACAGCCCAGGTGATCTCCTCAAATATCACCGATTACAACGAATCCCGATATAATGAGGATGATCACCCTATTCCCAATAACTTACTCCCACTCATCATCTGTAAAACCATACAGATGTGAGAATCAAACCTGGCAAATACATACCCTGGAGCAAGTGTCTAATCGGGAAATCAGTTTTCTTTTAACAGTACACAGCTGAACTGAAACATTGAAATGTTTCGATGGGGTATCCTGGTATTCCTAGTAATGCCTCTACCATTATCCAGATTCACAACTATAACCGTATAATTCTTTGCCACCTCTCCAAATCCCTTTATATGTCTTTAGTCATTACCTTCTGCACACCTATTTAGGCCAATTGGTTTTCTTCCTTCCCTGCCGTTCGGCACCAGCCTATGGCTTGGAAGAAGACTATCCAATAAGCATAATGGGTGTACTGTCCTAATCCTAGGAGCACTCGCAATACGAGAGAAGGTGAAGATAAAAGACAACCGAATAAACCTTATTCCTATTTCTCCTGGACCAGAATCCATCCCCGAACTGGAACAAGTTCCTTTCGAGTTCGTATATAACCATACGATGGAGTATCCAATAAACTGTGGATCTTCGTAGTGATACGGAGTGTCCTGGAGAAATACAAAGGTGATTTAGGATTGGCGAAGAAATATTTGGTTTGGTCGTGAATATCAGTCGCAATTTACTTTGCCCTCTTACTAATCCCTTGCTTTGTCTTAATCTTAATACCTTCTGCACACCGTTTAGGCTAATTGGTTTTCTTCATTCCCTACCGGTCGGCACCAGCCTAAGATTTGGAAGAAGACTATCCAATTTGCGTAATAGGTGTACTATCTCCTAAACTAAGGAGTACTCGTAACTTGAGAGAAGGCAAAAAGGAAAAGACAACAGAATAATCCTATCCGTTTTCTCCAGAACCGGAAACCATCCTCGAATTCCTTCGAGTTCGTATCTCACCATACGATGGCTTTGTCCAATGAAAGTGGACGTTCGCAGTAATACGGGGTGTCCTGGAGAAAAGGGTAAAAGTAGGAGTGGCAATGAGGTCTGCAACTCTGACAATCCAAAAACCAGTGTTAAGAAGGTTCGGTCAATTTGTTCACTGAGTCATAGTCTTAGGGTCGGGTCAATGGTCGCTGCCAGAGAGAGAGAAAAGAAACACTCAGCGTGCACTCTAACCTAGATCAGAATGGTTATCACTTTATCTAATCTGGAAACCTCCCACTGTACCTCAAATTCTCCTCCAAACCTGAAAGAAGAATTAGTCGGGGTCACCCGAGGAGTAAACTAACTCATCAGTGGGAATCGGGATCCAACTATCATCGCATGATAACGTGACGGAATCTGCTCACGCTATCACACTCCAGAAGGTATGCGCATATCTGGCAAGTTTCAGTTCTTTTGAAACTCCCGATGCGGATTTTTACCCCATGCTCTTATGACCTTGACTTTGGCCAACATATCATAAGTCACATGTCAAGTTCTACCCGTCATTCTCCAGGTTAATTTGAACCCACCCGTACCTACCCTTGACTTTGGCCAAAATGGCAGTACGGCTGTCCCAAACCAACGCATCTATCTATGCTGCATATGAATACCCAACAGCTACCAAACACTGTGCCTTGACTTTGGCCAACATACACAGCTTGAATACTATTAACTATCCACATGAAACGACGGAGGGCTACGAATGGTTTCTGGCGAAAACCTTTAACGTAATGAACTTAATATCGTTGAAGGAACGGATAGCTTTTTAGAAAATATAGTGATGAAAACCTTTACTAAAGAGGTCACTCCCAGTGAAGGGATCTCGGCTCTTTCCCCGTAGAATGGGGTGCAGGATATTCCAAATGAATACCACGATGCAAAGCAAAAGTAATCGGCTATAGTGAAGTTAATGCCCTGACGCAAACTTCTGTCCAAGGGGTCACTCCCGGTGAAGGGATCTCGGCCCTTGCCTCATCGACTGAGGAGCAGGATATTCCAAATGAATACCACGATGCAAAACAAAAATGAACGTCTTTGCAATAACAGTTTTTTGAAAAGTGTTCCAACAACATCAGAATAGGTTTTTTTAACTTGCATTGATCCGAATCAACGCAGTCCCATCAATTAATCACACCACAAAGAACGAAAATATACTGATGTACGTATATACCATCCGCATTCGCCACTGGGTCCCGTCATTACCCGTTAGGTTAGCTAACTAACGACAGAGCGGGGACTGGACTAGCGCGGATGTAAAACATATACAACATCTACTAATATATATACCAATATATTATATTCGCTCAAGGCGTGATAAAATGCAACATCATAGAAATGTACAGCATCCCAGAACAATACAGATATCTGGGATCTCCGGGTTTCACAGAGCCACTACTGAAACCCGACGTTCCCATGATCGTGTGGATAGCCTGTGCAATGAAATCCTAGACCCCTACGGGCGCGGCAAGTTACCCGCCAAAACCTGAAGTGAGGCAGCCCCCTTCAGCACCGTGAATGGACCACCCAGCACTTCACGGAATCCGGTAACTTGGGCACCCCTCCTGGGTCAACCTGTACCCCCTACGAGTGCGGCGAATAGCCTGCCATTCTAGAGTGAAGCCCCCTCCGTCCCAATGCCATGAGATGCGGGCTTTTTGCCCTCTAGAACCCGGCTATCCGTGCACCCCTCCGCGGGGTAATCCTAGTACAGAAAGTAAAATTTACATACAACGGGTACATCGACTGCAACCTGGTCGTGCCCCAAAATAATAATACAATCAGGCAGTGACGGCAGTCCACATGTCGGACGCTCGCCCCGCAATATCAATTGTACATAATACAACCACAACTGTACTAACTTTGCATCCAGACTATCCCCCACGACCGATCCGCAACATCACAGCAAAATCACAGAACATCAACGTGAAAGTCACGTTCGCAAATCCGTCTAACCGGGCTATAGCAGTTAGACAGGATTTACCGATCAAGTGACATTCACGGTCGCAGATATAATGTAAATACTGTGAAAAAATGTGTTTAAAATATCCGATCGATCAAAAATTAACAAGTGGGCCCCCAAGCAATACTGTAGCAGATCAAGAAATTCTGGGCCCAATGTTATTATTCCAAAACCCCTATTTTCAGCCCACAAGCCCACTGCAAAAAAACGATCACATGAACCCACACTCCTGCGGTGGAACCGCGGCCAAAGAGGGGTTATGGCCGCGGTTCCGCGGTCGTACAGAGGGATCGTGTCACCAAATTTTTCCAGTGTTCTTAGAACTCCCTGCACATCATTTTGAGACAATCTGAAAAATTTTTGGACTCCAAAAAATTTCGACAGAAACTGATTATGCTTGAAAACGCGGTTTCGGGATTTTGTTCGATCGGAAACGTAAAACACATTAAACCAAGCTAGACTATGTTAATGGCGAGGCTCTGATACCACTGTAAGTGCACGGCGGCGCCCCGGCCGTCAATCCGACGGCCAAATGCGGAAGCGGTGATAAACTTTAATTTTGCGAACTTAGCAAACCGGCACCACCGCGCACTAAACACCCGGATCGGACCATTAAACTAGTTCTAGCTAACTACAAGACGGGTTAGAGATATACCGAGTGATTCGAGTCCTCCGGTCTTCTCGTCGTCGTCCCGATCTCCCGCGGAATGTCCGGTCTCCACCTCGTCGCCGGAAGGGCACCACATCGCCTGCTTCTTTTACGGGCTCCCACCTCTAAACCGAGGCAACTCGGGCACGAAGTTGGCGAGCCGACGTGCCCAAGGTATGCTGTAGAATAGTGTAGAATAGTTGTCTCTTTGGGGTTTAGTATAGTTGCCATGATGGAGGAATTTGTGTACCAGAAATTTTCATAGAACTTGCTGGAAAATGGAGCAAGCAATGCTATGAGCTCGGCCAAAAAAAAATCAGCCCCCTGAGCACTCTCCATTAAAGCTCATTGCCACCTTATATAAATTTATTCATCATCTCAACAAAATTTCAACTCCAGCACACTCATTTAGCTCCTTTTTAAACCTTAGGAAATTAATCCACACTCACAAAAAAAAACAATCTTTTCACTTGCTGGAATAGTGGCCGACCCACGAGGAAAAGGGTTTGGGTTTTATGATTAAAAATGCAAGGAAGGAAATAAAAGAATAGAAAAAAAGGTCACACCCAATCTAATCACATCCAATCTCATAAATTCAAAAGATTGATTCAAAGGGAATCTTATCATGAGAAATTTATCATAATGAATCAAATACAAAGAACCCCTCCACAAATGGTTATTTGCAAACTTGCAAATAACCCCCTCCATCGGAAAAGTCCGGCTGGGAAAGAACAAAGAAAAACCGGCCGGAAGGGAATGCAAACTGGCAACTCCATAAAACTGGTCCCGTAATAAATTACAGAAAAACCCCGATACTGTGCATACACACCAACATCTGTATTCCGACCGGATACAAATGCAATGAGACAAAATCTACACTGTACTATACTAGGATCCGGCTTAAACCAAAGCCGGCTAGTAATATCCGTTCGATCCTGATCCGTGCAATACCGCACGTATCCGATCGAACATTGCCATATACCTATACGGCCTCTAGTACTAACTGTCCGATCCTGATCCGTGCAATACCGCACGTATCTGATCGGACCCTGCCATATCTCCATACGGCCTCTACAGCGTTTCACCCGAAAGCTTGAGTAACTGTAAGTGTGGTGGACTCTAAAGACTCGTCAATACTATGGCTGTGGATTTAACCACTAGCATGTCAGAGGTATAAGCCAATACGTGACGGGCCACCAGCTATTGACCAAAAGGGACGTCGATGAGCGAACTCATCCTGACACCCTACTGAGCCTGTCAGTGACAATATCCGTTCAGTCCGGTCCGTTCGTCTATGAGCATCGCATGTCGGGCCTAGAGGGTTGGTAAAAGTCAGACCCCCAAAAGCGGTACAAGTCGTGTCGGAGTGTAGCCCAGAACACCCTGAGATACTACTGGAATACCTACCAGTAAATCTCCTGCCTTGGCCAAGGACTTCGTGTAATGGCTCTCCTAGACACAGCGCGACCTCACCCCCAATACCGGGAGAGACGAACTCCTGAAGATCCGCTCACTGCCTCCATGTGGCTCGGGACTGTACCCAACTAAAACCTGTTTGCACGACTCCTTTGAGCCATGGTAGGGTAGTAATCAAAGCACAGTGGGAACTCACACGAGACAAATGACGATCCCCAGGTCGATGAACTAACCTGTACACATGTCACCTGGGAACTGCTATCTGACGTCAGGTATAAGACCAACTAGCATGTTCCCGGCGAGTCCTGTCCGGTGTACTCATAACCCAATGAGCACCTGTATACATCTTAGGTGAACCAACTGACACCAATGGCTTGTGAGACCGGCCACCGCCCCTTGTCGGGGTCTCGACTGTATACACTAGTCTACTCTGGAGAATCGATGCCCTGTCTCGAAACTCCCACGACTAGGGACCTTTTAAGGATATGCTTATAGACTCCAGCTCTCACTTATATGATCGCCCTCATACTGCCGGCAGTCAAGCAAGAAACCTAGGGGCTCTATCAACATGCAATAGCGACCTGTCAGGTCACCTAAAGCAGTACACGATGATAAAGGTAATCCAGATAGCATACTATCATCTCGAGTAAGACTGTCCTACCGGGATAGGTCCTCCCTCAATCATTGCAATCACATGCCTATGATCCAATAATTGACTCTGAGGGCACTATCTCCAACAGGTTGATCGACCCGTTAAAGAGTCGGGCTTCAACTGGCCGACTCGTTAAGGGGCTAGAGTCTCGGTTGGCCGACCCATTAAAGGGTCGGGCTTCTGTTGGCCGACCCGTTAAGTTGCCGGAGTCTTGATTGGCCGACCCGTTAAGGGCTGAGAAGGTTGTTGGCCGGTCCGACCGGAATAAGTTTACCGACCGTTAGAAGTGACAGGAGGGCTGTTGAACGGTTCAACCGAGATAAGTTGACGGACTGTTGAAAGGGCCGGGAAGGTTGTCAACTGGTCCGACCGGGATAAGTTGACCGACCGTTCAAAGTGCCAGGAAGGTTGTTGACCGGTCCGACCGGAATAAATTTTGGGCCGATCTTGAAGTGGACCAGCCTGAAGAATGATTTAGAAATAGTAATCGATGAGTTCAACCCCAAGCATTTTCTGAAACCCGAGTGTTTGAAACTCGAGTGTAAATTGTAAATGTTGAAAGGAGACCCAGCGGTGCAGAAGTAGTATTTAGTGAGTTCTGTAGGGTTACTAGGCACTCTAATAAGGTTCTACAATACATCAATCATCCCCGTTTAAGATTTTAGCCGTGCCGAATAACCTAAACAAGATCGTTGCTAGAGAATTAGGGTTTCATATGCAAGTAAACTATGTTCACGACTAAGTGAATACGAAATACAAACTTTGTAGATCGGTCCTTCACTTCATTAGCTCCTTGTTGATGTCCCTTCGCTGCGATCGTGGTTCTCCCGGGCTCTTGCATGGCTTCACGAGGCGAAAGAACGTCCTTGCTTGAAGTCTTTGAGGACGAAGATGATCTACGACGAGGGGATGCCAACTCAAGTTTCTACTTCACTAACTTGAGAATTAGTGAAGCAAACACCCTAAACTAAAGTGCTAGTCTAGTAGAGGATGGAGAAATAGGAAGTGGGTTCTCTTTAGAATTTTATTTCTCACAATCTTTCTCACTTTGGATCAAACCCTAGCAAGCTTTTTCTTTTTAACAATGAAGAAGAAGAACAAAAGAAAGAGATGAGGATAATGATCGAGTGAGAAAACTAACCATGGTGAGTGAGTATCATATACTAACTCTTGTAGAGACATAACCATAGCTAATACTTATGGTTGGGTTAAGAAATATCCATGGTAAAAACAAACTTAGTGGACTTAGTCAATGCATCCACAAGCTTCCACAAGCTTCATGCATTGTGCTAATCCTCCACTAATTTTGTAATTACTTAAAATATAAAAACCCAACATAATAGATAGCATGGTGTAAGTCTCATACACCCAAGTCTTGTGTATCATCAACCATGATACAAAAAGAAAACAAAATTTTAATATATATCACATATATATTAAAGTTGTGTACATGTGAGGACAAAAAACTTAAAGTGAACAAGTGTTAGTTAATGTAAACTAGTATATCAAATATACAATTACACAATAAATTATTAAATCAACACTTGACTTAATAATCCGGTCATCTCACATATAACCGACTAACATCCAATGTATTGATTTATCGAATCAACACTTGATTCGATAACCCGGCTATATCATATATAACCGACCCATACAAAAAGTCGCGAGAATAGAATACGGTATCACATACACGCATTATTCTCGGTCCCGCACATATCACATACGTGCTCCTATTTCGTTTTGCCTGAGCCAGTAAAACCTCTATGTAGGACTCTAAAGACTCGTCAATACGCCGGCAGTAGGTGATGATCACATTAAGCACCCATAAGCCGTCAGCGGTACTAGCTGGACGTAACGGCTCCCCGGGTATTGAGCGATCAAAAGATCAGCAAGCAAGCCCGCTCTAACTCCTGTAAAATCCTGTCGGTAACACTTCCCGTACAGTCCGGTTCCTCGTCTGATTTGTCACATATCAAGTCTAGGAGTGGTAAACGTCAGACCCCAATAACCGTTAAGTCGTGCCGATGTGAGGCTCATAACGGGTCGAGAAACTATTGGTAACACTTACCAGTAAATCTATAAATCAGCCCTGGCTAGGGACTTCCCTGTTATGGCCAATCGAGCACAGCGCAACATCAACCCCCAATACCGGGAGAGACGAAACCCCTCCTATCGCTCATTGCCTTCATGTGACTCGGGACTGTACCCAAAAACCACCGTTTTGCATGCCCTCATGGCTGTGGTAAGGTGGAAATCAAAGCACAGTGGGAATCACACAAGACTCTATGACGATCTCGGGTCTACAGACTAACCTGCATAAGTGTCACCAGAGAACTGCCATCTGACGTGAGGTATAATACCAGCTGGGAGTTCTCGGCGAGTCCGTCCAATGTACCCAGTCTCCACTGAGCACCCGTATACCATCTCTGATGTCAAACACCAATGGATATGGGATCATCCCCCGCCCATCTCATGGGTCGAGAAGCGTATACGCTAGTCTACACTGGTATATCGATGCCCCGTCTCGATACACCCACGACTAGGGACCATGAAGGATGTACTTATGGACTACCCTGTCCCCATTAGTATGATCCGTATCATAGTCCAGGTAGTCAAGTACACATCCTAAGGGCTTTACCAACATGTAACTATAAGACAGTATAAAGAGACAAGTATACATGTTGAGATAAAGAGCAACCAGATAGCATACTATCATGTCGAGCAAGAAAGTCATCTCTCTATATGTCTAAGTATCCAATATAATATACATCATCTGTACAATACTGGCCTCTAGGGCATATATACAACTAACAATCTCCCACTTACACTAGGGCCAGCTGCTGTAGTATCGCATACCTAGCATCCCGTAGAGTCTCTCGAACTGTATCCGGGGAATGACCTTCGTGAGTGGATCCGTAGTGTTGGTCTTCATGTCAACTCTCCTGACCTCGATCTCCCGGCGATCAACTATCTCCCGGATCAGGTGATACCACCTCAGAATATGCCTGGATCGCTGATGGGACCTGGGTTCCTTGGCCAAAGCCACCGCTCCATTGTTATCACAATAAAAAGGTATTGGATGCTCAATGGACGGAACCACTCCAAGTTCAGTAATGAACTTCTTGATCCGGACAGCCTCTTTGGCAGCATCGTTGGCAGCGATGTATTCAGCCTCCATCGTCGAGTCTGCCACGGTTTTCTGCTTGGAACTCTTCCAGCTAACAGCCCCTCCGTAAAGGGTAAAGACAAATCCCGACTGCGACTTAGAGTCGTCCTTATCACTCTGGAAGCTCGAATCGGTAAAGGACTCCACTTGGAGTTCTCCATTACCATACACCAAGAGCATCTCTTTAGTCCTTCCCAAGTACTTGAGAATGCTCTTCATAGTTGTCCAGTGACTCTCTCCAGGATCAGCTTGATACCTACTCACTACACATAGTGAGTATGCTACATCGGGTCTGGTACATAGCATCGCGTACATGATAGAGCCTACAGCCGAAGCATAGGGTATCCCTTGCATGCGAGCTCTATCCAAATCAGTCTTGGGAGACATCTCTTTGGAGAGAGTGACCCAGAGATCGTGGGTAAAACCCACGTTTGGACTCTTCCATACTAAACCTCTTTAGTATGGTGTCAATGTACCTGGATTGGGACAATCCCAATATCCTTTTAGATCTATCTCTATAGATCATAATTCCCAATATGCAGGAGGCATCACCAAGATCTTTCATTGAGAATCTTTGTGATAAGAAGAGCTTGACCGATTGCAGCATAGGAATGTCATTTCCTATCAAGAGTATGTCGACCACGTACAATACGAGGAAGACAACCTTACTCTCTTCCACCTTCTTGTAGATACAAGGTTCATCTACGTTTTTGACGAAATCAAACTCTTTGATAACGACGTCAAAGCAGATGTTCCAACTCCGCGATGCTTTCTTTAATCCATAAATGGATTTAAGCAGCTTGCACAACTTCCCGCTGCTCCCACTATCTATGAAGCCCTCTGGCTGAGTCATATACACGCACTCTTCTAAATCACTGTTTAGAAAGCCGGTCTTAACATCCATTTGCCAGATTTCGTAATCATGATATGCAGCGATGGCAAGCATGATCCGGATGGATTTAAGCATAACCACTGGAGAAAAGGTTTCGTCATAGTCCACACCTGGTCTTTGACGAAAACCCTTTGTAACAAGTCTAGCTTTGAAAGTCTCCACTTTCCCATCTACACCAAGTTTATTCTTGAAGATCCACTTGCTCCCAATGGGTTTTACCCATTCAAAAGCAACTTCCAAAGTCCATACTTTGTTGGTGTACATGGATTCCATCTCGGACCGCATTGCATCCAGCCATTTCACTGAGTCCCCACTCGTGATTGCCTGCTCGAAGCTGGTTGGGTCATCATCAACCATGATGCAATCCTCGCTCCCACCATCCATGAGAAAACCGTAGTATCTCTCAGGTGGGTGAGGAACCCTACTAGATCGGCGGAGTGGCTGGGGTTCATCGGGAACTACCGAATCCTCTGGTTCCACCAGATCTTCTGTTGCAGCTTTTGTAGCTGGAACCTCTTCCAGTTCTACCTCATGACCACTAATCTCTTTTGCAAAAAATTCCTTTTCTAAAAAGGTGGCATGACGAGAAACAAACACCTTTTGTTCCTCAGTGTGGTAGAAGATATACCCTTGAGAATTCTTGGGATATCCTATAAATTTGCATAGAACAGACCGTGCCTCGAGTTTGTCCGGATTTTGTCGTTTGACATAGGCTGGACAACCCCATATCTTTATATAGTTAAGACATGGTCTCTTCCCTTTCCATATCTCATATGGAGTGGTAGGCACAGATTTTGTGGGGGCCATATTCAATAGATGTATGGTTGTTTCTAGCGCATACCCCCAGAAGGAAATAGGTAACTCAGCTGTGCTCATCATAGAGCGCACCATATCTAATAGGGTGCTGTTCCTCCGTTCTGATACACCGTTGTGCTGTGGTGTATATGGAGGAGTCAGCTGAGAGAGAATCCCATTCTCTTTTAGGAAGTCCAGGAATTCATTACTTAAGTATTCACGTCCTCGGTCTGATCGAAGGATTTTAATACTTTTTCCGGTTTGGTTCTCGACTTCTTGTTTATATTCTCTAAATTTCTCAAAAGCTTCAGACTTGTGTTTTATTAAGAACACATGTCCGTATCTTGAGAGATCGTCAGTGAATGTAATGAAGTACGAAGAACCATCCCTGGCATGTGTAGACAGGGGACCGCATACATCACTATGTATCAGTCCCAAGAGTTCGGTAACTCTTTCTCCGTGTCTCGTAAACGGAGTTTTGGTCATCTTGCCTTTGAGACATGACTGGCAAGTGTCATAAGATGAAAATTCGAACGGTTTCAAATATCTATCCTTATGTAACTTAGCTAGTCGTGTCGCATTTATATGACCAAGTCTACAATGCCACAAGAAGGATTCATTCATTTCTGAACTCTTCCTCTTGTGTGTGTTTGTTATACTCAGAATTGTTGATTGATTTAGAATATAAATGCTATTGCACAACGTGCCTGATCCAACCAACTTTTGGTTTAGGAAAATGTTCATAACATTATCCTGTAATACAAAATTATATCTCTCTTTACTCAACAAAGAAACCGATATAATGTTGCATATCAGGTTCGGCATGTAATAGCATTCATTCAGAATTAATGTATTACCAGTTGGCAATACAAGGTGATATTCCCCGACGGTTTTAGCTGCAACAATTGCCCCATTTCCAACCCTTATGTCTTTATCACCTTCTCCAAGTTCTCTACCTTTCCTAAGCCCATGTAACTGATTACATATATTGGATCCTGACCCGGTATCTAATACCCAGGACGTAGAGCAAATGGAGAAACAATTCTCTGTAACGAACACACCTGAAGAAAATGCATCAACATGTACTTTCTTCATTCGGGTGGCATGGCAATCCTGGTATTTCCCTATATCCTGTTCAGTCCTATAACTCTTATAAGAAAGAACGGAACCAACGTTACCCAGCACAGTATAACATGCGGGTTCAGTCAATACATCCATATTATTAACTTGATTAAGGCATGATATGGTCGCTACCTGGAGAGAGAGAGAAGAAAACACTTTAGCGTATGCTATTGCAAGATCAGATTGGTTATTATTTTATCTAATCAGGATGTCTCCTACTATTTTTATCAAATCTTCCTTCAAACCCTAAAAGGAAAGACTAGCCGGGATTAATTACACCCTACAATTTCGCCAATCTTTCAGCCAGACCAGTGTCGGTACTTTGAGGGAGGTTCCCCGTGCTTTCACACGGACCTAATTAAAGTAAACCTCGTTTTCCCAGAGGCGTAACCCCGTTGACACCTTTCTAGACACCTACTTGATCGGCTAATTGTCCTGTGTAAAACTCTCCCGGGAGTAAAAATTACTCGCAGTGGGTATCAGGATCCAACTATCTCATAGAAGGTATGCAATCTCATTGCAAATTTTAAAACTTGAAATTCCCGATAATATTTTGCCCTTAACATGCTATGACCTTGACGAAAGCCAACAAACCATAGCGCGCTAGTCAAGTTCAACCCGTACATTTCTTGATTGAATTAAACCCACCCGCACGACCCTTGACGAAAGCCAACAAAGCCGTACGACTACCCTAATCCAATCACATCATATGCAGCAGATAAGCAGCATATAGCTACTGTACACTACACCTTGACGAAAGCCAACAAATGCAGCACGAATACTATATACAACTTATCTGAAATGACGGAGGGCTACGACAGGTTTTTCTGAAAACCTTTTGCATAATGAACTTGATATCGTTGTAGAATCAAGTGAAATTTTGAAATGGAGTGATTTTGAGGCTTTAATTAGTTTTGCTAAATAGGTCACTCCCGGTAAAGGGATCTCGGCTCTTTCCTCATCGAATAAGGTGCATGACATATCATATATATCACTATGCAAAGCAAAACTCCAAAAGCAATCAAAAACCAAACCGAGTGTTGTAGCATCTGCCAGTTTTGCTAAAGAGGTCACTCCCGGTGAAGGGATCTCGGCTCTTTCCTCATCGAATAAGGTGCAGGATATATCATATATATCGCTATGCAAAGCAAAACTGTAGCTACCCTTTTTGAAAAATTTGATTCTACAACATCTTTTAGCTTTCTTTTCTTTCATTAATCACATTAATGAAGTCCCATCATTTAAGTCAGCTAAACATCACAGATAAATACGACGTACACTTATGCCATCCGCATTCGCCTCGATGTCCCCTCGTGCACCGTTAGGTTAGGTAACTAATGGCAGAGCAGGGCAGGGCTAGCGCGGGTGTAAAACATAAGTAACGTCTATATAATATATCATATATACTATATACAGTATTTATCACAGAACATCAAATGATCACATCACAGATATCGCAGCAGAAGAAACATATGAAACATTGGATATACTAGGACATCCGTGTTTTATTTTTAGCCTCTTTAAAACACGGATTCCACGGTCGCGACGAATAGCCAAACCCACACCCCAAGACCCCTACGAGAGCGGCAAGCAACCCTACCAATTCCAGAGTTAGGAGACCCGGACTCGACTCCTCGAGTTGGTCTCCCACCGGACTCTAGATCCCAGTTACTTATGCTCTCCTCCTTGGGTCTATCCTAGTGCGGAAAAGTAAATAATATACAAATAGTGACATCGACCTCATCCCGGAAGTGTCCCAATAAAAGAATATTACATACATTTAATTTACATGAATGAAAATAAAAACCCTCATCTCACATAAAACCCCCGGCTATTCAGAACGCGACGATCCAATATAACATATCCAGCAACACATAACATCACATATCATCAACGTAAGTAAATATGCACATCCCAATTGTCATTGACATATAGCAACGAAACCGGCGATATCATATATTACACTTACGGTCACAGAAAAGAAAGTGTAAAACTACAACATTTGGAATCCATAATCTATTTAGACATCGTAAATCCGAAATAACACATACTTCGCATTTCATGCCTAACCGTATGAATTCCACATATTGTATCACATTCCAGATAAATAGACAGTATTAAACTTTCCGATCGAATAATCAAATACCCAAGATTTCCATAGTAGCTCAACACTTGAGCGGAGTTCAAAAATTACAGAATACGTCACAGTAGCAACGGTCCAGCCGTAGAAGGGTCAAGCTAACGCCTCACATGTGGCACGCCGTATTGCCTCAAACTCTAAGGTTCAAAAGGCAGTTCAAGACGGTCACATAATCGAGTTAAGGTTTGTTGTCTTCTAGAGGGTCCATCGGGTCACATGCACATTTTTCCGAAAGATTTAAACCCGAGAAAAATTCAACACTTGAATGTTTTTCGTGCCGGGAAAAATCGAGTTAATGATATCCGTTCGAACATTTTAATACTTTCTAAATTATCCGGAATAACATAACATAATTAAATTCTTCGATCGAATCGACGATTACAAAATAAACCCCAAAATACTCAACACACGAGTCAGTTTAAAAATACCCAGAAAAATAAAGGAATTGCTAAGGATGTTACTGCACAAAGAACCATCCCTAATACCCTTTTCATACCGCGGAACCGCCGCTAAAAGTGGCTTATTGCCGCGGTTCCGCGGCCACGTGGAGGACTTAGGGGATCGTTTTTCATGGTAATTCTTAGAAAACCCTGCTGAATTTTTGAGGTATTTTTAATACTGAAAATACACAGTTTTGAAAAAATATACAGAGAGGGGGTTAACTTTGACGTTTCCGGGTTCGATCGGGGTTTTAACTTCGTTAACACATCGCCTAATGCTCTAGCTAAGCTTTGATACCACTGTAGGGTTACTAGGCACTCTAATAAGGTTCTACAATGCATCAACCAAGCCCGTTTAAGATTTTAGCCGTGCCGAATAACCCTAAACAAGATCGTTGCTAGAGAATTAGGGTTTCATATGCAAGTAAACTATGTTTGCGACTAAATGAATACGAAATACAATCTTTGTAGATCGGTCCTTCACTTCATTAGCTACTTGTTGAAGTCCATTCGCTGCGATCGTGGTTCTCCCGGGCTCTTGAATAGCTTCACGAGGCGAAAGAACGTCCTTGCTTGAAGTTTTCGAGGCCGAAGATGATCTACGTCGAGGGGATGCCAACTCAAGCTTCTACTTTACTAACTTGAGAATTAGTGAAGCAAACACCCTAAACTAACGTACTAGTCTAGTAGAGGATGGAGAAATAGGAAGTGGGTTCTCTTTAGAATTTTATTTCTCACAATCTTTCTCACTTTGGATCAAACCCTAGCAAGCTTTTTCTTTTTAACAATGAAGAAGAAGAACAAAAGAAAGAGATGAGGATAATGATCAAGTGAGAAAGATAACCATGGTGAGTGAGTATCATATACTAACTCTTGTTGAGACATAACCATAGCTAATACTTATGGTTGGGTTAAGAAATATCCATGGTAAAAACAAACTTAGTGGACTTAGTCAATGCATCCACAAGCTTCCACAAGCTTCATGCATTGTGCTAATCCTCCACTAATTTTGTAATTAATTAAAATATAAAAACCCAACATAATAGATAGCATGGTGTAAGTCTCATACACCCAAGTCTTGTGTATCATCAACCATGATACAAAAAGAAAACACAATTTTAATATATATCACATATATATTAAAGTTGTGTACATGTGAGGAAAAAAAGTTAAAGTGAATAAGTGTTAGTTAAAGTAAACTAGTATATCAAATATACAATTACATAATAAATTATTAAATCAACACTTGACTTAATAATCCCGTCATATCACATATATCCGACTAACATCCAATGTATCGATTTATCGAATCAACACTTGATTCGATAACCTGGCTATATCATATATAACCGACCGATACAAAAAGTCGCGAGAATAGAATATGGTATCACATACACGCATTATTCTCGGTCCCGCACATATCACATAGTGCTCCTATTTCGTTTTGCCTGAGCCAGTAAAACCTCTATGTAGGACTCTAAAGACTCGTCAATACGCCGGCAGTAGGTGATGATCCCATCAAGCACCCACAAGCCGTCAGCGGTACAAGCTGGACGTAACGGCTACCCGGGTATTGAGCGATCAGAAGATCAGCAAGCAAGCCCGCTCCAACTTCTGTAAAAGCCTGCCGGTAACACTTCCCGAACAGTCCGGTCGCCTCGTTTGATATGTCGCATATCAAGTCTAGGGGTGGTAAACGTCAGACCCCAATAACCGATAAGTCGTACCGATGTGAGGCTCATAACGGGTCGAGAAACTACTGGTAACACTTACCAGTAAATCTCTAAATCAGCCCTGGCCAGGGACTTCCCTGTCACGGCAAATCGAGCACAGCGCAACATCAACCCCCAATACCGGGAGAGACGAAACCCCTCCTATCGCTCATTGCCTCCATGTGACTCGGGACTGTACCCAAAAACCACCGTTTTGCACGCCCTCATGGATGTAGTAAGGTGGAAATCAAAGCACAGTGGGAATCACACAAGACTCTATGACGATCTCGGGTCAACAGACTAACCTGCACAAGTGTCACCAGAGAACTGCCATCTGACGTGAGGTATAATACCAGCTGGGAGTTCTCGGCGAGTCCGTCCAGTGTACCCAGTCTCCACTGAGCACTCGTATACCATCTCTGATGTCAAACACCAATGGATATGTGATCATCCATCGCCCATCACATGGGTCGAGAAGCGTATACGCTAGTCTACACTGGTATATCGATGCCCCATCTCGATACACCCACGACTAGGGACCTTGAAGGATGTACTTATGGACTACCATGTCCCCACTAGTATGATCCGTATCATAGTCCAGGTGGTCAAGTACACATCCTAAGGGCTTTACCAACATGTAACTATAAGACAGTATAAAGAGACAAGTATACATGTTAAGATAAAGAGCAACTAGATAGCATACTATCATGTTGAGCAAGAAAGTCCTCTCTATATATGTCCAAGTATCCAATATAATATACATCATCTGTACAATACTGGCCTCTAGGGCATACATACAACTAACAAGTTCGACTCCAATCCTTTTTGGATGTCTACACTTGCATACCGGGTCTAGGGGGTGGATAATATCAAACCCCTAATAACCCGATAAGTTGTGTCAGAGTCAAGCTCATCACCAACCGAGAAACTACTGAACCCCTATGAGTTATTCTCATCCACCATGGCTACAGATTTAGGGTGTGTTTGATATGTACGCCCTAGAAGCGATTATTATAATTGTTGGACATATATATATGTACAGGATAATCTGTCTCGAGTATGCTAATTGGTTTGACTTTATTATTTATGTGTATGGTTCTACTTGTTATTACTGTCGCTAATACATGTTGATAATGCCCCTAGGATCTTTGCTTGCCTACCGGGATTGTGATGCAGATCATACTAGTGGGCCCATAGTCTATAAGCATATCCGTAAAAGTTCCTACTCAAGAGGATATGGAGACAGGGCATCGATGTCCCAGAGTAGACTAGTGTATACATTTTCTTACCTTGTATGGGGACGATAGATGACCACATATCTATTGGTGTTTGACCTCAAAGATTGTATGCAGGTGCTCATTAGAGACTAAGTACACTGGACGGACTCGCTGAGAACTCCTATATGGTACTATACTTATCGTTAGAAAGAAGTTCTCTGGTGACACTTATACAGGTTAGTCTGTGGACCTGAGATCGTCATAGTGTCTCGTGTAGTCCCCACTGTGCTTAGATTACTACCCTACCATAGATTTAAAGAGCTGTGCAAACTGGTACTAGTTGGGTACAGTCCTGGATCATATGGAGACAGTAAGTGATAGGAAGCGTTTCATCTCTCTCGGCAAAGGAGGTGATGTTTCGTTGTGCTCGATCGACTATAACTATAAGTCCCTGACTTGGGCATGTGAGATTTACTAATAAGTGTTATCAGTAGTTTCTCGGTTGGTTATAGTCCGAACTTTGGCATAACTTATCGGGTTATCAGGGTTTGATGTTTCCAAACCTCAGGCCCGATATGCAACATATCAGACAAAGAGACCAGACTATATGGCAGGTGTCGCTTGTTGGCTCTGTAGGGGTTTAGATAGGCATGTCTGTCGATTTTCCTCCTTGGCAAATACCTAGGTAGTTGTTATGTACAGCTAGTGCCATTGACGTGCTTGTGATTAAGGATATGATTCTGAACTACTACCAGCATATTATCGAGTTAGAGTCCCACACAGAGGTTTTCTGGCTCAGGCAAAATGATGTAGGGTACGTATACTGATACATACAGAAGCGTATAATGATATGCTGAAGTTCGATTAAATACTTGTATTTGATACACGTTTTTTAATCGGACATTTTATGATACCAGCCAGTATATATTGATATAATCGGATTATTAAATCAAATGTTGATTTAATAATTCAATACACACACACACACACACACACATATATATTGATATGTGTATTTTCTAGTATTATGCTTAAATGTATTTTCTCTCTTTTGTTATATGTATTTGATACATATACTTTGTGTATGTGATATATATATACTAATAATATGTATATGATACATAATGTTAGTGTGTATGAGATGCACATGGAATATATTATGTTTACATTTCATTTTCTTTACGAAAGAATGAGGTGTAAAAGAAAAGGCGTGAGTAGAACTTGATGGACCATTCTTGAATGTTTGTGAAGAAAGAATGGCTATCATTATTCTTGTTTCATTATCTTCATCTTTCTCTTCTTCTCTCTCTCTCTCTCGGTTTTTTTGGAGAGAAAGAAAACTAGAAGGTGAAGGAAAATTCATGAGCTAAAATCCTACATCTTCTTTCTAAATTCATTTAGCAAATTAGTTTATTTAGTTGTGTCACTACTAGTTGTGGTTTGTGAGGTAGAAACTTGTGTTGGTAAAATCTTAAGATGGATCATCTTGAAACTTGAGGATCTTATTCTTGCAAGCTTGAACCATCTTCCTAGAGCCATTGGAGTGAAGAACTTGGTCATCAAAAGTTGTAAGCCCTGACCTTGTATGCAAACTAGTACTCTTTTTTATGCAAGTTTAAGTTTTTAGCTTGATTCCTAGTGTTTGTTCTATGTTAGCTCTCTTGAATTTTTGAAAGCCTTTTTGTCTTGCTTCTAAATTCATATAAGAGTGCTAATATAGACTTACAAGGTATCAAAGCCAAACTAGAATCTTAAACTTGTTGTTGCAACTTTTAAAATCTACAAAGAATTAGTTTTTTTTGAAAACTAGCTTAAAATCAAACTTTTGCCTCACATTCCGGTCACTGCGGGGTTTAAGTTTTGACCAAAACCCTGTCGGGCGATCTATTTCATACCCGAAGGCTCGCCGGAGGCATTGGAGTATTGCCTCGCACAACGACCATGATGAAGTGGCCTTGGGGGGCCCATAGCCGTGAGAAGCCCTTGGGCTGCTCTCGGCCATAGGTCCCCCTAAGGCCACTTCATCGTTGGCCTTGGGAGAGGGGCAACCCAAAACCCTCGATGAACCTCCGGTTACCCCCCAGGTATCTTAATGAATCCCCGGTCAAATTTCATGGAAAAGGTTTTCATTTGGAGGTTTAAAAGTGTGGTTTTTGTTTCGGGCATGCTATTTTAGAATTATGTGATAATTCGGATTAGATGCTTGTTGTTTGTGGATTTTAAATATTGTGTTTTATTTCATTTTCTGCGACCGTAAGCTTAATATGTGATAATATTCCCGATCTCACCGCTATATGTCAATAAGGGATACGGGGTGCATATATTTACTCACGTAGATAACATTTGATGTTGTTTATTGTGTAGTATGAAATATTATGATCGTCGTGGGTGAATAGCCGGGGGTTATGTGAGATGAGTGTTTTTAATATTCATTCATGTAATTTAATTTGTATGTAATATTCTTTTATTGGGACACTTTCAGGTTGAGCTTGATGTCTCCATTCGATGTATATTATTTACTTTTCCGCATTAGGATAGACCCAAGGTGGAGTGCATAAGAGACCGGGTTCTAAAGTCCAAAGAGTGGACATCTCGGGGAGTTGAGACCTGTCACCTAACTTTAGAATTGGTAGGGTTGCTTTCCGCCCTAGTAGAGGTCTAGGGGTGTGGGCTTGGCTATTCATCACGACCGTGAAATCCATGATTTCGATATTGGATAAATCGAAATGCGAAATTTCTTGGATATTCTATATTTCATATTGCTTCTGTTGTGATACGTGTTATGCTCTTTTTATTGCTTGAGTCGAATGCTTTATATATAATATTCGTAGACACTATATATGTTTTGCATCCGCACTAGTCCTGACCCCGCCCTGCCGTAAGTTAAGTAAACTTACGGTGAAGACTCCGGTCCCTGTGACGAATGCGGATGGCATATGTGTATGTTTTATTTTCATTTCTTCTGTGATTTTTAGAGCTTAAATGATAGAACGACATTAATAAGATTAATGTTAAGAAAAAGAAACCTAATGATGTTGTAGAACCAAATTTGAAATCTACTCGGGTTTTTCATGAAAAAGCAATTATTTCAAATGCGGAGCCTAAGCCACTCCTTTTCAAAAGCACTCGGTTCTACAACGATATCAAGTTCAATATGTTAAAGGTTTTCATCGAAACCATTTGTTGCCCTCCACCATTTTAGGAAATAGAGTACTTAGTATTCGTGCTACGCTTGTTGACTATATTTAAGGCGTAGTGTGTGGTAGCTGAGTGATATCTTCCTATAAAGCATATGATGCGATCGGTTAGGACATTCATACGACTTTGTTGACTATATTTAAGGGTCATACGAATAGGTCTAAATCAATCAAGAAATGACGGGTAGAACATGACTAGCGCTTATGATTTGTTGAAGGTCATAGGACGCTAGGGATAAAAACAATATCGGGAATTTCAAGTTTTAAAATTTGCAATGAGATTGCATACTTTCTATTTGATGGTTGGATCCCGATCCCACTTTGAGTAATAGTTACTTCCGGGAGAATTTTACACTTTACAATTAGCTAATCCAGAAAGGTGTTAATTAGGTTAAGCCTATACGGAAACGGGATTTATTTTAATTAGGTCCGTGCGAAACCACGGAGAACCTCCCTCGGAGTACCATCACTGGCCTGGCTGACCGGTTAGCAAATTTGTAGAGTGTAATTAATCTCGGCTAATTTTCTTTTTATGATTTGAAGGAAAATTTGATGAAAACAGTGGGAGCCATCGATTGGATAAGATAATAACGAATCTAATCTTGCAAGAGCATACGCTGAGTGTTTTATTTTCTTTCTTCTAATAGCAGATACCAATGACGGGACTTAAGCTTATGTTACAGAAAAACAAACTGACGGGACCGAATTATAAAGACCGACTGAGGAACGTAACAATTGCCCTTAACTATGATAAGGTTGAATACGTCCTCACTACCAAAGCCAACTCCATCCCAGGCCCTGATTTCTCTATTGCAGATAAAGAGATCTGCAAAACATAGGATATCGACTGTGCCACAGCAAAGTGTTTCGTGTTGTCTTCGATGGACAATGTGCATAAGAAGCAACACCATACAAAAGATTTGTATGGAGAGTAATCTCGTGCTCTTCGTTACGAGACCTCACGAAAATTGTTTCAAATGAGGATGGATGCTGGTGGATCTGTAAGAGATCATGTCCTAAAGATGATAAGCCTTATTGAAGAGCTTGAGGAACTGGGATAGATTATGGATAAAGAACAATATATTGATATTGTTCTACGGTCTCTCCCCCCTTCTATGCTCAATTTGTAGTGAATTTCAACATGCACAACTTGGAGGTCACTTCCTAAACTCTTCAATATATTGAGCAGTGCGGAGAGCACGCTCAAGAAGCAGAAAACTCCCGCTCTAATTATTGAGCAATCTTCCTCCTCCATCCCAAAAGAAAAAGCTAAGGGAAGGAAGAAAAAACCTACTAAGCCGAGAGGTGGAGTTAAAAAGGTAAAAGGGAAAGACAAATATGGGGCTGCGGGATCAGGGAAGGGTGAATGCTTCTATTGTCCTAAATCGGGGCATTGGAAAAGGAATTGCACAGAGTACCTAGCCGATCTCAAGAAGAAGAAGCATGATGATGGTTCCACTTTAGGTGTGTTTGTCACTGAAAACTATTTTTCTATAAAATCTGCATCCTGGGTATTAGATACCGGTTCACGTTCTCACATCTGTAAATGTGTGCAGGGGTTGCGAAATAGCAAGGTTTTGAGAAAGGGTGATCATACTCTCCACATTCGGAATGGTTCAATTGTTGATGATGCATCAGTAGGAGAGTATCACCCAGGGTTTGTTAGTTATGTTTATACCCTAGAGGCCATTATTGTACATATATTATAGTGGATACTTGGATATATATAGAGAGGACTTTTCTTCCTCGATATGATAGTATGCTATCTGGTTGCACTTTGTCTTAACATGTTGACTTGTATTGTGTTACTGTCTTGCTCTCACATGTTGATAAAGCCCTTAGGATGTGTACTTGACTGCTAGGACTATGATGGAGATCATACTAGTGGGGCCAAGGTAGTCCACAAGTACATCCTATAAATGTTCCTAGTCGAGGGTGTATCGAGACAGGGCATCGATACTCCAGAGTAGACAAGCGTATACGCCTCTTGACCCATATGATGGGCGATGGACGATCCCACATCCGTTTGTGTTTGACATCAAATACGGTATAGGGTGCTCAGTGGAGACTGGGTACACTGAACGGACTCGCCGAGAACTCCTAGCTGGTATTATACCTATCGTCAAATAGCAGCTTTCTGGTGACACTGGTACAGGTTAGTTTGTAGACCTGAGATCGTCATAAAGTCTTGTGTGATTCCCACTGTGATTTGATTTCCACCATACCATGTTCATGAGAACGTGAAAAACGGTGGCTTTTGGGTACAGTCCCGAATCACATGGAGGCAATGAGCGATAGGAAGGGTTTCGTCTCTCCCGGTATTGGGGGTTGATGTTGCGCTGTGCTCGATTAGCTATAACAGGAAGTCCCTGGCCGGGGCTGATATGGAGATCTACTGGTAAGTGTTATCAGTAGTTTTTAGACCCGTTATAAGCCTCACATCGACACGACTTATCGGTTTCTGGTGTCTGACGTTTTCCTACCCTAGACTGGATATGCGACAGATCAGACGAAGAGACCGGACTGTATGGTAGTGTTACTGATTTGCAGGAGTATGTACATGCTTGCTTGTTGATCTTCTGATCGCTCAATACCCGGGTGGCCGTTACGTTTAGCTGATCGCTTGCGTCTTGTGGGTGTTTGTTATGATCATCACCTACTGCTGGCGTATTGACGAGTCTTTAGAGTCCTACACAGAGTTTTCCTGACTCAGGAAAAACGAAGTAGGTGCACATATGTGATATATGCGGGACCGAGAATAATATGTGTATGTGATACCGTATTCTATTCTCGTGATATTTGATATCGGCCGGTTATATGTTATATAGCCGGGTTATCGGATTAAGTGTTGATTCGATAAAATGATACATATTATATTAGTCGGTTATATGTAATATAGCCAGATTATTAAATCAAGTGTTGATTTAATAATTTAATGTAGAATTATATATTTGATATATTAAATTACATTAACTAATATTAGCTCACTTAAGAATTATTTTTTCTCCCTTGATGATACATTGATATATATGTGATATATGTTAATTGTATTATTTTCTTTTGTTCACAAAATTATATATGTGATATATAATATTGTAACATGCTAGGTTACACATGCAACAAGGGTGTATGAGACTCAAACCATGCCAGGTTTAATTGTGGTTAATATTTATTATTAAGTAATTAAAAATCATTTTGGCTTTCTCATGTCTTGGAGCTTGCATGAAACTTGTAGAACATTGACTTAGTCCACTTGATTTGTTTTTTCTTAAGATATTTATTTATCTAACCTTTAACCCTTAGCCATGGTTTATTCTCTATGTGGGTTAAGGATGACATAACTTACCATGGTTGCATTTCTAACCTAATCTCAATTATTCATTAATCACTTGATCGTCTTCTTCTTCATTTTTATTTCTAGCTCTCTTGCTTGTGATGAATTGATAAAATATTATGAGAAAATAAAATCCAAAGTGAGCAAAATTCCTACTTCATCATCTTCTTCTATACTAGCCATATAGTTCAGTGTGTTGGCTTCACTAATTTCATATTAGTGAACAGATAGCTTGAATTCGTGTTTTCTCGAAGTAGATCATCTTGGATTTCGAAAACTACAAGCATGCATGCTTCATTCACCTTGTGGAGCTTCTCAAGAGTCCGGGAGTTCTTTGATCGCAGCGAAGGGACCACTACTTAGAGCTAATGAAGTGAAGGAATGGACTACAAAGGTTGTAATCCCTAATCACTTAGAAATAAAGTTGTTTACTTTATGTTTCGTATGATCCTCTAGTTAAACATCCTAGGCTAGAGTTCTTTAGCATGACAAAAATTTGAAAATGGCATGGACGATGCCATCCGAAACCTTGATGTCGTGCTTAGGAACACTACAGTGGTATCAGAGCCTAGCTAGAGAATTATACGGATTGTTTAGGATTACGAAACCGAAACAACTCCGAAACTTGAAACAACGAACCTTCGTTTCTGTCGAAATTTTCTGAGAGTCAAATTTTTTTTAAAACAATTGCAGAATCTTGTATGTGATGCAACATGAACACTGTATAAAATCCAACCCCCCTTACATGTTTTGGGCCAGCAACACTTGTTAAAAATCCGGCCAGATCGGCCAAGTAGCAGGGTTCAGAGTTCAAATTTTACAGTGTTCCAGTCTCTGGGGTTTGGTATTTTAGGTGTTGTTTGTTTTTGCTAAATTTGCATGTGATGTGATCTTTATGCATTGGCTATTCGGAGTGTTTCGTATTCGTAATTCTAGCTTTGTTTCGGGTTATTTAGACGGTGTTAAAAAGTTCGAACGGATATCAAATACCCACTTTAACCCTTGGTGGAAATTTTCCCAGAGTTGTATTTTTTTCAAGTTAATGAACATTCAAAAATCATGTAAGTAATACGGTGGACCCTCTAGAAGAACGAAGCCCTAACTCGATTCTTTGACCGTAAGAACCGCCGCCAAACCCTAGGGTTTGCGGTAGTTCCGCGGCGCCACAGGTGAGGCATTGGTTGACCCTTCTACGGCTGGTTCATTGGTACTGTGGCATATACCAAGTATTTTATAAACTATGCTCAAGTGTTGAACTTTTGGGAAATTTTGGGTGTTTGTTGATTCGATCGGAATGTTTAATATCGTCTAGCTTTTTCTGGAATGTGATACAATATGTGGAATTCATATAGTTGTTAGTGTATATGCCGTAGGGGCCATTATTGTATCATACTAGCTTGTATATTACTTAATGGAAGCTTGGGATATTCACAGTTATATATCAGTCTTGCTAAAAATGATAGAATGCTACTTGGTTTGTTTCTACTTTAATATGTACATATGTTTCTTGTAACGTATCATTTATACATATTAGTAGAGCCCATAGGATCTTTGCTTGATTACCAGCATTTTGATGGCAGTCACACTAGTGGGGGCTGGGTAGTCTATAAGCAACATCCTATACAGGTCCCTGGTCGTTGGATTATCGAGACAGGGCATCGATATTCCGGAGTAGACTAGTTTGTATGCTTCTCATCCCAGTTGGGGAGATGGTCTGTCCTGCAGCCATCAGTACGTCGTACTGGAGATAGTATACAGGTGCTCGTTAGGTTACGGGTACACCGGACATGACTCGCAGGGAAACTGTTGGTTGGTATTATACCCGTCGTCAGTTAACAGTTCCCAGGTGACATGAGTACAGCATAGTCTGCAGACTTGACACTGCTACTTCGCCTCGAGTGTGTCCCACTGTTCTTAGATTGCTACCCTACCACGGCTCAAAGGAGTCGTGCAAACAGGTAGCAGTTGGGTGCAGTCCCGAGCACTTGGAGGCAGTAGCGGTTAGACATGATTCATCTCTCCCGGTATTGGGAGTTGGTATCGCGCTGTGTCAGAGAGCCATTACGCAAAGTCCCTGGCCAGGGCAAGCGGGATTTACTGGTAAGTTCCAGTGGTTTCTCAGGGTGTAATGGGCTACACTCCGTCATGACTTATACCGCTATTAGGGGACTGACGCTTGCCGCCCCCTAAGCTCGATATGCGATAGTCTTAGACGAACAGACCGGACTGTACGGAGATTGTCACATCAGGCTCAGTAGGAGTTTGAATGGGCTTCCTCATCGGCCTTCTTATCGACATCTACATGGGGACCGTTACGTACAGCTAGTGCCGCTTGCGGTCTGTGGTTAAACCCACTGCCAACGTAGTGTCGAGTTTTTAGAGTCCCATACAGAGAGTTTCCCTGCTCCAGGCTAAATGATATAGAGGTTGTATGGTTTTACGACAAGGGTTCGGACGCGTACGTGTGTTTATGTAGGGTTCCTAGGCACACTAAGGAGGCTCCACAAGGCATCGATCATGCCAAATTATAATTTTTAGGTGCCGAACAACCCGAAGCAAGATTGTTAACTAGAGATTAGGCGAAACTACAAGCTACTAAACTGATTTAGTGCTAAGTGAAAGGGGCTACAACCTTTATAGATCCGGTCCTCCACTTTCTTAGCTCCGTGACGATGTCCCTTCGCTGCGATCATCGGATCACGGACTCTAGCGTCGGTTTCATCAGAGAAATGGGCGGGCTAGGTCGTCGACTTCGATGCCGAAGATGATCTACGTCGAGGCAACTCAAGATCAAGCTCCATCTTCACTTGGTCATAGAACTTGTGAACATAACACACTCTACTACATGGCAAGTGGTAGAGGTTGATGAAATAGAAAGTGGGTTCACTTTGGATTTTGATTTCTCACTCTTTTGATCATGACACCATTGGAGGTAGCAAGGTTTCTTCTTCTTCTTGAAGAAGAAGAAGAAGAATGAATATGATAAGCATAATAAAATCAATTGATTAATAATAATAAATCAAGTGATCTTATCATATAGCAACCATGGGTTAGTGTAACTAGTGTAGAGACTAAACTAGGGTTTAGGTGAATGGTTAGGTTTAGGAAAAAACAAAATGGTTTGAACTTTTCAAAGCTTCATGAAGCTTCAAATAAAAACAAAGAATTCCACCATTTTATTTTTGCCAAAATGGATAAATAAATAAATAAATAAATAAAAGCCCTAACCATTAACCTAAACATGGTTCAAAGCATACACACATCCAAGTTTGCATATATCATCAAACATGATACAAAATAGTGCACAAACATATATCATATATACAATGTGCACAAACAAGTGAGAAAAATAATCTTAAGTGAACCAATACTAGTTAATGTAAAGTAATATATCAAATATATAATTATACATTAAATCATTAAATCAACACATGATTTAACGATCCGGTCATATCGCATATGACCGACTAATATCCAATGTATCGACTTATCGAATCAATTCTCGATTCGATAACTAGGTTATATCGCATACAACCAATCGATACATTCATCGCGAGAATAGAATACGGTATCACATACACGCATTATTCTCGGTCCCGCACATATCTCATATGCGCTCCTATTTCGTTTCGCTTGAGCCAGGAAACCTCTGTGTAGGACTCTAAAGACTCGTCAATACGCCGGCAGCAGGTGATGATCATATCAAACACCCACAAGCCGCAAACGGTCTACTAAACGTAACGGCCACCCAGGTATTGAGCGATCAGAAGATCAACGAGCAAGCCCGCTCACACTCCTGTGAATCCGACCAGCAACACTTACCGTACAGTTCGGTCTCGTCGTCTGATATGTCGCATATCTCACCTAGGGGTGGTAAACGTCAGACCCCACTAGCTCGATAAGTCGTGTCGATATGAGGCCTATAACAGTTCGAGATATTACTGATAACACTTACCAGTAAATCTCAGCAACCCTGGCCAGGGATTTCCGGTTATAGCCAATCGAACACAGTGCAACATCAACTCCCTATACCCGGAGAGACGAATCCCCTCCTATCGCTCATTGCCTCCATGTGATTCGGGACTGTACCCAAAAACCACCGTTTTGCACGCCCTTTTGGAAGTGGTAAGGTGCAAATCAAAGCACAGTGGGAATCACACAAGACTCTATGACGATCTCGGGTCTACAGACTAACCTGTACCAGTGTCAGCAGAGAACTGCCATCTGACGTAAGGTATAATACCATCTCGGAGTTCTCGGCGTGTCCGTCCAGTGTACCCAGTCTCCACTGAGCACCCGTATATCATCTCTGATGTCAAACACCAATGGATATGGGATCATCCATCGCCCATCTGTATGGGTCGAGAAGGTATACGCTAGTTTACTCTGGTATATCGATGCCCCATCTCGATACACCCACGACTAGAGGCCTTGAAGGATGTACTTATGGACTACCATGTCCCCACTAGTATGATCCGCATCACTGTCCAGGTAGTCAAGTACACATCCTAAGGGCTTTACCAACATGTAACAGAGAGACAATCAGTGTACACGTTAAGGTAAAGAGCAACCAGATAGCATACTATCATGTCGAGCAAGAAAGTCCTCCCTATATATGTCCAAGCATCCACCACAATATACATCCTATGTATAGTAATGGCCTCTAGGGCATGCATATAACCAACAATCTCCCACTTGCACTATGGTCATCTGATAGCAGTGGTTGTAGTATCCCATACTCAACCATCCCATAAAAGTCTCTCTCTGGGAAAAGGCCTTTATGAGTGGATCCGCCGTGTTGTCCTCTAAGTCCACTCTCCTAATCTCGATCTCCTTGGAGATCAACCATCTCCATGATCAGGTAATGCTGCCTCAGAATATGTCTTTGTCACTGATGGGACCAGGGTTCCTGGGCCAAAGCCACACTTCCATTGTCACACAATGGTAGGAACCTAGTTCATCTCATGAACCAGTATACACCTAAACACCCTCTTTGGTAGTATCTTTAATAGCGATGTTACCAGCCTTTATCGTCTAGTTTGCCACGGTATCTAGCTTGGAACTCTTCCAACATACCGTCCCTTTACTAAGGGTAAAGACAATGCCTGTGACTGACATTCAGTCGTCCTTATCACACTAGAACCCTTCCTGTGATTCTCCCCAGGATCAATTGATACCATTTCACTAGATCTAGTGAGTATCCTAACATCCATTTAGATCTATCTCATAGATCCAAAACCCAAGATTTAGTAGGTATCACTTTGATCCTACATGGAGAATCATTGTGATAAGTGAAGATTGATCGAGCGTAGCATAGGAAACTCCTTCCCTATCAAGAGTATGTCATCCACGTACTTTACGAGGATCGCCACCATACTCCCTACTACCTTTTTGTATATACAAGGTTCATCTACCATTTTGATGAAGTCAAACTATTTGACTGCTACATCAAAACATGTGTTCCAACTCCGCGATGCCTGCTATATCCTATAAAGCATCTTGTACACGTTTCCGCTGCTCCCACTGTTTACGAAGCCCTCTGACTGTGTACTTATAGACTCTCTCTTTTAAAATATCATTTAGAAGAGCAGTCATGACACCCAACCGCCAGATATCGTAGTCATGGTATGTAGCCGTGGCAAGTAGGATCCGGATGGACTTTAGCATAGGCACTGGAAAAGGTTTCATCATTATCCACGGCTGGTCGATGATGAAAACCTTTAACAACTCTAGCTTTGAAAGTCTCAACTTTTCCATCTACACCAAGTAATCTTCTCAAGATATACTTGCTCCTGATGGGGATTTAACCCTTCAGATATTGCAACCAAAGTCCATACTTTGTTGGTGTATAAGGATTCCATCTCAGATCGCTAAGCATCCGGCCATTCTTACAGAGTCCTACTCCTGATGGCCAGCTCGAAACTAGCTGGGTCATAATCTCATGATGCAATCCTCACTCCCACTGTCATAGAGAAACCGAAGTATCTCTCAGGTGGGTGAGGAACCCTACTAGATTGGCGGAGAGGCTGAGGTTCGTTGGAATCTACTGAATCCTTTGGTTCTACCAAATCATCTGCTGTAGTTTGTATAGCTGGAACCTTTCCAGTTCTACAGAACAGACCTTGCCTCGATCTTGTCCGGATTTTGCTTTTGACATAGGCCAGACAATTCCAAATCTTAACTTACTTAAGAGATAGGCTCTTCCCATACCATATCTTATATGGAATGGTAGGCACTGATTTAATTCGAACCTAATTCAATAGGTATGCAGCTTCTCAAGTGCATAACCCCCAAAAGGAAAAAGGTAACTCAGTAGTACTCATCAAAGAGCGCACCATATCTCATAGGGTGCTATTGCTCCGCCACGATATATCATCGTGCCATGGTGTATACGGAGGAGTAATGCTGAGAGAGAATCTCATTCTCCTTTAGAATCATCCAGGAATTCCGTGCTTAAGTATTCTCCTCCTTGATCACATCAAAGGACATAATACTTATACCCGTTTTGGTTCTCTACTTCTAACTTATATTCTGTGAATATCTCAAAAGGTTCGGACTTGTGTTTCAACAGGAACATATGTCTGAATCTAAAGAGATCATCAGAGAATATAATGAAGTACAAAGAACCAGTCTTGGCATATGTAGACAGGGGACCTTCATACATCAACATGTATCATCCCAAGAGTTCACTAACTCTTTCTCTCTTTCCAGCAAACAGAGCTACTGTCATTTTATCTTTGTGACATGACTGGCATGTTTCACAAGATGTGAATTCAAACTGATTTAAATATGCATCTAAATGTAACTTCAGCCAGTCGGGTCGCATTGATATGACCTAGTCTACAATGATTCAAGAAGGATTCGTTCATTTCTAAACTCTTCCTCTTGTGTGTGTTCTGTATATTAAGAATTGTAGTTTGATTTAGAACGTCAATGCTTTTAGATAACGTACCTGAAGCGATCAACTTTTGATATAGGAAATGTTCAAAACATTATCCAACAAGACAAAATTATATCCTTTCTTTACTGATAAAGAGACTGATATGATTTTGTATATCAGGTTCGGTATCTAATAACATTTGTTCAGAATCAATGTATTCTCAGGGTGATAGTGACCAACAGACTTGGCTGCAACATTTGCACCATTTTCTATCTCATGAAACTAATCACCCCTTCTCAGTTCTCTATCTATCTGTAGCCCATGTAATAGATTACATATGCGGGATCCTGATCCGGTATCTGATACCCAGGACGTAAAGGATACTGAGAAACAGTTCTCTATAATGAACACACCCGAAGATGATGCATCAGCATGCACTTTCTTCGTTTGGGCGGCATGGGAAATCTGGTAATCCCCAATTTCCTGCTCGGTCTTATAACAATTATAAGTTGGAGCGGGACCAACGTTCCCCAGCTCAGTACAACAAGCGGGTTCGGTCAACACATCCATATTATTATCTTGATTAAAGCGTGATATGGTCGCTACCTGGAGAGAGAGAGAAGAAAACACTCAGCGTATCCTCTTGCAAGATTAGATTGGTTATATATTTTATCTAATCAGGATGGCTCCCACTGTTTTTATCTAATCTTCCTTCAAACCCTAAAAGGAAAGACTAGCCGGGATTAATTACACGCTACAAGTTCGCCAATCTTTCAGCCAGGCCAGTGTCGGTACTTTGAGGGAGGTCCCCCGTGCTTTCGCACGAACCTAATTAATGTAAACCTCGTTTTCCTAGAGGCGTAACCTCGTTAACACCTTTCTAGACACCTACTTGATCGGCTAATTGTAATGTGTAAAACTCTTCCAGGAGTAACTCTTACTCGCAGCGGGTATCGGGATCCAACTATCTCATAGAAGGTATGCAATCTCATTGCAAATTTCAACACTTGAAATTCCCGATAGTATTTTGCCCCAAGCCTCCTATGACCTTGACAAAGGCCAACAAATCATAGGCTGCTAGTCAAGTTAAACCCGTCATTTCTTGATTGAAATAAACCCACCCGCACGGCCCTTGACAAAGGCCAACAAGGTTGCACGACTACCCTAATCCAATCTGCATCATATGCATAAGAAGATAAGTACTAGTCAGCTACCGCATACTACGCCTTGACAAAGGCCAACAAACGCAGCACGAATACTAACTACTATTTATCTGAAATGACGGAGGGCTACGACAGGTTTTTCTGAAAACCTATTGTGTAATGAACTTGATATCGTTGTAGAATCAAATGATTTTGAAATGGAGTGTTTTTGTGGCTTTTCTAGTTTTGCTAAAGGGGTCACTCCCGGTGAAGGGATCGTCGGCCCTTTCCTCGTCGAATGAGGTGCGGGATATATCATATATATCATTATGCAAAGTAGAAACTATAGAAGCAATCAAAAGACAAACTGGGTGTGTAGCATCTTCCAGTTATTGCTAAACGGGTCACTCCCGGTGAATGGATCTCGGCCCTTTCCTCATCGAATAAGGTGCAGGATGTTCTACAAGGAACACTGCGATGCAAAGCAAGAACTGTAGCTACCTATTTTTGAGAAATTCGATTCTACAACATCTTTTAGGTTTCTTTTCTTTCATTAATCATATTAATGAAGTCCCATCATATAAGTCCACCTAAACATCACAGATAAATATAACGTACGCTTATGCCATCCGCATTCGCCTTGATGTCCCGTCTGCACCGTTAGGTTAGGTAACTAACGGCAGAGCAGGGCAGGGCTAGCGCGGGTGTAAAACATAAGCAACGTCTATATAATATATCATATATACTATATGCTATATCTATCTGAACATATCACATGATCACATCACAGATAACGCAGCAGAAAATATCATATGAAATATTGGATATAATAGGACGTCCATGTTTTTAATACGAGCCAGTATAAAACACGGATTCCACGGTCGCGATGAATAGCCATTCCCACACCCCTAAACCCCTATGAGAGCGGCAAGCAACCCTACCAATTCTAGGGTTAGGAGACCCGGACTCGACTCCTCGAGATGGTCTCCTACTGGACCCTAGAACCCGGTTACTTGTGCTCCCCTCCTTGGGTCTATTCTAATGCGGAAAAGTAAATAATATACAAATGGTGACAACAACCTCAACCCGGAAGTGCCCCAATAAAAGAATATTACATACAAGTTTTTACATGAATGAAAATGAAAAACACCCATCTCACATAAAAAAACCCCGGTTATTCAAACACGACGATTCAATATTACATATCCAGCAACACATAACATCATATGTCATCAGCGTAAGTAAACATACGTATCCCAATTGTCGTTGACATATAGCAACGAAACCGGCGATATCACATATTACACTTACGGTCGCAGAAAAAAAAGTGTAAAACTACAACAGTTAGAATCCACAACCTCTTTAGACATCGCATGCCTAACCAAATGAATTCCTTAGACATCGCATGCCTAACAATTATAAACCCCGCATTTTAGTCTCATTATCGAAAACACTTTTCAATGTAAAGTCGGGCAATTCAACAGGATTCCCGGCATCCAGAACGAATGTTCGTCGCAAACTTCAGTAGACAGCCGCACCCCCCGATACCGCCGACGAAGTGCACTAAGGCGGAACACCGCTGCAGTGAGCACCCGAACGGATGCTTTTTGGCGACAGGGTTCTCCTACAGTCACTTGGTCGGGGTTATGGGGGGGTAGCTGTCTATTAAGTTTATCCGGCGAGTATCCGCGTACGCTACGTGATTGCGACGGACTTTTGATCACATCAAAATTCCGTGGCAACCGATCAAGTGAAACTAAACTGCTATGTTTATAACATCCAAATCAGTTATCTCATAACTACTTGTGGATTCCAAATATTGTATCGCATTCCAGATAAACAGAAAATGTTAAACTTTCCGATCGAACAGTCAAACACCCAAGTTTTCCCGAAACAGCTCAACACATGAAATAGGTTAAAAAACATTCACTTCATGCCACAGTACCGACGGTCCAGCCGTAGAAGGGTCAAGCCAACGCCTCACATGTGGCACGCCGTACTGTCCTAAACCCTAAGGTTCAAAGGGCAGTTCAAGACGGTCATATAATCGAGTTAAGGTTTGTTGTCTTCTAGAGGGTCCATCGCGTTACTTGCACTACTTAGAACGTTATTAAACTACGGAAAAATCCAACAATTGGAAATTTCCCGGCAAGGGAAAAAGTGGGTATTTATATCCAGTCGAACTTGTTAACATATTCTAAAATACCCGGAAAAACACATAGACAAAGTTTGACAATCCGATCGAATCTACGAACTCCCAATACAATCCAGAAAACTCAACTCTTGAGTAGAAGTTAAAAATTCCCAGAAAATACAGCACTAAGAGATAGGAATTACTGTGTAAAGAAAGTGCCAAGATGCACCTATATGGCCGCGGAACCGCCGCACATGCCATGCTCGTGCCGCGGTTCCGCGGCCACGTGGTCGAGTTACGCTCACGTGCTTCACAGTAATTCTTAAAAAAGCCTGCTGAATTTTTTGGATATTTTTAATTTGGAAAAATCCACATTTTCAGAAAATGTACAGAGAAGGGTTTGAGTTAGGGTTTCGGGGTTCGATCGGATTTCTAACATCGTCTACACTTTGCCTAAGGCTCTAGCTAGGCTCTGATCCCACTGTAGGGTTCCTAGACACACTAAGGAGGCTCCACAAGGCATCGACCATGCCAAATTAAAATTTTTAGGTGCCGAACAACCCGAAGCAAGATCGTTAACTAGAGATTAGGCAAAACTACAAGCTACTAAACTGCTTTAGTGCTAAGTGAAAGGGGTTACAACCTTTGTAGATCCGGTCCTCCACTTCCTTAGCTCCGTGACGATGTCCCTTCACTGCGATCATCGGATCCCGGACTCTAGCGTCGGTTTCATCGAAGAAATGGGCGGGCTAGGTCGTCGACTTCGATGCCGAAGATGATCTACGTCGAGGCAACTCAAGATCAAGCTCCATCTTCACTTGGTCATAGAACTTGTGAACATAACACACTCTACTACATGGCAAGTGGTAGAGGATGAAGAAATAGGAAGTGGGTTCACTTTGGATTTGGATTTCTCACTCTTTTGATCATGACACTATTGGAGGTAGCAAGGTTTCTTCTTCTTGAAGAAGAAGAAGAAGAAGAAAGAATATGATAAGCATAATAAAATCAGTTGATTAATAATAAAAAATCAGTTGATTAATAATAATAAATCAAGTGATCTTAGCATATAGCAACCATGGGTTAGTGTAACTAGTGTAGAGACTAAACTAGGGTTTAGGTGAATGGTGAGGTTTTGGAAAAAACAAAATGGTTTGAACTTTTCAAAGCTTCATGAAGCTTCAAATAAAAACAAAGAATTCCACCATTTTATTTTTGCCAAAATGGATAAATAAATAAATAAATAAATAAAAACCCTAACCATTAACCTAAACATGGTTCAAAGCATACACACACCCAAGTTTGCATGTATCATCAAACATGATACCAAATAGTGCACAAACATATATCATATATACAATGTGCACAAACAAGTGAGAAAAATAATCTTAAGTGAACCAATACTAGTTAATGTAAAGTAATATATCAAATATATAATTATACATTAAATCATTCAATCAACACTTGATTTAAAGATGCGGTCATATCGCATATGACCGACTAATATCCAATGTATCGACTTATCGAATCAATCCTCGATTCGATAACTAGGTTATATCGCATACAACCAATCGATACATTCATCGCGAGAATATAATACGGTATCACATACACGCATTATTCTTGGTCCCGCACATATCTCATATGCGCTCCCATTTCGTTTCGCTTGATCCAGAAAACCTCTGTGTAGGACTCTAAAGGCTCGTCAATACGCCGGCAGCAGGTGATGATCATATTAAACACCCACAAGCCGCAAGTGGTCTGCTAAACGTAACGGCCACCCGGGTATTGAGCAATCAGAAGATCAACGAGCAAGCCCGCTCACACTCCTGTGAATCCGACCAGCAACACATACCGTACAGTCCGGTCTCGTCGTCTGATATGTCGCATATCTCGCCTAGGGGTGGTAAACGTCAGACCCCACTAGCTCGATAATTCGTGTCGATATGAGGTCTATAACAGTTTGAGATATTTCTGATAACACTTACCAGTAAATCTTTGCAACCTTGGCCAGGGATTTCCGGTTATAGCCAATCGAACACAGTGCAACATCTACTCCCTATACCGGGAGAGACGAATCCCCTCCTATCGCTCATTGCCTCCATGTGATTCGGGACTGTACCCAAAAACCACCGTTTTGCATGCCCACTTGGACATGGTAAGGTGGAAATCAAAGCACAGTGGGAATCACACAAGACTCTATGACGATCTCGGGTCTACAGACTAACCTGTACCAATGTCACCAAAGAATTGCCATCTGACGTAAGGTATAATACCATCTGGGAGTTCTCGGCGAGTCCGTCCAGTGTACCCAGTCTCCACTGAGCGCCCGTATATCATCTCTGATGTCAAACACCAATGGATATGGGATCATCCATCGCCCATCTGTATGGGTCGAGAAGGTATACGCTAGTCTACTCTGGTATATCGATGCCCCATCTCGATACACCCATGACTAGAGACCTTGAAGGATGTACTTATGGACTACCATGTCCCCACTAGTATGATCCTCATCACAGTCCAGGTAGTCAAGTACACATCCTAAGGGCTTTACCAACATGTAACAGAGAGACAATCAGTGTACACGTTAAGGTAAAGAGCAACCAGATAGCATACTATCATGTCGAGCAAGAAAGTCCTCCCTATATATGTCAAAGCATCCACCACAATATACATCCTATGTATAGTAATGGCCTCTAGGGCATACATATAACTAACAGTTTACGCACGTACGACGTTCGGACAGTTTTTACTAGCCGGCTTTGGTTTAAGCCAGATTTTAGTATCAGGATATTGGATTTATACAGTCTAAAGTTTTTCCGTGTTTTCACGGATAGGAGGGGCGTTCTCGTAATTTTTCGGGAAGCTTCTAGAAGGATGTTGACATGGAGGGTAAGGTGGCATTAGCATTTAATGCATTTGTGACTCACTTAGATGAATCATTCAAGTGAGTTAATGAAGCATTTATCGCTTAATGACTCACTTGATGATTCATTGCATATATTTAATGAAGCATGATGATAATGCATTTTGATTTATTCATTTTGATTTTCTTATGCTTCATTATATATTATAAGTGAGAAGCTTTTTCATTTATAACTCATGCTCACCTTCTCTCTCATCAAGATCTCTTTTGAAACCCTAATCCTCCCTTCTCATGTGTTGAGATCATGGATTAGATAGACTAATTAATCCATAACCTCACTCTATATCCCCTAGGTAGCTTAGATTAGCACTTTGAGCAACCTAGTTATCTCAAGTTAGAGATCAAGCTTGGAGACTCTCGGGTGGAACGTCTTTGATTCGAGGAGGCCGTTGAGGTGCCGATGTTCTAAGGAACCTACGAGGAGTGGAGGACAGCGATGAAGACCCGAAGGACAAGTAACGTGAGGTATAACTTCGAATCCGAGTAGTTAAACCTCTCGTAGTTAGCTAGTAACGGTTTAGATACGATTCATGCGCTCAAGTCCGTGTTACGAAGCTTTGATAATCATTTTTCATATATTCCGCCTCCCCGCAAGTTCGTGGGGTGCGTGACATGGACTTACAGTGGTATCAAAGCCAACTAAACCATTACTAGCTTGTTAGCAACTAATTAGAACTTCGATCGTCGGAAAACTCGAAAACGAAACCCTGGAAACCCCAAGTTCCTGTTAATTTTAAACGTGTCAAAAAAATTATTTGATATGCCTTAAAATTCACAGCAGGGAAATATAAGAATTCTGGGAAAATACGAGATTGCAACTCGGTTAGATAGCCGCGGATCCACGGCAAGATAGTGCTTTTGGCCGCGGATCCGCCGCCGAGTCAACTCCGAGTTGACTCGGATTTGCTCAGTAATTCTATTTTTTTGGTGTTTTGGTTTCCTGTATATTCTGTTTCTGCCAAGGTTACTTCTGTGCTGGTTTGCTTTTGGGGTAGACATAGAAAAAGGTAGTCGATCGATGTTCTAAGTTATTTGCTAATCGGGTTTTTATATGTAATGTTTAATGTGTTCGTAAACCTCCCCTAACTATTAGTATGTCGGTTGGCACGGGGTTGCACATTTCTGTAATGATTCTACTGTTTGTGTATATGAACTGTATTGGACTGTTGTGATGATTAGCCGGGGTTTGAGATGGGTTATTATATTCATTCATTCGATGTAATTGTAATATGTTGTAATATTATTTTGCGGGGCACATCCAGGTTGCGGTTGTACCCACCGTTGTATTATTTCATTTTACTGTTTTTGCTCCTAGGATAGACCCAAGGTGGGGTACACAAACTACCGGGTACGTCGAAATGTTTAGTGGCCTACTCACGTTGTTGAAGGAGACCGCTTCCCTTCGGGTACTTGGCGGGTAGTTTGCCGTACCCGTAGGGGTCTAGGGTGGGGTAATGGCTATTCATCACAACTGTATAATCCGTATTTTGTTGCAGGCTCAAAGCAAACGCGGATTGCTTGCATATCCAATAAAGTTCATCTGTGATCTGGAATGCTTATTATTGCGTCTGACGAATGTACAATATCTATATATGATAGCTATTAGACATTACTTATGTTTTGCACCCGCGCTAGCCCAGCCCCCGCTCTGTCGTTAGTTAAGTAACCTAACGGGTGATGACGGGACCCAGTGGCGAATGCGGATGGCATAAGAGGACGTGGTATTTTCGTTGTTTTCTGCAATGATAGGATAAATGATGGGACACATTATTATAATGCAAAGAAAATAAACCAAAAATGAATCGTTGGAACAGTTTAAAAGAAACCACTCGGTTATTTTTAAAACAGAAGATATTTTTAATTGCGGAGCTTTAACCACTCCTTTTAAAAGCTATCAGGTTCCTTCGGTTATATCAAGTTCACTACGTTCATGGTTTTGCCAAAACCAGTCGTAGCACGCCATCATTTCTTATGGATAGTCAGTAGTATTCAAGCTATGTTTGTTGGCCCTTCGTCAAAACATAGTGTTTGGTAGCTGCTGGTATTCATTTGTTGCATAGATAGATGCGTTGGTTTGGGAAAGTCGTATTACTTTGTTGGCCCTTAGTCAAGAGTATGTACGGGTGGGTTCAAATTAACCTGGATAATGACGTGTAGAACTTGACATGTGACTTATGATTTGTTGGCCCTTAGTCAAGGTCATAAGAGCATGGGGCAAAAATCCACATCGGGAGTTTCTAAAGAAACTGAAATTTGCTAGTGATGCATACCATTTTGGAGTTTGATGAATGTTGGTACGATTCCTTCAACATTATCATACGGTGATATTTTGGATCCCGATCCTACTGTGAGTATATACTACTTATCAGGAAATTCGTCACTTAACGATCAATGCTATAAACCAAGTAGGTGCCTAGAAAGGTGTCAGCGGGGTTACGCCCCCAGAGAAAAGAGGTTCCTTAATTAAGGAACTTCGCGAAAGCGTTGGAAAACCTCCCTCGAAGTATCGACACTGGCCTGGCTGAATGGTTAAGCAAGAATTGTATGGTGAGAATAGTCCTGGCTAATTCTTCTTTTATGGTTTGAGGAAGGATTCGAGAAACAGTAGGAGCCATCCTGTTTAGATAAATTAAAAACCACTCTAAACTTGCAAGAGCATCATGCTAAAAGTGTTTTCTTCTCTCTCTTAATTGAAGCGACCTTGTGACCACGACTAGGTTACATCTAGATAACAAATTGACTGAATCTGACTTATATGACTGGCAAAGGTATGTCCAGATGTCCATTACCTATGACAAGCTGGACCACCCTATTACTACTCAAGATCCCGCCGTCCCAGGTCCAGTTTCCACCGTTGCGGATATGGATATCCGTCAGACAAGGGAAAAGGATAAAACGAAAGCCATGTGCCTCGTGTTGGCTTCAGTTGATGGTGTATACCAGAAACAACACGAGAAGATGGACTCAGTTTCCATCTTTCTCCATAACAAAGATTTATATGGAGAGCAATCTCATATCGCAAGATATAAGCCCTCGACCGAATTAATTCAAGCGAGGTTGGCTGTCGGGTCATCTGTAGGGGACAACGTCCATACAATGAATAGCTATATTGATGAGCTCCACGACCTGGAGACCACGTTGGGGAACGGGTCAGATACTGACTTGATTCTTCAGTCTCTACCTTCTACCCTGAAGGAAACCAGGGAAGTAGATGGAAAGAGAAGGGCAAAAGTTTCGGGACTAATGTAGTAAAAGAAGGACATTCCTATTGTTATGGGATTGAGCATTGGCAGAAAGATTGCAGGGCTTTGAAAGCCAGTAGCCTGGATTCGAAGCATGTTGTGGCTTCGGCTTCGGGTGTGTTTGTGATGGAGAACTGTATGTCATTTAACCCTACTTCTTGGGTATTGGATACCGGGTCAGGATCTCACATCTGTAATTCATTACAGGCTTTAAGAAACCGTAGAGTTATCGGGATAGGTGATATGACCCTCACGGTTGCTAACGGAATGAGCAGGAACGCTGAATCCGTAGGGGAATATCATCTTGGACTGACAACTGGGCAGATATTGATTCTGCGTAACTATTTTTATGTACCAGGTACGACTTGTAATATCATATCTGTATCCTTACTTTCTAAGGAAGGATATGATTTTACTTTTGTAAGAGATGTGGTTCACATCCACCTAAATCAAGTTCTGATTGGGTCAGGTACATTAGAAAACGGAATATACGTATTAAATCAAGCTCAGATTTTCAGTGTCCAGAACACACTTAAAAGAAAGTCTCCAGAAACAAATCAGGCTTTCTTATGGTATTGTAGACTGGGTCACATCAATGAGAGAAGGTTGACTAAGTTACATATAGAAGGATATTTGGATCCGTTCGAATATCAATCATATGCAACTTGTCAATCCTGTCTCAAAGGAAAAATGACAAAGTCTCCGTTCACTGGACACGGAGAAAGAGCAAGCGAGCTCTTAGGACTCGTACACAGTGATGTGTGCGGTCCAATGTCTACACATGTGCGAGGTGGTTATTCCTACTTCATTACTTTTACGGATGATTTCTCTAGGTATGGATATGTCTTCTTAATGAAGTATAAATCCGAGGCTTTTGAGAAATTCGAAGAATATAAGAATGAAGTGGAAAAATATTCAGGCAAGAGTATAAAGACACTGAGATCTGATCGAGGTGGTGAATACTTGAGTGCCGAGTTCCTGGATTACCTAAAAGAGAATGGAATTCTCTCTCAGCTTACTCCTCCATACACCCCACAACATAACGGCATATCGGAGAGACGGAACCGAACCGTATTGGATATGGTTCGTTCCATGATGAGTAATGCTGAGTTACCGCGATCATTCTGAGGATATGCACTAGAATCAGCTGCATATCTTTTGAACCAGGTTCCTACCAAGACTGTGCCTACAACACCATATCAGATGTGGAGTGGGAAGAAACCCTGTCTAAAACATTTTAAGACATGGGGATGTCGAGCTTTTGTAAAAAGGAAGAATACGGACAAGCTCGAGGCACGCTCAGTAAAGTGCAAGTTTGTGGGATATCCAAAGAACTCCAAGGGATATTATTTCTATTACGCAGAGGAATAAAAGGTTTTTGTTACTCGTCATGCCTGCTTCTTGGAAACTGAGATTTTAGAAAATCAGATAAGTGGGAGCGCAATAGAACTGGAAGAAATTCTAGAACCACAAGCTATTACTGAAACCTTGGTAGAACAAGAAGGTTCAGGAGAACCGGACATTCCAGCGGCTATCCGCAGAAGTAGTAGGCAGTCTCATCCGCGTGAGAGATACTACGGTTTTCTCATAGACGGGGATCGAGAAGATTGCGTCATTGATAATGATGACCCTACTAGCTTCCAGCAAGCCATTCAGAGCAGCGACTCGGTAAAATGGCTGGATGCAATGCGGACCGAAATGGAGTCCATGTACACTAAAAAAGTATGGACTTTTGACATTGCTCCAGATGGGGTAAAACCCGTAGGATGCAAATGGATCATCAAAAAGAAGATTTGTGTAGATAGACAGGTTGAAACCTATAAGGCTAGACTTGTTGCAAAGGATTTCCGTCAAAGACCTGGTTTGGACTATGACGAAACCTTTTCTCCAGTACCTATGCTCAAATCCATTCGGGTCTTTCTTGCTATTTCTGCCTTCCACGGTTATGAGATCTGGCAGATGGACGTAAAGACGGCTTTTCTAAAAGGTAATTTGGAAGAGTGCGTCTATATGGATCAGCCAGAGGGATTCATTCAGAGTGGGAGCAGCGGTAAAGTATGCAAGTTGCTTAAGTCCATTTATAGACTAAAGCAGGCATCGTGGAGTTGGAACATCTATTTTGATGATGCTGTCAAAGAATTCGACTTTATCAAAAATCCAGATGAACCTTGCATATACAGTAAGATTATAGGGAAAGCTGTAGTATTCCTCGTCTTGTACGTGGATGACATTCTCCTAATAGGAAATGATATTCCTATGTTACAGTCAGTCAAAAGATTCTTATCACAGAAATTCTCCATGAAAGACCTGGGTGATGCCACCTACATTCTGTGGATCCGGATCTATCGTGATAGATCAAAAAGGATGTTGGGACTTTCGCAGTCCAGGTATATAGACACCATATTGAAGAGATTCAGTATGGATGATTCTAAGCGCGGTAACCTACCGGCTTGTCACGGAATCACCCTCTCCAAAGTGATGTCTCCCAAGACTGATTTGGAAAGGGATCGCATGTTGATTATATCCTACGCTTCTGCGGTAGGCTCTATAATGTATGCGATGTTATGTACCAGACCAGATGTAGCATACGGATTGAGCGTTGTAAGCCAGTATCAGGCAAACCCAGGGGAGAAGCACTGGATAGCAGTAAAGAACATTCTAAAGTACCTGAGGAGGACTAAGGAGATGTTCTTGCTGTATGGCGGAAAAGACCTCCAGATCGAGGCCTTTGCCGACTCCAGCTTCCAGAGTGACAAGGATGACTCCAAATCCATGTCGGGTTATGTCTTTACCCTCAATAGAGGGGCGGTCTGCTGGAAGAGTTCCAAACAAAAGACCGTTGCTGACTCAACGATGGAAGCGGAGTACATAGCCGCTTGCGATGCCGCAAAAGAAGCTGTCTGGATGAAGAAGTTCCTCACAGAACATCAGGTGGTTCCTACCAGTGTTGGTCCAATACCTCTGTATTGCGACAACAACGGCGCTATAGCTTTAGCGAAGGAACCCTGGTCCCATCAGAAGTCCAGACACATCTTATGGCGGTATCACCTGATCAGGGAGATCATAGATCACCGGGTGATCGAGGTAAAGAGAGTAGATACAGAGAATAACACTGCTGATCCATTCACAAAGGCCATTCCTCAGACGCAGTTCGAGAGGCTATTCGAGATGATAGGTCTGCGATATGCCAGTACATGACCCTAGTGCAAGTGGGAGATCGTAGTGTATATGCCCTAGGGGCCATTATTGTATCATACTAGCTTGTATATTACTTAATGGAAGCTTGGGATATTCACAGTTATATATCAGTCTTGCTAAAAATGGTAGTATGCAACTTGGTTTATTTCTACTTTAATATGTACATATGTTTCTTGTAACGTATCATTTATATATATTAGTAGAGCCCATAGGATCTTTGCTTGATTACCAGCGTTGTGATGGCAGTCACACTAGTGGGGGCTGGGTAGTCTATAAGCAACATCCTATACAGGTCCCTGGTCGTTGGATTATCGAGACAGGGCATCGATATTCCGGAGTAGACTAGTGTGTACGCTTCCCATCCCAGTTGGGGAGATGGTCTGTCCCATAACCATCAGTACGTCGTACTGGAGATAGTATACAGGTGCTCGTTAGGTTACGGGTACACCGGACATGACTCGCAGGGGAACTGTTGGTTGGTATTATACCCGTCGTCAGTTAACAGTTCCCAGGTGACATGAGTACAACATAGTCCGCAGACTTGACACTGCTACTTCGCCTCGAGTGTGTCCTACTGTTCTTAGATTGCTACCCCACCACGGCTCAAACGAGTCGTGCAAACAGGTAGCAGTTGGGTAAAGTCCCGAGCACTTGGAGGCAGTGGCGGTTAGACAGGATTCGTCTCTCCCGGTATTAGGAGTTGGTATCGCGTTGTGTCAGAGAGCCATTACGCAAAGTCTCTGGCCAGGGCAAGCGGGATTTACTGGTAAGTTCCAGTAGTTTCTCAGGATGTAATAGGCTACGCTCCGACACGACTTATACCGCTATTAGGGGACTGACGCTTGCCCCCCCTAAGCTCGATATGCGATAGTCTTAGACGAACAGACCGGGTTGTACGGAGATTGTCACATCAGGCTCAGTAGGAGTTCGTATGGGTTTCCTCATCGGCCTTCTTATCGACATCTACCTGGGGACCGTTACGTACAGCTAGTGCCGCTTGCGGTCTGTGGTTAAACCCACAGCCAGCGTAGTGTCAAGTCATTAGAGTCCCACACAGAGAGTTTCCCTGCTCCAGGCGAAATGATATAGAGGTCGTATGGTTTTACGACAAGGGTTCGGACGCGTACGTGTGTTTACGCACGTACGACGTTCGGACAATTTTTTCTAGCCGGCTTTGGTTTAAGCCAGATTCTAGTATCGGGATATTGGATTTATACAGTCTAAAGTTTTTCCGTGTTTTCACGGATAGGAGGGGCGTTCTTGTAATTTGTCGGGAAGCTTCTAGAAGGATGATGATATGGAGGGTAAGGTGGCATTAGCATTTAATGCATTTGTGACTCACTTAGATAAATCATTCAAGTGAGTTAATGAAGCATTTATTGCTTAATGACTCACTTGATGATTCATTGCAAATAATTAATGAAGCATGATGATAATGCATTTTGATTTATTCATTTTGATTTTCTTATGCTTTATTATATATTAGAAGTGAGAAGCTTTTTCATTTATAACTCATGCTCACCTTCTCTCTCCTCAAGCTCTCTCTTGAAACCCTAATCTCCCCTCTCATGTGTTGAGATCAAGGATTAAATAGACTAATTAATCTATAACCTCACTTTATATCCCCTATGTAGCTTAGATTAGCACTTTGAGCAACCTAGTTATCTCAAGTTAGAGATCAAACTTGGAGTAGGAGCTCTCGGGTGGATCGTCTTTGACTTGAGGAGGCCGTTGAGATGCCGATGTTCCAAGGAGCCTACGAGGAGTGGAGGACAGCGATGAAGACCCGAAGGACAAGTAACGTGAGGTATAATTTCGAATCCGAGTAGTTAAACCTCTCGTAGTTAGCTAGTAACGGTTTAGATACGATTCATGAGCTCAAGACCGTGTTACGAAGCTTTGATAATCGTTTTTCATATATTCCGCCTCCCCGCAAGTTCGTGGGGTGCGTGACATGGACTTACAATAGTCAGGCATGAAATGCGAAGTATGTGATATTTCGATTTTACGATGTCTAAAGTGATTGTGGATTCCAAATATTGTAGTTTGACATTTTCTTTTCTGCGACCGTAAATGTAATATGTGGTGTATTGCCGGTTTCGTTGCTATATGTCAACGACAATTAGGATACGCATATTTACTTACGTTGATGACATTTGATATTATGTGTTGTTGTGATATGCTATATTGGATCGTCGTGATTTGAATAGCCGGGGGTTTTATGTGAGATGAGGGTTTTTATTTTCATTTATGTAAAATTCATTGTATGTGATATTCTATTATTGGGGCACTTCCGGGTTTAGGATGATGTCACCATTGTATATTATTAACTTTTCCGCATTAGGATAGACCTAAGAAGGATAGCACAAGCAACCGGGTTCTAGGGTCAAGTGGGATGCCATCTCGAGGAGTCGAGACCGGGTCTCGTAACCCTAGAATTAGGAGGGTTGCTTGCCACTCTCGAAGGGGTCTAGGGATGTCGGTTTAGTTATTCATCAAGACCGTGGAATCCGTGTTTTATACAGGCTCAAAAAAAATACGGACCTCCTAGTACATCTAATATTTCATATGTTATCTTCTGCTGCTGATATTCTGTGATGTGATAAGTTTATATGCGTGAGACGAATGCCTTATTATTATATATATGATATATAATAAACATTGCTTATGTTTTGCACCCGCACTAGTCCTGCCCCGGTATGCCGTTAGTTAAGTAACCTAACGGTGCATAACGTGACATTGTGGCGAATGCGGATGGCATAAGCGTACGTTGTATTTGTTGGAGTTAGTGCCCTCGGGGTCAATTATTGGATCACAGGCACGTGATTGCAATGATTGATGGAGGACCTATCCCGATAGGACAGTCTTACTCGAGATGATAGTATACTATCTGGTTTATCTTTATCATCGTGCACTGCTTTAGGTGACCTTACGAGTCGCTATTACACGTTGATAGAGCCCCTAAGATTCTTGCTTGACTACCAGCAGTATGAGGGCGATCATATACGTGAGAGCTGGAGTCTATAAGCACATCCTTAAAAGGTCCCTAGTCGTGGGAGTTTCGAGAGAGGGTATCGATACTCCGGAGTAGACTAGTGTATACAGTCGAGACCCCGACGAGGGGCGGTGGCTGGTCTCACAAGCCACTGGTGTCAGTTGGTTCACCTAAGATGTTTACAGGTGCTCATTGGGTTATGAGTACACCGGACAGGACTCGCCGGGAACCTGCTAGTTGGTATTATACCTGACGTCAGATAGCAGTTCCCTGGTGACATGTGTACAGGTTAGTTCATCGACCTGAGATCGTCATTTGCCTCGTGTGAGTTCCCACTGTGCTTTGATTACTACCCTACCACGCTCAAGGGCGACGTACAAACAAGTTTTAGTTGGGTACAGTCCCGAGCCACATGGAGGCAGTGAGCGTATCTGCAGGGATTCGTCTCTCCCAGTATTGGGGGCGAGGTCGCGCTGTGTCTAGGAGAGCCAGTACATGAAAAGTCCTTAGCCAAGGCAGGAGATTTACTTGTAGGTATTCCAGTAGTATCTCAGGGTGTTCTGGGCTACAGTCCGACACGACTTGTACCGCTGTTGGGGGTTTGACTTTTACCAACCCCTAGGCCCGCCATGCGATGCTCATAGACGAACGGACCGGACTGTACAGATATTGTCACTGACAGGCTCAGTAGGGTGTCAGGATGAGTTCGCTCATCGACGTCCCTTTTGGTCAATAGATGGTGGCCCGTTACGTATGGCTGATACCTCTGACGTGCTAGTGGTTAAATCCACAGCCATAGTATTGACGAGTCTTTAGAGTCCACTACACACAGTTACTCAGGTTTCGGGCGAAACGCTGTAGTTGCCGTATGGAGATATGGCAGGGTTCGATCAGATACGTGCTATATTGCACGGATCGTGATCGGACGGATTTTACTAGCCGGCTTTGGTTTAAGCCGGATCCTAGTATTAGACCGTGTAGTTTTGTCTCTTTGCATTTGTGTTCAGTGGGAATACAAATGCGGGCATGTATTTGCAGTAGCGGGTTTTTCCTGTAATTTATTACGAGATCAGTTTTCTGAAGTTGCCAGTTTGCATTCTGTTCCGGCCGGTTTTCCTTTGTTCCTTCACGGACGGACTTTATCGTTGGAGGGTGTTATTTGCAGTTTGCAAATAACATTTTGTGTGTGGGGGGGGGTTCATTGTGATTGTGGCTTCCTTATGATGAGATTCCTTTTGCATCATATGTCTTGCTTTGGATGAGAGTTGATTGGTTTTGGATTAGAAATGGAGGTGACGTTTTTCCATCATGATCTTCACACATTATCTTCATATATTTGTTTATGCCATTTTTCTCTCTCCCATTATTCTATCTTCAAAGGGGGCCGGCCACTTTGAGTGAGGATGAGAGGTTCATTTGGTGGGTGATTTTTTTATCATCTCATTCCTTGTAAAAATGAGAGCACCATTCTTCTTCCTCAAAAGTCTTTTTTGAAAGGATTGTCTAGCACCCTATAATGAGTTTTGAAGCATCACATGTCTCAAAGTATGTATTTTGATGGTGCTGAACAAACACGCAAAGGAATCGATCCTAGAAATTCGGGTTACTAATCTTTAAGCTAATAAAAATTAGGGTTTCGAGACTACAACCTTTGTAGCTCCCTTTTTTTTGACTCCTTAATCTCTTGGGTGTTGGAAGAAGGTCCTCTTGTAGTCCTCTCACGTCCACGACGATCCACCACGGAGGTCCTCGTCCAAGCTCGCAACTTTGAAAAACCAAAGAGAACACTCTAATCAAGTTGGGTAAACTTGAGTAGAATGATGTTGTGGCTAAGGTTCTCACTTCAAAAACCTTTCTTTATGTGTGTATTACTCACTAGAAAAAACTAGAGAGCAAGAGAAAGAAGGAGGATGAAGATGGAGGCTTTCTTTTAACAAGGGTTAATATGATAACCATAGAGAAAGAAATGAAATATATCTTTATATATTTTATTTCTTCTCATGACCAACCACGGTTAAGTGATGGAGACATAATTTAACTTGAGTTATAAAACATAAAGAGAAGGATAACACATGGTTAAAGGTAGGTGAGCAAGGTTAGGTTAAATGAAGAGTGTAGAAACTAGCATGAATTATCCTTTTCTTTACAATTTTGTTTTAAACATAAAAACTAATAATAATCCATCCATTAACTCATGGTGTGAGTCTTATATTGCCACCATTTCCATGTGCTAACAACCATGATAGATGGGTGTATGTATGTATGCATGTATGCGCATCCACATGTGCATGAAACTAGAATGAAAGAAAGAAACACATGCATGCATGCATACATCCATCAAATACTAGAAAGGTTTCAAGTGAGAAAACTAATGGTTAGATGATAAATCAACACTTGATTTATCAATCCGGTCATATCTCATATGACCCCACCAAAAGCAGGCCACCCGATCAATGTTCGGTATTATATACGCACATTTTAATCGGGTGCATGCGCATATCGCATACGCGCACCACAACGTTTCGCCTGGACTGGGTAACTCCTTTGTGGGACTCTAAGACTCGTCAATACGCCGGCAGAGGGTGATGATCATATCAGGTACCCCCAAAACGCAAGCGGTCAGCTAAACGTAACGGCCACCCGGGTATTGAGCGATCAGAAGAAAACAAGCAAACCTGCTACAACTCCCGTCGAGCCAACCGGCAACACTACCGTACAGTCCGGTCTCTTCGTCAGATATGCCGCATATCGAGCCTAGTGATGGTAACGTCGACCCTAAATAACTCAATAAATCGTGCCGGTGAATGGTCTATAACAGATCAAGAAACTACTGATAACACTTATCAGCAATTCTCAGCAGCCCTAGCCAGGGACTTACTGATATAACCAGTCGGGCACAGTACAGCATCAACTCCCAATACCGGGAGAGACGAAACCCCTCCTATCGCTCATTGGCTTCGTGTGTCTCGGGACTGTACCCAACGGCCACCTGTTTGCACGACTCAGTAGAGCCGTGGTAGGGTGGCAATCAAAGTACAGTGGGAGAACACACAAGACTCCATGACGATCTCGGGTCTACAGACTAACCTGTACCAGTGTCACCTGAGAACTGCTATCCGACGATAGATATAATTCCATATAGGAGTTCTCGGTGAGTCCGTCCAGTGTACCCAGTCAGCACTGAGCACCCGTATATGATCTTGATGTCAAACATTGATGAATGTGGGAAGATCCATCGCCCATCATATGGGTCTAGTATCATATACGCTAGTCTACTCTAGTATATCAATGCCCCGTCTCGATATACCTACGACTAGGGACTTTCCAGGATATACTTATAGACTACAGATGTCCCACTTGTATGATCTCCATCATAATCAGAGCAGTCAAGCCAATATCCTCAGGGTTTTATCAGCATGTATGAGTGAATAATAAGCATGATCAAATCAACATGTCAGATAAAGAAGAACCAGATAGCATACTATCATGTCGAGCAAGAATGCATACTGAATATATATACATGTATAGATACATCCACTATCACATAATGGCCTCTAGGGCATACATATATCCAACAATCTCCCACTTGCACTAAGGCCAGTTATTGGCGTATCTCATTCCCAACATCTTAAAAAGTCGCTCATGCTGCGGCTGAGGGAGGGCCTTGGTGAATGGATCTGCGGCGTTATTCTTTGTGTCTACCCTCCTAATCTCGATCTCGCGGCGATCTACAATCTCCCGGATCAAATGAAAACGCCTCAGGATGTGTCTGGACCGCTGATGGGATCTGGGCTCCTTGGCTAACGCCATAGCCCCATTATTGTCATAATACAAAGGTATTGGATCAATAATGGTTGGAACTACTCCTAGCACCGAGACGAACTTCTTCATCCAGACGGCTTCCTTGGCGGCATCATTTGCAGCAAAGTACTCAGCTTCCATCGTAGAGTCTGCAACGGCATCTTGTTTGGAACTCTTCCAACTCACCGCCCCTCCATTGAAGGTAAATACAAACCCAGAGATAGATTTGCTATCGTCCTTATCGCTCTGGAAGCTCGAATCGGTAAAGGCCTCCATTTGGAGATCTCCATTACCATACACCAAGAACAATTCTTTAGTCCTTCGCAAGTACTTAAGAATGTTCTTCACAGCTGTCCGGTGATTCTCCCCTGGGTTGGATTGATACCTGCTTACAACACTAAGTGCATAAGCTACATCTGGGCGTGTACATAACATCGCATACATTATAGATCCTACTGCCGAAGCATAGGGTATAATACTCATGCGAGCTCTCTCTTCATCGGTCTTTGGGCAAGAATCCTTGGAGAGAGTGACCCCATGGCAAGCAGGTAAGACACCCCGCTTGGAGTCTTCCATACTAAAGCTTTTTAGGATGGTGTCAATGTACCTGGTTTGGGACAATCCCAATAACCTTTTGGATCTATCCCTATAGATCCTTATGCCCAGAATGTATGTGGCATCACCCAGGTCCTTCATGGAGAACCTTAGTGACAAGAAAGATATGACCGACTGTAGCTGTAATGCTTTGAAAATCGTTTCGGTGAAATTTCGAAAAATCGGTAAAATAAGGGGGTTTTCTGTAAAAAGTCAAAATACAAATATCTTATTATAAAAATTAAATATACATATTCTAGCTATGTAATTCCTATTATTTGGTGTTTATTGAGTCGCTGGTGAAATTTCAAATTTTTTGAAAAAAATATTATTTTATTATTATTTTATGCCGTCACTAATACAATTAATTAGGGAAAATTACAAATTGGAATGAGTTGAAACAAATTTTGTGCAACATAAAACATTAAATAAAATTTTATCATGTGGTTTTTGAAATAAAATTGTTTGCCAAAACGGTTTAGATAATATTGAAGAAAAAGGCTTATTTTGTGAAAATAAAAGGGTTTTGGTGCATATTGTATTGGTGTTTGGTGTTCATTGATCCACACACACACCGTCTCATCCTCACCCACTCACATGGCCGGCCCCACCACCACATTCCAGCAGCCCTCTCTTTTGAAAAAAAAAATAGAAGAAGAAAAGAAAGAAGAATGAATAGATTAATTGATGAGGTATGGTATTTAACATAAAGTGGACTTTGTTGACTTCAACCCACACCCCAACCTCATTCTCTCTCTCTCTCTTCCTCCCCTCAATTTTGGCCGAACCCCTCCCATCCTCACTGCAGTAACAGCCCCCCCCCTTTCTCTTCTCATTTCACCTCAAAATTTCTTCATATTATGCCCAAAAATCAACACAAGAAATCCCACAAAATCCAAATCCAAGCCTTACCCATTTTTCCTTAGCCTATCTAGCATGGATCTTGGTGAAAAGTTTGCATTTTGGAGACAAGTTTCATGTTGATCTCAAGATGGTTATGAGGTATAAATCTTGTTATTTTTTTGAGTTGTTTGTTATTACTTCAAATTATTTTAATGAAAGGTTTAGTTTAGATTTTAAATTTAGAGTCCAAATTCAAGATTAGGGTTTATGAAATTGAAGTGGGGTTTTGTTTTGGAGTTGAATGGTGATCAATTGTGCATGGTTATGTGATGTATTTTTGTATCTTAGGGCATGCAAAATGTAATCTTGTTGCTTAGTGCTAATTGTAACATTAAAATATCCAATTTAGCTTTATTTAAGCAAACTAGTTTTTAGCTTTTGGTTCCAAATGGGTGATTTAAAATCTAATTAAGGTTTTGATGACTTTATTAACATTTTAATTTGTTGTTTAGCAATTTAGATCATGCAAAACCAAACTTAATTGATGAATTGTGAATTTTGCTATAAAAGGTGTTAAAAATTGATATTTTTGCAAACTAGGATTTTGGAAATGAGGCAAATTTATGAGAATAAATTATAGAAATGGTTTATATGACTTAGTTATGATATTTAGTGGATATTGTGGTCGCTAAATTTGTTTAAACATCGTGTTTTTTACAAAAACGGCGAATTGTGCTTGCTAGATTTTCGGAAAAATGACTTTTTAAGTGAAATTGGCGTTTTTGTGAGTTTTAACCTAGTTTTTATTCAAATTAGTGTTCGTGAATGTGCAAATGAGTGTGATTGGATTTTCTCGATGGTTTGACGTTCGTACATCGACATCGAGGGTTGGTTTGACTATTCCTGCATGCGTGGGCGATAGGTTTGGACCTATGCGTGATACGCGTGCCGATTTGATTTTCGTATGCCGTTTCGATTTCGAATTTAGTTTTAATGCGATATGGTATGTTATGATATATAGGTACCCCCATGTGGACTTCGAGACGACAAGCAAGCGCATGGCGACGTCGGCACCGGCTAGCGAGGACCAAGTGAGTAGATTTATATCTACGGGGAGAAGTCGGGTGGATGGCGTATAGCACCCCCGCAGTCCATGGATATTGGTGTGTTGGATTACTTTAGTGTTGCGAACCCTAGGGTAGTGTTACACACACACATACACACATACATACTTGCATACATTCCTATTGATATGTGCTCATGGGATTCTTTATAGTTATGTGTTCACATGGGTATGGGACTATGTGTTCACGTACGGATTGAGGATGATACTTGGGATTGAGTTGAGTCGATGAGATTTGATTTGAGGCCGTGAGATCGGTGATATAGCAGGGTTCGTATCTTAGATACGACATGACGTTGTAGCGGGTCCTTGACGTAGTGTTTCACACATGTCCATGCATACGTAGGCGGTATCAGTATGGTACTAGATGTAGATCAGTACCCCGATCATGATATTTGATAAAGAGGATACCAGGTGAATAGTATGATGAATGTGATATTGAACCGTACACAGATTGGGATGCCGTACGACGGATTTACGTACGAGCTATATTGATGATTGATCCGCACTCTTGACTTGGGATGCCTGATTATAGATATGGTATCGGATATGATATTATTGAGGCGGGATCACCGACTATAAATATACAGGTATGTATATGTATCGACTCAGATGATAGGCGGTTTCCTTACCTGTAGTTCAGCTTGTTAGTTCAGCCGTATAGTTTAGTGTAGTTGTTAGATTAGATTAGACTTCTTACCTATTTCAAAAACGAACGAATCGTGGGCATTTTTAAAGACAGCTCAAGGGAATCTACGGATATTTTAAAAACGACGTATCTTTTCATAAAAACACCGTAGCCCCTATTTTCAAAACCCCATGATTCGTGTTATTTCAAAAGGCACCATTTGTAGGACTTATATTAGATTATTGTAGATTAGTTATCGTTGTGTCTAGTATTCAGCTCCCGCACATTATTGTTGTTCGCTCTGCCTCGCATATTTATTTTGCTGCATATTCCATTATTGATATCATGTTGTAAGGACACCAGCACCATTACCGATGATGCGTATGTACCACGTACACCTACTTGCCGGCTCACACACATCTTCATCGGTAATTGCCATGTCACGTACACTTTAGAGAATATAATTGCTTGACTTAGATTGTTAGCTAGTAGTGTTGACATGATATTAGTGTACTTCCCTTATATGTCATATTAGACATTGTAGTTATTATCTACCACTTCATGCATACTGTTATTCAGTTGTTCATGCCTAGTTCATTATCATTGACATATGCACTTGTGATGATTTCTTGAGATTTATGATATTTCTGGATTTCGGGGAAAGCCGCAAAATTTACAACTTATGATCTTTTAAAATATAAAATGTTGCGGTTTTCTAGTGATGTAAAGTGTCGTCCACCATGAGTTTGCTGTGGTTTTGGAGATCCGTGTCGAGGAGTGGAGGAACCGTCACGGGTACATGGTGGGCCCGGTATGGTACCCCGGGGCAAGAGGAATATGGTGTTGACGTTGAGCCTGGCTGGGGAGCACTACCTACCGGTGATATTACCCGACGCGTCGGATATCCGGAGGATACCGTCGTGGTCTTGAGATGGATGGTAGGGGCCGGTCTGGACTGACGGCGCCCTAGATATTGAGATTGAGACATTGATATTTCGAGACAGTGAGATTTATGTTTTGTGTCGATACTAGACACTGTTGATACTGATTTCATTTATGATACCTTAGTTTAAAAATACGAAGGAAATCTCACTAATTTATGAAAACAGTTTCTTCATTTACATGTATTCTGTTTCATGCATGCATACCTCATTCATATGATATATTGCTACCTGAGGCACTGAGACGGGCACATGAAATTATACTCGGGTTAGATATTACCCTAGCCATTGTTATAGGCTGCCTGTTATACTTATTTTTGAGGAAATATTATGATCATTGACCTAGGTTGCGTTATTTATGCGATTTCTGTGCGTAGATGTTTTTCTATTCACGAGTTGGCAACTCACCCCCGTTGTGCCCCAGTTTCTTGCAGGTTTGCCGTACAGGTTTCATTACGGCTTTGCGGGCTCAGTTTCATTCGGGTGACTTGCTAGTAGGTGGGTTTTTTCTTATATCGTACCCATCATATTATCTTGTATATCATTATTCTGTTGTATCTAGAAGTTCCATCAACCAAACATGTATCTATTGAGATAGAGACCAGTGTTGTTTATTCTTTCGACCTTAGAGTCGCTCGTTATATTTCTGGTGGTTTTGAGTTCCCTTTTGAGTTTTTGATCCTCGCCGTTGGCGTTGTATATTATATTGCTTGTGTGGTTGTGACCGTCGATTGACGAAGAGCTAGCTCCCGCTTGGGGATGCTTTTTTCTTGATTTCGTATACTATTCATGTTGTATCCCGTTTGGGGGCCAGTATTTACAAAGGAGACTCTGCCGAAATTTTCAGTAAATTTTTGATGTTTTTAGAAACCCGCATAATTCGGCTTATGCTATTAAAACTACTTGATTTAAATTGGTTTTTCCTACTCTCTACTACTCTTCTTGGTTTGGATTTTTGGGTTTTCGGTTTACTTAGATTACGTACGTCTCGAGACGTTCGTAGTTTATGTGCCGGTCATGTTCCGTACTTTCGGGTCGTGACAAAGTTGGTATCAGAGCGTTAGGTTTTAACCTTCGGAGCGTAGGATGACCCTTGGTTGATGGAATAGGTGACTAAAGTAGAGTGACGTACCGTTGGTATGTTTCGCGGCATATTTACGACACGCCACTCCACTTATGAAGCCTTAGGATGTACATTTCCTTGTTCAGTATTATATTCATTCTGATCTAGCCTCATCGGTACCAGTTTGGTTTTGCTGCTACGGTTACAGGCAGGGAGAGCTACGGCTAGAGTTGCGGTCAGCACAAGCTCATCACGAACGAGGACTGACCAGGGCGAAATTCCGGCGACACACGATTGCAGAGATGTGTCTTTTTACTGTGTTTCCGCGCCACGAGCGTTTGGCGGATCGCCTTTATGAGGTTACTCGGATGTGCTGATCGACACTAGAGGATTGAGCCACTGACAGAGGCCAGTCAGATTTTGATGACCGTTGGTGTGTTGCTTACTCCTGATGATTGAGGCACTGTTCAGCGTGCAGACGAGCGAGCCAGTTATTGCTGCGAACGACGAGATATTTCCCAGATGCTAGAATTAATGCAGGACGGGTTGTACTAAGAGATGATAGGAGGTCGCTAATCATCAAGGATGAATGACTAGGACATATGGATCGTTCGCCTACCCCGATGCGAGGTCATCAGATAGATTGATTCCAGCTAGAGACGACTTCACGCGGAGACGTTGGGAGTCGACAGAGACGATCGAATGTCAGAAACCTATTATTCCAAGTTTAAAGTAGTCGGAAAGACATGCAGGCAATTCTATGGTCTCTCTAGAAGAATGAAACACTAACTCGACTTAATGACCGTGTGAAAGCCTTTGACCCTTCGGGTTTGCGGCAGTTCTACGGCGCCATTAGTGAGGCTTGGGTTTGCCCTTCTACGGCTGGACCACCGATGCTGTGGTATGTAGTCGATACTATTAAACTGTGCCCAAAAGGTTGAGCACTTGGGGGATTATGAGGTTTTGAAGACTCGATCGGATGACTCGACTTAATTCGGATGCTAGGTGGTGAGATGCATTCTTGGGAGACTCCAGATACGAGGATAGTCGTTGGGGCTCAGTCCATGCAGCCGCGACGAGACGAGTCCAAAGCAGATGATGTTGGAGATAGTGCCCTCAGAGTCAATTATTAGGTCACAGGTACGTGATTGTAATGATTGAGGGAGGACCTATCCCGGTAGGACAGTCTTACTCGAGATGATAGTATGCTATCTGGTTTACCTTTATCATCGTGTACTGCTTTAGGTGACCTGACACGTCGCTATTACACGTTGATAGAGCCCCTAGGATTCTTGCTTGACCACCAGCAGTATGAGGGCGATCATATAAGTGGGAGCTGGGGGTCCATAAGCTTATCCTTAAAAGGTCCCTAGTCGTGGGAGTTTCGAGACTGGGCATCGATACTCCATTAGTAGACTAGTGTATACAGTCGAGACCCCGACGAGGGGCGGTGGCCGGTCTCACAAGCCACTGGTGTCAGTTGGATCACCTAAGATGTATACAGGTGCTCATTGGGTTATGAGTACACCGGACAGGACTCGCCGGGAACATGCTAGTTGGTCATATACCAGACGTCAGATGGCAGTTCCCTGGTGACATGTGTGCAGGTTAGTTCATCGACCTGGGGATCGTCATTTGTCTCGTGTGAGTTCCCACTGTACTTTGATTACTATCCTACCACGGCTCAAAGGAGTCGTGCAAACAGGTTTTAGTTGGGTACAGTCCCGAGCCACATGGAGGCAGTGAGCGTATCTTCAGGGGTTCGTCTCTCCCGGTATTGGGGGTGAGGTCGTGCTGTGTCTAGGAGAGCCATTACACAAAGTCCTTGGCCAAGGCAAGGAGATTTACTGGTAGGTATTCCAGTAGTATCTCAAGGTGTTCTGGGCTACACTCCGACACGACTTGTACCGCTTTTGGGGGTCTGACTTTTACCAACCCCCTAGGCCCGCCATGCGATACTCATAGACGAACGGACCAGACTACACGGATATTGTCACTGACAGGCTCAGTAGGGTTGTCAGGCTGAGTTCGCTCACAGACATCCCTTTTGGTCAATACCTAGTGGCCCGTTATGTATTGGCTTATACCTCTAACGTGCTAGTGGTTAAATCCACAACCAAGGTGTTGACGAGTCTTTAGAGTCCCCCACATTCAGTTACTCAGCTTTCGGGCGAAAGGTTGTAGAGGCCGTATGGAGATATGGCAAGGTCCGATCAGATACGTGCGGTATTGCAAGGATCAGGATCGGACAGATTGTACTATAGGCCGTATGGATATATGGCAGGGTTCGATCAGATACGTGCGGTATTGCACGGATCAGGATCGAACGGATATTACTAGTCGGTTTTGGTATAAGCCGAATCCTAGTATAGTACAGTGGAGAGTTTGTCTCATTGCATTTGTATTTCAGTCGAAATACAAATGCGGGTGTGTATGCACAGTATTGGGGTTTTTCCTGTAATTTATTACGGGACCAGTTTTCTGGAGTTGCCAGTTTGCTTTCCGTTTCGGCCAATTTCCTTTGTTCCGTTCATTGGCCGAAGATTGGTGGAGGAGGGTTTATTTGCATTGTTGCAAATAAGCAATTGTGGAGGGGGTCTTTGCATCTTTGTTTTATCATGATGGTTTTTCATGATGAGCACCATCACTTGACTTTCCTTTTTTATGATTGCTTGACTTTGGATGTCATCATGGTTGTTGATGATGATGAGGGGTGAGGTTGGTGGAGTGTAGTTTTTGTTTTTGAGTGATCATTTCCTTTTGCATGATAGACTTCTCTCTTTCTTCCTTGTATTATTGGATAGCCTCTCATTTTTCTCACTCTCCATTCATTCTTCCCCTCACTATGATGGCCGGCCAAGCATGAAGGGGGCTGTCCTGTTGGAGTTAGTGCCCTCAGAGTCAATTATTGGATCACAGGCACGTGATTGCAATGATTGAGGGAGGACCTATCCGGTAGGACAGTCTTACTCGAGATGATAGTATGCTATCTGGTTTATCTTTATCATCGTGTACTGCTTTAGGTAACCTGACATGTCGCTATTACACGTTGATAGAGCCCCTAGGATTCTTGCTTGACGACCAGCAGTATGATGGCGATCATATATGTGGGAGCTGGTAGTCTATAAGCACATCCTTAAAAGGTCCCTAGTCGTAGGAGTTTCGAGACAGGGCATCGATACTCCATTAGTAGACTAGTGTATACAGTCGAGACCCCGACGAGGGGCGGTGGCCGGTCTCACAAGCCACTGGTGTCAGTTGGTTCAACTAAGATGTATACAGGTGCACATTGGGTTATGAGTACACCGGACAGGACTCGCCGGGAACCTGCTAGTTGGTCTTATACCAGATGTCAGATAGCAGTTCCCAGGTGACATGTGTACAGGTTAGTTCATCGACCTGAGGATCGTCATTTGTCTCGTGTGAGTTCCCACTGTGCTTTGATTACTACCGCTACCACGGCTCAAAGGAGTCGTGCAAACAGGTTTTAGTTGGGTACAGTCCCGAGCCACATGGAGGCAGAGTGAGCGGATCTTCAGGGGTTCGTCTCTCCCGGTATTGGGGGTGAGGTCGCGCTGTGTCTAGGAGAGCCATTACGCAAAGCCCCTCGGCCGAGGCAGGAGATTTACTGGTAGGTATTCCAGTAGTATCTCAGGGCGTTCTGGGCTACACTCCGACACGACTTGTACCGCTTTTGGGGGTCTGACTTTTACCAACCCCCTAGGCCCGCCATGCGATACTCATAGACGAACGGACCGGACTGTACGGATATTGTCACTAACAGGCTCAGTTGGGTGTCGGGGTGAGCTTCCTCATCGACGTCCATTTTGGTCAATAGCTGGTGGCCCGTCACGTATTGGCTTATACCTCTGACGTGCTAGTGGTTAAATCCACAACCATAGTATTGACGAGTCTTTAGAGTCCACCACACTTTCAGTTACTCAGCTTTCGGGCGAAACGCTGTAGAGGCCGTATGGAGATATGGCAGGGTCCAATCAGATACGTGCGGTATTGCACGGATCAGGATCGGACGGTTTGTACTAGTGGCCGTATAGTTATATGGCAGGGTTTGATCTGATACGTGCGGTATTGCACGGATCAGGATCGAACGGATTTTACTAGCCGGCTTTGGTTTAAGCCGGTACTAGTTTAGTACAGTGTAGATTTTGTCTCATTGCATCTGTATCCGGTCGGAATACAGATGCGGGTGTGTATGCACAGTGTCGGGTTTTCCTGTAATTTATTACGGGACCAGTTTTCTGGAGTTGCCAGTTTGCATTCCGTTCCGGCCGGTTTTCCTTTGTTCTTTCCCGGCCGGACTTTTCTGATGGAGGGGGTAATTTGCAGTTTTGCAAATTACACTTTGTGGGGGGGTTTCTTGCATAAAGTTAGATTATGATAGATTTCATTTCTTTCATCCATCACTTGATTTATATGAGAAGTGAAAGGTTATGGAGTGCATAGTGTTTTAAGCATGGTTGATGTTTTCTTTGACCTTGGATGTGGTCACCTCTTGAATGCTCCTACACTCACCTCCCTTTGCCTTATGTTTTCATTCCTCCACCATTCTCATTCTCACTTGAAGAAAGTCTTTCATGGTTATGAAAAAAAAGAGAGTAGAAGAAAAAGAAAGAGAGAAAGAAAAAGAATGAGAGAGTTCATTTCATCTTCTTCTTGCTAGAAAATTGAAAGCACCAATTTTCTTTACCTCTTCCTCCATCCATCAATGGCAACTACATAAACTCCAAGAGACAAAGTTTCTACACTACTTCCTACAGCAAATCTTGAGCATGTCGAGTTGCCGGCTTCATGCTCGAGTTGCCTCGGTATTGAGGCGGGAGCCCGTAAAAGACGAAGGCGATGTGGTGCCCTTTCCGGCGAGGAGGCGACGATGTGGAGCCAAGCTTTTCCGCGGGAGATCGGGATGATGAAGAGAAGACCGGAGGACTCGGATCACTCGGTATACTTCTCACCCTATCTCTTGATTGCTAGCGTAGGTTAATGGTTAACGATCCGGGTTTTCTTTGTCCGCGGTAGCGCCGGTTTCCGAGTAAGGAAAAATTTTGATTCCGCAATTTGGCCTCGAGTAAGACGGCCGGGGCGCTGCCGTGGCGCAACATGGTATCAAAGCCACGCCATTAACCTTACCTAGCTTCGTTTGATGTGTTTGCGTTTCCGATCGACCAAAATTTCCAAAAAACCGTATTTTTCCTTCACATCAGTTTCTGTTGAAATTTTTTGAAGTCTAAAAATTTTTCAGGTGGTCTTAGAATGATGTGCAGGGAGTTCTAAGAACTCTGAGAAAAAACGAGACATTGATCCCTTACCTCGAGCGCGGAAGCGCGGCGCGAACCCCATTTCTGCCGCCCTTCCGCGGCAGGTTGGTAAGGTCAATGCTTCGTGTTTTTCCAGTGGGCTTCTGGGCTTAAATTAGGGGTTTTGGAATATTAAAATTGGGCCAATTTTTTCTGTGAGTGCTACAGTTTTCTTTGGGGCCCACTTGTTAATTGTTTGATCAATCGGAAAATCCTAAACACATTATTTCACAGTATTTACATTATATCTGCGACCGTGAATGTCACTCGATCGGTAAATCCGGTCTAACTGCTATAGCCCGGTTAGACGGATTTGCGAACGTGATTTTCACGTTGATGTTCTATGTTTATGCTGTGTTTTTGCGGATCGGTCGTGGGGGATAGCCTGGATGCAATGCTAGTACAGTTTTGTTGTATTATGTACATTTGATATTGCGGGGCGAGCGTCCGACATGTGGACTGCCGTCACTGCCAGTTTGTATTATTCTTTTGGGGCACGACCTGGTTGCGGTCGATGTACCCGGTGTATGTATATTTTACTTTCTGTACGAGGATTGCCCCGCGGTGGGGTGCGCGGATAGCCGGGTTCTGGAGGGCAGCAAGCCCGCATCTCATGGCATTGGGACGGAGGGGGCTTCAGTCCAGGATTGGCGGGCTATTCGCCGCACTCGTAGGGGGTACAGGTTGACCCAGGAGGGGTGCCCAAGTTACCGGATTCCGTGAAGTGCTGGGTGGTCCATTCACGGTACTGAAGGGGGCTGCCTCGCTTCAGGTTTTGGCGGGTGACTTGCCGCGCCCGTAGGGGTCTAGGATTTCATTGCACAGGCTATCCACACGACCAGGGGAACGTCGGGTTTCAGCAGCGGCTCTGTGAAACCCGGGGCTTCCAGATATCTGTATTGTTCTGTGATGCTGTACATTTCTGTGATGTTGCATTTTATTCACGGCCTTGAGCGAAATACTATATATTGGTATATATATTAGTAGATGTTGTATATGTTTTTCATCCGCGCTAGTCCAGTCCCCGCTCTGCCGTTAGTTAGCTAACCTAACGGGTGATGACGGGACCCAGTGGCGAATGCGGATGGCATATACGTACGTCAGTTTATTTTCGTTCTTTGTGGTGTGATCAATTGATGGGACTGCGTTGATTCGGATCAATGCAAGTTAAACAAACCTAATCTGATGTTGTTGGAACACTTTTCAAAAAGCTGTTATTGCAAGGACGTTCACTTTTGTTTTGCATCGTGGTATTCATTTGGAATATCCTGCTCCTCAGTCGACGAGGCAAGGGCCGAGATCCCCTCACCGGGAGTGACCCCTTGGACAAAAGTTTGCGTCAGGGCATTAACTTCACTATAGCCGATTACTTTTGCTTTGCATCGTGGTATTCAGTTGGAATATCCTGCACCTCATTCTACGGGGAAAGAGCCGAGATCCCTTCACCGGGAGTGACCTCTTTAGTAAAGGTTTTCGTCACTATATTTTATAAAAAGTTATGCAGTTCCTTCAACGATATCAAGTTTATTACGTTAAAGGTTTTTCGCCAAAAACCAGTCGTAGCCCTCCGTCATTTCAGATTAGTATTACTTAGTATTCGTGCTGCGTATGTCGTGCTCAGCCGAGGCGTAGTGTTCGGTAGCTATGTAGTGCTTTTCTGTTGCATGGATATATGATTGGTTAGGACAGTCGTACGGTCATTTTGGCTCAGTCAAGGACTCGTGCGGGTGGGTCTAATGCAATCAAGATAATGACGGGTTGAACTTGACTAGGATCCTTTGATATGTTGGCTCAGTCAAGGTCACTTGGGTCCTAGGGGTAAAAATCTCATCGGGAGTTTCAAAAGAACTGAAACTTGCCAGGCATGCGCATACCTTCTGGAGTGTGGTGACTTGAGTGGATTCCGTCAAGTTATCATGCGATGATAGTTGGATCTCGATTCCACTGATGAGTTGGTTTACTCCTCGGGTGATCCCGACTAATTCTTCTTTCAGGTTTGGAGGAGAATTTGAGGTACAGTGGGAGGTTTCCTGATTAGACAAAGTGATAACCATTCTGATCTAGGTTAGAGTGCACGCTGAGTGTTTCTTTTCTCTCTCTCTGGCAGCGACCATTGACCCGACCCTGGACTATGACTCAGTGACCAAGTTGACCGAACCTTCTTAACACTGGCTTTTGGATTGTCAGAGTTGCAGACCTCATTGCCACTCCTGCTTTTACCCTTTTCTCCAGGACACCCCGTATTACTACGAACGTCCACTTCCATTGGACAAAACCATCGTATGGTTATATACGAACTCGAAGGACTTCGAGGATGGTTTCCGGTTCTGGAGAAAACGGATAGGATTATTCAGTTGTCTTTTCTTTTTTCACCTTCTCTCATTACGAGTACTCCTTGGTTTAGGAGTAGTACACCTATTACGCAAATTGGATAGTCTTCTTCCAAACCATAGGCTGGTGCCGACCGGTAGGGAATGAAGAAAACCAGTTAGCCTAAACGGTGTACAGAAGGTATTAAGTTAAGACAAAGCAAGGGATTAGTAGGAGGGCAAAGCAAATTGCGACTAATATTCACGACCAAACCAAGTATTTCTTCGCCAATCCTAAATCACCTTTGTATTTCTCCAGGACACTCCGTATCACTACGAAGATCCCATTTTATTGGATACTCCATCGTATGGTTATATACGAACTCGAAAGGAACTTGTTCCAGTTCGGGGATGGATTCTGGTTCAGGAGAAATAGGAATAAAGTACATTCATGTTTCTTTTATCTTCACCTTCTCTCGCATTGCGAGTGTTCCTAGGATTAGGACAGTACACCCTTTATGCCTTTTGGATAGTCTTCTTCCAAACCATAGGCTGGTGCCGAACGGTAGGGAAGGAAGAAAACCATTTGGCTTAAAGGGGTGTGCAGAAGGTAATGACTAAAGACATATAAAGGGATTTGGAAAGTTGGCAAAGAATTATACGGTTACAGTTGTGAATCTGGATAATGGAAGAGGCATTACTAGGAATACCAGGATACCCCAACGAAACATTTCAATGTTTCAGTTTCACTGTTTACTGTTAATGGAAAACTGATTTCCCAGTTAGACACTTGCTCCAGGGTATGTATTTACCAGGTATGATTCTCACATCTGTATGGTTTTACAAGATGATGAGTGGGAGTAAGTTATGGGGAATTGGGTGATCATCCTCATTATATCGGGATTCGTTGTAATCGGTGATATTTGAGGAAGTCACCTGGGTTGTTTGCCGGACGGCAATTATTTGGTTTTGAATATCCGCGGTTATGCACCAATTTCAAATTGATATATCTGTACGTCTATTTTCATAGAGTGAGATATACCTTTTGATATTATGTCGATGACATTTACCTATATCAGTGGATAGTTAGGTAAGGAGCATTAAACAGCGGTGTAATTCTTCTTAACCATAAGTACAGTTTTCAACCTACGACACACAGTGAAAGAGTTGTTAGACTCAGCGGACTTATACAGAGTATTGTATATTGTCCAGTGTCCATTAGGACAGAGGGGTTGGTCCTTATACTATATTCTGTTTACTTTTAACTTCTCTAGTTCTTAGACATGTGCTTCGTGGAAACACAGGGTCTAAGTTTTGAGGAGTTATAGGTATTTGAATAGAGTAGAGAACCAGGTGTAGCAAGTATCGGGATTCTTCAAAGAGATCGAAGATGTAGATACTTGTGTATGGTATTCAGTTGATAGTAATGATGAAGACAGATTGCTTCTCTTTCAGGTTACTCATAATTGGAAGCATTCTTAAGTTGAGTAACGCTGATCGACCTCCTTCCATTTAGTTGACATGCACTGGAGATAGATGCATGATTTGAATCTGGTTAAATTAAATCAGTGCCTCTGGTTCTATATTGGATATAGAACATTTCATATCTTAACGATGTTAAGGTACGGGGAGTTGTCCGGCTTATGCTTAAAACCAAACACTAGACAACTCAAGGCACGTTTCTGTAATGGCTGTTTTGTGGGTTGACCCAGGCTATGACGAGGGTTGATTTTCTACCATCTGGATGAACAATAGCAATATTGTTCTAGACTCGCCACAGTTTTTATTAAAAATGGATTTTTTCAGAAAAAGTAGTGGGAGTATGGTAGAACTGGAAGTAATTCCAGAACCACAAACGATTACTGAAGATTTGATAAGGAACCTAAAGATTCAATCTGATTTGACATTCCATTGGCCACTCCGCAGATTAGGTGGGTAACTTCAGGCACCCGAGAGGTACTACGGTAGCCTCAAGGACGGTGACAGGGAAGTTCTTGTTTACCCACACTTGCCATTGCTGTTGTTCCAGGCTGCGAGATCCGGCAGGAGGATGAGTATAGCGTCGTTCTAAACTAGCTTTAGAAGTGCACGTCTGTATGACTCTGCCAGAAGGTTGTCGTAGTCAGTGGGAGCAGCGGAAGCATTGGTGGACATCAGGCTTATGTCTATTTACAGACAAAAGCAGATGTAGCGGAGATAGATCATCCATTTCTGATGTAACAGTCATAGGTTTGACGTCATCAGAATAGGGGATGGATCTGTTGAGAAGGTAGTAGGAAGTGATATTCCTATACTACGATCGGTTATACTTTGGTCGTCACACAGTGGTTTCTCCACAAGGGACTTGGATATTATATCAGACATACTGGTTACTAGATCTATGGTTTTAGATCTAGATTTGGGTGGTTTCCCAATCTGGGTACCTTGACAGCATTCTATGAGTATTTAGAATGGACGACTCCTGACACGGTAGTGCACCTGCAGTTGATGGAGTCACCCTCTCTAAAGGTGTCTTATAGACTAAAGGGGAGAGGGATACTCATGATTGGCAGATCACTTGCCTAGGCAATTGAGTCAATCATGAGATGTCAAGTACCACACCAGATGTTGTTCTTGCAGTAGGTGCAATAAGTTGATATTGATCCAATCTTGAAGGAACAGTCGGAAGCAGTTTTAGAACATAAGTGAATGTTCTAGGGATATGATAACGGCTGCCTCCTTTAGGAGACGGTTATCACTCCAGGCTTCCAAGGTGACATGGACGACAAGGAGGTTGTTAGAGTTATAGTTCTCCCTCTGACGAGGGACAGTATTTTGGACAGGTGGTCCAAGGCAATACTGAGGGAGGCATGGCGCAGGATACTGATTAAGTTCAGTTAACGATACAGTCTAAGAAGTTTGGATTTGGAGTTCATTTATGAACTAGGTCCCATCAGACATCCAGACGTTCCAAGACAGGTATTGCTCATTTCGGGAGATGGTTTTCTCCGCGAACTTGAGATATAGAGAGACAAAGAAAGAAACATCATAGCGGATCCACTCACTGAGGCTATTCCTCGAACGCAATAGTTTCGCAAACGGGTTTTATGAGACTGACTAGTAGAGGAGTTGGGTGTTCGGTATCACACGGGTTGTGAGTATGCGACATCGCAATAATTAGCCTTGAGTGCAAGTGGGAGATTGTTGGAGTTAGTGCCCTCAGAGTCAATTATTGGATCACAGGCACGTGATTGCAATGATTGAGGGAGGACCTATCCCGGTAGGACAGTCTTACTCGAGATGATAGTATGCTATCTGGTTTATCTTTATCATCGTGTACTGCTTTAGGTGACCTGACATGTCGCTATTACACGTTGATAGAGCCCCTAGGATTCTTGCTTGACGACCAGCAGTATGATGGCGATCATATACGTGGGAGCTGGTAGTCTATAAGCACATCCTTAAAAGGTCCCTAGTCGTAGGAGTTTCGAGACAGGGCATCGATACTCCATTAGTAGACTAGTGTATACAGTCGAGACCCCGACGAGGGGCGGTGGCCGGTCTCACAAGCCACTGGTGTCAGTTGGTTCACCTAAGATGTATACAGGTGCTCATTGGGTTATGAGTACACCGGACAGGACTCGCCGGGAACCTGCTAGTTGGTCTTATACCAGATGTCAGATAGCAGTTCCCAGGTGACATGTGTACAGGTTAGTTCATCGACCTGAGGATCGTCATTTGTCTCGTGTGAGTTCCCACTGTGCTTTGATTACTACCCTACCACGGCTCAAAGGAGTCGTGCAAACAGGTTTTAGTTGGGTACAGTCCCGAGCCACATGGAGGCAGTGAGCGGATCTTCAGGGGTTCGTCTCTCCCGGTATTGGGGGTGAGGTTGCGCTGTGTCTAGAAGAGCCATTACGCAAAGCCCTCAGCCGAGGCAGGAGATTTACTGGTAGGTATTCCAGTAGTATCTCAGGGCGTTCTGGGCTACACTCCGACACGACTTGTACCGCTTTTGGGGGTCTGACTTTTACCAACCCCCTAGGCCCGCCATGCGATACTCATAGACGAACGGACCGGACTGTACGGATATTGTCACTAACAGGCTCAGTTGGGTGTCGGGGTGAGCTTCCTCATCGACGTCCATTTTGGTCAATAGCTGGTGGCCCGTCACGTATTGGCTTATACCTCTGACGTGCTAGTGGTTAAATCCACAACCATAGTATTGACGAGTCTTTAGAGTCCATTACTCAGCTTTCGGGCGAAACGCTGTAGAGGCCGTATGGAGATATGGCAGGGTCCAATCAGATACGTGCGGTATTGCACGGATCAAGATCGGACGGTTTGTACTAGTGGCCGTATAGTTATATGGCAGGGTTTGATCTGATACGTGCGGTATTGCACGGATCAGGATCGAACGGATTTTACTAGCCGGCTTTGGTTTAAGCCGGTACTAGTTTAGTACAGTGTAGATTTTGTCTCATTGCATCTGTATCCGGTCGGAATACAGATGCGGGTGTGTATGCACAGTGTCGGGGTTTTCCTGTAATTTATTACGGGACCAGTTTTCTGGAGTTTCCAGTTTGCATTCCGTTCCGGCCGGTTTTCCTTTGTTCTTTCCCGGCCGGACTTTTCTGATGGAGGGGGTAATTTGCAGTTTTGCAAATTACACTTTGTGGGGGGGTTTCTTGCATAAAGTTAGATTATGATAGATTTCATTTCTTTCATCCATCACTTGATTTATATGAGAAGTGAAAGGTTATGGAGTGCATAGTGTTTTAAGCATGGTTGATGTTTTCTTTGACCTTGGATGTGGTCACCTCTTGAATGCTCCTACACTCACCTCCCTTTGCCTTATGTTTTCATTCCTCCACCATTCTCATTCTCACTTGAAGAAAGTCTTTCATGGTTATGAAAAAAAAGAGAGTAGAAGAAAAAGAAAGAGAGAAAGAAAAAGAATGAGAGAGTTCATTTCATCTTCTTCTTGCTAGAAAATTGAAAGCACCAATTTTCTTTACCTCTTCCTCCATCCATCAATGGCAACTACATAAACTCCAAGAGACAAAGTTTCTACACTACTTCCTACAGCAAATCTTGAGCATGTCGAGTTGCCGGCTTCATGCTCGAGTTGCCTCGGTATTGAGGCGGGAGCCCGTAAAAGACGAAGGCGATGTGGTGCCCTTTCCGGCGAGGAGGCGACGATGTGGAGCCAAGCTTTTCCGCGGGAGATCGGGATGATGAAGAGAAGACCGGAGGACTCGGATCACTCGGTATACTTCTCACCCTATCTCTTGATTGCTAGCGTAGGTTAATGGTTAACGATCCGGGTTTTCTTTGTCCGCGGTAGCGCCGGTTTCCGAGTAAGGAAAAATTTTGATTCCGCAATTTGGCCTCGAGTAAGACTGCCGGGGCGCTGCCGTGGCGCAACATGTCCAACATTTTTGAGTGTGGGATTTTGGTTCATTTCATGTTGCAAAATCCCACAAGATCAATCTCCAAAGCTCGAAGTATCATTCCTCCACCAAATGGCAATTCCACAACCCCAAAGTGAGACTTGAGGACTACATATTCTACAGCGAACCTTGGGCACGTCGAGTAGCCGGCTTCGTGCCTGAGTTGCCTCGGCATTGAGGTGGGAGCCCGTAAAAGAAGTAGGCGATGTGGTGCACTTCCGGCGACGAGGAGGAGATGGGACATTCCGCAGGAGATCGGGACGATGATGAGAAGACCGGAGGACTTGGATCGTCGGTATATCTCTCTTTCCCATCTTATAGTTAGCTTAGACTAGTTAATGGTTTCGATCCGGGTGTTTAGTGCACGGTGGTGCCGGTTTGCTAAGTCCGCAAAATTTAAGTTTTCACCGCTTCCGCATTCCGGCGTCGGATTGACGGCCGGGGCGCCGCCGTGCACTTACAGTGGTATCAGAGCCTCCCCATTAACTTAGTCTAGCTTGGTTTAATGTGTTTGCATTTCCGATCGATAAAAAAGTTCCAAAACTGCATTTTACCTTCGCATCAGTTTCTGTTGAAAATTTTTGGTCTCTAAAAAATTTTTCAGGTTCTAAAATATTGATGTACTAGAAAATCTAAGAACTCTGTAAAATTTCGATGAAGTGATTCCACAGTCAGAGCGCGGAAGCGCCGCACAAACACCCATTCCGCCGCCCTTCCGCCGCGCACTGTAGACATCACTGCACCATTTTTTTCAGAGGCTTTCTGGGCTTAAAATATGGGTTTTGGAATATTAAAATTGGGCCCAGGTTTTCTGTGAGTGCTACAGTTTTGATTGGGGGCCCACTTGTTAATTTTTGGTCAATCGGAAAATTTTAAACACATTTTTCACAGTATTTACATTATATCTGCGACCGTGAATGTCACTCGATCGGTAAATCCTGTCTAACTGCTATAGCCCGGTTAGACGGATTTGCGAACGTGACTTTCACGTTGATGTTCTATGTATTTGCTGTGTTGTTGCGGATCGGTCGTAGGGATAGCCTGGATGCAATGCTAGTACAGTTGTGGTGGTATTATGTACATTTGATTTTGCGGGGCGAGCGTCCGACATGTGGACTGCCGTCACTGCCTGTTTGTATTATTATTTTGGGGCACGACCTGGTTGCGGTCGATGTACCCGTTGTATGTATATTTTACTTTCTGTACTAGGATTGCCCCGCGGAGGGGTGCACGGATAGCCGGGTTCTGGAGGGCAACAAGCCCGCATCTCATGGCATTAAGACGGAAGGAGCTTCACTCTAGGATTGGCGGGCTATTCGCCACAATCGTAGGGGGTACAGGTTGACCCAGGAGGGGTGCCCAAGTTACCGGATTCCGTGAAGTGCTGGGTGGTCCATTCACGGCGCTGAAGGGGGCTGCCTCGCTTCAGGTTTTGGCGGGTAACTTGCCGCGCCCGTAGGGGTCTAGGTTTTCATTGCACAGGCTATCCACACGACCAGGGGAACGTCGGGTTTCAGCGGCTCTGTGAAACCCGGGGATCCCAGATATCTGTATTGTTTCTGTGATGCTGTACATTTTCTGTGATGTTGCATTTCTATCACGCCTTGAGCGAATATAATATATTGGTATATATATTAGTAGATGTTGTATATGTTTTACATCCGCGCTAGTCCAGTCCCCGCTCTGTCGTTAGTTAGCTAACCTAACGGGTAATGACGGGACCCAGTGGCGAATGCGGATGGCATATACGTACATCAGTATATTTTCGTTCTTTTTGGTGTGATCAATTGATGGGACTGCGTTGATTCGGATCAATGCAAGTTAAAAACAAACCTAATCTGATGTTGTTGGAACACTTTTCAAAAAGCTGTTATTGCAAGGAATTTCACTTTTGTTTTGCATCGCGGTATTCATTTAGAATATCCTGCTCCTCAGTCGACGAGGCAAGGGCCGAGATCCCTTCACCGGGAGTGACCCCTTGGACAAAAAGTTTGCGTCAGGGCATTAACTTCACTATAGCCGATTACTTTTGCTTTGCACCGTGGTATTCAGTTGGAATATCCTGCACCCCATTCTACGGGGAAAGAGCCGAGATCCCTTCACCGGGAGTGACCTCTTTAGCGAAGGTTTTCGTCACTATATTTTTAAAAAAGCTATCTGTTCCTTCAACGATATCAAGTTCATTACGTTAAAGGTTTTCGCCAGAAACCATTCGTAGCCCTCCGTCGTTTCATATGGGTAGTCAATAGTATTCAAGCTGTGTTTGTTGGCCATAGTCAAGGCACAGTGTTTGGTAGCTGTTGGGTGTTCATATGCTGCATAGATAGATGCGTTGGTTTGGGACAGTCGTATAGCCTTGTTGGCCCTAGTCAAGGGCATGTACGGGTGGGTTCAAATCAACCTGGATAATGACGGGTAGAACTTGACATGTGACTTATGATTTGTTGGCCTTAGTCAAGGTCATAAGAGCATGGGGCAGAAATCACATCGGGAGTTTCAAAAGAACTGAAACTTGCCAGATATGCGCATACCTTCTGGAGTGTGATGACGTGAGCGGATTCCGTCACGTTGTCATGCGATGAGAGTTGGATCCCGATTCCCACTGATGAGTTAGTTTACTCCTCGGGTAACCCCGACTAATTCTTCTTTCAGGTTTGGAGGAGAATTTGAGGTACAGTGGGAGGATTCCAGATTAGATAAATTGGTGACCATTCTGATCTAGGTTAGAGTGCATGCTGAGTGTTTCTTTTCTCTCTCTCTTTGGCAGCGACCATTGACCCGACCCTAAGACTATGACTCAGTGACCAAGTTGACCGAACCTTTTTTAACACTGGCTTTTGGATTGTCAGAGTTGCAAACCTCATTGCCACTCCTACTTTTACCCTTTTCTCCAGGACACCCCGTATTACTACGAACGTCCACTTCCATTGGACAAAACCATCGTATGGTTAGATACGAACTCGAAAGAATTTATTCGAGGATGGTTTCCGGTTCTGGAGAAAACGGATAGGATTATTCAGTTGTCTTTTCCTTTTACCCTCTCTCAGGTTACGAGTACTCCTTGGTTTAGGGGTAGTACACCTATTACGCAAATTGGATTGTCTTCTTCCAAACCTTAGGCTAGTGCCGACCGGTAGGGAATGAAGAAAACCAATTAGCATAACGATGGTGTGCAGAAGGTATTAAGTTCAGACAAAGCAAGGGATTAGTAAGAGGGCAAAGTAAATTGCAACAGATATTCACAACCAAACCAAATATTTCGTTACCACTCCCACATCACCTTTGAATTTCTCCAGGACACTCCGTATCACTACGAAGATTCACAGTTTATTTGGATATTCCATCGTATGGTTATATACGAACTCGAAAGGAACTTGTTCCAGTTCGGGGATGGATTCTGGTTCAGGAGAAATAGGAATAAGATTTATTCAGGTGTCTTTTATCTTCACCTTCTCTCGCATTGCGAGTGCTCCTAGGATTAGGACAGTACACCCATTATGCTTATTGGATAGTCTTCTTCCAAACCATAGGCTGGTGCCGAACGGTAGGGAAGGAAGAAAACCATCTGGCGTAAAGGGTGTGCAGAAGGTAAAGACTAAAGACATATGAAGGGATTTGGAAAGGTGGCAAAGAACTATACGGTTACAGTCGTGAATCTGGAAGAGGCATTACTAGGAATACCGGGATACCCCATCGGAACATTTCAATGTTTCAGTTTCACTGTGTAATGTTAAAGGAAAACTGATTTCCCGATTAGATACTTACTCCAGGGTATGTATTTACCAGGTACGATTCTCACATCTGTATGGTTTTACAGATGATGAGTGGGAGTAAGTTATTGGGAATTGGGTGATTATCCTCATTATATCGGGATTCGTTGTAATCGGTGATATTTGAGGAAATCACCTGGGCTGTTTGCCGGTTGGCAAATATTTGGTTTTGAATATCCGCTGTTATGCACCAATTTCAAATTGATATATATGTACGTCTATTTTCATAGAGTGAGATATACCTTTATGAAATTATGTCTACGACATTTACCTATATCAGTGGATGGTTAGGTAAGGAGCATTAAACAGCGGTGTAATTCTTCTTAACCATAAGTACAGTTTTCAACCTACGACACACAGTGAATGAGTTATCAGACTCAAGGGACTTATACAGAGTATTGTATGTTGTCCAGGGTCCATCAGGACAGAGGGGTTGGTCCTCGTACTATATTCGGTTTACTTATAACTTCTCTAGTTTTTAGACAGGTGTTTCGCGGAAACACAGGGTCCGAATTTTGAGAAGTTGTAGGTATTTGAATAGAGTAGAGAACCAGGTGTAGCAAGTATCGGGATTCTTCAAAGAGATCGAAGATGTAGATACTTGTGTATGGTATTCAGTTGATAGTAATGATAAAGAGATCTTGCTTCTCTTTCAGGTTACTCATAATTAGAGGCATTCCTAAGTTGAGTAACGCTGATCGGCCTCCTTCCATTTAGTTCACATGCGCTGGAGACAGCTGCATGATTTGAATCTGGTTCAATTAAATCAGTGCCTCTGGTTCTATATTGGATATAGAACAGTTCATATCTTAACGATGTTAAGGTACGGGGAGTTGTCCGGTTTCTGCTTAAAACCAGACACTGGACAACTCAAGGCACGTTTCTGTAATGGCTGTTTGTGGGTTGACCCAGGCTATGACGAGGGTTGACTTTCTACCATCTGGATGAACAATAGCGATATTGTTCTAGACTCGCCACAGTTTTATTAAAAATGGATTTTTTCAGAAAACAGTAGTGGGAGTATGGTAGAACTGGAAGTGATTCCAGAACCACAAACGATTACTGAAGATTTGATAAGGAACCTAAAGATTCAATCTGGATTGACATTCCATTGGCCACTCCGCAGATAAGGTGGGTAACTTCAGGCACCCGAGAGGTACTACGGTAGCCTCAAGGACGGTGACAGGGAAGTTCTTGTTTACCCACAATTACCATTGCTGTTGTTCCAGGCTGCGAGACCCGGCGGGAGGATGAGTATAGCGTCGTTCTAAACTAGTTTTAGAAGTGCACGTCTATATGACTCTGCCAGAGGGTTGTCGTAGTCAGTGGGAGCAGCGGAAGCATTGGTGGACAGGTAGCTTATGTCTATTTATAGACTAAAGCAGATGTAGCGGAGATAGATCATCTGTTTCTGACGTGACAGTCATGTGTTTGACTTCATCAGAATAGGGGATGGATCTGTTGAGAAGGTAGTAGGGTGTGATGTCCTGGTATTTGGATGACATGCACAAAGTGTTGGAGTTAGTGCCCTCAGAGTCAATTATTGGATCACAGGCACGTGATTGCAATGATTGAGGGAGGACCTATCCCGGTAGGACAGTCTTACTCGAGATGATAGTATGCTATCTGGTTTATCTTTATCATCGCGTACTGCTTTAGGTGACCTGACATGTCGCTATTACACGTTGATAGAGCCCCTAGGATTCTTGCTTGACGACCAGCAGTATGATGGCGATCATATACGTGGGAGCTAGGGTCTATAAGCACATCCTTAAAAGGTCCCTAGTCGTGGGAGTTTCGAGACTGGGCATCGATACTCCATTAGTAGACTAGTGTATACAGTCGAGACCCCGACGAGGGGCGGTGGCCGGTCTCACAAGCCACTGGTGTCAGTTGGTTCACCTAAGATGTATACAGGTGCTCATTGGGTTATGAGTACACCGGACAGGACTCGCCGGGAACCTGCTAGTTGGTCTTGTACCAGATGTCAGATAGCAGTTCCCTGGTGACATGTGTACAGGTTAGTTCATCGACCTGAGATCGTCATTTGTCTCGTGTGAGTTCCCACTGTGCTTTGATTACTACCCTACCACGGCTCAAAGGAGTCGTGCAAACAGGTTTTAGTTGGGTACAGTCCCGAGCCACATGGAGGCAGTGAGCGGATCTGCAGGGGTTCGTCTCTCCCGGTATTGGGGGTGAGGTCGCGCTGTGTCTAGGAGAGCCATTACGCAAAGCCCTCGGCCGAGGCAGGAGATTTACTGGTAGGTATTCCAGTAGTATCTCAGGGCGTTCTGGGCTACGCTCCGACACGACTTGTACCGCTTTTGGGGGTCTGACTTTCACCAACCCCCTAGGCCCGCCATGCGATACTCATAGACGAACGGACCGGACTGTACGGATATTGTCACTGACAGGCTCAGTTGGGTGTCGGGGTGAGCTTCCTCATCGACGTCCCTTTTGGTCAATAGCTGGTGGCTCGTCACGTATTGGCTTATACCTCTGATGTGCCAGTGGTTAAATCCACAGCCATAGTATTGACGAGTCTTTAGAGTCCACCACACTTTCAGTTACTCAGCTTTCGGGCGAAACGCTGTAGAGGCCGTATGGAGATATGGCAAGGTCCGATCAGATACGTGTGGTATTGCACGGATCAGGATCGGACGGTTTGTACTAGTAGCCGTATAGGTATATGGCAGGGTTCGATCAGATACGTGCGGTATTGCACGGATCAGGATCGAACGGATTTTACTAGCCGGCTTTGGCTTAAGCCGGTCCTAGTCTAGTACAGTGTAGATTTTGTCTCATTGCATTTGTATCCGGTCGGAATACAGATGCGGGTGTGTATGCACAGTATCGGGGTTTTTCCTGTAATTTATTACGGGACCAGTTTTCTGGAGTTGCCAGTTTGCATTCCGTTCCGGCCGGTTTTCCTTTGTTCTTTCCCGGCCGGACTTTTCCGATGGAGGGGGTTATTTGCAGTTTTGCAAATAACTCTTTGTGGAGGGTTTTCTTGCATAAAGATCTATTATGATAGCTTTCTTTTCTTGCACCTTGACTTTGTTTAAATGTGATTTGAAAAGGGTATGGGTTTGATGTGAGATGAAGCATGCTTGCATGTTTCTTTGTCTAGGTTGTGGTCACCTCCTCTCTTGCTCCTACACTCACCTCCCTCTTGCTTTCAAATTATCCTTCCTCCACCATTCTCATTCTCACTTGAAGAGAAAGTCTTTCATGGTTATGAGAAAAGAGAGTAGAAGAAAAAGAAAGAGAGAAAGAAAAAGAATGAGAGAGTTCATTTCATCTTCTTCTTGCTAGAAAATTGAAAGCACCAATTTTCTTTACCTCTTCCTCCATCCATCAATGGCAACTACATAAACTCCAAGAGACAAAGTTTCTACACTACTTCCTACAGCAAATCTTGAGCATGTCGAGTTGCCGGCTTCATGCTCGAGTTGCCTCGGTATTGAGGCGGGAGCCCGTAAAAGACGAAGGCGATGTGGTGCCCTTTCCGGCGAGGAGGCGACGATGTGGAGCCAACCTTTTCCGCGGGAGATCGGGATGATGAAGAGAAGACCGGAGGACTCGGATCACTCGGTATACTCCTCACTCCATCTCTAGTTAGCTAGTATAGGTCAATGGTAAACGATCCGGGTAATTGTCCGCGGTAGCGCCGGTTTCCGAGTAAGGAAAATTTTTGATTCCGCATTTTGGCCTCCAGTAAGTCGGCCGGGGCGCTGCCGTGGCGCAACATGGTATCAGAGCCACGCCATTAACCTTACCTAGCTTCGTTTGATGTGTTTGCGTTTCCGATCGACCGAAATTTCCAAAAACCGTATTTTTATTGCATATCAGTTTCTGTCGAAATTTTTTGAAGTCCAAAAATTTTTCAGGTGGTTGCAGAATGATATGCAGGGAAATATAAGATATCTGGTAAAAATTGGTAGCCTAATTCACTGTTTTCACCGCGGAAGCGCGGCCAAAGCCTTGCTTTGGCCGCTCTTCCGCCGCGCTTTAACTTTTGCACTGTACCAAATTCTGCCAGATAGTCTTGTACATGAAAATGGGGTATTTGGAATATTAAAATTGGGCCCAAGTTTTCTGTGAGTGCTACAGTTTTGATTGGGGGCCCACTTGTTAATTTTTGGTCAATCGGAAAATTTTAAACACATTATTTCACAGTATTTACATTATATCTGCGACCGTGAATGTCACTCGATCGGTAAATCCGGTCTGACTGCTATAGCCCGGTTAGACGGATTTGCGAACGTGATTTTCACGTTGATGTTCTATGTTTATGCTGTGTTGTTGCGGATCGGTCGTGGGGGATAGCCTGGATGCAATGCTAGTACAGTTTTGGTGTATTATATACATTTGATATTGCGGGGCGAGCGTCCGACATGTGGACTGCCGTCACTGCCTGTTTGTATTATTCTTTTGGGGCACGACCTGGTTGCGGTCGATGTACCCGGTGTATGTATATTTTACTTTCTGTACTAGGGTTACCCTGCGGTGGGGTGCACGGATAGCCGGGTTCTGGAGGGCAACGGGCCCGCATCTCAGGGCATTGAGACGGAGGGGGCTTCAGTCCAGGATTGGCGGGCTATTCGCCGCACTCGTAGGGGGTACAGGTTGACCCAGGAGGGGTGCCCAAGTTACCGGATTCCGTGAAGTGCTGGGTGGTCCATTCACGGTACTGAAGGGGGCTGCCTCGCTTCAGGTTTTGGCGGGTGACTTGCCGCGCCCGTAGGGGTCTAGGATTTCATTGCACAGGCTATCCACACGACCAGGGGAACGTCGGGTTTCAGCAGCGGCTCTGTGAAACCCGGGGCTTCCAGATATCTGTATTGTTCTGTGATGCTGTACATTTCTGTAATGTTGCATTTTATTCACGCCTTGAGCGATATACTATATATTGGTATATATATTAGTAGATGTTGTATATGTTTTTCATCCGCGCTAGTACAGTCCCCGCTCTGCCGTTAGTTAGCTAACCTAACGGGTGATGACGGGACCCAGTGGCAAATGCGGATGGCATATACGTACGTCAGTATATTTTCGTTCTTTATGGTGTGATCAATTGATGGGACTGCATTGATTCGGATCAATGCAAGTTTAAACAAACCTATTCTGATGTTGTTGGAAATTTTTTTAAAAAGCTGTTATTGCAAGGACGTTCACTTTTGTTTTGCATCGTGGTATTCATTTGGAATATCCTGCTCCTCAGTCGACGAGGCAAGGGCCGAGATCCCTTCACCGGGAGTGACCCCTTGGACAGAAGTTTGCGTCAGGGCATTAACTTCACTATAGCCGATTACTTTTGCTTTGCATCGAGGTATTCAGTTGGAATATCCTGCACCTCATTCTACGGGGAAAGAGCCGAGATCCCTTCACCGGGAGTGACCTCTTTAGTAAAGGTTTTCGTCACTATATTTTCTAAAAAGTTATCCAGTTCCTTCAACGATATCAAGTTCATTACGTTAAAGGTTTTTCGCCAAAAACCATTCGTAGCCCTCCGTCATTTCAGATTAGTATTACTTAGTATTCGTGCTGCGTTTGTCGTGCATTGCCGTGGCGTAGTGTTCGGTAGCTATGTAATGTTTTTCTGTCACAAGGATAAGTGGATTGGTTAGGACAGTCGTACAGTTATGTTGGCATTGTCAAGGACTCGTACGGGTGGGTTTAATGCAATCAAGATAATGACGGGCTGAACTTGACTAGGACTCTTTGATATGTTGGCATTGTCAAGGTCACTTGGGTCCTAGGGGTAAAAACAGACATCGGGAGTTTCAAAAGAACTGAAACTTGCCAGGCATGCGCATACCTTCTGGAGTGTGGTGACTTGAGTGGATTTCGTCAAGTTATCATGCGATGATAGTTGGATCCCGATTTCCACTGATGAGTTGGTTTACTCCTCGGGTGATCCCCGTCTAATTCTTCTTTCAGGTTTGGAGGAGAATTTGAGATACAGTGGGAGGTTTCCAGATTAGACAAAGTGGTAACCATTCTGATCTAGGTTAGAGTGCACGCTGAGTGTTTCTTTTCTCTCTCTCTGGCAGCGACCATTGACCCGACCCTGGATTTTGACTCAGTGACCAAGTTGACCGAACCTTCTTAACACTGGCTTTTGGATTGTCAGAGTTGCAGACCTCATTGCCACTCCTACTTTTACCCTTTTCTCCAGGACACCCCGTATTACTACGAACGTCCACTTCCATTGGACAAAACCATCGTATGGTTAGATACGAACTCGAAGGACTTCGAGGATGGTTTCTGGTTCTGGAGAAAACGAATAGGACTATTCAGTTGTCTTTTCTTTTCACCTTCTCTCAGGTTGCGAGTACTCCTTGGTTTAGGAGTAGTACACCTATTACGCAAATTGGATAGTCTTCTTCCAAACCATAGGCTGGTGCCGACCGGTAGGGAATGAAGAAAACCAGTTAGCCTAAACGGTGTACAGAAGGTATTAAGTTAAGACAAAGCAAGGGATTAGTAAGAGGGCAAAGTAAATTGCGACTGATATTCACGACCAAACCAAGTATTTCTTCGCCAATCCTGAATCACCTTTGTATTTCTCCAGGACACTCCGTATCACTACGAAGATCCACAGTTTATTGGATACTCCATCGTATGGTTATATACGAACTCGAAAGGAACTAGTTCCAGTTCGGGGATGGATTCTGGTTCAGGAGAAATAGGAATAAAGTACATTCAGGTGTCTTTTATTTTCACCTTCTCTCGCGTTGCGAGTGCTCCTAGGATTAGGACAGTACACCCTTTATGCTTCTTGGATAGTCTTCTTCCAAACCATAGGCTGGTGCCGAACGGTAGGGAAGGAAGAAAACCATTTGGCCTAAAGGGGTGTATAGAAGGTAATGACTAAAGACACAGAAAGGGATTTAGAAAGATGGCAAAGAATTATACGGTTATAGTTGTGAATATGGATAATGGTAGAGGCATTACTAGGAATACCAGAATACCCCACAGAAACATTTTTAATGTTTCAGTTTTACTGTGTAATGTTAAAAGAAAACTGATTTCCCGATTAGTCACTTACTCCAGGGTATGTATTTACCAGGTTGGATTCTCACATTTGTATGGTTTTACAGATGATGAGTGGGAGTAAGTTATTGGGAATTGGGTGATCATCCTTATTATATCAGGATTCGTTGTAATCGGTGATATTTGAGGAAGTCACCTGGGTTGTTTGCCGGTCGGCAAATATTTGGTTATGAATATCCGCTGTTGTGCACCAATTTCAAATTGATATATCTGTACGTCTATTTTCATAGAGTGAGATATACCTTTTGATATTATGTCGATGACATTTACCTATATCAGTGGATGGTTAGGTAAGGAGCATTAAACAGCGGTGTAATTCTTCTTAACCATAAGTACAGTTTTTCAACCTACGACACACAGTGAAAGAGTTGTTAGACTCAGAGGACTTATACAGAGTATTGTATGTTGTCCAGTGTCCATTAGGACAGAGGGGTTGGTCCTCATACTATATTCTGTTTACTTTTAACTTCTCTAGTTCTTAGACATGTGCTTCGTGGAAACACAGGGTCTAAGTTTTTGAGGAGTTATAGGTATTTGAATAGAGTAGAGAACCAGGTATGGCAAGTATCGGGATTCTTCAAAGTGATCGAAGATGTAGATACTTGTGTATGGTATTCAGTTGATAGTAATGATAATGAGAACTTGCTTCTCTTTCAGGTTACTCATAATTGGAAGCATTCCTAAATTGAGTAACGCTGATCGGCCTCCTTCCATTTAGTTGACATGCACTGGAGACAGCTGCATGATTTGAATCTGGTTCAATTAAATCAGTGCCTCTGGTTCTATATTGGATATAGAACAGTTCATATCTTAACATTGTTAAGGTACGGGGAGTTGTCCGGCTTATGCTTAAAACCAGACTCCGGATAACTCAAGGCACGTTTCTGTAATGGCTGTTTGTGGGTTGACCCAGGCTATGACGAGGGTTGACTTTCTACCATCTGGCAGATCAATAGATATATTGTTCTAGACTCGCCACAGTTTTATTAAAAATGGATTTTTTCAAAAACAGAAGTGGGAGTATGGTAGAACTGGAAGTGATTCCAGAACCGCAAACGATTACTGAAGATTTGATAAGGAACCTAAAGATTCAATCTGATTTGACATTCCATTGGCCACTCCGCAGATAAGGTGGGTAACTTCAGGCACCCGAGAGGTACTTCGGTAGCCTCAAGGACGGTGGCAGGGAAGTTCTTGTTTACCCACACTTGCCATTGTTGTTGTTCCAGGCTGCGAGACCCGGCAGGAGGATGAGTATAGCGTCGTTCTAAACTAGCTTTAGAAGTGCACGTCTATATGACTCTGGCAGAGGGTTGTCGTAGTCAGTGGGAGCAGCGGAAGCATTGGTGGACTTTGTGCTTATGTCTATTTATAGACTAAAGCAGATATAGTGGAGTAAGATCATCTGTTTCTGATGTGACAGTCATGGGTTTGACGTCATCAGAATAGGGGATGGATCTGTTGAGAAGGTAGTAGGAAGTGATATTCCTATACTACGATCGGTTATACTTTGGTCGTCACACAGTGTTTTCTCCACAAGGGACTTGGACATTATATCAGACATACTGGTTACTAGATCTATGGTTTTAGATCTAGATTTGGGTGGTTTCCCAATCAGGGTACTTTGACAGCATTCTAAGAGTATTTAGAATGGACGACTCCTGGCACGGTAGTGTACCTGCAGGTAATGGAGTCACCCTCTCTAAAGGTGTCTTATAGACTAAAGGGGAGAGGGATACGCATGATTGACAGATCACTTGCTTAGGCAATTGAGTCAATCATAAGATGTCAAGTACCACACCAGATGTTGTTCTTACACTAGATGCAATAAGTTGATATTAATCCAATCCTGGAAAAACAGTAGGAAGCAGTTTTAGAACATAAGTGAATGTTCTAGGGATATGATAACGGCTGTCTCCTTTAGGAGACGGTTATCACTCCAGGCTTCCAAGGTGACATGGACGACAAGGAGGTTGTCAGAGTTATAGTTCTCCCTCTGACGAGGGGCAGTATTTTGGACAGGTGGTCCAAGGCAATACTGAGGGAGGCATGGCGCAGGATACTGATTAAGTTCAGTTAACGATACAGTCTAAGAAGTTTGGATTTGGAGTTCATTTATGAACTAGGTCCCATCAGACATCCAGACGTTCCAAGACAGGTATTGCTCATTTCGGGAGATGGTTTTCTCCGCGAACTTGAGATATAGAGAGACAAAGAAAGAAACATCATAGCGGATCCACTCACTGAGGCTATTCCTCGAACGCAATAGTTTCGCAAACGGGTTTTGTGAGACTGACTAGTAGAGGAGTTGGGTGTTCGGTATCACACGGGTTGTGAGTATGCGACATCGCAATAATTAGCCTTGAGTGCAAGTGGGAGATTGTTGGAGTTAGTGCCCTCAGAGTCAATTATTGGATCACAGGCACGTGATTGCAATGATTGAGGGAGGACCTATCCCGGTAGGACAGTCTTACTCGAGATGATAGTATGCTATCTGGTTTATCTTTATCATCGCGTACTGCTTTAGGTGACCTGACATGTCGCTATTACACGTTGATAGAGCCCCTAGGATTCTTGCTTGACGACCAGCAGTATGATGGCGATCATATACGTGGGAGCTGGGGTCTATAAGCACATCCTTAAAAGGTCCCTAGTCGTGGGAGTTTCGAGACTGGGCATCGATACTCCATTAGTAGACTAGTGTATACAGTCGAGACCCCGACGAGGGGCGGTGGCCGGTCTCACAAGCCACTGGTGTCAGTTGGTTCACCTAAGATGTATACAGGTGCTCATTGGGTTATGAGTACACCGGACAGGACTCGCCGGGAACCTGCTAGTTGGTCTTGTACCAGATGTCAGATAGCAGTTCCCTGGTGACATGTGTACAGGTTAGTTCATCGACCTGAGATCGTCATTTGTCTCGTGTGAGTTCCCACTGTGCTTTGATTACTACCCTACCACGGCTCAAAGGAGTCGTGCAAACAGGTTTTAGTTGGGTACAGTCCCGAGCCACATGGAGGCAGTGAGCGGATCTGCAGGGGTTCGTCTCTCCCGGTATTGGGGGTGAGGTCGCGCTGTGTCTAGGAGAGCCATTACGCAAAGCCCTCGGCCGAGGCAGGAGATTTACTGGTAGGTATTCCAGTAGTATCTCAGGGCGTTCAGGGCTACGCTCCGACACGACTTGTACCGCTTTTGGGGGTCTGACTTTCACCAACCCCCTAGGCCCGCCATGCGATACTCATAGACGAACGGACCGGACTGTACGGATATTGTCACTGACAGGCTCAGTTGGGTGTCGGGGTGAGCTTCCTCATCGACGTCCCTTTTGGTCAATAGCTGGTGGCTCGTCACGTATTGGCTTATACCTCTGACGTGCCAGTGGTTAAATCCACAGCCATAGTATTGACGAGTCTTTAGAGTCCACCACACTTTCAGTTACTCAGCTTTCGGGCGAAACGCTGTAGAGGCCGTATGGAGATATGGCAGGGTCCGATCAGATACGTGCGGTATTGCACGGATCAGGATCGGACGGTTTGTACTAGTAGCCGTATAGGTATATGGCAGGGTTCGATCAGATACGTGCGGTATTGCACGGATCAGGATCGAACGGATTTTACTAGCCGGCTTTGGCTTAAGCCGGTCCTAGTCTAGTACAGTGTAGATTTTGTCTCATTGCATTTGTATCCGGTCGGAATACAGATGCGGGTGTGTATGCACAGTATCGGGGTTTTTCCTGTAATTTATTACGGGACCAGTTTTCTGGAGTTGCCAGTTTGCATTCCGTTCCGGCCGGTTTTCCTTTGTTCTTTCCCGGCCGGACTTTTCCGATGGAGGGGGTTATTTGCAGTTTTGCAAATAACTCTTTGTGGAGGGTTTTCTTGCATAAAGATCTATTATGATAGCTTTCTTTTCTTGCACCTTGACTTTGTTTAAATGTGATTTGAAAAGGGTATGGGTTTGATGTGAGATGAAGCATGCTTGCATGTTTCTTTGTCTAGGTTGTGGTCACCTCCTCTCTTGCTCCTACACTCACCTCCCTCTTGCTTTCATATTATCCTTCCTCCACCATTCTCATTCTCACTTGAAGAGAAAGTCTTTCATGGTTATGAGAAAAGAGAGTAGAAGAAAAAGAAAGAGAGAAAGAAAAAGAATGAGAGAGTTCATTTCATCTTCTTCTTGCTAGAAAATTGAAAGCACCAATTTTCTTTACCTCTTCCTCCATCCATCAATGGCAACTACATAAACTCCAAGAGACAAAGTTTCTACACTACTTCCTACAGCAAATCTTGAGCATGTCGAGTTGCCGGCTTCATGCTCGAGTTGCCTCGGTATTGAGGCGGGAGCCCGTAAAAGACGAAGGCGATGTGGTGCCCTTTCCGGCGAGGAGGCGACGATGTGGAGCCAACCTTTTCCGCGGGAGATCGGGATGATGAAGAGAAGACCGGAGGACTCGGATCACTCGGTATACTCCTCACTCCATCTCTAGTTAGCTAGTATAGGTCAATGGTAAACGATCCGGGTAATTGTCCGCGGTAGCGCCGGTTTCCGAGTAAGGAAAATTTTTGATTCCGCATTTTGGCCTCCAGTAAGTCGGCCGGGGCGCTGCCGTGGCGCAACACAAAGTAGGAAAGGAAACTCCTATACTACGATCGGTTATACTTTGGTCGTCACACAGTGGTTTCTCCACAAAGGAAATGGATTTTATATCAGACATACTGGTTACTAGATCTATGGTCTTAGATCTAGATTTGGGTGGTTTCCCAATCAGGGTACTTGACAGCATTCTAAGAGTATTTAGGATGGACGACTCCCGGCACGGTAGTGTACCTGCAGGTAATGGAGTCACCCTCTCCAAAGGTGTCTTACAGACTAAAGAGGAGAGGGACGGGCATGATTGGCAGATCACTTGCTCAGGCAATTGAGTCAATCGTGAGATGTCAAGTACCACACCAGATGTTGTTCTTGCACTAGATGCAATAAGTTGACATTAATCCAATCCTGGAAAAACAGTCGGAAGCAGTTTTAGAACATAAGTGGATGTTCTAGGGAGATGATAACGACAGCCTCATTCAGGAGACAGTTATCATTCCAGGCTTCCAAGGTGACATGGACGACAAGGAGGTTGTCAGAGTTATAGTTTTCCTTCTGATGAGGGGCAGTATTTTGGACAGGTGGTCCAAGGCAATACTGAGGGAGGCATGGCGCAGGATACTGATTAAGTTCAGTTGACGATACAGTCTAAGAAGTTTGGATTTGGAGTTCATTTATGAGCTAGGTCCCATCAGACATCCAGACATATTCTGAGACAGGTATTGCTCTTTTTGGGAGATGGCTTTCTCCGCGAACTTGAGATATAGAGAGACATAGAAAGAAACAACTAAGCGGATCCACTCACTGAGGCTATTCCTCGAACGCAATAGTTTTGCAAACGAGCTTTGTGAGACTGACTAGTAGAGGAGTTGGGTGTTCGGTATCACACGGGCTGTGAGTATGCGACATCGCAATAATTAGCCTTGAGTGCAAGTGGGAGATTGTTGGAGATAGTGCCCTCAGAGTCAATTATTAGGTCACAGGTACGTGATTGTAATGATTGAGGGAGGACCTATCCCGGTAGGACAGTCTTACTCGAGATGATAGTATGCTATCTGGTTTACCTTTATCATCGTGTACTGCTTTAGGTGACCTGACACGTCGCTATTACACGTTGATAGAGCCCCTAGGATTCTTGCTTGACCACCAGCAGTATGAGGGCGATCATATAAGTGGGAGCTGGGGGTCTATAAGCTTATCCTTAAAAGGTCCCTAGTCGTGGGAGTTTCGAGACTGGGCATCGATACTCCATTAGTAGACTAGTGTATACAGTCGAGACCCCGACGAGGGGCGGTGGCCGGTCTCACAAGCCACTGGTGTCAGTTGGATCACCTAAGATGTATACAGGTGCTCATTGGGTTATGAGTACACCGGACAGGACTCGCCGGGAACATGCTAGTTGGTCATATACCAGACGTCAGATGGCAGTTCCCTGGTGACATGTGTGCAGGTTAGTTCATCGACCTGGGGATCGTCATTTTTCTCGTGTGAGTTCCCACTGTACTTTGATTACTACCCTACCACGGCTCAAAGGAGTCGTGCAAACAGGTTTTAGTTGGGTACAGTCCCGAGCCACATGGAGGCAGTGAGCGTATCTTCAGGGGTTCGTCTCTCCCGGTATTGGGGGTGAGGTGGTGCTGTGTCTAGGAGAGCCATTACACAAAGTCCTTGGCCAAGGCAAGGAGATTTACTGGTAGGTATTCCAGTAGTATCTCAGGGTGTTCTGGGCTACACTCCGACACGACTTGTACCGCTTTTGGGGGTCTGACTTTTACCAACCCCTAGGCCCGCCATGCGATACTCATAGACGAACGGACCGGACTGCACGGATATTGTCACTGACAGGCTCAGTAGGGATGTCAGGCTGAGTTCGCTCATAGACATCCCTTTTGGTCAATACCTGGTGGCCCGTTATGTATTGGCTTATACCTCTAACGTGCTAGTGGTTAAATCCACAACCAAGGTGTTGACGAGTCTTTAGAGTCTCCCACATTCAGTTACTCAGCTTTCGGGCGAAAGGTTGTAGAGGCCGTATGGAGATATGGCAAGGTCCGATCAGATACGTGCGGTATTGCACGGATCAGGATCGGACAGATTGTACTATAGGCCGTATGGATATATGGCAGGGTTCGATCAGATACGTGCGGTATTGCACGGATCAGGATCGAACGGATATTACTAGTCGGTTTTGGTATAAGCCGAATCCTAGTATAGTACAGTGGAGAGTTTGTCTCATTGCATTTGTATTTCAGTCGAAATACAAATGCGGGTGTGTATGCACAGTATTGGGGTTTTTCCTGTAATTTATTACGGGACCAGTTTTCTGGAGTTACCAGTTTGCTTTCCGTTTCGGCCAATTTCCTTTGTTCCGTTCATTGGCCGAAGATTGGTGGAGGAGGGTTTATTTGCATTGTTGCAAATAAGCAATTGTGGAGGGGGTCTTTGCATCTTAGTTTTATCATGATGGTTTTCATGATGAGCACCATCACTTGACTTTCCTTTTTTTATGATTGCTTGACTTTGGATGTCATCATGGTTGTTGATGATGATGAGGGGTGAGGTTGGTGGAGTGTAGTTTTGTTTTTGAGTGATCATTTCCTTTTGCATGATAGACTTCTCTCTTTCTCCCTTGTATTATTGGATAGCCTCTCATTTTTCTCACTCTCCATTCATTCTTCCCCTCACTATGATGGCCGGCCCAAGCATGAAGGGGGCTGTCCAACATTTTTGAGTGTGGGATTTTGGTTCATTTCATGTTGCAAAATCCCACAAGATCAATCTCCAAAGCTCGAAGTATCATTCCTCCACCAAATGGCAATTCCACAACCCCAAAGTGAGACTTGAGGACTACATATTCTACAGCGAACCTTGGGCACGTCGAGTAGCCGGCTTCGTGCCCGAGTTGCCTCGGCATTGAGGTGGGAGCCCGTAAAAGAAGTAGGCGATGTGGTGCACTTCCGGCGACGAGGAGGAGACGGGACATTCCGCAGGGGATCGGGACGATGATGAGAAGACCGGAGGACTTGGATCGTCGGTATATCTCTCTTTCCCATCTTATAGTTAGCTTAGACTAGTTAATGGTTTCAATCCGGGTGTTTAGTGCGCGGTGGTGCCGGTTTGCTAAGTCCGCAAAATTTAAGTTTTCACCGCTTCCGCATTCCGGCGTCGGATTGACGGCCGGGGCGCCGCCGTGCACTTACAGACGACATTAGAGAAAAGTGAAGTAAGAGGTTCGTACCAGATCTAGATGAGATGACGTTCCACTCCGCCGACATCAGAGATGCGATGCGCATGCCGAGGCAGAGTACTGGATATACCTTCCAGAAGGAGTCGCGATGGGTATGCAGCCGTTACAGAGCAAGATGCAGATATAGGAAAGGACAATGACTTCCGGACAGTTGGCAGAGACGAGACATGGAAGAGACCGTGAGCAGGATTCCTTCCAGGACACTGCTGCAATGATACTTGCACCCAGGATCAGATGTGTCACGTACATTCAGAGAGCCAGAGGCCGACGCCAGTGATATGCTGTCTTACGAGTGGTCGCGATGATTGACCAAGAGATGACCAGAGAAGTGCCAGAACGAAATCGTCCCCGTTAGCACACCTGACAGGGCCGATGAGCCGATGGACCGAAAGATTGGTAATTCACAGTGAAGTCCTTGACCCAGGAGTGGTCATGGTTACGCACACCAGCAGGACAGAGTTCATGATCATCGACGAGACGTCCCACTAGTGACCGCGACAGTTGGCCGAGATTCTTAGAGAATGCACTTGAGCGGTACTGTTCCGCCATTATTGATTACGATGTTTTGGGTGATTTATTCGTATGATTTGATTTTGATGATTGAGGATTTACGATCTTTGCACAGTGTTGCACTTGATATCGTTTTCGTTCTTTAGTTTCACATGTTTGTGATTTTACGGTTTTAAACAGTTGAGTTGGTTTTGTGCGTATGCATGCACACCATTTCGTTCCTGCACTCGGTATAGTTTATATATGCTTGCAGTGCAGTGATACGCCTTTTGTGCACTTAGATGCACTGGACTACGATTTTGATTGTGATACTCGATATTTGTTTTGTGCACCTTGTGCACCTGATTGGATTTTGCGCATGTTCGACGCTTGATATTGGATTTCATGATTTCGTGCACGATGGATGCACCTGATTTGGATTTTCGCGCATGTTGGGCACATGTTTTGAAGGGTGATTTTGGTGCGCACCAGATGCACTAAATCGAGATTTTTTTTTCGTGCATGTCAGATGCACCTGATTTTGCTGTCAGGCATACATGTTGCCTACAACAGATGTTTCGTGCACACCCGATGCACTTAAATGTTGTTTCTGTGCGCATGTATGGCACATTGATGGATTTTGATTTCCGTGCGCACCAGACGCACGTAGTATTCATGTGCATATCTTGGGATTGATTTCTTATAGAGCAGTACGTTTTTATGATATTGCTATGTGTTTTCGTACTGAGCGGGACTAGTCAGAGGACAGTACCTGAATATATTCTGCATGCATTTCCTTCAGATACTTACAGATATAGATTCGATATTTACATGTATAGTTTCGAGTTATATCATATTGGTTTTGCTTTGGATTTGGCATTGATGTCTTCTCCATGACTTCGATGATTGCGGGATGCTTGACGGAGTTTTGATGTGAGTTATATGCTCATTCTTCAAGCGCATGCGCTGCGCTACGATTTGTTTTAAGTATTTACAATTTCGGAGTCCCGACGACTTGATGGTTTTTCTTAGATGTTTTAGTAATTGGGGGAGTTTGAATTTAAATTCGGGGACCGAATTTCTTTAAGGGGGAAGATTGTAACGCTTTGAAAATCGTTTCGGTGAAATTTCGAAAAATCGGTAAAATAAGGGGGTTTTCTGTAAAAAGTCAAAATACAAATATCTTATTATAAAAATTAAATATACATATTCTAGCTATGTAATTGCTATTATTTGGTGTTTATTGAGCCGCTGGTGAAATTTCAAATTTTCTGAAAAAAATATTATTTTATTATTATTTTATGCCGTCACTAATACAATTAATTAGGGAAAATTACAAATTGGAATGAGTTGAATCAAATTTTGTGCATCATAAAACATTAAATAAAATTTTATCATGTGGTTTTTGAAATAAAATTGTTTGCCAAAACGGTTTAGATAATATTGAAGAAAAAGGCTTATTTTGTGAAAATAAAAGGGTTTTGGTGCATATTGTATTGGTGTTTGGTGTTCATTGCTCCACACACACACCCTCTCATCCTCACCCACTCACATGGCCGGCCCCACCACCACATTCCAGCAGCCCTCTCTTTTGAAAAAAAAAATAGCAGAAGAAAAGAAATAAGAATGAATAGATTAATTGATGAGGTATGGTATTTAACATAAAGTGGACTTTGTTGACTTCAACCCACACCCCAACCTCATTCTCTCTCTCTCTCTTCCTCCCCTCAATTTTGGCCGAACCCCTCCCATCCTCACTGCAGTAACAGCCCCCCCTTTCTCTTCTCATTTCACCTCAAAATTTCTTCATATTATGCCCAAAAATCAACACAAGAAATCCCACAAAATCCAAATCCAAGCCCTACCCATTTTTCCTTAGCCTATCTAGCATGGATCTTGGTGAAAAGTTTGCATTTTGGAGACAAGTTTCATGTTGATCTCAAGATGGTTATGAGGTATAAATCTTGTTCTTTTTTTGAGTTGTTTGTTATTACTTCAAATTATGTTAATGAAAGGTTTAGTTTAGATTTTAAATTTAGAGTCCAAATTCAAGATTAGGGTTTATGAAATTGAAGTGGGGTTTTGTTTTGGAGTTGAATGGTGATCAATTGTGCATGGTTATGTGATGTATTTTTGTATCTTAGGGCATGCAAAATGTAATCTTGTTACTTAGTGCTAATTGTAACATTAAAATATCCAATTTAGCTTTATTTAAGCAAACTAGTTTTTAGCTTTTGGTTCCAAATGGGTGATTTAAAATCTAATTAAGGTTTTGATGACTTTATTAACATTTTAATTTGTTTTTTAGCAATTTAGATCATGCAAAACCAAGCTTAATTGATGAATTGTGAATTTTGCTATAAAAGGTGTTAAAAATTGATATTTTTGCAAACTAGGATTTTGGAAATGAGGCAAATTTATGAGAATAAATTATAGAAATGGTTTATATGACATAGTTATGATATTTAGTGGATATTGTGGTCGCTAAATTTATTTAAACATCATGTTTTGTACAAAAACGGCGAATTGTGCTTGCTAGATTTTCGGAAAAATGACTTTTTAAGTGAAATTGGCGTTTTTGTGAGTTTTAACCTAGTTTTTATTCAAATTAGTGTTCGTGAATGTGCAAATGAGTGTGATTGGATTTTCTCGATGGTTTGACGTTCGTACATCGACATCGAGGGTTGGTTTGACTATTCCTGCATGCGTGGGCGATAGGTTTGGACCTATGCGTGATACGCGTGCCGATTTGATTTTCGTATGCCGTTTCGATTTCGAATTTAGTTTTAATGCGATATGGTACGTTATGATATGTAGGTACCCCCATGTGGACTTCGAGACGACAAGCAAGCGCATGGCGACGTCGGCACCGGCTAGCGAGGACCAAGTGAGTAGGTTTATATCTACGGGGAGAAGTCGGGTGGATGGCGTATAGCACCCCCGCAGTCCGTGGTGGTGTATACGGATGCGTATACACACCAACAATTATTATATGTTATTTGGGATTAATAACGATGCTTAGGATGGATATTGGTGTGTTGGATTACTTTAGTGTTGCGAACCCTAGGGTAGTGTTACACACACACATACACACATACATACTTGCATACATTCCTATTGATATGTGCTCATGGGATTCTTTATAGTTATGTGTTCATATGGGTATGGGACTATGTGTTCACGTACGGATTGAGGATGATACTTGGGATTGAGTTGAGTCGATGAGATTTGATTTGAGGCCGTGAGATCGGTGATATAGCAGGGTTCGTATCTTAGATACGACATGACGTTGTAGCGGGTCCTTGACGTAGTGTTTCACACACGTCCATGCATACGTAGGCGGTATCAGTATGGTACTAGACGTAGATCAGTACCCCGATGATGATATTTGATAAAGAGGATACCAGGTGAATAGTACGATGAATGTGATATTGAACCGTACCCAGATTGGGATGCCGTACGACGGATTTACGTACGAGCTATATTGATGATTGATCCGCACTCTTGACTTGGGATGCCTGATTATAGATATGGTATCGGATATGATATTATTGAGGCGGGATCACCGACTATACATATACAGGTATGTATATGTATCGACTCAGATGATAGGCGGTTTCCTTACCTGTAGTTCAGCTTGTTAGTTCAGCCGTATAGTTTAGTGTAGTTGTTAGATTAGATTAGACTTCTTACCTATTTCAAAAACTAACGAATCGTGGGCATTTTTAAAGACAGCTCAAAGGAATCTACGGATATTTTAAAAACGACGTATCTTTTCATAAAAACACCGTAGCCCCTATTTTCAAAACCCCATGATTCGTGTTATTTCAAAAGGCACCATTTGTAGGACTTATATTAGATTATTGCAGATTAGTTATCGTTGTGTCTAGTATTCAGCTCCCGCACATTATTGTTGTTCGCTCTGCCTCGCATATTTATTTTGCTGCATATTCCATTATTGATATCATGTTGTAAGGACACCAGCACCATTACCGATGATGCGTATGTACCACGTACACCTACTTGCCGGCTCACACACATCTTCATCGGTAATTGCCATGTCACGTACACTTTAGAGAATATAATTGCTTGACTTAGATTGTTAGCTAGTAGTGTTGACATGATATTAGTGTACTTCCCTTATATGTCATATTAGACATTGTAGTTATTACCTACCACTTCATGCATACTGTTATTCAGTTGTTCATGCCTAGTTCATTATCATTGACATATGCACTTGTGATGATTTCTTGAGATTTATGATATTTCTGGATTTCGGGGAAAGCCGCAAAATTTACAACTTATGATCTTTTAAAATATAAAATGTTGCGGTTTTCTAGTGATGTAAAGTGTCGTCCACCATGAGTTTGCTGTGGTTTTGGAGATCCGTGTCGAGGAGTGGAGGAACCGTCACGGGTACATGGTGGGCCCGGTATGGTACCCCGGGGCAAGAGGAATGTGGTGTTGATGTTGAGCCTGGCTGGGGAGCACTACCTACCGGTGATATTACCCGACGCGTCGGATATCCGGAGGATACCGTCGTGGTCTTGAGATGGATGGTAGGGGCCGGTCTGGACTGACGGCGCCCTAGATATTGAGATTGAGACATTGATATTTCGAGACAGTGAGATTTATGTTTTGTGTCGATGCTAGACACTGTTGATACTGATTTCATTTATGATACCTCAGTTTAAAAATACGAAGGAAATCTCACTAATTTATGAAAACAGTTTCTTCATTTACATGTATTCTGTTTCATGCATGCATACCTCATTCATATGATATATTGCTACCTGAGGCACCGAGACGGGCACATGAAATTATACTCGGGTTAGATATTACCCTAGCCATTGTTATAGGCTGCCTGTTATACTTATTTTTGAGGATATATTATGATCATTGACCTAGGTTGCGTTATTTATGCGATTTCTGTGCGTAGATGTTTTTCTATTCACGAGTTGGCAACTCACCCCCGTTGTGCCCCAGTTTCTTGCAGGTTTGCCGTACAGGTTTCATTACGGCTTTGCGGGCTCAGTTTCATTCGGGTGACTTGCTAGAAGGTGGGTTTTTTCTTGTATCGTACCCATCATATTATCTTGTATATCATTATTCTGTTGTATCTAGAAGTTCCATCAACCAAACATGTATCTATTGAGATAGAGACCAGTGTTGTTTATTCTTTCGACCTTAGAGTCGCTCGTTATATTTCTGGTGGTTTTGAGTTCCCTTTTGAGTTTTTGATCCTCGCCGTTGGCGTTATATATTATATTGCTTGTGTGGTTGTGACCATCGATTGACGAAGAGCTAGCTCCCGCTTGGGGATGCCTTTTTCTTGATTTCGTAAACTATTCATGTTGTATCCCATTTGGGGGCCAGTATTTACAAAGGAGACTCTGCCGAAATTTTCAGTAAATTTTTGATGTTTTTAGAAACCCGCATAATTCGGCTTATGCTATTAAAACTACTTGATTTAAATTGGTTTTTCCTACTCTCTACTACTCTTCTTGGTTTGGATTTCTGGGTTTTCGGTTTACTTAGATTACGTACGTCTCGAGACGTTCGTAGTTTAAGTGCCGGTCATGTTCCGTACTTTCGGGTCGTGACAGTAGCATAGGAATATCATTTCCTATCAGAAGAATGTCATCTACGTACAATACGAGGAATGTGACAGCTCTTCCTACATCCTTCTTATAAACACAAGGTTCATCTGGATTTTTGATGAAATCAAACTCTTTGATGTCATCATCGAAACAGATGTTCCAACTCCGTGATGCCTGCTTTAACCCGCATATGGATTTAAGCAATTTACATGCTTTCCCGCTGCTCCCACTGTCAATGAAGCCCTCTGGCTGATCCATATAAACGCATTCTTCTAAATTTCCATTCAGAAATGCGGTTTTAACGTCCATCTGCCAGATTTCATAGTCGTAGTGAGCAGCAATAGCAAGTAGGATCCGAATGGATTTAAGCATGGCTAAGGGAGAAAATGTCTCGCCATAGTCCAAACCTGGTCTTTGACGAAAACCCTTCGCCACAAGTCTTGCCTTATAGGTCTCCACCTGCCCATCTACACCAATCTTTCTTTTAAAGATCCATTTGCACCCCACAGGTTTCACCCCAGGGGGTACAACGTCCAAAGTCCACACTTTGTTGGTATACATAGACTCCATTTCGGATCTCATGGCATCCAGCCATTTCACAGAGTCTTTACTCGTGATAGCTTGCTGAAAACTGGTAGGATCATCATCATCCATGATGCAATCTTCTCCGTTACCATCAATGAGGAAACCATAGTACCTCTCCGGTGGGCAAGAAGTCCTACCAGACCTACGGATTGGCCGAGGTTCTTCAGTTTCTGTTGCAACAGCTGGTTCAACCAAATCGTCATTTGTAGTTTGTGTCTCTAGAACCACTTCTAGATCTACCACCTCGCCATTATCTTTATCTGTGAAAAACTCTTTTTCCAAGAATGTGGCATACTGAGAAACAAACACTTTTTGTTCCTCTTTGTGGTAGAATAGATATCCATAAGAATTCTTTGGATATCCCACAAAGTTACATAAGACTGACCGTGTCTCGAGTTTGTACGGATTCTGCTTTTTAACATAGGCCGGGCAACCCCAAATCTTAATTCTCTTAAGAGATGGTCTCTTCCCATGCCATATCTCATATGGTGTGGTAGACACGGCTTTGGTTGGAACCCTATTTAGTAGAAACGCTGCAGTCTCCAATGCATGCCCCCAAAACGAGACGGGTAACTCAGCGTCACTCATCATGGACCGGACCATATCTAATAGGGTCCTATTCCGTCGTTCTGACACACCGTTGTGCTGTGGTGTGTAAGGAGGAGTGAGCTGAGAGAGAATCCCATTCTCTTTTAGGAAGTGTCATACTTCTGTACTGAGATACTCACCACCTCGATCTGATCGAAGCATCTTGATACTCAAGCCGGTTTGTTTTTCTACTTCTTGTTTATATGCAATGAATTTCTCGAAAGCTTCGGACTTGTGCTTTAATAAAAATACATGACCGAATCTTGAGAAATCGTCAGTGAACGTAATGAAGTATGAAAAACCGCCTCTAGCCTGTGTAGACATTGGCCCACATACATCACTATGTATGAGGCCCAGGAGCTGAGTAGCTCTTTCTCCGTGTCCGGTAAACGGAGTTTTGGTCATTTTACCCTTGATACAAGACTGGCAAGTCGCATAAGATTTATATTCAAAAGAGTTTAAATATCCATCTTTGTGTAACTTGTTTAGTCTTGTTTCGTTAATATGACCAAGTCTACAGTGCCAAAGAAAAGCTTCATTTAATTCTGAAAATTTTCTTTTATTAGTGTGTTGTATACTGAAAACTGTGTGTTGATTTAGGACATATATTCCGTTGTTTAGTGTACCATACCCAACCAACTTTTGATTCAGGTTAATGTTCATAACATTGTTCTGCAATACAAAATTATACCCTTCATTGTCCAACAAAGAAACGGATATTATATTACATAGCATACTTGGTACAAAATAAGATGGATTTAAAACCAAAATACATCCAGATGGCAACCCTAAGTGATACTCTCCCACTGCGACTGTATGTACATTGGAACCATTTCCAACGCGGAGAGTATGGTCACCTGTCCTCAAAACCTTCCTATTTCTCAGCCCCTGCATAGAATTGCAAATGTGAGAACCTGAACCGGTATCCAATACCCAGGAAGCAGAGTTTATAGAAAAACAGTTTTCAGTCACAAACGCACCTGAAGCAGAAGCATCACCATGCTTCTTCTTGAGACTTAAGTACTCCGTGCAATTGCGCTTCCAATGTCCTGTCTTGTGGCAATGAAAACATTCGCCCTTCCCCGAGTCTCCAGCCTTGGACTTTCCCTTTCCCTTCCCCTTTTTAACTCCGCCCTTAGGATTAGTGGGTTTCTTCTTTTTCTTTCCCTTGGCCTTGGCTTTCGGGCGAGAAGATGAAGACTGTCCAATAGTCATAACGGGAGTTTTTGCTAACTTCATAGTGCTCTCTGCACTCCTTAACATGTTAAGGAGTTCAGGGAGGTCCTTCTCCATGCCATGCATGTTGAAGTTCACTATGAACTGAGCAAAGGTGGAGGGGAGGGACTGCAGAATAATATCTATATATTGTTCATTGTCCATCGTCCATCCAAGGTCCTCAAGCTCTTCTATAAGAGCTATCATCTTCAAAACATGGTCTCCTACTAGTGTGCTAGGGGCCATTCGCATCTGAAACAATTTCCTCGATGCTTCGTATCGTAATACGCGGGATTGCTCCCCATACAACTTCTTTGTATGGAGCAATATGCCGTGAATGTCTATGTCCTCGTGCTGCTTTTGATGTGTGTTGTCGATTGATGCAAGCGCGAGGCATTTGGCCATGGCACAGTCAGCGTCCCATGTCTTGCGGACTTCAATGTCCGCAACTGAGGATTTTGGACCAGGGACGGGTGGGGCTGAAGCCGTGAGGACATATGATGCTTTATCATAAGTCAAGGCGATTTTTAGATTCCTCAGCCAGTCTTTATAGTTGGTCCCATTCAGTTTGTTTTTATCTAGTAAAAGCTTGAGTCCAGTCATGGGTATCTGCCATTAAGAGAGAGAAAAGAATACACTCAGCGAAAGCTCTTTCATAGATTAGTTTGGTTATTATCCTGTCTAATCGATGTTTCCCACTGCTTTTATCGAGTTTTTCTATCAAACCTTAAAAAGAAAAACTAGCCACGATTAATTACAGTCTACAACTTCGCTAACCGTTCAGCCAGGCCAGTGTCGGTACTTGAGGGAGGTTCCCCATGCTTTCGCACGGACCTAATTAGAGTAAACCTCGTTTTCCCAGAGGCGGAGCCCCGTTAACACCTTTCTAGACACCTAATGAGTTAGCTAATTGTAAACTGTAAAACTCTCCTAGGAGAAACTATTGCCCACAGTGGGATCGGAATCCAACCATCATATGGAAGGTATGCAATCTCATTGCAAATTTCAACTATTGAAATTCCCGATGTGGTTTTTACCCCTAGCACTTATGACCTTAACTAAGGTCAACAAATCATAAGTACCAGTCAAGTTCTACCCGTCATTTCTTGATTAAATAGACCAACTCATATGACCCTTAACTAAGGTCAACAAAGTCATAAGAATTTCCTAATTAATCTGCATCATATGCAATGTAGGAAGACATCACTTAGCTACCGTACACTACGCCTTAACTATAGTCAACAAACGTAGCACGAAAACTAAGTGCTCTACTTCCTAAAATGACAGAGGGTTGCGGATGATTTTTAAGAAAATCTTTAACGCTTTGAACTTGATATCGTTGTAGAATTAAATGGTTTTCAAAAGGAGGGGCTTAAGCTCCGCAGTTTTGAAATATAGCTTTTTCATAAATAGCCGAGTAGTTTTCAAATCTGATTCTACAACATCTTTTAGGTTTATTTTCTTTACATTAATCACATTAATGTAATCCCATCATTTAAGTCCTTAAGCCAATCACAGAAAAAGAAACGAAAATAACACGTACGCTTATGCTATCCGCATTCGCCGCAATGTTCCGTTATGCACCGTTAGGTTACTTAACTAACGGCATACCGGGACGGGACTAGCGCGGGTGTAAAATATAAGCAACGTCTACTATATATCATATATATAATGTCATTCGTCTCAGATATCACAGAACACAGGCAGCAGAAATATAGATATAACGTGGGATATACTAGGACGTCCGTATTTAGTATTTAGCCAGAATAGAAAATACGGATTCCACAGTCGCGATGAATAGCTAAGCCCACACCCTGGACCCCTACGAGAGCGGCAAGTGACCCTGCCAATTCTGGAGTTTAGGAGACCCGGTCTCGACTCCTCGAGATGGCCTCCCTCTGAACCCCAGAACCCGGTCACTTGTGCTCCCCACCTTGGGTCAATCCTAATGCGGAAAAGTAAATAATATACAACACTGGTAACACAACCTCAACCCGGAAGTGCCCCAAATAAAAGAATATTACATTACATTTTAATTTACATGAATGAAAATATAAAACTCTCATCTCACATAAATAAACCCCCGGCTATTCAATCGCGACAATCCTGCACATCATATCTCAGCAACACATAATATCACATAGCATCAACGTAAGTAAGTATGCATACCCCAATTGTCGTTGACGTATAGCAACGAAACCGGCGATATCGAACATACTACACTTACGGTCACAGAAAAGAAAGTGTCAAACTACAATATTTGGAATCCAGACTCTCTTTAGACATCATAAATGCGAAATATCACATATTTCGTATTTCATGCCTAAACTATATGAATTCCACATATTGTATCACATTCGAGATAAACAAACAGTATTAAAGTTTTCGAACGAACGATCAAGTACCCAAGATTCACTAAAGCTCAACACTTGAGCAGGGTTCAAAAAATCCGAAGTGTGACACAGTAGTAGCGGTTCAGCCGTAGAAGGGTCAAGCCAACGCCTCACATGTGGCACGCCGTACTGCCCCAAACCCTAAGGTTCAAAGGGCAGTTCAAGACGGTCACATAATCGAGTTAAGGTTTGTTGTCTTCTAGAGGGACCACCATAAAAAGACTTGCACGTATCTCCAAAGCATTTAAACCCCGTGAATAGTGAGTAAATGATACTCGTTCAAACACTTCAACACTTTCTAATTTACCCGGAAAAGCTACGAAATGAAAATACCGATCAAAATTACGCGTCCAAAACCATCTCCAGAAAATACAGTACTATATTCAGATTAAACATACCTAAAACAGTATACTAGCAGAACTAGGAATTATGGTGCAATTTTTATAGCAAGATGCCACTGTACGGCCGCGGATCCGCGGCCTAAGCAAGGAATTGCCGCGGTTCCGCGGCCATATGAACAGTTCACTTGATCGTATTTCACCATTATTCTTAGTTTTCCCTGCTATATTTTTTAAGTATTTTTAATTATGAAAATTGTCAGATTTTAAAATTTGTCCAGAGAGGGTCCAAAAAATCGTATTTTTTGTCCGATCGGGATTTTTTACTTCGTAAAAGCGTTGCCTAATGTTCTAGGTCGGCTCTGATACCAATGTTAGGATTGTCTAGCACCCTATAATGAGTTTTGAAGCATCACATGTCTCAAAGTATGTATTTTGATGGTGCTAAACAAACACGCAAAGGAATCGATCCTAGAAATTAGGGTTACTAATCTTTAAGCTAATAAAAATTAGGGTTTCGAGACTACAACCTTTGTAGCTCCCTTTTTCTTGACTCCTTGGTCTCTTGGGTGTTGGAAGAAGGTCCTCTAGTAGTCCTCTCACGTCCATGACGATCCACCACGGAGGTCCTCGTCCAAGCTCGCAACTTTGAAAAACCAAAGAGAACACTCTAATCAAGTTGGCTAAACTTGAGTAGAATGATGTTGTGGCTAAGGTTCTCACTTCAAAAACCTTTCTTTATGTGTGTATTACTCACTAGAAAAAACTAGAGAGCAAGAGGAAGAAGGAGGATGAAGATGGAGGCTTTCTTTTAACAAGGGTTAATATGATAACCATAGAGAAAGAAATGAAATATATCTTTATATATTTTATTTCTTCTCATGACCAACCATGGTTAAGTGATGGAGACATAATTTAACTTGAGTTATAAAACATAAAGAGAAGGATAACACATGGTTAAAGGTAGGTGAGCAAGGTTAGGTTAAATGAAGAGTGTAGAAACTAGCATGAATTATCCTTTTCTTTACAATTTTGTTTTAAACATAAAAACTAATAATAATCCATCCATTAACTCATGGTGTGAGTCTTATATTGCCACCATTTCCATGTGCTAACAACCATGATAGATGGGTGTATGTATGTATGCATGTATGCACATCCACATGTGCATGAAACTAGAATGAAAGAAAGAAACACATGCATGCATGCATACATCCATCAAATACTAGAAAGGTTTCAAGTGAGAAAACTAATGGTTAGATGATAAATCAACACTTGATTTATCAATCCGGTCATATCTCATATGACCCTACCAAAAGCAGGCAACCCGATCAATGTTCGGTATCATATACGCACATTTTAATCGGGTGCATGCGCATATCGCATACGCGCACCACAACGTTTCGCCTGGACTGGGTAACTCCTTTGTGGGACTCTAAGACTCGTCAATACGCCGGCAGAGGGTGATGATCATATCAGGTACCCCCAAACCGCAAGCGGTCAGCTAAACGTAACGGCCACCCGGGTATTGAGCGATCAGAAGAAAATAAGCGAACCTGCTACAACTCCCGTCGAGCCAACCGGCAACACTACCGTACAGTCCGGTCTCTTCGTCAGATATGCCGCATATCGAGCCTAGGGATGGTAACGTTGACCCTAAATAACTCAATAAGTCATGCCGGTGAATGGTCTATAACAGATCGAGAAACTACTGATAACACTTATCAGCAATTCTCAGCAGCCCTGGCCAGGGACTTACTGATATAACCAGTCGGGCACAGTACAGCATCAACTCCCAATACCGGGAGAGACGAAACCCCTCCTATCGCTCATTTCCTTCGTGTGTCTCGGGACTGTACCCAACGGCCACCTGTTTGCATGACTCAGTAGAGCCGTGGTAGGGTGGCAATCAAAGTACAGTGGGAGAACACACAAGACTCCATGATGATCTCGGGTCTACAGACTAACCTGTACCAGTGTCACCTGAGAACTGCTATCTGACGATAGATATAATTGCATATAGGAGTTCTCGGTGAGTCCATCCAGTGTACCCAGTCAGCACTGAGCACCCGTATATGATCTTGATGTCAAACATTGATGAATGTGGGAACATCCATCGCCCATCATATGGGTCTAGTATCATATACGCTAGTCTACTCTGGTATATCAATGCCCCGTCTCGATATACCTACGACTAGGGACTTTCCAGGATATGCTTATAGACTACAGATGTCCCACTAGTATGATCTCCATTATAATCAGAGCAGTCAAGCTAATATCCTCAGGGCTTTATCAGCATGTATGAGTGAATAATAAGCATGATCAAATCAACATGTCAAATAAAGAAGAACAAGATAGCATACTATCATGTCGAGCAAGAATGCATACTGAATATATATATACATGTATAGATACATCCACTATCACATAATGGCCTCTAGGGTATACATATATCCAACATTTTTCTCCTCCTACACATAAATGGCAACTTCACTACCCCAAATGAGACAACGGTTTCTACACTACATCTACAGCAATTCTTGGACGCGTCGGCTAGCCAACTTCGCGCCCGAGTTGCCTCGGTCCAGAGGTGGGAGCCCGTAAACGAACCCGGCTACGTGGTGCCCTTTCCGACGAGGAGGTGACGGACGAAGATTCCGCGGGAGATCGGAGTGGAGACGAAGACCGAAGGACACGGATCGCTTGGTATATCTCTTCACCCATCTTTTAGTTTGCTAGTAGCTAGGTTAATGGCCCGATCCGGGATAAAAGTGCGCGGTGGTGCCGGTTTGCTAGTTTGCAAAGTTTTTCGTTTCCGCATTCCGGCGTCGGATCGACGGCCGGGGCGCCGCCGCGGACTTACAGTATTTTCATTTCTTCTTTGATGATTAGGAAGCATAAATGATGGGACGTAATTAATGAGATTACTAAAAGAAAAGAAACCTAAAAGATATTGTAGAATCAAATTTTCAAAAAGGGTAGCTCTAGTTTTTGCTTTGCATAGCGTTATTCCTTGTAGAATATCCAGCACCTTATTTGATAAGGAAAGAACCGAGATCTCTTCACCGGGAGTGACCTCTTTAGCGAAATTAGCAGATTCTACAACTCACTCGGTTTTGTTTTTGATTACTTCTATAGTCCTTGCTTTGCATAATGGTATTTGTGAAATATCCTGCATCTTACTCGTTAAGGAAAGAGCCGAGACCCCTTCACCGGGAGTGAGCTCTTTAGCGAAACTAGTAAAAGTCTCAAAAACACTCCTTTTCAAAATCACTTGTTTCTACAACGAAACCAAGTAAATTTCGCAAAAGGTTTTCATAAAAACCTAACATAGCCCTCCGTCATTTCTCATAAGTACTACTTATTATTCGTGCTACGTTTGTTGGCCTGCGTCAAGGCGTAGTGTGCAGTAGCTAACTAGTGCTTATCTGTAACATAAAGATGAGATTGGATTAGGGTAGTCGTGTGACTTTGTTGGCCTGTGTCAAGGGTCGTGCGGGTGGGTTTAATTCAGTCAATAAATGTACGGGTTGAACTTGACTAGCAGACTATGGTTTGTTGGCCTGCGTCAAGGTCATAGGACGCTAGGGGCAGAGTATTGTCGGAATTTCAAGTGTTGAAATATGCAATGAGATTGCATACCATCTATGAGATAGTTGGATCCCGATACCCACTGCGAATAAGAGTTGCTCCTGGGAGAGTTTTACACATGACAATTAGCCGATCAAGTAGGTGTCAAGAAAGGTGTTAACGGGATTACGCCACTGGGAAAACGAGGTTTATTTTATTTAGGTCTGTGCGAAAGCACGGGCAACCACCCTCAAAGTATCAACAATGGCCTGGCTGAAAGATTGTCAAACTAGTAAGGTGTAATTAATCCCGGCTAGTCTTACCTTTTAGGGTTTGAAGGATGATTTGATAAAAACAGTAGGAGCCATCCTGATTAGATAAAAACTAATCTAATCTTGCAACAGCATACGTTAAAGTGTTTTCTTCTCTCTTTCTCCAGGCAGCGATCATGTCAGGCCTTAATCAAGATAATAATATGGATGTATTGACCGAACCCGCTTGTTATACTATGCAGGGGAACGTTGGTTCCGTTCTTTCTTATAATTGTTATAAGACAGAGCTGGAAATAGGGGAATATCCGGATTCCCACGCCGCAAAAATGAAGAACAAGCATGTTGATGCATCTTCTTCGGGTGTGTTAGTTATCGAGAACTGTTTCTCAGTACACTTTATGTCCTGAGTATTAGATATCGGTTCAGGATCCCATATATGTAATATGTTACATGGGCTAAGGAAAGGTACAGAACTGGGAGAGGGTGATCATTCCATAAGATTAGGGAATGGTGCAAATGTTGCAGCCAAATTAGTTGGCGAATATTACCTTGTGTTACCAAATGGTAATACATTGATTCTGAACGAATGCTATTACATACCGACCCTGATATGCAATCTTATATCAGTTTCTTTATTGAGTAAAGAAGGATATAATTTTGTAGTACAGGATAATGTTATGAACATCTTCCTGAATCAAAAGCCGATTGGATCAGGCTCGTTAAATAATGGCATATATGTTATAAATCAAACCACAGTTCTTAACATACAAAACACAAACAAGAGGAAGAGTTCAGAAATGAACGAATCCTTCTTGTGGCATTGTAGGCTAGGTCATATCAATGCGACATGACTAGCTAAGTTGCATAAGGATGGATATTTGAATTCATTCGAATTTTCATCTTATGACACTTGCCAGTCATGTCTCAAAGGGAAGATGAACAAAACTCCGTTTAGTGGACACGGAGAAAGAGTTACGGAACTCTTGGGACTGATACATAGTGATGTATGTGGTCCCATGTCTAAACATGCCAAGAATGGTTCCTCGTACTTCATTACATTCACTGACGATCTCTCAAGGTACGGACATGTGTTTCTATTGAAATACAAGTCTGAAGCTTTTGAGAAATTCAAAGAATATAAGCTCCAAGTCGAGAACCAAACGGATAAAAGTATTAAGATCATTCGATCTGATCGAGGAGGAGAATACTTGAGCAATGAGTTTCTGGACTATCTAAAAGAGAATGATATTCTCTCTCAGCTTACTCCTCCATATACACCACAGCACAACGGTGTATCGGAGCGGAGGAATCACACCCTTTTGGATATGGTGCGCTCTATGATGAGCACCGCTGAGTTGCCTATTTCCTTTTAGGGATATGCACTGGAGACGGCTGCAGACCTATAGAATTTGGTTCCCACCAAATCTTTGCCAACCACTCCATATGAGATATGGAAAGGAAAAAGACCATGTCTTAATTATGTTAAGATATGGGGTTGTCCGGCATATGTGAAAACACAAAATCCGGACAAGCTCGAGGCAAGGTCTTTTTTGTATAAGTTTATTGGATATCCCAAACATTCGCGAGAGTATTTCTTCTACCACACCGAGGAACAAAAGGTATTTGTTTCTCGACATGCCACCTTTTTAGAAAAAGAAATTAGTGGCAAGGAGGTAGAATTGGAAGAGTTTCAAGCTATACAAATTACGATGGAAGATTTGGTAGAACCAGAGGATTCAGTAGTTCTCGATGAACCTCAGCCGCTCCGCCGATCTAGTAGGGTTCCTCATCCACCTGAGAGATACTACGGTTATCTCAATGATGGTAGGAGCGAGGATTGCATCATGGAAGATGATGACCCAACTAGCTTAGAGCAGGCCATCATGAGTGGGGACTCTGTGAAATGGCTGGTTGCAATGCGATCTGAGATGGAATCCATGTACACCAACAAATTATGGACTTTGGAAGTTGCTCCTGAAGAGGTAAAACCCATTGGGAGCAAATGGATCTTTAAGAAGAAACTTGGTGTAGATGGAAAAGTTAAGACTTTCAAAGCTAGACTTTATGCAAAAGGTTTTCGTCAACGACAAGGTGTGGATTATGATGAAACCTTTTCTCCAATGGCTATGCTTAAGTCCATCCGGATCCTATTTGCCATTGTTTCATACCATGACTATGAAAGCTGGCAAATGGATGTTAAGACCGCCTTTCTAAATGATGATTTAGAGGGGTGCGTGTACGTGACTCAGCCAGAGGGCTAAACAGAAATTGGGAGTAGCGGGAAGGTGTGCAAGCTGCTTAAATCCATCTACGGGTTAAAGCAAGCATCGCAGAGTTGGAACATCTGTTTTGATTTGGTAGTCAAAGAGTTTGACTTCATCAAAAACGTAGATGAACCTTGTATATACAAGAAGGTGGAAGAGAATAAGGTTGTCTTCCTTGTATTGTACGTGGATGACATACTCTTGATAGGAAATGATGTTCCTATGCTGCACTCGGTCAAGCTCTTTTTATCACAAAGATTCTCAATGAAAGATCTAGGTGATGCCTCCTGCATCTTGGGGATTAAGATCTATAGAGATAGATCTAAACGGATACTGGGATTGTCCCAATTCAGGTACATTGACACCATACTAAAGAGCTTTAGTATGGAAGAATCCAAGCGTGGGAATTTACCCACGATCTCTGGACTCACTCTCTCCAAAGAGATGTCTCCTAAGACTGATTTGGAGAGAGCTCACATGTAAGGGATACCCTATGCTTCGGCAGTAGGATCTATCATGTACGCGATGCTATGTACCAGGCCCGATGTAGCATACTAACTAAGTGTAGTGAGTAGGTATCAAGAAGATCCAGGAGAGAGTCACTGGACAGCTGTGAAGAACATTCTCAAGTACTTGAGAAGGACTAAAGAGATGTTCTTGGTGTATGGTAACGGAGAACTCCAAGTGGAGTCCTTTACCTATTCGAGCTTCCAAAGTGATAAGGACGACTCTAAGTCGCACTCGGGCTTTGTCTTTACCCTCAATGGAAGGGCGGTTTGTTGGAAGAGTTCCAAACAGGAAACCGTAGCAGACTCGACGATAGAGGATGAATACATCCCTGCCAACGATGCTGCCAAAGAGTCTGTCTGGATGAAGAAGTTCGTAAACGAACTTGGAGTAGTTCCGTCTATTGAGCAGCCAATACCTTTGTATTGTCATAACAATGGAGCTATGGCTTTGGCCAAGGAACCCAGGTCCCATAAGAGATCCAGGCATATTCTGAGGCGGTATCACCTGATCCGGGAGATAGTTGATTGCCGAGAGATCGAGGTCAGGATATTTTACACGAAGAACAACACCGCGGATCCACTCACGAAGTCAATACACCATATACAATTTGAGAAACTATTCGGGATGTTGGGTATGAGATACTACAACAGCTGGCCTTAGTGCAAGTGGGAGATTGTTAGTTATGTATATGTCCTAAAGGCCATTATTGTACATATGATGTATATTATAGTAGATGCTTGGATATATATAGAGAGGACTTCTCTTGCTCGATATGATAGTATGCTATCTGGTTGCACTTTGTCTTAACATGTTGACTTGTATTGTGTTACTGCCTTGCTCTCAGATGTTGATAAAGCCCTCAGGATGTGTACTTGACTGCTAGGATTATGATGGAGATCATACTAGTGGGGCCAAGGTAGTCCACAAGTAAATCCTATAATTGTTCCTAATCGAGGGTGTATCGAGACAGGGCATCGATACTATAGAGTAGACTAGCATATACGCCTCTTGACCTATATAATAGGTAATGGATGACCCTACATCCATTGGTGTTTGACATCAAAGATGGTATACGGGTGCTCAGTGGAGACTGGGTACACTGAACGGACACGCCGAGAACCCCTAGCAGGTATTATACCTATCGTCAGATAGCAGTTCTCTGGTGACACTGGTACAGGTTAGTCTGTAGACTCGAGATCGTCATAGAGTCTTGTGTGATTCCCACTGTGCTTTGATTTCCACCTTTCCACGTTCATGAGAACGTGCAAAACGGTGGATTTTGGGTACAGTCCCGAATCACGTGGAGGCAATGAGCGATAGGAGGGGTTTCGTCTCTCCCGGTATTGGGGGTTGATGTTGCGCTGTGCTCGATTGCCTATAACAGGAAGTCCCTGGCCAGGGCTGATATGGAGATCTACTGGTAAGTGTTATCCGTAGTTTCTCGACCCGTGATGAGCCTCACATCGACACAACTTATCGGTTACTGGGGTCTGACGTTTACCGCCCCTAGACTGGATATGCGACATATCAGACGAAGAGACCGGACTATACGGTAGTGCTACTGATTGGATTCCCAGGAGTATGTATAGGCTTGCTTGTTCATCTTATGATCGCTCAATACCCGGATGGCCGTTACATTTAGCTGACCGCTTATGGTTTGTGGGTGTTTGATATGATCATCACCTACTGCCGGCGTATTGACGAGTCTTTAGAGTCCTACACAGAGGTTTCCTGGCTCAGGCAAAATGAACTAGGAGCACATATGTGATATGTGCGGGACCGAGAATAATACGTGTATGTGATACCATATTCTATTCTCGCGATATGTTATATGTAATATAGCCGGGTTATCAGATCAATTGTTGATTCGATAAAATGATACATATTATATTATTCGGTTATATTTAATATAGCCGGATTATTAAATCATGTGTTGATTTAATAATTTAATGTATAATTATACATTTGATATATTAAATTACATTAACTAATATTAGCTCACTTAAGAATTACTTTTTCTCACTTGATGATACATTGATTGATATATATATATATATATATATGGTATATGTTAATTGTATTATTTTCTTTTGTTCACAAAATTATATATGTGATATATAATATTGTGACATGCTAGGTTACACATGCAACAAGGGTGTATGAGACTCAAACCATGCTAGGTTTAATGTTGGTTAATATTTATTATTAAGTAATTAAAAAATCATTTGGATTTTCTCATGGCTTGGAGCATGCATGAAGCTTGTAGAACATTGAATTAGTCCACTTGGTTTGTTTTTTCTCAAGATATTTATTAACCTAACCTTTAACCCTTAGCCATGGTTTATTCTCTACATGGGTTAAGGATGACATAACTTACCATGGTTGCATTTCTAACCTCATCTCAATTATTCATTAATCACTTGATCATCTTCTTCTTCATTTTGATTTCTAGCTCTCTTCTTTGTGATGAATTGATAAAATACTGTGAGAAAATAAAATCCAAAGTGAGCAAAATTCCTACTTCATCATCCGCTTCTATAGTAGAAATATTGTTTAGTGTGTTGGCTTCACTAATTTCATATTAGTGAAGAGATCGCTTGAGTTAGTGTTTCCTCGAAGTAGATCATCTTGGATTTCGAAGACTACAAGCAAGCATGCATCATTCACCTTGTGGAGCTTCTCAAGAATCCGGGAGTTCTTTGATCGCAGCGAAGCGACCACTACTTGGAGCTAATGAAGTGAAGGAACGGACTACAAAGGTGTTAGTGTATATGCCCTAGAGGCCATTACTGCATCATACTAGTTTGTATATTACTTAATGGAAGCTTGGGATATTCACCATTGTATAGACAATCTTGCTCAAAATGGTTGTATGCTACTTGGTTTGTTTCTACTTCAATATGTGCATGTGTTTCTTTTAGCATATTGCTTATACATATTAGTAGAGCCCTTAGGATCTTTGATTGATTACCAGCGTTGTGATGGAAGTCACACTTGTGGGGGCTGGGTAATCTATAAGCACATCCTTATACAGGTCCCTAGTCGTAGGACTATCGAGACAGGGCATCGATACTCCGGAATAGACTAGCGTATGCGCTTCTCATCCCAGCAGGGGAGACGGTCTGTCCCACAGCCGTCAGTACGTCGTACTTGAGATAGTATGCGGGTGCTCGTTAGGTTACGAGTACACTGGACAGGACTCGTCGGGAACAGTTGGCTGATACAATACCTATCGTCAGTTATCAGTTCCAAGGTGACATGAGTACAGCTTAGTCCGCTGACTTGACACTGTTGCTTCGCCTCGAGTGTGTTCCTACTGTAGTTTGATTACCACCCTACCACGGCTCAAAGGAGTCGTGCAAACAGGTAGTAGTTGGGTGCAGTCCCGAAGCACTTGGAGGCAGTGACAGTTAGACAGGATTTGTCTCTCCCGTTATTGGGAGTTGATATCGCGCTGTGTCAAGGAGAGCCATTACACATAGTCGTCCCTGGCCAGGGAAAGCGAGATATACTGGTAGGTTTCCAGTATTATCTCAGGATGTTCTGGGCTACACTCCGACACGACTTGTACCGCTATTAGGGGACTGACGTTTACCGCCGCACAAGGCCCGCCATGCGATATTCTCATACGAACAGACCGGACTGTACAGAGACTGTCACATTCAGGCTCAGTAGGAGTTCGGTTGAGTTCACCTCGTCAGTCTTCTTATCGGTATCTACCTGGGGGCCGTTACGTACAGCTAGTGCCGCTTGCGGTCTGTGGTTAAACCCACTGCTAGCATAGTGTCAAGTCTTTAAAGTCCCACACAGAGAGCTATTCGCCTTTAGACAAAAATAGTAGAGGTCGCATGGTTTTGCGACAGGGTTCGGTCACATCCGCGCACTTGTGCACGTTTGTTGTCCGGGCAGTTATTACTAGCGGGCTTTGATTTAAGCCAGATCCTAGAATACGCTTTGGGATTGGTTTTATCTCGTTTGTATCCGTGTTCCTCGGAACGTTGATGCGGGTGTGTATGCACAGTTGACAGAGACAGAGGCAGAGGATTCTCATTAGGGTTGTTGACTGTTGACTTTTTCTAATCCCTAATGAGAATAGGAAATATGATTAATAATAATATTAATTAAGTATTATTGTACCATGGTTGGGTAGAAAGTTTGACTTTGTTGACTTGTTGACTTTGTTGACCGGTTGACTAGTTTGGACTTATTGACCATCATCATTGCATGGCTATCATTTCATGGCTATGACTTTTGGCTTGCTTGTTGTTCTTTAGAAAATGAGTGCATGAAATGATAATGCCATTGACATGAACCATCACAAAATACTTAATTATTATTATTATGATGATTATTTTTCCTTTTGAGAGCATGGTTGTAAAAGTTCTCTCTCATTCTATCATATTGTTTCTCTTTCATCCTCAAGCTCTCCCTCTTTTTCTTGCTCATGGTTCTCTTGTCTCATGAGTTGAGAAGCAAGAACCATTGAGATAAAACCCTAAAACACTTCTCTACTCATCCTAGAATACAAGATCTAGCAAGCCAAGTATTTTAGTTTCCTCTATATTGAGGTTGCAGCCAAAGGTAGAAGCTTTCGGGTGGATCCATCTTCGGCACAAGGAGACGACGAGGTAAGGCCGGTCCGACAACCACAAGGAGTTGAAGAGAAGGAGTTCAAGATTAGGTATAACCCCTAACATAGTAGCTAACCTCTAAGTTAGTTTGTTAGATAATTTGTTTAGCAAAGATCCGGTTTTTAAGTCCATGTTACCCCCACCGAAAAATCGTTTTTCACTATTTCCGCAACCCCAAAGAACCGGGGACGGGTAACGTGGACTTACAGTGGTATCAGAGCCTAGCTAAACACTATCTAACATGTTAGCAAAGTAACTAGAAGTTCGATCGGAGAAAAAATCACAAAACATGCCCGAAATGTTAACTTTCTGCCGATTTTTATTTCTGTTCAAAAAATAATTAATTTTACACTAAAAATCGGCTCAGGGTTTTTAAAGAATACACAAGAAAAATGGTCCACTAACTCGGTCAAAGCGCCGCGGAACCGCGGCAGGAGCGTGCTCCAGCCGTGGATCCGCGACCGAGTTGACTCGGCTATGGGTCAATTTTCCTGCAGTGTTCTTATAGGGGTATTTTAGGATTTTTAAAATATGTTTTTTCTGACCAAATTTTCCAGAAAGCAAATTTGTGTTTTCGGGTGGTTACAAATCCGTATTTTGATCGAACTTCTATAGACTTTAGCTAACGGGTTATATCTGTGATGTGATATATGTATTGAACGTCTGCTAATCGCTATACGTCGATTAGTGGGGCTTATACATATCTGTGTTCTGTAATGTTGATGGTTTGTGTATATGAATTCGTTGGATTGTCGCGGATGAATAGCCGGGGGGTTGTGAGATAAGAGTTTTCTTTATCTTTCAATTCATGAAATTTGTAATTGATGTAATATTATTTATATGGCCGCACATCCGGCATGAGATTGTAGCCGCCATTGTATAATTTCTTTTATTGTTTTTGCTCCTAGGATAGACCCAAGAGGGAAACTACCGGGTACCTCGAAGTGCCGAGTGGCCTACTCACGTTGTTGAAGGAAGTTGCTTCGCTTCGGGTATTTGGCGGGTAGTTTTCCGCACCCGTAGGGGTCTAGGGTGGGGTATTGGCTATTCAGCGCGACCGTGTAATCCGCTTTTCGTTACAGGCTCCAACGGAATGCGGATTCCTAGTATATCCAATATGTTCATCTGTGATCTGGAATGGCTATCATTGCATCTGACGAATGTATATATCTATATATGATATCTATTTAGGCGTTGCTTATGTTTTGCATCCGCGCTAGTCCAGCCCCCGCTCTGTCGTTAGTTAAGTAACCTAACGGGTAATGACGGGGCCCCGTGGCGAATGCAGATGGCATAAGCATACGTCATATTTTCGTTGTTTTCTGCAATGGTAGGATTAAATGATGGGACGCATTAAAATTAAAGAAAGAAAATAAACCAAAGTTAAAAGTCGTTGGAACAATTTCAAAACCACTCGGTTTCTTTTAAAAAACAACTTTTTAACGCGGTGCTTAAGCCACTCCTTTTAAAAGCTATCTCGTTCCATCGATTATATCAAGTTCACTACGTTCACGGTTTCGCCAAAACCATTCGTAGCCCTCCGTCATTTCATATGAATATCCAACAGTATTCAAGCTGTGTTTGTTGGCCTTAGTCAAGGCACAGTGATTGGTAGCTGGTGGGTATTCATATGTTGCATAGATAGATGTGTTGGTTTGGGACAGTCGTATTACTTTGTTGGCCATAGTCAAGGGTATATATGGGTGGGTTCAAATCAACCAGGACAATGACGGGTAGAACTTGACATGTGACTTATGATTTGTTGGCCTTAGTCAAGGTCATAAGAGCATGGGGCAAAAATCCACATCGGGAGTTTCTAAAGAAACTGAAACTTGCTAGCGCTGCATACCATTTGGAGTGTGATGATTCTGGTAGGATTCCTTCAGTTTTATCACACGATGATATTTGGATCCCGATCCTACTGTGAGTATATGCTACTCCTCGAGAACTTTCTCACTTAACGATCAATGCTATAAACCAAGTAGGTGTCTATAAAGGTGTTAGCGGGGCTACGCCCCAGGGAAAAGAGGTTATTTAATTGAGGAACTTCGCGAAAGTGTTGGAAAACCTCTCTCGAAGTACCAACACTAGCCTGGCTGAACGGTTAAGCAAGTATTGTACGGTGTGATTGATCCCGACTAATTCTTCCTTTTTGGTTTTTGGAGGGATTCGAGAAACAGTGGGAGCCATCCTGTTTAGATAAATTAAAAACCAATCTAAACATGCAAGAGCATCATGCTGAGTGTTTTCTTCTCTCTCTCTTAATTGCAGCGACCCAGTGACCACACATAGGTTACATCTAGATAATAAAATGACTGAATCTGACTGTTATGATTGGCAAAGGTCTGTCCAGATGTCCATTGCCCATGACAAGCTGGAACACCTCTTAACTAATCAAACCCCTGTCGTCTCAAGACTAGTTTCCCCTGTCACGGATAGTGATATCCGTAAGACATCGGAAAAAGACTGTGCGAAAGTGTGCCTCGTGTTAGCCTCAGTTGATGGTGCATACCAGAGGCAGCACGAGAAGATGGACTTACTTTCTATCTTCCTCCATAACAAAGATTTATATGGAGAGCAATCTCGTATCACAAGATATGAGACCTCGAACGAATTGCTTCAAGCGAGGTTGGCTATCGGGTCATCTGTAGGGGGGCAACGTCCTTACAGAGACCAGCTATTTTGAGCTTACGGACCTGAAGACCACGTTGAAGAACGGGTCAAATACTCACTTGGTTCTACAGTCTCTGCCCTCTGCTTGTAACCTGAAGGAAACCAGGGAAGTAGAAGGAAAGGGAAGGGCAGAAGTTTCGGGACTGAATGTAGTAAAAGAGGGACATTCCTATTGTTACGGGAATGAACATTGGCAGAAGGATTGCAGGGCTAGCAAAGCCAGTAGCCAGAATTCGAAGCATGTTGTGGCTTCGGCTTCGGGTGTGTTTGTAATAGAGAACTATATGTCAGTTAACCCTACTTCCTGGGTATTGGATACCGGATCAGGATCTCACATCTGTAATTCATTACAGGCTCTGAGAAACTGTAGGGTTATCAAGATAGGTGATATGACTCTCAGGGTTGCTAACGGAATGAGCATGAACGCTGAATCCGTAGGGGAATATCATCTTGGACTGACAACTGGGCAGATATTGATTCTGCGTAACTGTTTGTATGTACCAGGTGCGACTTGTAATATCATATTTGTATCCTTACTTTCTATGGAAGGATATGATTTTACTTTTGTAAGCGATGTAGTCCACATCCACCCAAATCAAGTTTTGATTGGGTCAGGTACATTAAATAACGGGATATACGTATTGAATCAAGCTCAGATTTTCAGTGTCCAGAACACACTTGAAAGAAAGTCTCCGTAAACAAATCAGGCTTTCTTATAGCATTGTAGACTGGGTCACATTAATGAGACACGGTTAACCAAGTTACATAAAGAAGGATACTTGAATCCGTTCGAGTATCAGTCTTATGCCACTTGTGAATCTTGTCTCATGCGAAAGATGACAAAGACTCCGTTCACTGGACACGGAGTAAGAGCGAGCGAGCTCCTGGGACTCATACACAGTGACGTGTGTGGTCCAATGTCTACACATGCGCGAAGCGGTTATTCGTACTTCGTTACTTTCACAGATGATTTCTCTAGGTATGGACATGTCTTCTTGATGAAGCACAAATCCGAAGCCTTTGAGAAATTTCGGGAATGCAAGAATGAAGTTGAAAAACAAACAGGCAAAAGTATCAAGACACTGAGATCTGATCGAGGTGGTGAATACTTGTGTGCCGAATTTCTAGACTACTTAAAAGAGAATGGAATTCTCTCGCAGCTTACTCCCCCATACACACCACAACACAACGGTGTATCGGAAAGACGGAATCGAACTCTATTGGATATGGTTCGTTCCATGATGAGTAAGGCTGAGTTACGGCGATCTTTCTGGGGTTATGCACTAGAAACAGCTGCATATCTTCTGAAACAAGTTCCTACTAAGTCAGTGCCTACCACACCATATCAGATGTGGAGTAGGAAGAAACCCTGTCTTAAATACTTTAAGACATAGGGATGTCCAGCTTTTGTCAAAAAGCGGCATGCGGACAAGCTCGAGGCACGCTCAGTACAGTGTAAGTTTGTGGGATACCCAAAGAACTCCAAGGGGTATCTTTTCTATTACGCAGAGGAGCAAAAAGTCTTTGTTTCTCGTCATGCCCACTTCTTGGAAATTGAGTTTTTCGAAAATCAGATAAGTGGGAGCGCAATAGAACTGGAAGAAATTCCAGAACCACAAGCTATTACTGAAACCTTGGTAGAACCAGAAGTTTCAGGAGAACCGGACATTCCTGCGCCGCTCCGTAGGAGTAGTAGGCAATCTCATCCGCCTGAGAGATACTACGGTTTTCTTATAGACGGGGATAGAGAGGATTGCACCGTTGATTATGATGAGCCTACTAGCTTCCAGCAAGCCATTCAGAGCGGAGACTCAGTAAAATGGCTGGATGCAATGTGGACCGAGATGGAGTCCATGTACACCAACAAAGTTTGGACTTTGGACTTTGCTCCAGAAGGGGTAAAACCCATAGGTTGCAAATGGATCTTTAGAAAGAAGATTGGTGTAGAAGGGCAGGTTGAAACCTATAAAGCCAGACTTGTTGCAAAGGGTTTTCGTCAAAGACCTGGTTTGGACTATGACGAGATCTTTTCTCCAGTGGCTATGCTCAAATCCATTCGGATCCTTCTTGCCATTGCTGCCTTCCACGATTATGAAATCTGGAAGATGGACGTAAGATGCCTTTCCTAAATGGAAATTTAGAAGAGTGCGTCTATATGGATCAGCCGGAGGGATTCAATCAGAGTGGGAGCAGCGGTAAAGTGTGGAAGTTGCTCAAGTCCATCTATGGACTGAAGCAGGCATCGCAGAGTTGGAAAATCTGCTTTGATGATACTGTCAAAGAATTCGACTTTATCAAAAACCCAGATGAACCATGCATTTACAGTAATATTGTAGGGAGAACTGTGGTATTCTTCGTCTTGTACGTGGATAACATTCTCCTAATAGGAAGTGATATTCCTATACTACAGTCAGTCAAAGGATTCTTGTCACAAAGGTTCTCCATGAAGGAACTGAGCGATGCCAACTACATTCTGGGGATCCAGATCTATCGTCATAGATCTAAGAGGATGTTGGGACTTTCACAGTCCAGGTACATCGACACCATACTGAAACGATTCAGTATGGAAGATTCCAAGCACGGTAACCTACCGGCTTGTCACGGAATCATCCTCTCCAAAGAGATGTCTCCAAGACAGATTTGGAAAGGGCTCGCTTGTCATCAATACCCTACGCATCCGCGGTAGGCTCTATAATGTATGCGATGTTTTGTACCAGACCAGATGTAGCATACGCATTGAGCGTTGTAAGCCGGTATCAGTCGGACCCAGGGGAGAAACACTGGATAGCAGAAAAGAACATTCTCAAGTACCTGAGAAGGACTAAGGAGATATTCTTGGTGTATGGCGGAAAAGACCTCCAGATCGAGGTCTTTGCTGACTCCAGCTTCCAGTGTGACAAGGTTGACTCCAAGTCCATGTCAGGTTATGTCTTTACCCTTAATGGAGGGGCGGTTTGCCGGAAGAGTTCCAAGCAGGAGACCGTTGCTGACTCAACTATGGAAGCGGAGTACATAGCTGCTTGCGATGCCGCAAAAGTAGTTGTCTGGATGAAGAAGTTCCTCACAGAGCTTCAGATGGTTCCTACCATTGTTGATCCAATACCGCTGTATTGTGACAACAACGGCGCTATAGCTTTAGCGAAGGAACCCAGGTCCCATCAGAAGTCCAGGCACATTTTGAGGCGGTACCACCTGATCAGAAAGATCGTAGATCGCCGGGAGATCGAGGTGAAGAGAGTAAATTCAGAGAATAACACTGCAGATCCACTCACGAAGGCCTTACCCCAGACTCAGTTCGAACGGCTGATCGAGATGATAGGTCTTCGATACTCCATTACATGGCCTTAGTGCAAGTGGGAGATTGTTAGTGTATATGCCCTAGAGGCCATTACTGCATCATACTAGTTTGTATATTACTTAATGGAAGCTTGGGATATTCACCATTGTATAGACAATCTTGCTCAAAATGGTTGTATGCTACTTGGTTTGTTTCTACTTCAATATGTGCATGTGTTTCTTTTAGCATATTGCTTATACATATTAGTTGAGCCCTTAGGATCTTTGCTTGATTACCAGCGTTGTGATGGAAGTCACACTTGTGGGGGCTGGGTAATCTATAAGCACATCCTTATACAGGTCCCTAGTCGTAGGACTATCGAGACAGGGCATCGATACTCCGGAGTAGACTAGCGTATGCGCTTCTCATCCCAGCAGGGGAGACGGTCTGTCCCACAGCCGTCAGTACGTCATACTTGAGATAGTATGCGGGTGCTCGTTAGGTTACGAGTACATTGGACAGGACTCATTGGGAACTATTGGTTGGTCCTATACCTATCGTCAGTTATCAGTTCCCAGGTGACATGAGTACAGCTTAGTCCGCTGACTTGACACTATCGCTTCGCCTCGAGTGTGTTCCCACTGTACTTTGATTACTGCCCTACCACGGCTCAAAGGAGTCGTGCAAACAGGTAATAGTTAGGTGCAGTCCCGAAGCACTTGGAGGCAGTGACAGTTAGACAGGATTCGTCTCTCTCGGTATTGGGAGTTGATATCGCGCTGTGTCAAGGAGAGCCATTACACATAGTCGTCCCTGTCCAGGGCAAGAGAGATATACTGGTAGGTTTCCAGTGTTATCTCAGCGTGTTCTGGGCTACACTCCGACACGACTTGTACCGCTATTAGGGGACTGACGTTTACCACCCCTTAGGCCCGCCTTGCGATATTCTCAGATGAACAGACCGGACTGTACGGAGACTGTCACATTCAGGCTCAGTAGGAGTTCGGATGAGTTCACCCCGTCAGTCTTCTTATCGGCATCTACCTGGGGGCCGTTACGCACAGCTAGTGCCGCTTGCGGTCTGGGGTTAAACCCACTTTCAACGTAGTGTCGAGTCTTTAGAGTCCCACACAGAGAGCTATTCGCCTTTAGGCAAAAAGAGTAGAGGTCGCATGGTTTTGCGACAGGGTTCGGTCACATCCGCGCACTTGTGCACGTTTGGTGTCCGGGCAGTTATTACTAGCGGGCTTTGGTTAAAGCCAGATCCTAGTATACGTTTTGGGATTGGTTTTATCTCGTTTGTATCCGTGTTCCTCGGAACGCCGATGCAGGTGTGTATGCACAGTTGACAGAGACAGAGGATTCTCATTAGGGTTGTTGACTGTTGACTTTTTCTAAACCCTAATGAGAATAGGAAATATGATTAATAATAATATTAATTAAGTATTATTGTGCCATGGTTGGGTTGAAAGTTTGACATTGTTGACTTGTTGGCTTTGTTGACCGGTTGACTAGTTTGGACTTGTTGACCATCATCATTGCATGGCTATCATTTCATGGCTATGACTTTTGGCTTGCTTGTTGTTCTTTACAAAATGAGTGCATGAAATGATAATGCCATTGACATGAACCATCAAAAAATACTTAATTATTATTATGATGATGATTATTTTTCCTTTTGAGAGCATGGTTGTAAAAGTCCTCTCTCATTCTATCATATTGTTTCTCTCTCATCCTCAAGCTCTCCCTCTTCCTCTTGCTCATGGTTCTCTTGTCTTATGAGTTGAGAAGCAAGAACCATTGTGATAAAACCCTAAAACACTTCTCTACTCATCATAGAATACAAGGTCTAGCAAGCCAAGTATTTTATTTTCCTCTATATTGAGGTTGGAGCCAGAGGTAGAAGCTTTCGGGTGGATCCATCTTCGCCACAAGGAGACGACGAGGTGGGGCCGGTCCGACCACCACAAGGAGTTGAAGAGAAGGAGTTCAAGATTAGGTATAACCCCTAACATAGTAGCTAACCTCTAAGTTAGTTTGTTAGATAATTTTTTTAGCAAAGATCCGGTTTTTGAGTCCATGTTACCCCCACCGAAAAATCGTTTTTCACCATTTCCGCAACCCCAAAGAACCGGGGACGGGTAACGTGGACTTACAAAAGGTTGTAATCCCAAATCACTTAGAAGTAAAGTTGTTTACATTATGTTTCGTATGATTCTCTAGTTAAACATTCTAGATTAGAGTTCTTTATCAAGACAAAAATTTGAAAATGGCATGGACGATGCTACCCGAAACCTTGTTGTCGTGCTTAGGATCGCTACAGGGTTGCCTTCAAGGTGTATATTGATTTTGAATCCCTGTTATTTTCTACCAACTATGTTATGTAATATAATATCTGTATCTTTGTTTAACAATGAAGGATAACATTTTGTGTTGCAAAGTAATGTTATGAACATTAACCTAAATCAACAGTTGACTGGGTATGTGTAACACCTTAGAATGTGTTTTGTGGCTAATTATATTTTAATATATGGTTTTTAATAAAAAGTTTACCAAATTGGTTTTTAATTATTTTATCCTAATTAATGAATATTATATTAGATTTTTCCTAGGCTTGCACACACTTGTGCATGATAACTAGGGTGTTAAGTGGGGTTAAACTATGATTAGCAATCATGGTGGATTAACCCATTTGCCTTAACCTAGTTTAAAAATTTATATTTAGGTGTTATGGGTTTTAAGTATGGATGGTTTTTTTCAAAAATGAAAAAGAAAAAGGATTTAAATTTGACTTTCTTATGTTGACCAAGAGAGAGAGTCAGGGCATGGGCTACATGGAGTGAGCCATGCCTCATTTAATGAGGGAAGAGAGAAAGGGGGGGTCTTGGTTTGTTTTCTCTCATTTCTCTTCTCATTTTCTCATTTTCTCATACTCTCTCTCACACACACACACAAGCTCCGGCAGCAGCAGAAGGCTTCAGCAGTAGCAGCAAGAGCAGCACCAACAACAACACTATCAGCAGCAAGCAGCAACAGTATGGGGCAGCAACAGCAACAGAAGCAGAAGCAGCTCCAGCAGCATTAGCAGCAGCCCCAGCATCAACAGCAGCTCTTTTCTTCTTCTCCTTATGCCTAGGGTAGTGAGTGAGTTATAATTTCTGAACTCAATCCCCTAGTTGCTAAGCTTATGTGTTAATTAGCGTCGGTTTGTGTTTAATTATGAGTTTAGTGCTAATTAAGGTGAATTATGTGGAATGTTGATTAAGTGATGATTGTGTTAGTTAACCCGACCCATTTAAGGGTTATTAGGGTCACTTGAATTGAGTTTAACCCCAGATTTCAATAAAATACCATAGGGTTTGCTTTTTGTGCAAAATTGGCGTTTTTAAGCGACTTTGTGGCATTCTGTGATCAGCTATTGACCCGGACCCTTTAGGGTAAAATTGAGGAAACTGGAGCATGCTCATTAGGTTTAGACAACACCACCAGAACTCGAACCATCCCTTCCCAAAGCTGACGCCAATTTAATCCATCTGGCCGCAAATTGCGGCCAGGAAGAGGAGTTAGGTGTTGGGTTCTTGGCTAGGGTTGTCTGCTGTGTTCTATAGTATTTTGGCATGTATAGTTTTGTAAGATTTGACCTGTAAGAAAATATGGGACAATATGTCGTATTTCTAGTTCGTTGTGTTTGCGCGATACGCGCGATACGTGAGTGAGTTCTGCAATCCAGCGTGTCGCGGCGTGTCGCGGTGGTTTTAGACGCGTATACACAAGTTTTAGCGTATCGTGCACACGCGCGTTTAGTTCGCGACGCGAGTTTCTCGTTTGGGTTCGATATCGCGTTTTGCGAGATATTTTTCTTATATATGATTTCCTTGTATAATTTGCAGGTTTGCAGGCGGGGACTACGGACACTGCTACAGGTAGGAGCAGATGGTAGGATTCACCTAGCGTGGAGCGTAGGTGAGTAGATTTAACATCTACAGGGGAATCGCCCGCATGGCGTTATGCGTCTGGGCTAGGATTCTAATACTTGTTGCGTATTCTACGTCATTGTTAGAATTGCGCCTTATCCTATTTATTAGATATAATGGTGCTGTGACTAGCAGCCGTAGGACACTGCATATATTATTGACGGTTCATGTTATACGAGCACGGATTGTATGCTACACACACACCGTCAATAATTGCCATGTCACACACAAACCATTATAGATATCATATTGCTTGGTTAGGGACTTTACGACATCGATTCACATTATTTATCACTTTGGACATTTAGTTACCGATATACCATACTCGCCTATTCCACTCATACCCAGAGGGGGTATACTTCATCAATTCTTATAGGTAGATACCTATACATTGCTACACCTGTATGTTACACACATATTCAGTTGCAATTACATATTTACCTTTACTGATGTTACTTAGCTGTACCTTATTGGTTTTGCATACATCTGGTTTCAGCTGCATATTTTCATTTATATGCTCGCATTTCAGATATATCGCACATATTTATTCCTGGATTTGCGCATTGTTATTTGGATTTTACATGATGTTTTCTGGATATGGGAACCGCGGGAGTTCATGAAATTATGCATACATTGAAAAACCCGGTTTCCTTGATATGATATTTGCGCAGCCACCATGAGATTTATCGGTTCTGATTATATACTTCATACGAGGTGTGGGTGCCGTATGAGGGTACATGGTGGGGCCCATTATGGTTCCCCTCGGCAAGATGATCGATGGACTTCGTCTATTGAGCCTGGAGACGGGCGAGTACCTACCGGTGACAGTACCAATGATGCGGCGGGGATCATGGAGACACCGTTGGGTGTCATGTACGTATGCATACGTCGAAAGGCGAGGGTCAGAGCTAGGCACTCGTGATTTCGGGATAGCATATGATACGTACCTATCAGTATGCTAGTCTTGACGACGGCATCTGATAGATCAGGATTTCTGTGTCGATACTTGGCACATTGTTTTCATGATATTTCTTTTAACACCTTTGTATATATAACAGGGGATTTAGCCATTGTTATATATACCCTTACACCAATATTTGTGGAGTGGGAAGCTAATATGTGTGTATTGACCCCATCATATTTATTTCTGCAAATATATACCTTTAGGATGTTAGAATTCTACTTGAGATTTGATTTGGGATATTAGGTGATTCATTGAGATTGGATATTGGACATACATACGGGATTACTGATTTGTACATTCGGGATATAGGAGATTACTCGATATTGTACATTGAGGAGATGTGAGACTTATATGATGTGAGAGCCCAACTTGGGGGCTGATTTGATTAATTGGGATTTGAGTGTCTTGATGGATTGTGATCCTACCACGATGACAGGATTCCGTGGGATGACATATTTCACTCCATTCCTCATACCTTTTCACTTATGCACTGTTCCATGTATTAGGAGTACCTGTTAGTATACCCTTCATGATTGCTGCATATCTACATTCTCATATCCCTATTGCATGGTTATTGCATACTACTGTCATGTTATTATTGCTTCACATATTGATTGTACCTGCTAGTGTACTTTCCATTATTCTGCATTCATATGACCTGTTATTACTGTAATTGTATAACTTAGATTCATGGTGTACATACATTCCTGCGATTACCTGCATATGTTATCTACTATTCACGAGTTGGCAACTCACCCCCGTTGTGCCACAGGTGTTGCTGGTTGTTCCCCAGAGTAGTCGAGGCAGGCAATTCACCTATCATCTTTTGCTACAGATACCGCATCGGTTCACAGTATGCTATTTTGCTTACGTGGGTTTTGGTGGTTATCTATATTTTGTATTGTAGATTCATTGCATCTTGTACTCTCCATCTACTATTATGTTGTTGACTTAGAGACTTGGTGAGGATGATTTTGTATATTATTTGTGGATTTATTGTCTTTTATACAGCTTTATCTCTATTGTCCTTATTTCTTCGCAACGGCGTCGTATATTTGTGGTGGTGATTGTTTTCCGGCTTTGGGCGTGTATTTGCTCCCGTTTGGGAATGTTTCAATTATATTTATGTTGTACTCATCTTTGGGCTAGTTTTTACAAAGGAGGTATTGCCAAAATTTTAAATATAGAAAGTGGGACTTTTAAAGAATTTGGGTTGCGATTTCAAATGTTTCAAAAACTTTTATTATCTTTTCCGTACTTTTATGGTTTAGATTTCTGGGTTTTGGCTTTCTTTTACTGCGTTACATCTTTAGGCGTTGCGTAGTATTAGGGCCGTCACGTGCCGATTTCGGGTTGTGACAAAGTTGGTATCAGAGCGTTAGGTTTTACCTTTCGGAGTGTGGGATGATCTTGTTATGATGGAGTAAGTTGCTTAAGCAGAGTAACGTAGTGTGTGTATGTCTGCAGCATACACACGATGCGGTACTTCGCCTAAAGTGACCTAAGTACAAATTGCTTGAAATTCCTTCCTTGATGATTCATATCCTTGTGATTCGATTTCCTTATTCTTATCGGATCTTATATCTATTTATAGCCTTGCCGCAGATAACTATGGGGACTCAGAGTGATGCAGCGAGGGCCGAGGTCAGAGTTTGCTCGGGTGAGACGAGCACTGACCAGGATGGCACGCTAGTTGCACAGGTGCAGACGCATCCGCTTTCGACATATAGTATCGACAGGCTTGTGGTAGAGATGCAGGACTTCTTCCAGACTATGAATTCCTTGGTTGATGTGGTTCGGGAGCTACGACAGGAGGTTGTCACCCCTGTTACTCAGTTGTCCTTGGCGATCAGCATGCAGCAGTCCGTCACCTACATAGCACCAGTGGTTGCAGCTCCAGTTGACGAAGCACATATTCCAGAGACGCTGAGAGTTCCAGGACAGTGGAGGACTCGTACTAGTGTACCATGTTAGTGTATATTCCCTAGAGGCCATTACTGTATCATACTAGTTTGTATATTACTTGATGGAAGCTTGGGATATTCACAGTTGTATATACAATCTTGCTCGAAATGGTAGTATGCTACTTGGTTTGTCTCTGCTTTAATATGTGCATGTGTTTCTTTTAGCATATTGCTGATATACATATTAGTAGAGCCCTTAGGATCTTTGCTTGATTACCAGCGTTGTGATGGCGCTCACACTCGTGGGAGCTGGGTGATCTATAAGCACATCCTTATACAGGTCCCTAGTCATTGGACTATCGAGACAGGGCATCGATACTCCGGAGTAGACTAGCGTATGCGCTTCTCATCCCAGCATGGGAGACGGTCTGTCCCACAGCCGTCAGTACGTCGTACTTGAGATAGTATGCGGGTGCTCGTTAGGTTACGAGTACACTGGACAGGACTCGTCGGGAACTGTTGGTTGGTATTATACCTATCGTCAGTTATCAGTTCCCAGGTGACATGAGTACAGCTTAGTCCGCTGACTTGACACTGTCACTTCGCCTCGAGTGTGTTCCCACTGTACTTTGATTACTACCCTACCACGGCTCAAAGGAGTCGTGCAAACAGGTAGTTTTTAGGTGCAGTCCCGAAGCACTTGGAGGCAGTAACGGTTAGACAGGATTCGTCTCTCCCGGTATTGGGGGTTGACATCGCGCTGTGTCTAGGAGAGCCATTACACGAGTAGTCCCTGGCCAGGGCAAGCGGGATATACTGGTAGGTTTCCAGTGTTATCTCAGGGTGTTCTGGGCTACACTCCGACACGACTTGTACCGCTATTAGGGGACTGACGTTCACCGCCCCCTAGGCCCGCCATGCGATGTATCAGACGAACAGACCGGACTGTACGGAGATTGTCACATACAGGCTCAGTAGGAGTTCAGATGGGGTTCACCTCGTCAGTCTTCTTATCGACATCTACCTGGGGACCGTTACGTACAGCTAGTGCCGCTTGCGGTCTGTGGTTAAACCCACTGCCAGCGTAGTGTCGAGTCTTTAGAGTCCCACACAGAGAGCTATTCGCCTTTAGGCAAAATGAGTAGAGGTCGCATGGTTTTGCGACAGGGTTCGTTCACATTCGCGCACTTGTGCACGTTTGCTGTCCGGACAGTTTATACTAGCGGGCTTTGGTTTAAGCCGGATCCTAGTATATGATTTGGGATTGGTTTTCCTCATTGTATTCATGTTCCTCGGATCACGAATGCTGGTGCGTATGCACAGTTGCTTGAGATTGAGGGAGAGGACTTTGATTAGGGTTAATGACTATTGTCATTTTATTAACCCTAATGCTTATGTGTGTATTATTGTTAATTAATTTTAGTTTAATAATTGTGCATGGTTATGGTTGTTGACCATTTGACCTATCTTGACTTGTTGACCTATGTTGACACTTTGACCATCATCATTTCTTTTGGAAGATGCTTCTTGATCCTTGCAAATTGAAATGATAATGGTCATGTCATGATTAACCATGACAATTATCTAGCTAATTATTTAATTAAAATAATATACACATATTAGAGAGAATGGTTCACATTATTCTTATTCTATCATATCTTTTCTCTCTCTTGTTCTTCCTCTCCCTCAAGCTCTCTCCCTCTCATGTGTTGAGAAACACTTGAGCTTGAGAAAAACCCTCTCTTGATCATCTTTACTCTCATCTAGGGTTCAAGGACTAGCACTTCTTGCACCCTAGTTACTTCTAGTTTGGAGTTGAAGCCAAAGGTTGAGGCTTTCGGGTGGATCTTTCTTCGACGTGAGAAGACGACCAAGGTGATCTCTTTCCACCACTCCAAGGAGCAAGGAGAGAAGGACTTAAAGCCCAAGGTATAACCTTTCTAGCACTTAGCTAGTTACTAGTTAGCTTTAGCAAGTTTTTGTTTAGCAAAGTTCCTTCTAGCTCTAGTCCATGTTGCCTAAGCTCATAAAAATCCGATTTTTATTCCGTTTTCCGCCTCCCCGCAAGCACCGGGATGGGCAATGTGGACTTACAGTGGTATCAGAGCCTAACTAAACATAAACTAGCTAGGTAGTGAAGTGTGTCGAAGTTCGAAACGGAAAAATCGAAAAACCAAAATATCAAAACCCTAGTTTTCTGTTAAAATTTTTTCTGGTCAAAACAAAATTTCTTATACTCCAAAAATCATCTCAGGGTTTTATGAAGATAGCCACCAAAAACGATCAAGTGAATCGACCAAAGGGCCGCGGTTCCACGGCAATAGTAAGCTATTGCCGCGCAACCGCGGCCGTCTTGGCTCTTCACTTGGTCGAGTTTGGTGCAGTGTATCTCTGGCTTGGTTTTAGGATTTTTAAGATGGTTTATATGTGCCCAGATTTTCCAGAATAGAAATTTGTTTTTGGGGGCCATAAATTCGTATTTTTCCGAACTTCAATACCCTTTGACTATAAGGGTTATATCTGTGATGTTTGAATGTATTGAACGTCGGCTAATCGCTATATGTTGATTAGTCGGGGTTATACATATCTGTAATCTGTGATTGATACTGGTTTGTGTATATGAATGGGTTGGATTGTCGCGGATGAATAGCCGGGGTGGATGTGAGATGAGTGTTGCTTTTTCTTTCATTCATTGTAACATGTAAATTGATGTAATATTATTATTTGTTTGGCCGCACAACCGGGTCGGGGTTGTAGCCGTCATTGTATAATTCTTTTTACTGTTTTTGCTCCTAGGATAGACCCATGGAGGGGTGCACAAACTACCGGGTATCTCGAAGTGCCGAGTGGCCTACTCACGGTGGTGAGGGAGGTTGCTTCGTTTCGGGTAGTTTGCCGCACCCGTAGGGGTCTTGGGTGGGGTATTAGCTATTCACCGCGACCGTGTAATCCTCTTTTCGTTGCAGGCTCGAACGGATTGCGGATTCCTAGTATATCCAATGTATTCATCTGTGATCTGTAATGTCTATCATTGCTATGTATTTATATATGATAACTATTTAGGCGTTGCTTATGTTTTACAGCCGTGCTAGCCCAGCCCCCGCTCTGTCGTTAGTTAAGTAACCTAACGGGTGATGACGGGGCCCCGTGGCGAATGCGAATGGCATAAGCATACGTCATATTTTGATTGTTTTCTGCAATGGTAGGATTAAATGATGGGACGCATTAAAAGAACTAATGCAAGAAAATAAACCAAGTAAAAGTCGATTGGAACACTTTGAAGACCACTCGGTTCTTTTCAAAACTAAACTTTTAAACGCGGGGCTTGAACCACTCCTTTTAAAAGCTATCTCGTTCCATCGATTATATCAAGTTCACTACGTTCACGGTTTCGCCAAAACCATTCGTAGCCCTCCGTCATTTCACATGAATGGTCAAAAAGTATTCAAGCTATGTATTTTGGCCAAAGTCAAGGCATAGTGATTGGTAGCTATTGGGTATTCATGTGCAGCATAGATAGATGCGTTGGTTTGGGACAGTCGTACTGCCATTTTGGTCAAAGTCAAGGGTAGGTATGGGTGGTTCCAAATTAACCAGGAGAATGACGGGTAGAACTTGACATGTGACTTATGATATTTTGGCCAAAGTCAAGGTCATAAGAGCATGGGGCAAAAATCCACATCGGGAGTTTCATAAGTACTGAAACTTGCTAGCGCTGCATACCATTTGGAGTGTGATAATTCTGGTAGGATTCCTTCGGTTTTATCACGCGATGATATTTGGATCCCGATCCTACTGTGAGTATATGCTACTCTTCGGGAAAACTCTCACTTAACGATCAATGCTATAAACTTAGTAGGTGTCTAGAAAGGTGTTAGCAGGGCTACGCCCATAGGGAAAAGAGGTTACTTAATTAAGGAACTTCGCGAAAGCGTTGGAAAACCTCCCTCGAAGTACCGACACTGGCCTGGCTGAACGGTTAAGCAAGTATTGTACGGTGAGATTGATCCTGACTAATCCTTTCTTTACGGTTTGAGAAGGGATTCGAGAGACAGTGGGAGCCATCCAGTTTGGACAAACTAAAAACCACTCTAAACTTGCAAGAGCATCATGCTAAAGTGTTTCTTTTCTCTCTCCTAATTGCAGCGACTATTCAACATGACCGGACTTAAGTTATTACTAGATAAAAACATATTGACAGGGCCAAACTACAAAGATTGGCTCAGGAATGTCAAGACGGCAATCACTTACGACAAGCTGGGGTATCTCCTTACCACCAAAGCTCCCCCTGTCCCAGGTCCCAAAACCAGTGTCATAGATAGGGAAATCTACAAGACCTGGAAAATAGATTGCGCGAAGGCCAGATGCCTCGTACTTGCCTCGATAGACAACGAACATCAGAGGAGGCACGAGAATATGGACCTAGCGTCCATATTTCTTCATACAAAAGAACTGTATGGAGAGCAGTCTCGTATCGCAAGATACGAAGTGTCGAAGAAGTTGTTTTCGGCAAGGTTGGCTGTCGGATCATCGGTAGCGGAACACGTGCTTAAGATGATTGGCTACATAGAGGAGCTCGCAGAACTTGGGACCACGTTGGAGAATGAGCTCTATACGGACTTGATTCTCCAGTCCCTTCCTTCCACTTACGCCCAGTTCATCCTGAACTTCAACTTACAGGAAAAAGAAGTTGAACTTTCAGAGCTCCTCAACATGCTGAGGAGTGCAGAGGGCACCCTACAGAAAAGTAGGGAGACATCCACTTTGTTTGTAGGAGGATCTTCCTCTTCTAGGTCCAGGGCGAAAGCCAAGGGCAAAAAGAAGAAAGCCCCCGCCAAACCAAGAGGCGGTGTCAGTAAAGTGGATCCGAAGGGAAAAGGAAAAGCAACAAAGGTAGCGGGATAGCTGGTGGGGAAGGAAGAATGCTTCTATTGTCACAAAAGTGGTCACTGGAAACAGGATTGCAAGGCTTGGAAAGCCAGAACACAGGATTTGAAGCGAGTTGCAGCTTCAGCTTCAGGTGTGTATGTTATTGAAAACTGTCTATCAATAAACTCTACATCCTGGGTATTGGATACCGGATCAGGATCTCATATCTGTAATTCTTTGCAGGCGTTGAGAAAGCGTAGAGTTTTGAAGGCAGGTGACATGACCCTCAGAGTTGCAAACGGTGCTAGCATGGATACTGAGGCCGTGGGGGACTATCACCTGGGATTGTCGGATGGACACTTTTTGGTTTTGCGTAGTTGTTATTGTGTACCAAATGCAACCTGTAATATCATTTCTGTATCTTTATTATCTAAAGAAGGTTATGAATTTGCATTTGTATGTAATGTAGTGAACATTCACCTTAATCAAGTTTTGATTGGGTCAGGTACATTGAACAACGGTATATACGTATTAAACCAGCCACAGATTTTCAATGTCCAGAATACACACAAAAGAAAGTCTCCAGAAATTAATAAAACTTTCTAATGGCATTGTAGACTGGGTCACATCAATGAGAGAAGGTTTACTAAGTTACATGCTGAAGGATATTTGGATTCGTTCGAATATCAATCGTATGCAACTTGTCAATCCTGTCTCAAAGGAAAGATGACAAAGACTCCGTTCACTGGACACGGAGTAAGAGCGAGCTCGCTCTTGGGACTCGTACACAGCGACGTGTGCGGTCCAATGTCTACACATGCACGAAGCGGTTATTCTTACTTCATTACTTTTACGGATGACTTTTCAAGGTACGGTTATGTCTTCTTAATGAAACATAAATCCGAGGCTTTTGAAAAATTCCAGGAATATAAGAATGAAGTAGAAAAACAAACAGGCAAAAATATCAAGGCACTAAGATCTGATCGAGGTGGTGAATACTTGAGTGCCGAGTTCCTGGGTTACTTAAAAGAGAATGGAATTCTCTCTCAGCTTACTTCTCCATACACTCCGCAACATAACGGTGTATCGGAAAGACGGAACCGAACCCTATTAGATATGGTACGGTCCATGATGAGTAACGCCGAGTTGCCGCGATCGTTTTGGGGATATGCGCTAGAATCAGCTGCATACCTTTTGAACCGAGTTCCAACTAAGACTGTGCCTACCACACCATATCAGATGTGGTGTGGGAAGAGACCCTATCTTAATCACATTAAGACATGGGGATGTCTAGCTTTTGTAAAAAAGCAGCATGCGGACAAGCTCGAGGCACGTTCAGTACAGTGCAAGTTTGTGGGATATCCAAAGAGCTCCAAGGGATATTACTTCTATTGCGAAGAGGAACAAAAAGTCCTTGTTTCTCGCCATGCCCACTTTTTAGAACACCGGTTCATAGAAAAAGAATTAAGTGGGAGCGCAATAGAACTGGAAGAAATTCCAGAACCACGAGCTGTTACTGAAAGCTTGGTTGAACCAGAGGGTTAGAAAGATCAGGACATTCCCACGCCACTCCGCAGGAGTAGTAGGCAGTCTCATCCGCCCGAGAGATACTACGGTTTTCTCATTGACGGGGATAGAGAGTATTGCATCATAGACTTTGATGAGCCTACTAGCTTCCAGCAAGCCATTCAGAGCGTCGACTCGGTAAAATGGCTGGATGCAATGCGGACCGAAATGGAGTCCATGTACACCAACAAAGTATGGACGTTGGACATTGCTCCAGATGGGGTAAAACCTGTAGGATGCAAGTGGATCTTCAAAAGGAAGATTGGTGTAGATGGACAGGTTGAGACCTATAAAGCTAGACTGGTAGCAAAGGGTTTTCGTCAACGACCTGGTTTGGACTATAACGAAACTTTTTCTCCAGTAGCTATGCTGAAATCCATTCGGATCCTTCTTGCCATTGCTGCCTTCCACGATTATGAGATTTGGTAGATGGACGTAAAGACAGCTTTTCTAAATGGATATTTAGAGGAGTCTGTCTATATGGATCAGCCAGAGGGTTTCATTCAGAGTGGGAGCAGCGGAAAGGTGTGCAAGCTGCTTAAGTCCATTTATGGACTAAAGCAGGCATCGCGGAGTTGGAACATCTGTTTTGATGAGAAGGTCAAGGAATTTGGCTTTTTCAAAAATCCAGATGAACCATTCATCTATTGTAGATTTGTAGCGAGAACTGTGGTATTCCTCATTTTATACGTGGATGACATTCTCTTAATAGGAAATGACATTCTTATGCTACAATCTGTCAAGGGGTTCTTGTCACACAGGTTCTCCATGAAAGACCTGGGTGATGCCTCATACATTCTGGGTATCCGGATCTACCGTGACAGATCCAAGAGGATATTAGGACTTTCACAGTCCAGGTACATCGATACCATACTGAAGAGATTCAGTATGGAAGATTCCAAGCGCGGTAATCTACCGGCTTGTCACGGGATCACTCTCTCCAAAGAGATGTCTCCCAAGACTGATTTGGAGAGGGATCGCATGTCTATTATACCCTACGCTTCTGCGGTAGGCTCTATAATGTATGCGATGTTGTGTACCAGACCGGATGTGGCTTATGCACTGAGTGTGGTAAGCAGGTATCAGTCAAACCCTGGGGAGAAACATTGGATAGCAGTAAAGAACATTCTCAAGTACCTGGGAAGGACTAAGGAGATGTTCTTGGTGTATGGCGGAAAAGACCTGCAGATTGAGGCCCTTGCTGACTCCAGCTTCCAGAGTGACAAGGATGATTCCAAGTCCATGTCGGGTTTTGTCTTCACCCTCAATGGAGGGGCGGTGTGTTGGAAGATCTCCAAACAGGAAACCGTTGCCGACTCGACTATGGAAGCGGAATACATCGCTGCATCTGATGCCGCAAAAGAAGCTGTCTGGATGAGGAAGTTCTTGAGAGAACTTCAGGTGGTTCCGTCCATTGTTGACCCAATACCTCTGTATTGCGACAACAACGGGGCTATAGCTTTAGCGAAGGAACCCAGGTCCCATCAGAAATCCAGACACATCTTAAGGCGGTATCACCTGATCAGGGAGATCGTAGATCGCCAGGAGATCGAGGTCCGGAGAGTTGCATCAGAGGATAGCACAGCAGATCCATTCACTAAGGCCTTGCCCCAGACTCAGTTCGAGCGGCTGATCGAGATGATAGGTCTTCGATACGCCAGTACATGGCCTTAGTGCAAGTGGAAGATTGTTAGTGTATATGCCCTAGAGGCCATTACTGTATCATACTAGTTTGTATATAACTTGATGGAAGCTTGGGATATTCACAGTTGTATATACAATCTTGCTCGAAATGGTTGTATGCTACTTGGTTTGTCTCTGCTTTAATATATGCATTTGTTTCTTTTAGCATATTGCTGATATGCATATTAGTAGAGCCCTCAGGATCTTTGCTTGATTACCAGCGTTGTGATGGCGCTCACACTCGTGGGAGCTAGGTGATCTATAAGCACATCCTTATACAGGTCCCTAGTCGTTGGACTATCGAGACAGGGCATCGATACTCCGGAGTAGACTAGCGTATGCGCTTCTCATCCCAGCGTGGGAGACGGTCTGTCCCACAGCCGTCAGTACGTCGTACTTGAGATAGTATGCGGGTGCTCGTTAGGTTACGAGTACACTGGACAGGACTCGTCGGGAACTGTTGGTTGGTATTATACCTATCGTCAGTTATCAGTTCCCAGGTGACATGAGTACAGCTTAGTCCGCTGACTTGACACTGTCACTTCGCCTCGAGTGTGTTCCCACTGTACTTTGATTACTACCCTACCACGGCTCAAAGGAGTCGTGCAAACAGGTAGTTTTTGGGTGCAGTCCCGAAGCACTTGGAGGCAGTGACGGTTAGACAGGATTCGTCTCTCCCGGTATTGGGGGTTGACATCGCGCTGTGTCTAGGAGAGCCATTACACGAGTAGTCCCTGGCCAGGGCAAGCGGGATATACTGGTAGGTTTCCAGTGTTATCTCAGGGTGTTCTGGGCTACACTCCGACACGACTTGTACCGCTATTAGGGGACTGACGTTCACCGCCCCCTAGGCCCGCCATGCGATATATCAGACGAACAGACCGGACTGTACGGAGATTGTCACATACAGGCTCAGTAGGAGTTCAGATGGGGTTCACCTCGTCAGTCTTCTTATCAACATCTACCTGGGGACCGTTACGTACAGCTAGTGCCGCTTGCGGTCTGTGGTTAAACCCACTGCCAGCGTAGTTTCGAGTCTTTAGAGTCCCACACAGAGAGCTATTCGCCTTTAGGCAAAATGAGTAGAGGTCGCATGGTTTTGCGACAGGGTTCGTTCACATTCGCGCACTTGTGCACGTTTGCTGTCCGGACAGTTTATACTAGCGGGCTTTGGTTTAAGCCGGATCCTAGTATATGATTTGGGATTGGTTTTCCTCATTGTATTCATGTTCCTCGGATCACTAATGCGGGTGCGTATGCACAGTTGCTTGAGATTGAGGGAGAGGACTTTGATTAGGGTTAATGACTATTGTCATTTGATTAACCCTAATGCTTATGTGTGTATTATTGTTAATTAATATTAGTTTAATAATTGTGCATGGTTATGGTTGTTGACCATTTGACCTATCTTGAATTGTTGACCTATGTTGACACTTTGACCATCATCATTTCTTTTGGAAGATGCTTCTTGATCCTTGCAAATTGAAATGATAATGGTCATGTCATGATTAACCATGACAATTATCTAGATAATTATTTAATTAAAATAATATACACATATCAGAGAGAATGGTTCACATTATTCTTATTCTATCATATCTTTTCTCTCTCTTGTTCTTCCTCTCCCTCAAGCTCTCTCCCTCTCATGTGTTGAGAAACACTTGAGCTTGAGAAAAACCTTCTCTTGATCATCTTTACTCTCATCTAGGGTTCAAGGACTAGCACTTCTTGCACCCTAGTTACTTCTAGCTAGGAGTTGAAGCCAAAGGTTGAGGCTTTCGGGTGGATCTTTCTTCGACGTGAGAAGACGACCAAGGTGACCACCTTCCACCACTCCAAGGAGCAAGGAGAGAAGGACTTAAAGCCCAAGGTATAACCTTTCTAGCACTTAGCGAGTTACTAGTTAGCTTTAGCAAGTTTTTGTTTAGCAAAGATCCTTCTAGCTCTAGTCCATGTTGCCCAAGCTCATAAAAATCCGATTTTCATTCCGTTTTCCGCCTCCCCGCAAGCACCGGGATGGGCAACGTGGACTTACATACCAGCCCAAAGACAGAGGCTTAGTCGTCGAGACAGATTTCGTGACCGTCGCAGGAGTAACAGAGGCTTTGGACGAGGGCAGTCGTCTAGCTTTCAACCCAAGGAGGGTTAGCAGCGTTATTCTGGATGTTATCGGTGCGGGAGTTTGGATCATCGGGTTAAAGGTTGTACTGAGCCACATAGTCGCGGGGCAGCTATACTGCAGAGAGGTCGTAGAGGTGGAAGGTTCACTCAGAGGGATCAGTCTACCAGAGGAGTTCAGCCAGTTGCGGGTAGAGGGCAGACACAGGTGTTTGCTTCTAGTCATCGGGACGCGCAGGCGTCCAATGTGGAGTTTTCAGGTATCCTTATTTCGCATGTTCTTCGATATTTTCGTTTGTTTTTCACACTTGTACCGTGGTTGGGTAGATTAGTTGTAGTTTGTGTTAACTTCTGTCAGCGATTCTTTTGTTGCGCGCCACGTATTTCAGTTGTGTGCCAATCGGATTGGAGATAGAGATTCGTCCGTCGTTTTGATCCTTCTAGAGATGTTGGATTTGACATTCTCCTGGGCACGGACTGGTTAGCTACGTGCTAGGCGTATGTGGACTACCTTGAGAAAACAGTCAGGTTTTGTTTTTCCTGGCGAGTCAGTTCTTGTTGTGCAGGTGGATAGTTTTGCCGCCTCTCACAGCTTGAATTTAGCCTTTTTCGCTAGTCGGCTTTTGAGGAGATGTCGTGGATTCTTGGCGTTCATTGGTGATACCGAAGCCACAGTGGGTATGTTGGACCGGGTTCCTATCGTGCAAGAGTTTTCCGACGTTGTTCCAGATGAGCCGGCGAAGCTTAAGGAGCTTAAGGATCAGCTGCAGAGTGGTTTGTTTGGGAGTTTTGTGCGTCTGAGTGTTTCGCTTTTGGAAGCTCCTAACTCTGTTCGTCAGAGAGAAAGACGGCAGTTTGAGGTTATGTATCGACGGATCGTTAATTGAACCGGCTTATGGTGCGGATAGGTATCCTTTACTTCGCCGTGACGATTTCTTCGGTCAGCTCCACAGTGCAAGACATTTTCTAAGTTTGTTCGGGATCAGGTCATCATTATTGCGGGTTCGGAGTGATGGCATTCCAAAGACTGCCTTATGCGCGCTACGGGCTTTATGTGTTTTAGTGAGTCAATGGATTTACTGATGCCCTAGCAGCATTCATAAATGTGATGAACCGGATTTTCTTCAGGCCGTTCCTTGACCAGTTACTGTTGTGTTATTTACGACATTCTGGTCTATTTAATGTGTCTTGAGGAACAGGAGTAGCGCTTGAGGATTTGTTGTGTAAGCGTTGGTAGAGCCCCAGCGGTTTGCTAGATTCTCGGAGTGTTTCTTCAGGCTTGTTTGTGTTGACTCCTAGGTCTTGATGTCACGGGAGACGGTTTTGTATGGTTCCGAGGAAGATCATGGCCGTACAGCTTAGGCCCAGACTTGTGTGGACGACGGAGGTCCGCAGATTTTGGGCTTAGCAGGTTTTTCCGCCGTTTCGTGCAGGATTGCTAGTGTAGTCCTGCACCGTTGACTAAATTGACCGGAAGGGAGGTTTCTTTTCTGTGGACTGAGGCATGTGTACGGAGTTTTCAGTAGTTGAAGATTCGGTTAACAATGGCATCTGTTCTTTCTTTGCTTTCTGGTTCGGGCGACCTTGTTGTTTAACTGTAATGTTTCTTGAGTGGGCTCGATTGTGTACTGATGTGACACTATAGAGTTATCGGTTTTGCTTCCTTATATTTGGAGGAAGTACGAGAAGGATATTCCACTCATGATCTGGAGATGGACATGGTGGTTTTGCGTTGGAGATTTGGAGACACTATTTGTTCGAGAGTCGTGTCAGATTTTCACGGACCACCAGAGCTTAAAGTACATCTTCCTGCAGCGGATTTTGATTGTTGTGATAGTCTTATGCAGATTTACAGTTCTTGTGCGATCGTTGAGTACAACTTAAGTTCGTCTCTACTGAGGGGACAGCTTGCTCATGTCCGCGCCCGACCACTTTCCTTTAATCGCTTTCGCGAGACACTGCCCGCCGATGCTTGTTCGTCAGAGATACTTAAGCATACTCGGCTGGGTAATGATTCGGAGTCCTTGATTTGTGACACGGGTGTGCTAAGTTAGGGACGCGTTTGTGTACCTGATATTATCAGGTAGAGACGTGAAATCCTAGAGCAAGCACATCAGTCATTTCTCTGTATTCATTCAAGTTCCACCAACATTGACGTGACTTGCGAGATAGTTACTGGTGGACATGGATGTAAAGAGAAGTTTCATGGTTCGTTTCACGTTGTCTGTCTTTTCTGTGTTTGGGTTGAGCATCTGAGGCCGGCTGGAGAGTTGCAACCTTTAACCGTTCCGAAGTAGGAGTGGGAGCAAATCTCCATGAATTTCGTTATGGCTTTTACCCAGGTTTATCATGGTGTGACTCCATTCGGATTCTTGTGGTCCGGTTTTACTCATTTCGCTCAGTTGTTCTTTGTTAAGTTGTGCGTTGTGTATTTTTTGTCGGCAGTTGGGGATCGTGACTCGCCATTGTTAGGGTTCTCCTTCGATAGCTGCTATCGGGAGACATTCCAATTGGCAACCTTTAGGTTTAGGGGTTAGGTCGTGTCGACCACCAGTCTGTTCTTCTGACTCTGCGTAAGTAGGATTTTTGAACCCAGCTAGTCTAGAGACTTCGGAGATGATCCAGTTGATTCGGGTCAGGATGAGAGTAGCCCAGCGCAAATTGAGGTCTTATGCCGACGGTGTTGGTCGTAGACTTAAGTGCGCAATGGCAAATCATGTATTCCTGCGGATTTTTCCGATAAATGACGTGTTGAGTTTTGGGAAGCTTATCCCAGGATTTAGGTACTTCTGAGATTCTTTAAGCGAGTTAGTTTCGTTGCCTTTAATTTGGCACTTCCGCCCAGATTATTGAGTTTTCACCCCGTATTCCTTGTAATGATACTTTACAATTACCTTCATGACCTTTCTCACATGTTTTGGCACCAGACCATTTAGCTTGGATGCGATCGTTTCGCACACCGGCAGCCATTTATGTTAATGGCCCGGCAGGTGGAGAAACGTTGGTCAAGGGTCTTGCCATCTGTGAAGAGCTTCTTGGACGTAGCCGAATAGTGAGGTAATCACTAGGGAGTGTTAGTTATATGTATGCCCTAGAGGCCATTACTATACATAGGATGTATATTGTAGTGGATGCTTGGACATATATAGGGAGGACTTTTTTGCTCGACATGATAGTATGCTATCTGGTTGCTCTTACCTTAACGTGTACACTGATTGACTCTCTGTTACATGTTGGTAAAGCCCTTAGGATGTGTCCTTGACTACCTGGACTATGATGCGGATCATACTAGTAGGGACATGGTAGTCCATAAGTACATCCTTCAAGGTCCCTAGTCGTGGGTGTATCGAGACGGGGCATCGATATACAAGAGTAGACTAGCGTATACCTTCTCGACCCATACAGATGGGCGATGGATGATCCCATATCCATTGGTGTTTGACATCAGAGATGATATACGGGTGCTCAGTGGAGACTGGGTACACTGGACGGACTCGCCGAGAACTCCCAGATGGTATTATACCTTACGTCAGATGGCTGTTCTCTGGTGACGCTGGTACAGGTTAGTCTGTAGACCCGAGATCGTCATAGAGTCTTGTGCGATTCCCACTGTGCTTTGATTTCCACCTTACCACGTCCAAGAGGGCGTGCAAAACGGTGATTTTTAGGTGCAGTCCCGAATTACATGGAGGCAATGAGCGATAGGAGGGGATTCGTCTCTCCCGGTATAGGGAGTTGATGTTGCGCTGTGTTCGATTGGCTATAACCGGAAATCCCTGGCCAGGGTTGCTGAGATTTACCGGTAAGTGTTACCAGTAGTTTCTCGAACTGTTATAGACCTCATATCGACACGACTTATCGAGCTACTGGGTCTGACGTTTACCACCCCTAGGTGAGATATGCGACATATCAGACGAACAGACCGGACTGTACGGTAAGTGTTACTGGTTGGATTCACAGGAGTGTGAGTGGGCTTGCTCGATGATCTTCTGATCGTTCAATACCCGAGTGGCCGTTACGTTTAGCAGACCGCTTGAGGCTTGTGGGTGTTTGATATGATCATCACCTGCTGCCGGCGTATTGACGAGCCTTTAGAGTCCTACACAGAGGTTTCCTGGCTCAAGCGAAACGAAATAGGAGCGCATATGAGATATGTGCGGGACCGAGAATAATGCGTGTATGTGATACCGTATTCTAATCTCGCGATGAATGTATCGATTGGTTGTATGCGATATAACCTAGTTATCGAATCGAGGATTGATTCGATAAGTCGATACATTGGATATTAGTCGGTCATATGCGATATGACCGGATCGTTAAATCAAGTGTTGATTTAATGATTTAATGTATAATTATATATTTGATATATTACTTTACATTAACTAGTATTTGTTCACTTAAGATGGATTTTCTCACTTGATGTGCACATTGTATATATGATATAGTTTTGTGCACTAGTTTGTATCTTGTTTGATGATACATGCAAACTTGGGTGTGTATGATTAAACAGTGGTTATGTTAATGGTTAGGGTTTTGATTTAATTATTTATTTATTCTCTTTATTATTTTTGGCAAAGGAAAATGAAATGGTGGCTTGCTTTGTTTTTACTTTGAAGCTTCATGAAGCTTTAAAATGTTCAACCATTTTTGTTTCTTTTGCCTAACCTAACCATTCACCTAACCCTAGTTTATTCTCTACACTTAACCATGGTTGCATTATGATAAGTATTCACTTGGATTTTTATTTAAAATTATTATTCATTTTTCTTCTTCTTCATCTTCTTCATGAAGAGAAGTAAGAAAAGCTTCGCTACAAAATTTCAAGTGATAAATCCAAGTGAGAAATCCAAATCCAAAGTGAACCCACTTCCTATTTCTTCATCCTCTACCACTTGCCATGTAGTATAGGGTGTTTTCTTCACAAGTTTCATGACTTGGTGAAGTTGGAGCTCGAGTCAGAGTCGCCTCGACGTAGATCATCTTCGGCATCGAAGTAATCGACCTAGCCCGATCATTTCTTCGATGAAACCACCGCGAGAGTCCGGGATCCGATGATCGCAGCGGAGGGACATCATCACGGAGCTAAGGAAGTGGATGACTGGATCTACAAAGCTTGTATTTCCATTCACTTTAGAGTAAAGTTGTTTACTTGCATCTTGTTTCGCCTAAACTCTAGTTAACGATCCGTATTAGGGTTTGTAGGCACATGAAAAAATTTGAATTTGGCATGGTTGATGCCTTGTGAGACCTCATTAGCGTGCCTAGGAATCCTACAGTGGTATCAGAGCCTTAGGCGAAGTGTAAACGATGTTAGAAATCCGAACGAACCCCGAAACCCTAACTCAAACCACCCTCTGGAAATTTTCTGGAATTTTGGATTTTTGTGAATTAAAAATAGCCAAAAAATTCAGCTGGGTTTTCTAGGAATTACTGTGAAATTCGTGGACCCAATTCGACTAAACCGCCGCGGAACCGCGGCCGTACCCTAGGTTTGGCGGCGGTTCCGCGACAATACAGTGAGCTTGTTCACTTTTGTTTGCACAGTAATCTCTATCTTTAGTTGCTGTATTTTATGGGAATTTTTAATTGATACTCAACAGTTGAGTTTTCTGGGGTTTATTGGGTACTCGGTGTTTCGATCGGAAAGTTTAACTCTGTCTATGTGTTTTCCGGATAATTTTAGAATATGTTAAAAAGTTCGACCGGATATAAATACACACTTTTTCCCCTGCCGGAAAAATTCCAAGTGTTGGATTTTTCCGTAGTTTAATGACGTTCTAAGTAGTGCAAGTAACGCGATGGTCCCTCTAGAAGACAACAAACCTTAACTCGATTATGTGACCATCTTGAACTGCCCTTTGAAACTTAGAGTTTGGGGCAGTACGGCGTGCCACATGTGAGGCGTTGGCTTGACCCTTCGACGGCTGGACCGTTGGTACTGAGGCATGAAGTGAATGTTTTTAAACTTATTTCATGTGTTGAGCTGTTTCGGGAAAACTTGGGTGTTTGAATGTTCGATCGGAAAGTTTAACATTTTCTATTTTATCTAGAATGTGATACAATATTTGGAATCCACATGTAGTTATGAGATAACTGAATGAATGTTATAAACATAGCAGTTTAGTCTCACTTGATCAGTTGCCACGGAATTTTGATGTGATCAAAAGTCCGTCGCAATCACGTAGCGTACGCGGATACTCACCGGGTAGACTTAATAGACAGCCTCACCCCATCGTCCCGACCAAGTGACTGTAGGAGAACCCCGTCGCCGAAAGCATCCGTTCGGGTGCTCGCGGCAGCGGTGTTCCGCCTTGGTGCACTTCGTCGACGGCGTCGGGGGTGCGGCCGCCTACTAAAGTTTGCGACGAGCATTCGATCAGGATGTCGGGAATCTTGTTGAATTGCCCGACTTGATATTGAAAAGAATTTTCGATAATGAGACTAAAATGCGGGATTTATAATTGTTAGGCATGCGATGTCTAAGGAATTCATTGGTTTAGGCATGCGATGTCTAAGGAGGTTGCGGATTCCAACTGTTGTAGTTTTACACTTTCTTTTCTGTGACCGTAAGTGTAATATGTGATATCGCCGGTTTCGTTGCTATATGTCAACGACAATTGGGATACGCATGTTTACTTACGTTGATGACATGTGATATTATGTGTTGCTGGATATGTTATATTGGATCGTCGTGGTTGAATAGCCGGGTTTTTTTTTATGTGAGATGAGTGTTTTTCATTTTCATTCATGTAAAAACTTGTATGTAATATTCTTTTATTGGGGCACTTCCAGGTTGCTGAAGATCTCACCTTTTGTATATTATTTACTTTTCCGCACTATTATAGACCCAAGGAGGAGGGCACAAGTAACCGGGTTCTGGAGTCCAGTGGGAGACCAACTCGAGGAGTCGAGTCCGGGTCTCCTAACTCTAGAATTGGTAGGGTTGCTTGCTGCTCTCGTAGGGGTCTAGGGGTCTGGGTTTGGCTATTCATCAAGACCGTGGAATCCGTGTTTTATACTGGCTCGTATTGAAAACACGGACGTCCTATTATATCCAATGTTTCATATGTTTCTTTTGCTGTGATATCTGTGATGTGATCATGTGATGTTCTGTGATAGATATTGTATATAGTATATATGATATATTATATAGACGTTACTTATGTTTTACACCCGCGCTAGCCCTGCCCCGCTGTGCCGTTAGTTACCTAACATAACGGTGCACGAGGGGACATCGAGGCGAATGCGGATGGCATAAGCGTACGTCGTATTTATCTGTGATGTTTAGATGGACTTAAATGATGGGACTTCATTAATGTGATTAATGAAAGAAAAGAAACCTAAGATGTTGTGGAATCGAATTTCTAAATAAAACAGGTTGCTACAGTTCTTGCTTTGCATCGCGGTGTTCCTTGTAGAACATCCTGCACCTTATTCGATAAGAAAAGGACCGAGATCCCTTCACCGGGAGTGACTACTTTAGCAATAACTGGCAGATGATACACCCCTCGGTTTATCTTTTGATTGCTTCTAGAGTTTTTGCTTTACACAGAGGTATATATGATATATCCTGCACCTCATTCGACGAGGAAAGGGCCGACGATCCCTTCGCCGGGAGTGACCCCTTTAGCAAAACTAGAAAAGCCTCAAAAGCACTCCATTTTAAAATCATTTGATTCTACAACGATATCAAGTTCATTACGCAATAGGTTTTCAGAAAAACCTGTCGTAGCCCTCCGTCATTTCAGATAAGTACTAGTTAGTATTCGTGCTGCGGTAGTTTGGCATGCGTCAAGGCGTAGTGTACGGTAGCTAACTAGTGCTTATCTGCTAGCATATGATGCCATTGGATTAGGGTATTCGTACGGCGTTGTTTGGCATGCGTCAAGGGTCGTGCGGGTGGGTTTAATTCAATCAAGAAATGTACGGGTTGAACTTGACTAGTGGACTATGGGTTGTTTGGCATGCGTCAAAGTCATAGCACGCTAGGGGCAAAATAATATCGGGAATTTCAAGTGTTGAAATTTGCAATGAGATTGCATATCTTCTATGAGATAGTTGGATCCCGATACCCACTGCGAGTAATTGTTACTCCTGGGAGAGTTTTACACATTACAATTAGCCGATCAGTAGGTGTCTAGAAAGGTATCAACGGGGTTACGCCTCTGGGAAAACGAGGTTTACATTAATTAGGTCCGTGCGAAAGCACGGGGAACCTCCCTCAAAGTACCGACACTGGCCTGGCTGAAAGATTGGCAAACTTGTAGTGTGTAATTAATCCCGGCTAGTCTTTCCTTTTAGGGTTTGAAGGAAGATTTGATAAAAACAGTGGGAGCCATCCTGATTAGATAAAATATATAACCAATCTGTTCTTGCAAGAGCATACGCTGAGTGTTTTCTTCTCTCTCTCTCCAGTTAGCGACCATATCACGCCTTAATCAAGATAATAAAATGGATATATTGACCAAACCCGCCTGTTATACTGAGCTGGGGAACGTTGGTCCCGCTCCAACTTATAATTGTTATAAGACAGAGCAGGAAATAGGGGAATACCAGAATTCCTATGCCGCCCAAATGAAGAAAGTGCATATGATGCATCTCCTTCGGGTGTGTTCATTATACAGAACTGTTTCTCAGTATCCTCTATGTCCTGGGTATCTGATACCGGATCAGGATCCCAGATATGTAATCTATTACATAGGGCTACAGAAAGGCAGATAACTGAGAAAGGGTGATAAGTTTCATGAGACAGAAAACGGGGCAAGTGTTGCAGCCAAGTCTTTTGGTCACTGTCACCCTATATTACCAATACATTGATTCTGAACAAATGCTATTAGATACCAAATCTGATATACAAAATCATATCAGTCTCTTTATCAGTAAAGAAAGGATATAATTTTGTATTGTTGGATAATGTTTTGAACATTTCCTATATCAAAAGTTGATCGGTTCAGGAACGTTATCCCAAAGCATTGATGTTCTAAATCAAACTACAGTTCCTAGTATACAGAACACACACAAGAGGAAGAGTTCAGAAATGAATGAATCCTTCTTGAGGCATTGTTGACTAGGTCATATCGATGCGACCCGACTGGCTGAACTTGCATTATAGATGCATATTTAAATCAGTTTGAATTTACATCTTGTGAAACTTTCCAGTCATGTCATAGAGATAAGATGACCATAGCTCTGTTTACTGGAAACAGAGAAAGAGTTAATGAACTCTTGGGATTGATACATACTGATGTATGAAGGTCCCCTGTCTACACATGCCAAGTCCGGTTCTTTGTACTTCTTTATATTCACTGATGATCTCTCTAGATTCAGACATATGTTCCTGTTGAAACACAAGTCCGAAACTTTTGAGATATTCACAGAATATAAGTTGGAAGTAGAGAACCAAAATACGGGTAGAAGTATTATGTCCTTTGATGAGATCAGGGAGGAGAATACTTGTGCATGGAATTCTTGGACTATTCTAAAGGAAAATGAGATTCTCTCTCAGTGTTACTCCTCTGAATACACCACAGCACAACGGTGTGTCGGGGCGGAGCAATCACACCCTATATGATATGGTCCGCTCTATGATGAGTACTACTGAGTTTCCTATTTCCTTTTTGGGAGTTATGCACTTGAGAAGCTGTATACCTATTGAATAGGGTTAAAATCAAATCAGTTGCCTACCACTCCATATATGATATGGTATGGGAAGAGCCCATGTCTTAAGCTAGTTAAGATTTGGGGTTGTCCGAACTATGTCTAAAAGCAAAATCCGGACAAGCTCGAGGTAAGGTCTGTTATGTAGAACTGGAAAGGTTCCAGATATACAAACTACAACAGATGATTTGGTAGAACCAAAGGATTCAATAGTAACCAACGAACCTCAGTCTCTTCGCCGATCTAGTAGGGTTCCTCACCCACCTGAGAGATACTTCGGTTTCTCTATGACAGTGGGAGCTATGATTGCATCATGAGATCATGACCCAACTAGTTTCGAGCTGGCCATCAGGAGTAGGACTCTGTAAGAATGGCTGGATGTTTATCGATCTGAGATGGAATCCTTATACACCAACAAAGTATGGACTTTGGTTGCTTTATCTGAAGGGTTAAATCCCCATCAGAAGCAAGTATATCTTGAGAAGATTATTTGGTGTACGTGGAAAAGTTGTGACTTTCAAATCTAGACTTGTTAAAAGTTTGCATCATTGACCAGGTATGGCTAATAATGAAACCTTTTCTGGGTCCTATGCTTACGTCCATCCAGATCCTACTTGCCAAGGCTACATACCATGACTACGACATCTGGTGGTTGGGTTTCATGACAACTTTTCTAAATGATGTTTTAGAAGAGGGCGTCTATAAGTACACAGGCAGAGGGCTTCGTAGACAGTGGGAGCAGCGGAAACGTGCACAAGTTGCTTTATAGGATAAAGCAGGCATCGCGGAGTTGGAACGTCTGTTTTGATGTGATAGTTAAAGAGTTTGACATCATCAAAATGGTAGATGAACCTTGTATAAACAAAAAGGTAGTAGGGAGTATGGTAGTGATCCTCGTAGAGTACGTGGATGACATACTCTAGATGGGGAAGGAGTTTCTTATGCTACGCTCGGTCAAATTCCTCTTATCATAAAGATTCTCCATATAGGATCAAAGAGATACCTCATGAATCCTGGATTTTGGATCTATGAGATAGATCTAAATGGATGTTAGGATAATCACTAGTTGTAGTGAGATGATATCAATCGATCCAGGGGAGAATCACTGGAAAGGTTCCAGGGTGATAAGGACGACTGAAAGTCAGTCACAGGCATTGTCTTTACCCTCAGTAAAGGGACGGTATGTTGGAAGAGTTCCAAGCTAGATTGTTGGAGTTAGTGCCCTCAGAGTCAATTATTGGATCACAGGCACGTGATTGCAATGATTGAGGGAGGACCTATCCCGGTAGGACAGTCTTACTCGAGATGATAGCATGCTATCTGGTTTATCTTTATCATCGTGTACTGCTTTAGGTGACCTGACATGTCGCTATTGCACGTTGATAGAGGCCCTAGGATTCTTGCTTGACGACCAGCAGTATGATGGCGATCATATACGTGGGAGCTGGGGTCCATAAGCACATCCTTAAAAGGTCCCTAGTCGTGGGAGTTTCGAGACTGGGCATCGATACTCCATTAGTAGACTAGTGTATACAGTCGAGACCCCGACGAGGGGCGGTGGCCGGTCTCACAAGCCACTGGTGTCAGTTGGTTCACCTAAGATGTATACAGGTGCTCATTGGGTTATGAGTACACCGGACAGGACTCGCCGGGAACCTGCTAGTTGGTCTTGTACCAGATGTCAGATAGCAGTTCCCTGGTGACATGTGTACAGGTTAGTTCATCGACCTGAGGATCGTCATTTGTCTCGTGTGAGTTCCCACTGTGCTTTGATTACTGCCCTACCACGGCTCAAAGGATTCATGCAAACAGGTTTTAGTTGGGTACAGTCCCGAGCCACATGGAGGCAGTGAGTGGATCTTCAGGGGTTCGTCTCTCCCGGTATTGGGGGTGAGGTCGCGCTGTGTCTAGGAGAGCCATTACGCAAAGCCCTCGGCCGAGGCAGGAGATTTACTGGTAGGTATTCCAGTAGTATCTCAGGGCGTTCTGGGCTACACTCCGACACGACTTGTACCGCTTTTGGGGGTCTGACTTTTACCAACCCCCTAGGCCCGCCATGCGATACTCATAGACGAACGGACCGGACTGTACGGATATTGTCACTGACAGGCTCAGTAGGGTGTCGGGGTGAGCTTCCTCATCGACGTCCCTTTTGGTCAATAGCTGGTGGCCCGTCACGTATTGGCTTATACCTCTGACGTGCCAGTGGTTAAATCCACAGCCATAGTATTGACGAGTCTTTAGAGTCCACCACACTTTCAGTTACTCAGCTTTCGGGCGAAACGCTGTAGAGGCCGTATGGAGATGTGGCAGGGTCCGATCAGACACGTGCGGTATTGCACGGATCAGGATCGGACAGTTTTGTACTAGTGGCCGTATAGTTATATGGCAGGGTTCGATCAGATACGTGCGGTATTGCACGGATCAGGATCGAACAGATTTACTAGCCGGCTTTGGTTTAAGCCGGTCCTAGTTTAGTACAGTGTAGATTTTGTCTCATTGCATTTGTATCCGGTCGGAATACAGATGCGGGTGTGTATGCACAGTGTCGGGGTTTTCCTGTAATTTATTACGGGACCAGTTTTCTGGAATTGCCAGTTTGCATTCCGTTCCGGCCGGTTTTCCTTTGTTCTTTCCCGGCCGGACTTTTCTGATGGAGGGGGTAATTTGCAGTTTTGCAAATTACACTTTGTGGGGGGGTTTCTTGCATAAAGTATTGATTATGATAGATTTCATTTCTTTCATCCATCACTTGATTTAAATGAGAAATGAAAGGTTATGGAGTGCATAGTGTTTTAAGCATGGTTGATGTTTTCTTTGACCTTGGATATGGTCACCTCCTTGTGCTCCTACACTCACCTCCCTTCTTGCTTCATATATTCTTTCCTCCATCTTATTCTTCACTTGATGAACATGATAAGTCTTTCATGGTTATGAAAAAAAAAAAGAGAAGAAGAAAAAGAAAGAGAGAAGAAGAAAAAGAAAGAGGGAAAGAAAAAGAATGAGAGAGTTCATCTTTGTTATGGGAGGAATTCTTCATCTCCTTCTTCTTCTTGTTTCGGAAAAATGCAAGCACCATTTTTCCTAACCCCAATCCTCCATCATGGCAACAACAAACCCCAAAGGAGACTATGATTCTACACTACACTTCCTACAGCATATCTTGAGCATGTCGAGTTGCCGGCTTCATGCTCGAGTTGCCTCGGCATCGAGGCGGGAGCCCGTAAAAGACGAAGGCGATGTGGTGCCCTTTCCGGCGAGGAGGCGACGATATGGAGACTACACTTTCCGCGGGAGATCGGGGCGATGATGAGAAGACCGGAGGACCGGATCTCTTGGTATACTTCTCTTCCCATCTCTTGTTAGCTAGCGTAGGTTAATGGTTAACGATCCGGGTTTTCTTTGTCCGCGGTAGCGCCGGTTTCCGAGTAAGGAAAAATTTTGATTCCGCAATTTGGCCTCGAGTAAGACGGCCGGGGCGCTGCCGTGGCGCAACATGGTATCAGAGCCACGCCATTAACCTTACCTAGCTTCGTTTGATGTGTTTGCGTTTCCGATCGACCGAAATTTCCAAAAACCGTATTTTTATTGCACATCAGTTTCTGTCGAAATTTTTTGATGTCTAAAAATTTTTCAGGTTGTTGCAGAATGATGTACATGGCATTATAAGACATCTGGGAAATTTTGGTCACGAGTTACTGTAGATCCGCCGCGGAAGCGCGGCGTAACCCTCATTGGCGCCGCTCTTCCGCGGCGGTTTAGTTTGGTCTCTGGACCAGAATTTTCCAGTGAGGTTTTTACATTAAAATAGGGTATTTGGAATGTTAAAATTGGGCCCAGGTTTTCTGTGAGTGCTACAGTTTTGGTTGGGGGCCCACTTGTTAATTTTTGGTCAATCGGAAAATTTTAAACACATTATTTCACAGTATTTACATTATATCTGCGACCGTGAATGTCACTCGATCGGTAAATCCGGTCTAACTGCTATAGCCCGGTTAGACGGATTTGCGAACGTGACTTTCACGTTGATGTTCTATGTTTATGCTGTGATGTTGCGGATCGGTCGTGGGGGATAGCCTGGATGCAATGCTAGTAAAGTTTTGGTGTATTATGTACATTTGATATTGCGGGGCGAGCGTCCGACATGTGGACGGCCGTCACTGCCTGTTTGTATTATTCTTTTGGGGCACGACCTGGTTGCGGTCGATGTACCCGGTGTATGTATATTTTACTTTCTGTACTAGGGTTGCCCCGCGGTGGGGTGCACGGATAGCCGGGTTTTGGAGGGCAACGGGCCCGCATCTCAGGGCATTGAGACGGAGGGGGCTTCAGTCCAGGATTGGCGGGCTATTCGCCGCACTCGTAGGGGGTACAGGTTGACCCAGGAGGGGTGCCCAAGTTACCGGATTCCGTGAAGTGCTGGGTGGTCCATTCACGGTACTGAAGGGGGCTGCCTCGCTTCAGGTTTTGGCGGGTGACTTGCCGCGCCCGTAGGGGTCTAGGATTTCATTGCACAGGCTATCCACACGACCAGGGGAACGTCGGGTTTCAGCAGCGGCTCTGTGAAACCCGGGGCTTCCAGATATCTGTATTGTTCTGTGATGCTGTACTTTTCTGTGATGTTGCTTTTTATTCACGCCTTGAGCGAAATACTATATATTGGTATATATATTAGTAGATGTTGTATATGTTTTACATCCGCGCTAGTCCAGTCCCCGCTCTGCCGTTAGTTAGCTAACCTAACGGGTGATGACGGGACCCAGTGGCGAATGCGGATGGCATATACGTACGTCAGTATATTTTCGTTCTTTGTGGTGTGATCATTTGATGGGACTGCATTGATTCGGATCAATGCAAGTTAAACAAACCTATTCTGATGTTGTTGGAACACTTTTTCAAAAAGCTGTTATTGCAAGGACGTTCACTTTTGTTTTGCATCGTGGTATTCATTTGGAATATCCTGCTCCTCAGTCGACGAGGCAAGGGCCGAGATCCCTTCACCGGGAGTGACCCCTTGGACAGAAGTTTGCGTCAGGGCATTAACTTCACTATAGCCGATTACTTTTGCTTTGCATCGTGGTATTCAGTTGGAATATCCTGCACCTCATTCTACGGGGAAAGAGCCGAGATCCCTTCACCGGGAGTGACCTCTTTAGCAAAGGCTCTCGTCACTATATTTTTATAAAAACTATGCAGTTCCTTCAACGATATCAAGTTCATTACGTTAAAGGTTTTTCGCTAAAAACGAGTCGTAGCCCTCCGTCATTTCTTACAAGTATTACTTAGTATTCGTGCTGCGTTTGTTGACTGTGTCAAGGCGTAGTGTGCGGTAGCTAAGTAGTGTTTGTTTGCAGCATATTAATGGGATTGGTTAGGACAGTCGTGCGGCCTTGTTGACTGTGTCAAGGGCTCGTACGGGTGGGTTTAATGCAATCCAGGATAATGACGGGCTGAACTTGACTAGGACTCTTTGATTTGTTGACTGTGTCAAGGTCACTTGGGTCCTAGGGGTAAAAATCACATCGGGAGTTTCAAAAGAACTGAAACTTGCCAAGCTTGCGCATACCTTCTGGAGTGTGGTGACGTGAGTGGATTCCGTCACGTTATCATGCAATGATAGTTGGATCCCGATTCCCACTGATGAGTTGGTTTACTCCTCGGGTGATCCCGACTAATTCTTCTTTCAGGTTTGGAGGAGAATTTGAGGTACAGTGGGAGGTTTCCAGATTAGACAAAGTGGTAACCATTCTGATCTAGGATAGAGTGCACGCTGAGTGTTTCTTTTCTCTCTCTCTGGCAGCGACCATTGACCCGACCCTTGACTATGACTCAGTGACCAAGTTGACCGAACCTTCTTAACACAGGCTTTTGGATTGTCAGAGTTGCAGACCTCATTGCCACTCCTACTTTTACCCTTTTCTCCAGGACACCCCGCATTACTGCGAATGTCCACTTCCATTGGACAAAACCATCGTATGGTTATATACGAACTCGAAGGATTTCGAGGATGGTTTCTGGTTCTGGAGAAAACGGATAGGACTATTCAGTTGTCTTTTCTTTTCACCTTCTCTCAGGTTGCGAGTACTCCTTGGTTTAGGAGATAGTACACCTATTACGCAAATTGGATAGTCTTCTTCCAAACCTTAGGCTGGTGCCGACCGGTAGGGAATGAAGAAAACCAATTAGCATAACGATGGTGTGCAGAAGGTATTAAGTTAAGACAAAGCAAGGGATTAGTAGGAGGGCAAAGTAAATTGCGACTGAGATTCACGACCAAACCAAGTATTTCTTCGCCAATCCTAAATCACCTTTGTATTTCTCCAGAACACTCCGTATCACTACGAAGATCCCATTTTATTGGATAATCCATCGTATGGTTATATACGAACTCGAAAGGAACTTGTTCCAGTTCGGGGATGGATTCTGGTTCAGGAGAAATAGGAATTAAGTACATTCAGGTGTCTTTCATCTTCACCTTCTCTCGCATTGCGAGTGTTCCTAGGATTGGGACAGTACACCCTTTATGCCTTTTGGATAGTCTTCTTCCAAACCATAGGCTGGTGCCGAACGGTGGGGAAGGAAGAAAACCATTTGACCTAAAGGGGTGTGCAGACGGTAATGACTAAAGACATATAAAGGGATTTGGAGAGGTGGCAAAGAATTATACGGTTACAGTTGTGAATCTGGATAATGGAAGAGGCATTACTAGGAATACCAGGATACCCCGACGAAACATTTCAATGTTTCAGTTTCACTGTGTACTGTTAATAGAAAACTGATTTCCCGATTAGACACTTACTCCAGGGTATGTATTTACCAGGTTGGATTCTCACATCTGTATGGTTTTACAGATGATGAGTGGGAGTAAGTTATTGGGAATTGGGTGATCATCCTCATTATATCGGGATTCGTTGTAATCGGTGATATTTGAGGAAGTCACCTGGGTTGTTTGCCGGTCGGCAAATATTTGGTTTTGAATATCCGCTGTTGTGCACCAATTTCAAATCGATATATCTGTACGTCTATTTTCATAGAGTGAGATATACCTTTTGATATTATGTCGATGACATTTACCTATATCAGTGGATGGTTAGGTAAGGAGCATTGAACAGCGATGTAATTCTTCTTAACCATAAGTACAGTTTTCAACCTACGACGCACAGTGAAAGAGTTGTTAGACTCAGCGGACTTATACAGAGTATTGTATGTTGTCCAGTGTCCATTAGGACAGAGGGGTTGGTGCTCGTACTATATTCGGTTTACTTATGGCTTCTCTAGATTTTAGACAGCTGTTTCGTGGAAACACAGGGTCTAAGTTTTGAGGAGTTATAGGTATTTGAATAGAGTAGAGTACCAGGTGTAGCAAGTATCGGGATTCTTCAAAGAGATTGAAGATGTAGATACTTGTGTATGATATTCAGTTGATAGTAATGATGAAGACAGATTACTTCTCTTTCAGGTTACTCATAATTGGAAGCATTCCTAAGTTGAGTAACGCTGATCGACCTCTTTCCATTTAGTTGACATGCACTGGAGACAGCTGCATGATTTGAATCTGGTTCAATTAAATCTGTGCCTCTGGTTCTATATTGGATATAGAACAGTTCATATCTTAACATTGTTAAGGTACGGGGAGTTGTCCGGCTTATGCTTAAAACCAGACTCCGGATAACTCAAGGCACGTTTCTGTAATGGCTGTTTGTGGGTTGACCCAGGCTATGACGAGGGTTGACTTTCTACCATCTGGCAGATCAATAGAAATATTGTTCTAGACTCGCCACAGTTTTATTAAAAATGGATTTTTTCAAAAACAGAAGTGGGAGTATGGTAGAACTGGAAGTGATTCCAGAACCGCAAACGATTACTGAAGATTTGATAAGGAACCTAAAGATTCAATCTGATTTGACATTCCATTGGCCACTCCGCAGATAAGGTGGGTAACTTCAGGCACCCGAGGGGTACTCCGGTAGCCTCAAGGACGGTGACAGGGAAGTTCTTGTTTACCCACACTTGCCATTGTTGTTGTTCCAGGCTGCGAGACCCGGCAGGAGGATGAGTATAGCGTCGTTCTAAACTAGCTTTAGAAGTGCACGTCTATATGACTCTGCCAGAGGGTTGTCGTAGTCAGTGGGAGCAGCGGAAGCATTGGTGGACATCAGGCTTATGTCTATTTATAGACTAAAGCAGATGTAGCGGAGATAGATCATCTATTTCTGATGTGACAGTCATAGGTTTGACGTCATCAGAATAGGGGATGGATCTGTTGAGAAGGTAGTAGGAAGTGATATTCCTATACTACGATCGGTTATACTTTGGTCGTCACACAGTGGTTTCTCCACAAGGGACTTGGATATTATAACAGACATACTGGTTACTAGATCCATGGTTTTAGATCTAGATTTGGGTGGTTTCCCAATCTGGGTATCTTGACAGCATTCTATGAGTATTTAGAATGGACGACTCCTGACACGGTAGTACACCTGCAGTTGATGGATTCACCCTCTCTAAAGGTGTCTTATAGACTAAAGGGGAGAGGGATACTCATGATTGGCAGATCACTTGCTTAGGCAATTAAGTCAATCATGAGATGTCAAGTACCACACCAGATGTTGTTCTTGCACTAGATGCAATAAGTTGATATTGATCCAATCCTGGAGGAACAGTCGGAAGCAGTTTTAGAACATAAGTGAATGTTCTAGGGATATGATAACAGCTGCCTCCTTTAGGAGACGGTTATCACTCCAGGCTTCCAAGGTGACATGGACGACAAGGAGGTTGTCAGAGTTGTAGTTCTCCCTCTGACGAGGGACAGTATTTTGGACAGGTAGTCCAAGGCAATACTGAGGGAGGCATGGCGCAGGATACTGATTAAGTTCAGTTGTTGATACAGTCTAAGAAGTTTGGATTTGGAGTTCATTTATGAGCTAGGTCCCATCAGACATCCAGACATATTCTAAGACAGGTATTGCTCATTTCGGGAGATGGCTCTCCGCGAACTTGAGATATAGAGAGACATGGAAAGAAACATCACAGCGGATCCACTCACTGAGGCTATTCCTCGAACGCAATAGTTTCGCAAACGGGTTTTGTGAGACTGACTAGTAGAGGAGTTGGGTGTTCGGTATCACACGGGCTGTGAGTATGCGACATCGTAATAATTAGCCTTGAGTGCAAGTGGGAGAATGTTGGAGTTAGTGCCCTCAGAGTCAATTATTGGATCACAGGCACGTGATTGCAATGATTGAGGGAGGACCTATCCCGGTAGGACAGTCTTACTCGAGATGATAGCATGCTATCTGGTTTATCTTTATCATCGTGTACTGCTTTAGGTGACCTGACATGTCGCTATTGCACGTTGATAGAGGCCCTAGGATTCTTGCTTGACGACCAGCAGTATGATGGCGATCATATACGTGGGAGCTGGGGTCCATAAGCACATCCTTAAAAGGTCCCTAGTCGTGGGAGTTTCGAGACTGGGCATCGATACTCCATTAGTAGACTAGTGTATACAGTCGAGACCCCGACGAGGGGCGGTGGCCGGTCTCACAAGCCACTGGTGTCAGTTGGTTCACCTAAGATGTATACAGGTGCTCATTGGGTTATGAGTACACCGGACAGGACTCGCCGGGAACCTGCTAGTTGGTCTTGTACCAGATGTCAGATAGCAGTTCCCTGGTGACATGTGTACAGGTTAGTTCATCGACCTGAGGATCGTCATTTGTCTCGTGTGAGTTCCCACTGTGCTTTGATTACTACCCTACCACGGCTCAAAGGAGTCATGCAAACAGGTTTTAGTTGGGTATAGTCCCGAGCCACATGGAGGCAGTGAGTGGATCTTCAGGGGTTCGTCTCTCCCGGTATTGGGGGTGAGGTCGCGCTGTGTCTAGGAGAGCCATTACGCAAAGCCCTCGGCCGAGGCAGGAGATTTACTGGTAGGTATTCCAGTAGTATCTCAGGGCGTTCTGGGCTACACTCCGACATGACTTGTACCGCTTTTGGGGGTCTGACTTTTACCAACCCCCTAGGCCCGCCATGCGATACTCATAGACGAACGGACCGGACTGTACGGATATTGTCACTGACAGGCTCAGTAGGGTGTCGGGGTGAGCTTCCTCATCGACGTCCCTTTTGGTCAATAGCTGGTGGCCCGTCACGTATTGGCTTATACCTCTGACGTGCCAGTGGTTAAATCCACAGCCATAGTATTGACGAGTCTTTAGAGTCCACCACACTTTCAGTTACTCAGCTTTCGGGCGAAACGCTGTAGAGGCCGTATGGAGATGTGGCAGGGTCCGATCAGACACGTGCGGTATTGCACGGATCAGGATCGGACAGTTTTGTACTAGTGGCCGTATAGTTATATGGCAGGGTTCGATCAGATACGTGCGGTATTGCACGGATCAGGATCGAACAGATTTACTAGCCGGCTTTGGTTTAAGCCGGTCCTAGTTTAGTACAGTGTAGATTTTGTCTCATTGCATTTGTATCCGGTCGGAATACAGATGCGGGTGTGTATGCACAGTGTCGGGGTTTTCCTGTAATTTATTACGGGACCAGTTTTCTGGAGTTGCCAGTTTGCATTCCGTTCCGGCCGGTTTTCCTTTGTTCTTTCCCGGCCGGACTTTTCTGATGGAGGGGGTAATTTGCAGTTTTGCAAATTACACTTTGTGGGGGGGTTTCTTGCATAAAGTATTGATTATGATAGATTTCATTTCTTTCATCCATCACTTGATTTAAATGAGAAGTGAAAGGTTATGGAGTGCATAGTGTTTTAAGCATGGTTGATGTTTTCTTTGACCTTGGATATGGTCACCTCCTTGTGCTCCTACACTCACCTCCCTTCTTGCTTCATATATTCTTTCCTCCATCTTATTCTTCACTTGATGAACATGATAAGTCTTTCATGGTTATGAAAAAAAAAGAGAGAAGAAGAAAAAGAAAGAGAGAAAGAAAAAGAATGAGAGAGTTCATCTTTGTTATGGGAGGAATTCTTCATCTCCTTCTTCTTCTTGTTTCGGAAAAATGCAAGCACCATTTTTCCTAACCCTAATCCTCCATCATGGCAACAACAAACCCCAAAGGAGACTATGATTCTACACTACACTTCCTACAGCATATCTTGAGCATGTCGAGTTGCCGGCTTCATGCTCGAGTTGCCTCGGCATCGAGGCGGGAGCCCGTAAAAGACGAAGGCGATGTGGTGCCCTTTCCGGCGAGGAGGCGACGATATGGAGACTACACTTTCCGCGGGAGATCGGGGCGATGATGAGAAGACCGGAGGACCGGATCTCTTGGTATACTTCTCTTCCCATCTCTTGTTAGCTAGCGTAGGTTAATGGTTAACGATCCGGGTTTTCTTTGTCCGCGGTAGCGCCGGTTTCCGAGTAAGGAAAAATTTTGATTCCGCAATTTGGCCTCGAGTAAGATGGCCGGGGCGCTGCCGTGGCGCAACATAGATACCGTGGCATACTAGAAGATAAAGGCTGGATAAATCGCTACCAAAGATGCTACCAAAGAGAAAGTCTGGGTGTATATTAGTTCATGAGATGAACTACGTTCCTCCCATTGTGTGACAATGGAGTTGTGGCTTATGCCAAGGAACGCCCGTCCTGTCAGTGATCCAGACATATTCTAAGGCAGTATCACCTGATCATGGAGATGGTTGATCTCCAGGGGATCGAGGTTAGGAGTGCAGACTCAGAGGATAACACGGAGGATCCACTCACAAAGGCCTTTTTCCAGAGAGAGTCTTTTATGGGATGGTTGAGTATGAGATACTACAACCACTGCTACAGATGGCCCTAGTGCAAGTGGGAGATTGTTAGTTATATGTATGCCCTAGAGGCCATTACTATCCATAGGATGTATATTGTAGTGGATGCTTGGACATATATAGGGAGGACTTTCTTGCTCGACATGATAGTATGCTATCTGGTTGCTCTTTACCTTAACGTGTACACTGATTGTCTCTTTGTTACATGTTGGTAAAGCCCTTAGGATGTGTACTTGACTACCTGGACTATGATGCGGATCATACTAGTGGGGACATGGTAGTCCATAAGTACATCCTTCAAGATCCCTAGTCGTGGGTGTATCGAGACGGAGCATCGATATACCAGAGTATACTAGCGTATACCTTCTCGACCCATACAGATGGGCGATGGATGATCCCATATCCATTAGTGTTTGACATCAGAGATGATGTATAGGTGCTCAGTAGAGACTGGGTACACTGGACGGACTAGCCGAGAACTCGTAGATGGTATTATACCTTACGTCAGATGGCAGTTCTCTGGTGACACTGGTACAGGTTAGTCTGTAGACCCGAGATCGTCATAGAGTCTTGTGTGATTCCCACTGTGCTTTGATTTCCACCTTACCACGTCCAAGAGGGCGTGCAAAACTGTGGTTTTTGGGTGCAGTCCCGAATCACATGGAGGCAATGAGCGATAGGAGGGGATTCGTCTCTCCCGGTATAGGGAGTTGATGTTGCGTTGTGTTCGATTGGCTATAACCGAAAATCCCTGGCCAGGGTTGCTGAGATTTACTGTTAAGTGTTACCAGTAGTTTCTCGAACTGTTATAGACTTCATATCGACACGACTTATCGAGCTACTGGGGTTTGACGTTTACCACCCCTAGGCGAGATATGCGACATATCAGACGAACAGACCGGACTGTACGGTAAGTGTTACTGGTTGGATTCACAGGAGTGTGAGCGGGCTTGCACGATGATCTTCTGATCGCGCAATACCCGCGTGGCCGTTACGTTTAGCAGACCGCTTGCGGCTTGTGGGTGTTTGATATGATCATCACCTGCTGCCGGCGTATTGACGAGTCTTTAAAGTCCTACACAGAGGTTTCCTAGCTCAAGCTTAACGAAATAGGAGCCCATGTGAGATATGTGCCGGACCGAGAATAATGCTTGTATGCGATACCGTATTCTATTCTCGCGATGAATGTATCGATTGGTTGTATGCGATATAACCTAGTTATCGAATCGAGGATTGATTCGATAAGTCGATACATTGGATATTAGTCGGTCATATGCGATATGACCGGATCGTTAAATCAAGTGTTGACTTAATGATTTAATGTATAATTATATATTTGATATATTACTTTACATTAACTAGTATTTGTTCACTTAAGATTGATTTTCTCACTTGATGTGCACATTGTATATATGATATAGTTTTGTGCACCAGTTTGTATCATTTTTGATGATACATGCAAACTTAGGCGTGTATGATTAAACCATGGTTATGTTAATGGTTAGGGTTATGATTTACTTATTTATTTATTCTCTTTATTATTTTTGGCAAAGGAAAATGAAATGGTGGCTTGCTTTGTCTTTACTTTGAAGCTTCATGAAGCTTTGAAATGTTCAACCATTTTTGTTTCTTTTGCCTAACCTAACCATTCACCTAACCCTAGTTTATTCTCTACAATTAACCATGGTTGCATTATGATAAGTATTCACTTGGATTTTTATTTAAAATTATTATTCATTTTTCTTCTTCATCATCTTCTTCATGAAGAGAAGTAAGAAAAGCTTTGCTACAAAATTTCAAGTGATGAATCCAAGTGAGAAATCCAAATCCAAATTGAACCCACTTCCAATTTCTTCATCCTCTACCACTTTCCATGTAGTATAGGGTGTTTTCTTCATAAGTTTCATGACTTGGTGAAGTTGGAGCTCGAGTCAGAGTTGCCTCGACGTAGATCATCTTCGGCATCGAAGTCATCGACCTAGCCCGATCATTTCTTCGATGAAACCACCGCGAGAGTCCGGGATCCGATGATCGCAGCGGTGGGACATCATCACGGAGCTAAGGAAGTGGATGACCGGATCTACAAAGGTTGTATTTCCATTCACTTTAGAGTAAAGTTGTTTACTTGCATCTTGTTTCGCCTAAACTCTAGTTAACGATCCGTATTAGGGTTTGTAGGCACATGAAAAAATTTGAATTTGGCATGGTTGATGCCTTGTGAGACCTCATTAGCGTGCCTAGGAACCCTACAGGGAAGCTGCGAGCGAGATTGAGAGTTGTAATCTTCTCTTTGAAGGTATGTGTAGCAGTATATTTTTAAAATTCGGGGACGAATTTCTTTTAAGGGAGGGAGATTATAACACCTCAGAATGTGTTTTGTGGCTAATTATATTTTAATATATGGTTTTTAATAAAAAGTTTACCAAATTGGTTTTTAATTATTTTATCCTAATTAATGAATATTTTATTAGATTTTTCCTAGGCTTGCACACACTTGTGCATGATAACTAGGGTGTTAAGTGAGGTTAAACCATGATTAGCAATCATGGTGGATTAACCCATTTGCCTTAACTTAGTTTTAAAATTTATATTTAGGTGTTATGGGTTTTAAGTATGGATGGTTGTTTTCAAAAATGAAAAAGAAAAAGGATTTAAATTTGACTTTCTTATGTTGACCAAGAGAGAGAGTGAGGGCATGGGCTACATGGAGTGAGCCATGCCTCATTTAATGAGGGAAGAGAGAGGGGGGTCTTGGTTTGTTTTCTCTCATTTCTCCTCTCATTTTCTCTTTCTCTCATACTCTCTCTCTCACACACACACAAGCTCCAGCAGTAGCAGCAAGAACAGCACCAACAGCAACACTATCAGCAGCAAGCAGCAATAGCATGGGGCAACAGCAGCAACAGAAGCAGAAGCAACTCCAGCAGCATTAGCAGCAGCCCCAGCATCAACAGCAGCTCTTTTCTTCTTCTTTTTGTGCCTAGGGTCGTGAGTGAGGTATAATTTCTGAACTCAATCCCCTAGTTGCTAAGCTTATGTGTTAATTAGTGTCGGTTTATGTTTAATTGTGAGTTTAGTGCTAATTAAGGTGAATTATATGGAATGTTGATTAAGTGATGATTGTGTTAGTTAACCCTACCCATTTAAGTGTTATTAGGGTCACTTGAACTGAGTTTAACCCCAGATTTCACTAAAATACCATAGGATTTGCTTTTTGTGCAAAATTGGCGTTTTTAAGCGACTTTGTGGCATTCTGTGATCTGCTATTGACCCGGATCCTTCAGGGTAAAATTGAGGAAACGAGAGCATGCTCATTAGGTTTAGACAACACCACCAGAACACGAACCATCCCTTCCCAAAGCTGGCCGCCAATTTAATCCATCTGGCCGCAAATTGCGGCCAGGAAGAGGAGTTAGGTGTTGGGTTCTTGGCTAGGGTTGTCTGCTGTGTTCTATAGTATTTTGGCATGTATAGTTTTGTAAGATTTGACCTGTAGGAAAATATGGGAAAATATGTCGTATTTCTAGTTCGTTGTGTTTGCGCGATACATGAGTGGGTTCTGCGATCCAGCGTGTCGCGGCGTGTCGCGGTAGTTTTAGACGCGTATACACACGTTTTAGCGTATCGTGCATACGCGCGTTTAGTTCGCGACCCGAGTTTCTCGTTTGGGTTCGATATCACGTTTTGCGAGATATTTTGTCCTATATATGATCTCCTTGTATAATTTGCAGGTTTGCAGGCAGGGACTACGGACACTGCTACAGAGGGGAGCAGATGGTAGGATTCACCTAGCGTGGAGCGTAGGTGAATAGATTTAACATCTACAGGGGAATCGCCTGCATGGCGTTATGCGTCTGGGATAGGATTCTAATACTTGTTGCGTATTCTACGTCATTGTTAGAATTGCGCCTTACCCTATTTATTAGATCTAATGGTACTGTGACTAGCAGCCGTAGGACACTGCACATATATTGACGGTTCATGTTGCACGAGCACGGATTGTAAGCTACACACACACCGTCAATAATTGCCATGTCACATACAAACCATTATAGATATCATATTGCTTGGTTAAGGACTTTACGACATCGATTCACATTACTTATCACTTTGGACATTTAGTTACCGATATACCTTACTCTCCTATTCCACTCATACCCGGAGGGGGTATACTTCATCAGTTCTTATAGGTAGATACCTATACATTGCTACACCTGTATGTTACACACATATTCAGTTGCAGTTACATATTTACCTTTACTAATGTTTCTTAGCTGTACCTTATTGGTTTCGCATACATCTGGTTTCAGCTGCATATTTTCAATTATATGCTCGCATTTCAGATATATCGCACATATTTATTCCTGGATTTGTGCATTGTTATTTGGATTTTACATGATGTTTTCTGGATTTGGGAACCGCGGGAGTTCATGAAATTATGCATACATTGAAAAACCCTGTTTCCTTGATATGATATCTGCGCAGCCACCATGAGATTTATCGGTTCTGATTATATACTCCATACGAGGTGTGGGTACCGTATGAGGATACATGGTGGGGCCCGGTATGGTTCCCCTCGGCAAGATGATCGATGGACTTCGCCGATTGAGCCTGGAGGCGGGCGAGTACCTACCGGTGACAGTACCAATGACTCGGCGGGGATCATGGAGACAACGTTGGGAGTCATGTACGTATGCATACGTCGAAAGGCGAGGGTCAGAGCTAGGCACTCGTGCTTTCGGGATAGCGTATGATACGTACCTATCAGTATGCTAGTCTTGGTGACGGCATCTGATAGATCAGGATTTCTGTGTCGATGCTTAGTACATTGTTTTCATGATATTTCTTTTAACACCTTTGTATATATAACAGGAGATTTAGCCGTTGTTATATATACTCTTACACCAATATTAGTGGAGTGGGACGCTAATATATGTGTATTGACCCCATCATATTTATTTCTGCAAATATATACCTTTAGGATGTTAGAATTCTACTTGAGATTTGATATGAGATATTTGGTGATTCATTGAGATTGGATAATGGACATACATATGGGATTTCTGATTTGTACATTCGGGATATAGGAGATTACTCGATATTGTACATTGAGGAGATGTGAGACATATATGATGTGAGAGCCCAACTTGGGGGCTGATTTAAGGAATTGGGATTTGAGTGTCTTGATAGATTGTGATCCTACCACGATGACAGGATTCCGTGGGATGACATATTTCACTCCATTCCTCATACCTTTTCACTTATGCACTGTTCCATGTATTAGGAGTACCTGTTAGTGTACCCTTCATGATTGCTGCATATCTACATTCTCATATCCCTATTGCATGGTTATTGCATACTACTGTCATGTTATTATTGCTTCACATATTGATTGTACCTGCTAGTGTACTTTCCATTATTCTGCATTCACATGACCTGTTATTACTGTAAATTGTATATCTTAGATTCATGCTGTGTGTACATTCCTGGGATTACCTGCATATGTTATCTACAATTCACAAGTTGGCAACTCACCCCCGTTGTGCCACAGGTGTTGCATGTTGTTCCCTAGAGTAGGCGAGGCAGGCTATTCACCTATCATCTTTTGCTACAGATACCGCATCGGCTCACAGTGTGCTATTTTTCTTAGGTGCGTTTTGGTGGTTATCTGTATTTTGTATTGTAGATTCGTTGTATCTTATACTCTCCATCTACTATTATGTTGTTGACTTAGAGACTTGGTGAGGACGATTTTGTATATTATTTGTGGATATATTGTCATTTATACAGCTTTATCTCTATTGTCCTTATTTCTTCACTACGGCGTCGTATATTTGTGGTGGTGATTGTTTTCCGCCTTTGGGCGTGTATTTGCTCCCGTTTGAGAATGTTTCAATTATATTTATGTTGTACTCATCTTTGGGCTAGTTTTTACAAAGGGGGTATTGCCAAAATTTTAAATATAGAAAGTGGGACTTTTAAAGAATTTGGGTTGCGATTTCAAATGTTTCAAAAACTTTTATTATCTTTTCCGTACTTTCATGGTTTAGATTTCTGGGTTTTGGCTTTCTTTTATTGCGTTACGTCTTTAGGCGTTGCGTAGTATTAGAGCCGTCACGTGCCAATTTCGGGTCGTGACAGTATGGTACACTAAATAACGGAATCTACGTCCTGAATCAATACATAGGTTTCTGCATCCAACATACGAACAAAACAAAGATTTCATACATAAATGAAGCATTCTTATGGCATTGTAGATTTGGTCATATTAACGAAACAAGACTAACCAAGCGACATTAAGATGGATATTTGAATCCATTTGAATATAAATCTTATGCGACTTGTGTTAGTTATATGTATGCCCTAGAGGCCATTACTGTATATACGATGTATATTGTAGTGGATGCTTGGACATATATAGGGAGGAATTTCTTGCTCGACATGATAGTACGCTATCTGGTTGCTCTTTATCTTAACATGTCTCTGATTGTCTCTATGTTACATGTTGATAAAGCCCTTAGGATATGTACTCGACTACTGGGACTATGATGAGATCATACTAGTGGGGCCACGATTGTCGACGAGTACATCCTATAACTGTTCCTAGTCGAGGATGTATCGAGAAAGGGAATCGATACACCAGAGTAGACTAGCGTATACGCATCTTTACCCTTATGATGGGCGATGGATGATCCCATATCAATCGGTGTTTGACATCAAGGATGGTGTACGGGTGCTCAGTGGAGATTGGGTACACTGTACGGACTCGCCGAGAACTCCCAGATGGTATTATTGTAGGGTTCCTAGGCACCCTAATGAGGTCTCGCAAGGCATCGAACATGCCAATTTTAAAAAATACGGTGCCGAGAAACTCTAGAGTACGGATCGTCGGCTAGAATTCTAGGCGAAAAGTAAACTAGTTAACACTTAACTAAGAGATACGGAAATACAACCTTTGTAGATCCGGTTCTCCACCTCCATAGCTCCGTAATGAAGTCTCCTCGCTGTCCATAACAAGTCCCGGGCTCTAGCGTCGTCTTCATCGGAGAATGGACGGGCTAGGTCATCGATGTCCATGCCGAAGATGATCTACGTCAAGGCATCGCTAAATCAAGCTCCGACTTCACCAAGTCAAGAAACTTGTGAAGAAAACACACTCTACTACTTGGCAAGAGGTAGAGGATGAAGAAATAGGAAGTGGGTAAACTTTAGAATTGGATTTCTCACTCATTTCCATCAATCACCATTGATGGAGCTTGCTTTCTTCATGTGATCAAGAAGAAGAAGAAGAAGGAAAATGAATATGATAAGTTAATTTAAAATAGAAAAGAAAATCTAAACTTATCATAATCCAACCATGGTTATGTGTAGAGACTAAACTCAAGTTAAGTGAATGGTTAGGTTAGGTATGAAGACAAAAATGGTGACTAAGTCAAAGTATTCATGAAGCTTCATGAATGAACAAAAGAATTCCACCATTTTTCTCTTTGCATTTTATTTTCAAAAAAAGAATAAATGAAATAAATAAATGAATAAGTAAAAACCCTAATCATCCACTTAACCATAGTTTAATACTTTACACTTAACCAAAAAGCAAGTATCATCAAACATGATACAATCAAGTGCACAAAATCATATCGCATATGCAATGCGCACACCAGAGTGAGAAAATCCATTTAAAGTGAACCGATACTAGTTAATGCAAAGTAATATATCAAATATATAATTATGCATTAAATCATTAAATCAACACTTAATTTAATGATCCGGTCATATCGCATATAACCGACTAATATCTACAGTAACAACTTATCGAATCAACACTTGATCCGATAACCCGGCTATATCGCATATAACCGATCAGTGTCACAAATCGCGAGAATCGAATACAGTATCACATACTGGTATCATTCTCGGTCCCGCACATATCTCATACGTGCTCCTATTTCGTTTCGCTTGAGCCAGGAAACCTCTGTGTAGGACTCTAAAGACTCGTCAATACGCCGGCAGCAGGTGATGATCATATCAAGCACCCACAAGCCACAAGCGGTCTGCTAAACGTAACGGCCACCCGGGTATTGAGCGATCAGAAGATCGACGAGCAAGCCCGCTCACACTCCAGTGAATCCAACCAGTAACACTACCCTACAGTCCGGTCTGATCGTCTGATATGTCGCATATCTCGCCTAGGTGTGGTAAACGTCAGACCCCAATAGCTCGATAAGTTGTGTCGATATGAGGTCTATAACAATTCGAGAAACTACAGGTAACACTTACCAGTAAATCTCAGCAACTCTGGCCAGGGATTTCCTGTTATAGCCAATCGAACACAGCGCAACATCAACCCCCTATACCGGGAGAGACGAATCCCCTCCTATCGCTCATTGCCTCCATGTGATTCGGGATTGTACCCAAAAACCACCATTTTGCACGCCCTCTTAGACGTGGTAAGATGGAAATCAAAGCACAGTGGGAACCACACAAGACTCTATGACGATCTCGGGTCAACAGACTACTCTGTACCAGTGTCACCAGAGAACTGCCATCTGACGTGAGGTATAATACCATCTGGGAGTTCTCGGCGAGTCCGTCCAGTGTACCCAGTCTCTACTGAGCACCCGTATATCATCTCTGATGTCAAACACCGATGGATATGGGATCATCCATCGCCCATCTGTATGGGTCGAGAAGGTATACGCTAGTCTACACCGGTATATCGATGCCCCGTCTCGATACACCCACGACTAGGGACTTTGAAGGATGTACTTACGGACTACCATGTCCCCACTAGTATGATCCGCATCATAGTCCAGGTAGTCAAGTACACATCCTAAGGGCTTTACCAACATGTAATAGAGAGACAATCAGTATACACGTTAAGGCAAAGTGCAACCAGATAGCATACTATCATGTCGAGCAAGAAAGTCCTCCCTATATATGTCCCAGCATCCACTACAATATACATCCTATGTACAGTAATGGCCTCTAGGGCGTACATATAACTAACAATCTCCCACTTGCACTAGGGCCATCTGTAGCAGTGGTTGCAGTATCTCATACTCAACCATCCCATAAAAGTCTCTCTCTGGGAAAAGGCCTTTCGTGAGTGGATCCGCTGTGTTTGTCCTCTGAGTCTACTCTCCAAACCTCGATCATCCTGGAGATCAACCATCTCCATGATCAGGTGATACTGCCTTAGAATATGTCTGGATCACTGATGGGACCGGCGTTCCTCGGCATAAGCCACAACTCCATTGTCTCACAATGGTAGGAACGTAGTTCATCTCATGAACAAATATACACCCAAACATCCTCTTTTGATAGCATCTTAAGTAGCGATGTATCCAGCCTTTATCGTCTAGTATGGCACGGTATCTAGCTTGGAACTCTTCCAACATACCGTCCCTTTACTGAGGGTATAGACAATGCCTGTGACTGACATTCAGTCGTCTTTATCACCCTGGAACACTTCCAGTGATTTTCCCCAGGATCAACTGATACCATCTCACTACAACTAGTGAGTATCCTAACATCTATTTAGATCTATCTCATAGATCCAAAACCCAGGATTTAGGAGGTATCACTTTGATCCTATATGGAGAATCATAGTGATAAGCGGAGATTGATCGAGCGTAGCTTAGGAAACTCCTTTCTTATTAAGAGTATGTCATCCACGTACTCTACGAGGATCAACACCATACTCCCTACTGCCTTTTTGTTTATACAAGGTTCATCTACCATTTTGATGATGTCAAACTCTTTGACTAACACATCAAAACAGATGTTCCAACTCCGCGATGCCTGCTTTAATCCTATAAAGCATCTTGCACACGTTTCCGCTGCTCCCACTGTCTACGAAGCCCTCTGGCTGTGTACTTATAGACGCACTCTTCTAAAACATCATTTAGAAAAGCAGTCATGACACCCAACCACCAGATATTGTAGTCATGGTATGTAGCCATGACAAGTAGGATCTGGATGGACTTAAGCATAGCTACTTGAAAAGGTTTCATCATTATCCATACCTGGTCAATGATGCAAACTTTTAACAAGTCTAGCTTTGAAAGTCTCAACTTTTCCATCTACACCAAGTAATCTTCTCAAGATATACTTGCTCCTGATGGGGATTTAACCCTTCAGATATAGCAACCAAAGTCCATACTTTGTTGGTGTATAAAGATTCCATCTCAGATCGGTAAACATCCAGCCATTCTTACAGAGTCACACTCCTGATGGCCAGCTCGAAGCTAGTTGGGTCATCATCTCATGATGCAATCCTCGCTCCCACTGTCATAGAGGAACCGAAGTTTCTCTCAGGTGGGTGAGGAACCCTACTAGATCGACGGAGAGGCTGAGGTTCGTTGAAATCTACTGAATCCTTTGGTTCTATCAAATCATGTGCTGTAGTTTGTATAGCTGGAACATTTCCAGTTCTACATTACAGACCTTGCCTCGAGCTTGTCCGGATTTTGCTTTTAGACATAGGCCGGTCAACCTCAAATCTTAACTAACTTAAGATATGGGCTCTTCCCTTTCCATATCATATATGAAGTGGTAGTCAACTGATTTGATTCGAACCCTATTCAATAGGTATGCAGCTTCTCAAGTGCATAACCCCCAAAAAGGAAACAGGTAACTCGGTAGTACTCATCATAGAGCACACCTCATCATATAGGGTGTGATTGCTCTGCCCTGATATACCATCGTGCTATGGTGTATACAGAGGAGTAATGCTGAGAGAGAATCTCATTCTCCTTTAGAATAGTCCATGAATTCCATGCACAAGTATTCTCCTCCTTGAACTCATCAAAGGACATAATACTTATACCCGTATTTCGGTTCTCTACTTCTTACTTATAGTCTATGAATATCTCAAAAGGTTCGGACTTGTGTTTCAACAGGAACATATGTCTGAATCTTGAGAGATTATCAGAGAATGTAATGAAGTACAAAGAACCGGTGTTGGCATGTGTAGACAGGGGATCAACATGTATCATCCCAAGAGTTCACTAACTCTTTCTCTGTTTCCAATAAACGGAGCTATGGTCATCTTATCTTTGTGACATGACTGGCGAGTTTCACAAGATGTAAATTCAAACTGATTTAAATATGCATCTTTATGTAACTCTACTAGTCGGGTCGCATTGATATGACCTAGTCTACAATACCTCAAGAAGGATCAGTTCATTTCTGAACTCTTTCTCTTGTGTGTGTTCTGTATACTAAGAACTGTAGTTTGATTTAGAACATCAATGCTTTTAGATAACGTGCCTGATCCGATCAACTTTTGACATAGGAAATGTTCAAAACATTATCCAACAATACAGAATTTTATCATTTCTTTACTAATAAAGGGACTGATATGATTTTGTATATCAGTTTCGGTATCTAATAACATTCGTTCAGAATCAATGTATTGTAATACAGGGTGACAGTGACCAACAGACTTGGCTGCAACATTTGCCCCGTTTTCTGCCTCATGAAACTTATCACCCATTCTCAGTTCTCTACCTATCTGTAGCCCTATGTAACAGATTACATATCTGGGATCCTGATCTGGTATCACATACCCAGGACGTAAAGGATACTGAGAAACAGTTCTGTATTATGAACACACCCGAAGATGATACATCAGCATGCACTCTCTTCGTTTGGGCGGCACGGGAATTCTGGTAATCCCCAATTTCCTGCTCTGTCTTATAACAATTATAAGTTGGAGCGGGACCAACGTTCCCCAGCTCAGTATAACAAGCGGGTTCGGTCAATATTCCGTATTATTATCTTGATTAAGGCGTGACATGGTCGCTACCAGGAGAGAGAGAGAAGAAATCACTCAGCGTGCGCTCTTGCAAGAATAGATTGGTTATTATTTTATCTAATCAGGATGGCTCCCACTGCTTTTTATCAAATCTTCCTTCAAACCCTAAAAGGAAAGACTAGCCGGGATTAATTACACACTACAAGTTCGCCAATCTTTCAGCCAGGCCAGTGTCGGTACTTTGAGGGAGGTCCCCCGTGCTTTCGCACGAACCTAATTAATGTAAACCTCATTTTTCCAGAGGTGTAACCTCGTTAACACCTTTCTAGACACCTACTTGATCGGCTAATTGTAATGTATAAAACTCTCCCAGGAGTAACAATTACTCGCAGCGGGTATCGGGATCCAACTATCTCATAAAAGGTATGCAATCTCATTGCAAATTTCAACACTTAAAATTCCCGATAATATTTTGCCCCTAGCGTCCTATGACCTTGACAGAGGTCAACAAACCATAGGCTGCTAGTCAAGTTCAACCCGTCATTTCCTGATTGAAGTAAACCCACCCGCACGACCCTTGACAGAGGTCAACAAGGTCGCACGACTACCCTAAATCAATCACATCATATGCTTATGCAGATAAGCACTAATCAGCTACCGCACACTACGCCTTGACAGAGGTCAACAAACTCAGCACGAATACTAACCAGTACATATCTGAAATGACGGAGGGCTACGACAGGTTTTTCTGAAAACCTATTGCGTAATGAACTTGATATCGTTGTAGAATCAAATGATTTTGAAATGGAGTGTTTTTGAGGCTTTTCTAGTTTTGCTAAAGGAGTCACTCCCGGTGAAGGGATCGTCGGTCCTTTCCTCGTCGAATGAGGTGCGGGATATATCATATATATCGCTGTGCAAAGCAAAAACACTTAAAGGCAATCAAAAGACAAACCGAGTGTGTAGCATCTGCCAGTTATTGCTAAAGGAGTCACTCCCGGTGAAGGGATCTCGGTCCTTTCCTCATCGAATAAGGTGCAGGATATATCATATATACCGCTGTGCATAGCAAGAACTGTAGCTACCTGTTTTATTTTGAAATTCGATTCTACAACATCTTAGGTTTCTTTTATTTCATTAATCACATTAATGAAGTCCCATCATTTAAGTACCTAAACATCACAGATAAATACGACGTATACTTATGCCATCCGCATTCGCCTCGATATCCCCTCGTGCACCGTTAGGTTAGGTAACTAACGGCAGAGCAGGGCAGGGCTAGCGCGGGTGTAAAACATAAGTAACGCCTATATAATATATCATATATACTATATACTGTATCTATCACAGAACATCATATGATCACATCACAGATATCGCAGCAGAAGAATCATATGAAATATTGGATATACTAGGACGTCCGTATTTTCAATACGAGCCAGTATAAAACACGGATTCCACGGTCGTGATGAATAGCCAAACCCACACCCCTAGACCCCTACGAGAGCGGCAAGCAACCCTACCAATTCTGGAGTTAGGAGACCCAGACCCGACTCCTCGAGTTGGTCTCCCACTGGACTCCAGAACCCGGTTACTTGTGCCCTCCTCCTTAGGTCTATCCTAGTGCGGAAAAGTAAATAATATACAACAACGGTGACAACTTCCGCAACCTGGAAGCCCCCCAATAAAAGAATATTACATACAAGTTTTTACATGAATGAAAATGAAAAACACTCATCTCACATAAAAACCCCCGGCTATTCAAACACGACGATCCAATATATCATATCCAGCAAACATAACATCACATGTCATCAACATAAGTAAATATGCGCATCCCAATTGTCGTTGACATATAGCAACGAAACCGGCGATATCACATATTACACTTACGGTCACAGAAAAGAAAGTGTAAAACTACAACAGTTGGAATCCGCAACCATCTCAGACATCGCATGCCTGACCAAATGAATTACTTAGACATCACATGCCTAACAATTATAAACCCCGCATTTTAGTCTCATTATCGAAAACACTTTTCAATATCAAGTCGGGCAATTCAACAGGATTCCCGAAAAACTGATCGAATGCTCGTCGCAAACTTTAGTAGGCGGCTGCACCCCCGATACCGTCGACGAAGTGCACCAAGGCGGAACACCGCTGCCGCGAGCACCCGAACGGATGCTTTCGGCGACGGGGTTCTCCTACAGTCACTTGGTCGGGGCTATGGAGTGAGGCTGTCTATTAAGTTTACCCGGCGAGTATCCGCGTACGCTACGTGATTGCAACGGACTTTTGATCACATCAAAATTCCGTGGCAACCGATCAAGTGAGACTAAACTGCTATGTTTATAACATTCATTCAGTTATCTCATAACTACTTGTGAATTCCAATTATTGTATCCCATTCCGGATAAACAGAAAATGTTAAACATTCCGATTGAATATTCGAACACCCAAGTTTTCCCGATGCAGCTCAACACATGAAATAAGTCTAACAACATTCAGTTCGTGCCTCAGTACCAACGGTCCAGCCGTAGAAGGGTGAAGCGAACGCCTCACATGTGGCACGCCGTACTGTCCCAAACCCGAAGATTCAAAGGGCAGTTCAAGACGGTCACATAATCGAGTTAAGGTTTGTTGTCTTCTAGAGGGTCCATCGAGTTACTTGCACTACTTAGAACATCGTTAAACTTCGGAAAAATCCAACACTTGGAAATTTCCCGACAGTGGAAAAATTGGGTATTTATATCCGGTCGAACTTTTTAACATATTCTAAAATTTATCCGGAAAGCCACACAGACAAAATTTGATAATCCGATCGAACATACGAATCCCCAAAACAACTCCAGAAAATTCAACTCTTGAATAAATTTTAAAAATACCCAGAGAACTCAGCACCTGAAACAATGAATTACTGTGCAAACAGTAAGGGCTGACGTCATCAATCTGCCGCGGAACCGCCGCCTAAGGCAGGCTTCTGCCGCGGTTCCGCCGCAGCTTGCACTGTTCATGACCCCAATTTTGCGCCGTAATTCTTAGATTTCCCTGCTGGGTTTTCTACATATTTTTAATTTGGAAAAATCTCAGTTTTTGAAAAAAGGACAGAGAGCATTGTTGTGATCGGGTTTCGGGTTCGTTCGGACTTCAAATTGCGTCTAGACTTCGCCTAAGGCTCTAGCTAGGCTCTGATACCACTGTAGGGTTCCTAGGCACCCTAATGAGGTCTCGCAAGGCATCGAACATGCCAATTTAAAAAAATACGGTGCCGAGAAACTCTAGAGTACGGATCGTCGGCTAGAATTCTAGGCGAAAAGTAAACTAGTTAACACTTAACTAAGAGATACGGAAATACAACCTTTGTAGATCCGGTTCTCCACCTCCATAGCTCCGCAATGAAGTCTCCTCGCTGTCCATAACATGTTACTTATCATAATCCAACCATGGTTATGTGTAGAGACTAAACTCAAGTTAAGTGAATGGTTAGGTTAGGTATGAAGACAAAAATGGTGACTAAGTCAAAGTATTCATGAAGCTTCATGAATGAACAAAAGAATTCCACCATTTTTCTCTTTGCATTTTATTTTCCAAAAAAGAATAAATGAAATAAATAAATGAATAAGTAAAAACCCTACTCATCCACTTAACCATAGTTTAATACTTTACACTTAACCAAAAAGCATGTATCATCAAACATGATATAATCAAGTGCACAAAATCATATCGCATATGCAATGCGCACACCCGAGTGAGAAAATCCATTTAAAGTGAACCGATACTAGTTAATGCAAAGTAATATATCAAATATATAATTATGCATTAAATCATTAAATCAACACTTAATTTAATGATCCGGTCATATCGCATATAACCGACTAATATCTACAGTAACAACTTATCGAATCAACACTTGATCCGATAACCCGGCTATATCGCATATAACCGATCAATGTCACAAATCGCGAGAATCGAATACAGTATCACATACTGGTATCATTCTCGGTCCCGCACATATCTCATACGTGCTCCTATTTCATTTCGGTTGAGCCAGGAAACCTCTGTGTAGGACTCTAAAGACTCGTCAATACGCCGGCAGCAGGTGATGATCATATCAAGCACCCATAAGCCGCAAGCGGTCTGCTAAACGTAACGGCCATCCGGGTATTGAGCGATCAGAAGATCGACGAGCAAGCCTGCTCACACTCCAGTGAATCCAACCAGTAACACTACCGTACAGTCCGGTCTGATCGTCTGATATGTCGCATATCTCGCCTAGGGGTGGTAAACGTCAGACCCCAATAGCTCGATAAGTCGTGTCGATATGAGGTCTATAACAATTCGAGAAACTACAGGTAACACTTACCAGTAAATCTCAGCAACCCTGGCCAGGGATTTCCTGTTATAGCCAATCGAACACAGCGCAACATCAACCCCCTCTACCGGGAGAGACGAATCCCCTCCTATCGCTCATTGCCTCCATGTGATTCGGGACTGTACCCAAAAACCACCGTTTTGCACGCCCTCTTGGACGTGGTAAGATGGAAATCAAAGCACAGTGGGAACCACACAAGACTCTATGACGATCTCGGGTCAACAGACTACTCTGTACCAGTGTCACCAGAGAACTGCCATCTGACGTGAGGTATAATACCATCTGGGAGTTCTCGGCGAGTCCGTCCAGTGTACCCAGTCTCTACTGAGCACCCGTATATCATCTCTGATGTCAAACACCGATGGATATGGGATCATCCATTGCCCATCTGTATGGGTCGAGAAGGTATACGCTAGTCTACACTGGTATATCGATGCCCCGTCTCGATACACCCACGACTAGGGACTTTGAAGGATGTACTTACGGACTACCATGTCCCCACTAGTATGATCCGCATCATAGTCCAGGTAGTCAAGTACACATCCTAAGGGCTTTACCAACATGTAATAGAGAGACAATCTGTATACACGTTAAGGCAAAGTGCAACCAGATAGCATACTATCATGTCGAGCAAGAAAGTCCTCCCTATATATGTCCCAGCATCCACTACAATATACATCCTATGTACAGTAATGGCCTTTAGGGCATACATATAACTAACAATTATACCTCACGTCAGATGGCAGTTCTCTGGTGACACTGGTAAAGGTTAGTCTGTAGACCCGAGATTGTCATAGAGTCTTGTGCGATTCCCACTGTGCTTTGATTTCCATCATACCACGTCCAAGTGGGCATGCAAAAAGGTGGCTTTTAGGTACAGCCCCGAATCACATGGAGGCAATGAGCGATAGGAGAGGATTCGTCTCTCCCGGTATAAGGAGTTGATGTTGCGCCGTGTTCGATTGGCCAAAACTGGAAATCCTTGGTCAGGGTTGCTGAGATTTACTGATAAGTGTTATCAGTAGTTTCTCGAACTATTATAGACCTCATATCGACACGACATATCAAGCTACTGGGGTCTGACGTTTTCCACCCAAAGGCGAGATATGCGACATATCAGACGAAGAGACCGGACTGTACGGGAGTGTTATTGATTGGATTCGCAGGAGAATGTACAGGCTTGCTTTTTGATCTTCTGATCGCTCAATACCTGTGTGGCTGTTACGTTTAGCTGACCGCTTGCAGCTTGTGGGTGTTTGATATGATCATCACCTACTGCCGGCGTATTGAAGATTCTTTAGAGTCCTACACAGAGGTTTCTTGACTATGGCAAAACGGAGTAGGAGCACATATATGATATGTGCGGGACCGAGAACAAAACGTGCACGTGATACCGTATTAGATTCTCGAGATATGAGATATTGGCCGGGTATATGTGATATAGCCGGGTCATCGGATCAAGTGTTGATTCGATGAACTGATACAGAATATATTAGTCGGTTATTTGTAAAATAGCCGAATTATCGGATCAAGTGTTGATTCAATAATTTAATGTATAATTATATATTTGATATATTAAATTACATTAACTAATATAAGCTCGCTAAAAAATTCTTTTTCTCACTCGGGTAATACATTGATATATATGCGATATATGTTAATTGTATTATTTTATTTTGTTACAATAAATATTGTATATGTGATATATAATATTGTAACATGTTAGGGTTATTAATGCAACATGTTTAGTGGAGTTTAAACATGGTTAGGGTTTGATTTGGGTTAAGTTTTTCTAGAAGTTTCTAGAAGCTTTGCTTTTTTAATTTTGCAAAGATATTTTGTAAACATATTTGTTATGATATTTGTTAACCACACCCAATCTATGACCATGGTTAAGTCTCTACATGGATTAAGTTATCATACTTAACCCATGGTTGCAATTCTAACCTCACACACAATTCATTATTCATCAAAAAAGAAATGGTTCTTCTTCTTCTTCCTTCTTCTTTAATGAAAAGCTTTCTAGCTTTTTATGAAGTGATGAAAATGAGTGAGTTAATGAAAAAAAAAATGAGAGCTAAAATCCTACTTCATCATCCCAATCTATCCTAACCATTTAGATTAGGGTGTTCACTTCATTTAAAAGTGAGAGCTTGTGTTAATGAAATTTCAAGGTAGATCATCTTTGTTATCGAAGAACGGAAGTAAGCATGCATCTTTCTCTTCGTGGAACCTCTCTAGAGTCCGCAAAATCGATGATCGTAGCGAAGGGACCTCAACACGGAGCTTATGAAGTGAAGAACCGGACTACAAAGGTTGTAATCCCAAACTCTTAGATGTTAAAGTGTTTAACAAGCTTTGTTTCACCTAATCTCTAGTTTAAAGATCTTGGTTAGGGTTGTTCGGAACATCTAAATTTTAAATCGGGCATGGTTGATGCCTTGTGGAACCTTGTGTGAGTGCCTAGTAACCCTATAGTGGTATCAGAGCCAAGTTAGAGTATTAGGCAAAGTCTAAGCGAAGTTTAAAGTCCGATTGAACCCCGGAACCCCGATACAAACCCCTTCTCTGGAAATTTTCTAAAAATGTTGTTTTTTTCGTATTAAAAATACTCGGAAATATAAGCAGGAAAATCTTAGAATTACTGTGAAGTACGGACAATCAAATCCCTTACGTGACCGCGGAACCGCGGCCAAACCACGCGTTTGGCGGCGGTTCCACGGCCAATAATTGGAGTTGGGGCCCACTACTTCAGGTACTTATTCTATGGTCCTTTTTGATAATTCTGGGAATTTTTAATTCTACTCAAGTGTTGAGTTTTCTGGAATGTATTGGGAACTCGTTGATTCGATCGGAAAGTTTAACTTCGTTTAAGTTTTTCCGGGTAATTTTAGAACATGTTAAAAAGTTTGAATGGATATCAATAACTCACTTTTTCCCCTGCCGGAAAATTTCAAAGTGTTGGATTTTTCCGTAGTTTAAGAACGTTTTAAGTCGTGCAAGTAACGCGGTGGACCCTCTAAAAGAACACAAACCTTAACTCGATTATGTGACTGTCTTGAACCACCTCTAAACCTTATGGTTTGGGGCAGTACGGCGTTGCCACATGTGAGGCGTTGGTTTGACCTTTTACGGCTGGACCATTGGTACTGTGGCATGTGATGGATGCTTTTAAACTCTGCTCAAGTGTTGAGCCATTTGGAAAAACTTGTGTTAGTTATATGTATGCCCTAGAGGCCATTACTATACATAGGATGTATATTGTAGTGGATGCTGGGACATATATAGGGAGGACTTTCTTGCTCGACATGATAGTATGCTATCTGGTTGATCTTTATCTTAACATGTATACTTTCTGTCTCTCTGTTACATGTTGATAAAGCCCTTAGGATGTGTACTCGACTTCCAGGATTATGAGGTAGATCATACTAGTGGGGCCTGGGTAGTCAATGAGTACATCCTTCATTGTTTCTAGTCGTGGGAATATCGAGACGGGGCATCGATATTCCAGAGTAGACTAGCTTATATCTTCTCGACCCATGTGATGGGCGATGGATGATCCCATATCCATTGGTGTTTGACATCAAAGATGGTATGCGGGTGCTCAGTGCAGACTGGGTACACTGAACGGACTCGCCGAGAACTCCCAGATGGTATTATACCTCACGTCAGATGGCAGTTCTCAGGTGACACTGGTGCAGCTTAGTCTGTTGACCCGAGATAGTCATAGAGTCTTGTGTGTCTCCCACTGTGCTTTGATTTCCACCCTACCACGGCTCTACTGAGTCGTGCAAACAGGTGGTTTTTGGGTACAGTCCCGATTCACATGGAGGCAATGAGCGATAGGAGGGGATTCGTCTCTCCCGGTATTGGGGGTTGATGTTGCGCTATGCTCGACTGGCTATAACAGGAAATCCCTGGCCAGGGTTGCAGTGATGTACTGGTAAGAGTTATCAGTAGTTTCACGATTGTCATGGACCTCACGTCGGCATGACTTATCGAGCTATTGGGGTCTGACGTTTACCACCCCTAGGCGAGATATGCGACATATCAGACGAACAGACTGGACTGTACGGTAAGTGTTACTGGTTGGATTCACAGGAGTGTGAGCGGGCTTGCTCGTCGATCTTCTGATCGCTCAATACCCGGGTGGCCGTTACATTTAGCAGACCGCTTGCGGCTTGTGGATGCTTGATATGATCATCATCTGCTGCCGGCGTATTGACGAGTCTTTAGAGTCCTACACAGAGCTTTCCTGGCTCAAGCGAAACGAAATAGGAGCGCATATGAGATACGTACGGGACTGAGAATAATGCGTGTATGTGATACCGTATTCCATTCTCGCGATGAATATATCGAATGGTTATATGCGATATAACCTAGATATCGAATCAAGGATTGATTCGATAAGCCGATACACAGGATACTAGTCGGTTATATACGATATGACCGGATAGTTAAATCAAGTATTGATTTAATGATTTAATGCATAATTATACATTTGATATATTACTTTGCATTAACTAGTATTGGTTCACTTTAAATGGATTTTCTCACTTGAATTGTGCAAGTTGTATATGTGATATACATTTGTGCACATGATTGTATCATGTTTGATGATACATGCTTACTTGGTTAAGTGTAAAGAATTAAACCATGGTTAAACTAATGATTAGGGTTTTGTTTTTTCATTTACTTATTTATCTATTTATTTATCTTTTTCATTTTGGAAAAGAGAATGACAAATGGTGGATTTTCTTTGTTTGCTAGTTGAAGGTTCTTGAAGCTTTGAACTAGTCCACCATTCTTGTCTTATACTTAACCCTAACCATTCAAGTTAACCATGGTCCATTCTCTACAATTAACCAAGGGTTAATATATGATAGGTATTGATTTATTTATCTTATTATTCAACACTTAACATATCTTCTTCTTCATCTTCATCTTCTTCTTCCATGAAGAAAAGCTTGCTACATCAATGGCAAGTGATGAAAACAAGTGAGAAATCCAATTCTAAAGTGAACCCACTTCCTATTTCTTCATCCTCTACCTCTTGCCAAGTAGTATAGGGTGTTTTCTTCAAAAGTTTCATGACTTGGTGAAGTGGGAGCTTGATCTAGTGATGCCTCGACGTAGATCATTTTCGGCATCGAAGACGACGACCAAGCCCGCCCATTTCTTCGATGAAGCCGATGCTAGAGTCCGGAATTCGATTTGGACAGCGGAGGGACATCATCACGGAGCTTAGGAAGTGGTGGACCGGATCTACAAAGGTTGTAGCCCCTTCCCTTTAGCTATAAATTCGTTTATTTGCATAGCATCGCCTCATTATCTAGTTAACGATCCGTATTAGGGTTTGTAGGCACTTGTAAAATTTGAATTAGCCATGTTTGATCAATTGTGAGACTTCATTAGTGTGCCTAGGAGCCCTACAGTGGTATCAGAGCCTAGCTAGAGCCTTAGGCGATGCGTAGACGGAGTTAGAAGTCCGATCGACCCGAAACCCCGACTTTAAACGGCTCTCTGGACATTTTTTGAAAACTGGGATTTTTCCAGATTAAAAATTCCTAAAAAATTCATCAGGAAGACCTAAGAATTATGGTGCAAAACGGGAACCTATCTCATCTAAACCGCCGCGGAACAGCGGCTGAAGCATGCTTCTGCCGTGTTTCCGCGCCCATAAGGTCACAACATCCAATAAAATTTGCACAGTAATTCTTATTTTATGATGTTGGATTTTCTGGAATTTTTTAATATTTATTCAAGAGTTGAATTTTCTGGGTTGTATTGGGGACTCGGTGTATCGAACGGATTGTCTAATTCTGTCTGTGTGCTTTTCCGGATAATTTTAGAATATATTAAAAAGTTCGACCGGATATAAATAACCACCTTTTCCCCTGTCGGGAAATTTCCAAGTGTTGGATTTTTCCGGTGTTTAAAGACGTTCTAAATAGTGCAAGTAACGCGATGGACCCTCTAGAAGACAACAAACCTTAACTCGATTATATGACCGTCTTGAACTGCCCTTTGAACCTTAGGGTTTGGGGCAGTACGGCGTGCCACATGTGAGGCGTTGGCTTGACCCTTCTACGGCTGGACCGTTGGTACTGAGGCACGAACTGAATGTTTTTAGACTTATTCCATGCGTTGAGCTGTTTCGGGAAAACTTGGGTGTTCGATTGTTCGATCGGAAAGTTTAACATTTTCTATCTTATCCGGAATGTGATACAACAATTGGAATTCACAAGTAGTTATGAGATAACTGAATGAATATTATAAACATAGCAGTTTAGTCTCACTTGATCGGTTGCCACGGAATTTTGATGTGATCAAAAGTCCATCGCAATCACGTAGAGTACGCGGATACTCGCCGGGTAAACTTAATAGACAGCCTCACTCCATAGCCTCGACCAAGTGACTGTAGGAGAACCCCATCGCCGAAAGCATCCGTTCGGGTGCTCGAGGTAGCGGTGTTCCGCCTTGGTGCACTTCGTCGACGGTATCGGGGGTGCGGCCGCCTACTAAAGTTTGCGACGAGTATTCGATTAGTATGTCGGGAATCCTGTTGAATTGCCCGACTTGATATTGAAAAGTGTTTTCAATAATGAGACTAAAATGCGGGGTTTATAACTGTTAGGCATGCGATGTCTAAGGAATTCATTTGATTAGGCATGCGATGTCTATGCAGGTTGCGGATTCCAACTGTTGTAGTTTTACACTTTCTTTTCTGTGACCGTAAGTGTAATATGTGATATCGCCGTTTTCGTTGCTATATGTCAACGACAATTAGGATGCGCATATTTACTTACGTTGATGACATGTGATGTTATGTGTTGCTGGATATGTTATATTGGATCGTCGTGTTTGAATAGCCGGGTTTTTTTTATGTGAGATGAGTGTTTTTCTTTTTCATTCATGTAAAAACTTGTATGTAATATTCTTTTATTGGGGCACTTCCAGGTTGCGGAAGATGTCACCTTTTGTATATTATTTACATTTCCGCACTAATATAGACCCAAGGAGGGGAGCACAAGTAACCGGGTTCTGGAGTCCAGTGGGAGACCAACTTAAGGAGTCGAGTCCGGGTCTCCTAACTCCAGAATTGGTAGGGTTGCTTGCCGCTCTCGTAGGGGTCTAGGGGTGTGGGTTTGGTTATTCATCACGACCGTGGAATCCGTGTTTTATACTGGCTCGTATTGAAAACACGGACGTCCTAGTATATCTAATATTTCATATGATTCTTCTGCTGCGATATCTGTGATGTGATCATGTGATATGTTCTGTGATGGATATAGTATATAGTATATATGATATATTATATAGACGTTGCTTATGTTTTACACCCGCGCTAGCCCTGCCTCGCTCTGCCGTTAGTTACCTAACCTAATGGTGCAGACGGGACATCGAGGCGAATGCGGATGGCATAAGCGTACGTTATATTTATCTGTGATGATTAGGTGGACTTAAATGATGGGATATTCATTAACGAGATTAATGAAAGAAAATAAACCTAATTGATGTTGTGGAATCGAATTTCTAAATAAAACAGGTAGCTACAGTTCTTGCTTTGCATCGCGGTGTTCATTATAGAACATCCCGCACCTTATTCGATGAGGAAAGGACCGAGATCCCTTCACCGGGAGTGACTCCTTTAGCAATAACTGGCAAATGCTACAACCCTCGGTTTGTCATTTGATTGCTTTTATAGTTTCTGCTTTGCACAGTGATATATATGATATATCCCGTACCTCATTCGACGAGGAAAGGGCCGACGATCCCTTCACCGGGAGTGACCCCTTTAGCAAAACTAGAAAAGCTTCAAAAACATTCCATTTAAAAACCATTTGATTCCGCAACGAGATCAAGTTCAAAGCGTTATAGGTTTTCACAAAAACCATTCGCAACCCTCCGTCATTTTAGGAAGTAGAGTACTTAGTATTCGTGCTGTGTTTGTTGACCTTAGTTAAGGCACAGTGTACGGTAGCTAAGTGATGTCTTCCTACACCGCATATGATGCGATTAGTTAGGACAGTCGCGTGACTTTGTTGACCTTAGTTAAGGGTCATGTGGGTGGGTCTAATTAATCATGAAATGACGGGTAGAACTTGACTAGTACTTATGATTTGTTGACCATAGTTAAGGTCATAAGTGCTAGGGGTAAAAATCTTTATCGGGAGTTTCAAGTGTTGAAATTTGCAATGAGATTGCATACCTTCTATGAGATAGTTGGATCCCGATACCCGCTGCGAGTAAGAGTTACTCCTGGGAGAGTTTTACACATTACAATTAGCCGATCAAGTAGGTGTCTAGAAAGGTGTTAACGAGGTTACGCCTCTGGGCAAACGAGGTTTACATTAATTAGGTTCGTGCGAAAGCACGGGGGACCTCCCTCAAAGTACCGACACTGGCCTGGTGAAAGATTGGCGAAATTGTAGTGTGTAATTAATCCCGGCTAGTCTTTCCTTTTAGGGTTTGAAGGAAGATTTGATAAAAAGCAGTGGGAGCCATCCTGATTAGATAAAATAATAATAACCAATCTGATCTTGCAAGAGCGCACGCTGAGTGTTTTCTTATCTCTCTCCAAGTAGCGACCATATCACGCCTTAATCAAGATAATAAATACGGAATATTGACCGAACCCACTTGTTATACTGAGCTGGGGAACGTTGGTCCCGCTCAACTTATAATTGTTATAAGACAGAGTAGGAAATTGGGGAATACCAGATTTCCCGTGCCGCCCAAACGAAAAGAGTGCATGCTGATGCATCATCTTCGGGTCTGTTCATTACAAAGAACTGTTTCTCAGTATCCTCCGCATCCTGGGTATATGATACCGGATCAGGATCCCAGAGATGTAATCTGTTACATAGGGCTGCAAAAGGGTAGAAAAACTGAGAACGGGTGATAAGTTTCATAAGACAGAAAACGGGGCAAGTGTTGCAGCCAAGTCTGTTGGTCACTGTCACCCTGTATTACCAATACATTGATTCTGAACGAATGTTATTAGATACCGAACCTGATATACAAAATCATATCTATCTCTTTATTAGTAAAGAAATGATAAAATTTTGTATAGTTGGATAATGTTTTGAACATTTCCTATATCAAAAGTTGATCGGTTCAGGCACGTTATCTAAAAGCATTGATGTTCTAAATCAAACTACAGTTCTTTAGTATACGGAACACACACAAGAGGAAGAGTTCAGAAATGAACGAATCCTTCTTGAGGTATTGTAGACTAGGTCATATCAATGCGACCCGACTAGCTGAAGTTAAATATAGATGCATATTTAAATCAGTTTGAATTTACATCTTGTGAAACTTGCCAGTCATGTCACAGAGATAAGATGACCATAGCTCCGTTTACTGAAAACAGAGAAAGAGTTAGTGAACTCTTGGGATGATACATGTAGATGTATGAAGGTCCTCTGTCTACACATGCCAAGACCTGTTCTTTGTACTTCATTACATTCTCTGATGATCTCTCAAGATTCAGACATATGTTCCTGTTGAAACACAACTCTAAACCTTTTGAGATATTCACGGAATATAAGTTAGAAGTAGAGAACCAAAATGTGGGTATAAGTATTATGTCCTTTGATGCGATCAGGGAGGAGAATACTTGAGCACGGAATTCCTGGACTATTCTAAAGGAGAATGAGATTCTCTCTCAGCATTACTCCTCCGTATACACCATAGCACGATGGTATATCGGGGCGGAGCAATTGCACCCTATTCGATATGGTGCGCTCTATGATGAGTAATACTGAGTTACCTGTTTCCTTTTGGGAGTTATGCGCCTGAGAAGCTGCATACCTATTGAATAGGGTTCGAATCAGATCACAGCCTACCACTCCATATGAGATATGGTATGGGAAGAGCCCATGTTTTAAGCTAGTTAAGATTTGGGTTGTCCGGCCTATGTCTAAAAGCAAAATCCGGAGAAGCTCGAGGCAAGGTTAGTTATGTAGAACTGGAAAGGTTCCAGCTATACAAACTACAGCAGATGATTTGGTAGAACCAAAGGATTCAGTAGATTCCAACGAACCTCAGCCTCTCCGCCGATCTAGTAGGTTTCCTCATCCGCCTGAGAGATACTTCGGTTTCTCGATGACAGTGGGAGCGAGGAATGCATCATGAGATGATGACCTAACTAGTTTCGAGCAGGCCATCGAGAGTAGGGACTCTGTATGAATGGCTGGATGCTTAGCGATCTGAGATGGAATCCTTATACACCAACAAAGTATGGTCTTTGGTTGCTATATCTGAAGGGTTAAATCCCCATCAGGAGCAAGTATATTTTGAGAAGATTACTTGGTGTAGATGGAAAAGTTGAGACTTTCAAAGCTAGACTTGTTAAAGGTTTTAGTCATAAACCAGGTGTGGATAATGATGAAACCTTTTCTAAGGACTATGCTTAAGTCCATCTAGATCCTACTTGCCACGGCTACATACCATGACTACGATATCTGGCGGTTGGGTGTCATGACTGCTTTTCTAAATAATGATTTAGAAGAGAATGTCTATAAGTACACAGCCAGAGGGCTTCGTGAACAGTGGGAGCAACGGAAACGTGTACAAGATGCTTTATAGGATAAAGCAGGTATCGCGGAGTTGGAACATCTGTTTTGATGTGTTAGTCAAAGAGTTTGACATCATCAAAATGGTAGATGAACCTTGTATAAACAAAAAGGGAATAGGGAGTAAAGTGATGATCCTCGTAGAGTACGTGGATGACATGCTCTTGATAGGAAAGGAGTTTCCTATGCTACGCTCGGTCAATCTCCGCTTATCACAATGATTCTCCATATAGGATCAAAATGATACCTCCTAAATCCTGGGTTTTGGATCTATGAGATAGATCTAATTGGATGTTAGGATTCTCACTAGTTGTAGTGAGATGGTATCAAACGATCCTGGGGAGAATCACTAGAAGGGTTCCAGGGTGATAAGGACGATTGAAAGTCAGTCACAGGCATTGTCTTTACCCTCAGTAAAGGGATGGTATGTTGGAAGAGTTCCAAGCTAGATACCGTGGCATACTAGACGATAAAGGCTCGATGCATTGCTACTTAACATGCTACCAAAGAGGCAGTCTGGATGTATATTTGTTCATGAGATGAACTTAGTTCCTCCCATTGTGTGACAATGGAGTTGTGGCTTATGCCAAAGAACATCCGTCCCATCAGTGATCCAGACATATTCTAAGGCAGTATCACCTGATCATGGAGATAGTTGATCTCCAGGGTGATCGAGGTTAGGAGAGTGGACTCAGAGGACAACACGGCGGATCCACTCACAAAGGCCTTTTCCCAGAGAGAGACTTTTATGGGATGGTTGAGTATGAGATACTACAACCACTGCTATCAGATGGCCCTAGTGCAAGTGGGAGATTGTTAGTTATATGTATGCCCTAGAGGCCATTACTATACATAGGATGTATATTGTAGTGGATGCTGGGACATATATAGGGAGGACTTTCTTACTCGACATGATACTATGCTATCTGGTTGATCTTTATCTTAACATGTATACTTTCTGTCTCTCTGTTACATGTTGATAAAGCCCTTAGGATGTGTACTCGACTTCCAGGACTATGATGTAGATCATACTAGTGGGGCCTGGGTAGTCAATGAGTACATCCTTTATTGTTCCTAGTCGTGGGAATATCGAGACGGGGCATCGATATTCCAGAGTAGACTAGCGTATATCTTCTCGACCCATGTGATGGGCGATGGATGATCCCATATCCATTGGTGTTTGACATCAGAGATGGTATGCGGGTGCTCAGTGCAGACTGGGTACACTGAACGGACTCGCCGAGAACTCCCAGATGGTATTATACCTCACGTCAGATGGCAGTTCTCGGGTGACACTGGTGCAGCATAGTCTGTTGACCCGAGATCGTCATAGAGTCTTATGTGTCTCCCACTGTGCTTTGATTTCCACCCTACCACGGCTCTACTGAGTCGTGCAAACAGGTGGTTTTTTGGTACAGTCCCGATTCACATGGAGGCAATGAGCGATAGGAGGGGATTCGTCTCTCCCGGTATTGGGGGTTGATGTTGCGCTATGCTCGACTAGCCATAACAGGAAATCCCTGGCCAGGGTTGTAGTGATGTACTGGTAAGAGTTATCAGTAGTTTCACGATTGTCATGGACCTCACGTCGGCATGACTTATCGAGCTATTGGGGTCTGACGTTTACCACCCCTAGGCGAGATATGCGACATATCAGACGAACAGACCGGACTGTACGGTAAGTGTTACTGGTTGGATTCACAGGAGTGTGAGCGGGCTTGCTCGTCGATTTTCTGATCGCTCAATATCCGGGTGGCCGTTACGTTTAGCAGACCGCTTGCGGCTTGTGGATGCTTGATATGATCATCATCTGCTGCCGGCGTATTGACGAGTCTTTAGAGTCCTACACAGAGGTTTCCTGGCTCAAGCGAAACGAAATAGCAGCGCATATGAGATACGTGCGGGACCGAGAATAATGCGTGTATGTGATATCGTATTCCATTCTCGCGATGAATGTATCGAATGGTTATATGCGATATAACCTAGATATCGAATCAAGGATTGATTCGATAAGCCGATACACAGGATACTAGTCGGTTATATACGATATGACCGGATAGTTAAATCAAGTATTGATTTAATGATTTAATGCATAATTATACATTTGATATATTACTTTGCATTAACTAGTATTGGTTCACTTTAAATGGATTTTCTCACTTGAATTGTGCAAGTTGTATATGTGATATACATTTGTGCACATGATTGTATCATGTTTGATGATACATGCTTACTTGGTTAAGTGTAAAGAATTAAACCATGGTTAAACTAATGATTAGGGTTTTGTTTTTTCATTTACTTATTTATCTATTTATTTATCTTTTTCATTTTGGAAAAGAGAATGACAAATGGTGGATTTTCTTTGTTTGCTAGTTGAATGTTCTTGAAGCTTTGAACTAGTCCACCATTCTTGTCTTATACTTAACCCTAACCATTCAAGTTAACCATGGTCCATTCTCTACAATTAAACAAAGGTTAATATATGATAAGTATTGATTTATTTATCTTATTATTCAACACTTAACATATTTTCTTCTTCTTCTTCATCTTCTTCTTCCATGAAGAAAAGCTAGCTACATCAATAGCAAGTGATGAAAACAAGTGAGAAATCCAATTCTAAAGTGAACCCACTTCCTATTTCTTCATCCTCTACCTTTAGCCAAGTAGTATAGGGTGTTTTCTTCACAAGTTTCATGACTTGGTGAAGTGGGAGCTTGATCTAGTGATGCCTCGACGTAGATCATCTTCGGCATCGAAGCCGACGACCAAGCCCGCCCATTTCTTCGATGAAGCCGATGCTAGAGTCCGGAATTCGATTTGGACAGCGGAGGGACATCATCGCGGAGCTTAGGAAGTGGTGTACCGGATCTACAAAGGTTGTAGCCCCTTTCCTTTAGCTATAAATTCGTTTATTTGCATAGCATCGCCTCATTATCTAGTTAACGATCCGTATTAGGGTTTGTAGGCACTTGTAAAATTTGAATTAGCCATGTTTGATCACTTGTGAGACTTCATTAGTGTGCCTAGGAACCCTACAACTTGGGTGTTTGATCATTCGATCGGAAAGTTTAACATTGTCTAATTATCTGGAATGTGATACAATATTTGGAATCCACAAGTAGTTATGAGGTAACTAATTTGAATGTTATAAATCTAGCATTTCAGTCTCAGATGATCAGTTGCCACAGGATTTTGATGTGATCAAAAGCCCGTCGCAATCACGTAGAGTACGCGGATACTCGCCGGGTAAACTTAATAGACAGCCACACCCCATAGCCCCGACCAAGTGACTGTAGGAGAACCCCGTCGCCAAAAGCATTCGTTCGGGTGCTCGCGGCAGCGGTGTTCCGCCTCAGTGCACTTCGTCGACGGCATCCAGGGGTGCGGCCGTCTACTAAAGTTTATGACGAGCATTCGATCAGGATGTCGGGAATCTTGTTGATTTGCCCGACTTGATATGGAAAAGAGTTTTCGATAATGAGACTAAAATGCGGGGTTTATAATTGTTAGGCATGCGATGTCTAAGGAATTCATTTGGTTAGGCATGCGATATCTAAGGAGGTTGCGGATTCCAACTGTTGTAGTTTTACATTTTCTTTTCTGTGACCGTAAGTGTAGTATGTAGTTGTATCGCCGGTTTTCGTTGCTATACATCAACAACAATCGATGTATGCATACTTACTTACGTTAATGATATGAGATATTATGTGTTGCTGTGATATGTTATATTGGATCGTCGTGTTCTGAATAGCCGGGGGTTTTATGTGAGATGATAGTTTTTCATTTTCATTCTTGTAAAATTCAATTGTATGTAATATTCTTTTATTGGGGCACTTCCGGGCTGAGGATGATGTCACCATTGTATATTATTTACTTTTCCGCATTAGGTAGACCCAAGGCGGGGAGCAAAAGTAACCGGGTTCTAGGGTCTAGTAGAAGACCATCTCGAGGAGTAGAGACCGGGTCTCCTAACCCTAGAATTGGCAGTGTTGCTTGCCGCTCTAGTAGGGGTCTAGGGATGTGGGTTTGGCTATTCATCACGACCGTGGAATCCGTGTTTTATACAGGCTCGTATTAAAACACGGACGTCCTAGTATATCCAATATTTCATAAATGTTCTTCTGCTGCAATGTTCCGTGATGAGATCATATTAATGCCTTAGACGAATGTTTATATTATATATATGAGATATATATTATATATTGTTGATTTCGTTTCAAATGTGATGCTTGTGAAGCATATTAAAATGAGACTTCATTAATGAGATTAATGAAATAAAAGAAACCTAAGATGTTGTAGAAACTTGTTTAAAAACTGGTAGCTCTAGTTCTTGCTTTGCATGTTAGTTATGTATATGCCCTAGAGGCCATTGTTGTACATATGATGTATATTATAATGGATGCTTGGATATATATAGAGAGAGGACTTTCTTGCTCGTCATGATAGTATGCTATTTGGTTTCAGTTTATCTTAACATGTTGAATTGGTATAGTTTACGGTCTTACTCTCACATGTTGATAAAGCCCTTAGGATCTGTACTCGACTACTGGGAATATGATGAGATCATACTAGTGGGGCCACGGTAGTTGATGAGTACAACCTATAACTGTTCCTAGTCGAGGGCGTGTCGAGACAGGGCATCGATACACCAGAGTAGACTAGCGTATACGCATCTTGACCCATATGATGGGCGATGGATGATCCCATATCCATCAGTGTTTTGACATCAGAGATGGTGTACGGGTGCTCAGTAGAGACTGGGTACACTGGACGGACTCGCCGAGAACTCCCAGATGGTGATATACCATACGTCAGATGGCAGTTCTCCGGTGACACTGGTACATGGTAGTCTGTAGACCCGAGATCGTCATAGAGTCTTGTGTGATTCCCCCTGTGCTTTGATTTCCACCTTACCATGTCCAAGAGGGTGTGCAAAATGGTGGCTTTTGGGTGCAGTCCCGAATCACATGGAGGCAATGAGCGATAGGAGAGCATTCGTCTCTCCCGGTATAGGGAGTTGATGTTGTGCTGTGTTCGATTGGCTATAACTGGAAGTCCCTGGCCAGGTTTGATATAGAGATTTACTGGTAAGTGTTATCAGCAGTTTCTCGACCCGTTATGAGCCTCAAATCGACACGACTTATCGGTTACTGGGTCTAACGTATACCACCACTAGACTAGATATGCAACATATCAGACGAAGAGACCGGACTGTACGGGAGTGTTACTTATTGGATTCACAGGAGAATGTATAGGCTTGCTTGTTGATCTTCTGATTTCTCAATACCTGGGCGGCTGTTATGTTTAGCTGACCGCTTGCAGCTTGTGGGTGTTTGATATGATCATCACCTACTGCCGGCGTATTGACGAATCTTTAGAGTCCTACATAGAGGTTTCTTAACTCTGGCAAAACGGAGTAGGGGCACATATGTGATATGTACACGACCGAGGATAATGCGATATGAGATACCGTATTATATTCTCGCGATATTTAGATATGAGCCGGGTCATCGGATCAAGTGTTGATTCGATGAATCGGTACATGATATATTAGTCGGTTATATTCGATATAGCCGGATTGTCCGATCAAGTGTTGATTCGGTAATTTAATATATAATAATATATATGTTATATTACATTACATTATCTAATATTGGCTCGCTTTATTATTTCATTTTCTCACCGGGTAATACATTGATATATATGTGATATATGTTAATTGTATTATTTTCTTTTGTTACAAATTTATATTATATATGTGATATATAATATAGTAATATAATATGATTACTAATGTAACATGTTTAGTGGAGATTAAACAAGGTTAGGGTTTGATTTGGGTTAGTTCTTTGTTGATGCTTCTAGAAGGATTTATTTTGTTTTGAGCTAAGATATTATGGTTGATATTTTTTTAGTGACTCATTCTTAACCCAACCCAAACCCTTAGCCTTAGTGAATTCTCTACATGAGTTAGCCTTGTCATAGTTAACCATGGTTGCATTATTAATCATATATCATTTCATTATTCATCACAAAAGGTTTTATCCATTATTTCTTCTTCTTCTTCAACCTTGAGCTTTGAGAAAGCTTTCTAGGTTTTCTTTATGTGATGATTTTATGTGAGAATTTGATATAAAAAGAAAGCATACTCCATCATCCTCATCTAATCTAGCCATTTAGATTGGGGTGTTCACCTCATTAGAGAGAGAAAGCTGAGTTATAGAAACTTCGAGGTAGATCATCGGAGAAAAGGAAGACTACAAGCTAGCATGGATCATTCGGGTTGTGGAGCTTCTCTTGAGTCCGGGAGATCGTGGATCGTGGTGAAGGGACTTCTACTCGGAGCTTATGAAGCGAAGGAGTGGACTATAAAGGTTGTAATCCCTCACTCTTAGTTGTAAAGATGTTTACTTGCATGTTAAACCCTAATTATCTAACAAAGATCCCGGCTTTGGGATGTTCGGCACATATAAATTTTTATTCGGGCATGGTTGATGCCTTATTAACCCTTGTAAGAGTGCCTAGGAAGCCTACAGTGGTATCAGAGCCTAGCTAGAGCATTAGGCGACGTGTATACGAAATTAAAACTCCGATCAAACCCCGAAACGTCGAAATAGACCCCTCTCTGGAAATTTTGTAAAAATGTTATTTTTTCAGCATTAAAAATACTCAACAAAATCAGCCGGGAAATATAAGCATTACTGTGGAAAACGAGGAAATAATCCGTACAAACCGCCGCGGAACCGCGGCAATAGCATGCTTGCGCCGCGGATCCTCGGCCGTACAGAAGGATTATGCATCGCACAGTATTATCCGTAAGTGATTCAGTATATTTCTGGGTATTTTTAATCTGACTCAAGTGTTGAGTGTTCTGGGGATTATTTTGAATTCGTTGATTCGATCGGATAGTTTAATTTCGTTTTGTTTTCCGGATATTTTAGAAACTGTTAAAATGTTCGAACGGATATCATTAACTCACTTTTTCCCGGCACGAAAAACTTTCAAGTGTTGAATTTTTATTGAGTTTAAATCTTTCGAAAAACGTGCAAGTAACGCGGCGGACCCTCTAAAAGAACACAAATCTTAACTCGATTATGTGACCGTCTGAACCGCCTCTAAACCTTAGGGTTTAGGGCAGTACGGCGTGCCACATGTGAGGCGTTGGCTTGACCCTTCTACGGCTGGACCATTGCTACTGTGACATATTCTGGGATTATTTGAACTCCGCTCAAGTGTTGAGCTATTGAGAAAATCTTGGGTATTTGATTATCCGATCGAAAAGTTTAATATTTTCTATTTATCTGGAATGTGATACAATATGTAGAATTCATATAGTTAGGCATGAAATGCGAAGTATGTGATATTTCGGATTTATGATGTCTAAAGTGATTGTGGATTCCAAATGTTGTAGTTTTACAATTTCTTTTCTGTGACCGTAAGTGTAGTATATAGTTGTATTACCGGTTTTTGTTGCTATACATCAACGACGATCGGTGTATGCATATTTACTTACGTTGATGATATGAGATATTATGTGTTTCCGTGATATGTTATATTGGATCGTCGTGTTCTGAATAGACGGGGGTTTTATGTCAGATGAGGGTTTTTATTTTCATTCATGTAAAATTCATTTGTATGTAAAAGTCTTTTATTGGGGCACTTCCTAGATGAGGTTGATGTCACTAGTGTATATTATTTACTTTTCAGCATTAGGTAGACCAAAGGAGGGGAGGACAAGTAACCGGGTTCTAGGGTACAGTGGGAGGCCATCTCGATGAGTCGAGACCGGGTCTCCTGACCCTAGAATTGGCAGTGTTACATGCCGCTCTCGTAGGGGTCTAGAGTGTGGGTTTGGCTATTAATCACGACCGTGGAATCTGTGTTTTATACAGGCTCGTATTAAAACGCGGACAACCTACTATATCCAATATTTCATATATGTTCTTCTGCTGCAATGTTATGTGATGAGATCATATTACTGCCTGAGACGAATGCTTATACTATATATATATGCTGATATATAAATATTACTGCTTTCGTTTTTTCTGTGATGCTTAGGAAGCATAAGCTGATAGGATATATTAATGAGATTAATAAAAGAAAAGAAACCTAAAAGATGTTGTAGAATAAAAATTTTATAAAAAAAAGGGTAGCTACAGTTTTGCTTTGCATAGCGGTATATATGATATACCCTGCACCTTATTCGACGAGGAAAGAGCCGAGATCACTTCACCGGGAGTGACCTCTTTAGCGAAACTGGCAGATGGTACAAAATCGCGGTTTTGTTTTTGACAGCTTATATAGTTCTTGCTTTGCACAATGGTATATATGATATATCCTGCACCTTATTCGATGGGGAAAGAGCCGAGATCCCTTCACCGGGAGTGACCTCTTTAGCAAAACTAGAAAAGTCTCAAAAACAATCTTTTTCAAAATCACTTGTTTCTACAACGATATCAAGTTCATCACGTTCATGGTTTTCTGAAAAAGCTGCGTAGCCTTCCGACATTTCAGATAGGTAATACTTAGTATTCGTGCTGTGTTTGTTGGCTTTCGTCAAGGCGTAGTGTGCGGTAGCTAACTATTGCTTATCTGTAGTCGTGCGACTTTGTTGGCTTTCGTCAAGGGACGTACGGCTGGGTTTAATTCAATCAAGAAATGTACGGGTTGAACTTGACTAGCGGACCATGGTTTGTTGGCATTCGTCAAGGCCATAGCACATTAGGGGTAAAAGCATTATCGGGAATTTCAAGTGTTAAAATTTGCAATGAGATTGCATACCTCCTATGAGATAGTTGGATCCCGATACCCACTACGAGTAAGAGTTACTCTTGGGAGAATTTTACACAGGAAAATTAGTCGATCAAGTTGGTGTCTAGAAAGGTGTTAATGGGGTTATGCCTCTGGGAAAACGAGGTTTATTTTAATTAGGTCCGTGCGAAAGCATGGGGAACCTTCCTCAAGTACCGACACTGATCTGGCTGAAAGATTGACGAAATTATAGGGTGTAATTAATCCCGGCTAATCTTACCTTTTAGGGTTTTGAAGGAAGATTTGATGAAAACAGTGGGAGACATCCTGATTAGATAAGATAATAACCAATCTAATTTTGCAAGAGCATACGCTAAAGTGTTTTCTTCTCTCTCTCTCCAGGTAGCGTCCATGGCAGGCCATAATCATGATAATAATATGGATGTATTGACTGAACCCACTTATTATACTGAGCAGGGGATCGTTGGTCCCGTTCTTTCTTATAAGAGTTATAAGACTGAACAGGAAACAGGAGAATATCTGGATTCTCATACCGCCCAAACGGAGAACATGCATGTTGATGCACCTTCTTCGGGTGTGTTAGTTATTGAGAACTGTTTCACAGTTCACCGTACGTCTGTATCGTCTTGGAAGTCGTTTTGGAGTTTCCTGAAAATCGGTGAAAATTCGGTATTTTTCCGTAAACCGTCTTTTTGTTATTTTTGCAGTTTAGGACTAGTTATACCTAAAATGGATAGGTAATTGCTTATTTTTAGTAGCTAATGAGTTACTTATTAAATTTTGGTCATTTAAAAAAATTTCCCTATTTTTCAATTTTTTAATATTATTTTAAGCCGGTAAGGAAATACATTAAATTAGCGATAAATACAAATTTTTTTGAGCTAATTTTAATCTTTAAAATTATGTTAATTAAAATCTAGTTGTAACATAAATTTTTAGTATTTTATTTTGATTTTTAACTAATTTTTATTATAGAAAACGAAATTTATTGAATTTAAGCTTAAACTTGCAATTTTGGATTTATAGGGGGTCTTTTTGCATAAAATTTCTTTTGTAAAACCCCTCTCTCTCTTCCCTCAGCCCTAGGCCGGCCCATTTCCAGCAACCCAAGAAAAAAAAAGTGCTTGCCTCTTTGACTTCTTTTTTGTGTAGAAAAGAGGTGTTTTTTTTAAGGATTTTGGATTTTTTTATTAGGTATGGGTCTTTACTTGTTTGGTGTGGGTTGTGTAAGTGCACGGCGGCGCCCCGGCCGTCAATCCGACGCCGGAATGCTGAAGCGGTGATAAACTTTAAATTTGCGGACTTTGCAAACCGGCACCACCGCGCACAAAACTCCGGATCGTAACCATTAACAAGTCTAAGCTACTAACAAGAAAGGGAAGAGATGTACCGACTGATCCGAGTCCTCCGGTCTTCATCTCCACTCCGATCTCCTCGCGGGATCTCCGTCCGTCTCCTCCTCGTCGGAAAGGGCACCACATCGCCTGTAGCTTTTACGGGCTCCCACCTCAATACCGAGGCAACTCGGGCGCGAAGCTGGCGAATCGACGCGTCCAAGATTTGCTGTAGGAAGTGTAGTGTAGAGTGTATGTGTCACTTTGGGGTTTGTTGCCTTTGAAAGATGATGGAGGAATCAAGAAGAAAAATGGTGCTTGCATTTTTCTAGCATCGAAAAATGAGATCAAGAATGCTACTCTCACAAAGATGAAGCTCTCATCTTCTTCTCACTCAACCATGAAAAACTTATGAACTTAGAAAAAAAAAGGAGGAGGAAAGAATATGAAGCATTAAGGAAGGTGAGTGTAGGAGCACAAGAAATGGTGACCACAACCCAAGACAAGAAAACATACAAGCATGCTTCACACCTTAACCTATCATATCTCATTTAATGCAAGAATGGTGCAAAAGATAATGATAGCTATCATAATCAAACTTTATGCAAGAAAACCCCTCCACAAATATAATTTGCAAAACTGCAAATTACCCCCTCCATCGGAAAAGTCCGGCCGGGAAAGAACAAAGGAAAACCGGCCGGAACGGAATGCAAACTGGCAACTCCAGAAAACTGGTCCCGTAATAAATTACAGGAAAAACCCCGATACTGTGCATACACACCCGCATCTGTATTCCGACCGGATACAAATGCAAAGAGACAAAAAATCTACACTGTACTAAACTAGGACCGGCTTAAACCAAAGCCGGCTAGTAATGTCCGTTCGATCCTGATCCATGCAATACCGCACGTATCTGATCGAACCCTGCCATATTGCTATACGGCTACTAGCACAAACCGTCCGATCCTGATCCGTGCAATACCGCATGTATCTGATCGAACCCTGCCATATCTCCATACGGCCTCTACAGCGTTTCGCCCGAAAGCTGAGTAACTGAATGTGGGGGACTCTAAAGACTCGTCAATACTATGGCTGTGGATTTAACCACTAGCCCGTCAGAGGTATAAGCCAATACGTAACGGGCCTCCAGCTATTGACTAAAAAGGACGTCGATGAGCGAACTCATCCTGACACCCTACTGAGCCTGTCAGTGACAATATCCGTACAGTCCGGTCCGTTCGTCTATGAGCATCGCATGGCGGGCCTAGGGGGTTGGTAAAAGTCAGACCCCCAAAAGCGGTACAAGTCGTGTCGGAGTGTAGCCCAGAACACCCTGAGATACTACTGGAATACCTACCAGTAAATCACCTTGCCTTGGCCAAGGACTTTGTGTAATGGCTCTCCTAGACATAGCACGACCTCACCCCCAATACCGGGAGAGACGAACCCCTGAAGATACGCTCACTGCCTCCATGTGGCTCGGGACTGTACCCAACTAAAACCTGTTTGCACGACTCCTTTGAGCCGTGGTAGGGTAGTAATCAAAGTACAGTGGGAACTCACACGAGACAAATGACGATCCCCAGGTCGATGAACTAACCTGCACACATGTCACCAGGGAACTGCCATCTGACGTCTGGTATATGACCAACTAGCAGGTTCCCGGCGAGTCCTGTCCGGTGTACTCATAACCCAATGAGCACCTGTATACATCTTAGGTGATCCAACTGACACCAATGGCTTGTGAGACCGGCCACCGCCCCTCGTCGGGGTCTCGACTATATACACTAGTCTACTCTGGAGTATCGATGCCCTGTCTCGAAACTCCTACGACTAGGGACCTTTTAAGGATGTGCTTATAGACTCCAGCTCTCACTTATATGATCGCCCTCATACTGCCGGTAGTCAAGCAAGAATCCTAGGGGCTCTATCAACGTGCAATAGCGACCTGTCATGTCACCTAAAGCAGTACACGATGATAAAGGTAAACCAGATAGCATACTATCATCTCGAGTAAGACTGTCCTACCGGGATAGGTCCTCCCTCAATCATTACAATCACGTACCTGTGACCTAATAATTGACTCTGAGGGCACTATCTCCAACAATCTCCCACTTGCACTCAAGGCTAATTATTGCGATGTCGCATACTCACAGCCCGTGTGATACCAAACATCCAACTCCTCTACTAGTCAGTCTCACAAAGCTCGTTTGCGAAACTATTGCGTTCGAGGAATAGCCTCAGTGAGTGGATCCGCTTAGTTGTTTCTTTCTATGTCTCTCTATATCTCAAGTTCGCGGAGAAAGCCATCTCCCGAAATGAGCAATACATGTCTTAGAACGTGTCTGGATGTTTGATGGGACCTAGCTCATAAATGAACTCCAAATCCAAACTTCTTAGACTGTATCGTCAACTGAACTTAATCAGTATCCTGCGCGCCATGCCTCCCTCAGTATTGCCTTGGATCACCTGTCCAAAATACTGCCCTTCGTCAGAAGGAAAAACTATAACTCTGACAACCTCCTTGTCGTCCATGTCACCTTGGAAGCTTGGAATGATAACTGTCTCCTGAATAAGGCTGTCGTTATCATATCCCTAGAACATCTACTTATGTTCTAAAACTTCTTCCGACTGTTTCTCCAGGATTGGATTAATGTCAACTTATTGCATCTAGTGCAAGAACAACATCTGGTGTGGTACTTGACATCTCATGATTGACTCAATTGCCTGAGCAAGTGATCTGCCAATCATGCACATCCCTCTCCCCTTTAGTCTGTAAGACATCTTTAGAGAGGGTGACTCCATCTGCTGCAGGTACACTACCGTGCATGGAGTCGTCCATCCTAAATACTCATAGAATGCTGTCTAAGTACCCATGTGGAGAAAACACTGTGTGACGACCAAAGTATAACCGATCGTAGCATAGGAATATCACTTCCTACTCTGTGTATGTCATCCAAATCCAGGATATCACACCCTACTACCTTCTCAACAGATCCATCCCCTATTCTGACGACGTCAAACCGATGACTGTCACATCAGAAATAGATGATCTATCTCCGCTATATCTGCTTTAGTCTATGAATAGACATAAGCCTGATGTCCACCAATGCTTCCGCTACTCCCACTGACTACGACAACCCTCTGGCAAAGTCATATAGACGTGCACTTCTAAAGCTAGTTTAGAACGACACTATACTCATCCTCCTGCCGGGTCTCGCAGCCTGGAACAACAACAATGGCAAGTGTGGGTAAACAAGAACTTCCCTATCACCGTCCTTGAGGCTACCGGAGTACCTCTCGGGTGCCTGAAGTTACCCACCTTATCTGCGGAGTGGCTAATGGAATGTCAAATCAGATTGAATCTTTAGGTTCCTTATCAAATCTTCAGTAATCGTCTGCGGTTCTGGAATCGCTTCCAGTTCTACCATACTCCCACTACTGTTTTCTGAAAAAATCCATTTTTAATAAAACTGTGGCGAGTCTAGAACAATATTGCTATTGTTCATCAAGATGGTAGAAAGTCAACCCGCGTCATAGCCTGGGTCAACCCACAAACAGCCATTACAGAAACGTGCCTTGAGTTATCCTAGTGTCTGGTTTTAATCATAAACCGGACAACTCCCCGTACCTTAACATCGTTAAGATATGAACTGTTCTATATCCAATATAAAAACAGAGGCACTGATTTAATTGAACCAGATTCAAATCATGCAGCTGTCCCCAGCGCATGTCAACTAAATGAAAGGAGGCCGATCAGAGTTACTCAACTTAGGAATGCTTCCAATTATGAGTAATCTGAAAGAGAAGTAATTTCTCTTTATCATTACTATCAACTGAATACCATACACAAGTATCTACATCTTCGATCACCTTGAAGAATCCCGATACTTGCTACACCTGGTTCTCTACTCTATTCAAATACCTATAACTCCTCAAAACTTAGACCCTGTGTTTCTACGAAACACATGTCTAAGAACTAGAGAAGTTAAAAGTAAACAGAATATAGTATGAGGACCAACCCTTCTATCCTAATGGACACTGGACAACATACAATACTCTGTATAAGTCCGCTGAGTCTAACAACTCTTTCACTGTGTGTCGTAGGTTGAAAACTGTACTTATGGCTAAGAAGAATTACACCGCTGTTTAATGCTCCTTACCTAACCATCCACTGATATAGGTAAATGTCATCGACATAATATCAAAAGGTATATCTCACTCTATGGAAATAGACGTACAGATATATCAATTTGAAATTGGTGCATAACAGCGGATATTCAAAACCAAATATTTGCCGACCGGCAAACAGCCCAGATGATCTCCTCAAATATCACCGATTACAACGAATCCCGATATAATGAGGATGATCACCCAATTCCCAATAACTTACTCCCACTCATCATCTGTAAAACTATACAGATGTGAGAATCAAACTTGGTAAATACATACCCTGGAGCAAGTGTCCAATCGGGAAATCAGTTTTCTTTTAACAGTACACAGTTGAACCTGAAACATTGAAATGTTTCGATGGGGTATCCTGGTATTCCTAGTAATGCCTCTACCATTATCCAGATTCACAACTATAACCGTATAATTCTTTGCCACCTCTCCAAATCCCTTCATATGTCTTTAGTCATTACCTTCTGTACACCCCTTTGGGCCAAATGGTTTTCTTCTTTCCCTACCGTTCGGCACCAGCCTATGGTTTGGAAGAAGACTATCCAATAAGCATAATGGGTGTACTGTCCTAGTCCTAGGAGCACTCGCAATGCGAGAGAAGGTGAAGATAAAAGACAACCGAATAAACCTTATTCCTATTTCTCCTGAACCAGAATCCATCCCCGAACTGGAACAAGTTCCTTTCGAGTTCGTATATAACCATACGATGGAGTATCCAATAAACTGTGGATCTTCGTAGTGATACGGAGTGTCCTGGAGAAATACAAAGGTGATTTAGGATTGGCGAAGAAATACTTGGTTTGGTTGTGAATATCAGTCGCAATTTACTTTGCCCTCTTACTAATCCCTTGCTTTGTCTTAACTTAATACCTTCTGTACACCGTTTAGGCTAACTGGTTTTCTTCATTCCCTACCGGTCGGCACCAGCCTATGGTTTGGAAGAAGACAATCCAATTTGCGTAATAGGTGTACTACTCCTAAACCAAGGAGTACTCGCAACCTGAGAGAGGGTGAAAAGAAAAGACAACTGAATAATCCTATCCGTTTTCTCCAGAACCGGAAACCATCCTCGAATAAATTCTTTCGAGTTCGTATCTAACCATACGATGGTTTTGTCCAATGGAAGTGGACGTTCGTAGTAATACGGGGTGTCCTGGAGAAAAGGGTAAAAGTAGGAGTGGCAATGAGGTTTGCAACTCTGACAATCCAAAAGCCGGTGTTTAAGAAGGTTCGGTCAACTTGGTCACCGAGTCATAGTCTTAGGGTCAGGTCAATGGTCGCTGCCAGAGAGAGAAAAGAAACACTCAGCGTGCACTCTAACCAAGATCAGAATGGTTACCAACTTATCTAATCTGGAAACCTCCCACTGTTCCTCAAATTCTCCTCCAAACCTGAAAGAAGAATTAGTCGGGGTCACCCGAGGAGTAAACCAACTCATCAGTGGGAATCGGGATCCAACTCTCATCGCATGACAACGTGACGGAATCCGCTCACGGTATCACACTCCAGAAGGTATGCGCATATCTGGCAAGTTTCAGTACTTTTGAAACTCCCGATGTGATTTCTGCCCCATGCTCTTATGACCTTGACTTTGGCCAACATATCATAAGTCACATGTCAAGTTCTACCCGTCATTCTCCAGGTTAATTTGAATCCACCCGTACATACCCTTGACTTTGGCCAAAATGGCAGCACGACTGTCCCAAACCAACGCATCTATCTATGCTGCATATGAATACCCCAATAGCTACCAATCACTGTGCCTTGACTTTGGCCAACATACACAGCTTGAATACTATTGACCACCCATATGAAACGACGGAGGGCTACGAATGGCTTCTGGCGAAAACCTTTAACGTAAAGAACTTGATATCGTCGAAGGAACGGATAGCTTTTAAGAAATATAGTGACGACAACTTCCGCTAAAGAGGTCACTCCCGGTGAAGGGATCTCGGCTCTTTCCCCGTAGAATGGGGTGCAGGATATTCCAAATGAATACCACGGTGCAAAGCAAAAGTAATCGGCTATAGTGAAGTTAATGCCCTGACGCAAACTTCTGTCCAAGGGGTCACTCCCGGTGAAGGGATTTCGGCCCTTGCCTCGTCGACTGAGGAGCAGGATATTCTAATGAATACCACGATGCAAAACAAAAGTAAACGTCCTTGAAATAACAGCTTTTTGAAAAGTGTTCCAACAACATCAGATTAGGTTTGTTTATCATGCATTGATCCGAATCAACGCAGTCCCATCAATTGATCACACCACAAAGAACGAAAATATACTGACGTACGTATATGCCATCTGCATTCGCCACTGGGTCCCGTCATCACCCGTTAGGTTAGCTAACTAACGGCAGAGCGGGGACTGGACTAGCGCGGATGAAAAACATATACAACATCTACTAATATATATACCAATATATAGTATTTCGCTCAAGGCGTGAAAGAAATGCAACATCACAGAAATGTACAGCATCACAGAACAATACAGATATCTGGGATCCCCGGGTTTCACAGAGCCACTACTGAAACCCGACGTTCCCCTGGTCGTGTGGATAGCCTGTGCAATGAAATCCTAGACCCCTACGGGCGCGGCAAGTTACCCGCCAAAACCTGAAGCGAGGCAGCCCCCTTCAGCGCCGTGAATGGACCACCCAGCACTTCACGGAATCCGGTAACTTGGGCACCCCTCCTGGGTCAACCTGTACCCCCTACGAGTGCGGCGAATAGCCCGTCAATCCTGGAGTGAAGCCCCCTCCGTCCCAATGCCATGAGATGCGGGCTTGTTGCCTTCAAGAACCCGGCTATCCGTGCACCCCTCCGCGGGGCAATCCTAGTACAGAAAGTAAAATATACATACAACGGGTACATCGACCGCAACCAGGTCGTGCCCCAAAATAATAATACAAACTGGCAGTGACGGCAGTCCACATGTCGGACGCTCGCCCCGCAATATCAAATGTACATAATACAACCACAACTGTACTAGCATTGCATCCAGGCTATCCCCACGACCGATCCGCAACATCACAGCAAAAACAGAACATCAACGTGAAAGTCACGTTCGCAAATCCGTCTAACCGGGCTATAGCAGTTAGACCGGATTTACCGATCAAGTGACATTCACGGTCGCAGATATAATGTAAATACTGTGAAAAATGTGTTTAAAATTTTCCGATTGATCAAACTTAACAAGTGGGCCCCCAATCAAAACTGTAGCACTCACAGAAAACCTGGGCCCAATTTTAATATTCCAAAACCCATATTTTAAGCCCAGAAGGCCTCTGTAAAAAATTGGTGAAGTGATGTGAATAGTGCGCGGCGGAAGGGCCGCACAAATGGGGTTTTCGCGGCGGTTCCGCGCTCCAACTGTGGAGTCACTTCATCGAATTTTTACAGAGCTCTTAGATTTTCCAGTACATCAATATTTTACAACCTGAAAAATTTTTAGACTTCAAAAAATTTCAACAGAAACTGATGTGAAGGAAAAATACGGTTTTTGGAATTTTGGTCGATCGGAACTGAAAAACACATTTAACGAAGCTAGACGAAGTTAATGGCGAGGCTCTGATACCACTGTAAGTGCACGGCGGCGCCCCGGCCGTCAATCCGACGCCGGAATGCGGAAGCGGTGATCAACTTTAATTTTGCGGACTTTGCAAACCGGCACCACCGCGCACAAAACTCCGGATCGTAACCATTAACAAGTCTAAGCTACTAACAAGAAAGGGAAGAGATGTACCGACTGATCCGAGTCCTCCGGTCTTCATCTCCACTCCGATCTCCTCGCGGGATCTCCGTCCGTCTCCTCCTCGTCGGAAAGGGCACCACATCGCCTGTAGCTTTTACGGGCTCCCACCTCAATACCGAGGCAACTCGGGCGCGAAGCTGGCGAATCGACGCGTCCAAGATTTGCTGTAGGAAGTGTAGTGTAGAGTGTATGTCTCACTTCGGGGTTTGTTGCCTTTGAAAGATGATGGAGGAATCAAGAAGAAAAATGGTGCTTGCATTTTTCTAGCATCGAAAAATGAGATCAAGAATGCTACTCTCACAAAGATGAAGCTCTCATCTTCTTCTCACTCAACCATGAAAAACTTATGAACTTAGAAAAAAAAAGGAGGAGGAAAGAATATGAAGCATTAAGGAAGGTGAGTGTAGGAGCACAAGAAATGGTGACCACAACCCAAGACAAGAAAACATACAAGCATGCTTCACACCTTAACCTATCATATCTCATTTAATGCAAGAATGGTGCAAAAGATATTGATAGCTATCATAATCAAACTTTATGCAAGAAAACCCCTCCACAAATGTAATTTGCAAAACTGCAAATTACCCCCTCCATCGGAAAAGTCCGGCCGGGAAAGAACAAAGGAAAACCGGCCGGAACGGAATGCAAACTGGCAACTCCAGAAAACTGGTCCCGTAATAAATTACAGGAAAAACCCCGATACTGTGCATACACACCCGCATCTGTATTCCGACCGGATACAAATGCAAAGAGACAAAAAATCTACACTGTACTAAACTAGGACCGGCTTAAACCAAAGCCGGCTAGTAATGTCCGTTCGATCCTGATCCATGCAATACCGCACGTATCTGATCGAACCCTGCCATATTGCTATACGGCTACTAGCACAAACCGTCCGATCCTGATCCGTGCAATACCGCATGTATCTGATCGAACCCTGCCATATCTCCATACGGCCTCTACAGCGTTTCGCCCGAAAGCTGAGTAACTGAATGTGGGGGACTCTAAAGACTCGTCAATACTATGGCTGTGGATTTAACCACTAGCCCGTCAGAGGTATAAACCAATACGTAACGGGCCTCCAGCTATTGACTAAAAAGGACGTCGATGAGCGAACTCATCCTGACACCCTACTGAGCCTGTCAGTGACAATATCCGTACAGTCTGGTCCGTTCGTCTATGAGCATCGCATGGCGGGCCTAGGGGGTTGGTAAAAGTCAGACCCCCAAAAGCGGTACAAGTCGTGTCGGAGTGTAGCCCAGAACACCCTGAGATACTACTGGAATACCTACCAGTAAATCTCCTTGCCTTGGCCAAGGACTTTGTGTAATGGCTCTCCTAGACACAGCACGACCTCACCCCCAATACCGGGAGAGACGAACCCCTGAAGATACGCTCACTGCCTCCATGTGGCTCGGGACTGTACCCAACTAAAACCTGTTTGCACGACTCCTTTGAGCCGTGGTAGGGTAGTAATCAAAGTACAGTGGGAACTCACACGAGACAAATGACGATCCCCAGGTCGATGAACTAACCTGCACACATGTCACCAGGGAACTGCCATCTGACGTCTGGTATATGACCAACTAGCAGGTTCCCGGCGAGTCCTGTCCGGTGTACTCATAACCCAATGAGCACCTGTATACATCTTAGGTGATCCAACTGACACCAATGGCTTGTGAGACCGGCCACCGCCCCTCGTCGGGGTCTCGACTGTATACACTAGTCTACTCTGGAGTATCGATGCCCTGTCTCGAAACTCCTACGACTAGGGACCTTTTAAGGATGTGCTTATAGACACCAGCTCTCACTTATATGATCGCCCTCATACTGCCGGTAGTCAAGCAAGAATCCTAGGGGCTCTATCAACGTGCAATAGCGACCTGTCATGTCACCTAAAGCAGTACACGATGATAAAGGTAAACCAGATAGCATACTATCATTTTGAGTAAGACTGTCCTACCGGGATAGGTCCTCCCTCAATCATTACAATCACGTACCTGTGACCTAATAATTGACTCTGAGGGCACTATCTCCAACAGGTTGACCATGACTTTCCCACACCCCACACCACTTCCCCACTCCCTTGTTCAGCTGAGAAAAGCTGCAGCCCCCCCCCCCCTTCATCATTTTTCTTTGCATCTTCTTGTTAATTTCTTCAAGTTGCTCCAAAATTTCCAAATTAAACCTCACAATTTAAACCCCATCCTTCATCCCTTTTTCCTTCACCTCTCTTACTTGGATCATGATGCTTTGAGGCCATCAATTGAAGCAAATATCTTCTTGCTAGATCCATAGATTTGAGGTATAATTCTACTCTTTTAAGTTAATATGATTAGAATTCTTTAATTTAGTTGTTTTAGTTTTTATTTAGTGCTATTTTCATTCTAGTTTTGTTTATAGTTAATGGTTGAGTTAACTAGGGTTTTCTTGAAACCATGTTTTAGTTAATTAAATCTTTTAATTAATCTAGTTGTTTACTTAACCAATCTATATGGTTACTTTGCTTAAGTGGCTTGATGTTATGCTAATCTAAGTTAACTTGTGTGAAATTTTCATTGTTGTTGCTAATTGCCAAAATCAAGAGAAGGGTTGTGTTGGAATTATGGTTTGATGCATAGTTAATGGTTTAAAATTAGTGTAATGGCTAGCTAGTGGGTTAGTTTGGATTGTTGTGTTGGATTGTGTTAACTTTGTCACTAATTGTCGATGTTTGCACCAAATTTGCAAACCTCTAGCTTACTAGGTTTTTATTATATTATTGTGGCGACTTAATTGCGATATCTAGATTATATTGTTGGCTTATCCTATGACATTTAGGATGCGTGAGTGCGGATTTTTGAGTAATCGGGTTTTAGTTTTGCCGGGCGACCACATCGACGATTTTTGCAGTTTTTGCGATTTTCGCGTGTGTTCCGCGCACCTTGTGCACGTTGTACCTAGCTTGTGAACGTTAGTATTTTCGTTTGGGTTATGCGTCATTCTTGATATGTAACCTTATGTTTGGTATTGATGTAAATTCCAGGTTCGGTCGCAGAGACGTCAGACGCGGCTCGAAAGGGGAAAGCGGTGATTGGACGCAGCTAGCTAGGGATTCCGGTGAGTAGATGTAACATCTATGGGGGACTATCGTTGGATGGCGCAAGTCGCCCGACAGTTTTAGTACCTTAAAAAGATTCTTAGTAATGTTAGTAATTAGGGATGTAATACTTATATGATTATTTGCTGCATCCATGCCTTATATTGACACACATATGCGAACCCATTTTATAGGACACCTGCACCATTGCCAGGGTTTTTATATGCAGCACGAGCACTATTCATGCTTACACACACGCCCTGGTAATTGCCATGCCACCACACTAGATAACCTATAATTTGAAACCTTTTACTAATTGATGCTTAAACCTGTGCTATTGCCTTTAATTCCTTAAAATGAAATCGTAGGATTGCTATTCATGTGCATGTACCTCATCATATTATTTGTTCATGCCTAGTCTATTAATCATACATCGTAGCTTAATTATTGATATCATATGCATTCATCACCATTGATATATGCACTTATGAGGATTTCTTGAGATTTTATGATATTTCTGGATTTCGGGGGAAAGCCGCAAAATTTCTAAACTTATTATGTTTTTAAAATATGTAATTGCGGTTTTCTAGTGATGTAAAGTGTCGTCCACCATAAGTTTGCTGTGGTTTTCGAGATCTGTGTCGAGGAGTGGAGGAACCGTCACGGGTACATGGTGGGCCCGGTATGGTATCCCGGGGCAAGATGAATGTGGTGTTGACGTTGAGCCTGGCAGGGGACGGATTACCTACCGGTGACTGTTTGGCACGGCGGATATCCAGAGGATACCGACCGTGGCCGCGAGATTATGAGATTTTGATATTGAGCTGGGTCAGCCGGATGGCTGAGGCCAGAGATACTATGACATGGATATATGAGATTTGTGATAGTTTTGAGGTGTCGTTGCTGGACACAGGTTCTTGTTGATTCTATTGGTATTTCAAAAGAGATTCCTAAAGGAAAAACATGATTCTTATAATTACACATTCAGATCATGAGTTGATTCGCATTGCATTCATACCTGCTAGTATATTCATATTGCATACATACCTGCTATTATGTCCTGCCATATCTGTATTAGAGATGCTAGGATGCTTTTGTGCATGCATTCGATAGCCTGTGTAGATGTTATTTATTACTCACGAGTTGGCAACTCACCCCCATTGTGCTACAGCCTTTTTCAGGTCCGCTCCGTCAGTACAGTAGTGGCGGGCGCACTTGCTTCTTTTGCCTGGACTCGAGGTTTTGCTCTTAGGTGGTTTATATTATTATTTTTGCACCACCTTGTATATTCTTTGTATCTAGAGTACTCCATCTACTGTATCTACCAGTATTGTTGTATATTGACCTAGAGATGAGACTGTGAGATTGTGGACTTTTTATGCTGTATTTTGGGGTCGAGCTCACTTGAGTCGACATGCTGTTTTTCTCATGCTTTTTTATGATTATTTTGCATGATGTTGTTTTATATTGTGTGGGATTTGTGACCGCCTTGTGGCGAAGAGCTAGCTCCCGCTTGGGGATTCCTTATTTGTTGGATTCATAATATTCTTGTTGTACCCATTTTGGGGGCCAGTATTTACAAAGGAGACTCTGCCGAAATTTTCGGAAGAATTTGTATTATTTTTAAAATGGTTTTTATATGACTTATTTGATAAACTCATTTTCAATTGATTGGGTTCTCTTCACACTTTTGCTTACTTGGTTTTGGTTTTCTGGGCTTTGGCTTACTTATTTTACGGACGTCTTGAGACGTTTTGTAAACTTAAGTGCCAGTCACGTTCCGTACCCTACGGGTCGTGACAAAGTTGGTATCAGAGCGATATGTTTTACCATTTTGAGTGTAGGATGACCCTTGGTAGATGGAGTAAGTGACTTAAGCAGGGTAACGTAGCGTGCGTATGTCCACGGCATACTTGCGATACGGTACTCCGCCTAAGTGACTTTAGGATATACTTGCTTGAAAATTCCATCTTCAATTCCGTGTATCCTATGATCCTATTGCACTGTTCTTACTATCCGTTTTCCTGTAACAGCCACTATGCCGCCGAAGGCTACGAGGGCACAGAGGGCTGCCGCCAGAGACGAGATTCGAGCTGGCTCGTCCGAGACTAGGACTGAGCAGGGTGGTATACCTACGCCGCAGGGACAGACCGATCCACCTTCCCCAGGCCGTATGGATAGGCTTGAGACTGGTATGGAGGAGTTGCGACAGATGATGGGGAGTATGCAGGAGCTACGTCAGATGGTAGGATCCCTAGTTGTAGCCAGTCGTACACCGAGGCCGGATGACGTACCTACTACATCACAGACGACCATGATACCTGCTCCTACTACTACCACCGTGGCCATTCCGGTTTCGCTATAGGATTTCATGAGGTTGAGACCTCCAGTATTCACCGGCACCGAGGCAGCGAAGGACCCACAGACGTTCCTTGACAGTTTAGCCAGGATCTGCCGTTCGCTGAGTTGTTCGGATGATCGATGGGTAGAGCTTGCGAGTTTCCGACTAGAAGGTCTCGCGCAGACATGGTGGGAGTCAGTCTTGATAGGTCGAGCTGCAGGTCTACCGCCTATGACTTGGGCCGAGTTTTCAGCGGTCTTTCTAGCTCGTTTCCTCCCAGAGAGCGTTCGTGACGCCAGAGCTCGCAGCTTCGAGGCCTTAGTCAAGACACCTGGGATGACGGTGTCTAAGTATGACATCTAGTTTACACAGTTATCCCGATATGCTCCGTATTTGGTGGATACCGAAGAGAAGATGGTGAAGAGGTTTGTACAGGGACTTGATGCCCAGCTATATCTTGCCATTGGCACCCAGCACTACGACACTTATTCAGCTGCTATGGATGCGGCATTACGGATGGAGGCACGCATATCACAGACTTCGGCCGTTTCTGGGCCGAAGAGGATTCGCACCGATGTACCGTCTCAGAGGCAGCGCGCCAGATTCTTTCTGAGAGATAGGCCTGGCAGAGGATTTGGATGGGGACAGTTATATGGTTCTTATCCCCAGGGACTGCAGCCGTCGCCAGGGTGTTTTGGGTGCGGGAGTCCGCACCATCTTGTCAGAGACTGTCCGACGAGACGACAGGGAGCAGCGACAGTTCCGCAGGTGACCCTACCACCTTCACCACCCCCTCCTCAGAGAGCCCTACTTCCTACCACAGGCGATGCTCCACGCTAGTTAGGTGCACCCAGAGGCCGTGGACGCGGCGGTCCTGTTCAGAGAGGACGAGGAGGCAGAGGCCAAGGTCGAGGTCAGCCCGCTATCGGTGGAGGACAGGCCCGAGTATTTGCTTTGACACCGCAGGATGCGCATGCATCCAATGCCGTTGTGACAGGTACCTTGCCAGTTTGCTCTTTCGACGCACGGGTATTATTTGACCCAGGTTCCACACATTCGTACGTCTCTGCACACTTTGCACCGATGTTGGGCCGTGAGTCGTCATCGTTAGATCAGCCGCTTGTTGTTATTACCCCGGTAGGCGAGTCGTTTGTCGCTCGTTTTGTATTTCGATTGTGTTCCGTTCGTATCGGGGAGAGAGAGTCATCGGTTGATTTGATTCTCCTCGATATGTTGGACTTTGATGTGCTTCTGGGCATGGATTGGCTAGCCACTTGTTATGCTTCGGTGGACTGCCGTGAGAAGGCAATCAGATTTAGCTTTCCGGGAAATCCAGTCCTTGTTATTCAGGAAGACCGCAGCGTCACCCTTCCCAGCTTGATTTCGTCTCTTCGCGCTGGTCAGCTCTTGCGGAAGGGATATCAGGGATTCTTAGCGTATATTTATGATACTCGAGCTGCAGAGGTTCCGTTGGACCGGGTCCCGGTTGTTTGTGAGTTCCCTGATGTTTTCCCTGATGAGCTACCTGGGCTGCCACCTGAGCGTGATGTTGAGTTCTGCATTGATTTGATTCCCGGCTCGGGGCCTATTTCTATACCGCCTTATCGGATGGCCCCGGCAGAGCTTCGAGAGTTGAAGGATCAGTTGCAGGATTTGTTAGATTAGGGGCTTATTCGACCTAGTGTTTCTCCGTGGGGTGCTCCGGTCCTGTTTGTCAAGAAGAAGGATGGAAGTTTGCGCTTATGTATCGACTACCGCCAGCTGAACAAAGTTACCGTTCGGAACAGATATCCGTTGCCACGCATTGATGATTTGTTCGACCAGCTTCAGGGTGCAGGATATTTTTTGAGGATCGACTTGCGATCAGGATACCATCAGCTGCGAGTTCGACAGGAGGATATACCGAGGACAGCTTTCCGCACGCGCTACGGCTATTATGAGTTTTTAGTGATGTCGTTCGGACTCACCAACGCCCCAGCAGCATTTATGGATTTGATGAACCGTACATTCAGGCCGTATCTTGACTTGTTCATCATCGTGTTTATTGACGATATCTTGGTGTACTCCCGGAGCAGAGAGGAGCACGAGCAGCACTTGCGGATTACGTTACAGACTCTAAGGGAGCACCAGCTGTTCGCAAAGTTCTCCAAGTGTGCATTCTGGCTGGACAGCGATGGATTCTTGGGTCACGTGGTTACGAGAGACGGCATATATGTGGACCCGAAGAAGATTAAGGCTGTTCAGCAGTGGCCCCGACCTACATCGGTTACTGAGATCCGTAGTTTTCTAGGCCTGGCGGGCTACTACAGGCATTTTGTTCAGGACTTCTCCCGTATAGCTGCACCTTTGACCGGTTTGACCCGGAAGGGAGTTCCTTTCGTCTGGACGGAGGAGTGCGAGCGCAGTTTTCAGCAGCTGCGGACATGTTTGACTACGGCGCCGGTATTATCTTTGCCTTCGGGATCAGGCGGATTTGTGGTCTACTGTGAAGCTTCGCGAGTAGGGTTAGGATGCGTATTGATACAGCATGGCCGGGTGATCGCTTATGCTTCTCGGCAGTTGAAGAAGCATGAACAGAACTACCCCACTCATGATTTGGAGATGGCTGCAGTGGTCTTTGCACTGAAGATTTAGCGACATTACCTATACGGCGAGTCGTATCAGATATTCACCGATCACAAGAGCTTAAAGTACATATTTCAGCAGCGAGACCTGAATCTCAGACAGCGTCGTTGGATGGAGTTGGTGAAAGACTACGACTGCGAGATCTTATATCACCCAGGCAAGGCGAATGTAGTGGCAGATGCGTTGAGTAGGAGGCCCGGGGGTAGTCTATCGTGTTTGCGCGCAGTGCAGAGGCAGTCGTCAGCAGATTGGCAGATTTTATGTGACAACCGAGTGGAGTTCGAGTTCACTCGGACAGGGGGACAGCTCGCGCATGTTCGTGCACGCCCACAGTTGCTTGACCGTATATATGAGGCACAGCGCAGTGACGACCGTTGCTCAGAGATCATGGCACAGATGGGACAAGGCAGATTTTCCGAGTTCGTGATTGACGATCAGGGGATTTTACGCTATGGATCTAGACTGTGCGTACCAGATGCTGATGGATTGCGGCGCGACATTCTTGAGGAGGCACACCGATCAGTGTATAGTGTCCACCCCGGTTCCACCAAGATGTACCATGATATGAGAGAGACCTACTGGTGGGACTGGATGAACAGGGACATTGCGGAGTTTGTATCGAGATGCCTGACTTGTCAGCAAGTCAAGGCTGAGCACTAGAGGCCCGCAGGAGAGCTACAGCCGTTACCCATTCCGGAGTGGAAATGGGAGCAGATTTCGATGGATTTCGTTGTGGGTCTACCCAGGACCAAGCGAGGGTACGACTCCGTCTGGGTGATCGTAGATCGATTGACGAAAGTGGCTCACTTCCTGCCAGTGAAGACTACTTTCAGCTTCGCTCAGTATGCTCAGCTCTACATTGACGAGATTGTGCGACTACATGGCGTACCGACTTATATCGTGTCAGATCGAGGCACCCAGTTCACCAGCCGACTTTGGCAGAGACTTCAGGAGGCTTTGGGCACTCGTTTGAGCTTCAGCACAGCGTTTCATCCGCAGACCGACGGACAGTCAGAGCGGACCATTCAGACTCTCGAGGACATGCTCAGAGAGTGCGTTTTAGACTTCGACGGTAGCTGGGATCGTCATTTACCTCTAGTGGAGTTCTCCTACAACAACAGCTTCCAGGTTACTATTCAGATGGCACCTTTCGAGGCATTATATGGGAGGAGATGCAGATCGCCCGTCTGTTGGACAGAGCTCAACGAGAGCAGTATTTTGGGGCCGCAGCTTGTTGAGGAGACGACAGCGAAGATACAGTTGATTCGAGACCGGATGAGGGCAGCTCAGAGCAGACCGAAATCCTATGCAGACAGGCGCCGTCGCAGATTAGAGTTCGCAGTTAGCGACCATGTTTTTCTGAAAGTCTCTCCGATGAAGGGCGTGATGCGTTTTGGGCAAAAGGGGAAGCTTAGCCCTAGATTCGTAGGTCCCTTCGAGATCCTCGAGCGTGACGGCGCTGTTGCGTATCGTTTGGCTCTCCCACCCAGTTTTTCAGATGTTCATCCCGTCTTCCACGTATCGATGCTACGCCGTTATCTTCATGACCCTTCCCACACGATTCAGCATCAGACAGTTCAGCTCGAGCCCAACCTTTTGTTCGCCGTGGAGCCAGTTGAGATTTTGGATCGGCAAGTGAAGAAACTTCGATCAAAGGTTCTGCCGTCCGTGAAAGTTCTTTGGCGCAGCCCGAGCACCAAAGAGATCACTTGGGAGGCCGAGGGAGAGATGCGGAAGAAATTCCCTCATCTCTTTGAAGGTACGCGTAGTTATATTTTTAAATTCGGGGACCGAATTTCTTTAAGGGGGGAAGATTGTAGCGTCTTGGAAGTCGTTTTGGAGTTTCCTGAAAATCGGTGAAATTCGGTATTTTTCCGTAAACCGTCTTTTTGTTATTATTGCAGTTTAGGACTAGTTATACCTAAAATGGGTAGGTAATTGCTTATTTTTAGTAGCTAATGAGTTACTTATTAAATTTTGGTCATTTAAAAAATTTTCCCTATTTTTCAATTTTTTAATATTATTTTAAGCCGGTAAGGAAATACATTAAATTAGCGATAAATACAAATTTATTTGGGCTAATTTTAATCTTTAAAATTATGTTAATTAAAATCTAGTTGTAACATAAATTTTTAGTATTTTATTTTGATTTTTAACTAATTTTTATTATAGAAAACGAAATTTATTGAATTTAAGCTTAAACTTGCAATTTTGGACTTGTAGGGGGTCTTTTTGCATAAAATTTCTTTTGTAAAACCCCTCTCTCGCTTCCCTCAGCCCTAGGCCGGCCCATTTCCAGCAACCCAAGAAAAAAAAGGTGCTTGTCTCTTTGACTACTTTTTTGTGTAGAATAGAGGTGTTTTTTTAAGGATTTTGGATTTTTTTATTAGGTATGGGTCTTTACTTGTTTGGTGTGGGTTGACCATGATTTTCCCACACCCCACACCACTTCCCCACTCCCTTGTTAAGCGGAGAAAAGCTGCAGCCCCCCCCCTAATCATTTTTCTTTGCATCTTCTTGTTAATTTCTTCAAGTTGCTCCAAAATTTCCAAATTAAACCTCACAATTTAAACCCCATCCATCATCCCTTTTTCCTTCACCTCTCTTGCTTGGATCATGATGCTTTGAGGCCATCAATTGAAGCAAATTTCTTCTTGCTAGATCCATAGATTTGAGATATAATTCTACTCTTTTAAGTTAATATGGTTAGAATTCTTTAATTTAGTTGTTTTAGTGTTAATTTAGTGCTATTTTCATTCTAGTTTTGTTTATAGTTAATGGTTGAGTTAACTAGGGTTTTCTTGAAACCATGTTTTAGTTAATTAAATCTTTTAATTAATCTAGTTGTTTACTTAACCAATCTATATGGTTACTTTGCTTAAGTGGCTTGATGTTATGCTAATCTAAGTTAACTTATGTGAAATTTTCATTGTTGTTGCTAATTGCCAAAATCAAGAGAAGGGTTGTGTTGGAATTATGGTTTGATGCATAGTTAATGGTTTAAAATTAGTGTAATGGCTAGCTAGTGGGTTAGTTTGGATTGTTGTGTTGGATTGTGTTAACTTTGTCGCTAATTGTCGATGTTTGCACCAAATTTGCAAACTTCTAGCTTACTAGGTTTTTATTATATTATTGTGGCGAATTAATTGCGATATCTAGATTATATTATTGGCTTATCCTATGACATTTAGGATGCGTGAGTGTGGATTTTTGAGTAATCGGGTTTTAGTTTTGCCGGGCGACCAAATCGACGATTTTTGCAGTTTTTGCGATTTTCGCGTGTGTTCCGCGCACCTTGTGCACGTTGTACCTAGCTTGTGAACGTTAGTATTTTCGTTTGGGTTTTGCGTCATTCTTGATATGTAACCTTATGTTTGGTATTGATGTAAATTCCAGGTTCGGTCGCAGAGACGTCAGACGCGGCTCGAAAGGGGAAAGCGGTGATTGGACGCAGCTAGCTAGGGATTCCGGTGAGTAGATGTAACATCTACGGGGGACTATCGTTGGATGGTGCAAGTCGCCCGACAATTTTAGTACATTAAAAAGATTCTTAGTAACGTTAGTAATTAGGGGTGTAATACTTATATGATTATTTGCTGCATCCATGCCTTATATTGACACACATATGCGAACCCATTTTATAGGACACCTGCACCATTGCCAGGGTTTTTATATGCAGCACGAGCACTATTCATGCTTACACACACGCCCTGGTAATTGCCATGCCACCACACTAGATAACCTATAATTTGAAACCTTTTACTAATTGATGCTTAAACCTGTGCTATTGCCTTTAATTCCTTAAAATGAAATCGTAGGATTGCTATTCATGTGCATGTACCTCATCATATTATTTGTTCATGCCTAGTCTATTAATCATACATCGTAGCTTAATTATTGATACCATATGCATTCATCACCATTGATATATGCACTTATGAGGATTTCTTGAGATTTTATGATATTTCTGGATTTCGGGGGAAAGCCGCAAAATTTCTAAACTTATTATGTTTTTAAAATATGTAATTGCGGTTTTCTAGTGATGTAAAGTGTCGTCCACCATGAGTTTGCTGTGGTTTTCGAGATCCGTGTCGAGGAGTGGAGGAACCGTCACGGGTACATGGTGGGCCCGGTATGGTACCCCGGGGCAAGATGAATGTGGTGTTGACGTTGAGCCTGGCAGGGGACGGATTACCTACCGGTGACTGTTTGGCACGGCGGATATCCAGAGGATACCGACCGTGGCCGCGAGATGATGAGATTTTGATATTGAGCTGGGTCAGCCGGATGGCTGAGGCCAGAGATACTATGACATGGATATATGAGATTTGTGATAGTTTTGAGGTGTCGTTGCTGGACACAGGTTCTTGTTGATTCTATTGGTATTGTGCTGGTATTTCAAAAGAGATTCCTAAACGAAAAACATGATTCTTATAATTACACATTCAGATCATGAGTTGATTCGCATTGCATTCATACCTGCTTGTATATTCATATTGCATACATACCTGCTATTATGTCCTGCCATACCTGTATTAGAGATGCTAGGATGCTTGTGTGCATGCATTCGATAGCCTGTGTAGATGTTATTTATTACTCACGAGTTGGCAACTCACCCCCGTTGTGCCACAGCCTTTTTCAGGTCCGCTCCGTCAGTACACTAGCGGCGGGCGCACTTGCTTCTTTTTCCTGGACTCGAGCTTTTGCTGTTAGGTGGGTTATATTATTATTTTTGCACCACCATGTATATTCTTTGTATCTAGAGTACTCCATCTACTGTATCTACCAGTATTGTTGTATATTGACCTAGAGATGAGACTGTGAGATTGTGGACTTTTTATGCTGTATTTTGGGGTCGAGCTCACTTGAGTCGACATGCTGTTTTTCTCATGCTTCTTTATGATTATTTTGCATGATGTTGTTTTATATTGCGTGGGATTTGTGACCGCCTTGTGGCGAAGAGCTAGCTCCCGCTTGGGGATGCCTTATTTGTTGGATTCATATATATTCTTATTGTACCCATTTTGGGGGCCAGTATTTACAAAGGAGACTCTGCCGAAATTTTCGGAAGAATTTGTATTATTTTTAAAAAGGTTTTTATATGACTTATTTGATAAACTCGTTTTCAATTGATTGGGTTCTCTTCACACTTTTGCTTACTTGGGTTTGGTTTTCTGGGCTTTGGCTTACTTATTTTACGGACGTCTTGAGACGTGTCGTAAACTTAAGTGCCAGTCGCGTTCCGTACCCTGCGGGTCGTGACAACGTCCTGGGTATTAGATACCGGATCGGGATCCCATATATGTAAAATGTTACATGGGCTACGTAAAGGTAGAGAACTGGGAAAAGGTGATCATTCCGTTCAAGTAGGGAATGGTGCAAATATTGCAGCCAAAGCAGTTGGCGAATATCACCTTGTATTACCAAGTAGTAATACAATAATTCTGAATGAGTGCTATTATATACCGAACATGATGTGCAACATTATATCTGTTTCTTTATTAAGTAAAGAAGGATATAATTTTGTAGTACAGGATAATGTTATGAACATCTTCCTAGATCAAAAGTTGATTGCATCAGGCTCGTTACATAATGGCATATTCATTCTCAATCAAAATACAGTCCTTAATATACAAAACACACACAGGAGGAAGAGTTCAGAAATGAACGAATTCTTCTTGTGGCATTGTAGACTTGGTCATATCAATGCGACACGGCTAGCTAAGTTACATAAGGATGGATATTTGAATCCGTTCGAATTATCATCTTATGATACTTGCCATTCATGTCTCAAAGGTAAAATGACCAAAACTCCTTTTAGTGGACACGGAGAAAGAGTTACGGAACTCTTAGGACTGGTACATACTGATGTATGCGGTCCTATGTCTACACACGCCAGGAATGGTTCTTCCTACTTCATTACATTCACTGACGATCTCTCAAGATACGGACATGTGTTCCTGATTAAACAAAAGTCTGAAACTTTTGAGAAATTCAGAGAATATAAGCACGAAGTAGAGAACCAAATGGGCAAAAGTATTAAAATCTTTCGATCTGATCGAGGAGGAGAATACTTGAGCAATGATTTTCTGGATTATCTAAAAGAGAATGGGATTCTCTCTCAGCTTACTCCTCCTTATACACCACAGCACAACGGTGTATCAGAGCGGAGGAATCACACCCTATTAGATATGGTACACTCTATGATGAGTGATGTTGAGTTACCTATTTCCTTTTTGGGGTATGCGCTTGAGACAGCCATACACCTATTGAATATGGTTCCTACTAAATCAGTGCCTACCATTCCATATGAGATATAGAAAGGGAAGAAACCATCTCTTAAGTATGTTAAGATATGGGGTTGTCCGGTCTATGTCAAAAGGCTAAATCCGGACAAACTCGAGGCAAGGTTTGTCCTATGTAAGTTTGTAGGATATCCCAAGAACTCACAAGGGTATATCTTCTACCACACCGAGAAACAAAAGGTGTTTGTTTCTCGACATGCCACCTTTTTAGAAAAGGAATTTCTTGCAAATGAAATTTGTGACGAGGAGGTAGAACTGGAAGAAGTTCCAGCAACACAAACTACAACTGAAAATTTAGTGGAACCAGAGGATTCAGTAGTACCCGATGTACCCCAGCCTCTCCGCCGATCTAGCAGGGTTTCTCATCCACCTGAGAGATACTACGGTTTTTTCATTGATGGTGGGAGCGAGGATTGCATCATGGAAGATGATGACCCAACTAGTTTCGAGCAGGCCATCACGAGTGGTGACTCTATGAAATGGCTGGATGCAATGCGATCTGAGATGGAATCCATGTACACCAACAAAGTATGGACTTTGGAAAATGCTCCTGAAGGGATAAAACCCATTGGGAGCAAGTTGATCTTTAAAAAGAAAATTGGTGTAGATGAAAAAGTTGAGACTTTCAAAACTAGACTTGTTGCAAAGGGTTTTCGTCAACAACTAGGTGTGGATTATGACGAAACCTTTTCTCCAGTAGCTATGCTTAAGTCCATCCGGATCTTACTTGCCATTGCTGCATACCATGACTACGAAATCTGGCAAATGGATGTTAAGACCGCCTTTCTAAACGGTGATTTAGAAGAGTGCGTGTACATGACTCAGCCAGAGGGCTTCGTAAATAGTGGGAGCAGCGGAAAGGTGTGCAAACTGCTTAAATCCATTTATGGGTTAAAGCAAGTATCGCGGAGTTGGAACATCTGTTTTGATGTTGTAGTCAAAGAGTTTGACTTCATCAAAAATATAGATGAACCTTGTATTTATAAGAAGGTTGCAGAGAGTAAGGTTGTATTCCTCGTATTGTACGTGGATGACATACTCTTGATAGGAAATGATGTTCCTATGCTGCAATCAGTCAAGCTCTTCTTATCACAAAGATTTTTAATGAAAGATCTAGGTGATGCCTCCTGCATATTCGGAATCATGATCTATAGAGATAGATCTAAACGGATACTGGGATTGTCCCAATCCAGGTACATTGACACCATAGTAAAGAGATTTAGTATGAAAGAATCCAAGCGTGAGAACCAACCCACGATCTCTGGACTCACTCTCTCCCAAGAGATGTCTCCCAAGACTGATTTGAAGAGAGCTCGCATGCAAAGAATACCCTATGCTTCGGCAGTAGGCTCTATCATGTATGCGATGCTATGTACCAGACCCGATGTAGCATACTCACTAAGTGTAGTGAGTCGGTATCAAGCAGATCCGGGAAAGAGTCACTGGACAGCTCTGAAGAACATTCTCAAGTACTTACGAAGGACTAAGGAGATGTTTTTGGTGTATGGTAACGGAGAACTCCAGGTGGAGTCGTTTACCGATTCCAGCTTCTAAAGTTATAAGGACGACTCTAAGTCGCACTCGGGATTTGTCTTTACCCTCAATGGAGGGGCGGTATGTTGGAAGAGTTCCAAACAGGATACCGTTGCAGACTCGACGATGGAGGCTGAATACATCGCTGCCAATGATGTTGCCAAAGAGGCTCTCTGGATAAAGAAGTTCATTAGTGAACTTGGTGTGGTTCCATCCATTGAACATCCAATACCTCTGTATTGCGATAACAATGGAGCTGTGGCTTTGGCCAAGGAACGCAGGTCGCATCAAAAGTCCAGACATATTCTGAGGCGATATCACCTGATCAGGGAGATAGTTGATCGCCGGGAGATCGAGGTCAGAAGAGTAGATACGAAAGACAACACTGCGGATCCACTTACGAAGGCCATTACCCAGATACAGTTTGAGAGATTATTCGGGATGCTAGGAATGAGATACTACAGCAGCTGGCTTTAGTGCAAGTAGGAGATTGTTAGTTATGTATATGCCCTAGAGGCCATTGTTGTACATATGATGTATATTATAGTGGGTGCTTGGATATATATAGGGAGGACTTTCTTGCTCGTCATGATAGTATGCTATTTGGTTTCACTTTATCTTAACATGTTGACTTGTATTAGTTTACTGTCTTACTCTCACATGTTGATAAAGCCCTTAGGATCTGTACTCGACTACTAGGACTATGATGAGATCATATTAGTGGGGCCACGGTAGTCGATGAGTACATCCTATAACTGTTCCTAGTCGAGGGTGTGTCGAGACAGGGCATCGATACACCAAAGTAGACTAGCGTATACGCATCTTGACCCATATGATGGGCGATGGATGATCCCATAACCATCGGTGTTTTGACATCAGAGATGGTGTACGGGTGCTCAGTGGAGACTAGGTAAACTGGACGGACTCGCCGAGAACTCCCAGATGGTGATATACCACACGTCAGATGGCAGTTCTCCGGTGACACTGGTACAGGGTAGTCTATAGACCCGAGATCGTTATAAAGTCTTATGTGATTCCCACTGTGCTTTGATTTCTACCTTACCACGTCCAAGAGGGCGTGCAAAACGGTGGCTTTTGGGTGTAGTCCCGAATCACATGGAGGTAATGAGCGATAGGAGGGGACTCGTCTCTCCCGGTATAGGGAGTTGATGTTGTGCTATGTTCGATTGGCTATAACTGGAAGTCCCTGGCCAGGGCTGATATAGAGATTTACTGGTAAGTGTTATCAGTAGTTTCTCGACCCGTTATGAGCCTCACATTGACATGACATATCGGTTGCTGTGGTCTGACGTATACCACCTTTAGACTAGATGTGCAACATATCAGACGAAGAGACCGGACTGTACGGGAGTGATACTGATTGGATTCACAGGAGAATGTACAGGCTTTCTTGTTGATCTTCTGATTGCTCAATACCTGGGTGGCTGTTACGTTTACCTGACCACTTGCAGCTTGTGGGTGTTTGATATGATCATCACCTACTGCCGGCGTATTGACGATTCTTTAGAGTCCTACATAGAGGTTTCTTGACTCAGGCAAAATGGAGTAGGGGTACATATGTGATATGTGCACGACCGAGGATAATGCGACATGAGATACCGTATTATATTCTCGTGATATTTAGATATGAGCCGGGTCATCGGATCAAGTGTTGATTCGATAAATCGGTACATGATATATTAGTCGGTTATATTCGATGTAGCCGGATTGCCGGATCAAGTGTTGATTCGATAATTTAATGTATAATAATATATATGATATATTACATTACATTATCTAATATTGGCTCGCTTTATTATTTCATTTTCTCACCAGGTAATACATTGATATATATGTGATATATGTTAATTGTATTATTTTCTTTTGTTACAAATTTATATTATATATATGATATATAATATAGTAACATGATATGATTACTAATGCAACATGTTTAGTGGAGATTAAATAAGGTTAGGGTTTGATTTGGGTTAGTTCTTTCTTGATGCTTCTAGAAGGATTTATTTTGTTTTAAGCTAAGATATTATGGTTGATATTTTCTAGTGACTCATTCTTAACCCAATCTAAACCCTTAGCCTTAGTTAATTCTCTACATGAGTTAGCCTTGTCATAGTTAACGATGGTTGCATTATTAATCATATATCATCACAAAAGGTTTTATCCATTATTTCTTCTTCTTCTTCAACCTTGAGCTTTGAGAAAGCTTTCTAGGTTTTCTTTATGTGATGATTTTGTGTGAGAATTTGATATAAAAAGAAAGCATAATTACTACTCCATCATCCTCATCTAATCTAGCCAGTTAGATTAGGGTGTTCACCTCATTAGAGAGAGAGAGTATGAGTTATAGAAACTTCGAGGTAGATCATCAGAGAAAAGGAAGACTACAAGCTAGCATGGATCATTCGGGTTGTGGAGCTTCTTTTGAGTCCGGGAGATCGTGGATCGCGGCGAAGGGACTTCTACTCGGAGCTTATGAAGCGAAGAAGCGGACTACAAAGGTTGTAATCCCTCACTCTTAGTTGTAAAGATGTTTACTTGCATGTTAAACCCAAATTATCTAGCAAAGATCCCGGCTTTGGGTTGTTCGGCACGTCTAAATTTTTATTCGGGTATGGTTGATGCCTTATTAACCCTTGTAAGAGTGCCTAGAAACCCTACATTGCATAGCGGTGTTCCTTGTAGAATATCCAGCACCTTATTCGATAAGGAAAGAGCCGAGATCCCGTCACCGGGAGTGGCCTCTTTAGTGAAACTAGCAGATGCTACACACTCGGTTTGTCTTTTGATTGGTTCTATACTTCTTGCTTTGCACAACGGTATTTGTGAAATATCCTGCACCTTATTCGATGAGGAAAGAGCCGACGATCCTTTCACCGGGAGTGACCTCTTTAGCAAAACTAGAAAAAGCATAAAAAACACTTCATTTAAAATCACTCGATTCTACAACGATATAAAGTTCATTACGCAAAGGGTTTTCTTAAAAACCTGTCATAGCCCTCCGTCATTTCAGATAAGTAGTATTTAGTATTCGTGCTGCGTTTGTTGACTTAGTCAAGGCGTAGTGTGCGGTAGCTGATTAGTGCTTATTTGCAAAGCATATGATGCGATTGTAGACTTAGTCAAGGGTCATGCGGGTGGGTTTAATTCACTCGGGAAATGACGGGTTGAACTTTACTTGCGGTCTATAGTTTGTTGACTTGGTCAAGGTCATAGATCGCTTGGGGTAAAATATTATTAGGAATTTCAAGTGTTGAAATTTGCAATGAGATTGCATACCTTCTATGAGATAGTCGGATCTCGATACCCGCTGCGAGTAAGACTTACTCCTGGGAGAGTTTTACACATTACAATTAGTCGATCAAGTAGGTGTCTAGAAAGGTGTCAACGGGGTTACGCCCCTGGGAAAACGAGGTTTATTTTAATTAGGTCTGTGCGAAAGCACGGGGAACCTCCTTCAAAGTACCGGCACTGGCCTGGCTGAAAGATTGGCGAACTTGTAACGTGTAATTAATCCCGGCTAGTCTTTCCTTTTAGGGTTTGAAGGAAGATTTGACTAAAACAGTGGGAGACATCCTGATTAGATATATTAGATAACCAATCTAATCTTGCAAGAGCATACGCTGAGTGTTTTCTTCTCTCTCTCTCTCTCTCCAGGTAGCGACCATGTCACGCCTTAATCAAGATAATAATACGGATGTATTGACCGAACCCGCTTGTTATACTGAGCTGGGGAACGTTGGTCCCGCTCCAACTTATAATTGTTATAAGACAGAGCAGGAAATTGGGGATTACAAGAATTCCCGTGCCGCCCAAACGAAGAAAGTGCATGTTGATGCATCTTCTTTGGGTATGTTCATTACACAGAACTGTTTCTCAATGTCTTTTACGTCCTGAGAATTTGATACCGAATCAGGATCCCACATATGTAATTAGTTACATGGGCTACAGAAAGGTAGAGAACTGAGAACGGGTGATAAATTTTATGAGATAGAAACGGTGCAAGTGTAGCAGCTAAGTCTATTTGTAGTTATTACCCTGTATTACAAGAATACATTGATTCTAAACGAATGTTATTAGATACCGAACATGATATACAACATCATATCAGTCTCTTTATTAGTAAAGAAGGATATAATTTTGTATTGTTGGATAATATTTTGAACATTTTCTATATCAAGAGTTGATCAGTTTAGGCACGTTATGTAAAAGCATAGACGTTTTAATTCAAACCACAGTTCTTAGTATACAGAACACACACAAGAGGAAGAGTTCAGAAATGAACGAATCTTTCTTGAGGTATTGTTGACTAGGTCATATCAAAGTGACCCGACTAGCTGAAGTTACATTAAGATGCATATTTAAATTAGTTTGAATTTACATCTTATGAAACTTGCCGGTCATGTCACAAAGATAAAATGACTGTAAGTCCATGCTACCCTTCCCCGGTATTTACGGGGATGCGGAAGTGGTGAAAAACGAATTTCAAGAGGGTGGTAACATGGACTCAAAATACGGATCTTTGTTAAACAACTAACTAACAACCTAACTAGAGTTTTACCTACTCGGTTAGGGGACTATACCTTTCTTGAACTCCTTCATCTTCCACTCTTTCCGGTGTATGGATCGGCCTCACCTCGTCGTCTCCTTGCGCCGAAGATGGATCCACCTGAAAGTTTCTACCTTTGGCTTCTTCTTCAAACTTTGAAGAAACTAGAATACTTGGCTTGCTAGGCCTTGTGAACTAGAATGAGTAGAGGATTATTTTTGTGTCTTTTTATCTCTAAGGCAATGAGTCTCAACACACGAGAATGGTTTGCCTCGAGCTAGAGAGAGCAAGAGGAAGAGGGAGAGCTTGAGAATGAGAGAGCTCAAGAGAGAGTAAGTAAATCCAAGAATGAGCAAGCCTTTTCTCAACCTCTCTCTCATAATCCAAAAAGAATAATAATAATAATAATAATAATAATAATTGAGTATTATGTGATGGTTCATATCATATCATGTGGCATTATCATTTCATGCACTCATTTTGCAAAGCACAACAAGCAAGCAAAAGTCTTTACATGAAATGACAACCATTGTTATGATGATGGTCAACTAGTCCAACCTAGTCAACCGGTCAACCAAGTCAACAAGTCAACAAAGTCAGCCCCTCAACAACCATGTCACTATAATACTTAATTAATATTATCATTAATCATATTTCTTATTCTCATTAGGGTTTAGCAAAAGTCAATAGTCAACAGTCAACAACCCTAATGAGAATCCTCTGCCTCTGTCTCTCTGTCAACTGTGCATACACACCCGCATCCGCGTTCCGAGGAACACAAATACAAACGAGATAAAACCAATCCCAAAATGTATACTAGGATCTGGCTTAAACCAAAGCCCGCTAGTGTTAACTGTCCGGACACCAAACGTGCACAAGTGCACGGATGTGACCGAACCCTGTCGCAAAACCATGCGACCTCTACTCTTTTGCCTAAAGGCGAATTGCTTTCTATGTGGGACTCTAAAGACTCGACACTACGCTGGCAGTGGGTTTAACCAAAGATCGCAAGCGGCACTAGCTGTGCATAACGGTCCCCAGGTAGATGCCGACAAGAAGACTGACGAGGTGAAACCCATCTGAACGCCTACTAAGCCTGAATGTGACAATCTCCGTACAGTCCGGTCTGTTCGTCTGATACATCGCATGGCGGGCCTAGGGGGCGGTAAACGTCAGTCCCCTAACAGCGGTACAAGTCGTGTCGGAATGAAGCCCAGAACACCCTGAGATAGCACTGGAAACCTACCAGTATATCTCGCTTGCCCTGGCCAGGGACTACTCGTGTAATGGCTCTCCTAGACACAACGCGATGTCAACCCCCAATATCGGGAGAGACAAATCCTGTCTAACCGCTACTGCCTCCAAGTGCATCGGGACTGCACCCAAAAACTACCTGTTTGCACGACTCCTTTATGCCGTGGTAGGGTAGTAATCAAAGTACAGTGGGAACACACTCGAGGCAAGGTGACAGTGTCAAGTCAGCGGACTAAGCTGTACTCATGTCACATGGGAACTGATAACTGACGATAGGTATAGTACCAACCAACAGTTCCCGACGAGTCCTGTCCAGTGTACTCGTAACCTAACGAGCACCCGCATACTATCTCAAGTACGACGTACTGACGGCTGTGGGACAGACCGTCTCCCATATTGGGATGAGAAGCGCATACGCTAGTCTACTCCGGAGTATCGATGCCCTGTCTCGATGGTCCTACGACTAGGGACCTGCATAAGGATGTGCTTATAGATTAGCCAGCCCCCACGAGTGTGACTGCCATCACAACGCTGGTAATCAAGCAAAGATCCTAAGGGCTCCACTAATGTGTATAGGTGATATACTAAAATAAACACATGTACACATTAAAGTAGAAACAAACCAAGTAGCATACTACTATATTGAGCAAGATTGTCTATACAAGGTGAATATCCCAAGCTTCCATTAAGTAATATACATACTAGTATGATACAGTAGTGGCCTCTAGGGCATATACGCTAACAATCTCCCACTTGCACTAAGGCCATGTACCGGCGTATCGAAGACCTATCATCTCGATCAGCCGCTCGAACTGAGTCTGGGGTAAGGCCATTGTGAGTGGATCAGCAGTGTTATCTTCCGTAGAAACTCTCCGAACCTCGATCTCCTGGCGACCCACGATCTCCCTGATCAGGTGATACCGCCTCAAGATGTGTCTGGACCTCTGATGGGACCTGGGTTCCTTCGCTAAAGCTATAGCCCCGTTGTTGTCACAATACAGAGGTATTGGATCAACAATGGACAGAACCACCTGAAGTTCAGTTAAGAACTTCCTTATCCATACGGCTTCTTTTGCGGCATCTGCAGCAGCGATATATTCCGCTTCTATCGTCGAGTCAGCAACGGTTTCCTGTTTGGAACTCTTCCAACACACCGCCCCTCCATTGAGGGTAAAGACATAACCCGACATGGACTTGGAATCATCCTTCACACTGTGGAAGCTGGAGTCAGCAAAGGCCTCGATCTGGAGTCTTTTCCGCCATACACCAAGAACATCTCCTTAGTCCTTCTCAGGTACTTGAGAATGTTCTTTACCGCTATACAGTGTTTCTCCCCAGGGTTTGACTGATACCGGCTTACCACACTCAGTGCATAAGCTACATCTGGTCTAGTACACAACATCGCTTACATTATAGAGCCTACCGCAGAAGCGTAGGGTATAATAGACATGCGATCCCTTTCCAAATCTGTCTTGGGAGACATCCTTTTAGAGAGGGTGATCCCGTGACAAGCCGGTAGATTACCGTGCTTGGAATCTTCCATACTGAATCTTTTCGGTATGGTGTCGATGTACCTGGACTGTGAGAGTCCCAGTATCCTCTTGGATCTGTCATGATAGATCCGGATCCCTAGAATGTATGAGGCATCACCCAGGTCTTTCATGGAGAACCTGTGTGACAAGAACCCTTTGACAGATTGTAGCATAGGAATGTCATTTCCTATTAAGAGAATGTCATCCACGTATAAAACGAGGAATACTACATTTCTCGCTACAAATCTACTATAGATGCATGGTTCATCTGGATTTTTGATAAAGCCAAATTCTTTGACCGTCTCATTAAAACAGATGTTCCAACTCCACGATGCCTGCTTTAGTCCGTAGATGAACTTAAGCAACTTGCACACCTTTCCGCTGCTCCCACTCTGAATGAAACCCTCTGGCTGGTCCATATAGACACACTCTTCTAGATTTCCATTTATAAAAGCGGTCTTTACGTCCATCTGCCAAATCTCATAGTCGTGGAAGGCAGCAATGGCAAGAAGGATCCGAATGGATTTCAGTATAGCTACTGGAGAAAATGTCTCGTCATAGTCCAAACCAGGTCTTTGACGAAAACCCTTTGCAACCAGTCTAGCTTTATAGGTCTCAACCTGTCCATCTACACCAATTTTCCTTTTGAAGATCCACTTGCATCCTACGGGTTTTACCCCATCTGGAGCAAGGTCCAACGTCCATACTTTGTTGGTGTACATGGACTCCATTTCGGTCCGCATTGCATCCAGCCATTTTACTAAGTCAACGCTCTGAATGGCTTGCTGGAAGCTAGTCGGCTCATCATAATCAATGATGCAATCCTCTCTATTCCCGTCTATGAGAAAACCGTAGTATCACTCGGGCGGATGAGACTGCCTACTAATTCTGCGGAGCGGCGTAGGAATGTCATTTTCTTTTGAACCCTCTGGTTCTACTAAGCTTTCAGTAATAGCTCGTGGTTCTGGAATTTCTTCCAGTTCTATTGCGCTCCCACTTATCTGATTTTCCAAAAACTCAGTTTCCAAGAAGTGGGCATGACGAGAAACATAAATCTTTTGTTCCTCTTCGCAATAGAAGAAATATCCCTTGGAGTTCTTTGGATATCCCACAAACTTGCACTGTACTGAGCGTGCCTCGAGCTTGTCCGCATGCTGCTTTTTGACAAAAGCTGGACATCCCCATGTCTTAATGTGATTAAGATAGGGTCTCTTCCCACACCACTTCTGATATGGTGTGGTAGGCATAGTCTTAGTTGGAACTCGGTTCAAAAGGTATGCAGCTGATTCTAATGCATATCCCCAGAATGATCACGGTAACTCAGCGTTACTCATCATGGACCGTACTATATCCAATAGGGTTCGGTTCCATCTCTCCGATATACCGTTATGTTGCGGAGTGTATGGAGGAGTAAGCTGAGAGAGAATTCCATTCTCTTTTAAGTAGTCCAGGAACTCGGCACTCAAGTATTCACCACCTCGATCCGATCTTAGTGCCTTGATACTTTTGCCGGTTTGTTTTTCTACTTCATTCTTATATTCCTGGAATTTTCCAAAAGCTTCGGATTTATGTTTCATTAAGAAGACATAACCGTACCTTGAAAAGTGATCCGTAAAAGTAATGAAGTAAGAATAACCGCTTCGCGCATATGTAGACATTGGACCGTACACGTCGCTGTGTACGAGTCCCAAGAGCTCGCTTGCTCTTATTCCGTGTCCAGTGAACGGAGTCTTTGTCATCTTTCTTTTGAGACAGGATTGACAAGTGGCATACGATTGATATTCGAACGGATCCAAATATCCTTCTGTATATAACTTCGTCAACCTTCTCTCATTGATGTGACCCAGTCTACAATGCCATAAAAAAGTCTGATTTATTTCCGGAGACTTTCTTTTGTATGTATTTTGGACATTGAAAATCTGTGGTTGGTTTAATACGTATATACCATTGCTTAATGTACCTGACCCAATCAGAACTTGATTAAGGTGAATGTTTACAACATTACTTACAAACGTAAATTCATAACCTTCTTTAGAAATCAAAGATACAGAAATGATATTACAAGTTGCGCTAGGTACAAAAAAGCAATTACGTAAAACCAAAGCATGTCCATCTGACATTCCCAGGTGATAGTCCCCCACGGCCTTAGCATCCATGCTAGCTCCGTTTGCAACTTTGAGGGTCATGCCACCTGCCTTCAAAAACCTACGGTTTCTCAACGCCTACAAAGAATTACAGATATGAGATCCTGATCCGGTATCCAATACCCAGGAAGTAAAGTTTATTGATAGAAAGTTTTCAATAACATACACACCTGAAGCTGAAGCCGCAACTTGCTTCAGATCCTGTGTTCTGGCTTTCCAAGCCCTGCAATCTTTCTTCCAGTGCCTACTCTTATGACAGTTAAAGCACTCTTCCTTCCCCACAAGTTTCCCCGCTATGTTTGTTGCTTTTTCCTTTCCCTTCGTATCCACTTTAATAACACCGCCCCTTGGTTTGGCGGGGGTTTTCTTCTTCTTTCCCTTGGCTTTCGCCTTGGACCTAGAGGAGGAAGATCCTCCTACAAACAAAGTGGATGATTCCCTACCTTTCTGTAGGGTGCCCTCTGCACTCCTCAGCATATTGAGGAGTTCTGAAAGTTCAACTTCCTTTTCTTGCAAGTTGAAGTTCAGGATAAACTGGGCGTAAGTGGAAGGAAGGGACTGGAGAATCAAGTCCGTATAGAGCTCGTTCTCTAACGTGGTCCCATGGTCCGCAAGCTCCTCAATGAAGCCAATCATCTTAAGCACGTGTTCCGCTACCGATGATCCGACGGCCAACCTTGCCGAAAATAGCTTCTTCGACACTTCGTATCTTGCGATACGAGATTGCTCTCCATACAGTTCTTTTGTATGGAGAAATATGGATTCGAGGTCCATATTCTCATGCCTCCTCTGATGTTCGTTGTCCATAGAGGCAAGCACGAGGCACTTGGCCTTCGCGCAATCGATTTCCCAGGTCTTACGGATTTCCCTATCCGCGACGCTGGTTTTAGGACCTGGGACAGAGGGAGCTTTGGTGGCAAGGTGATACCTCAACTTGTCATAAGTGATTGCCATTTTGACATTCCTGAGCCAATCTTTGTAGTTTGGCCCTGTCAGTATGTTTTTATCTAGTAATAACTTAAGTCCGGTCATGATGTTTGGTCGCTGCAATTAGGAGAGAGAGAAGAAACATTTTAGCATGATGCTCTTGCAAGTTTAGAGTGGTTTTTAATTTGTCTAAACCGGATGGCTCCCACTGTCTCTCGAATCCTTCCTCAAACCAAAAAGGAAGAATTAGTCAGGATCAATCCCACCGTACAATTCTTGCTTAACCGTTCGGCCAGGCTGGTGTCGGTACTTCGAGGGAGGTTTTCCAACGCTTTCGCGAAGTTCCTTAATTAAATAACCTCTTTTCCCTGTGGGCATAGCCCCGCTAACACCTTTCTAGACACCTACTTGGTTTATAGCATTGATCGTTAAGTGAGAAATTTCCCGAGGAGTAGCATATACTCACAGTAGAATCGGGATCCAAATATCATTGCGTGACAAAACTGAAGGAATCCTACCAGAATCATCATACTCCAAATGGTATGCAGCGCTAGCAAGTTTCAGTTCTTTTGAAACTCCCGATGTGGATTTTTGCCCCATGCTCTTATGACCTTTACTTTGGCTAACAAATCATAAGTCACATGCCAAGTTCTACCCGTCATTCTCCAGGTTAATTTGAGCCCACCCGCACATACCCTTGACTTTGGCCAACAAGGTAGAACGACTGCCCCAAACCAACACATCTATCTATGCTGCACATGAATACCCAATAGCTACCAATCACTATGCCTTGACTTTGGCCAACAAACATAGCTTGAATACTATTGACCATCCATGTGAAACGACGGAGGGCTACGAATAGTTTTGGCCAAACCGTGAACGTAGTGAACTTGATATAATCGATAGAACGAGATAGCTTTTAAAAGGAGTGGCTTAAGCTCCGCGTTTAAAAGTTATTTTGAAAAGAAACTGAGTGGTTTTGAAAGTGTTCCAACGACTTTTACTTGGTTTATTTTTCTTGCATTAGTTCTTTTAATGCGTCCCATCATTTAATCCTACCATTGCAGAAAACAACCAAAATATGACGTACGCTTATGCCATTCGCATTCGCCACGGGGCCCCATCATTACCCGTTAGGTTACTTAACTAACGACAGAGCGGGGGTTGGGCTAGCGCGGCTGCAAAACATAAGCAACGCCTAAATAATATCATATATAAATATATTTCAATGATAGCCATTTCAGATCACAGATGAACACATTGGATATACTAGGAATCCGCAATTCGTACGAGCCTGTAACGAAAAGCGGATTATACGGTCGCGATGAATAGCCAATACCCTACCCTAGACCCCTACGGGTGCGGCAAACTACCCGCCAAGTACCCGAAGCGAAGCAACCTCCCTCAACTCGTGAGTAGGCCACTCGGTACTTCGAGATACCCGGTAGTTTGTGCACCCCACCTTGGGTCTATCCTAGGAGCAAAAACAGTAAAAAGAAATTATACAATGACGGCTACAACCCCGACCCGGTTGTGCGGCCAAAAATAATATTATATCAATTTACAAATTTACATGAATTGAAAGATAAAAGGAAAAACTCTCATCTCACAACCCCCAGCTATTCATCCGCGACAATCCAAAGAATTCATATACACATACCATCAACATTACAGATTACAGATATGTATAACCCTAACTAATCGACGTATAGCGATTAGCGAACGTTCAATACATATAACACATCACAGATATATACCCGTCAGCTTAAGTCTTTAGAAGTTCGATCAAAATACGGATTTTCAAGCCCCAAAAACAAATTTTTCTTTCTGTAAAATCTGGACAGAAAAAACATATCCCAAAAATCCCAAAACAGCCCCAGAAGCATTCTGCAAGAAACCTTTTCCTTGACCGAGTCAACTCGGCCGCGAAACCGCGGCGGAGCATGCTCCCGCCGCGTTTCCGCGGCGCTTTGATCGATTCTGTTAGTGTTTATGCCGTAGAAGGCCATTACTGTATCATACTAGTTTGTATATTACTTAATGGAAGCTTGGGATATTCACATGTATATAACAGTCTTGCTAAACATGGTAGTATGCTACTTGGTTTTTCTATCTTAATATGTGAGTATACGTATTGATAGAGCTCTTAGGATCTTGCTTGACTACCAGCGTTGTGATGGCAGTCACACTAGTGGGGGCTGGGTAGTCTACAAGCACATCCTTATTCAGGTCCCTAGTCGTTGGATTATCGAGACAGGGCATCGATACTCCGGAGTAGACTAGTGTGTACGCTTCTCATCCCAGTTGGGGAGATGGTCTGTCCCACAGCCATCAGTACGTCGTACTGGAGATAGTATGCATGTGCTCGTTAGGTTACAGGTACACCGGACAGGACTCACAGGGAACTGTTGGTTGGTTTTATACCAGTCGTCAGTGAGCAGTTCCCAGGTGACATGAGTACAGCATAGTCCGCAGAATTGACACTGCTACTTCGCCTCGAGTGTGTCCCACTGTTCTTAGATTGCTACCTTACCACGGCTCAAAGGAGTCGTGCAAACAGGTAGCAGTTGGGTGCAGTCCCGAGCACTTGGAGGCAGTGGCGGTTAGACAGGATTCGTCTCTCCCGTTATTGGGAGTTGATATCGCGCTGTGTCAGAGAGCCATTACGCAAAGTCCCTGGCCAGGGCAAGCGAGATTTGCTGGTAGGTTCCAGTAGTTTCTCAGGGTGTAATGGGCTTCCCTCCGACACGACTTATACCGCTATTAGGGGACTGACGCTTGCCGCCCCCCTAGGCCCGATATGCGATAGTCTAAGACGAACGGACCGGACTGTATGGAGATTGTCACAGCAGGCTCAGTAGGAGTTCGGATAGGTTTCCTCATCGGCCTTCTTATCGACATCTACCTGGGGACCGTTACGTACAGCTAGTGCCGCTTGCGGTCTGTGGTTAAACCCACTGCCAGCGTAGTAGTCGAGTCTCTAGAGTCCCACACAGAGAGTTTCCCTACTCCTGGCGAAACGATATAGAGGTCGTATGGTTTTACGCCAAGGGTTCGGACGCATACGTGTGTTTACGCACGTAAGACTTTCGGACAGTTTTTACCAGTCGGCTTTGGTTTAAGCCAGTTACTGGTATCCGGTTATTGGATTTATACAGTCTAAAGTTTTTCCGTATTTTTGCGGAAAGGAGGGGCGATCTCGTAATTGCGCGAGAAGCTTCTAGAAGGTGGTGACTAAGGAGGTTTAGGTGGCATATACAATGAATGTGATTAGTGAGTCATATGGATGATTCATCCATGTCATTAATGCATCATAAATACTTAATGACTCATGGATGTGAATCATCACTAGATATTATGAAGCATGGTTGTTAAATTCATTTCTTTTCTTTTCTTGATAAAAAGAAATGCTTGATATATATTATCATAACTCATTATTATCTTCACCTTCTCTCTCCTCAAGCTCTCCCTCTTCAAACCCTAATCCTCCCCTCTCATGTGTTGAGTACAAGGATTAGTTAGACTAATTAAACCATAACCCTCACTCTATATCACCTAGCTTCTTTGATTAGCACTTAAAGAAGGTTAGTTGCCTCAAGTTTAGAGGCTAAGCTTAGAGTTAAGCTCTCGGGTGGATCGTCTACTACTTAGAGAAGGCCGAGGAGGAGGTGAAGTTCGTAAAGACGAAGGACACGATTCGTTAGGTATAATCCCTAAACATAGTAGTATAGAACTTCTATGTTTCTTGTTAGTTATCGTTTAGCTTCGATTCGTGCGGTTAGTCGATGTTTAAGCAAAGAACAAGATCGTTTTTCATATTTCCGCCTCCCCGCAAGTTGTGGGGTGTTGTACATCGACTTACAGTGGTATCAGAGCCTCGCTAAACAATAAATAACTTACTTGCAAATTTGTATGAATTTCGAACGGAAAAAACGAAACCGGAAAAACCCGAAATCACAAGTTTCTGTCGATTTTTAAATGAAGTCCAAAAATTTTTCAGGGAGGTTCAGAAAGCTTAAAAAGACAGTAGAAGAACACCCAAGAAATTTGGGCCCCTGAATCGCCTAAAGCGCCGTGGAACCGCGGCGGATCGCACCGATCCGCCGCGCTTCCGCCGCCGAGTTGGCGATTCAGGAACCCAATTTTCCTGTGTTGCTTCTCTGTGATATTTAGTATTTTCTGGAAGTTTTTATTTTTGCTCAGGTTTCAGATTTACAGAGAAGTATTGGAGCAAAATTAAAAGTGTTTAATTGATCGAAATTATACAGTATTTGCTTGTTGGATTATATCTGTGTTTGTATAATGTGTTCGTAAACCTCCCCTAACTGCTAGTATGTCGGTTGGCAGGGGGTTGCACATTTCTGTAATGGTTTTGTATCTATTTGTGAATATGAACTGTGTTGGACTGTTGTGATGTATAGCCGGGGTTATGTGATGGGTTATTATTTAATTCATTTGATGTAAATGTAATTTGTTGTAATATTATTTTGCGGGGCACATCCAGGTTGCGGTTGTAGCCACCGTTGTATTATTTCATTTTACTGTTTTTGCTCCTAGGACAGACCCAAGGTGGGGTGCACAAACTGCCGGGCGGGTAGTTTGCCTTACCCGTTGGGGTCTTGGGTGGGGTAATGGCTATTCATCACAACTGTGTAATCCGTCTTTTGTTGCAGGCTCAAAACAAACACGGATTGCTTGCAAATCCAATAAAGTTCATCTGTGATCTGGAATGCCTATTATTACGTCTGACGAATGTACAATATCTATATATGATAGCTATTTAGACGTCACTTATGTTTTACACCCGCGCTAGCCCAGCCCCCGCTCTGTCGTTAGTTAAGTAACCTAACGGGTGATGACGGGACCCCGTGGCGAATGCGGATGGCATAAAAGGACGTTGTATTTTCGTTGTTTTTTGCAATGATAGATTAATGATGGGACGCATTATTTATAATGCAAAGAAAATAAACCAAAAGTTTAATCGTTGGAACAATTTAAAAGAAACCACTCGGTTAATTTTAAAAACCAGATATTTTTAAATGCGGAGCTTTAACCACTCCTTTTAAAAGCTATCAGGTTCCTTCGGTTATATCAAGTTCACTACGTTTACGGTTTCGCCAAAACCATTCGTAGACCTCCGTCATTTCATTTGGGTATTCAGTAGTATTCAAGCTATGCATTTTGGCCAAAGTCAAGGCATAGTGTTTGGTAGCTGCTGGGTTTTCATTTGTTGCATAAGATAGATGAGTTGGTTTGGGACAGTCGTATTATCATTTGACCAAAGTCAGGGGTATATACGGATGGGTTCAAATTTGACAAGATAATGACGGGTAGAACTTGACATGTGACTTATGACATTTTGACCAAAGCCAAGGTCATAAGAGCATGGGGCAAAAACTTATATCGGGAATTTCTAAAGAAACTGAAATTTGCAAAGAGTTGCATACCATTTGGAGTTTGATGAATATTGGTAGGATTCCTTCAACATTATCATACGATGATATTCGGATCCCGATCCTACTGTGAGTATATGCTACTTATCAGGAGATTCGTCACTTAACGATCAATGCTATAAACCAAGTAGGTGTCAAGAAAGGTGTCAGCGGGGTTACGGCCCCAGAGAAAAGAGGTTATTTAATTAAGGAACTTCGCGAAAGCGTTGGAAAACCTCCCTCGAAGTATCGACACTAGCCTGGTTGAACGGTTAAGCAAGTATTGTACAGTGAGAATAGTCCTGGCTAATTCTTCTTTTATGGTTTGAGGAAGGATTCGAGAAACAGTGGGAGCCATTCAGTTTAGATAAACTAAAAACCACTCTAAACTTGCAAGAGCATCATGCTAAAGATTTTCTTCTCTCTCTCCTAATTGCAGCGACCCTGAAATTGACTGGACTTAAGTTACTTTTAGAGAAAAATATACTGACAGGGCCAAACTATAAAGATTGGCTGCGGAATGTCAAAATGGCTTTGACCTATGACAAACTGGGGTACGTCCTCACCGCTACGGCACCTGCTGTCCCTGGTCCCAAATCCAGCAATGCGGATAAAGAAATCCGCAAAACCTGGGATTTAGATTGCACGAAAGCCAAGTGCATCATGCTTGCCTCAATGAACAATGAACATCAGAGGAGGCACGAGGATATGAACCTAGATGGCATATTTCTCCATACAAAGGAACTTTATGGAAAGCAATCTCGTATAGCAAGATACGAGACCTCTAAGAACTTGTTTCGAGCGAGGTTGGCTGTCGGGTCATCAGTAGGAGAACATGTCCTAAAGATGATCGGCTATATTGAAGAGCTCGCAGACCTTTGGACGACTTTAGATAATGAGCTCTATACAGACCTCATTCTCCAGTCCCTTCCTCACACCTACGCCCAGTTTATCCTGAACTTCAATCTTCAAAGAAAAGAAGTTGAACTTCCGGAACTCCTGAACATGTTAAGGAGTGCAGAGGGCACCTTGCAGAAAGCAAGGGAAACAGCCGCTATGTTTGTTAGCGGTGCACCTTCTTCCGGGTCCAAGGCTAGTGCCAAAGGAAGGAAGAAGAAGGCCGCCACCAAACCTAGAGGAGGTGTTAGTAAGGTAGGAGGGAAGGGAAAGAAAAAGTTTGCGGTACCGGTAGTTGGCCAGGATGAGTGCTTCCATTGTCACAGGAAAGGGCACTGGAAGAAGGATTGCAAGGCGTGGAACTCCAAGAACCAGGAACCGAAGCAAGCTGTGGCTTCGACTTCAGGTGTGTTTGTAATTGAGAATTGTCTGTCGATCAACTCTACTTCCTGGGTATTGGATACCGGATCAGGATCTCATATTTGCAATTCATTGCAGGCACTGAGAAACCGTAGAGTGCTGAAGGAAGGTGATATGACCCTAAAGGTTGCTAACGGAGCTAGCGTGGGAGCTGCGTCCGTCGGGGATTATCACCTAGGATTGACGAGTGGACACATTTTGGTTTTACATAATTATTTTTTTGTACCAAGCTTAACGTGTAATATCATATCAGTTTCCTTGTTATCAAATAAAGGTTATGATTTCACGTTTGTAAGAGATGTTGTTAACATCCACCTTAATCATGGTTTGATTGGGTCCGGTACACTAAATAACGGTATATATGTTTTAAACCAACTCCAAATTTTCAACGTCCAGAACACACTAAAAGGAAAGTCTCCAGATTTAAATAAAGCTTTCTTATGGCATTGTAGACTGGGTCACATCAATGAGAGAAGGTTGACTAAGTTGCATAGAGAAGGATATTTGGACTCGTTCGAATATCAAACTTATGACACTTGTCAATCTTGTCTCAAAGGAAAGATGACAAAGACTCCATTCACTGGACAAGGAGTAAGAGCGAGCGAGCTCTTAGGACTCATACACAGCGATGTATGTGGTCCATTGTCTACACATGCAAGAGGTGGTTTTTCCTATTTCATTACTTTCACGGATGATTACTCAAGATACGGATTCATTTATCTGATGAAACATAAATCCGAAGCTTTTGAGAAATTCCGAGAGTATAAGAATGAAGTAGAAAACCAAACCGGCAAAAGTATCAAGACACTTAGATCTGATCGAGGTGGTGAATACTTGAGTACCGAGTTCCTAGGTTACCTAAAAGAGAAAGGAATTCTCTCTCAGCATACTCCTCCATACACTCCACAGCATAATGGTGTATCGGAGAGACGGAATCGAACCCTATTGGATATGGTACGATCCATGATGAGTAATGCTGAGTTACCGCGATCTTTCTGGGGTTATGCGATAGAATCAGCGGCATATCTTTTGAACAGGGCTCCTACCAAGACTGTGCCTACCACTCCATATCAGATGTGGACTGGGAAGAAACCCCATCTTCAGCATATGAAGATTTGGGGATGTCCAGCTTTTGTTAAAAAGCAGCATGTGGACAAGCTCGAGGCACGGTCAGTAAAATGTATGTTTGTGGGATATCCAAAGAACTCCAAGGGATATTATTTCTATTACGCAGAGGAACAAAAGGTTTTTATTTCTCGTAATGCCCATTTTCTAGAACATCAGTTTTTAGAAAAGGAAATAAGTGGGAGCGAAATAGAACTGGAAGAAATTCCAGAACCACAAGCTGCTACTGAAAGTTTGGTAGAACCGGAAGTTCAAGAAGAACATGGCATTCCCACACCACTCCGCAGAAGTAGTAGGCCGTCTCATCCGCCTGAGAGATACTACGGTTTTCTCATAGATGGGGATAGAGAGGATTGCATCATAGGTAATGATGAACCTACTGACTTCCAGCAGGCCATCCAGAGCGGCGACTCGGTACGATGGCTAGATGCAATGCGAACCGAAATGGAGTCCATGTACACCAACAAAGTATGGACTTTGGACTTTGCTCCAGATGGGGTAAAACCCATAGGATGCAAATAGATCTTCAAGAAAAAGATTGGTGTAGATGGACAGGTGGAAACCTATAAGGCTAGACTTGTTGCAAAGGGTTTTCGTCAAAGACCTGGTTTGGACTATGACGAAACTTTTTCTCCAGTGGCTATGCTCAAATCCATTCGGGTCCTTCTTGCTATTGCTGCCTTCCATGATTATGAAATCTTGCAGATGGACGTAAAGACGGCTTTTCTGAATGGAAATTTAGAAGACTGCGTCTATATGGATCAGCCAGAGGGTTTCAATCAGAGTGGGAGCAGCAGGAAAGTATGCAAGCTGCTTAAGTCCATTTATGGACTAAAGCAGGCATCGCGGAGTTGGAAAATCTGTTTTGATGAGACAGTCAAAGAATATGACTTTATCAAAAATCCAGATGAACCGTGCATATATAGTAAAGTTGTAGCCAGAAGTGTCGTATTTCTCGTCTTGTACGTGGATGACATTCTATTGATAGGAAATGACATTCCTATGCTACAATCTGTCAAAGGATTCTTGTCACACAGGTTCTCCATGAAAGACCTGGGTGATGCCTCTTACATTCTGGGGATCCGGATCTATCGTGATAGATCCAAGAGGATGTTGGGACTTTCGCAGTCCAGGTATATCGACACTGTACTGAAAAGATTCAGTATGGAAGATTCTAAGCGCGGTAATCTACCGGCTTGTCACGGAATCACCCTCTCCAAAGAGATGTCTCCCAAGACTGATTTGGAAAGGGAACGCATGTCTATTATACCCTACGCTTCTGCGGTAGGCTCTATAATGTATGCGATGTTGTGCACCAGACCAGATGTAGCTTACGCACTGAGCGTGGTAAGCCGCTATCAGTCAGACCCAGGGGAGAAGCACTGGATAGCAGTAAAGAACATTCTCAAGTACCTGAGAAGGACGAAGGAGATGTTCTTGGTTACGGCGGAAAAGACCTCAGGTTGGAGGCCTTTGCTGATTCCGGCTTTCAGAGTGATAAGGACGATTCCAAGTCCATGTCGGGTTATGTCTTTACCCTCAATGGAGGGGCGGTGTGCTGGAAGAGCTCTAAGCAGGACACCGTTGCTGACTCGATGATTGAAGCGGAGTATATAGCTGCTTGCGATGCCGCAAAAGAAGCATTCTGGATGAAGAAGTTCCTAACAGAACTTCAGGTGGTTCCTACCATAGTTGATCCAATACCTCTGTATTGCAACAACAACGGAGCTATAGCTTTAGCGAAGGAACCAAGGTCCCATCAGAAGTCCAGACACATCTTAAGGCGGTATCACCTGATCAGGGAGATCATTGATCGTCAGGAGATCGAGGTTCGGAGAGTTGCTTCTGAAAAGAACATTGCTGATCCATTCACAAAGGCCCTACCTCAGATTCAGTTCGAGAGGCTACTCGAGATCATCGGTCGTCGATACGCCAGTACATGGCCATAGTGCAAGTGGGAGATTGTTAGTGTTTATGCCCTAGAAGGCCATTACTGTATCATACTAGTTTGTATATTACTTAATGGAAGCTTGGGATATTCACATGTATATATCAGTCTTGCTAAACATGGTAGTATGCTACTTGGTTTTTCTATCTTAATATGTGAGTATACGTATTGATAGAGCTCTTAGGATCTTGCTTGACTACCAGCGTTGTGATGGCAGTCACACTAGTGGGGGCTGGGTAGTCTACAAGCACATCCTTATTCAGGTCCCTAGTCGTTGGATTATCGAGACAGGGCATCGATACTCCGGAGTAGACTAGTGTGTACGCTTCTCATCCCAGTTGGGGAGATGGTTTGTCCCACAGCCATCAATACGTCGTACTGGAGATAGTATGCATGTGCTCGTTAGGTTACGGGTACACCGGACAGGACTCACAGGGAACTGTTGGTTGGTTTTATACCAGTCGTCAGTGAGCAGTTCCCAGGTGACATGAGTACAGCATAGTCCGCAGACTAGACACTGCTACTTCGCCTCGAGTGTGTCCCACTGTTCTTAGATTGCTACCCTACCACGGCTCAAAGGAGTCGTGCAAACAGGTAGCAGTTGGGTGCAGTCCCGAGCACTTGGAGGCAGTGGCAGTTAGACAGGATTCGTCTCTCCCGGTATTGGGAGTTGATATCGTGCTGTGTCAGAGAGCCATTACGCAAAGTCCCTAGCCAGGGCAAGCGAGATTTGCTGGTAGGTTCCAGTAGTTTCTCAGGGTGTAATGGGCTTCCCTCCGACACGACTTATACCGCTATTAGGGGACTGACGCTTGCCGCCCCCCTAGGCCCAATATGCGATAGTCTAAGACGAACGGACCGGACTGTATGGAGATTATCACAGCAGGCTCAGTAGGAGTTCGGATGGGTTTCCTCATCGGCCTTCTTATCGACATCTACCTGGGGACCGTTACGTACAGCTAGTGCCGCTTGCGGTCTGTGGTTAAACCCACTGCCAGCGTAGTAGTCGAGTCTCTAGAGTCCCACACAGAGAGTTTCCCTACTCCAGGCGAAACGATATAGAGGTCGTATGGTTTTACGACAAGGGTTCGGACGCATACGTGTGTTTACGCACGTACGACTTTCGGACAGTTTTTACCAGTCGGCTTTGGTTTAAGCCAGTTACTGGTATCCGGTTATTGGATTTATACAGTTTAAAGTTTTTCCGTATTTTTGCGGAAAGGAGGGGCGTTCTCGTAATTGCGCGAGAAGCTTCTAGAAGGTGGTGACTAAGGAGGTTTAGGTGGCATATACAATGAATGTGATTAGTGAGTCATATGGATGATTCATCCATGTCATTAATGCATCATAAATGCTTAATGACTCATGGATGTGAATCATCACTAGATATTATGAAGCATGGTTGTTAAATTCATTTCTTTTCTTTTCTTGATAAAAAGAAATGCTTGATATATATTATCATAACTCATTATTCTCACTTCATTATTATCTTCACCTTCTCTTTCCTCAAGCTCTCCCTCTTCAAACCCTAATCCTCCCCTCTCATGTGTTGAGTACAAGGATTAGTTAGACTAATTAAACCATAACCCTCACTCTATATCACCTAGCTTCTTTGATTAGCACTTAAAGAAGGTTAGTTGCCTCAAGTTTAGAGGCTAAGCTTAGAGTTAAGCTCTCGGGTGGATCGTCTACTACTTAGAGAAGGCCGAGGAGGAGGTGAAGTTCGTAAAGACGAAGGACACGATTCGTTAGGTATAATCCCAAAACATAGTAGTATAGAACTTCTATGTTTCTTGTTAGTTATCGTTTAGCTTCGATTCGTGCGGTTAGTCGATGTTTAAGCAAAGAACAAGACCGTTTTTCATATTTCCGCCTCCCCGCAAGTTGTGGGGTGTTGTACATCGACTTACAGATTCAATGGACCAAATTTCTTGAGTGGGTTTTAAAAAGCCTGAGCCGATTTTTAAGATAAGATTTATCAATTTTTAGACAGGAAAAAAATTCGGCAGAAACTTGATTTTCCGGGTTTGTTTCGCGACTTTTTCTTCGATCGAATTTCTAGTTACTTTGCTAACATGTTAGATAGTGTTTAACTAGGCTCTGATGCCACTGTAATTCCATGCTACCTTTTTCCGGTACTTACGGGGATGCGGAAGTGATAAAAAACGATTTTCAAAAGGGTGGTAACATGGACTCAAAATACGGATCTTTGTTAAACAACTAACTAACAACCTAACTAGAGTTTTACCTACTCGGTTAGGGGGCTATACCTTTCTTGAACTCCTTCGTCTTCCACTCTTTTCGGTGTACGGATTGGCCTCACCTTGTCGTCTCCTTGCGCCGAAGATGGATCCACCTGAAAGCTTCTACCTTGGCTTCTTCTTCAAACTTTGAACAAACTAGAACACTTGGCTTGCTAGGCCTTGTGAACTAGAATGAGTAGAGGATTATTTTTGTGTCTTTTTATCTCTAAGGCAATGAGTGTCAACACACGAGAATGGTTTGCCTTGAGCTAGAGAGAGCAAGAGGAAGAGGGAGAGCTTGAGAATGAGAGAGCTCAAGAGAGAGAAAGTAAATCCAAGAATGAGCAAGCCTTTTCTCAACCTCTCTCTCATAATCCAAAAAGAATAATAATAATAATAATAATAATAATAATAATAATAATAATAATTGAGTATTATGTGATGGTTCATATCATATCAAGTGGCATTATCATTTCATGCACTCATTTTGCAAAGCACAACAAGCAAGCAAAAGTCTTTGCATGAAATGACAACCATTGTTATGATGATGGTCAACTAGTCCAACCTAGTCAACCGGTCAACCAAGTCAACAAGTCAACAAAGTCAACCCCTCAACAACCATATCACTATAATACTTAATTAATATTATCATTAATCATATTTCTTATTCTCATTAGGGTTTAGCAAAAGTCAATAGTCAACAGTCAACAACCCTAATGAGAATCCTCTGCCTCTGTCTCTCTGTCAACTGTGCAAACACACCCGCATCCGCGTTCCGAGGAACACGAATACAAACGAGATAAAACCAATCCCAAAATGTACACTAGGATCTGGCTTAAACCAAAGCCCGCTAGTGTTAACTGTCCGGACACCAAACGTGCACAGGTGCACGGATGTGACCGAACCCTGTCGCAAAACCATGCGACCTGTCGCAAAACCATGCGACCTCTACGCTTTTGCCTAAAGGCGAATAGCTTTCTGTGTGGGACTCTAAAGACTCGACACTACGCAGGCAGTGGGTTTAACCACAGACCGCAAGCGGCACTAGCTGTGCGTAACGGTCCCCAGGTAGATGCCGACAAGAAGACTGACGAGGTGAAACCCATCTGAACTCCTACTGAGCCTGAATGTGACAATCTCCGTACAGTCCGGTCTGTTCGTCTGATATATCGCATGGCGGGCCTAGGGGACGGTAAACGTCAGTCCCCTAATAGCGGTACAAGTCGTGTCGGAGTGAAGACCAGAACACCCTGAGATAGCACTGGAAACCTACCAGTATATCTCGCTTGCCCTGGCCAGGGACTACTCGTGTAATGGCTCTCCTAGACACAGCGCAATGTCAACCCCCAATACCGGGAGAGACGAATCCTGTCTAATCGTCACTGCCTCCAAGTGCTTCGGGACTGCTCCCAAAAACTACCTGTTTGCACGACTCCTTTGATCCATGGTTGGGTAGTAATCAAAGTACAGTGGGAACACACTCGAGGCGAAGTGACAGTGTCAAGTCAGCGGACTAAGCTATACTCATGTCACCTGGGAACTGATAACTGACGATAGGTATAGTACCAACCAATAGTTCTCGACGAGTCATGTCCAGTGTACTCGTAACCTAACGAGCACCCGCATACTATCTCAAGTACGACGTACTGACGGCTGTGGGACAGACCGTCTCCCACACTGGGATGAGAAGCGCATATGCTAGTCTACTCCAGAGTATCGATGCCCTGTCTCGATAGTCCTACGACTAGGGATCTTCATAAGGATGTGCTTATAGATACCCAGCCCCCACGAGTGTGACTGCAATCACAACGCTGGAAATCAAGCAACGATCCTAAGGGCTCCACTAATGTGTATAGGTGATATACTAAAATAAACACATGAACACATTAAATTAGAAACAAACCAAGTAGCATACTACTATATTGAGCAAGATTGTCTATACAAGGTGAATATCCCAAGCTTCCATTAAGTAATATACATACTAGTATGATACAGTAATGGCCTCTAGGGCATATACACTAAAAATGACCACAGCTCTGTTTATTGGAAACAGAGAAAGAGTTAGTGAACTCTTGGAATTGATACATGATGATGTATGTAAGGTCCCCTGTCTACACATGCCAAGACCGGTTCTTTGTACTTTATTATATTCACTTATGATCTCTCAAGATTCGCACATGTGTTCCTGTTGAAACACTTGCCCGAAGCTTTTGAGATATTCACAGAATATATGTTAGAAGTAGAGAACCAAAAACGGGTATAAGTATTATGTCCTTTGATGAAATCAGGGAGGAGAATACTTGAGCACGGAATTCCTGGACTATTCTAAAGGAGAATGAGATTCTCTCCCAGCATCATTCCTTCGTATACACCACAGCATGTCGGTGTATCGGGGCGGAGCAAACACACCCTATATGATATGGTGCGCTCTATGATGAGTACTGCTGAGTTTCCTATTTTCTTTTGGGAGTTATGCACTTGAGATGCTGCATACCTATTGAATAGGGTTCCAATCAAATCATTTGCCTACCACTTCATATGTGATATGGAATGGGAAGAGCCCATATCTTAAGTAAGTTAATATTTGGGGTTGCCCGGCCTATGTCTAAAAGCAAAATCCGGACAAGCTCGAGGCAAAGTCAGATCTGTGGAAGTTTATTGGATATCCCAAGCATACGCAAGGGAATATCTTCTACCTAACTGAGGAACAAAAGATGTTTTGTTTCTCAACATGTCACCTTTATGAAAGGGAATTTCTTGTGGAAAATTAGTGGTCATGAGGTAGAACTGGAAGGAGTTCCAGCTATACAAACTGCAGCTGATGATTTGGTAGAACCAAAGGATTCAATAGTTTCCAACGAATCTCAGCCTCTCCGCCGATCTAGTAGGGTTCCTCACCCACACGAGAGATACTACGGTTTCTTTATGACAGTGGGAGCGAGGATTGCATCATGAGATGATGACCCAACTATTTTCGAGCAGGCCATCAAGAGCGGGACTCTGTAAGAATGGCTGGATGCTTAGCGATCTGAAATGGAATCCTTATACACCAACAAAGTATGGACTTTGGTTGCTTTATCTGAAGGGTTAAATCCCCATCAGGAGCAAGTATATCTTGAGAAGATTACTTGGTGTACATGGAAAAGTTGAGACTTTCAAAGCTATGCTTAAGTCCATCCAGATCCTACTTGCCATTGCTACATACCATGACTACGATTTCTGGCGGTTGGGTGTCATGACAGCTTTCCTAAATGATGTTTTGGAAGATAGCATCTATAAGTACACAGCCAGAGAGCTTCGTAGATAGTGGGAGCAACGGAAACATGTGCAAGATGTTTTATGTTATAAATCAGGCATCGCGGAGTTGGTACATCTGTTTTGATGTGATAGTCAAAGAGTTTGACTTCATCAAAATGGTAGATGAACCTTGTATATACAAAAAGGTAGTAGAGAGTATGGTAGTGATCCTCGTAGACTACGTGGATGACATACTCTTGATAGCGAAGGAGTTTCCTATGCTACGCTCGGTCAATCTCCACTTATCACAAGGATTCTCCATATAGGATCAAGGTGATACCTCCTAAATCCTGGATTATGGATCTTTGAGATAGATCTATTTGGATGTTAGGATTCTTACTAGTTTTAGTGAGATGGTATCAATCGATCCTGAGGAGAATCACTGGAAAGGTTCCAGGGTGATAAGGACGACTGAATGTCAGTCGCAGGCATTGTCTTTACCCTCAATGGAGGGACGGTATGTTGGAAGAATTCCAAGCTAGATACCGTGACATACTAGACGATTAAAGGCAAGATACAATGTTACCAAAGATGCTACCAAAGAGGCAGTCTGGATATATTTTAGTTCATGAGATGAACTTCGTTCCTTCCATTGTGTGACAATGGAGTTGTGGCTTATGCCAAGGAACGCCTGTCCCATCAGAAATCCAGATATAATTCTTAGGCAGTATCACCTGATTATGGAAATGGTTGATCTCCAAGGAGATCTAGGTTAGGAGAGTAGACACAGAGGACAACAGCGCGAATCCACTCACAAAGGCCTTTTCCCCAGTAGAGACTTTTATGGGATGGTTGAGTATGAGATACTTCAACCACAGCTAATTGTTGGGTATGTGATACCACAACAGATGGCCCTAGTGCAAGTGGGAGATTGTTAGTTATATGTATGACCTAGAGGCCATTACTGTACATACGATGTATATTGTAGTGGATGCTTGGACATATATAGGGAGGACTTTCTTGCTCGACATGATAGTACGATATCTGGTTGCTCTTTATCTTAACATGTACTCTGATTGTCTCTATGTTACATGTTGCTAAAGCCCTAAGGATATGTACTCGACTACTGGGACTATGATGAGATCATACTAGTGGGGCCACGGTAGTCGATGATTACATCCTATAACTGTTCCTAGACGAGGGTGTATCGAGACAGGGCATCGATATACTAGAGTAGACTAGCGTATACGCATCTTGACCCATCTGATGGGCGATGGATGATCCCATATCCATCGGTGTTTGACATCAAGAATAGTGTATGGGAGCTCAGTGGAGATTGGGTACACTGGACGGACTCGCTGAGAACTCCCAGATGGTATTATACCTCACGTCAGATGGTAGTTCTCTGGTGACACTGGTACAGGTTAGTCTGTAGACCCGAGATCGTCATAGAGTCTTGTGTGATTCTCAATGTGGTTTGATTTCCATCATACCACGTCCAAGAGGGCATGCAAAAAGGTGGCTTTTGGGTACAGTCCCGAATCACATGGAGGCAATGAGTGATAGGAGGGGATTCAACTCTCCTGGTATAGGGAGTTGATGTTGCGCTGTGTTCGATTGGCTATAACTGGAAATCCCCGGCCAGGGTTGCTGAGATTTATTGGTAAGTGTTATCAGTAGTTTCTCGAACTGTTATAGACCTCATATCGACACGACTTATCAAGCTACTGGGGTCTGACGTTTTCCACCCCTAGGCGAGATATGCGACATATCAGACGAAGAGACCGGACTGTACGGGAGTGTTACTGATTGGATTCGCAGGAGAATGTACATGCTTGCTTGTTGATCTTCTGATCGCTCAATACCTGGGTGGCTGTTACGTTTAGCTGACCGCTTGCAGCTTGTGGGTGTTTGATATGATCATCACCGACTGCCGGCGTATTGACGATTCTTTAGAGTCCTACACAGAAGTTTCTTGACTCAAGAAAAACGGAGTAGGAGCACATATATGATATCTGCGGGACCGAGAACAATTCGTGTATGTGATACCGTATTAGATTCTCGCAATATGAGATATCGGCCTGGTATATGTGATATAGCCGGGTTATCGGATCAAGTGTTGATTCGATGAACTGATACAGAATATATTAGTCGGTTATTTGTAAAATAGCCGGATTATTGGATCAAGTGTTGATTCAATAATTTAATGTATAATTATATATTTGATATATATTAAATTACATTAACTAATATACGCTCACTAAAAGATTCTTTTTCTCACTCGGATAATACATTGATATATATGTGATATATGTTAATTGTATTATTTTATTTTGTTACAATAAATATTGTATATGTGATATATAATATTGTAACATGTTAGGGTTATTAATGCAACATATTTAGTGGAGATTAAACATGGTTAGGGTTTGATTTGGGTTAAGCTTTTCTAGATGTTTCTAGAAGCTTTGCTTTTTTGTTTTTGCAAAGATATTTTGTAAAGATATTTGTTATGATATTTGTTAACCCAACCCAACCCATGACCATGGTTAAGTCTCTACATGGGTTAAGTTATCATACTTAACCCATGGTTGCAATTCTAACCTCACACAGAATTCATTATTCATCACAAAAGAAATGGTTCTTCTTCTTCTTCCTTCTTCTTTCATGAAAAGCTTTCTAGCTTTTTATGAAGTGATGAAAATGAGTGAGTTAATGAAAATAAATGAGAGCTAAAATCCTACTATAATCTATTCTAGCCATTTAGATTTGGGTGTTCACTTCATTTATAAGTGAGAGCTTGTGTTAATGAAACTTCAAGGTAGATCATCTTTGTTATCGAAGATCGGAATCAAGCATGCATCTTTCTCTTCCTGGAACCTCTCTAGAGTCCGGGAAATCGATGATCGCACCGAAGAGACCTCAACACGGAGCTTATGAAGTGATGGACCGAACTACAAAGGTTGTAATCCCAAACTCTTAGATGTTAAAGTGTTTAACATGCTTTGTTTAGTGAAGGACTGGACTACAATGGTTGTAATCCCAAACTCTTAGATGTTAAAGTGTTTAACATGCTTTGTTTCACCTAATCTCTAGTTTAAAGATCTTGGTTAGGGTTGTTCGGCACGTCTAAATTTTAAATCGGGCATGGTTGATGCCTTGTAGAACCTTGTGAGAGTGCCTAGTAACCCTACAACTTGTCCGTCTTGTATCAAGGGTAAAATGAGCAAAACTCTGTTTACTGGACACGGAGGGAGAGCTACCGAACTCTTAGGCATCATACATCGTGATGTATGTGGACCAATGTCTAAGCATGCAAGATGCAGTTATTCTTACTTCATAACCTTTACTGATGATTTCTCGAGGTTCAGACACGTGTTCTTGCTAAAACATAAGTCCGAAGCTTTCGAAAAATTCAATGGGTATAAAATTGAAGTAGAAAAACAATCTGGATTGAGCATCAAGAAACTTTGGTCAAATCAAGGTGGAGAGTACTTAAGTAAAAGGTTCCTTAATTTCTTAAAAGAGAGTGGCATTCTCTCTCAGCTCACTCTTCCATACACACCACAACACAATGGTGTGTCGGAGCGGATGAATCGTACCCCGTTAGATATGGTATGTTCTATGATGAGTGATGTTGAGTTACCACTTTCCTTCTACAGGTATGCATTAGAGACTGTAGTATATTGATTGAAGCAGAAATACCGTGATATGCTATGCATTCTACTTGTTCTATTTGTTCTACTTACCGCAATCTAGTCGGTGTTGCTTGGTAGCTAGCCGGTTCAGTACGATTCGTCCATTAGGAGATAGTATGTTTTCGTTCTTGTTTTAGACGAGTTAAGTGAAAATGTATATATTTTGTTCAAGTCTATCCTAAGTTTTGTATTTTATGTTCAAGTGAACTTATTAGGGTTAAGGTTGGTTAGTAGAGTTAGGATTAGTCTTCTGCTTGTCTTTTATCATTCTTGAAATGATGTTGGGATAATCAGAACTAGCAGGGATTAGGAGGACATAGGAATGGGATTTGCGAGTTTAAGTCCATTCCCAGTGCCCCTTGTCTGTCTGTTACATGCTCTTATTTCAACCTTAGGCCAAACATACACAACCAAGTCTCCAAGTTGGTCACAGCTACATGTCACATTGTAGTGCGCCTAAACGAATTCTCGACTTAGGTCGCGGCTGTATGTCACTTATAGCGTGCCTACGGGAGGGGGATGTATTTGTTTGGTCTAAATTCACTTGAAGTTTTTTAGCGAAGAGATACACAAGGGATTTTTCCATCCCTCATACTACCATCCTTGGCCCTAGCAAGTGAGTAAATTATTCACACATTTTGAAGAAAAATAAAACAAGAAGAGGAGAAGAAAAAATGGAAAATACGGTTTTACAAATATAACAAGCTAACTATTTGGGCTCTCACCTAAGCAAGAGACTCCATTGAGTATTATGGCTTGAAAATACGAATTAGAAGAGAAGAAAAGAGAATAGGAAAACCAACAACTACTATAAGAACAAATAATAAAAGTTAAGCTAAGAAATAAAAATACAATGTAAGAAATTAAAGATACAAGTTATAAGAAAACCCTCATCTTCATTAATTTTCTACTCAAAAATATCTCAGTCAAATTTTCATGTTGAATAGATGAAAATACACTAAACTACACTAAATCTAAGAAAAGAAAAGAAAACATCCATGGTTGGCTCAGTTCTGTAGTATATATAGGTAGAGGAGTGAAACCCTACTGCCATATTCTGGGCCCATATACAATTACAAAAACACCCCAGAAAAATGGTCGTGAGACGCCGCATAATGGCCGTGGATCCGCCACCCAAACCTATGTTTAGCCGCGGATCCGCGGTTGTTTGGAAGAATTGGAGCCTCGTGTTTTCTGTGCTTCCTCATGTTGCTTTGTTCTTCTGTTTGACAGGTTCAAAATTTCAAAATGGTTCCAAAATATTTTCAGATTTTTAATGGTCCAAAAATGACAACTCTTTTTGACTTTTGGACTATATATCCGTCGAGCTCTGCGCACCTTGTTTCTTGTGCTGCCTCCCTCGTTCTCTGTGTTTGTCCGAGACACGAATGACTGTTGTAATCATCTGTCTCTTGAACTGGTAGACATCACTTGACCGGTGTGGATGATCGGAACCCGGATTTTATCTGTTTTTGGCAGATGTTCTGGATTTTGTCATAACTATAGAGATTTCTGTGATTTGCGTTATTCTGGAAGAGAAAACTATAACCTGTAATCATGTAGCAAATAAAGATCAAAAGCACCCAACTATATACAAACGAGTAGAAGAATAGGCGGTATTAAATGTAATATTCTGGTTTAAATAAATACCCCCAAACTTATCTTTTGCTCATCCCGAGCAAAACCATTTATTTTTAAAAATTCTTAAGCTCATTTTCATAAGTATCACGGTTGCACTTAGCGTATGCAACAAGTCGTTAAACCTCTAGGTGTCTCTAGTAGGAGGACTGTTGTCTCCTGAGGGTTTTCAGCGGATATTATCCACAAAATCCTGTCATGCTGGTTTCATAAGTTAAACTTGATTCTAATCCTATGGTTCAGCATCTAAGTTAGAAATTTTATCATCCTAAGTTAGAAATATCAATCCCATATTTTTCACATCTCCTATTCATTCAACCTAAGATCCTATACATTTCGACAGTTTATAAAGATCTCAGTTTCTCTTGAGTTTTCCTTCTGAAGCGCAGTCTCCAATCTGGAATTTTTATCATTTTTACGGAAAACATAAGACTTATTCTTTATCCCTATCGTTCTTCCAAATATCGATCGTATACCCCTATGTGTATGTAAATTTCACCCCTATGCTCAAAAATTCAATTCAAGCTATAGTACCCTTGCCATAATACCTAATACTACTTTTTTTCATTAATGATGGACGGATTTTCTCACATGCCTTTCATGCGACTACTACTGCTTCATGAGGCACTAATCAGCCGATTACTAAATGTGTGAGCTTATTAAAGCGTAAATAGCAGTTTCCAGGTCTTGTAATATATTTTTTCTTTTTCTTTTTTATTTCAAGACAGGATATAATTTTCAATGATTCTCTTTTGGTGGTTAGCTTTAAATACTGTTTTTTCTTTCTTATTAGGCTTTTAGGCAGGAGTATTTCTAGGTATTCTCTACTATCCAAGTATTAAGGTGCGTGTAAGTGTGGTTTGTAGGGTATATATTTTCTGAATTTGGATTAAAGAATAGGAACTATTTTTCAGACTTATCCTTCAATAAAATTTTCAATACTTTCTCTTCATCTCGACTTAACACAAAAACTGAACTCAAGATTACTTACTTCTAAAACAACTGTCAGGGCGTATATCTACTATGGTTAAACTCAAGGAGGATTATTTTTAGTGTTTTCAATTTCTAAGCCTAGAATTTAGTTATTTCTAACCTATCAAGCTAAATTTTTGGAATAAAAATCTAAATTACCCTACTAGCTAACTTGAAGACAATTTTTTTTTTTTGTTTTTGGAAAAAATTTCAGTTTTTATGGTTTTTTAAATAAGAATGCAAATGCAAAATATACACATGAATGTAAATATAGGAGACTTACTTGGCACCTCCAAACTTAAACTTGACAGTGCCCTCACTGTCATGCTACACCAAGAGGTTCAAAATTGTGGAGAGGTCAAAATTTTTCGGTGCTCCTTGTTTTTTTTTTGTTTTTTTAAAAATAAGAAAATATATATATACACATACACACCAAACAAAAAATGACCCCTAAACTTAAGTGAAACAGTGTTTCCCCTTATCCGTCTGTTACATGCTCTTATTTCCAACCCTAGGCTAAATATACACAACCAAGTCTCCAATTAGGTTACAACTACATGTCATGTTGTATTGCGCCTAAAGAAATTCTCGACTTAAGTCGTGACTATATGTCACTTATAGCGTGCATAAGAGAGGGGTTGTATTTGTTTAGTCTAGATTCACTTCAAGTTGTTTGGCGAAAATAAGCACAACGGATTTTTCCATCCCTAATAGTACTTTCCTTAGTCCTAACAAGTGAGTAAATTATTCACACATTATAGAGAAAAATAAAACAAGAAGAGGAGAAGAAAGAATGGAAAAATATGGTTTTACAAAGATAACAAGCTAACTACTTGGGTCATCACCTAAACAAGAGACTCCATTTAGTATCATGGCTTGAAAATACGAATTAGAAGAGAATAAGAAAACCAACAACTACATTAACAACAAATAATAAAGTTAAGCTAAGAAATAAAAATACAATGCAGGAAATTAAAGTTATAAGTTATAGAAAAAACCTCATCTTCATTAATTTTCCACTTAAAAAGCTCTCACTACAATTTTCTTGTTGAATAGATGAAGAGGAAGAAGAAAAATACACTAAACTACACTAAATCTAAGAAAAGAAAAAAAGCATCCATGGTTGGCTCAATTCTGGAGTATATATAGCCAAAGGAGTGAAATCCTAGGGCCATATTCTGAACCCATATACAATTACAAAAACACCCCAAAAAAATGGTCGCGAGACACCACATAATGGCCGCGGATCCGCCGCCCAAATCTATGATTATCCGCGGATCTGCGATCGTTTCGAAGAATTGGAGCCTCGTGTTTTCTGTACTTCCTCAAGTTGCTTTGTTCTTCTGTTTGACAGGTCCAAAATTGCAAAATGGTTCCAAAATATTCTCAGATTTTTAATGGTCCAAAATTGCAAAATCGTTCAAAATTATTCTCAGATTTTTAATGGTCCAAAATGACAACTCTTTTTAACTTTTGTCCTTTATCTCCCTGGAGTTCCGTGCACCTTATTTCTTTTGCTGCCTCTTTTGTGCTCTGTGTTTGTCCGAGACATGAATGACCGCTGTATTTTTCTTGTCTCTTGAACTGATAGACAACACTTAACGGGTGTGGATGACCAGAACCCAGATTTTATCTGTTTTTGGCAGATGTTCTTGATTTTTTCATAACTGTAGAGATTTGCGTGATTTGCGTTATTCTTGACTAGGAACCTATAACCTGTAATCATGTAGCATACACAGATCAAAAACACCAACCACTATACAAACGAGCAGAAGAATGGGCGGTAATAAATGTAATATTCTGGTGTGAGCAAACACCCACAAACATATCTTTTGCTTGTCCCGGGCAAAACAATTTATTCTCAAAACGTTCTAAGCTCACTTTTGTAGACATCATGGTTGCACTTAGCGTGTGCAACAAGCCATTAAAGCTCTAGGTGTCCCTCGTAGGAGGAGTGTTGTTACCTGAGGTTTTTCAGCGGATATTACCTACAAAATCCCTTCATGCTAGTTTCATAAGTTTATCCTGATTCTAATCCTACGGTTTAGTATCTAAGTTAGAAATTCTATCATTCTAAGTTAGAAATATCCATCCCATATTTTTCACTCCTCCTATTCATTCAACCTAACATCGTATACATTTTGACAGTTTATAAAGATCTCAGTTTCTCTTGAGATTTCCTTCTGAAGCGCAGTCTCCAATCCGGAATATTTATCATCTTTATGGAAAACATAAGACTTATTCTTTATCTCTATCTTTTCTCCAAATATCGATCGTATACCCCTACGTGTGTGTAAATTTCACCCCTACACTCAAGAATTCAATTCAAGCTAAAGTATCCTTACCCTAATACCTAATGCTACTTCTTTTCATTAATGATGGACGGATTTGCTCACACATATTTCATGCGACTACTACTGCTCCCGAGGTATTAGTCAGCTGATTACTGAATGTGTGAGCTTATTAAAGCGTAAATAACAGTTTTTAGGTCTTGCAATATATTTTTTCTTTTTCTTTTTTTTTAATGACCAGATATATTTTTCAATGATGCTCTTTTGGTGGTTAGCTTTAAATACCATTTTTTCTTTGATATTAGGCTTTCAGGCAAGAGCATTTCTAGGTATTCTCTACTGTCCAAGTTTCAAGGTGCGTGTAAGTGCGGTTTGTAGGTTATATACTTTCTGAATTTGGACTAAAGAATAGGAACTATTTTTTAGACTAATCCTTCAATAAAGCTTTCTATACTTTCCCTTCATCCCGACTTAACTTAATAACTGAACTCAAGATTACTTACTTCTTAAAAAATCTGCCAGGATGTATATATACTATGGTTAAACTCAAGGAGGATTATTTTTTGGGTTTTCAATTCCTAAGCTTAGGATTTAGTTATTTCTAACATATCAAGCTAAATTTTCGGAATAAAAATCTAAGTTACCCTACTAGCTAACTTGACGACAAAGTATTTATATTTTTGAAATTTTTTCAGTTTTTATGGGTTTTTAAGAAAGTATGCAAATGCAAAAATATACACATAAATGGAAAGATAGAAGACTTACCGAGCACAACCCCAAACTTAAACTTGACAGTGCCCTCACTGTCATACTATACCAAGAGGGTCAAAATTATGAAGGGGTCAAAATTTGTCAGTGCTCTCCTATTTTTTTTTTATAAAAGAAAAGGAAAACAAAATATATATACATAAAAAGGTCCTCCCCAAACTTAAGTGAAACAGTGTTTCCACTGTTTAATTGGTGAAGTTCAAAGTTAGGGGGGAGAGAACAGTTTCAATCTATACAAGGTCTTACACAGGCCAAAAGTTAATACCAGTCATTCAAAATTTTTATCGTGATGATACAATGGTTGAAGAAAGAACATTTAGAGGAAAGAAATGAAAAATACATGAAACCGTGTATGGGCGGAAATGGGATACAGTCTAAGTAGAGGAGAAGATAGGAGGAGGGGAGAAAGAAATGTAATACGAACTTGAGGGTGGAAATTGATTGAATAGATTACTACAGTTTGTAATGATCGAAGTGTAAAAAAAGGATTGTACTAATCCATCAATATGTTCAGAAATGGGGTCAAACCTCTCAAGATCCAGAAGAAAACATGGGCCGACCGAACTTAGTGATCTAGATGTAGGAAAAGAAGTTGATACGGCATCTTGCGAAGTGGAAACGATGGAAAGGAAGGAGGGAAGTGATCGAGGAATGATATCGGTGAAAGATTCATGAGAATGGTCACAGTCAATAAAAGGGACGGGATGAATTCAAAAATCTGACTCATCTAGTAAAACTGGTTCATTCTCAATGATATCTTCAAAATTCAGCTCATCCATGCATTCATCATCATCAACATCTAGACACATATGGGGTTCGGGAAAAATAGTTAATAGTTCGGGATGATGTCCATACAGGTGTGAAAGGACATGATGAAATGGTGAGAAAAAAAATCATCCAAAATTGTAGCTTCATCATCCAAAATATTCCCAGCGTCCATATTGTCAATCAAGTGAAAGTTAAATTTCTCAGACACCACATCAGAAGTATGGTTTTCAATCAATTGTTTTTCTAGAGTGGAGGTGTATAGATCAAAGGGAGTGGTTGTGGTTTCATATGAAACGGACCCTTCACAATCGGGTAAATCAAACACTGCGTAGTTGCACAACTCATCAAACATTCTATTTTCAATTGGTGAATTATCTGGATTACTTGATATCAAAATTGGAGCTGTGGAATTCAATTGGGAATGGGTAGGTTTGATTCTGAAAGGTGGGTTGCTCACTTTTCACAACTCAAATCATCAAATTGTCCTATCGCCTCATCATACATTGTAAAATTTTAAGCTAGTTGGGAACTAGCTACTCGTTCGTTAGGTTGTATGAGTGCGGCCATGGACGCATTCAATTTTTCTATCTGGCTGCACGAAGCTGCCCGAAATTCTTCCAAAGTTTTTTCAAGACTAGACTTGGGTTGTAAAGGTGTCACGACCTGAAATTTAGTTCATAACCGACACTTAAATCACGCAATGTCTAAAGGCGTAACGTAATTCAAGTAAGCCGAAGCCTAGAAAATCTAAACCTTTTTAAGGAAAATGGTGGGGGTGCATTTTTGAAATAAAGATATAATGAAATAAAGTTTATCTATAAATGCATAAATATTGATATAAGGAAATGCAAGTGGAATGTACAAAAATTTAGAAGATTTTTCGTCTTTAAAAATTTGGGAAGCACCTCCCTTGTATATTTTAATTCAAAACCACATATACATAATAACAAAAAAGGCATCCCCAAGCGGGAGCTAGCTCTTCACCAATCGGCGGAATCACAACCCCACAAGTCAGAAATATAAGTATACGACGCCCAATGGAGAAGATCAACACAAAAGGATAGTGTAAATAAAGCAAGACATTAAATCCCCCAATAGCGAACATATAATCCGTCGCTCTAAGTCTCGCAAACACAAGTCTTTTTAAGTCTTACTACATATAAAAATACTAGTTTCTGATTGATGGAGTTGACTAGATACAACAGGAATAATAATACAAGAGTGGGCACGATCCAATATGTCCCACCTACAATAGCAAATCACCCGAATGCAAACTGTGTGCCAGCGATACCGCTACTGATTCATGCGGTCAAACCTGCAAGAACTGTGGCACAACGGAGGTGAGTTGCCGACTCGTGTGAAGAAAATATCAGCATGTAGAAATCGAATAAAATAACGATTTCCTAGGTCAATTATATCATGAAGGTAATACTATGATATCTAGGAAGACCGTGTCTGCATATATGCTAACAATATAATCAATGCTTGTATGCATGTGGATATCATCTACGTGTCCAATCAATAAAACAACAACATCATAGAACTTGAGTGTCCAACATCGACACTTGAAACATCATGAAAGCATATGCATGTAAATATGAGGATATCAACCAACGTGTGTCCATCAACGACACATCAAAATCATGGAACCTGAGTGTCCAACATCAACACTCGAAACATCATGAAACCCGTGTCCCGTATCGACACGTAAATCCTCATATCTCGGGCTCCGTCAGTCCGGATCGACCCACGGGCTCCGTCAGTCCGGATCGGCCATGTCATCTCACGACTCCGGTCGGTATCCTCCGGATAACTGCCGAGTCCAATACTATCACCGGTAGGTAGTTGTCCATCTTCCAGGCTCATCGTCTACTGCACAACATACCTTTCTTGCCCTGGGGTACCATACCGGATCCACCATGAACCCGTAAACGGATCGTCCATCTCCTCGAATCAGGTTTCACATACCAATCTAAGAACCGAGAAAACTCATGGTGGACGCTTCGAAATATCATATCAAGAGAAACCGGGTTTTTAAAACAATACATAATTTTCTTTTAAAATATAACCATGGTTCTCAAATCCTAAATCTCAAGAAAACAGTATCCCTATGCGTATAATCATAAAGCATGATGTATGCAAACATAGAATAGAAATGTGAGCATATCAAGTATATCATGCGACATAGTATAATGATGTGAGCATAGCAAGTATATCATGCAACATAGCATAATGATGTGAGAATAGAAAATATATCATGCCAACGAGTCATGTGACAGTACTGAACAATTAAGAGTAATAACATAATGTGGCAATTCTATTGTGTAAGTGACATAGCAATTATCGATGATGAAAGTGTGTGAGCCGGCAACCTGTGTAAGTGTAACATACGCATCATCGATAATTGTGTAGGTGTACTGGCACAGGTATATGTAGTGCAATGAGAATATCATGAACGTAGCATAAAGTACATCGTAAGCGAAATGGTATAAGGTATACGTATCTAATCTATCATCTACGTAAATGCTAAACTAAGCGGTGTAGACCGGGATTAAATATCTATAACATATCCGAGTCGGTGAATCTATCAATCGGCATCCAGCCTCACAACATCACGTACGGTATAATCCATCGTATGGCATCCTCTAATCAAGGGTATAGATCAATCATCCGGTAAAACATCACGTGCGGCGACAACAAACAGAATAGGGATTCTATCGACCTATACAACTATGAGAGAACGGATCTACCGTCTCGTACGGCATATCACTCATTATTCACATAATTATATATATATATACACCTATATCTTAGGTCACATCCGTATTAATCTCATATCATGGGACCGACAAAGGTATCAATTATCTCATATCGCCTCGCATCCGTAACTACATATTAAGCCAAGTTATCATATTCATCATATCAATATCTCACATCAATGTTATCTTACATATACAATCTATCTTATTACTCCCATGTCGTATTTATCGACCTCATAATATGCCACTATAATCTCGTACTATTTCTCTTGCAACTACATATATATATCATGATTCACATTCACATTTCATGTCTTCATATATCAATTCGGGACATTCTTTCTATCATATCATTTCACACTAAAACCATTAACTATAACCTTAAGTTGTGGCATATCTTGTCTCTAAACTATAAATCACATATCAATGGTTGCGGGGGTGCTATACGCCATCCACCCGACTTCCCCCGTAGATATAAATCTACTCACCTGCGGAACTCCTTGTTCAGCCGTAGTCGATGTGCTTCGTTGTCTCGGAATCCACGCGAAGGTACCTACAATCAATACACAATCGCAATGCTATTAAAATCAATTCTGAAAACCGAAACGGCACACGAAGTGCTCATAGGTTAGAACCTATAGCCTACGTATGCAAAAACAACCAAACAACCCTCGTCGTTGACGTACAAACATCCAACGATCCAATACAATATCAAATATCAAAACCAAGAATTCCCATATCGGAAAACATATCCAAAACCAACCCAATATGCTCCCAGATTTTTGCTCAGGTTAATTGGGACTAAACAAGAAAGTACAGGGGATAGGTTACAGGGTAAGTGAGCTACAACAAAAAAATCAACACCATAGCCCAACAGAAATCCGGCTACAACATCACAAAATCCGATCTCGCCGGCCAGAAGGAAGAGTTTTGGGTTCGTATTTTGGTGTTTGTCAAGGTCAATGGACTTGTTTGATTTTCTTGAAACTATCCCAGAGAACTCCAGATACCCTATAGGCTATTAAACATCACAAAACCGACACGGGACAATTTCTATATTCGTATTTTGGTGCTATTCTTTGGTCTTGGCCAGTAAAACACCACTAAGGGTTATGTAAACACCCACTACAGATCATAACTCCACACAACCACCTAAACCACCTCTTGGAATTTCCAAACATCACTAATCTAAATCAATTTAACTCTAAACTACTATAGGGTGCTAGGAAACTCAAAAACTAAACTAGAAGTGTAGGAATTACCTCATTTGGCAACTCAAGATTTTTCTTGAGTTGCTCAAAGTCCTCAAAATCCAACTTTGAAGCATCCATTGGGTTTGTAGAGAGGTTGTGATCATTTTTAGTGAAGGAAGTATAGGGTTTTGGCAAGGTTTTGGAGATGAAACATGGATGTAGAAGTGGTGGAGGTAGTATGAAGGAGGAGATGAAGAAAACCATGGGGTTTGGAAAAGAATGCAGCCCCTCTCTCTCTCTCCTATCCTCACTCCATCTTATTCTCACCCTCTCACAAGCCCATGCCTCATCATTTGGTCCCCTCTGTCTCCAATAATTCTTTTTTTCTTTTGTCACAATAATTCACATAATACCAATAAAACAAACCCAAATGAAACAACATGTAACAAAATACAACATGTCATGGTGCACTAGCCATGATTAATTAAAAAGAAGGATTTGGCATAATCGTGATTAGTAATGCACTAATCGAGTTTAATTTAAACTTGCATAGAATTAATTATAAAAATGCCCAAATCCGATAAATATATTTTTAAATGAATAAATCATTTTAATCTCCAATTATTTCACAAATATTCGTATATATTTATACCATTTTGCGAAAACCCCAAATTCGCAAATCGAGTAGTTTTCGCGAAATATATTATTTTAATATTAAATTCCAAAAATAATATTTTATATTTCTGAAATGTTACAGAAGGGGTTTCAATAAATGATTCGAATTCGTTTGGATACGTGAAACTCCTATACTGATGTTTAGAAGCAATGTCTAGAGAAGGTACAAGAGTTGGGTAGGATTGATAGGAATCGAACAGATGCGAAAAATGGACATGATTAGGATCAACATTATGATAAGAAGGTGATTGGAATTGTCCTAAAGAATTTGGAGTGGTGAAAGGAGTGAAAGATCGGCTACAGGACTGTTCGATGTGGTCAGCAATGGACATGGATTTCGGAGTCACAATATGACTCTAAAAAGGGGTATCAACGTAAGAAATTGTGAGAGATTGAAACGATTGATACAAAATGGATTGTGTTGTCCAATTGTTGGTCTTAAACACGTCTATTCGATCTCTCAAAGAAATTTTGGGTATGGATGGATCGTTTGAAGTTCGACCAAAGAAAGAACAATATGAAGAAATGTCTGGTTGTGGTTACCAAATTTCGGAAAGAGTTGGTCGGTGAGGGGTACCTATGATATGAAAATAGTGAGAGGGGGTGGAAAGGTGTGCTGATTTTTATAAATTTTTTTATTTTTGAAATTTTTGTTTGGTTTTTGAAAATACGGAAGTAATGGACTAAACATTAAACAAGCACAATCACAATCACAATATTCAAAAACAACACCTAAAGCTAGAGTCTTTAAAGTCCAACTAGACCGCTCCTAGACTTTCAAGCGACAAGTTGCAGGATAACTCTCGAATCGTCTCTTCACTGCCAATTATGGTCAGGTAAGCACAAGTGAGGTAAGGAGGGTCCCGCTCATCAATCACCGTGAGACGGGCCTGTTAAAATTACCTCCTCACTTGTCTAGCTTAAGCACCACAAAATCAAGTTTAGATAAACAACCGACTACCCGCAACCCTCACTTGTCCTAAATGAGCACGACAAGTCCTTATAAGTTTGATCTAGATATTTTTTATTAACTCAAGCTAACGCGTATGTTTTTTGTGATTTGTGGGGTCTTAGGAAGGGTGATGAAATCCCCACCCAATCTGAATTGGTGTAATATCCACTTTATGTCTGTATTATTGTATGCAAAGCGATAAACAAATAAAGTCTAAAACAACAACAATTTTATTTGGCGACGGCGCAATTTGTGCAAAAAAACATACAGAAAATACAATTCAGTGGAGTTTAAAGAGGTTTTTGGACAAGGAAAAGAAGTACAAAAAATTTGAGGCTCTGAATCGATAATACGGCTGCGGAACCGCCGCCGTCTCCTTTTATCCGACCGCGGAACCGCGGTGGAAAAGTGGAGTTGTGTGGGGTTAGCTTAGCACCTTAGTAAGGTTTTGGCAAGCATCAAACATGCTATATTAAAATTATGGGGTGCTAAACAAACCAACCAAGTATTCGAACCAGAGCATTAGGGTTAACTTTGCATGTAAACAACTTTACATCTAAGAGATAGGGATTATAATCTTTGTAGTTCGTTCCTTCGCTTCATAAGCTCCGTGATGTGGTCCCTTTGCTGCGATCATCAAGAACTTCGACTCTAGAGAGGCTCCATGAGGTGAATGAGGCACCTTGCTTGTAGTCTTCATGATCTAAGATGATCTACCTTGAAGAATCTCAAACCCAAGCTTGCACTTCTCTAATCAAGTATTAGTGAAGTGAACACCCTAATCTAAGTGGTTAGAATAGATGAGGACGATGAAGTAGGAATTATGATCTCTTTTGTTTTCAATTTCTCACACTAAATCATCACAACTCAAAAAACTAGAAAGCTTTTGCAAGAGCAAGAAGAAGAAGAAGATGAAGCTAAATCCTTTTGTGATGAATAATGAATTATTGTTGTGGTTACAAATACAACCATGGGTTAAGTACGATAGCCTTAACCCTTATAGAGAATAAACCATAGGTTAAGGGTTTGGGTTGGGTTAAGTAATGACTTCACAAAACAACAAAGAAAAGAGACAAAATCAAAGCTTCATGAAGCTTCATGAAAGCTCATGAAAAAGCTAACCCAAATGCTAACCCTAATCTTGGTTTAAACTCAACAACCATGTTGCATTTGTAACCCAAATATGTTACAATATTATATATCACATATATAATATATTTTGTAACAAAAGAAAATAATACAATTAACATATATCGCATATACATCAATGTATTATCCGGTGAGAAAATGAATCAATAAAGAGAGCTTATATTAGTTAATGTAATGTAATATATCACATATATAATCATTCATTAAATTATCGAATCAACACTTGATCCGACAATCCGGCTATATAGCGTATAACCGACTAATATAACATGTACTATTTCATTGAATCAACACTTGATCGGATGACCCGGCTATATCAGATATACCCGGCCGATATCACATATCGCGATAATAGAATACGGTATCTCATATCGTATTATTCTTGGTCCCGAACATATCACATATGTGCTCCTACTCCATTTTGCCTGAGCCAGGAATCCTCTGAGTAGGACTCTAAAGAATCGTCAATACTCTGGCAGTAGGTGATGATCATATTAAACACCCACAAGTTGCAAGCAGTCAGCTAAAGGTAACAGCCACCCAGGTATTGAGCGATTAGAATATCAACAAGAAAGCATGTACATTCTCCTGTGAATCCAATCAGTGACACTCCCGTACAGTCCGGTCACTTCATCTGATATGTCGCATATCCGGTTTAGGGTTGGTAAACGTCAGACCCCAGTAACCGATAAGTCGTGTCGATGTGAGGCTCATAACGGGTCGAGAAACTATTGATAACTCTTACCAGTAGTACTCCATATCAGCCCTAGCCAGGGACTTCCAGTTATAGCCAATCGAACACATCACAACATCAACTCCCAATACCGGGAGAGACGAAACCCCTCCTATCGCTCATTGCCTCTATGTGATTCGGGATTGTACCCAAAAGCCACCGTTTTGCACGCCCTCTTAGACGTGGTAAGGTGGAAATCAAAGCACAGTGGGAATCACACAAGACTCTATGACGATCTCGGGTCTACAGACTAACCTGTACCAGTGTCACCGGAGAACTGCTATCTGACGATAGGTATAATACCATCTAGGAGTTCTCGGCGAGTCCGTTCAGTGTACCCAGTCTCCACTGAGCACCCGTACACCATTTTTGATGTAAAACACCGATGGATATGGGATCATCCATCACCCATCATATAGGTACGGATGCGTATACGCTAGTCTACTCTGGAGTATCGATGCCCTGTCTCGATACACCCTCGACTAGGAACAGTTATAGAATGTACTAGTTGACTACCCTGGCCCCACTAGTATGATCTCATCATAGTCCCAGTAGTCGAGTACATATCCTAAGGGCTTTATCAACATGTGAGAGCAAGACAGTAAACTAATATAAGTCAACATGTTAAGACAAAGTGAAACCAAATAGCATACTATCATGTCGAGCAAGAAAGTCCTCTCTATATATATCCAAGCATCCACTATAATATATATCATATGTAAAACAATGGCCTCTACGTCATATATATAACTAACAGTCTCCCACTTGCACTAAGGTCAGCTGTTGTAGTATCTCATACCCAACATCCCGAAGAGTCTCTCAAATTCTATCTGGGGAATGGCCTTCATAAGTGGATCCGCAGTGTTGTCCTTCGTGTCAACTCTCCTAACCTCGATCTCACGGCGATCAACTATCTCCCAGATCAGATGATACCGCCTCAGAATATGTCTGGACTTCTGATGGGACCTGGGTTCCTTGGCCATAGCCACAGCTCCATTGTCATCACAATACAAAGGTATTGGATGCTCAATGGAAGGAACCACACCAAGTTCAGTGATGAACTTCTTCATCCAGACAACCTCTTTGGCAGCATCGTTGGCAGCGATGTATTCAGCCTCCATCGTCGAGTCTGTTAGTTTTCTGTATGCCCTAGAGGCCTGTATTGTACAGATGATGTATATTTTATTGGATGCTTGGACATATATAGAGAGGACTTTCTTGCTCGATATGATAGTATGCTATCTGGTAGCTCTTTATCTTAACATGTATACTTGTCACTTTATACTGTCTGATGGCTACATGTTGATAAAGCCCTTAGGATGTGTACTTGACTACCTGGACTATGATGCGGATCATACTAGTGGGGACATGGTAGTCCATAAGTACATCCTTCAAGGTCCCTAGTCGAGGGTGTATCGAGACAGGGCATCGATATACCAGAGTAGACTAGCGTATACGCTTCTCGACCCATGAGATGGGCGATGGATGATCCCATATCCATTGGTGTTTGACATCAGAGATGGTATGCGGGTGCTCAGTAGAGACTGGGTACACTGGACGGACTCGCCGAGAACTCCCAGATGGTATTATACCTTACATCAGATGGCAGTTCTCTGGTGACACTTGTGCAGGTTAGTCTGAAGACCCGAGATCGTCATAGAGTCTTGTGTAATTCCCACTGTGCTTTGATTTCCACCTTACCACGTCCATGAGGGCGTGCAAAACGATGGTTTTTGGGTACAGTCCCGAGTCACATGGAGGCAATGAGCGGTAGGAGGGGTTTCTTCTCTCCCGGTATTGGGGGTTGATGTTGCGCTGTGCTCGATTGGCCGTAACAGGGAAGTCCCTGGCAGGGCTGATTAGAGATTTACTGGTAAGTGTTACCAGTAGTTTCTCGACCCGTTATGAGCCTCACATCGGTACGACTTATCGGTTATCGGGGTCTGACGTTTACCACCCCTAGACTTGATATGCAACATATCAGACGAGGAGACCGGACTGTATGGGAAGTGTTACCGGCAGGCTTTTACAGGATTTGGAGCGGGCTTGCTTGCTGATCTTCTGATCGCTCAATACCCGGGTGGCCGTTACGTCCAGCTAGTACCGCTGACGGCTTGTGGGTGCTTGATGTGATCATCACCTACTGCCGGCGTATTGACAAGTCTTTAGAGTCCTACACAGAGGTTTTACTGGCTCAGGCAAAACGAAATAGGAGTGCATATGTGATATGTGTGAGACCGAGAATAAATGCGTGTATGTGATACCGTATTCTATTCTCGTGACTTTTTGTATCGGTCGGTTATATATGATATAGCCGGGTTATCGAATCGAGTATTGATTCGATAAGTTGATACAATGGATGTTAGCCGGTTATATGAGATACGACCGGATTATTAAGTGAAGTGTTGATTTAATAATTAAGTGTATAATTGTATATTAGATATACTAATTTACACTTGCTAACACTTGTTCACTTTAGGGTTTTTCTCACATGTGAACACTTGTATATATATATGTGATATATATATTAAAGTGTTTTCTTTTGTATCATGGTTGATGATACACTAGACTTGGGTGTATGAGACTTACACCATGCTATATATTATGTTGGGTTTTTATATTTTAAGTAATTACAAAATTAAGTGGAGGATTAGATCAATGCATGAAACTTGTGGAAGCTTGTGGATGCATTGACTAAGTCCACTTGAGTTTGTTTTTACCATAGATATTTCTTAACCCAACCTTAAGTGTTAGCTATGGTTATGGCTCTACAAGAGTTAGTATATGATACTCACTCACCATGGTTGGATTTATCACTTGATCATTATCCTCATCTCTTTCTTTTCTTCTTCTTCTTCATTGTGAAAAGGAAAAAGAAAACTAGGGTTTGATCCAAAGTGAGAAAGAGTGTGAGAAATAAAATTCTAAAGAGAACCCACTTCCTATTGCTCCATTCTCTACTAGACAAGCACTTTAGTTTAGGTTGTTTGCTTCACTAATTCTCAAGTTAGTGAAGTAGAAGCTTGAGTTGGCATCCCCTCGACGTAGATCATCTTCGGCCTCAGAAACTTCAAGCAAGGTCGCATCCTTCGCGTCGTGAAGCCATGCAAGAGCCTGGGAGAACTTTGATCGCAGTGAAGGGACTTCAACAAGGAGCTAAAGGAGTGAAGGACCGATCTACAAAGGTTGTATTTCATGTTCCCTTAGAAGTTAATGTTTACTTTCTTTTGATTCGCCTAAACTCTAGTATAAGATCTTGCTTAGGGTTTTTAGGCACATAAATTTTTTAAACGGACATGGTCGATGCCTTGTAGAGCCTTGTTAGTGTGTCTAGTAACCCAACAGAGTCTGCCACGGTTTCTTGCTTGGAACTCTTCCAACAAACCGCCCATCCATTAAGTGTAAAGACAAATCCCGAGTGCGACTTAGAGTCGTCCTTATCACTTTGGAAGATCGAATCGGTAAAGGACTCCAGTTGGAGTACTCCATTACCATACACCAAGAACATCTCCTTAGTCCTTCTCAAGTACTTGAGAATGTTCTTCACAGCCGTCCAGTGATTCTCTCCTGGATCTGCTTGATACCTACTCACTACACTTAGTGAGTATGCTACATCAGGTCTGGTACATAGAATCGCATACATGATAGAGCCTACTGCCGAAGCATAGGGTATCCCTTGCATACGATCTCTCTCCAAATCAGTCTTTGGAGACAACTCTTTAGAGAGGGTGAGTCCAAAAATCGTGGGTTGGTTCCCAAGCTTGGATTCTTCCATACTAAACCTCTTTAGTATTGTGTCAATATACCTGGATTGGGAAAATTCTAGTATCCGTTTAGATCTATCTCTATAGATCTTAATCCCCAAAATGCAGGAGGCATCACCTAGATCTTTCATTGAGAATCTATGTGATAAGAAGAGCTTGACCGAGTGCAGCATAGGAACATCATTTCCTATCAAGAGTATGTCATCCACGTACAATACGAGGAAGACGACCTTACTCTCTGCAACCTTCTTGTAAATACAAGGTTCATCTACGTTTTTGATGAAGTCAAACACTTTGACTACTACATCAAAACATATGTTCCAACTCCGCGATGCCTGCTTTAACCCGTAGATGGATTTAAGCAGCTTGCACTCCTTTCCGCTGCTCCCACTATCTACGAAACCCTCTGGCTGAGTCATGTACACTCACTTTTCTAAATCACCATTTAGAAAGGCGGTCTTAACATCCATTTGCCAGATTTCGTAGTCATGGTATGCAGTAATGGCAAGTAAGATCCGGATGGACTTAAGCATGTTAGTTATATGTATGCCCTGGAGGCCATTACTATACATAGGATGTATATTGTAGTGGATGCTTGGACATATATAAGGAGGACTTTCTTGCTCGACATGATAGTATGCTATCTGGTTGCTCTTTACCTTAACGTGTACACTGTTTGTCTCTCTGTTACATGTTGGTAAAGCCCTTAGGATGTGTACTTGACTACCTGGACAATGATGCGGATCATACTAGTGGGGACATGGTAGTCCATAAGTACATCCTACAAAGTCCCTAGTCGAGGGTGTATTGAGACGGGGCATCGATATACCAGAGTAGACTAGCGTGTACCTTCTCGACCCATACAGATGGGCGATGGATGATCCCATATCCATCGGTGTTTGACATCAGAGATGGTATACGGGTGCTCAGTAGAGACTGGGTACACTGGACGGACTCGCGGAGAACTCCCAGATGGTATTATACCTTACGTCAGATGGCAGTTCTCTGGTGACACTGGTACAGAGTAGTCTGTTGACCCGAGATCGTCATAGAGTCTTGTGTGGTTCCCACTGTGCTTTGATTTCCATCTTACCACGTCCAAGAGGGCGTGCAAAACGGTGGTTTTTGGGTACAGTCCCGAGTCACATGGAGGCAATGAGCGATAGGAGGGGATTCGTCTCTCCCGGTATAGGGAGTTGATGTTGTGCTGTGTTAGATTGGCTATAACAGGAAATCCCTGGCCAGGGTTGCTGAGATTTACTGGTAAGTGTTGCCAGTAGTTTCTCGAATTGTTATAGACCTCATATCGACACGACTTATCGAGCTATTGGGGTCTGACGTTTACCAACCCTAGGCGAGATATGCGACATATCAGACGATCAGACCGGACTGTACGGTAGTGTTACTGGTTGGATTCACTGGAGTGTGAGCGGGCTTGCTCGTCGATCTTCAGATCGCTCAATACCCGGGTGGCCGTTACGTTTAGCAGACCGCTTGCGGCTTGTGGGTGTTTGATATGATCATCACCTGCGGCCGGCGTATTGACGAGTCTTTAGAGTCCTACACAGAGGTTTCCTGGCTCAAGCGAAACGAAATAGGAGCGCATATGGGATATGTGCGGGACCGAGAATAATGCGTGTATGTGATACCGTATTTCATTCTCACGATGAATGTGTCGAATGGTTGTATGTGATATAACCTAGTTATCGAATCAAGGATTGATTCGATAAGCCGATACATTGGATACTAGCCGGTTATATGCGACATGACCGGATCATTGAATCAAGTGTTGATTTAATGATTTAATGTATAATTATATATTTGATATATTACTTTGCATTAACTAGTATTGGTTCACTTTAAATAGATTTTCTCACTCGGGTGTGCGCATTGCATATGCGATATGATTTTGTACACTTGATTGTATCATGTTTGATGATACATGCTTTTTGGTTAAGTGTAAAGTATTAAACTATGGTTAAGTGGATGATTAGGGTTTTTACTTATTCATTTATTTATTTCATTTATTCATTTTGAAATAAATAAGAATAAAGAGAAAGAATGGTGGCTTTATTTGTAGTTTAGTTAAAGCTTCATGAAGCTTTGACCAAAGTCCACCATTCTTATCTCATTCTTAACCCTAACCATTCAACTAACTTTGGTTAATTCTCTACACATTACCATGGTTAGATTATGATAAACATTCCATTTATTTTCCATTTTTGGAATAACTTATCATAACTTTATCTTCTTCTTCTTCTTCATCTTCACTTGAAGAAGCTTGCTTCATCAATGGTGATTGATGAAAACAAGTGAGAAATCCAATTCTAAAGTCTACCCACTTCCTATTTCTTCATCCTCTACCTCTTGCCAAGTAGTAGAGTGTGTTTTCTTCATAAGTTTCTTGACTTGGTGAAGTTGGAGCTTGATCTAGACATGCCTCGACGTAGATCATCTTCGGCACGAAGCCGACGATCTTGCCCGCTCTTTCTCCGATGAAGCCGACGCAAGAGTCCAGATTTCGATTTGGACAGCGAGGATACTTCGTTGCGGAGCTATGGAGGTGGAGAACCGGATCTACAAAGGTTGTATTTCCGTATTCCCTTAGTTAAGTGTTAACTAGTTTACTTTTTCGCCTAGACATCTAGCTAACGATCCGTAGTCTAGGGTTTCTCGGCACCGTATTTTTGAAATTGGCATGGTTGATGCCTTGTGAGACCTCATTAGGGTGCCTAAGAACCCTACAGTGGTATCAGAGCCAAGCTAGAGCCTTAGGCGAAGTCTAGACGGAATTTGAAACCCGAACGAACCCGAAATCCAACTCCAAAATAGCTCTCTGTCCTTTTTCTAAAATCTGGGATTTTTAAACATTAAAAATATGCAGAAAATCAAGCAGGGTTTTCTAGGAATTACTGTAAATTTCGTGGACCTGATTCAACTATTCCACCGCGGTTCCGCGGCATGAGCAAGGCTTATGCGGCGGATCCGCGGCCGTACGGCCACACTATTTAATTTATTTTACACAGTAACTCCTAATTGGTAATGCTGGATTTTCTGGGAATTTTTAATTTTTATTCAAGAGTTGAATTTTCAGGGGTTGTTTTGGGGATTTGGTGTTTCGATCGGAGTATCAGATTTTGTCTATGTGGCTTTCCGGATAAATTTTAGAATATGTTAAAAATTTCGACCGGATATAAGTACCCAATTTTTCCCCTGTCGGGAAATTTCCAAGTGTTGGATTTTTCCGTAGTTTAACGACGTTCTAAGTAGTGCAAGTAACGCGATGGACCCTCTAGAAGACAACAAACCTTAACTCGATTATGTGACCGTCTTGAACTGCCCTTTGAACCTTCGGGTTTGGGGCAGTACGGCGTGCCACATGTGAGGCGTTGGCTTGACCCTTCTACGGCTGGACCGTTGGTACTGAGGCACGAACTGAATGTTGTTAGACTTATTTCATGTGTTGAGCTGTATCGGGAAAACTTGGGTGTTCGATTGTTCGATCGGAAAGTTTAACATTTTCTATTTATCTGGAATGTGATACAATAATTGGAATTCACAATAAGTTATGTGATAACTGAATGAATGTTATAAACATAGCAGTTTAGTCTCACTTGATCGGTTGCCACGGAATTTTGATGCGATCAAAAGTCCTTCGCAATCACGTAGCGTACGCGGATACTCGCCGGGTAAACTTAATAGACAGCCTCACTCCATAGCCCCGACCAAGTGACTGTAGGAGAACCCCGTCGCCGAAAGTATCCGTTCGGGTGCTCGCGGTGGCGGTGTTCCGCCTTGGTGCACTTCGTCGACGGCGTTGGGGGTGCGGCCGTCTACTAAAGTTTGCGACGAGCATGCGATCAGGATGTCGGGAATCTTGTTGAATTGCCCGACTTGATATTGAAAAGTGTTTTCGATTTTGAGACTAAAATGCGGGGTTTATAATTGTTAGGCATGCGATGTCTAAGTAATTCATTTGGTCAGGCATGCGATGTCTGAGGAGGTTGCGGATTCCAACTGTTGTAGTTTTACACTTTCTTTTCTGTGACCGTAAGTGTAATATGTGATATCGCCGGTTTCGTTGCTATATGTCAACGACAATTGGGATGGACATATTTACTTACGTTGATGACATGTGATGTTATGTGTTGCTGGATATGTTATATTGGATCGTCGTGTTTGAATAGCCGGGGGTTTTTATGTGAGATGAGTGTTTTTCATTTTCATTCATGTAAAAAGTTGTATGTAATATTCTTTTATTAGGGCGCTTCCAGGTTGCGGAAGTTGTCACCTCTTGTATATTATTTACTTTTCCGCACTAGGATAGACCCAAGGAGGAGGGCACAAGTAACCGGGTTCTGGAGTCCAGTGGGAGACCAACTCGAGGAGTCGAGTCCGGGTCTCCTAACTCCAGAATTGGTAGGGTTGCTTGCCGCTCTCGTAGGGGTCTAGGGGTGTGGGTTTGGCTATTCATCACGACCGTGGAATCCGTGTTTTATACTGGCTCGTATTGAAAACACGGACGTCCTAGTATATCCAATATTTCATATGATTCTTCTGCTGCGATATCTGTGATGTGATCATGTGATGTTCTGTGATAGATACAGTATATAGTATATATGATATATTATATAGGCGTTACTTATGTTTTACACCCGTGCTAGCCCTGCCCCGCTCTGCCGTTAGTTACCTAACCTAACGGTGCACGAGGGGACATCGAGGCGAATGCGGATGGCATAAGTGTACGTCGTATTTATCTGTGATGTTTAGGTACTTAAATGATGGGACTTCATTAATGTGATTAATGAAATAAAAGAAACCTAAGATGTTGTAGAATCGAATTTCAAAATAAAACAGGTAGCTACAGTTCTTGCTTTGCATAGCGGTATATGTGATATATCCTGCACCTTATTCGATAAGGAAAGGACCGAGATCCCTTCACCGGGAGTGACTCCTTTAGCAATAACTGGCAGATGCTACACACTCGGTTTGTCTTTTGATTTCTTTTAAAAGTTTTTGCTTTGCACAGTGATATATATGATATATCCCGCACCTCATTCGACGAGGAAAGGACCGACGATCCCTTCACCTGGAGTGACTCCTTTAGCAAAACTAGAAAAGCCTCAAAAGCACTCCATTTCAAAATCATTTGATTCTACAACGATATCAAGTTCATTACGCAATAGGTTTTCAGAAAAACCTGTCGTAGCCCTCCGTCATTTCAGATAAGTACTAGTTAGTATTCGTGCTGCGATTGTTTGGCATGCGTCAAGGCTTAGTGTACGGTAGCTAACTAGTGCTTATCTGCTAGCATATGATGCGATTGGATTAGGGTATTCGTACGGCGTTGTTTGGCATGCGTCAAGGGTCGTACGGGTGGGTTTAATTCAATCAAGAAATGTACGGGTTGAACTTGACTAGCAGACTATGGGTTGTTTGGCATGCGTCAAGGTCATAGCGAGCTAGGGGCAAAATATTATCGGGAATTTCAAGTGTTGAAATTTGCAATGAGATTGCATACCTTCTATGAGATAGTTGGATCCCGATACCCGCTGCGAGTAAGAGTTACTCCTGGGAGAGTTTTATACATTACAATTAGCCGATCAAGTAGGTGTCTAGAAAGTTGTTAACGAGGTTACGCCTCTGGGAAAACGAGGTTCACACTAATTAGGTTCGTGCGAAAGCACGGGGGACCTCCCTCAAAGTACCGACACTGGCCTGGCTGAAAGATTGGCGAACTTGTAGTGTGTAATTAATCCCGGCTAGTCTTTCCTTTTAGGGTTTGAAGGAAGATTTGATAAAAAGCAGTGGGAGCCATCCTGATTAGATAAAATAATAACCAATCTATTCTTGCAAGAGCGCACGCTGAGTGTTTTCTTCTCTCTCTCCAGGTAGCGACCATATCACGCCTTAATCAAGATAATAATACGGAATATTGACCGAACCCGCTTGTTATACTGAGCTGGGGAACGTTGGTCCCGCTCCAACTTATAATTGTTATAAGACAGAGCAGGAAATAGGGGATTACCAGAATTCCCGTGCCGCCCAAACGAAGAGAGTGCATGCTGATGCATCATCTTCGGGTGTGTTCATTACAGAGAACTATTTCTCAGTATCCTTTACGTCCTGGGTATGTGATACCAGATCAGGATCCCAGATATGTAATCTGTTACATAGGGCTACCGAAAGGTAGAGAACTGAGAACGGGTGATAAGTTTCATGAGGCAGAAAATGGGGCAAGTGTTGCAGCCAAGTCTGTTGGTCACTGTCACCCTGTATTACCAATACATTGATTCTGAACGAATGTTATTAGATACCGAACCTGTTATGCAAAATCATATCTGTCTCTTTATTAGTAAAGAAACGATAAAATTTTGTATTGTTGGATAATGTTTTGAACATTTCCTATATCAAAAGTTGATCGGTTCAGGCACGATATCTAAAAGCATTAATGTTCTAAATCAAACTACAGTTCTTTAGTATACGGAACACACACAAGAGGAAGAGTTCAGAAATGAACGAATCCTTCTTGAGGCATTGTAGACTAGGTCATATCAATGTGACCCGACTAGATGAAGTTACATTTAGATGCCTATTTAAATCAGTTTGAATTTACATCTTGTGAAACTCGCCAGTCATGTCACAAAGATAAGATGACCACAGCTCCGTTTACTGGAAACAGAGAAAGAGTTAGTGAACTCTTGGGATGATACATGTTGATGTATGTAGGTCCCCAGTCTACACATGCCAAGACCGGTTCTTTGTACTTCATTACATTCTCTGATAATCTCTCGAGATTCAGACATATGTTCCTGTTGAAACACAAGTCTGAACCTTTTGAGATATTCACAGAATATAAGTTAGAAGTAGAGAACCAATACGGGTATAAGTATTATGTCCTATGATGAGATCAAGGAGGAGAATACTTGTGCACGGAAATCCTGGATTATTCTAAAGGAGAATGAGATTCTTTCTCAGCATTACTCCTCCGAATACACCATAGCACGATGGTATATCGGGGCGGAGCATTCACACCCTATATGATAAGGTGTGCTCTATGATGAGTACTACTGAGTTACCTTTTTCCTTTTGGGAGTTATGCACTTGAGAAGCTGCATACCTATTGAATTAGGTTCGAATCAAATCAGTTGCCTACCACTTCATATGTGATATGGTATGGGAAGAGCCCATGTCTTAAGCCAGTTAAGATTTGGGGTTGTCCGGCCTATGTCTAAAAGCAAAATCTGGACAAGCTCGAGGCAAAGTCTGTTATGTAGAACTGGAAAGGTTCCAGCTATACAAACTACAAGAGATGATTTGATAGAGCCAAAGGATTCAGTAGATTCCAATGAACCTCAGCCTCTCCGCCGATCTAGTAGGGTTCCTCACCCACCTGAGAGATACTTCGGTTTCTCTATGACAGTGGGAGGAAGGACTGCATCTTGAGATGATGACCCAACTAGTTTCGAGCTGGCCATCAGGAGTAAGACTCTGTAAGAATGGCTGGATGCTTAGTGATCTGAGATGGAATCCATATACACCAACAAAGTATGGACTTTGGTTGCTATATTTGAAGGGTTAAATCCCCATCAGGAGCAAGTATATCTTGAGAAGATTACTTGGTGTAGATGGAAAAGTTGAGACTTTCAAAGATAGACTTGTTAAAGCTTTTCGTCATTGACCAGGTGTGGATTATGATGAAACCTTTTCAAGTACCTATGCTTAAGTCCATCTAGATCCTACTTGCCACGGCTACATACCATGACTACGATATCTGGCGTTTGGGTGCCATGACTGCTTTTCTAAATATTGATTTAAAAGAAAACGTCTATAAATACACAGCCAGAGGGCTTCGTAGACAGTGGGAGCAGCGGAAACGTGTACAAGATGCTTTATATGATAAAGCAGGTATCGCGGAGTTGGAACATCTATTTTGATGTAGTAGTTAAACAGTTTGACATCATCAAAATGGTAGATGAACCTTGTATATACAAAAAGGTAGTAGGGAGTATGGTGATGATCCTCGTAGAGTACGTGGATGACATACTCTTGATAGGGAAGAAGTTTCCTATGCTACGCTCGGTCAATCTCCGCTTATCACCAGAATTCTCCATAAAGGATCAAAGTGATACCTCCTAAATCCTGGGTTTTTGATCTATGAGATAGATCTAATTGGATGTTAGGAAACTCACTAGCTGTAGTGAGATGGTATCAATCGACCCTGGGGAGAATCACTGGAATGGTTCCAGGGTGATAATGACGACTGAGTGTCAGTCACAGGCATTGTCTTTACCCTCAGTAAAGGGCCGGTATGTTGGAAGAGTTCCAAGCTAGATACCGTGGCATACTAGACGATAAAGGCTGAATACATCGGTACTTAAGATGCTACCATAGAGGCAGTCTGGGTGAATAATAGTTCATGAGATGAACTTAGTTCCTCCCATTGTGTGACAATGGAGTTGTGGCTTATGCCAAGGAACGCAGGTCCCATCAGTGATCCAGACATATTCTAAGGCAGTATCACCTGATCATGGAGATAGTTGATCTCCAGGGAGATCGAGGTTTGGAGAGCAGACTCAGAGGACAACATAGCGGATCCACTCACAAAGGCCTGTTCCCAGAGAGAGACTTTTATGGGATGGTTGAGTATGAGATACTGCAACCACTGCTATCAGATGGCCCTAGTGCAAGTGGGAGATTGCTAGTTATATGTATGCCCTAGAGGCCATTACTATACATAAGATGTATATTGTAGTGGATGCTTGGACATATATAGGGAGGACTTTCTTGCTCGACATGATAGTATGCTATCTGGTTGCTCTTTACCTTAACGTGTACACTGTTTGTCTCTCTGTTACATGTTGGTAAAGCCCTTAGGATGTGTACTTGACTATCTGGACTATGATGCGGATCATACTAGTGGGGACATGGTAGTCCATAAGTACATCCTTCAAAGTCCCTAGTCGAGGGTGTATCGAGACGGGGCATCGATATACCAGAGTAGACTAGCGTGTACCTTCTCGACCCATACAGATGGGCGATGGATGATCCCATATCCATCGGTGTTTGACATCAGAGATGGTATACGGGTGCTCAGTAGAGACTGGGAACACTGGACGGACTCGCCGAGAACTCCCAGATGGTATTATATCTTACGTCAGATGGCAGTTCTCTGGTGACACTGGTACAGAGTAGTCTGTTGACCCCAGATCGTCATAGAGTCTTGTGTGGTTCCCACTGTGCTTTGATTTCCATCTTACCACGTCCAAGAGGGCGTGCAAAACGGTGGTTTTTGGGTACAGTCCCGAATCACATGGTGGTAATGAGCGATAGGAGGGGATTCGTCTCTCCCGGTATAGGGAGTTGATGTTGTGCTGTGTTAGATTGGCTATAACAGGAAATCCCTGGCCAGGGTTGCTGAGATTTACTGGTAAGTGTTGCCAGTAGTTTCTCGAATTGTTATAGACCTTATATCGACACGACTTATCGAGCTATTGGGGTCTGACGTTTACCACCCCTAGGCGAGATATGCGACATATCAGACGATCAGACCGGACTGTACGGTAGTGTTACTGGTTGGATTCACTGGAGTGTGAGCGGGCTTGCTCGTCGATCTTCAGATCGCTCAATACCCGGGTGGCCGTTACGTTTAGCAGACCGCTTACGGCTTGTGGGTGTTTGATATGATCATCACCTGCTGCCGGCGTATTGACGAGTCTTTAGAGTCCTACACAGAGGTTTCCTGGCTCAAGCGAAACGAAATAGGAGCGCATATGGGATATGTGCGGGACCGAGAATAATGCGTGTATGTGATACCGTATTTCATTCTCGCGATGAATGTGTCGAATGGTTGTATGTGATATAACCTAGTTATCGAATCAAGGATTGATTCGATAAGCCGATACATTGGATACTAGCCGGTTATATGCGACATGACCGGATCATTGAATCAAGTGTTGATTTAATGATTTAATGTATAATTATATATTTGATATATTACTTTGCATTAACTAGTATTGGTTCACTTTAAATGGATTTTCTCACTCGGGTGTGCGCATTGCATATGCAATATGATTTTGTGCACTTGATTGTATCATGTTTGATGATACATGCTTTTTGGTTAAGTGTAAAGTATTAAACTATGGTTAAGTGGATGATTAGGGTTTTTACTTATTCATTTATTTATTTCATTTATTCATTTTGAAATAAATAAGAATAAAGATAAAGAATGGTGGCTTTATTTGTAGTTTAGTTAAAGCTTCATGAAGCTTTGACCAAAGTCCACCATTCTTATCTCATTCTTAACCCTAACCATTCAACTAACTTTGGTAAATTCTCTACACATTACCATGGTTAGATTATGATAAACATTCCATTTATTTTCCATTTTTGGAATAACTTATCATAACTTTATCTTCTTCTTCTTCTTCATCTTCACTTGAAGAAGCTTGCTTCATCAATGGTGATTGATGAAAACAAGTGAGAAATCCAATTCTAAAGTCTACCCACTTCCTATTTCTTCATCCTCTACCTCTTGCCAAGTAGTAGAGTGTGTTTTCTTCACAAGTTTCTTGACTTGGTGAAGTTGGAGCTTGATCTAGAGATGCCTCGACGTAGATCATCTTCGGCACGAAGCCGACGACCTTGCCCGCTCTTTCTCCGATGAAGCCGACGCAAGAGCCCGGATTTTGATTTGGACAGCGAGGATACTTCGTTGCAGAGCTATGGAGGTGGAGAACCGGATCTACAAAGGTTGTATTTCCGTATTCCCTTAGTTAAGTGTTAACTAGTTTGCTTTTTCGCCTAGACATCTAGCTAACGATCCGTAGTCTAGGGTTTCTCGGCACCGTATTTTTGAAATTGGCATGGTTGATGCCTTTTGAGACCTCATTAGGGTGCCTAGGAACCCTACAAAGCATAGCCACTGGAGAAAATGTTTCGTCATAATCCACACCTGGTCGTTGACGAAAACCCTTTGCAACAAGTCTAGCTTTGAAAGTCTCCACTTTTCCATCTACACCAAGTTTCTTCTTAAAGATTCACTTGCTCCCAATGGGTTTTACCCCTTCAGGAGCAACTTCCAAAGTCCATACTTTGTTGGTGTACATGGATTCCATCTCAGATCGCATTGCATCGAGCCATTTCACAGAGTCACCACTCGTGATGGCCTGCTCGAAGCTAGTCTGGTCATCATCTTCCATGATGCAATCCTTGCTTCCACCGTCAATGAGAAAACCGTAGTATCTCTCAGGTAGATGAAGAACCCTACTAGATCGGTGGAGAGACTGGGGTTCGTCGGGAACTACGGAATCCTCTGATTCCACTAAATCTTCAGTTGCATTTTGTGTTTCTGAAACTTCTTCCAGTTCTACCGCATTGCCACTAATTTCTTTAGAAAGAAATTCCTTTTCTAAAAAAGTGGCATGTTGACCAACAAACACTTTTTGTTGTTCGGTGTGGTAGAATTGATATCCATACGAATTTCTTGGATATCTCATAAACTTGCAATGAACTGATCTTGTCTCGAGCTTGTCGGGATTTTGCTTTTTAACATAGGACGGACAACTCCATATCTTAACTCTTTTAAGAAATGGTCTCTTCCCATTTCTTATCTCATATGGAGTGGTAGGCACTGATTTAGTTGGAACTCTATTCAATAGGTATATGGTTGTCTCAAGCGCATACCCCTAAAAGGAAATAGGCAACTTAGCAATGCTCATCATAGAGCGCACCATATCTAATAGGGTGCGATTCCTCCGCTCCGATACACCGTTGTGCTGTGGTGTATAGGGAAGAGTGAGCTGAGAGAGAATCCCATTCTCTTTTATATAATCCAAAAAATCATTGCTCAAGTATTCTCCTCCTCGATCAGATCGAAGGATCTTAATACTTTTGCCCGTTTGGTTCTCTACTTCGTGCTTATATTCCCTGAATTTCTCAAAAGCTTCAGACTTGTGTTTCAACAGGAACACATGTCCGTATCTTAAGACATCGTCAGTGAATGTAACGAAGTAGGAAGAACCGTTCCTGGCATGTGTAGACATGCGACCGCATATATCACTATTTGTCAGCCCCAAGAGTTCCGTAACTCTTTCTCCGTGTCCTCTAAACAGAGTTTTGGTCATTTTGACTTTGAGACATGACTGGCAAGTATCATAAGATGAAAATTCGAAAGGATTCAAATATCCATCCTTATGTAACTTAGCTAGCCATGTCGCATTGATATGACCTAGTCTACAATGCCACAAGAAGGATTCGTTCATTTCTGAACTCTTCCTCTTATGTGTGTTTTGTACATTAAGTACTGTAGTTTGATTTAGAACGTATATGCCATTATTTAACGAGCCCGATCCAATCAACTTTTGATTCAGGAAGATGTTCATAACATTATCCTGTACTACAAAATTATATCCCTCTTTACTCAATAAAGAAACTGCTATAAGATTGTATAACAGGGTCGGAATGTAATAGCATTCGTTCAGAACCAATGTATTACCGTTTGGCAATACAAGGTTATATTCGCCATCTGCTTTGGATGCAACATTTGCACCATTCCCCACTCTTATGGAATGATCACCCTCTTCCAGTTCCCTAGATTTCCGTAGCCCATGTAATATATTACATATATGGGATCCTCATCCGGTATCTAATACCCAGGACGTAGAGTGAACTGAGAAACAGTTCTCGATAACTAACACACCCGAAGAAGATGCATCAACATGCTTGTTCTTCGTTTGGGCGGCGTGAGAATCCAGATATTTTCCTCTTCCCTGCTCTGTCTTATAACAATTATAAGAAAGAATGGGACCAACGTTCCCCTGCTCAGTATAATAAGCGGGTTCAGTCAATACATCTATATTATTATCTTGATTAAGGCCTGATATGGTCGCTATATGGAGAGAGAGAGAGAGAAGAAAACACTTTAGCGTATGCTCTTGCAAGATTAGATTGGTTATTATCTTATCTAATCAGGAAGTCTCCCACTGCTTTTTATCAAATCTTCCTTAAAACCCTAAAAGATAAGATTAACCGGGATTAATTACACTTTACAAGTTCGCCAATCTTTCAGCCAGGCTAGTATTGGTACATTGAGGGAGGTTCCCCGTGCTTTCGCACGGACCTAATTAAAATAAACCTCGTTTTCCCAGAGACATAACCCCGTTAACATCTTTCTACTCACCTACTTGATCGGCTAATTATCCTGTGCAAAACTCTCCCAGGAGTAACTCTTACTCGCAGTGGGTATCGGGATCCAACTATCTCATTGAAGGTATGCAATCTCATTCCAAATTTCAACATTTGAAATTCTCGATAATGCTTTTACCCCTAGCAGCTTATGACATTGGCTAAGGTCAACAAATCATAAGTGCTAGCCAAGTTCAACCCGTCAATTCCCGATTGAATTAAACCCACCCGTATGACCTTTGGCTAAGGTCAAGAAAGTCGTAAGACTACCCTAACTCAATCACATCTCATGTTTTAGCAGATAAACACTAATTAGCTACCGTACAATATGCCTTGGCTAAGGTCAACAAACGCAGCACGATTACTAAGTAGTACCTATCTGAAATGACGGAGGGCTACGCAGGTTTTTCAGAAAACCATGGGCGTAATGAACTTGAAATCGTTGTAGAAGCAAGTGATTTTGAAAAGGAGTCTTTTTGAGGCTTTTTCTAGTTTCGCTAAAGAGGTCACTCCTGGTGAAGGTATCTCGGCTCTTTCCTTATCGAATAAGGTGCAGGATATTTCATAAATACCGCGGTGCAAAGAAAGAACTATAAAAGCAATCAAAAACTAAACCGTGAGTTTGTAGCATCTGCCAGTTTTTCTAAAGAGGTCACTCCCGGTGAAGGGATCTCGGCTTTTTCCTCATCGAATAAGGTGAAGGGTATATCACATATACCACTATGCAAAGCAAAAACTGTAGCTACCCTTTTTGAAAATTTGATTCTATAACATCTTTTAGGTTTCATTTCTTTTATTAATCTCATTAATAAATCCCAACATTTAAGCTTCCTAAGCATTACAGAAGAAACGAAAGCAGTAATATTTATATATCAACATATATATATATATAGTATAAGCGTTCGTCTCTGGCAGTAATATGATCTCATTACAGATCATAGCAGCAGAAGTCAACATATGGAATATTGGATATACTAAGGCGTTCGTGTTTTATTTTGAGCCAGTATAAAACACGGATTCCACAGTCGCGATGAATAGCCAAACCTACATCCCTAGACCCCTACGAGAGCGGCAAGTAACTCTGCCAATTCTACGGTTAGGAGACCCGGTCTCGACTCCTCGAGATGGCCTCCAACTGGACCCTAGAACCCGGTTACTTGTGCTCCCCGTCTTGGGTCTATCCTAATGCGGAAAAGTAAATAATATAAAATGGTGACAACAACCTCAACCTGGAAGTGCCCCAATAAAAGAATATTACATACATAGAATTTTACAAGAATGAAAATAAAAACCCCATCTCACATAAAACCCCCGGCTATTCAGAACACGATGATCTAATATAAGATATCACAGCAACACATAATATCTCATATCATCAACATAAGTAAGTATGCGTATCCCGATTGTCGTTGATGTATAGCAACGAAGCCAGCAATACTCCACATACTACACTTACGGTCGCAGAAAAGAAAAGTGAAAAACTACAATATTTGGAATCCACAATCTCTTTAGACATCGTAAACCCGAAATATCACATATTACGGATTTCATGCATAACTAAATGAATTCCATATAATGTATCAAATTCCAGATAAATAGACAATGTTAAACTTTCCGATCGAATAAATAAATAACCAAGATTCCCAAATAGCTCAACACTTGAGCAAAATTCAAAAAGTTCCAGAACATGTCACAGCCCCTATGAACCAGCCATAGAAGGGTCAAACCAACGCCTCACATGTGGCAACGCTAAAGTACCACAAACCATAGGGTTTAGTGGCGGTTTTGACGGTCACATAATCGAGTTAAGGTTTCGTTCTTCCAGAGGGTGCACAGATTCGATTGCATGATTTTCTGAAAGTTTTAAACTCAGGAAAAATCCAACACTTGAAAGTTTTCCATCATGGAAAAAAGTAAGTTATCGATACCCATTTGAACCTTTTAACACGTTCTAAATTACCCGAAAAGCTAAACGATGTTAAACTTTCCGATCGAATCAACGAATTCCAAAGATCTCCAGAAAACTCAACACTTGAGTGATATTAAAAATTCCCAGCAACATGATGTAATACCTACGGATAAACTCTAGAAATATATATCCATAATTCCCAAGTACGGCCGCGGAACTGCCGCCAAATGCATGGTATAGCCGCGGCGACTTAGAGGAATTAGGAAATCGTATTTCACAGTTATCCATAAAATTACCTGCTTGATTTTTTGAGAATTTTTAATATGGAAAAAACCAAGTTTTAAAAAAATTTCCAGAGAGGGGGTCCAATGTGATGTTTCGGTGTTCGATCGGACTTTTAACTTCTTCTACACGTCGCCTAATGCTCTAGTTTGGCACTGATACCACAGTGGGGTTAGCTTAGCACTTCGGTAAGGTTTTGGCAAGCATAAAACATGCTATATTAAAATTATGGGGTGCTAAACAAACCAACCAAGTAATCGAACTTGAGAATTAGGGTTAACATTTCATGTAAACAACTTTACATCTAAGAGATAGGGATTACAACCTTTGTAGTCCGTTCCTTCGCTTCATAAGCTCCGTGTTGAGGTCCCTGCGCTGCGATCATTAAGAACTTTGACTCTAGAGAGGCTCCATGAGGTGAATGAGGCACCTTGCTTGTAGTCTTCATGGTCTAAGATGATCTACCTTGAAGAATCTCAAACCCAAGCTTGCACTTCTCTAATCAAGTATTAGTAAAGTGAACACCGTAATCTAAGTGGCTAGAATAGATGAGGATGATGAAGTAGGAATTATACTCTCTTTTTTTTTCAATTTCTCACTCTAAATCATCACAACTCAAAAAACTAGAAAGCTTTTGCAAGAGCAAGAAGAAGAAGAAGATGAAGCTAAATCCTTTTGTGATGAATAATGAATTATTGTTGTGGTTACAAATACAACCATGGGTTAAGTATGATAGCCTTAACCCTTGTAGAGAATAAAGCATAGGTTAAGAGTTTGGGTTGGGTTAACTAATGACTTCACAAAATAATAAAGAAAAGAGACAAAGTCAAAGCTTCGTGAAGCTTCATGAAAGCACATGAAAAATCTAACCCAAATGCTAACCCTAATCTTGGTTTAAACTCAACAACCATGTTGCATTTGTAACCCTAACATGTTACAATATTATATATCACATATACAATATATTTTGTAAGAAAAGAAAATAATACAATTAACATATATCGCATATACATCAATGTATTATCCGGTGAGAAAATGAATCAATAAAGCGAGCTAATATTAGTTAACGTAATGTAATATATCACATATATAATCATACATTAAATTATCGAATCAACACTTGATCCGACAATCCGGCTATATAGCATATAACCGACTAATATAACATGTACCATTTCATCGAATCAACACTTGATCCGATGACCCGGCCATATCACATATACCCCGCCGATATCACATATCTCGAAAATAGAATACAGTATCTTATATCGTATTATTCTCGGTCCTGCACATATCACATATGTGCTCCTATTCCGGTTTGCCAGAGCCAGGAAACCTCAGTGTAGGACTCTAAAGAATCGTCAATACTCCAGCAGTAGGCGATGATCATATCAAACACCCACAAGCTGCAAGCGGTCAGCTAAACGTAACAGCCACCCAGGTATTGAGTGATTAGAAGATCAACATGCAAGCCTGTACATTCTCCGGTGAATCCAATCAGTAACACTCCCGTACAGCCCGGTCTCTTCGTCTGATATTTCACATATCCGGTCTCGGGGTGGTAAGCGTCAGACCCAGTAACCGATAAGTCGTGTCAATGTGAGCCTCATAACGGGTCAAGAAACTACTGATAACTTTTACCAGTAGGACTCCATATCAGCCCTGGCCTGGGATTTCCAGTTATAGCCAATCGAACACAGCACGACATCAACTCCCAATACTTGGAGAGACGAAACCCCTCCTATCGCTCATTGCCTCCATGTGATTCGGAACTGTACCCAAAAGCCACCGTTTTGCATGCCCTCTTGGATGTGGTATGGTGGAAATCAAAGCACAGTGGGAATCACACAAGACTCTATGACGATCTCGGGTCTACAGACTAACCTGTACCAGTGTCACCGGAGAACTGCTATCTGACGATATATATAATACTATCTAGGAGTTCTCGGCGAGTCCGTTCAGTGTACCCAGTCTCCACTGAGCACCCATACACCATCTTTGATGTAAAATACCGATGGATATGGGATCATCCATCACACATCATATGGGTCAAGATGCATATACGCTAGTCTACTCTGGAGTATCGATGCCCTGTGTCGATACACCCTCGACTAGGAACAGTTATAGGATGTACTCGTTGACTATCCTGGCCCTACTAGTATGATCTCATCATAGTCTCAGTAGTCGAGTACATATGCTAAGGGTTTTATCAAAATGTGAGAGCAAGAAAGTAAACTAATACAAGTCAACATGTTAAGACAAAGTGAAACCAAATAGCATACTATCATGTCGAGCAAGAAAGCCCTCTCTATATATATCCAAGCAACCGCTGTAATATACATCATATGTACAACAATTGTTGGTGATAGTGCCCTCAGAGTCAATTATTAGGTCACAGGTACGTGATTGTAATGATTGATGGAGGACCTATCCCGGTAGGACAGTCTTACTCGAGATGAAAGTATGCTATCTGGTTTACCTTTATCATCGTGTACTGTTTTAAGTAACCTGACACGTCGCTATTACACATTGATAGAGCCCCTAGGATTCTTGCTTGACCACCAGCAGTATGAGGGCGATCATATAAGTGGGAGCTGGTAGTCTATAAGCATATCCTTAAAAGGTCCCTAGTCATGAGAGTTTCGAGACAGGGCATCGATTCTCCTTAGTAGACTAGTGTATACAGTCGAGACCCCGACGAGGGGCGGTGGCCGGTCTCACAAGCCACTGGTGTCAGTTGGATCACCTAAGATGTATACAGGTGCTCATTGGGTTATGAGTACACCGGACAGGACTCGCCGGGAACATGCTAGTTGGTCATATACCAGACGTCAGATGGCAGTTCCCTGGTGACATGTGTGCAGGTTAGTTCATCGACCTGGGGATCGTCATTTGTCTCGTGTGAGTTCCCACTGTACTTTGATTACTACCCTACCACGGCTCAAAGGAGTCGTGCAAACAGGTTTTAGTTGGGTACAGTCCCGAGCCACATGGAGGCAGTGAGCGTATCTTCAGGGGTTCGTCTCTCCCGATATTGGGGGTGAGGTCGTGCTGTGTCTAGGAGAGCCATTACACGAAGCCCTCGGCCGAGGCAAGGAGATTTACTGGTAGGTATTCCAGTAGTATCTCAGGGTGTTCTGGGCTACACTCCGACACGACTTGTACCGCTTTTGGGGGTCTGACATTTACCAACCCCCTAGGTCCGCCATGCGTTGCTCATAGACGAACGGACCGGACTGTACGGATATTGTCACTGACAAGCTCAGTAGGGTTGTCAGGCTGAGTTCGCTCACAGACGTCCCTTTTAGTCAATACCTGGTAGCCCGTTATGTATTGGCTTATACCTCTAACGTGCTAGTGGTTAAATCCACAACCAAGGTGTTGATGAGTCTTTAGAGTCCCCCACATTCAGTTACTCAGCTTTCGGGCGAAAGGTTGTAGAGGCCGTATGGAGATATGGCAAGATCCGATCAGATACGTGCGGTATTGCACGGATCAGGATCGGACAGTCTGTGCTATAGGCCGTATGGATATATGGCAGGGTTCGATCAGATACGTGCGGTATTGCACGGATCAGGATCGAACGGATATTACTAGCCGGCTTTGGTTTAAGCCGGATCCTAGTATAGTACAGTGTAGATTTTATCTCCTTGCATTTGTATTTTGGTCGGAATACAAATGCGGGTGTGTATGCACAGTATCGGGGGTTTTCCTGTAATTTATTACGGGACCAGTTTTCTGGAGTTGCCAGTTTGCTTTCCGTTTCGGCCGATTTCCATTGTTCCGTTCATTGGCCGAAGATTGGTGGAGGAGGGTTTATTTGCATTGTTGCAAATAGGCTTTTGTGGAGGGGGTCTTTGCTTATTGTAGCATCATGATGGTTTTCATGATGTGCACCATCATTGACTTTTTCTTTCTCATCATGGTTGGACATTGTGAGGTGATGATGGTGGTGTTGAGTGTGGTTTTGATATTGTGATGATGTTCTTTAATGATGGCTTTTGCATCATAGCCATTCCTCTTTCTCTCTCTTGTATGATAGAGTTTTTCCCACTCATTTTTTCTTTTGGCTTCAATCTCATTCTTTTCTCTCTCCAATCACACATGCTAAAGGGGGGGCCGGCCATTCCATGGAGGAGGATTTGATATTCATGAGTTGAGAAAAAAAAATGTTACACTCATATTCTTTGTATGCTCCATTTCTCCCACCTCTCTCCAAGTTCCTTTTCCTCCACCACAAAGGCATCTCCACAACCCCAAATGAGACATGTAATCCACATTATATTCTACAGCAAATCTTGGGCACGTCGAGTAGCCGGCTTCGTGCCCGAGTTGCCTCGGCATTGAGGTGGGAGCCCGTAAAAGAAGTAGGCGATGTGGTGCACTTCCGGCGACGAGGAGGAGACGGGACATTCCGCGGGAGATCGGGACGATGACGAGAAGACCGGAGGACTTGGATCGTCGGTATATCTCTATTCCCTTTCTTGTAGATAGCTAGGACTAATTAATGGTTCGATCCGGGTATTAGTGCGCGGCGGTTTGCCAGTTCAAGTAAAATTTAAGTTATTCACCGCTTCCGCATTTGGCCGTCGGATTGACGGCCGCGGCGCCGCCGTGCACTTACAGTGGTATCAGAGCCTCGCCATTAACTTAGTCTAGCTTGGTTTAATATGTTTTGCATTTCCGATCGATTAAAATGTTCCAAAACCCGTATTGCTTAACATCAGTTTTCTGTCAAAATTTTTCAGTCTCCAAAAATTTTTCAGGTTGCTGAAAACCAATGTACTGGAAAATATAAGGCTACTGTAGAAAATCGACAGAGTAACTCTATAGTTGGAGCGCGGAACCGCGGCCAAACCCCCCTTTGGGCCGCGGTTCCGCCGCACTATGATAAGATCACTCTGTCAATTTTCTCCAGTGGGCTTCTGGGGTGATTTTAGGGTGTTTGGAATAATAATATTGGGCCCAGATTTTCTTGATGTGCTACAGTAGTACTTGGGGCCCACTTGTTATATTTTGATCGATCGGATATTTTTAAACACATTATTTCACAGTATTTACATTATATCTGCGACCGTGAATGTCACTCGATCGGTAAATCCGGTCTAACTGCTATAGCTCGGTTAGACGGATTTGCGAACGTGACTTTCACGTTGATGTTCTGTTTTTGCTGTGATGTTGCGGATCGGTCGTGGGGGTAGCCTGGATGCAATGCTAGTACAGTTTTTATTGTATTATGTACATTTGATATTGCGGGGCGAGCGTCCGACATGTGGACTGCCGTCACTGCCCGTTTGTATTATTATTTTGGGGCACGGCCAGGTTGCGGTCGATGTACCCGTTGTATGTATATTTTACTTTCTGTACTAGGATTGCCCCGCGGAGGGGTGCACGGATAGCCGGGTTCTAGAGGGCAACAAGCCCGCATCTCATGGCATTGAGACGGAGGGGGCTTCACTCTGGGATTGGCAGGCTATTCGCCGCACTCGTAGGGGGTACAGGTTGACCCAGGAGGGGTGCCCAAGTTACCGGATTCCGTGAAGTGCTGGGTGGTCCATTCACGGCGCTGAAGGGGGCTGTCTCGCTTCAGGTTTTGGCGGGTGACTTGCCGCGCCCGTAGGGGTCTAGGATTTCATTGCACAGGCTATCCACACGACCAGGGGAACGTCGGGTTTCAGCGGCTCTGTGAAACCCGGGGATCCAAGATATCTGTATTGTTTCTGTGATGCTGTTCATTCTCTGTGATGTTGCATTTTATTCACGCCTTGAGCGAATATAATATATTGGTATATATATTAGTAGATGTTGTATATGTTTTGCATCCGCGCTAGTCCAGTCCCCGCTCTGTCGTTAGTTAGCTAACCTAACGGGTAATGATGGGACCCAGTGGCGAATGCGGATAGCATATACGTACATCAATATATTTTCGTTCTTTTTGGTGTGATCAATTGATGGGACTGCGTTGATTCGGATCAATGCAAGTTAAAAACAAACCTAATCTGATGTTGTTGGAACACTTTTCAAAAAGCTGTTATTGCAAAGACGTTCACTTTTGTTTTGCATCGTGATATTCAGTTGGAATATCCTGCTCCTCAGTCGACGAGGCAAGGGCCGAGATCCCTTCACCGGGAGTGACCCCTTGGACAAAAGTTTGCGTCAGGGCAATGACTTCACTATAGCTGATTACTTTTGCTTTGCACCGTGGTATTCAGTTGGAATATCCTGCACCCCATTCTACGGGGAAAGAGCCGAGATCCCTTCACCGGGAGTGACCTCTTTAGCGGAAGTTGTCGTCACTATATTTTCAAAAAGCTATCAGTTCCTTCAACGATATCAAGTTCATTACGTTAAAGGTTTTCACCAGAAACCATTCGTAGCCCTCCGTCATTTCAGTTAAATATTCGGTAGTATTCAAGCTATGTATTTTGACCTCACGCCAAGGCATAGTGATTGGTAGCTGCCGGGTATTTATCTGTTGCATAGATAGATGCGTTGGTTTGGGACAGTCGTACTACTATTTTGGCCTACGTCAATGGTATGTACGGGTGGGTTCAAATTAACCTGGATAATGACGGGCAGAACTTGACATGTGACTTATGATATTTTGACCTCACGCCAAGGTCATAAGAGCATGGGGCAGAAATCTCATCGGGAGTTTCAAAAGAACTGAAACTTGCCAGATATGCGCATACCTTCTGGAGTGTGATGACGTGAGCGGATTCCGTCACGTTATCATGCGGTGATAGTTGGATCCCGATTCCCACTGATGAGTTGGTATACTCCTCGGGTGATCTCGACTAATTCTTCTTTTAGGTTTGGAGGAGAATTTGAGGTACAGTGGGAGGTTTCCAGATTAGATAAATTGGTAACCATTCTGATCTTGGTTAGAGTGCACGCTGAGTGTTTCTTTTCTCTCTCTCTTTGGCAGCGACCATTGACCCGACCCTAAGACTATGACTCAGTGACCAAATTAACCGAACCTTCTTGACACCGGCTTTTGGATTGTCAGAGTTGCGAACCTCAATGCCACTCCTACTTTTACCCTTTTCTCCAGGACACCCCGTATTACTACGAACGTCCACTTCCATTGGACAAAACCATCGTATGGTTATATACGAACTCGAAAGAATTTATTCGAGGATGGTTTCAGGTTCTGGAGAAAACGGATAGGATTATTCAGTTGTCTTTTCCTTTTACCCTCTCTCAGGTTACGAGTACTCCTTGGTTTAGGGGTAGTACACCTATTACGCAAATTGGATTGTCTTCTTCCAAACCTTAGGCTGGTGCCGACCGGTAGGGAATGAAGAAAACCAATTAGCATAACGATGGTGTGCAGAAGGTATTAAGTTATGACAAAGCAAGGGATTAGTAAGAGGGCAAAGTAAAATGCGACTGATATTCACGACTAAACCAAGTATTTCTTCGCCAATCATAAATCACCTTTGTATTTCTCCAGGACACTCCGTATCACTACGAAGATCCACAGTTTATTGGATACTCCATCGTATGGTTATATACGAACTCGAAAGGAACTTGTTCCAGTTCGGGGATGGATTCTGGTTCAGGAGAAATAGGAATAAGGTTTATTCAGGTGTCCTTTATCTTCACCTTCTCTCGCATTGCGAGTGTTCCTAGGATTAGGACAGTACACCTATTATGCTTATTGGATAGTCTTCTTCCAAACCATAGGCTGGTGCCGAACGGTAGGGAAGGAAGAAAACCATTTGGCCTGAGGGGTGTACAGAAGGTAAAGACTAAAGACATATGAAGGGATTTGGAGAGGTGGCAAAGAACTATACGGTTACAGTCGTGAATCTGGAAGAGGCATTACTAAGAATACCAGATTACCCCATCGGAACATTTCAATGTTTCAGTTTCACTGTGTAATGTTAAAGGAAAACTGATTTCCCGATTAGATACTTACTCCAGGGTATGTATTTACCAGGTACGATTCTCACATCTGTATGGCTTTACAGATGATGAGTGGGAGTAAGTTATTGGGAATTAGGTGATCATCCTCATTATATTGGGATTCGTTGTAATCGGTGATATTTGAGGAAGTCACCTGGGTTGTTTGCCGGTCGGCAAATATTTGGTTTTGAATATCCGCTGTTATGCACCAATTTCAAATTGATATATCTGTACGTCTATTTTCATAGAGTGAGATATACCTTTTTGAAGTTATGTCTGTGACATTTACCTATATCAGTGGATGGTTAGGTAAGGAGCATTAAACAGCGGTGTAATTCTTCCTAACCATAGGTACAGTTTTCAACCTACGACACACAATGAATGAGTTATCAGACTCAAGGGACTTATACAAAGTATTGTATGTTGTCCAGGGTCCATCAGGACAGAGGGGTAGGTCCTCGTACTATATTCGGTTTACTTATGACTTCTCTAGTTTTTAGACCGGTGTTTCGCGGAAACACAGGGTCCGAATTTTGAGAAGTTATAGGTATTTGAATAGAGTAGAGAACCAGGTATAGCAAGTATCGGGATTCTTCAAAGTGATCGAAGATGTAGATACTTGTGTATGGTATTAAGTTGATAGTAATGACTAAGAGAACTTGCTTCTTTTTCAGGTTACTCATAATTGGAAGCATTCCTAAGTTGAGTAACGCTGATCGGCCTCCTTCCATTTAGTTGACATGCACTGGAGACAGTTGCATGATTTGAATCTGGTTCAATTAAATCAGTGCCTCTGGTTCTATATATGATATAGAACAGTTCATATCTTAACGATGTTAAGCTACGGGGAGTTGTCCGGCTTATGCTTAAAACCAGACACTGGACAACTCAAGGCACGTTTCTGTAATGGCTGTTTGTGGGTTGACCCAGGCTATGACGCGGGTTGACTTTCTACCATCTGGATGAACAATAGCGATATTGTTCTAGACTCGCCACAGTTTTAATAAAAATGGATTTTTTTTTCAGAAAACAGTAGTGGGAGTATGGTAGAACTGGAAGTGATTCCAGAACCATAAACGATTACTGAAGATTTGATAAGGAACCTAAAGATTCAATCTGGTTTGACATTCCATTGGCCACTCCGCAGATAAGGTGGGTGACTTCAGGCACCCGAGAGGTACTTCGGTAGCCTCAAGGACGGTGACAGGGAAGTTCTTGTTTACCCATAATTACCATTGCTGTTGTTCCAGGTTGCGAGACCCGGCGGGAGGATGAGTATATCGTCGTTCTAAACTAGTTTTAGAAGTGTACGTGTATATGACTCTGCCAGAGGGTTGTCGTAGTCAGTGGGAGCAGCGGAAGCATTGGTGGACAGGTAGCTTATGTCTATTTATAGACTGAAGCACCAGTAGCGGAGATAGATCATCTATTTCTGACGTGACAGTCATAGGTTTGACTTCATCAGAATAGGGGATGGATCTGTTGAGAAGGTAGTAGGGTGTGATATCCTGGTATTTGGATGACATACACAGAGTAGGAAAGGAAACTCCTATACTACAATCGGTTATACTTTGGTCGTCACACAGTGGTTTCTCCACATAGGACTTGGACATTATATCAGACATACTGGTTACTGGATCTATGGTATTAGATCTAGATTTGGGTGGTTTCCCAATCAGGGTACTTGACAGCATTCTAAGAGTATTTAGGATGGACGACTCCTGGCACGGTAGTGTACCTGCAGGTGATGGAGTCACCCTCTCTAAAGGTGTCTTACAGACTAAAGGGGAGAGGGATGTGCATGATTGGCAGATCACTTGCTCAGGCAATTGAGTCAATCATGAGATGTCAAGTACCACACCAGACATTGTTCTTGCACTAGATGCAAAAAGCTGACATTAATCCAATCCTGGAGAAACGGTCGGAAGCAGTTTTAGAACATAAGTGGATGTTCTAGGGATATGATAACGACAGCCTCATTCGGGAAACAGTTATCATTCCAGTCTTCCAAGGTGACATGGACGACAAGGAGGTTGTCAGAGCTATAGTTTTCCTTCTGATGAGGGGCAGTATTTTGGACAGGTGGTCCAAGGCAATACTGAAGGGTGGCATGGCGCAGGATACTGATTAAGTTCAGTTGTCGATACAGTCTAAGAAGTTTGGATTTGGAGTTCATTTATGAGCTATGTCCCATCAGACATCCAGACACATTCTAAGACAGGTATTGCTCATTTCGGGAGATGGCTTTCTCCGCGAACTTGAGATATTGAGAGACATGGAAAGAGACAACAAAGCGGATCCACTCACTGAGGCTATTCCTCGAACGCAATAGTTTCGCAAACGAGCATTGTGAGACTGACTAGTAGAGGAGTTGGGTGTTCGGTATCACACGGGCTGTGAGTATGCGACATCGCAATAATTAGCCTTGAGTGCAAGTGGGAGATTGTTGGTGATAGTGCCCTCAGAGTCAATTATTAGGTCACAGGTACGTGATTGTAATGATTGATGGAGGACCTATCCCGGTAGGACAGTCTTACTCGAGATGATAGTATGCTATCTGGTTTACCTTTATCATCGTGTACTGTTTTAAGTGACCTGACACGTCGCTATTACACGTTGATAGAGCCCCTAGGATTCTTACTTGACCACCAGCAGTATGAGGGCGATCATATAAGTAGGAGCTGGTAGTCTATAAGCATATCCTTAAAAGGTCCCTAGTCGTGAGAGTTTCGAGACAGGGCATCGATTCTCCTTAGTAAACTAGTGTATACAGTCGAGACCCCGACGAGGGGCGGTGGCCGGTCTCACAAGCCACTGGTGTCAGTTGGATCACCTAAGATGTATACAGGTGCTCATTGGGTTATGAGTACACCGGACAGGACTCGCCGGGAACATGCTAGTTGGTCATATACCAGACGTCAGATGGCAGTTCCCTGGTGACATGTGTGCAGGTTAGTTCATCGACCTGGGGATCGTCATTTGTCTCCTGTGAGTTCCCACTGTACTTTGATTACTACCCTACCACGGCTCAAAGGAGTCGTGCAAACAGGTTTTAGTTGGGTACAGTCCCGAGCCACATGGAGGCAGTGAGCGTATCTTCAGGGGTTCGTCTCTCCCGGTATTGGTGGTGAGGTCGTGCTGTGTCTAGGAGAGCCATTACACGAAGCCCTCGGTCGAGGCAAGGAGATTTACTGGTAGGTATTCCAGTAGTATCTCAGGGTGTTCTGGGCTACACTCCGACACGACTTGTACCGCTTTTGGGGGTCTGACTTTTACCAACCCCCTAGGCCCGCCATGCGATGCTCATAGACGAACGGACCGGACTGTACGGATATTGTCACTGACAGGCTCAGTAGGGTTGTCAGGCTGAGTTCGCTCACAGACGTCCCTTTTAGTCAATACCTAGTAGCCCGTTATGTATTGGCTTATACCTCTAACGTGCTAGTGGTTAAATCCACAACCAAGGTGTTGATGAGTCTTTAGAGTCCCCCACATTCAGTTACTCAGCTTTCGGGCGAAAGGTTGTAGAGGCCGTATGGAGATATGGCAAGGTCCGATCAGATACGTGCGGTATTGCACGGATCAGGATCGGACAGTCTGTACTATAGGCCGTATGGATATATGGCAGGGTTCGATCAGATACGTGCGGTATTGCACGGATCAGGATCGAACGGATATTACTAGCCGGCTTTGGTTTAAGCCAGATCCTAGTATAGTACAGTGTAGATTTTGTCTCATTGCATTTGTATTTCGGTCGGAATACAAATGCGGGTGTGTATGCACAATATCGGGGTTTTTCCTATAATTTATTACGGGACCAGTTTTCTGGAGTTGCCAGTTTGCTTTCCGTTTCGGCCGATTTCCATTGTTCCGTTCATTGGCCGAAGATTGGTGGAGGAGGGTTTATTTGCATTGTTGCAAATAGGCTTTTGTGGAGGGGGTCTTTGCTTATTGTAGCATCATGATGGTTTTCATGATGTGCACCATCATTGACTTTTTCTTTCTCATCATGGTTGGACATTGTGAGGAGATGATGGTGGTGTTGAGTGTGGTTTTGATATTGTGATGATGTTCTTTAATGATGGCTTTTGCATCATAGCCATTCCTCTTTCTCTCTCTTGTATGATAGAGTTTTTCCCACTCATTTTTTCTTTTGGCTTCAATCTCATTCTTTTCTCTCTCCAATCACACATGGTAAAGGGGGGGCCGGCCATTCCATGGAGGAGGATTTGATATTCATGAGTTGAGAAAAAAAAATGTTACACTCATATTCTTTGTATGCTCCATTTCTCCCACCTCTCTCCAAGTTCCTTTTCCTCCACCACAAAGGCATCTCCACAACCCCAAATGAGACATGTAATCCACATTATATTCTACAGCAAATCTTGGGCACGTCGAGTAGCCGGCTTCGTGCCCGAGTTGCCTCGGCATTGAGGTGGGAGCCCGTAAAAGAAGTAGGCGATGTGGTGCACTTCCGGCGACGAGGAGGAGACGGGACATTCCGTGGGAGATCGGGACGATGACGAGAAGACCGGAGGACTTGGATCGTCGGTATATCTCTATTCCCTTTCTTGTAGATAGCTAGGACTAATTAATGGTTAGATCCGGGTATTAGTGCGCGGCGGTTTTCCAGTTCAAGTAAAATTTAAGTTATTCACCGCTTCCGCATTTGGCCGTCGGATTGACGGTCGGGGCGCCGCCGTGCACTAACAACAATGGCCTCTAGGGCATATAAATAACTAACAAGTTTAAGCTTCAAACTTGGTCTGTCCACTCCCCTCTTCTTTCTCTTCTGTGTCCTAGCCTCTGTTTCTTGATTTGATTACCGTACTTGCTCCAGATTTGCCTACACACTTGCAAAAAAAATTATAAAAAATTAACAAGATGGATTTTATTATATACAAAATTTAATCCGAATGACAAGAATGAAATACGTTACAATCTCCCCGGCAACAGCGTCATTTGATTGAAGCAGATATACCGTGATATGCTATGCATTCTACTTGTTCTATCTACTGCAATCTAGTTGGTATCGTTTGGTAGCTAGCCAGTTGAGTATGAATCGTCCACTGGGAGATGGTATGTTTTCGTTCTTGTTTTAGACGAGTTAAGTGAAAATGTATATCTTTTGTTCAATTCTATCCTAAGCGTTTGTATTTTTTGTTCAAGTGAACTTATTAGTGTTAGGGTTGTTTAGTAAAGTTAGGATCAGTCTTATGCTTGTCTTATGACATTCTTGAAATGATGTTGGAATAATCAGAACTAGCGGGGATTAGAAGGACATACGAATGGGATTTGAGAGTTTAAGCAAGCTTTACAACGCTAAATCCATTCCTAGTACCACTTGTCCGTCCATTAAATGCCCTTATTTCCAACCCTAGGCCAAACATACACAACCAAGTCTCCAATTAGATCAAAACTACATGTCATGTTGTAGTGTGTCTAAAAGAATTCTCGACTTAGGCCGCGGCTATATGTCACTCATAGCGCGTCTAAGTGAAGGGGTTGTGTTTGTTTGTTCTAAATTCACTTCATGTTGTTTGGTGAAGAGAAGCGTAAGGGATTTTTCCCATCCCTCATACTACCTTCCTTAGCCCTAACAAGTGAGTAAATTATTCACATATTATAAAGAAAAATAAAACAAGAAGAGGAGAAGAAAGACTGGAAAAATACGGTTTTATAAAGATATCAAGCTAACTATTTAGGCACTCACCTATGTAAGGGACTCTATTGAGTATCATGCCTTGAAAACACGAATTAGAAAAGAAGAAAACAGAACAAGAAAACCAACAACTACTTTAATAAAAAATAATAAAAGTTAAGCTAAGAAATAAAAATACAATGTAAGAAATTATAGATACAAGATATAAAAAAATGCTCATCTTCATTAATTTTCCACTGAAAAAGCTCTCAGTACAATTTTCATGTCGAAAAGATGAAGAGGAAGAAGAACAATACACTAAACTACACTAAATCTAAAAGAAGAAAAAAAGCATCCATGGTTGGCTCAATTCTAGAGATATATAGGCAGAGGAGTGAAACACTAAGGCTATAATTTGAGCCCATATACAATTACAAAAACACTCTAGAAAAATGGTGGTGAGATGCCCTGTAATGGTCGTGGATCCGCCGCCCAAATATATGTTTAGCCGCGGATCCACGTTCGTTTAGAAGAATTGGAGCCTCAAGTTTTCTTCCTCATGTTGCTTTGTTCTTCTGTTCAACAGGTTCAAAATTACAAAATGGTTCCAAAATATTCTCAAATTTTTAATGGTCCAAAATTTCAACTCTTTTTGACTTTTGGCCTTTATCTCCCTCGAACTCCGCGCACCTTATTTCTTGTGATGCCTCCCTCGGGCTCTGTGCTTGTCCAAGACACGAATGACCACTGTATTCGTCTTGTCTCTTGAATTTGTAGACAACACTTGACGGGTGTGGATGACCGGATCCTAGATTCTACCAGTTTTTGGCAGATGTTCTCGATTTTGTCATAACTTTAGATATTTGCGTGATTTGCGTTATGCTGGAATGGGAACCTATAACCTGTAATCAGGTAGCAAACATGGATCAAAAGAACATACCTATATACAAATGAGGAGAAGAATGGGCGTCATTAAATGTAATATTCTGGTGTAAACTTATATCTATTAAACAGGATTCCGACCAAATCCGTGCCTACCACTCCATATGAGATATGGTGTGGGAAGAGAACATCTCTTAAACGGATTAGCATATGGGGTTGTCATGCTTTTATTAAAAAGAAGAATTCAGACAAACTTAAGACATGTTCGGTTTTATGCAAGTTTGTGAGATATTCTAAATATTCCTATGGATACTATTCTACTATAAGGAGGAACAAAGAGTGTTTGTTTCTCAGTATGGCACATTTTTAGAAAATGAGTTTTTTTACAAATGATACTATTGGCAATACAATAGAATTATAAGAAATTCCAGAGGCCCAAACTGCTATTGATGATTTGGTTGAACCTGAGGCTTCAACAGAACCAGACAAGCCTCAGTCACTCCTTAGATCTAGTAGGTATTCTCATCCACCAGAAAGATACTACGGTTTCCTCGATGATGGTGATGGAGAAGATTGTATCATGGAAGATGGTGATCCTACTAGTTTTCAGCAGGCTATCACGAGTAGTGACTCGGTGAAGCGGCTGGATGCTATGCGATCCGAAATGGAATCCATGCACACCAACAAAGTATGGACTTTCATAGTTTCACCTCCTGGAGTAGAACCTGTAAGGTATAAATGGATCTTTAAGAAAAAGATTGGTGTGGATGAACAGGTGGAGACCTATAAAGCTAGACTTGTAGTAAAAGGTTTTCGTCGAAGACCAGGATTGGACAATGATGAGAACTTTTCTCTAGTAGCTATGCTTAAATATATTCGAATCCTACTTGCTATTGCTGATTACTATGACTATGAAATCTGGAAGATGGACGTTAAAACTATATTTCTAAATGGTGATTTAGAAGAATGTGTTTTTATGAATCAACCAAAGGGCTTCATTGACAGTAGGAGCAGTGAAAAGGTATGAAGGTTGCTTAAATCCATTTATGGATTATAGCAACCATCATGAAGTTGGAACATCTGCTTTGATGATACGATCAAAGAGTTTGATTTTACAAAAACGTAGATGAACCTTGCATTTATAAGAAGATTGTAGGGAGTACGTTCACATTCTTCGTATTGTACGTGGATGGCATTCTCTTGATAAAAAATGTCGTTCCTATGCTATAATCGATCAAACTATTCCTATCATAATGGTTCTCTATGAAGGACTCAGGTCATGCCTCGTACATTCTAGGCAATAAGATCTACAGAGATAGATCTAAGAGGATGTTGGAATTGTCCCAATCCAGGTACATAGACACTGTATTAAAGAGGTATAGTATAGAAGATTCCAAGCGGGGTAATTTACCCGCTTGTCACAGAATCACCATCTCCAAAGACGAGTGCCCAAAGTCTGATGAAGAGAGGGCTCACATGAGTGTTATACCCTACGCTTCTGCTGTAGGGTTTATCTTGTATGCGATGTTATGTACTCTCCGAGATGTAGCGTATGCACTAAGTTTGGTAAGCAGGTATTAATCCAATCCAGGGCAGAAACACTGGACAGCTGTGAAGAACATTCTTAAGTACTTATGAAGGACTAAAGAATTGTTCTAGGTGTATGCTAATGGGGATCTCCAAAAAGAAGGCCTTTACCGATTCTAGCTTCAAAAGTGACAAGGATGACAACAAGTCTATCTTAGGCTTTGTACTTACTGTAGGGTTCCTATGCACACTAACAAGTTTCTACCATGCCAAAATCAAATTTTTTAATGTGCCGAACAACCCTATGCAAGATCGTTACTAGAGATTAGGTGAAACTAAAAGCAAGTTAAGCATTTTAACTACAAGTGAAAGGGATTGCAACTTTTGTAGATCCGGTCCTTCACTTCTAAAGCTCCGTGTTGACGTCCCTTCACTGCGATCATCGCGATCCCGGACTCTAGTGATGGTTTCACCGGAAAAATGAGCGGGCTAGGTCGTTGACTTCGAGGCCGAAGATGATCTACGTCGAGAAGACTCAAGCTCAAGCTCCATCTTCACTTGGTCATGTACATTGTGAAGAAAACACCCTATACAACATGGCAAGTGGTAGAGGATGAAGAAATAGGAAGTGGGTTCACTTTGGATTTGGATTTCCCACTCTTTTTCTTCACTTAAAATTTTTCTAGCAAGCATTCTTCACTTGAAGAAGATGAAGAAGAAAGAAAAGAATAGAATGAATTATTGAAAATGAATAATCAAGTGAAGTCTTTCATGATGCAACCATGGGTGAGGTAACCAATGTAGAGACTAAACCTTAGTTTAAGTTAATGGTTAGGTTAGTAAAAATCTCATGCAAAACAAAAATGATGGACTTTGTCAAAGATGCTTGAAAGCTTCATGAAGCTTTAAGCTAACTCAAAAATAACCACCATTTTTGAATTACTAAATAAATAAATAACCTTTACCAATAACCTAAATATAGTGTAAGTCATACACACACCCAAGTTTGAATGTATTATCAATCATGATACAAGCTAGTGCACAAACATATATCATATATATACAACTTGTGCACATAAAGTGAGAAAGTTAATCTTAAGTGAACAAATACTAGTTAATGTAAAGTAATATATCAAATATATAATTATACATTAAATCATTAAATCATTACTTGATTTAATGATCCGGTCATATCGCATATAACCAACTAATATCAAGTGTATCAATATATCGAATCAACATTTGATTCGGTAATACGGCTATATCTTATACAACCGTCTGATGATGCAAATCGCGAGAATAGAATTCAGTATCACATACTGGTAATATTCTCGGTCCCGCACATATCTCATATGTGCTCCTATTTCGTTTTGCTTGAGCCAGGAAACCTCTGTGTAGGACTCTAAAAACTCGTCAATACGCCGGAAGTAGGTGGTGATCATAACAATCACCCACAAGCCGCAAGCGGTCTGCTAAACGTAACGGCCACCCGGGTATTGAGCGATCAGAAGATCAACGAGCAAGCCCGCTCACACTCCTGCGAATCCAATCAGTAACACTTACCGCACAGTCCGGTCTGTTCGTCTGATATGTCGCATATCTTGCCTAGGGATGATAAACGTCAGACCCCAGAAACTTGATAAGTCATGCCGATGTAAGGTCTATAACAAGCATGAAACTACTGATAACACTTACCATTAAATCAATGCAACCCTGGTCAGGGATTTCCAGTTATGGCCAGTCGAGCATAGCGCAACATCAACCACCAATACCGGGAGAGACGAATCCCCTCCTATCGCTCATTGCCTCCATGTGAATCGGGACAGTACCCAAAAACCACTTGTTTGCATGACTCAGTAGAGCCGTGGTAGGGTTGAAATCAAAGCACAGTGGGAGACACACAAGACTCTATGACGATCTCGGGTCAACAGACTAAGCTGTACCAGTGTCACCAGAGAACTGCCGTCTGACGTGAGGCATAATACCATCTGGGAGTTCTTGGCGAGTCCGTTCAGTGTACTCAGTCTCTACTGAGCACCCGCATACTGTCTCTGATGTCAAACACCAATGGATATGGGATCATCCATCGCTCATCAAATGGGTCGAGAAGATATACGCTAGTCTACTCTGGAATATTGATGCCCCGTCTCGATATTCCCACGACTAGGAACATTGAAGGATGTACTCATGGACTACCCAGGCCCCACTAGTATGATCTTCATCATAGTCCTGCAAGTCGAGTACAAATCCTAAGGGCTTTATCAACTTGTAACAGAGAGACAGTAAGTATACATGTTAAGATAAAGAGCAACCAGATAGCGTACTATCATGTCGAGCAAGAAAGTCCTACCTATATATGTCCCATCATCCACTACAATACACATCTCATGTACAGTAATGGCCTCTAGGGCATACATATAACTAACAATCTTCCACTTGCACTAGGGCCATTTGTAGCAGTGGTTGCAGTATCTCATACTCAACCATCCCATAAAAGTCTCTCTCTTGGAAACGGCCTTTGTGAGTGGATCCGCCGTGTTGTCCTCTGTGTCTACTCTCCTAACCTTGATCTCCCTAGAGATCAACTATCTCCATGATCAGGTGATACTGCCTTGGAATATGTCTGGGACTCTGATGGGACCAGGGTTCCTGGGCCAAAGCCACACTTCCATTGTCTTACAATAGTAAGAACCTAGTTCATCTCATGAACCAATATACACCCAAACTGCCTCTTTGGTAGTATCTTTGAAAGCGATGTCACCAGCCTTTATTGTCTAGTTTGCCACGGTATATAGCTTGGAACTCTTCCAATATACCGTCTCTCCACTGAGGGTAAAGACAATGCGTGCGACTGACATTCAGTCGTCTTTATCACCCTGGAACCATTCCAGTGATTGTCCCCAGGATCGATTGATACCATCTCACTACATCTAGTGAGAATCCTAATATCCATTTAGATCTATCTCATAGATCCAAAACCCAGGATTTAGGAGGTATCACCTTTATCCTATACGGAGAATCTTTGTGATAAGCGGAGATTGACCGTGCGTAGAATAGGAAACTCTTTTCCTATCAAGAGTATGTTGTCCACGTACAATACGAGGATGACCACCTTACTCTCTACTACCCTTTTTGTATGAACAAGGTTCGTCTACTATTTTGATGAAGTCAAACTCTTTGACTACCACATCAAAACAGATGTTCTAACTCCGCGATGCCTGCTTTATCATGTAAATCCACTTGCACACGTTTCCGTTGCTCCCACTGTTTACGAAGCCCTCTGGCTGTGTACTTATAGACGTTTTCTTCTAAATCAGTATTTAGAAAAATAGTCATGACTCCCAACCGCCAGATATCGTAGTCATGGTATGTAGCCGTGGAAAGTAGGATCTGGATGGACTTAAGCACAGCCACGGGAAAAGGTTTCATCATTATCCACGCCTGGTCGATGACGAAAACCATTAACAAGTCTAGCTTTGAAAGTCTCAACTTTTCCATCTACACCAAGCAATCTTCTCAAGATATACTTGCACCTGATGGGAATTTAACCCTTCAGATATAGTAACCAAAGTCCATACTTTGTTGGTGTACATGGATTCCATCTCAGATCGCTAAGCATCCAGCCATTCTTACAGAGTCCTCACTCTTGATGGCCTGCTCGAAACTAGTTGGGTCATCATCTCATGATGCAATCCTCGCTCCCACTGTCATTGAGAAACCGAAGTATCTCTCAGGCGGATGAGGAACCCTGCTAGATTGGCGGAGAGGCTGAGGTTTGTCAGAATCTATTGAATCCTTTGGTTCTGTCAAATCATCAGCTGTAGTTTGTATAGCTGGAAATCCTTCCAGTTCTACAGAATTGACCCTGCCTCGATTTTTTTCTGGATATTGCTTTTGACATAGGCCGGACAACCCTAAATCTTAACTTGCTTCAGAGATGGGCTCTTCCCATACCATATCTCATATGGAGTGGTAGGCACTGATTTGATTCGAACCCAATTCAATAGGTATGCAACTTCTCAAGTGCATAACCCCTAAAAGAAAACAGGTAACTCAGTAATACTCATCATAGAGCGCACCATATCTAATAGGGTGCGATTGCTCTACCCTGATACACCGTTGTGCTGTGGTGTATACGGAGGAGTAATGCTGAGAGAGAATCTCATTCTCCTTTAGAATAGTCCAAGAATTCCATGCACAAGTATTCTCCTCCCTGATCTCATCATAGGACATAATACTTATACCCGTTTTGGTTTTCTACTTCTGACTTATGTTCTTTGAATTTTTCAAAAGCTTTAGACATGTGTTTCAACAGGAACATGTGTCCGAATCTTGAGAGATCATCAGTGAATGTAAGGAAGTACAAAGAACCAGTCCTGACATATGTAGACTGGGGACCTTCATACATCACTATGTATCAGTCCCAAGAGTTCACTAACACTTTCTCTGTTTCCAGTAAACAGAGCTACGGTCATTTTATCTTTGTGACATGACTGGCAAGTTTCACAAGATGTAAATTCAAACTGATTTAAATATGCATCTAAATGTAACTTAGCTAGTCGGGTCGCTTTGATATGACCTAGTCTACAATGCCTCAAAAAGGATTCGTTCATTTCTGAACTCTTCCACTTGTGTGTTCTGTACATTAAGAACTGTGGTTTGATTAAGAATGTATATGCTTTTAGATAACGTTCCTGAACCGATCAACTTTTGATATAGGAAATGTTCAAAACATTATCCAACAATACAAAATTATATCCTTCTTTAATAAAAGGAGACTGATATGATGTTGTATATCAGGTTCGGCATCTAATAACATTCGTTCAGAATCAATGTATTCTAGTAATACAGGGTGATAATTATCAACAGACTTGGTTGCAACACTTCCACCATTTTTATCTCATGAAATTTATCACCCGTTCTCAGTTCTCTACCTATCTGTAGCCCATGTAACAGATTACATTTGCGGGAACCTGATCCGATATTTAATACCCAGGACGTAGAGGATACAGAGAAACAGTTCTATATAATGAACATACCGGAAGAAGATGCATCATTATGCACTTTCTTCGTTTGGGCGGCATGGGAAATCTGGTATTCCCCAATTTCCTGCTCGGTCTTATAACAATTATAAGTTGGAGCGGGACCAACGTTCCCCAGCTCAGTATAACAAGCGGGTTCGGTCAATACATCCATATTATTATCTTGATTAAGGCGTGACATGGTCGCTACCTGGAGAGAGAGAAGAAAACACTCCACGTGCGCTCTTGCAAGATTAGATTGGTTATACATTTTATCTAATCAAGATGGCTCCCACTGTTTTTATCAAATCCTCCTTCAAACTTTAAAAGGAAAGACTAGCCGGGATTAATTACACTGTACAAGTTCGCCAATCTTTCAGCCAGGCCAGTGCCGGTACTTTGAGGGAGGTTCCCCGTGCTTTCGCACGGACCTAATTAAAATAAACCTCGTTTTCCCAGGGGCGTAACCCCGTTGACACCTTTCTAGACACCTACTTGATCGGCTAATTGTAAAGTGCAAAACTCTCTCGGGAGTAACAATTACTCGCAGTGGGCATCGGGATCCAATTATCATATAGAAGGTATGCAATCTCATTGCAAATTTCAACACTTGAAACTCCCGATAAAGGTTTTTACCCCTAGCACTTATGACCTTGGCTATGGTCAACAAATCATAAGCACTAGTCAAGTTCAACCCGTCATTTCTTGATTAATCAGACCCGTTCAAATGACCCTTGGCTAAGGTCAACAAAGTTACATGCCCGTCCTAATTAATCTGCATCATATGCGGTGTAGGAAGACATCACTTAGCTACCGTACACTGTGCCTTGACTATGGTCAACAAACACAGCACGAATACTAAGTACTCTACTTCCTAAAATGACGGAGGGTTGCGGATGGTTTTTAAGAAAACCTTTAACGCTTTGAACTTGATCTCGTTGCAGAATCAAATGGTTTTTAAATGGAGTGTTTTTGAGGCTTTTGCAAGTTTCGCTAAAGAGGTCACTCCCGGTGAAAGAATCTCGGCTCTTTCCTCGTCGAATGAGGTGCAGGATATTCACAATACCACTATGCAAAACAAGAACTAGAAAAACAATCAAAAGACAAACCGAAGGTTGTAGCATCTGCGAGTTATTGCTAAAGAGGTCACTCCCGGTGAAGAGATCTCGGCTCTTTCCTCATCGAATAAGGTGCTGGATGTTCTACAAGGAACACCGCTATGCAAAGCAACAACTAGAGCTACCAGATTTTTGAAATTCGATTCCACAACATCTTTTAGGTTTATTTTCTTTCATTAATCTCATTAATGAATGTCCCATAATTTAAATCCACCTAAACATCGCAGATAAATATAACGTACGCTTATGCCATCCGCATTCGCCTCGATGTCCCGTCTGCACCGTTAGGTTAGGTAACTAACGGCAGACCGGGGCAGGGCTAGCGCGGGTGTAAAACATAAGCAACGTCTATATAATATATCATATATACTATATACAGTATCTATCTGAACAAATCACATGATCACATCACAGATAACGCAGTAGAAAATATCATATGAAATATTTGATATACTAGGACATCCGTGTTTTATATTGAGCATATATAAAACACGGATTCCACGGTCGTGATGAATAGCCAATCCCAGACCCCTAGACCCCTACGAGAGCGGCAAGCAACCTTACCAATTCTAGAGTTAGGAGACCCAGACTCGACTCCTCGAAATGGTCTCCCACTGGACCTTAGAACCCGGTTACTTGTGCTCCCCTCCTTGGGTCTATCCTAATGCGGAAAAGTAAATAATATACAATGGTGACATCATCCTCAGCCCGGAAATGCCCCAATAAAAGAATATTACATACAAGTTTTTTACATGAATGAAAATGAAAAACACTCATCTCATATAAAAAAACCCCGGCTATTCAAACACGGCGATCCAATATAACATATCCAGCAACACAGAACATCACATGTCATCAACGTAAGTAAATATGCCCATCCCAATTGTCGTTGACATATAGCAACGAAACCGTCGATATCACATATTACACTTAATGTCTCAGAAAAGAAAGTGTAAAACTACAATAGTTGGAATCCGCAACCTCCTCAGACATCGCATGCCTAACCAAATGAATTCCTTAGACATCGCATGCCTAACATCTATAAACCTCGCATTTTAGTCTCATTATCGAAAACTCTTTTCAATATCAAGTCGGGTAATTCAACAAGATTGCCGACATCCTGATCGAATGCTCGTCGGAAACTTTAGCAGACGGCCGCACTCCCGATACCGTCGACGAAGTGCACTAAAGCGGAACACCGCTACCGCGAGCATCCGAACAGATGCTTTCGGCGACGGGGTTCTCCTACAGTCACTTGGTCGGGGCTATGGAGCGTGGCTGTCTATTAAGTTTACCGGCGAGTATCCGCGTACGCTACGTGATTGCGACGGACTTTTGATCACATCAAAATCCCGTGGCAACCGATCAAATGAGACTAAACTGCTATGTTTATAATATTCAAATTAGTTATCTCATAACTACTTGTGGATTCCAAATATTGTATCACATTCCAGATAATTAGACAATGTTAAACTTTCCGATCGAATAATCAAACACCCAAGTTTTCCCAAATAGCTCAACACTTGAGGGGAGTTTAAAAACATCCATTTCATGCCACAGTACCAACGGTCCAGCCGTAGAAGGGTCAAGCCAACGCATCACATGTGGCACGCCGTACTGCCCCAAACCCTAAGGTTCAAAAGGCAGTTCAAGACGGTCACGTAATCGAGTTAAGGTTTGTTGTCTTCTAGAGGGTCCATCGTGTTACTTGCACGATTTAGACGTTCTGAAACAATGGAAAAATCCAACACTTGAAAATTTTTCGGCAGTGGAAAAAGTGAGATATTGATATCCGGTCGAACTTTTTAACACGTTCTAAATTACCCGGAAAAACACATAGACGAAGTTAAACTTTCCGTTCGAATCAACGATCTCCCAATACAACACAGAAAACTCAACTGTTGAGTATAAATTAAAAATTCCCAGAAGAAACAGGAAACTGCTACGGGCATTACTGTAGGAAAACGGATCCTTAACCATTACATACGGCCGTGGAACCGCCGCCAAAAGCAGGGTAAGGCCACGGTTCCGCGGCGCTACAGTAGAGTTAGGCATTCGTTTTGTACAGTAATACCTATATTTCTCTGCTCTATTTTCTCAGCATTTTTAATTTGGAAAAATCCACAGTTTTAAAAAATGTACAGAGAAGGGTTTTGATTAGAGTTTTGGGGTTTGATCGGGTTTCTGACTTCGTCTACTTTTCGCCTAAAGCTCTTGCTAGGCTCTGATACCACTGTAGGGTTCCAAGGCACACTAACAAGGTTCTACAAGGGATCTACCATGCCAAAATCAAATTTTTTAATGTGCCGAACAACCCTATGCAAGATCGTTACTAGAGATTTGGCGAAACTAAAAGCAAGTTAAGCATTTTAACTACAAGAGAAAAGGATTACAACCTTTGTAAATTCGTTCCTTCACTTCTAAAGCTCCGTGTTGACGTCCCTTCGCTGCGATCATCGCGATCCCGGACTCTAGTGATGGTTTCCCCGGAAAAATGAGCGGGCTAGGTCGTTGAATTCGAGGCCGAAGATAATCTACGTCGAGGAGACTCAAGCTCAAGCTCCATCTTCACTTGGTCATGAACATTGTGAAGAAAACACCCTATACAACATGGAAAATGGTAGAGGATGAAGAAATAGGAAGTGGGTTCACTTTGGATTTAGATTTCTCACTTTTTTTCTTCACTTGAAATTTTTCTAGCAAGCTTTCTTCACTTGAAGAAGATGAAGAAGAAAGAAAAGAATAGAATGAATTATTGAAAATGAATAATCAAGTGAAGTATTTCATGATGCAACCATGGGTGAGATAACCAATGTAGAGACTAAACCCTAGTTTAAGTTAATGGTTAGGTTAGTAAAAATCTCATGCAAAACAAAAATGGTGGACTTTGTCAAAGATGCTTGAAAGCTTCATGAAGCTTCAAGCTAATTCAAAAATAACCACCATTTTTGAATTACTAAATAAATAAATAACCTTTACCATTAACCTAAATATAGTGTAAGTCATACACACACCCAAGTTTGCATGTATCATCAATCATGATACAAACTAGTGCACAAACATATATCATATATAAAACTTGTGCACATAAAGTGAGAAAGTTAATCTTAAGTGAACAAATACTAGTTAATGTAAAGTAATATATCAAATATATAATTATACATTAAATCATTACTTGATTTAATGATCCGGTCATATCGCATATACGACTAATATCAAGTGTATCAATTTATCGAATCAACATTTGATTCGGTAATCCGGATATATCTTATACAACCGTCCGATGATACAAATCGCGAGAATAGAATTCAGTATCACATACTGGTATTATTCTCGGTCCCACACATATCTCATATGCGCTCCTATTTCGTTTTTCTTGAGCCAGGAAACCTCTGTGTAGGACTCTAAAGACTCGTCAATACGCCGGCAGTAGGTGGTGATCATATCAATCACCCACAAGCCGCAAGCGGTCTGCTAAACGTAACGGCCATCCGGGTATTGAGCGATCAGAAGATCAACGAGCAAGCCTGCTCACACTCCTTCGAATCCAATCATTAACACTTACCGCACAGTCCAGTCTGTTCGTCTGATATGTCGCATATCTTGCCTAGGGGTGGTAAACGTCAGACCCCAGAAGCTTGATAAGTCATGCCGATGTAAGGTCCATAACAAGCATGAAACTACTGATAACACTTACCAGTAAATCAGTGCAACCCTGGCCAGGGATTTCCAGTTATGGCCAGTCGAGCATAGCGCAACATCAACCCCCAATACCGGGAGAGACGAATCCCCTCCTATCGCTCATTGCCTCCATGTGAATCGGGACTGTACCCATAAACCACCTGTTTACACGACTCAGTAGAGCCCTGGTAGGGTGGAAATCAAAGCACAGTGGGAGACACACAAGACTCTATGACGATCTCGGGTCAACAGACTAAGCTGTACCAGTGTCACCAGAGAACTGCCGTCGACGTGAGGTATAATACCATCTGGGAGTTCTCGACGAGTCTGTTCAGTGTACTCAGTTTCCACTGAGAACCTGCATACCGTCTCTGATGTCAAACACTAATGGATATAGGATCATCCATCGCCCATCACATGGGTCGAGAAGATATACGCTAGTCTACTCTGGAATATCGATGCCCCGTCTCGATATTCCGACGACTAGGAACATTGAAGGATGTACTCATGGACTGCCCAGGCCCCACTAGTATGATTTGCATCATAGTCCTGAAAGTCGAGTACACATCCTAAAGGCTTTATCAACATGTAACAGAGAGACAGTAAGTATACATGTTAAGATAAAGAGCAACAAGATAGCGTACTATCATGTCGAGCAAGAAAGTCCTACCTATATATGTCCCAGCATCCACTACAATACACATCTCATGTACAGTAATGGCCTCTAGGGCATACAAATAACTAACATTTACCCTCAATGGAGAGGCGGTCTGTTGGAAAAGTTCCAAACAGGACACCGTTGCAGACTCGACGATGGAAGCTGAGTACATAGCTGCGAATGATGCTGCCAAGGAAGTAGTCTGGATGTGGAAGTTCATCTCAGAGCTTGGAGTGGTTCTAACAATTGTTGATCCAATACTCTTATATTGTGATAATAATGGGGCTATGGCATTAGCCAAGGAACCCAGGTCCAATCAGCGTTTCAGACACATCCTGAGGTGATATCACCTGATCCGGGAGATACTTGATCGCCTCGAAATCGAAGTTCGGAGAGTTGAAACGAAGAATAATGCTGTGGATTTAATCACTAAGGCCCTTCCACAGGCGCAATTTGAGCGACTTTTTGAGATGTTGGATATGAGATACGTCAATAATTGGCCTTAGTGCATGTGGGAGATTGTTAGATATGTATGCGCTAGAGGCAATTATTGTAATTGTTGGATATATATGTATTGGATAATCATTCTCGATATGATAGTATGATATTTGGTTTGACTTTATCATTCATGTGTATGGTTCTACTTGTTATTACTGTCGCTAATACAAGTTGATAAAACCCCTAGGATCATTGTTTGACTACCAGGATTGTGATGTAAATCGTACTAGTAGGCCCTGGGTAGTCTATAAGCATATTTTTAAAAGTTTCTTATCGAGGGATATCGAGATAGGGCATCAATGTCCCAGAGTAAAATAGTATATACGTTTCTTGACCTTGTATGAGGGAGATGGATGATCACATATCCATTGGTGTTTGACATCAAAGATTGTATACAGGTGCTCATTAGATACTGAGTACACTGAACGGACTCGCTGAGAAATCTTATATGGTACTATATATATCGTCTGATAGCACTTCTCTGGCGATACTTATACAGGTTAGTTTATAGACCTGAGATCGTTGTAGTGTCTCATGTGGTCCCCACTATTCTTAGATTACTACCATAGCACAGCTTTAAAGAGCTGTACAAACAGGTAATAGTTGGGTACAGTCCCGGATCATATGCAGACAGTGATCGATAGGAAGGGTTTCGTCTCTCCCAATATAGGGAGTTGATGTTGCGCTTTGCTCGATCGGCTATAACCACAAGTACCTAGCCAGGGCATGTGAGATTTACTAATAATTTTATCAGTAGCTTGTCGGTTGGTTATAGGCCGGACATCGGCATAAATTATCGAGATACCGGGGTGTGACGATTCTAAACCCCAGGCCCGATATGCAACATATCAGAAGAAGAGACCGGAATGTATGGTAGGTGTCGCTTGTTGGCTCTGTATGGGTATGGATAGGCATGCTTGTCAATCTTTCTCTTGGACAAATACCTAGGTAGCCGTTACGTACAGCTAGTGCCACTGACATGCTTGTGATTAAGGATATGATCCTGAACTACTGCCAGCATATTATCGGGTCTTTAACGTCCCACACAGAGGTTTTCCGGCTTAGGCAAAATTATGTAGGGTACGTATAATGATATGTACGGAAGCATATAATGATATGCTGAAATTCGATTGAATATGTGTATTTGATACACCTTTTTTAATCGAAAATTTATGATACTAGCCGGTATATATTGATATAACCGGATTATTAAATCAAATGTTGATTTAATAATTCAATATATATATATATATATGAATATTTTCTAGTATTATGCTCAAATGTATTTTCTCTCTTTTGTTATATGTATTTGATACATATACTTTGTGTATATGATACACATATACTAATATTGTGTATATGATATATAATTTTAGTGTGTATAAGATGCACATGGAAGATATTACGTTTACATTTCATTTTCTTTGTGAAATATTGGGGTGTAAAAGAAAAGAAGTGAGTAGAACTTGATAAACCATTCTTGAAAGTTTGTGATGATAAGAATGGCTACCATTATTCTTGTCTCGTTATCTATCATTATCTTCACCTTCCTCTTCTTCTCTCTCCCTATCTTGATTTTTTTTTGAAGAGAATGAAAAGTAAAAAGTAAAGGAAATATCATGAGCTAAAATCCTACATCTTCTTTCTAAAATCATTTAGGAAATTAGTTTAGTTAGTTTCTTCACTACTAGTTGTAGTTTGTGAGGTAGAAACTTGTGTTAGTAAAATCTAAAGGTGGATCATTTAGGAGTCTGAGGATTATCTTCTTTCAAGCTTGAACCATCTTCCTAGAGCCATTGGAGTGAAGGACTTGGTCATCAAAGATTGTAAACCCTAATCTTATATGCAAACTAGTTCTCTTTTTATGCAAGTTTAAATATTTAGCTTGATTCTTAGGGTCTGTTCTATGTTAGCTCTCATGAATTTTTGAAATCCTTTTTGTTTTGCTTCTAAAATCATATAAGAGTGCTAATATAGACTTACAGGGTGATGGATAACCGAACACAGTGCGGCATCGATTCCTAATACCAGGAGAGACGAATCCCTGATAATCGCTCACTGCCTCCATATGGGTTGGGACTGTACCCAGCTAAACTTGTTTGCACGACTCCTTTGAGCCATGGTAGGGAACTAATCTAAGTACAGTAGGAACTCAGATGAGACAAATGATGGTCTCATGTCAAAGAACTAACCTGTACTCATGCCACTAGAGAACTGCTATCCGACAATAAGTATAACACCATCTAGATATTCTCGGCATGTCCGTCCCGTGTACTCACCTCCAGTGAGCACCTGTATACTATCTTTGGTAACACAACACCAATGAATTGTGAGATAGGCCACTGCCCCTTTTCGGGGTCTCGAAATTTATACACTAGTCTACTCTGGAATATCGATGCGTATTCTTGATACTCACATGACTAGGGACATTTACGGATGTGCTTATGGACTACCCAGCTCCCACGTATATTATCGCCATCATAATGTTGGTACTCAAATAAGAATCCTTCGGTCTTCATCATTATGTATTAGCGACACGTAATAACAAGTAAAATGTATACACATCAACGATAAAGACAAACCAGATAGCATACTATCATTTCGAGTAAGATTGTTCTACCTGTATAGGCCCTCCCTCAATTATCACCATCGCCATCCTACAATTATAATAATTGCCTTGTGGGCACTATATCCAACAAGAGCATACACACATTCATTTTTGCTTTCATCCGTTTAGAGAGAATTTCGGCAACACCTCCCTGTTGTTTTCCGAGTACACTGTAATAGAAAAGATGAACATTTCAATGCTGTCAAACAATATTGAAATAAACATATAATCTATCGTTTTATACGGAGAACCGGAGGTAAGGTACTGACGAGATCTCTCAAAACGAATGAAAACACAAGAGAATATAGGTGTCTGCTTTATACATTCCTAAGTTGTCCACACTGTGTAGGGTTCCTATCGGCGGCGGCAAGGTTTCTGGAGACATCGTCCAGGCCATTTTTTAAAAAATTGCCGTTAAAAGGAACTCTAAACATGATCGTTAACTAGAATACAATACGGAAACAGAGTAAATCATTTACTATCTAAGTGAAAAAGGAAATACAACCTTTGTAGATCGGTCCTTCACTTCATAAGCTCCTTGTAGTAGTCCCTTCGCTGCGATTGTCGAACTCCACGACTCTTGCATGGCTTCACGTAGAAAAATGAGCGATCTTGCTTAAAGTCTTCGAGGCCGAAGATGATCTACGTCGAGGGAATACTAGCTCAAGTTTCTATTTCACTAACTAGAGAATTAGTGAAGCAAACACCCTAAACTAAAGTGCTAGTCTAGTAGAGGATGATGAAATAGGAAGTGGGCTCACTTTAGAATTTCTTTTCTCACATTATTTCTCACTTTGGATCAAACCATAGAAAGCTTTTAGCTTTTGAGGAAGAAGATGAACAAATAGATGAGAATGAAAATGATCAAGTAAGTGAGCTAACCATGTGTGAGCGGGTATCATATACTAACTCATGTAGAGACATAACTATGGCTAATTATAGTGGTTAGGTTAATAAATATCGTAAGTAAAACAAAATGGGTGGACTTTGTCAAAGCACTCACAAGCTTCTACAAGCTTCATGCTTTAAAAAATTATCCACTAATTTTGTATTTACTTTGAATATTAAAATCCCACCATTATAATTAAAATGGTGTATGTCTTATACACCCATGTAGTGTGTATCAACAACCATGATATAAAACTAAACAATGCACATTAATATATATGACATATATATTACATGTACACACAAGTGAGAAAAGAATACTTAAGTGAGCCAATATTAGTTAATGTAAATTAGTATATCAAATATACAATTATACACTAAATTATTAAATCAACACTTGACTTAATAATGAGGATATATCATACATAACCGACTAACTCAAAATGTACCAACTTATCGAATCAACACTTGATTCGATAACCCGGCTATATCACATATAACCGGCCGATACAATAGTCGCAAGAATAGAATACGGTATCATATACACGCATTATTCTCCGTCCCGTACATATCACATATGCGCTCCTATTTCGTTTTGTCTGAGCCAATAAAACCTCTATGTAGGACTCTAAAGACTCGTCAATACGCCGGCAGTAGGTGATGATCATATCAAGCACCCACAAGCCATCAGCGGTACTAGCTGGACGTAACGGCTACCCGGGTATTGAGCGATTAGAAAATCAACAAGAAAGCCCGCTCCAACTCCTGCAAAAGCCTGACAGTGACACTACCGTACAGTCCGGTCTCCTCGTCTGATATGTCGCATATCAAGTCTAGGGGTGGTAAACGTCAGACCCCAATAACTGATAAGTCATGCCGATATGACGCTCATAACGGGTCGAGAAACTACTGGTAACACTTACCAGTAAATCTCTAAACCAGCCCTGGCCAGGGACATTCCTGTTATGGCCAATCGAGCACAGCGCAACATCAACCCCCAATACCGAGAGAGACGAATCCTCTCCTATCGCTCATTGCCTCCATGTGACTCGGGATTGTACCCAAAAACCACCGTTTTGCATGCCCCCTTGGACGTGGTAAGGTGCAAATCAAAGCACAGTGGGAATCACACAAGACTCTATGACGATCTCAGGTCTACAGACTAACCTGTACCATTGTCACCAGAGAACTGCCATCTGACGTGATATAATACCATCTTGGAGTTCTCGGCGAGTCCATCCAGTGTACCCAGACTCCACTGAGCACCCGTATATCATCTCTGATGTCAAACACCAATGGATATGGGATCATCCATCGCCCATCTATATAGGTCGAGAAGCTATATGCTAGTCTACTCTGGTATATCGATGCCCCGTTTCGATACACCCACGACTAGGGACATTAAAGGATGTACTTATAGACTACCATGGCCCCACTAGTATGATCTGCATCATAGTCCTGGCAGTCAAGTACACACCCTAAGGGCTTTACCAACATATAACAGAGAGACAATCAGTGTACACGTTAAGGTAAAGAGTAACCAGATAGCATACTATCATGTCGAGCAAGAAAGTCCTCCCTATATATGTCAAAGCATCCAATACAATATGCATCTCATGTATAGTAATGGCCTCTAGGGCATAAATATAACTAACACACTTGACAAATCTATCGGTTATCATATGATTGAATCTTCTCATCACATAAACTACACGACGTTTGTTAGAACCAAACAACACCATCCGATATTTAAAAACCTTCATGTAGTTTTATGCCACGATAAACATCGTGTTAGGAATATGCATGCCCTAGAGGCCATTATTGTATGATATAGTGGATGCTTAGACATATATATAGAGGACTTTCTTGCTCGACATGATAGTATGCTATCTAGTTGCTCTTTATCTTAACATGTACACTTGTATTATTATACTTTCTCTCTGATACATGTTGATAAAGCCCTTAATATTTTTTCTTGACTACCAGCTATGATGCAAATCATACTACTGGGACTTGTGTAGTCCACAAGCACATCCTTTAATTATTCCTAGTCGGGGGGATATCGAGACAGGGCATCAATATTGCAGTGTGGACTAGTGTACGTTTCTTGACCCTGTAGGGGGCGATGGTTGAACCTATAACCATTGATATTTGACATCAAAGATTGTGTACAGGTGCTCATCAGAGAATGGGTACACCGAACAGGACCCATCGAGAACTCCTAGATGGTACCATACTAATCGTCAGATAGTAGTTCTCTGGTGACACTAGTACAGGTTAGTCTGTAGACCCGAGATCGTCATGGTGTCTTGTGTGGTTCCCACTGTACTTTGATTTCCTCCCTACAACGGCTCAAAGGAGTTATGCAAACAGGTGGATTTTGGGTACAGTCCCGAGTCACGTGGAGGTAGTGAGCGATAGGAGGGGTTTCGTCTCTCCCGGTATAGGGAATTGATGTTGCACTATACTCGATTGGCTATAACAGTAAGTCACTGGCAAGGTTTGATAAGATTTACTGGTAAGTGTTATCAGCCATATATCGGCATGACATATCAAGTTACTGGGGTCTGACGATTCCACCACTAGACTCGATATGCGACATATCAGACGAAGAAACCGGACTGTTTGGTAAGTGTTACTTATAGGCTTCATAGGAGTCTGGAAAAGATTACTTGTCGATCTTCTAATCGCTCAATACCTGAGTATCCGTTACGTCCAAGTAGTACCGCTGATGGCTTGTGGGTAACTGATGTGATCATTACCTACTGCTGGCGTATTGACGAGTCTTTAGAGTTCGACACAGAGGTTTCCTAGCTCAAGCGAAATGAAGTAGGGCACATATGTTGATATGTGCGGGGGGCCTTGTTAGTTATATGTATGCCCTAGAGGCCATTACTGTACATTGGATGTATATTGTAGTGGATGCTGGGACATATATAGGGAGGACTTTCTTGCTCGACATGATAGTATGCTATCTGGTTGATCTTTACCTTAACGTGTACACTAATTGTCTCTCTGTTACATGTTGGTAAAGCCCTTAGGATGTGTACTTGACTACCTGGACTATGATGCGGATCATACTAGTGGGGACATGGTAGTCTATAAGTACATCCTTCAAAGTCCCTAGTCGTGGGTGTATCGAGACAGGGCATCGATATACCAGAGTAGACTAGCGTATACCTTCTCGACCCATACAGATGGGCGATGGATGATCCCATATCCATTGGTGTTTGACATCAGAGATGATATACGGGTGCTCAGTAGAGACTGGGTACACTGGACGGACTCGCAGAGAACTCCCAGATGGTATTATACCTCACGTCAGATGGCAGTTCTCTGGTGACCCTGGTACAGAGTAGTCTGTTGACCCGAGATCGTCATACAGTCTTGTGTGGTTCCCACTGTGCTTTGATTTCCATCTTACCACGTCTAAGAGGGCGTGCAAAACGGTGGTTTTTAGGTACAGTCCCGAGTCACATGGAGGCAATGAGCGATAGGAGGGGATTCGTCTCTCCCGGTATAGGGGGTTGATGTTGCGCTGTGTTCGATTGGCTATAACAGGAAATCCCTGGCCAGGGTTGCTGAGATTTACTGGTAAGTGTTACCAGTAGTTTCTCGAATTGTTATAGACCTCATATCGACACGACTTATCGAGCTATTGGGGTCTGACGTTTACCACCCTTAGGCGAGATATGCGACATATCAGACGATCAGACCGGACTGTACGGTAGTGTTACTGGTTGGATTCACTGGAGTGTGAGCGGGCTTGCTCGCCGATCTTCAGATCGCTCAATACCCGGGTGGACGTTACGTTTAGCAGACCGCTTGCGGCTTGTGGGTGTTTGATATGATCATCACCTGCTGCCGGCGTATTGACGCGTCTTTAGAGTCCTACACAGAGGTTTCCTGGCTCAAGCGAAACGAAATAGGAGCGCATATGAGATATGTGCGGGACCGAGAATAATGCGTGTATGTGATACCGTATTTCATTCTGGCGATGAATGTATCGATTGGTTGTATGCGATATAACCTAGTTATCGAATCAAGTATTGATTCGATAAGCCGATACATAGGATACTAGTCGGTTATATGCGATATGACCGGATCGTTAAATCAAGTGTTGATTTAATGATTTTATGTATAATTATATATATGATATATTACTTTGCATTAACTAGTATCGGTTCACTTTAAAAGGATTTTCTCACTTGATTGTACAAGTTGTATATGTGATATACTTTTTGTGCAAATGATTGTATCATGTTTGATGATACTTGTTAACTTGGTTAAGTGTAAAGATTAAACCATGGTTAAATTGATGATTAGGGTTTTCTTTTTCTTAATCATTTATTTATTTATTTATTTGGAAAATATTAGAAATGAAATGGTTGCAAATTTTGTTTCTTTCTTTGAAGCTTCATGAAGCTTTGACTTTGTGACCATTTTGTCTCATGGTTAACCCTAACCCTTGCAATTAACCATGGTCTATTCTCTACACCTAATCATGGTTATTATTATGATAAGTATCCTTTTTCTTTTCTTTTTAATTAACTTATCATAATATATCATCTTCTTCTTCTTCATATCTATCATGAAGAAAGCTTAGGTCATCAATGGTGATTGATGATAAAGAGTGAGAAATCCAATTCTAAATTGAACCCAGTTCCTATTTCTTCATCCTCTACCTCTTGACAAGTAGTAGAGTGTGTTTCCTTCACAAGTTTTCATGACTTGGTGAAGTTGGAGCTTGATCTAGCGATGCCTCGACGTAGATCATCTTCGGCATGGACATCGACGACCTAGCTTGCCCATTCTCCGACGAAGCCGACGCTAGAGCCCGGGAACTCATTTGGACAGCGAGGGGACTTCGTTGCGGAGCTATGGAGGTGGAGCACCGGATCTACAAAGGTTGTATTTCCGTATTCTTTATAGTTAAGTTGTTAACTAGTTTCTAGTTTCGCCTAAACTTTAGCCAACGATCCGTATTAGGGTTTCTCGGCACCTAGATTTTTTGAAATTGGCATGGTTGATGCCTTGTGAGACCTCATTAGGGTGCCAAGGAACCCTACAGTGGTATCAGAGCCTAGCTAGAGCCTTAAGCGAAGTCTAGACGCAATTTGAAGTCCGAACGAACCCGAAACCCAATTCCAAACATGCTCTCTGTCCTTTTTCTAAAATCTGGGATTTTTCAACATTAAAAATATGCAGAAAAATCAGCAGGCGATTTTAAGAGTTACTGTGAAGTTCGAGTGTCTAACTCCATCAACCTGCCGCGGATCCGCGGCACGAGCATGGCTCGTGCGGCGGTTCCGCGGCCGTACGGCCTCATTGTTCAGTGAATCTTACACAGTAACTCCTAATTGATAGTGCTGGATTTTCTGGGAATTTTTAATATTTATTCAAGAGTTGAATTTTCTGGGGTTGTTTTGGGGATTCGGTGTTTCGATCGGAGTATCAGATTTTGTCTATGTGGCTTTCCGGATAAATATTAGAATATGTTAAAAAGTTCGACCGGATATAAATACCCAATTTTTCCCCTGTCGGGAAATATCCAAGTGTTGGATTTTTCCGTAGTTTAAAGACGTTCTACGTAGTGCAAGTAACGTGATGGACCCTCTAGAAGACAACAAACCTTAACTCGATTATGTGACCATCTTGAACTGCCCTTTGAATCTTCGGGTTTGGGGCAGTACGGCGTGCCACATGTGATGCGTTGGCTTGACCCTTCTACGGCTGGACCGTTGGTACTGAGGCACGAACTGAATGTTTTTAGACTTGTTTCATGTGTTGATCTGTATCGGGAAAACTTGGGTGTTCGATTGTTCGATCGGAAAGTTTGACATTTTCTATTTATCCGGAATGGGATACAATAATTGGAATTCATAAGAAGTTATGAGATAACTGAATGAATGTTATAAACATAGCAGTTTAGTCTCACTTGATCGGTTGCCACGGAATTTTGATGTGATCAAAAGTCCGTCGCAATCACGTAGCGTACGCGGATACTCGCCGGGTAAACTTAATAGACAGCCTCACTCCATTGCCCCGACCAAGTGACTGTAGGAGAACCCCGTCGCCGAAAGCATCCGTTTGGGTGCTCGCGGTAGCGGTGTTCCGCCTTGGTGCACTTCGTCGACGGTATCGGGGGTGCGGCCGTCTACTGAAGTTTGCGACGAGCATTCGATCAGGATGTCGGGAATCTTGTTGAATTGCCCGACTTGAATATTGAAAAGTGTTTTCGATTTTGAGACTAAAATGCGGGGTTTATAATTGTTAGGCATGCGATGTCTAAGTAATTCATTTGGTCAGGCATGCGATGTCTGAGGAGGTTGCGGATTCCAACTGTTGTAGTTTTACACTTTCTTTTCTGTGACCGTAAGTGTAATATGTGATATCGCCGGTTTTGTTGCTATATGTCAACGACAATTGGGATACGCATGTTTACTTACGTTGATGACATGTGATGTTATGTGTTGCTGGATATGTTTTATTGGATCGTCGTGTTTGAATAGCCGGGGGTTTTTATGTGAGATGAGTGATTTTCATTTTCATTCATGTAAAAACTTGTATGTAATATTCTTTTATTGGGACACTTCCAGGTAGCGGAAGATCTCACCCTTTGTATATTATTTACTTTTCCGCACTAGGATAGACCCAAGGAGGAGGGCACAAGTAACCGGGTTCTGGAGTCCAGTGGGAGACCAACTCGAGGAGTCGAGTCCGGGTCTCCTAACTCTAGAATTAGTAGGGTTGCTTGCCGCTCTCGTAGGGGTCTAGGGGTGTGGGTTTGGCTATTCATCACGACCGTGGAATCCGTGTTTTTTACTGGCTCGTATTGAAAACATGGACGTCCTAGTATATCCAATATTTCATATGTTTCTTCTGCTGCGATATCTGTGATGTGATCATGTGATGTTCTGTGATAGATACAGTATATAGTATATATGATATATTATATAGGCGTTACTTATGTTTTACACCCGCGCTAGCCCTGCCCCGCTCTGCCGTTAGTTACCTAACCTAACGGTGCACGAGGGGACATCGAGGCGAATGCGGATGGCATAAGTGTACGTTGTATTTATCTGTGATGTTTAGGTAATTTAAATGATGGGACTTCATTAATGTGATTAATGAAATAAAAGATACCTAAGATGTTGTAGAATCGAATTTCAAAATAAAACAGGTAGCTACAGTTTTTGCTTTGCACAGCGGTATATGTGATATATCCTGCACCTTATTCGATGAGGAAAGGACCGAGATCCCTTCACCGGGAGTGACTCCTTTAGCAATAACTGGCAGATGCTACACACTCGGTTTGTCTTTTGATTGCTTTTAAGTGTTTTTGCTTTGCACAGTGATATATATGATATATCCCGCACCTCATTCGACGAGGAAAGGACCGACGATCCCTTCACCGGGAGTGACTCCTTTAGCAAAACTAGAAAAGCCTCAAAAGCACTCCATTTTAAAATCATTTGATTCTACAACGATATCAAGTTCAGTACGCAATAGGTTTTCAGAAAAACCTGTCGTAGCCCTCCGTCATTTCAGATAAGTCCTGTTTAGTATTCGTGCTGCGTTTGTTGACCTTGTCAAGGCGCAGTGTGCGGTAGCTAACCAGTATTTATCTGCTTATGCATATGATGCAGATTGGGTTAGGGTAGTCGTGCGGCCTTGTTGACCTTGTCAAGGGTCGTGCGGGTGGGTTTGATTCAATCAAGAAATGACGGGTTGAACTTGACTTGCGGTCTATGGTTTGTTGACCTTGTCAAGATCATAGATCGTTCGGGGAAAAATATTATCGGGAATTTCAAGTGTTGAAATTTGCAATGAGATTGCATACCTTCTATGAGATAGTTGGATCCCGATACGCGCTGCGAGTAATTGTTACTCCTGGGAGAGTTTTATACATTACAATTAGCCGATCAAGTAGGTGTCTAGAAAGGTTTCAACGGGGTTACGCCTCTGGGAAAATGAGGTTTACATTAATTAGGTTCGTGCGAGTGCACGGGGGACCTCTCTCAAAGTACCGACACTGGCCTGGCTGAAAGATTGGCGAACTTGTAGTGTGTAATTAATCCCGGCTAGTCTATCCTTTTAGGGTTTGAAGGAAGATTTGATAAAAAGCAGTGGGAGCCATCCTGATTAGATAAAATAATAACCAATCTATTCTTGCAAGAGCGCACGCTGAGTGTTTTCTTCTCTCTCTCTCCAGGTAGCCACCATATCACGCCTTAATCAAGATAATAAAACGGATTATTGACCGAACCCGCTTGTTATACTGAACTGGGGAACGTTCGTCCCGCTCCACCTTATAATTGTTATAAGACAGAGCAGGAAATTGGGGATTACCAGAATTCCCGTGCCGCCCAAACGAAGAGAGTGCATGTTGATGCATCATCTTCGGGTGTGTTCATAATACAGAACTGTTTCTCAGTATCCTCCGCATCCTTGGTATATGATACCGAATCAGGATCCCTGATATGTAATCTGTTACATAGGGCTGCAAAAGGGTAGAAAAACTGAGAACGGGTGATAAGTTTCATGAGACAGAAAACGGGGCAAGTGTTGCAGCCAAGTCTGTTGGTCACTGTCACCCTGTATTACAAATACATTGATTCTGAACGAATGCTATTAGATACCGAACCTGATATACAAAATCATATCAGTCTCTTTAGTAGTAAAGAAATGATAAAATTTTGTATTGTTGGATAATGTTTTGAACATTTCCTATATCAAAAGTTGATCGGTTCAGGCACGTTATCTTAAAGCATTAATGTTCTAAATCAAACTACAGTTCTTTAGTATACGGAACACACACAAGAGGAGGAGTTCAGAAATGAACGAATCCTACTTGAGGCATTGTAGACTAGGTCATATCAATGTGACCCGACTAGCTGAAGTTACATGTAGATGCATATTTAAATCAGTTTGAATTTACATCTTGTGAAACTCGCCAGTCATGTCACAAAGATAAGATGATCATAGCTCTGTTTATTGGAAACAGAGAAAGAGTTACTGAACTCTTGAGATGATACATGTTGATGTATGTAAGGTCCCCTGTCTACATATGCCAAGACCGGTTCTTTGTACTTCATTATATTCTCTAATAATCTCTCAAGATTCAGTCATATGTTCCTGTTGAAACATGAGTCCGAACCTTATGAGATATTCACAGAATATAAGCGAGAAGTAGAGAACCAAAATACGGGTATAAGTATTATGTCCTTTGATGAGATCGAGGAGGAGAATACTTAAGCACGGAAATCCTGGATTATTTTAAAGGAGAATGAGATTCTCTCTCGGCATTACTCCTCCGTATACACCATAGGACGATGGTATATCGGGGCGGAGCAGATACACCCTATTTGATATGGTGTGCTCTATGATGAGTACTGCTGAGTTACCTATTTCCTTCTTGGGGGTTATGCACTTATGAAGTTGCATACCTATTGAATTAGGTTCCAATCAAATCAGTCGCCTACCATTTCATATGTGATATGGAAAGGGAAGAACCCATGTCTTAAGCTAGTTAAGATTTGGGGTTGACCGGCCTATGTCTGAAAGCAAAATCCGGACAAGCTCGAGGCAAAGTCTGTAATGTAGAACTGGAAAGGTTCCAGCTATACAAATTACAGCAGATGATTTGAAAGAACCAAAGGATTCAATAGTTACCAACGAACCTCGGCCTCTCCGCCGATCTAGTAAGGTTCCTCACCCACCTGAGAGTTACTTCGGTTTCTCTATGACAGTGGGAGCGAGGATTGCATCATGAGATGATGACCCAACTAGCTTCGAGCTGGCCATCGAGAGTAAGACTCTGTAAGAATGGCTGGATGTTTATCGATCTGAGATGGAATCCTTATACACCAACAAAGTATGGAGTTTGGTTGCTATATCTGAAGGGTTAAATCCCCCTCAGGAGCAAGTATATCTTGAGAAGATTACTTGGTGTAAATGGAAAAGTTGAGACTTTCAAAGCTAGACTTATTAAAGCTTTTCGTCATTGACCAGGCGTGGATAATGATGAAACCTTTTCCAGTACCTATGCTTAAAGTCCATCCAGATCCTACTTGTCACGGCTACATACCATGACTACGATATCTGGTGGTTGGGTGTCTTGACTGCTTTTCTAAATGATGTTTTGGAAGAGAGCGTCTATAAGTACACACCCAGTGGGCCTCGTAGACAGTGGGAGCAGCGGAAACGTGTGCAAGATGTTTTATCTGATAAAGCAGGCATCGCGGAGTTGGAACATCTGTTTTGATGGATTAGTCAAACAGTTTGACATCATCAAAATGGTAGATGAACCTTGTATAAACAAAAAGGTAGTAGGGAGTATGGTGACGATCCTCGTAGAGTACGTGGATTACATACTCAAGATAGGGAAGGAGTTTCCTATGCTACGCTCGATCAATCTCCGCTTATCACAAAGATTCTCCACGTAGGATCAAAATGATACCTACTAAATCCTGGATTTTGGATCTATGAGATTGATCTAAATAGATGTTAGGATTCTCACTAGTTGTAGTGAGATGGTATCAATCGATCCTGGGGAGAATCACAGGAAGGGTTCCAGGGTGATAAAGACGACTGAATGTCAGTCGCAGGCATTGTCTTTACCCTCAGTAAAGGGACGGTATGTTGGAAGAGTTCCAAGCTAGATACCGTGACATACTAGACGATAAAGGCAGCATACATCGCTACTTAAGATGCTACCAAAGAGGCTGTTTGGATGTATATTGGTTCATGAGATGAACTATGTTCCTCCCATTGTGTGACAATGGAGTTGTGGCTTATGCCAAGGAACGCAGGTCCCATCAGTGATCCAGACATATTCTAAGGCAGTATCACCTAATCATGGAGATGGTTGATCTCCACGGTGATCGAGGTTAGGAGAGTAGACTCAGAGGACAACACAGCGGATCCACTCACAAAGGCCTGTTCCCAGAGAGAGACTTTTATGGGATGGTTGAGTATGAGATACTACAACCACTGCTATAGATGGCCCTAGTGCAAGTGGGAGATTGTTAGTTATATGTATGCCCTAGAGGCCATTACTGTACATTGGATGTATATTGTAGTGGATGCTGGAACATATATAGGGAGGACTTTCTTGATCGACATGATAGTATGCTATCTGGTTGATATTTACCTTAACGTGTACACTAATTGTCTCTCTGTTACAAGTTGGTAAAGCCCTTAGGATGTGTACTTGACTACCTGGACTATGATGCGGATCATACTAGTGGGGACATGGTAGTCTATAAGTACATCCTTCAAAGTCCCTAGTCGTGGGTGTATCGAGACAGGGCATCGATATACCAGAGTAGACTAGCGTGTACCTTCTCGACCCATACAGATGGGCGATGGATGATCCCATATCCATTGGTGTTTGACATCAGAGATGATATACAGATGCTCAGTAGAGACTGGGTACACTGGACGGACTCGTCGAGAACTCCCAGATGGTATTATACCTCACGTCAGATGGCAGTTCTCTGGTGACACTGGTAAAGAGTAGTCTGTTGACCCGAGATCGTCATAGAGTCTTGTGTGGTTCCCACTGTGCTTTGATTTCCATCTTACCACGTCCAAGAGGGCGTGCAAAACGGTGGTTTTTGGGTACAGTCCCGAGTCACATGGTGGCAATGAGCGATAGGAGGGGATTCGTCTCTCCCGGTATAGGGGGTTGATGTTGCGCTGTGTTCGATTGGCTATAACAGGAAATCCCTGGCCAGGGTTGCTGAGATTTACTGGTAAGTGTTACCAGTAGTTTCTCGAATTGTTATAGACCTCATATCGACACGACTTATCGAGCTATTGGGGTCTGACGTTTACCACCCTTAGGCGAGATATGCGACATATCAGACGATCAGACCGGACTGTACGGTAGTGTTACTGGTTGGATTCACTGGAGTGTGAGCGGGCTTGCTCGCCGATCTTCAGATCGCTCAATACCCGGGTGGCCGTTACGTTTAGCAAACTGCTTGCGGCTTGTGGGTGTTTGATATGATCATCACCTGCTGCCGGCGTATTGACGAGTCTTTAGAGTCTTACACAGAGGTTTCCTGGCTCAAGCGAAACGAAATAGGAGTGCATATGAGATATGTGCGGGACCGAGAATAATGCGTGTATGTGATACCGTATTTCATTCTCGCGATGAATGTATCGATTCGTTGTATGCGATATAACCTAGTTATCGAATCAAGTATTGATTCGATAAGCCGATACATAGGATACTAGTCGGTTATATACGATATGACCGGATCGTTAAATCAAGTGTTGATTTAATGATTTAATGTATAATTATATATATGATATATTACATTGCATTAACTAGTATCGGTTCACTTTAAAAGGATTTTCTCACTTGATTGTACAAGTTGTATATGTGATATACTTTTTGTGCAAATGATTGTATCATGTTTGATGATACATGTTAACTTGGTTAAGTGTAAAGATTAAACCATGGTTAAATTGATGATTAGGGTTTTCTTTTTCTTAATCATTTATTTATTTATTTATTTGGAAAAGATTAGAAATGAAATGGTTGCAAATTTTGTTTCTTTCTTTGAAGCTTCATGAAGCTTTGACTTTGTGACCATTTTGTCTCATGCTTAACCCTAACCCTTGTAATTAACCATGGTCTATTCTCTACACCTAATCATGGTTATTATAATGATAAGTATACTTTTTCTTTTCTTTTTAATTAACTTATCATAATATATCATCTTCTTCTTATTCATATCTATCATGAAGAAAGCTTAGGTCATCAATGGTGATTGATGATAAAGAGTGAGAAATCCAATTCTAAATTGAACCCAGTTCCTATTTCTTCATCCTCTACCTCTTGCCAAGTAGTAGAGTGTGTTTCCTTCACAAGTTTTCATGACTTGGTGAAGTTGGAGCTTGATCTAGCGATGCCTCGACGTAGATCATCTTCGGCATGGACATCGACGACCTAGCTTGCCCATTCTCCGACGAAGCCGACGCTAGAGCCCGGGAACTCATTTGGACTGCGAGGGGACTTCGTTGCGGAGCTATGGAGGTGGAGCACCGGATCTACAAAGGTTGTATTTCCGTATTCTTTATAATTAAGTTGTTAACTAGTTTCTAGTTTCGCCTAAACTTTAGCCAACGATCCGTATTAGGGTTTCTCGGCACCTAGATTTTTTGAAATTGGCATGGTTGATGCCTTGTGAGACCTCATTAGGGTGCCTAAGAATCCTACAGGCCTGATTAAATACGAGTATGTGATATGTATTCTAATCTGGCGGTTATTTGATATCGGTTAGGTTATATGCACTATAACCGGATTATTGAATCAAGTGTTGATTTGATAATGTGATATATAGATAAATGATATTAGTCGGTTATATGTGTTATAACCGGATTATTGAATCAGGTGTTAATTTAATAATATGATATATATTTATATTTGATATAATTATATATTAACTAATATTCTTGCTCACTAATTATTTTGTTTTCTTAATATATATATATATATATATATATATATATATATATTAATATATGTATAAATATATATATATATTATGAAGCATGGATGGATTTTCTATTTTTAGAAAATAGATATGAAGAGGTAGAAAAGAAGAGATATTAAAGGAATGGGTGAAGCATGGCTTTGCATTATTTTATTTCATTTTCTTACACTATTGATGTGTGGTTGCTATTTTATTATTGAGTTTAATAGCATGCTTCAATAAGTGAGCATATGAAAGAAGCCATTTTTTCTTCTCTTGGTTTTTACTTAGCTTATTGCCTTAGCCATTATTCATTGAGCTCTCTCCCATTTCCTTTTTCTTCGTCCTCCTCCTCCAAGCCTTAATCCTCATATGTGATGTGAACCATATTGCTTTGGATAAATCCTAAGTGATCATAGAACCCCTATTTCACCATCCTATACTTGATTATCAATTGAGTTTATGGTGTTTCCTTCACTAAGGAAAGATTAGTGAAGATGTAGCTTGGATTAGAAAAGATTCAAGGTTGATCATCTTCGAAACGAAGGTCATGTAGGAAGTTCGATCCTTCTTCAAGTGGAGCCTAGAGGAGTCATAGAGACTACTACCCGGAGCTTTAGAAGTGAAGGACTTGGTCTACAATGGTTGTAGCATCCTTCACTTAGTGTAGTTTTTCTTATATCATACTTTAAACCCTAATAATCTAGTTAGATTCTTGGTTGGTGTAGCTTAACACCAAGAAAATTTTAAAATTGCATGCTTGATGCCGGATAAAACATTGTGGTGGTGCTAGGATACACTATCATGGTATCAGAGCCAAGTTAGAACATTAGAGGATGTCTTTACGACATTAAAGTGTTCGATTGAACTTCGTAACCCATATTTTTTCAAAAGTTGAAATTTTTCAGATTAAAAATTTGCAGATGTGCAGGGTATTCTATGGAGCCTCAAGAAGAATGAGTCACTAATGCCTTCAAAGCACCGTGGAACCGCGGCCTAACCCCCTATTTAGCCGCGTTCCGCCGCAAGTTTGTGGCATTAAGTGATCGTTTTTCTTATGCTGCTCCATTGTCATATTTGACACTTTCTGGATGTTTTTAGTGATGCTCAAGTTGTTGAGATCTCTGGGATTTATGGGTGTTTGATAAATCGATCAAAATGTTTAACGTCGTCTAGATTATGATGATATGTGATATAATATTTGGAATCCACAAAAATTAGTTTTGAGAAAACTAGTAAGTATTTTGTAAATCTAGCGTTTTAGTCTCGGTTTGATCGATTGCCACGGTGTTTCGATTTGGATCAAAACTCCGTCGCAATCGCGTATATTACGCGAACACTTAGTCGGGAATCTTGTTGAATTATCCGACTGCTTATTGAAAACAGTTTTCAATTTGAGACTAAATTGCAAGGTTTATAGGTTAGGCATGAAATTCGGAATATGAGATATTCCGGGTTTATGATGTCTAAGGTATTTGCGGATTCTAAATATTGTAGTTTTTCTTTTTCTTTTCTACGACCGTAAGTGTAATATATGGGGTATCCCCGATCTCTTTGCTATATGTAAACGGAATTCGGGATAAGCATATTTACTTACGTTGATGACATGTCATGTTATGTGTTGCTCTGATATGGTATATTGTGTCGTGTGATTGAATAGCCGGGTTTTTTTGCATGAGATGAGAGTTTTTCTATTTTCATTCATGTAATAATTTGTATGTAATATTCTTTTATTGGGACACTTCCGGGTTGAGGATGATGTCACTATTGATGTAAATTATTTACTTTTCCGCATTAGGATAGACACAAGGCGGGGAGCACAAGTAACCGTGTTCTGGAATCCAGTTGTAGACCATCTCGAGGAGTCGAGACCGGGTCTCCTAACTGTAGAATTGGCAAGGTTGCTTGCTGCTCTCGTAGGGGTCTAGGGATGTGGGTTTGGCTATTCGTCACGACTGTGGAATCCGTATTTATCATTACTGGCTAAATTTAAAACACGGACCTCCCAGTATATCCAATTTTTCATATGTTGACTTCTGCTGCTTGACATCTGTGATTTGATCATATAAATGAGTGAGACGAATGCTATATATATATATGATATATATAATAAACGTTGCTTATGTTTTGCACCCGAGCTAGTCCATCCCCCGCTCTGCCGTTAGTTAAGTAACCTAACGGTGCATGATGGGGCCTCGTGGCGAATGCGGATGGCATAAGCATACGTTCTATTTTCATTTCTTTTCTGTGATGTTTAGGGAAACATAAATGATGGGACTTCATTAATGAGATTAATGGAAAGAAAAGAAACCTAAAGATGTTGTAGAATCAAATTTTTTAAAAAGGTAGCTGTAGTTCTTGCTTTGCATAGTGGTATTCCTTGATGAATATCTAGCACCTCATTCAATGAGGAAAGAGCCGAGATCCCTTCACTAGGAGTGGCCTCTTTAGCAAAACTAGCAAATGCTACAACCCACTTGGTTTAGTTTTGATAGCTTCTCTAATTATTTCTTTGCATAGTGGTATTCCTTGATGAATATCCAGCACCTCATTCGATGAGGAAAGAACCGAGATCCCTTCACCGTGAGTGACCTCTTCAGCAAAACTAGCGAATACTACCACTTACTCGGTTTGTTTTGAAAACTACTCGATTTTAATGTTAGCGAGATATGCCCTAGAGGCCATTTTTGTATCGTACCGGATTGTATATTACATATTGGAAGCTTGGGATATTCATAAATATAATAACAATCTTGCACAAAATGGTAGTATGCTACTTGGTTTGATTCTACCTCAATATGTGCATGTGTTTCTTTTAGCATATCGCTTATACATATTGGTAGAGCCCTTAGGATCTTTTCTTGACTACCAGTGTTGTGATGGCAATCACACTAGTGGGGCCAGGGTAGTCTATAAGCACATCGTTATACAGGTCCATAGTCGGAGGATTATCGAGATGGGGCATCGATACTCCAGAGTAGACTAGTGTATACGCTTCTCATCCCAGCAGGGGAAATGGTCTGTCCCACAACCATTAGTACATCGTAATAGAGATAGTATACAGGTGCTCATTAGGGTATAAGTTACACTAGACAGGACTCGCAGGGAACTGCTGTTTGGTATTATACCTATTGTCAGGAAGCAGTTCCCAGGTGACATGAGTACAGGTTAGTCCGTTGACTTGCTATCGCTACTTCGTCTCGAGTGTATTCCCACTGCACTTTGATTACTATCCTACCATGGCTTAAAGGAGTCGTGCAAACAGGTAGTAGTTGGGTGCCATCCCGAAGCACTTGGAGATAGTAGTGGTCAGATAGGATTCGTCTCTCTCGGTATTCGGGGTTGATATCGCGTTGTGTTCGGAAAGACAACAAAGTCCCTGGCCAGGGCAGTCGAGATATACTGGTAGGTACTCCAGTAGTTTCTCAGTGTGTATTGGACTCTGTCCCGGCATGACTTATTGTGCTATTAGGGGTCTGACGTTTATGTTAGTTGTATGTATGCCCTAGAGGCCAGTATTGTACAGATGATGTATATTATATTGGATGCTTGGACATATATAGAGATGACTTTCTTGCTCGATATGATAGTATGCTCTCTGGTTACTCTTTATCTTAACATGTAGACTTGTCTCTTTAAACTGTCTTATAGTTACATGTTGGTAAAGCCCTTAGGATGTGTACTTGACTACCTGGACTATGATGCAGATCATACTAGTGGGGACATGGTAGTCTATAAGTACATCCTTCAAGGTCCCTAGTCGTGGGTGTATCGAGACAGGGCATCGATATACCAGTGTAGACTAGCGTATACGCTTCTCGACCCATGAGATGGGCGATGGATGATCCCATATCCATTGGTGTTTGACATCAGAGATGGTATACGGGTGCTCAGTGGAGACTGGGTACACTGGACGGACTCGCCGAGAACTCCCAGATGGTATTATACCTCACGTCAGATGGCAGTTCTCAGGTGACACTTGTACAGGTTAGTCTGTAGACCCGAGATCTGTAGGGTTCCTAGGCACTCTCTTTGAGTCTCACAAGTGATCAAACATGCACAAATAAAATTTTACGGGTGCCTACAAACCCGACTACGGATCGTTTGCTAGATATTTAGGCGAAACAAGCAAGCTAGTTTACAACTAAACTATAAGATAACGGAAATACAACCTTTGTAGATCCGTTTGTCCACCTCCATAGCTCCGCAACGAAGTGCCTCCGCTGTCCAAGTGAACTCCCGGGCTCTAGCGTCGGCTTCGTCGAAGAATAAGCGAGCTAGGTCGTCGATGTCCATGCCGAAGATGATCTACGTCGAGACATCGCTAGATCAAGCTCCACCTTCACCAAACCTTGAAAGTTTGTGAAGGAAACACACTCTACTACTTGGCAAGAGGTAGAGGATGAAGAAATAGGAAGTGGGTAAACTTTAGTTTTGGATTTCTCACTAGATTTCACATGTTGCCATTGAACTAGAAAGCTTTTCTTCTTCTTGCTCATCAAGAAGAAGATGAAAAAGATATAATAAGTTGAATAATAAAAATGAATAAGAATTAAATCTTATCATACTTTTAACCTTAGTTAAGTGTAGAGAGAAGACCATGGTTAATGGAATGGTTAGGGTTAAGGATAAGAACAAAAAGGAGACTAAGTCAAAGTTTCAAGAAACTTCAACTAAAAAACAAAACTTACAACCATTCATTTATCTTTTCCTTTTTCCAAAATGAATAAATAAGAAAAAGATAAATGAATAAATAATCAAAACCCTAATCATTAACTTAAACCATGGTTTGATTCTTTACACTTAACCAAGTAAGCATGTATCATCAAACATGATACAAACATGTGCACAAAACTATATCGCATATACAATGTGTACAATTCAAGTGAGAAAATCCTTTTAAAGTGAACCAATACTAGTTAATGCAAAGTAATATATCAAATATATAAATATGCACTAAATCATTAAATCAACACTTGATTTAACGATCCGGTCATATCGGATATAACCGACTAGTATGATATGTATCGGCTTATCGAATCAATCCTTGATTCGATAACCAGGTTATATCGCATATAACCATTCGACACATTCGTCGCGAGAATGGAATACGGTATCACATACACGCATTATTCTCGGTCCCGCACATATCTCATATGCGCTCCTATTTCGTTTCGCTTGAGCCAGGAAACCTCTGTGTAGGACTCTAAAGACTCGTCAATACGCCGGCAGCAGATGATGATCATATCAAGCATCCACAAGCCGCAAGCGGTCTGCTAAACGTAACGGCCACCCGGGTATTGAGCGATCAGAAGATCGACGAGCAGGCCCGCTCACACTCCTGCGAATCCAACCAGTAACACTTACCGTACGGTCCGGTCTGTTCGTCTGATATGTCGCATATCTCGCCTAGGGGTGGTAAACGTCAGACCCCAGTAGCTCGATAAGTCATGCCGACTTGAGGTCCATAACATTCGTGAAACTACTGATAACTCTTACCAGTATATCACTGCAACCCTGGCCAGGGATTTCCTGTTATGGCCAGTCGAGCATTGCACAACATCAACCCCCAATACCGGGAGAGACGAATCCCTTCCTATCGCTCATTGCCTCCATGTGAATCGGGACTGTACCCAAAAACCACCTGTTTGCACAACTCAGTAGAGCCGTGGTAGGGTGGAAATCAAAGCACAGTGGGAGACACACAAGACTCTATGACGATCTCGGGTCAACAGACTAAGCTGTACCAGTGTCACCAGAGAACTGCCATCTGACGTGAGGTATAATACCATCTGGGAGTTCTCGGCGAGTCCGTTCAGTGTACCCAGTCTCCACTGAGCACCCGCATACCATCTTCGATGTCAAACAATAATGGATATGGGATCATCCATCGCCCATCGCATGGGTCGAGAAGATATGCGCTAGTCTACTCTGGAATATCGATGCCCCGTCTCGATATTCCCTCGACTAGGAACATTTCAAGGATGTACTCATGGACTACCCAGGCCCCACTAGTATGATCTACATCATAGTCCTGGAAGTCGAGTACACATCCTATGGGCTTTATCAACATGTAATCAGAGAGACAGAAAGTATATATGTTAAGATAAAGTGCAACCAGATAGCGTACTATCATGTCGAGCAAGAAAGTCCTTCCTATATATGTCCCAGCATCCACTACAATATACATCCAATGTACAGTAATGGCCTCTAGGGCATACATATAACTAACAATCTCCCACTTGCACTAGGGCCATCTGTAGCAGTGGTTGCAGTATCACATACTCAACCATCCCCTAAAAGTCTCTCTTTGGGAAAAAGGCCTTCGTGAGTGGATCCGCCGTGTTGTCCTCTGAGTCTACTCTCCTAACCTCGATCAACCTGGAGATCAACTATCTCCATGATCAGGTGATGCTGCCTTAGATTATGTCTGGGTCACTGATGGGACCAGGGTTCCAGCGCCAAAGCCTCAGTTCCATTGTCACACAATGGTAGGAACCTAGTTCATCATATGAACCAATATACACCCAAACTTCCTCTTTGGTAGTATCTTCAATAGCGATGTTACCAGCCTTTATCGTCTAGTTTGCCACGGTATCTAGCTTGGAACTCTTCCAACATACCGTCCCTCTATTGAGGGTAAAGACAATGCCCGTGACTGACATTCAGTCGTCTTTATCACCCTGGAACACTTCCAGTGATTCTCCTCAGGATCGATTGATACCATCTCACTACATCTAGTGAGAATCCTAACATCCAATTACATCTATCTCATAGATGAAAACTCAGGATTTAGGAGGTATCACTTTGATCCTATTTGGGGAATCCTAGTGATAATTGGAGATTGACCGATCGTAGTATAGGAAACTCTTTTCCTATCAAGAGTATGTTGTCTACGTACAATACGAAGATCGTCACCATACTCCCTACTACCTTTTTGTTTATACAAGGTTCATCTACCATTTTGATGAAGTCAAACACTTTGACTATCATATCAAAACAGACGTTCCAACTCCGCGATGCCTGCTTCATTATGTAAAGCAACTTGCACACGTTTCCACTGCTCCCACTGTTTACGAAGACCTCTGGCTGTGTTCTTATAGACGTTCTCTTCTAAATCAGTATTTAGAAAAGCAGTCATGGCACCCAACCGCCAGATATCGTAGTCATGGTATGTGGCCGTGGTAAGTAGGATCTGGACAGACTTAAGCATAGCTACTGGAAAAAGGTTTCATCATTATCCACGCCTGGTCGATGACGAAAACCTTTAACAGGTCTAGCTTTGAAAGTCTCAACTTTTCCATCTACACCAAGTAATCTTCTCAAGATATACTTGCTCCTGATGGGGATTTAACCCTTCAGATATAGCAACCAAAGTCCATACTTTGTTGGTGTATATGGATTCCATCTCAGACCGCTAAGCATCCAGCCATTCTTACAGAGTCCCTACTCTTGACGGCCTGCTCGAATCTAGTTGGGTCATCATCTCATGATGCAATCCTCGCTCCCACTGTCATCGAGAAACCGAGGTATCTCTCAGGCGGATGAGGAACCCTACTAGATCGTCGGAGAGGCTGAGGTTCGTCGGAAACTATTGAATCCTTTGGTTCTACCAAATCATTAGCAGTTTTGTACAGCTGGAACCTTTCCAGTTCTACAGAACTGATCTTGCCTCGATCTTGTCCGGATTTTGCTTTTGACATAGGCCGGACAATCCCAAATCTTAACTTACTTAAGAGATAGGTTCTTCCCATACCATATCTTATATGGAGTGGTAGGCAGTGATTTGATTCAAACCTAATTCAATAGGTATGCAGCTTCTCAAGTGCATAACTCCCAAAAGGAAAAAGGTAACTCAGTAGTACTCATCATAGAGCACACCATATCATATAGGGTGCGATTGCTCCGCCCCGATATACCATCGTGCTATGGTGTATTCGGAGGAGTAATGCTGAGAGAGAATCTCATTCCCCTTTAGAATAGTCCAGGAATTCCATGCTCAAGTATTCTCCTCCTTGATCACATCAAAGGATATAATACTTATACCCGTATTTTGGTTCTCTACTTCTAACTTATATTCTGTGAATATCTCAAAAGGTTCGGATTAGTGTTTCAACAAGAACATATATCTGAATCTGAAGAGATCATCAAAGAACGTAATGAAGTATAAAGAACCAGTCCTGGCATGTGTAGACAGGGGACATTACATACATCAACATGTATCATCCCAAGAGTTCACTAACTCTTTCTCTGTTTCCAGTAAACGGAGCTATGGTCATCTTATCTTTGTGACATGACTGGCAAGTTTCACAAGATGTAAATTCAAACTGATTTAAATATACATCTAAATGTAGCTTCAGCCAGTCGGGTCGCATTGATATGACCTAGTCTACAATGCCTTAAGAAGGATTCGTTCATTTCTGAAGTCTTCCTTTTGTGTGTGCTCTGAATACTAAGAACTGTAGTTTGATTTAGAACGTCAATGCTTTTAGATAACGTGCCTGAACCGATCAACTTTTGATATAGGAAATGTTCAAAACATTATCCATCAATACAAAATTATATCCTTTCTTTACTAATAAAGAGAATGATATGATTTTGTATATCAGGTTCGGTATCTAATAGCATTTGTTCAGAATCAATGTATTCTTAATACAGGGTGACAGTGACCAACAGACTTGGCTGCAACACTTGCCCCGTTTTCTGCCTCATGAAACTTATCACCCGTTCTCAGTTTTTCTACCTTTCTGTAGCCCTATGTAACAGATTACATATCTGGGATCCTGATCCGGTATCATATACCCAGGATTCAGAGGATACTGAGAAACAGTTCTTTGTAATGAACACACCCGAAGGCGATGCATCATATGCACTTTCTTCGTTTGGGCGGCATAGGAATTCTGGTATTCCCTATTTCCTGCTCTGTCTTATAACAATTATAAGTTGGAGCGGGACCAACGTTCCCCAGCTTAGTATAACAAGCGGGTTCGGTCAATATTCCGTATTATTATCTTGATTAAGGCGTGGTATGGTCGCTACCAGGAGAGAGAGAGAAGAAAACACTCTGCGTGCGCTCTAGCAAGATCAGATTGGTGTTATATTTTATCTAATCAGGATGGCTCCCACTGTTTTTATCAAATCTTCCTTCAAACCCTAAAAGGAAAGACTAGCCGGGATTAATTACACTCTATAAGTTCGCCAACCTTTCAGCCAGGCCAGTGTCGGTACTTAGAGGGAGGTTCCCCGTGCTTTCGCACGGACCTAATTACAGTAAACCTCGTTTTCCCAGAGGCGTAACCCCGTTGACACCTTTCTAGACACCTACTTGATCGGCTAATTGTAAAGTGCAAAACTCTCCCAGGAGTAACAATTACTCGCAGTGGGTATCGAGATCCAACTATCACATAGAAGGTATGCAATCTCATTGCAAATTTCAACACTTGAAACTCCCGATAAAGGTTTTTACCCCTAGCACCTATGACCTTAACTATGGTCAACAAATCATAAGTACTAGTCAAGTTCTACCCGTCATTTCGTGATTAATTAGACCCACCCACATGACCCTTAACTAAGGTCAACAAAGTCACGCGACTGTCCTAACTAATCGCAACATATGCGGTGTAGGAAGACATCACTTAGCTACCGTACACTGTGCCTTGACTATGGTCAACAAACACAGCACGAATACTAAGTACTCTACTTCCTAAAATGACGGAGGGTTGCGGCTGGTTTTTGTGAAAACCTTTAATGCTTTGAACTTGATCTCGTTGCGGAATCAAATGATTTTTAAATGGAATGTTTTTGAGGCTTTTCTAGTTTTGCTAAAGGGGTCACTCCCGATGAAGGGATCGTCGGCCCTTTCCTCGTCGAATGAGGTGCGGGATATATCATATATATCACTGTGCAAAGCAGAAACTATAGAAGCGATCAAATACAAACCGAGTGTGTAGCATCTGCCAGTTATTGCTAAAGGAGTCACTCCCGGTGAAGGGATCTCGGTCCTTTCCTCATCGAATAAGGTGCAGGATGTTCTATAATGAACACCGCTATGCAAAGCAAGAACTGTAGCTACCTGTTTTATTTTGAAATTCGATTCCACAACATCAATTAGGTTTATTTTCTTTCATTAATCTCATTAATGAATATCCCATCATTTTAAGTTACCTAAACATCACAGATAGATATGACGTACACTTATGCCATCCGCGTTCGCCTCGATGTCCCGTCTGCACCGTTAGGTTAGGTAACTAACGCCAGAGCGAGGCAGGGCTAGTGCGGGTGTAAAACATAAGCAACGTCTATATAATATATCATATATACTATATATAATACCTGTCACAGAACATCACATGATCACAGATAAATCACAGCAGAAGAAACATATGAAATATTGGATATACTAGGACGTCCGTGTTTTCAATACGAGCCAGTATAAAACACGGATTCCACGATCGTGATGAATAGCCAATCCCACACCCCTAGACCCCTACGAGAGCGGCAAGCAACCCTACCAATTCTAGGGTTAGGAGACCCGGACTCGACTCCTCGAGTTGGTCTCCCACTGGACCCTAGAACCCGGTTACTAGTGCTCCCCTCCTTGGGTCTATCCTAGTGCAGAAAAGTAAATAATATACAAACGGTGACAACTTCCGCAACCTGGAAGTGCCCCAATAAAAGAATATTACATACAAGTTTTTACATGAATGAAAATGAAAAACACTCATCTCACATAAAAAAAAACCCCGGCTATTCAAACACGACAATCCAATATAATATATCCAGCAACACATAACATCACATGTCATCAACGTAAGTAAATATGCGCATCCCAATTGTCGTTGACATATAGCAACGAAAACGGCGATATCACTTATTACACTTACGGTCACAGAAAAGAAAGTGTAAAACTACAACAGTTGGAATCCGCAATCATCTCAGACATCGCATGCCTGACCAAATGAATTACTTAGACATCGCATGCCTAACAATTATAAACCCCGCATTTTAGTCTCATTATCGAAAACACTTTTCAATATCAAGTCGGGCAATTCAACAGGATTCCCGACATTCTGATCGAATGCTCGTCGCAAACTTCAGTAGACGGCCGCACCCCTGATACCGTCGACAAAGTGCACCAAGGCGGAACACCGCTACCGCGAGCACCCGAACGGATGCTTTCGGCGACGGGGTTCTCCTACAGTCACTTGGTCGGGGCTATGGAGTGAGGCTGTCTATTAAGTTTACCCGGCGAGTATCCGCGTACGCTACGTGATTGCGACGGACTTTTGATCACATCAAAATTCCGTGGCCACCGATCAAGTGAGACTAAACTGCTATGTTTATAACATTCATTCAGTTATCTCATAACTTCTTGTGAATTCCAATTATTGTATCACATTCCGGATAAATAGAAAATGCTAAACTTTTCGATCGAACAATCGAACACCCAAGTTTTCCCGATACAGATCAACACATGAAACAAGTCTAAAAACATTCATTTCGTGGCTCAGTACCAACGGTCTAGCCGTAGAAGGGTCAAGCCAACGCCTCACATGTGGCACGCCGTACTGCCCCAAACCCGAAGGTTCAAAGGGTAGTTCAAGACGGTCACATAATCGAGTTAAGGTTTGTTGTCTTCTAGAGGGACCATCGTGTTACTTGCACTACTTAGAACGTGATTAAACTACAGAAATATCCAACACTTGGAAATTTCCCGACAGGGGAAAAATTGGGTATTTATATCCGGTCGAACTTTTTAACATATTCAAAAATTATCCGGAAAAACACATAGACAAAATTTGACAATCCGATCGAATGTACGAACCCCCTATACAACCCAAAATACTAAACTCTTGATTTTAGAAAAAAAAATATTCCAGGAAAACCAACACTGAGAAATAGGAGTTACTGTGCAAAATTGAGTGCCTAATAAGACAAAACGGCGGCGGAAGGGCCGCATTAGCACGATAATGCCGCGGTTCAGCCGCACTTTTGAGGGATCATTAGGTAATTTTTGCACCTTAATTCTTAGATTTCCCTTCTTATTTTTCTGCATATTTTTAATTTGCAAAAATCCACAAATTAGAAAAAAGTACAGAGAGCAAGTTGGATGTAGGTTTTCGGTTCGATCGGACTTCAAATTCCGTCTACGCATTGCCTAAGGCTCTAGCTAGGCTCTGATACTACTGTAGGGTTCCTAGGCACTCTCTTTGAGTCTCACAAGTGATCAAACATGCACAAATAAAATTTTACGGGTGCCTACAAACCCGACTACGGATCGTTTGCTAGATATTTAGGCGAAACAAGCAAGCTAGTTTACAACTAAACTATAAGATAACGGAAATACAACCTTTGTAGATCCGTTTGTCCACCTCCATAGCTCCGCAACGAAGTGCCTCCGCTGTCCAAGTGAACTCCCGGGCTCTAGTGTCGGCTTCGTCGAAGAATAAGCGAGCTAGGTCGTCGATGTCCATGCCGAAGATGATCTACGTCAAGACATCGCTAGATCAAGCTCCACCTTCACCAAACCTTGAAAGTTTGTGAAGGAAACACTCTACTACTTGGCAAGAGGTAGAGGATGAAGAAATAGGAAGTGGGTAAACTTTAGTTTTGGATTTCTCACTAGATTTCACATGTTGCCATTGAACTAGAAAGCTTTTCTTCTTCTTGCTCATCAAGAAGAAGATGAAAAAGATATAATAAGTTGAATAATAAAAATGAATAAGAATTAAATCTTATCATACTTTTAACCTTAGTTAAGTGTAGAGAGAAGACCATGGTTAATGGAATGGTTAGGGTTAAGGATAAGAACAAAAAGGAGACTAAGTCAAAGTTTCAAGAAACTTCAACTAAAAAACAAAACTTACAACCATTCATTTATCTTTTCCTTTTTCCAAAATGAATAAATAAGAAAAAGATAAATGAATAAATAATCAAAACCCTAATCATTAACTTAAACCATGGTTTGATTCTTTACACTTAACCAAGTAAGCATGTATCATCAAACATGATACAAACATGTGCACAAAACTATATCGCATATACAATGTGTACAATTCAAGTGAGAAAATCCTTTTAAAGTGAACCAATACTAGTTAATGCAAAGTAATATATCAAATATATAAATATGCACTAAATCATTAAATCAACACTTGATTTAACGATCCGGTCATATCGGATATAACCGACTAGTATGATATGTATCGGCTTATCGAATCAATCCTTGATTCGATAACCAGGTTATATCGCATATAACCATTCGACACATTCGTCCCGAGAATGGAATACGGTATCACATACACGCATTATTCTCGGTCCCGCACATATCTCATATGCGCTCCTATTTCGTTTCGCTTGAGCCAGGAAACCTCTGTGTAGGACTCTAAAGACTCGTCAATACGCCGGCAGCAGATGATGATCATATCAAGCATCCACAAGCCGCAAGCGGTCTGCTAAACGTAACGGCCACCCGGGTATTGAGCTATCAGAAGATCGACGAGCAAGCCCGCTCACACTCCTGCGAATCCAACCAGTAACACTTACCGTACGGTCCGGTCTGTTCGTCTGATATGTCGCATATCTCGCCTAGGGGTGGTAAACGTCAGACCCCAGTAGCTCGATAAGTCATGCCGACTTGAGGTCCATAACATTCGTGAAACTACTGATAACTCTTACCAGTATATCACTGCAACCCTGGCCAGGGATTTCCTGTTATGGCCAGTCGAGCATTGCACAACATCAACCCCCAATACCGGGAGAGACGAATCCCCTCCTATCGCTCATTGCCTCCATGTGAATCGGGACTGTACCCAAAAACCACCTGTTTGCACAACTCAGTAGAGCCGTGGTAGGGTGGAAATCAAAGCACAGTGGGAGACACACAAGACTCTATGACGATCTCGGGTCAACAGACTAAGCTGTACCAGTGTCACCAGAGAACTGCCATCTGACGTGAGGTATAATACCATCTGGGAGTTCTCGGCGAGTCCGTTCAGTGTACCCAGTCTCCACTGAGCACCCGCATACCATCTTCGATGTCAAACACTAATGGATATGGGATCATCCATCGCCCATCGCATGGGTCGAGAAGATATGCGCTAGTCTACTCTGGATTATCGATGCCCCGTCTCGATATTCCCTCGACTAGGAACATTTCAAGGATGTACTCATGGACTACCCAGGCCCCACTAGTATGATCTACATCATAGTCCTGGAAGTCGAGTACACATCCTATGGGCTTTATCAACATGTAATCAGAGAGACAGAAAGTATATATGTTAAGATAAAGTGCAACCAGATAGCGTACTATCATGTCGAGCAAGAAAGTCCTTCCTATATATGTCCCAGCATCCACTACAATATACATCCAATGTACAGTAATGGCCTCTAGGGCATACATATAACTAACAAGATCATCATAGAGTCTTGTGTGATTCCCACTGTGCTTTGATCTCCACCTTACCACGTCCATGAGGGCGTGCAAAACGGTGGTCTTTGGGTACAGTCCCGAGTCACATGGAGGCAATGAGCGATAGGAGGGGTTTCGTCTCTCCCGGTATTGGGGGTTGATGTTGCGCTGTGCTCGATTGGCCGTAACAGGGAAGTCCCTGGCCAGGGCTGATCAGAGATTTGCTGGTAAGTGTTACCAGTAGTTTCTCGACCCGTTATGAGCCTCACATCAGCACGACTTATCGGTTATTGGGGTCTGACGTTTACCACCCCTAGACTTGATATGCGACATATCAGATGAACAGACCGGACTGTACGGTAAGTGTTACTGGTTGGATTCACAGGAGTGTGAGCGGGCTAGCTCGTCGATCTTCTGATCGCTCAATACCCGGATGGCCGTTACGTTTAGCAGACCGCTTGCGGCTTGTGGATGCTTGATATGATCATCATCTGCTACCGGCGTATTGATTAGTCTTTAGAGTCCTACCCAGAGGTTTCCTGGCTCAAGCGAAACGAAATAGGAGCGCATATGAGATATGTGCAGGACCGAGAATATTGCGAGTATGTGATACCGCATTTCATTCTCGCGATATATGTTTCGATTGGTTATATTCGATATGACCTAGTTATCGAATCATTGATTCGATAAATCGATACATTGGATTCTAGTCAGTTATGTGCGACATGACCGGATCATTGAATCAAATGTTGATTTAATGATTTAATGTAAAATTATATATTTGATATATTACTTTGCATTAACTAGTATTGGTTCACTTTAAATGGATTTTCTCACTTGATGTACATGTTGTATATGTGATATATTTTTGTGCACATCTTTGTATCATGTTTGATGATACTTGATCTTTTGGTTAAGTGTAAAGGATTAAACCATGGTTAAGAGATGATTAGGGTTTTGTTTTTTCATTTATTTATTTGTTTATTTTTTTGGAAATGATTTAGATAAAGATGGTGGCTTCTTTTGTTTCTAGTTGAAGCTTCATGAAGCTTTGACTTATGCAACCATTCTTGTCCTCAGGCTTAACCCTAACACTCCAAATGACCATGATTTATTATCTACACTTAACCCTAGTTAGATTATGATAAGTATGAATTTTCTTTTCATTTTAAAGAACTCATCATAAAACTAGCTTCATCTTCTCCTTCTTCTTCAAGATAGAAACCTTGATGCCATCAATGGCAACTTGAGTTCTAGTGAGAGAAATCCAATTCTAAAGTGAACCCACCTCCTATTTCTTCACCCTCTACCTCTTGCCAAGTTGTTTTGGGTGTTTTCTTCACAAGTTTCACAAATTTGTGAAGTCGGAGCTTTAACTTGCGATGCCTCGACGTAGATCATCTTCGGTCCGAAGCCGACGACCTAGTCCGCCCATTTTCTCGATGAAGCCGATGATTGAGTTCGGGATTCAAGATGGACAGCGAGAGGACGCCTACGTGGAGCCAAGGAAGTGGATATCCGGATCTATAAAGGTTGTAGTCTCTCTTCATTAGTTAAAGTGTTAACTAGATTATCTTTTCGCCTAAACTTCTAGTCAACGATCCGTATTAGGGTTTCTCGGCACCCATAATTTTTGAAATTGGCATGGTTGATGCCTTGTGTGACTTCATTAGAGTGCCTAGGAACCCTACAGTGGTATCAGAGACTAGCTAGAGCCTTAGGCGAAGTCTAGACGGAGTTTGAAGTCCGATCGAACCCGAAACCGCATTTTTCCACGCTCTCTGGACTTTTTCTAAAAACTGGGATTTTTCCAAATTAAAAATACGCAGAAAACTAATCAAGAAATTCTAAGAATTACAGCACAAATTCAAGTCATGAACAGTGCAACCTGCGACGGAACCGCGGCATAAGCCTCCTTAGGCGGCGGTTCCGCGGCAGGATGATGACGTCAGCACTTCTACTTTGCGCATTAATTAATTATTTCAGAAGCTGAGTTTTATGGGTATTTTTAATATTTATTCCAGAGTTTTATTTTCTGGGGTGTTTTGGGGTTTTGATGTTTCGACCGGATTATCAAATTTCGTCTTTGTGTTTTTCTGGATGACTTTAGAATATGTTAAAAAGTTCGACCGGATATAAAATACCCAACTTTTCCCCTGTCGGGAAATTTCCAAGTGTTGGGTTTTTCCGTAGTTTAACGACGTTCTAAGTAGTGCAAGTAACGCGATGGACCCTCTAGAAGACAACAAACCTTAACTCGATTATGTGACCGTCTTGAACTGCCCTTTGAACCTTCGGGTTTGGGGCAATACGGTGTGCCATATGTGAGGCGTTGGCTTGACCCTTCTACGGCTGGACCGTTGGTACTGAGGCACGAACTGAATGTTGTTAGACTTATTTCATGTGTTGAGCTGTATCGGGAAAACTTGGGTATTCGACTGTTCGATCGGAAAGTTTAACATTTTCTGTTTATCTGGAATGTGATACAATAATTGGAATTCATAAACAGTTATGAGATAACTGAATGAATGTTATATATCTAGCAATTTAGTCCCACATGATATTGAAAAGAGTTTTCGATAATGAGACTAAAATGCGGGATTTATATCTGTTAGGCATGTAATGTCTAAGTATTTCATTTGATTAGGCATGCGAAGTCTAAAGAAGTTGCGGATTCCAACTGTTGTAGTTTTACACTTTCTTTTCTGTGACCGTAAGTGTAGTATGTTCATATCGCCGGTTTCGTTGCTATACGTCAACGACAATTGGGTTATGCATACTTACTTACGTTGATGACATGTGATGTTATGTGTTGCTCGATATGTTATATTGGATCGTCGTGTTTGAATAGCCGGGGGTTTTATGTGAGATGAGTGTTTTTCATTTTCATTCATGTAAAAACTTGTATGTAATATTCTTTTATTGGGGCACTTCCAGGTTGCGGAAGTTGTCAACCTTTGTATATTATTTACTTTTCCGCATTAGGATAGACCCAAGGAGGGGAGCACAAGTAACCGGGTTCTAGGGTCCAGTGGGAGACCAACTCGAGGAGTCGAGTCCGGGTCTCCTAACCCTAGAATTGGCAGGGTTGCTTGCCGCTCTCGTAGGGGTCTAGGGGTGTGGGATTGGCTATTCATCACGACCGTGGAATCCGTGTTTTATACTGGCTCGTATTGAATACACGGACGTCCTAGTATATCCAATGTTTCATATGTTTCTTCTGCTGCGATATCTGTGATGTGATCATGTGATGTTTTTGATAGATACTTTATATAGTATATATGATATATTATATAAACGTTACTTATGTTTTGCAGCCGCACTAGCCCTGCCCTGCTCTGTCGTTAGTTACCTAACCTAACGGTGCACGAGGGGACATCGAGGCGAATGCGGATGGCATAAGTGTACGTCGTATTTATCTGTGATGTTTAGGTACTTAAATGATGGGACTTCATTAATGTGATTAATGAAAGAAAAGAAACCTAAGATGTTGTAGAATCAAATTTTAAACAAAACAGGTAGCTACAGTTCTTGCTTTGCATAGCGGTATATATGATATACCCTGCACCTTATTCGATGAGGAAAGGACCGAGATCCCTTCATCGGGAGTGACTCCTTTAGCAATAACTGGCGGATGCTACACACTCGGTTTGTTTTTGATTGTTTTTGAGTTTTGCTTTGCACAGTGATATATATGATATATCCCGCACCTCATTCGACGAGGAAAGGGCCGACGATCCCTTCACCGGGAGTGACCCCTTTAGCAAAACTAGAAAAGCCTCAAAATCACTCCATTTCAAAACTTCATTTGATTCTACAACGATATCAAGTTCATTAAGCAATAGGTTTTCAGAAAAACCTGTCGTAGCCCTCCGTCATTTCAGATAAGTAGTAGTTAGTATTCGTACTACGTTTGTTGGCCTGCGTCAAGGCGTAGTGTGCGGTAGCTAACTAGTATTTTTCTGCTTATGCATATGATGCAGATTGGATTAGGGTAGTCGTACGACTTTGTTGGCCTGCGTCAAGGGACGTGCGGGTGGGTTTAATTCAATCAGGAAATGACGGGTTGAACTTGACTAGCGAGCTGTGATTTGTTGGCCTGCGTCAAGGTCATAGGACGCTAGGGGCAAAATATTATCGGGAATTTCAAGTGTTGAAATTTGCAATGAGATTGCATACCTTCTATGAGATAGTTGGATCCCGATACCCACTGCAAGTAAGAGTTACTCCTGGGAGAGTTTTACACATTACAATTAGCCGATCAAGTAGGTGTCTAGAAAGGTGTTAACGAGGTTACGCCTCTGGGAAAACGAGGTTTACATTAATTAGGTTCGTGCGAAAGCACGGGAGACCTCCCTCAAAGTACCGACACTGGCCTGGCTGAAAGATTGGCGAACTTGTAGTGTGTAATTAATCCCGGCTAGTCTTTCCTTTTAGGGTTTGAAGGAAGATTTGATAAAAACAGTGGGAGCCATCCTGATTAGATAAGATAATAACCAATCTGATCTTGCACAAGCATACGCTAAAGTGTTTTCTTCTCTCTCTCTCCAGGTAGAGACCATTTCATGCCCTAATGAAGATAATAATATGGATGTATTGACCGAACCCGCATGTTATACTGTGCTGGGGAACGTTGGTTCCGTTCTTTCCTATAAGAGTTATAGAACTGAACAGGATATAGGGGAATACCAGGATTCCCATACCACCCGAATGAAGAAAGTACATGTTGATGCATTTTCTTCGGGTGTGTTCGTTACAGAGAACTGTTTCTCCATTTGCCCTACGTCCTGGGTATTAGATACCGGATCAGGATCCCATATATGTAATCAGTTACATGGGCTTAGGAAAGGTAGAGAACTTGGAGAAGGTGATAAAGACATTAGAATTGGAAATGGTGCAATTGTTGCAGCTAAGACTGTCGGGGAATATCACCTTGAATTACCAACTGGTAATACATTGGTTCTGAACGAATGCTATTACATGCCGAACCTGATATGCAACATTATATCAGTTTCTTTATTAAGTAAAGAGAGATATAATTTTGTATTACAGGACAATGTTATGAACATTTTCCGTAACCAAAATTTGGTTGGATCAGGCACGTTGTGCAATGGCATTTATGTTCTAAATCAATCAACAGTTCTGAGCATAACTAACACACACAAGAGGAAGAGTTCTGAAATGAACGAATCCTTCTTGTGGCATTATAGACTGGGTCACATCAATGCGACACGACTGGCTAAGTTGCATAAGGATGGGTATTTGAATCCGTTTGAATTTTCATCCTATGACACTTGCCAGTCATGTCTCAAAAGCAAGATGACCAAAGCTCCGTTTACGCGACATGGAGAAAGAGTTACAGAACTCTTGGGACTGATACATAGTGAAGTATGCGGTCCCATGTCTACACATGCCAGGGATGGTTCTTCGTACTTCATTACATTCACTGACGATCTCTCTAGATTCGGATATGTGTTCCTGATGAAACACAAATCAGAAGCTTTTGAGAAATTTAGAGAATATAAACAAGAAGTCGAGAACCAAACCGGAAAAAGTAATAAAATCCTTCGATCTGATCGAGGAGGAGAATACTTAAGCAATGAACTCCTGGACTTCCTAAAAGAGAATGGGATTCTCTCTCAGCTGACTCCTCCATATACACCACAGCACAACGGTGTATCAGAACGGAGGAACCGCACCCTATTAGATATGGTGCGCTCTATGATGAGCACAGCTGAGTTACCTATTTCCTTCTGGGGATATGCACTGGAAACAGCTGCAGACCTATTGAATATGGTTCCCACCAAAACCGTGCCAACCACTCCATATGAGATATGGAAAGGAAAGAGACCATGTCTTAATTATGTTAAGATATGGGGTTGTCCGGCATATGTAAAAACGCAAAATCCGGACAAACTCGCGGCAAGGTCCATTCTGTGTAAGTTTATTGGATATCCCAAACATTCGCGCGGTATATCTTCTACCACACCGAGGAACAAAAGGTGTTTGTTTCTCGACATGCCACCTTTTTAGAAAAGAAATTTCTTGAAAAAGAGATTAGTGGCAAAGAGGTAGAACTGGAAGAGGTTCCAGCAATACAGACTGCATCATAAGATTTGGTTGAACCAGAGGATTCAGTAGTTCCCAATGAACCTCAGCCTCTCCGCCGATCTAGTAGGGTTCCTCGCCAACCTGAGAGATACTACGGTTTTCTCATGGATGGTGGGAGCGAGGATTGCATCATAGAGGATGATGACCCAACTAGCTTCGAGCAGGCCATCACGAGTGGGGACTCAGTGAAATGGCTGGATGCTATGCGGTCCGAGATGGAATCCATGTACACCAACAAAGTATGGACTTTGGACGTTGCTCCTGAAGGGGTAAAACCCATTGGGAGCAAGTGGATCTTCAAGAAGAAACTTGGTGTAGATGGGAAAGTGGAGACTTTCAAAGCTAGACTTATAGCAAAGGGTTTTCGTTAAAGACCAGGTGTGGACTATGACGAGACCTTTTCTCCAGTGGCTATGCTTAAATCCATCCGGATCATGCTTGCCATTGCTGCCTTTCATGACTACGAAATCTGGCAAATGGATGTTAAGACCGCCTTTCTAAATGGTGATTTAGAAGAGTGCGTGTACATGACTCAGCCAGAGGGCTTCGTAGATAGTGGGAGCAGCGGGAAGGTGTGCAAGCTGCTTAAATCCATTTATGGATTAAAGCAAGCATCGCGGAGTTGGAACATCTGCTTTGACGTCGTTATCAAAGAGTTTGATTTCGTCAAAAATCCAGATGAACCTTGTATCTACAAGAAGGTGGCAGAGAGTAAGGTTGTCTTCCTCGTATTGTACGTGGACGACATACTCTTGATAGGAAATGATATTCCTATGCTGCAATCGGTCAAGCTCTTCTTATCACAAAGATTCTCAATGAATGATCTTGGTGATGCCTCCTGCATATTGGGAATCGGGATCTATAGAGATAGATCCAAACGAATATTGGGATTGTCCCAATCCAGGTACATTGACACCATACTAAAGAGGTTTAGTATGGAAGAATCCAAGCGTGGGAACTTGCCCACGATCTCTGGAGTCACTCTCTCCAAAGAGATGTCTCCCAAAACTGATTTGGAGAGAGCTCGCATGCAATGGATACCCTATGCTTCGGCTGTGGGCTCTATCATTTATGCGATGCTATGTACCAGACCCGATGTAGCATACTCACTAAGTGTAGTGAGCAGGTATCAAGCTGATCCTGGAGAGAGTCACTGGACAGCTGTGAAGAGCATTCTCAAGTACTTACGAAGGACTAAAGAGATGCTCTTGGTGTATGGTAACGGAGAACTCCAAGTGGAGTCCTTTACCGATTCGAGCTTCCAGAGTGATAAGGACGACTCTAAATCGCAGTCGGGATTTGTCTTTACCCTGTACGGAAGGGCGGTTAGCTGGAAGAGTTCCAAGCAGGAAACCGTGGCAGACTCGACGATGGAGGCTGAATACATCGCTGCCAACGATGCTGCTAAAGAAGCTGTTTGGATCAAGAAGTTTATTACTGAACTTGGAGTGGTTCCATCCATTGAACATCCAATACCTTTGTATTGCGATAACAATGGAGCGGTGGCTTTGGCCAAGGAACCCAGGTCCCATCAGTGATCCAAGCATATTCTAAGGCGGTATCACCTGATCCGGGAGATAGTTGATCGCCGGGAGATCGAGGTCAGGAAGGTTGACACGAAGAACAACACGGTGGATCCACTCACGAAGGCCATTCCCCAGAAACAGTTTGAGAGACTCTTCGTGATGCTCGGTAAGCAATACTACAGCAGCTGGCCCTAGTGCAAGTGGGAGATTGTTAGTTGTATGTATGCCCTAGAGGCCAGTATTGTACAGATGATGTATATTATATTGGATGCTTGGACATATATAGAGATGACTTTCTTGCTCGATATGATAGTATGCTATCTGGTTACTCTTTATCTTAACATGTACACTTGTCTCTTTAAACTGTCTTATAGTTACATGTTGGTAAAGCCCTTAGGATGTGTACTTGACTACCTGGACTATTATGCAGATCATACTAGTGGGGACATGGTAGTCTATAAGTACATCCTTCAAGGTCCCTAGTCGTGGGTGTATCGAGACAGGGCATCGATATACCAGTGTAGACTAGCGTATACGCTTCTCGACCCATGAGATGGGCGATGGATGATCCCATATCCATTGGTGTTTGACATCAGAGATGGTATACGGGTGCTCAGTGGAGACTGGGTACACTGGACGGACTCGCCGAGAACTCCGAGATGGTATTATACCTCACGTCAGATGGCAGTTCTCAGGTGACACTTGTACAGGTTTGTCTGTAGACCCGAGATCATCATAGAGTCATATGTGATTCCCACTGTGCTTTGATCTCCACCTTACCACGTCCATGAGGGCGTGCAAAACGGTGGTCTTTGGGTACAGTCCCGAGTCACATGGAGGCAATGAGCGATAGGAGGGGTTTCGTCTCTCCCGGTATTGGGGGTTGATGTTGCGCTGTGCTCGATTGGCCGTAACAGGGAAGTCCCTGGCCAGGGCTGATCAGAGATTTGCTGGTAAGTGTTACCAGTAGTTTCTCAACCCGTTATGAGCCACACATCAGCATGACTTATCGGTTATTGGGGTCTGACGTTTACCACCCCTAGACTTGATATGCGACATATCAGATGAACAGACCGGACTGTACGGTAAGTGTTACTGGTTGGATTCACAGGAGTGTGAGCGGGCTAGCTCGTCGATCTTCTGATCGCTCAATACCCGGATGGCCGTTACGTTTAGCAGACCGCTTGTGGCTTGTGGATGCTTGATATTATCATCATCTGCTACCGGCGTATTGACGAGTCTTTAGAGTCCTACACAGAGGTTTCCTGGCTCAAGCGAAACGAAATAGGAGCGCATATGAGATATGTGCAGGACCGAGAATAATGCGAGTATGTGATACCGCATTTCATTCTCGCGATATATGTTTCGATTGGTTATATTCGATATGACCTAGTTATCGAATAATTGATTCGATAAATCGATACATTGGATTCTAGTCGGTTATGTGCGACATGACCGGATCATTGAATCAAATGTTGATTTAATGATTTAATCTAAAATTATATATTTGATATATTACTTTGCATTAACTAGTATTGGTTCACTTTAAATGGATTTTCTCACTTGATGTACATGTTGTATATGTGATATATTTTTGTGCACATCTTTGTATCATGTTTGATGATACTTGATCTTTTGGTTAAGTGTAAAGGATTAAACCATGGTTAAGAGATGATTAGGGTTTTGTTTTTTCATTTATTTATTTGTTTATTTTTTTGTAAATGATTTAGATAAATATGGTGGCTTCTTTTGTTTCTAGTTGAAGCTTCATGAAGCTTTGACTTATGCAACCATTCTTGTCCTCATGCTTAACCCTAACTCTCCAAATGACCATGGTTTATTCTCTACACTTAACCCTAGTTAGATTATGATAGGTATGAATTTTCTTTTCATTTTAAAGAACTTATCATAAAACTAGCTTCATCTTCTCCTTCTTCTTCAAGATAGAAACCTTGATGCCATCAATGGCAACTTGAGTTCTAGTGAGAGAAATCCAATTCTAAAGTGAACCCACCTCCTATTTCTTCACCCTCTACCTCTTGCCAAGTTGTTTTGGGTGTTTTCTTCACAAGTTTCACAAATTTGTGAAGTCGGAGCTTGAACTTGCGATGCCTCGACGTAGATCATCTTCGGCACGAAGCCGACGACCTAGTCCGCCCATTTTCTCGATGAAGCCGACGATTGAGTTCGGGATTCAAGATGGACCGCGAGAGGATGCCTACGTGGAGCCAAGGAAGTGGATATCCGGATCTACAAAGGTTGTAGTCTCTCTCCATTAGTTAAAGTGTTAACTAGATTATCTTTTCGCCTAAACTTCTAGTCAACGATCCGTATTAGGGTTTCTCGACACCCATAATTTTTGAAATTGGCATGGTTGATGCCTTGTGAGACTTCATTAGAGTGCCTAGGAACCCTACAGTTTACCATTCCCCTAGACACGATATGCGAGTGTCTCAGACGAAGAGACCAGACTGTACGGAGATTGTCACAGACAGGCTCAGTGGGAGTTCGGATGAGTTTACTCATCGGCCTTCTTATCGATAGATACTGGGTGGCCGTTACGTGCAGCTAGTACCGCTGATGTGCTTCTGGTTAATTCCATTGCCAGTGTACTGTCGACTCTTTAGAGTCCCATACAGAGGGTTTCCCTACTTCGGGTGAAACGATGTAGAGGCCATATGGTTTTACGGCCGGGTTCGATCACATATTTCTACTTGTGCACGGATGATGTTCGGGCGGATAATACTAGTAGGCTTTGGCTTAAGACGGATCCTAGTATTGTATTATTGGATTGTTATAATCTCATTGTATTCGTATTTTTCGGAATACGAATACGGCTATGTATATACGGTGAGGGCATTATTGTAATTTGGCAAGACATGCTTCTAGAATGGGACACCTCATTATTGATTTATCAATTTTCCAAAATAGATTAATGATGTGGAATTGTGGAGATTGTTGTGGCATGGTGTGAAGAATGGCTTAGGCATTATTTTATTGGTTTGGATGCACTATTGAAGTATGGCTATTATTTTCTATGTGAAAATAATGGTTACTTCATTATTGAAAGTCTTCAGCCATTCTCCACACTTCACAACCCTAGCTCATTTCTCATTTGGCTTTCTCTCTCTAAGTTTTCCCTTCTTCCTCAAGTGAGATCCTTACTCTCACATGTGTTGTCAAACGAAGGATCTCAAGAGATAAAACAATCCATTAGCTACTCTACATCACTTAGGCTATTTATCTTAGCGATCTAAGTACCCTAGTTACCTTGGTTTAGAGGTAGGAAGCCATGGAGAGGAGACAAAGAATACCCGAAGGACTTGGACAACGAGGTATAACCATCTATCATAGTAGTTAAACCTCCTAATTAGTTTAGCTAGTTAAGGTTCCGTAAAGATCCTGGTGTTTAGTCGGTGTTGCGAAGCATGTTAAAATCGTTTTTTGAAATTTCTGCCTCGCCGCGAACCCGTGGGGGGCGCGACATCGACTTACAGTGGTATCAGAGCGTACTAAACCTTAACTAGCTATTTAGAAAGTAGTTAGAAATTCGATCGTCGGAAAAATCACGATTAAAAACCATGCTTGCTTTCATTTTTTAAAACTGGTCTAAAAATCATTTCAGGGGCATTAAAAATACAAGCTGGGTTTTTTAAGAACACGGAAGAAAAACGAGATCGTCAGTCCCCAAGACCGCCGCGGAAGTGCAGCCAAACAGCATGTTTGGCCGCCGTTCCGTGGCCGAGTCAAGGCCGACTCGGTCCGAGTTTCTTCTATGTGTATTATTTGTAGAATTGTGATTTCTGGAATATTTTGTTTCTACCCGGATTGTTTGTGTACTGGAATGTGCATGGGGTAGACACGGTTTTAGATAATCGGTTGAAATTCTAAGATTACTTGGCTAATCAGGTTTTCTGTGTTTGATATATGATGCTAAACGTCTGCTAATCGCTATACGTCGATTAGTGGGGGTTGCACATATCTGTGATCTGTGATTATGGTTTGTGTATATGGAGTATTGGATCGTAGTGGGTGAATAGCCGTGGGATGTTAGAAGAGTGTTTTCTTTTCTTTCATTCATGTAATTTGTAAAAGTGATGTAATATTATTTTTGCGCGGCACATCCAGGTTGAGGTTGTAGCCACCGTTGTATTATTTCTTTTACTGTTTTTGCTCCTAGGATAGACCCAAGGTGGGGTGCATAAACTACCGTGTTCTTGGAGTGCCGAGTGGCCTACTCATTTTACTGAGGCAGGTTGCTCCACTTCGGGAATTTGGCGGGTAGTTTGCCGCACCCGTAGGGGTCTAGGGTGGGGTTTGACTATTCATCACGACGGTAGAATCCGTCTTTCGTTATAAGCTTAAACGAAACACAGAATTCCTAGTATATCCAATATATTCATCTGTGATCTGGAATGCCTATTATTGCATGAGAAGAATGGATATATATATATATATATAGTAGGCGTTGCTTATATTTTGCACCCGCACTAGTCCATCCCCCGCTCTGCCGGTACTTAAGTAACTTAACGGTGCATGACGGGGCCCCATGGCGAATGCGGATGGCATAAGCGTACGTTGTATTTCGTTTCTTTTCTGCAATGGTAGGATTAAATGATGGGACCGCACTAACATTGATTAATGCAAGGAAAAACAAACCAAAGCTTAATCGTTGGAACAATTTCAAAACCACTAGGTTTTCTTCAAAAAGCAAATTTTAAATGCGGAGCCTAAACCACTCCTTTTAAAAAGCTATCATGGTTCCTTCGACTATATCAAGTTCATTACGTTAACAGTTTCGCCAAAACCATTCGTAGCCCTCCGTCATTTCATATAGGTATTCAGTAGTATTCAAGCTATGTATTTTGACCTTCATCAAGGCATAGTGATTGCTAGCTACTGGGTATTCATATGTAGCATAGATAGATGCGTTGGTTTTGGACAGTCATACTACTATGTTGGCCTTCGTCAAGGGTATGTACGGGTGCGTCAAATTAACCTGGACAATGACGGGTAGAACTTGACATGTGACTTAAGATATGTTGGCCTTCGTCAAGGTCATAAGAGTATGGGGCAAAAATCCACATCGGGAGTTTCAAATATAGAGGAAACTGGCAGTTTGAGCATACCTTCTGGAGTGTGGTGACTAGAGTGGATTCCATTTAGTCATCACACAACGATAGTTGGATCCTGATCCCACTGATGAATAGGATTACTCCTCGGGAGATTTTTCATAAAACAATCAATGCTATTAACAAAGTATGTGTCTAGAACGGTGTTAGCGGGGCTACGCCTCCAGGGAAAAGAGGTTATGTAATTAAGGAACTTCATGAAAGTGTTGGAAAACCTCCTTCGAAGTACCAACACTAGCCTGGCCGAAAAGTTAAGCAAGAATTGTAAAGTATGATTAATCCTGACTAATTCTTCTTTTATGGTTTGAAGAAGGATTCGAGGAAACAGTGGGAGCCATCCTGTTTAGATAAACTAATAACCAATCTAAATTTGCAAAAGTATCATGCTAAGTGGTTCTTCTCTCTCTCAATTGCAGTGACCACTATGACTGGACTTAGGTTACTGGATAATAAATTGACTGGGCCAAACTATAATGATTGGCTAAGGAATGTCCAGATAGCACTTACCTATGACAAGCTAGACTACCTCCTTACTACCAAATCCCCCGCCGTCCCAGGTCCAGATTCCACCGTCGCGGATATTTGATATCCGTAAGAGAAGTGAAAAGGATTGTGCGAGAGCCAAGTGTCTCATGTTAGCCTCAATGGATAGTAAACATCAGAGACAGCACGAGAAGATGGACTTATCTTCCATCTTCCTCCATACCAAAGTTTTATATGGAGAGAAATCTCGTATCGCATGATATGAGACCTCGAAGATATTGCTTCAGGCGAGATTGGCTATCAGGTCATCTGTAGAGGACCACGTCCTTACGATAATTAGCTATATTGAACAGCTCACGGACCATGGGACCATGTTGGAGAACGAGTTATGTACTAACTTGATTCTACAGTCTTTCCCCTCAACCTATGCCCATTTTATCTTGAATTTCAAAATTCAAGGGAAGGGAGTTACACTTCCAGGACACCCCAATATCTTGAGGAGCGCTGAGGTAGAGGGAAAGGGCAGGGCAAAAGATTCGGGGCCAACAGTAGGGAAGGAAGGATGTTTATGTTGTTACTGGAAAGCTCACTGTCAGAAGGACTGCCGGGTTTAGAAAGCCAAAAACCAGGATTCGAAGCACGTTGTGGCTTCGGTGTGTTTATGATTGAAAACTGTCTGTCAATTAACTATACTTCCTGTGTACTAGATACCAGATCAGTATCTCATTTCTGTAATTCATTACAGGTTTTGAGATACCGTAGAGTTATCAAGGCAGGTGATATTGCTCTCAGGATTGCTAACGGAATGAGCGTGAATGCTGTATCTGTAGGGGAATATCACCTAGGATTGACAAGTAGGCAGATTTTGATTTTACATAACTGTTTTTTTCTACCAAGTCTGACATGTAATATCAGTACCCTTACTTTCTAAAGAAGGTTATGATTTTACATTTGTAAGCAATGTTGTAAATATCCACCCAAATCAAGTTTTGATTGGGTCAGGTACACTAGATAACGGTATATACGTATTAAATCAAGCTCAGGTTTTCAACGTCTAGAACACACTTAAAAGAAAGTCACCAGAATTAAATCAGGCTTTCTTATTGTATTGTAGACTAGGTTATATCAATGAAACACGATTGACGAAGTTACATACAGAGGGATATTTAGAGTCGTTCGAATATCAGTCTTATGCAACTTGTCAATCATGTCTCAAAGGAAAGATGACAAAGACTCTATTCATTGGACACAGAGAAAGAGCGAGCGAGCTCTTGCGACTCATACACAGTGACGTGTATGGTGCAATGTCTACACATGCATGAAGTGGTTATTCCTACTTCATTACTTTTACGGATGATTTCTCAAGGTATGGACATGTATTCTTGATGAAACATAAATCTGAAGCCTTTAAGAAATTCCGAGAATATAAGAATGAAGTGGAAAAACAAACCGGTAAAAGTATCAAGACACTGAGATCTGATCGAGATGATGAATACTTAAGTGCCGAGTTCCTGGACTACTTAAAAGTGAATGGAATTCTCTCTCAACTTACTCCTCCATACACACCTCACCATAACGGTGTATCAGAAAGAAGGAACAGAACCTTATTGGATATGGTACATTCCATTATAAGTAATACTAAGTTACAGCGATCCTTCTGGGGCTATGCACTAGAATCAGCTGCATATCATTTGAACAAGGCTCCTACCAAGACTATGCCTACCACACCTTATCAGATGTGGAGTGGGAAGAAACCCTCTCTTCAGTATTTGAAGATATGGGGATGTACAGCTTTTGTAAAAAAAGCAGCATGCGGACAAGCTCGAGGCACGCTCAGTACTGTGTAAGTTTGTGGGATAACAAAAAACTCTAGGGGGTATGATTGAATGATTCTCGGTGTGTAGGTATAAAATTTATAGAAATCAAAACCAAAGAAATTTGTAAACAGCAATAAATAACGGTGTCGATGTAGGTTCGTTAGCGAGTGCGGATCGTCCAAAAGGAAAGTGTGATTTGATCGTATTTGATTTAGATGAATTGAAAATTAAAGAGAAAAGAAAAGAGAGATTGATTCAGGATTTAAAAGTGAATTTCAAGAATTATTAAAATCTATATCTAATATCAAGAATGCTAAAAATCAAGAATCAAGAATCGTCCAATTTGATTTAGTAATCGAGATTTGTAATGAGGCTCGTAAGAATCGATTGAATCGATAGTAGTGATGAAAACTTGTGATTACGTTTTCTTATCCATTGATGATTTGATGCTAGATCGATGATGATCAACGAGAATTAGGGATTTCTTGTGGAAACTAGAGTTTCATCATCTATCCCTTGTCCTTTCGTTGATTTCATTCACACTCTAGCCTCTAGTAAATTCAAGCATCGATCGTGGATCGCTAATTAATAGCGAAGACATTCAAGAAAGCATCGCTCGAAACTAGGTTGTCGATACTTCAATTTACTAGAGTTTACAAAACTCATAGGACTTAAGAATCGTACAAGAATCTAATCATCATCAACTATCAATTTTCTCGATTCCTCCACGAGCGAAGTTTTTACTCAAGCATCATAACAAGAAACATAATTAAGAATTGAGATCTCATCACAAATGCAAGAATGTAAAGAAAGCAAGATTAAAGATCTTCACCTTTTATTATTCAACAATTCGTTAAACTTCGCTCAAAGACTACAAGAAATTAAGGAGAGAACTAGATTGCCGAATTGATTGTCGCATCGTCTTCGTGAGTCGCGTATCGTCTTTGACCACTTGCTCGGATGAAGATCGGCTTCGCTCCAAAAAGGATTGTTGATTTCTCGCTTGAAATGGCACTCGGTGATCTTGATTTTGGCTTTGGATTTGGATTAGGGTTACAAGTTGTGTCACTCAACTTGTGTTGGGAATTGATGGAATGATCAACAACAACCTTAGAATAGAAGCCTTTGGGTCCCTTTTATAGCCTTAGGATTGGGATTAGCTTCCTTTAGAAGTTAGGTTTAGATTAGCTTCACTTGTAAGCTTGGTAGTTAGGTAGAAGGTTCTAGAGTTAGTTAGTTAGGGCTAGCTTCCTTCATAAGCATGGAGGTTAGGGAGAAGCTTCTAGGCATAGGTAGTTAAGTGGCTTGCTTAAGAAGCTTGAGAGTGTTTAGCTTGAACAAAGAGCTTTGCTGTCCGGACAGAAGCTTCTGGAGCTCTTTGGATTTTGCATTGGGTTGAAGAAGTGTGGGCCCTGAATGGAGAATTCTGAAGCGAAGCGACGCTGACGTCATGCTGACACGGCCGCGGATCCGCCGCGGGAAGGCTGCTCTGGCCGCGGATCCGCGGCCCTTTGATGGCCTTAGTGCATCAAATTCCCACTGTGTGTTGGTGCTAATCTATGGGCCTTTATTTTATGTATGGAATATTCTTACAGTTTCTTGGTCACTGCCAGATTACAAGTCTTGGACTTGTCGTATTTTTAACAGCACTTTTAACTGTTTCGGCTATTATCCTGGAATTTCTTGCACAGATTCTCGAGACAAGTGTTGCGCTACACAAAGATGATGCATGCAATGATAAATACTCAATTTCCCTCAAAAATGTTGGTTATAATATATAACACATGTTATTTGGTATTTTACAGATGTTTTGCTAATATGTGCTATATTCAACCTGAATACCTTTAGATGAGTGCAAATAATAGGGAAATTGATGTGTTAAAAATGCAATATTTTCGACTGATCAAATTCCCCCAAACTTATTTTTGGTCGTCTCGAGAAAAATGTTTTATTAAAAAGAGAAGGAGAAAAGAAAGAAAGAGAAAAACTAACTAGCAAACTTTCGTAGGCAACACGATTGCACCGAGCACGTGCAAAAAAGCCTTTAAATCTCTAGGTGTCCCTAGTAGGAGGAGTGTTGTCTCCTGAGGGTTTTCAGCGGATTGCACCCATAAAATCCAATAATAAAAGGAAGACCGTGAATATTACATATAAAGATATGAATTGTAAAAGAAAGACTTTGAAAATTAGAGTTTCCAACTATGCTAGCTTTTCGGTTGTCATGGGCCCTGTCATAATAGTCATGAAAAAATGTTAGAAATCACATCATCCCTCAATAAAACATCGTCTTTATTCTTCATTCCTATCTTTCTTCCAAACATCGATCATATAACCCTACGTGTGTGTAAAAGAACATCCCTACACTCGGAGAATTCAATTCAAGCTATCATACTCTTGTCCATCTGCCTCAGTACTTTTTACTTTGATGAATATTTAGTTGGATTTGCTCACATACTTTTCATGCGATCGTTAATACTTCTTGAGGTACTAACCGACCGATTACAAATGTGCTTGCTTATACGGTGTTTTAGTATTTTCCTCGTCTTGCACCACCTAAGGCTTAGCAGTGACTCCCAGACCAGTTGGTCTAAGGCACTAGGTGATGAAGCACCCTCGCTATATTTTTTTATTGCTACCTTGGCGATAACCAGTGTTCATTTTTCTTCACCATTTTATATTTTTTATTCATTTTTTATTTATTTCCTTCATATTTTGGATTTTAGACAAGAGCATTTCAAGGTATCCTCTACCATTCCGAGTTTCAAGACATGTGTAAGTGCGAATAGCAGGGTATCAATGTTCAAAATGTTTGGCTTCCAGAATAGGAACTATTTTTCAGACTTATTTTTATTCTCAGATTAGTGACTTCCTTCATCTTACTAACCCTTGGGACAACGGCTCATAACTACTTATTACTAGTTCGTTTATAAAAACTTCTAATTTTCTAGGTTTTATTAAATTTTGCCAATCATTTGGATGTAATTTTTCACTATCTAATTTTTTATTATCTTATTTATGTACAAAAATATTTTTTAATTTTTTTGAAATTTTTTTAAATTTTTATAAGTTTTAAATGTTTTGTGCTTATGCAAAGTATGATGCAAATGATGCGAAAATAAACACAAACCTCCCCCAAACTTGTTTTCAACAATGTCCTCACTGTTGCCATCCGGTAGATCTCAAAAAACCTGTAAGCTTGGGAGGAAATTTATTAATTGGGGCAATAAATATTATCGTGAAAATCCTCCCCCAAACTTATTTTTGGCTCACAATTTTTGTGTAAAAAATTTTCATTTCAGGAGCCAGATTATACCCCCCCCCCAAACTTGAGTTAAAACATGTTAAGTTTTGAAAATCACAAGAGGGGGTAAAAATTATTGGTCGATGCCAAGCTTTGCACAGACCGAAAGTTAACACCAACCATTCGAAAATTTTATCAATGTAGTGCATCGGTTGGTGGAAGAAGAAGTGGGGAAAAGGTAAGTGATGGAATAGATTGTGTTTGCGTCTCATTTTAGAAAGACGATGCAGTGAATGTGATGGATTACTCGCATCCTTTTTACAGTCCAGATGAAGGGGTAGAGGTTCAATTTCATTGTTTTGATGTGGATTCATCTCAACACCCTTGTTGTTTAGAAATGCGAGTTCATCCGCGAAGATCTCATCAAAAGTATCATCAATACCCCGAAGAATAATGTCATCACAAAGCACGGGGTGAACTTCAAACTCCAAAAACGGTTCATAATCAGTGATAGTTGTTGACCCGGACAACTCGGTGGAAGAGTCCGTATGTGTATGATACATAATTGGGTCAAACAACAACATATGAAAAGAGTCAAGATCAGTATCATGAGGGTCATCAAATTCACTGCTGTTGACATCCATTAATTCGACAGAACAGAGCTGAGCAGTTGGTTCGGAGGGTACACTTCCCAACTTGTAAATGTTCAACTCAATTGACCTATTCCCGAAGGATAGGGCCATAGAGCCATTACGACAGTTGATGATAGCATTGGAAGTGGCCAAAAAGGGGTGACCAAGAATCACCGGAATTTGATTCCGTGGGTTAGCTACAGGCTGTGTATCAAGTACAATAAAGTCCACAGGGAATAAAAATTCCCCGATTTTTATTAACACATCCTCCAGTTCATCCCTAGGTTTGGTTATTGATCGGTCAGCCATCTGGAGAGTGCAAGGAGCTGGTTTCAACTCTCCAATCCCTAACTGCTCATATACCGAGAAAGGAAGCAGGTTAACATTTGCGCCAAGGTCGAGTAGAGAACGGTTGATGTGTTTTCCCCCAATAGAAATAGAAATAGTAGGATATCCAGGATCCTTACGTTTTCGAGGCAATTGTTGGGGGAAAGCCGTGTCTACAGTCTTTGACATGAATATCTTCTTGGGCACTTGAGTCTTTCTCTTTCTAGTGCACAAGTCTTTAAGAACTTTCGCATAAGCGGGAACTTGTTGTATTACATCTAGAAGAGGGATGTTGATGTTAACCTGTTTAAAGATTTCCGTGATCTTCTCCATTTGCGGACTCGGTGTGTTTCCCCTTAACCGATTTGGATAAGGAGCTTGAGCAATAAGATCGGGGTCCAACATTGGAGAAGATCGTGTGGGTGAGAATGATCTAAGAATAGGAGTGGGGATCGTTTTCGGTGTGGGCTGAGGTGTCGAGCCTTGGGGAAAATGGAGAATAGGCTCGAAAGAGAATGGTGGGATAGACGAACTGGGGTCAGAATTAGAAGAAGAAGTGGAAGGAAAGGTCTCAGCCGGGGTATGATCGATTGATTCTTCATTGTTATCAATCTCCTCACCAACATGATTGTCAAGCACTCTTCCAGATCTCAACGTGGTGATTGCATTCACATGATGCGAATAGCCAGGATTGGATAAAGGTTGAGCTCAAAGTTTCCCTTTTTCTCTCGCACTCAATTCGGTATTTATTCGTTCAATTTGTGCTTCCATCGATTTAATATTCTCATTTTGAGTGAGAATGATCTTCATCATATTATCGACGGAAGATTGAAAACTTGCCGACCCTTGGATGGATTGTTTGATCAAAGTATCCAAGGTTTGTGCTCGTGCAGAGGAATTATCAGTACCGGCCAATTGCAAAGAGATTTCATGTGGTGCAAAAGTGTTGGCCGGATTTTGGAAGTTTTGTGATTGGTAGGGTGCTGACTCAATTGAAGTGGTTGGTGTTGTGGTGGAAGAGCCCTTTGGAAATTGTTTTGGGTTGGAACCGTGTTTTGAGTTTGTGATTGGTTCCAAGCAAAATTAGGGTGATTCCTCCAACCCTGATTATAAGTGGAAGAAAATGGATCGTTTCTAGGTCTTTGTTGGAAAGCAGAATTGATATGCTCATGACCTTGAAACGGAGAATTTAAGGGACGTTCTTCCGTGAGATGTGATGGATCAGAACAGCATCCACATACAGTTTTGGAAAGTGACATTTGATTTAGGGCGGCGGCTAAAAATTTGTTTTCCATAGTTTCGAGTTTCTTTTGCATTGCTGACATTTCAGCTCTAACTCCTATGGAAACATCGGATTGGTTATTGCCACCCCTAGACGATTGACTCACACCGTCCGACTGTAAAGATCTTTGAGCGAAATCTTCGAAGAATTTCCAGGCTTCACCATCGTCTTTAGACATGAATGTGCCTTGACACATGGATTCAAGGGTCTCTTTTGTGGTAGGATTAATGCCCTGATATATGATTCTGCACAGATCCCATCTAGGGATTCCGTCATGTAGACATTGAACTAACCGATCCTTGAAGCGTTCAAAACACTTCGAGAATGTTTCATTTGGAAGCTGGGTGAATTGATTTATTTCCCTACGGACTCGAGCTGTTTTATGATTGGGGTAGAATTTCTTTAGGAATGCTTTTACGAATTCTTCCCAGTTTGAGATGGAATGTGCGGTAGTGTTATAAATCCACTTCTCGGCTATATCGCACAAGGTAAATAGAAGAAGACGAAGACGCATAGCATCCACAGAAAGCTGTGAAGTACCCATCATTGCGCATACATTTTCAAATTTGGTGATAACGACATATGCGTCTTCAGACTCGAGACCGTGATATTTTGGTAGAAGGTTGATGTATTGGGGTTTTATTTCAAAATTGTCCCCGTTGGCTGGTAGAATGGTGAGACAGGTCGAAAAGGAACCTCGCATAGGATAGCATCTCTCCTGGAGAGAGATGCGGGGTGGATTCTGCGCACCAGCGGACGGCGACAGAGTAGTGGTAAAGAAGTTCGATGGAGGACCGTCCATCGAAGTGGGTGTGGTGGTGGGTAAAGAAGAAATAGACGTAGAAATACCGACTTCGGAGTTGATCGGGGGAACGCGAACAAGTCGGGCACTAGAATCCCGTGTCCAGCCGAGCATGCACTAAAGGGTTTAGTACAAGTGGCAGCGTTAAGATAATTAGGGAAAAGATGAAGTGGTGTTTGTTTTGAAAAAGATGTGGATTTTTGAAAAAATGATGCAAATCACAACAAATGCACAAGCACAACCCTAAGTCTAATGGTCACCTAGGTCATGTCTCTAGACCGCTCCTTAACTGCCAGAAGACAAATCGCAGGATCAATCCTCTGCTACCTCTTTGTCCCTGCTGTGGCCAGGTAAGTGCCAGGCAAGTGGGAGGTTCTCCAATACGTAAGTAGTGGGCCTAATTAAGTAACCACTTGCCTTAGACACACTTGCCTTAGACACCGCAAAAGAAACACGGATAAGCAATAGATTACCCACGACCTCCTTCTGTCCTAAGTGAGCGTGACGGTCCTCAGAGTCATGTATAGATTTTTTTAGTTAATGAGGGTAATGCGGATGCAGTTTTATGATTTTCGGGGCTTAGGAAGGGTAATGAACTCCCCACCTAATCTGAATTTGGTCTTTGCCCCTTAATTTCCGTATTAAAAATGCAAACAACCAAGATCAAACATGCATAATTTTTTTCTTTTTGCGGCGCTGCGAATTTTTGCAAAGAAACCTGCAGAAATTGGTTATTGGAGTAGATCAAGTAGGAGATAAGAAAGTCAGAGAGTCACCAAAAAATTTTGGAACAGTGAACAGCTAGTCCCACCGCGGTTTCGCCGTGGGGAGCTCCTATTGCCGCGGAAACACGGTCGATTGTTCAGATCTCTACACAAAATTAGCTGCAGATGCTCCTGTTCACTTACTCAACTCTCTAGAGTGCTCTGAACATTTTTCCTCTCGCTCCGCAGATTCCAGATTTCCTCGCAACAAATCACAATAAATCGTTTAGTGTTTGTGCGAATTTAGATCTAAAAATTCTGATGGAATAAATTTTTCAACTCAAATTTCAAAAACGAACAAATTAGCACACTATCCCCGGCAACGGCGCCATTTGATTGAATGATTCTCGGTGTGTAGGTAGAAAATGTATAGAAATCACAACCAAAGAAATTTGTAAACCGCAATAAATAACGGTGTCGATATATGTTTGTTAGCGAGTGCAGATCGTCCACAGGGAAAGTGTGATTTGATCGTATTTGATTTAGATGAATTGAAAATTAAAGAGAAAAAAAAAGTGAGATTGATTCAAGATTTAAAAGTGAATTTCATGAATTATTAAAATCTATATCGAATTTCAAGAATGCTAAAAATCAAGAATCAAGAATCGTTCAATTTGAATTAGTAATCAAGATTTGTAATGAGGCTCGCAGTAATCGATTGAATCGATAGTACTGATGAAAACTTGTGATTACGTTTTCTTATCCATTGATGATTTGATGCTAAATCGATGATGATCAACGAGAATTAGGGATTTCTTGCGGAAACCAGAGTCTCATCATCTATCCCTTGTCCTTTCGTTGATTTCATTCACACTCTAGCCCCTAGTAAATTCAAGCATCGATCGTGGATCGCTAATTAAGAGCGAAAACATTCAAGAAAGCATCGCTCGTAACTAGGTTGTCGATGCTTCAATTTACCAGAGTTTACAAAACTCATAGGACTTAAGAATCGTATAAAAATCTAATCATCGTCAACTATCAATTTTCTCGATTCCTCCACGAGCGGCGTTTTTACTCAAGCATCATAATAAGAAACACAATCAAGAATTGAGATCTCATCACAAATGCAAGAATGTAAAGAAAGCAAGATTAAAGATCTTCACCTTTTATTATTCAACAATTCGTTAAACTTCTCTCAAAGACTATAAGAAATTGGGGAGAGAACTAAATTGCCGAATTGAGCGTCGCATCGTCTTTGTGAGTCGCGGATCGTCTTTGACCACTAGCTCGGATGAAGATGCGCTTCGCTCCAAAAAGGATTGTTGATTTCTCGCTTGATTTGGTACTCGGTGATCTTGATTTTGGCTTTGGAATTGGATTAGGGTTACAAGTTGTGTCACTCAACTTGTGTTGGGAATTGATGGAATGATCAACAACAACCTTAGAATAAAAGCTTTTGGGTCCCTTTTATAGCCTTAGGATTGGGATTAGCTTCCTTTAGAAGCAAGGTTTAGATTAGCTTCACGTGTAAGCTTGGTACTTAGGTAGAAGGTTCTAGAGTTAGTTAGTTAGGGCTAGCTTCCTTCATAAGCTTAGAGGTTAGGGAGAAGCTTCTAGGCTTAGGTAATTAAGTGGCTTGCTTAAGAAGCTTGAGAGTGTTTAGCTTGAACAAAGAGCTTTGCTGTTCGGATAGAAGCTTCTGGAGCTCTCTGGATTTTGCGTTGGCTTGAAGAAGTGTGGGCCCTGAATGGAGAATTCCGAAGCGAAGCGACGCTGACGTCATGCTGACACGGCCGCGGATCCGCCGCGGGAAGGCTGCTCTGGCCGCGGATCCGCGGCCCTTTGATGGCCTTAGTGCATCAAATTCCCACTGTGTCTTGGTGCTGATCCATGGGCCTTTATTTTATGTCTGGAATATTCTTTCACTTTCTTGGTCACTGCCAGATTACGAGTCTTGGACTTGTCGTATTTTTAACAGCACTTTTAATTGTTTCGGCTATTTTTCTGGAATTTCCTGCACAGATTCTCGAGACAAGTGTTGCGCTACACAAAGATGATGCATGCAATGATAAACACTCAATTTCCCTCAAAACTGTTGGTTATAATATATAACAGATGTTATTTTTGCTATTTTACAGATGTTTTGCTAATATGTGCTATATTCAACCTGAATACCTTTAGATGAGTGCAAATAGTAGGGAAATTGATGTGTTAAAAATGCAATATTTTCGACTGATCAGGATACCTTTTCTATTACGCAGAGGAATAAAAGGTCTTTGTTTCTCGGCATGTCCACTTTTTGGAAACTCATTTTTTAGAAAAAGAGATAAGTGGGAGCGCAATAGAACTGGAAGAAATTCCAGAACCACAAGCTAATACAGAAATTATGGTGGAACCAGAAGTTTCGAAAGAACCGGACATCCCCGCGCCACTCTGCAGGACTAGTAGGCGGTCTTATCTGTCCGAGAGATACTACGGTTTTCTCATAGATGGGGTTTGAGAGGATTGCATCATCGATGATGATGAGCGAACTGAAAGTCTACCTTAGCACTACCATGAGTTTCTAGAGGCATCAAGCACGCCAAATTCAAATTTTATTATGTGCTAAGTTAGACTAACAAGATCATTACTAGATTTTTAGGGTTTGCCTTTGTGATGTGATTAAAACCAAGAGAATAAAAGGGCATACAACCTTTGTAGTTCTAGTCCTTCTCTTCTAAAGCTTCGGGTTGAAGTCCACGCGACTCTACAAGGCTCTTCTTCGAGTTGAACGACCCTCCTTCGTGGTCTTCGCGCCAAAGACGATCCACTCGAAGTATCTCTAGCCCAAACTAACTCTACACTAAACTCCTTTAGCGTAGCAAACACACCACACCAAATTGCTAGTTTGGTGTGGGATGGTGATGTAGAGGATGTTAAAAGCTCACAAGATTGCGTTCAGGCTTCATGATTCACATCTCATGTGAGGGTTGAAAATTGAACTATATCATTTGAGGAGGAAGATGAAGCTAGAGAGCAACCATAGGAGCAACTCAAGAAAAATGGCTAATTTATTTGTATTCCTCGGAAACCGCAGCCCACATCGCCATTCAATATCTGTTGAGAATGAGACTAGAATGAATGGAAACTCTTGACCCCAACTCATTCAAGCATGAAATTTTGCAATATAAAATTGCAACCATGCTTGGATAGTGAGTCATGATGAATAAACTATGAATAAAGCCCATGTTTGCAACCATTCTCTCATTTTCGACCCCTTTTTCTATTTTTCTCAAAAATATAAATCATACCATGCTTCATTATATATATATATATATTAATATATATATATATATTATGAAGAATAATTAGTGCGCTAATGATATTAGTTAATATATAATTATATCACATATAATATATATCACATTATTAAATCAACACTTGATTTAATAATCCGGTTATATCACATATGACCGACTAATATCATTCATCTGTATATCACAATATCAAATCAACACTTGATTCGACAATCTGATTATATCACATAAAACCAAACCGATAACAGATAACTGCCGGATTACAATACGGTAACACATACTCATATTTAATTAGGCCGACACACATATCAACATATGTGCCCTACGTTGTTTCGCTCGAACCAGGAAACTACTGTGTGGGACTCTAAAGACTCGTCAAAACGCCAGCAGTAGGTGATGATCACATCAATCACCTACAAGCCGTCAGCGGTACTAGCTGGAAATAACGGCTACCCGGGTATTGAGCGATATGAAGATCAACAAGCAAGCTCATCCATACTCTCCATGAAGCCTATCGGTGAAACTACTGTACAGTCTGGTCTCTTCATTTGATATGTCGCATATGATGTCTAGGGGTGGTAAATGTCAGTCCCCAGTAACGTGATAAGTCATGCTAATGTCTAGCCTATAACGGTTCGAGAAACTACTGATAATCCTTATCAGTAAATCTCGGCAGCAGCCCTGGCCAGGGACTTCCAGTTATAGCCAATCGATCATAGCGCAACATCAACCCCCAATACCGGGAGAGACGAAACCCCTCCTATCGCTCATTTCCTCCATGCGACTCGGGACTGTACCCAAAATCCACCTGTTTGCACATCTTCTTTGAGCGTGGTAGGGAGGAAATCAAAGCACAGCGGGAGCCACACAAGACTCTATGACGATCTCCGGTCAACAGACTAACCTGTACCAGTGTCACCAGAGGAATGCTATCTGACGATAGGTATACTACTACATAGGAGTCATCGGCGAGTCCTGTTTAGTGTACCCAGTCTCCACTGAGCACCCGTATACCATCTTTGATGTCAAACACCAATGGATGTGGGATCATCCATCGCCCATCATATGGGTCAAGAAGCGTATACTCTAGTCTACTCTGGAATATCAATGCCCTAGTCTCGATATTCTCTCGACTAGGAACTTATTAAAGGATGTACTTTTAGACCACCCTGGCCCCACTAGTACGATCTCATCATAGTCTTGATAGTCAAGTACATATCCTAAGGTCTTTATCAACATGTAAGAGACAGACAGTATAAATGTCGGTCTACATGTTAAGATAAAGGTAACCTGATAGCATACTATTATGTCGAGCAAGAAAGTCCTCTATATATATGTCCAAGCATCCACTATATCATCAATAATGGCCTCTAGGGCATACATATTACTAACAATCTCCCACTTGCACTAAGGCCAGTTGTTGTAGTATCTCATACCCAACGTCACAAAAGTCTTTCGAATAGCATCTGGGGGATGGCCTCGGTGAGTGGATCTGCTGTGTTATCCTCTGTGTCAACTCTCTTAATATCGATCTCCCGGAGATCAACTACCTCCCTGATCAGGTGATATTGTCTAAGAATATGTCTAAATCGCTGATGGGACCGGGGTTCCCAGACCAAAGCCACAACTCCATTGTCATCACAATACACATGTATTGGATGCCTAATGGTAGGAACCTAGTTCATCTCATGAACTCTATTCATCCATAAAACCTCTTTGGCAACATCGTTGGTAGCGATGTAATTAGCCTCTATCAACGAGTCTGCTACGGTATATAGCTTGGAACCCTTCCAACATACCGTCCCTCCACTGAGGGTGAAGACAAAACCCGAGATTGACTTTCAGTCGGCCTTATCACTCTGGAAGCACGAATCGGTAAAGGACACCATCTGGAGTTCACCGTTACCATACACCAAGAACATCTCTTTAGTCCTTATCAAGGACTTAAGAATGTTCTTCAGCTGTCCAGTGGTTTTCCTAAAGATCTTTTTGATACTTATTCACTACACCTAGTGAGTAAGCTACATCTGGTCTGGTACATAACATTGCATACATGATTGACCTGTCTGCCAAAGCATAGGGTTTCCCTTGTATGCAAGCCCTCTCCAAATCAGTCTCGAGAGACATCTCTTTGGAGAGAGTGATTCCTGAACAAGTGGGTACATTACCACGCTTAGAATCATCCATAATAAAACCATTTTTGCATGGTGTCTATGTACCTGGATTGGGAAAATCCCAAATCCATTTAGATCTATCTTTATAGATCTATAACCCTAAGATGTAGGAGGCATCAGTTAGATTTTTCACGGAGAACCTGTGTGGTAAGACGTGATTGACCGAGTGTAGCATCGGAACACCCTTTCCTATCAAGAGTATGTCATCCGCGTACAATACGAGAAAGACAACCATACTCTATACAACGTTCTTATTTATACATGGTTCATCTACCTTTTTGATGAAGTCAAACTCTTTGACAGCTTCATTAAAAAAGATGTTCTATCTGCCTGCTTTAACCCGTAGATGGATTTAAGCAGCTTGCACTTGCTACCGCTGCTCCCACTGTCTACGAAGCCCTCTGGCAGTGTCATATACGTTCTCTTCTAAATCACCATTTAGAAAAGAGGTTTTGACGTGCAGTCTGCCAGATTTCGTAGTCATGGTTTGCAACAATGGAAAGTAGGATCCGGATGGACTTAAGCATAGCTTTGAAAGTCTCAACTATTCCATCTACACCAATTTATCTTTCTCAAAGATCCTCTTGCTCCCGATGGGTTTTACCCCTTCAGGAGCAACATGCAAAGTCAACACTTTGCTGGTGTATATGGATTCCATCTAAGATCGCATAACATCTAACTATTTCACATAGTCTACACTTGTGTTGGCCTGCTCGAAACTAGTTGGGTCATCATCTCCATGATGCAATCCTCGCTCCCACCGTCTATGAGAAAATGGTAGTATCTCTCAGGTGGATGAGGCACCCAACTAGATCTGCGGAGTGGCTTCGGTTCATCAGGAACTATTAAATCCTCCGGTTCCACCAAATCGTCAGTTATAGTTTTCTTTGGTAGAACTTCTTCCAGTTCTACCTCATGGCCACTAATTTCTTCCACAAGAAATTCCTTTTCTAAAAAGGTGGCATGTCGAGAAACGAAACATCTTTTGTTCCTCGGTATAGCAGAAGATATTCCCTTATGAATGTAGGGCTACGCCAGCGCTCCGGCCATCAATTCATGGCCAAACGCGGAACAAAAACTTTAATAAACCGGCGCTAACGGAACCCTAAACGAAGGATCGTACCATTAACCATGTACTAGTTATACGAAAAGAGTTTAGAGAGGTCATAACGATCGATCCGTATCCTTCGGTCTTCAACCTCTGTCGTAAGCTCGTCGCGAGATCCTCGATCAAGTTCATTCTCCGGTCTCCCTCGTCGAAGACGATCCACGCCGAGGATTAGTAATATGGGCTCCCGCTTCAAAACCGAAGCAACTCTGGCATCCAGTTTGCTAGCCTAGATACCCAAGATGAAGTAGATAGTGTGTGTGAATACTTTGTCTCAATAGACCCAAGGATTCTCAACTCATGAGATGGAATGGGTGGAGGTTGAAGAAGAAGCCATAGGTGAAAGTGTGAGCTCAAGTTTTGGCTTGTGAAGAAAATGAGCTAAGCAACTCAAGAAAAATGTTCTCTTCCTTTTATTGTGAAGTGTTGTGTGATGTTTATATTGTGAGAAACTAAAGAAAAATTCACTAGAAAATATCTTCTGCCCACTTGCTCACCCCATAAATATCTCACAACAAAACCACAAATGAATCAAGCATGGCACATGCCACAATCAATGCATCAAAGCCAAGACTTTCACTCACAATCCAAAACTTAACTTCACACTTTTTACATTATCAAACATTAAAACTAAATGTTTAATAAAGAAAAAGGAAATGGCATCTTCAAAAGTAAACTCGTAACGAATTACAAGAATACCCCTCATCCGTATATTCATACCCGCATCCGTATTCTAATTGAATACGAATGCAACGAGACGAAAATAATCTAACAATATAATACTAGGATCCGGCTTAAACCAAAGCCTACTAGTATTATCCGTCCAATCATGATCCGTGCATAAGTGCATGTATATGATCGAACACTGCCATAAAACCATACGGCCTCCTCAACGTTTCGCCCGAACCAGGGAAACCCTCTGTGTGGGACTCTAAAGACTCGTCAATACGCTGGCAGTGGGTTTAACTACAAGCACGTTAGTGGCACTAGCTGTACGTAAAGGCTACCCAGGTATTGAGCGAAAGGGAGGCCGAAGAGCAAACTCATCCTAAAACCCTACTGATCCTGACAGTGACAATATCCGTACAGTTCGGTCCGTTCTTCTATGAATATCTCATATCGAGTCTAGTGGGTGGATAAAGTCAGACCCCTGATAATGCGATGATTGCACGTTTTTGGCGTGTCGTGTTTTAAAGTTCTAAAGTTAACCGGAATAAGGACGATATCGATTTGCAGCTAGCCGTGATGAGTACGGGTCGTCCGCAGGGAGACGGAACATTTTAAGTTCTTTTTTTCACGAGTTAATGCGCATGGGCATAATGTTCGTATCTAACCTATGTGTTTATATGCAAAGTAAACGCTTGTTAAGATTAGATAGGATAGTGCAAGTTAAGAAAATCCGTACTCTATATTTTGAGCCGAGCTCCACCACTAAAACTAGAGCAATCGGCATCAACGTGGATTAGGGTAGTTAAGCACGGTATTTGTGAAATCCGGCTTATTGACCCTTGTCCGTCCGTTCTTGTTTCTTACTTTCGCCTCCGGCCAATCAGAACGCAACCGGTCACGGTTAGGAATCACCGATACCTTGGTAGGGTAGGGTGTCTAACGGAGCACTTGCGTAAGGTTTAGACATACTTTAATGGAAAAGATCCGGAAAAGGAAATGAGAAAGGAAATCTTAACTTACAAAACCAATCTTTTCTTAACAACACAAATATTCACAACCATTACAATAATAAACAAAAAGTGCAAAGAAAAGATAAACAAAGAAAAGAAAAGAGCATTGCAAGAAAGTAAATGACATCGTAATAAAATGCAAGTAAGTAAAGTATGGAAATAAATTGCAAGAAAGTAAAGCAAGAAATATAGATACTAGGAACCATAGAACACAATACAAACCATGGGTTCAATAGCCTAAACTTAAACTTGCAAGCTCAATGAAGAGATTGCAAGATCAAGAGAAGGCTAAAAACACAAGGCAAATTGAAAGTAAGAAGAAAGATTTATTGATTCCAAATAATTATAAAAACCCTTGAGATCAAATACCAAAACTTAAACTTGCAAGCTCAATGAAGAGGTTGCAGGATCAAGAGAAGGCAAAGAACTCAAGGGGGACTAAGCTATGTACAAAACAAAAGAAAAGAAAACTTGAGTGTAACAAAATGTGAGGCAAAGAATGACCCCCTCTCTCTTGCTCACTGGTCTGCTATTATAGGCAGAAAAGAAAAATAAACAATTAAAAAAATATGATGACGTGGCATCAAGGGAGGGACCACAGATGTTTGGTGCACATTTGGGCAAGGGGGCCGGCCTGCCGGTTCTGGGAGGTAAGTGGCCGGCCACTTTCTGAGCTCCTGTGCTCGTTTTGGATGTATGGTCTTGTGTGTTCCCCCTGATTGGTTACGTGAGCGTCCCGGCCATCGAACCGTGATCAAATGCGGAGCAAAACCTTATAAAACCCGGCGCTACCATTACCCGATTCCAAGATCGAAACCATTAACCATAAAACTAGCAAACCAAACACAAAGAGATAGAATGGTTATACCTAATGAACCATGTCCTTCTGGTCTTCAACCATTTCCAAGCTCCTAGTGATGCGGATCGACTTTGGTCGCCAGTCTTCCTCCATCTTCGATGATCCACCCGAGGGAAACGGCGCAATCTCCAGGTTTGTTAAACGGACCAACCGACCCTCCAAGATCGCTAGTAGTGGAGAGTAGGGGGTGTAGGATAGTCTCACCATAATTTTCTCTCAAAATATTATTCTCATAGAACAACCATGGAAGATGTAGAGGTGATTGTTCCCCCAATCAGAGCAAGGCTCTGCTTGAATTTGAAAATTCAAATTTTGAAGCAACGCTTCAGTTCCCATGCGCTGCGCGCAACGCGCCACGTGTCAGAAGTTGACACGGCAGCACAACGCCCAAGGCAGTACGTCCAATCAGAGCAAGGCTCTTTAAAAAACATAAGCAACGTTCAACTGCGCAAGCGCACGGCTGCGCGACACGTGTCTGCGCAGTTGCGCATGCACAACTGCGCAAGCGCACGGCTGCGCGACACGCGTCTGCGCAGTTGCGCAAGCGCTGTGCGCACCGCTGCGCGATACGTGTCTGCGCAGTTGCGCAAGCGCTGCTGCGTAAGCGCAAGCGCTGCTGCGCAAGCGCCTCACTGCGCGACACGTGTCTGCGCAGTTGCGCAAGCGCTGCTGCGTAAGCGCCTCACTGCGCGACACGTGTCACGCGCTGGTGAGTTGCGCAACAACAGAGTGAAGATTTAAGGATATTTTTTCTGTTCTTGTTTAAACAAGAAGATTTCTTCTGTAAAACAGGGGCCTTTGGATCAAAGATCCAACGGTGGGGAAAATTCCCCAAATCACTCAGAAAAGATCTTTTTAACAAATTTAACTGATTTTTGAGCACTATAAAAAGGACCCCAGACCCCATTTCAAAGGGGAGACAATTGGATTAAAAAAAAAGAAGAAGAGAACTTCTTGAGAACACAAAGAAGAAGGTAAAAACCTTTGAAATAAGAGAAAATTCTCTTAGGAATAGATCATTGATCTAAAAAGACAAAATCAGTAATCTTCAATAAATGAATAAATAAATAAAAAGAATAAAAAAAATAGTGCCTTGCACTTGCTAGAGAACCTCTGGTTCTTTGAGATAGAAAGAAAGAAAAGATTTTTCTTCTTCTCTTTGATCTAAATTTAGATCAAGAAATTAAAAAGTGCTCTGCACTCCTTTCCTTGAATTTAAAAGATTTTTGGTGCTTTGCATAAATGCAATGCATTACTTGAAGGGCCAGGCTCAACTCAAAAAGACCTAGCAGGCCAAAATAAATTGCAAAGCAATAAAAGGGCTGAGCCCAAATAAAATTGATGCTCTGCATCATTCATAAAGAACAGAGCCCAAAACAAATTGATGCCCTGCATCTGTTCTGGGCAAGGCCCAAATAAAAATAAAAGGAAACGCAAAAGCAATGTTGGACATTTTTTTTTACTGGACTTAGCCCAATCGTGGCCATAAGTCCTTAAATTAAATTGGCTGAGCAAAATGGCTCTCCTAAATCAATCTACATCCGGTTCGAGGGTACATCTCCGAACTCCTTTGACATCCATCGTTGTAATTCCTCAACGACGTCAAAGAGGTGACGGGTCCCAACGGCCACACACCCAATACCGGACCGAAACGTCCCTAAACTAATATCGGACCGAAACTTCCCTAAACTAATAATGGACCGAAACGTCCATAAACTAATATTGGACCGAGACGTCCTTAAACTAACATTGGACCGAAACGTCCCTAAACTAATATCGGACCGAAACGTCCCTAAACTAATATCGGACCGAAATGTCCCTAAACTAATATCGGACCACCAAGTCCCTAAACTGGCACAATAGAGCCCAAATGCTCTTTTGTCGGATCTAAACGGTCCCGTTAAGTTGATCTTAGTCTCAAACTGGACTAACGTATCCTTAACAAACGTTTAAGTTGATCTTAGCCCCAAACACGGCTAACGTATCCTTAAATATTCAAATGGATTATAAAACTCCCAATCAACTCTGGTTCGAGGGTACATCTCCGAGCCCCTTTGATACATGTCGTTGTAATCCTTCAACGACGTCAGAGAGGTGACGAGTCCCGATGGCCATACATTAAATTAATCACTACGTTGAGTTGATCTTAGTCTAAAACAGGACTTACGTATCCTTGACGAACGTTTAAGTTGATCTTAGCCGCAACGCGACTAATGCATCCTTAAACTGAAAACACCAAACCCAAATCTAAGTAAATACGGATTTGGACTAATCCACGTCCTACGGGCGACGGCATTACTCAGTCTCTGTATACAATCCACGGGCAACCATAAACAAAATGAACACACACGACACGAAGTGAAATTCTGGAGAAGGAGAAAGTTGTTACCGCGATGCGGTAGCGTAATTAACTGCAGGGGCTTGCGCCTGCTGGGGAGAGCGTCCCCATAATCAAAAACCCCTCATCCTGAGGGGGAATCTGACGAAGTCTGCTACATCGGCCGCATCCGTCTAAACCTCCGATACACGGTGCCATAAATCAACTTGGCATCTTCGGAGAGATAAACGGATAAAACCAAATAGCATCTGCCTCGAACATCATGCATGGACGCCAAGTCTAGGCCGCCATTCGGAGGGGAACAGATTCTGGCACGTCCGGTGGGACCTCTTCCTCTTTCCACTCCACACTTCGTGTGTCGTCTTCGCGAACCAATCGCGGTTCGTTAAATGGTTGTCTTCGGATTTCAAGTTACTAAGATTTGGTCTTTTACCTGGAGCAGAATTCAAGATTCAATGGCCTCTAGCTGTACCAACTGCTCGAAATGTCGCTGCAACGGACGCTCCACCTCATCCGGAGGTGTAGCATATGGGCCCCAAGCGGCTTCCTTCCTTACTCTGCCGGTAGACCAGGTGACCCAAGCTACCACCGGCTTGTTCTTCGGGACTATGATCCCACCTGCAAGCTTTTCTGCACCAATACCTGCGCCGGAAGTGGGTAAAAAGTCGGTCTTCAACCGGCTCACTGTTTCGACAACCTCTGTCAACGGGTCGCCCGCTACTAAACCGACAGCCTCCGTTTTCACCAGGCTAGGTCAGAACTATAAAGTGGCCGTCCCAAAGAGGGCAACGGCTGCTGCTTCGGAAGTCGTTAAAGCGGCCTCTCCTATCAGAGAGTCGGTCTTCACAAGATTGACGGTTCCCACTCCTCCCCCAGCTGGTCAAAAGGCATCAGTCTTCGACAGGCTGACATCGGCAGTTACCTCACTCTCAAACAGGGGGAAACAAGAAACCATCTCGATTTCCGAGCCAGTCCCAACGGCTCATCGTGCGCGACTTTGCCATTGGCGACGAGTGAGGAAAGCAGGGGGCAACTCCCCCTCAGGGATAACTCCACCCGCTCCAATGGTGGAAGTCAACGCTGCTGTTCCAACTGGGAACAGCTTTGAACTACTGTGGAGAGTGCGTAAGAACTCTCCAACCGCTACCTTGAAAAGATCTCCTCCACCTGCGGAGAGAGTTCCAGAAACAAATCAAGAACAGCCCCCTCAACGGCTATCGTCAAAGATATACAAGGTTTGGCGGAGGGTTCAAGACTCTGTGATTGACCCAGATCACTTTCATCGCCAGAAAAAGGCAAAGGTGGAAAAGGACAAAACCCGCCCCGTTAAACAGCAGGGGGAAACAATTGCTAGCAGGCCCATTTTAACGGTTCCTTCAACCTCGATGGCCCACAAAAGAAGGAGGCCAGAGAAAGCTCCCGCGTCAGCGGCAAAGTTTAAAGGCGGTGAACCTTAACCTCCAAAGTCAGGGGGCATAACAGTTCATACGATTTATATGGCTTCTGGAAAGGAAGAAAGCCGCACTTCTACGGGTCACCGACCGCTCACCCGATCAGTGACCAAGGCTCAGGAGCAGCAACAAAAGCTCCAGGAGATGATGACCACAATGGCTGCACTCACTGGGCCAAAAGAGAACCCTGAGGCGTCCTTAAATGAGCGCCAGGAGGAAGAGACCGACGCCGAGTTCCTTCGCCGAGTACTGGAAAAGAGGGACAAAGAGGCTGCTGAACAAGCGGCCAACATACAGCGGATGGGCCTCCTCTTCCAGGACATGATAGGGATGATGATACAACAAGATCCTTCCGCTGAAGAACCCCTAACCGTCCTTGGAGATGATAAGGGAGATACATTAAATCCGCAGCCCGCTCTATTAACAGCTAAAGAGGATACAATCTCTAAGACTGATCTGGATGAATACATAGCCCAGCAAATAAAGGTTCATCATGCGGCCGAAGCAGCCGGCCACGTCGTAAAAACGGGGCGACCATATCCAGGCTGGTATGACCAAATCAAGTACCCGCCGGGTTACACAATTCCCAAGTTTCATGTCTACAAAGGGACTGGCAATTCCCATCAGCATGTCGCCCAGTTCAGGGCGCTTTGCGGTAACACCGGCGGCGATGACAAGCTTTTGCTCCGCCAGTTTGTCGGAAGTCTATCAGATACGGCGTTCGAGTGGTACTCTGAACTCCCAAATGATTCTATTAAAACCTTCGCGGAGATGGAGCTGCTGTTTACCCAACGCTTTGCAAGTGCCAGTGAACGTACCTCGATGACGGCACTGATTAACGCTAGGGTAAAACCCGGCGAGACATGGGTTCAATACGCTATACGGTGGCGTAATCTATGGTCAAAGTGTGAGCAGCGCATAGAGGAAGCCCCTGCGGTGGGAATGTTTGTTGGAACCCTTGATCCACAAGCAACCATCTCACAGTTTATGATGTTTTCCAAGCCGACTTCCTTCCAGGCTTTTATTGACAAATTAGCGCAAATGGACCAGATGGGTCATAAACCCCCTCTCCCAAAGCCAGATTCCCGAACTGACAAAGGAAAGGGAAAAGCGATCATTGTCGCTAATGCTCAACAACAACCGAACGACTTGAAGCCGGTTGCTCGTCCAAACAATACGCGCCCTTACGTACCCCTTGAGGATAGGATGGGACGTCCTTATTCCTTTCCCCGCGATAAAACGAAGAGGTTGTTCGAGCTAGCATTACGCAACAGACTCATAAATCTGCCAGATCCAAAACGTCCGTTGCAACCAAGTGACGTCAACGAACCTAATTACTGTCCCTATCATCGAGTGCTAGGCCATCCGATTGAGGACTGCTACGTTTTCAAAAATTGGCTTGAAAACCAGTATAGACAGGGAAAATTTGCGTTATCTGACAAATGGAAGGTGAATCCCCCACAGCCCCACACCTCTAAAGGGACGAATACGCCGGGGCAACATGCTCTGTCATTGAAGAAACTCCGTGGGAGGTTGTATTATCATAAAAAACGAAGAGGATGCTAAATGATCTTCGGACATGTCCGGCGATCAAGTGGAAAAGCCCATTGGAACAGCAGGTCGTTGAGGGGATGTTAAATCCACGTCCAACTCCAAAGACCAATGATGGGGGTTCAAGCACTAGTAGCCTGTCGTCAAAGTCTTCGAAGAAAAAGAAGAAGGCTAAGAAACCGGTGAAGCCCAGCGATAGGCGCACGGACTTGCAAAAGCAAATTGACGCGCTGGAAGAGTACAACCAGAAGGCGCGGACTCCCGTCACATTTCAAGAGTTCCTCAACCACGTCTTCCAAGCAGAAGATGAGGGGGGTAGTTCGTCAAATGAATCTGAAGAACATGTAGCAAGTTGCCATGTGATTTCCCATTTGTCCACAAGCGATGAGGAGACTCCTCGCGCTGAAAAGCTGGGGGCAGAGCCTGCACTAAAAATCCTGGAGCCGTCGGATGAAGCGATTGATGCATTCCTAAATCAGGCGTTTTTAAAGGGCAAAGCTGATCGGGATAACGAAGCGGTTATATTCGAAAAGGCCAAACGCCAGCGCCTTGGCGAAAGAATTGCGGTACTCCCGCTAGAACAAAATACACCCACCATAGATAAAATCAAGTTCAAGATAAAGAAGAGATTCGCTAAGGCGGTGTCAATGGGTATAAAGCTGCCACCCTCCGAGAAAAACATTACGGGTGAAATGGAAAACCACCCCTCCTATTGCTTGTACCATCAGAAGGTGTCACATCCCACCGAAGAGTGCAAAGCTTTCGGTAAGTGGTGGCAACGATATGTTACTCATCGGCAACAGTTTAAGCGGGAAAAGCGCAAAGCCCGCCGAGAGCAGAACGGAATAAACAAAGTGCTTGATAAAACTAGCAGTGGTTGTTGCATGATTGACGCCGGGGAATCACAAGTACCTGTATTTAGGAGCGATTCTGATGAGGAACTAGAGCTTGGCCCCCTCTTTAAAGAATCCACTTCGGGAAAAGAAGAAGGACCAAAGGCTTTCGAGAATATACAGCTACGTAACCGGACGTTACCCGAAAAGAATCTCGAACCCTTAAACAAGAAAGACAAAGGGAAAAAGAAGGCCTCTGAAGTCATCGCCTTGGATGATCGAGTTGCGGAAGAGTTAACCGCCAAGAACCCGCCAAAGAGGAATAAAGTGGATTACAATGTCTTGGCGCATCTGAGGAAGCTACCCTCATAACTTACCATTCTCGATGCCCTGTTGCTATCAAAAGAGGCGAGGGATTCTTTGATTAAAGCCTTACAAGAGCCGGAACAATTCCAAGCATGCCTGGCCGAGGAAAAGATGAAGGATGAGTTGGAGGAAGTACACACGGCTGATGTTACTTTTGGCGATGAGGACCTTCTACTTGGGACTTGCGAACACAATCGCCCTCTCTATGTTTCGGGATACTGCCATGATATAAAGATAGGCAAGATTCTGATCGATAACGGGTCGTCTGTTAACCTACTCAACGTGCGGGTGTTGAAGGAAATCTGCATGAGCGTCCAGCACCTTGCTCGGGACAAGATCACCATATCCGAGTTCGACTCCCAATCGTCAAAGACTCTTAGATCTGTGATACTGACGCTACGCTTCGGATTACTCGTCACGGACATTAAGTTCCACGTCATAGATGCCAAGACATGCTATAACGCTTTGCTCGGCCGACCATGGTTACACGAGTACAACATCATCCCTTCTACACAACATCAGTGTATGAAGTATTTTAAGGATGGTTTCGAGTATACCGTGACGGGAGAACTGAACCCGTTCTCTGTGAACGAGGTCCGCAAATACGAAGATGCCAAATACTTCTTGCCGGATTTCGAAGACACAGAGAAGTGTCACAAGCCGGAAAATAAAACTAACGCCACCATCCCTGTATTCGGCAGTGATACCGAGGAAGAAGAGGAGATCGTTTATTCGGGTCCGCCCCAACATAACAAGCCAGGACCGTCCACTCCTACATTGGTCTTTGGTAGTGACTCGGAGGATGAGGTCCATGTCGTATTCTCTGCTCGGCCTTCAATACGGGCTTTCGCTGATGAAGAGCGAAGTCTGCAGATAACCATGGTGCCGCCTAAACATCATAAAGAACTGAACGCACTTAATATCTACAGTGTAGAAGAGCTGCGGACATTCTATATCCCTTCCAGGCGAGAAAACGAGAAGGCAATCCTATTCTACCGTTCTGAAGAAAACAAGGTGGAAAAAGAAGTTTGGCCTGGCGTGGATCCCACGCTTGACAGGCTTCAGCCTATCCGTCTTCCCAGATATTATACCGAAGGTTTGAAGAAACTGCTGAAACGCCAGGGGATATCCTTCAGACAGACCGTTAGAGATGCCAAATTCTATGACAGGGTCTGGAATGTTCCCGGGACCCAACGCAAACTGCCTAACGGGAGAATGGAAACAAAAGGGCTTGGGTACATCCGGCTAAAGAAACGAGAGCTAGTAAATAGCTGTTATGTCATGTATGACTTCGATGAAGATGCGGACGCTCAATGGGAGGACACTAATCCTAAGCCAGTAAAAGTTCCTGATGAAAAAGTGCCCGGTCCATCATTTGAAGAACAAATGGACAGGCTTATAAGGAAAGCTGGTCAAAAAGTCCGAGATGACCACAATCGCGAGACGGCCATCTATGAGAAAGCCAAGACGCAACGCCTTCTCCGACAGGCCGTGAAGGATGAAAAGGCCGCTCCTTGTCAACCTGCTACAAAAAAGGTTCGGCGCGAAAGCAAAAACAAGTCAGAAGGCAGAAAAGACGCTCAACAACCACAAGGCAGAGCTAAGAAACTACGTATCCGAGAGTCGAGCGTTACTGACTTAGCCCTCATGAAGAAAATGGGTCGAGCATACTCATTTCCTCGGAACAAAACAAGGAAGATATTTGATCTTGCTCTAAAACATCAAATGCTTACGCGGCCAGAGTCCAAGCACCCCGAGCACGCGGGCGAGGTATTCAACCCAAATTATTGCTATTACCATCGAGTAGTAGGTCATCCTCTTGAAGATTTCTTCACCTTCAAGAATTGGGTCGAAGATCAATATCAGCTTGGTAAATTCGCTCTGTCCAACAACTGGAGGGTAGCACCACCACAAAAGCACGAGCCTAAGGCCACGAAAGAAGAACCAGTTCCACATTAGGATTGGCAGAAAATTCGCACCTGTCGTATGATAACGATATTAAAAGAAGAGTCCGAGAATGTGGACAGCCTTCCCTCGTGCTTCGAAAACAGCAATGATGAGGTGATCTCAGAATTTCCCCCAGCTCCGAAAGAACTGGAGGACGGCATACATACCACTGCGGATAACCTTAAGAAAATTGAGTTGGGGACGATAAACGATCCGCGACCGACATTCGTCAGCGAACTGCTGTCCGAGGAAAAGGTGGCTGCGTTAAAGGACGTCCTTGTACAGCATAAAGATTGCTTCGCATGGAACTATTCCGAAATGCCGGGACTTGATCCAGAAGTTGCTGTACATAGATTGGCAATATCCCCGAGTGTCAAGCCGGTCAAACAAGCGCCGAGAAGAATGCGGCTTGAGCTCGAAATGAGCATCAACGCGGAAGTCAAAAAGCTGATAGACTCCGGCATTATCCAAGAGGTTCAATACCCTGAATGGATTGCTAATATCGTCCCAGTGATGAAGAAAAATGGTACGGTGCGCATATGCGTGGACTTTCGGGATCTCAACAAAGCCTGCCCGAAGGATGATTTCCCAGTACCAGTCACCGAACTAATGATAGACAATACGTCCACACATGAGATTTTCTCATTCATGGACGGCTCATCAGGATATAATCAAATAAAAATGCACCCTGAAGACCAGAAACATACGGCTTTCCGAACTCCTTTGGGAATATTCTGTTACAAGGTGATGCCCTTCGGTTTAAAGAACGCCGGTGCAACCTACCAAAGGGCTATGACAAAGATTTTCGATAACCTTATACACGAAATTGTTGAATGCTATATCGACGACCTCGTTGTTAAAAGCAAATCATATGAGGAACATCTCGAGCATCTGAAGACCGTATTTCAACGTCTTCGACAATACAACTTGAAGATGAACCCTCTGAAGTGTGCATTCGGGGTTTCCTCGGGCAAATTCCTGGGATTCGTCGTTCGACACCGAGGTATCGAGATAGATCCGTCCAAGATCAAGGCAATCATAGGAATGCCTCCGCCGAGAACTCTCAAACAGTTGCGGTCTCTCCAAGGAAAGCTCGCGTACATACGACAATTTATAGCCAACCTCTCAGGAAAGTGCCGCCCTTACAGCCACCTGATGAAGAAGGGAACCCCGTTCGTCTGGGATCAAAAGTGCCAAAGCGCACTAGACGAGATTAAACAGTACCTGCAAAACCCTCCAATGTTGGCTGCTCCAGTGAAGGGAAAGCCTCTCATTCTTTACACGGCCGCCCTTGAAGGTTCTTTGGGCGCATTATGGGCACAAGAGAATGACCAAGGGAAAGAAAGAGCACTTTACTATTTAAGTCGAGTGCTGCTGGGGGCAGAAAGCAATTATTCCCCCATTGAAAAACACTGCCTGGCGTTGATCTTCGCAATAACAAAGCTTAGACATTACACATTAGCGCATGAAGTCTATCTCATTTCAAAGGTGGACCCTCTCAAATATCTAATGTCAAAGGCCATATTGACAGGACGACTCGCTAAATGGGCCCTACTCTTAATGGAGTTCTCGATAGCATATCGACCACTCAAAGCAGTAAAAGGCCAGGCCATCGCCGACTTCCTTGCTGAGCACCCGATACCAGCCGACTCTCCTTTAAACTGCGATCTTCCAGATGAACATGCGTTTGATGCAATCGATGGTGATAATACCCGATGGGAGCTTTATTTTGACGGAGCATCTTCCGTGAAGAAGCGCAAACAAAGTACCCCTATAATCAAATCAGCGTTAGGACTCATCTTTATAACTCCACAAGGAGGGATAATGCGCTACGCGTTCTCCCTGATGGAACCGAGGACAAACAACGAAGCCGAATACGAAGCTCTGATAGCAGGCCTCGAGATCGCCATTGACATGGGAATTGAAAACCTCCTCATATACGGAGATTCGCAACTGGTCGTTAGTCAAGTAAACGGCGATTACCAAACATGCAAACCGGAGTTAGTAAAATACGGTGAAAAGGTGCAACAACTGCTAACCTAAATTCCCTCCTATACTTTGGAGAGCATACCACGCGCGGATAACAGCAAAGCGGACGCGTTGGCCAAACTCGCTAAAGAAATGGCCGACGAGAACCTCGATGACGTTAGAATCATGGTACAAAGTCGTCAGGTGCTCGCCCCCGCAGAAATACCTTCGGAATCACCCGAAGAGAAGGAAGTGACTGGACAAGCGACCTTGCAAATAAAAGAACATGAGAAGGTTGAGGATTGGAGGGAAGTCTTTATAGACTACTTCAAGTCCCACCAAATGCCCGAAGATGCGTCCGCAAGACATCAGCTCATAAAACGAGCTCTGTCCTTCGCCTTCGTCAATGATACTCTCTACAAGAGGTCATTCGATTCTCTGTGGCTGAGATGCTTAGGACCGGACGAATCGGATAGAGTCGTTCAGGAAGTTCATGACGGAATCTGCGGTTCTCACCAAGCAGGTCCAAAGATGAAGTTGAAGATCAAACGGATGGGCTATTACTGGCCCACGATGATTCAAGATTGCATCGAACATGCGAAGCAATGTCACTCATGCCAGATTCATGGGGACTTCATCCACCAGCACCCAAATCCGCTGCATCCAACGGTAGCTAGCTGGCCATTCGAAATGTGGGGGACTGATATAGTCGGCCCCATCGAACCAGCATCGTCTAAAGGACATCGTTTCATCCTAGCGACGACTTACTACTTCTCTAAGTGGGCAGAAGCAGTACCATTGAGAGAAGTGAAGACGGAGAATATCCTTCATTTCTTCAAAACGCACGTCATATATCGGTTTGGAACTCCGAGGCGGATCATCTCCGATAACGGGCCGGCCTACCGAAGTCATAAAATCAGCCGCTTCGCACAGCAGCATAACATAGACTGGAGATATTCCTCAGTCTATAATCCACGAGCTAACGGTCTCGCCGAGGCCTTCAACAAGACCTTGACGAAAATTATAAAGAAAACAGTGTCCCGAAATAAGAAAGACTGGCATGAGAGACTACAAGAAGCTCTTTGGGCGTATCGAACCACGTTCAAGACAGCTACAAACACAACGCCATACGCGTTGGTGTTCGGTATGGAAGCAGTACTCCCTCTAGAGGTAGAGTTACCATCTCTACGAGTGGCAGTCCATTACGAGCTGACAGACGAAGAAAATGCTCATCTTCGGCTCAAGGAGCTTGACGCCCTTGAAGAAACACGGCTCATAGCGCAACAAAATCTGGAGGTCTATAAAGCAAAGACGATGCGCTCATACGAAAGATTGACCCGACCGAGGACATTCCACCAAGGCGAACTCGTGCTAGTGGTCAAAAGGCCTATGATCCCCAATCGCGCCAAGCGGGGAAAATTCGAGCCGAACTATGAAGGCCCGTATATCATAGATAAAGTTTACCAGGGTGGGGCCTATCTACTCATGGACATGCATGGTGAAAGGCCTTTCATACCAATAAACGGTCGCTTCCTAAAGAAATACTATGCTTAATGAGCCACAGCCTAGGTCAACGATAGATGACGACGACTATGTCCACTCGCTATCTTCCTAACCTCAAACTGTATAAGCAGTAGCCAGCTTCTCAAGAGCGGACCGAAATGTCCCTAAACTAACAGCGGACCGAAATGTCCCTAAACTAACAGCGGACCGAAATGTCCTTAAACTAACAGCGGACCGAAATGTCCTAAAACTAATAGCAGACCGAAACGTCTTTAAACTACTACCGCAGCATCTTTAGACTGACGAGATATAAAAAAAATATATAAAAATAAAATAAAATAAAAACAGTATGTCCATAAGCAAAAAGGGGCACGGATGAAAACCTGAAAGGGCTCCGTGAGTAAAAACAGCAGGGCTACCGGCGAGTGTTCGTGAAAACCCTAAAGGGCGCGACCTCGTTAAAAAAAAAAGAGAAAAAGGAAATAAAAAGAATAAAAATGGTATGTCCATAAGCAAAATGGGCACGGATGAAAACCCGAAAGGGCTCCGTGAGTAAAAAACAGCAGGGCTACCGGCGAGTGTTTGTGAAAACCTGAAAGGGCGCAATCTCGTTAAAGAACACTTACAAGATCCTCTCGACCTTGTAAGGAGAAACCACCCGCATGAGATCCTTACGACTCACAAGGGAGCAACACACTTAGGGATCCCCACGGTTCCTAAGGAGAAAATACGCTTGCGAGATCCTCACGACTCGTAAGGAGAACGCTCATATGGGACCGTCACGGCTCGTAAGGTTTGAAAGTCTTAAGTTACGGAGATCTAAACCTGTGCTTAACCAACCCCCACAACTTTCGATATTGCCCTACAAGTGGCTCAATACTGACCCTTGTATACAATCCACGGGCGCGAATAAACATTTCCCTAACTAAGTCCCATCTGAAACTAAGGATGTGTTTGCATGGTATACAACCCTTGTAAATCCTCTCGACTTACAAGGAGAAAACCCTCCTGTAGGATCCTTACGACTTACAAAGGAACAAAACACTTAGGAGCCCTCACGGTTCCTAAGGAGAAAATACACCTATAAGATCCTGACGACTTATAGGAAGAAATAGCTTTGTGAGACCCTTACGGCTCATAAAGTCAAAAGCCTTAGTCGACAGGACCCTAACCCTGGTCGCTAAGCCTCCTTTGTTCGACAATGACAGAAGCAAATGATGATTCGCTCCTGGCAACATCCCAGTTGTAGCGGTGCTGATGCCAAAATCAGTGTCCAAGTTCAGGTTCACGGCGAAAAGCCAGTAGACCGTACATGCATACGAAATAGCCGAAATTATGGGGCAACTTGCAATAAAAAAAAGCAGCAAGTAAAAATATATGCATGAAGAAATAGCCGAAATGATTGGGCAACTCGCAATAAAAAGCAGCGAGTGGAAATAAAATAAACAGCCGAAATGATTGGGCACCGCGAAAAATAGCTGAAATGATTGGGCGATCGCGACCTTCGCGATATAAAAGCTGAAATGATAGAGCATCGCGGAAATAAAACAAAAAGAATAATGATGATAAAAATTTTGGCCCTACAGTTAAGATCACATCGATCCTTGTATACAATCCAAGGGCGTAAACAAAGAGGGAGCCATACTCTCCCAGCAAAACTCCTCGACTCACGGATACAAACACTCCTTGACGAGAGCCTCCTGATCCGCGTCGACCTGCAGAGCCACCAGCGCCTCCTCGACTCGTTTCAAACCCCAACGAAATAAATAATCCTTGGCGCTCGAGAAACAAATAATCCCTAGCAAATCCCTCGACTCACGGATACAAACACTCCTTGACAAGAGACTCCTGATCTGCGTCGACCTGCAGAGCCACCAGCGCCTCCATGGGAATCCTCGACTCGTTTCAAACCCCAAGGAAACAAATAATCCTTGGCGCTCGGGAAACAAATAATCCCTAGCAAATCCCTCGACTCACGGATACAAACACTCCTTGACGAGAGACTCCTGATCCGCGTCGACCTGCAGAGCCACCAGCGCCTCTGTGGGAATCCTCGACTCGTTTCAAACCCCAAGGAAACAAATAATCCTTGGCGCTCGGGAAACAAATAATCCCTAGCAAATCCCTCGACTCACGGATACAAACACTCCTTGACGAGAGACTCCTGATCCGCGTCGACCTGCAGAGCCACCAGCGCCTCCGTGGGAATCCTCGACTCGTTTCAAACCCCAAGGAAACAAATAATCCTTGGTGCTCGGGAAACAAATAATCCCTAGCAAACTCCTCGACTCACGGATACAAACACTCCGTGATGAGAGCCTCTTAACTCATGACAACTCGCAGAGCCATCACCCTCTCCGCGAGCAAATTCCCGATTCGTCTCAATTTGTAAGAAGAAGTCTCAGACAGCAAGGATTGAAAAGCTTGTTTCTTGAGCAATGGGGCCCTGCAAGTCAATCCAAAATGGTCTCTTGCATACTATTCACGGGTCTCACTCTCCGAAGTTGAATTTCGACGAGGAGGGAAACAACCGCTTACGAATTCTCTCGACTCGTAAGAGGGAAAATTCTCTTATAAGATCCCTACGACTTATATGAGAAAACCACACTTAGGAATCCTCACGATTCCTAAGAAGAAAATCCACCTATGAGATCCTCTCAATCCGTAGGGAGAAAAGCCTCTATGATACCCTCACGGCTCATAGAATTGAAAAGTCTTAGGCGGTAAACCTAAACCTGCGGCCTAAGCCATCGCTATTTCCTGAGGAAGTCGGAATACTCGTTTTAGACGTCCATCAACCATGATTAATTAAGACAGCCTACTGACATTAAAAGAAAGAAGATGACAGAAAGAATATCCGTTCTACATTTGATCTGGCATGCGTGACACATTAATTTATGCATGGACAGAAGACTCAGGACGAGAAATAAGACAAGCTGAAATAGAAAAGGGGAGGGTTTTCATTCATACCGCTAAAAGTTTTTACAAGCATAAAATAATGCATAAGAAACATTGTTCAAAATATTACAACGGTATAACCTCGGATCCGGGGCACGGATTGAGGAAATCAAAAGTAAGGCCATCCAGAGTTCTTCTGGCCTTTCTAATTATTCTTATGCGCAGTCTTTCGCGCTCCTCGGTGTCGATATCATCGGCAAGCCCTTCCGGCCTTTGATAAGCAGCAACGATCGTCGTCTGCTGAAACACTTGATGCAGGATGTCAACGAGGTCGTTCCGTCGCTTCTTTGAGATCAGCCCTGTCAGGTGCACTGAATGCACCTTGTCCTCGGCATCATCCAGCGCATTGAGTGGTAGGGCCTCGTGAAGACCCGGAAGTGCCCTCCATATTGCTCCCAGCACGACTTTCAAAAGAGCCGAACGCCGAGGCAACAGCCAACCACCGCTTGCGTTCAGACGACCCATAACTTCTGCACATTCGACGTCTGTAAACTCCTGGTTTTGTTGACGACCCTGAGCGCGGATATCATCGTAGGTAATGAACTCGTGCAGACTGTATAGATGCACCGCCGCCATTATGCCTGGAGAAAATATTACAGGAAGATCAACAATAGAAAAGCAATAATATACATGGATGACTAAATTCCTAGAGAGCAAAACTGTGTTCAAAGATGAAACCCACTAGACGAGAGCTCTGCTATTTAAGATTGATCTAAGAATCGATTTTACCTGAAGTTCTTCTTAAAAACTTTTAAAAAAGGGAGCAAGGCACCAGAGTTTTTAAAGGCAAGAACAAAGCTCTGAAGTCTTCAAAAATGGAAATCTGGAGGAGAACCAAAGGTCCTATTTATAGGCCTCAAGTGCCTCTTCGACTCCCAAGAGTCGTCACGGCGGTTTACCCTAATTGGAGCGAATTTCCGTTCGAATTCCGAGACAGAAGATGAAGCAACGCTTCATCCGTCCCCGATTAGAGCAAAGCTCTGTCTTGAAGAAGCGACGCTTCAGCACGGAAGCGCTAGCGCAGTTGCGTTGCGCTGCGCGCTACACGCCACGTGTCCAGCGCAAACGCATCAGCGCAGCACCCCAAAGCAGCGCACCCAGCCAAAGCAAAGCTCTGTTTCAAGCAAAACCAAGGGAAGCAACGCTTCAGCGGCGTATGCGTCGTGCGCAGCATGACACGTGTCGGCGTAGATGTGCTAGCGCAGTTGCGCTGCACTGTGTGCTGTGCGACACGCGTCATATCCTGGAGCATTCGCTCTAAACCAAAAGGTTCTGAAGAAATCTTTTCGGTTATTATCTTCTGTAAAACAGAAGCCCCTAAATCAAAGATCCGATGGTGGGGGAAATCCCGCCAAATCTTTCAGAAAAGGGATTTCCTCAACAAATTGAACTTGCTTCTTAATCTGCAAGATGAAGTCTCAGACAGCAAGGACTGAAAAGCTTGCTTCTTAAGCGATGGGGCCCAACAAGTCAATCCAAAATGGTCTCTTGCATACTATTCACGGGTCTCACTCTCCGAAGTCGAATTCCGACGAGGAGGGAAACAACTGCTTACGAATTCTCTCGACCCGTAAGAGGGAAAATTCTCTTATAAGATCTCTACGACTTGTAAGAGAAAACCACACTTAGGAATCCTTACGATTCCTAAGGAGAAAGCCCGCCTACGAGATCCTCTCGATCCGTAGGAAGAAAAGTCTCTATGAAACCCTCACGGCTCATAGAGTTGAAAAGTCCTAGACGGCAGATCTGAACCTGCAGTCTAGGCCATCGTTATCTCTGGGAGAAATGAAGTTATCTGTCAATAATGTGTATTAAATATGTCATGCTGAAAAGAATGAAAAAGGCGAAGAAATGACACAGGACGTTACAAAAATGTGTATCTTTCATTCATGAACATTGACTGGGTACAGGATACATTGTACTAAAGAATAAAAAAATATATATACATATATTTTACAAGTACAAATGATACAAGGAGAAATTACTGGGAAGGAAGCGTCTTGCATAGATTTAACAATTGCTCGCACACTTCCTTCCACGTCTTCTCTCGATCGGCTACTACCGCCAGCTCTGCCTCCACTTGGGCTCGCTGCTGCAAGACCGACGCAAGCTGCTCCCTGAGGACCTGATAGGCAGCTTCCCGACTTGGGGTATTGCGCTCAGCTACGTCAAGCTTCCGCTTCAAGTTTAGCCCATGGGAGATACGCTCCAAGAGACCCTCGAAGATAGTCTTCACTTGGGCAGCATTTGCCTCAACCTCAGCGTGCAGATGGGCCGTTTCGTTCGAGGTCTTTTTGCATTCCCTTAGTCTTGAAGCTGCTTCTTGTTCCAAGTGGCGGAGGTGCGAAGTGCTTTGCTCGAGCCAAGTTGTGCGTTGGGTGCTCAGAGCTAAAACTTCGGGAGAAGGGCGCGTCGACTCCAGCCGATATAGACAGGCCTCGATCCCCTGCAGTGGTTAACCCAAGATTCGACGACGCCTTCGTTATGAAAATTTACGAGCGCCGCCAACATCGGGTTAACCTCCGCAGCAAAATCTACGGCAGAAGGGAGAGCGTCCATATTGAGCTCTTCAATGTACCCGCTCAGCATGCCCAAACTCATCACAGCACCCTTGGAAGATGGACGTCTCAAGAAAGGGCCTGCCGGTGAAAGGACGCGAGCCTCAATGGGGACCGGAGCCAGAACAATAGCTGCAAAACAAAACATGGTTAAACGATGGTTCAGAAGATGTTGAAGGGTTACCAAAAAAGGAAATTTACTATACCAGCTGCAACGGACGGTAAAGCCGGAAGGGCCGGTGTCGCGGCAGGTCTTGCATCCCCACCTTCGATTTGTGGCACTGCAATAAAGAAAAGGAAAAGTCAGAAATTATCCCATTGCTAGAAAAAAGGGGGTAAGTAAAGATATTATAGTGAAGATATACTCACCGGCGCCACCAGAAGGAGAAGCGAGCTCGGATGGGAAAGAGAAGTGTGGGAGCAACACTTGATATAAATGATCGAAGAGCACTCCTGCAAAGGCACAATGGTATAACGTTAGTACAAAGCTACATTTTTGAAAGATTAATGCATGAGTCGTGAATCCATACCTTCCAACATCCGTGATGGTACAAGGGAAGGCGGGGAGGTGACCACCGCCAAAGCAGTAGTCGACGGTGCCCCCTCGAGCAAAGGAGCATCGGCACTGGCCGCACCTGCAAAGACAAGCTTGTTAGAAGAGATCGCAAGATATATGAAAAAGGGGGGAACGCTGCTGACAAAAAAAATTTTTTTTACCTGACGAGCTACCAGCAGAAACTGAAGCAATCCCCTCATCCATCGACATGAGACCACCGCCCGTAGCCTCATCACCCGACTCGATGGGAACCGTTGTTGTGCTCGCGAGCCCGGGAGACGGCAAGGAACCATACGCGGGGAGGGCTATGATCGGAGTATTACCAGATTCCTGAGAAAGAGCGGTTCGCCCCTCCTCAGGAATCGTGGCCGCCTCACCCGATACTCCCTCGGTTTCTGCGGTCACGGTTGTCTCGTCCACCGTCACCGCGAGGTCTCCAGCCTCGAGCGCTTCGCCCTCTACCGCCTTCGCCTCGGTTGAGACAATCATCTCATCTACCGCCATGTCAGGAGCGGTATCAATGACCCTCTCGGCGGCGGATTCCTCAACCTCTGTTTCAGGTCCCGTGGCCCCAATGACGCGCTCCACCGTCAGCTCAGGTTCGGCAGGCGCCGCTTCCGCCGTTTCCTGGGGTTCAACGGTCTCCGCCTCCCCCTCAGTCGGACTTGGTCCTGCAAGATGGATTGCATATGAGCCAATGGCTGTATAATAATTCTTACAACAAGGTTCTGAAAGAGATGTTACCTGAAGGGGATTTATTGTTTACACTTCGGGCCGCGCGTGCCACTTGCCTATAAGCAGTAGACAGGGCGACAGGGGCCTCTTCAGAAGGAGTGTCAGCGCGAGGAATGGTACTGGGACCCGCTCCCGCAGCCAAAGCAGCTCTACGCGCCTTTGCTTCGTGTCTCAACCGCTTCCGCTCCTCCCGAGCCGTTGAGACGGATGCCACTAGAGCTTCCCTAATTGAGGTGTCCTCGTCCGTGAATAGGGAAGCCTCTAAGGTTTTCAGGGCATCCCTCGTCGTTTTGTCAAGCCGAGGCTCTTGCGGCAACTTCGACGAAGCCGGGACTTCAGTAACAGGCTCGGGAAGAATCCCCGCATCAACTGATATAACCCCTGCTAAGAAACGAAAGAAGGTTAGGTTGACCATCATAAAAAGACAACAAACTTTCCTTATAAATGAGAAAGGGGTGAAACATACCAGCGCCTGCTAGGGCACGCTTCTCCTCCTCCTCCTAGAAGGTTTTCAGGGAGGCAGCAATAGCCTCTTCAGTAGAGACACCTGTTGAAAACGGAGCAAATGTTAGTTAAATATAACAATACAAAGTGCAATAAAACGAAAAATAAAGCGTCTGATGATTACCGGACTCAGCGAGTTTGCTTAACATCGCTTCAAGCCTCGCCGATCGCTCCGAAGCTGCAATGGCGGCAGCCAAATTGGTGTCCGCAGGGTCTACCACGAAGCCCTCATTGCTGCCATACTCACATATGGCCTCGGCAGGAGGAGCCGCAGGCTTTAAGCTAAGGATCGCGTCGAGGGATAGGGTGGACTTCTTCTTCTTCTGCCCGCCAGCTTTAGATCCACCCGGAGCAGCTTTGTGCTTGGCAGTCACTTTAGGGCGGCGAGTCCCGATATCCGCTCCTGCGCCAGACTCTGGCGATACCACTTTAACCGTCTTTGTGGGAGCATGGGGCGCCGGTGGTGCATCCATCGTAGTAGGCAGTGGAAATCTACGCGGGTGGGCCAACACGCGTGGTCGGTCAGCTCCGGCATCTTTCATCGGCAGGGTGACCTGGATCCTTGGCTGCAAGGGAGCCTTGCGATCACCACCAGGAGGTGCACCCCTACGGTCAACCAGCAAGCGTTTCTCCATTAAAATGATTGGGCCCATAGCATGCGCATACCAGGCTACATACGGATGGATTATTTTAGGGGCATAGATAGGCTCACTGATAAAAAAATAAGAGCCTGTATTGAGCCGGGTGAAATGATGCATAGCATTCCTTATTCCCCCTTGGTTAGCCACGGGTGTTTCCAGGAAGGCTTCCATCAGGGTCCCTTGATTGTAACTCGATTGTCGGGCAAATCGATGTGGGTTATACCTCATAAAGAGAGCCGTCTCATTCTGCCTAAATACTAGGTAGCCCGGCCGAATGGAGTAAAGGTGAAGGATTTCCCGAGCCTTCAGTACAGAAACCCCGCCCTTAAAGTCATCACGCAGCGACACCACTGACTTAGTAGTCTCGGAGCCTATGGTGATGACCTTATCCACAAAAGAGGTCTTCGCTCCGAATAGATATGAACGCAGGAGCAGTCCCCTAAACTCCCGCGGAGGTGCAACCACAATTGAAGCCCCGACCAACCACATGATTCTTGGGAGTCTGTATTTCTCAAAAAACGGAGGAGTCTTATGCGCACCAAACACCCCTCGCAAATGCAGCTCCATCCAAGAAGTGAAGTAGTGCATCGAGAAGTTAGCAGGCTGTACCCCAGGCTCATTAGCATCCGCCGCTACGCTAAGTCCATTGTAGAGGTAAGCCAGCCCGGCGATCCCTACTGATAACTGTAAACTAGCCGCCATTCGATGCGCCGGGTAAAAGACAGAGGACTGCATGAGGCGTGGGTGCATGGGAAGCGCGAAGCTGCATAGCCATAGACCCAAGAACCCTATGAAAAAAGTCTCCTCGTCCACGCCAGGAACGGCGATCTCTGAGAAAGGGACGCTGGCAGTACCGAGGAAATAAAAATCCCACTGGTCATTTTCCGATGAAGGTCGGCGGTCCAAGCCGAAACCAAAAGGGTCAGCAAGCTGAGCGAACTTCTCGCCCTGCTCTGATAGGAACTCCGGGCGGATAAAACGAGCAATGAAATCCACGAAACTGACGCCCCGGTCGCCCGATTCCAAATGGAGTTCCTCATAAATCTCCAACACCTTCACCAAGCCCGGGTACTGATGCTGAATGGCATTTTCCGGAGTTAAGTCAAATACAAGCTGCTTGGTGGCGAAGACATACTCGTCAGGAGGAAGCAACTCCTCGTAGTGTTCTCCCCTCATTGGCAGACCTGAAATCTCAGCAAACTCCTCCAGAGAGATGGAGACTTCCCTATCCGCTGTCAGGAAGGTATGGGTGGGGATATTCCATTGTTCGATGAAGGCCTTTATCCACCACGTCGGAGGAGACGGATACTCGAAAAGCGAGACGTAGACAGCTGAGTATAAACCAATCGTCGTCAGGAGAGCCCTCTTCGTCGCCAAAATGTAACGGGCCCATTGCAAATATCCGGCAAGCGGCCGCGGGATCAATCCAATGTTATAAGCCTGTCCCCAAGGGCGTGCTTCACCCTGACAGATTCGCCTCCCCAAGATATCTATAGCCGGCGGTGGCTGCACCGGAATGGCACCGATTGCAGGCTGAAGGAGGTCGTCGGCATTCCAATTTTTAACCTCCACGGCATACTCCACCGGGGGCTTGTCCGCATAAGGGATCGTAACTATGGGCTCAGAAGGCGAAGCGGAGCTGAAGCTGCGACGGCCTTGGATGATTTGACTGTACCACCTTCCCCACAGGTGAAGTCTCTTGCACTCTGGATCGTGATCTTTAATCAAAGCGAACACCACCCGGTCCACCGGCGAATGGGGGAACCCTCCTTCCGAGCGAACAAAGGGGAAAGATAAGTCGTCAGACATGTTTCCTGTAGAAAGATAAAAATAACCGTTAGTGTTCTGACACTTGGCATTTTGAAATCTTACTCAACACTGTGATGTAATGGGTAGGGGACAAAAAGAGGGACCCACAAAATCTGGATGACGGTACATCATTTAATAAGACAACCCCATCATTAGATGAGACTGTCAATTAATGAAAAGGTCCCCAAAAGAATATCCTCACTGATGGGAAATTCCCAGAGACAAAGAGAAATATTCTCTTTCAGAGCAAAGCTCTGTCACAGAGTGACATTTGTCAAATTCTGGTCTCAGGGGAACAAGATTCCTTAAAAGAGCATAGCTCTATGGTAATGGTGGAAAGATCCATCAGTTTTTTTAGAATTTTGGAATCTTGAGAAATCCATAAAAACTGATAAAAAAAAAATTTCTTCGTTTATCAGATCTAAAAAGATCTATATTTGATCTAAGAGCAATGCTCTGTACATGGGTTAGAACCCATGGATCAGATCTCTGTAAAATCTGTAAATTTTTTGAGAGCAAGGCTCTGTTGAAGAAACCCCAAAGGGGTTTTCCTTTAGATCAAAGATCTATAAGAGCAAGGCTCTGTCAATTAAATTTAATTTAAATTAATTTAATTTAATTAATTTTACCTAGAGTGATTCTAAAACTAGAACTTTGAAGTTCTCACAAGAGCAAGGCTCTGGAAGTTCTTAAGCAAGAGCAAGGCTCTGAAATTCAAATTCTTGAAATTGGTAAAGAATTACCAAGGACCAAGGGTCCTATTTATAGACGCCTGCGTCTCTTTACCTGACCTCAATGAACCAACGGTCGGGGTCTTACCACCGCTGCACTCACGTGCGCGCCACGTGAGCGCAACGGTGGGGGGGCATTTGTTCCCCCAATCAGAGCAAGGCTCTGCTTGAATTTGAAAATTCAAATTTTGAAGCAACGCTTCAGTTCCCATGCGCTGCGCGCAACGCGCCACGTGTCAGAAGTTGACACGGCAGCACAACGCCCAAGGCAGTACGTCCAATCAGAGTAAGGCTCTTTAAAAAACATAAGCAACGTTCAACTGCGCAAGCGCACGGCAGCGCGGCACGCGTCTGCGCAGATGCGCAAGCACAACTGCGCACGCCACCGCTGCGCGACACGTGTCTGCGCAGTTGCGCAAGCGCTGCTGCGCAAGCGCACCGCTGCGCGACACGTGTCTGCGCAGTTGCGCAAGCGCTGCTGCGCAAGCGCACCGCTGCGCGACACGTGTCTGCGCAGTTGCGCAAGCGCTGCTGTGCAAGCGCTGCTGCGCAAGCGTTTCACTGCGTGACACGTGTCACGCGCTGGTGAGTTGCGCAACAACAGAGTGAAGATTTAAGGATATTTTTTCTGTTCTTCTTTAAACAAGAAGATTTCTTCTGTAAAACAGGGGCCTTCGGATCAAAGATCCAACGGTGGGGAAAATTCCCCAAATCACTCAGAAAAGATCTTTTTAACAAATTTAACTGATTTTTGAGCACTATAAAAAGGACCCCAGACCCCATTTCAAAGGGGAGACAATTGGATTAAAAAAAAAGAAGAAGAGAACTTCTTGAGAACACAAAGAAGAAGGTAAAAACCTTTGAAATAAGAGAAAATTCTCTTAGGAATAGATCATTGATCTAAAAAGACAAAATCAGTGATCTTCAATAAATGAATAAATAAATAAAAAGAATAAAAAAAATAGTGCCTTGCACTTGCTAGAGAACCTCTGGTTCTCTGAGATAGAAAGAAAGAAAAGATTTTTCTTCTTCTCTTTGATCTAAATTTAGATCAAGAAATTAAAAAGTGCTCTGCACTCCTTTCCTTGAATTTAAAAGATTCTTGGTGCTTTGCACAAATGCAATGCATTACTTAAAGGGCCAGGCTCAACTCAAAAAGACCTAGCAGGCCAAAATAAATTGCAAAGCAATAAAAGGGCTGAGCCCAAATAAAATTGATGCTCTGCATCATTCATAAAGAACAGAGCCCAAAACAAATTGATGCCCTGCATCTGTTCTGGGCAAGGCCCAAATAAAAATAAAAGAAAATGCAAAAGCAATGTTGGACATTTTTTTTTTACTGGACTTAGCCCAATCGTGGCCATTAGTCCTTAAATTAAATTGGCTGAGCAAATTGGCTCTCCTAAATCAATCTACATCCGGTTCGAGGGTACATCTCCGAACTCCTTTGACATCCATCGTTGTAATTCCTCAACGACGTCAAAGAGGTGATGGGTCCCAACGGCCACACACCCAATACCGGACCGAAACGTCCCTAAACTAACATCGGACCGAAACGTCCCTAAACTAATAATGGACCGAAACGTCCATAAACTAATATTGGACCGAGACGTCCTTAAACTAACATTGGACCGAAACGTCCTTAAACTAATATTGGACCGAAACATCCCTAAACTAATATCGGACCGAAACGTCCCTAAACTAATATCGGACCACCACGTCCCTAAACTGGCACAATAGAGCCCAAATGCTCTTTTGTCGGATCTAAACGGTCCCGTTAAGTTGATCTTAGTCTCAAACTGGACTAACGTATCCTTAACAAACGTTTAAGTTGATCTTAGCCCCAAACACGGCTAACGTATCCTTAAATATTCAAATGGATTATAAAACTCCCAATCAACTCTGGTTCGAGGGTACATCTCCGAGCCCCTTTGATACATGTCGTTGTAATCCTTCAACGACGTCAGAGAGATGACGAGTCCCGATGGCCATACATTAAATTAATCACTACGTTGAGTTGATCTTAGTCTAAAACAGGACTAACGTATCCTTGACGAACGTTTAAGTTGATCTTATCCGCAACGCGACTAATGCATCCATAAACTGAAAACACCAAACCCAAATCTAAGTAAATACGGATTTGGACTAATCCACGTCCTACGGGCGACGGCATTACTCAGTCTCCGTATACAATCCACGGGCAACCACAAACAAAATGAACACACACGACACGAAGTGAAATTCTGGAGAAGGAAAAAGTTGTTACCGCGATGCGGTAGCGTAATTAACTGCAGGGGCTTGCGCCTGCAGTGGAGAGCGTCCCCATAATCAAAAACCCCTCATCCTGAGGGGGAATCTGACGAAGTCTGCTACATCGGCCGCATCCGTCTAAACCTCCGATACACGGTGCCATAAATCAACTTGGCATCTTCGTAGAGATAAACGGATAAAACCAAATAGCATCTGCCCCGAACATCTGGCATGGACGCCAAGTCTAGGCCGCCATTCGGAGGGGAACAGTGATGAAAGCATGGAAGGCATGAGCTAAGAAAATTGCTAAGTGTTTTGGGTGTATCATCAAAATGAGAGTGCGAGAGTGTTTTGATCAAAATGAGCAAGCCCCCATACCTCAAGTAGCTTCCCTTCTCTCTCCTCTCTCTCATTATTCACACAAAACACTTACCAAATTAAGCAATAAACAATTACCCATACCAATCTCTACATTGCCAAAGTCCATGCTTTGACCAAAAGACCCATGCCTAGCCATGTCAACTTTTCCACCTCTTTATAAACAAAATGTTTTTCAAAAGAAAATCAATAATGAGGTATCATCTTCTAGAAGCCATTCCGTATAAAATACGGAATGCTTCCCGGTATATGTATCGAAATACACATATGCGTATTCGTACGAAAATACGAATAGCCAAGAAAAAAAATGAATAGTGAGCAATAATACTAGAAAACATATATATAAATACATATGTAAATTATTAAATCAAAACTTGATTTAACAATCTGGCTTAATCCTAAGCCGCTAGTATTATCAACCGTCCGATTAAAGTCTATGCAGCCTGTGCACATATTTAATCGGACACCTGTATGTATCAACATACGTCAACTACACCATATCGCCTGAACCGTGAAAACCCTCTGTGTGGGACTCTAAAGACTCGTCAATACTCTGGCAGTGGGTTTAACCACAAGCACGTCAGCGGCACTAGCTGTACGTAACGGCTACCCAGGTATTGAGCGAAAAAAAGGCCGACGAGCAAACTCATCCAAACCCCTACTTAGCCTGTCAGTGACAATATCCGTACAGTCTGGTCTGTTTGTCTAAGAGTATCGCATATCGAGTCTAGAGGGGTGGATAAAGTCAGACCCCTAATAACACGATAATTCGTGTCGGTTGGAAAACCCATCACTACCTGAGAAACTATCGATCCTGGATAAGTAATTCTCACATACCCCGGCTGAGGATTTCTAGTGATGGCCACCCGTGCACTGCACGACATGAACCCCCAATACCGGGAGAGACGAAACCCCGACGATTCGCTCACTGCCTCCATGTGGCTCGTGACTGTACCCAACTAAAATCTGTTTGCACAACTCCTTTGAGCCGTGGTAGGGTAGTAATCAAAGCACAGTGGGAACTCACACGAGACAAATGACGATCTCAGGTTGACAGACTAACCTGTACATATGTCACCAGGGAACAGCTATCTGACTATAGGTATAATACCAACTAGCATGTTCCAGGCGAGTCCGTCCAGTGCACTCATAACCTAATAAGAACCTGTATACTATCTTAGGTGAACAACTAACACCATTGGATTGTAAGACCGGCCACCGCCTCTTGTCAGGGTTTAGATAAGTATACACCAGTCTACACTGGAGTACCGATGCCCAGTCTCGATACTCCCACGACTAGGGACATTTAAGGATGTGCTTATAGACCCCCAGCTCCCACGTATGTGATCGACATCACAATACTGGTAGTCAAGCAAGAATCTCATGGGTTTTATCAACATATACATGATGATAAAGACAAACCAGATAGCATACTATCATCTCGAGTAAGACTGTTTTATTGGTATAGGTCCTCCCTCAATCATCATGATCACATGCCTGCGACTATGATAATTGCCTTGAGGGCACTATAGCCAACAATCTCCCACTTGCAGTTAAGGCTAATTATTGCGATGCCGCATACTCACAGCCTATGCGATACCGAACACCCAACTTCTCTACTAATCAATTTCACAAACCTCGTTCGTAAAACTATTGCGTTCGAGAAATAGTCTAAGTGAGTGGATCCGCTCCAGTGTTTCTTTCTGTATCTCTCTATATCTCAACTTCGCGGAGTAAGGTATCTCCCGAAATGAGCAATACCAGTCTTAGAATATGTCTGGATATCTAATGGAACCCAGTTCACAAATGAACTCTAAATCCAGCAAATTTCATAGACTGTATCGTCTGCTGAACTTAATCAGTATACAACGCCATACCTTCCTCAGTATCCGCTTGGACCATCTGTCCAAACTACTGTCCCTCGTCAGAGGGAAAACTATAACTCTGACGGTCACTCTATCATCCAGGTCACCTTGGAAGTCTGGAATGATAACCGTCTCCTAATGGAGGCCGCCGTTATCAAATCCCTAGAACATCCACTTATGTTCATAAACTGCTTCCATTCGTTTTTCTCTAGGATTGGATTAATATATCAACTTATTGCATCTAGTGCAAAAACAACATCTGGTGTGGTACTTCACATGTCATGATTGACTCAATTTCCTAAGCATGTGATATGCTAATCATGTACATCCCTCTCCCTTTAGTCTGTAAGACACCACTAGAGAGGGTGACTCCATCACCTGCAGGTACACCACCATGCCAGGAGTCGTCCATTCTAAAATACTTTTAGAATACTGTCCAAGTACCCAGATTGGGACACTTCCCAAATTTAGATCTAAAACCATAGATCTAGTAACCATAATGTCTGATATAATATCCATAACCTATGTGGAGAAACTACTGTGTGACAACCAATGTATAACCAACCGTAGTATAGGAATTTCACTTCCTACTATGTGTATGTCATCCAAATACCAGGACATTATACCCTACTACCTTCTTAACAGATCCGTCTCCTATTCTGATGAAGTCAAAAATCTATGACTGTCACATCAAAAATTAATGATCTATCTCCGCTATATCGGCTTTAGTCCATAAATAGACATAAGCTACTTGTCCACTATGCTTCCGCTGCTCCCACTGACTACGACAACCGTCTGGCAGAGTCATATACACGTGCACTTCTAAAACTAGTTTAGAATGACGCTACACTCATCCTCCTGCCGGGTTTCATAGTCTGGAACAACAGTAGTATCAAGTCTGGGTAAACAAGAACCTCCCTGTCACCGTTCTTGAGGCTACCGAAGTATCTCTCGGGTGCCTGAGGTAACCCACCTTATCTGCAGAGTGGCCAATGGAATGTTAAACCTGATTGAATCTTTAAGTTCTTACTAAATTTTCAGTAATCGTTTGTGGTTCTGGAATCACTTCCAGTTCTACCATACTCCCACTAATGTTTTCTGAAAAAGTCCATTTTACTAAAACTGTGGTGAGTCAAGAACAATATCACTATTGATCTTCCATATGGTAGAAAATTAACCCTCGTCAAAGCCCGGGTTAACCCACAAACTGCCATTACAGAAAGGTGCCTTGAGTTATCCAGAATCTGGTTTTAAGCATAAGCTGGACAACTCCCCGTATCTTAACATCGTTAAGATATGAACCATTCTATATATAATATAGAAATAGAGGCACTGATTTAATTTGAACCAGATTCAAATCATGCAGATGTCTCCAGTGCATGTCAACTAAATGGAGAGAGGACGATCAACATTACTCAACTAAAGAGTGCATCCAATTATGAGTAACCTGAAAAAGAAACAAGTTTCTCAAAACCTTTACTATCAACTGAATACAATACACAAGTATCTACATCTTCGATCACCTTGAAGAATCTCGATACTTGCAACATCTGGTTCTCTACTTTATTCTTTTATCTATATTTTCTCAAAACTTAGACTTTGTATTTCTACGAAACATGTGTCTAAAAATGAAGAAGTCATAAGTAAACAGAATATAGTGCGAGTACCAACCCCTCTGTCCTAATGGACACTGAACAACATACAATACATTGTATAAATCCCATGAGTTTAATAACTCAAACCCTGTGCGTCGTAGGTTGAAAACTGTATTATGGCTATGAAGAATTACACCGCTGTTGAATGCTCCTTACCTAACCATCAACTGATATAGGTAAATATCATGGATATTATTTCAAAAATTTATATCTCACTTTATAAAAATAAACGTACAGATATATCAGTTTGAAATTGGTGCATAACAACGGGTATTCAAAACCAAATACTTGTCGTCCGGCAAACAACCCAGGCGATTTCCTCAAATATCACCAATTACAACGAATTCCGATATAATGAGGATGATCACCTAATTCCCAATAACTTACTCCCACTCATCATCTGTAAAACCATACAGATGTGAGAATCAAACCTGGTAAATACATACCCTGGAGTAAAGATCTAATTAGGAAATCGGTTTTCAATTAACGACGCATAGTGAAACTGAAACATTAAAATGTTTTGTAGGGGTATCCTGGTATTCCGAGTAATGCCTCTTCCATTATCCAGATTCATAACTGAAACCATATATTTCCCTGCCATCTCTCCTAATCCTTTTATTTGTCTTTAGTCGGTACCTTCTGTACACCTTTGTTAGGCTTAAATGGTTTTTTTCCTTCCCTACCATTCGGCACCAGCCTATGGTTTGGAAGAAGACTATCCAATAAGCTTAATGGGTGTACTCTCCTAATCCTAGGAGTACTCACAACCGGAGAGAAGATGATGATAAAAGACAACTGAATAAACCTTATTCCTATTTCTCCTGAAGCAGAATCCATCCTCGAAAAAGATCCTTCGAGTTCGTATATAACCATACGATGGATTTATCCAATAGGATTGGGTGTTCGTAGTGATACGGGTGTTCTGGAGAAATATAAAGGCGAAGTAGGAGTAGCATTGAAAGACTTGGTTTGGTCATGAATAACAGTCGCAATTTACTTTGCCCTCTTTCTAATTCCTTTATTTGTCTTTTCTCATTACCTTATGTACACCACATTTAAGCTAATTGGTTTTCTTCATTCCCTACCTCTCAACACCTGCCGATGGTTTGGAAGAAGATTATCTAATGAGCATAATAGGTGTACCGTCTCCTAATCTTAGGAGCCCTCACAACCTGAGAGAAGGTAAAAGGAGAAGACAACTGAATAATCCTATTCATTTTCTCCAGAACCGGAAACCATCATCGAAAAAGTTCCTTCGAGTTCGTATATAACCATACGATGGTTTTATCCAATGGAAGTGGATATAAGTACTGATACGGGGTGTTCTGGAGAAAAGCAAAGGGTAAAAGAAGGAGTGGCAATGATGTATGAAACTTGGACAATCCAAAAGCCAGTGTTTTAAAGAAAGTTCGGTTTAACTTGGTCACTGAGTCATAGTCTAGGGTCGGGCCATGGTCGATGCCAAAGAGAGAGAGAAAAGAAAACCTCTGCGTGCACTCTAATCTAGATCAGAATGGTTAATCACTAATTTGGATGGCTCCCACTGTTTCCTCGAATTCTCCTCCAAACCCAAAAGGAGAATTAGTCGGAATCACCCGAAGAGTAATCCAACTCATCAGTGGGAATTGGGATCCAACTATCATCGCATGATAACTTGATGGAAGCCACTTAAGTCACCACACTCCATAAGGTATGCGCATGCCTGGCAAGTTTCTTGTATATTTGAAACTCCCGATATGATTTTTGCCCCTAGGATCCAAGTGACCTTGACAAGGTCAACAAGTCAAAGGGTCCTAGTCAAGTTCAACCAGTCATTATCTTGATTGCATTAGACCCACCCGCACAGACCCTTGACAAGGTCAACAAGGTCGAACGACTGTCCTAACCAATCCACATTTTCTTGCGACAGAAAAGTATTACATAGCTACCGCTCACTACGCCTTGACAAGGTCAACAAACGCAGGACGAATACTTAGCAATACTAATCTGAAATGACAGAGGGCTACGGCTGGTTTTTGGCGAAAAAACTTTAACGTAATAAACTTGATATCGTTGTAGGAATCCAAGTGGTTTTATAAATATATAGTGGCGAAAACTTTTGCTAAAGAGGTCACTCCCGGTGAAGGGATCTCGGCTCTTTCCCCATAGAATGAGGTGCTCGATATTCCAAACGGAATACCACAATGCAAAGAAAAAAGTAATCGACTATAGTAAAGTTATTACGTTGACGCAAACTTCTGACCAAGGGGTCACTCCCGATGAAGGGATCTCGGCCCTTGCCTCGTCGAATGAGGTGCGGGATATTCCCAATCGAATACCACTGTGCAAAGCAAAAGCGTACGTCTGTAATGTCATTTTTTTAAAAACTTGGTTCCAACAACATCATATATATATGTTTGTTTTCCTTGCATTGATAAGAATCAACACAGTCCCATCAATTAATCACACCAGAAAAAAACGAAAATAAAATTTACGTATTTGCCATCCGCATTCGCTACTGGGTCCCGTCATCACCCGTTAGGTTACTTAAGTAACGACAGAGCGGGGACTGGGGTAGCGCGGGTGCAAAACATATACAACATCTACTAGTGTGTGTGTGTATATATATATATATAAACAATCATCACAGGCATGATAAATGCAACATCACAGAAAAGCAATAAGCATCACAGAACAATACAGATAATCTGGGAGCCCCGGATTTCCTTTGAGGCACAACTGAAAACCCGACGTTCCCCTGGTCGTGTAGATAGCCTGTGCAATGAACTCCTAGACCCTTACGAGCGCGGCAAGTTACCAGCCAAAACCAGAAGCGAGGCAGCCCCGTTCAGTAAAGTGAATGGACCACCCAGCACTTCACGGAATCCGGTAACTTGAGCACCCCTACTTGGGTCAACCTGTACCCTCTACGAGTGCGGCAAATAGCCCGCCAATTCTAGAGTGAAGCCCCCTCCTTCTTAACGCCATGAGATGCGGGCACGTTGTCCTCTAGAATCCGGCTATCCGTGCACCCCATCTTGGGGTAATCCTAGTACAGAAAAGAAAATAATATACATGGATCACATCGACCTCAACCCGGTCGTACCCAAAAAGAATAATATACAAACGGGCAGTGACGGCAGTCCACATGTCGGACGGTCGCCCCGCAATATCAAATGTAGGAATAAATCCAAACTGCACTACCATTGCACGCAAGCTATCCACCACGACAATCCGCAACATCACAGCACAACACAGAACATCAACGTGAATGTCACGTTCATAAATCTGTCTAAATGGACTATAGCGATTAGACAAGATTTACCGATCAAATGACATTCATGGTCACAGATAGAAATGTAATGTACTGCAAATTTTAAACAATATTAAAACTTATCGACTACGAAATAACCCTCGAATAGCCCCAAGCAAACTGATAAAACAATATCCAAATTTGGCTAAACAAACAATACCACTGCACATAGATTACAGAGACCAGATAACACCCTAAAAACCAAACCCTGGATCCACCAAAAAACCGGCCTCACAGGAATTTTTCCACTTTTGCTCGGCCAAAATCCGGCGCCTTGGTCTCGTGTTTGGGGTGTTGTCTTGTGGTCATGCCAGTAGCCTTCTGCACTTGTTTAAATAATTTTTCGAGACACTTTAAAAAACAACAGAGAAGCAACTGTGCAAGGCAGCATGTCGGGGTTTTTCGGATTTTAATATGTTAACATTGTTTAAACAAGCTAGGTTACAGGTTAATGGGTGGCTCTGATACCATGAAGGGTTACGGGAGTGCCCCGGCCATCGAACCATGGGCAAATGCGGAACAAAAATCTTATAAAACCCGGCGCTACCATTACCCGATTCCAAGATCGAAACCATTAACCATAAAACTAGCAAACCAAACATAAAGAGATAGAATGGTTATACCTAATGAACCAAGTCCTTCGGGTCTTCAACCATTTCCAAGCTCCTAGTGATGCGGATCAACTTTGGTCGCCAGTCTTCCCCCATCTCCGATGATCCACCTGAGGGAAACAGCGCAAGCTCCAGGTTCGTTAAACGGACCAACCGACCCTCCAAGATCGCTAGTAGTAGAGAGTAGGGGGTGTAGGATAGTCTCACCATAATTTTCTCTAAAAATATTATGCCCATAGAACAACCATGGAAGATGTAGAGGTGATGAAAGCATGGAAGGCATGAGCTAAGAAAATGGATAAGTGTTTTTGGTGTATCATCAAAATGAGAGTGAGAGAGTGTTGTGATCAAAATGCGCAAGCCCCCACACATCATGTGGCTTCCCCTCTCTCTCCTCTCTCTCATTATTCACATAAAACACTTACCAAATTAAGCAATAAACAATTACCCATACCAATCTCTACATTGCCAAAGTCCATGATTTGACCAAAAGACCCATGCCTAGCCATGTCACCATTTGCACATCATTATAAACGAAATGATTTTCAAAAGAAAATCAATAATGAGGCGGCATCTTCTAGAAGTCATTCCGTATAAAATACGGAATGCTTCCCGGTATATGTATCGAAATACACATACATGTATTCGTACGAAAATACGAATAGCCAAGAGAGAAAATGAATAGTGAGCATTAATACTAGAATACATATATATAAATACATATGTAAATTATTAAATCAAAACTTGATTTAACAATTTGGCTTAATCCTAAGCCGCTGGTATTATCGACCGTCCGATTAAAGTCTATGTAGCCTGCGCACATTGTTGGATATATATGCCTTGAGGCCTTCATTGTATAGGATGCTAGGGATATGTATGTATATGATAGTCTTGCTTGATATAATAGTACGCTATTTGGTTTGTCTTTGTCTTAACATAGGATATATTTTACTTGGTATTTATATATATATGTTGATAAAGTCCATAGGGTGTTTGCCTCACTACCGGCGTTGTGATGGCAGTCATACTTGTGGGAGCTGGATAGTCAATAGGCACATCTTTAGATGTCCCTGGTCATAAGAGTATCGAGATTGGGCATCGATACTACGGAGTAGACTAGTGTATACATATCTAGATCCTGAGGAGGGGCGATGGACTGGTCCCGCAGCCATTGGTGGAGTGCACCTAAGATTGTATACAGATGCTCACTGGGTGTGAGTACACCGGACAGGACTCGCCGAGAACTGACTGGATGGTATTATACCTAACGTTAGATAGCAGTTCTCAGGTGACATGTGTGAAGATAGTCCGTTGACTTAAGGTCGTCACTTGTCTCATGTGAGTTCCCACCGTGCTTTGATTACTACCCTACCACGATTCAAAGGAGTCGTGCAAACAGGTTTTAGTTGGGCACAGTCCCGAGCCACGTGGAGGCAGTGAGCGACTGTTAGGGATTCGTCTTTCCCGGTATAGGGAGTTGATATCGCACGGTGATAGGTTGGTCATTACCATAAGTCTCTGGCCAGGGCTGATTGAGAATTACTGATGGACTGATCAGTAGATTCTCGGATGGTCTTGAGCCATGCCGACACGACTTGTACGGTTATTAGGGGTCTGACGTCCACCACCGCCCTAGACCATACATGCGATACTCTTAGACGAACAGACCGGACTGCGCGGATATTGTCACGGACATGCTCAGTAGGATTTCGGATGTGTTTCCTTATCGGCTTTCTTATCGACAACTACCCGGGGACCGTTACGTACAGCTAGTGCTGCTTGCGGTCTGTGGTTAAACCCACTGCCTGCGTAGTAGTCGAGTCTTTAAAGTCCCACACAGAGATTTCCCAAACCAAGGCGAAAAGATATAGAGGTCGTATGATTTTATGACAAGGGTTCGGACGCATACGTGTTTAAACGCACGTACGACATTCGGACAGTTTTTACTAGCCGGCTTTGGTTTAAGCCGGATTCTAGTATTGGGTTATTGGATTTATACAGTCTAAAGTTTTTCCGTGTTTTCACGGATGCGAGGGGCGTTCTCGTAATTTTCCGAGAAGCTTCTAGAAGGATGGTGACATGAGGGGTTAAGGTGGCATTTTCATTAATTGCTTTTGTGACTCATTTGTGTGATTCATCATATCATTTAATGCATCATTAATGCATCATTAATTACTTAATGACTCATATGGTGAATCACTCTTGTTGAATAAATGAAGCATGGTGAATAATCATTTAATTCATTTTATTTGATAATTCATTATGCTTTATATATTCAAGTGAGAAGCTTTTCTCTTCTCATTATCATCTCTACCTTCTCTCATCTCAAGCTCACTCTCTCTTCAAACCCTAATCCTACCACTCATGAGTTGAGACCAAGGATTAGTATAGACTAAACACTCCATATCCTAACTCTATATCACCTTAGTTACTTTGATCAGCAACTAGAGAAACTAAGTAACCTCAAGTTTAGAGGTTATAGCTTGGATTAGGGTCTTCGGGTGGATCATCTATCACGGATAGGAGGCCGAGGAGGACTTAGAGATCATAAAGACGAAGGACTAGAATCATTTGGTATAATCTCTTTACATAGTAGCTTAGAACTCTATGCTTGTTGTTAATTATCGTTTAGAAATGATCTTCGGTTAGTCGATATTTACATACAAAACAAGATCGTTTTTCATATTTCCGCCTCTCCACAACTCGTGGGGTGTTGTACATCGACTACAGTGGTATCAGAGCCTCACTAAACAATAATTAACTCACTTGCAAAGTTGTATGAATTTCGAACGGAAAACAAACCGGAAAATACCCCGATATCACATAGTTTCTGTCGATTTTAAAATGAGGTCCAAAAATTTTTCTGGTGACTGCAGACTAACCTACATGAAATTATAAGAACACAGAGAAAAAATAGGCTCCTGAATCGGCCACTGAGCCGCGGAACCGCGGCCGATCCCACCGATCCGCAGCGGATCCGCGGCCGAGTTGGGGCCGATTCAGCCCAGTTTTTCCCTGTGCATCTTCTGTGATATTTTGTATTTTTTGGTATTATTTATTTTCTGCTCAAGTTTCAGATTTACAGAGAAGATTTGGAGTGGAATCTAATGTGTTTAATCGATCGAAATTATATGATGTTTGCTTGTTTGATTATATCTGTGAACTGTATTATGTGTTCGTAAACCTCCCTTAACTGCTAGTATGTCGGTTGGCAGGGGGTTGCACATATCTGTAATATTTTTTAACTGTTTGTGGATATGAACTATGTTGGACTGTTGTGATGATTAGCCGGGTTTTGTGATGGGTTATTGTATTAATTCATTCGATGTAAATGTAATAAAGCTGTAATATTATTTTGCGGGGCACATCTAGGTTGCGGTTGTAGCCACCATTGTATTATTTCTTTTTACTGTTTTTGCTCCTAGGATAGACCCAAGATGGGTTGCACAAACTACCGGGTATTTCGAAGTGCTTAGTGGCCTACTCACGTTGTTGAGGGAGACCGCTTCACTTCGGGTACTTGGCGGGTAGTTTGTCGTACCCGTAGGGGTCTGGGGTGGGGTTATGGCTATTCATCATAACTGTGTAATCCGTCTTTCATTGCAGGCTCAATTGAAACGCGGATTGCTTGCAAATCCAATATTGTTTATCTGTGATCTGGAATGCCTATTATTGCGTCTGACGAATGTACAATATCTATATATGATAGCTATTTAGACATCACTTATGTTTTACACCCGCGCTAGCCCAGCCCCCGCTCTGCCGTTAATTAAGTAACCTAACGGGTGATGACGGGACCCAGTGGCGAATGCGGATGGCATAAGAGGACGTTGTATTTTCGTTGTTATCTGTAATGATAGGTTAATGATGGGACGCATTATTATTAATGCAAAGAAAATAAAATCTAAACTGAATCGTTGGAACAATTTCTAAAACCAATCTGTTTTCTTGAAAAAGCAAATTTTAAATGCGGAGCTTAAACCACTCCTTTTAAATAAAAGCTATCTTTATTCCTTTGATCATATCAAGTTCATTACGTTAACGGTTTTTTTGCCAAAAACCAGCCGTAACCCTCCGTCGTTTCAGATAGACAGCACATCGTATTCATGCTATGCTTGTTGGCCTACGTCAAGGCATAGTGTATGGTAGCAGTGTGTTTGCCTATTTGTTGCATAGATAGATGCATTAGTTTAGGACAGACGTACAGTCTTATTGGCCTACGTCAAGGGCATGTACGATGTACCAAAATTGATCAGGACAACGACGGGTAGAACTTGACTTGCGTCTTATGATTTGTTGGCCTACGTCAAGGTCATAAGAGCTTGGGGTAAAAATCACATCGGGAGTTTCAAACATAAAGAAAACTTGCAGATTTAGCATACCTTCTGGAGTGTGGTGACTAGAGTGGGTTCCATCTAGGGCATCATGCAATGATAGTTGGATCCCGATCCTACTGATGAGTAGGATTACTCTCGGGAATTTTTCTCACTTAACAATCAATGGTATAAACCAAGTAGGTGACTAGAAAGGTGTTAGAGGGGCTACGCCTCCAGGGAAAAGAGCTTATTTAATTAAGGAACTTCGCGAAAGCGTTGGAAAACCTCCCTCGAAGTACCAACACTGGCCTGGCTGAAAGGTTAAGCAAGTATTGTGACGTGTGATTAAATCCTGACTAGTTCTTCTTTTAGGTTTTGAAGAAGGATTTGAGGAAACAGTGGGAGCCATCTTGTTTAAATAAATTAATAAACCAATCTAAACTTGCAAGAGCATATGCTGAGTGTTTTCTTTTCTCTCTCTCTGGCAGCTACTATGACTGGACTAAAACTATTACTTGAAAAAAATATACTGACCGGGCAGAACTATAAAGATTGGCTAAGGAACGTCGACATTGCACTGACTTATGACAATGTAGCATATGTTACCACCGATGTTCCTCCCCTTATCCCAGGACCAGATTCCTCAGTTGTGTACAGGGAAGTTCGCAAAACCTGAGATCTAGACTGTGAGAGAGCTAAGTGTATCGTGCTAGCGTCCATGAACAATGAACTCCAGAAACAGCACGAGAGTATGGATATTGTATCCATCTTTCTCCATGTCAAAGAGTTGTATGGAGAGCACTCACGTATCGCGAGGTATGAAACCTCAAGGAAACTCTTCCAGATGAGGTTAGCTCCAGGATCGCCTATAGGAGAGCACGTCCTCAAAATGATCAGCCTCATTGAGGAACTCGCAAACCTGTGATGCGTGCTAGAGAACGATTTGTATATCGACATGATTTTGCAGTCCCTTCCCCACACCTTCTCTCAGTTCGTGCTGAACTTCAACATGCACGAAATGGATGCTGATCTTCCAAAGCTCCTCAATATGTTGAGGGTAGTAGTGACCTCCTTGAAAAAGGAGAAGACCCCCGTTCTGCATGTTCGCCAATCATCTTCTTCTAAATCTAAAGCGAAAGCTAAAGGGAAGAAGAAGATGAAAGCCACCAAACCGAAAGGTGAGGTCAAGAAGGTGCAGGGAATGAACAAGGCAGGAAGGGTGAAGACAGAAAAGAACGAGTGCTTCTATTGTCACAAGCAAGGGCACTGGAAGAAGGATTGTCAGGCCTTCAAAGCCAAGGACATGAAGCAAGCGGTTGCTTCTACTTCAGGTGTGTTTGTAATCGAAAATTTTCTTTCAGTTAACTCTACATCATGGGTACTTGATACCGGTTCTGGTTCTTGTTAGTTATATGTATGCCCTAGAGGCCATTACTGTACATAGGATGTATATTGTAGTGGATGCTGGGACATATATAGGGAGGACTTTCTTGCTCGTCATGATAGTATGCTATCTGGTTGCTCTTTACCTTAACGTGTATACTGATTGTCTCTCTGTTACATGTTGGTAAAGCCCTTAGGATGTGTACTTGACTACCTGGACTATGATGCAGATCATACTAGTGGGGACAGATAGTCTATAAGTACATCCTTCAAAGTCCCTAGTCGTGGGTGTATCGAGACGGGGCATCGATATACCAGAGTAGACTAGCGTATACCTTCTTGACCCATACAGATGGGTGATGGATGATCCCATATCCATTGGTGTTTAACATCAGAGATGATATACGGGTGCTCAGTGGAGACTGGGTACACTGGACGGACTCGTCGAGAACTCCCAGATGGTATTATACCTTACGTCAGATGGCAGTTCTCTAGTGACACTGGTACAGAGTAGTCTGTTGACCCGAGATCATCATAGAGACTTGTATGGTTCCCACTGTGCTTTGATTTCCATCTTACCACGTCCAAGAGGGCGTGCAAAATGGTGGTTTTTGGGTACAGTCCCAAATCACATGGAGGAAATGAGCGATAGGAGGGGATTCGTCTCTCCCGGTATAGGGAGTTGATGTTGCGCTGTGTCCGATTGGCTATAACCGGAAATCCCTGGCCAGGGTTTCTGAGATTTACTGGTAAGTGTTACCAGTAGTTTCTCGAACTGTGATAGACCTCATATCGACACGACTTATCGAGCTATTGGGGTCTGACGTTTACCACCCCTAGGCGAGATATGCGACATATCAGACGATCAGACCGGACTGTACGGTAACTGTTACTGGTTGGATTCACAGGAGTATGAGCGGGCTTGCTCGTCGATCTTCTGATCGTTCAATACCCGGGTGGCCGTTACGTTTAGCAGACCGCTTGCGGCTTGTGGGTGTTTGATATGATCATCATCTGCTGCCGGCTTATTGACGAGTCTTTAGAGTCCTACACAGAGGTTTCCTTGCTCAAGCGAAACGAAATAGGAGCGCATATGAGATATGTGCGGGACCGAGAATAATGCGTGTATGCGATACCGTATTCTATTCTCACGATTTGTATCATTGGCAGGTTATATGTGATATAGCCGGGTTACCGAATCAAGTGTTGATTCGATACATTGATACACTTGATATTAGTCGGTTATATGCGATATTACCGGATCGTTAAATCAAGTGTTGATTTAATGATTTAATGCATAATTATATATTTGATATATTACTTTGCATTAACTAGTATCAGTTCACTTTAAATGGATATTCTCACTCGGATGTGCACATTGTATATGTGATATACTTTTGTGCTCTTGATTGTATCATGTTTGATGATACATGTATGCTAGGGTTTTTGTGTAAAGATCAAACCATGGATACATGATAATGGTTAGGGTTTTGTTTAATTCACTTATTTATTTATCTATTGATTTTTTGGAAAATGAAAAGCATAAAGTGAAAATGGTTGCTTATTTTGTTTTATATTGAAGCTTCATGAAGCTTTGACCTAAGTGACCATTTTTGTTTCATGCTTAACCCTAACCATTCCCACTAACCCTAGTTTAGTCTCTACACATGACCATGGTTGGTAGATGATAAGTATTATTATTATTTTCATTTTACTTAATACTTATCATAATATTATCATCATCTTCTTCTTCTTTTTCAAGATGAAGAACCTTGATTCCATCAATGGTGATTGATGAAAATGAGTGAGAAATCCAATTCTAAAGTGAACCCACTTCCTATTTCTTCATCCTCTACCTCTTGCCAAGTAGTATAGGGTGTTTCCTTCACATGTTTTCATGGCTTGGTGAAGGTGGAGCTTGATCTAGTGATGCCTCGACGTAGATCATCTTCGGCATCGTCGTCGATGACCTAGCCCGCTTTTTCTCCGTTGAAGCCGATGCTACAGTCATGGTTCGATTTGGACAGCGGAGAGGACTTCATCATGGAGCTATGGAGGTGGAGAAACGGATCTACAAAGGTTGTATTTCCGTTCTTTTAGTTTAGTTGTAAACTAGTTGCTTTGGTCGCCTAGATTTCTAGTTAACGATCCGTATTAGGGTTTCTCGGCACCCGTAAAATTTGAAATTGGCATGGTTGATACCTTGTGAGACCTCTTGAGAGTGCCTAGGAACCCTACAGTGGTATCAGAGCCTAGCTAGAGCCTTAGGCGACGCGTAGACGAAGTTTGAAACCCGAACGAACCCGAAACCCTAAAATTTCTTGCTCTCTGGACTTTTTTCAAAAACTGGGATTTTTCCAGATTAAAAATTGCTAAAAAATTAAGCAGGGAATTATAAGAATTACGGTGTAAAATTTGACTCATGATATGTTAATAGTGCGGCGGAACCACGGCAGAAGCATGGCTTCTGCGGTGGTTCCGCGGCCAAAAGATGAGTGTTGCCTGTAATGTTTGCACAGTAATTCATCTTTTCAGATGCTGTATTTTCTGGGAATTTTTAATAATTATTCAAGAGTTGAATTTTCTGGGGTTGTTTTGGGGATTCAATGATTCGATCGGATTATCAGATTTTGTCTATGTGGATTCTGGATAATTTTTGAATATGTTAAAAAGTTCGACCGGATATAAATACCCAACTTTTCCCCTGCCGGAAAATTTCCAAGTGTTGGACTTTTCCGTAGTTTAAAGACGTTCTAAGTAGTGCAAGTAACGCGATGGACCCTCTAGAAGACAACAAACCTTAACTCGATTATGTGACCGTCTTGAACTACCCTTTGAGCCTTCGGGTTTGGGACAGTACGGCGTGCCACATGTGAGGCGTTGGCTTGACCCTTCTACGGCTGGACCGTTGGTACTGAGGCACGAAGTGAATGTCTTTAACTTATTTCATGAGTTGAGCTGTTTCGGGAAAACTTGGGTGTTCGACTGTTCGATCGGAAAGTTTAACATTTTCTAATTATCTGGAATGTGATACAATAATTAGAATTCACAAGCGGTTATGAGATAACTGAATGAATGTTATAAACATAGCAGTTTAGTCTCACTTGATCGGTTGCCACGGAATTTTGATGTGATCAAAAGTCCGTCGCAATCACGTAGCGTACGCGGATACTCGCCGGATAAACTTAATAGACAGCCTCACTCCATAGCCCCGACCAAGTGACTGTAGGAGAACCCCGTCGTCGAAAGCATCCGTTCGGGTGCTCGCAGCAGCGGTGTTCCGCCTTGGTGCACTCCGTCGACGGTATCGGGGGTGCAGCCGCCTACTAAAGTTTGCGACGAGCATTCGATCAGGATGTCGGGAATCTTGTTGAATTGCCCGACTTGATATTGAAAAGTGTTTTCGATAATGAGACTAAAATGCGGGGTTTATAATTGTTAGGCATGCGATGTCTAAGTAATTCATTTGGTCAGGCATGCGATGTCTGAGGTGGTTGCGGATTCCAACTGTTGTAGTTTTACACTTTCTTTTCTGTGACCGTAAGTGTAATATGTGATATCGCCGGTTTCGTTACTATATGTCAACGACAATTGGGATGCGCATATTTACTTACGTTGATGACATGTGATGTTATGTGTTGCTGGATATGTTATATTGGATCGTCGTGTTTGAATAGCCGGGTTTTTTTATGTGAGATGAGTGTTTTTCATTTTCATTCATGTAAAAACTTGTATGTAATATTCTTTTATTGGGGCACTTCCACGTTGCGGAAGATGTCACCCTTTGTATATTATTTACTTTTCCGCACTAGGATAGACCCAAGGAGGGGAGCACAAGTAACCGGGTTCTGGAGTCCAGTGGGAGACTAACTCGAGGAGTCGAGTCCGGGTCTCCTAACTCTAGAATTGGTAGGGTTGCTTGCCGCTCTCATAGGGGTCTAGGGGTGTGGGTTTGGCTATTCATCACGACCGTGGAATCCGTGTTTTATACTGGCTCGTATTGAAAACACGGATGTCCCAGTATATCCAATATTTCATATGATTCTTCTGCTGCGATATCTGTGATGTGATCATGTGATGTTCTGTGATAGATACAGTATATAGTATATATGATATATTATATAGATGTTACTTATGTTTTACACCCGCGCTAGCCCTGCCCTGCCCTGCTCTGCCGTTAGTTACCTAACCTAACGGTGCACGAGGGGACATCGAGGCGAATGCTGATGGCATAAGTGTACGTCGTATTTATCTGTGATGTTTAGGTAATTAAATGATGGGACTTCATTAATGTGATTAATGAAATAAAAGAAACCTAAGATGCTGTAGAATCGAATTTCAAAATAAAACAGGTAGCTACAGTTCTTGCTTTGCACAGCGGTATATGTGATATATCCTGCACCTTATTCGATGAGGAAAGGACCGAGATCCCTTCACCGGGAGTGACTCCTTTAGCAATAACCGGCAGATGCTACACACTCGGTTTGTCTTTTGATTGCTTTTAAGAGTTTTTGCTTTGCACAGTGATATATATGATATATCCCGCACCTCATTCGACGAGGAAAGGACCGACGATCCCTTCACCGGGAGTGACTCCTTTAGCAAAACTAGAAAAGCCTCAAAAACACTCTATTTTAAATTCATTCGATCCTACAACGATATCAAGTTCATTACGCAATAGGTTTTCAGAAAAACCTGTCGTAGCCCTCCGTCATTTCAGATAAGTTGTATATAGTATTCGTGCTGCATTTGTTGGCTATCGTTAAGGTGCAGTGTGCGGTAGCTATGTGCTGCTTATCTGCTGCATACGATGCGATTGGATTAGGGTAGTCGTGCGGCTTTGTTGGCTTTCGTCAAGGGTCGTGCGGGTGGGTTTAATTCGATCAAGAAATGTACGGGCTGAACTTGACTAGCGGGCTATGGTTTGTTGGCTTTCGTCAAGGTCATAGCACGTTAGGGGCAAAATATTATCGGGAATTTCAATTGTTGAAATTTGCAATGAGATTGCATACCTTCGATGAGATAGTTGGATCCCGATACCCGCTGCGAGTAAGAGTTACTCCTGGGAGAGTTTTACACATTACAATTAGCCGATCAAGTAGGTGTCTAGAAAGGTGTCAACGGGGTTACGCCTCTGGGAAAACGAGGTTTACATTAATTAGGTTCGTGCGAAAGCACGGGGGACCTCCCTCAAAGTACCGACACTGGCCTGGCTGAAAGATTGGCGAACCTGTAGCGTGTAATTAATCCCGGCTAGTCTTTTCTATTAGGGTTTGAAGGAAGATTTGATAAAAAGCAGTGGGAGCTATCCTGATTAGATAAAATAATAACCAATCTATTCTTGCAAGAGCGCACGCAGAGTGTTTTCTTCTCTCTCTCTCCTGGTAGCGACCATGTCACGCCTTAATCAAGATAATAAAATGGATTTTTGACCGAACCCGCTTGTTATACTGAGCTGGGGAACGTTGGTCCCACTCCAACTTATAATTGTTATAAGACAGAGCAGGAAATTGGGGAATACCAGATTTCCCGTGCCGCCCAAACGAAGAGAGTGCATGCTGATGCATCATCTTCGGGTGTGTTCGTTACAAAGAACTGTTTCTCTGTATCCTCTACGTCCTGGGTATGTGATACCAGATCAGGATCCCAGATATGTAATCTGTTACATAGGGCTACAGAAAGGTAGAGAACTGAGAAAGGGTGATAAGTTTCATGAGGCAGAAAACGGGGCAAGTGTTGCAGCCAAGTCTGTTGGTCACTGTCACCCTGTATTCCAAATACATTGATTCTGAACGAATGTTATTAGATACCGAACCTGATATACAAAATCATATCTATCTCTTTATTAGTAAAGAAATGATAAAATTTTGTATAGATGGATAATGTTTTGAACATTTCCTATATCAAAAGTTGATCGGTTTAGGCACGTTATCTAAAAGCATTGACGTTCTAAATCAAACTACAGTTCTTTAGTATACAGAACACACACAAGAGGAAGAGTTCAGAAATGAACGAATCCTACTTGAAGCATTGTAGACTAGGTCATATCAATGCGACCCGACTAGCTGAAGTTACATGTAGATGCAAATTTAAATCAGTTTGAATTTACATATTGTGGAACTTGCCAGTCATGTCACAAAGATAAGATGACCATAGCTCTGTTTACTGGAAACAGAGAAAGAGTTAATGAACTCTTGGGATGATACATGTTGATGTATGTAGGTCCCCTTGTCTACACTTGCCAAGACCGGTTCTTTATACTTCATTAAATTCTCTGATGATCTCTTTTGATTCAGACATATGTTCCTGTTGAAACACAAGTCAGAACCTTTTGAGATATTCACAGAATATAAGTTAGAAGTAGAGAACCAATACGGGTATAAGTATTATGTTCTTTGATGAGATCAAGGAGGAGAATACTTGAGCACGGAATTCCTGGACTATTCTAAAGGGGAATGAGATTCTCTTTCAGCATTACTCCTCCGTATACACCATAGTACGATGGTATATCGGGGCGGAGCAATCACACCCTATATGATAAGGTGTGCTCTATGATGAGTACTACTGAGTTACATGTTTCCTTTTTGGGAGTTATGCGCTTGAGAAGCTGCATACCTATTGAATAGGGTTCGAATCAAATCAGTTGCCTACCACTTCATATGTGATATGGAAAGGGAAGAGCCGATATCTTAAGTTAGTTAAGATTTGGGGTTGTCCGGCCTATGTCTAAAAGCAAAATCCGGACAAGCTCAAGGCAAGATCTGTTATGCAGAACTGGAAATGTTCCAGCTATACAAAATACAGCAGATGATTTGGTAAAACTAAAGGATTCAATAGTTACCAACGAACCTCAGCCTCTCCGCCGATCTAGTAGGGTTCCTCACCCACCTGAGAGATACTTCGGTCACTCTATGACAGTGGGAGCAAGGATTGCATCATGAGATGATGACCCAACTAGTTTCGAGCTGGCCATCAAGAGTAGGACTCTGTAAGAATGGCTAGATGCTTAGCGATCTGAGATGGAATCCATGTACACCAACAAAGTATGGACTTTGGTTGCTATATCTGAAGGGTTAAATCCCCATCAGGAGCAAATATATCTTGAGAAGATTACTTGGTGTAAATGGAAAAGTTGAGACTTTCATAGCTAGACTTGTTAAAGGTTTTCGTCATCGACCAGGCGTGGATTATGATGAAACCTTTTCAGTGCCTATGCTTAAGTCCATCCAGATCCTACTTGCCACGGCTACATACCATGACTACGATATCTGGCGGTTGGGTGCGATGACTGCTTTTCTAAATGATGTTTTAGAAGAGAACGTCTATAAGTACACAGCCAGAGGGCTTCGTAGAAAGTGGGAGCAGCGGAAACGTGTACAAGATGCTTTATTAGATAAAGCAGGTATCGCGGAGTTGGAACATCTATTTTGATGTGTTAGTTAAAGAGTTTGACATCATCAAAATGGTAGATGAACCTTGTATAAACAAAATGGTAGTAGGGAGTATGGTGATGATCCTCGTAGAGTACGTGGATGACATACTCTAGATAAGAAAGGAGTTTCCTATGCTACGCTCGGTCAATCTCCACTTATCACAATGATTCTCCATATAGGATCAAAGTGATACCTCCTAAATCCTGAGTTTTGGATCTATGAGATAGATCTAATTGGATGTTAGGATTCTCACTTGTTGTAGTGAGATGGTATCAATCGATCCTAGGGAGAATCACTGGAAGGGTTCCAGGGTGATAAAGACGACTGAATGTCAGTCGCAGGCATTGTCTTTACCCTCAGTAAAGGGACGGTATGTTGGAAGAGTTCCAAGCTACATACCGTGGCATGCTAGACGATAAAGGCTGAATATGTCGCTACTTAAGATGCTACCAAAGAGGCTGTCTCGATGTATATTTGTTCATGAGATGAACTTAGTTCCTCCCATTTTGTGACAATGGAGTTGTGGCTTATGCCAAGGAACGCCAGTCCCATCAGTGATCCAGACATATTCTAAGGCAGTATCACCTGATCATGGAGATGGTTGATCTCCAGGGTGATCGAGGTTAGGAGAGTAGACTCAGAGGACAACACGGTGGATCCACTCACGAAGGCCTATTCCGAGAGAGAGATTTTTATAGGATGGTTGAGTATGAGATACTGCAACCACTGCTACAGATGGCCTTAGTGCAAGTGGGAGATTGTTAGTTATATGTATGCCCTAGAGGCCATTACTGTACATAGGATGCATATTGTAGTGGATGCTGAGACATATATACAGAGGACTTTCTTGCTCGACATGATAGTATGCTATCTGGTTGCTCTTTACCTTAACGTGTATACTGATTGTCTCTCTGTTACATGTTGGTAAAGCCCTTAAGATGTGTAATTGACTACCTGGACTATGATGCAGATCATACTAGTGGGGACAGATAGTCTATAAGTACATCCTTCAGAGTCCCTAGTCGTGGGTGTATCGAGACGGGGCATCGATATACCAGAGTAGACTAGCGTATACCTTCTCGACCCATACAGATGGGCGATGGATGATCCCATATCCATTGGTGTTTGACATCAGAGATGATATACGGGTGCTCAGTGGAGACTGGGTACACTGGACGGACTCGCCGAGAACTCCCAGATGGTATTATACCTTACGTCAGATGGCAGTTCTCTGGTGACACTGGTACAGAGTAGTCTGTTGACCCGAGATCGTCATAGAGTCTTGTGTGGTTCCCACTATTCTTTGATTTCCATCTTACCACGTCCAAGAGGGCGTGCAAAACGGTGGTTTTTGGGTACAGTCCCGAATCACATGGAGGCAATGAGCGATAGCAGGGGATTCGTCTCTCCCGGTATAGGGAGTTGATGTTGCGCTGTGTCCGATTGGCTATAACCGGAAATCCCTGGCCAGGATTGCTGAGATTTACTGGTAAGTGTTACCAGTAGTTTCTCGAACTGTTATAGACCTCATATCGACACGACTTATCGAGCTATTGGGGTCTGACGTTTACCACCCCTAGGCGAGATATGCGATATATCAGACGATCAGACCGGACTGTACGGTAAGTGTTACTGGTTGGATTCACAGGAGTATGAGCAGGCTTGCTCGTCGATCTTCTGATCGCTCAATACCCGGGTGGCCGTTACGTTTAGCAGACCGCTTGCGGCTTGTGGGTGTTTGATATGATCATCATCTGCTGCCGGCGTATTGACGAGTCTTTAGAGTCCTACACAGAGGTTTCCTGGCTCAAGCGAAACGAAATAGGAGCGCATATGAAATATGTGCGGGAACGAGAATCATGCGTGTATGCGATACCATATTTTATTCTCTTGATTTGTATCATTGGCAGGTTATATGTGATATAGCCGGGTTACCGAATCAAGTGTTGATTCGATACATTGATACACTTGATATTAGTCGGTTATATGCGATATGACCGGATCGTTAAATCAAGTTTTGATTTAATGATTTAATGCATAATTATATATTTGATATATTACTTTGCATTAACTAGTATCAGTTCACTTAAAATGGATATTCTCACTCGGATGTGCACATTGTATATGTGATATACTTTTGTGCACTTGATTGTATCATGTTTGATGAAACATGTATGCTAGGGTTTTTGTGTAAAGATCAAACCATGGTTACATGATAATGGTTAGGGTTTTGTTTAATTCACTTATTTATTTATCTATTGATTTTTTGGAAAATGAAAAGCATAAAGTGAAAATGGTTTCTTATTTTGTTTTATATTGAAGCTTCATGAAGCTTTGACCTGAGTGACCATTTTTGTTTCATGCTTAACCCTAACCATTCCCACTAACCCTAGTTTAGTCTCTACACTTGACCATGTTTGGTAGATGATAAGTATTATTATTATTTTCATTTTACTTAATACTTATCATAATATTATCATCTTCTTCTTCTTCTTCAAGATGAAGAACCTTGATTCCATCAATGGTGATTGATGAAAATGAGTGAGAAATCCAATTCTAAAGTGAACCCACCTCCTATTTCTTCATCCTCTACCTCTTGCCAAGTAGTATAGGGTGTTTCCTTCATAAGTTTTCATGGCTTGGAGAAGGTGGAGCTTGATCTAGTGATGCCTCGACGTAGATCATCTTCGGCATCATCGTCGATGACCTAGCCCGCTTTTTCTCCGTTGAAGCCGATGCTAGAGTCATGGTTCGATTTGGACAGCGGAGAGGACTTCATCATGGAGCTATGGAGGTGGAGAAACGGATCTACAAAGGTTGTATTTCCATTCTTTTAGTTTAGTTGTAAACTAGTTTCTTTGGTCGCCTAGATTTCTTGTTAACGATCCGTATTATGGTTTCTCGGCACCCGTAAAATTTGAAATTGGCATGGTTGATGCCTTGTGAGACCTCTTGAGAGTGCCTAGGAACCCTACAGTTCTCACATCTGTAATTCATTGCAGGATCTAAGAAATAGTAGAGCACTGGGGACAGGTGATATGACTCTCCGGATGGGCAATGGAATGCATGTAGATGCAATTGCAATAGGGGAATATCACCAAGGGTTGACTAGTGGGCACATTTTGGTGTTGTACAGCTGTTTTTGTATTCCCAGTATGTTGTGTAATATTATATCAGTATCTTTGTTATCGAATGAAGGATATAGTTTTGTGCTTGAAAGAAATGTTATGAACATTCACCTAAATCAAGAACTGATTGGGTTTGGCACACTGGAAAACGGCATATACATACTTAATCAACCTCAAATTTTCAATATTCAAAACACGCTTAAAAGAAAGGCTCCAGATTCAAATCAAGCCTTCCTATGGCATTGTAGACTTGGTCATATAAATGAAACAAGGTTGACTAAGTTACATAAAGATGGATATTTAGATCCGTTTGAATATTCATCATATGAAACTTGTCAATCATGTATCAAAGGAAAAATGACCAAATCTCCGTTCACCGGACTCGGAGAAAGAGCCACTGAACTCTTGGGACTTGTACACAGTGATGTATGTGGTCCGATGTCTACACATGCACGAAGTGGTCACTCCTACTTCATCACTTTTACTAATGACTTCTCTAAGTATGGACATGTGTTCTTAATGAAGCATAAATCCGAGGCTTTTGAGAAGTTTAATGAGTATAAAAATGAAGTAGAGAAACAAACTGGTAAAAGCTTCAAGACACTTCTATCTGATCGAGGTGGAGAATACTTAAGTACCAGTTTCCTTGAATGCTTAAAAGAGAATGGAATTCTCTCTCAGCTTACTCCGCCTTATACACCTCAGCATAATGGTGTATCAGAAAGGAGGAATCGCACGCTATTAGATATGGTGCGTTCAATGATGAGTAGTGCTGAGTTGCCACTTTCCTTCTGGGGATTTGCTCTAGAATCAGCAGCATACCTATTGAATAGAGTTCCAACCAAGTCTGTGCCTACCACTCTATATGAAATATGGAGCGGGAAGAGACCATATCTGAAGTATATCAAGATATGGGGGTGTCCGGCATATGTTAAAAAGCATAATCCGGACAAGCTCGAGGCACGATCGGTTTTATGCAAGTTTGTAGGATACCTCAAGCATTCAAGAGGGTAATTGTTCTACCACACTGAGGAACAAAAGGTGTTTGTCGCTCGCCACATTGTCTTCTTAGAAAGCGAATTTCTTGCAAAAGAAATTAGTCGGAGCGCGGTAGAGCTGGAAGAAATTCCAGAACCTCAAACTGCTACCGAGGACTTAGTATAACCTCAGATTTCAATAGAACATGACGAATCAACGCCACTCCGCAGATCTAGCAGGCTTTCTCATCCTCCTGAAAGATACTATGGTTTTCTTCTAGATGGGGATCGAGAGGATTGCATCATCGATGATGATGAGCCTACTAGTTTTCAGCAGGCTATCACGAGTAGTGACTCGATGAAATGTCTGGATGCTATGAGATCCGAAATGGAATCCATGTACACCAATAAAGTATGGACTTTAGAAGTTGCTCCTCCTGGAGTAAATCCAGTTGGATGCAAATGGATCTTCAAAAAGAAGATTGGTGCATTTGGACAAGTGGAAACCTACAAAGCTAGACTCGCTGCAAAAGGTTTTCATCAAAGACCAGGATTAGACTATGATGAAACCTTTTCACCTGTAGCTATGCTTAAATCCATTCGGATCCAGCTTGCGATTGCTGCCTTCCATGACTATGAAATCTGGCAGATGGACGTAAAAACAGCTTTTCTAAATGGACATTTAGAAGAGAGTGTTTACATGGATCAACCAGAAGGTTTCTTAGACAGTGGGAGCAGCGGAAGAGTCTGCAAGTTGCTTAAATCCATTTATGGATTAAAGCAAGCATCGCGGAGTTGGAACATCTGCTTTGATGCGACAGTCAAAGAATTTGACTTTATCAAAAATGTAGATGAACCATATATTTATAGAAAGATTGCAGAAAGAGCAGTAGTCTTCCTCGTTTTGTACGTCGACGACATACTACTGATAGGGAATGATATCCCTATGCTACAATCAGTAAAGCTCTTCTTGTCACAGAAATTCTCTATGAAAGACTTGGGAGATGCATCATATATTCTGGGCATTAAGATCCATCGTGATAGATCTAATAGAATGTTGGGACTTTCACAGTCCAGGTATATTGACACTATACTAAAGAGATTTAGTATGGAAGATTCCAAGCGTGGTAATATGCCCGCTTGTCATGGAATCACCCTCTCCAAAGAGATGTCTCCAAAGACTGATGAAGAGAGGGCTCGCATGGGCATTATACCCTAAGCTTCGGCAGTAGGATCTATAATGTATGCGATGTTATGTACCTGACCGGATGTAGCTTACGCACTTAGTGTGGTAAGAAGGTATCAGTCTGACCCAGGTGAGAAAAATTAGATAGCGGTGAAGAATATTCTCAAGTACCTGAGAAGGACTAAGGAGATGTTCTTAGTTTACGGTAATAGGGACCTCTGGTAGAGGCTTTTACCGACTCCGGATTTCAAAGTGACAAAGATGATTCTAAATCCATTTTGGGTTTTGTGTTTACCCTCAATGGAAGGGCGGTATGTTGGAGGAGTTCCAAACAGGATACCGTCACAGACTCAACTATGGAGGCTGAGTATATAGCTGCTAGTGAAGCCGCAAAAGAGGCTGTCTGGATGAGGAAGTTCATTTCTGAACTTCAGGTGGTTCCGTCCATTGCCAATCCAATACCTTTGTATTGTGATAACAATGGCACTGTAGCTTTAGCGAAGGAACCAAGATCCCATCAGAAATCCAGGCATATCTTAAGGCGGTTTCACCTGATCAGGGAGATCGTGGATCGTCGGGAGATCGAGATACGGGGGGTGGACACAAAAGACAACACGGCAGATCCATTCACCATGGCCATCCCTCAAGTGCAGTTCGAGAGACTGTTTGAGATGTTGGGCATGCGGTACGCCAGCAACTGGATCTGGTAGAGACAGTGGGTACTCATTGCGCCAATTATAGGCCTTAGTGCAAGTGGGAGATTGTTGGATATATATGCCCTAGAGGCCTTCATTGTATAGGATGCTAGGGATATGTATGTACATGACAGTCTTGCTTGATATAATAGTACGCTATTTGGTTTGTCTTTGTCTTAACGTATGATATATTTTACTTGGTATTTATATATATATATATGTTGATAAAGCCCATAGGGTGTTTGCCTGACTACCGGCGTTGTGATGGCAGTCATACTTGTGGGAGCTGGATAGTTAATAGGCACATCCTTAGATGACCCTGGTCACAGGAGTATCGAGATCGGGCATCGATACTCCGGAGTAGACTAGTGTATACATATCTAGACCCTGAGGAGGGGCGATGGACTGGTCCCGCAGCCATTGGTGGAGTGCACCTAAGATTGTATACAGATGCTCACTGGGTGTGAGTACACCGGACAGGACTCGCCGAGAACTGACTGGATGGTATTATACCTAACGTTAGATAGCAGTTCCCAGGTGACATGTGTGAAGATAGTCCGTTGACTTAAGGTCGTCATTTGTCTCGTGTGAGTTCCCAATGTGCTTTGATTACTACCCTACCACGATTCAAAGGAGTCGTGCAAACAGGTTTTAGTTGGGCACAGTCCAGAGCCACGTGGAGGCAGTGAGCGACTGTTAGGGATTCGTCTTTCCCGGTATAGGGAGTTGATATCGCACGGTGATCGGTTGGTCATTACCATAAGTCCCTGGCCAGGGCTGATTGAGAATTACTGATGGACTGATCAGTAGATTCTCGGATGGTCTTGAGCCATGCCGACACGACTTGTACGGTTATTAGGGGTCTGACGTCCACCACCTCCCTAGACCATAAATGCGATACTCTTAGACGAACAGACCGGACTGCGCGGATATTGTCACGGACAGGCTCAGTAGGATTTCGGATGGGTTACCTCATCGGCTTTCTTATCGACAACTACCTGGGGACCGTTACGTACAACTAGTGCCGCTTGCGGTCTGTGGTTAAACCCACTGCCAGCGTAGTAGTCGAGTCTTTAGAGTCCCACACAGAGATTTCCCAAACCCAGGTGAAAAGATATAGAGGTCTTATGGTTTTACGACAAGGGTTCGGACGCATACGTGTTTAAACGCACGTACCACATTCGGACAGTTTTTACTAGCCGGCTTTGGTTTAAGCCAGATTCTAGTATTGGGTTATTGGATTTATACAGTCTAAATTTTTTCCGTGTTTTCACGGATGCGAGGGGCGTTCTCGTAATTTTCCGAGAAGCTTCTAGAAAGATGGTGACATGAGGGGTTAACGTGGCATTTTCATTAATTGCTTTTGTGACTCATTTGTGTGATTCATCATATCATTTAATGCATCATTAATGCATCATTAATTACTTAATGACTCATATGGTGAATCACTCTTGTTGAATAAATGAGGCATGGTGAATAATCATTTAATTCATTTTATTTGATAATTCATTATGCTTTATATATTCAAGTGAGAAGCTTTTCTCTTCTCATTATCATCTCCACCTTCTCTCCCCTCAAGCTCACACTTTCTTCAAACCCTAATCCTACCACTCATGAGTTGAGACCAAGGATTAGTATAAACTAAACACTCCATATCCTAACTCTATATCACCTTAATTACTTTGATTAGAAACTAGAGAAACTAAGTAACCTCAAGTTTAGAGGTTATAGCATGGATTACGGTTCTCGGGTGGATCATCTATCACGTATAGGAGGCCGAGGAGGACTTAGAGATCATAAAGACGAAGGACTAGAATCATTTTGTATAATCTCTTTACATAGTAGCTTAGAACTCTATGCTTGTTGTTAATTATCGTTTAGAAAAGATCTTCGGTTAGTCGATGTTTACATACAAAACAAGATCGTTTTTCATATTTCCGCCTCTCCGCAACTCGTGGGGTGTTGTACATCGACTTACACACATATTTAATCGAACACCTGTATGTATCAACATACGTCAACTACACCATATTGCCTGAACCGTGAAAACCCTCTGTGTAGGACTGTAAAGACTCGTCAATACTCTAGCAGTGGGTTTAACCATAAGCACGTCAGCGGCACTAGCTGTACGTAACGGCTACCCTGGTATTGAGCAAAAGGAAGGCCGACGAGCAAACTCATCCAAACCCCTATTGAGCCTGTCAGTGACAATATCGGTACAGTCCAGTCTGTTCGTCTAAGAGTATCGCATATCGAGTCTAGAGGGTGGATAAAGTCGGACCCCTAATAATGCGATAATTCGTGTCGGTATGAAAACCCATCACTACCTGAGAAACTATCAATCCTGGATCGGTAATTCTCACATACCCCGGCCGAGGATTTCTAGTGATGGCCACCCGTGCACTGCGCGACATCAACCCCCAATACCAGGAGAGACGAAACCCCGACGATCCGCTCACTGCCTCCATGTGGCTCGGGACTGTACCCAACTAAAACCTGTTAGCATGACTCCTTTGATCCGTGGTAGGGTAGTAATCAAAGCACAATGGGAACTCACACGAAACAAATGATGATCTCAGGTCGACAGACTAACCTGTACACATGTTACCAGGGAACTGCTATCTGACAATAGGTATAATACCAACTAGCATGTTCCCGGTGAGTCCGTCCAGTGTACTCATAACCCAATGAGTACCTGTATACTATCTTAGGTGAACAACTTACACCAATGGCTTGTGAGACCGGCCACCGCCCCTCGTTGGGGTCTAGATAAGTATACACCAGTCTACACTGGAGTACCGATGCCCAGTCTCGATACTCCCACGACTAGGGACATTTAAGGATGTGCTTATAGACCCCCAGCTCCCACGTATGTGATCGCCATCACAATGCTGGTAGTCAAGAAAGAATCCTATGGGCTTTATCAACATATACATGATGATAAAGACAAACCAGATAGCATACTATCATCTCGAGTAAGACTGTTTTATAGGTATAGGTCCTTCCTCAATCATCATGATCACATGCCTGCGACTATGATAATTGCCTTGAGGGCACTATAGCCAACACCCCCATATCACTCTGGTGTTACTGGATTTCTCAACAAAGGCCCGGGATACACTCATGGATTTGGAGGGAAATATTGTAGCTTTGTATCACATCACTACTTTATTCAACAACTCACACATCACTTCTCTCATGCCCACTTGCATCAAGTCATCAAGTGTGCGCGCCATGGGCAGCCTCCACCATGGTCCTAGTGCCAAAGTGTATGTATATACTTGCATTGTGTTGGACCAATATTATGTGCAAACATTTTATTTCAAAAAACTCTTTGGATATCGGTCGGTTTCCAGTTTCGGTTGCAGTGTCGGCTCACGAATGATATATCCGTGATTTTAAGTGTATTTCCAGTATGTTGTAATGGATACCTGTAATCTGTAATTACTGAGTAGAAACTGATTAATAGTACCGATATATAACAAAATAGATAATGAATGAGCGGTATTGAAATGCAGTTTTCTGTGATGAACAAATACCCCTAAACTTATCTTTTGCTCGTACCGAGCAAACGAAAATCCTAGACTCACTTTCGCAGGGAACGCGATTGCACTACGCTCGTGCAACAAGCCGTTAAACCTCTAGGTGTCCTTCGTAGGAGGAGTGTTGTCTTCTGAGGGTTTTCAGCGGATTACACCCACAAAATCCCATCAAGATAGTTTCATAAGTTATCGTCGATTCTACTCCTCTAGCTTAGTATCAAGGTTAGAAATTCTATCATCCTAAGTTAGAAAATATTCAACCCTTATGTTTCACGCCTCTAATTTATTCAACCCCAGATCCCATACGTTTTACAGTTTAGAAAGATCTCGGTATCTCCTGAGTTTTCCTTCTAAAGCGCGGTCTCCAATCAGGGATTTTTTTATCATCTTTACGGAAAACACAAGTCTTATTCTTTTTTCCTATCTTCCCTCCAAACATCGATTTTATACCCCTACGTAAGTGTAAATTTTCACCCATACACTTAAGAATTCAATTCAAGCTATAGTACCCTTGCCCTAATACCTAATACTACTTCTTTTCGTTAAATGATGGACGGTCTTCCTTACACACCTTTCATGCGCCTATTAATGCCTCTTGAGGAACTCACAGCCGATTACTGAATGTGTGAGCTTAAAGAGTAAATAGCAGTTTCCAGGTCAAGACTTTATTTATTTATTTTTCTTTTCTTTATTTTTCTTTTTCAATACCGGATATATTTTTCAATATGCTCTTTTGGTGTTTAGCTTTAAATACCGTTTTTTCTTTCATACTTGGTTTTCAGGTAAGAGTATTTCTAGGTATCCTCTACTATCACAAGTTTCAAGGTGCGTGTATGTGCAGTTTGTAGGGTATATACTTTCTAAATTTGGACTTACGAATAGAGACTATTTTTTCAGACTTATCCTTCGGTAAAGCTTCAATACTTTCCCTTCATCTCGACTTAACTCAAGAACTGAACTCAAGATAACCTACTTCTATAAAAAAAACTGTAAGGACGTATAATTACCACGGTTAAATAGAAGGAGGGTTATTTTTAGGGTTTTCAATTCCTAAGCCTAGGATTTAGTTATTTCTAACTTATGAACTAAACTTTCGGAATCAAAATCTAAGTTACCCTATTAGCTAACTTGACGACAAAGTTTTATATATTTTTTGGAAATTTTTTCGATTTTTATGGATTTTTAAATGGTATGCAAATGCAGAATATACAAATGAATGCGAAGGTAGAAAGCTTACCGAGCACACCCCACACATAAACTTGACAGTGCCCTCACTGTCAGGCTACACCAAGAGGGTCAAAATTGTCGGCGCTCCCTACACATTTTTTATACAAAACAAAAGGCAAACCAAAAATATGCACACAAAAAGATCCCCACACCAAAACTTATCTGTAACAGTGTTTCCAATGTTAAGCAGTGAAGTTTAGGATTAGGGGGGAGAGAACAGTATCAGTCTATACAAGGCCTTACACAGGGCAAAGTGAGCACTAACCATTCAAAAAATTTGTCGTGATATCGCAATGGCTGGAGAAAGAAGGCGGAGAAGAAAGAAATGGAGAATACGCGAGACCGTATGCAAATAGAAGTTGTATACGGTCCCGGTATATGAGAAGAAGAATGGAGGAAGGGAAAAAGAAATGGAGTACGAACTTGAGGGTGGAAATAGAGTGAATAGATTAGCACAATTTGTAATGATCGATGTGTAAAAAGCGTTTGTGCTAATCTATCAACCCACTGAGAAATGTGGTCAAATCCCTCAAGATTCATGAGAAAACATGGATAGGCCGAACTTGGTAAACCAGACATAATAAATGAAAGTGATACGGTTTCTTGCAAGGTCGAACGATGGTAAGGATGGAGGGGAGTGATCGAGGAAGGGTATCAGATAATGGTTCAAGAAGGTGTACACAGTCAATGAAAGGGACAGGATGAATTGGAAAATTCGACTCATCATGTAAAACCGGTTCATCTTCAATACTATCGACAAAATTCTCCTAAAAAATTATCTCATCCATGCACTTATCATCAAAATCCAGACGCATATGGAGTTCGGAAAAAACAGTTAATGACTCGGGATGATGAATTGGAGAGAAAAACTCATCCAAAACTGCGGGCTCATCATCCAAAATATTCCCAGTGCCAATATCCTCAATCAAGTGAAAATCAATATTCTCAGACACCTCATCAAAAGCATGGATTTCAATCAATTCAGGTTCTAAGATGGAGGTGCAGAGGTCAAAGGGATTGGGTTTGGTTTCACTTGACAGGGTCCCTTCACAATCGGGTAAATCAAACACTACAAAGTCGCACAACTCATTAAACATCCTATCTTCAATTGGTAAATCCTTTGGGGCACTTAATAGACATTCAAAACCGAAAGTGTAGGATTCAATTTGCAGTGGGTAGGTTTGATTTTGAAGGGTGTACAGCTCACTCTCTCCACTCAAATTCTTAACCTGAACTACCGCCTCATCATATATTGGAAAATGTGGAGCTAGTTGGAAACTAGCTACCGGCTCGTTAGGTTGTATGAGGGTGGCCATAGACACATTCAAATCCATCAACTGTTTGTATGACGCTACCCGGAAGTCTTCTGACGACTGTTCCAGACTAGACAAGGGTTGTGAAGGGGTTTCAGTAAAAGATTCAAAGTTGTTTAGATACTGAAAACTCCCAAATGGCGGTTCAGAAGCAATGCCTGGGGAAGGTGTAAAATTCGGGTAGGATTGATAGAATTGAATGGTTGGACTGGTGTAGGATCAACATTCGGATAAGAAGGTGATTGGAATTGTTGATCAAAAGAAGTTGTAGTGGTGAAAGAAGTGAAAGATCGGCTATGAGATTGTTCGATACGTTCAGCAATAGACTTGGGTTTCGGAGTTAAAACAGGACTCTCAAAAGGGGTATCAACATAAGAAGGTGGTGGAGGTTGAAACGGTTGATACAAAGTGGATTGCGAAGTCCAATTGGTTGTCCTAGACGCGTCTATCCGATCTTTCAAAGAAATTTTGGGCATGGAAGGATCGTTCGAAGTTCGACCAAAACAAGAACCGTATGAAGTAATATCTAGTTGTAGGTACCAAAGTTCGGCAAGAGTTTTTCGAGGTGGGGTACCCATGATATGAAGAGAAGAAGAAGAAGAAGAAGAAGAGAAAAGGAGGGGGAAAATAATGTTTTTTTTGTTAGTTATCAACAAAAGAATGAAATATACACACAAAAAGAATCTGGACAAAAACAATCACGAAACAAAAATACCACGCACCTAATCGGTCTAGGGTTCACCTAGGTCAACTAGACCTGCTCAAGAACTTGATTGTCGAAGTAAAACTGTGTCAAGAAACGGGCTCAAGATATACTGATCACGAGGCCAGGTAAGTGCAGAGATAAGGGGAGGTTTTCCGACGCTTTCACGAAGGTCCTTAATTAGATAACCCTTTTCTCTTTTGGCGGTTTCGCCGTGAACGCTTTCCTAGAAACCCCGTAAACGATATACCGTTAAGCGGTGTTCTAAACACAGTTAGTTTCTCCTAATGAGCGCGAAGTACTTAAAGGCTTAAAGTCTAGTTTCTTTTAAATTTTTGTGCGAGTAAATGTTATGCTCAATTCGTGATTTGTGGGCCACGGAAAAGGGGATGAAATCTTTTACCGTATGCTGTGGGGTTCGCTTGCCCTTAAGTCCATATTAATAGGTGCAGTGCGCAATTCAATAAAAAATTATTCAAAGAATCAAACAATCGTTTTTTATATTTAAGCTCGGCACTGCAACAAATACGAGTTAGTCAAGTTTAGCGTTCGCTAGCGAACTTGCAAAGAATCCTGTAAAGATATTATATTGGATGCGTCGGATTTTACAAGAAGGTGTTAGTAAAGTACGTACCGATAAGATTTCAGGTTAAGAAATCCGTTGAATTTAAATCCGAATAGCATGGAAAGTTCGCTTGCGCTGGTCAAACTACCAGGAACTTTGGCACTGTACTTTACAATCACCTTAACTTTGAATGTACACTTTGCTCCACACGATCGCAGTTCTCAAATCCGTAAAAATCTACAAATGTCGGAAAAAACGGATACTAGTGCGGAAAAGCGATATGAATTCCCAAACACCTGCACACTAAAAATTATAAAAAAACAAGCAATAAAATTGGGACAAAAACAGAACAGTGGAGCACAGAGAACAAATTTGGGATCAAAATGAGGATAAGAGGCCGGCGAGCTCAGATTTTCCAGGGGTGTCGCCGGTTTTCTTATGGAGTTAGGAATTCAAATTTCTTCTGCTGTCTTAGTGTTCCACTAGTGCATCACTGGTATTGTTTATCTTTTTAATTGAGATCTAGAGTGCTTGCAGGTCTTAAATCCAGAGAGAAAAAATAAGTTAGCAATGTTAGTTTTTTGTTGGTTTTGAATTTTTTGAAATTTTTATATTGCTTTTAAAAAATGGTGTTAGATGGATATTAACAAGATTAACCCGAAATAACAAGAATAAAAACGTTACCGTCTCCCCGGCAACGGCGCCATTTGATTGCACGCTTTTGGCGTGTCGTGTTTTAAAGTTCTAAAGTTAACCGTAATCAGGACGGTATCGCTTTGCAGCTAGCCGCGATGACTACGGGTCGTCCGCAGGGAGGCGGAGCGTTTTAAGTTCCTGTTTTCACGAGTTAATGCGTGTGGGTGTAATATTCGTTTCTAACCTATGTGTTTATATGCAAAGTAAACGCTTGTTAGGATTAGATAGGATAGTGTAAGTTAAGGAAATCCGTACTCAATCCTTTAAGCCGAGCTCGACCACTAAAGCTAGAGCAATCGGCAAAAACGTGGATTAGGGTACTTATGCACGGTATTTGTGAAATCCGGCTTATTGACCCTTGACCATCCGTTCTTGTCGCTTGCTTTCGCCTCCGGGCAATCCGAACGCAACCGGTCGTGGATAGGAATCACCGATACCTTGGTAGGGTAGGGTGCCTAACGGAGCGCTTGCGTAAGGTTTGGGCGAAGTTTAATGGAAAAGATCGGGAAAAGGAAACGAGAAAGGAAATCTTAACTTACAAAACTAATCTTTTCCTAACAACACAAATATTCACAACCATTACAACAATAAACAAAATGAGCAAAGAAAAGATAAACAAAGAAAAGAAAAGAGCATTGCAAGAATGTAAATGACATGGTAATAAAATGCAAGTAAAGCATGGAAATAAATTGCAAGAAAGTAAAGCAAGAAATAAAGATACTAGGGATTATAGAACACATTACAAACCATGGGTTCAATAGCCTAAACTTAAACTTGCAAGCTCAATGAAGAGGTTGCAAGATCAAGAAAAGGCTAAGAACACTAGGCAAATTGAAAGCAAGAAGAAAGCTTTATTGATTCCAAATAATTATACAAACCCTTGATATCAAATTCCAAAACTTAAACTTGCAAGCTCAATGAAGAGCTTGTAAGATCAAGAGAAGGCAAAGAACTCAAGCGGGACTAAGCAATGTACAAAACAAAAGAGAAAAGAAAACTTGAGTGTAACAAAATGTGAGGCAAAGAATGACCCCCTCTCCCTTGCTCACTTGTCTGCTTTTATAGGCAGAAAAGAAAAATAAACAAGGAATAAAAATATGATGACGTGGCATCAAGGGAGGGACCACAGATGTTTGGTGCACATTGGGGCAAGGGGGTCGGCCTGCTCGGTTCTGGGGGGTAAGTGGCCGGCCACTTTCCGAGCTCCTGGGCTCGTGTTGGATGTGTGGTCTTGTTTGTTCCCCCATATCTCTCTGGTGTTACTAGATTTCTCAATAAAGGCCTGGGATGCACTCAGGGATTTCGAGGGAAACATTGTAGCTTTGTATCACTTCACTACTTTATGCATTAACTCACACATCACTTTTTTCATACCCACTTGCACAAAGTCATCAAGTGTGTGTGCCATAGGCAGCCCCCACCGCCGAAGAGTATGTGTACACTTGCTTTGTGTTGGACCAATATCGTGTGCACACATTTTATTTGCAAAAGCTCTTTGCATATCGGTCGGTTTCCAGTTCTGGTTGCAGTGTTGGCTCACAAACGATATATCCATGATTTTAAGTGTATTTCCAGTATTTTGTCATGGATACTTGTAATCTGTAATTACTGAACAGACACTGGTTAATAGTACCGATATATAACAAAACAGATACAGAATGAGCGGTATTGAAATGCAGTTTTCTGTGATGAACACGCGACATTTAGTGTTGGCATGAACCCCTATCACCACCTGAGAAACTACTGATCCTAGATCAGTAATTCTCGACTACCCCGTCCGAGGATTTCTGGTGATGTCCTTCCGTTCACAACGCGACATCAGCCCCCAATAATGTGAGAGACGAACCCCCTGACGATCCGTTCACTGCCTCCATGTGTCTCGGGACTGTACCCAACTAAAACCTGTTTGCATGACTCCTTTGAGCCGTGGTAGGGCAGTAATCAAATGTCACGACCCGAAATATTAGCTCGTGACCAGCACTTGAATCACGCAACGTTTAAAGGCGTAACGGAATTCAAGTAAGTTGAAACCCAGAAATCTAAACCTTTTACAAAAATAAAGGAGGTGAAGTTTTGAAATAAAGGTATAATGAAATCGAGTTTTTTCTTAATGCATAGGAAAAGAACATGAATGATGCAAGTGAAATTTACCATTCGAAAACATGTTTCGTCCTTTTTTAAAAAATTTTGGCAGCACCTCTTTTATATATATTTTGATCCAAAACCACAAGTACATAATAAGAATAATGGCATCCCCAAGCGGGAGATAGCTCTTCGCCAAACGGCGGATCACAACTATGCAAGACAATATATATATATACGACGCCCAACGGCGAAGTTCACCACAAAAGATAAAGAAAAGCAAGACATAAAAATCACAAGTAGCGGAAAACCCCTCGCTCTAAGTCTCGCAACCACAATCCTAAGTCTCATTACTTATACAATTTATAAGTTTTGATTGATTGATGGAGTTAACTAGATATAATATGAAATGTAATACAAGAGTGGGTACGATACAAATGTCCCACTTACCCCTGCAAAACACCCAAAGGAAACTGTGTGCCAGCAATGCCGCTACTGATCCACGCGGTCAACCTGCAAGAACTGTGGCACAACGGGGGTGAGTAGCTGATCAGTCGAAAATATTGTATATTTTAGCCGGCAATTTCCTTAACATTTGCATACATTTAGAAGTGTTCGGCATTCATATTCTACATATTAGCAAATCTGTCACAAAATATGAGATTGCATGTGTTAGACTTTTAAACCGACACTTTAAAGGAAATTAACCGCATTTCATGGCATCGCATCATTTCTGTATTTGCGCAACACTTGTCTTGAGTCTATGCAGGAAAATACGGAAGAAAAACCAAAGAGCTGATCAACATTACACCAACTCCATACTTTCAGATCTGGTAGCAGTGCAGAAGGAATTAGATAATTCTATATATCAAATGAAGGCCCAAAAATGAGCCCAAGACTACCACAGAAAGCACAGGCCCCAAGGCTCCAAGAGCGCCGTGCTTCCGCGGCATAAGATGACTTGAGCCGCGGAAACGCGGCGGTTCTGCCACATCAGCCGTTCACTTTTTGGTCATAATTCTCAGCTCGGGACCCACACCTCATTGTGATACTTCAAATCCCATAATTCTCTCGAACCTACTGCCAGATCAGCAAAGAAGATTAAGAAGGCTAATCCTAAATTAAGCTCCTAATTAATCCTCTTCTAGAAGCTCCCTCCTAACTAATCACATCTAGAAGCTTCTCCCCTAACTAACTTTTGGAGGGAAATTTGAATTCTCTCAACAAACTTTTGGAGGGAAACTTGGAATTTGAAATCCTAGAACTAGGGTTAGTTATCTATAAATAGGAACCTAGACCTAGGGTTAAAGGGCTAATCAATCTTTAATCTTCATTAGTTAAAAAATTCCCTCTTTCATCATCTTCTTCCACAAGTCTCGTGACAAGGCTTGTGCGAAACCCTAACCCTAATTCCACTCCAAATCCAAGATCTTGAGTACCAAATCAAGCAAGAAGCCTTCAACCTTTTAGGAGCCGAGCCGATCTTCAATTGGGCAAGTGATCCAAGCCGATCCGCGATCCACGGAGACGAGCGAAGCCAAGTCGACGATCGAACTCTTCATCTTGTAGTTCTTGAGCGAATGTAATGAAATTGTTGATATAAATAAAAGGTGAAATTCTTGAATCTTGCTTTCTTTTAATTCTTGCATCATGATTAGATCTCAATTTGTAATTGTCACTCTTGTTGTGATGTGTGAGTGAAACTCCGCTCGTAAAGGAGTCGAGACGATTGTAGAATGATGATGTAACAAATCTTAATACGATTTTTAAGTCCTACGAGTTTTGTAAACCCTAGCAAGTTCAAGAATCGATGACCTAGTTTCGTAGCGATGCTTTCTTGATTGTGATCGCTCGAAATTAGGGATCTACGATCATTTCTTGAATTTACTAGAGGCTAGAATGTGAATGATATCGACGAAAGAACAAGGGATAAGATGAAACCCTAGTTTCACAAGAAATCCCTAATTCTCGATCGATCATCATCGATCTAGTATCAATTCATCGAAGGATAAGAATACGTAATTGTAAGATTACATCACATCTATAGATCCGATCGATTCCTACGAGCCTCATTTCGATTCTTGAGATTTTGTTTGGAAAAATCAACAAACGATCAATTCTTGATTCTATCTTTTAATGCTTTCTTAGATCTAGTTTTTTCTTTTTCTTGAAATACAAAATTTAAATCATGAATTGTTTTCTTTTCTTTTCTTAAAGTTTCAATTCATCTAATTCAAAAGACGAACGATTACACTTTCCCTGTGGACGATCCGCACTCACTTACAATCTACATCTGACACCGTAGTTGATTGCGGTCAAATTATTTTTGATTGTGATTTCTTTACAATTTTATACTACACATCAAGAATTCTTTTCAATCAAAACTTAATTTCGATCGTCTCGAGCGAATGTTTTATTAAAAAGAGAAGGAGAAAATAAAGATAGAGAAAAACTAACTAGCACACTTTCGTAGGCAACACGATTGCACTGAGCACGTGCAACAAGCCTTTAAACCTCTAGGTGTCCCTAGTAGGAGGAGTGTTGTCTCCTGAGGGTTTTCAGCGGATTGCACCCACAAAATCCAATAATAAAAGGAAGATCATGAATATTACATTTAAAGAAAAGAATCGTATAAGAAAGACTTTGAAAATTAGGGTTTCCAACTAAGCTAGCTTTTCGGTTGTCATGAGCCCTATCTTAATGGTCATGAAAAGATGTCAGAAATCACGTCCTCCCTCAATAAAACATCGTCTTATTGTTCATTCCTATCTTTATTCCAAACATCGATCATATAACCCTGCGTGTGTGTAAAGACATCCCTACACCCGGAGAATTCAATTCAAGCTATCATACTCTTGCCCATCAGCCTCAGTACTTTTTAATTAATGAATATTTAGGATTGCTCACACACTTTCATGCGACCGTTAATACTTCTTGAGGTACTAACCGACCGATTACTCATGTGCTTGCTTATTTGGTGTATTTTCCTCGTCTTGCACCACCTCAGGCATAGCAGTGACTCCCAGACCAGTTGACCTTAGGGCACTAGATGAAAAGGCACCCTTGCTATATATTTTTTTATTTCCCTTGGTGATAACAAAACCAGTGTCCATTTTTCTCACCATTTTTTTTTCTTCATACTTTTGGCTTTAAGACAAGAGCATTTCAAGGTATCCTCTACTATCCCAGGCTTTAAGACGTGTGTAAGTGCGAATAGCAGGGTAGCAACGTTCAAAATGTTTGGCTTCCAGAATAGAAACTATTTTTCAGACTTATTTTTATCCTCAGATTAGTGACGTCTTTCATCTTACTAACCCTTGGGACAACGGCTCATAACTACTTATAACTAGTTCGTATAAGAAAACTTCTAATTTTCTTAGTTTTCTTAAATTTTTCTAATCTCATGGATGTAATTTTTCACTATCTAAACTTTTATTATCTTATTTATATACAAAAAATATTTTTATAGTTTTGAAAATTTTTAAATTTTTATGGGTTTTCGAAAATGTTTTGTGCTTATGCAAATGATATGCAAATGATGCGAAAATAAGCACAAACCTCCCCCAAACTTGTTTTCAACAGTGTCCTCACTGTTGCCATCTGCTAAATCTCGAAAAACCTGTAAGCTTGGGAGGAATTTATTAGTGGGGGCAAAATATATAAGTGAAGAACCTCCCCCAAACTTATTTTTGGCTCAAAATTTTGTAAAAATTTTATTTTCAAGAGCCCGATTAACATACCCCCCAAACTTGAGTTATGCAATGTTAAGCTTTGAAAATCACATGAGGGGGTCAAAAATCATTGGTCGATGCCAAGCTTTGCAAAAAGACTGAATATCAACACCAACCATTCAAAAATTTTATCAATGAAGTGCTCTGGTTGGTGGAAGAAGAAGTGGGGAAAGATTAAGTGGTGGAAGAGAGTGTGTGTGCGTCTCATTTTGGAGAGACGATGCAGTGAATGTGATGGATTACTCGCATTCTTTTTACAGTTCAGAAGAAGGGGTGGAGGTTCAATTTCAGTGAGTGGGACATGATTCATCTCAACACCCGTGTCATTTAAAAATGCGAGTTCATCAGCGAAGATCTCCTCGAAAGTTCCATCTATACCCCGGTGAATAATGTCATCACAAAGTGCGGGGTGATCTACAGACTCTAAAAGCAGTTCATAATCGGTGTTAATTGTTGACCCGGACATCTCGGTGGAAGAGTCCGTATGTGTATGATACATAGTTGGGTCAAACAATAACGTATGAAAAGAGTCAAGATCGATATCAGGAGGATCATCAAATTCGCTGCTGTCGACATCCATTAAGTCGACAGAACAGACCTGAGCAGTAGGTTCGGAGGGTACACTTCCCAACTTGTAAATGTTTAGTTCTATTGACCTATTCCCGAAGGATAGGGTCATAGAACCGTTACGACAGTTGATTATTGCATTGGAAGTGGCAAAAAAGGGGCGACCTAAAATCACCGGAATTTGATTCCGTGGGTTCGCTACAGGCTGTGTATCAATTACAATAAAATCTACCGGGAATATAAATTCTCCGATTTTTATTAACACATCCTCCAGTTCACCCCTAGGTTTGGTGATTGATCGGTCAGCCATCTGGAGAGTGCAATTGGTTGGCTTCAACTCTCCGATCCCTAATTGCTCATAGACTGAGTAAGGAAGCAAGTTAACACTAGCGCCAAGGTCTACTAGAGCACGGTTGATGTGTTTTTCCCCAATAGAAACGGAAATAGTAGGATATCCTGGATCCTTACGTTTCCTCGGTAATTGTTGGGGGAAAGCCGTGTCTATTGTTTTTTCCATAAAAATCTTCTTGGGCACTAGATTCTTCCTCTTCCTAGTGCACAAGTTCTTAAGAGATTTCGCATAGGAAGGAACTTGTTGGATGGCATCTAGGAGAGGGATGTTGGTGTTTACTTGCTTAAAAATGTTCATAATCTTCTCCATATGTGGACTCGGTGTGTTAGCCCTTAACTGATTAGGATAAGGTGCTTTAGCAATAAGTGCTGGGTCCATCATAGGAGAAGGAAGTGGGTGTGGAACCGATCCCAAAATAGAAGTGGGGATCGTCCGTGGAGGGGTAAAAGAGGTGGGCTGAAGTGGCGAGCCTTTTGGGAAATGGAGAATAGGCTCGGAAGAAGAAGGTGGGGTAGAAGAACTGGGGTTAGAAGTGTGTGTGTTAGGAAAGGTCTCAGCCGGGGTGTTATTGATTGATTTATCATTATCATCAAACTCTTCCCCAAGGTGATGGTTAAGCACTCTTCCAGATCTCAACGTGATCTCATCTACATGATGTGAATAGCTAGAATTGGGTAAAGGTTGAGCTGGAAGTTTCCCTTTCTCTCGTGCACTCATTTCGGCTTTTAGTTGTGCAATTTGTTCTTCCATCGATTTGATATTATCATTTTGAGAGATAATGATCTTCATCACATTCTCGACGGAAGATTGCAAACTTGCCGTCCCTTGGATGGATTGTTTCATGAAAGTATCCAAGGTTTGTGCTAGTGCAGAGGTATTATCTGTACCGGTCAATTGCAAAGGACTAGACGGTGCAAAAGTGTTGGCCGGATTTTGGAAGTTCTGTGATTGGAAGGGGTGCTGACTCAATTGAAGTGGTGGCTGCTGTTGTGGTGGAGGGACCCTTTGGAATTGATTCGGGTTTGGAACCGTGTTTTGAGATTGTGATTGGTTCCAAGCAAAGTTAGGGTTATTCCTCCAACCCTGATCATATGTGGAGGAAGATGGATCGTTTCTAGGTCTTTGAAATGATGCATTGGTATACTCAGGACCTTGAAACGGACATTCTTCCGTCAAGTGAGACGGATCAGAACAACAACCACATACAGTTTTGGAGAGTGATATTTGACTTAGGGCGGCGGCTAAAAATTTGTTTTCCATAGCATCAAATTTCTTGTGTAAAGCTGAAATTTCAGCTCTAATTTCTATGGAAATATCATTGCCATCCCTAGATGATTGACTCACACCCTCCCACTGTAAAGATTTTTCAGCGAAATCTTCTAGAAAGTTCCAGGCTTCCCTATCATCTTTGGTCATAAAATTGCCTTGACACATGGATTCAAGGGTCTGTCTTGTGTAAGGAGTAATGCCCTCATAAATGATTCGGCACAATTCCCATCTCGGGATGCCGTGATGTGGACATTGGATTAACAGATCCTTGAAACGGTCGAGACATTTTGAAAATGTTTCATTTGGAAGCTGGGTGAATTGATAGATTTCGCTACGGATTCGAGCTGTTTTGTGATGTGGGTAGAATTTCTTAAGGAATGCTTTGACGAATTCGTCCCAATTTGAAATGGAATGTGCGGTAGTGTTATATAGCCACTTCTCGGCTAAATCGCACAAGGTGAATGGGAGAAGACGTAGACGGAAAGCATCCACAGAAAGCTGTGAAGTACCCATCATTGCGCATACATTTTCAAATTTCGTGATAAACACGTATGCGTCTTCAGACTCGAGACCGTGAAATTTTGGTAGAAGGTTGATGTATTGGGGTTTTATTTGAAAATTTTCCCCGTTGGCTGGTGGAATGGAAAGACAGGTGGAAAGTTGGCCTCATGTAGGATAGCATCTCTCTTGGAGAGAAATGCGAGGTGGATTCTACGCACCAACGGACGGCGGCAGGGTAGTGGAAAAGAAGTTCGATGGAGGTGGATCCATCGATGTGGGTGTGGTGGTGGGTAAAAGAAAGGGTAAATGTAGAAATACCGACTTTAGGATCGATCAAGAAAACGCGGACTTAACGGGCACTAGAAACCCGTGTCCAGCCTATCTTGCACTAAAAAGGGTTAGTACAAGTGGCAGCGTGAATTTATAATTAGGGGAAATGATGTATGCGGTGTTTGTTTTGAAAAGATACGGATTTTTAAAAAATGATGCAACACAACAAATGCAACACACAAACCCTAGAATCTAGTGGTCACCTAGGTCAAACTCTAGACCGCTCCTAACTGCCAAAAGACAAGTTGCAGGATAAATCCTCCACTGCCTCTTTGTCCCCCTGTGGCCGGATAAGTGCCAGGTAAGTGGGAAGGAACCACCACTACAGTGGGCCTAATTAATAACCACTAGCCTTAGACACACTCGCCTTAGGCACCACAAGAAAACGCGGATAAGCAATGAATTACCCACGGCCTTCTCTTGTCCTAATTGAGCGCGACGGTCCTTAGAGTCATCTCTAGATTTCTTTTAATTAATGAGGGTAAATGCGGATGCAAGTTTTGCGATTTTCGGGGCCTAGGAAGGGTAATGAAATCCCCACCTAATTTGGATTTGGTCGTGCCCCTTAAATTCCGTTTTAATATGCAAACAACCAAGAATCAAAAACACGCACAAATTTTTTTTGGCTTTTGCGCGCAGCGATTTATTTGCAAAGAAACCTGCAGTAAAATTGTTATTGGAGCAGACAGAGGAGAAGATAAGAAAGTGAGAAAGTTACAGAGCAAAATTGATGCAGAGAGGAGCTAGGGTTGCCGCGGATCAGCCGCAGAAGAGGGGTTCTTGCCGCGGAAACGCGCCTTCAGGTACTGTTCACTCTACCAATTTTTAACAGTAGCTTTCTGTTGAGCTCTACAGCTCTCTGGAATTTTCAGAAAATTTTTTCTCCAGCTCCAATGATTCCATATTATCTCGCAACAAATCACAACACACGTATTAGTGTTTGCACGAATTTAGATCTAAAAAAATATGATGGAATAAATTGTTCAACTCAAATTTCAAAATACGAACTATTAGCGCACTATCCCCGGCAACGGCGCCATTTGATTGTTATAAAATTTCTTGATTGGATGTAAAAGTGTCAAATCAAATAGTCCCCGGCAACGGCGCCATTTGATTGTAAAGATTTCGGATTGTGTAGTATAGAAATTGTAAAGAAATCACAACCAAAAATATTTGACCGCAATCAACTACGGTGTCGGATGTAGATTGTAAGTGAGTGCGGATCGTCCACAGGGACAGTGTAATAGTTCGTCTTTTGAATTAGATGAATTGAAACTTTAAGAAAAGAAAAGAAAACAATTCATGATTTAAATTTTGTATTTCAAGAAAAAGAAAATATCTAGATCTAAGAAAGCATTAAAAGATAGAATCAAGAATTGATCGTTTGATGATTTTTCCAAACCAAATCTCAAGAATCAAAATGAGGCTCGTAGGAATCGATCGGATCTATAGACGTGATGTAATCTTACAATTATGTATTCTTATCCTTCGATGAATTGATACTAGATCGATGATGATCGACGAGAATTAGGGATTTCTTGTGAAACTAGGGTTTCATCTTATCCCTTGTTCATTCATCGATATCATTCATATGCTAGCCTCTAGTAAATTCAAGAAACGATCGTAGATACCTAGTTTCGTAGCGATGCTTTCTTGATTGTGATCGCTCGAAATTAGGGATCTACGATCGTTTCTTGAATTTACTAGAGGCTAGCATATGAATGATATCGATGAATGAACAAGGGATAAGATGAAACCCTAGTTTCACAAGAAATCCCTAATTCTCGTCGATCATCATCGTTCTAGTATCAATTCATCGAAGGATAAGAATACGTAATTGTAAGATTACATCACGTCTATAGATCTGATCGATTCCTACGAGCCTCATTTTGATTCTTGAGATTTGGTTTGGAAAAATCATCAAACGATCAATTCTTGATTCTATCTTTTAATGCTTTCTTAGATCTAGATATTTTCTTTTTCTTGAAATACAAAATTTAAATCATGAATTGTTTTCTTTTCTTTTCTTAAAGTTTCAATTCATCTAATTCAAAAGACGAACTATTACACTGTCCCTGTGGACGATCCGCACTCACTTACAATCTACATCCGACACCGTAGTTGATTGCGGTCAAATAGTTTTGGTTGTGATTTCTTTACAATTTCTATACTACACAATCCGAAATCTTTACAATCAAATGGCGCCGTTGCCGGGGACTATTTGATTCGACACTTTTACATCCAATCAAGAAATTTTATAACAATCAGTAGCCAACTCGTGAATAGAAATATATCTACAAGTAGAAATCGAATAAACAACGACTCCTAGGTCAACTATATCAAAAGGTAATACTATGATATCTAGGGTGACCGGGTCATATATGTGCCAACAAGGTAGTCAATACCTATATGCAAGCGGATAACATCCTACAGTAAAAATCAATGCATGTATATGGATCTCGTCCAACCGAAATCAAGGTATGTATGCATGTGGATCTTATGCACCCATAAAATCAATGTCTGTATGCACGTAAATATCATAAAGGAGTGTGCATGAAAGTATGAATATATATATATATATCAACGGTGTCCCTCCCGACACATCAAAATCATGGAACCTGAGTGCCTAGCATCGACACTCGAAAACATCATGAAAACCGTGCCCAGCATCGGCACGTAAATCCTCATATATCGGGCTACGTCAGTCCGGATCGGCCCACGGGTCCCGTTAGTCTGGATCGGCCCATATCATCTCTCGACTCCGGTCGGTATCCTCTGGATATCCGCCGAGCCCAAATACCATCACCGGTAGGTAGTAGTCCCTCTGCCAGGCTCACCTTCTGTATACACAGCATCCCTTTCTTGCCCTGGGGTACCATACCGGGTCCACCATATACCCGCAATCGGCCTCATCCGCCTCCTCGAATCGGGTTTCACTTGTCGCTCTCAGAACCGAGAAAACACATGGTGGACGCATTGAAATATCATATCAAGAGAAACCGGGTTTTTGAAACAGCACATAATCTCTTTTAAAATGTCCACAGTTCTCAAATCCAGAAATCTCAAGAAAACAACATATCTCAATGCGTACAATAATAGAGCATGATGTGTGCGACATATAATAGAAATGTAAGCATATCGTGTATCATGCACCGCGGAATAGTGATATGTCATATTAAGGGAAAACCGCTCTTTTAAAATGATTCCAGTTTTTAAAATATAACATGCGGTTCCCAATTTTACAACAAAACCAGTTATCTATATAGGTACAATATGTATATGCGCAAGTATAGATGTACCAATGTATGCGTGCACAAATATGGATATACAAATGTATATATCCGCGAGTATGAATGTATCAATGTATATATGCACGAATATGGATATACAAATGTGTATATCCACAAGTATGAATGTATCAATGTATATGTGCAAGCAGGTTATACGAAGAGTCATATCATGATGCAGCAATCCTACTGTGTAGTGACATGGAAATTATCGATGATGAAGTGTGTGAGTCTATAAACTATGTACGTGTGACATACGCATCATCGATAATGGTGCAGGTGTACTATCACAGGTATATGCGATGCAATAATAATATCATGAATGCAGCACAAGGTAAATCATCAGCTAAAAGCTATAAGGTATACGTAACTAATATATGTCCGAGTCGGTGAATCTATCAATCGGCATCTAGCCCAGTCACATCGCGTACGGTATAATCCATCGTACGGCAACCTGTAGTCAAGGGTAAGGATCAATCATCAAGTCAAACTCATCACGCATGGAATATCATCGTGCGGCGGCATTATACTAATAGGGATCCTATCATCCTATACGACAAGAGAGGGTACGACCTAATATCACATATGGCCTATTATCCATGATTCACAACATTCTATAAATGTATGTATATCTATGTGCCTATGTCCCGGTTCACATCCGCAATAATCTCATATTAGGGGATCGGCTGGGTATAAATCAACTCGATCGACTCGCATCCGTATACCATTATATCATCATGTCATTATATCAGTCTTATATTCTTTCATCGCATTTAAATCACCTATCAAATCGAATTGCATAAACATTCTATCACTACAAGTATAAGTATCTAATATAACATACATATCTGAACCACACAATCGGATTTTTAAAGAAGCGAATCGTAGTTTTGAAAATAGAGGTTACGGTGTTTTTAAGAAAAAAATATCATTTGAAAATCTGTAACATCCCTCAAGGTACATACTTAAAAGGTATATACGATTCTTCAGTTTAGAAAAAGGTATGGTTCGGATGACGCATCTACATCGACTATCTATTCCTACAGTACCCTAAACGGTAATATCGCTAAACGTCATCCTACGATAGTAGTAACATATCACTTCTAACTATCCTCTAGTTTCTAATATGGTTTCATAACTATCTCATTCTAACCCTAGTTTCCTAATCTAGGTTTCATAACCATATTCTATAAATCGGTTTTCCATCAAAAGTTTGCGGGGGTGATATACGCCATCAACCCGACTTCCCCGGTAGATATAAATCTACTCACAGTAGTCCTCGCTCGCCGAAGTCGATGACGCCTCACTTCGTCGCTTCGGAATCCACGCGACGGTACCTACAATAACAACACATATCGAACGACATTAAAATCAAGGCTGAAAAACCAAAACGGCACGAGCATTGCTCGTAGGTTAGAACATATAGCATATGCGTACAAAATCAATCAAACAACCCTTGTTGTCGATGTACAAACATGCGACAACCAAAAACGAATCCAAATATTAAAACTCATCATTTCAAATACGGAAAACACATCCTAAATCACACACAAGTATTCCCAGATTTTGACTCAGGTCAAATAAATCCAGGCAAACAAGTTTAGGGTGATGTATAAGGTATAAGTGAGCTACTGAACCAACCTAGGCCCCTACCCTCACCAAGTGGCCGGCCACTTCCACCAAAAATCCAATGTCGCCGACCCAGGGGTCTCTGTTAGGGTTCATCAGGTCAGATAGGTCTCCTAGTAGTATATCTAGGCCACTAGTATTGTTTGGTTGCCTCAGTAGTTCCCTGGGTTGCTCCAGATACCCCATAGGCACATTATAAGTCACAAAACTGATATGGGTCAATTCCTGAGTTCGTGCAACGGGTTCAGCTTTATAGATCAGGTCATGAATCGTGTTACCATGGTCATGTAAACACTCACCAAAGTCCCCAGAATTCACCTATAGTCATTACAGAAAAATCAAGTAGAACCAAACCCCCTAAAACACCTCCAGGTAACTACCCACCCACACCAAAACTCTTCTATACACCCGGGGTCGCCGGATTTGTTGTAGGGTTACTAGGCACTCTCACAAGGGTCTACAAGGCATTAACCATGCCCGATTTAAAATTTAGACGTGCCGAACAACCCCAACCAAGATCTTTAAACTAGAGATTAGGTGAAACAAAGCATGTTAAACACTTTAACATCTAAGAGTTTAGGATTGCAACCTTTGTAGTCCGGTCCTTCGCTTCATAAGCTCCGTGTTGTAGTCCCTTCGCTGCGATCATCATGTACCCGAACTCTAGAGAGGCTCCACGAAGAGAGTGATGCAAGCTTGCTTCCGATCTTCGATAGCAAAGATGATCTACCTTGAAGAAACTTTAACTCAAGCACTCACTCACTAATGATGTGAAACCCTAATCTAAATGGCTAGGATAGATTAGGATGATGATGTAGGATTTTATCTCTCATTTGTTTTCTTTTTCTCACACAAAATCATCACTCATGAAAAAGCTAGTAAGCTTTTTCATCAAAAAGAAGAAGGAAGAAGAAGAAGCCTTCACTTTGTGATGAATAATGAATTGTCATGAGGTTAGAAATGCAACCATGGGTTAAGTATGATAACTTAATCCATGTAGAAACTTAACCATGGTCATGGGTTGGGTTGGGTTAATAAATATCATAACAAATATCTTTACAAAATATCTTTGCAAAAACAAAAAGCAAAGCTTCTAGAAACTTCTAGAAAAGCTTAACCCAAATCCAACCCTAACCATGTTTAATCTCCTCTAAACATGTTGCAATAATAACCCTAACATGTTACAATATTATATATCACATATATAATATTTATTGTAACAAAATAAAATAATACAATTAACATATATCGCATATATATATCAATGTATTACCCGAGTGAGAAAAAGAATCTTTTATTGAGATAATATTAGTTAATGTAATTTAATATATCAAATATATAATTATACATTAAATTATCGAATCAACACTTGATCCGATAATCCGGCTATTTCACAAATAACCGACAAATATAATCTGTATCAGTTCATCGAATCAACACTTGATACGATGACCCGGCTATATCTCATATACCCGACCGATATCTCATATCGTGAGAATCTAATACGGTATCACATACACGTATTGTTCTCAGTGCCGCACATATCATATATGTGCTCCTACTCCTTTTTGCCTGAGCCAAGAAACCTCTGTGTAGGACTCTAAAGAATCGTCAATACGCCGGCAGTAGGAGATGATCATATCAAACACCCACAAGCTGCAAGCGGTCAGCTAAACGTAACAGCCACCCAGGTATTGAGCGATCAGAAGATCAAAAAGCAAGCCTGTACATTCTCCTGCGAATCCAATCTGTAATACTCCCATACAGTCCGGTCTCTTCGTCTGATATGTCGCATATCTCTCCTAGGGGTGGTAAACGTCAGACCCCAGTAGCTTGATAAGTTGTGTCGATATGAGGTCTATAACAGTTCGAGAAACTACTGATAACACTTGCCAGTAAATCTCTGCAACCCTGGCCAGGTATTTCCAGTTATAGCCAATCGAACACAGCGCAACATCAACTCCCTATACCGGGAGAGACGAAACCCCTCCTATCGCTCATTGCCTCCATGTGATTCGGGACTGTTAGTGTACGGTAGCGCCCTGGCAGTCTTTCCGAGGCCAAAATTCGGAAACGAAAATTTTTCTAAACTAGAAACAGGCGCTATCGTATGCTTAAATCCCGGATCGAACCATTAACCTACAACTAGCAACTAGAGAAGGGTTGGAAAGGCTATACCGATCGATCCGTGCCCTTCGGTCTTCGGCCACCATCCCAAGTTCCTTGCGGCATCTCCTGTCTCGATCTCCTCGTCGGAAAGGGCACCACATCATCGATTCCTTTTACGGGCTCCCGCTTCATCCGAAGCAACTCGGGCACGAAGTGTGCTAGCCGACGTGTCCAAGGTGATGTAGAGAATGTTTGTGATCACTTTGTCTCTTACATCCATAAGATGGATAGAGGTTGAAGGTGTTGCCATTGATGGAGATTATGAGCTAGAGAAGAAAGAGGAAGAAGAAGAAGTTGTTCTCTTTCTTTTCTTTTGTGATGGAATGATAAGATGAGAGTGACTTAGAACAATAATATGAGAGCTAACTATCATATCACGGCTGCCCCTCTCTCCTCTTATCAATTCAACACACAAATCAAACACTAATGTGACATTTTACACAAAAAAAGAGACCATGAGTCACTATATATGTCCATGTCACATTTAATGCATCTCATGATGAATTCTAGCTCACAATTTCCATATGCAAACATTAATCCAAATGGTTGTAACAATAAAAAAAGATACGGCAACATCTAAAGTAAACACGTGACGGATCACAAGGATACCCCTCACCTGTATATACATACCTGCATCCGCATTCCGACCGAATGCGAATGCGATGAGACTAAAGTAATCCAACAAATCTAATACTAGGACCCGGCTTAAACCAAAGCACACTAGTATGATCCGTACGATCATGATCAGTGTAATACCGTACGTATATGATCGAACCCTGCCATATATCATACGGCCTCTACAACGTTTCGCCCAAAACTTGAGAAACAGTCTGTGGGTGTCTCTAAACACTCGTCAATACTTTGGCTGTGGATTTAACCACTAGCACGTCGGTGGTACTAGCCGTACGTAACGGGCTACCAGGTATTGACCAAATGGGAGGTCGATGAGTGAACTCATCCTCACACCCTATTGAGCCTGTCAGTGACAATATCCGTACAGTCCGGTCCGTTCGTCTATGAGCATCGCATGGCAGGCCTAGGGGGTTGGTAAAAGTCAGACCCCAAAAGCGGTACAAGTCGTGTCAGAGTGTAGCCCAGAACACCCTGAGATACTACTAGAATACCTACAAGTAAATCTCCTGCCTTGGCCAAGGACCTTGTTTAATAGCTCTCCTAGACACAGCGTGATCTCACCCCCAATACCGGGAGAGACGAAACCCCTGCCGATCCGTTCACTGCCTCCATGTGGCTCGGGACTGTACCCAACTAAAACATGTTTGCACGACTACTTTGAGCCGTGGTAGGGTAGTAATCAAAGTACAGTGGGAACTCACACGAGACAAATGACGATCTCAGGTCTATGAACTAACCTGTACACATGTCACCAGGGAACAGCCATCTGACGTCTGGTATAATACCAACTAGCATGTTCCCGGCGAGTCCTGTCCGGTGTACTCATAACCCAATGAGCACCTGTATACATCTTAGGTGAACCAGCTGACACCAATGGCTTGTGATATCGGCCACCGCCCCTCGTCGGGGTCTCGACTGTATACACTAGTCTACTCCGGAGTATCGATGCCCTGTCTCGAAAAATCACACGACTAGGGACCTTTTAAGGATGTGCTTATAGACCCCAGCTCCTACGTATATGATCGCCATCATACTGCTGGAAGTCAAGCAAGAATCCTAAGGGCTGTATCAATGTGTAATAGTGACCTGGAAGGTCACCTAAAGCAGTACACGATGATAAAGACAAACCATGGTAGCATACTATTCTCTAAAGCATGTGTAATAGTGAACTACAATATCACCTAAAGCATGTACATGATGATAAAGACAAACCAGATAGTATACAAACCTCTCGAGTAAGACTGTCCTACCGGTATAGGTCCTCCCTCCCTCATTCCAATCACGTGCCTGCGATCTAATAATTGACTCTGAGGGCACTATATCCAACAATCTCCCACTTTCACTCAAGGCTAATTATTGCGATGTCGCATACTCACAGCCCATGTGATACCGAACACCCAACTCCTCTACTAATCAGTCTCACAAAGCCCGTTTGCGAAACTATTGCGTTCGAGGAATAGCCTCAGTGAGTGGATTCGCCATGATGTTTCTTTCTATGTCTCTCTTAATCTCTAGTTCGCGGAGAAAGCCATCTCCCGAAATGAGCAATACCTATCTTGGAATATGTCTGGATATGTGATGGGACCTATTTCATAATTGAACTCCAAATCCAAACTTCTTAGACTGTATCGTCAACTGAACTTAATCAATATCCTGCGCCATGCCACCCTCAGTATCCGCTTGGACCACCTGTCCAAAATACTACCCCCCGTCAGAGAGAAAATTATAACTCTGACGGTCACTCTGTCATCCAGGTCACCTTGGATGCCTGGAATGATAACCGTCTCCCGAAGAAGGATGCCGTTATCATTTCCTTAGAACATCCACTTATGTTCTAAAACTGCTTCCTAATATTTCTCCAGGATTGGATTAATATCAACTTATTGCATCTCGTGCAAAGACAACATCGGGTGTGGTACTTGACATCTCATGATCAACTCAATTTCCTAAGCAAGTGATCTATCGATCATGCACATGTAAGTCCACGTTACCCACCCCGGTGCTTACGGGGAGGCGGAATAGGTAAAAAACGAGTTTTAAAACAAGGTAACATGGACTATAGCATGAGGATCTTTGCCAAAACATTACTAACAAACTAGATGAGGTTCTATCTACTATACTTAGGAGATTATACCTCACGAATCCGGTCCTTCGGGTCTTCATTCCTCGCTGTCCTTCTTCTGGTTGTTGACTCTATGGAACGAATCGGATCACCGCTCCCTCATCGGACTCCTCAAGTCGTAGACGATCCACTCAAGGAGATGTGCATCGAACTCCTACCTCAACCGAGGTAACTAGGGCATCAAGGTTGCTACCCATGATGTCGTAGAGGATGTAGAGATGTGTAGATGGATTGAATTGTCTTTTCTTATCTTAGATAACTCAATACATGAGTTGCTAAGATGTGAGGAAGAAGATGGTAATGGAGAAAAACTAGTGAGGTGAAGAAATTGCATACAATGAAAATGAGTTTCTCTCTCTTATTTGTGAACTGAACTCTACCCTTTCTAATATGAATAAATCATATTAGAAAATGAATAAGAGTTCAAGTTCCAACTAGATGAGTCATGGGCTAAAAATCCCACAATTGTCATCTTTAGCATAACTCAACATTATGCAATTTACACCTCCCTTTTTCTCCATGTCACAAAGTGTTTTCATTTATACCAAAATGAAAAATACCATTATGACATAATATCTTCTAGAAGCATCTTTGACCAATTTACAAATATGCCCCTCGTCCGTACATACGTACCCATATCCGTATTCCGAAAAATGCGGATACAAAAGACATAAACAATCCATCCGTACAATACTAGGATCTAGCTTAAACCAAAGCCCACTAGTATTGTCCGTCCGACTCATAATGCGCGTACAAGTACACGCAGGTGACCGAACCCTGTCGTAAAACCATACGACCTCAACATATTTTGTCTGATGCAGGGAAACCCTCTGTGTGGGACTCTAAAGACTCGACATTACTCTTGCAGTGGGTTTAACCACAGGTCGCAAGCGGCACTAGCTGTACGTAACGACCCCCGGGTATATGTCGATGAGAATAACTCATCCGAACTCCAACTGAGCCTATCTGTGACAATCTCCATATAGTCCGGTCTGATCGTCTGAGAGTATCGCATGGCAGGCCTAGGGGGGCGGTAAACGTCTGTCCCTTAATAGCGGTACAAGTCGTGTCGGAGTGTAGCCCAGAACATCCTGAGAAACTACTGGAAACACTAACAGTAATTATCGCTTACCCTGGCTAGGGACGACTATGTGTAATGGCTCTCCTAGACACAGCGCGATATCAACCCCTAATATCGGGATAGACGAAACCTGTCTAACCGTCGCTGCCTCTAAGTGCTTCGAGACTGCACCCAACTACTACCTACTTACACGACTCCTTTGAGTCGTGGTAGGGTAGCAATCTAAGAACAGTGGGAACACACTCGAGGCGAAGTGACAGTGTCAAGTCAACGGACTAAGTTGTACTTATGTCACCTAGGAATTGATAAATGACGATAGGTATAATACCAACCAACAGTTCCCGACAAGTCTTGTCCAGTGTACTCGTAACCTAACGAGCACCCGCATACGATCTCCAGTACGACGTACTGATGGCTGTAGGACAGACCATCTCCCGTGCTGGGATGAGAAGCACATACGCTAGTCTACTCCGGAGTATCGATGCCCCGTCTCGATAGTCCTATGACTAGGGACCTGTATAAGTATGTGCTTGTAGATTACCCAGCCCCTACTAGTGTGACTGCCATCACAACGCTGGTAATCAAGCAAAGATCCTAAGGGCTCCACTAATATGTATAAGCTATATGCTAAAAGAAACACATGCACATATTGAAGTAGAAACAAACCAAGTAGCATACTATCATTTTGAGAAAGATTGTCTATACAACTGTGAATATCCCAAGCTTCAATTATGTAATATACAAACTAGTATGATACAGTAATGGCCTCTAGGGCATATACACTAACAATCTCCCACTTGCACTAGGGCCATGTACTGGCGTATCGAAGACCTATCATCTCGATCAGCCGCTCGAACTAAGTCTGGGGTATGGCCTTCGTGAGTGGATCTGCAGTGTTATTCTCCGAATCTACTCTCCTCACCTCGATCTTCCGGCGATCTATGATCTTCCTGATCACGTGGTACCGCCTCAAAATGTGTCTGGACTTCTGATGGGACCTGGGTTCCTTCGCTAAAGCTATAGCACCGTTGTTGTCACAATACAGCGGTATTGGATCAACAATGGTAGGAACCACCTGAAACTCCGTGAGGAACTTCTTCATCCAGACAGCTTCCTTTGCGGTATCACAAGCACCTATGTACTCCGCTTCCATAGTTGAGTCAGCAACGGTTTCCTGCTTGGAGCTCTTCCAGCAAACCGTCCCTCCATTGAGGGTAAAGACATAACCCGACATGGACTTGGAGTCATCCTTGTCACTCTGGAAGCTGGAGTCAGCAAAGGCCTCAATCTGGAGGTCTTTTCCGCCATACACCAAGAACATCTCCTTAGTCCTTCTCAGGTACTTGAGGATGTTCTTTACTTCTAGCCAGTGTTTCTCCCCTAGGTCCGACTGATACCGGCTTACAACGCTTAATGCGTATGCTACATCTGGTCTGGTACACAACATCGCATACATTATAGAGCCTACCGCAGATGCGTAGGGTATAGATGACATGCGAGCCCTTTCCAAATCAGTCTTGGGAGACATCTCTTTGGAGAGGGTGATTCTGTGACAAGCCGGTAGATTACCGCGCTTTGAATCTTCCATACTGAATCGTTTCAGTATGGTGTCGATGTACCTGGACTGCGAAAGTCCTAACATCCTTTTTAGATCTATCACGATAGATCTGGATCCCCAGAATGTAGTTGGCATCGCCCAGGTCCTTCATGGAGAACCTCTGTGACAAGAACGCTTTGACTGACTGTAGCATACGAATATCATTTCCTATTAGGAGAATGTCATCCACGTACAAGATGAGGAATACCACAGTTCTCCCTACAATCTTACTGTAAATGCATGGTTTATCTGGGTTTTTGATAAAGTTGAATTCTTTGACAGTATCATCAAAGCAGATGTTCCAACTCCGCGATGCCTGCTTCAGTCCATAGATGGACTTAAGCAACTTGCACACTTTACTGCCGCTCCCACTCTGATTGAATCCCTCCGGCTGATCCATATAGACGCACTCTTCCAAATTTCCATTTAGGAAAGTCGTCTTTACGTCCATCTGCCAGATCTCATAATCGTCGAAGGCAGTAATGGCAAGAAGGATCCGAATGGATTTGAGCATAGCCACTGGAGAAAAGGTCTCGTCATAGTCCAAACCAAGTCTTTGACGAAAACCCTTTGCAACAAGTCTAGCTTTATAGGTTTCAACCTGTCCATCTACACCAATCTTCTTTCTGAAGATCCATTTGCAGCCTACGGGTTTTACCCCTTCTGGAGCAAAGTCCAAAGTCCAAACTTTGTTGGTGTACATGGACTCCATCTCGGTCCGCATTGCATCCATCCATTTTACTGAGTCACCGCTCAGAATGGCTTGCTGGAAGCTAGTAGGCTCATTATTTTCAATGACACAATCTTCTCGATCCCCGTCTATAAGAAAACCGTAGTATCTCTCGGGCGGATGAGACTGCCTACTACTCCTGCGGAGTGGCGCTGGGATATCCGTTTCTCATGAAACTTCTGGTTCTTCCAAGCTTTCAGTAATAGCTTGTGGTTCTGGAATTTCTTCCAGTTCTATTGCGCTCCCACTTGTTTCTTTTTCTAAAATCTGATGTTCCAGAAAGTGGGCATGACGAGAAACAAAAACCTTTTGTTCCTCTGCGTAATAGAAAAGATATCCCCTGGAGTTCTTTGAGTATCCCACAAACTTATACAGTACTGAGCGTGCCTCGAGTTTGTCCGCATGCTGCGTTTTAGCAAAAGCTGGACATCCCCATATCTTCAGATATTGATGATGGGGTTTCTTCCCACACCACATCTGATATGGTGTGGTAGGCACAGTCTTGGAGGGAACCTTGTTCAAAAGATATGCAGCTGATTCTAGTGCATAACCCCAGAAGGATCGCGGTAACTCAGCCTTACTCATCATGGAACGAACCATATCCAATAGGGTTCGATTCCGCCTTTCAGATACACCGTTGTGTTGTGGTGTGTAGGGAGAAGTAAGCTGAGAGAGAATTCCATTCTCTTTTAAGTAGTCCAGAAACACGGCACTCAAGTATTCACCACCTCGATCAGATCTCAGTGTCTTTATACTCTTGCCTGTTTGTTTTTCAACTTCATTCTTGTATTCTCGAAATTTCTCAAAGGCCTCGGATTTATGCTTCATCAGGAAGACATGTCCATACCTAGATAAATCATCCATAAAAGTAATGAAGTATGAATAACTACTTCGCGCATGTATAGACATTGGACCACACACGTCACTGTGTATGAATCCCAAGAGCTCGCTCGCTCTTACTCCGTGTCCAGTGAACGGAGTCTTTGTCATCTTTCCCATGATACATGATTCACAAGTATCATAAGACTTATACTCGAACGGATTCAAGTATCCCTCATTATGTAACTTTGTTAACCGTGTCTCATTGATGTGACCCAGTCTACAATGCCATAAGAAATCCTGATTTAATTCCGGAGACATTCTTTTAAGTTTGTTCTGGACAGTGAAAACCTGAGCTTGATTAAGTACGTATATTCCGTTTTCTAATGTACCTGACCCAATCAGAACTTGATTTAGGTGGATGTGAACCACATCGCTTACAAAAGTAAAATCATATCCTTCCTTAGAAAGTAAGGATACAGATATGATATTACAAGTCGCACTAGGTACATACAAACAGTCACGCAGAATCAATATCTGCCCAGTTGTCAATCCAAGATGATATTCCACTACGGATTCAGCGTCCATGCACATTCCGTTGGCAACCCTGAGAGTCATATCACCTATCCTGATAACTCTACGTTTTCTCAGAGCCTGTAATGAATTACAGATGTGAGATCCTAATCCGGTATCCAATACCCAGGAAGTAGGGTTAATTGACATACAATTTTCTACTACAAACGCACCCGAAGCCGAAGCCACAACATGCTTCAAATTCTGGCTACTGGCTTTGCTAGCCCTGCAATCCTTCTGCCAACGTTCATTCCCGTAACAATAGGAACGTCCTTCCTTTACTATATCTAGTCCCGAAGCCTTTGCCCTTCCCTTTCCTTCTACTTCCCTGGTTTCCTTCAGGGTACAAGTAGAGGGTAGAGACTGTAGAATCAAGTCAGAATTTGACTCGTTCTCCAACGTGGTCTTCAGGTCCGTGAGCTTATAGCTAGTCTCTGTACGGACGTTGTCCCCTACAGATGACTCGACAGCCATCCTCGCTTGAAGCAATTCGTTCGAGGTCTCATATCTTGCGATACGAGATTGCTCTCCATATAAATCTTTGTTCTGGAGGAAGATAGAAACTATGTCCATCTTCTCGTGCTGCCTCTGGTATGCACCATCAACTTAGGTCAACATGAGGCACTTGGCATTCGCACAGTCTTTTTCCGATGTCTTACGGATATTATTATCCGTGACAGGGGAAACTGGTGCTGAGACGGTAGGGGTTTGCTTAGTTAGGAGGTGTCCCAGCTTGTCATGGGTAATGGACATCTGGACAGACCTTTGCCAGTCATAATAGTCAGATTCAGTCATTTTATTATCTAGATGTAACCTATGTCTGCTCACTAGGTCGCTGCAATTAAGAGAGAGAGAGAAAACACTTAGCATGATGCTCTTGCAAGTTTAGATTGGATTTAAGTTTATCTAAACAGGATAGCTCCCACTGTTTCTCGAATCCTTCCTCAAACCAAGAAGCAAGAATTAGTTGGGATCAATCTCACCGTACAATATTTGCTTAACCTTTCAGCCAGGCCAGTGTTGGTACTTCGAGGGAGGTTTTCCAACGCTTTCGCGAAGTTCCTTAATTAAATAACCTCTTTTCCCTGTGGATGTAGCCCCGCTAACACCTTTCTAGACACCTACTTGGTTTATAGCATTGATCATTAAGTGAGAAAGTTCCCGAGGAGTAGCATATACTCACAGTAGGATCGGGATCCAAATATCATCGTGTGATAAAACTGAAGGAATCCTACCAGAATCATCACACTCCAAATGGTATGCAGTGCTAGCAAGTTTCAGTTTCTTTAAAACTCCCGATATGGATTTTTGCCCCTTGCTCTTATGACCTTGACGAAATCCAACATATCATAAGTTACATGTCAAGTTCTACCCGTCATTATCCTGGTTAATTTGAACCCACCCATACATACCCTTGACGAAGGCCAAAATAGTAGTACGACTATCCCAAACCAACGCATCTATCTATGCTACAGATAAATATTCAGCCGCTACCAATCACTATGCCTTGTTGAAGGTCAAAATACATAGCTTGAATACTACTGAATATTTAACTGAAATGACGGAGGGCTATGCATGGTTTTGGAGAAACCGTGAACGTAGTGAACTTGATATAATCGAAGGAACCTGATAGCTTTTAAAAGGAGTGGTTTAAGCTCCGCATTTTTATAAGTTTTCTGTTTTAAAAAGAAACCGAGTGGTTTTGAAATTGTTCCAACGATTCAGCTTTGGTTTGTTTTCTTTGCATTATTAAATGCGTCCCATTAATTAATCCTACCATTGCAGAAAACAACGAAAATATGATGTACGCTTATGCCATCCGCATTTGCCACGGGGCCCTGTCATCACCCGTTAGGTTACTTAACTAACGACAGAGCGGGGGCTGGACTAGCACGGATGCAAAACATAAGCAACGCCTACTAGATATCATATATAGATATATACATTCGTCAGATGCAATGATAGCCATTCCAAATCACAGATGAACACATTGGATATGCTAGGAATCCACATTTCGTTCGAGCCTGCAACGAAAGACGGATTACACGGTCGCGATGAATAGTCAAATCCCACCCTAGACCCCTAGGTGTGCGGCAAACTACCCGCCAAGTACCCGAAGTGAAGCAACTTCTCTCATCAACGTGAGTAGGCTACTCGTCACTTCAAAGTACCTGGTAGTTTGTGCACCCCACCTTGGGTCTATCCTAAGAGCAAAAAAAGTAAAAGAAATAATATACAATGGCGGCTACAACCTCATCCCGGATGTGCGGCCATAAAAATAATATTACATCAATTTACATATTACATCTGTAAGTGCACGGCGGCGCCCCGGCCGTCGATCCGACGCCGGAAAGCGGAAGCGGTGAATAACTTAAATTTTGCGGACTTTGCAAACCGGCACCACCGCGCACTAAACACCCGGATCGTTACCATTAACTAGTCTAAGCTACTAAACAAGATGGGTTAGAGATATACCGACGATCCAAGTCCTCCGGTCTTCATCTCCACTCCGATCTCCTCGCGGGATCTCCGTCCGTCTCCTCCTCGTCGCCGGAAGTGCACCACATCGCCTTCTTCGTTTACGGGCTCCCACCTCAATGCCGAGGCAACTCGGGCACGAAGCCGGCTACTCGACGTGCCCAAGATTCGTTGTAGAATTCGTGTAGAAACTATTGTCTCTATTGGGGTTGTGGAGTTGCCATTTGTGGAGGAGAAGAGAGCTTGGAGAGAGGTGGGGAAAAATGTAGCATACAAAGAGAATGAGAATCCCAATTTTTCCCCCACCACAAGAAAATGAATCCCATTTTTTCTTTGGAATGGCCGGCCCCCCCCTTACCAAGTGAGATTGGAGAGAGAAAAGACAAGGGGTGGGTGGAACAATAATGCAAGGTGGAGTGTCATGGAAAAAAGCAAGTGATGATGAGAGGAAATGATCACTCCCAAAACCAACACTCATCCAACCATCATCACCAAACACATCATCAACAACCATGATGATCACTAAAAGTCAAGCAATCATGAAGCTAGAAGTCAAGGTCAATGAGAGGCTATCATGATAAAACAAAGATGCAAAGACCCCCTCCACAAATGCCTATTTGCAACAATGCAAATAAGCCCTCCTCCACCAATCTTCGGCCAATGAACGGAACAATGGAAATTGGCCGAAACGGAAAGCAAACTGGCAACTCCAGAAAACTGGTCCCGTAATAAATTACAGGAAAACCCCGATACTGTGCATACACACCCGCATCAGTATTTCGACCGAAATACAAATACAATGAGACAAAGTCTATACTGTACCATACTAGGATCCGGCTTAAACCAAAGCCGGCTAGTAATATCTGTTCGATCCTGATCCGTGCAATACCGCACGTATCTGATCGAACCCTGCCATATAACCATACGGCCTATAGTACAAACTGTCCGATCCTGATCCGTGCAATACCGCACGTATCTGATCGGACCTTACCATATCTCCATACGGCCTCTACAACCTTTCGCCCGAAAGCTTGAGTAACTGTAAATGTGGTGGACTCTAAACACTCGTCAATACTATGGCTGTGGATTTAACCACTAGCACGTCAGAGGTATATGCCAATACGTGACGGGCCACCAGCTATTGACCAAAAGGGACGTCGATGAGGAAGCTCACCCCGACACCCAACTGAGCCTGTCAGTGACAATATCCGTGCAGTCCGGTCCGTTCGTCTATGAGTATCGCATGGCGGGCCTAGGGGGTTGGTAAAAGTCAGACCCCCAAAAGCGGTACAAGTCGTGTCGGAGTGTAGCCCAGAACACCCTGAGATACTACTGGAATACCTACCAGTAAATCTCCTTGCCTTGGCCAAGGACTTTGTGTAATGGCTCTCCTAGACACTGCACGACCTCACCCCCAATACCGGGAGAGACGAACCCCTGAAGATACGCTCACTGCCTCCATGTGGCTCGGGACTGTACCCAACTAAAACCTGTTTTCACGACTCCTTTGAGCCGTGGTAGGGTAGTAATCAAAGTACAGTGGGAACTCACACGAGACAAATGACGATCCCCAGGTCGATGAACTAACCTGCAAACATGTCACCAGGGAACTGCCATCTGACGTCTGGTATATGACCAACTAGCATGTTCCCGGCGAGTCCTGTCCGGTGTACTCATAACCCAATGAGCACCTGTATACATCTTAGGTGATCCAACTGACACCAGTGGCTTGTGAGACCGGCCACCGCCCCTCGTCGGGGTCTCGACTGTATACACTAGTCTACTAATGGAGTATCGATGCCCGGTCTCGAAACTCCCACGACTAGGGACCTTTTAAGGATATGCTTGTAGACCCCCATCTCTCACTTATATGATCGCCCTCATACTGCTGGTGGTCAAGCAAGAAACCTAGGGGCTCTATCAACGTGTAATAGCGACGTGTCAGGTCACCTAAAACAGTACACGATGATAAAGGTAAACCAGATAGCATACTATCATCTCGAGTAAGACTGTCCTACCGGGATAGGTCCTCCCTCAATCATTACAATCACGTACCTGTGACCTAATAATTGACTCTGAGGGCACTATCTCCAACAATCTCCCACTTGCACTCAAGGCTAATTATTGCGATGTCGCATACTCACAGCCCGTGTGATACCGAACATCCAACTCCTCTACTAGTCAGTCTCACAAAGCTCGTTTGCGGAACTATTGCGTTCGAGGAATAGCCTTAGTGAGTGGATCCGCTTAGTTGTTTCTTTCCATGTCTCTCTATATCTCAAGTTCGCGGAGAAAACCATCTCCCGAAATGAGCAAAATCAGTCTTAGAATATGTCTGGATGTCTGATGGGACCTAGCTCATAAATGAACTCCAAATCCAAACTTCTTAGACTGTATTGACAACTGAACTTAATCAGTGTCCAGCGCGCCATGCCTCCCTCAGTATTGCCTTGGACCACCTGTCCAAAATACTGCCCCTCATCAGAAGGAAAACTATAACTCTGACAACCTCCTTGTCGTCCATGTCACCTTGGAAGCCTGGAATGATAACTGTCTCCTGAATGAGGCTGTCGTTATCATATCCCTAGAACATCCATTTATGTTCTAAAACTGCTTCTGATTGTTTCTCCAGGATTGGATTAATGTCAACTTATTGCATCTAGTGCAAGAACAACATCTGGTGTGGTACTTGACATCTCACGATTGACTCAATTGCCTGAGCAAGTGATCTGCCAATCATGCCCGTCCCTCTCCCCTTTAGTCTGTAGGACACCTTTGGAGAGGGTGACTCCATTACCTGCAGGTACACTACCGTACCAGGAGTCGTCCATCCTAAATACTCTTAGGATGCTGTCAAGTACCCTGATTGGGAAACCACCCAAATCTAGATCTAAAACCACAGATCTAGTAACCAGTATGTCAGATATAAAATCCATTTCCTTTGTGGAGAAACCACTGTGTGACGACCAAAGTATAACCGATTGTAGTATAGGAGTTTCTTTTCCTACTCTGTGTAGGTCATCCAAATACCAGGATATCACACCCTACTACCTTCTCAACAGATCCATCCCCTATTCTGATGAAGTCAAACCCATGACTGTCACGTCAGAAATAGATGATCTATCTCCGCTACATCTGCTCTAGTCTATAAATAGACATAAGCAACCTGTCCACCAATGCTTCCGCTGCTCCCACTGACTACGACAACCCTCTGGCAGAGTCATATAGACGTACACTTCTAAAACTGGTTTAGAACGACGCTATACTCATCCTCCCGCCGGGTCTCGTAACCTGGAACAACAGCAATGGCAATTGTGGGTAAACAAGAACTTCCCTGTCACCGTCCTTGAGGCTACCGTAGTACCTCTCGGGTGGCTGAAGTTACCCACCTTATCTGCGGAGTGGCCAATGGAATGTCAATCCAGATTGAATCTTTAGGTTCCTTATCAAATCTTCAGTAATCGTTTGTGGTTCTGGAATCACTTCCAGTTCTACCATACTCCCACTACTGTTTTCTGAAAAAATCCATTTTTAATAAAACTGTGGCGAGTCTAGAACAATATTGCTATTGATCTTCCAGATGGTAGAAAGTCAACCCGCGTCATAGCCAGGGTCAACCCACAAACAGCCATTACAGAAACGTGCCTTGAGTTGTCCAGTGTCTGGTTTTAATCATAAACCGGACAACTCCCCGTACCTTAACATCGTTAAGATATGAACTGTTCTATATCCAATATAGAAACAGAGGCACTGATTTAATTGAACCAGATTCAAATCATGCAGCTGTCCCCAGCGCATGTCAACTAAATGGAAGGAGGCCGATCAGCGTTACTCAACTTAGGAATACTTCCAATTATGAGTAACCTGAAAGAGAAGCAAGATCTCTTTATCATTACTATCAACTGAATACCATACACAAGTACCTACATCTTCGATCTCTTTGAAGAATCCCGATACTTGCTATACCTGGTTCTCTACTCTATTCAAATACCTATAACTTCTCAAAATTTGGACCCTGTGTTTCCGCAAAACACTTGTCTAAAAACTAGAGAAGTCATAAGTAAACCGAATATAGCACGAGGACCAACCCCTCTGTCCTGATGGACCCTGGACAACATACAATCCTTTGCATAAGTCCCTTGAGTCTGATAACTCATTCACTGTGTGTCGTAGGTTGAAAACTGTACTTATGGTTAAGAAGAATTACACCGCTGTTTAATGCTCCTTACCTAACCATCCACTGATATAGGTAAATGTCGTAGACATAATTTCAGAAAGGTATATCTCACTCTATGAAAATAGACGTACAGATATATCAATTTGAAATTGGTGCATAACTGCGGATATTCAAAACCAAATATTTGCCGACTGGCAAACAACCCAGGTGACTTCCTCAAATATCACTGATTCCAACGAATCCCGATATAATGACGGTGATCACCTAATTCCCACTAACCTACTCCCACTCATCATCTGAAAAACCATACAGATGTGAGAGTCATACCTGGTAAATACATACCCTGGAGTAAGTGTCTAACTGGGAAATCAGTTTTCCTTTAACAGTACACAGTGAAACTGAAACATTGAAATGCTTCGATGGGATATCCCGGTATTCCTAGTAATGCCTCTTCCAGAATCACGACTGTAACCGTATAGTTCTTTGCCAGCTCTCCAAATCCCTTCATATGTCTTTAGTCTTTACCTTCTGCACACCCCTTTAGGCCAAATGGTTTTCTTCCTTCCCTACCGTTCGGCACCAGCCTATGGTTTGGAAGAAGACTATCCAATAAGCATAATGGGTGTACTGTCCCAATCCTAGGAACACTCGCAATGAGAGAGGGTGAAGATAAAAGACAACCGAATAAACCTTATTCCTATTTCTCCTGAACCAGAATCCATCCCCGAACTGGAACAAGTTCCATTCGAGTTCGTATATAACCATACGATGGAGTATCCAAATAAACTGTGGATCTTCGTAGTGATACGGAGTGTCCTGGAGAAATACAAAGGTGATGTGGGAATGGTAATGAAATATTTGGTTTGGTCGTGAATATCTGTTGCAATTTACTTTGCCCTCTTACTAATCCCTTGCTTTGTCTGAACTTAATACCTTCTGCACACCATCGTTATGCTAATTGGTTTTCTTCATTCCCTACCGGTCGGCACCAGCCTAAGGTTTGGAAGAAGACAATCCAATTTGCGTAATAGGTGTACTACCCCTAAGCCAAGGAGTACTCGTAATCTGAGAGAGGGTAAAAGGAAAAGACAACTGAATAATCCTATCCGTTTTCTCCAGAACCGGAAACCATCCTCGAATAAATTCTTTCGAGTTCGTATCTAACCATACGATGGTTTTGTCCAATGGAAGTGGACGTTCGTAGTAATACGGGGTGTCCTGGAGAAAAAGGGTAAAAGTAGGAGTGGCAATGAGGTCTGCAACTCTGACAATCCAAAAGCCAGTGTTTAAGAAGGTTCGGTCAACTTGGTCACTGAGTCATAGTCTTAGGGTCGGGTCAATGGTCGCTGCCAAAGAGAGAGAGAAAAGAAACACTCAGCGTGCACTCTAACCTAGATCAGAATGGTTACCAATTTATCTAATCTGGAATCCTCCCACTGTGCCTCAAATTCTCCTCCAAACCTGAAAGAAGAATTAGTCGGGGTCACCCGAGGAGTAAACTAACTCATCAGTGGGAATCGGGATCCAACTCTCATCGCATGATAACGTGACGGAATCCGCTCACGCTATCACACTCCAGAAGGTATGCGCATACCTGGCAAGTTTCAGTTCTTTTGAAACTCCCGATGTGTTTTCTGCCCCATGCTCTTATGACCTTGACTTTGGCCAACATATCATAAGTCACATGTCAAGTTCTACCCGTCATTCTCCAGGTTAATTTGAATCCACCCGTACATACCCTTGACTTTGGCCAACATGGCAGTGCGACTGTTCCAAACCAACGCATCTATCTATGCTGCATATGAATAACCAATAGCTACCAAACACTGTGCCTTGACTTTGGCCAACATACACAGCTTGAATACTACTGACTATCCATATGAAACGACGGAGGGCTACGAATGGTTTCTGGCGAAAACCTTTAACGTAATGAACTTGATATCGTTGAAGGAACGGATAGCTTTTTAGAAAATATAGTGACGAAAACCGTTGCTAAAGAGGTCACTCCCGGTGAAGGGATCTCGGCTCTTTCCCCGTAGAATGGGGTGCAGGATATTCCAACTGAATACCACGGTGCAAAGCAAAAGTAATCGGCTATAGTGAAGTTAATGCCCTGACGCAAACTTTTTGTCCAAGGGGTCACTCCCGGTGAAGGGATCTCGGCCCTTGCCTCGTCGACTGAGGAGCAGGATATTCCAACTGAATACCACGATGCAAAACAAAAGTAAACGTCCTTGCAATAACAGCTTTTAGAAAATTGTTCCAACAACATCAGATTAGGTTTGTTTTTTAACTTTGCATTGATCCGAATCAATGCAGTCCCATCAATTGATCACACCAAAAAGAACGAAAATATACTGATGTACGTATATGCCATCCGCATTCGCCAATGGGTCCCGTCATTACCCGTTAGGTTAGCTAACTAACGACAGAGCGGGGACTGGACTAGCGCGGATGCAAAACATATACAACATCTACTAATATATATACCAATATATTATATTTCGCTCAAGGCGTGAATAAAATGCAACATCACAGAAAATGAACAGCATCACAGAAACAATACAGATATCTAGGATCCCCGGGTTTCTCAGAGCCACTGCTGAAACCCGACGTTCCCCTGGTCGTGTGGATAGCCTGTGCAATGAAATCCTAGACCCCTACGGGCGCGGCAAGTCACCCGCCAAAACCTGAAGCGAGGCAGCCCCCTTCAGCGCCGTGAATGGACCACCCAGCACTTCACGGAATCCGGCAACTTGGGCACCCCTCCTGGGTCAACCTGTACCCCCTACGAGTGCGGCGAATAGCCCGCCAATCCTAGAGTGAAGCCCCCTCCGTCTCAATGCCATGAGATGCGGGCTTGTTGCCCTCCAGAACCCGGCTATCCGTGCACCCCTCCGCGGGGCAATCCTAGTACAGAAAGTAAAATATACATACACCGGGTACATCGACCGCAACCAGGTCGTGCCCCAAAATAATAATACAATCAGGCAGTGACGGCAGTCCACATGTCGGACGCTCGCCCCGCAATATCAAATGTACATAATACAACAAAACTGTACTAGCATTGCATCCAGGCTATCCCCCACGACCAATCCGCAACATCACAGCAAATACATAGAACATCAACGTGAAAGTCACGTTCGCAAATCCGTCTAACCGGGCTATAGCAGTTAGACCGGATTTACCGATCGAGTGACATTCACGGTCGCAGATATAATGTAAATACTGTGAAAAATGTGTTTAAAATATCCGACCGATCAAACTTTAACAAGTGGGCCCACAAAGAATACTGTAGCAGTCACAGAAATAATTGGCCCAATTTTAATATTCCAAAAACCCAAATTTAAGCCCAGAAGCCCACTGTAAAAACCCAACCCACTGATCCCTGTAGACTGCGGCGGAAGCGCGGCCAAACATGGGATTTGGCCGCCCTTCCGCGGTCACGTGAGAGGAACAGTACGTCGAATTTGAACAGTGTTTTTAGAATTTCTAGCACAGTACTTTTATGCAACCTGAAAAATTTTTGGAGACAGAAAAATTTCAACAGAAACTGTCGTGGGTATATTGGGGTTTTCGGACATTTCGATCGATCGGAACAGAAAAACACATTACACAAAGCTAGACTAAGTTAATGGGGAGGCTCTGATACCACTGTAAGTGCACGGCGGCGCCCCGGCCGTCGATCCGACGCCGGAAAGCGGAAGCGGTGAATAACTTAAATTTTGCGGACTTTGCAAACCGGCTCCACCGCGCACTAAACACCCGGATCGTTACCATTAACTAGTCTAAGCTACTAAACAAGATGGGTTAGAGATATACCGACGATCCAAGTCCTCCGGTCTTCATCTCCACTCCGATCTCCTCGCGGGATCTCCGTCCGTCTCCTCCTCGTCGCCGGAAGTGCACCACATCGCCTTCTTCGTTTACGGGCTCCCACCTCAATGCCGAGGCAACTCGGGCACGAAGCCGGCTACTCGACGTGCCCAAGATTCGTTGTAGAATTCGTGTAGAAACTATTGTCTCTATTGGGGTTGTGGAGTTGCCATTTGTGGAGGAGAAGAGAGCTTGGAGAGAGGTGGGGAAAAATGTAGCATACAAAGAGAATGAGAATCCCAATTTTTCCCCCACCACAAGAAAATGAATCCCATTTTTTCTTTGGAATGGCCGGCCCCCCCTTACCAAGTGAGATTGGAGAGAGAAAAGACAAGGGGTGGGTGGAACAATAATGCAAGGTGGAGTGTCATGGAAAAAAGCAAGTGATGATGAGAGGCAATGATCACTCCCAAAACCAACACTCATCCAACCATCATCACCAAACACATCATCAACAACCATGATGATCACTAAAAGTCAAGCAATCATGAAGCTAGAAGTCAAGGTCAATGAGAGGCTATCATGATAAAACAAAGATGCAAAGACCCCCTCCACAAATGCCTATTTGCAACAATGCAAATAAGCCCTCCTCCACCAATCTTCGGCAAATGAATGGAACAATGGAAATTGGCCGAAACGGAAAGCAAACTGGCAACTCCAGAAAACTGGTCCCGTAATAAATTACAGGAAAACCCCGATACTGTGCATACACACCCGCATCAGTATTTCGACCGAAATACAAATGCAATGAGACAAAGTCTACACTGTACTATACTAGGATCCGGCTTAAACCAAAGCCGGCTAGTAATATCTGTTCGATCCTGATCCGTGCAATACCGCACGTATCTGATCGAACCCTGCCATATAACCATACGGCCTATAGTACAAACTGTCCGATCCTGATCCGTGCAATACCGCACGTATCTGATCGGACCTTGCCATATCTCCATACGGCCTCTACAACCTTTCGCCCGAAAGCTTGAGTAACTGTAAATGTGGTGGACTCTAAAGACTCGTCAATACTATGGCTGTGGATTTAACCACTAGCACGTCAGAGGTATATGCCAATACGTGACGGGCCACCAGCTATTGACCAAAAGGGACGTCGATGAAGAAGCTCACCCCGACACCCAACTGAGCCTGTCAGTGACAATATCCGTGCAGTCCGGTCCGTTCGTCTATGAGTATCGCATGGCGGGCCTAGGGGGTTGGTAAAAGTCAGACCCCCAAAAGCGGTACAAGTCGTGTCGGAGTGTAGCCCAGAACACCCTGAGATACTACTGGAATACCTACCAGTAAATCTCCTTGCCTTGGCCAAGGACTTTGTGTAATGGCTCTCCTAGACACAGCACGACCTCACCCCCAATACCGGGAGAGACGAACCCCTGAAGATACGCTCACTGCCTCCATGTGGCTCGGGACTGTACCCAACTAAAACCTGTTTGCACGACTCCTTTGAGCCGTGGTAGGGTAGTAATCAAAGTACAGTGGGAACTCACACGAGACAAATGACGATCCCCAGGTCGATGAACTAACCTGCACACATGTCACCAGGGAACTGCCATCTGACGTCTGGTATATGACCAACTAGCATGTTCCCGGCGAGTCCTGTCCGGTGTACTCATAACCCAATGAGCACCTGTATACATCTTAGGTGATCCAACTGACACCAGTGGCTTGTGAGACCGGACACCGCCCCTCGTCGGGGTCTCGACTGTATACACTAGTCTACTAATGGAGTATCGATGCCCGGTCTCGAAACTCCCACGACTAGGGACCTTTTAAGGATATGCTTGTAGACCCCCAGCTCTCACTTATATGATCGCCCTCATACTGCTGGTGGTCAAGCAAGAAACCTAGGGGCTCTATCAACGTGTAATAGCGACGTGTCAGGTCACCTAAAACAGTACACGATGATAAAGGTAAACCAGATAGCATACTATCATCTCGAGTAAGACTGTCCTACCGGGATAGGTCCTCCCTCAATCATTACAATCACGTACCTGTGACCTAATAATTGACTCTGAGGGCACTATCTCCAACAACATCAAATGAAAGATAAAGAACTCTCATCTCACAATCCCCGGCTATTCATCTGCGACAATCCAACAAGTTCATATACACAAACCATCAACATTACAGATTACAGATATGTACAACCCCCACTAATCGACGTATAGCGATTAGCGAACGTTCAGTACATATATCACATCACAGAAGATCCGATTAACAAAAGTACCTAGAATTTCGATCGATAACTTGATTTGAAACTACCCCAAGCACAACACAGTACTCAGTAAAATCTGGGCAGAAACAAACTATCTTAAAAAATCACAAAACCAACATAGAGAACCCGAGGAGAAATTTGGTAAGCGGCCGAGTGTACTCCGTCGCGGATCCGCGGCGGATCGCGTAGATCGGCCGCGGATCCGCGGTCTCATGAGCGATTTAGGCGACCAAATTTCTACAGTGTTCTAACAAAAGCCTGCTTGTATTTTTCAGGTCTCTGGAAATATTTTTAAGACCTGTTTTAAAATCGGCAGAAAACAGCAGTTTTTGACGTGTTTTGCGATTTTTACCGGCGATCGAATTTTTAACACTTTGCTAACAAGTTAGTAATGGTTTAGCGAGGCTCTGATACCACTGTAAGTCCACGTTACCCACCCCGGTGCTTACGGGGAGTCGGAATAGGTAAAAAACGAGTTTTAAAACAAGGTAACATGGACTATATCATGAGGATCTTTGCCAAAACATTACTAGAAAACTAGATGAGGTTCTATCTACTATGCTTAGAAGATTATACCTCACGAATCCGGTCCTTCGGGTCTTCATTCCTCGCTGTCCTTCTTCTTGTTGTTGACTCCATGGATCGAATCGGATCGCCGCTCCCTCATCGGACTCCTCAAGTCGTAGACGATCCACCCGAGGAGATGTGCATCGAACTCCTACCTCAACCGAGGTAACTAGGGCATCAAAGTTTCTACCCATGATGTCGTAGACAATGTAGATATGTGTGGATGGATTGAATTGTCTTTGCTTATCGTAGATCACTCAATACATGAGTTGCAAAGTTGTGAGGAAGAAGATGGTAATGGACAAAAACTAGTGAGGTGAAGAAATTGCATACAATGAAGATGAGTTTCTCTCTCTTAGTTGTGAACTGAACTCTACCCTTTCTAATATGAATAAATCATATGAGAAAATGAATAAGAGTTCAAGTTCCAACTAGATGAGTCATGGGCTAAAAATCCCACAAGTGTCATCTTTAGCATAACTCAACATTATGCAATTTACACCTCCCTTTTTCTCCATGTCACAAAGTGTTTTCATTTATACCAAAATGAAAAATACCATTATGACATAATATCTTCTAGAAGCATCTTTGACCAATTTACAAATATGCCCCTCGTCCGTACATACGTACCCGTATCCGTATTCCGAAAAATACGGATACAAAAGACGAAAACAATCCATCCGTACAATACTAGGATCTGGCTTAAACCAAAGCCCACTAGTATTGTCCATCCGACTCATCATGCACGAACAAGTACACGCACGTGACCGAACCCTGTCATAAAACCATACGACATCTACATCTTTTGTCTGATGCAGGGAAACCCTCTGTGTGGGACTCTAATGACTCGACATTACTCTGGCAGTGGGTTTAACCACAGGTCGCAAGCGGCACTAGCTGTACGTAACGACCCCCCAGGTATATGTAGATGAGAAGGCCGATGAGAATAACTCATCCGAACTCCAATTGAGCCTATCTGTGACAATCTCCATACAGTCCGGTCTGTTCGTCTGAGAGTATCGCATGGCGGGCCTAGGGGGGAGGTAAACGTCAGTACCCTAATAGCGGTACAAGTCGTGTCGGAGTGTAGCCAAGAACACCCTGAGAAACAACTGGAAACACTACCAGTAATTCTCGCTTTCCCTGGCCAGGGACGACTATGTATAATGGCTCTCCTAGACACAGCGCGATATCAACCCCCAATACCGGGAGAGACGAGTTCTGTCTAACCGTCACTGCCTCTAAGTGCTTAGGGACTGCACCCAACTACTACCTGTTTGCACGACTCCTTTGAGCCGTGTTAGGGTAGCAATCTAAGAACAGTGGGAACACACTCGAGGAGAAGTGACAGTGTCAAGTCAACGGACTAAGCTGTACTCATGTAACCTTGGAACTGATAACTGACGATAGGTATAATACCAACCAACAGTTCCCGACGAGTCCTGTCCAGTGTACTCGTAACCTAACGAGCACCCGCATACTATCTCCAGTACGACGTACTGATGGCTGTGGGACAGACCATCTCCCCTTCGGGGATGAGAAGCGCATACGCTAGTCTACTCCGGAGTATCGATGACCCGTCTCGATAATCCTACGACTAGGGACCTGTATAAGGATGTGCTTGTAGATTACCCAGCCCCCACTAGTGTGACTGCCATCACAACGTTGGTAATCAAGCAAAGATCCTAAGGGCTCCACTAATATGTATAAGCTATATGCTAAAAGAAACACATGCACATATTGAAGTAGAAACAAACCAAGTAGCATACTACCATTTTGAGCAAGATTGTCTATACAACTGTGAATTTCCCAAGCTTCCATTAAGTAATATACAAACTAGTATGATACAGTAATGGCCTCTAGGGCATATACACTAACAGCACATCCCTATCCACTTTAGTCTATAAGACACCTTTAGAGAGGGTGACTCCATCTCCTGCAGGTACACTACCGTGCCAGGAATCGTCCATTCTAAAACACCTTTAGAGTGCTGTCTAAGTACCCAAATTGTGAAACTACCCAAATCTAGATCTAAAACCATAGATCTAGTGACCAGAATGTCTGATATAATATCCAAGCTTTATGTGGAGAAACCACTGTGTGACAACCAAAGCATAACCGTTCGTAGTATAGGAACTTCACTTCCTACTCTGTGTATTTCATCCAAATACCATGACATCACACCCTACTACCTTCTTAACAGATCCATCCCCTATTCTGATGAAGTCAAACCTATGATTGTCACATCAGAAGTAGATGATCTATCTCCGCTATATTCTGCTTTAGTCTATAAATAGAGATAAGCTACTTGTTCACTACGCTTCCGCTGCTCTCACTAACTACGACAACCCTCTGGCAGAATAATATACACGTGCACTTCTAAAGCCAGCTCAGAACGACGTTATACTTATCCTCCTGCCGGGTCTCTTTGTCTGGAACAACAGTAGTGTCAACTCTGGGTAAACAAGAACCTCCCTGTCACTGTCTTTGAGCATACCGAAGTACCTCTCGAGTGCCTGAGGTTACCCACCATATCTGCGGAGTGGCCAATGGAATGTTAAACCAGATTGAATCTTTAGGTTTTATTAAATTTTCAGTAATCGTTGGCGGTTCTGGAATCATTTCCAGTTCTACCATACTCCCACTACTGTTTTCTGAAAAAATCCATTTTACTAAAACTGTGGCGAGTCAAGAACAATATCACTATTGATCTACCAGATGGTAGAAAGTCAACCCTCATCATAGCCCGGGTCAACCCACAAACAGCCATTACAGAAACGTGCCTTGAGTTATCCAGAGTCTGGTTTTAAGCATAAGCCGGACAACTCCCCGTACCTTAACATCGTTAAGATATGAACCGTTCTATATCCAATATAGAAACAGAGGCACTGATTTAATTGGAACCAGATTCAAATTATGCAGCTGTCTCCAGTGCATGTCAACTAAATAGAAGGAGGCCGATCAGTATTACTCAACTTAGGAATATATCCAGATATGAGTAACCTGAAGGAGAAGCAAGTTCTTATAATCATTACTATCAACTGAATACCATACACAAGTATCTACATTTTCGATCACCTTGAAGAATCCTGACACTTGCAACACCTGGTTCTCTACTTTATTCTTATACCTGTAACTTCTCAAAACATGGATCTTGTATTTCTACGAAACACATGTCTAAGAACTAGAGAAGTCAAAAGTAAACAGAATATAGTACGAGGACCAACCCCTTTGTCCTAATGGACACTGGACAACATACAATACTCTGTATAAGTCCCCTGAGTCTAATAACTCAATCCCTGTGTGTCGTAAGTTGAAAACTGTACTTATGGTTAAGAAGAATTACACCGCTGTTTTAATGCTCCTTATCTAACCATCCACTGATATAGGTAAATGTCATAGAAATAATTTCAAAAGGTTATATCTCACTCTATAAAAATAGACGTACCGATATATCAAATTGAAATTAGTGCATAACAACGGATATTCAAAACCAAATATTTGTCGTCCGGCAAACAATCTAGGTGACTTCTTCAAATATCACCAATTACAACGAATCCTGATATAATGAGGATGATCATCCAATTCCCAATAACTTACTGCCACTCATCATCTGTAAAACCATACAGATGTGAGAATCAAACCTGGTAAATACATACCCTGGAGTAAGGACTAATTGGGAAATCAGTTTTCTTTTAACAATCCAGAGTGAAACTAAAACATGTAAATGTTTCGAAGGGGTATCCGGGTATTCCTAGTAATGCCTCTTCCATTATCAGATTCACAACTGTAACCGTGTATCTTTTTGCCATATCTCCAAATCTCTTTATATGTCTTTAATCATTACCTTCTTTACACCCCTTTAGGCTAAATGGTTTTCTTCCTTCCCTACCGTTCGGCACCAGCCTATGGTTTGGAAGAAGACTATCCAATAAACATAATGGGTGTACTGTCCTAATCCTAGGAGCACTAGGAACGCGAGAGAGGGTAAAGATAAAAGAAAACTGAATAAACCTTATTCCTATTTCTCCAGAACCAGAATCCATCCCTGAACTGGAACAAGCTCCTTTCGAGTTCGTATATAAACATACGATGGAGTATCCAAAAAACTGTGGATCTTCGTAGTGATACGGAGTGTTCTGGAGAAATACAAAGGTGAAGTAGGAGTGGCGATGAAATACTTGGTTTGGTCGTGAATAGCAATCGCAATTTACTTTGCCCTCTTTCTAATCCCTTTATTTGTCTTTACTTAATACCTTCTGTACACCACACTTAGGCTAATTGGCTTTCTTCATTCTCTACCGTTCGGCACCTGCCTATGGTTTGGAAGAAGACTATCCAATTTGCATAATAGGTGTACCGTCCTAATCCAAGGAACACTCACATCCTGAGAGAAGGTAAAAGGAAAAGACAACTGAATAGTCCTATTCGTTTTCTCCAGAACCGGAAACCATCCTCGAATCTGGAACAAGTTTTTTCGAGTTCGTATATAACCATACGATGGTTTTATCCAATGGAAGTGGATGTTCGTAGTAATACGGGGTGTTATGGAGAAAAAGGGTAAAAGTAGGAGTGGCAATGAGGTATGCAACTCAGACAATCCAAAAGCCAGTGTTTAAGAAGGTTCGGTTAATCTTGGTCACTGAGTCATAGTCAAGAGTCGGGCCATGGTCACTGCCAAAGTGAGAGAGAAAAGAAACACTCTGCGTGCACTCTAACCTAGATCAGAATGGTTATCAATTTATCCAATCTGGAAACCTCCCACTGTAACGTCAAATTTTCCTCCAAACCTGAAAGAAGAATTAGTCGGGATCACCCGAGGAGTAAACCAACTCATCAGTGGGAATCGGGATCCAACTATCATCGCATGATAACGTGATAGAATCCACTCACGTTATCACACTCCAGAAGGTATGCACATGCCTGGCAAGTTTCAGTTTCTTTAGAAACTCCCGATGTGATTTTTACCCCATGCTCTTATGACCTTGACGAAGGCCAACATATCATAAGTAACATGTCATGTTCTACCCGTCATTATCCAGGTTAATTTGAACCCACCCGTACATACCCTTAACGAAGGCCAAAATAGTAGTACGACTGTCCCGAACCAACGCATCCATCTATGCAGCAAAAAAGTAACAAATAGCTACCATACACTATGCCTTGATGAAGGCCAACATACATAGCATGAATACTAAGTGCTACCTTTCTGAAATGACGGAGGGCTACGAATGATTTTTGGCGAAAAACCTTTAACATAATGAACTTGATATCGTTGAAGGAACCAGATAGCTTTTTATAAAAATATAGTGGCGAAAACTTTTGGTAAAGAGATCACTCCCGGTGAAGGGATCTCGGCTCTTTTCCCGTAGAATGAGGTGCAGGATATTCCAACTGAATACCACGATCCAAAGCAAAAGGAAATCAGCTATAGTGAAGTTATTACCCTGACGCAAACTTCTGTCCAAGGGGTCACTCCCGGTGAAGGGATCTCGGCCCTTGCCTCGTCAACTGAGGTGCTGGATATTCATAACCGAATACCACTGTGCAAAACAAAAAAGAACGTCCTTGCAATAACAGCTTTTTGAAAAATGTTCCAACAACATCAAACATGTTTTTTTAGCTTGCATTGATCCGAATCAATGCAGTCCCATCAATTGATCACACCACAAAAGAACGAAAATACGATGTACGTATGTGCCATCCGCATTCGCCACTGGGTCCCGTCATCACCCGTTAGGTTACTTAACTAACGACAGAGCGGGGACTGGACTAGCGCGGGTGTAAAACATATACAACATCTACTAGTATATATATCAATACATAATATTCGCTCATGGCGTGATAAAATGCAAAATCACAGAAATGTAATAAGCATCACAGAACAATACAGATAATCTGGGATCCCCGGGTTTCATAGAGCCGCTACTGAAACCCAACGTTCCCCTGGTCGTATGGATCGCCTGTGCAATGAAATCTTAGACCCCTAAGGGCGCGGCAAGTTACCCGCTAAAACCTGAAGCGAGGCAGCCCCCTTCAACAACGTGAATGGACCACCCAGCACTCCACGGAATCCGGTAACTTGAGCACCCCTCCTTGGGTCAATCTATACCCCCTACGAGTGCGGCGAATAGCCCACCAATTCTAGAGTAAAGCCCCTTTCGTCTCAAAGCCATGAGATGCGGGCTCGTTGCCCTCTAGAACCCGGCTATCCGTGTACCCCACCAGGGTAATCCTAGTACAGAAAGTAAAATATACAACGGGTACATCGACCTCAGCTCGGTCGTGCCCCAAAAGAATAATTTACAAACAGGCAGTGACGGCAGTCCACTTGTCGGACGCTCTCCACGCAATATCAAATGTACAAATACAACCAAATTGTACTACCATTGCATCCAGGCTATCCACCACGATAAATTCGCAACAACACAGCACAACACAGAACATCAACGTGAATGTCACGTTCGCAAATCCGTCTAAAAGAGCTATAGTAATTAGACAGGATTTACCGCTCGAATTACATTCACCGTCACAGATATAATGTAAGTACTGTAAAATAACATATTTAAAATTTTCGATCGACAAAATTTCTCGAAGTGGGCCCCAAGTACAACTGCAGCCCTCAAAATAATCTGGGCCAAAATTAAACATTCCAGAAACCATAATTCCAAGTTAAAAAGCACTGTAGAAATTTTGGTGCAGTGAGGACACAGAATGGAGGCGGAACCGAGCCGGGAACAGGGTTATGGCCGCGGTTCCGCGGCGGCACTGTCGGATCATGCAACCAAATTTTCTCAAAAGTCCTAAAAAACCCTGCCTGTTTTTCTGCAGCACAATAAAAAAAATTTTTACCACAGGAAAAATACGACAGAAACTGTGACTTTGAAATTGCGGTTTTAGAAAATTCGGCCGATCGTTGTTTTAAATACGTTAGAACAAGCTAGTAAAAGTTAATTGCGTGGCTCTGATACCATGTAAGTGTACGGTAGCGCCCCGGACGTCTTTCCGAGGCCAAAATGCGGAAACGAAATTTTTTCTAAACTAGGAACATGCGCTATCGTATGCATAAATCCCGGATCGAACTATTAACCTACAACTAGCAACTAGAGAAGGGTTGGAAAGGCTATACCGATCGATCCGTGTCCTTCGGTCTTTGGCCACCATCCCAAGCTCATCGCGGCTTCTCCGGTCTCGATCTCCTCGTCAGAAAGGGCACCACATCATCGATTCCTTTTACGGGCTCCCGCTTCTTCCGAAGCAACTCGGGCATGAAGTGTGCTAGCCGACGTGTACAAATTGACATAGAGAATGTGATCACTTTATCTCTTACATCCATGAGATGGATGGAGGTTGAAGGTGTTGCCATTGATGGAGATTATGAGCTAGAGAAGAAAGAGGAAGAAGAAGAAGTTTTTCTCTTTCTTTTCTTTTATGATGGAATGATAAAATGAGAGTGAGTTAGAACAATAATATGAGAGCTAACCACCATATCATGGCTGCCCCTCTCTCTCCTCTTATCAATTCAACACACAAATCAAACACTAATGTGACATTTTACACAAAAAAGTGACCATGAGTCACTATATATGTCCATGTCACATTTAATGCATCTCATGATGAATTCTAGCTCACAATTTCCACATGCAAATATTAATCCAAATGGTTGCAACAATAAAAAAGATACGGCAACATTTAAAGTAAATTCGTGACAGATCACAAGGATACCCCTTACCTGTATATAGATACCTGCATCCGCATTCCGACCGAATGCGAATGCGATGAGACTAAAGTAATCCAACAAATCTAATACTAGGATCCGGCTTAAACCAAAGCCCACTAGTATGATCCGTCCAATCATGATCCGTGCAATACCGCACGTATATGATCGAACCCTGCCATATATCATAGGGCCTCTACAACGTTTCGCCCAAAACTTGAGAAACATTCTGTGGTGGACTCCAAAGACTCGTCAATACTTTGGCTGTGGATTTAACCACTAGCACGTCAGTGGTACTAGCTGTACGTAACGGGCTACCAGGTATTGACGAAAAGGGAGGTCGATGAGCGAACTCATCCTGACACCCTACTGAGTCTGTCAGTGACAATACCCGTACAGTCTGGTCCGTTCGTCTATGAGCATCGCATGGCAGGCCTAGGGGGTGGTAAAAGTCAGACCCCCAAAAGCGGTACAAGTCATGTCGGAGTGTAGCCCAGAAAACCATGAGATACTACTGGAATACCTACCAGTAAATCTCCTGCCTTGGCCAAGGACTTCGTGTAATGGCTCACCTAGACACAGCGCGATCTCACCCCGAATACCGGGAGAGACGAAACCCCAGCCGATCCGCTCACTGCTTCCATGTGGCTCGGGACTGTACCCAACTAAAACCTGTTTGCACGACTCCTTTGTGCCGTGGTAGGGTAGTAATCAAAGTACATTAGGAACTCACACGAGACAAATGACGATCTCAGGTTGATGAACTAACCTGTACACATGTCACCAGGGAAGTGCTATCTGACGTTTGTTATAATACAACTTAGCATGTTCCCGGCGAGTCCTGTCCGGTATACTCATAACCCAATGAGCACCTGTATACATCTTAGGTGAACCAACTGACATCAATGGCTTATGAGATCGGCCACAGCCCCTCGTCGGGGTCTCGACTGCATACACTAGTCTACTCCGGAGTATCGATGCCCTTTCTCGAAAACTCCCACGACTAGGGACCTTTTAAGGATGTGCTTATAGACCCCAGCTCCCACGTATATGATCGCCATCAAACTGCTGGCAGTCAAGAAAGAATCCTAAGGGCTCTATCAATGAGTAATAGTGACCTGTAAGGTCACCTAAAGCAGTACACGATGATAAAGACAAACCATGGTAGCATACTATTCTCTATCAACGTGTAATAGTGAACTACAATAACACCTAAAGCATGTACACGATGATAAAAACAAACCAGATAGTATACAAACCCCTCGAGTAAGACTGTCCTACCTGTATAGGTCCTCCCTTAATCATTGCAATCACGTGCCTGCGATCCAATAATTGACTCTGAGGGCACTTTATCCAACAGGGACTGTACCCAAAATCCACCTTTTTGCACGCCCTCTTGGATGTGGTATGATGGAAATCAAAGCACAGTGGGAATCACATAAGACTCTATGACGATCTCGAGTCTACAGACTAACCTGTACCAGTGTCACAAGAGAACTGCCATCTGACATGAGGTATAATACCATCTGGGAGTTCTCGGCGAGTCCGTCCAGTGTACCCAGTCTCCACTGAGCACCCGTACACCATCCTTGATGTCAAACACCGATGGATATGGGATCATCCATCGCCCATCATATGGGTCAAGATGCGTATACGCTAGTCTACTCTGGTGTATCGATGCCCTGTCTCGATACATCCTCGACTAGGAACAGTTATAGGATGTACTCGTCGACTACCGAGGCCCCACTAGTATGATCTCATAATAGTCCCAATAGTCGAGTACACATTCTAAGGGTTTTATCAACATATAACATAGAGACAATCAGAGTACATGTTAAGATAAAGAGCAACCAGATAGCGTACTATTATGTCGAGTAAGAAAGTCCTCCCTATATTTGTCCAAGCATCCACTACAATATACATCGTATGTACAGTAATGGCGTCTAGGGCATACATATAACTAACAATCTCCCACTTGCACTAGGGCCATATGTTGTGGTATCGCATACTCAACAATTAGCTGCGGTTGAAGTATCTCATATTCAACCATCCCATAAAAGTCTCTACTGGGAAAAAGGCCTTTGTGAGTGGATCCGCGCTGTTGTCCTCTGTGTCTACTCTCCTAACCTCGATCTCCCTGGAGATCAACCATCTCCATGATCAGGTGATACTGCCTAAGAATTATATCTGGATTTCTGATGGGATGGGAGGTTCCTTGGCAAAAGCCGCAACTCCATTATCAAGCAATGGTAGGAACGAAGTTCATCTCATGAACTTATATATATCCAAACTGCCTCTTTGGTAGCATCCTTGGTAACGATGTATCTTGCCTTTAATCGTCTAGTAAGTCACGGTATCTAGCTTTGAACTCTTCCAACATACCGTCCCTCCACTGAGGGTAAAGACAATGCCTGCGACTGACATTCAGTCGTCCTTATCACCCTGGAACCTTTCCAGTGATTCTCCCCAGGATCGATTGATACCATCTCACTACAACTAGTGAGTTTCCTAACATCCAATTAGATCTATCTCATAGATCCAAAACCCAGGATTTAGGAGGTATCACCTTGATCCTATATGGAGAATCATTGTGATAAGCGGAGATTGACCGAGCGTAGCATAGGAATCTCCTTCCCTATCAAGAGTATGTCATCCACGTACTCTACGAGGATCACCACCATATTCTCTACTACCTTTTTGTATATACAAGGTTCATCTACCATTTTGATGAAGTCAAACTCTTTGACTACCACATCAAAACAGATGTTCCAACTTCGCGATGCCTGCTTTATCCTATAAAGCATCTTTCATACGTTTCCACTGCTCCCACTGTCTGTGTACTTATAGACGCTCTCTTCTTAAACATCATTTAGAAAAGAAGTCATGACACCTAACCACCAGATATCATAGTCATGGTATGTAGCAGTGGCAAGTAGGATCTGGATGGACTTAAGCATAGTTTTGAAAGTCTCAACCTTTCCATGTACACTAAGTAATCTTCTCAAGATGTACCTGCTCCTGATGTGGATTTAACCCTTCAGATAAAACAACCAAAGTCCATACTTTGTTGGTGTATAAGGATTCCATCTCAGATCGCTAAGCATCCAGCCATTCTTATAGAGTCCCACTCTTGATGGCCTGCTCGAAACTAGTTAGGTCATCATCTCATGATGCAATCCTCGCTCCCACTGTCATAGAGAAAACCGAATTATCTCTCAGGTGGGTGAGGAACCCTAATAGATCGGCGGAGAGGCTGAGGTTCGTTGGAAACTATTGAATCCTTCGGGTTTACCAAATCATCAGCTGCAGTTTGTATAGCTCGAACTTTTTCCAGTTCTACCTCATGACCATAAATTTCTTCACAAGCAATTCCCTTTCACAAAGGTGGCATGTTGAGAAACAAAACATCTTTTGTTCCTCGGTTAGGTAGAAGATATTCCCTTGCGAATGCTTGGGATATCCAACAAACTTTCACAGAACTAACTATGCCTTGAGCTTGTCCGGATTATGCTTTTAGACATAGGCTGGACAACCCCAAATCTTAACATACTAAAGATATGGGCTCTTCACATTCCATATCACATATGAAATGGTAGGAAACCGATTTGATTTGAACCTTATTCAATAGGTATGCAGCTTCTCAAGTGCATAACTCCCAAAAGGAAATAGGAAACTCAGTAGTACTCATCAAAGAGCACACCATATCATATAGGGTATGATTGCTCCACCCCGATACACCGACGTGCTGTGGAGTATACGGAGGAGTAATGCTGAGAGAGAATCTCATTCTCCTTTAGAATAGTCCAGGAATCCCGTGCTCAAGTATTCTCCTCCCTGATCTCATCAAAGGACATAATACTTATACCCGTTTTGGTTCTCTACTTCTAACTCATATACATTGAATATCTCAAAATCTTCGGACTTGCGTCTCAACAGGAACATATGCTTGAATCTTGAGAGATCATCAGTTAATATAATAAAGTACAAAGAACCGGTCTTGGCATGTGTAGACAGGGGACCTTCATATATCAGCATGTATCAATCCCAAGAGTTCACTAACTCTTTCTCTGTTTCCAATAAACAGAGCTGTGGTCATCTTATCTTTGTGACATGACTGGCATGTTTCACAAGATGTAAATTCAAACTAATTTAAATATGCATCTAAATGTAACTTCAGCTAGTCGGGTCACATTGACATGACCTAGTCTACAATACCTCAAGAAGGATTCGTTCATTTCTGAACTCTTCCTCTTGTGTGTGTTCTGTATACTAAGAACTGTAGTTTGGTTTAGAACGTCAATGCTTTTAGATAACGTGCCTGAACCGATCAACTCTTGATATAGGAAATGTTCAAAACATTATCCAACAATACAAAATTATATCCTTCTTTACTAATAAAGAGACTGATATGATGTTGTATATCAGGTTCGGTATCGAATAACATTCGTTCAGAATCAATGTATTTGTTAATACAGGGTGATAAATACCAACAGACTTGGCTGCAACACTTGTACCATTTCTATCTCATGAAACTTATCACCCGTTCTCAATCATCTACCTTTCTGTAGCCCATGTAACAGATTACATTTGCGGGATCCTGATCTGGTATCTCATACCCAGGACGTAAAGGATACTGAGAAACAGTTCTCTTAAATAAACACACCTGAAGAAGATGCATCAGCATGCACTTTCTTCGTTTGGGCGGCACTGGAATTCTGGTAATCCCCTATTTCTTCTCTGTCTTGTAACAATTATAAGTTGGAGCGGGACCAACGTTCCCCAGCTCAGTATAACAAGCGGGTTTGGTCAATACATCCGTATTATTATCTTGATTAAGGCGTGATATTGTCTCTACCTGGAGAGAGAGAAGAAAACACTCAGCGTATGCTCTTGCAAGATTAGATTGGTTATCTAATATATCTAATCAGGATGTCTCCCACTATTTTAGTCAAATCTTCCTTCAAACCCTAAAAGGAAAGACTAGCCGTGATTAATTACACCCTACAAGTTCTCCAATCTTTCAGCCAGGCCTGTGCCGGTACTTTGAGGGAGGTTCCCCGCGCTTTCGCACGGACATAATTAAAGCAAACCTCGTTTTCCCAGGGACGTATCCCCGTTGACACCTTTCTAGACACCTACTTGATCGGCTAATTATAATGTGTAAAAATCTCCCAGGAGTAACTCTTACTCGCAGCGGGTATCAGGATCCAACTATCTCATTGAAGGTATGCAATCTCATTGCAAATTTTAACACCTGAAGTACCCGATAATATTTTGTCCCTACAATCTTATGACCTTGGCTAAGGTCAACAAATCATAAGTGCTAGCCAAGTTCAACCCGTCATTTCCCGATTGAATTAAACCCACCCGCACGACCCTTGGCTAAGGTCAACAAAGTCGCACGACTACCCTAACTCAATCGCATTATATGCTTATACAGATAAGCACTAATTAGCTACCGCACACTACACCTTGGATAAAGTCAACAAACGCAGCACGAATACTAAGTAGTACTTATCTGAAATGACGGAGGGCTACGACAGGTTTTTAAGAAAACCTTTTGCGTAATGAACTTGATATCGTTGTAGAATCGAGTGATTTTAAATGGAGTGTTTTTTAGGCCTTTTCTAGTTTTGCTAAAGAGGTCACTCCCGGTGAAGGGATCGTCGGCTCTTTCCTCATCGAAAAAGGTGCAGGATATTTCACAAATACCACTGTGCAAAGCAAAAACTATAGAAGCAATCAAAAGAGAAACCAAGTATGCAGCATCTGCTAGTTTCGATAAAGAGGTCACTCCCGGTGATGGGATCTCGGCTCTTTCCTTATCGAATAAGGTGCTGGATGTTCTACAAGGAACACCGCTTTGCAAAGCAAGAACTAGAGCTACCAGTTTTTAAACAAGTTTCTACAACATCATTAGGTTTCTTTTATTTCATTAATCTCGTTAATGAAGTCCCATTTTAATTATGCTTCACAAGCATCAGATATGAAACGAAATCAATAATATATAATATATATCTCATATATATAATATAAACATTCGTCTCGGGCAGTAATATGATCTCATCACAGAACATTGCAGCAGAAGAACACATATGAAATATTGGATATACTAGGACATCCGTGTTTTAATACGAGCCTGTATGAAACACGGATTCCACGGTCGCGATGAATAGCCAAACCCACATCCTTAGACCCCTACGAGAGCGGCAAGCAACCCTGTCAGTTCTAGAGTTAGGAGACCCAGTCTCGACTCCTCGAGATGATCTCCCACTGTACCCTAGAACTCGGTTACTTGTGCTCCCCGCCACGGGTCTATCCTAATGCGGAAAAGTAAATAATATACAATGGTGACATCATCCTCTGCCCGGAAGTGCCCCAATAAAAGAATATTACATACAAATGAATTTTACATGAATGAAAAAGAAAAACTCTCATCTCACAAAAAAACCCCGGCTATTCAGAACACGACAATCCAATATAACAAATCCCAGCAACACATAATATCACATGTCATCAACGTAAGTAAGTATGCATACACCGATTGTCGTTGATGTATAGCAACGAAAACCGGCGATACAACTACATACTACACTTACGGTCACATAAAAGAAATTGTAAAACTACAACAGTTGGAATCCGCAATCTACTTAGACATCGCATGACCAACCAAATGAATTCCTTAGACATCGCATGCCTAACAATTATAAACACCGCATTTTAGTCTCATTATCAAAAAATCTTTTCAATATCAAGTCGGGCAATTCAACAAGATTCCCGACATTCTAATCGAATGCTCTTCGCAAACTTTAGTAGACCGCCGCACCCCCGATGTCGTCGACGAAGTGCACTAAGGAGGAACACCGCTGCCGCGAGCACCCGAACGGATGCTTTTGGTGACGGGGTTCTTCTTCAGTCACTTGGTCGGGGCTGTGGGGCGTGGCTGTCTGTTAAGTTTACCCGGCGAGTATCCGTGTACGCTATGTGATTGCGACGGACTTCTGATCACATCAAAATTCTGTGGCAACCGATCATCTGAGACTGAACTGCCTGATTTATAACATTCAAATTAATAATCTCATAATGGATTCCAAATATTGTATCACATTCCATATAAATAAAGATTGTTAAACTTTCCGATCGAATAATCAAACACCCAAGTTTTTCCCAAATGATTCTCAACACTTCAAATTAGTTTTTAAAAAATCCATCACATACCACAGTACGAATGGTCCAGCCGTAGAAGGGTCAACCCAACGCCTCACATGTGGCAACGCCGTACTGTCCCAAACCCAAAGGTTTAGAGGCGGTTCAGACGGTCACATAATCGAGTTAAGGTTTGTGTTCTTCTAGAGGGTCCACCACGTTACTTGCACAACTTAGAACGTTCTTAAACTACGGAAAAATCCAACACTTGGAAATTTTCCGACAAGGGAAAAAGTGAGTTATTGATATCCGTTCGAACTTTTTAATACGTTCTAAAAATTAGCCGGACATCCTAAACGAAGTTATACTTTCCGATCGAATCAACGAGTTCCCAATACAACCTAGAAAACTCAACACTTGAGTAGAATCAAAAATTCCCAGAACAATCAGGAAATCTGTACGGATATTACTTTGTAAAACACAAACACTAATGTTACTGTTCCGCCGCGGAACCGCCGCGCAAGGCATGTCTTTGCCGCGGTTCCGCGGCTCTTTAAAGGTATTAGTGTCTCGTTTTTTACAGTAACCCATAAAATCACCTGCTGAATTTTCTGAGCATTTTTAATATGAAAAAAATCAACGTTTTGAAAAATTTCCAGAAACTAGGGTTTTAAGGATATTCGGAGTTCGATCGGACTTTAAACTTCGTCTAAACTTCGCTTAAAACTCTAGCTTAGCTCTGATACCACTGTAGGGTTACTAGGCACTCTTACAAGGGTCTACAACGCATCAACCATGCCCGATTTAAAATTTAGATGTGCCGAAGAACCCTAACCAAGATCTTTAAACTAGAGATTAGGTGAAACAAAGCATGTTAAACACTTTAACATCTAAGAGTTTGGGATTACAACCTTTGTAGTCCGTTCCTTCGCTTCATAAGCTCCGTGTTGAGGTCCCTTCGCTGCGATCATCATGTACCCGGACTCTAGAGAGGCTCCACGAAGAAAATGATGCAAGCTTGCTTTCGATCTTCGATAACAAAGATGATCTACCTTAAAGAAACTTTAACTCAAGCTCACACTCACTAATGAAGTGAACACCTTAATCTAAATGGCTAGGATAGATTAGGATGATGATGTAGGATTTTAGCTCTCATTTGTTTTCATTTTCTCACACAAAATCATCACTCATGAAAAAGCTAGTAAGCTTTTTCATCAAAAAGAAGAAGGAAGAAGAAGAAGCCTTCACTTTGTGATGAATGATGAATAATGAATTGTCATGAGGTTAGAAATGCAACCATAGGTTAAGTATGATAACTTAACCCATGTAGAGATTTAACTATGGTCATGGGTTGGGTTGGGTTAATAAATATCATAACAACTATATTTACAAAATATCTTTGCAAAAACAAAAAGCAAAACTTCTAGAAACTTCTAGAAAAGCTTAACCCAAATCAAACCCTAACCATATTTAATCTCCTCTAAACATGTTGCATTAATAACCCTAACATGTTACAATATTATATATCACATATACAATATTTATTGTAACAAAATAAAATAATACAATTAACATATATCGCATATATATCAATGTATTACCCGAGAGTGAAAAAGAATCTTTTAGTGAACTAATATTAGTTAATGTAATTTAATATATCAAATATATAATTATACATTAAATTTTCGAATCAACACTTGATCCGATAATCAAGCTATTTCACAAATAACCGACTAATATAATTTGTATGAGTTCATCGAATCAACACTTGATCCGATGATCCGGCTATATCTCATATACCCGGCCGATATCTTATATCTTGAGAATCTAATACGATATGACATACATGTATTGTTCTCAGTCCCGCACATATCATATATGTGCTCCTACTCCGTTTTTCCTGAGCCAAGAAACCTCTGTGTAGGACTCTAAAGAATCGTCAATACGCCGGTAGTAGGTGATGATCATATCAAACACCCACAAGCTGCAAGCGGTCAGCTAAACGTAACAGTCACCCTGGTATTGAGCAATCAGAAGATCAACAAGCAAGCCTGTACATTCTCCTGCGAATCCAATCAGTAACACTCCCATACAGTCCGGTCTCTTCGTCTGATATGTCGCATATCTCGCCTACGGGTGGTAAACGTCAGACCCCAGTAGCTTGATAAGTCGTGTAGATAAGAGGTCTATAACAGTTCGAGAAACTACTGATAACACTTACCAGTAAATCTCTGCAACCATGACCAGGGATTTCCAGTTATAGCCAATCGAACACAGCGCAACATCAACTCCCTATACTTGGGGAGACAAAACCCCTCCTATCGCTCATTACCTCCATGTGATTCGGGACTGTACCCTAAAGCCACATTTTTTCACGCCCTCTTGGACGTGGTATGATGGAAATCAAAGCACAGTGGGAATCACACAAGACTCTATGACGATCTCGGGTCTACAGACTAACCTGTACCAGTGTCACCAGAGAACTGCCATCTGACGTGAGGTATAATACCATCTAGGAGTTCTCGGCAAGTCCGTCCAGTGTACCCAGTCTCCACTGAGCTCCCGTACACCATCCTTGATGTCAAACACCGATGGATATGGTATCATCCATCGCCCATCATATGGGTCAAGATGCGTATACGCTAGTCTACTCTGGTGTATTGATGCCCTGTCTCGATACACCCTCAACTAGGAACAGTTATAGGATGTACTCGTCGACTACCGTGGCCGCACTAGTATGATCTCATCATAGTCCTAGCAGTCGAGTACACATCCTAAGGGCTTTATCAACATGTAACATAGAGACAATCACAGTACATGTTAAGATAATGAGCAACAAGATAGCGTACTATTATGTCGAGCAAGAAAGTCCTCCCTATATATGTCCAAGCATCCACTACAATATACATCGTATGTACAGTAATGGCCTCTAAGGCATACATATAACTAACATTTGTCACCAAGGTCGCCGGCTAAAACCGGTGGGAAGGGTCTCGTTCTTCAGGTGGTCACTTATGGTTACCAGTACAACACTATGATACTGTTTGTTTTTCCAGTGAATGCTCGGGGTCACAGCAGGTCAGCAACATCATAAAACGACATCCAAACCACGATATCACACAAAACTAATCTAAAGGGAATAAATTATACTTCATCTAGTCTACTCAAGGTAGCACTAACTTCCCAACGTCGTCAAAATCCCACTTTGCTCGGTTTAACGTGTAGAGGATGAGATGGGGATGATGTTTTGTGAAGGGAGTGTAGGGTTTTGGGGATTGTTTGGAGGTAGATCTAGGATTCTTTAAGGAGGGTTGTGGGGTTGAGGAGATGAGGAAGAAGGAGGAGAAAATGATGGCCAAGGGTTATGGCAACAACAGCCCCCTCCCCCTCTCACAATTACACACACTCTCTCTCTTCAAAGGCCACCTAACCTAATCATTATGTCTCCCTTTGACTTTTCCTTTTTCTCATTTCTTTTTCTCCCTAAAATGAACACATACACACATATAAAACCATAAATGAAATAACATGTAACCAAATGAATCATGTCATGATGCACTAACCATGAAAAGCTGTAGAAATGCGGATTTGGCTTAATCGCGATTAGCAGCGCACTAATCGGGTTTTTTTCAAAATTGCATATAATAAATTTTAAAAATGCCAAATCGTATAAATATATTATTAAATGAATAAATCATTTTAAATTTTCATTTATTTCGCAATTATTTGGTATATATTTATACCCTTTTTTCGAAAACCCCAATTTCGCAAATCGGGCAGTTTTCGGGAAAAATATTATTTTAATATTAAATTCCAAAAATAATATTTTATATTTTCTGAAATGTTACAGTCTTCCTGTCACGACCCGAAAGTACGGAACATGACCGGCACTTAAACTATGAAACGTCTTGAGGCGTACGTAATTTAAGTAAGCCGAAAACCCAGAAATCCAAACCAAGAAAAGTAGTAGAGTGAAGGAAAACCAATTTAAAATCAAGTAATTTTAATAGCATAAGCCGAGTTATGCGGTTTTTTTTTTTTAAAACATCAAAAATTTCCTGAAAATTTCGGCAGAGTCTCCTTTGTAAATACTGGCTCCCAAACGGGATACAACATGAATAATATACGAAATCAATAAAAAGGCATCCCCAAGCGGGAGCTAGCTCTTCGTCAATCGACGGTCACAACCACACAAGCAATATAATATACAACGCCAACGGTGAGGATCAAAATTCAAAAGGAAACTCAAAACCAAAAGAAAACCACAGAAATATAACGCGCGACTCTAAGGTCGAAGGAATAACATTACTGGTCTCTATCTCAAAATAAATACATGTTTGGTTGATGGAACTTCTAGATACAACAGAATAATGATATACAAGATATATAATGGGGGTACGATACAAGTAAACCCACCTACTAGCTAATCACCCGAACGAAACTATGCCCGCAAAGCCGTAATGAAACCTGTACGGCAAACATGCAAGAAACTGGGGCACAACGGGGGTGAGTTGCCAACTCGTGAATAGAAAAACATCTACAGAAAGAAATCGCATAAATAACGCAACCTAGGTCAATGATCAGAATATATCCTCAAATATATGAATAACATGCAGCCTATAACAATGGCTAGGGTAATATCTAACCCGAGTGTGATCTCATGTGCCCGGGTCAGTGCCTCAGGTAGCAATATATCATATGAATGAGGTATGAATGCATGGAACAGAATGCATGTACTGACGAAAAACTGCTTTCATAAATCAGTGAGATTTCTGTATTTTAAAAGTGAGGTACTATAAATGAAATCAGCATAAAATAGTGCCCAGCATCGACACAAAACAAGTGTCCAAATATCTCGATATCTGTGTATCACAATCGCTGTACCTCAATATCTCAAATCATAATATCTAGGGCGCCGTCAATCCAGACCGGCCCCTACCATTCATCTCAAGACCACGACGGTATCCTCCGGATATCCGATGCGTCGGGTAATATCACCGGTCGGTAGTGCTCCCCAGCCGGGCTCAACGTCAACAACACATTCCTCTTGCCCCGGGGTACCGCACCGGGCCCACCATGTACCCGAAACGGTTCCTCCACTTCTCGAACCGGGTATCGAAATCCATCAGCAAACTCATGGTGGACGACTCATACATCATGGGAAAACCGCACTTTTTATTTTAAAAGAGAGAAAAGGTTTATTTATGTTTTTGCGGTTTTCCTCCAAATCCAAGAAATCTCATGAAATCCAAATCCAAGTCATCAATAGCATGTAAACAGTGAATATAGGCATGAGAATCCATGAATGCGACACAACAGTAAATAATAACATGCATGAAGTAGTAGGCAATAACTACAATGTCTAACTAGCATATAAGGCAAGTACACTAATATCATGTCTAAACTATTAGCTAACAACCTATGTCAATTGAAATAGTATTTTCTAAAGTGTTCGTGACATGGCAATTATCGATGAAGATGTGTGTGAGCCGGCAAGTAAGTGTATGTACCACGCATTATCGGTAATGGTGCTGGTGTCCTAACAGCATAATGTCAACAAGGCAATATGATATAACAATGTAAGTATGCGATGCGGAGCGAGCAACCAAAATGAGCGGAAGCTAAATACTAGACGCAACTATAACTAATCTGCACTAATCTAATATAAGTCCTACAAATGGTGCCTTTTGAAATAACACGAATCATGGGGTTTTGAAAATAGGGGCTACGGTGTTTTTAAGAAAAGATACGTTTTTCAAATATCCGTAGAATCCCTTGACCTGTCTTTTAAAATACGCATGATTCGTAAGCTTTGAAATAGGTAAGAATCGAATCTAATCTAACAACTAAACTAAACTAAAGGGCTAAGCTAACAAGCTGGACTACAGGTAAGGAAACCGCCTAACATCTGAGTCGATACATATACATACCTGTATATATATTAGTCGGTGATCCCGCCTCAATAATATCATATTCGATACCATATCTATAATCAGACATCCCAAGTCAAGAGTGCGGATCAATCATCAAGATATAGCTCGTACGTAAATCCGTCGTACGGCATCCCCAATTCTGTGTACGGGTAAATATCACATTCATCATACTATTCACCTGGTATCCTCTTTATCAAATATCATGATCGGGTACTGATCTACGTCTAGTACAATACTGACATCGCCTAAGTATGCATGCACGTGTGTAAAACACTACGTCAAGGACCCGCTACAACGTCATGTCGTATCTCAAATACGAACCCTGCTATATCACCGATCTCACGGCCTCAAATTAAATCTCATCGACTCATCATAAATCCAAAGTACTATCCTCAAATCCGTATTTGGACACACTGTCCTATACCTATGTGAACACATAACTATATATTCCCGAATAAGCACAAAAGAAAGAAGAAAGTATGCACGTATGGGTGGGTGTGTGCAAGTGTGGTGCGACTGCTACTCTATGGTTTCGTGACACTCAATCATCCAAAAATACCAAATATCCATATTTATCATCAATAACTCAAACAATATAAAAACAATATATATGTGTGTGTATACGTGTCCGTATACATCACCACGAACTGTGGGGGTGCTATACACCGTCCACCCGACTTCTCCCCGTAGATATAAATCTACTCACCTGGTCCTAGCTCGCCGATGCCGACGTCGTCACACGCTTGCTTGTCGTCTCGAAGTCCACATGGGGTACCTACATATCATAATACACCGCACCGCATTAAAATCAAATTCGAAATCGAAACGGCATACGAAAATCAAATCAGCACGCGTATCACGCATAGGTCAAAACCTATCGCCTACGCATGCAAGAATAGTCAAACCAACCCTCGATGTCGATGTACGAATGTCAAACCATGGGGAAAAACCCAACCACTCTCATTTGCGCATTCACGAATACTAATTATAATATAAAATAGGTTAAAATTCACAAAAACCATAAATTCACCTAAAAAGCCTTTTTTTCCGAAATCTAGCAAGCAAAAATTACCCGTTTTAGTACAAAACTCGACGTTTAAACAAATCTAGCGGCCATAATACTTATAAAATATCTTAAATAAGTCATGAAAACAATTTCCATAATTTAATACCAATAAATTTCATTAACCCCAAAATTCTAGTTTACAATATACCCAAATTTTAATAATTTTATAGCAAAAATGCACAAACAACAATTTAGCTTGTATTTTCATAAACTAAAAGCATTAAACCACTCAATATAATATTTATGATATGATGAAACCCTAACCATATTTTTAATCTCTCATTTTGAATTAACACTAAAAACCTAGTTTGCAATACTATGCAAATTGGACCATTTTTAAAATGACAATTGTAATATAGCAACTAGATTAGATTTTAGCATGTCACAACATATTAATCTACCCATCACAACCATAATGCTATGATAGAAACCCTAATTTAATCCAAACCCTTTTCTAGAAATTTCACTAAACAAGCAATAACACCAAATTAACACTTTAAAATTCTAAATTACCATAGTTAAACTTCAAATTAGCTAAAAGTTTAAGATTTTACCTCACAAGCTTAGAACCCTAGCTTGCTCGTAACCTCCAAAGATGTCTCCTTTCATCAAGTTGTAAACAAATTTGGGTGTGTGAAGGAGTAGAATAGGGATTTGCTCTGAATTATTGAAGAAATTTGTGGATTTTTAATGGATTTTGTTGGATTTTTTTGATGAAAATGAAGGGAAAAGAGAATGAAAAATAATGGAGGGGGGGGGATGGCTGCTCTCGGCTGTAAGGAGGAGCGGGGAGAGGTGTGGGAGTTGGGGAAAATTCACACAAAGTCAAAGACATCCATTATTTAAGTATACTTAGTCAAATTAATATATTTTATATCATTTCTAAAAGCATTTCTTCACATGAGTTGAAGAAAATTGGAGGGGAGGAAAGTGGGCTGTTTTTGGGTGTGGGGCCGGCCATGATGAATTGGGGATGAGTGTGAGAGATTTTACAAAGAATTTCTATGCAAAAAGACCCCCCACAAGCTCAAAATTGCAAGTTTTAGCTTAAAATAATTATATTTTTGTTTTCCATAAAATAAATCAATTAAAACTTGAACTAAAATACTAAAAAATTATATTACAACTAGATTTTAATTAACATGATTTTAATGATTAAAATTAGCCCATTTAAATTTGTATTTATCGCTAATTTAATGTATTTTCTTACCGGCTTAAAATAATATTAAAATAATTAATTTCGGAAAAATTTTCTGAAAATTTGAAATTTCACCAGTGGCTCAATAAACACCAAATAATAGCAATTTCATAGCTAGAATATGTATATTTAATTTTATAATAAAGATATTTGTATTTTGACTTTTTACAGAAAACCCCTTATTTTACCGTTTTTTCGAAATTTCACCGAAACGATTTTCAAAACGTTACAATCTTCCCCCTTTAAAGAAATTCGGTCCCCGAATTTAAATTAAAACTCTCCCCAAATACTAAAACATCTAAGCAAAACCATCAAGTCGTCGGGGCTCCGAAATCATAAATACATAAAACAAATCGTAGCGCAGCGCATGCGCATGAAAAATAAGCATGTAACTCAAATCAAAACTCCATCCAGCATCCCGCAATCATCGGAGTCATGGTGAATACACAATGTCCAAATCCAAAATGAAAATCAATATGATATACATCATTAAAACATCTGGAAGCAATGCATGCCAAATCTTCTTCAAATCGTTGTGCGATGCTCGCAGCACTGCACAGTGGCGGACGTTTATTGTAAAAAAAATAGCTACATATATATATATATATATATATATATATATATATATATCCTTTGTTTAATATGCACGTCCCGCCGTTTTGGAAGCAATTTCAGAAGGGTTTCCTTTATAAAATGTTTCGTGTCATCTCGGACACGTAGGTAAATACTGAGACTATAGCTCGCTTTTTGGAAATCCCTTCGATAACTATCAATGCATGCAAAAGATATTCAGGTACTGTCCTCTGACTAGTCCTGCTCAGTACGAGAATACATAGCGAATATCATAAAAACGTACTGCTCCATAAGAAATCAATCACAAATATATATGAATACTACGTGCGTCAGGTGCGCACGGAAATCAAAATCTATAAATGTGCCATACATGTGCATAGAAACAACATCTAGGTGCAATGGGTGTGCACACAACATCAGTCATAGGCAACGTGTGTGCCTGGCAGCAAAATCAGGTGCATCTGACATGCACGAAAAATCCCGATTCAGTGCATCTGGTGTGCACCAAATCGCATCTCATAACAGGCGCCCAACACGCGCTAAAAATCCAAATCTGGTGCATCCATCATGCACAAAATCAACTCAACTGTATGAAACCCATAAAATCATAAACAAGAGAAACCAAGGCACGAAAACGATGTCAAGTGCAACAGCTGTGCAAAATCGTAAATACTCAGTAGGTGCAACCATGGTCCATGAAAACAATTATCATGAAACTCAATCATCAAAATCAATCATGCGAATAGATCGCCTAAAATACCCAAAATCAAGTATGGCGGAATAGTCCCGCTCAAGTACATCCACTAAGAATCTCTGGCCAACTGCCGTGGTCACTCATAGCATGTCTCGTCGACGATCCTGAACTCTGGCCTGCCGGTGTGCATAACATGACCACTACTGGGTCCAAGTCTTCTAGTAATTTATCCAGAAAGGTCCTATCGAGATCTCTCCAATATCTCGTCTCTGCCGAACTGTCCGAAAGTCATCGTCCCTTACTAGATCTATTCTCGTTCCTGAACGGCTACATACTCATCGCGACTCCTTCTGGAAGGTATATCCAAGTACAATGCCTCGGCATGCGTACTGCATCTCTGATGTCGGCTGAGTGGAACGTCGTCTCATCAAGATCTCGTATGAACCTCTTACTCCACATTTCTCTAATGTCGACTGCTCCGGACTCGTCTCATCGTGGCTGGATGGACTGAGCTCCAACGGCTATCCTCATATCTGGAGTCTCCCACGAAATGCATCTCACCACCTAGCATCCGAATGAAGTTGAACCATCCGATCGATTCGTCAAAACCTCATAATCCCCCAAGAGCTCAACATCTTGGGTACAGTTTAACAGTATCGAGTACATACCACAGCATCGATGGTCCAGCCGTAGAAGGGCAAACCCAAGCCTCACTAATGGCGCCGCGGAACTGCCGCAAACCCTAAGGTTCAAAGGTTTTCACACGGTCATTAAGTCGAGTTAGGGTTTCATTCTTCTAGAGGGACCATAGAATTTCCTGCATGTCTTTCCGAGTACCTTAAACTAGGAATAATAGGTTTCTGACATTCGATCGTCTCTGTCAACTCTCAACGTCTCCGCGTGAAGTCGTCTCTAGCTGGAATCAATCTATCTGATGACCTCGCATCGGGGTAGCGAACGAACCACATGTCCTAGTCATTCATCCTCGATGACTAGCGACCGTCTATCATCTCTTAGTACAACTCCTACTGCAATAGCTCCAACATCTGGGGCGATATCTCGTCGTTCGCAGCAATAACGGGCTCACTCGTCTGCACGCTGAACCATGCCTCAATCATCATGAATAGGCAATATATCAACGGTCATCAAAATCTGGCTGGCCTCTATCAGCGGCTCAATCCTCTAGTGCAAATCGACACGTCCGAGTAACCTCATAAAGGCGATCCGCCAAACGCTCGTAGCGCGGAAACACAGTAAAAAGACATATCTCCGCAATCGTGTGTCACCGAAATTACGTCTTGGTCAGTTCTCATCCGTAACGAGCTCGTGCTGACCGCAATTCTAGGCATAGCTCTCCCTGCCCGTAATCGTGGCAGCAAAACCATAACTGGTACTGATGAGGCTAGATCGGAATGAATATAATACTGAGCAAAGAAATGTACATCCTAAGGCTTCTTAAGTGGAGTAGCGTATCGTAAGTATGCCGCGGAACATACCCATGATACATCACTCTACTTTAGTCACCTATTCCATCAACCAAGGGTCATCCTACGCTCCAAAGGTAAAACCTAACGCTCTGATACCAACTTTATCACGACCCGAAAGTACGGAACATGACCGGCACTTAAACTACGAAACGTCTTGAGGCGTACGTAATCTAAGTAAGCCGAAAACCTAGAAATCCAAACCAAGAAAAGTAGTAGAGTGAAGGAAAACCAATTTAAAATCAAGTAGTTTTAATAGCATAAGCCGAGTTATGCGGGTTTTTTTTTTTAAAACATCAAAAATTTCCTGAAAATTTCGGCAGAGTCTCCTTTGTAAATACCGGCTCCCAAACGGGATACAACATGAATAGTATACGAAATCAATAAAAAGGCATCCCCAAGCGGGAGCTAGCTCTTCGTCAATCTACGGTCACAACCACACAAGCAATATAATATACAACGCCAACGGCGAGGATCAAAATTCAAAAGGAAACTCAAAACCAAAAGAAAACCACAGAAATATAACCCGCGACTCTTAGGTCGAAGGAATAACATTACTGGTCTCTATCTCAAAATAAATACATGTTTGGTTGATGGAACTTCTAGATACAACAGAATAATGATATACAAGATATATAATAGGGGTACGATACAAGTAAACCCACCTACTAGCTAATCACCCGAACGAAACTATGCCCGCAAAGCCGTAATGAAACCTGTACGGCAAACCTGCAAGAAACTGGGGCACAACGGGTGTGAGTTGCCAACTCGTGAATAGAAAAACATCAACGGAAAGAAATCGCATAAATAACGCAACCTAGGTCAATGATCAGAATATATCCTCAAATATATGAATAGCATGCAGCCTATAACAATGGCTAGGGTAATATCTAACCCGAGTGTGATCTCATATGCCCGGGTCAGTGCCTCAGGTAGCAATATATCATATGAATGAGGTATGAATGCATGGAACAGAATGCATGTAATGACGAAAAACTGCTTTCATAAATCAGTGAGATTTCTGTATTTTAAAAGTGAGGTACCATAAATGAAATCAGCATAAAACAGTGCCCAGCATCGACACAAAACAAGTGTCCAAATATCTCGATATCTCTGTATCACAATCGCTGTACCTCAATATCTCAAATCACAATATCTAGGGCGCCGTCAATCCAGACCGGCCACTACCATCCATCTCAAGACCACGATGGTATCCTCCGGATATCCGACGCGTCGGGTAATATCACCGGTCGGTAGTGCTCCCCTGCCGGGCTCAACGTCAACAACACATTCCTCTTGCCCCGGGGTACCGCACCCGGCCCACCATATACCCGAAACGGTTCCTCCACTCCTCGAATCGGGTCTCGAAATCCATCAGCAAACTCATGGTGGACGACTCATACATCATGGGAAAACCGCACTTTTTATTTTAAAAGAGAGAAAAGGTTTATTTATGTTTTTGCGGTTTTCCTCCAAATCCAAGAAATCTCATGAAATCCGAATCCAAGTCATCAATAGCATGTAAACAGTGAATATAGGTATGAGAATCCATGAATGCGACACAACAGTAAATAATAACATGCATGAAGTAGTAGGCAATAACTACAATGTCTAACTAGCATATAAGGCAAGTACACTAATATCATGTCTAAACTATTAGCTAACAACCTATGTCAAATGAAATAGTATTTTCTAAAGTGTTCGTGACATGGCAATTACCGATGAAGATGTGTGTGAGCCGGCAAGTAAGTGTATGTGGTACATACGCATCATCGGTAATGGTGCTGGTGTCCTAACAGCATAATGTCAACAAGGCAATATGAAATAACAATGTAAGTATGCGATGCGGAGCGAGCAACCAAAATGAGCGGAAGCTAAATACTAGACGCAACTATAACTAATCTGCACTAATCTAATATAAGTCCTATAAATGGTGCCTTTTGAAATAACACGAATCATGGGGTTTTGAAAATAGGGGCTACGGTGTTTTTAAGAAAAGATACGTTTTCAAAATATCCGTAGAATCCCTTGACCTGTCTTTTAAAATACGCATAATTCGTAAGCTTTGAAATAGGTAAGAATCGAATCTAATCTAACAACTAAACTAAACTAAAGCGCTAAGCTAACAAGATGGACTACAGGTAAGGAAACCGCCTAACATCTGAGTCGATACATATACATACCTGTATATATATTAGTCGGTGATCCAGCCTCAATAATATCATATTCGATACCATATCTATAATCAGACATCCCAAGTCAAGAGTGCGGATCAATCATCAAGATATAGCTCGTACGTAAATCCGTCGTACGGCATCCCCAATTCTGTGTACGGGTCAATATCACATTCATCATACTATTCACCTGGTATCCTCTTTATCAAATATCATGATCGGGTACTGATCTACGTCTAGTACAATACTGACATCGCCTAAGTATGCATGCACGTGTGTAAAACACTACGTCAAGGACCCGCTACAACGTCATGTCGTATCTCAAATACGAACCCTGCTATATCACCGATCGCACGGCCTCAAATCAAATCTCATCGACTCATCCTAAATCCAAAGTACTATCCTCAAATCCGTATGTGGACACACAGTCCCATACCTATGTGAACACATAACTATATATTCCCGAATAAGCACAAAAGAAAGAAGAAAGTATGCACGTATGGGTGGATGTGTGCAAGTGTGGTGCGACCGCTACTCTAGGGTTTCGCGACACTCAATCATCCAAGAACACCAAATATCCATATTTATCATCAATAACTCAAACAATATAAAAAACAATATATATGTGTGTGTATACGTTTCCGTATACATCACCACGAACTGCGGGGGTGCTATACGCCATCCACCCGACTTCTCCCCGTAGATATAAATCTACTCACCTGGTCCTAGCTCGCCGGTGCCGACGTCGCCACACGCTTGCTTGTCGTCTCGAAGTCCACATGGGGTACCTACATATCATAATACACCGCACAGCATTAAAATCAAATTCGAAATCGAAACGGCATACGAAAATCAAATCAGCACGCGTATCACGCATAGGTCAAAACCTATCGCCTACGCATGCAAGAATAGTCAAACCAACCCTCGATGTCGATGTACGAATGTCAAACCATCGGGAAAAACCCAACCACTCTCATTTGCGCATTCACGAACACTAATTATAATATAAAATAGGTTAAAATTCATAAAAACCATAAATTCACCTAAAAAGCCATTTTTTCCGAAATCTAGAAAGCAAAAATTACCCGTTTTAGTACAAAACTCGACGTTTAAACAAATCTAGCGGCCATAATACTTATAAAATATCTTAAATAAGTCCTAAAAACAATTTCCATAATTTAATCCCAATAAATTTCATTAACCCCAAAATTCTAGTTTACAATATACCCAAATTTTAATAATTTTATAGCAAAAATGCACAAACAACAATTTAGCTTGTATTTTCATAAACTAAAAGCATTAAACCACTCAATATAATATTTATGATATGATGAAACCCTAACCATATTTTTAATCTCTCATTTTGAATTAACACTAAAAACATAGTTTGCAATATTATGCAAATTGGACCATTTTTAAAATGACAATTGTAATATAGCAACTAGATTAGATTTTAGCATGTCACAACATATTAATCTACCCATCACAACCATAATCCTATGATAGAAACCCTAATTTAATCCAAACCCTTTTCTAGAAATTTCACTAAACAAGCAATAACACCAAATTAACACTTTAAAATTCTAAATTAGCATAGTTAAACTTCAAATTAGCTAAAAGTTTAAGATTTTACCTCACAAGCTTAGAACCCTAGCTTGCTCTTAACCTCCAAAGATGTCTCCTTTCATCAAGTTGTAAATAAATTTGGGTGTGTGAAGGAGTAGAATAGGGATTTGCTTTGAATTATTGAAGGAATTTGTGGATTTTTATTGGATTTTGTTGGATTTTTTTGATGAAAATGAAGGGAAAAGAGAAGGAAAAATAATGGAGGGGGGATGGCTGCTCTCGGCAGTAAGGAGGAGCGGGGAGAGGTGTGGGAGTTGGGGAAAATTCACACAAAGTCAAAGACATCCATTATTCAACTATACTTAGTCAAATTAATATATTTTATATCATTTCTAAAAGCATTTCTTCACATGAGTTGAAGAAAATTGGAGGAGAGGAAAGTGGGCTGTTTTTGGGTGTGGGGCCGGCCATGATGAAGTGGGGATGAGTGTGAGAGATTTTACAAAGAATTTCTATGCAAAAAGTCCCCCCACAAGCTCAAAATTGCAAGTTTTAGCTTAAAATAATTATATTTTTGTTTTCCATAAAATAAATCAATTAAAACTTGAACTAAAACACTAAAAAATTATATTACAACTAGATTTTAATTAACATGACTTTAATGATTAAAATTAGCCAATTTAAATTTGTATTTATCGCTAATTTAATGTATTTTCTTACCGGCTTAAAATAATATTAAAATAATTAATTTCGGAAAATTTTTCGGAAAATTTGAAATTTCACCAGTGGCTCAATAAACACCAAATAATAGCAATTTCATAGCTAGAATATGTATATTTAATTTTATAATAAAGATATTTGTATTTTGACTTTTTACAGAAAAACCCCATAATTTTACCGTTTTTTCGAAATTTTACCGAAACGCTTTTCAAAACGTTACACTTCCCCCTTAAATTAATTCGGTCCCTGAATTTAAATTTAAACACCAAAATTCTAAAACATTTCAATAATCAGCTTAAACCACGGGGCTCCGAAATCTTGGAAAACGCAGAAATAACGCAACGCGCCAAGTGCGCATGAAAACGAGTACAAAACTCAAAATCGAACTCCGTCAACAGTCACGCAAATTATCGGATTTTCATGCATATTCTCGGAGTTACAATAGAGATGCAGGTCTCAAAATCTGAAATCCAATACACACTAGTCAAATACTATAATACGTGTATATTACGCATCTTTGAAAACTCCAAAATTTGAATAAAATACATGCAAAATCTTTTCTAAATCGCCGCGGGAATGCGTAACTCATGGCATAACTGACGGACGCTCATTCTAAAATAATTATATATATCCATATATGTTTTCTTAAATACAAGTTTCGTCATTTTCAAAATATCCCAAAAGGTTTTTCCTTTATAAACATTTGTGTCACTCACGGGCACGTAGGAAATAGCGAGACTATAGCTCTTCTTGAAAACCCTTTTGGTAATCTTTTCATGCATGCAGAGTACTCAGGTAATGTCCTCAGATCAGTCCTGTTTGGCTACTGCACAATATAGTGCCCAACATGAAACAAAGTGCTCAAAAGCAAAATCAGCCATAAAAGGCGTATCCAATAATCACATGCGTCTGGTGCGCATGGAAATCAAGTCTAAATACAGGTGCCACAATAAGCACAAAGCAAATCTAGGTGCAATGGGTGTGCACAAAAGCATCTGTCCACTGCAACGGTGTGCACGATAACAATATCGGGTATCAAAATCGAATCGACGGTATAAATACATTTCAATCCAAATCCAAATCAAGTATATCATGATATATAATCGCACAACCATGTGCATCAACGTGCACAAAACAAATCGAATAATAAAATGCATGAAAACTATGCCGAAAGCTTAAATCAAACCATATACATGCCCTAGGCATGAAATCACAATGAATATCTCGAATGTCATCAAAACGAAGTCAGGTGCAACTGTGGTGCACAAAATACGTATCAATGCACAACAAGCACGTATAAGCTATACCGAGGGCAAAAATCAAATCATCCGTATAAAATCCATGAAATCATAAACATGTGCGGCTAAGGCACAAAATCGACATCAAACGCAATAGGAATGCACAAATCGCAAATCAACACAACGGTGTATAAAATATATATATCAGATGCGAAACTATGCGCAAACATGCAAATACCCAGTAGGTGCAGCCATGGTGCACGAAATCAATATCAGGAAACTCGCCATCAAAACTCAAATCTAAGCCATATAAGCGTGATACTCGGATCACAAACGCAAATCGCAAAAAGGACATCGAAGTACACCTCCTACAATGTCGAAAAATAAATTAGTGTGCCAAAAAATTGCAGAACAAGAATATCCGCTCACCTCCTGCTCACGGTCTGGCGTCTTCTGTCTCTGGGTCTTCTCTTTTTTTCCTGTGGATTACTATACTCACAATCCATCGGCTCATCGGCCCTGTCAAGTGTGCTAACGGGGAAGATTTTGTCTGGCACTTTTCTGGTCATCTCCCGGTCATTCGTCACGACCGCTTATAAAGCAGCACGTTACTGGCGTCGGCCTCTGGCTCTCTGACTGCGCGTGACACATCTGATCCTGGGTGCAGATCTCATTGCAGCAGTTTCGTGGAAGGAATCCTGCTCAAGGTCTCTTCCGATCTTATTTATGCCGAACTGTACGGAGGCTGGTACTCGGGCATAATCTTCTCTCGTTTTCTGGACATCTACGTCTTCCGCACACCTTCCATTGGAAACTGGTCATGTTCCAATGCCTCTGTAAGCATATCAGGTCTCTAATCTCGACGGGGAGTCATAACAGCTCGTCAGCGTCTCGCGCGAACCTCTGGTTCCACTCGTCTTTATCATCTCTCACTATGACATCATGCCATGCTATATGCGCACTGCAAGTGTTCTCGGCCTCTGTCAATCCGGAGTCTCTCACACGGACTCGAAGTCACGAACTCGGGACCTTCATCACTCGATAGAAGATATCTGGCCTAACACGACCTCGGGAACTCGTCCCAACCATCGGAGGAATACTCTATACTCGCCCTCTCCCGATCAACTCACAACGCATCGGGGTGAGGTCTCCTATCCGAAGCTGGTCAGCATACTGATCTTTTATCACATGGTATCTGGACGACGTAAAACTTTTCGATCGAGTCATCGAGGTCCCAAAATTTCCCAAAGGCTCAACGCCTGAGCGCAGTCGAAAAATATCTGGTACATACCACAGCATCTCTGGACCATCCGTAGAAGGGCAAACCCAAGCCTCACTGATGGAACCGCTAAACTGCCACAAACCCTAAGGTTCAAAGCGGTTCCATGGTTATCATGTCGAGTTAGGGTTTCATTCTTCTAGAGGGTCCACAGAATTACCTGCATGTTCCTCCGAACACTTTAAACTCTGGAATAATGGTTTCCTGACACTCGTTCGAACCTTTTAGCCTCGCCTATACAACATGTGAATGTTTTCCGCCCGCATGCTAAGCAATTCCTCAATCCTCCAGGATAGGCGATACATCGGCGGTCATCTCTGGATCGATCTGGTCTAGGTCTGAGTAAGATTCTCTCCACACTGGAAATCTTCAACTCAACTAGGCCTACGTCGGCGCATTAACCTGACGAATCACCTTCGTCTCTCAAATTGGGGTGGACTAGCTATCATCTGTCGTATTTCTTCCTGGAAGCTCCGGCGATCTTAGCTCGTAAGCTCTGGAAGTGACATCCCATCATCTCAGCAACAGATGGGTCATCTGTCTGCACGGTAGGCGACATCATAATCTCTGAGGTAGGCTGTACATCTACACTCCTCTCGCAACTGGCAGCTCTAAAAATGGCCCGATCGTCCGGTGTAAAACCAAGCACTCGCCTCCACAAGAGGTCACAACATAAATACTAACTCGAGACGTTCCCATGTCACCAGGAACAGCCCTCGTACCAGACGAGCTCGCCCTGACCGCAACACTACCAGCAGCTCAATTTGCGCTCAAACATGGTGACAGGAACCTCAATCGAGTATCGAAGAAGGCAGATCAACGGCATGAGAGGAAATGACAGATCCAGAATGGATACATGATCATAAGAAGGAACAGCATCAATGAACGTATGATCATGGAACTAATAGAATCGAGGATATCCAATGGATGTATAATCAAGGATACGAAGAGAATCACAGATCTCAAAATATGTACATCCTAAGGTTTCACAAGTGGAGTATCGTATCGTAAATATGCCGCGGAACATACGTACAGTACGTCACTCTACTCACGCTACCTACTCCATCAATCAGGGTCAGCCTATGAAACGAAAGATCGGGTCTAATACCCCCCGTTCAAGTCTAAGTTCCGTAAGGTGAAGCCTAGGTTCCGAAATACATACCCGCCCTAGACTCCGCATAGTCAAACATAGACTCGAACAAAGGTTAAACCTAACGCTCTGATACCAACTTTGTCACGACCCGAAATATTAGTTCGTGACCAGCACTTGAATCACGCAACGTCTAAAGGCGTAACGGAATTCAAGTAAGCTGAAACCCAGAAATCTAAACCTTTTAGAAAAATAAAGGTGGTGAAGTTTTGAAATAAAAGTATAATGAAATCGAGTTTTTTCTTAATGCATAGGAAAAGAACATGAATGATGCAAGTGAAATTTACTAGTTTGAAAACATGTTTCGTCCCTTTTTTTTAAAAATTTGGCAGCACCACCTTTATATATATTTTGATCCAAAACCACAAGTACATAATAAGAATAATGACATCCCCAAGCGGGAGCTAGCTCTTCGCCAAACGGCGGATCACAACCACGCAAGACAATATATATATATATATATATATATACACGACGCCCAACGGCAAAGTTCACCACAAAAGACAAAGAAAAGCAAGACATAAAAATCACAAGTAGCGGAAAACCCCTCGCTCTAAATCTCGCAACCACAATCCCACTAAGTCTCATTACTTATACAATTTACAAGTTTTGATTGATTGATGGAGTTAACTAGATACAATATGAAATGTAATACAAGAGTGGGTATGATACAAATGTCCCACCTACCACTGCAAAACACCCAAAGAAAACTGTGTGCCAGCAATGCCGCTACTGATCCACGCGGTCAACATCCAAGAACTGTGGCACAACGGGGGTGAGTTGCCAACTCGTGAATAGAAATATATTTACAAGTAGAAATCGAATAAACAACGACTCCTAGGTCAACTATATCAAAAGGTAATACTATGATATCTAGGGTGACCGGGTCATATATATGCCAACAAGGTAGTCAATCCCTATATGCAAGTGGATAACATCCTACAGTAAAAATCAAAGCATGTATATGGATCTCGTCCAACCGAAATCAAGGTATGTATGCATGTGGATCTCGTCCACCCATAAAATCAATGTCTGTATGCACGTAAATATCATAAAGGAGTGTGCATGAAAGTATGAGGATATATATATCAACGGTGTCCCTCCCGACGCATCAAAATCATGGAACCTGAGTGCCTAGCATCGACATTCAAAAACATCATGAAAACCGTTCCCAGCATCGGCACGTAAATCCTCATATATCGGGTTACGTCAGTCCGGATCGGCCCACGGGCCCCGTCAGTCCGGATCGGCTCATATCATCTCTCGACTCCGGTCGGTATCCTCCGGATATCTGCCGAGCCCAAATAATATCACCGGTAGGTAGTAGTCCCTCTACCACGCTCACTGTCTGTATACACAGCATCCCTTTCTTGCCCGGGGTACCATACCGGGTCCACCATGTACCCACAATCGGCCTCATCCGCCTCCTCGAATCGGGTTTCACATGTCGCTCTCAGAACCGAGAAAACACATGGTGGACGCACTGAAATATCATATCAAGAGAAATCGGGTTTTTGAAACAACACATAATCTCTTTTAAAATGTCCACGGTTTTCAAATCCAGAAATCTCATGAAAACAATATATCTCAATGCGTACAATAATAGAGCATGATGTGTGCGACATATAATAGAAATGTAAGCATATCGGGTATCATGCAACGCGAAATAGTGATATGACATATTAAGGGAAAACCGCTCTTTGAAAATGATTCCAGTTTTTAAAATATAACACGCGATTCCCAATTTTACAACAAAACCAGTTATCTATGTAGGTACAATATGTATATGCGTAAGTATAGATGTACCTATGTATGTGTGCATAAATATAGATATACAAATGTATATATCCGCGAGTATGAATCTATCAATGTATATGTGCACGAATATGGATATACAAATGTGTATATCCGTAAGTATGAATGTATCAATGTATATGTGCAAGCAGGTTATGCGAAGAGTCATATCATGATGCAGCAATCCTACTGTGTAGTGACATGGCAATTATCGATGATGAAGTGTGTGAGTCTATAAACTGTGTACGTGTGACATACGCATCATCGATAATGGTGCAGGTGTACTATCACAGGTATATGCGATGCAATAATAATATCATGAATGCAACACAAGGTAAATCATCAGCTAAAAGCTATAAGGTATACGTAACTATCATATGTCCGAGTCGGTGAATTTATCAATCGACATCTAGCCCAGTCACATCGCGTACGGTATAATCCATCGTACAGCAACCTCTAGTCAAGGGTAAGGATCAATCATCAAGTCAAACTCATCACGCACGGAATATCATCGTGCGGCGGCAATATAATAATAGGGATCGTATCATCCTATACGACAAAAGAGGGTACGGCCTAATATCACATATGGCCTATCATCCTTGATTTACAACATTCTATAAATGTATGTATATCTATGTGCCTATGTCCCGGTTCACATCCGCAATAATCTCATATTAGGGGACCGGCAGGGTATAAATCAACTCGATCGACTCGCATCCGTATACCATCATATCATCATGTTATCATATAAGTCTTATATTCTTTCATCGCATTTAAATCACCTAACAAATCGAATTGCATAAAAATTCTATCACTACAAGTATAAATATCTAATCTAACATACACATCTGAACCATACAATCGTATTTTTAAATAAGAGAATTGTCGTTTTGAAAATAGGCATTACGGTGTTTTTAAGAAAGAGATATCATTTGAAAATCCGTAACATCCCTCAAGGTATATACTTAAAAGGTACATACGATTCTTCGGTTTAGAAAAAGGTATGGTTCGGATGACGCATCTACATCGACTATCTATTCCTACAATACCCTAAACGGTAATATCGCTAAACGTCATCCTACGATAGTAGTAACATAGCACTTCTACCTATCTTCTAGTTTCTAATATGGTTTCATAGCTATCTCATTCTAACCCTAGTTTCCTAATCTAGGTTTCCTAACCATATTCTATAAATCGGTTTTCCATCAAAAGTTTGCGGGGGTGCTATACGCCATCCACCCGACTTCCCCGGTAGATATAGATCTACTCACAGTAGTCCTCGCTCGCCGAAGTCGATGACGCCTCGCTCCGTCTCTTCGGAATCCACGCGAAGGTACCTACAATAACAACACATATCGAACGATATTAAAATCAAGGCGGAAAAACCAAAACGGCACGAGCATTGCTCGTAGGTTAGACCCTATAGCATATGCGTACAAAATCAATCAAACAACCCTTGTTGTTGATGTACAAACATGCGACAACAAAAAACAAATCCAAATATCAAATCTCATCATTTCAAATACGGAAAACATATCCTAAATCACACACAAGTATTCCCAGATTTTGACTCAGGTCAAATAAATCCAAGCAAACAAGTTTAGGGTGATGTATAAGGTATAAGTGAGCTACTGAACCAACCTAGGCCCCTATCCTCACCATGCGGCCGGCCACTTCCACCAAAAATCCGATGTCACCGGCCCAGGGGTCTCTGTTAGGGTTCATTAGGTCAGAGAGGTCTCCTAGTAGTATATCTAGGCCACTATTATTGTTTGGTTGCCTCAGTAATTCCCTGGGTTGCTCGAAATACCCCATAGGCACACTATAAGTCACAAAACTGATATGGGTCAATTCCTGAGTTCGTGCAACGGGTTCAGCTCTATGGCTCAGGTCATGAATCGTGTTACCATGGTCATGTAAACACTCACCAAATTCTCCAGAATTCACCTATAGTCATTACAGAAAAATCAAGTAGAACCAAACCCCCTTAAACACCTCCAGGTAACTACCCTACAGAACCCACACCCTAACTCTTCTATACACCCGGGGTCGCCGGATTTGTCTCCAAGGTCGCCGGCCAAAACCGGTGGGAAGGGCCTCGTTCTTCAGGTGGTCACTTAGGGTTACCAGTACAACACTATGATACTGTTTGTTTTTCCAGTGAATGCTCGGGGTCACAGCAGGTCCGCAACCTCATAAAACGACATCCAAAACAAGATATCACACAAAACTAATCTAAAGGGAAGAAATTATACCTCATCTAGTCCACTCAAGGCAGCACTAACTTCCCAACGTCGTCAAAATCCCACTTTGTTCGGTTTAACGTGTAGAGAAGGAGATGGGGATGAAGTTTTGTGAAGGGAGTGTAGGGTTTTGGGGATTGTTTGGAGGTAGATCTAGGGTTCTTTGAGGAGGGTTGTGGGGTTGAGGAGATGAGGAAGAAGGAGGAGAAAATGATGGCCAAGGGTTATGGCAACAGCAGTACCCTCCCCCTCTCATAATTACACACACTCTCTCTCTCTTCAAAGCCCACCTAACCTAATCATTATGTCTCCTTTTGACTTTTTCTTTTTCTCATTTCTTTTTCTCCCCAAAATGAACACATACACCCATATAAAACCATAAATGAAATAACATGTTACCAAATGAAACATGTCATGGTACACTAACCATGAAAAGCTGTAGAAATGCGGATTTGGCATAATCGCGATTAGCAGTGCACTAATCGGGTTTTATCAAAATTGCATATAATAAATTTTAAAAATGCCAAATCCTATAAATATATTATTAAATGAATAAATCATTTTAAATTTTTATTTATTTCGCAATTATTTGGTATATATTTATACCTTTTTTTTGAAAACCCCAATTTCGCAAATCGGGCAGTTTTCGGGAAAAATATTATTTTAATATTAAATTCCAAAAATAATATTTTATATTTTCTGAAATGTTACATCAAAGCACATTGAGAACTCACACGAGACAAATGACGATCTCAGGTCTACAGACTAAGCTGTACATATATCACCAGGAAACTGCTATCTGACAATAGGTATGATACCAACAAGCAGGTTCCCGGCGAGTTCGTCCGGTGTACTCATAACCCAATGAGCACCTGTATACATCTGAGGTGAACCAACAGACACCAATGGCTTGTGAGACTGGCCACCACCCCTCGTCGGGGTCTCTATCCGTATACACTAGTCTACTCTTGGAGTATCGATGCCCAGTCTCGAAACTCCTACGACTAGGGACACTTTAAGGATGTGCTTATAGACCACCTAACTCTCACGTATATGATCGACAACATACTGCTGGTAGTCAAGCAAGTATCCTAGGGGCTCTATCAACGTGCAATAGTGATCTGTAATATCACCTGAAGTAGTACACGATGATAAAGACAAACCAGATAGCATACTATCATCTCGAGTAAGACTGTTCTACCGGTATAGGTCCTCCCTCAATCATTGCAATCACGTGCTTGCGATCAAATAATTTACTTGAGGGCACTATAGCCAACAATCTCCCACTTGCACATAAGTCTAATTATTGCGGTGTCGCATACTCACAGCCCGTGTGATACCAAACACCCAACTTCTCAACTAATCAGTTTCACAAAGCCCGTTTGTAAAACTATTGGGTTCGAGAAATAGCCTCAGTGAGTTGATCTGCTCCAATGTTTCTTTCTATGTCTCTCTTTATCTCAAGTTCGTGGAGAAAGCCATCTCCCGAAATGAGCAATACCTGTCTTAGAATATGCCTGGAGATCTGATGGGATCCAGTTCACAAATGAACTCCAAATCCAGTAAACTTAGACTGTATCATCAACTGAATTTAATCAGTATTCTACGCCATGCCTCCCTCAGTATCTACTTGGACCACCTGTCCAAACTACTGCCCCTGAGAAGAGGGAAAACTATAACTCTGACAGTCACTTCATCATCCAGATCACCTTAGAAGTCTTGAATGATAACCATCTCCCGAAGGAGGCTGCCGTTATCAAATCCCTAGAACATCTACTTATGTTCTAAAACTGGATCGGAACGTTTCTCCAGGATTGTATTAATAAAAACTTATTACAACCAGTGCAAAAACAACATCTGGTGTGGTACATGACATCTCATGATTGACTCAATTTCCTAAGCAAGTAATATGCCAATTATGCACATATCTCAACCCTTTAGTCTGTAAGACACCTTTAGAGAGGGTGACTCCATCACTTGCAGGTACACCACCATGCCAGGAGTCGTCCATTCTAAAACACCTTTAGAATACTGTCTAAGTACCCAGATTGGGAAACTACCCAAATCTAGATCTAAAACCATAAATTTAGTAACCAGAAATGCCAGATATAATATCCATATCCTATGTGGAGAAACCACTGTGTGACAACCACAGTATAACCGACCATAGTATAGGAATATCACTTCCTATAAAGTGCATGTCATCCAAAAACCAGGACATTGCACCCTACTACCTTCTTAACAGATCCATCTTTTATTCTGATGAAGTCAAAGCCTAAGACTGTCACATCAAAATTAGATGATCTATCTACGCTATATCTGCTTTAGTCTATAAATAGACATAATCTACTTGTCCACTATGCTTTCGCTGCTCCCACTGACCACAACAACCTTCTAGTAGAGTCATATATACGTGCACTTCTAAAGCTAGTTTGGAACGATGCTATACTCATCCTCCTGCCGGGTCTCATAGTCTTGAATAGAAGTAATGGCAAGTTTGGGTAATCAAGAACCTCCCTGTCACCGTCTTTGAGGATACCGAAGTACCTCTCGGCTTCCTGAGGTTACCCACCATATCTGCGGAGTGGCTAATGGAATGTCAAACCCGATTGAATATTTAAGTTCTATTAAATTTTCAGTAATCATTTGTGGTTATGGAATCACTTCCAGTTCTACCATACTCCCACTACTGTTTTCTGAAAAAATCCATTTTACTAAAACTGTGGCGAGTCAAGAACAATATCACTATTGATCTTCCAGATGGTAGAAATTTAACCCTCGTCAAAACCTCGGATAACCCACAAAATGCCATTACAGAAACGTGCCTTGAGTTATCCAGAGTCTGGTTTTAATCATAAGACGGACAACTCCATATACCTTAACATCGTTAAGATATGAACCATTCTATATACAATATAGAAATAGAGGCACTGATTTAATTGTTACCAGATTCAAATCATGCAGCTGTCTCTAGTGCGTGTCAACTAATTAGAGAGAGGCCAATCAGCATTACCCAACTAGGAGTGCATCCAAATATGAGTAACCAGAAAGAGAAGCAAGTTCTCAAAAACATTACTATCAACTGAATACCAAACACAAGTATCTACATCTTCGATTACCTTGAAGAATCCTGATACTTGCAACACCTGGTTCTCTACTTTATTCTTGTACCTATAACTTCTCAAAACTTAGACCTTACATTTCTACGAAATACTTGTCTAAAATTTGAGAAGTCACAAGTAAACAGAATATAGTACGAGTACCAACCCCTCTGTCCTAATGGACACTGGACAACATACAATACTTTGTATAAGTCCCATGAGTTGAATAACTCAAACCCTGTGCGTCGTAGCTTGAAAACTGCACTATGGTTAAGAAGAATTACACCGCTGTTTAATGGTCCTTACCCAACCATCAAGTGATATAGGTAAATGTCATGGACATAATTTCAAAAAGTTATATCTCACTTTATAAAATAAACGTACAGATATATCAGTTTGAAATTGGTGCATAACAACGGATATTCAAAACCAAATAATTGTCGTCAGGCAAAACCCCAGGTGATTTCCTTAAATATCACCAATTACAACGAATTCCGATATAATGAGGATATAATCACCTAATTCCCAATAACTTACTCCCACTCATCAGCTATAAAACCATACAGTTGTGAGGATCAAACCTGGTAAATACATACCGTGGAGTAAGGAACTAATTGGGAAATCAGTTTTCAATTAACAACGGACAGTGAAACTGAAACATGAAAATGTTTCGAAGGGATATCCGGGTATTCCTAGTAATGACTCTTCCATTATCAGGTCCATGACTGTAACCGTATATTTCTTTGCCGTCTCTCCAAATCCCTTTATTTTTCGTTACTCTTCTGTATACCACCCTTAGGCTAAATGGTTTTCTTCCTTCCCTACCGTTCGGCACAAGCTTATGGTTTGGAAGAAGACTATCCAATAAGCATAATAGGTGTACCCTCCTAATTAAAGGAGCTCGCGCAAGCTGAGAGAAGGTAATGATAAAAGACAACCTGAATAATCCTATTCAATTTCTCCTGAGTTGGAGAAATGCCAAGGTGAAGTAGGAGTGGCGATGAGCTACGCGGTTTGGTCGTGAATGATAGCTGTCGCATTTTACTTTGTCCTCTTTCTAATCCCTTAATTTGTCTTTACTTATTACCTTAGGTACACCACACTTAGGCTAATTGGTTTTCTTCATTCCCCACCTTTCTGCACTTGCTTATGGTTTGGAAGAAGACTATCCAATAAGCACAATAGGTGTACCCTCTCCTAATCCTAGGAGCCCTCATAACCTGAGAGAAGGTAAAAAGAAAAGACAACTGAATAGTCCAATTCAATTTCTCCAGAATTGGAAACCATCCTCGAATCTGAAAAAAGTTACTTCGAGTTCGTATGTAACTATACGATGATCATATCCAATAAAAGGTGATCTTCGTAGTAATACGGAATGTTCCGGAGAAATGCAAAGGGTAAAAGTAGGAGTGGTAATGAAGTATGCAATTTTGACAATCCAAAAGTCAGTGAGTTTTAAGAAGGTTCGGTTAACTTGGTTTATGAGTTCTAATCTAGGGTCGGGACATGGTCGCTGCCAAAGAGAGAGAGAAAAGAAACACTCAGCGTGCACTCTAACCTAGATCACAATGGTTATCTATTTATCTAATCAGGATGTCTCCCACTGTATCCTCAAATTCTCCTCCAAACCCGAAAGAAGAATTAGTCGGGATCTTCTAAAATCACTCGACGAGTAAACCAACTCATCAGTGGGAATCGGGTTCCAACTATCACCGCATGAAAACTTGATGGAATCCACTCAAGTTATCACACTCCTGAAGGTATGCGCTTGCCTGGCAAGTTTCCTGTATGTTTGAAACTCCCGATATGATTTCTACCCCATGCTCTTATGACCTTGACGAAGGCCAACATATCATAAGTCACATGTCATGTTCAACCCGTCATTGTCCAGGTTAATTTGAACCCACCTGTAACATTTCAGAAAAATAAAATATTATTTTTCGGAATTTATATAATGGAATAATAAATATTAGAGATATTTTAAAGTATGGAGAACTGGGTTTAAATGATATGGTATAATTAAATACCGATAAATTGGGAAATATTGGAAAATTACATTTGAATGTTGATTTTGAAAGAATATTATATGATTTAGACACTTTATAAATTTTATACAATTGATTATATACAAGTTTATGCCTAGTCTTGATTAATTATCACTAATCGTGCATTAATCTTGATTTTTGCATATGACATGCACCATGTCATGTTTCAAAACCCAATTTTGAATTTCTATGAACCATGACATCTTTGTTTTCTTTCTATATATTTAGGGTTTTGGTTTTTATTTGATAATGAAAAGAAAAGAAAAGAAAAGAAAAGAAAATATTAAAGAGCGAGGTATGTGCAAGGGAGAGAGGGTGAAGGGTCATTGACCTTGGCTCATTGTCTTCATCATTTTCATCCTCTTCATCTCTTCTCCCTCACCATGGCTGCCCTCTCCCCCACCTCCTCTACCTCTTCACAACAAACCCAAAATCTACATCAAAACCATGCATTCACTTCATAAAAAATGTGCACAAGCTCACTACAAGCATGGGGAACCAAGAAAGTTGGGATTTTGAACACTTGGGGCAACACAAGAATTTTCTTGAGTTTCCAAATGAGGTAATTATGTCACCATTAGTGTAGTATTTGATTTCCTTTGGCATCTATTTTAGTTTAGAAGTAATTTGGTGAGGTTTGAAAATTCCAAGATGAGGGTTAGGCTTTTCCTTGAGTTGGGATGGTATAAGTGATGTGTAATTGTTGACTAGAACCCCTTAGTGTCAAAACCAGAGCATAAGACATAAAAACTTGGACATTAGAAACTTCCGTGTCGGTTTTGTGTACAAATTGTGCCTACAGGGATTCTGGAGCAATCCGAGACCTTTTTAGAAAAAACTAGCAACCCTATTGACCTAGAATTAACACTAGGAGACCACCCTGAGAATACGAGACCGTTTCACCATAGGAAAACCTAGCACACCGGTTTTTAGGGGTACGTTGCCGGGTCATTTGTAGGATTTGGTGTTGGAATTGGTTATGTGGCTCATATACCTCCTATACTACACCCCAGTACTGCTAGTTTAGCTTGATTTTACCTGAACCAAAATATGGAACCAGTTTTCTAAATTGCTGCTTAATGTTTTATGACTTTAGTGATTTGAAACCTTGGAATTTGGGTTTTATCTCGATCAGTTGGCGTTTGTACGTCGATGTCGAGGGTTATTTGGTTCTTTTGCATGATTGGACCATAGGTTTTAACCTATATGTGATTCGTCTGCCGTTTTGGTTTTCGTGCGCGATTTCTGTTTACGATGCAATGTGTGTATGTATGTAGGTACCGTCATGTGGGCTTGTAGCAACAGGGATGAGTGTGGAGATTTTGACTTCGGCAAGCAAGGATCAAGGTAAGTAGATGTATATCTACGGGGGAAGTCGGGTGGATGGCATATAACACCCCGTGGTTTCGTAGTATAGCATATGAATAAGTTATATATATTTATATATGTGTTTTTGTGAAATGTGGATAATTAGCAAAAACGGATTTAGGATATCACGGGTTAGTGTAGCGAAATTGAAAGTTAGTGTTTTTAGTTAGTTCTTAGTCACGAACCCTAGAGTAAAGGTATACACACACACACATGCACATACGGGTTACGTTCTGGTGTATATGATATATGTATATATATATATATATGTTTGTATGTGGATGTGTTGCTATACACACACACACACACACATATATGTATACACGTATGATGAGAATAGTATATGATACTTAGAGATGAGTCGATGTGATTGGGCATTATGCCGTGAGATCGATGATGTGATTTGGGTCCTGTTATGATATACTACATGATAGTATAGTTGATCGATGGGCGATGTTTTATTCACGCGGATATATGTTTTGTGGTATCGGGATGTACCAGACTTTAGATCAGTACTCCTAGTTCATGATACGAAGATAATGATACAAGATAAATAATAAGTTATATGTGATAATTAACTTGTAGCCCGATTTGGAATGCCATACGATGGATTTTACCGTACGATGTATAATATGATGATAGTTCCGTCTTCTTGACTTGAGGATGTTGTATGATATATTTTATCGTACGTGACGCTATTGAGACGGGATCACGACTACTAGATATATCGACTCGGACTTAGGTGGTTTTCTTAACCTTTTGATTAGTCTCTTATCGTTGTCCGGTAGTTTACTTAGTAGATGTTAGACTGGGTTTGAGTCATACTTATTTCCAAAACTAACGAATCGCGAGTATTTTAAAGACAGGCCAAGGGATACTATAGATTTTTCAAAGGATGTACCTTTCTAAAAAACACCGTAGCCCCTATTTTCTACAAACCATGATTCGTGCTATTTCAATGTCAACACTGTATGACTCGTATGTAGGTATATGTATATTCTTGCTATTCGCATCACATTTCATGATTAAATGTGTTTTCGTAGTTATTATGAAACCCTGCTGTAAGGACACCAGCACCATTACCGATGATACGTATGCTCCACGTGTTAGTTATATGTATGCCCTAGAGGCCATTACTGTACATATGATGTATATTGTAGTGGATGCTAGGACGTATATAGGGAGGACTTTCTTGCTCGACATGATAGTATGCTATCTGGTTGCTCTTTACCTTAACGTGTGCACTGATTGTCTCTCTGTTACATGTTGGTAAAGCCCTTAGGATGTGTACTTGACTACCTGGACTATGATGCAGATCATACTAGTGGGGACAGGGTAGTCCATAAGTACATCCTTCAAAGTCCCTAGTCGTGGGTGTATCGAGACGGGGCATCGATATACCAGAGTAGACTAGCGTATACTTTCTCGACCCATACAGATGGGCGATGGATGATCCCATATCCATTGGTGTTTGACATCAGAGATGATATACGGGTGCTCAGTAGAGACTGGGTACACTGGACGGACTCGCCGAGAACTCCCAGATGGTATTATACCTCACGTCAGATGGAAGTTCTCTGGTGACACTGGTACAGAGTAGTCTGTTGACCCGAGATCGTCAAAGAGTCTTGTGTGGTTCCCACTGTGCTTTGATTTCCATCTTACCACGTCCAAGAGGGCGTGCAAAACGGTGGTTTTTGGGTACAGTCCCGAATCACATGGAGGCAATGAGCGATAGGAGGGGATTCGTCTCTCCCGGTATAGGGGGTTGATGTTGCGCTGTGTTCGATTGGCTATAACAGGAAATCCCTGGCCAGGGTTGCTGAGAATTACTGGTAAGTGTTACCTGTAGTTTCTCGAACAGTTATAGACCTCATATCGACACGACTTACGAGCTATTGGGGTCTAACGTTTACCACCCCTAGGCGAGATATGCGACATATCAGACGATCAGACCGGACTGTACGGTAGTGTTACTGGTTGGATTCACTGGAGTGTGAGCGGGCTTGCTCGTCGATCTACAGATCGCTCAATACCCGGGTGTCCGTTACGTTTAGCAGACCGCTTGCGGCTTGTGGGTGTTTGATATGATCATCGCCTGCTGCCGGCGTATTGACGAGTCTTTAGAGTCCTACACAAAGGTTTCCTGGCTCAAGCGAAACGAAATAGGAGCGCATATGAGATATGTGCGGGACCGAGAATAATACGTGTATGTGATACCGTATTCCATTCTCGCGATGAATGTGTCGAATGGTTGTATGCGATATAACCTAGTTATCGAATCAAGGATTGATTCGATAAGCCGATACATTGTATACTAGTCGGTTGTGTGCGACATGACCGGATCATTGAATCAAGTGTTGATTTAATTATTTAATGCATAATTATATATATTTGATATATTACTTTGCGTTAACTAGTATTGGTTCACTTAAGATAAATTTTCTCACTCGGTTGTGCGCATTATATATGTGATATGATTTTGTGCACTTACTTGTATCATGTTTGATGATACATGCTACTTGGTTAAGTGCAAAGAATTAAACCATGGTTAACTAAATGATTAGGGTTTTATTTTCTTAAATTATTCATTTATTCCTTTTTGGAAATTATTTTGTATAAGAAGAATTGGTGGCTTTCTTTTATTCTTTCATGAACTTTCATGAATGTTTGACTTTGTCACCAATTTTGTCTCATGCTTAACCCTAACCATTTCTTTTAATCATGATTGATTCTCTACACCTAACCATGGTTCTAATATGATAAGTATTCATTTCTTTTCTAATTTTAATTAACTTATCATATCATTATCTTCTTCTTCTTCATCTTCAACCTTGAAGAAAGCTTTCTACCAACAATGGTGGAATGTGAAAATGAGTGAGAAATCCAATTCTAAAGTGAACCCACTTCCTATTTCTTCATCCTCTACCTCTTGCCAAGTAGTAGAGTGTGTTTCCTTCACAAGTTTTCATGGCTTGGTGAAGGTGGAGCTTGATCTAGCGATACTTCGACGTAGATCATCTTCGGCACGTCGTCGATGACCTAGCCCGCTTCTTCTCCGATGAAGCCGACGCAAGAGCCCGGATTTCGATTTGTACAGCGAGGATACTTCGTTGCGGAGCTATGGAGGTAGAGAACCGGATCTACAAAGGTTGTATTTCCGTTCACTTAGTTAAAGTAGTTAACTAGTTGCTTTTTCGCCTAGAAATCTAGCCGACGATCCATAGTCTAGGGTTTCTCGGCACCGTATTTTTGAAATTGGCATGTTCGATGCCTTGTGAGACCTCACTAGGGTGCCTAGGAACCCTACAGTGGTATCAAAGCCTAGCTAGAGCCTTAGGCGAAGTCTAGACGGAATTTGAAGTCCGATCGAACCGAAAAACTAACCCGGAACATGATCTCTGTCCTTTTTCTAAAAACAGGGATTTTTGTGAATTAAAAATTGCCAAAAAATTCAGCAGGGAAATATATGAATTACGGCGCAAAAATTATTTGATGAACAGTCAACACTACGGCGGAACCGCGGCAGAAGCCTTGCTTCTGCGGCGGTTCCGCGGCCACCTTATTGAATTATCACATAATATTTGCCCAGTAATTTAGTTCTTCAGGTTTTGGATTTTCTGGAAATTTTTAAAATTTATTCAAGAGTTGAATTTTCTGGGGTTGTTTTGGGGATTCGGTGTTTCGATCGGAGTATCAGATTTTGTCTATGTGGTTTTCCGGATAATTTTTAGAATATGTTAAAAAGTTCGACCGTATATAAATACCCAATTTTTCCCCTGTCGGGAAATTTCCAAGTGTTGGATTTTTCCGTAGTTTAACGACGTTCTAAGTAGTGCAAGTAACGCGATGGACCCTTTAGAAGACAACAAACCTTAACTCGATAATGTGACCGTCTTGAACTGCCCTTTGAACCTTCGGGTTTGGGGCAGTACGGCGTGCCACATGTGAGGCGTTGGCTTGACCCTTCTACGGCTGGACCGTTGGTACTGAGGCACGAACTGAATGTTGTTAGACTTGTTTCATGTGTTGATCTGTACCGGGAAAACTTGGGTGTTCGATTGTTCGATCGGAAAGTTTGACATTTTCTATTTATCCGGAATGGGATGCAATAATTGGAATTCACAATAAGTTATGAGATAACTGAATGAATGTTATAAACATAGCACTTTATTCTTACTTGATCGGTTGCCACGGAATTTTGATGTAATCAAAAGTCCGTCGCAATCACGTAGCGTACGCGGATACTCGCCGGGTAAACATAATAGACAGCCTCACTCCATAGCCCCGACCAAGTGACTGTAGGAGAAACCCGTCGCCGAAAGCATCCGTTCGGGTGCTCGCGGCAGCGGTGTTTCGCCTTGGTGCACTTCGTCGACGGTATCGGGGGTGCGGCCGCCTACTAAAGTTTGCGACGAGTATTCGTTCAGACTGTCGGGAATCTTGTTGAATTGCCCGACTCGATATTGAAAAGTGTTTTCGATAATGAGACTGAAATGCGGGGTTTATAATTGTTAGGCATGTGATGTCTAAGGAATTCATTTGGTCAGGCATGCGATGTCTGAGGTGGTTGCGGATTCCAACCGTTGTAGTTTTACACTTTCTTTTCTGTGACCGTAAGTGTAATATGTGATATCGCCGGTTTCGTTGCTATATGTCGACGACAATTGGGATGCGCATATTTACTTACGTTGATGACATGTGATGTTATGTGTTGCTGGATATGTTATATTGGATCGTCGTGTTTGAATAGCCGTGGGTTTTTATGTGAGATAAGTGTTTTTCATTTTCATTCATGTAAAAACTTGTATGTAATATTCTTTTATTTGGGGCGCTTCCAGGTTGCGGAAGATGTCACCCTTTGTATATTATTTACTTTTCTGCACTAGGATAGACCCAAGGAGGAGGGCACAAGTAACCGGGTTCTGGAGTCCAGTGGGAGACCAACTCGAGGAGTCGAGTCCGGGTCTCCTAACTCCAGAATTGGTAGGGTTGCTTGCCGCTCTCGTAGGGGTCTAGGGGTGTGGGTTTAGCTATTCATCACGACCATGGAATCCGTGTTTTATACTGGCTCGTATTGAAAACACGGACGTCCTAGTATATCCAATATTTCAATGTTTCTTCTGCTGCGATATCTGTGATGTGATCATGTGATGTTCTGTGATAGATACAGTATATATGATATATTATATAGACGTTACTTATGTTTTACACCCGTGCTAGACCTGCCCCGCTCTGCCGTTAGTTACCAACCTAACGGTGCACGAGGGGACATCGAGGCGAATGCGGATGGCATAAGTGTACGTCGTATTTATCTATGATGTTTAGGTAACTTAAATAATGGGACTTCATTAATGAGATTAATGAAATAAAAGAAACATAAGATGTTGTAGAATCGAATTTCAAAAATAAAACAGGTAGCTACAGTTCTTGCTTTGCACAGAGGTATATGTGATATATCCTGCACCTTATTCGATAAGGAAAGGACCGAGATCCCTTCACCGGGAGTGACTCCTTTAGCAATAACTGGCAGATGCTACACACTCGGTTTGTCTTTTGATTGCTTTTAAGTGTTTTTTCTTTGCACAGTGATATATATGATATATCCCACACCTCATTCGACGAGGAAAGGACCGAGGATCCCTTCACCGGGAGTGACTCCTTTAGCAAAACTAGAAAAGCCTCAAAAACACTCCATTTCAAAATTCATTTGATTCTACAACGATATCAAGTTCATTACGCAATAGGTTTTCAGAAAAACCTGTCGTAGCCCTCCGTCATTTCAGATAAGTACTAGTTAGTATTCGTGCTGCGGTTGTTTGGCATGCGTCAAGGCGTAGTGTACGGTAGCTAACTAGTGCTTATCTGCTAGCATACGATGCGATTGGATTAGGGTATTCGTACGGTGTTGTTTGGCATGCGTCAAGGGTCGTGCGGGTGGGTTTAATTCAATCAAGAAATGTACGGGTTGAACTTGACTAGCAGACTATGGGTTGTTTGGCATGCGTCAAGGTCATAGCGAGCTAGGGGCAAAATATTATCGGGAATTTCAAGTGTTGAAATTTGCAATGAGATTGCATACCTTCTATGAGATAGTTGGATCCCGATACCCGCTGCGAGTAATTGTTACTCCTGGGAGAGTTTTATACATTACAATTAGCCGATCAAGTAGGTGTCTAGAAAGGTGTCAACGAGGTTACGCCTCTGGGAAAACGAGGTTTACATTAATTAGGTTCGTGCGAAAGCATGGCGGACCTCCCTCAAAGTACCGACACTGGCCTGGCTGAAAGATTGGCGAACTTGTAGTGTGTAATTAATCCCGGCTAGTCTTTCCTTTTAGGGTTTGAAGGAAGATTTGATAAAAAGCTGTGGGAGCCACCCTGATTAGATAAAATAATAACCAATCTATTCTTGAAAGAGCGCACGCTGAGTGTTTTCTTCTCTCTCTCTCCAGGTAGCGACCATATCACGTCTTAATCAAGATAATAATACGGATTATTTACCGAACCCGCTTGTTATACTGAGCTGGGGAACGTTGGTCCCGCTCCAACTTATAATTGTTATAAGATAGAGCAGGAAATTGGGGAATACCAGATTTCCCGTGCCGCCCAAACGAAGAGAGTGCATGCTGATGCATCATCTTCGGGTGTGTTCATTACAAAGAACTATTTCTCTGTATCCTCTACGTCCTGGGTATGTGATACCAGAACAGGATCCCAGATATGTAATCTGTTACATAGGGCTACAGACAGGTAGAGAACTGAGAACGGGTGATAAGTTTCATGAGGCAGAAAACGGGGCAAGTGTTGCAGCCAAGTCTGTTGGTCACTGTCACCCTGTATTACCAATACATTGATTCTGAACGAATGTTATTAGATACCGAACCTGATATACAAAATCACATCAGTCTCTTTATCAGTAAAGAAATGATAAAATTTTGTATTGTTGGATAATGTTTTGAACATTTCCTATATCAAAAGTTGATCGGTTCAGGCACGTTATCTAAAAGCATTGATGTTCTAAATCAAACTACAGTTCTTTAGTATACAGAACACACACAAGAGGAAGAGTTCAGAAATGAACGAGTCCTTCTTGAGGCATTGTAGACTAGGTCATATCAATGCGACCCGACTAGCTTAAGTTACATGTAGATGCATATTTAAATCAGTTTGAATTTACATCTTGTGAAACTTGCCAGTCATGTCACAAAGATAAAATGACCATAGCTCCGTTTACTGGAAACAGAGAAAGAGTTAGTGAACTCTTGGGATGATACATGTTGATGTATGTAGGTCCCCTGTCTACACATGCCAACACCGGTTCTTCGCACTTCATTACATTCTCTGATGATCTCTTTAGATTCAGACATATGTTCCTGTTGAAACACAAGTCCGAACCTTTTGAGATATTCACAGAATATAAGTTAGAAGTAGGGAACCAATAAGGGTATAAGTATTATGTCCTTTGATGTGATCGAGGAGGAGAATACTTGAGCACGGAAATCCTTGTCTATTCTAAAGGAGAATGAGATTCTCTCTCAGCATTACTCCTCCGAATACACCATAGCACGATGGTATATCGGGGCGGAGCAATCTTACCCTATATGATAAGGTGTGCTCTATGATGAGTACTACTGAGTTACCTATTTCCTTTTTGGGAGTTATGCACTTAAGAAGCTGCATACCAATTGAATTAGGTTCCACTCAAATCAGTTGCCTACCATTTCATATGTGATATGGAAAGTGAAGAGCCCATATCTTAAGCTAGTTAAGATTTGGGGTTGTCCAGCCTTTGTCTAAAAGCAAAATCCGGATAAGCTCAAGGCAAGGTCTGTTATGTAGAACTGGAAAGGTTCCAGCTATACAAACTACAGCTGATAATTTGAAAGAACCAAAGAGTTCAATAGTTACCAACGAACCTCGGCCTCTCCGCCGATCTAGTAGGGTTCCTCACCCACCTGAGAGATACTTCGATTTCTCTATGACAGTGGGAGCGAGGATTGCATCATGAGATGATGACCCAACTAGTTTCGAGCTGGCCATCGAGAGTAAGTCTCTGTAAGAATGGCTGGATGTTTATCGATCTGAGATGGAATCCTTATACACCAACAAAGTATGGACTTTGGTTTCTATATCTGAAGGGTTAAATCCCAATCAGGAGAAAGTATATCTTGAGAAGATTACTTGGTGTACTTGGAAAAGTTGAGACTTTCAAAGCTAGACTAGTTAAAGGTTTTCGTCATCGACCAGGCGTGGATAATGATGAAACCTTTTTCCAGTATCTAAGCTTAAGTCCATCCAGATCCTACTTGCCACGGCTTCATACCATGACTACGATATCTGGCGGTTGGGTGCCATGACTGCTTTTCTAAATGATGTTTTGGAAAAGAGCGTCTATAAGTACACAGCCAGAGGGCTTCGTAGATAGTGGGAGCAGCGGAAACGTGTGCAAGATGTTTTATAGGATAAAGCAGGCATCGCTGAGTTGGAACATCTGTTTTGATGGATAAGTCAAAGAGTTTGACATCATCAAAATGGTAGATGAACCTTGTATAAACAAAAAGGTAGTAGGGAGTATGGTGGTGATCCTCGTAGAGTACGTGGATGACATACTCTTGATAGGGAAGGAGTTTCCTATGCTACGCTCGATCAATCTCTGCTTATCACAATGATTCTCCATATAGGATCAAAGTGATACCTCATAAATCCTGGGTCTTTTTTTGGATCTATGAGATAGATCTAATTGGATGTTAGGACTCTCACTAGTTGTAGTGAGACGTATCAACCGATCCTGGGGAGAATCACTGGAAGGGTTCCAGGGTGATAAAGACGACTGAATGCCAGTCACAGGCATTGTCTTTACCCTGAGTGGAGGGACGGTATGTTGGAAGAGTTCCAAGCTAGATATCGTGACATACTAGACGATAAAGGCTGGATACATCGCTACTTAAGATGCTACCAAAGAGGCTGTTTGGGTGTATATTGGTTCATGAGATGAACTATGTTCCTCCCATTGTGTGACAATGGAGTTGTGGCTTATGCCAAGGAACGCAGGTCCCATCAGTGATCCAGACATATTCTAAGGCAGTATCGCCTGATCATGGAGATGGTTGATCTCCAGGGTGATCAAGGTTTGGAGAGTAGACTCAGAGGACAACACAGCGGATCCACTCACAAAGGCCTGTTCCCAGAGAGAGACTTTTATGGGATGGTTGAGTATGAGATACTACAACCACTGCTACAGATGGCCCTAGTGCAAGTGGGAGATTGTTAGTTATATGTATGCCCTAGAGGCCATTACTGTACATATGATGTATATTGTAGTGGATGCTAGGACGTATATAGGGAGGACTTTCTTGCTCGACATGATAGTATGCTATCTGGTTGCTCTTTAACTTAACGTGTGCACTGATTGTCTCTCTGTTACGTGTTGGTAAAGCCCTTAGGATGTATACTTGACTACCTGGACTATGATGCAGATCATACTAGTGGGGACATGGTAGTCCATAAGTACATCCTTCAAAGTCCCTAGTCGTGGGTGTATCGAGACGGGGCATCGATATACCAGAGTAGATTAGCGTATACTTTCTCGACCCATACAGATGAGCGATGGATGATCCCATATCCATTGGTGTTTGACATCAGAGATGATATACGGGTGCTCAGTAGAGACTGGGTACACTGGACGGACTCGCCGAGAACTCCCAGATGGTATTATACCTCACGTCAGATGGCAGTTCTCTGGTGACACTGGTACAGAGTAGTCTGTTGACCCGAGATCGTCATAGAGTCTTGTGTGGTTCCCACTGTGCTTTGATTTCCATCTTACCACGTCCAAGAGGGCGTGCAAAACGGTGGTTTTTGGGTACAGTCCCGAATCACATGGAGGCAATGAGCGATAGGAGGGGATTCGTCTCTCCCGGTATAGGGGGTTGATGTTGCGCTGTGTTCGATTGGCTATAACAGGAAATCCCTGGCCAGGGTTGCTGAGAATTACTGGTAAGTGTTACCTGTAGTTTCTCGAACAGTTATAGACCTCATATCGACACGACTTATCGAGCTATTGGGGTCTGACGTTTACCACCACTAGGCGAGATATGCGACATATCAGACGATCAGACCGGACTGTACGGTAGTGTTACTGGTTGGATTCGCTGGAGTGTGAGCGGGCTTGCTCGTCGATCTTCAGATCGCTCAATACCCGGGTGGCCGTTACGTTTAGCAGACCGCTTGCGGCTTGTGGGTGTTTGATATGACCATCGCCTGCTGCCGGCGTATTGACGAGTCTTTAGAGTCCTACACAGAGGTTTCCTGGCTCAAGCGAAACGAAATAGGAGCGCATATGAGATATGTGCGGGACCGAGAATAATACGTGTATGTGATACCTAATCCATTCTTGCGATGAATGTGTCGAATGGTTGTATGCGATATAACCTAATTATCGAATCAAGGATTGATTCGATAAGCCGATACATTGTATACTAGTCGGTTGTGTGCGACATGACCGGATCATTGAATCAAGTGTTGATTTAATTATTTAATTCATAATTATATATATTTGATATATTACTTTGCGTTAACTAGTATTGGTTCACTTAAGATAGATTTTCTCACTCGGTTGTGCGCATTATATATGTGATATGATTTTGTGCACTTGCTTGTATCATGTTTGATGATACATGCTACTTGGTTAAGTGCAAAGAATTAAACCATGGTTAACTAAATGATTAGGGTTTTATTTTCTTAAATTATTCATTTATTCCTTTTTGGAAATTATTTTGCATAAGAAGAATTGGTGGCTTTCTTTTATTCTTTCATGAACTTTCATGAATGTTTGACTTTGTCACCAATTTTGTCTCATGCTTAACCCTAACCATTTCTTTTAACCATGATTAATTCTCTACACCTAACCATGGTTCTAATATGATAAGTATTCATTTCTTTTCTAATTTTAATTAACTTATCATATCATTATCTTCTTCTTCTTCATCTTCAACCTTGAAGAAAGCTTTCTACCAACAATGGTGGAATGTGAAAATGAGTGAGAAATCCAATTCTAAAGTGAACCCACTTCCTATTTCTTCATCCTCTACCTCTTGCCAAGTAGTAGAGTGTGTTTCCTTCACAAGTTTTCATGGCTTGGTGAAGGTGGAGCTTGATCTAGCGATGCTTCGACGTAGATCATCTTCGGCACGTCGTCGATGACCTAGCCCGCTTCTTCTCCGATGAAGCCGACGCAAGAGCCCGGATTTCGATTTGGACAGCGAGGATACTTCGTTGCGGAGCTATGGAGGTGGAGAACCGGATCTACAAAGGTTGTATTTCCGTTCACTTAGTTAAAGTAGTTAACTAGTTGCTTTTTCGCCTAGAAATCTAGCAGACGATCCATAGTCTAGGGTTTCTCGGCACCGTATTTTTGAAATTGGCATGTTCGATGCCTTGTGAGACCTCACTAGGGTGCCTAGGAACCCTACACCACGTACACTTCCTTGCCGGCTCACACACATCATCATCGGTAATTTCCATGTCCCGTACACATTAGAAAACATTACTTCATTGTATAATTGCTAGCTGGAAGATTCGACTTAGCACTAGTACGTTTGTTTTCATATGCAAGTTTGATATCGCATTTCTTACTAAGACACTTCGTGCATGTATATGTATATTCATTGTTATGCAATATCATGGGGCTTTATGCCGGTATTTCACCGTTATTTACTTTGTGGTTTGGGATTCAGATTTTCCATGAGATTTTTGGATTTGGAGAAACCGCAAGGATTTATAAAACACATTTTCATTTCAAAAGATAGAAATTTACGGTTTTCTCGTGATATGATTTGAGATCTATCCAACATGAGTTTTCTCGGCTCTTGAGCAGTATCAAACACCCGATTAGAGGAGGAGGAGGAACCGTCTGCAGGTGCATGGTGGAACCGGTGCGGTACCCCTGGACAAGACGGTCGCAGATGATGGCGTTGAGACTGGAAGGGGAGTACTACCGACCGGTTATTTGTGACGCGGCGGATATCCGGAGTATACCGACGTAGTCGTGAGATTTGATAATTTGGGCCGGTCTGGATTGCTGGAGCCCGAGATAGTGAGATTTGATGATATGGGCCAGTCCGGATTGCCGGAGACCGAGATATTGAGATATTGAGATATATGTTATGCGTCGATGCTTGACACGGATTCTATATTGATTTCATTGATGATACTTCAGTTTTATACAGAAATCTTACTGAGTTATGAAACGACTTTCTCATTTGAAAATGTATTCTGTTTCATTCATAATGCATTCATACATCATAAATGTGACATGTTGCTACCTGAGGCACTGACACGAGCACTTGGTATTACACGTATATACAGATGTTTACACTTACCATTATTAGATGCTTCAGGTTATATTATATTGAGTATATATTATTGTATGATTTAGGAGAGTGTCATACATGCGATTTCTTCTCGGTGATGTTTTTTACTCATGAGTTGGCAACTCACCCCCGTTGTGCCATAGTTCTTGCAGGTTTTGCCGTACAGGTTACCTTGGTGGCTTTGCTGGAACACTATTACCTTCCGGGTGATTGCTTTGTAGGTGGGTTCACTTGATTCGTGACCACCGTAGTATTTGTATTTATTTCAGTTGTATCTAGTAACTCCATCAACCAGACTTGTATTATTGTTAGACTTAGAAGACAACTGTCTATTCTTTCGACCTTAGAGTCGCGCTTGTATTATTATGGTTTTCTGGTGGATATTAGTTTTCTTCCGAGTTTTAATCCTCGCCCTTCGGCGTTGTATATTATATTGCTTGCGTGGTTGTGTCCGCCAATTGGCGAAGAGGTAGCTCCCGCTTGGGGATGCCTTTATTCATTATGTATATTATTCATGTTTGTGCCCGTTTGGGGCCAGTATTTACAAAAGAGACTCTGGCGAAATTTTTGGGAAACTATGATGTTGCTTTTAAATGTTTAATGCCATTTATTTTATTTAAACCACTTTCTTTAAACAAGTATTCCTTCACTTCTTATTTAAAATGGTTTAGAATTCTGGGCTTTTGGCTTACTTGAATTTGGTAGGGTCCTATAGACTTCACAAGATTTAAGTGCCAGTCACTTGCTATTTCGGGTCGTCACAAAGTTGGTATAAGAGCGCTAGGTTTAACCTTGGTTCAAGTTTATGTTTGACTATGCGGAGTCTAGGGCGTATATATATTCAGAACCTAGGCTTGAACTTACGGAACATAGACTTGGTCGAGGGGGTATTAGACGCGAACTTTCGTCGCATAGGTTGACCTTGGTTGATGGAGTAGGTGACTTAAGTAGAGTGGCGTACCGTGTGTATGTTCCACGGCATACTTACGATACGCTACTCCGCTTAAGAAGCCTTAGGATGTACATTTCTTTGCACAGTATTCTATTCGTTCATTGATCTATCCCCATCGTTATCGGTTTGTGGTTGTGTTACCATGATTGCACGGGCAGAGAGAGCTGCGGCTAGAGTTGCGGTCAGCATGAGCTCGTCTTGGGCGAGGACTAACCAGGGCGTTATTTCAATGACACACGACTGCATAGATGTGTCGTTTTATTGTGTTTTTCGCGCCATAAGCATTTGATGGGTTGCTTTTACTAAAATTTCTTGAACATGCAGATCTACACCAGAGGATTGGGCTACTGCTAGAGGCCGGCTAGAATGTAATGACCGTAAATGAACCGTTTATTCTTGATGATTGAGGCATTGTTTAGCGTGCGGACGAATGATACAGTTGTTGCCGCGACTGACAAGATATCGCCCCAGATGTTTGAAGCTAATGCAACACGAGTTGTACTTAGAGATATGATAAAAGATCGCTAGTAACCCAAGGATGAACGACTAGGACATGTAGTTCGTTTGCATACCCTGATGCGAGGTCATCAGATTGATTGATTTTAGCTAGTGGATACTTCACGCAGGTACGTTGAGAGTCTATAGAAAACGATCGAATGTCAGAAACCCAAATTTCCAACTTTAAGGTATTCGGAAAAATATGCAAGTATTTCTGTGAACCCTCTAGAAGAATGAAACCCTAACTCGACATAATGACCATGGAAACGCTTTTGAACCTTAGAGTTTGCGGCAGTTCCGCGGTGCGATTAATGAGGCTTGGGTTTGCCCTTCTACGGCTAGTCCATAGGTATTGTGGCATGTACTGGATATTATTAAACTGTGCTCAAGTGTTGAGCTCTCGGGGAATTATGGTACTTCGATGAATCGATCAAAAATTTCGACGTCGTCCGGATATCATGTGATGGGATACATTACTTAGGAGACTCTAGATATGAGTATAGCCGTTGTAGCGCAGTCCATACAGCTACGAATAGACGAGTCCAAATCAGTCGACATTAAGGAAAAGTGGACTAAGAGATTCGTACGAGATTTTGACGAGATGGTGTTCCACTCCGTTGACATCAGAGATATGATACGCATGCAGAGGCGTTGAATGTGGATATATACTTCACGCAGTTCAGCAGAAACGAGATTTGGGAGAGACCCTAACAAGATCTTTCTGGAAATACTAAATGAGAAGACTTGGACCCAGGATCGGTCATATTACGCACACCTAGTAGGCTAGAGTTCGGAAGCATCAACGAGATATGTTATGACTGACCATGATAGTTGGCCAGAGACCTTTAGAGGATGTGCCAGAACGGAACTGTTTCCGTCATCGTTCCATATTGGGCCGTTGAGCCGAGGAGCTATGTAACTAGAAATTCGCAGTGAGAGACGAGAGCCTAAGGGAACCAGGCGCCACGCCAAGAACAGGAGGCAAGTAGATATCTTGCTCTGCTAGCTTTGGATGCATCGACACCTTCTCGACTTTGAATGAAGGACACATCGACGACAATGTTTATGATTTGCGATTTGGATTATTCGAATATCACGAATCCGTCATTTGGATTTCTGTATTTTGGGCGATTTATTTGCATGATCGAGATTTTGTGCACCACAGTTGCACTCGACTTCGATTTGATGTCGTTCGAGATGTTTGATTTTGATTTCATGCCTATGGTATGTATGTAATTTGACTTGTGTTTTCGATGTAGTTTTCATGTACTTTTAGTACTTTGATTCGATTTTGTGTATGCTGATGCACGTGGTTGTGAGATTATATACCACGGTATACCTGATTTGGATTGAGATGTGTTGTATACCGTCGATTTCGATTGTGATACTCGATATTTGTTTTCGTGCACCTTGTACACTTGATTTGGATTCTTGCGCATACTTGACGCGCTTGATGCGATTTTGGTTCACACCAGATGCGCTAAATCAGGATTCTTCGTGCATATCAGATGCACCTGATATTGTTGTCAGGCACACTCGTTTCCCTTGACAGGTGTTTTCGTGCACATCCGTTGCACTTAGATTTTGTTTCTGTGCACAGGTAAGGCACATTCATTGATTTCGATTTCTGTGCGCCCCAGACGCACGTGGCATTATGACATATACTATTGAGTATGATTTCCTTGAGCAGTACGTTTTTTTTACATTTACTATTTGGTATAGTAACTGAGCAGGACTAGCCAGAGGACAGTACCTGAATATGTTTTTTCTTGCATCGATAGTTACCGAAGGGATTTCCAAAAAGGAGCTATAGTCTCAGTATTTACCTACGTGTCCGAGATGACACGAAAATTTTTAAGAAAGAAACCCTTCTAAATTATTTTCAAAAACGGCGGGACGTGTATGTTAAACAAAAGGTATATGTATAATTATTTTCTTACAATAAACGTCCGCTACTTGTGCCGTGATACGCGCATCGCACAGCGACTTGAAAAAGGTTTGACATGCTTTTCTTTTCAGATGTTTTGACGAGCTTACAACGATGCATACTATGTGCATATTATATTTTTGATTTATATCATATTAGTTTTCGTATTGGACTTTGACATTGGTATCTTCACCATAACTCCGATGATTATGGGATGCTTGACGGAGTTTTGATTTCGAGTCATATACTCGTTTTTCATGCGCATGCATTGCACTACGATATGTTTTATGTATATATGATTTCGGAGCCCCGACGACTTGATCATTTTACTGAAATATTTTAGTACTTGACGGGTTTAAATTTAAATTCGGGGACTGGATTCATTTAAGAGGGGAAGACTGTAACATTTCAGAAAAATAAAATATTATTTTTGGGAATTTATATAATGGAATAATAAATATTATAGATATTTTAAAGTATGGAGACTGGGTTTAAATGATATGGTATAATTAAATACCGATAAATTGGGAAATATTAGAAAATTACATTTGAATGTTGTTTTTGAAAGAATAATATATGATTTATACACTTTATAAATTTTATACAATTGATTATATACAAGTTTATGCCTAAGCTTGATTAATTATCACTAATCGTGCATTGAACTTGATTTTTGCATATGACATGCACCATGTCATGTTTCAAAACACAATTTTGAATTTCTATGAACCATGACATCTTTGTTTTCTTTCTATATATTTAGGGTTTTGGTTTTTATTTGATAATGAAAAGAAAAGAAAAGAAAAGAAAAGAAAATATTAAAGAAAGAGGTATGTGCAAGAGAGAGAGGGTGAGGGGTCATTGACCTTGGCTCATTGTCTTCATCATTTTCATCCTCTTCATCTCTTCTCCCTCACCATGGCTGCCCTCTCCTCCACCTCCTCTATCTCCTCACTACAAACCCAAAATCTACATCAAAACCTTGCATTCACTTCATAAAAAATGTGCACAAAATCACTATAAGCATGGAGAACTAAGAAAGTTGGGATTTTGAACACTTGGGGCAACTCAAGAATTTTCTTGAGTTGCCAAATGAGGTAATTCTTTCACTATTAGTGTAGTATTTGATTTCCTTTGGCATCAATTTTAGTTTAGAAGTGATTTGGTGAGGTTTAATGAGGTTTGAAAATTCCAAGATGAGGGTTAAGGCTTTCCTTGAGTTGGGATGGTATAAGTAATGTGTAATTGCTGTTTAGGACCCCTTAGTTTCAAAAACTAGATCCTAAGCCATAAAAACTTGGACTTTAGAAACTTCCGTGTCGGTTTTGTGTACAAATTGTGTCTACATGGAGTCTGGAGCAATCCGAGACCTTTTTAGGAAAAATTAGCAACCATATTGACCTAGAATTAACACTAGGAGACCACCCTGAGAATACGAGACCGTTTCACCATAGGAAAACCGAGCACACCGGTTTTGGGGGTATGTCGCGGGTTCATTTGTGGTATTTGGTATTGGAATTGGTTCTGTAGCTCATATACCTCCTATACTACACCCCAATACTGCTAGTTTAGCTTGATTTTACCTGAACCAAAATCTGGAACCAGTTTTCCATGTTGCAGCTTAATGTTTTGTGACTTTAGTGATTTGAAACCTTGGAATTTGGGTTTTATCTTGATCAATTGGCGTTTTTACGTCGATATCGAGGGTTATTTGGTTATTTTGCATTAGGGGGCCACAGGTTTTAACATATGTGTGATTCGTGTGCCGTTTTGGTTTTCGTGCGCGATTTCTGTTTACGATGCAATGTGTGTATGTATGCAGGTACTCTCATGTGGGCTTAGAGCAACAAGGATGAGCGTAGCGTTATCGACTTCAGCAAGCAAAGATCAAGGTGAGTAGATGTATATCTACGGGGGAAGTCGGGTGGATGGCGTATAGCACCCCCGCGGTTTCGTAGTGTAGAATATGAATAAGTTATATATATTTATATATGTGTTTTTGTGAAACGTGGATAATTATCAAGAATGGCTTTAGGAGATCATGGGTTAGTGTAGCGAAATTGAAAGTTAAGTGTTTTTAGTTAGTTCTTAGTCGCAAAACTCTAGAGTAAAGGTATACACACACACATGCACACACGGGTTACGTTCTGGTGTATATGATATATGAATATGTGTGTGTGTGTGTGTGTGTATGGATGTGTTGATATATATATATATATATATATATATATATATATATATATATATATATAGACACACACACGTATGATGAGGATAGTATATGATACTTGGATATTAGTTGATGTGATTGGGCATGATGCCGTGAGATCGGTGATGTGATTTGGGGCATGTTATGATATACTACATGATAGTATAGTGGATCGATGGGCGATGAGTTTTATTCACACGCGGATATATGTTTGGTGGTATCGGTATGTACTAGAGTTTAGATCAGTAACCCTACTTCATAATACGATGATAATGATACCAGATAAAAAATAAGTTATATGTGATAATTGACCCGTACCCCGATTTGGGATGCCGTACGATGGATTTTACCGTACGATGTATAATATGATGATAGATCCGCCCTGTTGACTCGAGGATGTTGTATGATAAATTTTATCGTACGTGACGCTATTGAGGCGGGATCACCGACTACTAGATTTATCGACTCGGACATAGGTGGTTTTCCTTACCCTTTTGATTAGTCTCTTAGCTTTGTCCGGTAGTTTACTTAGTAGATGTTGTTAGTTGTATGTATGCCCTAGAGGCCAGTATTGTACGGATGATGTATATTATATTGGATGCTTGGACATATATAGAGATGTCTTTCTTGCGCGATATGATAGTATGCTATCTGGTTGCTCTTTATCTTAACATGTATACTTGTCTCTTTATACTGTCTTATGGTTACATGTTGGTAAAGCCCTTAGGATGTGTACTTGACTACCTGGACTATGATGCGGATCATACTAGTGGGGACATGGTAGTCCATAAGTACATCCTTCAAGGTCCCTAGTCGTGGGTGTATCGAGACGGGGCATCGATATACCAGTCTAGACTAGCGTATACGCTTCTCGACCCATGAGATGGACGATGGATGATCCCATATCCATTGGTGTTTGACATTAGAGATCGTATACGGGTGCTCAGTGGAGACTGGGTATACTGGACAGACTCGCCGAGAACTCCCAGATGGTATTATACCTCACGTCAGATGGCAGTTCTCAGGTGACACTTGTGCAGGTTAGTCTGTAGACCCGAGATCGTCATAGAGTCTTGTGTGATTCCCACTGTGCTTTGATTTCCACCTTACCACGTCTATGAGGGCGTGCAAAACGGTGGTTTTTGGGTACAGTCCCGAGTCACATGGAGGCAATGAGCGATAGGAGGGGTTTCGTCTCTCCCGGTATTAGGGGTTGATTTTGCGCTGTGCTCGATTGGCCGTAACAGGGAAGTCCCTGGCCAGGGCTGATTCAGAGATTTGCTGGTAAGTGTTACCAGTAGTTTCTCGACCCGTTATGAGCCTCACATCGGCACGACTTATCAGTTATTGGGGTCTGAAGTTTACCACCCCTAGACTTGATATGCGACATATCAGACGAGGAGACCGGACTGTACGGGAAGTATTGCCGGTTGGCTCGACGGGAGTTGTAGTAGGTTCGCTTGTTTTCTTCTGATCGCTCAATACCCGGGTGGCCGTTACGTTTAGCTGACCGCTTGCGGCTTGGGGGTGCTTGATATGATCATCACCCACTGCCGGCGTATTGACAAGTCTTAGAGTCCCACAAAGGAGTTACCTAGTCCTGGCAAAACGTTGTGGTGCGCATATGCGATATGCGCATGGACCCGATTAAAATGCGCGTATAGGATACCGTATATTCATCGGGCGGCTTGCTTTTGGTGGGGTCATATGTGATATGGCCGGATTGATAAATCAAGTGTTGATTTATCATTTAACCATTAGTTTTCTCACTAGAAATCCTTTCTTGCATTTGATGGATGTATGCATGCATGTATGTTTTCTTTTTTGATTCATGCACATATTGATATGCATACACACATACATACATACATACATCCTTCATGGTTGTACATACATGGAAAATGGTGGCAAATAAGACTCACACCATGGTTTTATATATGGATTTTTATTGCATTTGATTTAAAACAAAATGAAAAAGGAAAATGGTTATCATGGATTTGTTTCTACACTCTTCTTTGACCTAACCATCCTCACCCACCTTTTAACCTTGGGTAAACTTTCCTTTTGTGTTTTAACTCAAATTCAATAATATATTCATTGTTTAACCATGGTTTGAGATGAGGATAAGAAAATATATATAGATATATTTTCTATTTTTCAAGTAGATGTTTTTCTTATCTCTTATTCTAAAAGGCCACCATCTTCTTCCTCCTTCATGCTTTGCTCTCTAGATTTATCTAGTGAGCAAATTATTCATCAAGATAGGATTTTGAAGTGAGAAAAGTCACTACAGTATCATTCTACACAAGTCTTGCCCACTTGTTTAGAGTGTTAGCTTCGATTTTCATTCTTGATCATGCGAAGTTGCTAGCTTGGACAAAGCGGACTCCGGGTGGATCATCGGTGACCTAGAGGAGTTCAAGCGGACCTTTTCCAAACCCCAAGTAGCCAAGGAGTCTAGCGTAGGGAGTTACAAAGGTTGTACTCTCAAAACCCTAGCTTTTCTTTCATGAGATGATATGCAAATTTTGAAACCCTATTTTTTCTAGGAACGATTCTTTGTTTGTTAACTTAGCACCCTAAAAATTCATCGGTACATGTGATGCTTCCAATCCCTTCATGAGGTGCTAGGTTAACCCAACAGATGTTAGACTGGGTTCGAGTCATACTTATTTCCAAAACTAACGAATCGTGAGTATTTTAAAGACAGGCCAAGGGATACTACGGATTTTTCAAAGGATGTACTTTTCTAAAAATCACCGTAGCCCCTATTTTCTACAAACCACGATTCGTGCTATTTCAATGTCAACACTGTATGACTCGTATGTAGGTATATGTATATTCTTTCTATTCGCATCGCATTTCATGCTTAAATGTGTTTCCGTAGTTATTATGAAACCGTGCTGTCAGGACACCAACACCATTACCGATGATACGTTTGCTCCACTCACACTTCCTTGCCGGCTCACACACATCATAATCGGTAATTTCCATGTCACGTACATATTAGAAAACATTACTTCATTGTATAACTGCTAACTGGTAGATTCGACTTAGGACTCGTACGTTTGTTTCCATATGCTAGTTTGATATCGCATTTCATTCTTAGACACTTCGTGCATGTATATGTATATTCATTGTTATGAAATATCATGAGGCTTTATGCCGGTATTTCACTGTTATTTACTTTGGGGTTTGGGATTCGGATTTTCCATGAGATTTCTGGATTTGGAGAAACCGCAAGGATTTATAAAACTCATTTTCATTTCAAAAGATTGAAATTTGCGGTTTTCTCGTGATATGATTTGAGAGGTGTACACCATGAGTTTTCTCGGATCTTGAGCGGTATAATACACCCGATTAGAGAAGGAGGAGGAACCATCTGTGGGTGCATGGTGGACCCGGTGCGGTACCCCGAGGCAAGATGGTCGCAGATGATGGCATTGAGCCCGGCAGGGGAGCACTACCGACCGGTTATTTATTACGCGGTGGATATCCGAAGGATACCGACGTAGTCGTGAGATTTGATGATTTGTGCCAGTCCGGATTACTGGAGCCCGAGATAGTGAGATATTATGATATGGGCCAGTCCGGATTGCCGGATATTGAGACATTGAGATATTTAGATATATGTTTTTTGTCGATGCTTGACACGGATTCTATGTTGATTTCATTGATGACACTTCAGTTTTATACAGAAATCTCACTGAGTTATGAAACAACTTTCTCATTTGAAAATGTATTCTATTTCATTCATAATGCTTTCATACATCATAAATGTGACATGTTTCTACCTGAGGCACTGACACGAGCACTTGGTATTACACTTATATACAGATGTTTACACTTGCTATTATTAGATCCTTCAGGTTATATTATATTGAGGATATATTATTGTATGACCTAGGAGAGAGTCATACAAGCGATTTCTTCTCGGTGATGTTTTCTACTCACGAGTAGGCAACTCACCCTCGTTGTTCCGCAGTTCTTGCAGGTTTTGCCGTACAGGTTACCTTGGCGGCTTTGCTGGCACACTACTTCCTTCTGGGTGATTGCTTTGTAGGTGGCTTCACTTGTATCGTGACCACCGTAGTATTTGTATTTATTTCAGTTGTATCTAGTAACTCCATCAACCAGACTTGTATTATTGTTAGACTTAGAAGACCAGTGTCTATTCTTTCGACCTTAGAGTCGCGCTTGTATTATTATGCTTTTCTGGTGGATATTGGTTTTCTTCTGAGTTTTGATTCTCGCCCTTCGGCGTTGTATATTATATTGCTTGCATGGTTTGGTCCGCCAATTGGCGAAAAGATAGCTCCCGCTTAAGGATGTCTTTATTCATTATGTATATTATTCATGTGTGTACCCGTTTGGGGCCAGTATTTACAAAGGAGACTCTGCCGAAATTTTCGGGAAAATATGATGTTGCTTTTAAATGTTTAATGCCATTTATTTTATTCAAACCACTTGCTTTAAACAAGTTTTCCTTCCCTTCTTATTTAAAATGGTTTAGATTTCTGGGCTTTTGGCTTACTTGAATTAGGTGGGGTCCTATAGACTTCACATGATTCATGTGCCAGTCACGTGCTATTACGGGTCGTGACACCACCCGTACATACTCTTGACGAAGGCCAAAATAGCATTAAGACTGTCCCAAACTAACACATCTATCTATGCAACAGAAAAGTAACAAATAGCTACCATAAACTACGCCTTGACGAAGGCCAACATACATAGCATGAATACTAAGTGCTACCTGTCTGAAATGACGAAGGGCTACGAATGGTTTTTGGCTAAAACCTTTGCTATCGTTGAAGGAACCGGATAGCTTTTTACAAATATATAGTGGCGAAAACCTTTGCTAAAGAGATCACTCCCGGTGAAGAGATCTCGGCTCTTTCCTCGTGGAATGAGGTGCAGGATATTCCAACTGAATACCGCAATGCAAAGCAAAAAATTAATTGACTATAGTGAAGTTATTACCCTGACGCAAAATTCTGCCCAAGGGGTCACTCCCGATGAAGGGATCTCGGCCCTTGCCTCGTGGAATGAGGTGCAGGATATTCATAACCGAATATATATGTGCAAAACAAAAAAAACGTCCTTGCAATAACAGCATATGGAAATTTGTTCCAACAACATCGAATAGGTCTATTTTTCTTGCATTGATCTGAATCAACGCAGTCCCGTCAATTAATCACACCAGAAAAGAACGAAAATATGATGTACGTATATGCCATCCGCGTTCGCCACTGGGTCCCGTCATCACCCGTTAGGTTACTTAACTAACGACAGAGCGGGGACTGGACTAGCGCGCGTGTAAAACATATACAACATCTACTAGTATATATATAACAATATATAATAATCGCTCCAGGCGTGATAAATGCAACATCACAGACAAGCGATAAGCATCAAAGAACAATAGAGATAATCTGGGAGCCCCGGGTTTCCTTTTAGCCGCATATGAAACCCGACATTTCCCTGGTCATGTGGATAGCCTGTTCAATGAAAACCTAGATCCCTATGACTGCGGCAAGTTCCCCGCCAAAACCAGAAGCGAGGCAGCCCCCTTCATCAAAGTGAATGGGCCACCCGGCATTTCACGGAATCCGGTGACTTGGGCACCCCTCCTTGGGTCAACCCGTACCCCCTACAAATGCAGCGAATAGCATGCTAATTCTAGAGTGAGGCTCCCTCCTTCTCAACTCCATGAGATGCAGACCCGTTGCCCTTTAGAACCCGACTATCTGTGCACTCCACCGCGGGGTAATCCTAGTACAGAAAAGAAAATATGTACAACGGTGACATCGACCTCAACCCGGTCGTACCCCAAATAAATAATATACAAACAGGCAGTGACGGCAGTCCACATGTCAGACGCTCGCCCCGCGATATCAAATGTACAAATAAAACTAAAATGTACTATCATTGCAACCAAGCTATCCACCACGACAAATCCGCAACAAACACAGCACAACACAGAACATCAACGTGAATGTCACGTTCGCAAACCCTGTAAGTGCATGGCGGCGCCCCGGCCTCCATCCCGAGGCCAAATGCGGAAGCGATGGTTAACTTTAAATTTTCTTGAACCGGCACCACCGCGCACTAAAACCCGGATAGTGCCATTAAACTAGTCCTAGCTAACTACAAGATGGGAAGAGAGATATACCGAGTGATCCGTGTCCTCCGGTCTTTTCGTCGTCGTCCCGATCTCCCGCGGAATGTCCGGTCTCCACCTCCTCGCCGGAAGGGCACCACGTCGCCGGCTTCTTTTACGGGCACCCACCTCTGGACCGAGGCAACTCGGGCATGAAGTTGGCGAGCCGACGTGCCCAAGGTTTGCTGTAGAATGCGTGTAGTGCTCATGTCTCATTTTGGGGTTTATGGAGGTTGCCATTTTTGGTGGAGGGATGATACATGGAATTTTTGTGGAGCTATATGATTTTTCCAAAGCCAAAAGAGAAGAAATCCCCTTGCACAAAATTGGGACAGCCCCCTTGGAGCTTGGCCGGCCATGCATATTGGAGAGGAGAGAATGAGAGAGAGTGAGGGAGTGAAAAAGGATAGCCACACCAATAAGCAAGTGAAAAGAAATGGTTATCATATTCAACCATTATCAAAAGCATGATGACTCCAAAGTCAAGCAATGATCACTAACAAATCCACACTCCGTCAACTAATCAACAACCATGATTGCTACAAAAAGTCAAGCAGTCATGAACCATGGAAGGTCAAAGGATGGGGCTCCATCATGAAACCATCATGATACAAAAATATGCAAAGAACCCCTTCCAAATAGATTATTTGCACAATTGCAAATAAGCCCTCCTCCACCAATCTTCGGCCAATGAAGGAAACAATGAAATATGGCCGAAACGGAAAGCAAACTGGCAACTCCAGAAAACTGGTCCCGTAATAAATTACAGGAAAACCCCGATACTGTGTATACACACCCGCATCTGTATTCCAACCGAAATACAAATGCAATGAGACAAAATCTACACTATACTATACAGGGATCCGGCTTAAACCAAAGCCAGCTAGTATTATCCGTCCGATCCTGATCCGTGCAATACCGTACGTATCTGATCGAACCCTGCCATATCTCCATACGGCCTCTACAGCTTTTCACCCGAAAACTTGAGCAACAGAATGTGGGGGACTCTAAAGACTCGTCAATACCTTGGTTGTGGATTTAACCACTAGCACGTCAGAGGTATAAGCCAATATGTAACGTGCCACCAGCTATTGACCAAAAGGGACGTCGATGAGCGAACTCATCCTGACACCCTACTGAGCCTATCGGTGACAATATCCGTACAGTCCAGTCGGTTCGTCTATGAGCATCGCATGGAGGGCCTAGGGGGTTGGTAAAAGTCAGACCCCCAAAAGCGGTACAAGTCGTGTCGGAGTGTAGCCCAGAACACCCTGAGATACTACTGGAATACCTACCAGTAAATCTCCTGCCTCGGCCGAGAGCTTCGTGTAATGGCTCTCCTAGACACAGCTCGACCTCACCCCCAATATCGGGAGAGACGATCCCCTGAAGATCCGCTCACTGCCTCCATGTGGCTCGGGACTGTACCCAACTAAAATCTGTTTGCACGTCTCCTTTGAGCGTGGTAGGGTAGTAATCAAAGTATAGTGGGAACTCACACGAGACAAATGACGATCCCCAGGTCGATGAACTAACCTGTACACATGTCACCAGGGAACTGCTATCTGACGTCATGTATAAGACCAACTAGTATGTTGCCGGTGTTAGTGTATATGCCCTAGAGGCCATTACTGTATCATACTAGTTTGTATATTACTTAATGGAAGCTTGGGATATTCATCTTGTATATACAATCTTGCTCAAAATAGTAGTATGCTACTTGGTTTGTTTCTACTTCAATGTGTACATGTGTTTATTTTATTATATCACCTATACACATTAGTGGAGATCTTAGGATCTTTGCTTGATTACCAGCGTTGTGATGGCAGTGACACTAGTGGGGGCTGGGTAATCTATAAGCACATCCTTATGCAGGTCCCTAGTCGCAGGACTATCGAGACAGGGCATCGATACTCCGGAGTAGACTAGCGCATGCGCTTCTCATCCCAGTGTGGGAGATGGTCTGTCCCACAGCCATTAGTACATCGTACTGGAGATAGTATGCGGGTGCTCGTTAGGTTACGAGTATACTGGACCGGACTCGTCGGGAACTGACCGGTTGGTATTATACCTATCGTCAGTTATCAGTTCCCAGGTGACATGAGTACAGCTTAGTCCGCTGACTTGACACTATCACTTCGCCTCGAGTGTGTTCCCACTGTACTTTGATTACTACCCTACCACGGCTCAAAGGAGTCGTGCAAACAGGTAGTAGTTGGGTGCAGTCCCGAAGCACTTGGAGGCAGTGACGGTTAGACAGGATTTGTCTCTCCCGGTATTGGGGGTTGACATCGCGCTGTGTCTAGGAGAGCCATTACACGAGTAGTCCCTGGCCAGGGCAAGCGAGATATGCTGGTAGGCTTCCAATGTTATCTCTGGGTGTATTGGGCTTCACTCCGACACGACTTGTACCGCTATTAGGGGACTGAGGTTTACCGCCCCTTAGGCCCGCCATGCGATGTATCAGACGAACAGACCGTACTGTACGGAGATTGTCACATTCAGGCTCAGTAGGAGTTCAGATGGGTTTCACCTCGTCAGTCTTCTTGTCGGCATCTACCTGGAGACCGTTACGCACAGCTAGTGCCGCTTGCGGTCTATGGTTAAACCCACTGCCAGCGTAGTGTCGAGTCTTTAGAGTCCCACACAGAAAGCTATTCGCCTTTAGGCAAAAGAGTAGAGGTCGCATGGTTTTGCGACAGGTTGCATGGTTTAGCGACAGGGTTCAGTCACATCCGTGCACTTGTGCACGTTTAGTGTCCGGACAGTTTACACTAGCGGGCTTTGGTTTAAGCCAGATCCTAGTGTACGTATTGGGATTGGTTTTATCCAGTATGCATCCGTGTTCCTCGGAACGCGGATGCGGGTGTGTATGCACAGTTGACGGAGAGACAGAGGCAGAGGATTCTCATTAGGGTTGTTGACCGTTGACCGTTGACTATTGACTTTTTGCTCAACCCTAATGAGAATATGATATATGATTAACAATTATATTAATTAAGTGTTATGGTGACATGGTTGTTGAAAGGTTGACTTTGTTGACTTGTTGACTTTGTTGACCGGTTGACTAGGCTTGACTAGTTGACCATCATGATAACAATAGCTATCATTTCATGGCAAAGACTTTTGCTTGCTTGCTCTCTTGTGCAAAATGAGTGCATGAAATGATATGGCTATTGTTGCTTAAACCATCACATAATACTTGATTGCTATAATGTGTTATGATGGTTATGGATTATGAGAGCCAAGTGAGAAAAGTCTTCTCTCATTCTATCATTCTCATTCTCTCTCTTGTTCTTGAGCTCTCATCTTCTTCCTCTTGCTCTCCCTCTCTTCACTCTATGGTTCACTTGTCTCATGAGTTGAGAATCAAGAACCATAGATAAAATCCCATACAAACTCTTCTCTACTCACTCTAGTTCACAAGGTTTAGCAAACCGAGTGAACTAGTTTCTTCAAAGATCGAAGAAGGAGCCAAAGGTTGAAGCTTTCAGGTGGATCGATCTTCGGCGCAAGGAGACGACGGGGTGAAGCCGATCCGGACAACCATTGAGGCTTGAAGACGAAGGAGTTCAGGAAAGAAAGGTATAACCCCCTAACCGAGTAGTTAACAACTCCTAGTTAGGTTGTTAGTTAGATGTTTAACAAAGATCCGGGTTTTAAGTCCATGTTACCACCTCTAAGAAAATTGTTTTTTACCAAATTCCGCATGCCCGAAAGTACCAGGAGAGGTAGCATCCACTTACAGTGGTATCAGAGCCAGGTTAAACTCTATCTAACATGTTAGCAAAGTAGCTAGAAGATCGATCAAAGAAAAAGTCACAAAACGAACCCGATATGCCAAGTTTCTGCCGATTTTTTTTCTGTTCAAAAATTGATAAATTTTATCTTAAAAATCGGCTCAGGCTTTTGTGTGATCACCCACCAAATTTGGTCCAATGATCGAGTCAAAGCGCCGCGGAAACGCGGCGGGAGCACGCTCCCGCCGCGGTTCCGCGGCCGAGTTGACTCGGTCGAAGTCCATGTTTGGTGCAGTGTTTTTCTGGTGTTGTTTTGGGATTTTTAGAATATGTATTTTCTGCCCAGATTTTCCAGATCGAAAATTTTGTGTTTGGGGCCTATAAATCCGTATTTTTGATCGAACTTCTAAAAGACTTAAGCTGACGGGTTTTTCTGTGATGTGATATTTGTATTGAACGTCTACTAATCGCTATATGTAGATTAGTGGGGGTTATACAAATCTGAGATCTGTAATGTTATTGGAATGTGTATATGAATTCATTGGATTGTCGCGGGTGAATATCCGGGGGTTGTGAGACGAGAGTCTTCTTTTCTTTCAATTCATGTAAATTTGTAAATTGATGTAATAATTATTTGTATGGCCGCACAACCGGGTCGGGGTTGTAGCCGTCATTGTATAATTTCTTTTTACTGTTTTTGCTCCTAGGACAGACCCATGGAGGGGGTGCACAAACTACCGGGTATGCCGAAGTGCCGAGTGGCCTACTCACAGAGATGAGGGAGGTTGCTTCGCTTCGGGTACTTGGCGGGTAGTTTGCCGTACCCGTAGGGGTCTTGGGTGGGGTATTGGCTATTCACCGCGACCGTGTAATCTGCTTTTCGTTACAGGCTCGTACGAATTGCGGATTCCTAGTATATCCAATGTGTTCATCTGTGATCTGAAATGGCTATCATTGCAGTATATCTATATATGATATTATTTAGGCGTTGCTTATGTTTTACAGCCGCGCTAGCCCAGCCCCCGCTCTGTCGTTAGTTAAGTAACCTAACGGGTAATGACGGGGCCCCGTGGCGAATGCGAATGGCATAAGCGTACGTCATATTTTGGTTGTTTTCTGCAATGGCAGGATTAAATGATGGGACGCATTAAAAGAACTAATGCAAGAATATCACGCATTAAAAGAACAAATGCAAGAAAATAAACCAAGTTAAAGTCATTGGAACACTTTCGAAAAAACACTCGGTTCTTTTCAAAACCAACTTTTAAATGCGGAGCTTGAGCCACTCCTTTTAAAACCTATCTCGTTCCATCGATTATATCAAGTTCACTACGTTCACGGTTTAGCCAAAACCATTCGTAGCCCTCCATCATTTCAGTTAAATATTCGGTAGTATTCAAGCTATGTATTTTGACCTCACGCCAAGGCATAGTGATTGGTAGCTGCCAGATATTTATCTGTTGCATAGATAGAATGCGTTGGTTTGGGACAGCCGTACTGCCATTTTGGCCTACGTCAAGGGTAGGTACGGATGGGTTCAAATTAACCTGGATAATGATGGGAAGAACTTGACATGTGACTTATGACATTTTGACCTCACGCCAAGGTCATAAGAGCATGGGGCAAAAATCCACATCGGGAGTTTCATAAGTACTGAAACTTGCTAGAGTTGCATACCATTTGGAGTGTGATGATTCTGGTAGGATTCCTTCAGTTTCGTCACGCGATGATATTTGGATCCCGATCCTACTGTGAGTATATGCTACTCCTCGGGAAATTTCTCACTTAACGATCAATTCTATAAACCAAGTAGGTGTCTAGAAAGGTGTTAGCGGGGCTACGCCCCCAGGGAAAAGAGGTTATTTAATTAAGGAACTTCGCGAAAGCGTTGGAAAACCTCCCTCGAAGTACCAACACTGGCATGGCTGAACGGTTAAGCAAGTATTGTACGGTGAGATTGATCCTGACTAATTCTTCCTTTTTGGTTTGAGGAGGGATTCGAGAAACAGTGGGAGCCATCCTGTTTAGACAAACTAAAAACCATTCTAAACTTGCAAGAGCATCATGCTGAGTGTTTCTTCTCTCTCCTAATTTGCAGCGACCAATCGACATGACTGGACTTAAGTTACTCCTAGATAAAAACATACTGACAGGGCCAAACTACAAAGAGTGGCTCAGGAATGTCAAGATGGCAATCACTTACGACATGCTGGGGTATCTTCTTACCACCAAAGCTCCCCCTGTCCCAGGTCCCAAAACCAGCGTCGCGGATAAGGAAATCCGTAAGACCTGGGAACTAGATTGCGCGAAGGCCAAGTGCCTCGTGCTTGCCTCTATGGACAGTGAACATCAGAGGAGGCACGAGAATATGGACCTGGAATCCATATTTCTTCATACAAAAGAACTGTATGGAGAGCAATCTCGTATCGTAAGATACGAAGTATCGAAGAAGTTATTTTCGGCAAGATTGGCCGTCGGATCATCGGTAGCGGAACACGTGCTTAAGATGATTGGCTACATTGAGGAGCTCGCGGACCTTGGGACCACTTTAGAGAATGAGCTCTATACGGACTTGATTCTCCAGTCCCTTCCTTCCACTTACGCCCAGTTCATACTGAACTTCAACTTACAAGAAAAGGAAGTTGAACTTTCAGAACTCCTCAACATGCTGAAGAGCGCAGAGGGCACCCTACAGAAAGGTAGGGAAACATCCACTTTGTTTGTAGGAGGATCTTCTTCTTCTAGGTCCAAGGAGAAAGCCAAGGGAAAGAAGAAGAAAGCCCCCGCCAAACCAAGGGGCGGTGTTAGTAAAGTGGATACGAAGGGAAAGACAAAAGCAACAAAGAAAGTGGGAAAGCTTGTGGATAAGGAAGAATGCTTCTATTGTCATAAGAAAGGGCACTGGAAAAATGATTGCAGGGCTTGGAAGGCCAGAACACAGGAATTGAAGCAGGTTGCAGCTTCAGCTTCAGGTGTGTATGTTATTGAAAACTGTCTTTCAATAAACTCTACTTCCTGGGTATTGGATACCGGATCAGGATCTCATATCTTTAATTCTTTGCAGGCGTTGAGAAACCGTAGGGTTTTGAAGGCAGGTGATATGACCCTCAAAGTTGCGAACGGAGCTAGCATGGATGTTAAAGCCGTGGGGGACTATCACCTGGGAATGTCAGATGGACATGTTTTGGTTTTGCGTAATTGCTTTTTTGTACCCAACGCAACTTGTAATATCATTTCTGTATCTTTGGTTTCTAAAGAAGGTTATGAATTTGCGTTTGTAAGAAATGTTGTAAACATTCACCGTAATCAAGTTTTGATTGGGTCAGGTACATTGAGCAATGGTATATACATATTAAACCAACCACAGATTTTCAATGTCCAGAATACACACAAAAGAAAGTCTCCAGAAATCAATCAGACTTTCTTGTGGCATTGTAGACTGGGTCACATCTGCAAGTCGATGTACAACACCCCAATACTTGTGGGGAGGCGGAATTTTCAAAAATGAACTTGTTTAGTGAACAAACATCGACTAACCGCTTGAATCGAAGCTAAACGATAACTAACTTAAAACATAGAGTTGCTATGCTACTATGTTTAGGGATTATACCTAACGAATCGTGTCCTTCGTCTTTGCGAACTCCAGCTCCTCCTCGGCCTTCTCGAAGTAGTAGACGATCCACCCAAGAGCTTTACTCCAAGCTTAGCCTCTAAACTTGAGGCAACTAAACTTCTTTAAGTGCTAATCAAAGAAGCTAGGTGTAATATAGAGAGGGTTATGGATTAAGTAGTCTAACTAATCCTTATACTCAACACATGAGAGGGGAGGATTAGGGTTTGAAGAGGGAGAGCTTGAGGAGAGAGAAGGTGAGGATAATTATCATATGAGAATAATGAGTTATCATAATATATATGAAACATTAAAATTTATCAATAAAAGAAAAACAAATGATGAATAATCAAGTTTCATAAATATCTAATGGTGATTCATAACCATGACTCATTAAGCATTTATTGTGCATTAATGATATGGATGAATCACTCTCATGACTCACTAAACTCATTCAATGCATATGACACCTAAACCTCCTTAGTCACAATCTTTTAGAAGCTTCTCACACAATTACGAGAACGCCCCTCCAATCCGCAAAAATACGGAAAAACTTTAGAATGTATAAATCCAATAACCGGATACCAGTAACTGGCTAAAACCAAAGCCGACTGGTAAAAACTGTCCGAAAGTCGTACGCGCGTAAACGCACGTATGCGTCCGAACCCTTGTCGTAAAACCATACGACCTCTATATCGTTTTGCCTGGAGTAGGGAAACTCTCTGTGTGGGACTCTAGAGACTCGACTACTACGCTGGCAGTGGGTTTAACCACAGACCGCAAGCGGCACTAGCTGTACGTAACGGTCCCCAGGTAGATGTCGATAAGAAGGCCGATGAGGGAACCCATCCGAACTCCTACTGAGTCTGATGTGACAATCTCCATACAGTCCGGTCCGTTCGTCCAAGACTATCGGATATCAGGCCTAGGGGGCGGCAAGCGTCAGTCTCCTAATAGCGGTATAAGTCGTGTCGGAGGGAAGCCCATTACACCCTGAGAAACTACTAGAACCTAACAGCAAATCTCGCTTGCCCTGGCCAGGGACTTTGCGTAATGGCTCTCTGACACAGCGCGATATCAACTCCCAATACCGGGAGAGACGAATCCTGTCTAACCGCCACTGCCTCCAAGTGCTCGGGACTGCACCCAACTGCTACCTGTTTGCACGACTCCTTTGAGCCGTGGTAGGGTAGCAATCTAAGAACAGTGGGACACACTCGAGGCGAAGTAGCAGTATCAAGTCTGCGGACTATGCTGTACTCATGTCACCTGGGAACTGTTCACTGACGACTGGTATAAAACCAACCAACAGTTCCCTGTGAGTCCTGTCTGGTGTACCCGTAACCCAACGAGCACCTATATACTATCTCCAGTACGACGTACTGACGGCTGTGGGACAGACCATCTCCCCAACTGGGATGAGAAGCGTACACACTAGTCTACTCCAGAGTATCGATGCTCTGTCTCGATAATCCAACGACCAGGGACCTGAATAAGGATGTGCTTGCAGACTACCCAGCCCCCACTAGTGTGACTGCCATCACAACGCTGGTAGTCAAGCAAGATCCTAAGAGCTCTATCAATACGTATACTCACATATTAAGATAGAAAAACCAAGTAGCATACTACCATGTTTAGCAAGACTGTTATATACATGTGAATATCCCAAGCTTCCATTAAGTAATATACAAACTAGTATGATACAGTAGTGGCCTTCTAGGGCATAAACACTAACAATCTCCCACTTGCACTAGGGCCATGTACTGGCGTATCGAAGACCGATGATCTCGAGTAGCCTCTCGAACTGAATCTGAGGTAGGGCCTTCGTGAATGGATCAGCAATGTTCTCTTCAGAAGCAACTCTCCGAACCTCGATCTCCTGACGATCAATGATCTCCCTGATCAGGTGATACCGCCTCAAGATGTGTCTGGACTTCTGATGGGACCTTGGTTCTTTTGCTAAAGCTATAGCTCCGTTGTTGTCGCAATACAGAGGTATTGGATCAACTATGGTAGGAACCACCTGAAGTTCTGTTAGGAACTTCTTCATCCAGACTGCTTCTTTTGCGGCATCGCAAGCAGCTATATACTCCTCTTCCATCGTCGAGTCAGTAACGGTGTCCTGCTTGGAGCTCTTCCAGCACACCGCCCCTCCATTGAAGATAAAGACATAACCCGACATGGACTTGGAATCGTCCTTATCACTCTGGAAGCCGGAATCAGCAAAGGCCTCCAACCTGAGGTCTTTTCCGCCGTAAACCAAGAACATCTCCTTAGTCTGTTGGAGATAATGCCCTCAGAGTCAATTATTGGATCACAGGCACGTGATTGCGATGATTGAGGGAGGACCTATCCCGGTAAGACAGTCTTACTCGAGATGATAGTATGCTATCTGGTTTACCTTTATCATCGTGTACTGCTTTAGGTGACCTGACAGGTCGCTATTGCACGTTGATAGAGCCCCTAGGATTCATGCTTGACTGCCAGCAGTATGAGGGCGATCATATAAGTGAGAGCTGGAGTCTATAAGCACATCCTTAAAAGGTCCCTAGTCGTGGGAGTTTTCGAGACAGGGCATCGATTCTCCAGAGTAGACTAGTGTATACAGTCGAGACCCCGACGAGGGGCGGTGGCCGGTCTCACAAGCCACTGGTGTCCGTTGGTTCACCTAAGATGTATACAGGTTCTCATTGGGTTATGAGTACACCGGACAAGACTCGCCGGGAACATGCTAGTTGGTCTTATACCTGACGTCAGATAGCAGTTCCCAGGTGACATGTGTACAGGTTAGTTCATCGACCTGGGGATCATCATTTGTCTCGTGTGAGTTCCCACTGTGCTTTGATTACTACCCTACCACGGCTCAAAGGAGTCGTGCAAACAGGTTTTAGTTGGGTACAGTCCCGAGCCACATGGAGGCAGTGAGCGGATCTTCAGGGGTTCGTCTCTCCCGGTATTGGGGGTGAGGTCGCGCTGTGTCTAGGAGAGCCATTACACGAAGTCCTTGGCCAAGGCAGGAGATTTACTGGTAGGTATTCCAGTAGTATCTCAGGGTGTTCTGGGCTACACTCCGACATGACTTGTACCGCTTTTGGGGGTCTGACTTTTACCAACCCCCTAAGCCCGACATGCGATGCTCATAGACGAACGGACCGGACTATACGGATATTGTCACTGACAGGCTCAGTAGGGTGTCAGGATGAGTTCGCTCATCGACGTCCCTTTTGGTCAATAGCTGGTGGCCCGTCACGTATTGGCTTATACCTCTGACGTGCTAGTGGTTAAATCACAGCCATACTATTGACGAGTCTTTAGAGTCCACCACAGTTTCAGTTACTCAAGCTTTCGGGCGAAACGCTGTAGAGGCCGTATGGAGATATGGCAGGGTCCGATCAGATACGTGCGGTATTGCATGGATCAGGATCGGACATTTTGTACTAGTGGCCGTATGGATATATGACAGGGTTCGATCAGATACGTGCGGTATTGCACGGATCAGGATCGGACGGATATTACTAGCCGGCTTTGGTTTAAGCCGGATCCTAGTATAGTACAGTGTAGATTTTGTCTCATTGCATTTGTATCCGGTCGGAATACAGATGCGGGTGTGTATGCATAAGTATCGGGGTTTTCCTGTAATTTATTACGGGACCAGTTTTCTGGAGTTGCCAGTTTGCATTCCGTTCCGGCCGGTTTTCGTTTGTTCTTTCCCGGCCGGACTTTTCCGATGGAGGGGGTTATTTGCAATTGTGCAAATAACATTTGTGGAGGGGGTTTCTTGCAAATATATTCATTATGATATGTTTAGCATCTTTCATCCATGATGGTGCATTAATTGTGATTTGAATGGGTATGGAGTGATAAGCATGGTTGATATTTTGTTTATGGTCAACTTTCTACTTTTACTACACTCACTCTTCTTCTTGGTTTGATCATGGTTGATTTCATTTTTCCCTCCACCATTCTCTTGATAAGGCCGGCCACAATTTTGAGGGAGTGAGAGAGAGAGAGTTTCATTTTGGTATGGTGGCATTATTCTTGATCTCATATCATTTCATGCTAGAAAAATGCAAGCACCATTTTTCTTATCTTGATTCCTCCATCATCTTCAAAGGCAACAAAACCCCAAATGAGACATAGCCTCTACACTACATTCTACAGCAAATCTTGAGCATGTCGACTTGCCAGCTTCATGCCCGAGTTGCCTCGGTATTGAGGTGGGAGCCCGTAAAAGATGCAGACGATGTGGTGCCCTTCCGGCAAGGATGCGACGACCGGAGTTTCCGCGAGAGATCGGGACGATGACGAGAAGAGCAGAGGACTCGGATCACTCGGTATATCTCTAACCCGTCTTGTAGTTAGCTAGATCTAGTTTAATGGCCCGATCCGGGGTTTAGTGCGCGGTGGTGCCGGTTTGCTAAGTTCGCAAAATTAAAGTTTATCACCGCTTCCGCATTTGGCCGTCGGATTGACGACCGGGGTGCCGCCGTGCACTTACAGTGGTATCAGAGCCTCGCCATTAACTTCGTCTAGCTTTGTTTGATGTGTTTGCATTTCCGATCGACTAAAATTCTAAAAAAACCACATTTTCCTCACATCAGTTTTCTGTCGAATTTTTTCTGGCTCTAAAAATTTTTCAGGTTGTAGAAAACTGATGTACAAGAAATTCTAAGACTTCTGTAAAAATTCGATACAGTGAATCGACCACTGAAGCGCGGAACCGCGGCCAAACCCCCCTTGGGCCGCGGTTCCGCCGCACATTGGTGTCCTCGCTGCATTAATTTTTTCCAGTGGGCTTCTGGGATGATTTTAGGGGTTTTGGAATATTAAAATTGGGCCCAGTATTTCTGTGAGTGCTACAGTATTGTTTGGGGGCCCACTTGTTAATTTTTGATCGATCGGATATTTTAAACACATTATTTCATAGTATTTACATTATATCTGCGACCGTGAATGTCACTCGATCGGTAAATCCGGTCTAACTGCTATAGCCCGGTTAGACGGATTTGCGAACGTGACTTTCACGTTGATGTTTTGTGATTTTGCTGTGATGTTGCGGATCGGTCGTGGGGATAGCCTGGATGCAATGCTAGTACAGTTTCTGTTGTATTATGTACATTTGATATTGCGGGCGAGCGTCCGACATGTGGACTGCCGTCACTGCCTGTTTGTATTATTATTTTAGGGCACAACCTGGTTGCGGTCGATGTACCCGTTGTATGTATATTTTACTTTCTGTACTAGGTTTACCCCACGGTGGGGTGCACGGATAGCCGGGTTCTGGAGGGAAACAAGCCCGCATCTCATGGCATTGTGACGGATGGGGCTCCACTCTAGAATTGGCGGGCTATTCGCCGCACTCGTAGGGGGTACAGGTTGACCCAGGAGGGGTGCCCAAGTTACCGGATTCCGTGAAGTGCTGGGTGGTCCATTCACGGTGCTGAAGGGGGCTGCCTCGCTTCAGGTTTTGGCGGGTGATTTGCCGCGCCCGTAGGGGTCTAGGATTTCATTGCACAGGCTATCCACACGACCAGGGGAACGTCGGGTTTCAGTAGTGGCTCTGTGAAACCCGGGGATCCCAGATATCTGTATTGTTCTGTGATGCTGTACATTTCTGTGTTGTTGCATTTCTTATCACGCCTTGAGCGAATATAATATATTGGTATATATATTAGTAGATATTGTATATGTTTTACATCCGCGCTAGTCCAGTCCCCGCTCTGCCGTTAGTTAGCTAACCTAACGGGTGATGACGGGACCCAGTGGCGAATGCGGTTGGCATATACGTACGTCAGTATATTTTCGTTCTTTGTGGTGTGATCAATTGATGGGACTGCATTGATTCGGATCATTGCAAGATAAACAAACCTAATCTGATGTTGTTGGAACACTTTTCAAAAAGCTGTTATTGCAAGGACGTTCACTTTTGTTTTGCATCGTGGTATTCATTTACAATATCCTGCTCCTCAGTCAACGAGGCAAGGGCCGAGATCCCTTCACCGGGAGTGACCCCTTGGACAGAACTTTGCGTCAGGGCATTAACTTCACTATAGCCGATTACTTTTGCTTTGCATCATGGTATTCATTTGGAATATCCTGCACCCCATTCTACGGGGAAAGAGCCGAGATCCCTTCACCGGGAGTGACCTCTTTAGTAAAGGTTTTCGTCACTATATTTTCTAAAAAGCTATCCGTTCCTTCAACGATATCAAGTTCATTACGTTAAAGGTTTTCGCCAGAAACCATTCGTAGCCGTCCGTCGTTTCAGACAGGTAGCACGTAGTATTCATGCTATGTTTGTTGACCTTCGTCAAGGCATAGTGCATGGTAGCTGCTTGTTGCTTTTCTGTTGCATAGATAGATGTGTTGGTTTGGGACAGTCGTATAGCCTTGTTGACCTTCGTCAAGGGCTTGTACGGATGGGTTCAAATTAACCTGGACAATGACGGGTGGAACTTGACATGTGACTTATGATTTGTTGACCTTCGTCAAGGTCATAAGAGCATGGGGCAGAAATCACATCGGGAGTTTCAAAAGAACTGAAACTTGCCAGATATGCGCATACCTTCTGGAGTGTGATACCGTGAGCGGATTCCGTCACGTTATCATGCGATGAGAGTTGGATCCCGATTCCCACTGATGAGTTGGTTTACTCCTCGGGTGACCCCGACTAATTCTTCTTTTAGGTTTGGAGGAGAATTTGAGGAACAGTGGGAGGTTTCCAGATTAGATAAAGGGTTAACCATTCTGATCTAGGTTAGAGTGCACGCTGAGTGTTTCTTTTCTCTCTCTGGCAGCGACCATTGACCCGACCCTAAGACTATGACTCAGTGACCAAGTTGACCGAACCTTCTTAACACTGGCTTTTGGATTGTCAGAGTTGCAGACCTCATTGCCACTCCTAGTTTTACCCTTTTCTCCAGGACACCCCATATTACTACGAACGTCCACTTCCATTGGACAAAACCATCGTATGGTTATATACGAACTTGAAGGAATTCGAGGATGGTTTCCGGTTCTGGAGAAAACGGATAAGATTTATTCAGTTTTCTTTTCCTTTTTGCCTTCTCTCAAGTTGCGAGTACTCCTTAGTTTAGGAGATAGTACACCTATTACGCAAATTGGATAGTCTTCTTCCAAACTTTAGGCTGGTGCCGAACAGTAGGGAATGAAGAAAACCAATTAGCATAACGATGGTGTGCAGAAGGTATTAAGATTAAGACAAAGCAAGGGATTAGTAAGAGGGTAAAGTAAATTGCGACTGATATTCACGACCAAACCAAGTATTTCTTCGCCAATCCTAAATCACCTTTGTATTTCTCTAGGACACTCCGTATCACTACGAAGATCCACAGTTTATTGGATACTCCATCGTATGGTTATATACGAACTCGAAAGGAACTTGTTCCAGTTCGGGGATGGATTCTGGTCCAGGAGAAATAGGAATAAGGTTTATTCGGTTGTCTTTTATCTTCACCTTCTCTCGCATTGCGAGTGCTCCTAGGGTTAGGACAGTACACCCATTATGCTTATTGGATAGTCTTCTTCCAAACCATAGGCTGGTGCCGAACGGTAGGGAAGGAAGAAAACCAATTGGCCTAAAGGGGTGTGTAGAAGGTAATGACTAAAGACATATAAAGGGATTTGGAGAGGTGGCAAAGAATTATACGGTTATAGTTGTGAATCTGGATAATGGTAGAGGCATTACTAGGAATACCAGGATACCCCATCGAAACATTTCAATGTTTCAGTTCAACTGTGTACTGTTAAAAGAAAACTGATTTCCTGATTAGACACTTGCTCCAGGGTATGTATTTACCAGGTTTGATTTTCACATCTGTATGGTTTTACAGATGATGAGTGGGAGTAAGTTATTGGGAATTGGGTGATCATCCTCATTATATCGGGAGACATTGTAATCAGTGATATTTGAGAAGATCACCTGGGATGTTTGCCGGTCGGCAAATATTTGGTTTTGAATATCCGCTGTTGTGCACCAATTTCAAATTGATATATCTGTACGTCTATTTTCATAGAGTGAGATATACCTTTTGATATTATGTCGATGACATTTACCTATATCAGTGGATGGTTAGGTAAGGAGCATTAAACAGCAGTGTAATTCTTCTTAACCATAAGTACAGTTTTCAACCTACGACAAACAGTGAAAGAGTTGTTAGACTCGGCGGACTTATACAGAGTATTGTATGTTGTCCAGTGTCCATTAGGACAGAGGGGTTGGTCCTCATACTATATTCTGTTTACTTTTAAGTTCTCTAGTTCTTAGACATGTGTTTCGTAGAAACACAGGGTCTAAGTTTTGAGGAGTTATAGGTATTTGAATAGAGTAGAGAACCAGGTGTAGCAAGTATCGGGATTCTTCAAAGTGATCGAGGATGTAGATACTTGTGTATGGTATTCAGTTGATAGTAATGATAAAGAGGAATTGCTTCTCTTTCAGGTTACTCATAATTAGGAAGCATTCCTAAGTTGAGTAACGCTGATCGGCCTCTCTCCATTTAATTGACATGCACTGGAGACAGCTGCATGATTTGAATCTGGTTAAATTAAATCATTGCCTCTGGTTCTATATTTGATATAGTACAGTTCATATCTTAACATTGTTAAGGTACGGGGAGTTGTCCGGCTTATGATTAAAGCCAGACTCTGGATAACTCAAGGCACGTTTCTGTAATGGCTGTTTGTGGGTTGACCCAGGCTATGACGAGGGTTGACTTTCTACCATCTGGCAGATCAATAGAAATATTGTTCTAGACTTGCCATAGTTTTATTAAAAATGAATTTTTCAAAAACAGTAGTGGGAGTATGGTAGAACTGGAAGTGATTCCAGAACCGCAAACGATTACTGAAGATTTGATAAGGAACCTAAAGATTCAATCAGATTTGACATTCCATTGGCCACTCCGCAGATAAGGTGGGTAACTTCAGGCACCCGAGAGGTACTCCGGTAGCCTCAAGGACGGTGACAGGGAAGTTATTATTTACCCACACTTGCCATTGTTGTTGTTCCAGGATGCGAGACCCGGCAGGAGAATGAGTATAGCGTCGTTCTAAACTAGCTTTAGAAGTGCACATCTATATGACTCTGCCAGAGGGTTGTCGTAGTCAGTGGGAGCAGCGGAAGCATTGGTGGACATCAGGCTTATGTCTATTTATAGACCAAAGCAGAAATAGCGGAGATAGATCATCTATTTCTGATGTGACAGTCATGGGTTTGACGTTATCAGAAAATGGGATGGATCTGTTGAGAAGGTATAGGGTGTGATGTCCTGGTATTTGGATGACATACACAGAGTAGGAAGTGATATTCCTATACTACGATCGGTTATACTTTGGTCGTCACACAGTGGTTTCTCCACAAGGGACTTGGACGTTATATCAGACATACTGGTTACTAGATCTAGATTTGGGTGGTTTCCCAATCAGGGTACTTTGACAGCATTCTAAGAGTATTTAGAATGGACGACTCCTGGCACGGTAGTGTACCTGCAGGAAATGGAGTCACCCTCTCTAAAGGTGTCTTATAGACTAAAGTAGAGAGGGATGTGCACGATTGGCAGATCACTTGCTTAGGCAATTGAGTCAATCATGAGATGTCAAGTACCACACCAGATGTTGTTCTTCCACTAGATGCAATAAGTTGACATTGACCCAATCCTGGAGAAACAGTCGGAAGCAGTTTTAGAACATAAGTGAATGTTCTAGGGATATGATAACGACAGCCTCATTCGGGGGACAGTTATCATTCCAGGCTTCTAAGGTGACATGGACGACAAGAAGGTTGACAGAGTTATAGTTTTCCTTCTGACGAGGGGCAGTATTTTGGACAGGTGATCCAAGGCAATACTGAGGGTGGCATGGCGCAGGATACTGATTATATTCAGTTGACGATACAGTCTAAGAAGTTTGGATTTGGAGTTCATTTATGAGCTAGGTCCCATCAGACATCCAGACATTCTAAGACAGGTATTGCTCATTTCGGGAGATGGCTTTCTCCACGAACTTGAGATATAGAGAGACATAGAAAGAAACATCTAGGCGAATCCACTCACTGAGGCTATTCCTCGAACGCAAGAGTTTCGCAAACAGGCTTTATGAGACTGACTAGTAGAGGAGTTGGGTGTTCGGTATCACACGGGCTGTGAGTATGCGACATCGCAATAATTAGCCTTGAGTGCTAGTGGGAGATTGTTGGAGATAATGCCCTCAGAGTCAATTATTGGATCACAGGCACGTGATTGCGATGATTGAGGGAGGACCTATCCCGGTAAGACAGTCTTACTCGAGATGATAGTATGCTATCTGGTTTACCTTTATTATCGTGTACTTCTTTAGGTGACCTGACAGGTCGCTATTGCACGTTGATAGAGCCCCTAGGATTCATGCTTGACTGCCAGCAGTATGAGGGCGATCATATAAGTGAGAGCTGGAGTCTATAAGCACATCCATAAAAGGTCCCTAGTCGTGGGAGTGTTCGAGACAGGGCATCGATTCTCCAGAGTAGACTAGTGTATACAGTCGAGACCCCGACGAGGGGCGGTGGCCGGTCTAACAAGCCACTGGTGTCAGTTGGTTCACCTAAGATGTATACAGGTGCTCATTGGGTTATGAGTACACCGGACAGGACTCGCCGGGAACATGCTAGTTGGTCTTATACCTGACGTCAGATAGCAGTTCCCAGGTGACATGTGTACAGGTTAGTTCATCGACCTGGGGATCGTCATTTGTCTCGTGTGAGTGTCCACTGTGCTTTGATTACTACCCTACCACGGCTCAAAGGAGTCGTGCAAACAGGTTTTAGTTGGGTACAGTCCCGAGCCACATGGAGGCAGTGAGCGGATCTTCAGGGGTTCGTCTCTCCCGGTATTGGGGGTGAGGTCGCGCTGTGTCTAGGAGAGCCATTACACGAAATACTTGGCCAAGGCAGGAGATTTACTGGTAGGTATTCCAGTAGTATCTTAGGGTGTTCTGGGCTACACTCCAACACGACTTGTACCGCTTTTGGGGGTCTGACTTTTACCAACCCCCTAAGCCTGACATGCGATGCTCATAGACGAACGGACCGGACTGTACGGATATTGTCACTGACAGGCTCAGTAGGGTGTCAGGATGAGTTCGCTCTTCGACGTCCCTTTTGTTCAATAGCTGGTGGCCCGTCACGTATTGGCTTATACCTCTGACGTGCTAGTAGTTAAATCCACAGCCATAGTATTGACGAGTCTTTAGAGTCCACCACACTTTCAGTTACTCAAGCTTTCGGGCGAAACGCTGTAGAGGCCGTATGGAGATATTGCAGGGTATGATCAGATACGTGCGGTATTGCACGGATCAGGATCGGACGTTTTGTACTAGTGGCCGTATGGATATATGGCAGGGTTCGATCAGATACGTGCGGTATTGCACGGATCAGGATCGGACGGATATTACTAGCCGGCTTTGGTTTAAGCCGGATCCTAGTATAGTACAGTGTAGATTTTGTCTCATTGCATTTGTATCCGGTCGGAATACAGATGCGGGTGTGTATGCACAAGTATCGGGGTTTTCCTATAATTTATTACGGGACCAGTTTTCTCGAGTTGCCAGTTTGCATTCCGTTCCGGTCGGTTTTCGTTTGTTCTTTCCCGGCCGGACTTTTCCGTTGGAGGGGGTTATTTGCAATTGTGCAAATAACATTTGTGGAGGGGGTTTCTTGCAAATATATTCATTATGATATGTTTAGCATATTTCATCCATGATGGTGCATTAATTGTGATTTGAATGGGTATGGAGTGATAAGCATGGTTGATGTTTTGTTTATGGTCAACTTTCTACTTTTACTACACTCACTCTCCTTCTTGGTTTGATCATGGTTGATTTCATTTTTCCCTCCACCATTCTCTTGATAAGGCCGGCCACAATTTTGAGGGAGTGAGAGAGAGAGAGTTTCATTTTGGTATGGTGGCATTATTCTTGATCTCATATCATTTCATGCTAGAAAAATGCAAGCACCATTTTTCTTATCTTGATTCCTCCATCATCTTCAAAGGCAACAAAACCCCAAATGAGACATAGCCTCTACACTACATTCTACAGCAAATCTTGGGCATGTCGACTTGCCAGTTTCATGCCCGAGTTGCCTCGGTATTGAGGTGGGAGCCCGTAAAAGATGCAGACGATGTGGTGCCCTTCCGGTAAGGATGCGACGACCGGAGTTTCCGCGAGAGATCGGGACGATGACGAGAAGACCAGAGGACTCGGATCACTCGGTATATCTCTAACCCGTCTTGTAGTTAGCTAGATCTAGTTTAATGGCCCGATCCGGGGTTTAGTGCGCTGTGGTGCCGGTTTGCTAAGTTCGCAAAATTAAAGTTTATCACCGCTTCCGTATTTGGCCGTCGGATTGACGACCGGGGCGCCGCCGTGCACTTACATAGTCCTTCTCAGGTACTTGAGAATGTTCTTTACTGCTATCCAGTGCTTCTCCCCTGGGTCTGTCTGATACCGGCTTACCACGCTTAGTGCGTAAGCTACATCTGGTCTGGTACATAACATCGCATACATTATAGAGCCTACCGCAGAAGCATAGGGTATAATAGACATGCGTTCCCTTTCCAAATCAGTCTTGGGAGACATCTCTTTGGAGAGGGTGATTCCGTGACAAGCCGGTAGATTACCGCGCTTAGAATCTTCCATACTGAATCTTTTCAGTACAGTGTCGATATACCTGGACTGCGAAAGTCCCAACATCCTCTTGGATCTATCACGATAGATCCGGATCCCCAGAATGTAAGAGGCATCACCCAGGTCTTTCATGGAGAACCTGTGTGACAAGAATCCTTCGACAGATTGTAGCATAGGAATGTCATTTCCTATCAATAGAATGTCATCCACGTACAAGACGAGGAATACGACACTTCTGGCTACAACTTTACTATATATGCACGGTTCATCTGGATTTTTGATAAAGTCATATTCTTTGACTGTCTCATCAAAACAGATGTTCCAACTCCGCGATGCCTGCTTTAGTCCATAAATGGACTTAAGCAGCTTGCATACTTTCCCGCTGCTCCCACTCTGATTGAAACCTTCTGGCTGATCCATATAGACGCTCTCTTTTAAATTTCCATTCATAAAAGCCGTCTTTACGTCCATCTTCCAGATTTCATAATCATGGAAGGCAGCAATAGCAAGAAGGATCCGAATGGATTTGAGCATAGCCACTGGAGAAAAAGTTTCGTCATAGTCCAAACCAGGTCTTTGACGAAAACCCTTTGCAACAAGTCTAGCCTTATAGGTTTCCACCTGTCCATCTACACCAATCTTTTTCTTGAAGACCCATTTGCATCCTATGGGTTTTACCCCATCTGGAGCAAAGTCCAAAGTCCATACTTTGTTGGTGTACATGGACTCCATTTCGGTCCGCATTTCATCTAGCCATCGTACCGAGTCACCGCTCTGGATGGCCTGCTGGAAGTCAGTAGGTTCATCGTCATCTATGATGCAATCCTCTCTATCCCCATCTATGAGAAAACCGTAGTATCTCTCAGGCGGATGAGACGGCCTACTACTCCTGCGGAGGGGTGCGGGAATGTCCTGTACTTCTTGAACTTCCGGTTCTACCAAACTTTCAGTAGCAATTTGTGGTTCTGGAATTTCTTCCAGTTCTACTACGCTCCCACTCTTCTGATTTTCTAAAAATTCAGTTTCTAAGAAGCGGGCATGACGAGAAAAAAAAACCTTTTGTTCCTCTGCGTAATAGAAAAAATATCCCATAGAGTTCTTTGGATATCCCACAAACTTACACTCTACTGAGCGTGCTTCGAGCTTGTCCGGATGCTGCTTTTTTATAAAAGCTGGACATCCCCATGTCTTTAGGTACTGAAGATAGGGTTTCTTACCACTCCATATCTGATATGGTGTGGTAGGCACAGTTTTGGTTGGAACTCTGTTCAAAAGATATGTCGCTGATTCTAGCGCATAACCCCAGAAAGATCGCGGTAACTCGGCATTACTCATCATGGATCGTACCATATCCAATAGGGTTCGATTCCGTCTCTCCGATACACCGTTGTGCTGTAGAGTGTATGGAGGAGTAAGCTGAGAGAGAATTCCTTTCTCTTTTAGGTAACCTAGGAACTCGGCACTTAAGTATTCTCCACCTCGATCAGATCTTAGTGTCTTAATACTTTTGCCCGTTTGGTTTTCCGCTTCACTCTTGTATTCCTTGAATTTCTCAAAGGCCTCGGATTTATGCTTCATTAAGAAGACATGTCCAAACCTAGAGAAATCATCTGTAAAAGTAATGAAGTAGGAATAACCACCTCTCGCATGTATAGACATTGGACCACATACATCGCTGTGTATGAGTCCTAAGAGCTCGCTCGCTCTTACTCCTTGTCTAGTAAATGGAGCCTTTGTCATCTTTCCTTTGAGACAAGATTGACATGTGTCATAGGTTTGATATTCGAACGAGTCCAAATATCCTTCTCTATGCAACTTAGTCAACCTTCTCTCATTGATGTGACCCAGTCTACAATGCTATAAGAAAGCTTTATTTAAATCTGGAGACTTTCTTTTTGGTGTGTTCTGGACATTGAAAATTTGGAGTTGGTTTAAAACATATATACCGTTATTTAGTGTACTGGACACAATCAAACCATGATTAAGGTGGATGTTGACAACATCTCTTACAAACGTGAAATCATAACCTTTATTTGATAACAAGGAAACTGATATGATATTACACGTTAAGCTTGGTACAAAATAACAGTTATGTAAAACCAAAATGTGTCCACTCATCAATCCTAGGTGATAATCCCCGACGGACGCAGCTCCAACGCTAGCTCCGTTAGAAACCTTTAGGGTCATATCACCTTCCTTCAGTACTCTACGGTTTCTCAGTGCCTGCAATGAATTGCAAATATGAGATCCTGATCCGGTATCCAATACCCAGGAAGTAGAGTTGATCGACAGACAATTCTCAATTACAAACACACCTGAAGTCGAAGCCACTGCTTGCTTCGGTTCCTGGTTCTTGGCGTTCCACGCCTTGCAATCCTTCTTCCAGTGCCCTTTCCTGTGACAATGGAAGCACTCATCCTGGCCAACTACCGGTACTGCAAACTTTTTCTTTCCCTTCCCTCCCACCTTACTAACACCTCCTCTAGGTTTGTTGGCGGCCTTCTTCTTCCTTCCTTTGGCCCTAGCCTTGGACCCGGAAGAAGATGCACCGCTAACAAACATAGCGGGTGTTTCCCTTGCTTTCTGCAAGGTGCCCTCTGCACTCCTTAACATGTTCAGGAGTTCCGGAAGTTCAACTTCTTTTCTTTGAAGGTTGAAGTTCAGGATAAACTGGGCGTAGGTGTGAGGAAGGGACTGGAGAATAAGGTCTGTATAGAGCTCATTATCCAAAGTCATCCCAAGGTCTGTGAGCTCTTCAATATAGCCGATCATCTTTAGGACATGTTCTCCCACTGATGACCCGACAGCCAACCTCGCTCGAAACAAGTTCTTAGAGGTCTCGTATCTTGCTATACGAGATTGCTCTCCATAAAGTTCCTTTGTATGGAGAAATATGCCATCAAGGGTCATATCCTCGTGCCTCCTCTGATGTTCATTGTTCATTGAGGCAAGCACGATGCACTTGGCTTTCGCGCAATCTAAATCCCAGGTTTTGCGGATTTCCTTATCCTCATTGCTGGATTTGGGACCAGGGACAGCAGGTGCCGTAGCGGTGAGGACGTACCCCAATTTGTCATAGGTCAAAGCCATTTTGACATTCCGCAGCCAATCTTTATAGTTTGGCCCTGTCAGTATATTTTTCTCTAAAAGTAACTTAAGTCCAGTCATTTTCAGGGTCGCTGCAATTAGGAGAGAGAGAAGAAAACTCTTTAGCATGATGCTCTTGCAAGTTTAGAGTGGTTTTTAGTTTATCTAAACTGGATGGCTCCCACTGTTTCTCGAATCCTTCCTCAACCCATAAAAGAAGAATTAGCCAGGACTATTCTCACTGTACAATACTTGCTTTAACCGTTCAGCCAGGCTGGTGTCGGTACTTCGAGGGAGGTTTTCCAACGCTTTCGCGAAGTTCCTTAATTAAATAACCTCTTTTCTCTGGGGGCGTAACCCCGCTGACACTTTTCTGGACACCTACTAGGTTTATAGCATTGATCGTTAAGTGACGAATATCCTGATAAGTAGCATATACTCACAGTAGGATCGGGATCCAAATATCATCGTATGATAATGTTGAAGGTATCCTACCAACATTCATCAAACTCCAAATGGTATGCATCTCTTTGCAAATTTCAGTTTCTTTAGAAATTCCTGATATAAGTTTTTGCCCATGCTCTTATGACCTTGACGTATGCCAACAAATCATAAGTCACATGTCAAGTTCTGCCCATCATTATCTTGTTAATTTGAACCCACCCGTATATACCCTTGACGTAAGCCAACAAGGTAATGCGACTGTCCCAAACCAACACATCTATCTATGCAACAAATGAATACCCCAGCAGCTACCAAACACTATGCCTTGACGTAAGCCAACAAGCATAGCTTGAATACTACTGACCATCCATAAGAAATGACGGAGGGCTACGACTGGTTTTGGCGAAACCGTGAACGTAGTGAACTTGATATAACCGAAGGAACCTGATAGCTTTTAAAAGGAGTGGTTAAGTCTCCGCATTTAAAAATATCTGTTTTAAAATTAACCGAGTGGTTTCTTTTAAATTGTTCCAACGATTTAAACTTTGGTTTGTTTTTCTTTGCATTATAGATAATGCGTCCCATCATTAACCTATCATTGCAGAAAACAACGAAAATACAACGTCCTCTTATGCCATCCGCATTCGCCACGGGGTCCCGTCATCACCCGTTAGGTTACTTAACTATCGACAGAGCGGGGGCTGGGCTAGCGCGGGTGTAAAACATAAGTGACGTCTAAATAGCTATCATATATATAGATATTTTACATTCGTCTGACGCAATGATATTCATTCCAGATCACAGATGAACTTAATTGGATTTGCAAGCAATCCGTGTTTGTTTTGAGCCTGCAACAAAATACGGATTACACAGTTGTGATGAATAGCCATTACCCTACCCACGACCCCTACGGGTGAGGCAAACTACCCGCCCGGCAGTATGTGCACCCCACCTTGGGTCTGTCCTAGGAGCAAAAACAGTAAAAAGAAATAATACAACGGTGGCTACAACCGCAACCTGGATGTGCCCCGCAAAATAATATTACAACAAATTACATTTACATCAAATGAATTAAATGATAACCCATCACATAACCCCGGCTATACATCACAACAGTCCAACACAGTTCATATGCACAAACAGATAAAATCCATTTCAGAAATGTGCAACCCCCTGCCAACTGACATACTAGCAGTTAGGGGAGGTTTACGAACACATTATACAATCACAGATATAATCCAACAAGCAAATACTGTATAATTTCGATCGATTAAACACTTTTAATCTTTCTCCAATACTGCTCTGTAAACTTGAAACCTGAGCAAAATTAAAAAATACTAGAAAAATCCCAAATATCACAGAGAACCAACACAAGAAAAATGAGTCCCTGAATCGTCAACTCGGCGGCGGAAGCACGGCGGATCGGTGCTATCCGCCGCGGTTCCGCGGCGCCGTAGGCAATTCAGGGGACCAAATTTTTTGTGTGTTCTAATAATGTCATTTTAAGCTTTCTGAACATCCCTGAAAAATTTTTGGACTTCATTTAAAAATCGACAGAAACTGATATTTTCGGGCTTTTCCGGTTTCGTTTTTTCCGTTCGAAATTCATACAAATTTGCAAGTAAGTTATTTATTGTTTATCGAGGCTCTGATACCACTGTAAGTCGATGTACAACACCCCAATACTTGTGGGGAGGCGGAATTTTCAAAAACGAACTTGTTTAGTGAACAAACATCGACTAACCGCTTGAATCGAAGCTAAACGATAACTAACTTAAAACATAGAGTTGCTATGCTACTATGTTTAGGGATTATACCTAACGAATCGTGTCCTTCGTCTTTGCGAACTCCACCTCCTCCTCGGCCTTCTCGAAGTAGTAGACGATCCACCCAAGAGCTTTACTCCAAGCTTAGCCTCTAAATTTGAGGCAACTAAACTTCTTTAAGTGCTAATCAAAGAAGCTAGGTGTAATATAGAGAGGGTTATGGATTAAGTAGTCTAACTAATCCTTGTACTCAACACATGAGAGGGGAGGATTAGGATTTGAAGAGGGAGAGCTTGAGGAGAGAGAAGGTGAGGATAATTATCATATGAGAATAATGAGTTATCATAATATATATGAAACATTAAAATTCATCAATAAAAGAAAAACAAATGATGAATAATCAAGTTTCATAAATATCTAATGGTGATTCATAACCATGACTCATTAAGCATTTATTGTGCATTAATGATATGGATGAATCACTCTCATGACTCACTAAACTCATTCAATGCATATGACACCTAAACCTCCTTAGTAACCATCTTCTAGAAGCTTCTCGTACAATTACGAGAACGCCCCTCCAATCCGCAAAAATACGGAAAAACTTTAGACTGTATAAATCCAATAACCAGATACCAGTAACTGGCTTAAACCAAAGCCGACTGGTAAAAACTGTCCGAAAGTCGTACGCGCGTAAACGCACATATGCGTCCGAACCCTTGTCGTAAAACCATACGACCTCTATATCGTTTCGCCTGGAGTAGGGAAACTCTCTGTGTGGGACTCTAGAGACTCGACTACTACGCTGGCAGTGGGTTTAACCACAGACCGCAAGCGGCACTAGCTGTACGTAACGGTCCCCAGGTAGATGTCGATAAGAAGGCCGATGAGGGAACCCATCCGAACTCCTACTGAGTCTGATGTGACAATCTCCATACAGTCCGGTCCGTTCGTCCAAGACTATCGCATATCGGGCCTAGGGGGCGGCAAGCGTCAGTCCCCTAATAGCGGTATAAGTCGTGTCGGAGGGAAGCCCATTACACCATAAGAAACTACTGGAACCTACCAGCAAATCTCGCTTGCCCTGGCCAGGGACTTTGCGTAATGGCTCTCTGACACAGCGCGATATCAACTCCCAATACCGGGAGAGACGAATCCTGTCTAACCGCCACAGCCTCTAAGTGCTCGGGACTGCACCCAACTGCTACCTGTTTGCACGACTCCTTTGAGCCATGGTAGGGTAGTAATCTAAGAACAGTGGGACACACTCGAGGCGAAGTATCAGTGTCAAGTCTGCGGACTATGCTGTACTCATGTCACCTGGGAACTGTTCACTGACGACTGGTATAAAACCAACCAACAGTTCCCTGTGAGTCCTGTCCGGTGTACCCGTAACCCAACGAGCACCTGTATACTATCTCCAGTACGACGTACTAACGGCTGTGGGACAGACCATCTCCCCAACTGGGATGAGAAGCGTACACACTAGTCTACTCCGGAGTATCGATGCTCTGTCTCGATAATCCAACGACCAGGGTCCTGAATAAGGATGTGCTTGCAGACTACCCAGCCCCCACTAGTGTGACTGCCATCACAACGCTGGTAGTCAAGCAAGATCCTAAGAGCTCTATCAATACGTATACTCACATATTAAGATAGAAAAACCAAGTAGCATACTACCATGTTTAGCAAAACTGTTATATACATGTGAATATCCCAAGCTTCCATTAAGTAATATACAAACTAGTATGATACAGTAATGGCCTTCTAGGGCATAAACACTAACAACATCAATGAGAGAAGGTTGTCTAAGTTACATACAGAAGGATATTTGAATCCGTTCGAATATCAATCGTATGCCACTTGTCAATCCTGTCTCAAAGGAAAGATGACAAAGACACCGTTTACTGGACACGGAGTAAGGGCGAGCGAGCTCTTGGGACTCGTACACAGCGACGTGTGCGGTCCAATGTCTACAGATGCGCGAAGTGGTTATTCTTACTTCATTACTTTTACGGATGATTTTTCATGATTCTGACATGTCTTCTTAATGAAACATATGTCCGAAGCCTTTGAAAAATTCCAGGAATATAAGAATGAAGTAGAAAAACATACCGGAAAAAGTATCAAGATCTTAAGATCGGATCGAGGTGGTGAATACTTGAGTGCCGAGTTCCTGGACTATTTAAAAGAGAACGGAATTCTCTCTCAGCTTACTCCTCCATACACTCCGCAACATAACGGTGTATCGGAGAGACGGAACCGAACCCTATTGGATATGGTACGGTCCATGATGAGTAACGCTGAATTACCGCGATCATTCTGGGGGTATGCGCTAGAATCAGCTGCATACCTTTTGAACCGAGTTCCCACTAAGACTGTGCCTACCACACCATATGAGTTATGGAGTGGGAAGAAACCCTATCTTCAATATCTGAAGATCTGGGGATGTCCAGCTTTTGTCAAAAAGCAGCATGCGGATAAACTCGAGGCACGCTCAGTACTGTGCAAGTTTGTGGGATACCCAAAGAACACCAGGGGGTATCTTTTCTACCACGCAGAGGAACAAAAAGTCCTTGTTTCTCGTAATGCCCACTTTCTAGAACACCAGTTCTTGGAAAAGGAAATTAGTGGGAGCACAGTAGAACTGGAAGAAATTCCAGAACCACAGACTATTACTGAAAGCTTAGTGGAACCAGAGGGTTCAAAAGAACAAGACATTCCTACGCCGCTCCGCAGGAGTAGTAGGCAGTCTCATCCGCCCGAGAGATACTGCGGTTTTCTCATAGACGGGGATAGAGAGGATTGCATCATAGATTATGATGAGCCTACTAGCTTCCAGCAGGCCGTTCAGAGCGTTGACTCGGTAAAATGGCTGGATGCAATGCGGACCGAAATGGAGTCCATGTACACCAACAAGGTATGGACGTTGGACATTGCTCCAGACGGGGTAAAACCCGTAGGATGCAAGTGGATCTTCAAAAGGAAGATTGGTGTAGATGGACAGGTTGAGGCCTATAAAGCTAGACTTGTTGCAAAGGGTTTTCGTCAAAGACCTGATTTGGACTATGACGAAACCTTTTCTCCAGTGGCTATGCTGAAATCCATTCGGATCCTACTTGCCATTGCTGCCTTCCACGATTATGAGATCTGGCAGATGGACGTAAAGACCGCTTTTCTAAATGGAAATTTAGAGGAGTGTGTCTATATGGACCAACCAGAAGGTTTCATTCAGAGTGGGTGCAGCGGAAAGGTGTGCAAGTTGCTTAAGTCCATCTATGGACTAAAGCAGGCATCGCGGAGTTGGAACATCTGTTTTGATGAGACGGTCAAGGAATTTGGCTTTATCAAAAATCCAGATGAACCATGCATCTATAGTAGATTTGTAGCGAGAACTGTAGTATTCCTCGTTTTGTACGTGGATGACATTCTCTTAATAGGAAATGACATTCCTATGCTACAATCTGTCAAGGGGTTCTTGTCACACAGGTTCTCCATGAAAGACCTGGGTGATGCCTCCTACCTCCTGGGGATCCGGATCCATCGTGATAGATCCAAGAGGATATTAGGACTTTCACAGTCCAGGTACATCGACACCATACTGAAAAGATTCAGTATGGAAGATTCCAAGCACAGTAACCTATCGGCTTGTCACGGGATCACCCTTTCTAAAGAGATGTCTCCCAAGATTGATTTGGAGAGGGATCGCATGTCTATTATACCTTACGCTTCTGCGGTAGGCTCTATAATGTATGCGATGTTGTGTACCAGACCGGATGTAGCTTATGCACTGAGTGTGGTAAGCCGGTATCAGTCAAACCCTGGGGAGAAACACTGGATAGCGGTAAAGAACATTCTCAAGTACCTGAGAAGGACTAAGGAGATGTTCTTGGTGTATTGCGGAAAAGACTTCCAGATCGAGGCCTTTGCTGACTCCAGCTTCCAGAGTGACAAGGATGATTCCAAGTCCATGTCGGGTTTTGTCTTTACCCTCAATGGAGGGGCGGTGTGTTGGAAGAGTTCCAAACAGGAAACCGTTGCAGACTCGACAATGGAAGCGGAATACATCGCTGCATCTGATGCTGCAAAAGAAGCTGTCTGGATAAGGAAGTTCTTGAAAGAATTTCAGGTGGTTCCGTCCATTGTTGATCCAATACCTCTGTATTGCGACAACAATGGGGCTATAGCTTTAGCGAAGGAACCCAGGTCCCATCAGAGATCCAGACACATCTTGAGGCGGTATCACCAGATCAAGGAGATCGTGGATCGCCAGGAGATCGAGGTTCGGAGGGTTGCTTCAGAAGATAACACTGCAGATCCATTCACCAAGGCCTTGCCCCAGACTCAGTTCGAGCGGCTGATCGAGATGATAGGTCTTCGATACGCCAGTACATGGCCTTAGTACAAGTGGGAGATTGTTAGTGTATATGCCCTAGAGGCCATTACTGTATCATACTAGTTTGTATATTACTTAATGGAAGCTTGGGATATTCACCTTGTATATACAATCTTGCTCAAAATAGTAGTATGCTACTTGGTTTATTTCTACTTCAATGTGTACATGTGTTTATTTTATTATATCACCTATACGCATTAGTGGAGCCCTTAGGATCTTTGCTTGATTACCAGCGTTGTGATGGCAGTCACACTAGTGGGGGCTGGGTAATCTATAAGCACATCCTTATGCAGGTCCCTAGTCGCAGGACTATCGAGACAGGGCATCGATACTCCGGAGTAGACTAGCGGATGCGCTTCTCATCCCAGTGTGGGAGATGGTCTGTCCCACAGCCATCAGTACGTCGTACTGGAGATAGTATGTGGGTGCTCATTAGGTTACGAGTACACTGGACAGGACTCGTCGGGAACTGACCAGTTGGTATTATACCTATCAGCTTAGTCCGCTGACTTGACACTATCACTTCGCCTCGAGTGTGTTCCCACTGTACTTTGATTACTACCCTACCACGGCTCAAAGGAGTCGTGCAAACAGGTAGTAGTTGGGTGCAGTCCCGAAGCACTTGGAGGCAGTGACGGTTAGACAGGATTCGTCTCTCCCGGTATTGGGGGTTGACATCGCGCTGTGTCTAGGAGAGCCATTACACGAGTAGTCCCTGGCCAGGGCAAGCGAGATATGCTGGTAGGCTTCCAGTGTTATCTCAGGGTGTATTGGGCTTCACTCCGACACGACTTGTACCGCTATTAGGGGACTGACGTTTACCGCCCCCCTAGGCCTGCCATGCGATGTATCAGACGAACAGACCGGACTGTACGGAGATTGTCACATTCAGGCTCAGTAGGAGTTCAGATGGGTTTCACCTCGTCAGTCTTCTTGTCGGCATCTACCTGGGGACCGTTACGCACAGCTAGTGCCGCTTGCGGTCTGTGGTTAAACATACTGCCAGCGTAGTGTCGAGTCTTTAGAGTCCCACACAGAAAGCTATTCGCCTTTAGGCAAAAGAGTAGAGGTCGCATGGTTTTGCGACAGGTCGCATGGTTTTGCGACAGGGTTCAGTCACATCCGTGCACTTGTGCACGTTTAGTGTCCGGACAGTTTACACTAGCGGGCTTTGGTTTAAGCCAGATCCTAGTGTACGTATTGGGATTGGTTTTATCCAGTATGCATCCGTGTTCCTCGGAACGCGGATGCGGGTATGTATGCACAGTTGACGGAGAGACAGAGGCAGAGGATTCTCATTAGGGTTGTTGACCGTTGACCGTTGACAATTGACTTTTTGCTCAACCCTAATGAGAATATGATATATGATTAACAATTATATTAATTAAGTATTATGGTGACATGGTTGTTGAGGGGTTGACTTTGTTGACTTGTTGACTTTGTTGACTTGTTGACTTTGTTGACCGGTTGACTAGGCTTGACTAGTTGACCATCATGATAACAATAGCTATCATTTCATGGCAAAGACTTTTGCTTGCTTGCTCTCTTGTGCAAAATGAGTGCATGAAATGATATGGCTATTGTTGCTTAAACCATCACATAATACTTGATTGCTATAATGTATTATGATGGTTATGGATTATGAGAGCCAAATGAGAAAAGTCTTCTCTCATTCTATCATTCTCATTCTCTCTCTTGTTCTTGAGCTCTCATCTTCTTCCTCTTGCTCTCCCTCTCTTCACTCTATGGTTCACTTGTCTCGTAAGTTGAGAATCAAGAACCATAGATAAAATCCCATACAAACTCTTCTCTACTCACTCTAGTTCACAAGGTTTAGCAAACCGAGTGAACTAGTTTCTTCAAAGATCGAAGAAGGAGCCAAAGGTTGAAGCTTTCAGGTGGATCGATCTTCGGCGCAAGGAGACGACGGTGTGAAGCCGATCCGGTCAACCATCGAGGCTTGAAGACGAAGGAGTTCAGGAAAGAAAGGTATAACCCCCTAACCGAGTAATTAACAACTCCTAGTTAGGTTGTTAGTTAGATGTTTAAAAAAGATCCGGGTTTTATGTCCATGTTACCACCACTAAGAAAATTGTTTTTTACCAAATTCCGCATGCCCGAAAGTACTTGGAGAGGTAGCATGGACTTACAGCCGGCGAGTCCTGTCCGGTGTACTCATAACCTAATGAGCACCTGTATACATCTTAGGTGAACCAACTAACACCAGTTTCTTGTGAGACCGGCCACCGCCCCTCGTCGGGGTCTCGACTGTATACACTAGTCTACTCCGGAGTATCGATGCCCTGTCTCGAAACTCCCACGACTAGGGACCTTTTAAGGATGTGCTTATAGACCCCAGCTCCCACTTATATGATCGCCCTCATACTGCTGGTGGTCAAGCAAGAATCCTAGGGGCTCTATCAACGTGTAATAGCGACATGTCAGGTCACCTAAAGCAGTACACGATGATAAAGGTAAACCAGATAGCATACTATCATCTCGAGTAAGACTGTCCTAACGGGATAGGTCCTCTCTCAATCATTGCAATCACGCGCCTGTGATCCAATAATTGACTCTGAGGGCACTATCTCCAACAATCTCCCACTTGCACTCAAGGCTAATTATTGCGATGTCGCATACTCACAGCCCGTGTGATACCGAACACCCAACTCCTCTACTAGTCAGTCTCAGAAAGCTCGTTTGCGAAACTATTGCGTTCGAGGAATAGCCTCAGTGAGTGGATCCGCTTTGATGTTTCTTTCTATGTCTCTCTATATCTCAAGTTCGCGGAGAAAGCCATCTCCCGAAATGAGCAATACCTGTCTTAGAATGTGTCTGGATGTCTGATGGGACTTAGCTCAGAAATGAACTCCAAATCCAAACTTCTTAGACTGTATCATCAACTGAACTTAATCAGTATCCTACGCCATGCCTCCCTCAGTATTGCCTTGGACGACCTGTCCAAAATACTGCTCCTCGTCAGAGGAAAAACTATAACTCTGACAACCTCCTTGTCGTCCAGGTCACCTTGGAAGCCTGGAATGATAAGTGTCTCCCGAATGAGGCTGTCGTTATCATATCCCTAGAACATCCACTTGTGTTCTAAAACTGCTTCCGACCGTTTCTCCAGGATTGGATCAATGTCAACTTATTGCATTCAGTGCAAGAACAACATCTGGTGTGGTACTTGACATCTCATGATTGACTCAATTGCCTAAGCAAGTGATCTGCAAATCATGTACATCCCTCTCCCCTTTAGTCTGTAAGACACCTTTAGAGAGGGTGACTCCTTCACCTGCAGGTACACCACCGTGCCAGGAGTCGTCCATTCTAAATACTCTTAGAATGCTGTCTAAGTACCCTTAATTGGGAAACCACCCAAATCTAGATCTAATACCATAGATCTACTTACCAGTATGTTTGATATAATGTCCAAGTCCCATGTGGAGAATCTACTGTGTGACGACCAAAGTATAACCGATCGTAGTATAGGAATATCTTTTCCTATTCTGTGTATGTCATCCAAATGCCATGACATCACACCCTACTGCCTTCTCAACAGATCCAACCCCTATTCTGATGAAGTCAAACATATGACTGTCACATCAGAAATTGATGATCAATCTCCGTACATCTGCTTTAGTCTATAAATAGACATAAGCTACCTGTCCACCAATGCTTCCGCTGCTCCCACTGACTACGACAACCCTCTGACAAAGTCATATAAACGTACACTTCTAAAGCATGTTTAGAACGACGCTATACTCATCCTCCTACCGGGTCTCACAGTCTGGAACAACAGCAATGGCAAGTGTGGGTAAACAAGAACCTCCCTGCCACCGTCCTTGAGCATACCGAAGTACCTCTCGGGTGCCTGAGGTTACCCACCGTATCTGCGGAGTGGCCAATGGAATGTCAAACCAGATTGAATCTTTAGGTTCATATGAAATCTTCAGTAATCGTTTGTGGTTCTGGAATTACTTCCAGTTCTACCATACTCCCACTACTGTTTTTCTGAAAAAATCCATTTTTAATAAAACTGTGGTGAGTCTAGAACAATATCACAATTGATCTTCCAGATGGTAGAAAGTCGACCCTCGTCATAGCCTGGGTCAACCCACAAACAGCCATTACAGAAACGTGCCTTGAGTTATCAAGAGTCTCGTTTTAATCATAAGCCAAACAACTCCCCGTACCTTAACATCGTTAAGATATGAACTGTTCTATATCCAATATAGAACCAGAGGCACTGATTTAATTGAACCAGATTCAAATCATACAGCTGTCTCCAGTGCATGTCAACTAAATGGAAAGAGGCCGATCAGCGTTACTCAACTTAGGAATGCTTCCAATAATGAGTAACCTGAAAGAGAAGCAAGATATCTTAATCATTACTATCAACTGAACACCATACACAAGTATCTACATCTTCGATCACTTTGAAGAATCCCGATACTTGCAATACCTGGTTCTCTACTTTATTCAAATACCCATAACTTCTCAAAATTCGGACCCTGTGTTTCCACGAAACACTTGTCTAAAAACTAGAGAAGTCATAAGTAAACTGAATATAGTACGAGGACCAACCCCTCTGTCCTGATGGAACCTGGACAACATACAATACTCTGTATAAGTCCCTTGAGTCTGATAACTCATTCCCTGTGTGTCGTAGGTTGAAAACTGTACTTATGGTTATGAAGAATTACACCGCTGTTCAATACTCCTTACCTAACCATCCACTGATATAGGTAAATGTCGTAGACATAGTTTCAAAAAGGTATATCTCACTCTATGAATATAGACGTACAGATGTATCGATTTGAAATTGGTGCATAACAGCGGATATTCAAAACCAAATATTTACCGACCGGCAAACAGCCCAGGTGATTTCCTCAAATATCACCGATTACAACGAATCCCGATATAATAAGGATGATCACCCAATTCACAATAACTTACTCCCACTCAACATCTGTAAAACCATACAGATGTGAGAATCATACCTGGTAAATACATAACCTGGAGTAAGGACTAATTGGGAAATCTGTTTTCCTTTAACAGTACACAGTGAAACTGAAACATTGAAATGTTTCGACGGGGTGTCCCGGTATTCCTAGTAATGCCTCTTCCAGATTCACGACTGTAACCGTATAATTCTTTGCCACCTCTCCAAATCCCTTTTTATGTCTTTAGTTATTACCTTCTGCACACCCCTTTAGGCCAAATGGTTTTCTTCCTTCCCTACCATTCGGCACCAGCCTATGGTTTGGAAGAAGACTATCCGAAAAGCATAATGGGTATACTGTCCTAATCCTAGGAACACTCGCAAAGCGAGAGAAGGTGAAGATAAAAGAAAACCGAATAAACTTTATTCCTATTTCTCCTGAATCAGAATCCATCCCCGAACTGGAACAAGTTCCTTTCAAGTTCGTATATAACCATACGATGGAGTATCCAATAAACTGTGGATCTTCGTAGTGATACGGAGTGTCCTGGAGAAATACAAAGGTGAAGTGGGAGTGGTAATGAAATACCTGGTTTGGTCGTGAATATCAGTCGCAATTTACTTTGCCCTCTTACTAATCCCTTACTTTGTCTTAACTTAATACCTTTTGCACACCATTGTTATGCTAATTGGTTTTCTTCATTCCCCACCGTTCGGCACCTGCCTATGGTTTGGAAGAAGACTATCCAATTTTCCTAATAGGTGTACTATCTCCTAAACCAAGGAGTACTCGCAACCCGAGAGAAGGTAAAAGGAAAAGACAACTGAATAGTCCTATCCGTTTCCTCCAGAACCTGAAACCATCCTCGAATAAATTCTTTCGAGTTCGTATCTAACCATACGATGGTTTTGTCCAATGGAAATGGACGTTCGTAGTAATACGGGGTGTCCTGGAGAAAAGGGTAAATATAGGAGTGGCAATGAGGTCTGCAACTCTGACAATCCAAAAGCCAGTGTTTAAGAAGGTTCGGTTAACTTGGTCACTGAGTCATAGTCTTAGGGTCGGGTCAATGGTCGCTGCCAAAGAGAGAGAGAAAAGAAACACTCACCGTGCATTCTAACCTAGATCAGAATGGTTACCAATTTATCTAATCTGGAAACCTCCCACTGTCATATCAAATTCTCCTCCAAACCTGAAAGAAGAATTAGTCGGGATCACCCGAGGAGTAAACTAACTCATCAGTGGGAATCGGGATCCAACTATCATCGCATGATAACGTGACGGAATCCGCTCACGTCATCACACTCCAAAAGGTATGCGCATATCTGGAAAGTTTCAGTTTCTTTAGAAACTCCCGATGTGATTTTTACCCCATGCTCTTATGACCTTGACTTTGGCCAACATATCATAAGTCACATGTCAAGTTCTACCCGTCATTCTCCAGGTTAATTTGAGCACACCCGTACATACCCTTGACTTTGGCCAAAATAGTAGTACGACTGCCCCAAACCAACGCATCTATCTATGCTGCATATGAATACCCTAATAGCTACCAATCACTGTGCCTTGACTTTGGCCAACATACACAGCTTGAATACTATTGACCACCCATATGAAACGACGGAGGGCTACGAATGGTTTCTGGCGAAAACCTTTAACGTAATGAACTTGATATCGTTGAAGGAACGGATAGCTTTATAGAAAATATAGTAACGAAAACCTTTGCTAAAGAGGTCACTCCCGGTGAAGGGATCTCGGCTCTTTCCCCGTAGAATGAGGTGCAGGATATTCCAACTGAATACCACGGTGCAAAGCAAAGGTAATCGGCTATAGTGAAGTCATTGCCCTGACGCAAACTTTTTGTCCAAGGGGTCACTCCCGGTGAAGGGATCTCGGCCCTTGCCTCGTCGACAGAGGAGCATGATATTCCAACTGAATACCACGATGCTAAACAAAAGAGAACGTTCTTGCAATAACAGCTTTTTGAAAAGTGTTCCAACAACTTCAGAATAGGTTTGTTTTTAACTTGCATTGATCCGAATCAACGCAGTCCCATCAATTGATCACACCACAAAGTACGAAAATATACTGATGTACGTATATGGCATCCGCATTCGCCACTGGGTCCCGTCATTACCCGTTAGGTTAGCTAACTAACGATATAGCGGGGACTGGACTAGCGCGGATGCAAAACATATACAACATCTACTAATATATATACCAATATATTATATTCACTCAAGGCGTGATAAAAAATGCAACATCAGAGAAATGTACAGCATCACAGAACAATACAGATATCTGGGATCCCCGGGTTTCACAGAGTCGCTGAAACCCGACGTTCCCCTGGTCGTGTGGATAGCCTGTGCAATGTAATCCTAGACTCCTACGGGCGCGGCAAGTTACCCACCAAAACCTGAAGCGAGGCAGCCCCCTTCAGCAACGTGAATGGACCACCCAGCATTTCACGGAATCCGATAACTTGGGCACCCCTCCTGGGTCAACCTGTACCCCCTACGAGTGCGGCGAATAGCCCGCCAATTCTAGAGTGAAGCCCCCTCCATCTCAATGCCATGAGATGCGGGCCCGTTGCCCTCTAGAACCCGGCTATCCGTGCACCCCTCCTTGGGGTAATCCTAGTACAGAAAGTAAAATATACATACAATGGGTACACCGACCGCAACCTGGCCGTGCCCCAAAATAATAATACAAACAGGCAGTGACGACAGTCCACATGTCGGACGCTCGCCCCGCAATATCAAATGTACATAATACAACAAAAACTGTACTGGCATTGCATCCAGGCTATCCCCACGACCAATCCGCAACATCACAGCAATACACAGAACATCAACGTGAAAGTCACATTCGCAAATCCGTCTAACCGGGCTATAGCAGTTAGACAGGATTTACCGATCAAGTGACATTCACGGTCGCAGATATAACGTAAATACTGTGAACTAATGTGTTTAAAATATCCGATCGATCAAATTTTAACAAGTGGGCCCCAAAGTACTACTGTAGCACATCAAGAAATTCTGGGCCCAAAATTAATATTCCAAAACCCCTATTTTCATCACAGGAGGCCTCTGTAAAAAATTGGTGCACTGATCACTCAAAACAGCGGCGGATCCGCGGCCCAAGCATGGGTTTGGCCGCGGTTCCGCGGTAGAATAATGAGATCTCGCCACTCAATTTTTACAGTAGGCTTATACTTCCATGCACAGTATTCTAAGACTACCTGAAAAAAATTTCGAGACAAAAAAATTTCGACAGAAAACTGTTGTTTTGAAAAACACGGTTTTGGAACATTTGTTCGATCGGAAGTGTAAAACACATTAGACAAAGCTAGACTAGTTTAACGGCGAGGCTCTGATACCACTGTAAGTGCACGGCGGCGCCCCGGCCTCCATCCCGAGGCCAAATGCGGAAGCGATGGTTAACTTTAAATTTTCTTAAACCGGCACCACCGCGCACCAAAACCCCGGATCGTGCCATTAAACTAGTCCTAGCTAACTACAAGATGGGAAGAGAGATATACCGAGTGATCCGTGTCCTCCGGTCTTCTCGTCGTCGTCCCGATCTCCCGCGGAATGTCCGGTCTCCACCTCCTCGCCGGAAGGGCACCACGTCGCCGGCTTCTTTTATGGGCTCCCACCTCTGGACCGAAGCAACTCGGGCATGAAGTTGGCGAGCCGACGTGCCCAAGGTTTGCTGTAGAATGCGTGTAGTGCTCATGTCTCATTTTCGGGTTCATGGAGGTTGCCATTTTTGGTGGAGGGATGATACATGGAATTTTTGTGGAGCTATATGATTTTTCCAAAGCCAAAAGAGATGAAATCCCCTTGCACAAAATTGGGACAGCCCCCTTGGAGCTTGACCGGCCATGCATATTGGAGAGGAGAGAATAAGAGAGAGTGAGGGAGTGAAAAAGGATAGCCACACCAATAAGAAAGTGAAAAGAAATGGTTATCATATTCAACCATCATCAAAAGCATGATGACTCCAAAGTCAAGCAATGATCACTAACAAATCCACACTCCACCAACTAATCAACAACCATGATTGCTACAAAAAGTCAAGCAATCATGAACCATGGAAGGTCAAAGGATGGGGCTCCATCATGAAACCATCATGATACAAAAATATGCAAAGACCCCCTTCAAAATAGCTTATTTGCACAATAGCAAATAAGCCCTCCTCCACCAATTTTCGGCCAATGAAGGATACAAAGAAATATGGCCGAAACGGAAAGCAAACTGGTAACTCCAAAAAACTGGTCCCGTAATAAATTACAGGAAAACCCCGATACTGTGTATACACACCCGCATCTGTATTCCAACCGAAATACAAATGCAATGAGACAAAATCTACACTATACTATACTGGGATCCGGCTTAAACCAAAGCCGGCTAGTATTATCCATCCGATCCTGATCCGTGCAATACCGCACGTATCTGATCGAACCTTGCCATACCTCCATACGGCCTCTACAGCTTTTCGCCCGAAAACTTAAGCAACTGTATGTGGGGGACTCTAAAGACTCGTCAACACCTTGGTTGTGGATTTAACCACTAGCACGTCAGAGGTATAAGCCAATATGTAACGTGCCACCAGCTATTGACCAAAAGGGACGTCGATGAGCGAACTCATCCTGACACCTTACTGAGCCTGTCCGTGACAATATTCGTACAGTCCGGTCCGTTCATCTATGAGCATCGCATGGCGGGCCTAGGGGGTTGGTAAAAGTCAGACCCCCAAAATCGGTACAAGTCGTGTCGGAGTGTAGCCCAGAACACCCTGAGATACTACTGGAATACCTACCAGTAAATCTCCTGCCTCGGCCGAGGGCTTCGTGTAATGGCTCTCCTAGACACAGCGCGACCTCACCCCCAATACCGGGAGAGACGAACCCCTGAAGATCCGCTCACTGCCTCCATGTGGCTCGCGACTGTACCCAACTAAAACCTGTTTGCACGTCTCCTTTGAGCGTGGTAGGGTAGTAATCAAAGTACAGTGGGAACTCACACGAGACAAATGACGATCCCTAGGTCGATGAACTAACATGTACACATGTCACCAGGGAACTGCTATCTGACGTCAGGTATAAGACTGACTAGCATGTTCCCGGCGAGTCCTGTCCGGTGTACTCATAACCCAATGAGCACCTGTATACATCTTAGGTGAACCAACTAACACCAGTGGCTTGTGAGACCGGCCACCGTCCCTCGTCGGGGTCTCGACTGTATACACTAGTCTACTCTGGAGTTTCGATGGCCTGTCTCGAAACTCCCACGACTAGGGACCTTTTAAGGATGTGCTTATAGACCCCAGCTCCTACTTATATGATCTCCCTCATACTGCTGGTGGTCAAGCAAGAATCCTAAGGGCCCTATCAACGTGTAATAGCGACATGTCAGGTCACCTAAAGCAGTACACGATGATAAAGGTAAACCAGATAGCATACTATCATCTCGAGTAAGACTGTCCTACCGGGATAGGTCCTCTCTCAATCATTGCAATCACGTGCCTGTGATCCAATAATTGACTCTGAGGGCACTATCTCCAACAAACCCATCTAAAAGAACTATAGAAATTAGACAAGTTGTACCGCTCTAATGACATTCACGGTCGCAGATAGAAATGTATGTACTGTAAACTTTAGAAAATGTTAGAAATATCGACTTCGAAATAAGCCCGAATAGCCCCAAAAACTAGAAAAAACCATATCCAAACTGGGCTAAACTAGCAATACCACTGAACCAATATTCCATAGACTAGATAACACACCAAAATCCAAGTCCTGAGTCCCCAGAAAAACCGGCCAGGCCGGATTTTAGGCTAGCTTGGCCGGTCCAAATGTGGAATTTTGGGCTCGTGTTTGGTGTGTGTTCTAGTGGTCAAATGAGTAGTCTTCTACAGTTGCTAAAATATTTTTTGAACACTCGGAAAAAATGATGGAAACTAGAATATATCGGGTATTGATTCGGGGTTGTTTCGGTTTCGATAGTTTAACATCGTCTAAACTGTTGGATGTATATGCTCTAGAGGCCAGTATTGTATATGTATACATAAGGATACTAGGGATATGTATGTACAGAACAATCTTGCTCAGTTTTATAGTATATTATTCGACTTGTCTTTGTCAAGATATGTGTATTTTATTTCTGTTGTTGTTATATCTAGCTTGCACATATTGATGAAGACAAGATACGGTAGTATACTATTATGGTTTGTTTTTATCTTAACATGGCATATGTCATATTCGTTATTACATATTGCGGTTACATGTTGATAAAGCCCCTAGGATCTTGCTTGACTACTTGCGTTGTGATGGAGATTATACTTGTGGGAGCAGGGTAGTCAACAAGCACATCCTTAAATGGTCCCTAGTCGCGTGAGTATCGAGACCGGGCATTGATTCTCCAGAGTAGACTAGTGTATACGTTTATACCCCCGTCGGGGGATGGTTGGTCCTGCAGCCATTGGTTTAATATACCCAAGATCGTATACAGGTGCTCACTGGGGTGAGTACACTGGACGGACTCGCCGAGAACATCCATGCGGTACTATACCAATCGTCAGATGGAAGTTCTCAGGTTACATGTGTACAGGTTAGTCCTTGGACCTGAGATCGGCATTTGTCTCGTGTGAGTTCCCACCGAACTTTGATCACTACCCTACCACGGCTCTACTGAGTCGTGCAAACAGGTTTTGGTTGGGTTCAGTCCCGAGCCACATGGAGGCAGTGAGCGATTTTCGGGGATTCGTCTCTCCCAGTATAGGGAGTCGATATTGCACTGTGATTCGATTGGTCAGGACCATAAGACCTTGGCCAAAGAAGATGGAATTTACTGATAGGTTGATCAGTAGTTTCTCAGATTGGTACTGAGCCACATCAGCATGACTTATCAGGTTATTAGGCTCTGACGTTTACCATTCCCTAAACCCAGTATGCGATACTCTTTGACGAAGAGACCGTATTGTACGGATATTGTCATGGATAGGCTCAGTAGGAGTTCGGACGAGTTTGATCGTCGGCCTTCCTTTTCGACAGGTACCTGGGCAGCCATTACATAAAGCTAGTGCCGCTGACGTGCTTGTGGTTAAACCCACTGCCAGAGTACTGTCGAGTCATTAGAGTCCCACACAGAGGGTTTCCCTGATTCAGGCGAAAGGATGTAGTAGCCGTATTGGATACGTTCAGGGTTTGATCGATCGATGTACTTTGTACTCGGACTTTCGATCGGACAGTTTGTAATACTAGCCGGCTCGGGTTTGAGCCGGATTATTAAATCAGGTATTGATTTAAAAATTTACATATATGTATCTCGGTATATATATTCTAGTATTACGTTCTTTGTTTTATTCTATCTCTTTGGGAGTTCGGATTTTTATCTGATTGCCAGTATGTATGTACAGTAGACGGAAATCCGTATTTATTATAGTTTGACTTCTAGAAGGTGGCCACGTCATTTTGGATTTTCCATTTATTTCATAAATGGCAATGAGGTGTAAAGTGAAAGGTAATGGAGGAAAGGTAGTGACCATGCTTCAATAGTAGTCAAATGAATTTATAATTGATTTTGGAGTTACTATTGAAGCATGGTTGCTAGTTGTTTAATGAAAAAAATCATACACAAAACCTATGTGTGTATTTTCACTTTCATGATATGCTTCATTATTTTTGTTGAGCTCTCTTTTGCTCTTGCTCTTCTCTTTCCTCTCTAACTTTCTCCACCTTCATCTTCTTCCTCTTCACTACCTTCTCATGTGTTGAGAATCAAGTGAAGAGGCAAGAAACAGATAGCTAAACACTTAGACACCCTTCACTACATCCTAGACTGCTTGGTTTAGCAAACCAAGTTCTCTAGTTGCTCCTTTAGTTACATAGTTAGGAGCTAAAGCCATGGATCATACCCCCTGGGTGGATCATCTATGACAAAAGGAGGCCGGAGAACAAGCTCGATCCCGGAGGACCGATGGAGCCGGAGTTGGAGTTCAAGCATGTTCAAGGTGGTTGCAAGGAGCTAAGGATGAAGAACGAAGACCGAAGGACTCGATTCTTTTGGTATACCATCTTTCACAGTAGATAGAACTCATTTAGCTAAACTAGGTTTATGGTTAATGATCCGGTTAGGGTTTAGTCTAGCGCCAAGTTTTCGTTCGTTTTGAAATTTTTGTTCCGCATTTGGCCATGGAAGTTGGCCGGGGCGCTAGGGTAACCCTTCATAAACAACTAGTATACGGTTAATGGGTTGGTTCTGATACCATGTAGGGCAATGCCAGCGCCCCGGCCATCAATTCGTTGCCAAATGCGGAACAAAGACTTTAAAAAACTGGCGCTAACGGAACCCTAAACGACGGATCGTACCATTAAACCTATACTAGTTATATGAAAAGAGTTTAGAGAGGTTATACCGATCGATCCGTGTCCTTCGGTCTTCAACCTCTGTCATTAGCTCGTCGCTGCTTCCTCGATCAAGTTCGTTCTCCGGTCTCCCACGTCGAAGACGATCCACGTCGAGGATTAATAATACGGGCTCACGCTTCAAAAACGAAGCAACTCGGGCATCCAGTTTGCTAGCCTAGATACCCAAGATGAAGTAGAGAGTGTGTGTGAATACTTTATCTTAATACACCCAAGGATTCTCAACTCTTGAGATAGAATGGGTAGAGGTTGAAGAAGAAGCCATAGGTGAAAGTGTGAGCTCAAGTTTTGGCTTGTGAAGAAAATGGGCTAAGGAACTCAAGAAAAATGTTTTCTGCCTTTTATTGTGAAGTGTTGTGTGATGTTTATGTTGTGAGCAACTAAAGAAAACCTCACTAGAAAATATCTGCTGCCCACTTGCTCACCACACAAATATCTCACAACAAAACCATAAATGAATCAAGCATGGCACATGCCATAATCAATGCATCAAAGCCAAGACTTGCACTCACAATCCAAAACATAACTTCACACTTTTTGTTGGATATAGTGCCCTCAAAGTCAATTATTGGATCGCAGGTACGTGATTTCAATGATTGAGGGAGGACCTATACCGATATGAAAGTCTTGCTCGAGAAGATAGTATGTTATCTGGGTTTATCTTTATCATCGTTTAAATGCTTTAGTTCTCTATTGCATGTTGATAGAGCCCATAGGATTCTTGCTTGACTGCCAGCAGTATGATGGCGATCATATATGTGGGAGCTAGGGTCTGTAAGCACATCCTTAAAGTGTCCCTAGTCGTAGGAGTTTCGAGACAGGGCATCGATACTCTAGAGTAGACTAGTGTATACAGTCGAGACCCCGACGAGGGGCGATGGCCGGTCTCACAAGCCATTGGTGTCAGTTGATTCACCTAAGATATATACAGGTGCTCATTGCGTTATGAGTACACCGGACAGGACTCGCCGGTAACATGCTAGTTGGTATTATATATATCGTCAGATAGCAGTTCCCTGGTGACATGTGTACAGGTTAGTTTGTCGACCTGAGATCGTCATTTGTCTCGTGTGAGTTCCCACTGTTCTTTGATTACTACCCTACCACGCTCAAAGGAGACGTGCAAACAGGTTTTAGTTGGGTATAGTCCCGAGCCACATAGAGGCAGTGAGCGGATCGTCGGGGATTCGTCTCTCCCGGTATTGGGGGTTGATGTCGCACAGTGCACGGGTGGCCATCACTAGAAATCCTCGGGCGAGGTAGTGGAGAATTACTGATTAGGATCAGTAGTTTCTCAGGAGGTGATGGGCTTCATACCGACACGAATTATCGTGTTATTAGGGGTCTGACTTTATCCACCCTCCTAGACTCGATATGCGATACTCTTAGACGAACGGACCGGACTATATGGATATTGTCTCTGTCAGGCTCAGTAGGGTTTCTGGATGAGTTCGTTTGTCAGCTTCCCTTCCAATCAATACATAGGCAACCGTTACGTACAACTAGTACCTCTGACATGCTAGTGGTCATACCCAGTGCCGGTGTATTGATGAGTCATTAGAGTCCCCAACAGACCGTTTCCCAAGTTCGGGCGAATCGTTGTAGAGGCCGTATGGTTTTATGGCAGGGTTCGGGAAATGCACGTGCGTTTACGCACGTGTCATATTTCGGGCAGATAACACTGGTAGGCTTTGGTTTAAGATGGATCCGAGTATTATACTGTGTAGATATAACATCTTTGTCTCAGTTGCATTTGTATTCGGTCGTAATACAAATGCGGGTATGTTTATACTATTACGGGGTTATCCTGAAATTCGTTTCAGGATCGCTTTTGGAAGTTGCCAGTTTCTAGTTTTCTATCGGCCGTATTAAACATTCGGTTTAATACGAATTTATCTTTTATTTATGAGTGTGGAAGCTTCTAGATGATGACTAGGATGATGAGGTGGCTAGTGAGTCATTAATTCATTAATGGTTGCATTTAATGAGAGGATGACTAGGTTAATGCATTTTCTTTTGCATTAATTGTTTGCATTAATGTTGTTGCAAGGTGTTTAGGTGAATCATTCTCTTCATTAATTGTTGTGGTCACCCCCCTCTCCTACACTCACCCCCTCATCCTATATAGTGGCCGGCCCCTCATTTGATCGAATCATGGTTGGTTTTGGAAAAAAGATTAAGGTTATGGATTCATGGAAATTAGATAGCATAGTTTCTCATTTCATTTTGATCCAAAAGGCAACTTCATTAACCGTTCGTCCATAACTTTGGACGTAACGAGACAAAGTGTTCTACTCATTCTCTACATTAATCTTGGTCATCTCTTTTAGCAAACTTGATGATCGAGTTGCCTCGGTTCAGAGGCGGGAGCCCGTTTAAAGATCCGTCGACGTTGTGCCACCTGGACGAGAAGACTGGAAATTCAGGAGATCGGAGCAGCCGCAACAAAGCGTGGGATGATGGTTGAAGACCGAAGGACTCGGATCGTTCGGTATAACATTTCTACCCACTTTGTAGTTTGTTAGTTTAGCTTTAATGGCAGATCTGGTTTATAGTATGCGATAGCGTCAGTCAAAAAGTTTTTGTTCCGCATTTGGCGTCTGTTAGACGGCCGGGGCGCTACCGTAGACATACAGTGGTATCAGAGCCTCACCATTAAGCTTTACTAACTTGTGCTAACGCGTTTAAAACATCGATCGAACGGAATTTCGAAAACTGCAATTTTCTGGGTTAAAGTTTCTGTCGATTTTTAAAAGGGTCTAAAAATTATTTTGCATATCACAGAATATTAAACAGGCTTTTTGAAGCATTCTTGTAAAATTTGGGCACGTGATCCCACAGTACTGCCGCGGATCCGCTGTCAAAGCTAGGATTTGACCGTGGAACCGTGGCTAGTATGTGGGAACAGTGATCCAAATTTTTCCAAAGAGTTTACCATGGGAAATTGTTGTTTTTGGTATATTTCTTTTGGGCCCAGATTTTATTACTGTACAGCAGATGTACGTGGGGCCCACTTCGGGAAGTTTTGTCGATCGAAATTTTAAACTTGTTAGTATGCAGTATTTACATTATATCTCCGACCGTAAATGTCATTCGAGCGGTAAATTGCGTCTAATTACTATAGCTCTTTTAAACGGATTTGCGAACGTGAGATTTGCGTTGATGTTCTGTGCTGTGCTGTGATGTTGCGGATATGTCGTGGTGGATAGCAGTGTGCAATGGTAGTGCAGTTTGGATTTATTTATACATTTGATATTGCGGGGCGAGCGTCCAATATATGGACTGCCGTTACTGCCTGTTTGTATAATATTCTTTTGGGGCACGACCGGGCTGATGTCGATGTACCCGTTGTATATATTTTTCAATTTTGTACTAGGTTTTACCCCGCGACGGAGTGCACGGATAGCCGGGTTCTGGATGGCAACGGGTTCGTATCTCATGGCTTTTGAGAGGCAGAGGGGCCTCACTCTAGAATTGGCAGACTATTCGCCGCACTCGTAGGGGGTACAGGTTGACCCAAAGAGGGGTGCTCAAGTTATCGGATTCCGTGAAGTGCCAGGTGGTCTATTCACTATGCTGTAGGGGCTGCCTCGCTTCAGGTTTTGGCGAGTAATTTGCCGCACCCGTAGGGGTCTAGGTTTCATTGCACAGGCTATCCACACGACCAGGGGAACGTCGGTTTTCAATAGCTGCTCTGTGAAACCAGGGGATCCTAGATTATCTGTATTGTTCTGTGATGCTTATTACTTTTCTTTAATGTTGCATATTATCACGCCTGGAGCGATTATTGTATATTGGTATATATACTATTAGATGTTGTATATGTTTTACACCCGTGCTAGTCCAGTCCCCGCTCTGTCGTTAGTTAAGTAACCTAACGGGTAATGACGGGACACAGTGGAGAATGCGGATGGCATATACGTACATTTTATTTTTCGTTCTTTTCTGGTGTGATTGATTGATGGGAGTGCATTGATTCTTATCAATGCAAGGATAAAACAAACCTATATTTGATGTTGTTGGAACAGTTTTAAAAGGTGTTATTACAAAGACATTTCCTTTTGTTTTGCATAGCGGTATTCGGTTGGAATATCCTGCATCTCATTCGACGAGGCAAGGGCCGATATCCCTTCACCGGGAGTGACCCCTTGGGCAGAAGTTTGCATCAGGATAATAACTTCACTATAGTCGATTACAAGTTGCTTTGCATCGCGGTATTCAGTTGGAATATCCTGCACCTCATTCTACGAGGAAAGAGCCGAGATCCCTTCACCGGGAGTGACCTCTTTAGCAAAAGGTTTTCGCCACTATATTTTTATAAAAAGCTATCAGGTTCCTTCAACGAGATCAAGTTCATTACGTTATAGGTTTTTCGCCAAAAACCAGCCGTAGCCCTCCGTCGTATCTTATCGATGGTCAGTAGTATTCAAGCTATGTTTGTTGGCTTTCGTCAAGGCATAGTGTTTGGTAGCTGCTGGGGTATTCATTTGTAGCATAGATAGATGCGTTGGTTTGGGACAGTCGTATTACCTTGTTGGCTTTCGTCAAGGGTATGTACTGGTGGGTTCAAATTAACCTGGATAATGACGGGTAGAACATGACATGTGACTTATGATTTGTTGGCTTTCGTCAAGGTCATAAGAGCATGGGATAAAAATCACATCGGGAGTTTCAAATATAAACTGAAACTTGCCAAGTATGCGCATACCTTCTGGAGTGTGATAACTTGAGTGGCTTTCATCAAATTATCATGCGATGATAGTTGGATCCCGATTCTCACTAATGAGTTGGTTTACTCTTCGGGTGATCCCGACTAATTCTTCTTTCAGGTTTGGAGGAGAATTTGAGATTACAGTGGGAGGTTTCCACATTAGATAAAGTGATAACCATTTTGATCTAGGTTAGAGTGCACGTAGAGTGTTTCTTTTCTCTCTCTCTCTCTCTTTGGCAGCGACCTTTGACCGACCCTAGACTATGACTCAGTGACCAAGTTGACCGAACCTTCTTAAAATACTGGCGTTTGGATTGTCTCAGTTGCATAAGTCATTGCCGCTCCTTCTTTTACCCTTTGTATTTCTTAGAACACCCCGTATTACTACGGACATCCACTTCCATTGGATAGATCCATCGTATGGTTATATACGAACTCGAAGGTACTACTTCGAGGATGGATCGAGGCTCAAGAGAAATAGAATTGGTTTATTCAGTTGTCTTTTATTATCACCTTCTCTCAGGTTGCGAGGGCCCTTTAGTTTAGGAAAGTACACTTATTACGCTTATTGGATAGTCTTATTCCAAACCATAGGCAGGTGCCGAAAGGTAGGGAATGAAGAAAACCAATTAGCCTAAGTAGGGTGCACAGAAGGTAATAACTAAATGCAAAATAAATGGATTAGAAAGAGGGCAAAGTAAATTGCGACTGTTATCATTCACGATCAAACCGCGTACTTCATCGCCACTCCTATTTCACCTTTGCTTTTTCCCAGTTTGGGAGAAATAGAATAAGGTATTATTCAGTTGTCTTTTATCATCACTTTCTCTCAAGTTGCGAGTACTCCTAGGATTAGGAGAGTACACCTATTATGCTTACTGGATAGTCTTCTTCCAAACCATAGGCTGGTGCCGAACGGTAGGGAAGGAAGAAAACCATTTAGCCTAACGAAGGTATACAGAAGGTAAAGACTAAAGACAAATAAAGGGATTTGGAGAGATGGCAAAGAAATATACGGTTATAGTCATAAATTGGATTATGGAAGAGGCATTACTAGGAATACCAGGATACGCCCACGAAACATTTTCATGTTTCAGTGCATTGTTAAAGGAAAACTGATTTCCCGATTAGATACTTACTCCAGGGTATGTATTTACCAGGTATAATTCTCACATCTGTATGGTTTTACAGATGATGAGTGGGAGTAGGTTATTGGGAATAAGCTGAACTTCCTCATTATATCGGAATTCGTTGTAATTGGTGATATTTGAGGAAGTCGCCTGAGTTTTTGCCGGATAACATGTATTTGGTTTTGAGTATCCGTTGTTGTGCACCAATTTCAAAATGATATATCTGTACGTTTATTTTTATAAAGTGAGATATAAATTTTTGAAATTATGTCCGTGACATTTTTCTATATCAGTTGACGATTGGGTAAGGAGCATTGAACAACGGAGTAGTTCTTAACCATAAGTACAGTTTTCAACTTACGACGCACAGATTTTGAGTTATTCAACTCAGCGGAATTATACATCGTATTGTATGTTGTCCAGTGTCCGTCTGGACAAAGGGTTGGTCCTCGTACTATGTTCTGTTTACTTATGACTTCTCTAGTTTTTAGACAAGTGTTTCGTAGAAATACAATGTCTAAATTTTGAGAAGTTGTGGGTATAGGAATAAAGTAGAGAATCAGGTGTCGCAAGTATCGGGATTCTTCAATGAAATCGAAGATGTAGATTCTTGTGATTGGTTTTCAGTTAATGGCTTTGAGAAACTTGTTTCTCTTTCAGGTTACTCATAATTGGATGTATTCCTAAGTTGAGTAATGCTGATTAGCCTCTCTCCATTAAGTTGATATGCACTGGAGACAGTTGCATGATTTGAATCTGGTTCCAATTAAATAAGTGCCAAATGTTTCTATATTGGATATAGAATGGTTAATATCTTAACGAGGTTAAGGTACGGGGAGTTTTCCAGCTTATGCTTAAAACCAGACACTGGATAACTCAAGGCACGTTTCTGTAATGGCAGTTTGTAGGTTGACCCTGGGTTTGACGAGGGTTGATTTTCTACCATCTGGAAGGTCAATAGTGCTATTGGTCTTGACTCGCCACAGTTTTAGTAAAATGGATTATTTCAGAAAACAGTAGTGGGAGTATGGTAGAACTGGAAGTGATTCCAGAACCGCAAACGATTACGGAAAATTTAATAGGACCTATATATTCAATCAGGTTTGACATTCCAATAGCCACTCTACGGACATGGTTGGGTAACCTCAGACACCCGAGAGGTACTCCGGTATCCTCAGGGACGGTGACAGGGAGGTTCTTGTTTACCCAGACTTGATACTACTGTTTTTCCAGGCTATAAGACCCGGTAGGAGGTTAAGTATAGCGTCATTCTAAACTAGCTTTAGAAGTGTACGTATATATTATTCTGCCAGAGGGTTGTCGTAGTCAGTGGGAGCAGCGGAAGCACAGTGGGCAAGTAGCTTATGTCTATTTATAGACTTAAGCAGAAAAAGCGGAGATAGATCATCTAATTTTGATGTGAAAGTCATGGCTTTGTCTTCATCAGAATACAGATGGATCTGTTGAGAAAGTAGTAGGGTGTGATGTCCTGGTATTTGGATGACATACACAAAGTAGGAAGTAAAATTCCTATACTACGATCGGTTGTACTTTGGTCGTCACACAGTTGGTTCTCCACAAAGGATATGGATATAATATCCGACATTCTGGTTACTAGATCTATGGTTTTAGATCTAGAATAGGGTAGTTTCCCAATTTGGGTACATTGACAGTATTCTAAAGGTATTTAGAATAGATGATTCCTGGCATGGTGGTGTACCTGCAGGGGATGGAGTCACCCTCTCTAAAAGTGTCTTACAGACTAAAGAAGAGAGGGATATGCATGATTGGCAGATCACTTGCTTAGGCAATTGAGTCAATCGTAAGATGTCAAGTACCACACCAGATGTTGTTTTTTGCAATAGATGCGATAAGTTTATATTAATCCAATCCAGGAGAAAATTAGGAAGCAGTTTTAGAACATAAGTGAATGTTCTACAGATTTGATGACAGCAGCCTCCTTCGGGAGACGGTTATCATTCCAGGCTTCCAAAGTGACCTGGATGACAGAGTGATTGTCAGAGTTATAGTTTTCCCTCTTACGAGGGACAGTATTTTGGACAAGTGTTCCAAGAGGATACTGTGGGAGGCATGGTGCGCGATACTGATTAGGTTCAGTTATCAATACAGTCTAAGAAGTTCGGATTTAGAGTTCATTTGTCCCATCTGATATCCAGACATATTCTAAGATAGGTATTACTCAATTCGGGAGATGGCTTTCTCCGCGAACTTGAGATTAAGAGAGACATAGAAAGAAACATCATGGTGGATCCTCTCACTGAGGCTATGAGTACGCGACATCGCAATAATAGCCTTAAGTGCAAATGGGAGATTGTTGGATATAGTGCCCATAAAGTCAATTATTGGATCGCAGGTATGTGATTGCAATGAATGAGGGAGGACCTATACCGATATGAAAGTCCTTCTCAAGATGATAGTATGCTATCTGGTTTGTCTTTATCATCGTTTACATGCTTTAGTTCTCTATTGCATGTTGATAGAGCCCATAGGATTCTTGCTTGACTACCAGCAGTATGATGGCGATCATATACATGGGAGCTGGGGTCTGTAAGCACATCCTTAAAGTGTCACTAGTCGTAGGAGTTTCGAGACAGGGCATCGATACTCCAGAGTAGACTAGTGTATACAGTCGAGACCCCGACGAGGGGTGATGGCCGGTATCACAAGCCATTGGTGTCAGTTGGTTCACCTAAGATGTATACAGGTGCTCATTGCGTTATGAGTACACCGGACAGGACTCGCCGGGAACATGCTAGTTGGTATTATATATATCGTCAGATAGCAGTTTCCTGGTGACATGTGTACAGGTTAGTTTGTCGACCTGAGATCGTCATTTGTCTCGAGTGAGTTCCCACTGTGCTTTGATTACTACCCTACCACGCTCAAAGGAGACGTGTAAACAGGTTTTAGTTGGGTACAGTCCCGAGCCATATAGAGGCAGTGAGCGGATCGTCGGGGATTCGCCTCTCCCTGTATTAGGGGTTGATGTCGCACAGTGCACGGGTGACCATCAGTAGAAATCCTCGGCCAAGGTAGTGGAGAATTACTGATTAGGATCAGTAGTTTCTCAGGTGGTGATGGGCTTCATACCGACACGAATTATCGTATTATTAGGGGTCTAACTTTATCCACCCCCTAGACTCGATATGCGATACTCTTAGACGAACGAACCGGACTGTACGGATATTGTCACTATCAGTCTCAGTAGGGTTTCTGGATGAGTTTGCTCGTCAGCTTCCCTTCCAATCAATACATAGACAGCCGTTACGCACAGCTACTACCTCTGACGTGCTAGTGGTTATACCCAGTGTCAGTGTATTGATGAGTCATTAGAGTCCCCCACAGACCGTTTCCCACGTTAGGGCGAAATGTTGTAGAGGCCGTATGGTTTTATGGCAGGGTTCGGGAAATGCACGTGCGTTTACGCACGTGTCATATTTCGGGCAGATAACACCGGTAGGCTTTGGTTTATGCCGGATCTAAGTATTATACTGTGTAGATATAACATCTTTGTCTCAGTTGCATTTGTATTCGGTCGTAATACAAATGCGGGTATGTTTATACTGTTACTGGGTTATCCTGAAATTCGTTTCAGGATCGCTTTTGGAAGTTGCCAGTTTCCAGTTTTCTATCGGCCGTATTAAACATTCGGTTTAATACGGATTTATCTTTTCTTGATGAGTGTGGAAACTTCTAGATGATGACTAGGATGATGAGGTGGCTAGTGAGTCATTAGTTCATTAATGGTTGCATTTAATGAGAGGATGACTAGGTTAATGCATCTTCTTTTGCATTAATTGTTTGCATTAATGTTGTTGCAAGGTGTTTAGGTGAATCATTCTCTTCATTAATTGTTGTGGTCACCCCCCCTCTCCTACACTCACCTCCCTCATCCTATATAATGGCCGGCCCCTTATTTGATAGAATCATGGTTTTGGAAAAAAGATTAAGGTTATGGATTCATGGAAATTAGATAGCATAGTTTCTCATTTCATTTTGATCCAAAAGGCAACTTCATTAACCGTTCGTCCATACCTTTGGACATAACAAGACAAAGTGTTCTACTCATTCTATACATCAATCTTGGTCATCACTTTTAGCAAACTTGATGATCGAGTTGCCTCGGTTCAGAGGCGGGAGCCCGTTTAAAGATCCGTCGACGTGGTGCCACCTGGACGAGAAGAGTGGAGATTCAGGAGATCGGAGCAGCCGCAACAAAGCGTAGGATGATGGTTGAAGACCGAAGGACTCGGGTCATTCGGTATAACATTTCTACGCACTTTGTAGTTTGTTAGTTTAGCTTTAATGGCAGATCCGGGTTATAGTATGCGATAGCCACAGTCAAAAAGTTTTTGTTCCGCATTTGGCGTCTGTTAGACGGCCGGGTCGCTACCATAGACTTACTCTTTTAACATTATCAAACAATAAAACTAAATGTTTAATAAAGAAAAAGGAAATGGCATCTTCAAAGTAAACTCGTAACGAATTACAAGAATACCCCTCATCCGTATATACATACCAGCATCCGTATTCCGACTGAACACGAATACAACGAGACGAAAATAATCCAACAATATAATACTAGGATCCGGCTTAAACCAAAGCCCACTAATATTATCCGTCTGATCATGATCCATGCACAAGTGCACGTATATGATTGAACCCTACCATAAAACCTTACGTCCTCTACAACGTTTCGCCCGATCCAGGGAAACCCTCTGTGTTGGACTCTAAAGACTCTTCAATACGCTGGCAGTGGGTTTAACCACAAGAACGTCAGTAGCACTAGCTGTACATAATAGTTACCCAGGTATTGAGCGAAAGGGAGGCCAATGAGCAAACTCATCCTGAAACCCTACTGAGCCTGACAGTGACAATATCCGTACAGTCTGGTCCACCCGTCTATGAGTATCGCATATCGAGTCTAGGGGGTGGATAAAGTCAGACCCCTAATAACGCGACATTTAGTATCGGCATGAAACCCTATCACCACATGAGAAACTACCGATCCTAGATCTGTAATTCTTAACTACCCCGGTCAAGGATTTCTGGTGATGGCCATCCGTGCACAACGCGACATCAACCCCCAATACCGGGAGAGACGAATCACCTGACGATCCGCTCACTGCCTCCATGTGGCTCAGGACTGTACCCAACTAAAACCTGTTTGCACGAATCCTTTGAACCGTGGTAGGGTAGCAATCAAAGCACAGTGGGAACTCACACGAGACAAATGACGATATCAGTTCGATAAACTAACCTGTACACATGTCACCTGTGAACTGCTATCTAACAATAGGTATGATACCAACTAGAAGGTTCCCGGCGAGTCCGTCCGGTGTACTCATAACCCAATGAGCACCTGTATACATCTTAGGTGAACCAACAGACACCAATGGGTTGTGAAACCGGCCACCGCCCCTCGTCGGGGTCTCGATCCGTATACACTAGTCTATTCTTAGAGTATCGATGCCCAGTCTCGAAACACCCACGACTAGGAAAACTTTAAGGATGTGCTTATAGACCACCCAACTCTCAGGTATATGATCGCCATCATACTGCTGGTAGTCAAGCATGAATCCTATGGGCTCTATCTACATGTAATAGTGATCTGTAATGTCACCTGAAACATGTACACGATGATAAAGACATATCAGATAGCATACTATCATCTCGAGTAAGACTGTTCTACCGGTATAGGTCCTCCCTCAATCATTGCAATCACGTTCCTGCGATCCAATAATTGACTTGAAGGCATTATAGCCAACAGTGAATGTTTGGGATATCCTACAAACTTGCACAGAACTGACCTTGCCTCAAGCTTGTCCAGATTTTACTTTTCAACATAGGCCGGACAACCTCATATCTTAACTCTTTTAAGAGATGGTCTCTTCCCATTCCATATCTTATATGGAGTGGTAGGCAACAGATTTGATCGGAACTCTATTCAACAGGTATGCAGCTTCTCAAGTGCATGTCCCCGAATGGAAAAAGGCAACTCAGCAGTACACATCATAGAGCGCACCATATCTCATAGGGTCCGATTCCTCCACCCCGATATACCGTTGTGTTGTTGTGTATATGGAGGAGTAAGCTGAGAGATAATCTCATTCTCTTTTAAATAGTCTCGGAATTCCGTGCTCTAGTATTCTTCTCCCCGATCATATCGAAGGAATTGAATACCTTTACCCATCTGGTGCTCTTCTTCGTACTTATATTCCTTGAAATTCTCAAAAGATTCAGTTTTTTGTTTCAACAAGAACACATGTCCGTATCTTGAGAGATCATCGGTGAATGTAATAAAGTACGTGGAACCATCCCTAGAATTTGTGGACATAGGACCGCATACATCACCATGTATCTCTCCAAGAGTTCAGTAGCTCTTTCTCCATTTCTAGTAAACGGAGATTTGGTCACCTAGTATTTGAGACATGACTGGAAAGTTTCATAAGATGTAAATTCGAACGGATTCAAATATTCATCCTTATGGAACTTTAGCTAGTCTTGTTTCATCGATATGACCCAGTCCACAATGCTACAAGAAGACGTCATTCATTTCTGAACTGTTCCTCTTGTGTGAGTACGTTTAGAACTATTGTTTAATTCAGAACGTATATACTGTTATACAACATACCTTACCCAATCAACACTTGATTTAGGAAAATATTCACAATATTTGTTGGTACGAAATAACAGTCGCTAAGAATCAATATATTACCAGTTGGTAACACTAGGTGATATTTGCCAACTGCTTTGGATGGAACAATTTCACCATCTCTACTACTAGAGATATATCACCCTTTCCCAGTTCTCCACTTGTCTATAGCCTATGTAACAAATTATATGTGTCGGATCCTGATCCGGTATCCAATACCCAGGACATAGAGGTAAACTGAGAAACAGTTCTTAGTATCGAACACACCCGAAAACAATGCATCAACATGCATTTTCTTCCTTTGGGTGGCATGGGAATCCGAATATTTCCATATTCCTTGCTCAGACTTATGACAATCATAAAATAGAGCGGAACCTAGCAAAGTATAATAAGTAGGTTCGGTCAATACATCCATATTATTATCTTGATTAAGGCATGTCATTGGTCGCTTCCAGGAGAGAGAGAAGGATAATCACTTTGCGTGCGCTTTTTGCAAGATTAGATTGGTTATTTTTATCGAATCATGATGGCTCCCACTGTTTTTATCAAATCTTCCTTCAATCCCTAAATCGTAAGATTAGCCGGGATTTATTACACCCTACAAGTTCGCCAATCGTTCGGCCAGGCAGGTATCGATACTCCGAGGGAGGTTCCCCGTGCTTTCGCACGGACCTAATTAAAATAAATCTCGTTTCCCCAGAGGCATAACCCTATTGACACCTTTCTAGACATCTACTGGATTAGCTATTTGTAAAGTGCAAAATTCTCCCAGGAGTAACTCTTACTCGCAGTAGGTATCGAGATCCAACTATCATATAGAAGGTCTGCAATCTCATCGCAAATTTTAACACTTGAAATTCCCGATAATGGTTTTTACCCCTAGCGTCCTATAACCTTGAAGCAGGCCAAACAACCCATAGGGCACTAGTCAAATTCACCCCGTTCATTTCTTGATTGAATTAAACCCACCCGTACGACCCTTGATGCAGGCCAAACAATGTGGTATGACTACCCAAATCCAATCACATCACATACTGCAGATAAGCACTAATTCAGCTACCGCACGCTATGCCATGATGCAGGCCAAACAACCGTAGCACGAATACTAAAATAATACTTATCTAAAATGATGGATGGCTATGCAGGTTTTTAAGAAAACCATGAGCGTAATGAACTTGATATCGTTGTAGAATCTAATGATTTTGAAAATGAGTGTTTTTTAGGCTTTTGCTAGTTTTTCTAAGGGATCTCGGCTCTTTCCTCATCGAATGAGGTGCAGGATATTCAGGAATACGACTGTGCAAAGAAAGAACTACAAAAGCAATCAAAAACAAAACCGAGTGAGTTGTACCATTTGCTAGTTTGGCTAAAGAGGTCACTCCCGATGAAGGGATCTCGGCTCTTTCCACATCGAATGAGGTGCTGGATATTCATCAAGGAATGCCACTATGCAAAGCAAAAACTAGAGTTACCCTTTTTGAAAATTTGATTCTACATCATCTTTAGGTTTCTTTCTTTTAATTAATCTCATTAATGAAGTCCCATCATTTAATGTTTCCTAAACATTACAGAAAAATGAAACGAAAATAGAACGTACGCTTATGCCATCCGCATTCGCCCCAGGGCCCCGTCATGCACCGTTAGGTTACTTAACTACTGGCAGAGCGGGGGCTGGACAAGCGCGGGTGCAAAACATAAGCAACGTTTATTATATATCATATATATAATATTTAATTCATCTCACGCAGTTATATGATCAACATCACAGAAATAAGCAGCATAAGCAACATATGAAATATTGGATACACTAGGATGTCCGTGTTTTAAATTTAGCCAATAATGTAAAACACGGATTCCACAGTCGTGATGAATAGCCAGACCCACATCCCTAGAACACTACGAGAGCGGCAAGTAACCCGTCCAATTCTAGAGTTAGGAGACCCGGTCTCAACTCCTTGAGATGGTCTCCAACTGGACTCTAGAACCCGGTTACTTTTGCTCCCCACCTTGGGTCTATCATAATGCGGAAAATTAAATAATATACAATGGTGGTGACATCATCCTCAACCCGGAAGTGCCCCAATAAAAGAATATTACGTACAAATTTTACATTAATGAAAATAAAAACTCTCATCACAAATAAAACCCCCCGGCTATTCTTTCACGACGATCTAATAAATCATATCAATAGCAACACATGACATCACATATCATCAACGTAAGCAAATATGGGCATCCCTAAACCTCGTTAACATATAGAAACAAGATTGGGATACCCCACATAATACACTTACGGTCGCAGAAAAGAAATAGAAAACTATAATGATTAGAATCCGCAATATGCTTAGACATCATAAACCCGGAATATCTCATATTCAGGATTTCATGCCTAACATGTAAAACTTGCATTTTAGTATCAAATTGAAAACTCTTTTCAATTGGTTGTCGGATAATTCAACAAGATTCTCGACTTAATGATCGCGTACAATACGCAATTGCGACCGAGTTTTGATCCGAATCAAAACTTTGTGGCAATCGATCGATTGAGACTAAACTTCTAGCTTTACAATATACTAACTAGTTTTCATAAAACTAATTAATCCGAATTCTAATAATTGTATCACACACATCACAAAGCTTGTAAAGAAACCGCGACATTAGAATTTCGCACGCAATTAGCAAACTTAACCAATTTTTCCAAAACACGAAAAATCCAGTGAGCTAAAGTTCCAAAACCGATCATTTTAAACAAATCCGGGAGTCGAAACGAACTCGAAACCGGCCCGAAACTTTGCGGGGGAGAAGACCCAAAATAAACTATCGAATGGGGAGCCTAGAGGGGGTACCCTACCCCCGAGGCCACCACGAGGTGGCTAGGGGGTGAGGCAGACCTGAACTGCCTATGGTGTGGCAGTTTCGGGTCCCCACCACCAAGACCACCTTGTGGTGGTCTTGGGTAGTAGGCCCAACCGTTTGGTCCCCCCGGGGTGCCTCGGGGTGCGCACGCTCCTCCCCGCGGCTTCTCGGTTCAAACCGTAAGCCCGCAGGGTGTGCAAACAACTCAAAATATCAATTTTGAAACTGTTTTTATCGGCAGTTTTTGCCCGACAAAAACGACAGATTTCTAACATCGCTACAAGTTATCCTAATGTTCTAGCTTGGCTCTGATACCATGAAAGTCTACCTTAGCACCACCATGTGTTTCTAGAGGCATCAAGCATGCCAAATTCAAATTTTATTAGGTGCTATGTTATACTAACAAGATCATTACTAGATTTTTAGGGTTTGCCTTTGTGATATGATTGTAAACCAAGAGAAGAAAAGTGCATACAACCTTTGTAGTTCGAGTCCTTCTCTTCTAAAACTCCGGGTTGAAGTCCACGCGACTCTACAAGGCTCCTCTTCGAGTTGAACGACCTTCCTTCGTGATCTTCGCGGCAAAGACGATCCACCCGAAGTCTCTTTAGCCCAATCTAACTCTACTCTAAACTCCTTTAGTGTAGCAAACACACCACACCAAATTGCTAGTTTGGTTTATGATGGTGAAGTAATGGATGTTAAAAGCTCATAAGATTGTGTTCAAGCTTCATGATTCATATCTCATGTGAAGGTTGAAACTTGAACCATGACATTTGAGAAGGAAGATGAAGGTAGAGAGCAACATGGGAGCAATTCAAGAAAAATGGCTAAGTGTTGAGAATGAGACTAGAATGAATGGCAACTCTTGACCCCCACTCATTCAAGCATGGAATTTTGCAATATAAAATTGGAACCATACTTGAATAGTGAGTCAAGATGAATAAACTATGAATAAAGCCCATGCTTGCAACCATACTCTCATTTTCCACCTCATTTTCTATTTTTCTCAAAAATAGAAATCATGCCCTGCTTCATTATATATATATATATTATGAAGAATAATTAGTGAGCTAATGATATTAGTTAAGATATAATTATATCACTTATAATATATATCACATTATTAAATCAACATTTGATTTAATAATTTGGTTTTTATATCACATAAGACCGACTAATATCATTCATCTGTATATCACATTATCAAAAGAACACTTGATTCGACAATCTGGTTATATCACATATAACCGAACCGATAACAGATAACTGCCAGATTACAATACGGTATCACATACCCATATTTAATCAGGCCCACGCACATATCAACATATGTGACCTACTTCGTTTCGTTTGAACCAGGAAACTTCTGTATGGGACTCTAAAGACTCGTCGATACGCCAGCAGTAGGTGATGATCGCATCAATCACCTATAAGCCGTCAACAGTACTAGTTGGATATAACGGCTGCCCGGGTATTGAGCGATATGTAGATCAACAAGCAAGCTCATCTATACTCTCCATGAATTCTATCAGTGATACTACCGTACAGTCCGGTCTCTTCATCTGATATGTCGCATATCATACCTAGGGGTGGTAAATGTCAGTTCCCAGTTACGTGATAAGTTATGCCGATGTCTGGCCTATAACGGTTCGAGAAACTACTGATAACACTTATCAGTAAATTTCGGCAGCGGACCTGGCCAGGGACTTCCAGTTACAGCCAATCGAGCATTGCGCAACATCAACCCCTAATACAGGGAGAGACGAAACCCCTCCTATCGCTCATTGCCTCCATGCGACTCGGGACTGTATCCAAAATCCACCTGTTTTCACGTCTCTTTTTAGCGTGGTAGGGAGAAAATCAAAGCACGGTGGGAGCTGCACAAGTCTCTATGACGATCTCGGGTCTACAGACTAACCTGTAATATTGTCACCAGAAGACTTCTATCTGTCGATAGGTATACTACCACATAGGAGTCCTCGGCGAGTCATGTTCAGTGTACCCAGTCTCCACTGACCACATGTATACCATCTTTGATGTCAAACACCAATGGATGTGGGATCATCCATCGCCCATCATATGGGTCAAGAAGCGTATACACTAGTCTACTCTGGAATATCGATGCCCTAGTCTCGATATTCCCTCGACTAGGAACTTATTAAAGGATGTACTTTTGGACCACCCAGGCCCCACTAGTACGATCTCATCATAGTCCTGGTAGTCAAGTACATATCCTAAGGGCTTTATCAACATGTAAGAGAAAGACAGTATAAATACCAGTCTACATGTTAAGATAAAGGTAACCTGATAGCATACTATCATGTCAAGCAAGAAAGTTCACTATATATATGTCCAAGCATCCACTATATCATCAATAATGGCCTCTAGGGCATACTTATTACTAATACCAACTAGTTACCAGCAAGCCATTCAGAGCAGAGACTCGGTAAAATGGTTGGATGCAATGCGGACCTAAATGGAGTCTATGTACACCAACAAAGTATGGACTTTGGACATTGCTCTAGAAGGGGTAAAACTTGTAGTCTGCAAATGGATCTTCAAAAAGAAGATTGGTGTAGATGGACATGTTGAAACCTATAAGGCTAGACTTGTTGCAAATGGTTTTCATGAAAGACCTGGTTTGGGCTATGATAAAACCTTTTCTCCATTGGCTATGCTCAAATCCATTCGGATACTTCATGCCATTGCTTCCTTCCACGATTATGAGATTTGGCAGATGGAAGTAAATACCGCTTTTCTAAATGGAAATTTGGAAGAGTGTGTCTATATGGATCAGCCAGATGGTTTCATAGAGAGTGGGAGCAGCGGAAAAGTGTGCAAGTAGCTTATGTTCATTTATGGACTAAAGCAGGTATCACGGAGTTGGAACATCTGTTTTTAGAAACGGTCAAGGAATTCGACTTCATCAAAAATCCAGATGAACCATGCATCTATAGTAAAATTTCAGCGAGAAGTGTGGTATTCCTCGTCTTGTACATTGTAACGTTCTGGAAAAAAATTCATTTAGGTAAATTTGCCGATAATCGGTAATATAACTCGTTTTTTTTCTGTAAAACGTAATTATAATGATTTTTCAATATAGACTTAAATATACCTATTCTTACTATGTAATGGGTAGTATTGATATTTATTTCGTCACTTACAAATTGTAAGTTTACGTAAATATTTTCCCAAATTAATTATTTTAAATATTATTTTAAGCTTACAATAATACATTTAATTAGTGATTTTTACAAATTAGAATGGGTTAATACAAGTTATGTGAACCATGACAACTTTAAACCAAGTTTGTAATATGTTTCTTTTTCTCTTTTTGGTTGCAAGGTTTTAGAGAATTCTAGGTTAAATAGAAAGAAAAATTTAAAGGAAAATGATGAGATAATGAGGTATGGGCATGCGGACTTGAGGCATGGAGTTTTCTTGACTTGGTAATTTGCTCTCACCCTCTCCCACTCACCTTGGCTGAGCCCACCTCATGCAGCAGCCCCTCCCCCATTTCGAACCTCTTTCTCACCTCATTCCAACCGCATTTCTCATATAAAACATAAACTAAATAGATTAAATAAATGAGATACGGGGAGGGATTTATCTTTGATTTGGCTAAACCCCCCCCCCACACACCCCACTCTCTCTCTCTCCCACTCATTTTGGCCTAGCTTCCTCCTGCTGCTGCCCCCCTCCCTACCTCATTTCTCTCCAAAATCTTCGAAAAAATGTATCAAAAAATCCAGAAAATTAAACCCTAAAATCCCAGCTAAAATCGTCACAAATTCCTTGTTCAATCAAGCATGGATCTTGGAGCATGAAACCATCTTTAGAGGCTAAGTTTGGAAGATTAAATCTCTAAAATTTTGTTGGAGATAGTGCCCTCAGAGTCAATTATTGGATCACAGGCACGTGATTGCAATGATTGAGGGAGGACCTATCACGGGACGACAGTCTTACTCGAGATGATAGTATGCTATCTGGTTTACCTTTATCATCGTGTACTGCTTTAGGTGACCTGACAGGTCGCTATTGCACGTTGATAGAGCCCCTAGGATTCTTGCTTGACTGCCAGCAGTATGAGGGCGATCATATAAGTGAGAGCTGGAGTCTGTAAGTACATCCTTAAATGGTCCCTAGTCGTGGGAGTTTCGAAACAGGGCATCGATACTCCAAAGTAGACGAGTGTATACAGTCGAGACCCCGACGAGGGGCGGTGGCCGGTCTCACAGGCCACTGGTGTCAGTTGGTTCACCTAAGATGTATACAGGTGCTCATTGGGTTATGAATACACCGGACAGGACTCGCCGGGAACATGCTAGTTGGTCTTATACCTGACGTCAGATAGCAGTTCCCAGGTGACATGTGTATAGGTTAGTTCATCGACCTAGGGATCGTCATTTGTCTCGTGTGAGTTCCCACTGTACTTTGATTACTACCCTACCACGGCTCAAAGGAGTCGTGCAAACAGGTTTTAGTTGGGTACAGTCCCGAGCCACTGGAGGCAGTGAGCGGATCTTCAGGGGTTCGTCTCTCCCGGTATTGGGGGTGAGGTCGCGCTGTGTCTAGGAGAGCCATTACACGAAGTCCTTGGCCAAGGCAGGAGATTTACTGGTAGGTATTCCAGTAGTATCTCAGGGTGTTCTGGGCTACACTCCGACACGACTTGTACCGCTTTTGGGGGTCTGACTTTTACCAACCCTCTAGGCCCGCCATGCGATGCTCATAGACGAACGAACCGGACTGTACGGAAATTGTCACAGACAGGCTCAGTAGGGTGTCAGGATGAGTTCGCTCATCGACGTCCCTTTTGGTCAATAGCTGGTGGTCCGTCACGTATTGGCTTATACCTCTGACGTGCTAGTGGTTAAATCCACAGCCATAGTATTGACGAGTCTTTAGAGTCCACCACACATTCAGTTACTCAGCTTTCGGGCGAAACGCTGTAGAGGCCGTATGGAGATATGGCAGGGTCCGATCAGATACGTGCGGTATTGCACGCATCAGGATCGGACGGTTAGTACTAGAGGCCGTATAGATATATGGCAAGGTTCGATCGGATACGTGCGATATTGCACGGATCAGGATCGAACGGATATTACTAGCCGGCTTTGGTTTAAGCCGGATCCTAGTATAGTACAGTGTAGATTTTGTCTCTTTGCATTTGTATCCGGACGGAATACAGATGCGGGTGTGTATGCACAGTATCGGGGTTTTCCTGTAATTTATTACGGGACCAGTTTTCTGGAGTTGCCAGTTTGCATTCCGTTCCGGCCGGTTTTCCTTTGTTCTTTCCCGGCCGGACTTTTCCGATAGAGGGGTTATTTGCAATTGTGCAAATAACATTTGTGGAGGGGGTTTCTTGCAATTGTATTGATTATGATATCTTTCTTCCATCACTTGCATTAATTGTGATTTGAATGGGTATGGGTTGATTAAAGTGATAAGCATGGTTGATGTTTGTTTGTGGTCACCTCTTTTCTTCTCCTACACTCACCTCCCTCTTGTAATATATTTTGTCTCCACCACCATTTCTAAGGTGAAGTGGCCGGCCACAATTTTGAGGAAGGAAAATGAGAGAGGCTCATTTCATTTGGTGTGGGAAATTAATCATCCATCTCATTTTCATTGCTACCAAAAATCCCCAAGTTCATACCTTGTTGATTCCTCCATCATGGCAACTACAAACCCCAAATGAGACTAGCATGATCTACACCACATTCTACAGCACATCTTGGGCATGTCGACTTGCCATCTTCATGCCCGAGTTGCCTCGGTATAGAGGCGGGAGCCCGTAAAAGAAACAGGCGATGTGGTGCCCTTCCGGCAAGGAGGCGACGACCGGAGTATCCGCGGGAGATCGGGACGATGACGAGAAGACCGGAGGACTCGGATCACTCGGTATATCTCTTCCCTATCTTGTTAGTTAGCTAGGACAAGTTTAATGGCCCGATCCGGGGTTTAGTGCGCGGTGGTGCCGGTTTGCTAATTTCGCAAAATTTAAGTTTATCACCGTTTCCGCATTTGGCCGTCGGATTGACGACCGGGGCGCCGCCGTGCACTTACAGTGGTATCAGAGCCTCGCCATTAACTTCGTCTAGCTTCGTTTGATGTGTTTTGCATTTCCGATCGACCAAAATTCCAAAACTTGCATTTTTGTTCACATCAGTTTTCTGTCGAATTTTTTCGGTCTCTAAAAATTTTTCAGGTTGTAGAAAATTGATGTACTAGAAGTTCTAAGAGTTCTGGGAAAATTCGAGACATTGATCCTTCAGGAGGAGCGCGGAACCGCGGCAAAACCCCCCTTGTTGCCGCGGTTCCGCTGCAGGTTAGAATGGTCAATGTGTCAAACTTCTCCAGTGGGCTTCTGGGCTAAATTTAGGGGTTTTGGAATATTAAAATTGGGCCCAGATTTTCTGTGAGTGCTACAGTATTGCTTGGGGGCCCACTTGTTAATTTTTGATCGATCGAATATTTTAAACACATTATTTCACAGTATTTACATTATATCTGCGACCGTGAATGTCACTCGATCGGTAAATCCGGTCTAACTGCTATAGCCCGGTTAGACGGATTTGCGAACGTGACTTTCACGTTGATGTTCTGTGCTTTGCTGTGATGTTGCGGATCGGTCGTTGGGGATAGCCTGGATGCAATGCTAGTACAGTTTTGTTGTATTATGTACATTTGATATTGCGGGGCGAGCGTCCGACATGTGGACTGCCGTCACTGCCTGTTTGTATTATTCTTTTGGGGCATGACCTGGTTGCGGTCGATGTACCCGTTGTATGTATATTTTACTTTCTGTACTAGGGTTGCCCCGCGGTGGGGTGCACGGATATCCGGGTTCTGGAGGGCAACAAGCCCGCATCTCATGGCATTGGGACGGAGGGGGCTTCACTCTAGAATTGGCGGGCTATTCGCCGCACTCGTAGGGGGTACAGGTTGACCCAGGAGGGATGCCCAAGTTACCGGATTCCGTGAAGTGCTGGGTGGTCCATTCACGGCGCTGAAGGGGGCTGCCTCGCTTCAGGTTTTGGCGGGTGACTTGCCGCGCCCGTAGGGGTCTAGGTCTTCATTGCACAGGCTATCCACACGACCAAGGGAACGTCGGGTTTCAGCAGTGGCTCTGTGAAACCCGGGGATCCCAGATATCTGTATTGTTCTGTGATGCTGTACATTTCTGTGATGTTGCATTTTTATTCACGCCTTGAGCGAAATACTATATATTGGTATATATATTAGTAGATGTTGTATATGTTTTTCATCCGCGCTAGTCCAGTCCCCGCTCTGCCGTTAGTTAGCTAACCTAACGGGACCCAGTGGCAAATGCAGATGGCATATACGTACGTCAGTATATTTTCGTTCTTTGTGGTGTGATCAATTGATGGGACTGCGTTGATTCAGATCAATGCAAGTTAAACAAACCTATTCTGATGTTGTTGGAACACTTTTCAAAAAGCTGTTATTGCAAGGACGTTCACTTTTGTTTTGCATCGTGGTATTCATTTGGAATATCCTGCTCCTCAGTCGACGAGGCAAGGGCCGAGATCCCTTCACCGGGAGTGACCCCTTGGACAGAAGTTTGCGTCAGGGCACTAACTTCACTATAGCCGATTACTTTTGCTTTGCATCGTGGTATTCATTTGGAATATCCTGCACCCCATTCTACAGGGAAAGAGCCGAGATCCCTTCACCGGGAGTGACCTTTTTAGTAAAGGTTTTCGTCACTATATTTTCTAAAAAGCTATCCGTTCCTTCAACGATATCAAGTTCGTTACGTTAATGGTTTTCGCCAGAAACCATTCGTAGCCCTCCGTCGTTTCAGACGGGTAGCACATAGTATTCATGCTATGTTTGTTGGCCTTCGTCAAGGCATAGTGTATGGTAGCTGCTTATTGCCTTTCTGTAGCATAGATAGATGCGTTGGTTTGGGACAGTCGTATAGCCTTGTTGGCCTTCGTCAAGGGCTTGTGCGGGTGGGTTCAAATCAACCTGGAGAATGACGGGTAGAACTTGACATGTGACTTATGATTTGTTGGACTTCGTCAAGGTCATAAGAGCATGGGGTAAAAATCCACATCGGGAGTTTCAAAAGAACTGAAACTTGCCAGATATGCGCATACCTTCTGGAGTGTGATACCGTGAGCGGATTCCGTCACGTTATCATACGATGATAGTTGGATCCCGATTCCCACTGATGAGTTGGTTTACTCCTCGGGTGGCCCCGACTAATTCTTCTTTCAGGTTTGGAAGAGAATTTGAGGTACAGTGGGAGGTTTCCTGATTAGATAAATTGGTAACCATTCTGATCTAGGTTAGAGTGCATGCTGAGTGTTTCTTTTCTCTCTCTCTCTCTGGCAGCGACCATTGACCCGACCCTAAGACTATGACTCAGCGACCAAGTTGACCGAACCTTCTTAACACTGGCTTTTGGATTGTCAGAGTTGCAGACCTCATTGCCACTCCTACTTTTACCCTTTTCTCCAGGACACCCCGTATTACTACGAACGTCCACTTCCATTGGACAAAACCATCGTATGGTTAGATACGAACTCGAAGGAATTCGAGGATGGTTTCCGGTTCTGGAGAAAACGGATAGGATTATTCAGTTGTCTTTTCCTTTTTGCCTTCTCTCATGTTACGAGTACTCCTTAGTTAAGGAGATAGTACACCTATTACGCAAATTGGATAGTCTTCTTCCAAACTTTAGGCTGGTGCCGAACAGTGGGGGATGAAGAAAACCAATTAGCATAACGATGGTGTGCAGAACGTATTAAGATTAAGACAAAGCAAGGGATTAGTAAGAGGGCAAAGTAAATTGCGACTGATATTCACAGCCAAACCAAGTATTTCGTCGCCAATCCTAAATCACCTTTGTATTTCTCCAGGACACTCCGTATCATTACGAAGATCCACAGTTTATTGGATACTCCATCGTATGGTTATATACGAACTCGAAAGGAACTTATTCCAGTTCGGGGATGGATTCTGGTCCAGGAGAAATAGGAATAAGGTTTATTCAGTTGTCTTTTATCTTCACCTTCTCTCGCATTGCGAGTGCTCCTAGGACTAGGACAGTACACCCATTATGCTTATTGGATAGTCTTCTTCCAAACCATAGGCTGGTGCCGAACGGTAGGGAAGGAAGAAAACCATTTGGCCTAAAGGGGTGTGCAGAAGGTAACGACTAAAGACATATAAAGGGATTTGGAGAGGTGGCAAAGAATTATACGGTTATAGTTGTGAATCTGGATAATGGAAGAGGCATTACTAGGAATACCAGAATACCCCATCGAAACATTTCAATGTTTCAGTTCAACTGCGTACTGTTAAAAGAAAACTGATTTCCTGATTAGACACTTGCTCCAGGGTATGTATTTACCAGGTATGATTCTCACATCTATATGGTTTTACAGATGATGAGTGGGAGTAGGTTATTGGGAATAGGGTGATCATCCTCATTATATCGGGATTCGTTGTAATCGGTGATATTTGAGGAGATCATCTGGGCTGTTTGCCGGTCGGCAAATATTTGGTTTTGAATATCCGCTGTTGTGCACCAATTTCAAATTGATATATCTATACGTCTATTTTCATAGAGTGAGATATACCTTTTGATATTATGTCGATGACATTTACCTATATCAGTGGATGGTTAGGTAAGGAGCATTAAACAGCGGTGTAATTCTTCTTAGCCATAAGTACAGTTTTCAACCTACGACACACAGTGAAAGAGTTGTTAGACTCAGCGGACTTATACAGAGTATTGTATGTTGTCCAGTGTCCATTAGGACAGAGGGGTTGGTCCTCATACTATATTCTGTTTACTTTTAACTTCTCTAGTTCTTAGACATGTGTTTCGTAGAAACACAGGGTCTAAGTTTTGAGGAGTTATAGGTATTTGAATAGAGTAGAGAACCAGGTGTAGCAAGTATCAGGATTCTTCAAGGTGATCGAAGATGTAGATACTTGTGTATGGTATTCAGTTGATAGTAATGATAAAGAGAACTTGCTTCTCTTTCAGGTTACTCATAATTGGAAGCATTCCTAAGTTGAGTAACGCTGATCGGCCTCTCTCCATTTAGTTGACATGCACTGGAGATAGCTGCATGATTTGAATCTGGTTCAATTAAATCAGTACCTCTGGTTCTATATTGGATATAGTACAGTTCATATCTTAATATTGTTAAGGTACGGGGAGTTGTCCGGCTTATGATTAAAACCAGACTCTGGATAACTCAAGGCACGTTTCTGTAATGGCTGTTTGTGGGTTGACCCAGGCTATAACGAGGGTTGATTTTCGACCATAAGAAAGATCAATAGTGATATTGTTCTTGACTCGCCACAGTTTTAATAAAAATGGATTTTTTCAAAAACAGTAGTGGGAGTATGGTAGAACTGGAAGTGATTCTAGAACCGCAAACGATTACTGAAGATTTGATAAGGAACCTAAAGATTCAATCTGGTTTGACATTCCATTGGCCACTCCGCAGATAAGGTGGGTAACTTCAGGCACCCGAGAGGTACTCCGGTAGCCTCAAGGACGGTGACAGGGAAGTTCTTGTTTACCCACACTTGCCATTGTTGTTGTTCCAGGCTGCGAGACCCGGCAGGAGGATGAGTATAGCGTCGTTCTAAACTAGCTTTAGAAGTGCACGTCTATATGACTCTGCCAGAGGGTTGTCGTAGTCAGTGGGAGCAGCGGAAGCATTGGTGGACATTAGGCATATGTCTATTTATAGACTATAGCAGATATAGCGGAGATAGATCATCTATTTCTGATGTGACAGTCATGGGTTTGACGTCATCAGAATAGGGGATGGATCTGTTGAGAAGGTAGTAGGGTGTGATGTCATGGTATTTGGATGACATACACAAAGTTGGAAAGGAAACTCCTATACTACGATCGGTTATTCTTTGGTTGTCACACGGTGGTTTCTCCACAAGAGACTTGGACATTATATCAAACATACTGGTTACTAGATCTATAGTTTTAGATCTAGATTTGGGTGGTTTCCTAATCAGGGTACTTTGACAGCATTCTAAGAGTATTTAGAATGGACGACTCCTGGCACGGTAGTGTACCTACAGGTAATGGAGTCACCCTCTCTAAAGGTGTCTTATAGACTAAATTAGAGAAGGATGTGCATGATTGGCAGATCACTTGCTTAAGCAATTGAGTCAATCATGAGATGTCAAGTACCACACCAGATGTTGTTCTTGCACTAGATGCAATAAGTTAACATTGATCCAATCCTGGAGAAACAGTCGGAAGCAGTTTTAGAACATAAGTGGATGTTCTAGGGATATGATAACGACAGCCTCATTTGGGAGACAGTTATCATTCCAGGCTTCCAAGGTAACATGGACGACAAGGAGGTTGTCAGAATTATAGTTTTCCTTCTGACGAGGGGCAGTATTTTGGACAGGTGGTCCAAGGCAATACTGAGGGAGGCATGGCGCAGGATACTGATTAAGTTCAGTTGACGATACAGTCTGAGAAGTTTGGATTTGGAGTTCATTTATGAGCTAGGTCCCATCAGACATCCAGACATTCTAAGACAGGTATTGTTCATTTCGGGAGATGGCTTTCTCTACGAACTTGAGACATAGAGAGACATAGAAAGAAACATCATGGCGGATCCACTCACTGAGTCTATTCCTTGAACGCAATAGTTTCGCAAACGAGCTTTATGAGACTGACTAGTAGAGGAGTTGGGTGTTCGGTATCACACGGGCTGTGAGTATGCGACATCGCAATAATTAGCCCTGAGTGCAAGTGGGAGATTGTTGGAGATAGTGCCCTCAGAGTCAATTATTGGATCACAGGCACGTGATTGCAATGATTGAGGGAGGACCTATCCCGGGACGACAGTCTTACTCGAGATGATAGTATGCTATCTGGTTTAACTTTATCATCGTGTACTACTTTAGGTGACCTGACAGGTCGCTATTGCACGTTGATAGAGCCCCTAGGATTCTTGCTTGACTGCCAGCCGTATGAGGGCGATCATATAAGTGAGAGCTGGAGTCTGTAAGCACATCCTTAAATGGTCCCTATTCGTGGGAGTTTCGAAACAGGGCATCGATACTCTAAAGTAGACTAGTGTATACAGTCGAGACCCCGACGAGGGGCGGTGGCCGGTCTCACAGGCCACTGGTGTCAGTTGGTTCACCTAAGATGTATACAGGTGCTCATTGGGTTATGAGTACACCGGACAGGACTCGCCGGGAACATGCTAGTTGGTCTTATACCTGACGTCAGATAGCAGTTCCCAGGTGACATGTGTACAGGTTAGTTCATCGACCTAGGGATCGTCATTTGTCTCTTGTGAGTTCCCACTGTACTTTGATTACTACCCTACCACGGCTCAAAGGAGTCGTGCAAACAGGTTTTAGTTGGGTACAGTCCCGAGCCACATGGAGGCAGTGAGCGGATCTTCAGGGGTTCGTCTCTCCCGGTATTGGGGGTGAGGTCGCGCTGTGTCTAGGAGAGCCATTACACGATGTCCTTGGCCAAGGCAGGAGATTTACTGTTAGGTATTCCAGTAGTATCTCACGGTGTTCTGGGCTACACTCCGACATGACTTGTACCGCTTTTGGGGGTCTGACTTTTACCAACCCCCTAGGCCCGCCATGCGATGCTCATAGACGAACGAACCGGACTGTACGGAAATTGTCACTGACATGCTCAGTAGGGTGTCAGGATGAGTTCGCTCATCGACGTCCCTTTTGGTCAATAGCTGGTGGCCTGTCACGTATTGGCTTATACCTCTGACGTGCTAGTGGTTAAATCCACAGCCATAGTATTGACGAGTCTTTAGAGTCCACCACACATTCATTTACTCAGCTTTCGGGCGAAACGCTGTAGAGGCCGTATGGAGATATGGCAGGGTCCGATCAGATACGTGCGGTATTGCACGCATCAGGATCGGACGGTTAGTACTAGAGGCCGTATAGATATATGGCAAGGTTCGATCGGATACGTGAGGTATTGCACGGATCAGAATCGAACGGATATTACTAGCCGGCTTTGGTTTAAGCCGGATCCTAGTATAGTACAGTGTAGATTTTGTCTCTTTGCATTTGTATCCGGACGGAATACAGATGCGGGTGTGTATGCACAGTATCGGGGTTTTCCTGTAATTTATTACGGGACCAGTTTTCTGGAGTTGCCAGTTTGCATTCCGTTCCGGCCGGTTTTCCTTTGTTCTTTCCCGGCCGGACTTTTCCGATGGAGGGGGTTATTTGTAATTGTGCAAATAACATTTGTGGAGGGGGTTTCTTACAATTGTATTGATTATGATATCTTTCTTCCATCACTTGCATTAATTGTGATTTGAATGGGTATGGGTTGATTAAAGTGATAAGCATGGTTGATGTTTGTTTGTGGTCACCTCTTTTCTTCTCCTACACTCACCTCCCTCTTGTAATATATTTTGTCTCCACCACCATTTCTAAGGTGAAGTGGCCGGCCACAATTTTGAGGAAGGAAAATGAGAGAGGATCATTTCATTTGGTGTGGGAAATTAATCATCCATCTCATTTTCATTGCTACCAAAAATCCCCAAGTTCATACCTTGTTGATTCCTCCATCATGGCAAGTACAAACCCCAAATGAGACTAGCATGATCTACACCACATTCTACAGCACATCTTGGGCATGTCGACTTGCCAGCTTCATGCCCGAGTTGCCTCGGTATAGAGGCGGGAGCCCGTAAAAGAAACAGGCGATGTGGTGCCCTTCCGGCAAGGAGGAGACGACCGGAGTATCCGCGGGAGATCAGGACGATGACGAGAAGACCGGAGGACTCGGATCACTCAGTATATCTCTTCTCTATCTTGTTAGTTAGCTAGGACAAGTTTAATGGCCCGATCCGGGGTTTAGTGCGCGGTGGTGCCGGTTTGCTAAGTTCGCAAAATTAAAGTTTATCACCGTTTCCGCATTTGGCCGTCGGATTGACGACCGGGGCGCCGCCATGCACTTACAGAAATTTAAGGTATAAAATCTTAACCAAATAGTTACCTTGTTAGTTAATTACTCTAATCTAAACTATTTAGGTGTTAATGTGATTTTAATTGCAAGTTTAGGAAATTCAAGAAAAGGGGTTTGATTTAGAATTAGGATTTCATCACTTGATTATGGTTAGAAAGTGTAGTTTAACATGTTTAGACTTGCAAAAATCTAGTCTAGTTGTTAATTTGTAAATTGTTATTTTCAAAATTGTCATAATTAAGCTTTTGCAAACTAACCTTTTGATTTATCTAAAATGGGTGAGATTAAAAATTGTTGTTAAGGTTTGTGAGGCTTATTAAGATGATTAATTGTGTTTGTGGTCACTAGATCGCTAATCCGTGAAGTTTTACGCCAAAACCTTATCGATGTGCTTACTAGGTTTTTGGAATAATTAGATGTTGGTTCAATTTGACGTTGCGATGATTTACATACCTTATCCTATAATATTTGATGTTTCGTGGATGCGCAATTGAATTCTAGGCTTGGTGGTTGTTTCGTTTAGCGATCCTAGTTGAGGTTGTGGAGATGTCGTACACGTTTTGTGCACACAAGTCTAGCTTGAGGACGTTTATTCTTCATATCGTTTGTCCTCGTACCTTCTTAGAATTTTAGTCTCACGTATCGTGTTTGTGTAATTCTAGGATAGTGTGTTGAGGCGTCAGTTGTGGCGCGGATATGGCAGAGCTGAAATAGGATCAGATTAGCCGAGGCGTCCCGGTGAGTAGATGTACACATCTACGGTGGAATCGTCTGGATGGTGCGAGGCGCCCGATAGTCAGGATTTTTAGTAGTGCTTATATTTATATGCTTAGTCTCCTAGTCATTCATCTTATTGCATTGCATCATCATAAAATTATATGATATTATCTCATAGGACACTTGCACCATTACTATTGGTTTATACCATGTGCACTATTCATGCGAACACACACGCCTTTGGTAATTGTTATGTCACGAACACTATAGAACTTGCTTAGAATCGGTATATGTGCATTGCATGATATGTGATCTGTAAACCTGTACCTGTATAGTCATTTCATCAGGATGGATACATAGGATTGTTAGTCATATATACATACCTCATTACATCATGATTCATGCATAACTTCTGGCCGTACTTCGAATGGTATATACTATCGTATCATAGATATCCATCATCACCAATATGTTTACATATTGTGATTCTTCTCGAGGATTTCAGTATTTATGAGATTTATGGATTTGGAGAAATCACAAGGATTTTACGAACGTATTACCATTTTACAAATGTAAGCTGCAGGTTTCTCGTGATATGATGTGTGTGGTGTCCACCATGGGTTTTCTCGGTTATTGAGCGGTATCATATACCCGATTCGATGTAGGGGGAGGGACCGTCTGCAGGTGCATGGTGGACCCGGTACGGTACCCCGAGGTAAGAGGGTCGCAGATGATGGCGTTGAGCCCGGCAGTGGAGCACTACCGACCGGTTTTTTGTGACGCGATGGATATCCGGAGGATACCGACATAGGCTTGAGATTTGATGATATAGGTCGATCCGGATTGACGGAGCCCGAGATATTGAGACATTGAGATATTGAGATATTGAGACATTGAGATATTGGGATATATATATATATATATATATATTGTGTCGATACTTGACACGGACTTTCTGTTGATTTCATTGATGATACTTCAGTTTATTGCACATAGGTTTTTTTCTAAGATAAGAATAAAGATTTCTCATACCAGACTTGTGCAGGTTTCGTGTTTAATTATGCATTCATGTTGCATTCATGCAAGTACATAGTACCATTTTGAGATGCATAGGATGAGACGCATTTGCGTGCATGCTTACGATAGCCTTATTAGATGTTACTTACTACTCACGAGTTGGAAACTCACCCCCATTGTGCCACAGTATCTTACAGGTCCGACTCGTCAGCACAGTAGCGGCGGGCGTACTTCCTCATTTTGTTCTATTTTCTTGGACTTGCGGCATGGCTCATAGGTGGGTTGCGAGGATTTTTATCCCATCATGTCCATTATTTGTATCTATTATACTCCATCTACCCTTGTATATTTGACGAGACAACGAGACTCGTGAGACTTGTATTTGTGGTGTTTTGGTGTCGATGCTCACTTGTATATTAGAATCGGTATATGTGCATTGCATGATATGTGATCTGTAAACCTGAAACCACAAAGACATGTATCGGTTTCTTTAAATAAGTTTTCCTTCATTCTATTTCTTTAATTGGTTTTGATTTCTGGGCTTTGGCTTACTTAGTTTACGTACGCCTTGAGACGTTTCGTAAATTAAGTGCCAGTCATGTTCCGTACATTCGGGTCGTGACAAGCTTGGTATCAGAGCGATAGGTTTTACCTTTCTGAGTGTAGGATGACCTTTGGTAGATGTAGTAGGTTACTTAAGCAGAGTGACGTAGCATGTGTATGTTCCGCGGTATACTTACGGTACGGTACTCCGCCTAAGTGACCTTAGGATATATATTTGCTTGTATTTCCTTCCTTGATTCCGGAAACCCTTTGATCTGATCGCAATGTTCCTATCAATCATGTTCTTGCTCCAGACACTATGCCGCCGGAGACTACGAGGGCCAGAGGACTGCCGCCAGTGATGAGATTAGAGTAGGCTCGTTTGAGATGAGGACCGATCAAGGCGGTATGTCTACCCTCAGGGACAGAATGATCTGCCTTCTCCAGGACGTATAGCTAGGATGGAGTCGAGTATTCAGGACTTGCGACAGATGGTTGGATTGTTAGTGGTGGTTAGCCGAGCTCCAAGAGCCGATGATGTCCCTCATGTTGCAGGGACTGTGATTGTACCTGCTACACAGGCAGCTGTTTCTGTTGTTACCAAGATTATTTCCGTATCCTTACAGGAGTTTTTGAGGCTGAGGCCTCCAGTTTGTTTTTACCGGCACAGATGCAGCGGAGGATCCGTAGACAATCCTTGATAGGATGGCTAGGAATTTTCGTTCACAGAGATGTTCTCACGAGATATGGATTGAGCTTGCGAGTTTTCATCTGGAGAGGTCTTGCTCAGACGTGGTGCGAGTCAATTGAGAGAGGCCAAGCTGCAGATCTACTTCATATGACTTGGGATGAGTTCATAGATATATTTCTTGCTCGTTTCCTTCCAGAGAGCATTCGAGATGCCGAGCACGTAGTTTCGATTCTTTGCGTAAGACTCCAGGGATGACAGTGTCCGAGTACGACATTCAGTTTACTTAGTGGTTCGATATGCACCTTACCTGGTGGACACTGAAGAGAAACGGATATAGAGGTTCATGTGGAGATTGGACATGCGGTTATTTCTTGCTATTGGTGCCCAGCTTTTAACACTTATGCATCCGTGATGGATGCATCCTTACTGCTAGAGGAGTGCATTTCTGAGATTTCGGTCATTTTTGGATCGAAGCGGATTTGTACCGGTATGCCAGCTCTGAGGCGGTTAGATAGACGCCGTTGTGACAGTTATTCTTTCGGTGTTTCCCTCCGATGCATATTTCATTTTGGTTTTGTTAAGATGGAATCCACATAATTTGTATCGGAGTCGGGCCGATAGTAGTCCTTGCTAAATCAGCCGCTTGTTGTGATTTCTTCCAGAGGCTAGTCTTTTGTTGCTTTATGTGTTTCTCATTCGTGTTTTTTTTGTTCGTATCGGAGATAGGGATTCTTTTGTCAATTTGATGCTTCTCGATATGTTTGACTTCGAAGTTCTTCTGAGCATGGATCGGTTAGCCACGTGTTATGCATTCGTGGACGGTCGTAAGAGGAGGCGGTCAGATTTAGTTTTCTGGGTGAGCCAGTTCTTGTTTGTTTTCGGGGGTACCGTAGTGTCGCCTTTCCCAGTTTGATTTCTCCTTTTCGCTCTAGTCAGCTTTTGATAAAGGATGTCAGGAATTCTTGGCGTATGCTTGTGATGTTAGAGCCGCAGAGGTCCCGTTGGACCAGGCCCCGATTGGGAGAGAGTTTCCAGATGTTTTCCTGACGAGTTGCTTGGTCTGTCACCAGAGCACGATATTGAGTTCTGTTTTCACTTGATTTCCGGCATGGAGCCTTTTTCTATACCGTAATATCGGATGGATACAGCGGAGCTTAAAGAACTGCAGGATCAGTTGCAAGATTTGTTGGATAAAGGGCTTGTTCGTCCGAGTGCGTCACATTGGGGAGCTCTTGTTCAGTTTGTCAAGAAGAAAAACGGCAGTTGTGTTGGTGCATTGAGTATCGTCAGTTGAATCGAGCGACTGTGCGGAACAGATATCCCTTACCTCGTACTGAAGATTTGTTCGATTAGTTCCAGTGTGTGGGACATTTATCGAAGATTGACTTACAATTAGGCTACCATTAGTTGCGGGTTCTAGAGGATGATATTCCGAAGACTGCTTTTCGCACCTGTTGCGGGCATTATGAGTTCTTGGTGATGCCGTTCGAGCACACCAATGCCCCAGCAGCATTATGGATTTGATGAACCATATATTCAGGCCATTTCTTGATCAGTCTTTTATCGTGTTCGTTGACGTTGTTTTAGTATACTTTTGGAACCGAGAGGAGCCTGAGCGGTAATTGAGGATTTCGTTGCAAACTTTAAGGGAGCTCCAGCTATTTGCTCAATTATCTAAGCGTGTTTTCCGGTTGGATAGCGTTGACTTCTTGGGTCACGTAGTTACGAGAGATGATAAGTATTGAATCGAAAAATATCGTGGCCGTTCAGCACTGGCCCAGACCTGTATCAATGACGGAGGTTCACAGCATTTTGGCTTTAGGCGGATACTATGGATATTTCGTACAGGATTTTTCGCATTTAGCTGCAACGTTGACCGGGTTGACCCGAAAAGGGAGTTCCTTTATTTTGGACCGAAGCATGCGAGCAGAGCTTTCAGCAATTGAAGACTCGTTGATTATGGCGCCAGTATTATTTTTGCCTTAAGGATCAGGCTGTTTTTTTTTTGCGATGCTTCTCGGCAGTTGAAGAAGCACGAGCAGGACTATTCCACACATGACTTAGAGATGCCTGCGGTGGTTTTTACACTTAAGATTTGGAGACACTACTTATACGGCGAGTCGTGCCAGATATTCACGGACCACAAGCGTTAAGTACTTTTTTCAGCGGCGAGATCTGAATTTGAGACAACACAGATGGATGGAGCTAGTGAAAGACTATGACTGCGATCATTCTTTATCATCCGGGAAAGGCGAATGTTGTGGCAGATACATTGAGTCGGAGGCCCGGAGATAGCTTTTCTTGTTAAGCACAATTCAGAGATAGTCGACGGAAGATTAGCAGATTCTATGTGACAGCCGAGTACAGTTCGAGTTTACGTCGACCAGGGGAAAACTTGTCCATGTTCGTGCACATCGATAGTTAATTGATCATATCCGTGAGGCATAGTCCGATGACGTTCCTTTGTAATAGATCTTAGAGCGGGTTTGACAAGACAGATATTCAGAGTTCGTGATTGATGATCAGGGAGTACTACGATTTAGGACTCGACTGTGTGCGCCAGATTCCGAGGGACTGAGACGCAAGATCTTAGAGGAGGCACATCGGTCAGCATTTAGTGTTCATCTGGTTTCCACCAAGATGTCTTATGATTTGAGAGAAGTCTACTGATGTGATGAAATGAAGAGAGATGTCACAGATTTTGTTCCGGGAGGCTGACTTGTCGGCAAGTCAAGGCCTAGCATCAGGAGTGAGCAGGAGAGTTACAACCTTTACCCGTTCCAAAGTAGAAATATGAGCATATTTCTATGGAATTTATTGTGGGTCTACCTAGGACAAGTCGAGAGTATGGCTCTATTAGAGTGATCGTAGGACGATTGACGAAAGCAGCGCATTTTATGCCAGTCAAGACCATTTTCGGATTCGTTCAGTATGCTCAGATATATGTTGATAAGATTGTGCGACTACATGGAGTTCCGACCTGTATTGTGTCCGACAGAGGCACCCAGTTCACCAGCCGACTATTGTAGAAAGATTAAGAAACCTTGGACACAGATTGAGTTTCAGTGCAGTTTTCAATCCGTAGACCGACGATCGATCAGAGTGGAACTTACAGATGCAGGGTTCCTAGGCACGCTGAAGATGTCTCACAAGGCATCAACCATGCCAATTTCAAATTTTACAAGTGCTGAGAAACCTAATACAGATCGTTAACTAGAATTTTAGGCGATACAGGCAACTAGTTAACAACTTAACTAAAAGAACGGAAATACAAGCTTTGTAGATCCGGTCCTCCACCTCCATAGCTCCATGATGAAGTCTCCTTGCTGTCCAAATCGAATCCCGGGCTCTAGCGTCGGCTTCATCGGAGAAATGGGCGGGCTAGGTCATCGACTTCGATGCCGAAGATCATCTACGTCGAGGCATCACAAGATCAAGCTCCCACTTCACCAAGTCATGAAACTTGTGAAGAAAACACCCTATACTACTTGGCAAGAGGTAGAGGATGAAGAAATAGGAAGTGGGTTCACTTTAGAATTGGATTTCTCACTCTTTTTCTCACTTTGCCATTGTTGGTAGCAAGCTTCTTCATGTGAAGAAGAGAAGAAGATGAAGATGAATATTATGATGAGTATTTCTCAAAAAGAAAATAAAAAGAATACTTATCATAAACCAACCATGGTCAAGTGTAGAGAATGAACTAGGGTTAAGTGGAATGGTTAGGGTTAAGCATGAGACAAAATGGTGACTTAGTCAAAGCTTCATGAAGCTTCAATATCAAACAAAGAAAGCCACCATTTTCTCTTTATCATTTTCTTTTGCCAAAATGAACAAAAGAATAAATAAATGAATAAGTAAATAAACAAAACCCTAACCACTCATATAACCATGGTTTAATCTTTGCACAAACTCAAGTAAGCATGTATCATCAAACATGATACAATCAAGTGCACAAAAGTATATCACATATACAACTTGTGAACTTCAAGTGAGAAAATCCATTTAAAGTGAACCAATACTAGTTAATGCAAAGTAATATATCAAATATATAATTATACAATAAATCATTAAATCAACACTTGATTTAACGATCCGGTCATATCGCATATGACCGACTAATATCCAATCCATCGGCTTATCGAATCAATCCTCGATTCGATAACTAGGTTATATCGCATACAACCATTCGATACATTCATCGCGAGAATAGAATACGGTATCACATACACGCATTATTCTCGGTCCCGCACATATCTCATATGCGCTTCTATTTCGTTTCGCTTGAGCAGGAAACCTCTGTGTAGGACTCTAAAGACTCGTCAATACGCCGGCAGCAGGTGATGATCATATCAAACACCCACAAGCCGCAAGCGGTCTGCTAAACGTAACGGCCACCCGGGTATTGAGCTATCAGAAGATCGACGAGCAAGCCCGCTCATACTCCTGTGAATCTAACCAGTAACACTTACCGTACAGTCCGGTCTCATCGTCTGATATGTCGCATATCTCGCCTAGGGGTGGTAAACGTCAGACCCCAATAGCTCGATAAGTCGTGTCGATATGAGGTCTATAACAATTCGAGAAACTACTGGTAACACTTACCAGTAAATCTCAGCAACCCTGGCCAGGGATTTCGGTTATAGCCAATCGAACACAGCGCAACATCAACTCCCTATACCGGGAGAGACGAATCCCCTCCTATCGCTCATTGCCTCCATGTGATTCGGGACTGTACCCAAAAGCCACCGTTTTGCATGCCCACTTGGACATGGTTAGGTGGAAATCAAAGCACAGTGGGAACCACACAAGACTCTATGATGATCTCGGGTCAACAGACTACTCTGTACCAGTGTCACCAGAGAACTGCCATCTGACGTAAGGTATAATACCATCTGGAAGTTCTCGGCGAGTCCGTCCAGTGTACCCAGTCTCCACTGAGCACCCGTATATCATCTCTGATGTCAAACACCAAAGGATATAGGATCATCCATCGCCCATCTGTATGGGTCGAGAAGGTATACGCTAGTCTACTCTGGTATATCGATGCCCCGTCTCGATATACCCACGACTAGGGACCTTGAAGGATGTACTTATGGACTACCATGTCCCCACTAGTATGATCCGCATCATAGTCCAGGTAGTCAAGTACACATCCTAAGGGCTTTACCAACATGTAACAGAGAGACAATCAGTGTACACGTTAATGTAAAGAGCAACCAGATAGCTTACTATCATGTCGAGCAAGAAAGTCCTCCCTATATATGTCCAAGCATTCACTACAATATACATCCTACGTATAGTAATGGCTTCTAGGGCATACATATAACTAACAATCTCCCACTTGCACTAGGGCCATCTGTAGCAGTGGTTGTAGTATCTCAACTCAACCATCCCATAAAAGTCTCTCTCTGGGAATAGGCCTTCGTGAGTGGATCCGCCGTGTTATCCTCTGAGTCTACTCTCCTAACCTCGATCACCCTGGAGATCAACCATCTCCATGATCAGGTGACACTGCCTTAGAATATGTCTGGATCAATGATGGGACCGGCGTTCCTTGGCATAAGCCACAACTCCATTGTCACACAACGGGAGGAACGAAGTTCATCTCATGAACAATTATACACCCAGACTGCCTCTTTGGTAGCATCTTAAGTAGTGATGTATCCAACCTTAATCGTCTAGTATGCCATGGTATCTAGCTTGGAACTCTCCCAACAGACCGTCCCTTCACTGAGGGTAAAGACAATGCCTGTGACTGATATTCAGTCGTCTTTATCACCCTGGAACCCTTCCAGTGATTCTCCCCAGGATCGATTGATACCATCTCACTACATCTAGTGAGAGTCCTAACATCCATTTAGATCTATCTCATAGATCCAAAATCCAGGATTTAAGAGGAATCACTTTGATCCCATATGGAGAATCATTGTGATAAGCGGAGATTGATCGAGCGTAGCATAGGAAACTCTTTCCCTATCCTGAGTATGTCATCCACGTACTCTACGAGGATCACCACCATACTACCTACTACCTTTTTGTATATACAAGGTTCATCTACCATTTTGATGAAGTCAATGTAACCCTTCGAAAATCGTTTAGGCAGTTTTTCGGTAATCGGCTAATTTTTCGGCTTTTTCCGTAAAAAGTCAAAATTGATATTTTTCATTGTAGACCTAATTATACAAACTTTAGACAATATATTACTATAATTTTGTCACTAAAATGTCACTTATAATTATCTAGTTAAATAAAAAAAATTTCGTAATTAATTATTTTTTTATTATTTTAAGCCTTTTTAAATACATTTAATTAGGGATAAATACAAATTTAATTAGGTAAATTTCTTAATTAGGAGTCTTTATAAGCTAAAATATGGTGTTAATAAAATTATATCATGTCTTGCAAACTTTTAGATTTTTGGTGGGAAAATTTTGAAAAAATGGCTTAAAAAAGGGGTTTTTTTGGAAAAAGTTTGACATGAAAGCTTGAAATGATAACATATGATGTTCTAATCACCTAGAAACTTCTCAAAATTTCCCACACCCCTCTCCCTTGCTGCTGGCCGGCCTTGAGCTGCTGGATCCCCATTTTCCCACTTCATTTTGCTTCATTTCCTTGCAAAAAATTCATAAAAATTCACAAATTTCTTTCTCCATTCAAACCAAAACCCTAATCCTTTCTCTCTCAAACCAAATTAGTTCAAAAACATGATGAAAGGAGGCTTCTTGGAGACTTGATCAAGCTAGGGTTCAAGCTTGAGAGGTGAAAATTCTAAACTAGTTGCAAATTGGTAGTTTGTTTATGCTAAATTAGATGTTTAAAATATTAATTTAGTGTAAATCCTTGTTCATGAAAAATCAAGAGAAGGTTTTGGATTTTTATAAATTAGGGTTTGTAGCATAATGGTTGGATTATGTTAGGGATGGTTATCTAATTGATTAGAATGGTTAATGGTGAAATTATATGCTTGCTAAATCGACAAATTTCGATGTTTGTATCAAATCGGCTAGAAATTCGCTTACTAGATTTTTGTAGAAAATAGAATGCGGTCAATTTGCGTTAGGTTAGAAATATTATTAGCTTCATATAGGATTATTAGAATGCGCGAACGCGGGGTTTCGTCTATTCGGGTTGTATTTTTGTCGATTTCCCCGAAATGACGATTTTAGTGAAAGGATTGCGATTTTCGTGCGTTTTTCCGCGCACTGAGTGCATGCTATGATTAATACGAGAGCGTGGATATTTGTATAATGTGACTTGCATCATTTAGGGTTATGTAATCTTATACTTGGTGTTGTGCAAATTTAGGATCGGTCGGGGAAACTTCGGATACGGCGCGAAAAGGCAAAGCGGTGGCCGGGTCAGATTAGCGGGGATTTCAGGTGAGTAGATGTATTCATCTATGGGGGAATCGTCTGGATGGCGCGATGCGCCCCCCCTAGTTAGGATTACCCTACTTTATGCAAGATTTATACTGTTAGATAGCTTACCCCTTTATGTACATTGCATACCCTCACAGCTAACCGTATGCTAGATTGCATGGACATTCATCTTCATATATGCGATATCACTTCGTAGGACACGAACACCATTACCATTGGCATCTGTTGCACGCGCACTATTCATGTGACACACACGCCTTTGGTAATTGACATGCCACGTGCACGATATAACCTGTTTATCTTAATATCATCACCTGCATTCATACTTGATATATGAAACTGCATCGCATGCACATATCTCGCATCATCATCATATTTACATAGAACTCTAGCCAAAATTCACATCATACACATTGATATCATAGACATTTATCATACATATAACATGTGGACATTATGATTTTCTTGAGGATTTCAGTTTTGCTGCGATTTCTGGATTTTTGGGGAAAACCGCAAGAATTTAACAAAACCTTATCTTTATCATTTTCAAAACAAAAGTTGCGGTTTTCTCGTGATGTATGTGTCGTCCACCGTGAGTTTTCATGTTTTCTGTTGGATTTCGAGACCCGATTCGAGGAGTGGATGAACCGTCTCGGGTACATGGTGGGCCCGGTATGGTACCCCGGGGCAAGAAGATCGAGTTGTAGACGATGAGCCAGGCAGGGGAAGACTACCTACCGGTGATGTCTGGCGCGGCGGATATCCGGAGGATACCGACCGTTGTCGTGAGATTTATGATATGGGCCGATCCGGACTGACGGAGCCCGACATTGAGACAGATATGATTCCTATTTGGTGTCGATGCTTGACACGGGTTTTCTGAGGATTTCTTGATGATATTTAGCTATTATGCAGACATTCGTTTTCTAAAAGTTAAGAATGCAGTAACTTTAACATTTAAAACACTTAAAGAGTGAGAAAAGATATTGCATACATGTGCATGCATACTAGAGTTATTATATCACATATGGACATACATGTTGTTCCGCATTGCGTGCATTCTTACGATTGCCTTATTAGATATTATATTTACTCACGAGCTGGCAACTCACCCCCGTTGTGCCACAGTATCTTGCAGGTTGGACCCGTCAGTCTTGTAGCGGCGGGCTATCTTGTCATCAGTTCCTTTTGCTCAGACTCGCGACATCGCCCGTAGGTGGGTTGCGAGTATACTTTATTTCTTTTTGCTTTATCATTGTATCTAGTATTCTCCATCTACCACTTTATATATTGTATATGCGACATAGTGATGAGACTGAGAGATTTGTATATTCGTGGTTTCTTTTGGGTCGAGCTCACTTGAGCCGACGTGTGTTTTCTGGTATTTGCATCTCTTTTATGCTCTTTTTCTTGATATTACTATTATATTGCATGTGGTTGTGATCCGCCTTGGGCGAAGAGCTAGCTCCCGCTTGGGGATGCCATTTTTATGATTTCATATGTATTATCTTGTTGTACCCATTTTGGGGGATAGAAAATACAGGGGAGACTCTGCCGAAATTTTCAGAAATTTTTGATGTTTTAAAAAGGGATTCCTTGCAACTTAATTGATTTGAAAATCGTCTTCATTAAAGGTTTTCCTTCACTCTCTTTTGATTTTGGGTTAGATTTCTGGGCTTTGGCTGACTTAGGTTACGGTACGCCTTTAGACGTCTCGTAATCTAAGTGCCAGTCACGTTCCGTACTTTCGGGTCGTGACAAAGTTGGTATCAGAGCGTAGGTTTTACCTTTCTGAGTGTAGGACGACCATGGTAGATGGAGTAGGTGACTTAAGCAGAGTGGCGTAGCGTGGGTATGATCCGCGGCATACTTACGATACGGTACTCCGCCTAAGTGACCTTAGGACATAATTGCTTGTATTTCCTTTCTTGATTCCTTGCATTCCTTGATTCAATTGCAATGATCTTATCAGTCCTGTTTATTATTCAGCTTCGATGCCGCCAAAGACTACGAGAGCTCAGCGGGCTGCCGCTAGGGATGAGATTCGGGCGGGCCCGTCTGAGGCAAGGATCGACCGGGAGGATACGCCTACCCCTCAGGGTCCTACTGATCCGTCTTATCCTGACCATATTGCCAGATTAGAGGCCGGCATGCAAGAGTTGCGACAGATGATGGGATCTTTAGTTGAGTCCAGCCGGGCACAGAGATCCGAGGACGTTCCTTCCACCACACAGACCACGATCGTACCTGCTGCACAGATGGTCAATCCTGCTGCTACTACCGAGACTATCCCTGTTTCACTACAGGAGTTCATGAGATTGAGACCTCCAGCTTTTACCGGTACAGATGCGACAGAGGATCCACAGGCATTTCTTGATAGGATGGCTCGGATTTGCCGTTCGTTGAGGTGTTCTGATGATAGATTGGTGGAGTTTGCGAGTTTTCGTCTGGAGGGTCTTGCCCAGACATGGTACGACTCAGTAGAGAGAGGCTGAGCTGCAGGTCTGCCTTCTATGACCTGGGATGAGTTTACATCTGCATTTCTTGCCCGTTTTCTTCCGGAGTGTGTCCGAGATGCTCGAGCCCGTAGTTTTGAGTCTTTGCGCAAGACTCCTGGGATGACGGTGTCGGAGTATGATATACAGTTTACCCAGTTGTCTCGATATGCTCCGTACCTAGTCGACACAGAAGAGAAGAGAATAAAGAGGTTTGTGCGAGGGCTTGATACACAGCTATTCCTTGCCATCGGCACCCAGCACTTTGATACATACGCAGCCGCGATGGATGCAGCCTTACTATTGGAGGAGCGTATTGCTGAGACTCCGGTCGTTTCTGGGCCGAAGAGGATCCGTACTGATCCGCCAGCTCAGCGGCAGATGGGCAGACACCGCGATAGATTATTTCCGGGAGATGGCGGAGGCAGAGGATTGAGACGAGGTCAGTTATTTGGTTCATATCCACAGACCCAGCAGTCGTCTCCAGGATGTTTTCGGTGCGGGAGTCAGTATCACCGTGTCAGAGACTGTACCATGGGACGTCCGGGCGCGGCGACAGTCCCGCATGTGACTTTACCACCTTCACCACCATCGCAGAGAGCTTTACTTCCTACTCCTGATGATGCTTCACGCCAGCCAGATGCTTCTAGAGGCCGTGGGCGTGGCGGTCCGGTTCAGAGAGGACGAGGCGACAGAGGCAGAGGCAGAGGCCGAGGTAGAGGCAGAGGACAGCCAGCTATTAGTGGTGGACAGGCCCGAGTGTTCGCATTGACTCCTCAGGATGCACAGGCATCTAATGCCGTCGTGACAGGTACTCTGCCAGTATGTTCTTTTGATGCACGGGTATTATTTGATCCAGGCTCCACACATTCCTATGTATCCACGTACTTTGCACCGAGGTTAGGCCGAGAGTCTTGTCCGTTAGATCAGCCGCTTGTCGTTATTACCCCGGTAGGCGAGTCTTTTGTTGCCCGTTTTGTGTACCGATCTTGTTCCGTTCGTATCGGGGAGAGAGATTCTTCAGTAGATTTGATTCTCCTCGATATGCTAGACTTTGACGTTCTTCTTGGTATGGACTGGCTAGCCACCTGTTATGCATCTGTGGACTGCCGTGAAAAAGCAGTCAGATTCAGTTTTCCTGGTGAGCCGGTTCTTGTTATTCAGGGAGATCGTAGTGCTACCCTTCCCAGCTTGATTTCTTCTCTTCGCGCTGGTCAGCTCTTAAGGAAAGGGTATCAGGGATTCTTAGCCTATGTTTGTGATACTAGCTCCACAGAGGTTCCGTTGGACCAGGTCCCTGTTGTGAGAGAGTTTCCTGATGTATTCCCTGATGAGCTGCCTGGTCTGCCACCAGAGCGCGAGATTGAGTTCTGTATTGACTTGATCCCTGGCACGGGGCCTATTTCTATACCTCCTTATCGGATGGCCCCGGCGGAGCTGAGAGAGCTAAAGGATCAGTTACAGGACTTGCTGGACAAAGGGCTTATCCGACCGAGTGTGTCACCTTGGGGTGCTCCCGTCCTGTTTGTTAAGAAGAAGGACGGAAGTATGCGTTTATGCATTGATTATCGTCAGCTGAACCGGGTTACTGTACGGAATAGGTATCCCCTACCCCGCATTGATGACTTATTTGATCAGCTCCAGGGTGCAGGGTTTTTCTCGAAGGTTGATTTACGGTCAGGTTATCACCAGTTGCGGGTTCGGAAGGAGGATATTCCGAAGACCGCCTTCCGTACTCGTTATGGTCATTACGAGTTCTTGGTGATGTCGTTCGGGCTCACCAATGCCCCGGCAGCTTTTATGGATTTGATGAACCGCGTATTCAGGCTGTATCTCGATCAGTTCATCATTGTGTTCATTGACGACATCTTGGTTTATTCTCGGAGCCGGGAGGAGCATGAGCAGCACTTACGTATCACATTGCAGACTTTGAAGGAGCATCAGCTGTTCGCCAAATTCTCCAAGTGCGCATTCTGGTTAGACAGTGTCGACTTCTTGGGTCATGTGGTGACGAGAGATGGTATTTGCGTGGACCCGAAGAAGATCGAGGCAGTTCAGCGTTGGCCTAGACCAGTATCAGTTACAGAGGTTCGCAGTTTTCTAGGTCTGGCCGGCTATTATCGACGTTTCGTCCAGGATTTCTCCCGCATTGCTGCACCGTTGACCGGGTTGACCCGGAAGGGGGTTCCTTTTGATTAGACCCAGGCATGTGAGGATAGCTTCCAGCAGTTGAAGACTCGTCTGACTACTGCACCAGTGTTAGCATTGCCTTCAGGATCAGGCGGGTTCGTGGTATATTGTGATGCTTCTAGAGTGGGGCTGGGATGTGTATTGATGCAGCACGACAGAGTTATCGCGTATGCTTCTCGGCAGCTGAGGAAACACGAACAGAACTACCCCACCCATGATTTAGAGATGGCTGCAGTGGTATTTGCACTTAAGATCTGGAGACATTACCTATACGGTGAGTCGTGCCAGATATTCACTGACCACAAGAGTTTGAAGTATATCTTCCAGCAGCGAGACCTGAACCTGAGACAGCGCCGTTGGATGGAGTTGGTGAAAGATTATGACTGCGAGATTCTATACCATCCGGGCAAGGCGAATGTGGTGGCAGATGCTTTGAGTAGGAGGCCCGGAGGTAGTTTATCTTATTTGAGCGCAGTACAGATGCAGTCGACGGCGGATTGGCAGGTTTTATGTGATAGCAGAGTGCAGTTCGAGTTTACTCCTACAGGGGGACAGCTGGCCCATTTCAGAGCACGCCCACAGTTACTTGACCGTATCCATGAGGCACAGTCCGGCGATGCCCGTACATTAGAGATCATTGAGCAGATTCGACAGGGCAGAGTTTCTGAGTTCGTGATTGATGATCAGGGGATACTTCAATTTGGGACTCGACTGTGTGTGCCAGATTTAGAGGGACTGAGGCGTGATATTCTCGAGGAGGCACATAGATCCGTATACAGTGTGCATCCAGGTTCCACCAAGATGTACCGTGATTTGAGAGAGGTTTACTGGTGGGACGGGATGAAGAAGGATATTACAGACTTTGTGTCGAGATGCCTGACTTGTCAGCAAGTCAAGGCCGAGCACCAGAGGCCAGCCGGCGAGTTACAGCCTTTGCCCATCCCTGAGTGGAAGTGGGAGCAGGTCTCCATGGACTTCGTTGTGGGTCTACCCAGGACCAGTCGAGGGTATGACTCTATTTGGGTGATTGTGGATCGACTGACGAAAGCGGCTCACTTTCTGCCAGTGAAGACCACTTTTGGATTTTCTCAGTACGTCCAGGTTTATATTGATGAGATTGTGCGACTGCATGGTGTTCCGACTTGCATCGTGTCCGACCGTAGCACCCAGTTTACCAGCCGATTGTGGCAGAAACTACAGGAAGCTTGGGCACCCGATTGAGTTTTAGCACAGCCTTTCATCCTCAGACTGACGGTCAGTCGGAGCGTACGATTCAGACTCTTGAGGACATGCTCAGAGCTTGTGTTTTAGATTTCGGTGGTAGCTGGGATTGTCATTTTCCTTTGATCGAGTTTTCCTACAATAATAGCTTCCAGGAGACGATTCAGATGGCACCTTTCGAGGGTTTATATGGGAGGAGATGTCGATCGCCTGTATGTTGGACAGAGCTCAGGGAGAGCAGTATTTTGGGACCGCAGATCGTGCAGGAGACGACCGAGAAGATACAGCTGATTCGGGACAGGATGAGAGCGGCACAGAGCAGGCAGAAATCTTATGCTGACAGGCGCCGTCGCCGACTCGAGTTCGCTGTTGGCGATCATGTTTTCCTGAAGGTCTCTCCGATGAAGGGTGTGATGAGATTTGGACGGAAAGGGAAACTGAGTCCTAGGTATGTTGGTCCTTTCAAGATCCTAGAGCGTGTTGGTCCGGTCGCTTATCGGTTAGCTCTTCCGCCCAGCTTCCCCGATGTTCACCCCGTATTCCATGTCTCGATGCTCCGCAAGTACCTTCATGATCCTTCCCAGGCGATTCAGCACCAGACGATCCAGTTAGAGCGTGATCTTTCTTTCACCGAGCAGCCGGTTGTCATCTTGGATCGGCAGGTGAAGAAGTTGAGGCCGAGGTCGAGATGAGGAAGAGATATCCCCATCTTTTTGAAGGTACGCGTAGTTAAATTCTAAATTCGGGGACCGAATTTCTTTAAGGGGGGAAGATTGTAACCCTTCGAAAATCGTTTAGGCAGTTTTTCGGTAATCGGCTAATTTTTCGGCTTTTTCCGTAAAAAGTCAAAATTGATATTTTTCATTGTAGACCTAATTATACAAACTTTAGACAATATATTACTATAATTTTGTCACTAAAATGTCACTTATAATTATCTAGTTAAATAAAAAAAATTTCGTAATTAATTATTTTTTTATTATTTTAAGCCTTTTTAAATACATTTAATTAGGGATAAATACAAATTTAATTAGGTAAATTTCTTAATTAGGAGTCTTTATAAGCTAAAATATGGTGTTAATAAAATTATATCATGTCTTGCAAACTTTTAGATTTTTGGTGGGAAAATTTTGAAAAAATGGCTTAAAAAAGGGGTTTTTTTGGAAAAAGTTTGACATGAAAGCTTGAAATGATAACATATGATGTTCTAATCACCTAGAAACTTCTCAAAATTTCCCACACCCCTCTCCCTTGCTGCTGGCCGGCCTTGAGCTGCTGGATCCCCATTTTCCCACTTCATTTTGCTTCATTTCCTTGCAAAAAATTCATAAAAATTCACAAATTTCTTTCTCCATTCAAACCAAAACCCTAATCCTTTCTCTCTCAAACCAAATTAGTTCAAAAACATGATGAAAGGAGGCTTCTTGGAGACTTGATCAAGCTAGGGTTCAAGCTTGAGAGGTGAAAATTCTAAACTAGTTGCAAATTGGTAGTTTGTTTATGCTAAATTAGATGTTTAAAATATTAATTTAGTGTAAATCCTTGTTCATGAAAAATCAAGAGAAGGTTTTGGATTTTTATAAATTAGGGTTTGTAGCATAATGGTTGGATTATGTTAGGGATGGTTATCTAATTGATTAGAATGGTTAATGGTGAAATTATATGCTTGCTAAATCGACAAATTTCGATGTTTGTATCAAATCGGCTAGAAATTCGCTTACTAGATTTTTGTAGAAAATAGAATGCGGTCAATTTGCGTTAGGTTAGAAATATTATTAGCTTCATATAGGATTATTAGAATGCGCGAACGCGGGGTTTCGTCTATTCGGGTTGTATTTTTGTCGATTTCCCCGAAATGACGATTTTAGTGAAAGGATTGCGATTTTCGTGCGTTTTTCCGCGCACTGAGTGCATGCTATGATTAATACGAGAGCGTGGATATTTGTATAATGTGACTTGCATCATTTAGGGTTATGTAATCTTATACTTGGTGTTGTGCAAATTTAGGATCGGTCGGGGAAACTTCGGATACGGCGCGAAAAGGCAAAGCGGTGGCCGGGTCAGATTAGCGGGGATTTCAGGTGAGTAGATGTATTCATCTATGGGGGAATCGTCTGGATGGCGCGATGCGCCCCCCTAGTTAGGATTACCCTACTTTATGCAAGATTTATACTGTTAGATAGCTTACCCCTTTATGTACATTGCATACCCTCACAGCTAACCGTATGCTAGATTGCATGGACATTCATCTTCATATATGCGATATCACTTCGTAGGACACGAACACCATTACCATTGGCATCTGTTGCACGCGCACTATTCATGTGACACACACGCCTTTGGTAATTGACATGCCACGTGCACGATATAACCTGTTTATCTTAATATCATCACCTGCATTCATACTTGATATATGAAACTGCATCGCATGCACATATCTCGCATCATCATCATATTTACATAGAACTCTAGCCAAAATTCACATCATACACATTGATATCATAGACATTTATCATACATATAACATGTGGACATTATGATTTTCTTGAGGATTTCAGTTTTGCTGCGATTTCTGGATTTTTGGGGAAAACCGCAAGAATTTAACAAAACCTTATCTTTATCATTTTCAAAACAAAAGTTGCGGTTTTCTCGTGATGTATGTGTCGTCCACCGTGAGTTTTCATGTTTTCTGTTGGATTTCGAGACCCGATTCGAGGAGTGGATGAACCGTCTCGGGTACATGGTGGGCCCGGTATGGTACCCCGGGGCAAGAAGATCGAGTTGTAGACGATGAGCCAGGCAGGGGAAGACTACCTACCGGTGATGTCTGGCGCGGCGGATATCCGGAGGATACCGACCGTTGTCGTGAGATTTATGATATGGGCCGATCCGGACTGACGGAGCCCGACATTGAGACAGATATGATTCCTATTTGGTGTCGATGCTTGACACGGGTTTTCTGAGGATTTCTTGATGATATTTAGCTATTATGCAGACATTCGTTTTCTAAAAGTTAAGAATGCAGTAACTTTAACATTTAAAACACTTAAAGAGTGAGAAAAGATATTGCATACATGTGCATGCATACTAGAGTTATTATATCACATATGGACATACATGTTGTTCCGCATTGCGTGCATTCTTACGATTGCCTTATTAGATATTATATTTACTCACGAGCTGGCAACTCACCCCCGTTGTGCCACAGTATCTTGCAGGTTGGACCCGTCAGTCTTGTAGCGGCGGGCTATCTTGTCATCAGTTCCTTTTGCTCAGACTCGCGACATCGCCCGTAGGTGGGTTGCGAGTATACTTTATTTCTTTTTGCTTTATCATTGTATCTAGTATTCTCCATCTACCACTTTATATATTGTATATGCGACATAGTGATGAGACTGAGAGATTTGTATATTCGTGGTTTCTTTTGGGTCGAGCTCACTTGAGCCGACGTGTGTTTTCTGGTATTTGCATCTCTTTTATGCTCTTTTTCTTGATATTACTATTATATTGCATGTGGTTGTGATCCGCCTTGGGCGAAGAGCTAGCTCCCGCTTGGGGATGCCATTTTTATGATTTCATATGTATTATCTTGTTGTACCCATTTTGGGGGATAGAAAATACAGGGGAGACTCTGCCGAAATTTTCAGAAATTTTTGATGTTTTAAAAAGGGATTCCTTGCAACTTAATTGATTTGAAAATCGTCTTCATTAAAGGTTTTCCTTCACTCTCTTTTGATTTTGGGTTAGATTTCTGGGCTTTGGCTGACTTAGGTTACGGTACGCCTTTAGACGTCTCGTAATCTAAGTGCCAGTCACGTTCCGTACTTTCGGGTCGTGACATCAAACTATTTGACTACTACATCAAAACAGATGTTCCAACTCCGCGATGCCTGCTTTATCCTATAAAGCATCTTGTACACGTTTCCGCTGCTCCCACTGTTTACGAAGCCCTCTGGCTGTGTACTTATAGACGCCCTCTTCTAAAATATTATTTAGGAAAGTTGTCATGACACCCAACCACCAGATATCATAGTCATGGTATGTAGCCGTGGCAAGTAGGATCTGGATGGACTTAAGCATAGCCACTGGAAAAGGTTTCATCATTATCCATGCATGGTCGATGATGGTCGATGACGAAAAACCTTTAACAAGTCTAGCTTTGAAAGTCTCAACTTTTCCATCTACACCAAGTAATCTTCTCAAGATATACTTGCTCCTGATGGGGATTTAACCCTTCAGATATAGCAACCAAAGTCCATAGTTTGTTGGTGTACATGGATTCCATCTCAGATCGCTAAGCATCCAGCCATTCTTACAGAGTCCCACTCCTGATGGCCAGCTCGAAACTAGTTGGGTCATCATTTCATGATGCAATCCTCGCTCCCACTGTCATAGAGTAACCGAAGTATCTCTCAGGTGGGTGAGGAACCCTACTAGATCGGCGGAGAGGCTGAGGTTCGTTGGTAACTATTGAATCCTTTGGTTTTATCAAATCATCTGCTGTAGTTTGTATAGCTGGAACATTTCCAGTTCTACATAACTGACCTTGCCTCGAGCTTGTCCGGATTTTGCTTTTAGACATAGCCCGGACAACCCCAAATCTTAACCAACTTAAGATATAGGCTCTTCCCTTATCATATCACATATGAAATGGTAGGCAACTGATTTGATTTGAACCCTATTCAATAGGTATGCAGCTTCTCAAGTGCATAACTCCCAAAAGGAAATAGGTAACTCAGTAGTACTCATCATAGAGCACACCTTATCATATAGGGTGTGATTGCTCCACCTCGACACACCAACGTGCTATGGTGTATTCGGAGAAGTAATGCTGAGAGAGAATCTCATTTTCCTTTAGAAAAGTCCAAGAATTTCGTGCTTAAGTATTCTCCTCCTTGATCTCATCAAAGGACATAATACTTATACCCGTATTGGTTCTCTACTTCTAACTTATATTCTGTGAATATCTCAAAAGGTTCTGACTTGTGTTTCAACAGGAACATATGTCTGAATCTTGAGAGATCATCAGAGAATGTAATGAAGTAGAAAGAACCGGTCTTGGCATATGTAGACAGGGGACCTTTATACATCAACATGTATCATCCCAAGAGTTCACCAACTCTTTCTCTGTTTACTTTAAACAGAGCTGGTGTCATTATATCTTTGTGACATGACTGCCAAGTTTCACAAGATGTAAATTCAAACTGATTTAAATATGCATCTAAATGTAACTTCAGTTAGTCGGGTCGCATTGATATGACCTAGTCTACAACACCTCAAGAAGGATCCGTTCATTTCTGAACTCTTCCTCTTGTGTGTGTTCCGTATACTAAAGAACTGTAGTTTGATTTAGAACATCAATGCTTTTAGATAACGTGCCTGAACCGATCAACTTTTGATATAGGAAATGTTCAAAACATTATCCAACAACACAAAATTTTATCATTTCTTTACTAATAAAGAGACTGATATGATTTTGTATATCAGGTTCGGTATCTAATAGCATTTATTCATAATCAATGTATTGGTAATACAGGGTGACAGTGACCAACAGACTTGGCTGCAACACTTGCCCCGTTTTCTGTCTTATGAAACTTATCACCCGTTCTCAGTTTTTCTACCTTTTTGCAGCCCTATGTAACAGATTACATATCTGGGATCCTGATCCGGTATCATATACCCAGGATGCGGAGGATACTGAGACACAGTTCTTTGTAACGAACACACCCGAAGATGATGCATCAGCATGCACTCTCTTCGTTTGGGCGGCACGGGAAATCTGGTATTCCCCAATTTCCTGCTCTGTCTTATAACAATTATAAGTTGGAGCGGGACCAACGTTCCCCAGCTCAGTATAATAAGCGGGTTCGGTCAATATTCCGTATTATTATCTTGATTAAGGCGTGATATGCTCGCTACCTGGAGAGAGAGAGAAGAAAACACTCAGCGTATGCTCTTGCAAGAATAGATTGGTTATTATTTTATCTAATCAGGATGGCTCCCACTGCTTTTTATCAAATCTTCCTTCAAACCCTAAAAGGAAAGACTAGCCGGGATTAATTACACGCTACAAGTTCGCCAATCTTTCAGCTAGGCCAGTGTCGGTACTTTGAGGGAGGTCCCCCGTGCTTTCGCACGAACCTAATTAATATAAACCTTGTTTTCCCAGAGGCTTAACCTCGTTGACACCTTTCTAGACACCTACTTAATCGGCTAATTGTAATGTGTAAAACTCTTCCAGGAGTAACTCTTACTCGCAGCGGGTATCGGGATCCAACTATCTCATAGAAGGTATGCAATCTCATTGCAAATTTCAACACTTCAAATTCCTGATAATTTTTCCCCTAGCACCCTATGACCTTGACGGAGGTCAACAAACCATAGGCTACTAGTCAAGTTCAACCCGTCATTTCTTGATCGAATTAAACCCACCCGCACGACCCTTGACGGAGGTCAACAAGGCCGCACGACTACCCTAATCCAATCTGCATCATATGCATAAGCAGATAAATACTAGTTAGCTACCGCACACTACGCCTTGACGGAGGTCAACAAACGTAGCGCGAATACTAAGTAGGACTTATCTGAAATGACGGAGGGCTACGACAGGTTTTTCTTAAAACCTATTGCGTAATGAACTTGATATCGTTGTAGAATCAAATGATTTTGAAATGGAGTGCTTTTGAGGCTTTTCTAGTTTTGCTAAAGGTGTCACTCCCGGTGAAGGGATCGTCGGTCCTTTCCTCGTCGAATGAGGTGCGGGATATATCATATATATCACTGTGCAAAGCAGAAACTATAGAAGCAATCAAAAACAAACCGAGTGTGTAGCATCTGCCAGTTATTGCTAAAGGAGTCACTCCCGGTGAAGGGATCTCGGTCCTTTCCTCATCGAATAAGGTGCAGGATATATCATATATACCGCTGTGCAAAGCAAGAACTGTAGCTACCTGTTTTATTTTTGAAATTCGATTCCACAACATCTGAGGTTTCTTTTCTTTCATTAATCTCATTAATGAAGTCCCATCATTTAAATACCTAAACATCACAGATAAATATGACGTACACTTATGCCATCCGCATTCGCCTCAATGTCCCCTCGTGCACCGTTAGGTTAGGTAACTAACGGCAGAGCGGGGCAGGGCTAGCGCGGGTGTAAAACATAAGTAACGTCTATATAATATATCATATATACTATATACAGTTTCTATCACAGAACATCACATGATCACATCACCGATATCGCAGCAGAAGAATCATATGAAATATTGGATATACTAGGACGTCCGTGTTTTCAATACGAGCCAGCATAAAACACGGATTCCACGGTCGCGATGAATAGCCAAACCCACACCCCTAGACCCCTACGAGAGCGGCAAGCAACCCTACCAATTCTAGAGTTAGGAGACCCGGACTCGACTCCTCGAGTTGGTCTCCCACTGGACTCCAGAACCCGGTTACTTGTGCTCCCCTCCTTGGGTCTATCCTAGTGCGGAAAAGTAAATAATATACAAAGGGTGACATCTTCCGCAACCTGGAAGTGCCCCAATAAAAGAATATTACATACAAGTTTTTTTACATGAATGAAAATTAAAAACACTTATCTCACATAAAAAACCCCGGCTATTCAAACACGACGATCCAATATAACATATCCAGCAACACATAACATCATATGTCATCAACGTAAGTAAACATGCGTATCCCAATTGTCGTTGACATATAGCAATGAAACCAGCGATATCACATATTACACTTACGGTCACAGAAAAGAAAGTGTAAAACTACAACAGTTGGAATCCGCATCCTCCATAGACATCGCATGCCTAATCAAATGAATTACTTAGACATCGCATGCCTAACAATTATGAACCCCGCATTTTAGTCTCAAAATCGAAAACTCTTTTCAATATCAAGTCGGGCAATTCAACAAGATTCCCGACATCCTGATCGAATGCTCGTCGCAAACTTTAGTAGGCGGCCGCACCCCCGACGCCGTCGACGAAGTGTACCAAGGCGGAACACCGCTGCCGCGAGCACCCGAACGGATGCTTTCGGCGACGGGGTTCTCCTACAGTCACTTGGTCGGGGCTATGGGGTGTAGCTGTCTATTAAGTTTACCCGGCGAGTATCCGCGTACGCTACATGATTGCAACAGACTTTTGATCGCATCAAAATTCCTTAGCAACCGATCAAGTGAGACTAAATTGCTAGATTTATAACATTCATTTAGTTATCTCATAACTTCTTGTGAATTCCAATTGTTGTATCACATTCCGGATAAATAGAAAATGTTAACCTTTCCGATCGAACAAACGAACACCCAAGTTTTCCCGAAACAGCTCAACACATGAAATAGGTTTTAAGAACATTCACTTCATGCCACAGTACCAACGGTCCAGCCGTAAAAGGGTCAAGCCAACGCCTCACATGTGGCACGCCGTACTGCCCCAAACCCGAAGGTTCAAAGGGCAGTTCAAGACGGTCACATAATCAAGTTAAGGTTTGTTGTCTTCTAGAGGGTCCATCGCGTTACTTGCACTACTTAGAACGTTATTAAACCACGGAAAGATCTAACATTTGGAAATTTCCCAACAGGGGAAAAGGTGGGTATTTATATCCGGTCGAACTTTTTAACATATTCAAAAAATTATCCGGAAAGCCACATAGACAAAGTCTGATAATCCTATCGAATCTACGAACTCCCAATACAACCCAGAAAACTCAACTCTTGAGTTTAAATTAAAAATTCCCAGAAAATACAGCACCCAAATATATAATTACTGTGCAAAGACCAACTGAAGAAAAGACAAAATGGCCGCGGAACCGCCGCACAAGCCATGTTTGTGCCGCGGTTCCGCCGCTCTTTAGTTGAATCATGTGTCCCATTTTGTACAGTAATTCTTATAATCCCGTGCTGAGTTTTCTGCATATTTTTAATTTGGAAAAAACCCAGTTTTTAAAAAATGTACAGAGAACCGTTTTCGGGTTAGGGTTTTGGTTCGATCGGGTTTCTAACATCGTTTAAGCATCGCCTAAGGCTCTAGCTAGTCTCTGATACCACTGCAGGGTTCCTAGGCACGCTAAAGAGGTCTCACAAGGCATCAACCATGCCAATTTCAAATTTTACAAGTGCCGAGAAACCCTAATACGGATCGTTAACTGGAATTTTAGGCGAAACAGGCAACTAGTTAACAACTTAACTAAAAGAACGGAAATACAACCTTTGTAGATCCAGTCCTCCACCTCCATAGCTCCATGATGAAGTCTCCTTGCTGTCCAAATCGAATCCCGGGCTCTAGCATCGGCTTCATCGGAGAAATGGGCGGGCTAGGTCATCTACTTCGATGCCGAAGATGATCTACGTCGAGGCATCACAAGATCAAGCTCCCACTTCACCAAGTCATGAAACTTGTGAAGAAAACACCCTATACTACTTGGCAAGAGGTAGAGGATGAAGAAATAGGAAGTGGGTTCACTTTAGAATTGGATTTCTCACTCTTTTTCTCACTTTGCCATTGTTGGTAGCAAGCTTCTTCATGTGAAGAAGAAGAAGAAGATGAAGATGAATATTATGATGAGTATTTCTCAAAAAGAAAATAAAAAGAATACTTATCATAAACCAACCATGGTCAAGTGTAGAGAATGAACTAGGGTTAAGTGGAATGGTTAGGGTTAAGCATGAGACAAAATGGTGACTTAGTCAAAGCTTCATGAAGCTTCAATATCAAACAAAGAAAGCCACCATTTTCTCTTTATCATTTTCTTTTGCCAAAATGAACAAAAGAAATAAATAAATGAATAAGTAAATAAACAAAACCCTAACCACTCATATAACCATGGTTTAATCTTTACACAAACTCAAGCAAGCATGTATCATCAAACATGATACAATCAAGTGCACAAAAGTATATCACATATACAACTTGTGAACTTCAAGTCAGAAAATCCATTTAAAGTGAACCAATACTAGTTAATGCAAAGTAATATATCAAATATATAATTATACATTAAATCATTAAATCAACACTTGATTTAACGATCCGGTCATATCGCATATGACCGACTAATATCCAATGCATCGGCTTATCGAATCAATCCTCGATTCGATAACTTGGTTATATCGCAAACAACCATTCGATATATTCATCACGAGAATAGAATACGGTATCACATACACGCATTATTCTCGGTCCCGCACATATCTCATATGCGCTCCTATTTCGTTTCGCTTGAGCCAGGAAACCTCTGTGTAGGACTCTAAAGACTCGTCAATACGCCGGCAGCAGGTGATGATCATATCAAACACCCACAAGCCGCAAGCGGTCTGCTAAACATAACAGCCACCCGGGTATTGAGCGATCAGAAGATCGACGAGCAAGCCCGCTCATACTCCTGTGAATCCAACCAGTAACACTTACCGTACAGTCCGGTCTCGTCGTCTGATATGTCGCATATCTCGCCTAGGGGTGGTAAACGTCAGACCCCAATAGCTCGATAAGTCGTGTCGATATGAGGTCTATAACAGTTTGAGAAACTACTGGTAACACTTACCAGTAAATCTCTGCAACCCTGGCCAGGGATTTCTGGTTATAGCTGTTAGTTATATGTATGCCCTAGAGGCCATTACTATACATAGGATGTATATTGTAGTGGATGCTGGGACATATATAGGGATGACTTTCTTGCTCGACATGATAGTATGCTATCTGGTTGAACTTTACCTTAACGTGTATACTGACTGTCTCTCTGTTACATGTTGGTAAAGCCCTTAGGATCTGTACTTGACTACCTGGACTATGATGCGGATCATACTAGTGGGGACATGGTAGTCTATAAGTACATCCTTCAAAGTCCCTAGTCGTGGGTGTATCGAGACGGGGCATCGATATACCAGAGTAGACTAGCGTGTACCTTCTCGACCCATACAGATGGGCGATGGATGATCCCATATCCATCGGTGTTTGACATCAGAGATGATATACGGGTGCTCAGTAGAGACTGGGTACACTGGACGGACTCGCCGAGAACTCCCAGATGGTATTATACCTCACGTCAGATGGCAGTTCTCTGGTGACACTGGTACAGAGTAGTCTGTTGACCCGAGATCGTCATAGAGTCTTGTGTGGTTCCCACTGTGATTTGATTTCCATCTTACCACGTCCAAGAGGGCGTGCAAAACGGTGGTTTTTGGGTACAGTCCCGAGTCACATGGAGGCAATGAGCGATAGGAGGGGATTCGTCTCTCCCGGTATATGGGGGTTGATGTTGTACTGTGTTCGATCGGCTATAACAGGAAGTCCCTGGCCAGGGCTGCTCAGAGAATTGCTGGTAAGTGTTACCAGTAGTTTCTCGACCCGTTATGAGCCTCATATCGACACGACTTATTGAGCTATTGGGGTCTGACGTTTGCCACCCCTAGGCGAGATATGCGACATATCAGACGATCAGACCGGACTGTACGGTAGTGTTACTGGTCGAATTCACTGGAGTGTGAGCGGGCTTGCTCGTCGATCTTCAGATCGCTCAATACCCGGGTGGCCGTTACGTTTAGCAGACCGCTTGCGGCTTGTGGATGCTTGATATGATCATCATCCGCTGCCGGCGTATTGACGAGTCTTTAGAGTCCTACACAGAGGTTTCCTGGCTCAAGCGAAACGAAATAGGAGCGCATATGAGATATGTACGGGACCGAGAATAATGCGTGTATGTGATACCGTATTCTATTCTCGCGATAAATATATCGAATGGTTGTATGCGATATAACCTAGTTATCGATTCAAGCATTGATTCGATAAGCCGATATATTTGATACCAGTCGGTTATGTGCGCATGACCGGATCATTGAATCAAGTGTTGATTTAATGATTTAATGCATATTTATATATTTGATATATTGCTTTGCATCAACTAGTATCGGTTTACTTAAGATGGATTTTCTCGCTCGGGTGTGCACATTACATATGCGATATGATTTTGTGCACTTGATTGTATCATGTTTGATGATACAAGTTTACTTGGTTAAGTGCAAAGAATAAACCATGGTTAAAAGAATGATTAGGGTTTTATTTTCCATTACTTATTTATTCATTTATTTATTTGTTTATTCACTTTGGAAAATAAAAAGAAAAGAGAAAAGAATGGTTGCTAGATTTGGAGTTTAGTTGAAGCTTCATGAAGCTTTGATAAAGTCAACCATACTTATCTCATCCTTAACCCTAACCATTCACACTAACCATGATTCATTCTCTACACTTGACCATGGTTAGAATTATGATAAGAATTCATTTTCTTTTCATTTTCTAATAACTTATCATAATATCTTTCTTCTTCTTCTTCATTCTTCAAGTGAAGAAAAGCAAGGTCCATCAATGGTGATTGTTGGAAATGAGTGAGAAATCCAATTCTAAAGTCTACCCACTTCCTATTTCTTCATCCTCTACCTCTTGCCAAGTAGTAGAGTGTGTTTCCTTCACAAGTTTCATGACTTGGTGAAGGTGGAGCTTGATTCATCGATGCTTCGACGTAGATCATCTTCGGCATGGACATCGACGACCTAGCTTGCCCATTCTCCGACGAAGCCGATCCTAGAGCCCAGATTCGATTTGGACAGCGGAGAGGACCTCGTTGCGGAGCTATGGAGGTGGAGCACCGGATCTACAAAGGTTGTATTTCCGTATTTTATTTAGTTAACTGTTAACTAGTTCTTGTTCGCCTAGATATCTAGCAAACGATCCGTACTTTAGGGTTTGTAGGCACCATATTTTTTGAAATTGCCATGGTTGATGGCTTGGGAGACCTCACTAGAGTGCCTAGGAACCCTGCAGTGGTATCAGAGCTTAGCTAGAGCCTTAGGCGAAGTCCAGACGGAAATTGAAGTCCGAACGAACCCGAAACCCCGCATCGATATTGCTCTCTGTACATTTTTTAAAATCTGGTCTTTTTCCACATTAAAAATGTTCAGAAAAATCAGCAGGTGAATATATGAAATACTGTGAAATTCGTACCACTGTTTCCTCCATCTTGCCGCGCTTCCGCGGCACGAGCTAGCCTCGTGCGGCGGTTGCGCGGTGGTACGGCCTGTATATTCAATAATTTTTGCACAGTATCTCATAATTATTAGTGCTGGTATTCCTGGATATTTTTAATATTTTTTCCAGAGTTGAATTTTTCTGTGTTGATTTGGGGATTCGGTATTTCGATCGGGGTATCAAATTTTGTCTGTGTGGCTTTCCGGATAAATTTTTGAATATGTTAAAAAGTTTGACCGGATATAAATACCCACTTTTTCCCCTGTCGGGAATTTTCCAAGCGTTGGATTTTTCCGTAGTTTAACGACGTTCTAAGTAGTGCAAGTAACGCGATGGTCCCTCTAGAAGAAACAAACCTTAACTCGATTATGTGACCGTCTTGAACTGCCCTTTGAACCTTCGGGTTTGGGGCAGTACGGCGTGCCACATGTGAGGCGTTGGCTTGACCCTTCTACGGCTGGATCGTTGGTACTGAGGCACGAACGGAATGTTGTTAGACTTATTTCATGTGTTGATCTGTATCGGGAAAACTTGGGTGTTCGATTGTTCGATCGAAAAGTTTAACATTTTCTGTTTATCTGGAATGGGATACAATAATTAGAATTCACAATGAGTTATATGATAACTAAATGAATGTTATAAACATAGCAGTTTAGTCTCACTTGATCGGTTGCCACGGAATTTTGATGTGATCAAAAGTCCGTTGCAATCACGTAGCGTACGCGGATACTCGCCGGGTAAACTTAATAGACAGCCTCACTCCATAGCCCCGACCAAGTGACTGTAGGAGAACCCCGTCGCCGAAAGCATCCCTCCGGGTGCTCGCGGTAGCGGTGTTCCGCCTTGGTGCACTTCGTTGCCGGTATCGGGGGTGCGGCCGCCTACTTAAGTTTGCGACGAGCATTCGATCAGGCTGTCGGGAATCTTGTTGAATTGCCCGACTTGATATTGAAAAGTGTTTTCGATAATGAGACTAAAATGCGGGGTTTATAATTGTTAGGCATGCGATGTCTAAGTAATTCATTTGGTCAGGCATGTGATGTCTGAGGTGGTTGCGGATTCCAACTGTTGTAGTTTTACACTTTCTTTTCTGTGACCGTAAGTGTAATATGTGATATCGCCGGTTTCGTTGCCATATGTCAACGACAATTGGGATGGACATATTTACTTACGTTGATGACATGTGATGTTATGTGTTGCTGGATATGTTATATTGGATCGTCGTGTTTGAATAGCCGGGGGTTTTTAAGTGAGATGAGTGTTTTTCATTTTCATTCATGTAAAAACTTGTATGTAATATTCTTTTATTGGGGCGCTTCCAGGTTGCGGGAGTTGTCACCTGTTGTATATTATTTACTTTTCCGCACTAGGATAGACCCAAGGAGGGGAGCACAAGTAACCGGGTTCTGGAGTCCAGTGGGAGACCAACTCGAGGAGTCGAGTCCGGGTCTCCTAACTCTAGAATTGGCAGGGTTGCTTGCCGCTCTCGTAGGGGTCTAGGGGTGTGGGTTTGGCTATTCATCACGACCGTGAAATCCGTGTTTTATACTGGCTCGTATTGAAAACACGGACGTCCTAGTATATCCAATATTTCATATGATTCTTCTGCTGCGATATCTGTGATGTGATCATGTGATGTTTCTGTGATAGATATAGTATATAGTATATATGATATATTATATAGGCGTTACTTATGTTTTACACCCGCGCTAGCCCTGCCCTGCTCTGCCGTTAGTTACCTAACCTAACGGTGCACGAGGGGACATCGAGGCGAATGCGGATGGCATAAGTGTACGTCATATCTATCTGTGATAATTAGGTACTTAAATGATGGGACTTCATTAATATGATTAATGAAATAAAAGAAACCTAAGATGTTGTAGAATCGAATTTCAAAATAAAACAGGTAGCTACAGTTCTTGCTTTGCACAGCGGTATATGCGATATATCCTGCACCTTATTCGATGAGGAAAGGACCGAGATCCCTTCACCGGGAGTGACTCCTTTAGCAATAACTGGCAGATGCTACACACTCGGTTTGTTTTTTGATTGCTTTTAAGTGTTTTTGCTTTGCACAGTGATATATATGATATATCCCGCACCTCATTCGACGAGGAAAAGACCGACGATCCCTTCACCGGAAGTGACTCCTTTAGCAAAACTAGAAAAGCCTCAAAAGCACTCCATTTCAAAATTCATTCGATCCTACAACGATATCAAGTTCATTACGCAATAGGTTTTCAGAAAAACCTGTCGTAGCCCTCCGTCATTTCAGATAAGTACTAGTTAGTATTCGTGCTACGTTTGTTGACTATGTTAAGGCGTAGTGTGCGGTAGCTAACTATTGGTTATCTGTATTAGCATATGATGCGATTGGATTAGGGTAGTCGTGCGACTTTGTTGACTATGTTAAGGGTCGTGCGGGTGGGTTTAATTCAATCGGGAAATGACGGGTTGAACTTGACTAGCACTTATGATTTGTTGACTATGTTAATGTCATATAGCTGCTAGGGGCAAAATATTATCGGGAATTTCAAGTGTTGAAATTTGCAATGAGATTGCATACCTTCTATGAGATAGTTGGATCCCGATACCCGCTGCGAGTAAGTGTTACTCCTGGGAGAGTTTTATACATTACAATTAGCCGATCAAGTAGGTGTCTAGAAAGGTGTCAACGGGGTTAAGCCTATGGGAAAACGAGGTTTACAGTAATTAGGTTCGTGCGAAAGCACGGGGGACCTCCCTCAAAGTACCGACACTGGCCTGGCTGAAAGATTGGCGAACTTGTAGTGTGTAATTAATCCCGGCTAGTCTTTCCTTTTAGGGTTTGAAGGAAGATTTGATAAAAAGCAGTGGGAGCCATCCTGATTAGATAAAATAATAACCAATCTATTCTTGACAGAGCGCACGCTGAGTGTTTTCTTCTCTCTCTCTCCTGGTAGCGACCATATCACGCCTTAATCAAGATAATAATACGGATATTTGACCGAACCCGCTTGTTATACTGAGCTGGGGAACGTTGGTCCCGCTCCAACTTATAATTGTTATAAGACAGAGCAGGAATTTGGGGAATACCAGATTTCCCGTGCCGCCCAAACGAAGAGAGTGCATGCTGATGCATCATCTTCGGGTGTGTTCGTTATACAGAACTGTTTCTCAGTATCCTTTACGTCCTGGGTATATGATACCGGATCAAGATCCCACATATGTAATCTGTTACATAGGGCTACAGAAAGGTAGAGAACTGAGAACGGGTGATAAGTTTCATGAGGCAGAAAACGGGGCAAGAGTTGCAGCCAAGTCTGTCGGTCACTGTCACCCTGTATTACCGATACATTGATTATGAACGAATGTTGTTAGATATCGAACCTGATATACAAAATCATATCTATCTTTTTATTAGTAAAGAAAGGATATAATTCTGTATTGTTGGATAATGTTTTGAACATTTCCTATATCAAAAGTTGATCGGTTCAGGCACGTTATCTAAAAGCGTTGATGTTCTAAATCAAACTACAGTTCTTAGTATATGGAACACACACAAGAGGAAGAGTTCAGAAATGAACGAATCCTTCTTGAGGTATTGTAGACTAGGTCAGATCAATGTGACCCGACTAGCTAGAGTTACATAAAGATGCATATTTAAATCAGTTTGAATTTACATCTTGTGAAACTCGCCAGTCATGTCACAAAGAAAAGATGACCACAGCTCTGTTTATTGGAAACAGAGAAAGAGTTAATAAACTCTTCGGATGATACATGTTGATGTATGTAGGTCCCCTGTCTACACATGCCAAGACCGGTTCTTTATACTTCATTATATTCTCTGATAATCTCTCAAGATTCAGTCATATGTTCCTGTTGAAACATGAGTCCGAACCTTTTGAGATATTCACAGAATATAAGTTGGAAGTAGAGAACCTAAACGGGTATAAGTATTATGTCCTATGATGAGATCAAGGAGGAGAATACTTGAGCACGGAAATCCTGGATTATTCTAAAGGAGAATGAGATTCTCTCTCAGCATTACTCCTCTGAATACACCATAGCACGATGGTATATCGGGGCGGAGCAGATACACCCTATTTGATATGGTGTGCTCTATGATGAGTACTACTGAGTTACCTTTTTCCTTTTGGGAGTTATGCGCTTGAGAAGCTGCATACCTATTGAATAGGGTTCGAATCAAATCAATGCCTACCACTTCATATGTGATATGAAAAGCGAAGAGCCCATGTCTTAAGTTAGTTAAGATTTGGGGTTGTCCGGCCTATGTCTAAAAGCAAAATCCGGACAAGCTCGAGGCAAGGTCAGTTATGTACAACTGGAAAGGTTCCAGCTATACTAACTACAGCTGATGATTTGAAAGAACCAAAGGATTCGATAGTTACCAACGAACCTCAGCCTCTCCGCCGATCTAGTAGGGTTCCTCACCCACCTGAGAGATACTTCTGTTTCTCTATACAAGTGGGAGCGAGGATTGCATCATGAGATGATGACCCAACTAGCTTCGAGCTGGCCATCAGGAGTAAGACTCTGTAAGAATGGCTGGATGTTTAGCGATCTGAGATGGAATCCTTATACACCAACAAAGTATGGACTTATGGTTGCAATATCTGAAGGGTTAAATCCCCATCAGGAGCAAGTATATCTTGAGAAGATTACTTGGTGTACATGGAAAGGTTGAGACTTTCGAAGCTAGACTTGTTAAAGGTTTTCATCATCAACCAGGCGTGGATAATGATGAAACCTTTTCAAGTAGCTATGCTTAAGTCCATCCAGATCCTACTTACCACGGCTACATACCATGACTACGATATCTGGTGGTTGGGTGTCATGACAGCTTTTCTAAATGATGTTTTAGAAGAGAACGTCTATAAGTACACAGCCAGAGGGCTTCGTAGACAGTGGGAGCAGCGGAAACGTGTGCAAGATGCTTTATAGGATAAAGCAGGCATCGCGGAGATGGAACATCTGTTTTGATGAATTAGTCAAAGAAGTTGACATCATCAAAATGGTAGATGAACCTTGTATATACAAAAAGGTAGTAGGGAGTATGGTGACGATCCTCGTAGAGTACGTGGATGACATACTCTTGATAGGGAAGGAGTTTCCTATGCTACGCTCGATCAATCTCCGCTTATCACAATGATTCTCCATAAAGGATCAAAGTGATACCTACTAAATCCTGGATTTTGGATCTATGAGATAGATCTAAATGGATGGTAGAATTCTCACTAGATGTAGTGAGACGGTATCAAATGATCCTGAGGAGAATCACTGGAAAGGTTCCAGGGTGATAAAGACGACTGAATGTCAGTCGCAGGCATTGTCTTTACCCTCAGTAAAGGGACGGTATGTTGGAAGAGTTCCAAGCAGGATACCGTGACATACTAGACGATAAAGGCAGGATACATCGCTACTTAAGATGCTACCAAAGAGGCTGTTTGGGTGTATATTGGTTCATGAGATGAACTATGTTCCTACCATTGTGTGACAATGGAGTTGTGGCTTATGCCAAGGAACGCCGGTCCCATCAGTGATCCAGACTTATTCTAAGGCAGCATCGCCTGATCATGGAGATGGTTGATCTCCAGGTTGATCGAGGTATGGAGAGTAGACTCAGAGGACAACACAGCGGATCCACTCACAAAGGCCTGTTCCCAGAGAGAGACACTTTTAAGGGATGGTTGAGTATGAGATACTGCAACCACTGCTACAGATGGCCCTAGTGCAAGTGGGAGATTGTTAGTTATATGTATGCCCTAGAGGCCATTACTATACATAGGATGTATATTGTAGTGGATGCTGGGACATAAATAGGGATGACTTTCTTGCTCGACATGATAGTATGCTATCTGGTTGAACTTTACCTTAACGTGTATACTGACTGTCTCTCTGTTACATGTTGGTAAAGCCCTTAGGATCTGTACTTGACTACCTGGACTATGATGCGGATCATACTAGTGGGGACATGGTAGTCTATATGTACATCCTTCAAAGTCCCTAGTCGTGGGTGTATCGAGACGGGGCATCGATATACCAGAGTAGACTAGCGTGTACCTTCTCGACCCATACAGATGGGCGATGGATGATCCCATATCCATCGGTGTTTGACATCAGAGATGATATACGGGTGCTCAGTAGAGACTGGGTACACTGGACGGACTCGCCGAGAACTCCCAGATGGTATTATACCTCACGTCAGATGGCAGTTCTCTGGTGACACTGGTACAGAGTAGTCTGTTGACCCGAGATCGTCATAGAGTCTTGTGTGGTTCCCACTGTGCTTTGATTTCCATCTTACCACGTCCAAGAGGGCGTGCAAAACGGTGGTTTTTGGGTACAGTCCCGAGTCACATGGAGGCAATGAGCGATAGGAGGGGATTCGTCTCTCCCGGTATATGGGGGTTGATGTTGTACTGTGTTCGATCGGCTATAACAGGAAGTCCCTGGCCAGGGCTGCTCAGAGAATTGCTGGTAAGTGTTACCAGTAGTTTCTCGACCCGTTATGAGCCTCATATCGACATGACTTATTGAGCTATTGGGGTCTGACGTTTGCCACCCCTAGGCGAGATATGCGACATATCAGACGATCAGACCGGACTGTACGGTAGTGTTACTGGTCGGATTCACTGGAGTGTGAGCGGGCTTGCTCGTCGATCTTCAGATCGCTCAATACCCGGGTGGCCGTTACGTTTAGCAGACCGCTTGCGGCTTGTGGATGCTTGATATGATCATCATCCGCTGCCGGCGTATTGACGAGTCTTTAGAGTCCTACACAGAGGTTTCCTGGCTCAAGCGAAACGAAATAGGAGCGCATATGAGATATGTGCGGGACCGAGAATAATGCGTGTATGTGATACCGTATTCTATTCTCGCGATAAATATATCGAATGGTTGTATGCGATATAACCTAGTTATCGATTCAAGCGTTGATTCGATAAGCCGATATATTTGATACCAGTCGGTTATGTGCGCATGACCGGATCATTGAATCAAGTGTTGATTTAATGATTTAATGCATATTTATATATTTGATATATTGCTTTGCATCAACTAGTATCGGTTTACTTAAGATGGATTTTCTCGCTCGGGTGTGCACATTACATATGCGATATGATTTTGTGCACTTGATTGTATCATGTTTGATGATACAAGTTTACTTGGTTAAGTGCAAAGAATAAACCATGGTTAAAAGAATGATTAGGGTTTTATTTTCCATTACTTATTTATTCATTTATTTATTTGTTTATTCACTTTGGAAAATAAAAAGAAAAGAGAAAAGAATGGTTGCTAGATTTGGAGTTTAGTTGAAGCTTCATGAAGCTTTGATAAAGTCAACCATACTTATCTCATCCTTAACCCTAACCATTCACACTAACCATGATTCATTCTCTACACTTGACCATGGTTAGAATTATGATAAGAATTCATTTTCTTTTCATTTTCTAATAACTTATCATAATATCTTTCTTCTTCTTCTTCATTCTTCAAGTGAAGAAAAGCAAGGTCCATCAATGGTGATTGTTGGAAATGAGTGAGAAATCCAATTCTAAAGTCTACCCACTTCCTATTTCTTCATCCTCTACCTCTTGCCAAGTAGTAGAGTGTGTTTCCTTCACAAGTTTCATGACTTGGTGAAGGTGGAGCTTGATTCATCGATGCTTCGACGTAGATCATCTTCGGCATGGACATCGACGACCTAGCTTGCCCATTCTCCGACGAAGCCGATCCTAGAGCCCAGATTCGATTTGGACAGCGGAGAGGACCTCGTTGCGGAGCTATGGAGGTGGAGCACCGGATCTACAAAGGTTGTATTTCCGTATTTTATTTAGTTAACTGTTAACTAGTTCTTGTTCGCCTAGATATCTAGCAAACGATCCGTACTTTAGGGTTTGTAGGCACCATATTTTTTGAAATTGCCATGGTTGATGGCTTGGGAGACCTCACTAGAGTGCCTAGGAACCCTGCAATAGCCAATCGAACACAGCGCAACATCAACTCCCTATACCGGGAGAGACGAATCCCCTCCTATCGCTCATTGCCTCCATGTGATTCGGGACTGTACCCAAAAGCCACCGTTTTGCACGCCCTCTTGGACGTGGTAAGGTGGAAATCAAAGCACAGTAAGAACCACACAAGACGCTATGACGATCTCGGGTCAACAGACTACTCTGCACCAGTGTCACCAGAGAACTGCCATCTGACGTAAGGTATAATACCATCTGGAAGTTCTCGGCGAGTCCGTCCAGTGTACCCAGTCTCCACTGAGCACCCGTATATCATCTCTGATGTCAAACACCAAAGGATATAGGATCATCCATCGCCCATCTGTATGGGTCGAGAAGGTATATGCTTGTCTACTCTGGTATATCGATGCCCCGTCTCGATATACCCACGACTAGGGACCTTGAAGGATGTACTTATGGACTACCATGTCCCCACTAGTATGATCCGCATCATAGTCCAGGTAGTCAAGTACACATTCTAAGGGCTTTACCAACATGTAACAGAGAGACAATCAGTGTACACGTTAATGTAAAGAGCAACCAGATAGCATACTATCATGTCGAGCAAGAAAGTCCTCCCTATATATGTCTAAGCATCCACTACAATATACATCCTATGTATAGTAATGGCCTCTAGGGCATACATATAACTAACAATAGACTCGTGAGGACATGCTCCGAGCTTGCGTCCTAGATTTTGTGGCAGTTGGGATTGCCACTTGGCCTTGATAGAGTTTTTCCAATAACAGCTTCCAGGAGACGATTCAGATGGCACCCTTCGAGATATTATATAGGAGGAAGTGTCGATCACCAGTTTGTTGGACAGAGCTCAGTGAGAACAGTATTTTGGGACCACAGATTGTGCAAGAGACGACAGAAAAGATTCAGTTGATTTGGGATAGGCTGAGAGCGGCCCAGAGCAGGCGGAAATCTTATGCAGGTCGACGTCGGCGCAGACTTGAGTTCATCGTTGTAGATCATGTTTTCTTGAAGGTTTCTCCGATAAAGGGTGTGTCAAGATTCGGAAAGAAAAGGAAGGCTTAGTTCCAGATATGTGGGTTCTTTGTGATTCTCGAGCGTGTCGGCGCTGTTGCTTATCGTTTGGCTCTTCCACCCAGCTTTCCAGATATTCACCTTTTGTTTCATATATCAATGCTCCGCAAGTACCTTCATGACCACTCGCGCGCGACACAGCATCCGACGATCCAGCTGGAGCGCGATCTTTCTTTCACCGAGCAGCCGATAGTCATTCTAGATCAGCAGGTGAAGAAACTGAGGTCCGACGTCATACCGTCCGTATAGGTTCTTGACGTGGCCCGAACGGCGAAAAAGGTCATGGGGGAAACTGAGGGCGAGATGCAGAAGAAATATTCCCATCCTTTCGAGGGTACGTGTAGTTAAATTATAAATTCGGAGACCGAATTTCTTTAAGGGGTAAGATTGTAACGTTCTGCAAAAAATCGTTTAGGTAAATTTGCCGATAATCTGTAATATAACTCGTATTTTTTCGTAAAATGTAATTATAATCATTTTTAAATATAGACTTAAATATACCTATTCTAGCTATGTAATGGCCAGTATTGATATTTATTTAGTCACTTATAAATTATTAGTTTACTTAAATATTTTCCTAAATTAATTATTTTAAATATTATTTTAAGCTTACACTAATACATTTAATTAGTGATTTTTACAAATTAGAATGGGTTAATACAAGTTATGTGAACCATGACAACTTTAAACCAAGTTTGTGACATGTTTCTTTTTCTCTTTTTGTTTGCAAGGTTTTAGAGAATTCTAGGTTAAATTGAAAGAAATATTTAAAGGAAAATGATGAGATAATGAGGTATGGGCATGTGGACTTAAGGCATGGAGTTTTCCTGACTTGGTAATTTGCTCTCACCCTCTCCCACTCACCTTGGCCAAGCCTGCCTCATGCAGCAGCCCCTCCCCTATTTCCAACCTCTTTCTCACCTCATTCCAACCCTATTTCTCATATAAAACATAAACTAAATAGATTAAAGAAATGAACTATGGGGAGGGATTTATCTTTGACTTGGCTAACCCCACACACAAACACCCCACTCTCTCTCTCACCCACTCATTATGGCCGAGCTTCCTCCTGTTGCTGCCCCCAATTCTCCCCACCTCATTTCACTCAAAAATCTTCAAAAAAAATGCATCAAAAAATCCACAAAATTAAACCCTAAAATCCCAGCTAAAATCATCACAAATTCCTTGTTCAATCAAGCATGGATCTTAGAGCATGAAACCATCTTTGGAGGCTAAGTTTGCAAGATTAGATCTCTAAAATTTGAGGTATAAAATCTTAACCAAATAATTACCTTGTTAGTTAATTACTCTAATCTAAACTATTTAGGTGTTAATGTGTTTTTAATTGCAAGTTTAGGAAATTCAAGAAAAGCTGTTTGAATTAGAATTAGGGTTTCATCACTTAATTATGGTTAGAAAGTGTAGTTTAACATGTTTAGACAAGCAAAAATCTAGTCTAGTTGTTAATTTGTAAATTGTTATTTTTTAAATTGTCCTAATTAAGCTTTTTGCAAACTAACTTTTTGTTTTGTCTAAAATGGGTGAGATTAAAACTTGTTGTTAAGGTTTGTGAAGCTTATTAAGATGATTAATTTTGTTTGTGGTAACTAGATCGCGAATCCGTGAAGTTTTACGCCGAAACCCTATCGCTGTGCTTACTAGGTTTTTGGAATAATTAGCTGTTGGTTCAATTTGACGTTGCGATGATTTACATACCTTATCCTATAATATTTGATGTGTCGTGGATGAGCGATTGGGTTCTAGGCTTGGCGGTAGTTACGTTTAGCGATCCTAGTTGAGGTTGTGGCGATGTCGTACACGTTTTGTGCACACAAGTCTAGCTTGAGGACGTTTATTCTTCATATTGTTTGTCCTCGTACCTTCTTAGAATTTTAGCCTCACGTATCGTGTTTGTGTAATTATAGGATCGGGTGCTGAGGCGTCGGTTGTGGCGCGAATATGGCAGAGCTGAAATCGGATCATATTAGCCGAGGCGTCCTGATGAGTAGATGTACACATCTACGGGGGAATCTTCTGGATGGCGCGAGGTGCCTGATAGTCAGAATTTTTAGTAATGCTTATATTTATATTCGTATTCTCTTAGTCATTCATCTCATTGAATTGCATCATATATGATATTATCTCATAGGACACTTGCACCGTTACAATTGGTTTATGCCACGTGCACTATTCATGCGAACACACACGCCTTTGATAATTGTTATGTCACAAACACTATAGAACTTGCTTAGAATCGGTATTTGTGCATTGCATGATATGTGATCTGTAAACATGTACCTGTATAGTCATTTCATCAGGATGGAGACGTAAGATTGTTAGTCATATATACAAACCTCATTGCATCATGATTCATGCATAGCTTCTGGCTGTACATCGCATGGTATATACTATCGTATCATAGACATCCATCATCACCGACATGTTTTCATATTGTAATTCTTCTCGAGGATTTCAGTATTTATGAGATTTATGGATTTGGAGAAACCGTAAGGATTTTAAGAACGTATTACCATTTTAAAAATGTAAGCTGCAGTTTTCTCGTGATATGATGTGTGTGGTGTCCACCATGGGTTTTCTGGGTTCTTGAGCGGTATCATACACCTGATTCGAGATAAGGCAGGGACCGTCTGCGGGCGCATGGTGGACCCGGTACGGTACCCCGGGGCAAGAGGGTCGTAGATGATGGCGTTGAGCCCGGCAGAGGAGCACTACCGACCGGTTATTTCTGATGCGGCAGATATCCGGAGGATACCGACGTAGTCTTGAGATTTGATGATATGGGTCGATCCGGACTGACGGAGCCTAAGATATTGAGATATTGAGATATTGAGACATTGAGACATTGGGATATGTATTGTGTCGATGCTTGACACAGACTTTCTGTTGATTTTATTGATGATACTTCAGTTTATTGCACAGAGGTTTTTTTCTAAGATAAGAATAAAGATTTTCTTATACCAGACTTGTGCAGGTTTCGTGTTTAATTATGCATTCATGTTGCATTCATGCTAGTACATAGTATCATTTTGAGATGCGTAGGATGAGACGCATTTGCGTGCATGCTTACGATAGCCTTATTAGATGTTAGTTACAACTCACAAGTTGTCAACTCACCCCCGTTGTGCCAAAGTATCTTGCAGGTCCGACCAGTCAGCACGGTAGCGGCGGGCGTATTTTCCTCATTTTGTTCCTTTTGCTTGGACTTGCGGCATTGCTTGTAGGTGGGTTGCGAGGATTTTTATCCCATCATGTACAATATTTGTATCTAGTATACTTCATCTACCCTTATATATTTGACTAGACAGCGAGACTCGTGAGACTTGTATTTGTGGTGTTTTGGTGTCGATGCACACTTGAGCCAACGTGGTGTTTTTCATTTCTCGCTTCAGATGCTTTTTGTTTACTTTTGATACACATATTGTATATGGTTGTGTTTCCGCCATTGGCGAAGAGCTAGCTCCCGCTTGGAGATGCCTTATTTCATCGTTATATGTATTTTCATGTGTTGTTCGCAATTGGGGGCCAGTATTTACAAAAGAGACTCTGGCGAAATTTTCGGGAAAATATGATGTTGCTTTTAAATGTTTAATGCGACTAATTTGGCTAAAATCGCTTTCTTTCAATAGGTTTTCCTTCACTCTATTTCTTTAATTGGTTTTGATTTCTGAGCTTTGGCTTACTTAGTTTATGTACGCCTTGAGACGTTTCGTAAATTAGGTGCCTGTCACATTCCGTACATTCGGGTTGTGACATACGTGGATGACATTCTCTTGATAGGAAATGACATTATTATGCTACATCAGTCAAGGGATTCTTGTCACAAAGTTCTCCATGAAGGACCTGAGTGATGCCTCCTACATTCTGAGGATCCATATCTATCGTGATAGATCTATGAGAATATTAGGACTTTCACAGTCAAGGTACATCGACCCCATACTGAAAAGATTCAGTATGGAAGATTCAAAGCGTGGTAATTTACCGAATTGTCACGGAATCACCCTCTCCAAAGAAATGTCTCCCAAGACTGATTTGGAAAGGGATCGCATGTCTACTATACCCTACGCTTCTACGGTAGGCTCTATAATGTATGCGATATTGTGTACTAGACCAGATATATCTTACGCACCGAGCGTTGTAAGCAGGTATCAGTCAAACCCAGGTGAGAAGTACTGGACAGCAGTAAAGAACATTCTCAAGTACCTGAGAAGGACTAAGGAGATGTTCTTGGTGTACGGCAAAGAAGACTCCAGGTCGAGGCCTTCGCCGACTCCAGCTTCCAGAGTGACGAGGTTGACTCTAAGTCCATGTCTGGTTATGTCTTTACCCTCAGTGGAGGGGCGGTTTGTTGGGAGAGCTCCAAGCAGGACACCGTTGCTGACTCGACAATGGAAGCGGAGTATATCGCTGCATGTGACGCCGCGAAATAAGCAGTCTGGATTAAGAAGTTCGTGACAGAACTTCAGGTGGTTTCGTCAATTGTTGATCCAATACCTCTGTATTGTGACAACAACGGGGTTATAACTTTAGCGAAGGAACCAAGGTCCCATCAGAAGTCCAAACACATCTTGAGGCGGTAAGACCTGATCTGGGAGATCGTAGATCGCCGGGAGATCGAGGTGCGGAGAGTAGATACGAAGAACAATACTGCAGATCTACTCACAAAAGCCATCTCTCAGATGCAGTTCGAGAGGCTGATCGAGATGATAGGTCTGCGATATGCTAATACATGGCCTTAGTGCAAGTGGGAGATTGTTAGTGAGATATGCCCTAGAGGCCATTATTGTATCATACTGGATTGTATATTACATATTGGAAGCTTGGGATATTCACAGTTATAATAACAGTATTGCTCTAAATGGTAGTATGCTATTTTGTTTGATTCTATCTCAATATGTGCATATGTTTCTTTTAACATATCACTTATACAAATTGGTAGAGCCCTTAGGATCTTTGCTTGACTACCAAGTGATGGCAGTCACACTAGTGGAGGCTGGGTAGTCTATAAGCACATCCTTATACAGGTCCCTAGTCGTAGGATTATCGAGACGGGGCATCGATACTCCAGAGTATACAAGTGTATACGCTTCTCATCCCAGCAGGGGAAATGCTCTGTCCTACAGCCATTAGTACGCCGTACTGGAGATAGTATACAGGTGCTCATTAGGTTATGAGTTACACTGGACAGGACTTGCAGGGAACAACCGGTTGGTATTATAGCTATCGTCATGAAGCAGTTCCCAGGTGACATGAGTAAAAGTTAGTCCGCTGACTTGCCATCGCTACTTCGTCTCGAGTGTGTTCCCACTGCACTTTGATTACTACCCTATCACGGCTCAAAGGAGTTGTGCAAACAGGTATTAGTTGGGTGTAGTTCCGTAGCACTTGGAGACAGTAGCGGTCAGATAGGATTCGTCACTCCCAGTATTGGGGGTTGATATCGTGCTTTGTTTGGAAAGCCATTATACAAAGTCCCTGGCCAGGGCAGTCGAGATAAACTGGTAGGTACTCTAGTAGTTTCTCAGGATGTATTGGGCTATGTCCCGGCACAACATATTGCGCTATTAGGGGTCTAATGTTTACCATCCCCCTAGGCACGATATGCGAGTATCTCAGACGAACAGACCGTACTGTACGAAGATTGTCATAGACGGGCTCAGTAAGAGTTCGGATGAGTTTGCTCATCGGCCTTCTTATCGACAAATACTTGGGTAGCCGTTACATGCAGCTAGTACCGCTGACGTGCTTGTGGTTAAACCCACTGCCAGCATATTGTCGAGTCTTTAGAGTCTCACACAGAGGGTTTCCCTGCTTCGGGCGAAACGATATAGAGCCGTATGGTTTTACGGCAGGGTTCGATCATATTCGTGTACTTGTGCATGGATGTTGTTCGGGCGGATAATACTAGTAGGCTTTGTTTTAAGCCGGATCCTAGTATTGTATTATTGGATTGTTATAATTTCATTGTATTCGTATTTTTCGAAATACGAATGCGAGTATGTATATACGGTGAGTGCATTCTTGTAATTTGGCAATACATGCTTCTAGAATGGGACACCTCATTATTGATTTATCTATTTTCCAAAATAGATTAATGAGGTAGAATTGTGGAGATTTTTGTGGAATGATGTGAGGAATAGATTAGGCATTATTTTATTGGATTGGATGCACTATTGAAGTATGGCTATTATTTTCTATGTGAAAATAATGGTTACTTCATTGTTCAAAGTCTTCAGCCATTCTCTACACTTCACAACCCTAGCTCATTTCTCATTTGGCTTTCACTCTCCAAGTTTTCCCTTCATCCTCACGTGAGATCTTTACCCTCACATGTGTTGTGAAACAAAGGATCTCAAGAGATAAAACAATCCATTAGCTACTCTACATTACCTAGGCTATTTAGCTTAGCGATCTAAGTACCCTAGTTACCTTGGTTTAGAGGTAAGAGCTCAAAGCACATACTCTCGGGTGGATCATCTTTGACGTGAGGAGGCCGATGTCGCAAGCTCGATCCTTTCTTCGAGGAGCCATGGAGAGGAGGCAATGAACACCCGAAGGACTTGATCACAGAGGTATAAACATCTATCATAGTAGTTAAACCTCCTAGTTAGTTTAGCTAGTTAAGGTTCCGTAAAGATCCTGGAGTTTGGTCGGTGTTGCAAAGCATGTTAAAATCGTTTTTCGAAAATTCCGCCTACCCGCAAACCCGCGGGGTGCGCGACATCGACTTACATTTAAAAGCGGAGCTTAAACTACTCCTTTTCAAAATTACTAGATTCTACAACGATATCAAGTTCATTACGTTAATGGTTTTCATCAAAACCATTCGTAGACCTCCGTCATTTCAGATAAGTGCTATTTAGTATTCGTGCTGCGTCTGTAACCCAGTAAAAGTTTAGTGTGTGGTAGCTGATTAGTGCTTATCTGCCGTATGTGATGCGATTGTAATAGGGTAGTCATACGGCTTTGTTGACCTTGTTAAAAGTCGTGCGGGTGGGTTTAATTCAATCACGAAATGAACGGGTTGAACTTGACTTGCGGTTTATGGTTTGTTGACCTTGTCAAGGTCATAAACAGCATGGGGTAAAAACAGATTATGGGAATTTTAAGTGTTGAAATTTGTAATAAAATTGCATACCTTCTATAAGTTAGTTGGATCCCGATACCCACTACGAGTAAGAGTATCTCCTGTGTGTTAGTTATATGTATGCCTTAGAGGCCATTACATAGGATGTATATTGTAGTGGATGCTTGGACATATATAGGGAGGACTTTCTCGCTCGACATGATAGTATGCTACCTGGTTACTCTATACCTTAACGTGTATACTGATTGTCTCTCTGTTACATGTTGGTAAAGCCCTTAGGATGTGTACTTGACTACCTGGACTATGATGCAGATCATACTAGTGGGGACATGGTAGTCTATAAGTACATCCTTCAAGGTCCCTAGTCGTGGGTGTATCGAGACGGGGCATCGATATACCAGAGTAGATTAGCGTATACCTTCTCGACCCATACAGATGGGCGATGGATGATCTCATATCCATTGGTGTTTGACATCAGGGATGATATACGGGTGCTCAGTGGAGACTGGGTACACTGGACAGACTCGCCGAGAACTCCCAGATGGTATTATACCTCACGTCAGATGGCGGTTCTCTGGTGACACTGGTACAGAGTAGTCTGTTGACCCGAGATCGTCATAGAGTCTTGTGTGGTTCCCACTGTGCTTTGATTTCCACCTTACCACGTCCAAGTGGGCGTGCAAAACGGTGGTTTTTGGGTACAGTCCCGAATCACATGGAGGAAATGAGCGATAGGAGGGGATTCGTCTCTCCCGGTATAGGGGTTGATGTTGCGCGATGCTCGACTGGCCATAACAGGAAATCCCTAGCCAGGGTTACAGTGATCTACTGGTAAGTGTTATCAGTAGTTTCACACATGTTATGGACCTCACGTCGGCATGACTTATCGAGCTATTGGGGTCTGACGTTTACCACCCCTAGGCGAGATTTGCGACATATCAGACGATCAGACCGGACTGTACGGTAAGTGTTACTGGTTGGATTCACAGGAGTGTGAGCGGGCTTGCTCGTCGATTTTCTGATCGCTCAATACCCGGGTGGCCGTTACGTTTAGCAGACCGCTTGCGGCTTGTGGGTGTTTGATATGATCATCACCTGCTACCGGCGTATTGACGAGTCTTTAGAGTCCTACACAGAGGTTTCCTGGCTCAAGCGAAACGAAATAGGAGCGCATATGAGATATGTGCGGGACCGAGAATGATACCAGTATGTGATACTGTATTCGATTCTCGCGATTTGTGACATTGATCGGTTATATGCGATATAGCCGGGTTATCGGATCAAGTGTTGATTCGATAAGTTGTTACTGTTGATACTAGTCGGTTATATGCGATATGACCGGATCATTAAATCAAGTGTTGATTTAATGATTTAATGTATAATTATATATTTGATATATTACTTGGCATTAACTAGTATCGGTTCACTTTATATGGATTTTCTCACTTGATGTGCAAGTTGTATATGTGATATACTTTTGTGCACATGTTTGTATCATGTTTGATAATACTTGCTTTTTTGGTTAAGCGTGAAGAATTAAACCTAGGTTAAGTAAATGGTTAGGGTTTTTATTCGTTTATCTTTTTAATTTGGATTAAAATGAAATGACAAATGAAAACAAAATGGTTTCATTCTTTCTTTCTTTCATGAAGCTTGATGAAGCTTCATGAAGCTTTGACCATATGACCATTTTGTCTTCAAGCTTAACCCTAACCATTCTTTTAACCTTAGTCAATTCTCTACACCTAACTATAGTTAATGTTATGATAAGTATTCTTTTTCTTTTCTATTCTAATTAACTTATCATAAGATTATCTTCTTCTTCATCTTCATCACATGAAGAAAGCTTGCTACAACAATGGCAACTTGAGAAAACAAGTGAGAAATCCAATTCTAAAGTGAACCCACTTCCTATTTCTTCATCCTCTACCTCTTGCCAATTAGTATAGGGTGTTTTCTTCACAAGTTTTATGACTTGGTGAAGTGGGAGCTTGATCTAGTGATGCCTCGATGTAGATCATCTTCGACATCGACATCGACGACCTAGCCCGCCCTTTTCTCCGACGAAGCCGACGCTAGAGTCCGGGATCCGATTTGGACAGCGGAGGGACATCATTGCGGAGCTATGGAGGTGGAGCACCGGATCTACAAAGGTTGTATTTCCGTTCTTTTAGTTAAGTTGTTAACTACTTATTGTTTTCGCCTAGAAATCTAGTTAACGATCCGTATTAGGGTTTCTCGGCACCCGTAAAATTTGAAATTGGCATGGTTGATGGCTTGTGAGACCTCATTAGCGTGCCTAGGAACCCTACAGTGGTATCAGAGCCTAGCTAGAGCCTTAGGCGATGCGAAGACGGAGTTAGAAGTCCGATTGAACCGAAACCCTAATCGCATTTTGCTCTCTGGACAATTTTGAAAATCGTGGTTTTTTCTAGATTAAAAATATGCAGAAAAACCAGCAGGAATATCTAAGAGATACGGTGAAATTTGATGACCCAATTCCATCAAACAGCCGCGGTTCCGCGGCATGAGCATGGCTCGTGCGGCGGTTCCGCGGCCTAATGGTCTCTTTGCCCTATTTGTTTTGCACAGTAACTCCTATTTTATGGTTCTGGTTTTCCTGGAAATTTTTAAACTGAATTCAAGAGTTGAATTTTCTTGGTTGTATTGGGGACTCGGAGATTCGATCGGACTGTCTAATTTTGTCTGTGTGTTTTTCCGGCTAATTTAGAATATGTTAAAAAGTTCGACCGGATATAAATAACCAATCTTTCCCTTGCCGGAAAATTTCCAAGTGTTGGATTTTTCCGTGGTTTAAAGACGTTCTAAGTAGTGCAAGTAACGCGATGGACCCTCTAGAAGACAACAAACCTTAACTCGATTATGTGACCGTCTTGAACTGCCCTTTGAACCTTCGGGTTTGGGGCAGTACGGCGTGCCACATGTGAGGCGTTGGCTTGACCCTTCTACGGCTGGACCATTGGTACTGAGGCATGAACTGAATGTTTTAAAACCTATTTCATGCGTTGATCTGTTTTGGGAAAACTTGGGTGTTCGATTGTTCGATCGAAAAGTTTAACATTTTCTATCTTATCCGGAATGGGATACAGTAATTGGAATTCACAATATGTTATGAGATAACTGAATGAATATTATAAACATAGCAGTTTAGTCTCACTTGATTGGTTGCCACGGAATTTTGATGTGATCAAAAGTCCGTCGCAATCACGTAGCGTACGCGGATACTCGCCGGGTAACTTAATAGACAGCCTCGCTCCATAGCCCCGACCAAGTGACTGTAGGAGAACCCCGTCGCCAAAAGCATCCGTTCGGGTGCTCGCGGCAGCGGTGTTCCGCCTTGGTGCACTTCGTCGACGGTATCGGGGGTGCGGCTGCCTACTAAAGTTTGCGACGAGCATTCGATCAGAATGTCGGGAATCCTGTTGAATTCGCCGACTTAATATTGAAAAGTGTTTTCGATTATGAGACTAAAATGCGGGGTTTATAATTGTTAGGCATGCGATGTCTAAGGAATTCATTTGATTAGGCATGTGATGTCTAAAGAGGTTGCGGATTCCAACTGTTGTAGTTTTACACTTTCTATTCTGTGACCGTAAGTGTAGTATGTAGTGGTATTGCTGATTGTCGTTGCTATACGTCGACGACAATCGGTGTATGCATACTTACTTACGTTGATGACATGTGATGTTATGTGTTGCTGGATATGTTATATTGGATCGTCGTGTTTGAATAGCCGGGGTTTTTTATGTGAGATGAGTGTTTTTCATTTTCATTCATGTAAAAACTTGTATGTAATATTCTTTTATTGGGGCACTTCCAGGTTGCGGAAGATGTCACCTTTTGTATATTATTTACTTTTCCGCACTAGGATAGACCCAAGGAGGGGAGCACAAGTAACCGGGTTCTGGAGTCCAGTGGGAGACCAACTCGAGGAGTCGAGTCCGGGTCTCCTAACTCTAGAATTGGTAGGGTTGCTTGCCGCTCTCGTAGGGGTCTAGGGGTGTGGGTTTGGCTATTCATCACGACCGTGGAATCCGTGTTTTATACTGGCTCGTATTGAAAACACGGACGTCCTAGTATATCCAATATTTCATATGATTCTTCTGCTGCGATATCTGTGATGTGATCATGTGATGTTCTGTGATAGATACTGTACATAGTATATATGATATATTATATAGACGTTACTTATGTTTTACACCCGCGCTAGCCCTGCCCTGCTCTGCCGTTAGTTACCTAACCTAACGATGCACGATGGGACATCGAGGCGAATGCGGATGGCATAAGTGTACGTCGTATTTATCTGTGATGTTTAGGTAACTTAATGATGGGACTTCATTAATGAGATTAATGAAATAAAAGAAACCTAAGATGTTGTAGAATCGAATTTCAAAATAAAACAGGTAGCTACAGTTCTTGCTTTGCACAGCGGTATATATGATATATCCTGCACCTTATTCGATGAGGAAAGGACCGAGATCCCTTCACCGGGAGTGACTCCTTTGGCAATAACTGGCAGATGCTACACACTCGGTTTGTCTTTTGATTGCTTTTAAGTGTTTTTGCTTTGCACAGTGATATATATGATATATCCCGCACCTCATTCGACGAGGAAAGGACCGACGATCCCTTCACCGGGAGTGACTCCTTTAGCAATACTAGAGAAGCCTCAAAAGCACTCCATTTTTAAAATCATTTGATTCTACAACAATTTCAAGTTCATTACGCAATAGGTTTTCAGAAAAACCTGTCGTAGCCCTCCGTCATTTCAGATAAGTACTAGTTAGTATTCGTGCTGCGGTTGTTTGGCATGCGTCAAGGCGTAGTGTACGGTAGCTAACTAGTGCTTATCTGCTAGCATATGATGCGATTGGATTAGGGTATTCGTACGGCGTTGTTTAACATGCGTCAAGGGTCGTGCGGGTGGGTTTAATTCAATCAAGAAATGTACGGGTTGAACTTGACTAGCGGACTATGGGTTGTTTGGCATGCGTCAAGGTCATAGCACGCTAGGGGCAAAATTATCGGGAATTTCAAGTGTTGAAATTTGCAATGAGATTGCATACCTTCTATGAGATAGTTGGATCCCGATAACCGCTGCGAGTAAGAGTTACTCCTGGGAGAGTTTTACACATTACAATTAGCCGATCAAGTAGGTGTCTAGAAAGGTGTTAATGAGGTTACGCCTCTGGGAAAACGAGATTTACATTAATTAGGTTCGTGCGAAAGCACGGGGGACCTCCCTCAAAGTACCGACATTGGCCTGGCTGAAAGATTGGCGAACTTGTAGCATGTAATTAATCCCGGCTAGTCTTTCCTTTTAGGGTTTGAAGGAAGATTTGATAAAAACAGTGGGAGCCATCCTGATTAGATAAAATAATAACCAATCTATTCTTGCAAGAGCGCACGCTGAGTGTTTTCTTCTCTCTCTCTCCAGGTAGCGACCATATCACGCCTTAATCAAGATAATAATACGGATATATTGACCGAACCCGCTTGTTATACTGAGCTGGGGAACGTTGGTCCCGCTCCAACTTATAATTGTTATAAGACAGAGCAGGAAATTGGGGATTACCAGAATTCCCGTGCCGCCCAAACGAAGAGAGTGCATGCTGATGCATCATCTTCGGGTGTGTTCGTTACAAAGAACTGTTTCTCTGTATCCTCTACGTCCTGGGTATGTGATACCAGATCAGGATCCTAGATATGTAATCTATTACATAGGGCTACAGCTAGATAGAAAACTGAGAACGGGTGATAAGTTTCATGAGACAGAAAACGGGGCAAGTGTTGCAGCCAAGTCTGTTGGTCACTGTCACCCTGTATTACCAATACATTGATTCTGAACAAATGCTATTAGATACCGAACCTGATATACAAAATCATATCAGTCTCTTTAGTAGTAAAGAAATGATAAAATTTTGTATTGTTGGATAATGTTTTGAACATTTCCTATATCAAAAGTTGATCGGTTCAGGCACGTTATCTAAAAGCATTAATGTTCTAAATCAAACTACAGTTCTTAGTATACGGAACACACACAAGAGGAAGAGTTCAGAAATGAACGAATCTTTCTTGAGGCATTGTAGACTAGGTCATATCAATGCGACCCGACTGGCTGAAGTTACATTTAGATGCATATTTAAAAGTAGTTTGAATTTACATCTTATGAAACTTGCCAGTCATGTCACAAAGATCAGATGACCGTAGCTCTGTTTAATGGAAACGGAGAAAGAGTTAGTAAACTCTTGGGATGATACATGTTGATGTATGTAAGTTCCCCTGTCTACATATGCCAGGACTGGTTCTTTGTACTTCGTTAAATTCTCTGATGATCCCTTTTGATTCAGACATATGTTCCTGTTGAAACAAAAGTCCGAACCTTTTGAGATATTCACAGAATATAAGTTAGAAGTAGAGAACCAAAATATGGGTATAAGTATTATATCCTTTGATGAGATCAAGGAGGAGAATACTTGAGCACAAAATTCTTGGACTTTTCTAAAGGAGAATGAGATTCTCTCTCAGCATTATTCCTCCGAATACACCATAGCACGATGGTATATCAGGGCGGAGCAATCACACACTATATGATAAGGTGTGCTCTATGATGAGTACTACTGAGTTTCCTATTTCCTTTTGGGAGTTATGCACTTAAGAAGCTGCATACCTATTGAATAGGGTTCGAATCAAATCAGTTGCCTACCACTTCATATGTGATATGGAAAGGGAAGAGCCCATATCTTAAGTTAGTTATGATTTGGGGTTGTCCGGCCTATGTCTAAAAGAAAAATCCGGACAAGCTCGAGGCAAGGTCAGTTATGTAAAACTGGAAAGGTTCCAGCTATACAAACTACAGCAGATGATTTGATAAAACCAAAGGATTCAATAGTTACCAACGAACCTCAGCCTCTCCGCCGATCTAGTAGGGTTCCTCACCCACCTGAGAGATACTTCGGTTCCTCAATGACAGTGGGAGCGAGGATTGCATCATGAGATGATGACCCAACTAGTTTCGAGCTGGCCATCAGGAGTGGGACTCTGTAAGAATGGCTGGATGCTTAGCGATCTGAGATGGAATCCTTATACACCAACAAAGTATGGACTTTGGTTGCTATATCTGAAGGGTTAAATTCCCATCAGGAACAAGTATATCTTGAGAAGATTACTTGGTGTACATGGAAAAGTTGAGACTTTCAAAGCTAGACTTGTTAAAGGTTTGAATCATTATCCAGCTATGGATTATGTTAAAACCTTTTCTAAGGATCTATGCTTAAGTCCATCCAGATCCTACTTACCACGGCTACATACCATGTCTACGATATCTGGTGGTTGGGTGTCATGACTGCTTTTCTAAATGATGTTTTGGAAGCGAGCGTCTATAAGTACACAGCCAGAGGGCTTCGTAGACAGTGGGAGCAGCGGAAACGTGTGCAAGATGCTTTATAGGATAAAGCAGGCATCGCGGAGTTGGAACGTTTGTTTTGATGTGGTAGTCAAAGAGTTTGACTTCATCAAAATGGTAGATGAACCTTGTATATACAAAAGGGTAGTAGGGAGTATGGTAGTGATCCTCGTAGAGTTCGTGGATGGCATACTCTTGATAGGGAAGGAGTTTCCTATGCTGCGCTCGGTCAATCTCCGATTATCACAAAGATTCTCCACATAGGATCAAAGTGATACCTCCTAATTTCTGAGTTTTCATCTATGAGATAGATGTAATTGGATGCTAGGAATCTCACTAGTAGTAGTGAGATGGTATCAATCGATCCTGGGGAGAATCACTGGAAGGGTTCCAGGGTGATAAAGACGGCTGAAAGTCAGTCACAGGCATTGTCTTTACCCTCAGTAAAGGGACGGTATGTTGGAAGAGTTCCAAGATAGATACCGTGGCATACTAGACGATTAAGGCTGGATACATCGCTACTTAAGATGCTACCAAAGAGACTGTCTGGGTGTATATTCGTTCATGGGATGAACTCAGTTCCTCCCATTGTGTGACAATGGAGTTGTGGCTTATGCCAAGGAACGTCCGTCCCATCAGTGATCCAGACATATTCTAAGGCAGTATTACCTGATCATGGAGATGGTTGATCTCCAGGGGATCGAGGTTAGGAGAGTAGACTAAGAGGACAACACGGCGGATCCACTCACGAAGGCCTATTCCCAGAGAGAGACTTTTATGGGATGGTTGAGTATGAGATACTACAACCACTGCTATCAAATGGCCCTAGTGCAAGTAGGAGATTGTTAGTTATATGTATGCCCTAGAGGCCATTACTATACATAAGATGTATATTGTAGTGGATGCTTGGACATATAAAGGGAGGACTTTCTCGCTCGACATGATAGTATGCTATCTGGTTACTCGTTACCTTAACGTGTATACTGATTGTCTCTCTGTTACATGTTGGTAAAGCCCTTAGGATGTGTACTTGACTACCTGGACTATGATGCAGATCATACTTATGGGGACATTGTAGTCTATAAGTACATCCTTCAAGGTCCCTAGTCGTGGGTGTATCGAGACGGGGCATCGATATACCAGAGTAGACTAGCGTATACCTTCTCGACCCATACAGATGGGCGATGGATGATCTCATATCTATTGGTGTTTGACATCAGAGATGATATACGGGTGCTCAGTGGAGACTGGGTACACTGGACGGACTCGCCGAGAACTCCCAGATGGTGTTATACCTCACGTCAGATGGCGGTTCTCTGGTGACACTGGTACAGAGTAGTCTGTTTCCCCGAGATCGTCATAGAGTCTTGTGTGGTTCCCACTGTGCTTTGATTTCCACCTTACCATGTCCAAGAGGGCGTGCAAAACGGTGGTTTTTGGGTACAGTCCCGAATCACATGGAGGCAATGAGCGATAGGAGGGGATTCGTCTCTCCCGGTATAGGGGGTTGATGTTGCGCTATGCTCGACTGGCCATAACAGGAAATCCCTGGCCAGGGTTGCAGTGATCTACTAGTAAGTGTTATCAGTAGTTTCACACATGTTATGGACCTCATGTCGGCATGACTTATCGAGCTATTGGGGTCTGACGTTTACCACCCCTAGGCGAGATTTGCGACATATCAGACGATCAGACCGGACTGTACGGTAAGTGTTACTGGTTGGATTCACAGGAGTGTGAGCGGGCTTGCTCGTCGATCTTCTGATCGCTCAATACCCGGGTGGCCGTTACGTTTAGCAGACCGCTTGCGGCTTGTGGGTGTTTGATATGATCATCACCTGCTACCGGCGTATTGACGAGTCTTTAGAGTCCTACACAGAGGTTTCCTGGCTCAAGCGAAACGAAATAGGAGCGCATATGAGATATGTGCGGGACCGAGAATGATGCCCGTATGTGATACTATATTCGATTCTCGCGATTTGTGACATTGATCGGTTATATGCGATATAGCCAGGTTATCGGATCAAGTGTTGATTCGATAAGTTGTTACTGTTGATACTAGTCGGTTATATGCGATATGACCGGATCATTAAATCAAGTATTGATTTAATGATTTAATGTATAATTATATATTTGATATATTACTTTGCATTAACTAGTATCGGTTCACTTTATATGGATTTTCTCACTTGATGTGCAAGTTGTATATGTGATATACTTTTATGCACATGTTTGTATCATGTTTGATGATACTTGCTCTTTTGGTTAAGTGTGAAGAATTAAACCTAGGTTAAGTAAATGGTTAGGGTTTTTATTCTTTTATCTTTTTAATTTGGATTAAAATGAAATGACAAATGAAAACAAAATGGTTTCATTCTTTCTTTCTTTCATGAAGCTTCATGAAGCTTTGACCATATGACCATTTTGTCTTCAAGCTTAACCCTAACCATTCTTTTAACCTTAGTCAATTCTCTACACCTAACTATAGTTAATGTTATGATAAGTATTCTTTTTCTTTTCTATTCTAATTAACTTATCATAAGATTATCTTCTTCTTCATCTTCATCACATGAAGAAAGCTTGTTACAACAATGGCAACTTGAGAAAACAAGTGAGAAATCCAATTCTAAAGTGAACCCACTTCCTATTTCTTCATCCTCTACCTCTTGCCAAGTAGTATAGGGTGTTTTCTTCACATGTTTTATGACTTGGTGAAGTGGGAGCTTGATCTAGTGATGCCTCGACGTAGATCATCTTCGGCATCGACATCGACGACCTAGCCCGGCCTTTTCTCCGACGAAGCCGACGCTAGAGTCCGGGATCCGATTTGGACAGCGGAGGGACATCATTGCGGAGCTATGGAGGTGGAGCACCGGATCTACAAAGGTTGTATTTCCGTTCTTTTAGTTAAGTTGTTAACTACTTATTGTTTTCGCCTAGAAATCTAGTTAACGATCCGTATTTGGGTTTCTCGGCACCCGTAAAATTTGAAATTGGCATGGTTGATGCCTTGTGAGACCTCATTAGCATGCCTAGGAACCCTACACTGTGAGAGTTTTCCACTTTACAATTAGCTGATCCAGTAGGTGTCTAAGAAGGGTGTTAACAGGGTTATGCCCCTGCGGAAACGAGGTTATTTAATTAGTTCCATGCGAAAGCATGGGGAGACTCTCTCGGTGTACCAATTACTGCCTGGCTGACCGATTAGCGAACTTGTAGGGTGTAATTAATCCCCGCTAATCTTACCTTTTAGGGTTTGAAGGAAGATTTGATAAAAACAGTGGGAGCCATCCTGATTAGATAAGACAATAACCAATCTAATCTTGCAAAAGCGCACGCTAAAATGTTTCCTTCTCTCTCTCCAGGTAGCGACCAATGACACGCCTTAATCAGATAAAAGTATGGATGTATTGACCGAACCCACTTGTAATACTGGGCTAGGGAACGTTGTGTTGGGTTATACTCACGCCCGAGCCTCCAAACGAGACGGTTTGCGGAACAAAAATATTTCTAGGGTTTTAAAAGGGGCGCAAAGATAACTCAAAACCCGGATCTTTACCATAAAACCAACTAGCAAACAAAGAGAAGCTAACTACTATGAAAGAAGCTATACCAAACGATCTAAGTCTTTTGGTCTTCTTTCCTCTTCTTGTGCTAAATTTCCGGCTCCATCGGTTCTCCAGGATCGAGCTTGTTCTCCGGTCTTACTTGGTTGTAGATGATCCACCCGGGGAGTATGATCCATGGTTCTAGCTCCTAACTATGTAACAAAAGAAGCAACTAGAGGAATTGGTTTGCTAAACCAAGTAGTCTAGGATGTAGTTTAGAGTTCTAAGTGTCAAGCTATCTCTTTCTTGCCTCTTTACTTGATTCTCAACTCATGAGAAAGTAGTGAAGAGGAAGAAGATGAAGGTGGAGGAGGCTAGAGAGGAATGAGGAGATGAGAGCTTCAAGGGAAAAAAAATGAAGCATGAGAGAGAAAATCATACACTTAGGTTTTGTATATGATTTTATATCAATCAAGAAATGGTGCCATGCTTCAATGGTAATCACAAATGAATAAAGAATTCATTTGTGAACTATTGAAGCCATGCCCTCCACCATTCCTCCTTCTCCTCAATTTCCACCTCATTATCCAAATAAGAATAAATGGGAAATACAAAATGTGGTGGCCACTTTCTAGAAGGAAATCTGTAATATATATGGATTTCAGTCTACCGTAAATACATACCCGCATTCGGATAAAAATCAGAACGCCCAAAGAGATAGAATAACACGAAGAACGTAATACTAGAATATATATCAAAATACATATACGTAAATTATTAAATCAATACCTGATTTAATAATCTGGCTTAAAACCTAGCAGGCTAGTATTACAAACTGTCCAATCGAAAGTCCGAGTACAAAGTACAACAATCGATCGAACCCTGCACGTATCCAATACGGCTACTACATCATTTCGCCTGAATCAGGGAAACCCTCTGTGTGGGACTCTAAAGACTTGACAGTACGTCGGCAGTGGGTTAATGGATAAATCCATAACCACTAGCACGTCTGCGGACTAGCTGTAGGTAACGGCTACCCGGATACCTGTCAAAAAGATGGCCGATGAGCAAACTCATCCGGATCTCCACTGAGCCTATCCGTGATAATATCCGTACAGTCCGTTCGTTTTGTCAGAGAGTATCGCATACTGGGTCTAGGGGGTGGTGAACGTCAGACCCTAATAACCTTATAAGTCATGCTGATGTGGCTCAGGACCAATCCGGAAAACTACTGATCAGCCTATCAGTAAATCCCAACTGCCTTGGCTAAGGTCTTATGGTCCTGACCAATCGAACACTGTACGATATCGACTCCCTATACCGGGAGAGACGAATCCCCAACAATCGCTCACTGCCTTCATGTGGCTCGGGACTGTATCCAACCAAAACCTGTTTGCACGACTCAGTAGAGACGTGGTAGGGTAGTGATCAAAGCACAGTGGGAACTCACACGAGACAAATGCCGATCTCAGGTCTAAAGACTAACCTGTACTAATGCCATCTGAGAACTTCCACCTGACGATGGTGTAACGTTTTGAAAATCGTTTTGGTGAAATTTCGAAAAATCGGTAAAATAAGGGGGTTTTCTGTAAAAGTCAAAATACAAATATCTTATTATAAAAATTAAATATACATATTCTAGCTATGTAATTGCTAGTATTTGGTGTTTATTGAGCCACTGGTGAAATTTCAAATTTTCTGAAAAAAAATTATTTTATTATTATTTTAAGCCGTCACTAATACATTTAATTAGGGAAAATTACAAATTGGAATGAGTTGAAACAAATTTTGTGCATCATAAAACAATAAATAAAATTTTATCATGTGGTTTTTGAAACGAAATCGTTTGCCAAAACGGTTTAGAAATTATTGAAGAAAAAAGGCTTTTTTTTAGTGTAAATGGATGTTTGGGGTATTGTATTTATCATTTTCCATCATCCCACACCCATACCCACACTCACACACCCCCATTTATTTTACCCTTGGCTGAATTTCAGCAGCCCCTACCGCATTTCCCCACTCTTTTTCCATGAAAAGAAAAGAAAATTTAGAAAGAGAATAGATAAAAGTGTGGGTTTTGTTGACTTGGACCACTTTGTTGATTTTCAACACCACTCTCTCTCCTCATTCCCCTCTCAAAGTGGCCGAGCCCCCCTTCCCCAAAATCAGCAGCAGCCCCTCATGTTCACCTCTCTTTTGTCTTCAAAAAAATTCATCAAAATGCCTCAAAATCCATGTAAATTCAAAGCTAAATCCAAATCCAACTCTTACCCATTTTTCCTTACCCTAACATGCATGGACTTTGGTGAAAAGAGAGCATTTTGGGAGGCTAGATTTCATGTGAGATCAATAAAATTATGGAGGTATAATTTTAACCTTATAGTTAAATTGTTGATTATTGCTTATGTTAGCTTGATTAAGTGTTTAATTAGGTGTTAACTTGGTTTATCCTTCAAGTTGAAATTGTAAGGAATTGGGTTTGGATCAAGTTAAGGGTTTTGATAAATTGTTCATGCTTTAATTGTGTAGTTGAACCTCGTAAGGTTTGGAAAACCTAATCTTGTTGCTATTATGTAAATTGTTGCATTTAATTTGTCCAAATCAAGTTTTTTAAGCAAACTATGTCTTTGGAATTTGATTAAATAATGGAGGCAAAAATCTAATTAGGGTATTCATGGAATTATTAACATTTTAAAGTGTTGTTTAATACTTTAGTTCATGAAAATCCAAGCTAGATTGTAGTTTGTGCAGTTTTGCTATAAAATTGTTAAAATTTAGGTATTTTGTAAACTAGAATTTTTGGGTTTTTGGAATTTAACGAGATTAAATTATGGGAATTGTTTTTATGACTTATTTAAGATATTTAGTGAATATTGTGGACGCTAGATTCGTTCATACATCGAGTTTTGTACTAAAACGTTGATTTGTGCTTGCTAGATTTTCGGAAAAATGACTTTTTAAGTGAAATTGGGGTTTTTGTGAATTTTAAGCTATTTTATATTATAATTAGTGCTTGTAATTGCACAAATGAGTGTGTTTGGAGCTTTCTCGATGGTTTGGCGTTTGTACGCCGACGTCGAGGGTTTTTGGGTTGGTTTGTGAAAGCAACCATAGGTTTTGACCTAAGTGGGATTCGTATGTCGTTTTGGTCATGAGTCGGATTTTAATGCGATACGGTGCGTTATGATATGTAGGTACCTCATGTGGACTTCGAGACGACAACCAAGCGTGTGGAGTGTTAGTTATATGTATGCCCTAGAGGCCATTACTGTACATAGGATGTATATTGTAGTGGATGCTGGGACATATATAGGGAGGACTTTCTTGCTCGACATGATAGTATGCTATCTGGTTACTCTTTACCTTAACATGTATACTGTTTTGTCTCTCTGTTACATGTTGGTAAAGCCCTTAGGATATTTACCTGACTACCTGGACTATGATGCAGATCATACTAGTGGGGACATGGTAGTCCATAAGTACATCCTTCAAAGTCCCTAGTCGTGGGTGTATCGAGACGGGGCATCGATATACTAGAGTAGACTAGCGTGTACCTTCTCGACCCATACAGATGGGCGATGGATGATCCCATATCCATTGGTGTTTGACATCAGAGATGATATACGGGTGCTCAGTAGAGACTGGGTACACTGGACGGACTCGCCGAGAACTCCCAGATGGTATTATACCTCACGTCATATGGCAGTTCTCTGGTGACACTGGTACAGAGTAGTCTGTTGACCCGAGATCGTCATAGAGTCTTGTGTGGTTCCCACTGTGCTTTGATTTCCATCTTACCACGTCTAAGAGGGCGTGCAAAACGGTGGTTTTTGGGTACAGTCCCGAGTCACATGGAGGCAATGAGCGATAGGAGGGGATTCGTCTCTCCCGGTATAGGGGGTTGATGTTGCGCTGTGTTCGATTGGCTATAACAGGAAATCCCTGGCCAGGGTTGCTGAGATTTACTGGTAAGTGTTACCAGTAGTTTCTCGAACAGTTATAGACCTCATATCGACACGACTTATCGAGCTATTGAGGTCTGACGTATACCACCCCTAGGCGAGATATGCGACAGATCAGACGATCAGACCGGACTGTACGGTAGTGTTACAGGTCGGATTCACTGGAGTGTGAGCGGGCTTGCTCGTCGATCTTCAGATCGCTCAATACCCGGGTGGCCGTTACGTTTGGCAGACCGCTTGCGGCTTGTGGATGCTTGATATGATCATCATCTGCTGCCGGCGTATTGACGAGTCTTTAGAGTCCTACACAGAGGTTTCCTGGCTCAAGCGAAACGAAATAGGAGCGCATATGAGATATGTGCGGGACCGAGAATAATATCAGTATGTGATACTGTATTCGATTCTCGCGATGTGACATTGATCGGTTATATGTGATATAGCCGGGTTATCGGATCAAGTGTTGATTCGATAAGTTGTTACTAATGATACCAGTCGGTTATGTGCGACATGACCGGATCATTGAATCAAGTGTTGATTTAATGATTTAAGGCATAATTATATATTTGATATATTACTTTGCATTAACTAGTATCGGTTCACTTTAAACGGATTTTCTCGCTCGGATGTGCATATTGTATATTTGATATAGTTTTGTGCACATGATTGTATCATGTTTGATGATACATGTTAACTTGGATTTGTGTGAAGATTAAACCATGGTTGTGAGAGTGGTTAGGGTTTTGTTTCTTCTCCCATTATTTATTTATTCATTTATTTGTTTATTCTTTTGGAAAATAAATGGAAAGGAGATAAGAATGGTGGCTTATTTTGGAGTTTAGTTGAAGCTTCATGAAACTTTAATCAAGTCAACCATTCTTATCTCATCCTTAACCCTAACCATTCCCACTAACCATGATTCATTCTCTACACTTGACTAGAGTTAATATTATGATAAGTATTGTTATTCTTTTTCTTTTTGAATTAACTTATCATAATTAGCTTCTTCTTCTTCTTCATTTCTTCACATGAAGAAAGCTTGCTCCATTAATGGCAAGTGATGAAAAAGAGTGAGAAATCCAAAACTAAAGTCTACCCACTTCCTATTTCTTCATCCTCTACCTCTTACCAAGTAGTAGAGTGTGTTTCCTTCATAAGTTTTCTAGACTTGGTGAAGGTGGAGCTCGATCTAGTGATGCTTCGACGTAGATCATCTTCGGCACGTCGTCGACGACCTAGCCCGTCCATTCTCCGATGAAGCCGACGCTAGAGCCCGGATTTGATTTGGACAGCGGAGAGGACCTCATCTCGGAGCCGTGGAGGTGGAGGACCGGATCTACAAAGGTTGTATTTCCGTATCTCTTAGTTAAGTGTTAACTAGTTATGCTTTTTGCCTAGAAATCTAGCAAACGATCCGTAGTCGGGTCTCTCGGCACACCTAGATTTTTTTAAATTGGCATGTTCGATACCTTGTGAGACCTCACTAGAGTGCCTAGGAACCCTACAGTGGTATCAGAGCCTAGCTAGAGCCTTAGGCGAAGTCCAGACGGAATTTGAAACCCGAACTAACCCGAAACCCACACCCGAGAATGCTCTCTGGACATTTTTGAAATATCTGGATTTTTCCAAATTAAAAATTCATAAAAAATTATGCAGGGAAAAATAAGAATTAAGATGCAAAAATTTTGTCATGAACAGTAATAACGGCGGCGGAACCGCGGCAGAAGCCTGGCTTCTGCGGCGGTTCCGCGGCACTATGATGACGTCATCACTCACTTTTTGCACAGTAATTTCTATTTTAATATGCTGAGTTTTCTGGGAATTTTTAATATTCAGTCAACAGTTGAGTTTTCTAGGGTTGTTTTGGGGATTCGAATGTTCGATCGGATTATCAAATTTTGTCTGTGTGACTTTCCGGATAAATTTTAGAATATGTTAAAAAGTTCGACCGGATATAAATACCCAATTTTTCCCCTGTCGGGAAATTTCCAAATGTTGGATTTTTCCGTAGTTTAACGACGTTCTATGTAGTGCAAGTAACTCGATGGACCCTCTAGAAGACAACAAACCTTAACTCGATTATGTGACCGTCTTGAACTGCCCTTTGAACTTTCGGGTTTGGGGCAGTACGGCGTGCCACATGTGAGGCGTTGGCTTGACCCTTCTACGGCTGGACCGTTGGTACTGAGGCACGAACTGAATGTTGTTAGACTTATTTCATGTGTTGATCTATATCGGGAAAACTTGGGTGTTCGAATGTTCAATCGGAAAGTTTAACATTTTCTATTTATCTGGAATGGGATACAATAATTGGAATTCACAAGTAGTTATGAGATAACTAAATGAATGTTATAAACATAGCAGTTTAGTCTCACTTGATCGGTTGCCATGGAATTTTGATGTGATCAAAAGTCCGTCGCAATCACGTAGCGTACGCGGATACTCGCCGGGTAAACTTAATAGACAGCCTCACTCCATAGCCCCGACCAAGTGACTGTAGGAGAACCCCGTCGCCGAAAGCATCCGTCCGGGTGCTCGTGGCAGCGGTGTTCCGCCTTGGTGCACTTCGTCGACGGTATCGGGGGTGCGGCCGCCTACTAAAGTTTGTGACGAGTATTCGATCAGACAGTCGGGAATCTTGTTGAATTGTCCGACTTGATATTGAAAAGTGTTTTCGATAATGAGACTAAAATGCGGGGTTTATAATTGTTAGGCATGCGATGTCTAAGTAATTCATTTGGTCAGGCATGCGATGTCTGAGATGGTTGCGGATTCCGACTGTTGTAGTTTTACACTTTCTTTTCTGTGACCGTAAGTGTAATATGTGATATCGCCGGTTTCGTTGCTATATGTCAACGACAATTGGGATGCGCATATTTACTTACATTGATGACATGTGATGCTATGTGTTGCTGGATATGTTATATTGGATCGTCGTGTTTGAATAGCTGGGGGTTTTTATGTGAGATGAGTGTTTTTCATTTTCATTCATGTAAAAACTTGTATGTAATATTGTTTTATTGGGGCACTTCCAGGTTGCGGAAGTTGTCACCTTTTTGTATATTATTTACTTTTCTGCACTAGGATAGACCCAAGGAGGAGGGCACAAGTAACCGGGTTCTGGAGTCCAGTGGGAGACCAACTCGAGGAGTCGAGTACGGGTTTCCTAACTCCAGAATTGGTAGGGTTGCTTGCCGCTCTTGTAGGGGTCTAGGGGTGTGGGTTTGGCTATTCATCGCGACCGTGGAATCCGTGTTTTATACTGGCTCGTATTGAAAACACGGACGTCCTAGTATATCCAATATTTCATATGATTCTTCTGCTGCGCTATCTGTGATGTGATCATGTGATGTTCTATGATAGATACAGTATATAGTATATATGATATATTATATAGACGTTAGTTATGTTTTACACCCGCGCTAGCCCTGCCCCGCTCTGCCGTTAGTTACCTAACCTAACGGTGCACGAGGGGACATCGAGGCGAATGCGGATGGCATAAGTGTACGTCGTATTTATCTGTAATGTTTAGGTACTTAAATGATGGGACTTCATTAATGTGATTATTGAAAGTAAAAGAAACCTAAGATGTTGTAGAATCGAATTTCAAAATAAAACAGGTAGCTACAGTTCTTGCTTTGCACAGAGGTATATGTGATATATCCTGCACCTTATTCGATGAGGAAAGGACCGAGATCCCTTCACCGGGAGTGACTCCTTTAGCAATAACTGGCATATGCTACACACTCGGTTTGTCTTTTGATTGCTTTTAAGAGTTCTGCTTTGCACAGTGATATATATAATATATCCCGCACCTCATTCGACGAGGAAAGGACCGACGATCCCTTCACCGGGAGTGACTCCTTTAGCAAAACTAGAAAAGCTTAAAAAACACTCCATTTTAAAATTTATTTGATTCTACAACGATATCAAGTTCATTACGCAATAGGTTTTCAGAAAAACCTGTCGTAGCCCTCCGTCATTTCAGATAAGTAGTAGTTAGTATTCGTGCTACGTTTGTTGGCCTACGTCAAGGCGTAGTGTGCGGTAGCTAACTGGTGCTTATCTGCATAAGCATATGATGTGATTGGATTAGGGTAGTCGTGCGACTTTGTTGGCCTGCATCAAGGGTCGTGCGGGTGGGTTTAATTCAATCAGGAAATGACGGGTTGAACTTGACTAGCGGACTATGGTTTGTTGGCCTGCGTCAAGGTCATAGGACGCTAGGGGCAAAATATTATCGGGAATTTCAAGTGTTGAAATTTGCAATGAGATTGCATACCTTATATGAGATAGTTGGATCCCGATACCCGCTGCGAGTAAGAGTTACTCCTGGGAGAGTTTTATACATTACAATTAGCCGATCAAGTAGGTGTCTAGAAAGGTGTTAACGAGGTTACGCCTCTGGGAAAACGAGGTTTACATTAATTAGGTTCGTGCGAAAGCACGGGGGACCTCCCTCAAAGTACCGACACTGGCCTGGCTGAAAGATTGGCGAACTTGTAGTGTGTGATTAATCCCGGCTAGTCTTTCCTTTTAGGGTTTGAAGGAAGATTTGATAAAAAGCAGTGGGAGCCATCCTGATTAGATAAAATAATAACCAATCTATTCTTGACAGAGCGCACGCTGAGTGTTTTCTTCTCTCTCTCTCCAGGTAGCGACCATATCACGCCTTAATCAAGATAATAATATGGAATATTGACCGAACCCGCTTGTTATACTGAGCTGGGGAACGTTGGTCCCGCTCCAACTTATAATTGTTATAAGACAGAGCAGGAAATTGGGGAATACCAGATTTCCCGTGCCGCCCAAACGAAGAGAGTGCATGCTGATGCATCATCTACGGGTGTGTTCATTACAGAGAACTGTTTCTCAGTATCCTTTACGTCCTGAGTATGTGATACCAGATCAGGATCCCAGATATGTAATCTGTTACATAGGGCTACAAAAAGGTAGAGGACTGAGAACGGGTGATAAGTTTCATGAGGCAGAAAACGGGGCAAGTGTTTCAGCCAAGTCTGCTGGTCACTGTCACCCTGTATTACCAGAATACATTGATTCTGAACGAATGTTATTAGATACCGAACCTGATATACAAAATCATATCAGTCTCTTTAGTAGTAAAGAAATGATAAAATTTTGTATTGTTGGATAATGTTTTGAACATTTCCTATATCAAAAGTTGATCGGTTCAAGCACGTTATCTAAAAGCATTGATGTTCTAAATCAAACTACAGTTCTTTAGTATACAGAACATACACAAGAGGAAGAGTTCAGAAATGAACGAATCCTTCTTGAGGCATTGTAGACTAGGTCATATCAATGCGACCCGACTAGCTGAAGTTACATGTAGATGCATATTTAAATCAGTTTTAATTTACATCTTGTGAAACTCGCCTGTCATGTCACAAAGATAAGATGACCATAGCTCCGTTTACTGGAAACAGAGAAAGAGTTAGTGAACTCTTGGGATTGATACATGTTGATGTATGTAAGGTCCCCTGTCTACACATGCCAAGACTGGTTCTTTATACTTCATTACGTTCTCTGATGATCTCTTTAGATTCAGACATATGTTCTTGTTGAAACATAAGTCCGAACCTTTTGAGATATTCACAGAATATAAGTTAGAAGTAGAGAACCAGAATACGGGTATAAGTATTATGTCCTTTGATGAGATCAAGGAGGAGAATACTTGAGCACGGAATTCTTGGTCTATTCTAAAGGAGAATGAGATTCTCTCTCAGCATTACTCCTCCGTATACACCATAGCACGATGGTATATCGGGGCGGAGCAGATACACCCTATATGATATGGTGTGCTCTATGATGAGTACTGCTGAGTTACCTATTTCCTTTTGGGAGTTATGCACTTGAGAAGCTGCATACCTATTGAAAAGGGTTCCAATCAAATCAGTTGCCTACCACTTCATATGTGATATGGAAAGGGAAGAGCCCATGTCTTAAGCTAGTTAAGATTTGGGGTTGACCGGCCTATGTCTAAAAGCAAAATCCGGACAAGCTCGAGGCAAGGTCTGTAATGTAGAACTGGAAAGGTTCCAGCTATACAAACAGCAGCTGATGATTTGGTAGAACCGAAGGATTCAGTAGTAACCAACGAACCTCAGCCTCTCCGCCGATCTAGTAGGGTTCCTCACCCACCTGAGAGATACTTCGGTTTCTCTATGTCAGTGGGAGCGAGGATTACATCATGAGATGATGACCCAACTAATTTCGAGCTGGCCATCAGGAGTGAGACTCTGTAAGAATGGCTGGATGCTTAGCGATCTGAGATGGAATCCTTATACACCAACAAAGTATGGACTTTGGTTGCTATATCTGAAGGGTTAAATCCCCATAAGGAGCAAGTATATCTTGAGAAGATTACTTGGTTTAGATGGAAAAGTTGAGACTTTCAAAGCTAGACTTGTTAAAGGTTTGCATAATTGACCAGATATGGATCATAATGAAACCTTTTTCTAAGGAGCTATGCTTAAGTCCATCCAGATCCTACTTGTCACGGCTACATACCATGACTACGATATCTGGTGGTTGGGTGTCATGACTGCTTTTCTAAATGATGCTTTAGAAGAGTGGGTCTATAAGTACACAGCCAGAGGGCTTCGTAGACAGTGGGAGCAGCGGAAACGTGTGCAAGATGCTTTATAGGATTAAAGCAGGCATCGCGGAGTTGGAACATCTGTTTTGATGGAGTAGTCAAAGAGTTTGACATCATCAAAATGGTAGATGAACCTTGTATAAACAAAAAGGTAGTAGGGAGTATGGTGATGATCCTCGTAGAGTACGTGGATGACATACTCTTGATAGGGAAGGAGTTTCTATGCTACGCCCGGTCAATCTCCGCTTATCACAATGATTCTCCATACAGGATCAAAGTGATACCTCCTAAATCCTGGGTTTTGGATCTATGAGATAGATCTAATTGGATGTTAGGATTCTCACTAGTTGTAGTGAGATGGTATCAATCGATCCTGGGGAGAATCACTGGAAGGGTTCCAGGGTGATAAAGACGGCTGAAAGTCAGTCACAGGCATTGTCTATACCCTCAGTAAAGGGACGGTATGTTGGAAGAGTTCCAAGCTAGATACCGTGACATACTAGACGATAAAGGCTGGATACATCGCTACTTAAGATGCTACCAAAGAGGCTGTTTGGGTGTATATTGGTTCATGAGATGAAATACGTTCCTACCATTGTGAGACAAAGGAGTTGTGGCTTATGCCAAGGAACGTCCGTCCCATCAATGATCCAGACATATTCTAAGGCGGTATCACTTGATCATGGAGATGGTTGATCTCCAGGGAGATCGAGGTTAGGAGAGAAGACTCAGAGGACAACACAGCGGATCCACTCACAAAGGCCTGTTCCCAGAGAGAGACTTTTATGGGATGGTTGAGTATGAGATACTACAACCACTGCTACAGATGGCCCTAGTGCAAGTGGGAGATTGTTAGTTATATGTATGCCCTAGAGGCCATTACTGTACATAGGATGTATATTGTAGTGGATGCTGGGACATATATAGGGAGGACTTTCTTGCTCGACATGATAGTATGCTATCTGGTTACTCTTTACCTTAACGTGTATACTGTTTTGTCTCTCTGTTACATGTTGGTAAAGCCCTTAGGATATGTACCTGACTACCTGGACTATGATGCAGATCATACTAGTGGGGACATGGTAGTCTATAAGTACATCCTTCAAAGTCCCTAGTCGTGGGTGTATCGAGACGGGGCATCGATATACCAGAGTAGACTAGCGTGTACCTTCTCGACCCATACAGATGGGCGATGGATGATCCCATATCCATTGGTGTTTGACATCATAGATGATATACGGGTGCTCAGTAGAGACTGGGTACACTGGACGGACTCGCCGAGAACTCCCAGATGGTATTATACCTCACGTCAGATGGCAGTTCTCTGGTGACACTGGTACAGAGTAGTCTGTTGACCCGAGATCGTCATAGAGTCTTGTGTGGTTCCCACTGTGCTTTGATTTCCATCTTACCACGTCCAAGAGGGCGTGCAAAACGGTGGTTTTTGGGTATAGTCCCGAGTCACATGGAGGCAATGAGCGATAGGAGGGGATTCGTCTCTCCCGGTATAGGGGGTTGATGTTGCGCTGTGTTCGATTGGCTATAACAGGAAATCCCTGGCCAGGCTTGCTGAGATTTACTGGTAAGTGTTACCAGTAGTTTCTCGAACAGTTATAGACCTCATATCGACACGACTTATCGAGCTATTGGGGTCTGACGTATACCACCCCTAGGCGAGATATGCGACAGATCAGACGATCAGACCGGACTGTACGGTAGTGTTACTGGTCGGATTCACTGGAGTGTGAGCGGGCTTGCTCGTCGATCTTCAGATCGCTCAATACCCGGGTGGCCGTTACGTTTGGCAGACCGCTTGCGGCTTGTGGATGCTTGATATGATCATCATCTGCTGCCGGCGTATTGACGAGTCTTTAGAGTCCTACACAGAGGTTTCCTGGCTCAAGCGAAACGAAATAGGAGCGCATATGAGATATGTGCGGGACCGAGAATAATATCAGTATGTGATACTGTATTCGATTCTCGCGATGTGACATTGATCGGTTATATGTGATATAGCCGGGTTATCGGATCAAGTGTTGATTCGATAAGTTGTTACTAATGATACCAGTCGGTTATGTACGACATGACCGGATCATTGAATCAAGTGTTGATTTAATGATTTAAGGCATAATTATATATTTGATATATTACTTTGCATTAACTAGTATCGGTTCACTTTAAACGGATTTTCTCGCTCGGATGTGCGCATTGTATATTTGATATAGTTTTGTGCACATGATTGTATCATGTTTGATGATACATGTTAACTTGGATTTATGTGAAGATTAAACCATGGTTGTGAGAGTGGTTAGGGTTTTGTTTCTTCTCCCATTATTTATTTATTCATTTATTTGTTTATTCTTTTGGAAAATAAATGGAAAGGAGATAAGAATGGTGGCTTATTTTGGAGTTTAGTTGAAGCTTCATGAAACTTTAATCAAGTCAACCATTCTTATCTCATCCTTAACCCTAACCATTCCCACTAACCATGATTCATTCTCTACACTTGACTAGAGTTAATATTATGATAAGTATTGTTATTCTTTTTCTTTTTGAATTAACTTATCATAATTAGCTTCTTCTTCTTCTTCATTTCTTTACATGAAGAAAGCTTGCTCCATTAATGGCAAGTGATGAAAAAGAGTGAGAAATCCAAAACTAAAGTCTACCCACTTCCTATTTCTTCATCCTCTACCTCTTGCCAAGTAGTAGAGTGTGTTTCCTTCACAAGTTTTCTAGACTTGGTGAAGGTGGAGCTCGATCTAGTGATGCTTCAACGTAGATCATCTTCGGCACGTCGTCGACGACCTAGCCCGTCCATTCTCCGATGAAGCCGACGCTAGAGCCCGGATTTGATTTGGACAGTGGAGAGGACCTCATCTCGGAGCCGTGGAGGTGGAGGACCGGATCTACAAAGGTTGTATTTCCGTATCTGTTAGTTAAGTGTTAACTAGTTATGCTTTTAGCCTAGAAATCTAGCAAACGATCCGTAGTCGGGTCTCTCGGCACACCTAGATTTTTTTAAATTGGCATGTTCGATGCCTTGTGAGACCTCACTAGAGTGCCTAGGAACCCTACATGGAGACGTTGGCATCGGCGAGCGAGGACCAGGTGAGTAGATTTATATCTACGGGGAGAAGTCGGGTGGATGGCGTATAGCACCCCCGCAGTTCGTGGTGATGTATACGAATACGTATACACACATATATATATTGTTTAATTTATTGTTTGAGTTTATTGATGATAAATATGGATGGTTTAGTATCGCGAAACCCTAGAGTAGTGGTCGCACCATACATGCACACACACACCCATACTTGCATACATTCTTCTTCCATTTGTGTTTACGGATATATATATATTGTTCTGGGTTCACATGGGTATGGGACTATGTGTTCACATACGGATTTGAGGATAGTACTTGGGATTTGAGATGAGTCGATGAGTTTTTTGTTGAGATTGTGATTTCGGTGAAATGGCAGGATTCGTACTTGAGGTACGTCCTGGTGTTATAGCGGATCTTGGGACGACAATACGTGTGAATAGTGTTATTAATTAAATGGTCGACATGTGATCGTGATATGAGATATGGTATGCTAGGATATTGATCCTAGGCCGTATTGGGTGATGTATACCCCTTGATGATGATATGTGCTGATGATATTAGTTTGTACGAGACTGTCGATCAGTAGGCAGATCATGACTATATTGAGGATAATAGTATTGTATTTGACATAGGTCAGTACCCTAGACTATGATCTTTGATAAAGAGGATACTGGATGAATAGTGTGATGAATATGATATTGACCCGTACCCAGATTTGGGGATGCCGTACGACGGATTTACGTACGAGCTATATTTTGATGATTGATCCACACTCTTAACTTGGAATGTCTGATTATGGATATGGTATCGGATATGATATTATTGAGGCGGGATCACCGACTAATATATATACAGGTATGTATATATATCGACTCAGATGTTAGACGGTTTCCTTACCGGTAGTCCAGCTTGTTAGCTTAGCCCTTTAGTTTAGTTTAGTTGTTAGATTAGATTCGACTCCTACCTATTTCAAAAGCTTACGAATCGTCGGTATTTTAAAAGACAGGTCAAGGGATTCTACGGATATTTCAAAAGACGTATCTTTTCCTAAAAACACCGTAACCCTTATTTTCAAAACACCGCGATTCGTGTTATTTCAAAAGGCACTATTGTAGGACTTATATTAGGATAATGCAGTTTAGTTATCGTTGTGTCTAGTTTTCCGCTCATTATTACTGTTCGCTCCGCATCGCATACTTATATTATAATTTCTTATTGCATTGTTAATATCATACTGTTAGAACATCAGCACCATTACCGATGATGCGTATGTACCACGTACACTTGCTTGCCGGCTCACACACATCTTCATCGGTAATTTCCATGTCACGCACACCTTAGAAAATATTATTGCTTCATTTAGCTTGTTAGCTAGTAGTTTTGACATGATATTAGTGTACTTGCCTTATATGTTAGTTTAGACATTGTAGTTATTACCTACTACTTCATGCATACTGTTATTCATTGTTATGCCGCATTCATGGATTCTCATGCGTATATTCACTTTTTACGTGCTATTGAGGTTTTGGATTCGGATTTCCATAAGATTTTCTGGATTTGAGGAAAACTGCAAAACATATACAAACTTCTTCTTTCTCTTTTTAAATGAAAAGCGCGGTTTTTCCCATGATGTATGAGTCGTCCACCATGAGTTTGCTGATGGATTTCGAGACCCGATTCAAGGAGTTGGATGAACCGTTTCGGGTACATGGTGGACCCGGTAAGGTACCCCGGGGCAAGAAGCTCGTGGTGATGACGATGAGCCTGGCAGGGGGAGACTACCTACCGGTGATATTACCCGACGTGTTGGATATCCGGAGGATACCGTCGTGGTCTTGAGATGGATGGTAAGGGCCGGTCTGGAGTGACGGCGCCCTAGATATTGAGATTGAGACATTGAGATTTCGAGATATTGAGGTACTAAGATTTGATGATACAGGTCAGTCCGGATAGCCGGAGCCTGAGGTTTTGAGACATTGAGATTTATGTTTCGTGTCGATGCTAGACACTGTTGATGCTGATTTCATTTATGATACCTCATTTTAAAAATACAAAGAAATCTCACTAAATTATGAAAACAGTTTCTTCATTTACATGTATTCTGTTTTCGTGCATTCATACCTCATTCATATGATATATTGCTACTTGAGGCACTGAAACGGGCACATGAGATTACATTCGGGTTAGATATTACCCTAGTCATTGTTATAGGCTGCATGTTATACATATATTTGAGGTTATATTATGATTATTGACCTAGGATTGCGTTATTTATGCGATTTGTATTCGTAGATATTTTTTTCTATTCACGAGTTGGCAACTCACCCCCGTTGTGCTCCAGTTTCTTGCAGGTTTGCCGTACAGGTTTCATTACGACTTTGTGGGCATAGTTTCGTTCGGGTGATTTGCTAGTAGGTGGGTTTACTTGTATCGTACCCCCATTATATATCTTGTATATCATTATTCTGTTGTATCTAGAAGTTCCATCAACCAAACATGTATTTACTTTGAGATAGAGACCAGTGATGTTATTCCTTCGACCTTAGAGTCACGTGTTATTTTTCTGTTGTTTTCTTGTGGTTTGAGTTTCCTTTTGAGTTTTGATCCTCGCCATTGGCGTTGTATATTATATTGCTTGTGTGGTTGTGACCGTCGATTGACGAAGAGCTAGCTCCCGCTTGGGGATGCCCTTTTTTTTGATTTCGTATACTATTCATGTTGTATCCCGTTTGGGGGCCAGTATTTACAAAAGAGACTCTGCCGAAATTTTCAGAAAATACTTGATATTTTTAAAATGCATAATTCGGCTTATGCTATTAAAACTACTTGATTTTAAATTGGTTTTCCTTCACTCTACTACTTTTCTTGGTTTGGATTTCAGGGTTTTCGGTTTACTTAGATTACGTATGCCTCGAGACGTTCGTAATTTAAGTGTCGGTCTTGTTCCGTACTTTCGGGACGTGACAAAGTTGGTATCAGAGCGTTAGGTTTTACCTTCAGAGCGTAGGATGACCCTTGGTTGATGGAATAGGTGACTAAAGTAGAGTGACGTACCGTAGGTATGTTCCGCGGCATATTTACGATACGCTACTCCACTTAAGGAGCCTTAGGATGTACATTTCTTTGCTTAGTTTTATATTCATTCCGATCTAGACTCATCAGTACCAGTTATGGTTTTGCTGCCACGATTACGGACAGGGAGAGCTACGGCTAGAGTTGCGGTCAGCACGAGCTCGTTACGAACAAGGACTGACCAGGGCATAATTCCGGCGACACACGATTGCAGAGATGTGTCTCTTTATTGTGTTTTCGCGCCATGAGCGTTTGGATGGATCGCTGTACGAGATTTCTCGGACGTGCCGATCAGTACCAGAGGATCGAGCCAATGATAGAGGCCAACCAGATTTTGATGACAGTTGGTGTATTGCTTATTCATGATGTTTGAGGCACTGTTCAGCGTGCAGACGAGTGAGCCAGTTATTGCTGCGAACGACGAGATATCGCCCAGATGTTGGAGATATTACAGTACGAGTTGTACTAGAGATGATAGAAGGTCGCTAGTCACCGAGGATGAATGACTAGGACATGTGGTTCGTTCGCTACCCCGATACGAGGTCATCAGATAGATTGATTCCACCTAGAGACGACTTCACACAGAGACGTTGAGAGTTGACAGAGACGATCGAATGTCAGAAACCTATTATTCCAAGTTTAAAGTATTCGAAAAGACATGCAGGCAATTCTATGGACCCTCTAGAAGAATGAAACCCTAACTCGACTTAATGACCGTGTGAAAGCCTTTGAACCTTCGGGTTTGCGGCAGTTCTGCGGCGCCATTAGTGAGGCTTGGGTTTGCCCTTCTACGGCTGGACCATCGATGCTGTGGTACGTACCCGATACTGTTAAACTGTACCCAAGATGTTGAGCTCTTGGGGGATTATGAGGTTTTGACGAATCGATCGGATGGTTCGACTTCAATCGGATGCCAGGTGGTGAGATGCATTCGTGGGAGATTCCAGATACGAGGATAGCCGTTGGAGCTCAGTCCATGCAGCCACGACGAGACGAGTTCGAAGCAGTCGACGTTAGAGAAAAGTAGAGTAAGAGGTTCGTACAAGATCTTGATGAGACGACGTTCCACTTTGCCGACATCAGAGATGCGATGCGCATGACGAGGCATGGTACATGGATTTAACTTCCAGAAGGAGTCGCGATGAGTATGCAGTCGTTCCAGAGCAAGATGCAGATATAGGAAAGGACGATGACTTCCGGACAGTTGGCAGAGACGAGACATGGAAGAGACCGTGAGCAGGATTCCTTCCAGGACACTGCTGCAATGATACTTGCACCCAAGATCAGATGTGTCACGTACATTCAGAGAGCCAGAGGCCGACGCCAGTGATATGCTGTCTTACGAGTGGCCGCGATGATTAACCGAGAGATGACCAGAGAAGTGCCAGAACGGGATCATCCCCGTTAGCACACCTGACAGGGCCGATGAGCCGATGGACCGAGAGATTGGTAATTCACAGTGAACACCTTGACCCAGGAGTGGCCATTGTTACGCACACTAGCAGGCCAGAGTTCATGATCATCGACGAGACGTCCCACTAGTGACCGCGACAGTTGGCCCGAGATTCTTAGAGGATGCGCTTGAGCTGCACTATTCCGCCATTATTGATTTCGATGTTTTGGGTGATTTATTCGCATGATTTGATTTTGATGATTGAGGATTTATGATCTTTGCACAGTGTTGCACTTGATATCGTTTTCAGGCTTTGGTTTCACATGTTTGTGATTTTACGATTTTAGACATTTGAGTTGATTTCGTGCGTATGCACGCACACGATTTGGTTCCTGCACTCTGTATAGTTTATATATGCTTGGAGTGCAGTGATACGCCTTTTGTGCACTTAGATGCACTGGACATCGATTTCGATTGTGATACTCGATATTTGCTTTGTGCACCTGATTTGATTTTGCGCATGTTCGGCGCTTGATATTGGATTTCACGATTTCGTGTATGATGGATGCCCCTGGTTTTGGGTTTTCGCGCATGTTGAGCGCAAGTCTTGAGATGCGATTTTGGTGCACACCAGTTGCACTAAATCGAGATTTTTTCGTGCATGTCAGATGCACCTGATTTAGCTGTCAGGCACACACGTTGCCTACGACAGATGCTTTGTGCACAGCCGATGCACTTAGATCTTATTTCTGTTGTTAGTTATATGTATGCCCTAGAGGCCATTACTGTACATTGGATGTATATTGTAGTGGATGCTTGGACATACATAGGGAGGACTTTCTTGCTCGACATGATAGTATGCTATCTGGTTGCTCTTTATCTTAACATGTATACTTTCTGTCTCTCTGATTACATGTTGATAAAGCCCTTAGGATATGTACTCGACTTCCAGGACTATGATGTAGATCATACTAGTGGGGCCTGGGTAGTCCATGAGTGCATCCTTGAAATGTTCCTAGTCGAGGGAATATCGAGACGGGGCATCGATATTCCAGAGTAGACTAGCGCATATCTTCTCGACCCATGCGATGGGCGATGGATGATCCCATATCCATTGGTGTTTGACATCGAAGATGGTATGCAGGTGCTCAGTGGAGACTGGGTACACTGAACGGACTGGCCGAGAACTCCCAGATGGTATTATACCTCACGTCAGATGGCAGTTCTCTGGTGACACTGGTACAGCTTAGTCTGTTGACCCGAGATCGTCATAGAGTCTTGTGTGTCTCCCACTGTGCTTTGATTTCCACCCTACCACGGCTCTACTGAGTTGTGCAAACAGGTGGTTTTTGGGTACAGTCCCGATTCACATGGAGGCAATGAGCGATAGGAGGGGATTCGTCTCTCCCGGTATTGGGGGTTGATGTTGTGCTATGCTCGACTGGCCATAACAGGAAATCCCTGGCCAGGGTTGCAGTGATATACTGGTAAGAGTTATCAGTAGTTTCACGAATGTTATGGACCTTAAGTCGGCATAACTTATCGAGCTATTGGGGTCTGACGTTTACCACCCCTAGGCGAGATATGCGACATATCAGACGAACAGACCGGACTATACGGTAGTGTTACTGGTCGGATTCACTGGAGTGTGAGCGGGCTTGCTCGTCGATCTTCAGATCGCTCAATACCCGGGTGGCCGTTACGTTTAGCAGACCGCTTGCGGCTTGTGGATGTTTGATATGATCATCATCCGTTGCCGGCGTATTGACGAGTCTTTAGAGTCCTACACAGAGGTTTCCTGGCTCAAGCGAAACGAAATAGGAGCACATATGAGATATGTGCGGGACCGAGAATAATGCGTGTATGTGATACCGTATTCTATTCTCGCGATAAATGTATCGAATGGTTGTATGCGATATAACCTAGTTATCGATTCAAGCGTTGATTCGATAAGCCGATATATTGTATACTAGTCGGTTGTGTGCGACATAACCGGATCATTGAATCAAGTGTTGATTTAATGATTTAATGCATATTTATATATTTGATATATTACTTTGCATCAACTAGTATCGGTTTACTTAAGATGGATTTTCTCACTCGGATGTGCGCATTACATATGCGATATGATTTTGTGCATTTGATTGTATCATGTTTGATGATACATGTTTACTTGGTTAAGTGCAAAGATTTAAACCATGGTTAAAAGAATGGTTAGGGTTTCATTTCCTTTATTTATCTATTTATTTATTTATTTATTTATTTTCTTTTTGGAAAAGGAAATGAGGAAAATGGTGGCTTGTTTTGGATTGTAGTTGAAGATTCATGAACCTTTGACTTTGTCCACCATTCTTATCTCATGCTTAACCTAACCATTTGTTTTAACCCTAGTTCAATCTCTACACTTTACCATGGTTTAGTCATGATAAGTTTTGATTATTCTTTTCTTTTTCTTTTAACTTATCATAAAATTTTTCTTCTTCTTCTTCCTTGCTTCAAGTGAAGAAAAGCTTACCTCATCAATGGTGATTGATGTTTTTGAGTGAGAAATCCAATTCTAAAGTTAACCCACTTCCTATTTCTTCATCCTCTACCTCTTGCCAAGTAGTAGAGTGTGTTTACTTCACAAGTTTCTTGACTTGGTGAAGTCGGAGCTTGATTTAGCGATGCCTCGACGTAGATCATCTTCGGCATGGACATCGACGACCTAGCTTGCCCATTCTCCGACGAAGCCGATCCTAGAGCCCGGATTTGACTTGGACAGCGGAGAGGACTTCGTTGCGGAGCTATGGAGGTGGAGCACCGGATCTACAAAGGTTGTATTTCCGTTTTCTCATTAGTTAAGTGTTAACTAGTTCAATGTTCGCCTAGACATCTAGTTATCGATCCGTAGTTTAGGGTTTGTAGGCACCATAATTTTTGAAATTGCCATGGTAGATGGCTTGGGAGACCTCACTAGAGTGCCTAGGAACCCTACAGTGGTATCAGAGCCTAGCTAGAGCCTTAGGCGAAGTCTAGACGCGATTTGAAGTCCGATCGAACCGAAACCCTACCCGGAAAATTGCTCTCTGTACTTTTTTCAAAAACAGTGATTTTTCCAAATTAAAAATATACAGAGAACTCAGTAGGAAATTATAAGAATTACGGTGGAATTATTTTTTCATGAACAGTGCACTGAGGCGCGGATCCGCGGCATATTCCTTTGTTAGGCGGCGGTTCAGCGGCTGATTGCTTACGTCAGCTTTTAAACGTTGCACAGTAATTCACTTTTTTCAGTACTGAGTTCTCTGGATGTTTTTAAATTTTATTCAAGAGTTGAATTTTCTGCAGTTTTTTTGGGGATTCGGTGTTTCGATCGGAGTATCAAATTTTGTCTGTGTGGCTTTCCGGATAATTATTAGAATATGTTAAAAAGTTCGACCGGATATAAATACCCAATTTTTCCCCTGTCGGGAAATTTCCAAGTTTTGGATTTTTCCGTAGTTTGACGACGTTCTAAGTAGTGCAAGTAACTCGATGGTCCCTCTAGAAGACAACAAACCTTAACTCGATTATGTGACCGTCTTGAACTGCCCTTTGAACCTTCGGGTTTGGGCCAGTACGGCGTGCCACATGTGAGGCGTTGGCTTGACCCTTCTAAGGCTGGACCGTTGGTACTGAGGTACGAACGGAATGTTGTTAGACTTGTTTCATGTGTTGATCTATATCGGGAAAACTTGGGTGTTCGATTGTTCGATCGGAAAGTTTAACATTTTCTATTTATCCGGAATGGGATACAATAATTGGAATTCACAAATAGTTATGAGATAACTAAATGAATGTTATAAACGTAGCAGTTTAGTCTCACTTGATCGGTTGCCACGGAATTTTGATGCGATCAAAAGTCCGTCGCAATCACGTAGCGTACGCGGATACTCGCCGGGTAAACTTAATAGACAGCCTCACTCCATAGCCCCGACCAAGTGACTGTAGGAGAACCCCGTCGCTGAAAGCATCCGTTTGGGTGCTCGCGGTAGCGGTGTTCCGCCTTGGTACACTTCGTCGACGGTATCGGGGGTGCGGCCGCCTACTAAAGTTTGCGACGAGCATTCGATCAGGATGTCGGGAATCTTGTTGAATTGCCCGACTTGATATTGAAAAGAGTTTTCGATTTTGAGACTAAAATGCGGGGTTTATAATTGTTAGGCATGCGATGTCTAAGTAATTCATTTGGTCAGACATGCGATGTCTGAGGAGGTTGCGGATTCCAACTGTTGTAGTTTTACACTTTCTTTTCTGTGACCGTAAGTGTAATATGTGATATCGCCGGTTTCGTTGCTATATATCAACGACAATTGGGATGCGCATATTTACTTACGTTGATGACATGTGATGTTATGTGTTGCTGGATATGTTATATTGGATAGTCGTGTTTGAATAGCCGGGGGTTTTATGTGAGATGAGTGTTTTTCATTTTCATTCATGTAAATAAATCTGTATGTAATATTCTTTTATTGGGACACTTCCAGGTTGCGGAAGTTGTCACCGTTGTTGTATATTATTTACTTTTCTGCACTAGGATAGACCCAAGGAGGGGAGCACAAGTAACCGGGTTCTGGGGTCCAGTGGGAGACCAACTCGAGGAGTCGAGTCCGGGTCTCCTAACCCTAGAATTGGTAGGGTTGCTTGCCGCTCTCGTAGGGGTCTAGGGGTGTGGGATTGGCTATTCATCACGACCGTGGAATCCGTGTTTTATACTGGCTCGTATTGAAAACACGGACGTCCTAGTATATCCAATATTTCATATGTTTCTTCTGCTGTGTTTTATCTGTGATCATGCGATGTTCTGTGACAGGTATTATATATATAGTATATATGATATATTATATTGACGTTGCTTATGTTTTACACCCGCGCTAGCCCTGCCCCGCTCTGCCGTTAGTTACCTAACCTAACGGTGCACGAGGGGACATCGAGGCGAATGCGGATGGCATAAGTGTACGTCATATATATCTGTGATGTTTAGGTGGATTTAAATGATGGGATATTCATTAATGAGATTAATGAAAGAAAATAAACCTAATTCATGTTGTGGAATCGAATTTCAAGATAAAACAGGTAGCTACAGTTCTTGCTTTGCATCGCGGTGTTCATTAAAGAACATCCAGCACCTTATTCGATGAGGAAAGGACCGAGATCCCTTCACTGGGAGTGACTCCTTTAGCAATAACTGGCAGATGCTACACACTCGGTTTGTCTTTGATCGCTTCTATAGTTTCTGCTTTGCACAGTGATATATATGATATATCCCGCACCTCATTCGACGAGGAAAGGGCCGACGATCCCTTCACCGGGAGTGACCCCTTTAGCAAAACTAGAAAATCCTCGAAAACATTCCATTTAAAAACCATTTGATTCCGCAACGAGATCAAGTTCAAAGCGTTAAAGGTTTTCACAAAAACCAGCCGCAACCCTCCGTCATTTTAGGAAGTAGAGTACTTAGTATTCGTGCTGTGTTTGTTGACCATAGTCAAGGCACAGTGTACGGTAGCTAAGTGATGTCTTCCTACACCGCATATGATGCGATTAGTTAGGACAGTCGCGTGACTTTGTTGACCTTAGTTAAGGGTCATGTGGGTGGGTCTAATTAATCACGAAATGACGGGTAGAACTTGACTAGTACTTATGATTTGTTGACCATAGTTAAGGTCATAGGTGCTAGGGGTAGAAACCATTATCGGGAGTTTCAAGTGTTGAAACTTGCAATGAGGTTGCATACCTTTTATGTGATAGTTGGATCCCGATACCCACTGCGAGTAAGTGTTACTCCTGGGAGAGTTTTATACATTACAATTAGCCGATCAAGTAGGTGTCTAGAAAGGTGTCAACGGGGTTACGCCTCTGGGAAAACGAGGTTTACATTAATTAGGTTCGTGCGAAAGCACGGGGGACCTCCCTCAAAGTACCGACACTGGCCTGGCTGAAAGATTGGCGAACTTGTAGTGTGTAATTAATCCCGGCTAGTCTTTCCTTTTAGGGTTTGAAGGAAGATTTGATAAAAACAGTGGGAGCCATCCTGATTAGATAAAATATATAACCAATCTATTCTTGAAAGAGCGCACGCAGAGTGTTTTCTTCTCTCTCTCTCCTGGTAGCGACCATATCACGCCTTAATCAAGATAATAATACGGATTATTGACCGAACCCGCTTGTTATACTGAGCTGGGGAACGTTGCTCCCGCTCCAACTTATAATTGTTATAAGACAGAGCAGGAAATGGGGAATACCAGAATTCCTATGCCGCCCAAACGAAGAAAGTGCATATGATGCATCTTCTTCGGGTGTGTTCATTATACAGAACTGTTTCTCAGTATCCTTTACGTCCTGGGTATATGATACCGGATCAGGATCCCAGATATGTAATCTGTTACATAGGGCTACAGATAGGTAGAGAACTGAGAACGGGTGATAAGTTTCATGAGGCAGAAAACAGGGCAAATGTTGCAGCCAAGTCTGTTGGTCACTGTCACCCTGTATTACCGATACATTGATTCTGAACGAATGTTGTTAGATACCGAACCTGATATACAAAATCATATCATTCTCTTTATTAGTAAAGAAATGATATAATTTTGTATTGTTGGATAATGTTTTGAACATTTCCTATATCAAAAGTTGATCGGTTCAGGCATGTTATCTAAAAGCATTGACGTTCTAAATCAAACTACAGTTCCTTGTATACAGAACATACATAAGAGGAAGAGTTCAGAAATGAACGAATCATTCTTGAGGCATTGTAGACTAGGTCACATCGATGCGACCCGACTGGCTGAAGTTACATTTTAGATGCATATTTAAATCAGTTTGAATTTACATCTTGTGAAACTTGCCAGTCATGTCACAAAGATTAGATGACCATAGCTCTGTTTATTAGAAACAGAGAAAGAGTTAGTAAACTCTTGGGACTGATGCATGATGATGTATGTAAGGTCTCCTGTTTACACATGCCAGGACTGGTTCTTAATACTTCATTATATTCTTTGATGATCTCTCCAGATTCAGTCATATATTCCTGTTGAAATATAAGTCCGAACCTTTTGAGGTATTCACAGAATATAAGTTAGAAGTAGAGAACCAAAATACGGGTATAAGTATTATGTCCTATGATGAGATCAGGGAGGAGAATACTTGTGCATAGAATTCCTGGACTATTCTAAAGGAGAATGATATTCTCTCTCAGCATTACTCCTCCGTATACACCATAGCACGATGGTATATCGGGGCGGGGCTATCACACCCTATATGATAAAGTGTGCTCTATGATGAGTACTGCTGAGTTACCTGTTTCCTTTTGGGGTTATGCACTTGAGAAGTTGCATAACTATTGAATAAGGTTCGATTCAAATCAGTGCCTACCACTCCATATGAGATATGGTATGGGAAGAGCCTATCTCTTAAGTTAGTTAAGATTTGGGATTGTCCGGCCTATGTCAAAAGCAAAATCCGGACAAGATCGAGGCAAGGTCAGTTCTATAGAACTGGAAAGGTTCCAGCTATAAGAAACTACAGCTGAAGATTTGACAGAACCAAAGGATTCTATAGTCCCCGACGAACCTCAGCCTCTCCGCCGATCTGGTAGGGTTCCTCCCCTGCCTGAGAGATACCTCGGTTTCTCGATGACAGTGGGAGCAAGGATTGCATCATGAGATGATGACCCAACTAGTTTCGAGCAGGCCATCGAGAGTAGGGACTCTGTAAGAATGGCTGGATGCTTAGCGGTCTGATATGGAATCCATATACACCAACAAAGTATGGACTTTGGTTACTATATCTGAAGGGTTAAATCCCCATCAGGAGCAAGTATATCTTGAGAAGATTACTTGGTGTACATGGAAAAGTTGAGACTTTCAAAGCTAGACTTGTTAAAGGTTTTCGTCATCGACCAGGCGTGGATAATGATGAAACCTTTTTCCAGTAGCTATGCTTAAGTCTATCCAGATCCTACTTACCACGGCTACATACCATGACGACGATATCTGGCGGTTGGGTGCCATGACTGCTTTTCTAAATACTGATTTAGAAGAGAACGTCTATAAGAACACAGCCAGAGGTCTTCGTAAACAGTGGGAGCAGCAGAAACGTGTGCAAGTTGCTTTACATAATGAAGCAGGCATCGCGGAGATGGAACGTCTGTTTTGATGTGATAGTCAAAGTGTTTGACTTCATCAAAATGGTAGACGAACCTTGTATATACAAAAGGGTAGTAGAGAGTAAGGTGGTCATCTTCGTATTGTACGTAGACAACATACTCTTGATAGGAAAAGAGTTTCCTATACTACGATCGATCGATCTCCTATTATCACTAAGATTCCCCAAATAGGATCAAAGTGATACCTACTAAATCCTGGATTTTGGATCTATGAGATAGATCTAAATGGATGTTAGAATACTCACTAGCTGTAGTGAGATAGTATCAATCGATCCTGGGGAGAATCACTGGAAGAGTTCCAGGGTGATAAAGACGACTGAATGTCAGTCACAGGCACTGTCTTTACCCTCAGTAAAGGGACGGTGTGTTGGAAGAGTTCCAAGCTCGATACCGTGGCAAACTAGACGATAAAGGCTGGTAACATCGCTATTAAAGATACTACCAAAGAGGCTGTTTGGGTGTATATTGGTTCATAAGATGAACTAGGTTCCTGCCATTGTATGACAATGGAAGTGTGGCTTCGACCCTGGAACCCTGGTCCTATCAGTGACCCAGACAAATTCTGAGGCAGCATCACCTGATCATGGAGATAGTTGATCTCCAGGGTGATCGAGGTTAGGAGAGAAGACTCAGAGGACAACACGGCGGATCCACTCACAAAGGCCAGTTCCCAGAGAGAGACTTTTATGGGATGGTTGAGTATGAGATACTACAACCACTGCTACAGATGGCCCTAGTGCAAGTGGGAGATTGTTAGTTATATGTATGCCCAAGAGGCCATTATTGTACATTGGATGTATATTGTAGTGGATGCTTGGACATACATAGGGAGGACTTTCTTGCTCGACATGATAGTATGCTATCTGGTTGCTCTTTATCTTAACATGTATACTTTCTGTCTCTCTGATTACATGTTGATAAAGCCCTTAGGATATGTACTCGACTTCCAGGACTATGATGTAGATCATACTAGTGGGGCCTGGGTAGTCCATGAGTGCATCCTTGAAATGTTCCTAGTCGAGGGAATATCGAGACGGGGCATCGTTATTCCAGAGTAGACTAGCGCATATCTTCTCGACCCATGCGATGGGCGATGGATGATCCCATATCCATTGGTGTTTGACATCGAAGATGGTATGCGGGTGCTCAGTGGAGACTGGGTACACTGAACGGACTCGCCGAGAACTCCCAGATGGTATTATACCTCACGTCAGATGGCAGTTCTCTGGTGACACTGGTACAGCTTAGTCTGTTGACCCGAGATCGTCATAGAGTCTTGTGTGTCTCCCACTGTGCTTTGATTTCCACCCTACCACGGCTCTACTGAGTTGTGCAAACAGGTGGTTTTTGGGTACAGTCCCGATTCACATGGAGGCAATGAGCGATAGGAGGGGATTCGTCTCTCCCGGTATTGGGGGTTGATGTTGTGCTATGCTCGACTGGCCATAACAGGAAATCCCTGGCCAGGGTTGCAGTGATATACTGGTAAGAGTTATTAGTAGTTTCACGAATGTTATGGACCTTAAGTCGGCATAACTTATCGAGCTATTGGGTCTGACGTTTACCACCCCTAGGCGAGATATGCGACATATCAGACGAACAGACCGGACTATACGGTAGTGTTACTGGTCGGATTCATTGGAGTGTGAGCGGGCTTGCTCGTCGATCTTCAGATCGCTCAATACCCGGATGGCCGTTACGTTTAGCAGACCGCTTGCGGCTTGTGGATGTTTGATATGATCATCATCCGCTGCCGGCGTATTGACGAGTCTTTAGAGTCCTACACAGAGGTTTCCTGGCTCAAGCGAAACGAAATAGGAGCGCATATGAGATATGTGCGGGACCGAGAATAATGCGTGTATGTGATATCGTATTCTATTCTCGCGATAAATGTATCGATTGGTTGTATGCGATATAACCTAGTTATCGATTCAAGCGTTGATTCGATAAGCCGATATATTGTATACTAGTCGGTTGTGTGCGACATAACCGGATCATTGAATCAAGTGTTGATTTAATGATTTAATGCATATTTATATATTTGATATATTACTTTGCATCAACTAGTATCGGTTTACTTAAGATGGATTTTCTCACTCGGATGTGCGCATTACATATGCGATATGATTTTGTGCATTTGATTGTATCATGTTTGATGATACATGTTTACTTGGTTAAGTGCAAAGATTTAAACCATGGTTAAAAGAATGGTTAGGGTTTCATTTCCTTTATTTATCTATTTATTTATTTATTTATTTATTTTCTTTTTGGAAAAGGAAATGAGGAAAATGGTGGCTTGTTTTGGATTGTAGTTGAAGATTCATGAACCTTTGACTTTGTCCACCATTCTTATCTCATGCTTAACCTAACCATTTGTTTTAACCCTAGTTCAATCTCTACACTTTACCATGATTTAGTCATGATAAGTTTTGATTATTCTTTTCTTTTTCTTTTAACTTATCATAAAATTTTTCTTCTTCTTCTTCCTTGCTTCAAGTGAAGAAAAGCTTACCTCATCAATGGTGATTGATGTTTTTGAGTGAGAAATCCAATTCTAAAGTTAACCCACTTCCTATTTCATCATCCTCTACCTCTTGCCAAGTAGTAGAGTGTGTTTACTTCACAAGTTTCTTGACTTGGTGAAGTCGGAGCTTGATTTAGCGATGCCTCGACGTAGATCATCTTCGGCATGGACATCGACGACCTAGCTTGCCCATTCTCCGACGAAGCCGATCCTAGAGCCCGGATTTGACTTGGACAGCGGAGAGGACTTCGTTGTGGAGCTATGGAGGTGGAGCACCGGATCTACAAAGGTTGTATTTCCGTTTTCTCATTAGTTAAGTGTTAACTAGTTCAATGTTCGCCTAGACATCTAGTTATCGATCCGTAGTTTAGGGCTTGTAGGCACCATAATTTTTGAAATTGCCATGGTAGATGGCTTGGGAGACCTCACTAGAGTGCCTAGGAACCCTACATCTGTGCACTCGTATGGCACGTATATGGATTTTGATTTCCGTGCGCACCAGACGCACGTAGTATTCATACGCGTATTTGGGATTGATTTTTCCTATAGAGCAGTACGTTTTTATGATATTTTCTATGTGTTTTCGTACTGGACAAGACTATTCAGAGGACAGTACCTGAATATATTTGGCATTCATTTCCTTCAGATATTTACATATATAGATTTGATATTTACATGTATAGTTTCGAGTTTTATCATATTGGTTTTGTATTGGATTTGACATTTGTGTCTTTACCGTGACTCCGATGATTGCGGGATGCTTTACGGAGTTTTGATTTTGAGTTATCTGCTCATTACTCATGCGCATGTATTGCGCTATGATGCGTTTTATGTACTTAGGATTTCGGAGCCCCGCCGACTTGATGGTTTTGCTTAGATGTTTTTGTATTTGGGGGGAGTTTGAATTTAAATTCGAGGACCGAATTTCTTTAAGGGGGGAAGATTGTAACATTTTGAAAATCGTTTTGGTGAAATTTCGAAAAATCGGTAAAATAAGGGTGTTTTCTGTAAAATGTCAAAATACAAATATCTTATTATAAAAATTAAATATACATATTCTAGCTATTTAATTGGTAGTATTTGGTGTTTATTGAGCCACTGGTGAAATTTCAAATTTTCTGAAAAAAAATTATTTTTTTATTATTTTAAGCCGTCACTAATACATTTAATTAGGGAAAATTACAAATTGGAATGAGTTGAAAAAAATTTTGTGCATCATAAAACATTAAATAAAATTTTATCATGTGGTTTTTGAAACGAAATCGTTTGCCAAAACGGTTTAGAAATTATTGAAGAAAAAAGGCTTTTTTTAGTGTAAATGGATGTTTGGGGTATTGTATTTATCAATTTCCATCACCCCACTGTAAGTGCACGGCGGTGCCCCGGCCGTCAATCCGACGGCCAAATGCGGAAGCGGTGAAAAACTTTAAATTTTGCGGACTTAGCAAACCGGCACCACCGCGCACTAAACACCCGGATCGTAACCATTAACAAGTCTAAGCTAACTAGAAGATGGGTTAGAGATATACCGACGATCCAAGTCCTCCGGTCTTCTCGTCATGGTCCCGATCTCCTGCGGAAATGTCCCGTCTCCTCCTTGTCGCCGGAAGTGCACCACATCGCCTACTTTGTTTACGGGCTCCCACCTCAATGCCGAGGCAACTCGGGCACGAAGCCGGCTACTCGACGTGCCCAAGGTTTGCTGTAGAATGTAGTGTAGAGATCCATATCTCATTTTGGGGTTATGGAGTTGCCTTTTTTTTGTGGAGGAAGAAGAACTTGGAGAGAGGTGGGAAAAAATGTGGCATCCAAAAGAATGAGAATCACCATTTTTCCCCCACCAAAAGAAATGAATCCCATTCCCCATAGGAATGGCCGGCCCCCCCCATTATGTGTGATTGGAGAGAGAGAGAACAAGGTCAAGGGGGTGGGTGGAATGCAATGATGCAAGCAAGTGATGATGAAAGAATCCAATGATCACAACCATAATCCACACTCCAAAACAAGTAATCAACAACCATGATTAGCCAAAGTCAAGCCATCATGAAAAAACAAAGTCAAGAAGTCAAGGTAAGGTGCTCCATCATGATACAAGGAAAAATGCAAAGACCCCCCTCCACAATTGCCTATTTGCAACAATGCAAATAAGCCCTCCTCCACCAATCTTCGGCCAATGAACGGAACAATGGAAATTGGCCGAAACGGAAAGCAAACTGGCAACTCCATAAAACTGGTCCCGTAATAAATTACAGGAAAACCCCGATACTGTGCATACACACCCGCATCTGTATTTCGACCGAAATACAAATGCAATGAGACAAAGTCTACACTGTACTATACTAGGTCCGGCTTATACCATAACCGGCTAGTAATATCTGTTCGATCCTGATCCGTGCAATACCGCACGTATCTGATCAAACCCTGCCATATAACCATACGGCCTATAGTACAAACTGTCCGATCCTGATCCGTGCAATACCGCACGTATCTGATCGGACCTTGCCATATCTCCATACGGCCTCTACAACCTTTCGCCCGAAAGCTGAGTAACTGAATGTGGGGGACTCTAAAGACTCGTCAACACCTCGGTTGTGGATTTAACCACTAGCACGTCAGAGGTATAAGCCAATACGTAACGGGCTACCAAGTATTGACTAAAAGGGACGTCTGTGAGTGAACTCAGCCTGACAACCCTACTGAGCCTGTCAGTGACAATATCCGTGCAGTCCGGTCCGTTCGTCTATGAGTATCGCATGGCGGGCCTAGGGGGTTGGTAAAAGTCAGACCCCCAAAAGCGGTACAAGTCGTGTCGGAGTGTAGCCCAGAACACCCTGAGATACTACTGGAATACCTACCAGTAAATCTCCTTGCCTTGGCCAAGGACTTTGTGTAATGGCTCTCCTAGACACAGCACGACCTCACCCCCAATACCGGGAGAGACGAACCCCTGAAGATACGCTCACTGCCTCCATGTGGCTCGGGACTGTACCCAACTAAAACCTGTTTGCACGACTCATTTGAGCCGTGGTAGGGTAGTAATCAAAGTACAGTGGGAACTCATACTAGACAAATGACGATCCCTAGGTCGATGAACTAACCTGCACACATGTCACCAGGGAACTGCCATCTGACGTCTGGTATATGACCAACTAGCATGTTCCCGGCGAGTCCTGTCCGGTGTACTCATAACCCAATGAGCACCTGTATACATCTTAGGTGATCCAACTGACACCAGTGGCTTGTGAGACCGACCACCGCCCCTCGTCGGGGTCTCGACTGTATACACTAGTCTACTAATGGAGTATCGATGCCCAGTCTCGAAACTCCCACGACTAGGGACCTTTTAAGGATAAGCTTATAGACCCCCAGCTCCCACTTATATGATCGCCCTCATACTGCTGGTGGTCAAGCAAGAATCCTAGGGGCTCTATCAACGTGTAATAGCGACGTGTCAGGTCACCTCAAGCAGTACACGATGATAAAGGTAAACCAGATAGCATACTATCATCTCGAGTAAGACTGTCCTACCGGGATAGGTCCTCCCTCAATCATTATAATCACGTACCTGTGACCTAATAATTGACTCTGAGGGCACTATCTCCAACAATCTCCCACTTGCACTCAAGGCTAATTATTGCGATGTCGCATACTCACAGCCCGTGTGATACCGAACATCCAACTCCTCTATTAGTCAGTCTCACAAAGCTGGTTTGCGGAACTATTGCGTTCGAGGAATAGCCTCAGTGAGTGGATCTGCTTAGTTGTTTCTTTCTATGTCTCTCTATATCTCAAGTTCGCGGAGAAAGCCATCTCCCGAAATGAGCAATACCTGTCTTAGAATGTGTCTGGATGTCTGATGGGACCTAGCTCATAAATGAACTCCAAATCCAAACTTCTTAGACTGTATCGTCAACTGAACTTAATCAGTATCCTGCGCCATGCCTCCCTCAGTATTGCCTTGGATCACCTGTCCAAAATACTGCCCCTCGTCAGAGGGAAAACTATAACTCTGACAACCTCCTTGTCGTCCATGTCACCTTGGAAGCCTGGAATGATAACTGTCTCCTGAATGAGGCTGTCATTATCATATCCCTAGAACATCCACTTATGTTCTAAAACTGCTTCCGACCGTTTCTCCAGGATTGGATCAATGTCAACTTATCGCATCTAGTGCAAGATCAACATTTGGTGTGGTACTTGACATCTCATGATTGACTCAATTGCCTGAGCAAGTGATCTGCCAATCATGCACATCCCTCTCCCCTTTAGTCTGTAAGACAGCTTCAGAGAGGGTGACTCCATCACCTGCAGGTACACTACCATGCCAGGAGTCGTCCATCCTAAATACTCTTAGAATGCTGTCAAGTACCCTGATTGGGAAACCACCCAAATCTAGATCTAAGACCATAGATCTAGTAACCAGTATGTCTGATATAAAATCCATTTCCTTTGTGGAGAAACAACTGTGTGACGACCAAAGTATAACCGATCGTAGTGTAGGAGTTTCTTTTCCTACTTTGTGTATATCATCCAAATACCAGGATATCACACCCTACTACCTTCTCAACAGATCCATCCCCTATTCTGATGAAGTCAAACCCATGACTGTCACGTCAGAAATAGATGATCTATCTCCGCTACATCTGCTCTAGTCTATAAATAGACATAAGCAATCTGTCCACCAATGCTTCCGCTGCTCCCACTGACTACGACAACCCTCTGGCAGAGTCATATAGACGTACACTTCTAAAACTGGTTTAGAACGACGCTATACTCATCCTCCCGCCGGGTCTCGTAACCTGGAACAACAGCAATGGCAATTGTGGGTAAACAAGAACTTCCCTGTCACCGTCCTTGAGGCTACCGTAGTGCCTCTCGGGTGCCTGAAGTTACCCACCTTATCTGCGGAGTGGCCAATGGAATGTCAATCCAGATTGAATCTTAAGGTTCCTTATCAAATCTTCAGTAATCGTTTGTGGTTCTGGAATCACTTCCAGTTCTACCATACTCCCACTACTGTTTTCTGAAAAAATCCATTTTTAATAAAACTGTGGCGAGTCGAGAACAATATCGCTATTGTTCATCCAGATGGTAGAAAGTCAACCCTCGTCATAGCCTGGGTCAACCCACAAACAGCCATTACAGAAACGTGCCTTGAGTTGTCCAGTGTCTGGTTTTAATCATAAACCGGACAACTCCCCGTACCTTAACATCGTTAAGATATGAACTGTTCTATATCCAATATAGAAACAGAGGCACTGATTTAATTGAACCAGATTTAAATCATGCAGCTGTCCCCAGCGCATGTCAACTAAATGGAAGGAGGCCGATCAGCGTTACTCAATCTTAGGAATACTTCCAATTATGAGTAACCTGAAAGAGAAGCAAGATCTCTTTGTCATTACTATCAACTAAATACCATAAACAAGTATCTACATCTTCGATCTCTTTGAAGAATCCCGATACTTGCTATACCTGGTTCTCTACTCTATTCAAATACCTATAACTTCTCAAAATTTGGACCCTGTGTTTCCGCGAAACTCCTGTCTAAAAACTAGAGAAGTCATAAGTAAACCGAATATAGTACGAGGACCAACCCCTCTGTCCTGATGGACCCTGGACAACATGCAATCCTTTGTATATGTCCCTTGAGTCTGATAACTCATTCACTGTGTGTCGTAGGTTGAAAAACTGTACTTATGGTTAAGAAGAATTACACCGCTGTTTAATGCTCCTTATCTAACCATCCACTGATATAGGTAAATGTCGTAGACATAATTTCAGAAAGGTATATCTCACTCTATGAAAATAGACGTACAGATATATCAATTTGAAATTGGTACATAACAGCGGATATTCAAAACCAAATATTTGCCGACCGGCAAACAGCCCAGGTGATTTCCTCAAATATCACCGATTACAACGAATCCCGATATAATGAGGATAATCACCCAATTCCCAATAACTTACTCCCACTCATTATCTGTAAAACCATACAGATGTGAGAATCGTACCTGGTAAATACATACCCTGGAGTAAGTATCTAATCGGGAAATCAGTTTTCCTTTAACATTACACAGTGAAACTGAAACATTGAAATGTTCCGATGGGGTATTCTGGTATTCCTAGTAATGCCTCTTCCAGATTCACGACTGTAACCGTATAGTTCTTTTGCCACCTCTCCAAATCCCTTCATATGTCTTTAGTCTTTACCTTCTGCACACCCTTTTAGGCCAAATGGTTTTCTTCCTTCCCTACCGTTCGGCACCAGCCTATGGTTTGGAAGAAGACTATCCAATAAGCATAATGGGTGTACTGTCCCAATCCTAGGAACACTCGCAATGAGAGAGGGTGAAGATAAAAGACAACCGAATAAACCTTATTCCTATTTCTCCTGAACCAGAATCCATCCCCGAACTGGAACCAGTTCCATTCGAGTTCGTATATAACCATACGATGGAGTATCCAAATAAACTGTGGATCTTCGTAGTGATACGGAGTGTCCTGGAGAAATACAAAGGTGATGTGGGATTGGTAACGAAATATTTGGTTTGGTCGTGAATATCTGTTGCAAATTACTTTGCCCTCTTACTAATCCCTTGCTTTGTCTGAACTTAATACCTTCTGCACACCATCGTTATGCTAATTGGTTTTCTTCATTCCCTACCGGTCGGCACCAGCCTAAGGTTTGGAAGAAGACAATCCAATTTGCGTAATAGGTGTACTACCCCTAAACCAAGGAGTACTCGTAACCTGAGAGAGGGTAAAAGGAAAAGACAACTGAATAATCCTATCCGTTTTCTCCAGAACCGGAAACCATCCTCGAATAAATTCTTTCGAGTTCGTATCTAACCATACGATGGTTTTGTCCAATGGAAGTGGACGTTCGTAGTAATACGGGGTGTCCTGGAGAAAAGGGTAAAAGTAGGAGTGGCAATGAGGTTTGCAACTCCGACAATCCAAAAACCGGTGTTTAAGAAGGTTCGGTCAACTTGGTCACTGAGTCAAAGTCTTAGGGTCGGGTCAATGGTCGCTGCCAAAGAGAGAGAGAAAAGAAACACTCAGCGTGCACTCTAACCTAGATCAGAATGGTCACCAATTTATCTAATCTGGAAACCTCCCACTGTACCTCAAATTCTCCTCCAAACCTGAAAGAAGAATTAGTCGGGGTCACCCGAGGAGTAAACTAACTCATCAGTGGGAATCGGGATCCAACTCTCATCGCATGACAACGTGACGGAATCCGCTCACGGTATCACACTCCAGAAGGTATGCGCATATCTGGCAAGTTTCAGTACTTTTGAAACTCCCGATGTGGATTTCTGCCCCATGCTCTTATGACCTTGACTTTGGCCAACATATCATAAGTCACATGTCAAGTTCTACCCGTCATTCTCCAGGTTAATTTGAATCCACCCGTACATACCCTTGACTTTGGCCAACATGGCAGTACGACTGTTCCAAACCAACGCATCTATCTATGCTGCATATGAATACCCAATAGCTACCAATCACTGTGCCTTGACTTTGGCCAACATACACAGCTTGAATACTATTGACCATCCATATGAAACGACGGAGGGCTACGAATGGTTTCTGGCGAAAACCTTTAACGTAAAGAACTTGATATCGTTGAAGGAACTGATAGCTTTTAAAAATATAGTGACGAAAACCTTCGCTAAAGAGGTCACTCCCGGTGAAAGAATCTCGGCTCTTTCCCCGTAGAATGGGGTGCAGGATATTCCAACTGAATACCACGGTGCAAAGCAAAAGTAATCGGCTATAGTGAAGTTAATGCCCTGACGTAAACTTTTTGTCCAAGGGGTCACTCCCGGTGAAGGGATCTCGGCCCTTGCCTCGTCGACTGAGGAGCAGGATATTCTAAATGAATACCGCGATGCAAAACAAAAGTGAACGTCCTTGCAATAACAGCTTTTTGAAAAGTGTTCCAACAACATCAGATTAGGTTTGTTTTTAACCTGCATTGATCCGAATCAACGCAGTCCCATCAATTGATCACACCAAAAAGAACGAAAATATACTGATGTACGTATATGCCATCCGCATTCGCCACTGGGTCCCGTCATTACCCGTTAGGTTAGCTAACTAACGACAGAGCGGGGACTGGACTAGCGCGGATGTAAAACATATACAACATCTACTAATATATATACCAATATATTATATTCGCTCAAGGTGTGAATAAAATGCAACATCACAGAAATGTACAGCATCACAGAAACAATACAGATATCTGGGATCCCCGGGTTTCACAGAGCCACTACTGAAACCCGACGTTCCCCTGGTCGTGTGGATAGCCTGTGCAATGAAATCTTAGACCCCTACGGGCGCGGCAAGTTACCCGCCAAAACCTGAAGCGAGGCAGCCCCCTTCAGCAACGTGAATGGACCACCCAGCACTTCACGGAATCCGGTAACTTGGGCACCCCTCCTGGGTCAACCTGTACCCCCTACGAGTGCGGTGAATAGCCCGCCAATCCCAGAGTGAAGCCCCCTCCGTCTCAATGCCATGAGATGCGGGCTTGTTGCCCTCTAGAATCCGGCTATCCGTGCACCCCTCCGCGGGGCAATCCTAGTACAGAAAGTAAAATATACATACAACGGGTATATCGACCGCAACCTGGCCGTGCCCCAAAACAATAATACAATCAGGCAGTGACGGCAGTCCACATGTCGGACGCTCGCCCCGCAATATCAAATGTATATAATACAACAAAACTGTACTAGCATTGCATCCAGGCTATCCCCCACGACCGATCCGCAACATCACAGCATAAACATAGAACATCAACGTGAAAGTCACGTTCGCAAATCCGTCTAACCGGGCTATAGCAGTTAGACCAGATTTACCGATCAAGTGACATTCACGGTCGCAGATATAATGTAAATACTGTGAAAAATGTGTTTAAAATATCCGATCGATCAAAAATTAACAAGTGGGCCCCCAATCAAAACTGTAGCACTCACAGAAAACCTGGGCCCAATTTTAATATTCCAAAACCCATATTTTAAGCCCAGAAGGCCTCTGTAAAAAATTGGTGAAGTGATCTCCACAGTGCGCGGCGGAAGGGCGGCGGGAAGGTGGTTTTCGCGGCGGTTCCGCGCTCCCACTGTGGAGTTACTTCGTCGAATTTTTACAGAGCTCTTAGATTTTCCAGTACATCAATATTTTACAACCTGAAAAATTTTTCGACACCAAAAATTTCCAACAGAAAACTGATGTGGGCAAATACGGGTTTTTGGACATTTCGATCGATCGGAACTAAAAAACACATTACACAAAGCTAGACTAAGTTAATGGCGAGGCTCTGATACCACTGTAAGTGCACGGCGGCGCCCCGGCCGTCAATCCGACGGCCAAATGCGGAAGCGGTGAAAAACTTTAAATTTTGCGGACTTAGCAAACCGGCACCACCGCGCACTAAACACCCGGATCGTAACCATTAACAAGTCTAAGCTAACTAGAAGATGGGTTAGAGATATACCGACGATCCAAGTCCTCCGGTCTTCTCGTCATGGTCCCGATCTCCTGCGGAAAAGTCCCGTCTCCTCCTTGTCGCCGGAAGTGCACCACATCGCCTACTTTGTTTACGGGCTCCCACCTCAATGCCGAGGCAACTCGGGCACGAAGCCGGCTACTCGACGTGCCCAAGGTTTGCTGTAGAATGTAGTGTAGAGATCCATGTCTCATTTTGGGGTTATGGAGTTGCCTTTTTTTTGTGGAGGAAGAAGAACTTGGAGAGAGGTGGGAAAAAATGTGGCATCCAAAAGAATGAGAATCACCATTTTTCCCCCACCAAAAGAAATGAATCCCATTCCCCATAGGAATGGCCGGCCCCCCCCCATCATGTGTGATTGGAGAGAGAGAGAACAAGGTCAAGGGGGTGGGTGGAATGCAATGATGCAAGCAAGTGATGATGAAAGAATCCAATGATCACAACCATAATCCACACTCCAAAACAAGTAATCAACAACCATGATTAGCCAAAGTCAAGCCATCATGAAAAAACAAAGTCAAGAAGTCAAGGTAAGGTGCTCCATCATGATACAAGGAAAAATGCAAAGACCCCCCTCCACAATTGCCTATTTGCAACAATGCAAATAAGCCCTCCTCCACCAATCTTCGGCCAATGAACGGAACAATGGAAATTGGCCGAAACGGAAAGCAAACTGGCAACTCCATAAAACTGGTCCCGTAATAAATTACAGGAAAACCCCGATACTGTGCATACACACCTGCATCTGTATTTCGACCGAAATACAAATGCAATGAGACAAAGTCTACACTGTACTATACTAGGTCCGGCTTATACCATAACCGGCTAGTAATATCTGTTCGATCCTGATCCGTGCAATACCGCACGTATCTGATCAAACCCTGCCATATAACCATACGGCCTATAGTACAAACTGTCCGATCCTGATCCGTGCAATACCGCACGTATCTGATCGGACCTTGCCATATCTCCATACGGCCTCTACAACCTTTCGCCCGAAAGCTGAGTAACTGAATGTGGGGGACTCTAAAGACTCGTCAACACCTCGGTTGTGGATTTAACCACTAGCACGTCAGAGGTATAAGCCAATACGTAACGGGCTACCAAGTATTGACTAAAAGGGACGTCTGTGAGTGAACTCAGCCTGACAACCCTACTGAGCCTGTCAGTGACAATATCCGTGCAGTCCGGTCCGTTCGTCTATGAGTATCGCATGGCGGGCCTAGGGGGTTGGTAAAAGTCAGACCCCCAAAAGCGGTACAAGTCGTGTCGGAGTGTAGCCCAGAACACCCTGAGATACTACTGGAATACCTACCAGTAAATCTCCTTGCCTTGGCCAAGGACTTTGTGTAATGGCTCTCCTAGACACAGCACGACCTCACCCCCAATACCGGGAGAGACGAACCCCTGAAGATACGCTCACTGCCTCCATGTGGCTCGGGACTGTACCCAACTAAAACCTGTTTGCACGACTCATTTGAGCCGTGGTAGGGTAGTAATCAAAGTACAGTGGGAACTCACACGAGACAAATGACGATCCCCAGGTCGATGAACTAACCTGCACACATGTCACCAGGGAACTTCCATCTGACGTCTGGTATATGACCAACTAGCATGTTCCCGGCGAGTCCTGTCCGGTGTACTCATAACCCAATGAGCACCTGTATACATCTTAGGTGATCCAACTGACACCAGTGGCTTGTGAGACCGGCCACCGCCCTTCGTCGGGGTCTCGACTGTATACACTAGTCTACTAATGGAGTATCGATGCCCAGTCTCGAAACTCCCACGACTAGGGACCTTTTAAGGATAAGCTTATAGACCCCCAGCTCCCACTTATATGATCGCCCTCATACTGCTGGTGGTCAAGCAAGAATCCTAGGGGCTCTATCAACGTGTAATAGCGACGTGTCAGGTCACCTCAAGCAGTACACGATGATAAAGGTAAACCAGATAGCATACTGTCATCTCGAGTAAGACTGTCCTACCGGGATAGGTCCTCCCTCAATCATTATAATCACGTACCTGTGACCTAAAAATTGACTCTGAGGGCACTATCTCCAACACCCACACCCATACCCACACTCACACATGCCCATTTATTTTACCCTTGGCTGAATTTCAGCAGCCCTTACCCCATTTCCCCACTCTATTTCCATGAAAAGAAAAGAAAATTTAGAAAGAGAATAGATAAAAGTGTATGGGTTTTGTTGACTTGGACCACTTTATTGACTTTCAACACCTCTCTCTCTCCTCATTCCCCCCTCAAAGTGGCCGAGCCCCCCTTCCCCAAAATCAGCAGCAGCCCCTCCATGTTCACCTCTCTTTTCTCTTCAAAAAAATTCATCAAAATGCCTCAAAATCCATGTAAATTCAAAGCTAAATCCAAATCCAACTCTTACCCATTTTTCCTTACCCTAACATGCATGGACTTTAGTGAAAAGAGAGCATTTTGGGAGGCTAGATTTCATGTGAGATCAATAAAATTATGGAGGTATAATTTTAACCTTATAGTTAAATTGTTGATTATTGCTTATGTTAGCTTAATTAAGTGTTTAATTAGGTGTTAACTTGGTTTACCCTTCAAGTTGAAATTGTAAGGAATTGGGTTTGGATCAAGTTAATGGTTTTGATAAATTGTTCATGCTTTAATTGTGTAGTTGAACCTCTTAAGGTTTGGAAAACCTAATCTTGTTGCTATTATGTAAATTGTTGCATTTAATTTGTCCAAATCAAGTTTTTTAAGCAAACTAGGTTTTTGGAATTTGATTAAATAATGGAGACAAAAATCTAATTAGGGTATTCATGGCATTATTAACATTTTAAAGTGTAATTTAATACTTTAGTTCATGAAAATCCAAGCTAGATTGTAGTTTGTGCATTTTTGCTATAAAATTGTTAAAATTTAGGTATTTTGTAAACTAGAATTTTAGGGTTTTTGGAATTTAACCAGATTAAATTTTGGTAATTGTTTTTATGACTTATTAAAGATATTTAGTGAATATTGTGGCCGCTAGATTCGTTCATACAACGAATTTTGTACTAAATCGGTGATTTGTGCTTGCTAGATTTTCGGAAAAATGACTTTTTAAGTAAAATTGGGGTTTTTGTGAATTTTAAGCTATTTTATATTATAATTAGTGCTTGTAATTGTACAAATGAGTGTGTTTGGAGGTTTCTCGATGGTTTGGCGTTTGTACGCCGACGTCGAGGGTTTTTGGGTTGGTTTGTGAAAGCAACCATAAGTTTTGACCTATGTGGGATTCGTATGTCGTTTTGGTCATGAGTCGGATTTTAATGCGATACGGTGCGTTATGATATGTAGGTACCTCATGTGGACTTTGAAACGACAAGCAAGCGCGTGGAGACATTGGCACCGGCGAGCGAGGACCAGATGAGTAGATTAATATCTACGGGGAGAAGTCGGGTGGATGGCGTATAGCACCCCCGCAGTTCGTGGTGATGTATACGAATACGTATACACACATATATATATTGTTTAATTTATTGTTTGAGTTTATTGACGATAAATATGGATGGTTTAGTATCGCGAAACCCTAGAGTAGTGGTCGCACCATACATGCACACATCCACCCATACTTGCATACATTCTTCTTCCATTTGTGTTTACGGATATATATATATTGTTCTGGGTTCACATGGGTATGGGACTATGTGTTCACATATGGATTTGAGGATAGTACTTGGGATTTGAGATGAGTCGATGAGTTTTGTGTTGAGATTGTGATTTCGGTGAAATGGTAGGATTCGTACTTGAGGTACGTCCTGGTGTTATAGCGGATCTTGGGACGACAATACGTGTGAATAGTGTTATTAATTAAATGGTCGACATGTGATCGTGATATGAGATATGATATGCTAGGATATTGATCCTAGACCGTATTGGGCGATGTATACACCTTGATGATGATATGTGCTGATGATATCAGTTTGTACGAGACTGTCGATCAGTAGGCAGATCATGACTATATTGAGGATAATAGTATTGTATTAGACATAGGTCAGTACCCTAGACTATGATCTTTGATAAAGAGGATACCGGATGAATAGTGTGATGAATATGATATTGACCCGTACCCAGATTTGGGGATGCCGTACGACGGATTTACGTACGAGCTATATTTTGATGATTGATCCACACTCTTGACTTGGAATGTCTGATTATGGATATGGTATTGGATATGATATTATTGAGGCGGGATCACCGACTAATATATATACAGGTATGTATATATATCGACTCAGATGTTAGGCGGTTTCCTTACCGGTAGTCCAGCTTGTTAGCTTAGCCTTTTAGTTTAGTTTAGTTGTTAGATTAGATTCGACTCCTACCTATTTCAAAAGCTTACGAATCGTGGGTATTTTAAAAGACAGGTCAAGGAATTCTACGGATATTTCAAAAGACGTATCTTTTCCTAAAAACACCGTAACCCTTATTTTCAAAACACCGCGATTCGTGTTATTTCAAAAGGCACTATTGTAGGACTTATAGGATAATGCAGTTTAGTTATCGTTGTGTCTAGTTTTCCGCTCATTATTACTGTTCGCTCCGCCTCGCATACTTATATTATAATTTATTATTGCATTGTTAATATCATACTGTTAGGACACCAGCACCATTACCGATGATGCGTATGTACCACGTACACTTGCTTGCCGGCCCACACACATCTTCATCGGTAATTGCCATGTCACGCACACCTTAGAAAATATTATTGCTTCATTTAGCTTGTTAGCTAGTAGTTTTGACATGATATTAGTGTACTTGCCTTATATGTTAGTTTAGACATTGTAGTTATTACCTGCTACTTCATACATACTGTTATTCATTGTTATGCCGCATTCATGGATTCTCATGCGTATATTCACTTTTTACGTGCTATTGAGGTTTTGGATTCGGATTTTCATGAGATTTTCTGGATTTGGGGAAAACCGCAAAACATATAAAACTTCTTCTTTCTCTTTTTAAATGAAAAGCGCGGTTTTTCCCATGATGTATGAGTCGTCCACCATGAGTTTGCTGATGGATTTTGAGACCCGATTCGAGGAGTTGGATGAACCGTTTCGGGTACATGGTGGACCCGGTAAGGTACCCCGGAGCAAGAAGCTCGTGGTGATGACGATGAGCCTGGCAGGGGGAGACTATCTACCGGTGATATTACCCGACGCGTTGGATATCCGGAGGATACCGTCGTGGTCTTGAGATGGATGGTAGGGGCCAGTCTGGACTGACGGCGCCCTAGATATTGACATTGAGACATTGAGATTTAGAGATATTGAGGTACTGAGATTTGATGATACAGGCCAGTCCGGATAGCCGGAGCCTGAGGTTTTGAGACATTGAGATTTATGTTTTGTGTCGATGCTAGACACTGTTGATGCTGATTTCATTTATGATACCTAATTTTAAAAATACAAAGGAAATCTCACTAAATTATGAAAACAGTTTCTTCATTTACATGTATTCTGTTTTCGTGCATTCATACCTCATTCATATGATATATTGCTACCTGAGGCACTGACACGGGCACATGAGATTACACTCGGGTTAGATATTACCCTAGTCATTGTTATAGGCTGCATGTTATACATATATTTGAGGTTATATTATGATCATTGACCTAGGATTGCGTTATTTATGCGATTTCTATTCGTAGATATTTTTTTTCTATTCACGAGTTGGCAACTCACCCCCGTTGTGCCCTAGTTTCTTGCAGGTTTGCCGTACAGGTTTCATTACGGCTTTGCGGGCATAGCTTCGTTCGGGTGATTTGCTAGTAGGTGGGTTTACTTGTATCGTACCCCCATTATATATCTTGTATATCATTATTCTGTTGTATCTAGATGTTCCATCAACCAAACATGTATTTACTTTGAGATAGAGACCAGTGATGTTATTCCTTCGACCTTAGAGTCGCGTGTTATTTTTCTGTGGTTTTCTCGTGGTTTGAGTTTTCTTTTGAGTTTTGATCCTCGCCGTTGGCGTTGTATATTATATTGCTTGTGTGGTTGTGACCGTTGATTGACGAAGAGTTAGCTCCCGCATGGGGATGCCCTTTTTTTTGATTTCGTATACTATTCATGTTGTATCCCGTTTGGAGGCCAGTATTTACAAAGGAGACTCTGCCGAAATTTTCAGAAAATACTTGATGTTTTTAAAACGCATAATTCGGCTTATGCTATTAAAACTACTTGATTTTAAATTGGTTTTCCTTCACTCTATTACTTTTCTTGGTTTGGATTTCTGGGTTTTCGGTTTACTTAGATTACGTACGCCTCGAAACGTTCGTAATTTAAGTGCCGGTCTTGTTCCGTACTTTCGGGACGTGACAGATGGGTATAATACCATCTGGAAGTTCTCGGCGAGTCCGTCCGGTGTACTCACTCTCCCAGTGAGCACCTGTATACTATCATAGGTCTAAAGACCAATGGTTGCGGGACCAAACCATTGCCTCTCGTCGGGGTCTAGAAACGTATACACTAGTCTACTCTGGAGTACTGATGCCCAGTCTCAATACTCCCATGACCAGGGCCATTTAAGGATGTGCGTACCCACTACCCAGCTCCCACAAGTATGATCGCCATCACAATGCAGGTAGTCTAGCAACGGTCCTACGGGCTTTATCAACATGCAACCGCAATATGTAATAACGAGTATGACATATGCCATGTTAAGATAAAGAAAAACCATAATAGTATACTACTGTATCGAGTCTTCATCAATATGTGCAAGCTAGATATAACAACAATAAATACACATATCCTGATAAAGACAAATCAAATAATATACTATAAAACTGAGCAAGATTGTCATGTACATACATATCATAAGCTGCATATGTATGCATATACAATACTGGCCTCTAGGGCATATACATCCAAAAATCTCCCACTTGCACTAAAGGCCAGTTATTGGCGTACCGATCACCCAACGTCTGCACTAAGGCCAGCCGCTGGCGTACCGCATACCCAACATCCCGAAAAGTCGCTCGAACTGTGCTAGAGGGAGGGCCTTTGTAAATAGATCCGCAGTGTTGTCTTTTGTATCCACTATCCGGACCTCGATCTCCTGGCGATCTACGATCTCCCTGATCAGGTGATACCGCCTTAAGATGTGCCTGGATTTCTGATGGGACCGTGGTTCCTTCGCTAAAGCTATAGCCCCATTGTTATCGCAATACACAGGTATTGGGTCAACAATGGACGGAACTACCTGATGTTCAGATATGAACTTTTTCATCCAGACTGCTTCTTTTGCAGCATTGCTTGCAGCAATGTATTCAGCCTCCATCGTCGAATCTGCGACGGTGTCCTGTTTGGAACTCTTCCAACACACCGCCCTTCTGTTGAGGGTAAACACAAAACTCAAGACAGACTTGCTGTCATCCTTGTCACTCTGGAAGCTTGAGACGGTAAAGGACTCGACCCTGAGGTCTCCATTACCGTAAATCAGGAACATCTCCTTAGTCCTTCTCAGGTACTTAAGAATGTTCTTTACTGCTGTCCAGTGGTCCCCACCTGGGTTTGACTGATACCGGCTCACCACGCTTAGCGCATAAGCTACATCTGGCCTTGTACATAGCATCGCATACATTATAGATCCTACCGCCGAAGCGTAGGGTATAGTGCTCATGCGAACCCTCTCCTCGTCGGTCTTGGAAGATATCTCCTTGGAGAGGGTAATTCCGTGCAATGCGGGTATGTTACCGCGCTTGGAATCTTCAATACTAAATCTCTTTAGTACAGTCTCTATCTACCTGGAATGTGAAAGTCCCAGTAATCTCTTGGATCTATCTCTATAAATCTTGATCCCCAGAATGTACAAGGCATCACCTAGGTCTTTTATGGAGAACCTTTATGATAAGAATAGCTTGACCGATTGTAGCATAGGAATGTCATTTCCTATCAAAATAATGTTGTCCGCGTCCAAGACTAGGAACACGACAGTTTGTCCTACAATCTTCTTATAAATACAAGGCTCATCCTCGTTCATGATGAAGTCAAAATCCTTGACTGTTTCATCAAAACAGATGTTCCAGCTCCGCGATGCTTTCTTCAATCTAAAAATGGATTTGAGTAACTTGCACACCTTCCCGCTGCTCCCACTGTCTACAAAACCTTTCGGCTGATCCATATAAACTCACTCTTCTAAACATCCGTTTAGAAAAGCCGTTTTTACATCCATCTGCCAGATCTCATAGTCATGGAAGGCAGCAATGGAAAGCAGGATCCTAATGGATTTGAGCATAGCCACTAGAGAAAAGGTTTCGTCATAGTCCACACATGGTCTTTGACGAAAACCCTTTGCAACGAGTCTAGCTTTATAGGTTTCAACCTGCCCATCTACACCAAGTTTCTTCTTGTAGATCCATTTGCATCTAACGGGTTTTACCCCAAGTGGAGCAATTTCCGGGGTCCACACTTTATTGGTGTACATAGACTCCATTTCAGATTGCATAGCATCCAGCCATTTATCAGAGACCATACTGATAATGGCATGCCTGAAACTAGTAGGATCATCTTCTTCTAAGATGCAATCCTCTCGATCCCCGTCTATGAGAAAACTGTAGTTTCTCTCGGGTGGATGAGAAATCCTACCAGATCTGCAGAGTGGCTGAGGTTCGTCCGGGGTTATTGAATCCTAAAGTTCCATCAAATCTTCAGTTGCAGTTTGTCCCTCTGGAATTTCTTTTAGTTCTACCGCACTCCCACTAATTTCTTTTGCAAGAAATTCCTTTTCTAAGAAGACAGCGTGGCGAGCAACAAACACCTTCTGTTCCTCGGTGTGGTAGAACTGATATCCTTGCGAATGCTTAGGATATCCTATAAACTTACACAAAACTGACCGTGTCTCGAGTTTGTCCGGGTTCTGCTTCTTTACATAAGCAGGACAACCCCATATCATAATAAAATTAAGGTATGGTCTCTTCCGCTCCCACAGTTCATATGGGGTGGTAGGCACGGATTTGGTCGGAACCCTATTCAACAGATAGGCTACTGTGTCAAGCGCAAGTCCCCAAAATGAAAGAGGTAACTCAGCAATACTCATCATGGAGCGAACCATATCCAATAAGGTACGATTCCTCCTCTCCGATACACCGTTGTGCTGTAGTGTATTTGGAGGAGTAAGCTGAGAGAGAATTCCATTCTCTTTTAAATATTCTAGAAATTCCGTGCTTAAGTACTCCCCTCCTCTATCAGATATGAGGATCTTAATACTTTTGCCAGTCTAGTTCTCTACTTCGTTTCTGAATTCTTTGAATTTCTCAAAAGCATCAGATTTGTGTTTCATAAGATACACATATCCGAACCTAGAGAGATCATCAGTGAATGTGACGAACTATGAGAACCCACCCCTTGCATGTATAGACATTGGACCACATACTGTTAGTGCACGGCGGCGCCCCGGCCGTCAATCCGACGGCCAAATGCGGAAGCGGTGAATAACTTAAATTTTACTTGAACTGGCAAACCGCCGCGCACTAATACCCGGATCGAACCATTAATTAGTCCTAGCTATCTACAAGAAAGGGAATAGAGATATACCGACGATCCAAGTCCTCCGGTCTTCTCGTCATCGTCCCGATCTCCCGCGGAATGTCCCGTCTCCTCCTCGTCGCCGGAAGTGCACCACATCGCCTACTTCTTTTACGGGCTCCTACCTCAATGCCGAGGCAACTCGGGCACGAAGCCGGCTACTCGACGTGCCCAAGATTTGCTGTAGAATATAATGTGGATTACATGTCTCATTTGGGGTTGTGGAGATGCCTTTGTGGTGGAGGAAAAGGAACTTGGAGAGAGGTGGGAGAAATGTAGCATACAAAGAATATGAGTGTAACATTTTTTTTTCTCAACTCATGAATATCAATTCCTCCTCCATGGAATGGCCGGCCCCCCCTTTACCATGTGTGATTGGAGAGAGAAAAGAATGAGATTGAAGCCAAAAGAAAAAATGAGTGGGAAAAACTCTATCATACAAGAGAGAGAAAGAGGAATGGCTATGATGCAAAAGCCATCATTAAAGAACATCATCACAATATCAAAACCACACTCAACACCACCATCATCACCTCACAATGTCCAACCATGATGAGAAAGAAAAAGTCAATGATGGTGCACATCATGAAAACCATCATGATGCTACAATAAGCAAAGACCCCCTCCACAAAAGCCTATTTGCAACAATGCAAATAAACCCTCCTCCACCAATCTTCGGCCAATGAACGGAACAATGGAAATCGGCCGAAACGGAAAGCAAACTGGCAACTCCAGAAAACTGGTCCCGTAATAAATTACAGGAAAAACCCCGATACTGTGCATACACACCCGCATTTGTATTCCGACCGAAATACGAATGCAATGAGATAAAATCTACACTTTACTATACTAGGATCCGGCTTAAACCAAAGCCGGCTAGTAATATCCGTTCGATCCTGATCCGTGCAATACCGCACGTATCTGATCGAACCCTGCCATATATCCATACGGCCTATAGTACAGACTGTCCGATCCTGATCCGTGCAATACCGCACGTATCTGATCGGACCTTGCCATATCTCCATACGGCCTCTACAACCTTTCGCCCGAAAGCTGAGTAACTGAATGTGGGGGACTCTAAAGACTCATCAACACCTTGGTTGTGGATTTAACCACTAGCACGTTAGAGGTATAAGCCAATACATAACGGGCTACCAGGTATTGACTAAAAGGGACGTCTGTGAGCGAACTCAGCCTGACAACCCTACTGAGCCTGTCAGTGACAATATCCGTACAGTCCGGTCCGTTCGTCTATGAGCATCGCATGGCGGGCCTAGGGGGTTGGTAAAAGTCAGACCCCCCAAAGCGGTACAAGTCGTGTCGGAGTGTAGCCCAGAACACCCTGAGATACTACTGGAATACCTACCAGTAAATCTCCTTGCCTCGGCCGAGGGCTTCGTGTAATGGCTCTCCTAGACACAGCACGACCTCACCCCCAATACCGGGAGAGACGAACCCCTGAAGATACGCTCACTGCCTCCATGTGGCTCGGGACTGTACCCAACTAAAACCTGTTTGCACGACTCCTTTGAGCCGTGGTAGGGTAGTAATAAAAGTACAGTGGGAACTCACACGAGACAAATGACGATCCCCAGGTCGATGAACTAACCTGCACACATGTCACCAGGGAACTGCCATTTGACGTCTGGTATATGACCAACTAGCATGTTCCCGGCGAGTCCTGTCCGGTGTACTCATAACCCAATGAGCACCTGTATACATCTTAGGTGATCCAACTGACACCAGTGGCTTGTGAGACCGGCCACCGCCCCTCGTCGGGGTCTCGACTGTATACACTAGTCTACTAAGGAGAATCGATGCCCTGTCTCGAAACTCTCACGACTACGGACCTTTTAAGGATATGCTTATAGACTACCAGCTCTCACTTATATGATCGCCCTCATACTGCTGGTGGTCAAGCAAGAATCCTAGGGGCTCTATCAACGTGTAATAGCGACGTGTCAGGTCACATAAAACAGTACACGATGATAAAGGTAAACCAGATAGCATACTATCATCTCGAGTAAGACTGTCCTACCGGGATAGGTCCTCCATCAATCATTACAATCACGTACCTGTGACCTAATAATTGACTCTGAGCATACATCGCTATGTATGAGTCCTAAGAGCTCTGATGCTCTTTCTCCATGTCCGGTGAACGGAGATTTGGTCATCTTTCCTTTGAGACAAGACTGACAAGTTTCATTGGATGAAAATTCGAACGTATTCAAGAATCCATCTTTATGTAACTTAGTCTTTTCTCACCGATATGACCAAGTCTACAATGCCACAAGTAGGATTCGTTCGTATCTGAACTCTTCCTCTTGCGTGTGTTTTGTATATTGAGAACTGTATTCTGATTTAGAACATAGATACCATTACACAGTGTACCTTTTGCAACCAGTACCTTATCAAGGTAAATGTTCATGATATTTCTATCAAGAACAAAGTTATATCCATCTTTATCAAGTAAAGAAACTGATATGATGTTACAAATCATGGAAGGTACATAGTAGCAATTGTTCAAAATCATAGCTTTGCCATTTGGCAATACTAGGTGATATTCACCGACGGCTGCAGCATTAAGTTGTGCTCCGTTCCCTACTCTGAGGGACATATCACCAAGTCCAACTATCCTACTTTTTCTCAGTCCCTGTAATAAATTACAGATATGAGATCCTGATCCGGTATCGAGTACCCAGGAGGTAAGACTGACCGAAAAATAGTTCTCAATAACAAGAACGCCTGAAGAAGATGCAACAGTATGTTTCTTCTTCGATGGGGTTATCAAGGAATTCAAACTTTCCTCTTTCCCTTGCTCATACTCATGACCGTTCTCATAAGTTAGAGCAGAACTGACGTTCCTCAGCCCCGAATAAGAATTCGGATCGGTCAAGCGATACATTTTATTATCTTTATTAGGGCGTGAAATGGTTGCTACCTGGAGAGAGAGGGAAAACACTCAGCGTGTGCTCTTGCAAGATTAGATTGGTTATTAATTTATCTAACCAGGATGGCTCCCACTGTTTCCTCAAATTCTTCTTCAAACCTTAAAAGAACTAGTCAGGATTAATCGCACGTCACAATACTTGCTTAAGCTTTCAGGCATGCTGGTGTTGGTACTTCGAGGGAGGTTTTCCAACGCTTTCGCGAAGTTCCTTAATTACATAACCTCTTTTCCCTGGAGGCGTAGCCCCACTAACACCGTTCTAGAAACCTACTTGGTTTATAGCATTGATTGTTAAGTGAAAAAAATCTCCCAAGAGTAATCCTACTCATCAGTGGGATCGGGATCCAACTATCATTGTGTGATGCACTAGATGGAATCCACTCTAGTCACCACACTCATGAAGGTATGCTAAATCTGCAAGTTTCCTGTATGTTTGAGACTCCCGATGCGGTTTTTGCCCCAAGCGTCCTATGATCTTGACGGATGCCAAAAAATCATAAAGAGCAAGTCAAGTTCTAACCTTCATTGTTCTGATTAATTTAAACCCACCTATATATACCCTTGACGGATGCCAACAAGGATGCATGACTGTCCTAAATTAATGCATATCTATGCAACAAATAAGTATCATTCAGCTACCGCACACTATGCCTTGACGGATGCCAACAAACACAACACGAATACTAAATGCTATTTATCTGAAATGACGGAGGGCTACGGCTGGGTTTTTGGCGAAAAACCCGTTAACGTAATGAACTTGATATCATTGAAGGAACCTGAGTAGTTTTTAAAATATATAGTGGCGAAAACCTTTGTTAAAGAGGTCACTCCCTGTGAAGGGATCTCGGCTCTTTCCTCGTCGAATGAGGTGCAGGATATTCCAAACTGAATACCACGATGCAAAGCAAAAATAATCGACTATATTGAAGTTATTACATTGACGCAAACTTTTACTCAATGGGTCACTCCCGATGAAGGGATCTCGGCCCTTGCCTCGTCGAATGAGGTGCTGGATATTCCAAAATGAATACCACTGTGCAAAGTATAAGAGAACTTCTGTAATGTCAGTTTTTAAAGCTTGGTTCCAACAACATCTTTTAGGTTTATTATCTTGCATTAATCAAAATTAATGCGGTCCCATCAATATGTAACCTATCACATCAGAAAAGAACGAAAATATGATGTATGCATATGCCATCCGCATTCGCCACTGGGCCCCGTCATCACCCATTAGGTTACTTAACTAACGACAGAGCGGGGGCTGGACTAGCGCGGGTGCAAAACATATACAACATCTACTAGTATATATATAAGTATATATAATATTCGTCCCAGGCATGATAATAAACAACATCACAGATAAAAATACAGAATGGTGGATAATCTTGGAGCCCCGTGTTTCATTTGAGCCGCAAATAAAACCCGACGTTCCCGGTCGTGTGGATAGCCTGTGCAATGAGAACCTGTATCCCCTACGAGTGTGGCGAATAGCCCGCCAATTCTAGAATGAAGCCCCCTCCGTCTCAACGCTATGAGATGCGGGCTTCTTGCCTTCTAGAATCCGGCTATCCGTGCACCCCATCTCGGGGTAATCCTAATACAGAAAAAATATATATATATAAATAGTGACATCGGCCTCAAACTGGTCGTGCCCCAAATTAATTTACAATCTGGCAAAGACGGCAGTCCATATGTCGGACGCTCGCCCCGCAATAACAAATGTACAAATGAATATAAAACCGTATTCTAACATTGCACCACATTCTATCCACCACGACAATCCAACCACAAGCACAACACAAGCGCACAACATCAACGCGAATGTCACGTTCGCAAAACCCGTCTAAAGGAACATATAGCAATCAGACGAGTTTTACCGATCGAGTGACATACCTGGTGGCAGATAAAGTGAATGTACTTATAATAAAACACGTATCTTAAAATTACGATAGACTAAACTTTCCAAGTGGGCCCCAAGTATTTAATCAACAGTGAAACAAATCTGGGCCCAAAAATAATTATCCCAGAAACCACAATTCCAAAAATAAGAGGCCCAGAAGAAATTTTGTTCACGTGGACCCCAAAACGGCCGCGGAACCGCCGCCAATAGAGGGTTTTCGCGGCGGTTCCGCGGTGGTTTGGAGGGATCACGCGACCAAATTTCTTCAGGGGTCTTAAAATAGCCTGCATGATTTTTTGAGACCATAAAATTGATTTTTCGAGCACGTTTAAAAATCGACAGAAACTACATGAAAAGAAATGTTGTTTTTGGAATTTTCGGTCAATCGTTATTCTAAACACGTCTGAACTAGCTAGTATAGGTTTTATGGGGTGGCTCTGATACCATGTTGGGTTATACTCACGCCCGAACCTCCAAACGAGGCGGTTTGCGGAACAAAATTTTTTCTAGGGTTTTAAAAGGGGCGCAAAGATAACTCAAAACCCGGATCTTTACTATAAAAGCAACTAGCAAACAAGGAGATGCTAACTACTATGAAAGAAGCTATACCAAACGATCTAAGTCCTTCGGTCTTCTTTTCTCTTCTTTTGCTCCATTTCCGGCTCCATCGGTTCTCCGGGATCGAGCTCGTTCTCCGGTCTTCCTTGGTCATAGATGATCCATCCGGGGAGTATGATCCATGGCTCTAGCTCCTAACTATGTAACAAAAGAAGCAACTAGAGGACTTGGTTTGCTAAACCAAGTAGTCTAGGATGTAGTTTAGAGTTCTAAGTGTCAAGTTATCTCTTTCTTGCCTCTTCACTTGATTCGCAACTCATGAGAAGATAGTGAAGAGGAAGAAGATGATGGTGGAGGAGGCTAGAGAGGAATGAGGAGACGAGAGCTTCAAGGGAAAAAAATGAAGCATGAGACAGAAAATCATACACTTAGGTTTTGTATATGATTTTCTATCAATAAAGAAATGGTGCCATGCTTCAATAGTAATCACAAAGGAAAAAAGAATTTATTTGCAAACTATTGAAGCCATGCCCTCCAACATTCCTCCCTCTCCTCAATTTCCACCTCATTATCCAAATAAGAATAAATGGAAAATACAAAATGAGGTGGCCACCTTCTAGAAGGAAATCTGTAATAAATACGGATTTCAGTCTACCGTAAATACATACCCGCATTCGGATAAAATTCCGAACGCCCATAAGAGATAGAATAACATGAAGAACAAAATACTAGAATATATATATCGAAATACATATACGTAAATTATTAAATCAATACCTGATTTAATAATCCGGCTCAAAACCTAGCCGGCTAGTATTACAAACTGTCCGATCGAAAGTCCGAGTACAAAGTACATCAATCGATCGAACCCTGCACGTATCCAATACGGCTCCTACATCATTTCTCCTGAATCAGGGAAACCCTCTGTGTGGGACTCTAAAGACTCGACAGTACGCCGGCATTGAGTTAGTGGATAAATCCATAACCACAAGCACGTCAGCGGCACTAGCTTTACGTAACGGCTACCCGGGTACCTGTCGAAAAGAAGGCCGATGAACAAACTCATCCGGATCTCCACTGAGCCTATCCGTGACAATATCCATACAGTCCGGTCTCTTCGTCAGAGAGTATCACATACTGGGCCTAGGGGTGGTGAACGTCAGACCCTAATAACCTGGTAAGTCGTGCTGATGTGGCTCAGGACCAAACCGGGAAACTACTGATCAGCCTATCAGTAAATCCCAACTGCCTTGGCCAAGGTCTTATGGTCCTGACCAATTGAACACTGTGCAATATCGACTCCCTATACCGGGAGAGACGAATCCCCGACAATCACTCACTGCCTCCATGTGGCTCGGGACTGTACCCAACCAAAACCTGTTTGCTCGACTCAGCAAAGCCGTGGTAGGGTAGTGATCAAAGAACAGTGGGAACTCACACGAGACAAATGCCAATCTCAGGTCTAAAGACTAACCTGTACTAATGTCACCTGAGAACTTCCACCTAACGATGGGTATAATACCAATTGGAATTTCTCGGCGAGTCCGTCCGGTGTACTCACTCCCAGTGAGCACTGTTCATACCATAATTTTGCATTATGATATTCCCCGTTCTTATAATTTTTACAAATAAACATGTGCTTTTGACCCATGTCTGCTATATAGTTGCAGGTTACAGGTTCTCCGAACAAAAACAGTGAAAATGACAAAAGACGTAACAAAAGTGAGATTACGACCAACAAATGGAAGAATCTTGATCAAGCTTACAGTTGGAGACTAAACGAAGATCAATAGACGATTTCACAAGTACAAAGGCAGTGCAAGATTCAAGACTTCGACACGAAGCAAGAGGTAAAAGTCTACGACTTAATTCACTGTAGAAATCTGGAAGAAATATAGAAGACAAACAGAGAAACCATGTAAAGAAACAAGAAGACAAAAGCAGCAGAAATAACCCCAGAAGAAATGAGCACACAATCCCACTGTTTGGCCGCGGAACCGCGGCCAAACCATGCTTTTGGCCGTGGATCCGCGGCCGTGTGGGGCCCGTGTCGGCGCAAAATTCTATTGGCGCTGGAGGTGCGTTGACTAGTTCTTTTTTTAGGGGGTAAAATTGTAAAAGCAAGCGTGAGTCGCCTGTAACCCTAAGGTTTCTATGAATCTATAAATAGAAGCCCTAAAACCTTTTTTTGGTCATGCCTCTTCTTGTGCCTCATTTTATATCTAAAATTCAGATCTGTAAATTTCTGTAAAGAAGGAAGAGAGCATCAAATAAAAATTAGGAGTAAGTTTTCTTTTCATTGCCCTAGTTAAATTTTATTTCCATGCCCTAGGTAATTTCTTTCTTGCTCTAGTTAGATTTTATTCTCTGCCCTAGTTAATTACTATAGATCATGTTTTTCAATTCCCTAATGAGCGAGTAGTCTCCTCACTTGTTAGGGTTAGATTTGGGGAAGGCTTGAGAGATGAAGATCTCTCACCCCTTTCTTGCCTATCAGACATTTTTATAGAACTCCATGCATACATGCACACACCGCTCCCTACGGCACCCTATCCCACGAGGTAGCGGTGATACCGTAGTATAAAGGACCGGTTGAGCATGTGTTCCATGGAGGTTAGGGTAAGGATTAAGAAAGGAAGGACAAGAACCTAGAGGAATAAACAACGTTTCTTCCCGATGGTACTAATCCACTTTCTTAATAATTACCATAACACCTAATAGATCTTAATATGAGCATAGAAAGCGGTGAAGAATATTGACTCTCTAAACTTAACCTAAACCTAACCCTACCAAGATTTAGATAAACTTTAGTTTTTAAATTTAATCAATCCATTCACACCGTTTGGAATTAACTCGTTAGAACAATTAGAGAATACATGAAATCCCTGTGGACTGACCCGTACTCACCGGCTAGCTATCAAGCGACGCCGTTCTTGATTGCGGTTTACAAATATTTTTGATTCATCTTTTTAAAGCGCAAGCACGCTAAATCTAATTAAATCAAATGGCGCCGTTGCCGGAGCTGGCGTGTTATTTTTTTTTTGGTAATTTCGGGTTAATATAGATCAAAAAATCATAAAAACTGAAAAATATAAAAAATATAAAAAATTTATCATCTTTTATTTTGTGAAGGGTATTTTCGTGTGAATTTTGCAGGATCGACGAACGAGTTCGGATCTGGAAAAATCCAGAGATCAAAACAGAAAACCCTAGATCTGAACAGCAGAGAAAAGTCAAACCAGAGGGGCAGAAAAATTTTTGGGAACCGAGCCGTATATCATACAGCGGAACCGCGGCGGGAGGCACGCTTTGGCGGCGGAACCGCGGCAGTGGAGTTTCGTCAGCACGTGAAAAAAATTGCTGTAAGCCCCTTTTCTCCTTCTCTTCAACCCCTGATATCTCCTCTGTAATAATTTCCTGCAGGATTCATTGCGCCAAAAAATTTCTTCCCCTTCCAATAATTGATCTTGTGCAGGATTCTTCGCGTCGCGCTTAAAAAAAAAAATTTTGCAAGTGATTGTGTTTACTGCTTTGCATATTTTAAATTGACTTTAAGGGGCTTTTACACCAATCCAGATTGGGTGGGGATTTCATTACCCTTCCCAGGACCCCAAAAATCACATAAGGCATATTTCATTGACCATCAATTATTTAAAAAAGATTAGACTCAGCCCTAAGGACTTCGCGCTCAATAGGACAAAGGAATAGTTATAGGCATCGACCGTTGATCCTAACCTGACTTTGTGGTGTCTAGGCAAGTATGTCTAAGGCAAGTGGTTACTTAATTAGTCCCACTACTTACATGGTGGAGAACCTCCCACTTACCTGGCACCTACCTTGCCATAAGTGGCGGTGAAGAGGTGGTTTGAGGTTCTACTTCTTGCCCTTTGGAACAGTTAGGAGCTGTCTAGCTGACCTAGGTGACCCTAGATCTAGGATTGATTGTGCATTTGTGATTGATTGAACGTGTGTTTAAGCCTTTTATAGAAAATCTTTTTTTCAAAAAGCTCCACATAAATAAAAACACAAAAAGAAAAAAAGAAAATTTTTTACAAAAACTTGCAACTTGTCGCTAAGAAATTCGTGCACCCCACATTCTTTTTCTTCCCCTTTCTTACATCATGGGTACCCCACCTTATAAAACTCTTGCCGAACTTTGGTATCCTGAACCAAACTTTGCTTCCTACGCGAATTGTTTTGGTCGAATTACGGACGATCCCTCGATGCCCAAAATTTCTTTGAAAGATCGAATAGAAGCGTATAGGAGAAACAGTTCGACTCCACAATCCACTTTGTATCAACCATTTCAACCTTCACCACCTTCTTACGTTGATACCCTTTTTTCAAGTCCCGTTGTAACTCCGAAACCCATGTCTATCGCTGAACACATTGAACAATCTTGTAACCGATCTTTCACTTCTTTCAACACTTCCAGTTCTTGGGATCAACAAGTCAATTCACCTTTTTATCCAAATGTTGATCCTACTTCTGTCCAACCATTCAATTCCTATCAGTCCTACCCGACTTTCAACCTTCCCTAGACATTGATTCTACACAGCCATTTGGGAGTTTCACGTATCCAAACAATTTTGAATCTTTTGCTGAAACCCCTTCACAACCTATGTCTAGTTTGGAACAGTCGTTCGAAGCGTACATTGCAGCAACAAACCAACAGATGAGGAATTTGGATGCGTCCATTGCCGCCCTTAGACAACCTAGTGAACCGGTAGCTAGTTTCCAACTAGCTCCAAAAATTCCAATGTATGATGAGGCGGTTGGACAAAGTGAGAATTTGAGTGGTGAGGGTGAGTTCTACACACTTCCAAATCAAACCTACCATCACCAATTGAATCCCACAACTCCGGTTTTGAATGTCTAACAAGTGTCCCAAATGATTCACCAGTTGCAAATAAAAATGAGTTGTGCGACTTTGTAGTGTTTGATTTACCTGATTGTGAAGAGCCCTTTTCGAGTGAACCCAAACCTAATCCTTTTGAACTTTACACCTCTAATCTAGAACCTAAATTGATAAATATCCATGCTTTTGATGAGGTGTCTAAAAAAATTGTCTTTCACTTGATTGAGGATATAGACGCCGGGAATATTTTGGATGATGAACCTGCAGATTTGACTGAATTTTTCTCTCCAATTCATCATCCCGAGTCATTAAATGTTTCTCTCGAACTTCATATGCGTCTTGATTTTGATAATAATTGCATGGATGAGATAATTTTTGAGGAGAATTATAAGGATAGTATTGAGGAGAGTATTGAGGATAGTATTGAGGATGAACCAGTTTTGTTTGATGTGTCGGATTTTCCAATTCATCCTCATGAACCTTTAACTGTTATACTTCCTACTTCACCCTCCCTCCTTTCCATCGTTCCGACCACGCAAAAGATCACGCTTGAGGACTGTGAGCTTGAAAAATTTCTGTTTGATCACAACGGTTTTGACGCCACTAGCGCGTTCCTTCTTGAATATGACACTCTTCTCACAGACGATAACGATTACGAGTGTTTCACTTTATCGGACGATTTTGAAAACTCACCGCCCGAGTTTGAGTGCTTTGAATTTTCAGATGAGTTAGTTGAACCATCAAACTCGGTTGCTTACAGTTATTTCGAACCATTGATGGAATCCTTCAAGTTCGAGACAGATTACTTAGCTGAGAATAAGACTATCTCTAAATCACTCCCTTTCGTCCTTCCTATCATTTCGACCGAGCAAGAATTCGTCACGCTTCCATTTTCAATGTTTGGTTTACAAAGTTCAACGTACCCATGTTTTCTTGCGAATCTTGAGGGATTTGACCCCATTTCTCGACGGGTTGATAGATTAGCACAATCGGTTTTAACACATCGGTCATCACAAATTGCGCTAATTTATTCACTCGATTTACACCCTCAAGTTCGTACTACACTTCATTCTCTTTTCTGCCATTCTTCTCCTCCACCGAGACCATTTTCCACCCTTCTTCCCATACGGTCTCGTGTGTTCTCAACTCCTTTCTCAACACTCCATTCTTCCACCAACCCTACCATTATCACGATAGAATTTATGAATGGTTGGTGCTAACCTTTGGTCTGTGTAAGGCCTTATATAGTTTGATTTTTCTCCTCCCTAACTCTGAACTTTAACGCTTAAAACAGTGGAAACACTGTCTCACTTAAGTTTGGGGGGTACCTTTTTGTATATATTTTGTTTTTTTGTTTTTTTAAAAACCCATAAAAATTATAAAAGTTATAAAAAAAAATTTGTAAAATAATAAACAGGGGAGTGCCGACGTTTTCACCCTCTTGGTGTAGCCTGACAGTGAGGACACTGTCAAGTTTAAGTTTGGGGGTGTGCTCGGTAAGCTTTCTTCCTTCGCATTCATATGTATATTTTTTCATTTGCATACTTATTTTTAAAACCCATAAAAATTGAAAATTTTAAAAATTATAAAAATTAAAGTATTCAATTTTGGCCATAATTGACTTGAGTTGGACAAATAGGTTAACTAGCTAGGAACAACTAGATCTTAGAGTTAGTAAATTAAAAACCCTTAAAATAAATTTTCTTAAAATTTAACGGTAGAAAGTATATGTTTTTGTAGTTTATTTAGAAATAGGCAAATTTCGAGTTGACTTCTTGGGCTAAGTCAAGATAAAGGAAGAGTATTTATATTTTTATTAAAGTATAAGTTTGAAAAATAATTCCTAAGCTTAAGTCTAAATTCTGAAAATATATACCATACAAATTGCACAAACACGCACCTTGAAACTTGGAATAGTAGAGGAGACCTTGAAATGCTCTTGTCTAAAGTCCTTAGTACGAAGAAAATAAAATAAAAATTCAAGTGTGAATAAAGAGATAATAAAAAAAATGAACACTGGTTTTTGTAATTACTTAAGGCTGCAAAAATAGAAAAATATTTAGCAAGGGTGCTTCATCACCTAGTGCCTTAGACCAACTGGTTTGGGAGTCACTGCTAAAGCTTTAGGTGTTGCAAAACTAGGAATTATGCTTTAATGTGCAAACACATCTTATAATCGGTTGTTGGTACCTCAAGAAGTATTAATGGTCGCATGAAGGATGTGTGAGCGAAATTCATCTAAAAATTCACCTATTAAGAAGTGCTTTGGACGACGGACAAGAGTATGATAGCATGATTTGAATTTCCAAGTGTAGGGGTAATATATACACACACGTAGGGGTATGTAATTGGGATTTAGATAAGAGATAGGAATGAAGAATAGGACTTGTATATTTAGTAGAGACGATAAAAATTCCTAAGTTGAGATAGAACCCTAGAAGGAAAACTTAAAAGATGCCGAAAGCTAAGTAAGTCTACAGAACATATATAATCTTAAGTTAAATGATAAGGAAGCGTGAAGAATACGGGTGGATGATTTATGAGTCAAAGATAATAGAGTTTCTTGTTAGAAAACCTAATTGGAGAATAAAATTCGTCTAGAACGAACTTGACCGAGTGGCAGACCGAATTTATAGGATTTTGTGGGTAGTAACCGCTGAAAACCCTCAGGAGACAACACTCCTCCTACTAGGGATACCTAGAGGTTTAACGGCTTATTGCACAAGCTCAGTGCAATCGCGTTTCCCTGCGAAAGTGAGGCTAGGAATTTTTCGAGAATAAAACTAGGTTTGCTCGAGGACGAGCAAAAGATAAGTTTGGGGGTATTTGTTCATACCATAATTTTTCATTATGATATTCCCCGTTCTTAGTATTTTTACAATTAAACATGTTCTTTTGACCCATGTCTGCTACATAGTTGCAGGTTACAGGTTCTCGGAACAAAAACAGTGAAAAAGACAAAAGACAATACAAAAGTGAGACTACGACCAACAAATGGAAGAATCTTGATCAAGCTTACAGTTGGAGACTAAACGAAGATCAATAGACGATTTCACAAGTACAAAGGCAGTGCAAGATTCAAGACTTCGACACGAAGCAAGCGGTAAAAGTCCACGACTTTATACACTGTAGAAATCTGGGAGAAATATAGAAGACAAACCGAGAAACCAAGTAAAGAAACAAGAAGACCAAAGCAGCAGAAATAACCCCAGAAGAAATGAGCACACAATCCCACTGTTTGGCCACGGATCCGCGACCGTGTGGGGCCCGTGTCGGTGCAAAATTCTTTTGGCGTTGGAGGTGCGTTGACTAGTTCTTTTCTTAGGGGGTAAAATTATAAAAGCAAGCGTGAGTCGACTGTAACCCTAAGGTTTCTATGAATCTATAAATAGAAGCCCTAAAATCTTTTTTAGGTCATGCCTCTTCTTGTGCCTCATTTTATATCTAAAATTCAGATCTGTAAATTTCTGTAAAGAAGGAAGAGAGCATCAAATAAAAATTAGGAGTAAGTTTTCTTTTCATTGCCCTAGTTAAATTTTATTTTCATGCCCTAGGTAATTTATTTCTTGCCCTAGTTAGATTTTATTCTCTGCCCTAGTTAATTAGTATAGATCATGTTTTTCAATTCCCTAATGAGCAAGTAGTCTCTTGCTTGTTAGGGTTAGATTTGGGGAAGGCTTGAGAGATGAAGATCTCTCATCCCTTTCTTGCCCATCACACGTTTTTATAGGACTCCATCCATACATGCACACACCGCTCCCTACGGCACCCTATCCCACGAGGTAGCGGTGATACCGTAGTATAAAGGACCGGTTGAGTGTGTCTTCCATGGAGGTTAGGTTAAGGATTAAGAAAGGAAGGACAAGAACCTAGAAGAATAAACAATGTTTCTTCCTGATGGTACTAATCCACTTTATAAATAATTACCATAACACCTAATAAATCTTAATATGGGCATAGAAAGCGGTGAGGAATATTGATTCTCAAAACTTAACCTAAAACTAACCCTAGCAAGTTGTAGATAAACATTAGTTTTTAGATTTAATCAATCCATTCACACCGTTTGGAATTAACTCGTTAGAACAATTAGAGAATACACAAAATCCATGTGGACCGACCCGTACTCACCGGCTAGCTACCAAGTGACGCCGTTCTTGATTGCGGTTTACAAATATTTTTGATTCATCTTTTTAAAGCGCAAGCACGCTAAATCTAATTCAATCAAGCACCTGTATACGATCATAGGTCTAAAGACCAATGGTTGGGGGACCAAACCATTGCCCCTCGTCGGGGTCTAGAAACGTATACACCAGTCTACTGTGGAGTACTGATGCCCAGTCTCAATACTCCCTCGACCAGGGACCATTTAAGGATGTGCGTACCGACTACCCCGCTCCCACAAGTATGATCGCCATCACAACGCAGGTAGTCTAGCAACGGTCCTACTGGCTTTATCAACATGTAACCGCAATATGTAATAACGAGTATGACATATGCCATGTTAAGATAATGACAAACCATAATAGTATACTACCGTATCGAGTCTTCATCAATATGTTCGTGCTAGATATAAAAACAATAAATACACATATCCTGACAAAGACAAGTCAAATAATATACTATAAAACTGAGAAAGATTGTCATGTATATACATATCCCTAGCTGCATATGTATACATATACAATACTGTCCTCTAAGGCATATACATCCAACACGTTGGTTCCACTCTATCTTATAAATGTCATAATTCTGAGTAAGGAATAGGGGAATATTAGGATTCCCATGCAACTCGAACGAAGAATGAGCATGATGATGCATCTTCTTCGGATGTATTCGTTACCGAGAACTGTTTCTCAGTATGCTCTACGTCCTGGATATTGGATACCCAATCAAGATCCCACGTTTGTAATTTGTCACGTAGGCTAAGAAGAGGTAGAGAACTGGGAAATGGTGATATGTCTTTAAAAGTAGGAATGGAGCAATTGTTGTAGCCAAAGAAGTTGGCGAATATCACCTAGTATTACCAAACGGCAATACAATGATTCTGAACGACTGTTATTACATACTAAATATGATGTGCAATATTAAATCAGTTTCTTTGTTGCATAAAGAAGGATATAACTTTGTATTGGAGGATAATGTTATGAAAATTTTCATAAATCAAATGTTGATTGGATTTGGTACGTTATGTAACGGTATATACGTTCTAAATCAAACTACAGTTCTAAATATACAGAACACACACAAGAGAAAAAGTTCAGAAATGAATGAAGCCTTCTTGTGGTATTGTAGACTAGGTCATATCAATGCGACAAGACTAGCTAAGTTGCATAAAGATGGATATTTGAATTTACATCTTATGAAACTTGCCAATCATGTCTCAAAGGTAAATTGACCAAAACTCCATTTACTGGACACAGAGAAAGAGCCACTGAACTCTTGGGATTGATACATAGGGATGTATGCGATCCTATGTCTAAACATGCCAGAAATGGTTCCTCGTACTTTATTACATTCACTGATGATCTCTTAAGATTCGGACATGTGTTCTTGTTGAAACACAAACCTGAAGCTTTTATGAAATTCAAGGAATATAAGTACGAAGTGGAGAACCATACGGGTAATGTATTAAAATCCTTCGATCTGATCGGGGAGGAGAATACTTGAGCACAAAATTCCGTGACTATTTAAAAGAGAATGGGATTCTCTCTCAGCTTACTCCTCCGTATACACCACAGTACAACGGTGTATCGGAGCGTAGAAATCGCACCCTATTAGATATGGTGCGCTCTACGATGAGTACTGCTGAGTTACCTATTTCTTTTTGGGGTTATGCGCTTGAGACAACCGCATACCTATTGAATCAAGTTCCATCAAAATCTGTGCCTAAAACACCGTATGAGATATGGAGTGGAAAGGGACCATATCTTAAACGAGTTAAGATATGCGGTTGTCTGGCTTAAGTCAAAAAGCAAAATCCGGACAAGCTCGAGGTAAGGTCAGTTCTTTGCAAGTTTATGGGGTATCCAAAGAATTCACATGGATATCTTTTCTACCATAGTGAGGAACAAAATGTGTTTGTTGCTCAACATGCCACCTTTTTAGAAAAGGAATTTCTTGTGAAAGAAATTAGTGGTAATGAGGTAGAACTGGAAGAAGTTCCAGCTGTACAAACTACAACTGACGATTTGATAGAACCGGAGGATCCAATAGTATCCAACGAACCTCAACCACTCTGCAGATCTAGTAGGTTTCCTCATCCACCTGAGAGATACTACAGTTTTCTCATAGACGGTTGGAGCGAGTATTGCATCTTGGAAGATGATGACCCAACTAGTTTTGAGCAGGCCATCACAAGTGGGGACTCTATGAAATCGCTGGATGCTATGCGATCTGATATGGAATCCATGTAGAATAAAAAAGTATGGACTTTGGATGTTGCTCCTGAATGGGTAAAACCCATCGGGAGCAAGTGGATCTTTAAGAAGAAAATTGGTGTGGATGGAAAGGTTGAGACCTTCAAAGCTAGACTTGTTGCTAAAGATTTTCGTCAACGACCTGGTATCGATTATGATGAAACCTTTTCTCTAGTCGCTATGCTTAAGTCCATCAGGATCCCACTTTCCATTGCTGCATACAATGACCACGAAATCTGGTAGTTGGATGTCAAGACCGCTTTTCTAAATGGTGATTTAGAAGAGAGCGTGTACATAACACAGACAGAGGGCTTCGTAGACAATGGGAGCAGCGGAAGCATGCGCAAGCTACTTAAATCAATTTACGGATTAAAGAAGGCATCTCGGAGCTGGAACATCAGTTTTGATGAAGCTATCAAAGAGTTTCACTTCATCAAAAATGTATATGAACCATGTATATACAAGAAGGTTGTAGAGAGTAAGGTTTGTAGGGTTACTAGGCACTCTTATGAAGGTCTATAAGGCATCAACCATGCCCGAATAAAATTTTATACGTGCCGAACAACCCAAAGCAGGGATCTTTGCTAGATTATTAGGGTTGAACATGCAAGTAAACATCTTTACTTTTAAAAGATAGGGATTACAACCTTTGTAGTCCGTTCCTTCACTTCATAAGCTCCGTGTTGAGGTCCCTTCGCTGCGATCATCAAGAACTCCGACTCTCGTGAGGCTCCAAAAGGTGAATGATGCATCTTGCTTGAAGTCTTCATGATCTAAGATGATCTACCTTGAATAATCTCTAACCCAAGCTTACACTTCACTAAACAACTTATTAGAGAAGTGAACACCCTAATCTATGTGGCTAGAATAGATGAGAATGATGAAGTAGGAATATTGCTCTCTTCTGTTTTCAAATTCTCACTTTTATTCACCACAAACACAAAAGTTAGTGAAGCTTTTCAACTAAGGAAGAAGAAGAAGAAGAAAAATGAGCTAATCCTTTTGTGATGAATAATAAATTATTGTAGTGGTTACAAATCTAACCAAGGGTTAAGCATTAAGGAGTTAACCCTTATAGAGAGTTAACTAGAGTTAATGGTTTGGATTGGGTTAACATAATATCTTCACAAAATATAAAGCCAAAGACAAAGTCAAAGCTTCATGAAGCTTCATGGAAGCTTCATGCAAAAGCTAACCCTAATCCAAACCCTAACCAAGTTTAAACCCTAAACCATTGTTAAATTTGCAACCCTAACATGTTACAATATTATATATCACATATACAGTATATTTTGTAACAAAAGAAAATAATACAATTAACATATATCGCATATATATCAATGTATTATCCCGTAAGAAAATGAATCAATAAAGCGAGCTTATATTAGTTAACGTAACGTAATATATCACATATATAATTATACATTAAATTATCGAATCAATACTTGATCCGATAACACGGCTATATTACATATAACCGACTAATATAACATGTACCATTTCATCGAATCAACACATGATCCGATGACCCTGTTATATCACATATACCCGGCTGTTCATAACAGAATATTGCATTTTATACCGCCCATTCTTACGCTCGTTTGTTTATAGGCAGGTGCTTTTTATCAGTGTTTGCTACATAATTGCAGGATACTTGTCTCAGCTCTAAACAGTGAATATCATGAAAAAGTACGACAAATTCTGGATAACTGCCAACAACAGATAAAACACGGGTCTCCGCTCTCTATCCGTGTGTTGCCACATACCAGTTTAAGGGACAAAATGGCAAATCGATTGTCATGTCATGCACAAAGCTCAATGTCAACACAAGATCCAAGAAATCTACGCGGAGCTCGAGAAAATCATGGCAAAAGATCCACATCACATCACCTTTTATTCTACTAAAATTCTGGAAGAAATGTGAAGAGATTCTGAGAAAAGTCATATACCAAACAGCAGACAACTACAAACCAGGGATCCCCACAAAAGAAAATGGCCCAACTCCCTAGTATGGCCGCGGAACCGCGGCCATGTAGGCTCCTCTCTGTGTCGTGTTTTGTGGGCAGTTTGGTCACTTCATTTAGGGGCAGATTCTTGCCCTAGGTTTCCATTTCCCCGCCAATAAATATCCCAGAACTTGCCAAGCTTTTGGTGTTCATTATCATGCCCTCTTTTTGTAGTTTTGTTCTTCTTCTTCTTCTTCTTCTTCTTCATCTTTCCTCCATTAAAATGTAGTGAGAGCATTGAGTGGATGTTAAATGAAGATGAGGGTTTTTGTATCATTCTTGTTTGTTTAGCTTCCCCTTGAGATTTTTGCTTCCTCTTGATCTTTCAACCTCTTCATTGAGCTTGAAAGGTTAAGGGTTTGTTATTGATCTCAAGGGTCGTATTTTCTTATGGAATTAGTGCTTCATTTCACATGCGTTCTTTACCCTTCTCTTGATCTTGCAACCTCTTGATTGAGCTTGCAAGTTTAAGGGTTGGCTATTGATCCCATGCTTGTCTTGAGTTCTAGTTTCTAGTTTTCTTTCTCGCTTTTTATTACTTGCTTTTTATTACCTTGCTTTACTTACTTGCAATTTAATTCATGCACTTATTTACTTGTAATCTTTTCTTTTCTTTGTTCTTTTCTTTTGCTCTTCTTGGTTCTCTTTGTCAATGGTTGTAATTATTGTTGTTGTTAAGAATAAATACGGTATTGAAAGTTAAGATTTTCTTTGCTCTTTTCCTTTTCCCGTTATTTTCCATTGAACTCCGCCCAAACGATACGCAAGCGCTTCGTTAGGCACCCTACCCTAACAAGGTAACGGTGATTCCTAACCGCGACCGGTTGCGTTCGGTTTGGCCGGAGGCGAAAGCAAGAGACAAGAACGGAAGGACAAGGGTAAGTAAGCCGGATTCCACGAATACCGCGCTTAAATCCCCTAATCCACGTTGTTGCCGATTGCTCTAGCTTCAATTGGTCAAGACTCGGCTCAAAGGTTTTGAGTACGGATTTCTTTAGCTTACAATTTCGTATCTTTTTCTTAACAACTTCATACTTGCATATAAAACACATAGGTTAGTTTGAACAAACCGTAGGGTTCCTAGGCACACAGTAGAGGTCTCACAAGGCATCAACCATGCCATTTTACAAAAATATGGTGCCGAGAAACCCTAGTTAACGGATCGTTGCTAGAAATCTAGGCGAAAAGTAAACTAGTTAACACTTAACTACTAGAATATGAAAATACAACCTTTGTAGATCCGGATATCCACCTCCACGGCTCCGCAACGAAGTCTCCTCGCTGTCCAAGTCGAACTCCGGGCTCTAGCGTCGGCTTCATCGGAGAATGAATGGGCTTGGTCATCGACGACGATGCCGAAGATGATCTACGTCGAGGCATCGCTAGATCAAGCTCCCACTTCACAAAGTGATGAAACTTGTGAAGAAAACACACTCTACTACTTGGCAAGAGGTAGAGGATGAAGAAATAGGAGGTGGGTTCTCTTTAGAATTGGATTTCTCACTCTTAAGCTCAAGTTGCCATTGATGGCCTCAAGGTTTCAAACTTGAAGATGAAGAAGAAGATGAGCTAGAATTATGATAAGTCTATTTTAAAATGAAAAGAAAAACAATACTTATCATAATCAAATTAAGGTTAAGTGTAGAGAGCAAACCATGGTAAGTGGGAATAGTTAGGGTTAAGCATGAAGACAAAATGGTCTTTGAGTCAAACCTTCATGAAGCTTCATCAAGCTTCATGACAAAAAGAAAACCATTTTGTTTTCATAAAATTATTTAAATAAAAAGGAATGGATAAATAAATGAGTGATTAAAACAAAACCCTAATTATCTACTTAACCATGGTTTTATTCTTTATACTTAACCATATAAACATGCATCATCAAATATGATACATTCAAGTGCACAAAAGTATATCACATATACATCATGCACACCAAGTGAGAAAATCCATATAAAGTGAACCAATACTAGTTAATGCAAAGTAATATATCAAATATATAATTATACATTAAATCATTAAATCAACATTTGATTCAATGATCCGGTCATGTCGCACATAACCGACTAGTATTCAATGTATCGATTTATCGAATCAATGATTCGATAACTAGGTCATATCGAATATAACCAATCGAAACATTTATCGCGAGAATGAAATGCGGTATCACATACACGCATTATTCTCGGTCCTGCACACATCTCATATGCGCTCCTATTTCGTTTCGCTTGAGCCAGGAAACCTCTGTGTAGGACTCTAAAGACTCGTCAATACGCCGGTAGCAGATGATGATCATATCAAGCACCCACAAGCCGCAAGCGGTCTGCTAAACGTAACGGCCATCCGGGTATTGAGCGATCAGAAGATCGACGAGCTAGCCCGCTCACACTCCTGTGAATCCAACCAGTAACACTTACCGTACAGTCCGGTCTGTTCGTCTGATACGTCGCATATCAAGTCTAGGGGTGGTAAACGTCAGACCCCAATACTCGATAAGTCATGCCGATGTGAGGCTCATAACGGGTCGAGAAACTACTGGTAACACTTACCGGCAAATCTCTGATCAGCCCTGGCCAGGGACTTCCCTGTTACGGCCAATCGAGCACAGCGCAACATCAACCCCCAATACCGGGAGAGACGAAACCCCTCCTATCGCTCATTGCCTCCATGTGACTCGGGACTGTACCCAAAGACCACCATTTTGCATGCCCTCATGGACGTGGTTAGGTGGAGATAAAAGCACAGTGGGAATCACACAAGACTCTATGACGATCTCGGGTCTACAGACTAACCTGCACAAGTGTCACCTGAGAACTGCCATCTGACGTGAGGTATAATACCATCTGGGAGTTCTCGGCGACTCCGTCCAGTGTACCCAGTCTCCACTGAGCACCAGTATACCATCTCTGATGTCAAACACCAATGGATATGGGATCATCCATCGCCCATCATATGGGTCGAGAAGCGTATACGCTAGTCTACTCTGGTATATCGATGCCCCGTCTCGATACACCCACGACTAGGGACCTTGAAGGATGTACTTATGGACTACCATGTCCCCACTAGAATGATCTGCATCATAGTCCAGGTAGTCAAGTATACATCCTAAGGGCTTTACCAACATGTAACCATAAGACAGTTTAAAGAGACAAGTATACATGTTAAGATAAAGAGTAACCAGATAGCATACTATCATATCGAGCAAGAAAGTCATCTCTATATATGTCCAAGCATCCAATATAATATACAACATCTGTACAATACTGGCCTCTAGGGCATACATACAACTAACAATCTCCCACTTGCACTAGGGCCAGCTGCTGTAATATCGCATACCGAGCATCCCGAAGAGTCTCTCAAACTGTATCTGGGGAATGGCCTTCGTGAGTGGATCCGCCGTGTTGTTCTTCGTGTCAACCCTCCTGACCTGGATCTCCCGGCGATCAACTATCTCCCGGATCAGGTGATACCGCCTCAGAATATGTCTGGACCGCTGATGGGACCTGGGTTCCTTGGCCAAAGCCACCGCTCCATTGTTATCGCAATACAAAGGTATTGGATTCTCAATGGATGGAACCACTCCAAGTTCAGTAATGAACTTCTTGATCCAGACAGCCTCTTTGGCAGCATCGTTGGCAGCGATGTATTCAGCCTCCATCGTCGACTCTGCCACGGTTTCCTGCTTGGAACTCTTCCAGCTAACCGCCCCTCCGTAAAGGGTAAAGACAAAGCCCGACTGCGACTTAGAGTCGTCCTTATCACTCTGGAAGCTCGAATCGGTAAAGGACTCCACTTGGAGTTCTCCGTTACTATACACCAAGAATATATCTCTAGTCCTTCGTAAGTACTTGAGAATGCTCTTCACAGCTGTCCAGTGACTCTCTCCAGGATCAGCTTGATACCTGCTCACTACACTTAGTGAGTATGCTACATCGGGTCTGGTACATAGCATCGCATACATGATAGAGCCTACTGCCGAAGCATAGGGTATCCCTTGCATGCGAGCTCTCTCTAAATCAGTCTTAGGAGACATCTCTTTGGAGAGAGTGACTCCAGAGATCGTGGGCAAGTTCCCACGCTTGGACTCTTCCATACTAAACCTCTTTAGTATGGTGTCAATGTACCTGGATTGGGACAATCCCAAAATCCATTTGGATCTATCTCTATAGATCCTTATTCCCAATATGCAGGAGGCATCACCAAGATCTTTCATTGAGAATCTTTGTGATAAGAAGAGCTTGACCAATTGCAGCATAGGAATATCATTTCCTATCAAGAGTATGTCGTCCACGTATAATACGAGGAAGACAACCTTACACTCTGCCACCTTCTTGTAGATACAAGGTTCATCTGAATTTTTGACGAAATCAAACTCTTTGATAACGAGGTCAAAGCAGATGTTCCAACTCCGCGATGCTTGCTTTAATCCATAAATGGATTTAAGCAGCTTGCACACCTTCCCGCTGCTCCCACTGTCTACGAAGCCCTCTGGCTGAGTCATGTACACGCACTCTTCTAAATCACCGTTTAGAAAGGCGGTCTTAACATCCATTTGCCAGATTTCGTAATCATGATATGCAGCGATGGCAAGCATGATCCGGATGGATTTAAGCATAGCCACTGGAGAAAAGGTCTCGTCATAGTCCACACCTGGTCTTTGACGAAAACCCTTTGCTACAAGTCTAGCTTTGAAAGTCTCCACTTTCCCATCTACACGAAGTTTCTTCTTGAAGATCCACTTGCTCCCAATGGGTTTTTCCCCTTCAAGAGCAACGTCCAAAGTCCATACTTTGTTGGTGTACATGGATTCCATCTCGTACCGCATAGCATCCAGCCATTTCACTGAGTCCCCACTCGTGATGGCCTGCTCGAAGCTAGTTGGGTCATCATCCTCCATGATGCAATCCTCGCTCCCACCGTCCATGAAAAAACCGTAGTATCTCTCAGGTTGGCGAGGAACCCTACTAGATCGGCGGAGTGGCTGGGGTTCATCGGGAACTACGGAATCCTGTGGTTCCACCAGATCTTCTGTTGTAGCTTCTGCAGCTGGAACTTCTTCCAGTTCTACCTCATGACCACTAATCTCTTTTTCAAGAAATTCCTTTTCTAAAAAGGTGGCATGCCGAGAAACAAACACTCTTTGTTCCTCAGGGTGGTAGAAGATATACCCTTGAGAATTCTTGGGATATCCTACAAATTTGCATAGAACAGACCGTGCCTCGAGTTTGTCCGGGTTTTGTCGTTTGACATAGGTGTTGGAGATAGTGCCCTCAGAGTCAATTATTAGGTCACAGGTACGTGATTGCAATGATTGATGGAGGACCTATCCCGGTAGAACAGTCTTACTCGAGATGATAGTATGCTATCTGGTTTACCTTTATCATCGTGTGCTGCTTTAAGTGACCTGACAAGTCGCTATTACACGTTGGTAGAGCCCCTAGGATTTTTGCTTGACCACCAGCAGTATGAGGGCGATCATATAAGTGGGAGCTGGGGTCTATAAGCATATCCTTAAATGGTCCCTAGTCGTGTGAGTTTCGAGACAGGGCATCGATACTCCAGAGTAGACTAGTGTATACAGTCGAGACCCCGACGAGGGGCGGTGGCCGGTCTCACAAGCCACTGGTGTCAGTTGGATTACCTAAGATGTATACAGGTGCTCATTGGGTTATGAGTACACCGGACAGGACTCGTCGGGAACATGCCAGTTGGTCATATACCAAACATCAGATGGCAGCTCCCTGGTGACATGTGTACAGGTTAGTTCATCGACCTGGGGATCGTCATTTGTATTGTGTGAGTTCCCACTGTACTTTGATTACTACCCTACCACGGCTCAAAGGAGTCGTGCAAACAGGTTTTAGTTGGGTACAGTCCCGAGCCACATGGAGGCAGTGAGCGTATCTTCAGGGGTTTGTCTCTCCCGGTATTGGGGGTGAGGTCGCGCTGTGTCTAGGAGAGCCATTACACGAAGCCCTCGGCCGAGGCAAGGAGATTTACTGGTAGGTATTCCAGTAGTATCTCAGGGTGTTCTGGGCTACACTCCGACACGACTTGTACCGCTTTTGGGGGTCTGACTTTTACCAACCCCCTAGGCCCGCCATGCGATACTCATAGACGAACGGACCGGACTGTACGGATATTGTCACTAACAGGCTCAGTAGGGTTGTCAGGCTGAGTTCGCTCACAGACGTCCCTTTTAGTCAATACCTGGTAGCCCGTTACGTATTGGCTTATACCTCTGACGTGCTAGTGGTTAAATCCACAACCAAGGTGTTGACGAGTCTTTAGAGTCCCCCACATTCAGTTACTCAGCTTTCGGGCGAAAGGTTGTAGAGGCCGTATGGAGATATGGCATGGTCCGATCAGATACGTGCGGTATTGCACGGATCAAGATCGGAAAGTTGTACTATAGGCCGTATGGATATATGGCAGGGTTCGATCAGATACGTGAGGTATTGCACGGATCAGGATCGAACGGATAATACTAGCCGGCTTTGGTTTAAGCCGGATCCTAGTATAGTACGGTGTAGATTTTGTATCATTGCATTTGTATTTCGGTCGGAATACAAATGCGGGTGTGTATGCACAGTATCGGGGTTTTCCTGTAATTTATTACGGTACCAGTTTTATGGAGTTGCCAGTTTGCTTTCCATTTCGGCCAATTTCCTTTGTATCGTTCATTGGCCGAAGATTGGTGGAGGAGGGCTTATTTGCATTGTTGCAAATAAGCATTTGTGGAAGGGGGTCTTTGCATATTCTTGTGTCATGATGGTTGCACCATTCCTTGACCTTGACTTCTTGACTTCTCCATCATGGCTTGACTTTCATATGACATGGTTTTCATGATGGTTGTAGTGGAGTGAGGTTCTCTTTTGGTGATCATTTCTTTGCATGATTTGGTTGTTGAGTGTTGGTGTTTCTTTGTGATCATTATTCCATATGATAACCATTCCTCTCTCTCTCTCTTGCATGATTCTTTTGGTCACCTCCCCCTTGACTTTTCCCTCTCTCTTTTTCCATACATGGGTCGGCCACTATTGGGAAGAGGGGATTCATTTTTTGGTGTGGCAATTTTTGGTTCTCATGGTGCTAAGAAAAGCTCTCTAGTTCATCCCAAAAATCAATTCCTCCACCATCTCAAAAGGCAACATCCAAAACCCAAAATGAGACACAACTTCCACACTATATTCTACAGCAAATCTTGGGCACGTCGACTAGCTAGCTTCGTGCCCGAGTTGCCTCGGCATTGAGGTGGGAGCCCATAAAAGAAGTAGGCGATGTGGTGCACTTCCGGCGACGAGGTGGAGACCGGAGCTTCCGCAGGAGATCGGGACGACGACGAGAAGACCGGAGGACTTGGATCAGTCGGTATATCTCTCTTCCCCATCTTGTAGTTAGCTAGGACTAATTAATGGTTTCGATCCGGGTATTAGTGCGCGGCGGTTTGCCAGTTCATGAAAAATTTAAGTATATCACCGCTTCCGCATTTTGGCCTCGGGATGGAGGCCGGGGCACCGCCGTGCACTTACAGTGGTATCAGAGCCTCGCCATTAACTTAGTCTAGCTTGGTTTAATGTGTTTTGCATTTCCGATCGACCAAAATTCCAAAATCTACATTTTTGCTAGCGACAGTTTTCTGTTGAAATTTTTTGGTCTCCAAAAATTTTTCAGGTTGTATAAAATTGATGTACTAGAGATTACAAGGCTACTGTAGAAATTCGACAGGGTGAGTCCACTGTGGAAGCGCGGAACCGCGGCCAAAACCCTCTTTGGGCCGCGTTTCCGCCGCACACTGTGGAGATCCCTGCACCAAATTTCTACAGTATCTTTCTGGGGTTAAAATTGGGGTTTTGGAATATTAAAATTGGCCCCAGAATTTCTGTGAGTGCTACAGTATTGCTTGGGGGCCCACTTGTTAATTTTTGATCGATCGGATATTTTAAAGACATTATTTCACAGTATTTACATTATATCTTCGACCGTGAATGTCACTCGATCGGTAAATCCGGTCTAACTGCTATAGCCCGGTTAGACGGATTTGCGAACGTGACTTTCATGTTGATGTTCTGTTTTTGCTGTGATGTTGCGGATCGGTCGTTGGGATAGCCTGGATGCAATGCTAGTACAGTGTTTTGTTGTATTATGTACATTTGTTATTGCGGGGCGAGCGTCCGACATGTGGACTGCCGTCACTGCCTGATTGTATTATTATTTTGGGGCACGGCCCGGTTGCGGTCGATGTACCCGGTGTATGTATATTTTACTTTCTGTACTAGGATTGCCCCGCGGAGGGGTGCACGGATAGCCGGGTTCTAGAGGGCAACAAGCCCGCATCTAATGGCATTGAGACGGAGGGGCTTCACTCTAGAATTGGCGGGCTATTCGCCGCACTCGTAGGGGGTACAGGTTGACCCAGGAGGGGTGCCCAAGTTACCGGATTCCGTGAAGTGCTGGGTGGTGCATTCACGGTGCTGAAGGGGGCTGCCTCGCTTCAGGTTTTGGCGGGTGACTTGCCGCGCCCGTAGGGGTCTAGGATTTCATTGCACAGGCTGTCCACACGACCAGGGGAACGTCGGGTTTCAGTAGTGGCTCTGTGAAACCCGGGGATCCCAGATATCTGTATTGTTCTGTGATGCTGTTCATTCTCTGTAATGTTGCATTTCTTTCACGCCTTGAGCGAAATATAATATATTGGTATATATATTAGTAGATGTTGTATATGTTTTGCATCCGCGCTAGTCCAGTCCCCGCTCTGCCGTTAGTTAGCTAACCTAACGGGTAATGACGGGACCCAGTGGCGAATGCGGATGGCATATACGTACATCATATTATTTTCGTTCTTTGTGGTGTGATCAATTGATGGGACTACGTTGATTCGGATCAATGCAAGTTAAAAACAAACCTAATCTGATGTTGTTGGAACACTTTTCAAAAAGCTGTTATTGCAAGGACGTTCACTTTTGTTTTGCATCGTGATATTCAGTTGGAATATCCTGCTCCTCAGTCGACGAGGCAAGGGCCGAGATCCCTTCACCGGGAGTGACCCCTTGGACAGAAGTTTGCGTCAGGGCATTAACTTCACTATAGCCGATTACTTTTGCTTTGCACCGTGGTATTCAGTTGGAATATCCTGCACCTCATTCTACGGGGAAAGAGCCGAGATCCCTTCACCGGGAGTGACCTCTTTAGCAACGGTTTTCGTCACTATATTTTTAAAAGCTATCAGTTCCTTCAACGATATCAAGTTCTTTACGTTAAATGTTTTCGCCAGAAACCATTCGTAGCCCTCCATCATTTAAGTTAAATATTCGGTAGTATTCAAGATATATATTTTGACCTCACGCCAAGGCATAGTGATTGGTAGCTGCCGGGTATTTATCTGTTGCATAGATAGATGCGTTGGTTTGGGACAGTCGTACTACTATTTTGGCCTACGTCAAGGGTATGTACGGGTGGGTTCAAATTAACCTGGATAATGATGGGCAGAACTTGACATGTGACTTATGATATTTTGACCTCACGCCAAGGTCATAAGAGCATGGGGCAAAAATCTCATCGGGAGTTTCAAAAGAACTGAAACTTGCCAGATATGCGCATACCTTCTGGAGTGTGACACCGTGAGCGGATTCCGTCACGTTGTCATGCGATGATAGTTGTATCCTGATTCCCACTGATGAGTTAGTTTACTCCTCGGGTAACCCCGACTAATTCTTCTTTCAGGTTTGGAGGAGAATTTGAGGTACAGTGGGAGGTTTCCAGATTAGATAAATTGGTAACCATTCTGATCTAGGATAGAGTGCACGCTGAGTGTTTCTTTTCTCTCTCTCTTTGGCAGCGACCATTGACCCGATCCTAAGACTTTGACTCAGAGACCAAGTTGACCGAAGCTTCTAAACACTGGCTTTTGGATTGTCAGAGTTGCAAACCTCATTGCCACTCCTACTATTACCCTTTTCTCCAGGACACCCCGTATTACTACGAACGTCCACTTCCATTGGACAAAACCATCGTATGGTTAGATACGAACTCGAAAGAATTTATTCGAGGATGGTTTCCGGTTCTGGAGAAAACGGATAGGATTATTCAGTTGTCTTTTCCTTTTTACCTTCTTTCAAGTTGCGAGTACTCCTTGGCTTAGGAGTTAGTACACCTATTACGCAAATTGGATAGTCTTCTTCCAAACCATAGGCAGGTGCCGACCGGTAGGGAATGAAGAAAACCAATTAGCATAACGATGGTGTGCAGAAGGTATTAAGTTAAGACAAAGCAAGGGATTAGTAAGAGGGCAAAGTAAATTGCGACTGATATTCACGACCAAACCAAGTATTCCTTCGCCAATCCTAAATCACCTTTGTATTTCTCCAGGACACTCCGTATCACTACGAAGATCCACAGTTTATTGGATACTCCATCGTATGGTTATATACGAACTCGAAAGTAACTTGTTCCAGTTTGGGGATGCATTCTGGTTCAGGAGAAATAGGAATAAGATTTATTCAGGTGTCTTTTATCTTCACCTTCTCTCGCTTTGCGAGTGTTCCTAGGATTGGGACAGTACACCCATTATGCTTATTGGATAGTCTTCTTCCAAACCATAGGCTGGTGCCGAACGGTAGGGAAGGAAGAAAACCATTAGGCCTAAAGGGGTGTGCAGAAGGTAATGACTAAAGACATATGAAGGGATTTGGTGGCAAAGAACTATACGGTTACAGTCGTGAATCTGGAAGAGGCATTACTAGGAATACCGGGATACCCCATCGAAACATTTCAATGTTTCAGTTTCACTGGGTACTGTTAAAAGAAAACTGATTTCCCGATTAGATACTTACTCCACGGTATGTATTTACCAGGTACGATTCGCACATCTGTATGGCTTTACAAATGATGAGTGGGAGTAAGTTATTGGGAATTGGGTGATCGTCCTCATTATATCGGGATTCGTTGTAATCGGTGATATTTGAGGAGATCACCTGGGCTGTTTTCCGGTCGGCAAAATTTTTGGTTTTGAATATCCGCTGTTATGCACCAATTTCAAATTGATATATCTGTACGTTTATTTTTATAGAGTGAGACATACCTTTTTGAAATTATGTCGATGACATTTACCTATATCAGTGGATGGTTAGGTAAGGAGCATTAAACAGCGGTGTAATTCTTCTTAACCATAACTACAGTTTTCAACCTACGACACACAGTGAATGAGTTATCAGACTCAAGGGACTTATACAGAGTATTGTATATTGTCCAGGGTCCATCAGGACAGAGGGGTTGGTCCTCGTACTATATTCGGTTTACTTATGACTTCTCTAGTTTTTAGACAGGTGTTTCGCGGAAACACAGGGTCCGAATTTTGAGAAGTTATAGGTATTAGAATAGAGTAGAGAACCAGATGTAGCAAGTATCGGGATTCTTCAAAGAGATCGAAGATGTAGCTACTTGCGTATGGTGTTCAGTTGATAGTAGTGATTAAGAGATCTTGCTTCTCTTTCAGGTTACTCATGATTGGAAGCATTCCTAAGTTGAGTAACGTTGATCGGCCTTCTTCCATTTAGTTGACATGCACTGGAGACAGTTGCATGATTTGGATCTGGTTCAATTAAATCAGTGCCTCTGGTTCTATATTGGATATAGAACAGTTCATATCTTAACGTTGTTAAGGTACGGGGAGTTGTCTGGCTTATGATTAAAACCAGACTCTGGATAACTCAAGGCACGTTTCTGTAATGGCTGTTTGTGGGTTGACCCAGGCTATGAGGAGGGTTGATTTTCTACCATCTGGATGAACAATAGCAATATTGTTCTAAACTCGCCACAGTTTTATTAAAAAATGGATTTTTTTCAGAAAACAGTAGTGGGAGTATGGTAGAACTGGAAGTGATTCCAGAACCACAAACGATTACTGAAGATTTGATAAGGAACCTAAAGATTCAATCTGGATTGACATTCCATTGGCCACTCCGCAGATAAGGTGGGTAACTTCAGGCACCCGAGAGGTACTACGGTAGCCTCAAGGACGGTGACAGGGAAGTTCTTGTTTACCCACAATTACCATTGCTGTTGTTCCAGGCTGCGAGACCCGGTGGGAGGATGAGTATAGCGTCGTTCTAAAACTAGTTTTAGAAGTGTACGTCTATATGACTCTGCCAGAGGGTTGTCGTAGTCAGTGGGAGCAGCGGAAGCATTGGTAGACAGGTAGCTTATGTCTATTTATAGACTAAAGCAGATGTAGCGGAGATAGATCATCTATTTCTGACGTGACAGTCATGGGTTTGACTTCATCAGAATAGGGGATGGATCTATTGAGAAGGTAGTAGGGTGTGATATCCTGGTATTTGGATGACATACACAGAGTAGGAAAAGAAACTCCTATACTACAATCGGTTATACTTTGGTCGTCACACAGTGGTTTCTCCACAAAGGAAATGGATTTTATATCAGACATACTGGTTACTAGATCTATGGTTTTAGATCTAGATTTGGGTAGTCTCCCAATCTGGGTACTTAGACAGCATTCTAAGGGTATTTAGAATGGATGACTCCTGGAACGGTAGTGTACCTGCAGGTAATGGAGTCACCCTCTCTAAAGGTGTCTTACAGACTAAAGGGGAGAGGGACGTGCATGATTGGCAGATCACTTGCTCAGGCAATTGAGTCAATCATGAGATGTCAAGTACCACACCAGATGTTGTTCATGTACTAGATGCAATAAGTTGACATTAATCCAATCCTGGAGAAACGGTCGGAAGCAGTTTTAGAACATAAGTGGATGTTCTAGGGATATGATAACGACAGCCTCATTCGGGAAACAGTTATCATTCCAGGCTTCCAAGGTGACCTGGATGACAAGGAGGTTGTCAGAGTTATAGTTTTTCCTTCTGATGAGGGGCAGTATTTTGGACAGGTGGTCCAAGGCAATACTGAGGGAGGCATGGCGCAGGATACTGATTAAGTTCAGTTGACGATACAGTCTAAGAAGTTTGGATTTGGAGTTCATTTATGAGCTAGGTCCCATCAGACATCCAGACATTCTAAGACAGGTATTGCTCTTTTCGGGAGATGGCTTTCTCCGCGAACATGAGATATAGAGAGACATAGAAAGAAACAACAAAGAGGATCCACTCACTGAGGTTATTCCTCGAACGCAATAGTTTCACAAACGAGCTTTGTGAGACTGACTAGTAGAGGAGTTGGGTGTTCGGTATCACACGGGCTGTGAGTATGCGACATCGCAATAATTAGCCTTAAGTGCAAGTGGGAGATTGTTGGAGATAGTGCCCTCAGAGTCAATTATTAGGTCACAGGTATGTGATTGCAATGATTGATGGAGGACCTATCCCGGTAGAACAGTCTTACTCGAGATGATAGTATGCTATCTGGTTTACCTTTATCATCGTGTGCTGCTTTAAGTGACCTGACAAGTCGCTATTACACGTTGGTAGAGCCCTTAGGATTCTTGCTTGACCACCAGCAGTATGAGGGCGATCATATAAGTGGGAGCTGGGGTCCATAAGCATATCCTTAAATGGTCCCTAGTCGTGTGAGTTTCGAGACAGGGCATCGATACTCCAGAGTAGACTAGTGTATACAGTCGAGACCCCGACGAGGGGCGGTGGCCGGTCTCACAAGCTACTGGTGTCAGTTGGATCACCTAAGATGTATACAGGTGCTCATTGGGTTATGAGTAAACCGTACAGGACTCGCCGGGAACATGCCAGTTGGTCATATACCAGACGTCAGATGGCAGCTCCCTGGTGACATGTGTACAGGTCAGTTCATCGACCTGGGGATCGTCATTTGTCTTGTGTGAGTTCCCACTGTACTTTGATTACTACCCTACCACGGCTCAAAGGAGTCGTGCAAACAGGTTTTAGTTGGGTACAGTCCCGAGCCACATGGAGGCAGTGAGCGTATCTTCAGGGGTTTGTCTCTCCCGGTATTGGGGGTGAGGTCGCGCTGTGTCTAGGAGAGCCATTACACGAAGCCCTCGGCCGAGACAAGGAGATTTACTGGTAGGTATTCCAGTAGTATCTCAGGGTGTTCTGGGCTACACTCCGACACGACTTGTACCGCTTTTTGGGGTCTGACTTTTACCAACCCCCTAGGCCCGCCATGCGATACTCATAGACGAACGGACCGGACTGTACGGATATTGTCACTGACAGGCTCAGTAGGGTTGTCAGGCTGAGTTCGCTCACAGACGTCCCTTTTAGTCAATACCTGGTAGCCCGTTACGTATTGGCTTATACCTCTGATGTGCTAGTGGTAAAATCCACAACCAAGGTATTGACGAGTCTTTAGAGTCCCCCACATTCAGTTACTCAGCTTTCGGGCGAAAGGTTGTAGAGGCCGTTTGGAGATATGGCAAGGTCCGATCAGATAAGTGCGGTATTGCACGGATCAGGATCGGACAGTTGTACTATAGGCCGTATGGATATATGGCAGGGTTCGATCAGATACGTGCGGTATTGCACGGATCAGGATCGAACGGATAATACTAGCCGGCTTTGGTTTAAGCCGGATCCTAGTATAGTACAGTGTAGATTTTGTCTCATTACATTTGTATTTCGGTCGGAATACAAATGCGGGTGTGTATGCACAGTATCGAGGTTTTCCTGTAATTTATTACGGGACCAGTTTTATGGAGTTGCCAGTTTGCTTTCCGTTTCGGCCAATTTCCTTTGTATCGTTCATTGGCCGAAGATTGGTGGAGGAGGGCTTATTTACATTGTTGCAAATAAGCATTTGTGGAGGGGGTCTTTGCATATTCTTGTGTCATGATGGTTGCACCATTCCTTGACCTTGACTTCTTGACTTCTCCATCTTGGCTTGACTTTCATATGACATGGTTTTCATGATGGTTGTGGTGGAGTGAGGTTCTCTTTTGGTGATCATTTCTTTGCATGATTTGGTTGTTGAGTGTTGGTGTTTCTTTATGATCATTATTCCATATGATAACCATTCCTCTCTCTCTCTCTTGCATGATTCTTTTGGTCACCTCCCCCTTGACTTTTCCCTCTCTCTTTTTCCATACATGGGTCGGCCACTATTGGGAAGAGGGGATTCATTTTTTGGTGTGGCAATTTTTGGTTCTCATGGTGCTAAGAAAAGCTCTCTAGTTCATCCTAAAAATCAATTCCTCCACCATCTCAAAAGGCAACATCCAAAACCCAAAATGAGACACAACTTCCACACTATATTCTACAGCAAATCTTGGGCACGTCGACTAGCCAGCTTCGAGCCCGAGTTGCCTCGGCATTGAGGTGGGAGCCCGTAAAAGAAGTAGACGATGTGGTGCACTTCCGGCGACGAGGTGGAGACCGGAGCTTCCGCAGGAGATCGGGACGACGACGAGAAGACCGGAGGACTTGGATCAGTCGGTATATCTCTCTTTCCCATCTTGTAGTTAGCTAGGACTAATTAATGGTTTCGATCCGGGTATTAGTGCGCGGCGGTTTGCCAGTTCATGAAAAATTTAAGTATATCACCGCTTCCGCATTTTGGCCTCGGGATGGAGGCCGGGGCGCTGCCGTGCACTTACCATAGGCTGGACAACCCCATATCTTAACATAGTTAAGACATGGTCTCTTCCCTTTCCATATCTCATATGGAGTGGTAGGCACAGATTTGGTGGGGACCATATTCAATATATGTATGGCTGTCTCAAGCGCATACCCCCAGAAGGAAATAGGTAACTCAGCTGTGCTCATCATAGAGCGCACCATATCTAATAAGGTGCGGTTCCTCCGTTCTGATACACCGTTGTGCTGTGGTGTATATGGAGGAGTCAGCTGAGAGAGAATCCCATTCTCTTTTAGGAAGTCCAGGAATTCATTGCTCAAGTATTCACCTCCTCGATCAGATCGAAGGATTTTAATACTTTTTCCGGTTTGGTTTTCGACTTCTTGTTTATATTCTCTAAATTTCTCAAAAGCTTCAGACTTGTGTCTTATTAAGTACACATGTCCGTGTCTTGAGAGATCGTCAGTGAATGTAATGAAGTACGAAGAACCATCCCTGGCATGTGTAGACATGGGACCACATACATCACTATGTATTAGTCCCAAGAGTTGGGTAACTCTTTCTCCGTGTCCCGTAAACGGAGTTTTGGTCATCTTGCCTTTGAGACATGACTGGCAAGTGTCATAAGATGAAAATTCGAATGGTTTCAAATATCCATCCTTATGCAACTTAGCCAGTCGTGTCGCATTGATGTGACCCAGTCTACAATGCCACAAGAAGGATTCGTTCAGTTCTGAACTCTTCCTCTTGTGTGTGTTTGTTATGCTCAGAACTGTTGATTGATTCAGAACATAAATGCCATTGCACAACGTGCCTGATCCAACCAACTTTTGGTTATGGAAAATGTTCATAACATTGTCCTGTAATACAAAATTATATCCCTCTTTACTTAATAAAGAAACCGATATAATGTTGCATATCAGGTTCGGCATGTAATAGCATTCGTTCAGAACCAATGTATTACCAGTTGGTAATACAAGGTGATATTCCCCGACAGTCTTAGCTACAACAATTGCACCATTTCCAACTCTAATGTCTTTATCACCTTCTCCAAGTTCTCTGCCTTTCCTGAGCCCATGTAACTGATTACATATATGGGATCCTGACCCGGTATCTAATACCCAGGACGTAGGGCAAAGGGAGAAACAGTTCTCTGTAACGAACACACCCGAAGAAAATGCATCATCATGTACTTTCTTCATTCGGGTGGCATGGGAATCCTGGTATTCCCCTATATCCTGTTCAGTCCTATAACACTTATAGGAAAGAACGGAACCAACGTTCCCCAGCACAGTAAAACATGCGGGTTCGGTCAATACATCCATATTATTATCTTTATTAGGGCATGAAATGGTCGCTACCTGGAGAGAGAGAGAAGAAAACGCTTTAGCGTATGCTCGTGCAAGATCATATTGGTTATTATCTTATCTAATCAGGATGGCTCCCACTGCTTTTTATCAAATCTTCCTTCAAACCCTAAAAGGAAAGACTAGCCGGGATTAATTACACACTGCAAGTTCGCCAATCTTTCAGCCAGGCCAGTGTAGGTACTTTGAGGGAGGTCCCCCGTGCTTTCGCACGAACCTAATTAATGTAAACCTCGTTTTCCCAGAGGCGTAACCTCGTTGACACCTTTCTAGACACCTACTTGATCAGCTAATTGCAATGTGTAAAACTCTCCCAGGAGTAACTCTTACTCGCAGTGGGTATCGGGATCCAACTATCTCATAGAAGGTATGCAATCTCATTGCAAATTTCAACACTTGAAATTCCCGATAATACTTTTGCCCCTAGCGTGCTATGACCTTGACGAAAGCCAACAAACCACAGCCCACTAGTCAAGTTCAACCCGTACATTTCTTGACTGAATTAAACCCACCCGCACGACCCTTGACGAAAGCCAACAAATCCGTACGACTACCCTAATCCAGTCGCATCATATGCTGCAGATAAACAGCACATAGCTACCGCACACTACACCTTGACGAAAGCCAACAAATGCAGCACGAATACTATATGTAACTTATCTGAAATGACGGAGGGCTACGCAGGTTTTTCTGAAAACCTATTGCGTAATGAACTTGATATCATTGTAGAATCAAATGAAGTTTTGAAATGGAGTGATTTCTAGGCTTTTGTAGTTTTGCTAAAGGAGTCACTCCCGGTGAAGGGATCTCGGTCCTTTCCTCGTCGAATGAGGTGCGGGATATATCATATATATCGCTGTGCAAAGCAAAAACTGTTAAAAGCAATCAAAAACAAACCGAGTGTGTAGCATCTGCCAGTTATTGCTAAAGGAGTCACTCCCGGTGAAGGGATCTCGGTCCTTTCCTCATCGAATAAGGTGCGGGATATATCATATATATCGCTGTGCAAAGCAAGAACTGTAGCTACCTGTTTTATTTTGAAATTTGATTCTACAACATCTTAGGTTTCTTTCCTTTCATTAATCACATTAATGAAGTCCCATCATTTAAATACCTAAACATCACAGATAGATATGACGTACACTTATGCCATCCGCATTCGCCTCGATGTCCCCTCGTGCACCGTTAGGTTAGGTAACTAACGACAAAGCAGGGCAGGGCTAGCGCGGGTGTAAAACATAAGTAACGTCTATATAATATATCATATATGCTATATACTATATCTATCACAGAACATCACATGATCACATCACAGATATCGCAGCAGAAGAAACATATGAAATATTGGATATACTAGGACGTCCGTGTTTTCAATACGAGCCAGTATAAAACACGGATTCCACGGTCGTGATGAATAGCCAATCCCACACCCCTAGACCCCTACGAGAGCGGCAAGCAACCCTGCCAATTCTAGGGTTAGGAGACCCGGACTCGACTCCTCGAGTTGGTCTCCCTCTGGACCCCAGAACCCGGTTACTTGTGCTCCCCTCCTTGGGTCTATCCTAATGTGGAAAAGTAAATAATATACAAAGGGTGACAACTTTCGCTACCTGGAAGTGCCCCAAAAAAAAAGAATATTACATACATGTTTTTACATGAATGAAAATGAAAAACACTCATCTTACATAAAAACCCCCGGCTATTCGAACACGACGATCCAATATAACATATCCAGCAACACAAAACATCACATGCCATCAACGTAAGTAAGTATGCATACCCCAATTGTCGTTGACGTATAGCAACGAAACCGGCGATATGAACATACTATACTTACGGTCACAGAAAAGAATGTGTAAAACTACAACAATTGGAATCCGCAACTTCTTTAGACATCACATGCCTAATCAAATGAAATACTTAGACATCACATGCCTAACAGTTATAAACCCCGCATTTTAGTCTCATTATCGAAAACACTTTTCAATATAAAGTGAAACTAAATCGCTAGATTTATAACATTCATTCAGTTATCACATAACTCTTTGTGAATTCCAATTATTGTATCACATTCCAGATAAACAGAAAATGTTAAACTTTCCGATCGAACATCCGAATACCCAAGTTTTCCCGATACAGCTCAACACATGAAATAAGTCTAACAACATTCAGTTCGTGCCTCAGTACCGACGGTCCAGCCGTAGAAGGGTCAAGCCAACGCCTCACATGTGGCACGCCGTACTGCCCCAAACCCGAAGGTTCAAAGGGCAGTTCAAGACGGTCACATAATCGAGTTAAGGTTTGTTGTCTTCTAGAGGGTCCATCGCGTTACTTGCACTACTTAGAACGTCGTTAAAGTACGGAAAAATCCAACACTTGGAAATTTCCCGACAGGGGAAAAATTGGGTATTTATATCCGGTCGAACTTTTTAACATATTCTGAAAATTATCCGGAAATACACAAAAGACGAAATTTGATAATCCGATCGAAATACCGAATCCCCAAAACAACCCTGGAAAATTCAACTCTTGAATAAATATTAAAAATTCCCAGGAAAACCACCACAGAAAAATGAGAATTACTGTGAAAATTAAAATGCACAAAACGACAAAAGCGCCGCGCATCCGCCGCACGAGCCATGCTCGTGCCGCGGATCCGCGGCTCTTTGATGGAATTAGTCCATCGAAATTCACAGTAACTCTTCGATTAGCCTGCTGATTTTTCTGCATATTTTTAATGTGGAAAAATCCCCGATTTTAGAAAAAGGACAGAGAGCATGTTTGGTTTGGGGTTTCGGGTTCGTTCGGGCTTCAAACGCCATCTAGACTTCGCCTAAGGCTCTAGCTAGGCTCTGATACCACTGTAGGGTTCCTAGGCACATAGTAGAGGTCTCACAAGGCATCAACCATGCCATTTTACAAAAATATGGTACCGAGAAACCCTAGTTAACGGATCGTTGCTAGAAATCTAGGCGAAAAGTAAACTACTTAACACTTAACTACTAGAATATGGAAATTACAACCTTTGTAGATCCGGATATCCACCTCCACGGCTCCGCAACGAAGTCTCCTCGCTGTCCAAGTTGAACTCCAGGCTCTAGCGTCGGCTTCATCGGAGAATGAACGGGCTTGGTCATCGACGACGATGCCGAAGATGATCTACGTCGAGGCATCGCTAGATCAAGCTCCCACTCCACAAAGTGATGAAACTTGTGAAGAAAACACACTCTACTACTTGGCAAGAGGTAGAGGATGAAGAAATAGGAGGTGGGTTCTCTTTAGAATTGGATTTCTCACTCTCAAGCTCAAGTTGCCATTGATGGCCTCAAGGTTTCAAACTTGAAGATGAAGAAGAAGATGAGCTAGAATTATGATAAGTCTATTTTAAAATGAAAAGAAAAAAAATACTTATCATAATCAAACTAAGGTTAAGTGTAGAGATCAAACCATGGTAAGTGGGAATAGTTAGGGTTAAGCATGAAGACAAAATGGTCTTTGAGTCAAACCTTCATGAAGCTTCATCAAGCTTCATGACAAAAAGAAAACCATTTTGTTTTCATAAAATTGTTTAAATAAAAAGGAATGGATAAATAAATGAGTGATTAAAACAAAACCCTAATTATCTACTTAACCATGGTTTTATTCTTTATACTTAACCATATAAACATGCATCATCAAATATGATACATTCAAGTGCACAAAAGTATATCACATATACATCATGCACACCAAGTGAGAAAATCCATATAAAGTGAACCAATACTAGTTAATGCAAAGTAATATATCAAATATATAATTATACATTAAATCATTAAATCAACATTTGATTCAATGATCCGGTCATGTCGCACATAACCGACTAGTATTCAATGTATCGATTTATCGAATCAATGATTCGATAACTAGGTCATATCGAATATAACCAATCGAAACATTTATCGCGAGAATGAAATGCGGTATCACATACACGCATTATTCTCGGTCCAGCACACATCTCATATGAGCTCCTATTTCGTTTCGCTTGAGCCAGGAAACCTCTGTGTAGGACTCTAAAGACTCGTCAATACGCCGGTAGCAGATGATGATCATATCAAGCACCCATAAGCCGCAAGCGGTCTGCTAAACGTAACGGCCATCCAGGTATTGAGCGATCAGAAGATCGACGAGCTAGCCCGCTCACACTCCTGTGAATCCAACCAGTAACACTTACCGTACAGTCCGGTCTGTTCGTCTGATACGTCGCATATCAAGTCTAGGGGTGGTAAACGTCAGACCCCAATACTCGATAAGTCGTGCCGATGTGAGGCTCATAACGGGTCGAGAAACTACTGGTAACACTTACCGGCAAATCTCTGATCAGCCCTGGCCAGGGACTTCCCTGTTACGGCCAATCAAGCACAGCGCAACATCAACCCCCAATACCGGGAGAGACGAAACCCCTCCTATCGCTCATTGCCTCCATGTGACTCAGGACTGTACCCAAAGACCACCATTTTGCACGCCCTCATGGACGTGGTAAGGTGGAGATCAAAGCACAGTGGGAATCACACAAGACTCTATGACGATCTCAGGTCTACAGACTAACCTGCACAAGTGTCACCTGAGAACTGCTATCTGACGTGAGGTATAATACCATCTGGGAGTTCTCGGCGAGTCCGTCCAGTGTACCCAGTCTCCACTGAGCACACGTATACCATCTCTGATGTCAAACACCAATGGATATGGGATCATCCATCGCCCATCACATGGGTCGAGAAGCGTATACGCTAGTCTACTCTGGTATATCGATGCCCCGTCTCGATACACCCACGACTAGGGACCTTGAAGGTGTACTTATGGACTACCATGTCCCCACTAGTATGATCTGCATCACAGTCCAGGTAGTCAAGTATACATCCTAAGGGCTTTACCAACATGTAACCATAAGACAGTTTAAAGAGACAAGTATACATGTTAAGATAAAGAGTAACCAGATAGCATACTATCATATCGAGCAAGAAAGTCATCTCTATATATGTCAAAGCATCCAATATAATATACAACATCTGTACAATACTGGCCTTTAGGGCATACATACAACTAACACAAACACATACAAATTCTTTATTGACTCGTCTAAAACAAGAACGGACATACAACCATCTCCCTGTGGATCGACCCGTGCTCAACCGGCTAGCTGCATAGCGACACTGTCCTGATCGCGGTTATACTCTAGAACTTTGAACATCCGACACGCTAAAGGCGTGCGATCAAATGGCGCCGTTGCCGGAGAGACGGTAGCGTATTTTCTTTCTTGTTATTCGGGTTAATATTCTTTTTGTATATATTTATAAATAAAAAATAAATAAAATAAATCTTTTTGTTATTTTTGATCATTTTTGTGGGCGAGAGTGCAGATTTTTGCAGATTTGCAAACTGCGATTGTGGGGAGCAAAGTGTACGTTCAAGGCTAAGGTGATTGCAAAATACAGTTCCAAAGATCCGGGCAGTTTGACCCGCGCAAGCGAACTTTTCAAGCTTACCGGATTTGATTCAACGGGGGTTTCCTAACCCAAAATCTTAACGGTACGTACTTTACTAACACCTTATTCTCAAATCCGACGCATCCAATATACTATTCTTTGCAGGATTCTTTGCAAGTTCGCTAGCAAACGCTAAAAATTGACTAACCCGTATTTGTTGCAGTGCCGTGCTTAAACTAAAAAATGATTGTTTGATTCTTTATAGAATTTTTATTGAATTGCGCATTGCATACATTAATACGGACTTAAGGGCAAGCGAACCCCACAACATACGGTAAAGGATTTCATCACCTTTTCCGTGGCCTACAAATCACGAACTTGAGCATAACGTTTACCCGCATAAAATTTAAAAGAAACTAGACTTTAAGCCTTAAGGACTTCGCGCTCATTAGAAGAAGTTAACCGTGTTTAGAACCTCTCTTAACGGTACATTGTTTACGGGGTTTCTAGGAAAGTGTTAACGGCGAAACCGCCAAAAGAGAAAGGGTTATTTAATTAAGGAACTTCGCGAAAGCGTTGGAAAACCTCCCCTTATCTCTGCACTTACTTGGCCTCGTGATCAGTGTATCTTGAGCCCGTTTCTCGACACAGTTTTACTTCGACAATCAAGTTCTGGAGCAGGTCTAGTTGACCTAGGTGAACCCTAGAACGATTAGGTGTGAGGTATTTTTGTGTCGTGATTGTTTTTGTCCAGATTCTTTTTTGTATATTTCATTCTTTTGTTAATAACTAACTAAAAAAAATTTAAAAAAAAATCAACATTCTTTTTCCCTCCTTTTCTCTTCCTTTCTTTCCTTTTCTCATCATATCATGGGTACCCCATATCGCAAAACTCTTGCCGAACTTTGGTACCCACAGCCAGACATTACTTCTTACGGTTCTTGCTTTGGCCGAACATCGAACGATCCCTCCATGCCCAAAATGTCATTGAAAGATCGCATAGCAGCATCTAGGACAAACACTTGCCCTCCGCAATCCACTTTGTATCAACCTTTTCAACCTCCCTCACCCTCTTATGTTGATACCCCTTTTGCAAGTCATCCTTTGTCAATCGCTGAACGTATTGAACAATCTCGTAGCCGATCTTTCACTCCTTTCACCACTTCAAATTCTTGGGATCAACAATTCCATTCACCTTCTTATCCAAATGTTGATCCTACCCCTGTCCAACCATTCAATTCCTACCAATCCTACCCTACCTTTGCACCTTCCCTAGACATTGCTTCAGAACCGCCATTTGGGAGTTTTCAGTATCCAAACAACTTTGAATCTTTTACTGAAACCCCTTCACAACCTATGTCTAGTCTGGAACAGTCGATGGAAGACTTTAGGGTAGCGTCAAGCCAACAGATGATGGATTTGAATGCGTCCATGGCCGCCCTCATACAACCTAGTGACCTGGTAGCTAGTTTTCAACTAGCTCCAAATTTTCCAATGTATGAAGAGGCGGTAGGACAGGCTGGGAATTTGAATGGTGAGAGTGAGCTGTACCCCCTTCCGAATCAAGCCTACCCATTTCAACTTGAATCCCACAACTCCAGTTTTGAATGTTTATCTAGTGTTCCCAATGATTCACCGATTGAAGATAGAATGATTAATGAGTTGTGTGACTTTGTAGTGTTTAATTTACCCGATTGTGAAGGGACCTTGCCAAGTGAAACCACACCCAATCCTTTTGACCTCTATACCTACACTTTAGAACCTGAATTGATTGATATCCATGCTTTTGTTGAGGTGTCTGAGAATATAGATTTTCACTTGATTGAGGATATTGACGCTGGGAATATTTTGGATGATGAACCCGCAGATTTGGCTGAGTTTTCCTCTCTAATTAATCATCCCGAGTCATTAACTGTTTTTCCCGCACCCCATATGCGTCTGGATATTAATGAAATATGCATGGATGAGCTTAACTTTGAGGAGAATTTTGAGGATATTTTTGAGGATGAAACAGTTCTAGATGATGAGTCGGATTTTCCAATTCATCCTGTCTCTTTCATTGACTGTGTACACCCTCCCGAACCCTTAACAGATATCCTTCCTCGATCACTTCCTTCCATCCTTTCCATCGTTCCGACCTTGCAAAAACCCGTCTCACTTTCATTTCATATGTCTGGTTTACCAAGTTCGGCGTACCCATGGTTTCTTACGGATCTTGAGGGATTTGACACCATTACTCGACGGTTTAATAGATTAGCACAATCGCTTTTTACACGTCGGTCATCACAAATTGTGCTAATCTATTCACTCCATTTTCGCCCTCAAGTTCGTACTCCATTTCTTTTTCCCTTCCGCCATTCTTCTTCTCATATACCGAGACTGTATCCTACTTTTCTCTCCATACGGTCTCGCGTATTCTCCATCTCTTTTCTCTACGCCTTCTTTCACCAGCCACTGCTTTATCACGATAAGATCTTTGAATGGTTGGTGTTAACTTTTGGCCTGTGTAAGGCCTTGTATAGCTTGACACTGTTCTTTCCCCCCCTAATCCTGAACTTCATCGCTTAACAGTGGAACCACTGTTTCACTTGAGTTTGGGGGGGACTCCTTTTTGTATTATTTTTTTGTTTTCTTTGTTGTATATAATTTGTTTTTAGGGAGCGCCGGCAATTTTTACCCTCTTGGTATAGCCTGACAGTGAGGGCACTGTCAAGTTTAAGTTTGGGGGTGTGCTCGGTAAGCTTTCTTCCTTCGCATTCATTTGTATATTTTGCATTTGCATACCCTATTAAAAACCCACAAAAGCTTTCTTCCTTCGCATTCATTTGTATATTTTGCATTTGCATACCCTATTAAAAACCCACAAAAATTGAAAATTTTCCAAAAAATATAAAAACTTTGTCGTCAAGTTAGCTAATAGGGTAACTTAGATTTTTATTGCAAAAGTTTAGTTGAAATGATAGAAATAACTAAATTCTAGGCTTAGGAATTGAAAACTCTAAAAATAACCCTCATTCTGTCTAACTTTGGTAAGTATACGTCCTTACAGTTTTTTTGAGAAATAGGTAATCTTGAGTTCAGTTCTTGAGTCAAGTCAAGATGAAGGGAAAGTATTGATGCTTTACTGAAGGATAAGTCTGAAAAATAATTTCTTTTCTTGAGTTCAAATTTAGAATGTATATACCCTACAAACTGCACTTACACGCACCTTGAAACTTGGGATAGTAGAAGATACCTAGAAATACTCTTGCCTGAAAGCCTAATATGAAAGAAAAAACGGTATTTAAAGCTAAACACCAAAAGAGCATGTGAAAAATATATCCGGTCTTGAAAAAGAAAAAGAAAAAGAAAAAATAGAATAAAGTCAAGACCTGGAAACTGCTATTTCCGCTTTAAAGTTCACACATTCAGTAATCGGTCGTTAGTGCCTCAAGAAGCATTAATAGTCGCATGAAAAGTGTGTGAGCAACACCGTCCATCATTAAATGAAAAGAAGTAGTATTAGGTATTAGGGCAAGGGTATTATAGCTTGAATTGAATTCTCAAGTGTAGGGGTGCAAAGATATACACACGTAGGGGTATACAATCGATGTTTGGATAAAAGATAGAAATAAAGAATAAGACTTGTGTTTTTTGTAAACTTGATAAAAATCCCTGATTTAAGGCCACACTTTAGAAGGAAAACTCAGGAGAACCAATATCTTTTTAAACTTTTTTGGAATGTATATGATCTAAGGTTAAATAGATAGGAGGTGTGAAACATAAGGGTTAGATATTTCTAACTTAGGATGATAGAGTTTCTAACGTAAATATTAAACTGTAAGAGTAGAATCGATGTTAACTTATGACACTAGCTTGACGGGATTTTGTGGGTGTAATCCGCTGAAAACCCTCAGGAGACAACACTCCTCCTACTAGGGACACCTAGAGGTTTAACGGCTTGTTGCACGTGCTCAGTGCAATCGCGTTCCCTGCGAAAGTGCGGTTAGGATTTTATTTTTGTGAATAATTGGTTTTGCTCGGGACGAGCAAAAGTTAAGTTTGGGGGTATTTGTTCATAACAGAATATTGCATTTTATACCGCCCATTCTTACGCTCGTTTGTTTATAGGCAGGTGCTTTTTATCAGTGTTTGCTACATAATTGCAGGATACTTGTCTCAGCTCTAAACAGTGAATATCATGAAAAAGTACGACAAATTCTGGATAACTGCCAACAACAAATAAAACACGGGTCTCCGCTCTCTATCCGTGTGTTGCCACATACCAGTTTAAGGGACAAAATGGCAAATCGATTGTCATGTCATGCACAAAGCTCAATGTCAACACAAGATCCAAGAAATCTACGCGGAGCTCGAGGAAATCATGGCAAAAGATCCACATCACATCACCTTTTGTTCTACTAAAATTCTGGAGGAAATGTGAAGAGATTCTGAGAAAAGTCATATTCCAAACAGCAGACAACTACAAACCAGGGATCCCCACAAAAGAAAATGGCTCAACTCCCTAGTATGGCCACGGAACCGCGGCCATGTAGGCTCCTCTCTGTGTCGTGTTTTGTGGGCTGTTTGGTCACTTCATTTAGGGGCAGATTCTTGCCCTAGGTTTCCATTTCCCCGCCTATAAATATCCCAGAACTTGCCAAGCTTTTGGTGTTCATTCTCACGCCCTCTTTTTGTAGTTTTGTTCTTCTTCTTCTTCTTCTTCTTCTTCTTCTTCATCTTTCCTCCATGAAAATGTAGTGAGAGCATTGAGTGGATGTTAAATGAAGATGAGGGTTTTTGTATCATTCTTGTTTGTTTAGCTTCCCCTTGAGATTTTTGCTTCCTCTTGATCTTTCAACCTCTTCATTGAGCTTGAAAGGTTAAGGGTTTGTTATTGATCTCAAGGGTCGTATTTTCTTATGGAATTAGTGCTTCATTTCACATGCGTTCTTTACCCTTCTCTTGATCTTGCAACCTCTTGATTGAGCTTGCAAGTTTAAGGGTTGGCTATTGATCCCATGCTTGTCTTGAGTTCTAGTATCTAGTTTTCTTTCTCGCTTTTTATTACTTTCTTTTTATTACCTTGCTTTACCAACTTGCAATTTAATTCATGCACTTATTTACTTGTAATCTTTTCTTTTCTTTGTTCTTTTCTTTTGCTCTTCTTGGTTCTCTTTGTGAATGGTTGTAATTATTGTTGTTGTTAAGAATAAATACGGTATTGTAAGTTAAGATTTTCTTTGCTCTTTTCCTTTTCCCGTTATTTTCCATTGAACTCCGCCCAAACGATACGCAAGCGCTCCGTTAGGCACCCTACCCTAACAAGGTAACGGTGATTCCTAACCGCGACCGGTTGCGTTCGGTTTGGCCGGAGGCGAAAGCAAGAGACAAGAACGGAAGGACAAGGGTAAGTAAGCCGGATTCCACGAATACCGCGCTTAAATCCCCTAATCCACGTTGTTGCCGATTGCTCTAGCTTCAATTGGTCAAGACTCGGCTCAAAGGTTTTGAGTACGGATTTCTTTAGCTTACAATTTCGTATCTTTTTCTTAACAACTTCATACTTGCATATAAAACACATAGGTTAGTTTGAACAAACACATACAAATTCTTTATTGACTCGTCTAAAACAAGAACGGACATACAACCATCTCCCTGTGGATCGACCCGTGCTCAACCGGCTAGCTGCATAGCGACACCGTCCTGATCGCGGTTATACTTTAGAACTTTGAACATCCGACACGCTAAAGGCGTGTGATCACCGGCCGATATCTTATATCGCGAGAATAGAATACGGTATCTCATATCATATTATTCTCGGTCCCGCACATATCACTTGTGCGCCTACTCGGATTTGCCTGAGCCAGGAAACCTCTGTGTATGACTTTAAAGAATCGTCAATACGCCGGCAGTAGGTGATGATGATATCAAACACCCACAAGCTGCAAGTGGTCAGCTAAACGTAACAGCCACCCAGGTATTGAGCGATCAGAAGATCAACAAGCAAGCCTGTACATTCTCCTGTGAATCCAAACAGTAACACTCTCGTACAGTCCGGTCACTTCGTCTGATATGTTGCATATCTAGTCTAGGGGTGGTATACGTAAAACCCCAGTAACCGATAAATCGTGTCGATGTGAGGCTCATAACGGGTCGAGAAACTACTGATAACTTTTACCAGCAGCACTCCATATCAGCCCTGGCCAGAGACTTCCAGTTATAGCCAATTGAACACTACACAACATCAACTCCCTATACTGGGAGAGACGAAACCCCTACTATCGCTCATTGCCTCTATGTGATTCGGGACTGTACCCAAAAGCCACCGTTTTGCACGCCCTCTTGGACGTGGTAAGGTGGAAATCAAAGCACGGTGGGAATCACACAAGACTCTATGACGATCTCGGGTTTACAGACTAACCTGTACCAGTGTCACCGGAGAACTGCTATCTGACGATAGGTATAATACCATCTAGGAGTTCTCGGCGAGTCCGTTCAGTGTACCCAGTCTCCACTGAGCACCCGTACACCATCTTTGATGTCAAACACCAATGAATATGGGATCATCCATCGCCCATCATATGGGTCAAGATGCATATACGCTAGTCTACTCTGGAGTATCGATGCCCTGTCTTGATACTCCCTCGACTAGGAACAGTTATAGGATGTACTCTTTGACTACTCCGGCCCCACTAGTATGATCTCATCATAGTCCAAGTAGTCGAGTACATATCCTAAGGGCTTTATCAACATGTGAGAGCAAGACAGTAAACTAATACAAGTCAACATGTTAAGACAAAGTGAAACCAAATAGCATATTATCAAGTCGAGCAAGAAAGTCCTCTCTATACATATCCAAGCATCCATCATAATATACATCATATGTACAACAATGGCCTCTAAGGCATATACATAATTAACAATCTCCCACTTGGACTAAGGCCAGCAGTTGTAGTATCTCATACCTAGCATCCCGAATAATCTCTCAAACTGTATCTGGGGAATGGCCTTCGTGAGTGGATCCGCAGTGTTGTCCTTCATGTCAACTCTCCTGACCTCGATCTCGCGGCGATCAACTATCTCCCGGATCAGGTGATACCGCCTTAGAATATGTCTGGACTTCTGATGGGACCTGGGTTCCTTGGCCAAAGCCACAGCTCCATTGTTATCGCAATACAACGGTATTGGATGCTCAATGGAAGGAACCACACCAAGTTCAGTGATGAACTTCTTCATCCAGACAGACTCTTTGGCAGCATCGTTGGCAGCGATGTATTCAGCCTCCATCGTCGAGTCTGCCACGGTTTCTTGATTGGAACTCTTCCAACAAACCGCCCCTCCATTTAGGGTTAAGACAAATCCCGATTGCGACTTAGAGTCGTCCTTATCACTTTGGAAGCTGGAATCGGTAAAGGACTCCACCAGGAGTTCTCCGTTACCATACACCAAGAACATCTCTTTAGTCCTTCGCAAGTACTTGAGAATGTTCTTAACAGCTGTCCAGTGACTCTCTCCAGGATCTGCTTGATACCGACTCACTACACTTAGTGAGTATGCTACATCGGGTCTGGTACATAGCATCGCATACATGATAGAGCCTACTGCCGAAGCATAGGGTATCCCTTGCATGCGAGCTCTCTCCAAATCAGTCTTGGGAGACATCTCTTTGGAGAGAGTGAGTCCAGAGATCGTGGGTTGGTTCCCACGCTTGGATTCTTCCATACTAAACCTCTTTATTATGGTGTCAATGTACCTGGATTGGGACAATCCCAGTATCCTTTTGGATCTATCTCTATAGATCCTAATTCCCAAAATGCAGTAGGCATCACCTAGATCTTTCATTGAGAATCTATGTGATAAGAAGATCTTGACCGAGTGCAGCATTGGAACATCATTTCCTATCAAGACTATGTCATCCACGTACAATACGAGGAAGACAACCTTACTCTCTGCAACCTTCTTGTAATTACAAGGTTCATCTATGTTCTTGATGAAGTCAAACTCTTTGACTACCACATCAAAACAGATGTCCCAACTCCGCGATGCCTGCTTTACCCCGTAGATTGATTTAAGCAGCTTGCACACCTTTTCGCTGCTCCCACTATCTACGAAGCCCTCTGGCTGAGTCAAGTACACGCACTCCTCTAAATCACTATTTAGAAAGGCGGTCTTAACATCCATCTGCCAGATTTCGTAGTCATGGTATGCAGTAATGGCAAGTAAGATCTGGATGGACTTAAGAATAGCCACTGGAGAAAAGGTTTCATCATAATCCACACCTGGTCGTTGACGAAAACCCTTTGCAACAAGTCTAGCTTTAAAAGTCTCCACTTTTCCATCTACACCAAGTTTCTTCTTAAAGATCCACTTGCTCCCAATGGGTTTTACCCCTTCAGGAGAAACTTCCAAAGTCCATACTTTGTTGGTGTACATGGATTCCATCTCAGATCGCATTGCATCCAGCCATTTCATAGAGTCACCACTCGTGATGGCCTGTTCGAAACTAGTCGGGTCATAATCTTCCATGATGCAATCATCACTTCCACCAACAATGAGGAAACCGTAGTATCTTTCAGGTGGATGAGAAACCCTGCTAGATCGGCGGAGAGGCTGGGGTTCATCGGGTACTACTGAATCCTCTGGTTCCACTAAATCTTCAGTTGCAGTTTGTGTTGCTGGAACATCTTCCAGTTCTGCCTCTTCGCCACTAATTTCTTTTGCATGAAATTCCTTTTCTAAAAAGGTGGCATGTCGAGAAACAAACACCTTTTGTTCCTCGCGATGGTAGAAAAGATATCCATGTGAATGTTTGGGATATCCCACAAACTTGCATAGAACTGACCGTGCCTCGAGTTTGTCTGGATTTTTCCTTTTGACATAGGCCAGACAACCCCATATCTTAACTCGTTTAAGACAAGGTCTCTTCCCACTCCATATCTCATATGGTATGGTAGGTACTGATTTAGTTAGAACTTGATTCAATAGGTATGCTGCTATATACAGCGCATACCCCCAGAAGGAAATAGGTAACTCAGCTGTACTCATCATCGAGCGCACCATATCTAATAGGGTGCGATTCCTCCGTTCCGATACACCGTTGTGTTGTGGTGTATAAGGAGGAGTAAGCTGAGAGAGAATCCCATTCTCTTTTAGATAATCTAGGAACTCATTACTTAAGTATTCACCTCCTCGATCAGATCGAAGAATCTTAATACTTTTGCCTGTTTGGTTCTCTACTTCGTGCTTATATTCTCTGAATTTCTCAAAAGATTCATACTTGTGTTTCATCAAAAACACATATCCGAATCTTGAGAGATCGTCAGTGAATGTAATAAAGTAGGAAGAACCGTTCCTGGCGTGTGTAGACATAGGACAGCATACATCACTATGTATCAGCCCTAAGAGTTCTGTAACTCTTTCTCCGTGTCCACTAAACGGAGCTTTGGTCATTTTGCCTTAGAGACATGAATGACAAGTATCATAAGATGATAATTCGAACGGATTCAAATATCCATCCTTATGTAACTTAGCTAGTCGTGTCGCATTGATATGACCCAGTCTACAATGCCACAAGAAGGATTCTTTCATTTCGGAACTCTTCCTCTTATTTGTGTTTTGTACATTAAGGATTGTAGTTTGATTGAGAACGTATATACCATTAAATAACGAACCTGATCCAATCAACTTTTGATTCAGGAATATGTTCATAACATTTTCCTGTATTATAAAATTATATCCTTCTTTGCTCAATAAAGAAACTGATATAAGATTGCATATAAGGGTCGGAATGTAATAGCATTCGTTCAGAACCAATGTATTACCATTTGGTAACACAAGGTGATATTCTCCAACTGCTTTGGCTGCAACATTTGCACCATTCCCTACTCTTACGGAATGATCACCCTCTCCCAGTTCCCTACCTTTACGTAGCCCATGTAACATATTACATATATAGGATCCCGATCCGGTATCTAATACCCAGGACGTAGAGTGAACTGAGAAACAGTTCTCGATAACTAACACACCTGAAGAAGATGCGTCACCATTCTTATTCTTCGTCTGGGCGGCGTGAGAATCCAGATTTTCTCCTGTTTCCTGCTCAGTCCTATAACACTTATAAGAAAGAACGAGACCAACGTTCCCCTGCTCAGTATAATAACCAGGTTCAGTCAATACATCCATATTATTATCTTGATTAAGGCCTGACATGGTCGCTACCTGGAGAGAGAGAGAGAGAGAAGAAAACACTTTAGCATATGCTCTTGCAAGATTAGATTGGTTATTATCTTATCTAATCAGGATATCTCCCACTGATTTTATCAAATCTTCCTTCAAACCCTAAAAGTTAAGATTAGCCGGAATTAATTACACCCTACAATTTCATCAATCTTTCAGCCAAATCAGTGTCAGTACTTGAGGGAGGTTCCCTGTGCTTTCGCACGGACCTAATTAAAGTAAACCTCATTTTCCCAGTGGCATAACCCCGTTAACATTTTTCTAGACACCTACTTGATCAGCTAATTGTCCTGTGTAAAACTCTCCCAGGAGTAACTCTTACTCGCAGTGGGTATCGGGATCCAACTATCTCATAGGAGGTATGCAATCTCATTGCAAATTTCAACTTTTGAAATTCCCGATAATGCTTTTGCCCCCAACCCCTATGACCTTGACAAAGGCCAACAAACCATAGGAAGCTAGTCAAGTTCAACCCGTCATTTCTTGATTGAAATAAACCCACCCGCATGACCCTTGACAAAGGACAAAAAGGTCGTACGAATACCCTAATCCAATCACATCACATGCTTAAATAGATAAGTACCAGTCAGCTACCGCACACTACGCCTTGACAAAGGCCAACAAACACAGCACGAATACTAACTAGTCTTTATCTGAAATGACGGAGGGCTACGCAGGTTTTTCAGAAAACCATGAGCGTAATGAACTTGATATCGTTGTAGAAACAAATGATTTTGAAAAGGAGTGTTTTTGAAGCTTTTCTAGTTTTGCTAAAGAGGTCACTCCCAGTGAAGGGATCTCGGCTCTTTCCCTATCGAATAAGGTGCAGGATATATCGTATATACCGCTATGCAAAGCAAGAACTATATAAGCTGTCAAAAACTGAACCGCAAGTTTGTAGCATTTGCCAGTTTCGCTAAAAAGGTCACTCCCGGTGAAGGGATCTCGGCTCTTTCCTCATCGAATAAGGTGCAGGGTATATCATATATACCGCTATGCAAAGCAAAACTGTAGCTACCCATTTTATAAAGTTTTGATTCTACAACATCTTTTAGGTTTCTTTTCTTTTATTAATCTCATTAATAAATCCCATCAGCTTATGCTTCCTAAGCATCATAAAAGAAACGAAAGCAGTAATATTTATATATCATTATATATATATAGTATAAGCATTCGTCTCAGGCAGTAATATAATCTCATCACAGAACATTGCGGCAGAAGAACATATATGAAATATTGGATATACTAGGATGTCCGTGTTTTGATACGAGCCGGTATAAAACACGGATTCCACTGTCGCGATGAGTAAATGATTAGTCGAAAATATTGCATATTTCAGCCGGCAATTTCCTCATCATTTGCATCCATATAGAAGTGTCCGGCATTCATATTTTACATATTAGCAAAACTGTCGCAAAATATCAGATTGCATGTATTAGACTCTAAAACCGACACTATAAAGGAAATTGACCGCATTTCATGGCATCGCATCATCACTACATTTGCGCAACACTTGTTTTAAGATCTGTGCCGGAAAATCCAGAAGAAAGGAAAAAATTTATACGGTACCGATCAAATATTACGCCAACTCAATGATTTCAATTCTGGTATAAATCCAAAGGGACAAATACAGATCCAAATATCAGATAAAGGCCCAAGCATCAACCCAAGACTACACCAGAAGAACCAAGCCCCAAGGAGCCTACTTGGCCGTGGAACCGCGGCCTAAGCCGCCTTGAGCCGCGGTTCCGCGGCCGTCTTGCCACGTCAGCCCTAAATCTTTGGTGCACAATGTTTCACTCAGGGCCCACATTCAGCTCATATAGTTCAAATTCCAGAAGACTCCAGACACTTCTGCCAGATCAGCAAGCTTTGGGACCAACACTAAACTAGCCTTGTATTCTAGAAACTTCTTCTTAAACCCTAGCTTAAACCCTAAGCTAAGCCTAACAAACTCTTTCTAGAAGTCTTTCAACAAACTTTTGGAGGGAACTCAAAGGCTTAGGGTTTGGAAGATCTATAAATAAGACCCTAGGCTCACTTGTATCATAATCTATAATCTAGGAATTGATCCTTGACTAGTTCATTTTAGCCATTCTATCTCTTTCTTCATCTTCTTCTTCCACAAGTCTAGTGAGAAGACTTGTGTGAAACCATAACTCTAATTCCAATCAAAAGCCAAGATCCTGAGTACCAATCAAGCAAGAAGCCTTGCAACCTTTTATGAGCCGAGCCGATCTTCAACAGAGCAAGTGGTCCAAGCCGATCCGCGACTCACGGAGCCGAGCGACGCCAATTCGACAATTTAGTTCTTCCTCTTGTAGTTCTTGAACGACTGTAATCAAATTGTTGATATAAATAAAAGGTGATATTCTTTTATCTTGTTTTCTTTAAATTCTCGCATCATGATATCTTTTCAATTCTTGAATACTTTCTGTGTGATGATGTTTGAGTAGTACTCCGCTCGTCGAGGAGTCGAGACGATCAATAGAATGATGATGTCATATATCTTAAATCGATTCTTGAATCCTACGAGTTCTGTAAACCCTAGCAAGTTCAAGAATCGACGACCCAATTCGTTGTGATGCTTTCTTGATTGATATCGCTCGAGATTGGGGATTTACGATCGTTTCTTGAAATTGTTAGAGGCTAGAATGCGAATGATATCGACGAAAGAACAAGGGTTAAACAATGAAACCCTAGTTTCATCAAGAAAGCCCTAACTCTCGTTGATCATCATCGATCTACTATCAATCCTTCGAAGGACAAGAACATGAAATCTTGAAATTACATCACGTCTATAGATCCGATCGATTCCTACGAGCCTCATTTAGATTCTTGACATTTTGGTTGGAAATATTATCGAAACCCAATTCTTGATTGTTTATCAGTTTCTTGATTCTTGATTAAACATCATGACACCTGAATCAATCGATAAATTCTTGAATCATGTTTTCTTTTCTTTTCGATTAACTTTTCGATTCAAACAAATTAAACATAGAAATGAATCGCACAATCCCTGTAGACGATCCGCACTCGCTTACGATCTACAATCGACACCGTAATTGATTTCGGTCAAATATAATTCTTTGGTTGTGATTTTTTTATACAATTTTCTAAATACCGATACAAGATACTGTTATAAATCAAATGAAACCGTTATCGGGAAACAATTGATTCGATACTTGCTTTTACATCCAATCGAGAAAATTAGTAGACAAACCCACATCCCTAGACCCCTACGAGAGCGGCAAGTAACACTGCCAATTCTAGGGTTAGGAGACCCGGTCTCGACTCCTCGAGATGGTCTCCCACTGGACCCCAGAACCCGGTTACTTGTGCTCCCCTCCTTGGGTCTACCTAATGCGGAAAAGTAAATAATATACACTGGTGACATCAACCTCATCCCGGAAGTGCCCCAATAAAAGAATATTACATACAAATGAATTTTACATGAATGAAAATAAAAACCCTCATCTCATATAAAAACCCCGGCTATTCAGAACACGACGATCCAATATAACATATCACAGCAACACATAATATCACATATCATCAACGTAAGTAAGTATGCATACACCGATCGTCGTTGATGTATAGCAACGAAAACCGGCAATACAACTACATACTACACTTACGGTCACAGAAAAGAAATTGTAAAACTACAATATTTGGAATCCACAATCACTTTAGACATCATAAATCCGAAATATCACATACTTCGCATTTCATGCCTAACTATATGAATTCTACATATTGTATCACATTCGAGATAAATAAACAATATTAAACTTTCCGATCGAATAATCAAATACCCAAGATTTCCTAAATAGCTCAACACTTGAGCGGAGTTCAAATAATCCCAGAATATGTCACAGTAGCAATGGTCCAGCCGTAGAAGGGTCAAGCCAACGCCTCACATGTGGCACGCCGTACTGCCCCAAACCCTAAGGTTTAGAGGCGGTTCAGACTGTCACATAATTGAGTTAAGGTTTGTGTTCTTCTAGAGGGTCTACCGCGTTACTTGCACGTTTTTCCGAAAGATTTAAACCCAAGAAAAATTCAACACTTGAAAGTTTTTCGTGCCGGGAAAAAATGAGTTAATGATATCCGTTCGAACATTTTAACAGTTTCTAAATATCCGGAAAAAAATAACGAAATTAAATTTTCCGATCGAATCTACGATTACAAAATAAACCCAAGAACACTCAACATTTGAGTCAGATTAAAAATGTTGGATATAGTGCCCTCAAAGTCAACTATTGGATCGCAGGTATGTGATTGCAATGATTGAGGCAGGACCTATACCGATAAAAGAGTCTTACTCGAGATGATAGTATGCTATCTGGTTTGTCTTTATCATCATGATAGAGCCCATAGGATTCTTGCTTTACTGCCAACAGTATGATGGCGATCATATATGTGGGAGCTGGGGTCTATAAGCACATCCTTAAAGTGTCCCTAGTCATGGGAGTTTCGAGACAGGGCATCGATACTCCAGAGTAGACAAGTGTATACATTCGAGACCCCGACGAGGGACGGTGGGCGGTCTCATAAGCCATTGGTGTTAGTTGATTCACCTAAGATGTATACAGGTGCTCATTGGGTTATGAGTACACCGGACAGGACTCGTCGGGAACTTGCTAGTTGGTATTATACCTAGCGTCAGATAGAAGTTCCCTGGTGACATGTGTACAGGTTAGTTCATCGACCTGAGGTCGTCATTTGTCTCATGTGAGTTCCCACTGTGCTTTGATTTATACCCTACCACGGGTCAAAGGTGTCGTACAAACAGGTATTTTTTGGGTACAGTCCCGAGCCATATGGAGGCAGTGAGCAGATAGTCGGGGATTCGTCTCTCCCGGTATTGGGGGTGAGATCGCGCTGTGTTTAGGAGAGCCATTACATGAAATCCCTGGCCAGGGTAATCGAGATTTACTGGAAGGTATTGTAGTAGTATCTCAGGGTGTTCTGGGCTGCTCTCTGACACGACTTATACAGCTATTGGGGGTCTGACGTTTACCGGCCCCCTAAGCCCTATATGCGATACTCATAGACGAATGGACTGGACTGTACAGATATTGTCACTGTCACGCTCAGTAGGGTTTCTGGATGAGTTCGCTCGTCAGCTTTGTTAGTGTATATGCCCTAGAGGCCATTACTGTATCATACTAGATTGTATATTACTTAATGGAAGCTTGGGATATTCACAGTTGTATAGACAATCTTGCTCAAAATAGTAGTATGCTACTTGGTTTGTTTCTGCTTTAATGTGTGCATGTGTTTCTTTTAGCATATCGCCTTTACACATTAGTGGAGCGCTTAGGATCTTTGCTTGATTACCAGCGTTGTGATGGCAGTCACACTCGTGGGGGCTGGGTAATCCACAAGCACATCCTTATGCAGGTCCCTAGTCGTAGGACTATCGAGACAGGGCATCGATACTCCAGAGTAGACTAGCGTATACGCTTCTCATCCCAGCTTGGGAGATGGTCTGTCCCACAGCCGTCAGTACGTCGTACTTGAGATAGTATGGGGTGCTCGTTAGGTTACGAGTGCACTGGACAGGACTCGTCGGGAACTGTTGGTTGGTACTATACCTATCATCAGTTATCAGTTCCCAGGTGACATGAGTAAAGCTTAGTCCGCTGACTTGACACTGTCACTTCGCCTCGGGTGTGTTCCCACTGTACTTTGATTACTACCCTACCACGGCTCAAAGGAGTCGTGCAAACAGGTAGTAGTTCGGTGCAGTCCCAAAGCACTTGGAGGCAGTGACGGTTAGACAGGATTCGTCTCTCCCGGTATTGGGGGTTGATATCGCGCTGTGTCTAGGAGAGCCATTACACAATGTCTCTGGCCAGGGCAAGCGAGATAGACTGGTAGGTTTCCAGTGTTATCTCAGGGTGTTCTGGGCTACGCTCCGACATGACTTGTACCACTATTAGGGGACAGACATTTACCGCCCCCTAGGCCCGCCATGCGATATTCTCAGACGAACAGACCGGACTGTACGCAGATTGTCACAGACAGGCTCAGTTGGAGTTCGGATGGGTTCACCTCATCAGTCTTCTCATCGGCATCAACCTGGGGACCGTTACGTACAGCTAGTGCCGCTTCCGGCCTGTGGTTAAACCCACTTCCAGCGTAGTGCCGAGTCTTTAGAGTTCCACACAGAGGGTTATTCGCCTTTGGGCAAAACAGAGTTGAGGTCGCATGGTTTTACGACAGGGTTCGTTCACATCCGCGCACTTGTGCACGTTTGGTGTCCGGACAATTATTACTAGCGGGCTCTGGTTTGAGCCAGATCCTAGTATATGTTTTGGGGTTAGTTTTATCTCATTGTGTTCATGTTCCTCGGAACACGAATGCGGGTGTGTATGCACAGTTGTTTGAGGCGGAGGAAGAGGTTTTTCATTAGGGTTTCGAAACGGGTGTGTATGCACAGTTGACAGTTGTCTTTTTCCAAACCCTAATGAATATGTGAAATATCAATTAATAATATTAATTAAATGAAATTGTGTCATGGTTTGGGATGTTGACCTTGGTTGACTAGTTGACTATGTTTGAAACATTGACTATCATCATTACTTTTCAAGATGCTCTTTGATCTTTGCAAAAAAAAACATTAATGTGATATGATAATGGTCTCATCAAACCAACTATCACCTTTTTCATTTTGGATTAATATTATTAATTAGATAATTCACATATATTGTTATGGTCGTAAAAACTATTCTCATTCTATCATAACCATTCTCTCTCTTCCTTTCATCTTCCTCCTCCTCTAGTTCAAGGAGAATCATTCTCATGAGTTGAGAAACCTCTCTTTAGAGATAAAACACCCAAATCCATTCTCTACTCATCCTAAGGTTGAAGGTCTAGCAAGCCGGAGACTTTAGTTTTCTCAAAGTTCGAGAAAGGAGCTCAAGGAAGAAACCCTCAGGTGGATCCATCTTCGAAAAGAGAAGGCGACGAGGAAAGCACCATCCGACCACTACAAAGAGTCCAAGAAGAAGGAGTTCAAGTGAGGTATAACCCCTAACCGAGTAGATAACTCTCTTGTTAGTTGCTAGTGTGTAGTTTAGCCAAGATCCGTATTCTATAGTCCATGTTACCATGACCCGAAAAATCGTTTTTCACCATTTCCGCAAGCCCAAAAGAACCGGGAGAGGTAACGTGGACTTACAGTGGTATCAAAGCCTAACTAAACTCACCCTAGCTTGTTAGCAAAGTATCTAGAATTTCGACCAGACAAAAAACCGCGAAACACCCCGAAAAAACCTAGTTTTTGCCGATTTTTATTTCTGCTCTAAAAATAATAAATCATGTCTTAAAAATTAGCTCAGGCTTTTTTATGAACAGGCAAGAAAAACGATCCAACGAACCGACCAACTCATCGCGGTTCCGCGGCATAAGCTTGCTTCTGCCGCGGATCCGCGGCCGAGTTGACTCGGCCGTGAATCGTTTCTCCTGCAGTATGTTTCTGGTGGTGTTTTGTGATTATTGAGATGGTTTGTTTCTGCCCAAATTTTCCAGAGAACAAATTTTTTTTGGGGTGGTTACATATCCGTATTTTGGTCGATTTTCTGTAGACTTTGGCTAATGGGTTGTATCTGTAATGTTATATATGTATTGAACGTCTGCTAATCGCTATACGTCAATTAGTGGGGGTTATACATATCTGTGATCTGTGATGTTGATGGTATGTGTATATGAATTCGTTGGATTGTCGAGGATGAATAGCCGGGTGGTTGTGAGATGAGAGTTTTTCTTTATCTTTCAATTCTTGTAATATGTAAATTTGATGTAATATTATTTGTATGGCCGCACAACCGGGATGGGGTTGTAGCCGTCATTGTATAATTTCTTTTTACTGTTTTTGCTCCTAGGATAGACCCATGGAGGGGGTGCACAAACTATCGGGTATCTCGAAGTGCCGAGTGGCCTACTCACAAGTTGAGGGAGGTTGCTTCGCTTCGGGTACTTGCCGGGTAGTTTGCCGCACCCGTAGGGGTTTAGGGTGGGGTTTGGCTATTCATCACGACCGTGTAATCCGCCTTTCGTTGCAGGCTCGAACGGAATGTGGGTTCTTAGTATATCCAATATATTCATCTATGATCTGGAATGGCTATCATTGCATCTGACGAATGTATATATCTATATGTAGATATCTATTTAGGCGTTGCTTATGTTTTGCATCTGCGCTAGTCCAGCCCCCGCTCTGTTGTTAGTTAAGTAACCTAACGGGTGATGACGGGACCCCGTAGCGAATGCGGATGGCATAAGCGCACGTCATATTTTCGTTGTTTTCTGCAATGGTAAGATTAATTGATGTGACGCATTAAAATTAATGCAAGAAAAATAAACCAAGTAAAAGTCGTTGGAACACTTTCAAAACCACTCGGTTTCTTTTCAAAAATAACTTTTAAACGCGGAGCTTAAGCCACTCCTTTTAAAAGCTATCTCGTTCCATCGATTATATCAAGCTCACTACGTTCACGGTTTCGCCAAAACCATTCGTAGCCCTCCATCGTTTCACATGGATAGTCAATAGTATTCAAGTTATGTTTGTTGGCCAAAGTCAAGGCATAGTGATTGGTAGCTATTGGGTATTCATGTGCAGCATAGATAGATGTGTTGGTTTGGGACAGTCGTACTGCCTTGTTGGCCAAAGTCAAGGGTAGGTACGGGTGGGTTCAAATTAACCTGGAGAATGACGGGTAGAACTTGACATGTGACTTATGATTTGTTGGCCAAGTCAAGGTCATAAGAGCATGGGGCAAAAATCCATATCGGGAGTTTCAAAAGAACTGAAACTTGCTAGCGCTGCATACCATTTGGAGTTTGACGATTCTGGTAGGATTCCTTCAGTTTTGTCACGCAATGATATTTGGATCCCGATCCTACTGTTAGTATACGCTACTCCTCGGGAAATTTCACACTTAACGATCAATGCTATAAGCCTAGTAGGTGTCTAGAAAGGTGTCAGCGGGGCTACGCTCCCAGGGAAAAGAGGTTATTTAATTAAGGACCTTCGCGAAAGCGTTGGAAAACCTCCCTCGAAGTACCAACACTGGCCTGGCTGAACGGTTAAGCAAGTATTGTACGGTGAGATTGATCCCGACTAATTCTTCCTTTTTTGGTTTGAGGAGGGATTCGAGAGACAGTGGGAGCCATCCTGTTTAGACAAATTAAAAACCACTCTAAACTTGCAAGAGTATCATGTTAAAGTGTTTCTTCTCTCTCTCCTAATTGCAGCGACCAAACATCATGACTGGACTTAAGTTACTACTAGATAAAAACATACAGACAGGGCCAAACTACAAAGATTGGCTCAGGAATGTCAAAATGGCAATCACTTATGACAAGTTGGGGTATCTCCTTACCACCAAAGCTCCCCCTGTGCCAGGTCCCAAAGCCAGCGTCGCGGATAAGGAAATCCGTAAGACCTGGGAAATCGACTGCGCGAAGGCCAAGTGCCTCGTGCTTGCCTCTATGGACAATGAACATCAGAGGAGGCACGAGAATATGGACCTCGAATCCATATTTCTCCATACAAAAGAACTGTATGGAGAGCAATCTCGTATCGCAAGGTACGAAGTGTCGAAAAAGCTATTTTTGGCAAAATTGGCCGTCGGATCATCGGTAGCGGAACACGTGCTTAAGATGATTGGCTTCATTGAGGAGCTCGCGGACCTTGGGACCACGTTAGAGAACGAGCTCTATACAGAATTGATTCTCCAGTCCCTTCCTTCCACTTACGCCCAGTTTATCCTGAACTTCGACTTGCAAGAAAAAGAAGTTGAACTTTCAGAACTCCTCAACATGCTGAGGAGTGCAGAGGGCACCCTACAAAAAGGTAGGGAAACATCCACTTTGTTTGTAGGAGGATCTTCCTCTTCTAAGTCCAAGGCAAAAGCCAAGGGAAAGAAGAAGAAAGCATCCGCCAAACCAAGGGGCGGTGTTAGTAAAGTGGATACGAAGCGAAAGGCAAAGGCAACAAAGGTAGCGGGAAAGCTTGTGGGAAAGGAAGAATGCTTTTACTGTCACAAGAGTGGACACTGGAAAAAGGATTGCAGGGCTTGGAAGGCCAGAATCTAGGATCTGAAGCAAGTTGCAGCTTCAGCTTAAGGTGTGTATGTTATTGAAAACTGTCTATCAATAAACTCTACTTCCTGGGTATTGGATACCGGATCAGGATCTCATATCTGTAATTCTTTGCAGGCATTATGAAGGCATAGGGTTTTGAAGGCAGGTGATATGACCCTTAGAGTTGCAAACGGAGCTGGCATGGATGCTGAGTCCGTGGGGGACTATCACCTGGGATTGTCTGATGGATACGTTTTGGTTTTGCGTGATTGTTATTTTGTACCCAATGCAACCTGTAATATCATATCTGTATCTTTATTATCTAAAGAAGGTTATGAATTTGCATTTGTAAGTAATGTTGTGAACATTCGCCATAATCATGTTTTGATTGGGTCAGGTACATTAAGCAATGGTATATACGTATTAAACCAACCACAGATTTTCAATGTCCAGAATACACACAAAAGAAAGTCTCCGGAAATAAATCAGGCTTTCTTATGGCATTGTAGACTGGGTCACATCAATGAGAGAAGGTTGACGAAGTTACATATAGAAGGATATTTGGATCCGTTCGAATATCAATCATATGCAACTTGTCAATCCTGTCTCAAAGGAAAGATGACAAAGACTCCATTCACTGGACACGGAGTAAGAGCGAGCGAGCTCTTAGGACTCGTACACAGCGACGTGTGCGGTCCAATGTCTACGCATGCGCGAAGCGGTTATTCTTACTTCATTATTTTTACGGATGACTTTTCAAGGTACGGATATGTCTTCTTAATGAAACATAAATCCGAAGCCTTTGGAAAATTCCAGGAATATAAGAATGAAGTAGAAAAAAAAACAGGCAATAGTATCAAGACACTGAGATCTGATCGATGTGGTGAATACTTAAGTGCCGATTTCCTGGATTACTTAAAAGAGAATGGAATTCTCTCTCAGCTTACTCCTCCATACGCTCTGCAACATAACGGTGTATCGAAGAGACGGAACCGGACCCTATTAGATATGGTACGTTCCATGATGAGTAATGCTGAGTTACTGCGATCATTCTGGGGATATGCACTAGAATCAGCTGCATACCTTTTGAACCGAGTTTCAATTAAGACTGTGCCTACCACACCATATCAGATGTGGTGTGGGAAGAAACCCTATCTTAAGCACATTAAGACATGGGGATGTCCAGCTTTTGTCAAAAAGCAGCATGCGGACAAACTCGAGGCACTCTCAGTACAGTGTAAGTTTGTGGGATATCCAAAGAACTCTAAAGGATATTTCTTCTATTGCGAAGAGGAACAAAAGGTTTTTGTTTCTCGTCATGCCCACTTCTTGGAAACTGAGTTTTTGGAAAATCAGATAAGTGGGAGCGCAATTGAACTGGAAGAAATTCCAGAACCACGAGCTATTACTGAAAGCTTAGTAGAACCAGAGGGTTTGAAAGATCAGGACATTCCTGCGCCGCTCCGCAGGAGTAGTAGGCAGTCTCATCCGCCCGAGAGATACTACGGTTTTCTCATAGACGGGGATAGAGAGGATTGAATCATTAATTATGATGAGCCGACTACCTTCCAGCAGGCCATTCAGAGCGTTGACTCGGTAAAATGGCTGGATGCAATGCGGACCGAAATGGAGTCCATGTACACCAACAAAGTATGGACGTTGGACGTTGCTCCAGATGGGTTAAAACCCGTAGGATGCAAGTGGATCTTCAAAAGGAAGATTGGTGTAGATGGACAGGTTGATACCTATAAGGCTAGACTTGTTGCAAAGGGTTTTCGTCAAAGACCTGGTTTGGACTATGACGAAGCCTTTTCTCCAAAGGCTATGCTGAAATCCATTCGGATCCTTCTTGCCATTGCTGCCTTCCACGATTATGAGATTTGGCAGATGGACGTAAAGACCGCTTTTCTAAACGGAAATTTAGAGGAGTGTGTTTAGATGGACCAGCCAGAGGGTTTCATTCAGAGTGGGAGCAGCGGAAAAGTGTGGAAGTTGCTTAAGTCCATTTATGGACTGAAGCAGGCATCGCAGAGTTGGAACATCTGTTTTGATGAGACGGTCAAAGACTTTGGCTTTATCAAAAATCCAGATGAACCATGCATCTATAGTAGATTTGTAGCAAGAACTGTCGTATTCCTCGTTTTGTACGTGGATGACATTCTTTTGATAAGTAATGACATTCCTATGCTACAATCTGTCAAAGGGTTCTTGTCACACAGGTTCTCCATGAAAGACCTGGGTGATGCCTCTTAAATTCTGGGGATCCGGATCTACCGTGACAGATCCAAGAGGATATTAGGGCTTTCACAGTCCAGGTACATCGACACCATACTGAAAAGGTTCAATATGGAAGATTCCAAGCGGGGTAATCTACCGGCTTGTCACGGGATCACCCACTCCAAAGAGATGTCTCCCAAGATTGATTTGGAAAGGGATCGCATGTCTATTATACCCTACGCTTCTGCGGTAGGCTTTATAATGTATGCGATGTAGTGTACCAGACTGGATGTAGCTTATGCACTGAGTGTGGTAAGCCGGTATCAGTCAAACCTTGGGGAGAAGCACTGAATAGCGGTAAAGAACATTCTCAAGTACCTGAGAAGGACTAAGGAGATGTTCTTGGTGTATGGCGGAAAAGACCTCCAGATTGAGGCCTTTGCTGACTCCAGCTTCCAGAGTGACAAGGATGATTCCAAGTCCATGTCGGGTTTTGTCTTTACCCTCAGTGGTGGGGCGGTGTGTTGGAAGAGTTCCAAACAGGAAACCGTTGCTGACTCGACGATGGAAGCGTTATATATCGCTGCTGCAGATGCCGCAAAAGAAGCCGTCTGGATAAAGAAGTTCTTGACAGAACTTCAGGTGGTTCCATCCATTGTTGATCCAATACCTCTGTATTGCGACAACAACGGGGCTATAGCTTTAGCGAAGGAACCCAGTTCCCATCAGAGGTCCAGACACATCTTGAGGCGGTATCACCTGATCAGGGAGATCGTGGGTCGCCAGGAGATCGAGGTTCGGAGAGTTGCTACGGAAGATAACACTGTTGATCCATTCATGAAGGCCTTACCCCAGACTCTGTTCGAGCGGCTGATCGAGATGATAGGTCTTCGATACGCCAGTACATGGCATTAGTGCAAGAGGGAGATTGTTAGTGTATATGCCCTAGAGGCCATTATTGTATCATACTAGTTTGTATATTACTTAATGGAAGCTTGGGAAATTCACAGTTGTATAGACAATCTTGCTCAAAATAGTAGTATGCTACTTGGTTTGTTTCTTCTTTAATGTGTGCATGTGTTTCTTTTAGAATATCGCCTTTACACATTAGTGGAGCCCTTAGGATCTTTGCTTGATTACCAGTGTTGTGATGGCAGTCACACTCGTGGGGGCTGGGTAATCCACAAGCACATCCTTATGCAGGTCCCTGGTCGTAGGACTATCGAGACAGGGCATCGATACTCTGGAGTAGACTAGCGTATATGCTTCTCATCCCAGCTTGGGAGACGGTCTGTCCCACAGCCGTAAGTACGTCGTACTTGAGATAGTTTGCGGATGCTCGTTAGGTTACGAGTACACTGTGTAAGTCCACGTTGCGACCCCCGGTTCTTACGGGGAGGCGGAAACGGTATAAAATCAAATTTTAACGCAAGAGGCAACATGGAGTAAGCTAGGTCGGGATCTTTACCTAAACTAAAACTAGCACACTAAGCTAAAGATATTTAGCTACTCGGATGAAGATGGTTATACCTAAACTTGAACTCCTTCTCTTCAAGCTCCGATGGTGGTTCGATGGCTCCTTCTCGTTGTCTCCGTACGCCGAAGATAGATCCACTTGAAAGCTCCAACCTTTAGCTCCTTCTTCGTTCTTTGAAGAAACTAGTTCACTTGGTTTGCTAAACCTAGTGAACTAGAATGAGTAGAGATGATTTAGAATGGGATTTTATCTATGGTTCTTGATTCTCAACTCATGAGACAAGAGAACCATAGATCAAGAGAGGGAGCAAGAGGTTGAGGGTGAGAGCAAGAGGAGAGCTCAAGAACAAGAGAGAGAATGATCAAGAAAGAATGAGCAACTCTTTTGTCTTTCACCCTCTCATAATCCAAAGTGATCATAACTCATCATATCAAAAAAGTCTTATGTGATGGTTAGAAGCAACCATAACCTTATCATGTCATGCACTCATTTTACTCAAATGAGCAAGCATGAAAAAGTCTTTGGCATGAAATGATAACCATGGTTATCATGATGGTCAACTAGTCAAGCCTAGTCAACCGGTCAACAAGTCAACAAAAGTCAACAAGTCAACAACCATATCACCATAATACTTAATTAATATAATAGTTAATCACATATCATATTCTCATTAGGGTTGAGCATAAAGTCAAATAGTCAACGGTCAACTGTCAACAACCCTAATGAGAATCCGCAGCCTCTGCCTCCCTGTCAACTGTGCATACACACTCGCATCCGCGTTCCGAGGAACACGAATGCAAACTGGATAAATCCAATCCCATAAGGTACACTAGGATCTGGCTTAAACCAAAGCCCGCTAGTGTAAACTGTCCGGACACTGTACGTGCACAAGTGCACGGATGTGACCGAACCCTGTCGCATAACCACGCGACCTGTCGCAATACCATGCAACCTCTACTCTTTTGCCTAAAAGCGAAAAGCTTTCTGTGTGGGACTCTAAAGACTCGACACTACGCTGGCAGTGGGTTTAACCACAGACCGCAAGCGGCACTAGCTGTGCGTAACGGTCCCCAGGTAATGCCGACAAGAAGACCGACGAGGCGAAACCCATCTGAACTCCTACTGAGCCTGAGTGTGACATTCTCCGTACAGTCCGGTCTGTTCGTCTGATACATCGCATGGCGGGCCTAGGGGGCGGTAAACGTCAGTCCCCCAATAGCGGTACAAGTCGTGCCGGAGCGAAGCCCAAAACACCCTGAGATAACACTGGAAACCTACCAGTATATCTCGTTTGCCCTGGCCAGGGACTACTCGTGTAATGGCTCTCCAAGACACAACGCGATGTCAACTCCCAATACCGGGAGAGACGAATCCTGTCTAACCGTCACTGCCTCCAAGTGCTTCGGGACTGCACCCAACCACCACCTGTTTGCACGACTCCTTTGAGCCGTGGTAGGGTAGTGATCAAAGTACAGTAGGAACGCACCCGAGGCGAAGTGACAGTGTCAAGTCAGCGGACTAAGCTGTACTCATGTCACCTGGGAACTGATAACTGACGATAGGTATAATACCAACTAGTCAGTTCCCGACGAGTCCTGTCCAGTGTACCCGTAACCTAATGAGCACCCGCATACTATCTCAAGTACGACGTACTGACGGCTGTGGGACAGACCGTCTCCCATACTGGGATGAGAAGCGCATGCGCTGGTCTACTCCGGAGTATCGATGCCCTGTCTCGATAGTCCTGCGACCAGGGACCTGAATAAGGATGTGCTTATAGATTACCCAGCCCCCACTAGTGTGACTGCCATCACAACGCTGGTAGTCAAGCAAAGATCCTAAGGGCTCCACTAATGCGTATAAGTGATATACAAAAATAAACACATGTACACATTGAAGTAGAAACAAACCAAGTAGCATACTACTATTTTGAGCAAGATTGTATATACAAGGTGAATATCCCAAGCATCCATTAAGTAATATACAAACTAGTATGATACAGTAATGGCCTCTAGGGCATATACACTAACAATCTCCCACTTGCACTAAGGCCATGTACTGGCGTATCGAAGACCTATCATCTCGATCAGCCGCTCGAACTGAGTCTGGGGCAGGGCCTTGGTGAATGGATCAGCAGTGTTATCTTCTGAAGCGACTCTCCGAACCTCGATCTCCTGGCGATCTACGATCTCCCTGATCAGGTGATACCGCCTCAAGATGTGCCTGGATCTCTGATGGGACCTGGGTTCCTTCGCTAAAGCTATAGCCCCGTTGTTGTCGCAATACAGAGGTATTGGATCAACAATGGACGGAACCACCTGAAGTTCTTTCAAGAACTTCCTCATCCAGACAGCTTCTTTTGCGGCATCAGATGCAGCGATGTATTCCGCTTCCATCGTCGAGTCTGCAACGGTTTCTTGTTTGGAACTCTTCCAACACACCGCCCCTCCATTGAGGGTAAAGACAAAACCCGACATGGACTTGGAATCATCCTTGTCACTCTGGAAGCTGGAGTCAGCAAATGCCTCGATCTGGAGGTCTTTTCCGCCATACACCAAGAACATCTCCTTAGTCCTTCTCAGGTACTTGAGAATGTTCTTTACCGCTATCCAGTGTTTCTCCCCAGGGTTAGACTGATACCGGCTTACCACACTCAGTGCATAAGCTACATCCGGTCTAGTACACAACATCGCATACATTATAGAGCCTACCGCAGAAGCGTAGGGTATAATAGACATGCGATCCCTCTCTAAATCAGTCTTGGGAGACATCTCTTTAGAGAGGGTGATCCCGTGACAAGCCGGTAGGTTACCGCGCTTGGAATCTTCCATACTGAACCTCTTCAGTATGGTGTCGATGTACCTGGACTGCGAAAGTCCTAATATCCTCTTGGATCTGTCACGGTAGATCCGGATACCCAGAATGTATGAGGCATCACCCAGGTCTTTCATGGAGAACCTGTGTGACAAGAACCCCTTGATAGATTGTAGCATAGGAATGTCATTTCCTATTAAGAGAATGCCATCCACGTATAAAACGAGGAATACTACAGTTCTCGCTACAAATCTACTATAGATGCATGGTTCATCTGGATTTTTGATAAAGCCAAATTCTTTGACCGTCTCATCAAAACAGATGTTCCAACTCCGCGATGCCTGCTTTAGTCCATAGATGGACTTAAGCAACTTGCACACCTTTCCGCTGCTCCCACTCTGAATGAAACCCTCTGGCTGGTCCATATAGACACACTCCTCTAAATTTCCATTTAGAAAAGCTGTCTTTACGTCCATTTGCCAGATCTCATAATCGTGGAAGGCAGCAATGGCAAGAAGGATCCGAATGGATTTCAGCATGGCTACTGGAGAAAAGGTTTCGTCGTAGTCCAAGCCAGGTCTTTGACGAAAACCCTTTGCTACCAGCCTAGCTTTATAGGTCTCAACCTGTCCATCTACACCAATATTCCTTTTGAAGATCCACTTGCATCCTACGGGTTTTACCCCGTCTGGAGCAATGTCCAACGTCCATACCTTGTTGGTGTACATGGACTCCATTTCGGTCCGCATTGCATCCAGCCATTTCACTGAGTCAACGCTCTGAACGGCCTGCTGGAAGCTAGTAGACTCATCATAATCTATGATGCAATCCTCTCTATCCCCGTCTATGAGAAAACCGTAGTATCTCTCGGGCGGATGAGACTGCCTACTACTTCTGCGGAGCGGCGTAGGAATGTCCTGTTCTTCCGAACCTTCTGGTTCCACTAAACTTTCAGTAACAGTCCGTGGTTCTGGAATTTCTTCCAGTTCTACTGTGCTCCCACTTATCTGGTTTTCCAAAAACTCAGTTTCCAAGAAGTAGGCATGACGAGAAACAAAAACTTTTTGTTCCTCTTCACAGTAGAAGAAATATCCTTTTGAGTTCTTCGGATACCCCACAATCTTGCACTGTACTGAGCGTGCCTCGAGCTTGTCCGCATGCTGCTTTTTGACAAAAGCCGGACATCCCCATGTCTTAATGTGCTTAAGATAGGGTCTCTTCCCACACCATATTTCATATGGTGTGGAAGGCACAGTCTTAGTCGGAACTCGGTTCAAAAGGTACGCTGCTGATTCTAGCACATACCCCCAGAATGATCGCGGTAACTCAGCATTACCCATCATGGACCGCACCATATCCAATAGGGTGCGGTTCCGTCTCTCCGATACACCGTTATGTTGCGGGGTGTATGGAGGAGTAAGCTGAGAGAGAATTCCGTTCTCTTTTAAATAGTCCAGGAACTCGGCACTTAAGTATTCTCCACCTCGATCCGATCTTAGAATCTTAATACTTTTGCCGGTCTGTTTCTCTACTTCATTCTTATACTCCTGGAATTTTCCAAAGGCCTCGGACTTATGTTTCATTAAGAAAACATAACCGTACCTTGAGAAGTCATCCGTAAAAGTAATGAAGTAAGAATGTCCGCTTCGGGCATGTGTAGACATTGGACCGCACACGTCACTGTGTACGAGTCCCAAGAGCTCGCTCACTCTTACTCCATGTCCAGTAAACGGAGTCTTTGTCATCTTTCCCTTGAGACAGGATTGACAAGTGGCATACGACTGATATTCGAACGCATTCAAATACCCTTCTGTATGTAACTTCGTCAACCTTCTCTCATTGATGTGACCCAATCTACAATGCCATAAGAAAGTCTGATTTATTTCTGGAGACTTTCTTTTGTGTGTATTCTGGACATTAAAAATCTGTGGTTGGTTTAACACGTATATACCATTACTCAGAGTACCTGACCCAATCAATACTTGATTAAGGTGAATGTTTACAACATTACTTACAAACGCAAATTCATAACCTTCTTTAGAAACTAAAGATACAGAAATGATATTACAAGTTGCGTTGGGTACAAAAAAGCAATTACGCAAAACCAAAACATGTCCATCTGACATTCCCAGGTGATAGTCCCCCACGGCTTTAGCATCCATGCTAGCTCCGTTTGCAACTCTGAGGGTCATGTCACCTGCTTTCAAAACACTACGGTTTCTCAACGCCTGCAAAGAATTACAGATATGTGATCCTGATCCGGTATCCAATACCCAGGAAGTAGAGTTTATTGAAAGACAGTTTTCAATAACATACACACCTGAAGCTGAAGCTGCAACCTGCTTCAATTCCTGTGTTCTGGCCTTCCAGGCCCTGCAATCATTCTTCCAGTGTCCTTTCTTATGACAATAGAAGCATTCTTCCTTATCCACAAGCTTTCCCGCTAACTTTGTTGCTTTGCCTTTTCCCTTCGTATCCACTTTACCAACACCGCCCCTTGGTTTGGCGGGGGCCTTCTTCTTCTTTCCCTTGGCTTTCGCCTTGGACCTAGAAGAAGATGATCCTGCTACAAACAAAGTGGATGTTTCCCTACCTTTCTGTAGGGTGCCCTCTGCGCTCCTCAGCATGTTGAGGAGCTCTGATAGTTCAACCTCTTTTTCTTGTAGGTTGAAGTTCAGTATAAACTGGGCGTAAGTGGAAGGAAGGGACTGGAGAACTATATCCGTATATAGCTCACTCTCCAATTTGATCCCTAGGTCAGCGAGCTCCTCAATGTAGCCGATCATCTTTAGCACGTGCTCGGCTACTGATGATCCGACGGCCATTCTTGTCGAAAATAACTTTTTCGACGCTTCGTATCTTGCGATACGTGATTGCTCTCCATACAGTTCTTTTGTATGAAGCAATATGGACTCCATGTCCATATTCTCATGCCTCCTCTGATGTTCGTTGTCCATCGAGGCAAGCAGGAGGCATTTGGCCTTCGCGCTATCAATCTCCCAAGTCTTACGGATTTCCTTATCCGCGACGCTGGAAGTTGGACCAGGGACAGGGGGAGCTTTGGTGGTAAGAAGATACCCCAGCTTGTCATAAGTGATTGCTATCTTGACATTCCTGAGCCAATCTTTGTAGTTTGGCCCTGTCAGTTTGTTTTTATCTAGGAGTAACTTAAGTCCAGTCATGTTGAATGGTCGCTGCAATTAGGAGAGAGAAGAAGAAACACTCAGCATGATGCTCTTGGAAGTTTAGAGTGGTTTTTAGTTTGTCTAAACAGGATGGCTCCCACTGTTTCTCGAATCCCTCCTCAAACCATAAAGGAAGAATTAGTCAGGATCAATCCCACCGTTCAATACTTGCTTAACCGTTCAGCCAGGCCGGTGTCGGTACTTCGAGGGAGGTTTTCCAACGCTTTCGCGAAGTTCCTTAATTAAAGAACCTCTTTTCCCTGGGGGCGTAGCCCCGCTAACACCTTTCTAGGCACCTACTAGGTTTATAGCATTGATCGTTAAGTGAGAAATTTCCCGAGGAGTAGCATATACTCACAGTAGGATCGGGATCCAAATATCATTGCGTGATGAAACTGAAGGAATCCTACCAGAATCATCACACTCCAAATGGTATGCAAATCTAGCAAGTTTCAGTACTTATGAAACTCCCGATGTGGATTTTTGCCCCATGCTCTTATGACCTTGACTTTGGCCAACAAATCATAAGTCACATGTCAAGTTCTGCCCGTCGTTCTCCAGGTTAATTTGAATCCACCCGCACCTACCCTTGACTTTGGCCAACAAGGCAGTACGACTGTTCCAAACCAACGCATCTATCTATGCTGCACATGAATACCCAATAGCTACCAATCACTGTGCCTTGACTTTGGCCAACAAACACAGCTTGAATACTATTGACTATTCATGTGAAACGACGGAGGGCTACGGATGGTTTTGGCAAAACCGTGAACGTAGTGAACTTGATTTGGTCGATGGAACGAGATAGCTTTTAAAAGGAGTGGCTCAAGCTCCGCATTTAAAAGTTGTTTTTGAAAAGAACCGAGTGGTTTTTCGAAAGTGTTCCAACGACTTTAACTTGGTTTATTATCTTGCATTAGTTCTTTTAATGCGTGATATTCTTGCATTAGTTCTTTTAATACGTCCCATCATTTAATCCTACCATTGCAGAAAACAATCAAAATATGACGTACGCTTATGCCATTCGCATTCGCCACGGGGCCCCGTCATTACCCGTTAGGTTACTTAACTAACGACAGAGCGGGGGGTGGGCTAGCGCGTCTGTAAAACATAAGCAACGCCTAAATAATATCATATATAGATATACTGCAATGATAAACATTACAGATCACAGATAAATACATTGGATATACTAGGAATCTGTAATTTGTACGAGCCTGTAACAAAAACAGATTACACGGTCGCGGTGAATAGCCAAAACCCCACCCAAGACCCCTACGGGTGCGGCAAACTACCCGCCAAGTACCCGAAGCGTAGCAACCTCCCTCATCTCCATGAGTAGGCCACTCGACACTTCGGCATACCCGGTAGTTTGTGCACCCCTCCATGGGTCTATCCTAGGAGCAAAAACAGTAAAAAGAAATTATACAATGACGGCTACAACCCCGACCCGGTTGTGCGGCCATACAAATAATTATTACATCAATTTACAAATTTACATGAATTGCAAGAAAAGAAAACTCTCGTCTCACAACCCCCGGCTATTCACCCGCGACAATCCAACATATTTATATACACATTCCAGCACATTACAGATCATGTATAACCCCGACCAATCGACTTATAGCGATTAGCCGACGTTCAATACATGCAAACATCACAGATATAACCATCATAGTCAAAGTGCAGTGAAGTTCGGAAAAAATACGGAATTATAGGACCCCAAAAGGAAATTTCTTTTCTGGAAAATCTGGGCACATATAATATATTCCAAAAATTCCAAAACCAACACATACACACACTGCACGAAAAACGATGCACAGAAGACGACAAAGCGCGGCGGTTCCGCGGCGGATGCCTAGCTCGCGCGGCGGAAGGGCGGCGGTTTGGACGAATTACTGTATCGTTTTTCTTGGGTGTTCACACAAAACCCTGAGCCGAATTTACAAGTGTAAAGTTTTTCATTTTGAGCCAAAAAAATTTCAACAGAAACTCAGTTTTTTTTGTAAAAGTTTGGTTTTTGGATTTTTCCGGTTCTGAACTTCGTTACACTTCACTACCAAGCTAGTTTAAGTTTAGTTAGGCTCTGATACCACTGTAAGTCCACGTTGCGACCCCCAGTTCTTACGGGGAGGCGGAAACGGTATAAAATCAAATTTTAACGCAAGAGGCAACATGGACTAAGCTAGGTCGGGATCTTTACCTAAACTAAAACTAGCACACTAAGCTAAAGATATTTAGCTACTCGGATGAAGATGGTTATACCTAAACTTGAACTCCTTCTCTTCAAGCTCCGATGGTGGTTCGATGGCTCCTTCTCGTTGTCTCCGTACGCCGAAGATAGATCCACTTGAAAGCTCCAACCTTTAGCTCCTTCTTCGTTCTTTGAAGAAACTAGTTCACTTGGTTTGCTAAACCTAGTGAACTAGAATGTGTAGAGATGATTTAGAATGGGATTTTATCTATGGTTCTTGATTCTCAACTCATGAGACAAGAGAACCATAGATCAAGAGAGGGAGCAAGAGGTTGAGGGTGAGAGCAAGAGGAGAGCTCAAGAACAAGAGAGAGAATGAGCAAGAAAGAATGAGCAACTCTTTTGTCTTTCACCCTCTCATAATCCAAAGTGATCATAACTCATCATATCAAAAAAGTCTTATGTGATGGTTAGAAGCAACCATAACCTTATCATGTCATGCACTCATTTTACTCAAATGAGCAAGCAAGAAAAAGTCTTTGGCATGAAATGATAACTATGGTTATCATGATGGTCAACTAGTCAAGCCTAGTCAACCGGTCAACAAGTCAACAAAAGTCAACAAGTCAACAAAGTCAACAAGTCAACAACCATATCACCATAATACTTAATTAATATAATAGTTAATCACATATCATATTCTCATTAGGGTTGAGCATAAAGTCAAATAGTCAACGGTCAACTGTCAACAACCCTAATGAGAATCTGCAGCCTCTGCCTCCCTGTCAACTGTGCATACACACCCGCATCCGCGTTCCGAGGAACACGAATGCAAACTGGATAAATCCAATCCCATAAGGTACACTAGGATCTGGCTTAAACCAAAGCCCGCTAGTGTAAACTGTCCGGACACTGTACGTGCACAAGTGCACGGATGTGACCGAACCCTGTCGCATAACCACGCGACCTGTCGCAATACCATGCGACCTCTACTCTTTTGCCTAAAGGCGAAAAGCTTTCTGTGTGGGACTCTAAAGACTCGACACTACGCTGGCAGTGGGTTTAACCACAGACCGCAAGCGGCACTAGCTGTGCGTAACGGTCCCCAGGTAATGCCGACAAGAAGACCGACGAGGCGAAACCCATCTGAACTCCTACTGAGCCTGAGTGTGACATTCTCCGTACAGTCCGGTCTGTTCGTCTGATACATCGCATGGCGGGCCTAGGGGGCAGTAAACGTCAGTCCCCCAATAGCGGTACAAGTCGTGCCGAAGCGAAGCCCAAAACACCCTGAGATAACACTGGAAACCTACCAGTATATCTCGTTTGCCTTGGCCAGGGACTACTCGTGTAATGGCTCTCCAAGACACAGCGCGATGTCAACTCCCAATACCGGGAGAGACGAATCCTGTCTAACCGTCACTGCCTCCAAGTGCTTCGGGACTGCACCCAACCACCACCTGTTTGCACGACTCCTTTGAGCCGTGGTAGGGTAGTGATCAAAGTACAGTGGGAACACACCCGAGGCGAAGTGACAGTGTCAAGTCAGCGGACTAAGCTGTACTCATGTCACCTGGGAACTGATAACTGACGATAGGTATAATACCAACTAGTCAGTTCCCGACGAGTCCTGTCCAGTGTACCCGTAACCTAACGAGCACCCGCATACTATCTCAAGTACGACGTACTGACGGCTGTAGGACAGACCGTCTCCCATACTGGGATGAGAAGCGCATGCGCTGGTCTACTCCGGAGTATCGATGCCCTGTCTCGATAGTCCTGCGACCAGGGACCTGAATAAGGATGTGCTTATAGATTACCCAGCCCCCACTAGTGTGACTGCCATCACAACGCTGGTAATCAAGCAAAGATCCTAAGGGCTCCACTAATGCGTATAAGTGATATACAAAAATAAACACATGTACACATTGAAGTAGAAACAAACCAAGTAGCATACTACTATTTTGAGCAAGATTGTATATACAAGGTGAATATCCCAAGCATCCATTAAGTAATATACAAACTAGTATGATACAGTAATGGCCTCTAGGGCATATACACTAACACACTGGACAGGACTCGTCGGGAACTGTTGGTTGGTACTATACCTATCGTCAGTTGTCAGTTCCCAGGGGACATGAGTACAGTTTAGTCCGCTGACTTGACACTGTCACTTCGCCTCGGGTATGTTCCCACTGTACTTTGATTACTACCCTACCACAGCTCAAAGGAGTCGTACAAACAGGTAATAGTTGGGTGCAGTCCCGAAGCACTTGGAGGCAGTGACGGTTAGACAGGATTCGTCTCTCCCGTTATTGTGGGTTGATATCGCGCTGTGTCTAGGAGAGCCATTACACAAAGTCCCTGGCCAGGGCAAGCAAGATAGACTGGTAGGTTTCCAGTGTTATCTCAGAGTGCTCTGGGCAACGCTCAGACACGACTTGTACCGCTATTAGGGGACTGACGTTTACCGCCCCCTAGGCCCGCCATGCGATATTCTCAGACGAACAGACTAGACTGTAAGCAGATTGTCACAGACAGGCTCAGTTGGAGTTCGGATGGGTTCACCTCATCGGTCTTCTCATCGGCATCTACCTGGGGACCGTTACGTACAGCTAGTGCCGCTTGCAGTCTGTGGTTAAACCCACTGCCAGCATAGTGCCGAGTCGTTAGAGTCCCACACAGAGGGTTATTCGCCTTTGGGCAAAACAGAGTTGAGGTCGCATGGTTTTGCGACAGGGTTCGTTCATATCCGCGCACTTGTGCACGTTTGGTGTCCGGACAGTCATTATTAGCGGGCTCTAGTTTGAGCCAGATCCTAGTATCTGTTTTGGGGTTAGTTTTATCTCATTGTGTTTATGTTCCTCGGAACACGAATGCAGGTGTGTATGCACAGTTGTTTGAGGCGGAGGAAGAGGTTTTTCATTAGGGTTTCGGAACGGGTGTGTATGCACAGTTGACAGTTGTCTTTTTCCAAACCCTAATGAATATGTGAAATATCATTTAATAATATTAATTAAATGAAATTGTGTCATGGTTTGGGTTGTTGACTTGTTGACCTTGGTTGACTAGTTGACTATGTTTGAAACATTGACCATTATCATTACTTTTCAAGATGCTCTTTGATCTTTGCAAAAAAAAAACATTTAATGTGATATGATAATGGTCTCATCAAACCAACCATCACCTTTTTCATTTTGGATTAATATTATTAATTAGATAATTCACATATATTGTTATGTTGTAAAAACTATTCTCATTCTATCATAACCATTCTCTCTCTTCCTTTCATCTTCCTGCTCCTCTAGTTCAAGGAGAATCATTCTCATGAGTTGAGAAACCACTCCTTAGAGATAAAACACCCAAATCCATTCTCTACTCATCCTAAGGTTGAAGGTCTAGCAAGCCGGAGATTTTAGTTTTCGCAAAGTTCGAGAAAGGAGCTCAAGGAAGAAACCCTCAGGTGGATCCATCTTCGACAAGAGAAGGCGATGAGGAAAGCACCATCCGACCACTACAAAGATTCCAAGAAGAAGGAGTTCAAGTGAGGTATAACCCCTAACCGAGTAAATAACTCTCTTGTTAGTTGCTAGTGTGTAGTTTAGCCATGATCCGTATTCTATAGTCCATGTTACCATGACCCGAAAAATCGTATTTCACCATTTCCGCAAGCCCGAAAGAACCGGGAGAGCTAACGTGGACTTACAAGCTTCCCTTCCAATCAAGACATAGGCAACCGTTACGTACAGCTAGTACCTCTGACGTGCTAGTGGTTATACCCAGTACCAGTGTGTTGATGAGTCATTAGAGTCCCCCACTGACAGTTTCCCAAGTTCGGGCGAAACGTTGTAGAGGCCGTATGGTTTTATGGCAGGGTTCGGAAAATGCACGTGCGTTTACGCACGTGTCATATTTCGGGCAGATAATACTGGTAGGCTTTGGTTTAAGCCGGACCCAAGTATTATACTGTGTAGATATAATATCTTTGTCTCGGTTGCATTTGTATTCAGTCGTAATACAAATGCGGGTATGTTTATACTGTTACGGGGTTATCCTGAAATTCGTTTCAGGATCACTTTTGGAAGTTGCCAGTTTCCCGTTTTCTATCACCCGTATTTAACATTCGGTTAAATACGGATTTATCTTTTCTTCATGAGTGTGGAAGGTTCTAGATGTTTCTAGAGGGTGACTAGGATGGTGAGGTGGCTTAGTTCATTAATGGAGCTTTTAATGAATAGATGACTAAGTGTTTTGGTTCAATGTATGCAATTAATGTTATGCAAGGTGTGTTTTATGACTCATGATTTCATTAATTCTTATAATCACCCTCTCCTCTCTCCTACACTCATCTCCCTCATATAAGTATGTGGCCGGCCATTCCTTGGATGAGAATGAGGTTGCTTGTAAAAAGATTATGATAGTATAGTTCATGGAAATTTCATATAGCTCAATTTCCATTTACCCGATTCCAAATGGCAACTTCATTAACCGTTCTTCCATAGCTTTGGACGTAACGAGACAAAGTGTTATACTCATTCTCTACATCAATCTTGGTCATCTCTTTTAGCAAACTTGATGATCGAGTTGCCTCGGTTCAGAAGCGGGAGCCCGTTTAAAGATCCGTCGACGTGGTGCCACCTGGACGAGAAGACAAGAGATTCAGGAGATCGGAGCAGCCGCAACAAAGCGTGGGATGATGGTTGAAGACCGAAGGACTCGGATCGTTCGGTATAACATTTCTACCCACTTTGTATTTTGTTAGTTTAGCTTTAATGGCAGATCCGGGTTAAAGTACGCGATAGCGCCAGTCGTAAAAGTTTTGTTCCACATTTTGGCGTCTGTTAGACGGCCGAGGCGCTACCGTAGACTAACAGTGGTATTAGAGCCTCACCATTAAGCTATACTATCTTGTGCTAACGCTTATAAAACATCGATCGCACTGAATTTTGAAAACTGCAATTTCCATGTTCAAAGTTTCTGTCGATTTTAAATCAGGTCTAAAAATTATTTTGAGCACTTCAGAAAATAGAGCAGACTTTTTGAAGCAAACTGTACAAATTTGGTCACGTGATCCCACATAACAGCCGCGGATCTGCGGTCAAACCTAGGGTTTGACCGCGCATCCATAGCCGTTTAGTGGGAACAGTGCTCCAAAATTGTACAGGGGCTTCTACACAGTAAATTGTGGTTTTTGGTAGTATTCTTTTGGGCCCAGATTTTATTACTGTACAGCAGATGTACGTGGGGCCTGTTGGTGATAGTTCCCTCATAGTCAATTATTGGATCGCAGGTACGTGATTGCAATGATTTCGGAGGACCTATACCGGTAGGACAGTCTTACTCGAAATGATAGTATGCTATCTGGTTTGCCATTATCAGTCGTGTACATATTCAGGTGACTGATTACATGTTACACTTTGATAGAGCCCTTAGGATCTTGCTTTACTACCAACAGTATGATGGCGATCATATACGTGAGAGTTGGGTAGTTTATATGCATATCCTTAATTGTGGTCCCTAGTCGTGGGAGTTTCGAAACAGGGCATCGATACTCTGGAGTAGACTAGTGTATACAGTCGAGACCCCGACGAGGGGCGGTGGCCGGTCTCACAAGCCACTGGTGTCAGTTGGATCACCTAAGATGTATACAGGTGCTCATTGGGTTATGAGTACACCGGACAGGACTCGCCGGGAACCTGCTAGTTGGTATTATACATATCGTCAGATAGCAGTTCCCTGGTGACATGTGTACAGGTTAGTTCATCGACCTGAGGTCATCATTTGTCTCGTGTGAGTTCCCACTGTGCTTTGATTTCTACCCTACCACGGCTCAAAGGAGTCGTGCAAACAGGTAGTTTTTGGGTACAGTCCCGAGCCACATGGAGGCACATGAGCGGATCGGCAGGGGATTCGTCTCTCCCGGTATTGGGGGTGAGATCGTGCTGTGTCTAGGAGAGCCATTACACAAAGCCCACGGCCGTGGCAGGAGATTTACTGGTAGGTACTCCAGTAGTATCTCAGGGTGTTATTGTTGGAGGTAGTGCCCTCAGAGTCAATTATTGGATCACAGGTACGTGATTGCAATGATTGAGGGAGGACCTATCCCGGTAGGACAGTCTTACTCGAGATGATAGTATGCTATCTGGTTTAGCTTTATCATCGTGTACTGTTTTAAGTGACCTGACACGTCGCTATTACACGTTGATAGAGCCCCTAGGATTCTTGCTTGACCACCAGCAGTATGAGGGCGATCATATAAGTGGGAGCTGGGGGTCTATAAGCATATCCTTAATAGGTCCCTAGTCGTGAGAGTTTCGAGACAGGGCATCGATTCTCCATAGTAGACTAGTGTATACAGTCGAGACCCCGACGAGGGGCGGTGGCCGGTCTCACAAGCCACTGGTGTCAGTTGGATCACCTAAGATGTATACAGGTGCTCATTGGGTTATAAGTACACCGGACAGGACTCGCCGGGAACATGCTAGTTGGTCATATACCAGACGTCAGATGGCAGTTCCCTGGTGACATGTGTGCAGGTTAGTTCATCGACCTGGGGATCGTCATTTGTCTCGTGTGAGTTCCCACTGTACTTTGATTACTACCCTACCACGGCTCAAAGGAGTCGTGCAAACAGGTTTTAGTTGGGTACAGTCCCGAGCCACATGGAGGCAGTGAGCGTATCTTCAGGGGTTCGTCTCTCCCGGTATTGGGGGTGAGGTCGTGCTGTGTCTAGGAGAGCCATTACACAAAGTCCTTGGCCAAGGCAAGGAGATTTACTGGTAGGTATTCCAGTAGTATCTCAGGGTGTTCTGGGCTACACTCCGACACGACTTGTACTGCTTTTGGGGGTCTGACTTTTACCAACCCCCTAGGCCCGCCATGCGATTCTCATAGACGAACGGACCGGACTGTACGGATATTGTCACTGACAGGCTCAGTAGGGTTGTCAGGCTGAGTTCACTCACAGACGTCCCTTTTAGTCAATACTTGGTAGCCCGTTACGTATTGGCTTATACCTCTGACGTGCTAGTGGTTAAATCCACAACCGAGGTGTTGACGAGTCTTTAGAGTCCCCCACATTCAGTTACTCAGCTTTCGGGCGAAAGGTTGTAGAGGCCGTATGGAGATATGGCAAGGTCCGATCAGATACGTGCGGTATTGCACGGATCAGGATCGGGCAGTTTGTACTATAGGCCGTATGGTTATATGGCAGGGTTCGATCAGATACGTGCGGTATTGCACGGATCAGGATCGAACAGATATTACTAGCCGATTTTGGTATAAGCCGGATCCTAGTATAGTACAGTGTAGATTTTGTCTCACTGCATTTGTATTTCGGTCGAAATACAGATACGGGTGTGTATGCACAGTATCGGGGTTTTCCTGTAATTTATTACGGTATCAGTTTTCTGGAGTTGCCTGTTTGCTTTCCGTTTCGGCCAATTTCCTTTGTTCCGTTCATTGGCCGAAGATTAGTGGAGGAGGGTTTATTTGCATTGTTGCAAATAGGCTTTTGTGGAGGGGGTCTTTGCTTTTTGTAGCATCATGATGGTTTTCATGATGTGCACCATCATTGACTTTTCTTTTCTCATCATGGTTGGACTTTGGGAGGTGATGATGGTGGTGTTGAGTGTGGGTTTGTTTTTGTGATGATTCTTTTTGCATGATGGCATTCCTTTCTCTCTCCATTGTATTATTGGATGGCTTTCTCATTCTATCAAAAACCTCTCCCTCATTCTCACTCACCCTCTCACATGCATGGCCGGCCAAGTCCTATAGGGGGGGCTGTCCAAAAATTGTAGTGTGGGTTTTGTGGTTCATTTCATGTTCCAAAATCCAAAAACTCCTCCACATACTCCTTGTATCATTCCTCCACCAAAAGGGTGATTCCGATAACCCCAAAACTGAGACACAAGTTCTACTAAACATTCTACAGCAAATCTTGGGCACGTCGAGTAGCCGGCTTCGTGCCCGAGTTGCCTCGGCATTGAGGTGGGAGCCCGTAAACAAAGTAGGCGATGTGGTGCACTTCCGGCGACGAGGAGGAGACAGGACTTTCCGCAGGAGATCGGGACCATGACGAGAGGACCGGAGGACTTGGATCGTCGGTATATCTCCTTTCCCATCTTATTGTTAGCTAGGACTAGTTAGTGGTTCAATCCGGGTATTTGTGCGCGGCGGTTTGCCAGTCCAAGAAAATTAAAGTTATTCACCGCTTCCGCATTTGGCCGTTGGTTTGACGGCCGGGGCGCCGCCGTGCACTTACAGTGGTATCAGAGCCTCGCCATTAACATAGTCTAGCTTGGTGTAATGTGTTTTTCTGTTTCGATCGATCGAATGTTCCAAAAACTGCATTTTAGTTCGCATCAGTTTCTGTTGAAAATTTTTGGTCTCGAAAAATTTTTCAGGTTGTAAAATATTGATGTACTGGAAAATCTAAGATCTCTGTAAAAATTCGACGAAGTAACTCCACAGTGGGAGCGCGGAACCGCCGCGAAAACCCCCTTCCCGCCGCCCTTCCGCCGCACACTGTGGAGATCACTTCACCAATTTTTTACAGAGGCCTTCTGGGCTTAAAATATGGGTTTTGGAATATTAAAATTGGGCCCAGGATTTCTGTGAGTGCTACAGTTTTGATTTGGGGCCCACTTGTTAATTTTTGATCGATCGGATATTTTAAACACATTTTTCACAGTATTTACATTATATCTGCGACCGTGAATGTCACTCGATCGGTAAATCCTGTCTAACTGCTATAGCCCGGTTAAACGGATTTGCGAACGTGACTTTCACGTTGATGTTCTATGTTTATGCTGTGATATTGCGGATCGGTCGTGGGGATAGCCTGTATGCAATGCTAGTACAGTTTTGTTGTATTATGTACATTTGATATTGCGGGGCGAGCGTCCGACATGTGGACTGCCGTCACTGCCTGTTTGTATTATTATTTTGGGGCACGACCTGGTTGCGGTCGATGTACCCGTTGTATGTATATTTTACTTTCTGTACTAGGATTGCCCCGCGGAGGGGTGCACGGATAGCCGGGTTCTGGAGGGCAACAAGCCCGCATCTCATGGCATTGGGACGGAGGGGGCTTCACTCTAGGATTGGCGGGCTATTCGCTGCACTCGTAGGGGGTACAGGTTGACCCAGGAGGGGTGCCCAAGTTACCGGATTCCGTGAAGTGCTGGGTGGTCCATTCACGGCGCTGAAGGGGGCTGCCTCGCTTCAGGTTTTGGCGGGTAACTTGCCGCGCCCGTAGGGGTCTAGGATTTCATTGCACAGGCTATCCACACGACCAGGGGAACGTCGGGTTTCAGCAGTGGCTCTGTGAAACCCGAGGATCCCAGATATCTGTATTGTTTCTGTGATGCTGTACATTTTCTGTGATGTTGCATTTCTTTCACGCCTTGAGCGAAATATAATATATTGGTATATATATTAGTAGATGTTGTATATGTTTTGCATCTGCGCTTGTCCAGTCCCTGCTCTGTCGTTAGTTAGCTAACCTAACGGGTAATGACGGGACCCAGTGGCGAATGCGGATGGCATATACGTACATCAGTATATTTTCGTTCTTTGTGGTGTGATCAATTGATGGGACTGCATTGATTCGGATCAATGCAAGTTAAAACAAACCTAATCTGATGTTGTTGGAACACTTTTCAAAAAGCTGTTATTGCAAGGACGTTCACTTTTGTTTTGCATCGTGGTATTCAGTTGGAATATCCTGCTCCTCAGTCGACGAGGCAAGGGCCGAGATCCCTTCACCGGGAGTGACCCCTTGGACAAAAGTTTGCGTCAGGGCATTAACTTCACTATAGCCGATTGCTTTTGCTTTGCACCGTGGTATTCAGTTGGAATATCCTGCAACCCATTCTACGGGGAAAGAGCCGAGATCCCTTCACCGGGAGTGACCTCTTTAGCAACGGTTTTCGTCACTATATTTTTAAAAGCTATCAGTTCTTTCAACGATATCAAGTTCTTTACGTTAAAGGTTTTCGCCAGAAACCATTCGTAGCCCTCCGTCGTTTCAGACGGGTAGCACGTAGTATTCATGCTGTGTTTGTTGACCTTCGTCAAGGCATAGTGTATGGTAGCTGCTTGTTACCTTTCTGCTGCATAGATAGATGCGTTGGTTTGGGACAGTCGTATAGCCTTGTTGACCTTCGTCAAGGGCTTGTACGGGTGGATTCAAATTAACCTGGATAATGACGGGTAGAACTTGACATGTGACTTATGATTTGTTGACCTTCGCCAAGGTCATAAGAGCATGGGGCAGAAATCACATCGGGAGTTTCAAAAGAACTGAAACTTGCCAGATATGCGCATACCTTCTGGAGTGTGATAGCGTGAGCGGATTCCGTCACGTTATCATGCAATGATAGTTGGATCCCGATTCCCACTGATGAGTTAGTTTACTCCTCGGGTAACCCCGACTAATTCTTCTTTCAGGTTTGGAGGACAATTTGAGGTACAGTGGGAGGTTTCCAGATTAGATAAATTGGTAACCATTCTGATCTAGGTTAGAGTGCACGCTGAGTGTTTCTTTTCTCTCTCTCTTTGGCAGCGACCATTGACCCGACCCTAAGACTTTGACTCAGTGACCAAGTTGACCGAACCTTCTTAAACACCGGTTTTTTGGATTGTCAGAGTTGCAGACCTCATTGCCACTCCTACTTTTACCCTTTTCTCCAGGACACCCCGTATTACTACGAACGTCCACTTCCATTGGACAAAACTATCGTATGGTTAGATACGAACTCGAAGGAATTTATTCGAGGATGGTTTCAGGTTCTGGAGAAAACGGATAGGATTATTCAGTTGTCTTTTCCTTTTACCCTCTCTCAGGTTACGAGTACTCCTTGGTTTAGGGGTAGTACACCTATTACGCAAATTGGATTGTCTTCTTCCAAACCTTAGGCTGGTGCCGACCGGTAGTGAATGAAGAAAACCAATTAGCATAACGATGGTGTGCAGAAAATATTAAGTTCAGACAAAGCAAGGGATTAGTAAGAGGGCAAAGTAAATTGCAACATATATTCACGACCAAACCAAATATTTCGTTACCACTCCCACATCACCTTTGTATTTCTCCAGGACACTCCGTATCACTACGAAGATCCACAGTTTATTTGGATACTCCATCGTATGGTTATATACGAACTCGAATGGAACTGGTTCCAGTTCGGGGATGGATTCTGGTTCAGGAGAAATAGGAATAAGGTTTATTCGGTTGTCTTTTATCTTCACCCTCTCTCATTGCGAGTGTTCCTAGGATTGGGACAGTACACCCATTATGCTTATTGGATAGTCTTCTTCCAAACCATAGGCTGGTGCCGAATGGTAGGGAAGGAAGAAAACCATTTGGCCTAAAGGGTGTGCAGAAGGTAAAGACTAAAGACATATGAAGGGATTTGGAGAGGTGGTAAAGAACTATACGGTTACAGTCGTGAATCTGGAAGAGGCATTACTAGGAATACCAGGATACCCCATCGAAACATTTCGATGTTTCAGTCTCACTGTGTACTGTTAAAGGAAAACTGAATTCCCGATTAGACACTTGCTCCAGGGTATGTATTTATCAGGTATGATTCTCACATCTGTATGGTTTTACAGATGATGAGTGGGAGTAAGTTATTGGGAATTAGGTGATCATCCTCATTATATCGGGATTCGTTGTAATCGGTGATATTTGAGGAAATCACCTGGGCTGTTTGCCGGTCGGCAAATATTTGGTTTTGAATATCCGCAGTTATGCACCAGTTTCAAATTGATATATCTGTACGTCTATTTTCATAGAGTGAGATATACCTTTCTGAAATTATGTCTACGATATTTACCTATATCAGTGGATGTTTAGGTAAGGAGCATTGAACAGCGGTGTAATTCTTCTTAACCATAAGTACAGTTTTCAACCTACGACACACAGTGAATGAGTTATCAGACTCAAGGGACTTATACAGAGTATTGTATGTTGTCCAGGGTCCATCAGGACAGAGGGGTTGGTCCTCGTACTATATTCGTTTTACTTATGACTTCTCTAGTTTTTAGACAAGTGTTTCGTAGAAACACAAGGTCCGAATTTAGAGAAGTTATATGTATTTGAATAGAGTAGAGAACCAGGTGTAGCAAGTATCAGGATTCTTCAAAGTGATCGAAGATGTAGATACTTGTGTATGGTATTCAGTTGATAGTAATGATTAAGAGAACTTGCTTCTCTTTCAGGTTACTCATAATTGGAAATGCTTCCTAAGTTGAGTAACGCTGATCGGCCTCCTTCCATTTAGTTGACGTGCACTGGAGACAGTTGCATGATTTGGATCTGGTTCAATTAAATCAGTGCCTCTGTTTCTATATTGGATATAGAACAGTTCATATCTTAACATTGTTAAGGTACGGGGAGTTGTCCGGCTTATGATTAAAACCAGACTCTGGATAACTCAAGGCACGTTTCTGTAATGGCTGTTTGTGGGTTAACCCAGGCTATGACGAGGGTTGACTTTCTACCATCTGGATGAACAATAGCGATATTGTTCTAGACTCGCCACAGTTTTATTAAAGATGGATTTTTTCAGAAAAACAGTAGTGGGAGTATGGTAGAACTGGAAGTGATTCCAGAACCACAAACGATTACTGAAGATTTGATAAGGAACCTAAAGATTCAATCTGGACTGACATTCCATTGGCCACTCCGCAGATAAGGTGGGTAACTTCAGGCACCCGAGAGGTACTACGGTAGCCTCAAGGACGGTGACAGGGAAGTTCTTGTTTACCCACAATTGCCATTGCTGTTGTTCCAGGTTACGAGACCCGGCGGGAGGATGAGTATAGCGTCGTTCTAAACCAGTTTTAGAAGTGTACGTCTATATGACTCTGCCATAGGGTTGTCGTAGTCAGTGGGAGCAGCGGAAGCATTGGTGGACAGGTTGCTTATGTCTATTTATAGACTAAGAGCAGATGTAGCGGAGATAGATCATCTATTTCTGACGTGACAGTCATGGGTTTGACTTCATCAGAATAGGGGATGGATCTGTTGAGAAGGTAGTAGGGTGTAATATCCTGGTATTTGGATGATATACACAGAGTAGGAAAAGAAACTCCTACACTACGATCGGTTGTACTTTGGTCGTCACACAGTTGTTTCTCCACAAAGAAAATGGATTTTATTTCAGACATACTGGTTACTAGATCTATGGTCTTAGATCTAGATTTTGGTGGTTTCCCAATCAGGGTACTTGACAGCATTCTAAGAGTATTTAGGATGGACGACTCCTGGCACGGTAGTGTACCTACAGGTAATGGAGTCACCCTCTCCAAAGGTGTCTTACAGACTAAAGGGGAGAGGGACGGGCATGATTGGCAGATCACTTGCTCAGGCAATTGAGTCAATCGTGAGATGTCAAGTACCACACCAGATGTTGTTCTTGCACTAGATGCAATAGGTTGACATTAATCCAATCCTGGAAAAACAGTCGGAAGCAGTTTTAGAACATAAGTGGATGTTCTAGGGATATGATAACGACAGCCTCATTCAGGAGACAGTTAACATTCCAGGCTTCCAAGGTGACATGGACGACAAGGAGGTTGTCAGAGTTATAGTTTTTCCTTCTGATGAGGGGCAGTATTTTGGACAGGTGGTCCAAGGCAATACTGAGGGAGGCATGGCGCGCAGGACACTGATTAAGTTCAGTTGTCAATACAGTCTAAGAAGTTTGGATTTGGAGTTCGTTTATGAGCTACGTCCCATCAGACATCCAGACATATTCTAAGACTGATATTGCTCATTTCGGGAGATGGCTTTCTCCGCGAACTTGAGATTTAGAGAGACATAGAAAGAAACATCAAGGCGGATCCACTCACTAAGGCTATTCCTCGAACACAATAGTTTCGCAAACGAGCTTTGTGAGACTGACTAGTAGAGGAGTTGGGTGTTCGGTATCACACGGGCTGTGAGTATGCAACATCGCAATAATTAGCCTTGAGTGCAAGTGGGAGATTGTTGGAGGTAGTGCCCTCAGAGTCAATTATTGGATCACAGGTACGTGATTGCAATGATTGAGGGAGGACCTATCCCGGTAGGACAGTCTTACTCGAGATGATAGTATGCTATCTGGTTTAGCTTTATCATCGTGTACTGTTTTAAGTGACCTGACACGTCGCTATTACACGTTGATAGAGCCCCTAGGATTCTTGCTTGACCACCAGCAGTATGAGGGCGATCATATAAGTGGGAGCTGGGGGTCTATAAGCATATCCTTAATAGGTCCCTAGTCGTGAGAGTTTCGAGACAGGGCATCGATTCTCCATAGTAGACTAGTGTATACAGTCGAGACCCCGACGAGGGGCGGTGGCCGGTCTCACAAGCCACTGGTGTCAGTTGGATCACCTAAGATGTATACAGGTGCTCATTGGGTTATGAGTACACCGGACAGGACTCGCCGGGAACATGCTAGTTGGTCATATACCAGACGTCAGATGGCAGTTCCCTAGTGACATGTGTGCAGGTTAGTTCATCGACCTGGGGATCGTCATTTGTCTCGTGTGAGTTCCCACTATACTTTGATTACTACCCTACCACGGCTCAAAGGAGTCGTGCAAACAGGTTTTAGTTGGGTACAGTCCCGAGCCACATGGAGGCAGTGAGCGTATCTTCAGGGGTTCGTCTCTCCCGGTATTGGGGGTGAGGTCGTGCTGTGTCTAGGAGAGCCATTACACAAAGTCCTTGGCCAAGGCAAGGAGATTTACTGGTAGGTATTCCAGTAGTATCTCAGGGTGTTCTGGGCTACACTCCGACACGACTTGTACCGCTTTTGGGGGTCTGACTTTTACCAACCCCCTAGGCCCGCCATGCGATTCTCATAGACGAACGGGCCGGACTGTACGGATATTGTCACTGACAGGCTCAGTAGGGTTGTCAGGCTGAGTTCACTCACAGACGTCCCTTTTAGTCATTACTTGGTAGCCCGTTACGTATTGGCTTATACCTCTGACGTGCTAGTGGTTAAATCCACAACCGAGGTGTTGACGAGTCTTTAGAGTCCCCCACATTCAGTTACTCAGCTTTCGGGCGAAAGGTTGTAGAGGCCGTATGGAGATATGGTAAGGTCCGATCAGATACGTGCGGTATTGCACGGATCAGGATCGGACAGTTTGTACTATAGGCCGTATGGTTATATGGCAGGGTTCGATCAGATACGTGCGGTATTGCACGGATCAGGATCGAACAGATATTACTAGCCGACTTTGGTATAAGCCAGATCCTAGTATAGTACAGTGTAGATTTTGTCTCACTGCATTTGTATTTCGGTCGAAATACAGATGCGGGTGTGTATGCACAGTATCGGGGTTTTCCTGTAATTTATTACGGGATCAGTTTTCTGGAGTTTCCTGTTTGCTTTCCGTTTCGGCCAATTTCCTTTGTTCCGTTCATTGGCCGAAGATTGGTGGAGGAGGGTTTATTTGCATTGTTGCAAATAGGCTTTTATGGAGGGGGTCTTTGCTTTTTGTAGCATCATGATGGTTTTCATGATGTGCACCATCATTGACTTTTCTTTTCTCATCATGGTTGGACTTTGGGAGGTGATGATGGTGGTGTTGAGTGTGGGTTTGTTTTTGTGATGATTCTTTTTGCATGATGGCATTCCTTTCTCTCTCCATTGTATTATTGGATGGCTTTCTCATTCTATCAAAAACCTCTCCCTCATTCTCACTCACCCTCTCACATGCATGGCCGGCCAAGTCCTATAAGGGGGGGCTGTCCAAAAATTGTAGTGTGGGTTTTGTGGTTCATTTCATGTTCCAAAATCCAAAAACTCCTCCACATACTCCTTGTATCATTCCTCCACCAAAAGGGTGATTCCGATAACCCCAAAAGTGAGACACAAGTTCTACTAAACATTCTACAGCAAATCTTGGGCACGTCGAGTAGCCGGCTTCGTGCCCGAGTTGCCTCGGCATTGAGGTGGGAGCCCGTAAACAAAGTAGGCGATGTGGTGCACTTCCGGCGACGAGGAGGAGACAGGACTTTCCGCAGGAGATCGGGACCATGACGAGAGGACCGGAGGACTTGGATCGTCGGTATATCTCCTTTCCCATCTTATTGTTAGCTAGGACTAGTTAGTGGTTCGATCCGGGTATTTGTGCGCGGCGGTTTGCCAGTCCAAGAAAATTAAAGTTATTCACCGCTTCCGCATTTGGCCGTCGGTTTGACGGCCGGGGCGCCGCCGTGCACTTACAGTTATTGGGCTATACTCCGACACGACTTATACTGCTATTGGGGGTCTGGCGTTACTAGCCCCCTAGGCAGATATGCGATACTCATAGACGAACGGACCGGACTGTATATACATTGTCACTGTTAGGCTCAGTAGGGTTTCCGGGTGAGTTCGCTCATCGGCCTCCTTTGAGATCAATCCATGGGCAGCCGTTACGCATAGCTAGTGCCGCTGACGGTTTATGGTTAAACCCACTGCAAGGGTACTGACGAGTCATTAGAGTTCCCCACAGACAGTTTCCCAAGTTCGGGCGAAACGTTGTAGAGGCCGTATGGTTTTATGGCAGGGTTCGGAAAATGCACGTGCGTTTACGCACGTGTCAGATTTCGGACAGATGATACTGGTCGGCTTTGGTTTAAGCCGGGTCCGAGTATTATTTTGAGTAGATATAATATCTTTATCTCAGTTGCATTTGTATTCGGTCGTAATACAAATGCGGGTATATTTATACAGTTACGGGGTTATCCTGAAATTCGTTTCTGGATCACTTTTGGAAGTTGCCAGTTTCCAGTTTTCTATCAGCCGTCTTTTAACATTCGGTTAAAGACGGATTTATCTTTTCTTGAGATGAGTGTGGAAGGTTCTAGAAGTTTCTAGAAGGTGGTGACAAGGCTAATGACTCACTTGTTCCTTATTGGTTGCTTTTGGTGTGTTCACACTTTGTGTTCACACTTGAGATATTTTCTTGTGTTCACAGTTGATATTTTTCTCTTAAGGTCACCACTTCCCTCCTACACTCACCCCCCTCTCTTGCTATATATGGCCGGCCCCCCTCTTCTCCCTCACTCACTCACACTCACTTGAGTTTCATTTGAGAAAAAGATTATGATAGTTTTCGGTGTATGGAATTTCACAGCTCATTTCATTCCATCACCCGATTCCCACGGCAACTTCATTAACCGTTCGTACATAGCTTTGGACGGAACGAGACAAATTCTTCTACTCATTCTCTATATCATTCTTGGTCGTCTCTTTTAGCAAACTTGACGACCAAGTTGCCTCGAGTCAGAGGCGGGAGCCCGTTTAAAGAATCGTTGACGTGGTGCCACCTAGACGAGGAGATCGGAGATCGACGAGATCGGAGCAGCCGCAACGGAGCGTGGGATGATGGTTAAAGAACGAAGGACTCGGATCATTCGGTATAACCTTTCTACACTCTTTACAATTTGTTAGTTTAGCAATAATGGCAGATCCGGGTTAAAGTATACGATAGCGCCAGTTAAAAGTTTTTTGTTCCGCATTTGGCGTCTGTAGATGGCCGGGGCGCTACCCTAGACTTACAGTGGTATCAGAGCCTCACCATTTTGCTATACTAACTTGTGCTAACGCATTTAAAACATCGATCGAACCGGATATCAAAAACCGCATTTTTCAAGTTCACAGTTTCTGTAGATTTTAAATGATGTCCTAAAATTATTCTACATATCTCAGAAAACTGTGCAGGGATTTATAAGAACAACGTACAAATTTGGGCTCATGAATCGACAAGACTGCCGCGGAATCGCGGCCAAACCCATGGTTTGGCCGCGCATCCGCGGCCATTCTGTGTGATCATGCCCCCAAACTTGCACAGTGTATTCTTCTCTGGAAATTGGGGTTTTTGGTATATATCTTTTGGGCGCAGATTTTGTTACTGTACAACAGATGTTCGTGGGGCCCACTTCGTGATATTTAGTCGATCGAAATTTAAACATGTTAGTTTACAGTGCTTACATTATATCTCCGACCGGGATTGTCATTTGATCGGTAAACCGCGTCTGATTGCTATAGTTCTTTTAGACGGGTTTGCGAACGTGACATTCGCGTTGATGTTCTGTGTTGTGCTGTGATGTTGCGGATTTATCATGGTGGATAGCAGTGTGCAATGATAGTGCTGTTTGAGTTTATTTGTACATTTGATATTGCGGGGCGAGCGTCCAACATGTGGACTGCCGTCACTGCCTATTGTTTAATATTCTTTTGGGGCACGACCAGGTTGCGGTCGATGTACCTGTTGTACTATTATTTATTACTGTACTAGGTTTTGCCCCGCGACGGAGTGCACGGATAGCCGGGTTCTGAAGGGCAACGGGTCCGCATCTCATGGCTTTGAGAGGCAGAGGGGCCTCACTCTAGAATTGGCAAACTATTCGCCGCACTCGTACGGGGTACAGGTTGACCCAAGGAGGGGTGCTCAGGCTACCGGATTCCGTGAAGTGCAGGGTGGTCCATTCACTTTGCTGTGGAGGACTACCTCGCTTCAGGTTTTGGCGGGTAACTTGCCGCACCCGTAGGGGTCTAGGTTTCATTGCACATGCTATCCACACGACAGGGGAACGTCGGGTTTCAGCAGCGGCTCTGTGAAACCCGGGGATCCCAGATTATCTGTATTGTTCTGTGATGCTTATTACTTTTTTATAATGTTGCATATTATCACGCCTGGAGCGATTATTGTATATTGGTTTATATACTATTAGATGTTGTATATGTTTTACACCCGCGCTAGTCCAGTCCCCGCTCTGTCGTTAGTTAAGTAACCTAACGGGTGATGACGGGACCCAGTGACGAATGCGGATGGTATATACGTACATTTTATTTTCGTTCTTTTCTGGTGTGATTGATTGATGGGACTGCGTTGATTCTGATCAATGCAAAGTAAAACAAACCTGTTTGGTAGTTGTTGGAACAATTTAAAAATGTTATTACAAAGATGTTTCCTTTTGTTTTGCATAGCGGTATTCAGTGGAATATCCTGCACCTCATTCGACGGGGCAAGGGCCGATATCCCTTCACCGGGACTGACCCCTTGGGCAGAAGTTTGCGTCAGGGTAATAACTTCACTATAGTCGATTACAAGTTGCTTTGCATCGCGGTATCAGTGGAATATCCTGCACCTCATTCCACGAGGAAAGAGCCGAGATTCCTTCACCGGGAATGACCTCTTTAGCAAAAGGTTTTCGCCACTATATTTTAAAAAGCTATCAGGTTCCTTCAGCGATATCAAGTTCACTACGTTAAAGGTTTTTTCGCCAAAAACCAGCCGTAGCCTTCCGTCACTTCTATTGGGTATTCAGTAGTATTCATGCTATGCATTTTAGCCAAAGTTAAGGCATAGTGTTTGGTAGCTGCTGGGTATTCAATTGTTGCATAGATAGATGAGTTAGTTTGGGACAGTCGTTCTGCCGATTGGCCAAAGTCAGGGGCATGTGCGGGTGGGTTCAAATTGACAAGATAGTGACGGGTAGAACTTGGCATGTGACTTATGACATTTTGACCAAAGCCAAGGTTATAAGAGCATGGGGCAAAAATCTTATCGGGAGTTTCTAAAGAAACTGAAACTTGCCAAGTATGCGCATACCTTCTGGAGTATGAGTAACGTAGATGCATTCCATCACGTTATCATGCGATGAGAGTTGGATCCCGATTCCCACTGATGAGTTGGTTTACTCTTCGGGTAATCCCGATCGATTCTTCTTTCAGGTTTGGAGGAGAATTTGACAGGACAGCGGGAAGTTTCCGGATTAGATAAAGTGATAACCATTCTGATCTAGGTTAGAGTGCACGCAGAGTGTTTCTTTTCTCTCTCTCTTTGGCAGCGACCTTTGACCGACCCTAGACTATGACTCATTGACCAAGTTGACCGAACCTTCTTAAAAAAACTGGGTTTTGGATTGTCCGAGTTGCATAAGTCATTGCCACTCCTTCTTCTACCCTTTGCATTTCTCAGAACACCCGTATTACTACGGACATCCACTTCCATTGAATAGATCCATCGTATGGTTATATACGAACTCGAAGGGACTTCTTCGAGGATGGATCCAGGTTCAGGAGAAATAGAATTGGTTTATTCAGTTGTCTTTTATTATCACCTTCTCTCAGGTTGCGAGGGCTCCTTGGTTTAGGAGAGTACACCTATTACGCTTATTGGATAGTCTTATTCCAAACCATAGGCAGGTGCCGAAAGGTAGGGAATGAAGAAAACCAATTAGCCTGAGTAGGGTATGCAGAAGGCAATAACTAAAGACAAAATAAAGGGATTAGAAAGAGAGTAAAGTAAATTGCGACTGTTATCATTCACGACCAAAGCCGCGTACTTCATCGCCACTCCTATTTCACCTTTAAAAGAATAAGATATTATTCAGTTGTCTTTTATCATCACCTTCTCTCAAGATGCGAGTACTCCTAGGATTAGGAGGGTACACCTATTATGCTTACTGGATAGTCTTCTTCCAAACCATAGGCTGGTGCCGAACGGTAGGGAAGGAAGAAAACCATTTAGCCTAACGATGGTGTACAGAAGGTAACGACTAAAGACAAATAAAGGGATTTGGAGAGATGGCAATGAAATATACGGTTAAAGTCATGAATTGGATTATGGAAGAGGCGTTACTAGGAATACCAGGATACCCCTACGAAACATTTTCATGTTTCAGTGCATTGTTAAAGGAAAACTGTTTTCCCGATTAGATACTTACTCCAAGGGTATGTATTTATCAGGTTTCATTCTCATATCTGTATGGGTTTACGGATGATGAGCGGGAGAAAGTTATTGGGAATTAGGTGATTATCCTCATTATATCGGAATTCATTGTAATTGGTGATATTTGAGGAAATCGCCAGGGTACAGTTTTCAACCTACGAAGCACAGGTTTTGAGTTATTCAACTCAGCGGACTTATACAGAGTATTGTATGTTGTCCAGTGTCCATCAGGACAAAGGGGTAGGTCCTCATACTATGTTCTGTTTACTTATAACTTCTCTAGTTTTTAGACAAGTGTTTCGTAGAAATACAAGGTCTAAGTTTTGAGAAGTTGTGGGTATAAGAATAAAGTAGAGAACCAGGTGTCACAAGTATCGGGATTCTTTAAAGAATCGAAGATGTAGATTCTTTTGAATGGTATTCGATGATAGTAATGATTTTGAGAAACTTGTTTCTCTTTTAGGTTACTCATAATTGGAAGGATTCCTATGTTGAGTAATGCTGATTAGTCTCTTTCCATTAAGTTGATATGCACTGGAGACAGCTGTATGATTGAATATGGTTCCAATTAAATAAGTGCCAAAGTTTCTATATTGGATATAGAATAGTTCGTACCTTAAAAGATGTTAAGGTACGGGGAGTTGTCCAGCTTATGCTTAAAACCAGACACTGAATAACTCAGGGCACGTTTCTGTAATGGCTGTTTGTGGGTTGACCCTGGCTATGAAGAGGGTTGATATTCTACCATTTGGAAGATCAATAGTGATATTGTTCTTGACTCGCCACAGTTTTAGTAAAATGGATTTTTTCAGAAAACAGTAGTGGGAATATGGTAGAACTGGAAGTGATTCCAGAACCGCGAACGATTACGGAAAATTTAATAGGACCTATATATTCAATCAGGTTTGACATTCCATTAGCCACTCCGCAGATATGGTGGGTAACCTCAGACACTCGAGAGGTATTTCGGTAGCCTCAAGGACGGTGACAGGGAGGTTCTTATCTACCCAGACTTGACACTACCGTTGTTCCAGGCTATGAGACCCGGTAGGAGGGTTGTTATGGTCAGTGGGAGTAGCGGAAGCATAGTGGGCAAGTAGCTTATGTCTATTTATAGACTAGAGCAGTTATAGCGGAGATAGATCATCTAATTTTGATGTGACAGTCATGGGTTTGACTTCATCAGAATAGGGGATGGATCTGTTAAGAAGGTAGTAGGCTGTGTTGTCATGGTATCTGGATGACATACACAGAGTAGGAAGTAAAATTCCTATACTACGATCGGTTGTACTGTGGTCGTCACACAGTTGTTTCTCCAGACAGGATATGGATATAATATTTGACATTCTGGTTTCTGGATCTATGGTTTTAGATCTAGATTTGGGTAGTTTCCCAATGTGGGTACTTTGACAGATATTCTAATGGTTTTTAGAATAGTCGACTCCTTGCATGGTGGTGTACCAGCAGGTGATGGAGTCACCCTCTCTAAAGGTGTCGTATAGACTAAAGGGGAGAGGGCTGTGCATGATTGGCAGATCACTTGCTTAGGCAATTGAGTCAATCGTGAGGTGTCAAGTACCACACCAGATATTGTTTTTGCACTAGATGCAATAAGTTTGTATTAATCCAATCCTGGAGAGACATAAGGAAGCAGTTTTAGAACATAAGTGGATGTTCTACGGATTTGATGACGGCAGCTTCCTTCGGGAGACGATTATCATTCCAGGCTTCAAAGGTGACGTGGATGACAGAGTGATTGTCAGAGTTTTAGTTTTCCCTCTGACGAAGGACAGTATTATGGACAGGTGGTCCAAGAAGATACTGTAGGTGGCATGGTGCCGGTTACTGATTAGGTTCAGTGATCGATACAGTCTAAGAAGTTTGGATTTGGAGTTCATTTATGAACTAGGTCCCATCAGATATCCAGACATATTCTAAGACAGGTATTACTCGATTCGGGAGATGGCTTTCTCCGCTGACCTGAGATTTAGAGAGATATAGAAAGAAACATCTAGGCGGATCCACTCACTGAGGCTATTTCTCGAACACAATAGTTTTACAAACGAGCTTTGTGAAACTGATTAGTAGAGGAGTTGGATGTTCGGTTTCACACGGGCTGTGAGTAGTCGACATCGCAATAATTAGCCTTGAGTGCAAGTGGGAGATTGTTGGTGATAGTGCCCTCATAGTCAATTATTGGATCGCAGGTACGTGATTGCAATGATTGCGGAGGACCTATACCGGTAGGACAGTCTTACTCGAAATGATAGTATGCTATCTGGTTTGCCTTTATCAGTCGTGTACATATTCAGGTGACTGATTACATGTGACACTTTAATAGAGCCCTTAGGATCTTTCTTTACTACCAACGGTATGATGGCGATCATATATGTGAGAGTTGGGTAGTTTATATGCATATCCTTAATTGTGGTCCTTAGTCGTGGGAGTTTCGAAACAGGGCATCGATACTCCGGAGTAGACTAGTGTATACAGTCGAAACCCCGACGAGGGGCGGTGGCCGGTCTCACAAGCTACTGGTGTCAGTTGGATCACCTAAGATGTATACAGGTGCTCATTGGGTTTTGAGTACACCGGACAGGACTCGCCGGGAACCTGCTAGTTGGTATTATACATATCGTCAGATAGCAGTTCCCTGGTGACATGTGTACAGGTTAGTTCATCGACCTGAGGTCGTCATTTGTCTCGTGTGAGTTCCCACTGTGCTTTGATTTCTACCCTACCATGGCTCAAAGGAGTCGTGCAAACAGGTAGTTTTTGGGTACAGTCCCGAGCCACATGGAGGTACATGAGCGGATCGGCAGGGGATTCGTCTCTCCCGGTATTGGGGGTGAGATCGTGCTGTGTCTAGGAGAGCCATTACACAAAGCCCACGGCCGTGGCAGGAGATTTACTGGTAGGTACTCCATTAGTATCTCAGGGTGTTATTGCGCTATACTCCGACACGACTTATACTGCTATTGGGGTCTGACGTTACTAGCCCCCTAGGCAGATATGCGATACTCATAGACGAACGGACCGGACTGTATATACATTGTCACTGTTAGGCTCGGTAGGGTTTCCGGTTGAGTTCGCTCATCGGCCTCCCTTGAGGTCAGTCCATGGGCAGCCGTTACGCATAGCTAGTGCCGCTGACGGTTTGTGGTTAAACCCACTGCCAGGGTACTGACGAGTCATTAGAGTTCCCCACAGACAGTTTCCCAAGCTCGGACGAAACGTTGTAGAGGCCGTATGGTTTTATGGCAGGGTTCGGAAAATGCACGTGCGTTTACGCACGTGTCAGATTTCGGACAGATGATACTGGTCGGCTTTGGTTTAAGCCGGGTCCGAGTATTATTTTGAGTAGATATAATATCTTTGTCTCAGTTGCATTTCTATTCGGTCGTAATACAAATGCGGGTATATTTATACAGTTATGGGGTTATCCTGAAATTCGTTTCGGGATCACTTTTGGAAGTTGCCAGTTTCCAGTTTTCTATCAGACGTCTTTTAACATTCGGTTAAAGACGAATTTATCTTTTCTTGAGATGAGTGTGGAAGGTTCTAGAAGTTTCTAGAAGGTGGTGACAAGGCTAATGACTCACTTGTTCTTTATTGGTTGCTTTTGGTGTGTTCACACTTGAGATATTTTCTTGTGTTCACACTTGATATTTTTCTCTTAAGGTCACCACTTCCCTCCTACACTCACCCCCCTCTCTTGCTATATATGGCCGGCCCCCCTCTTCCCCCTCACTCACTCACACTCACTTGATTCTCATTTGAGAAAAAGATTATGATAGTTTACGGTGTATGGAATTTCACAGCTCATTTCATTCCATCACCCGATTCCCACGGCAACTTCATTAACCGTTCGTCCATAGCTTTGGACAGAACGAGACAAATTCTTCTACTATATCATTCTTGGTCATCTCTTTTAGCAAACTTGATGACCGAGTTGCCTCGAGTCAGAGGCGGGAGCCCGTTTAAAGAATCGTTGACGTGGTGCCACCTGGACGAGGAGATCGGAGCAGACGCAACGGAGCGTGGGATGATGGTTAAAGAACGAAGGACTCGGATCATTCGGTATAACCTTTATGCTCTCTTTACAATTTGTTAGTTTAGCAATAATGGCAGATCCGGGTTAAAGTATACAATAGCACCAGTTAAAAGTTTTTTGTTCTGCATTTGGCGTCTGTAGACGGCCGGGGCGCTACCGTAGACTTACAGGGCCCACTTCGGGAAGTTTTGTCGATCGAAATTTTAAACTTGTTAGTTTACAGTATTTATATTATATCTCCGACCGGGAATGTCATTAGATCGGTAAACCGCGTCTGATTGCTATAGTTCTTTTAGACGGGTTTGCGAACGTGACATTCGTATTGATGTTCTGTGTTGTACTGTAATGTTGCGGATATGTCGTGGTGAATAGCAGTGTGCAATGGTAGTGTTGTTTGAATTTATTTGTACATTTGATATTACGGGTCGAGCGTCCGACTTGTGGACTGCCGTCACTGCCTGTTTGTATAATATTCTTTTTGGGCCACGACCGGGCTGAGGTCGATGTACCCGTTGTACATATTTTTTATTTCTGTACTTGGTTTGCTTCGCGACGGAGTGCACGGATAGCCGGGTTTTGGAGGGCAACGGGTCCGTATCTTATGGCTTTGAAGGGCAGAGGGACCTCACTCTAGAATTGGCAGACTATTCGCCGCACTCGTAAGGGGTACAGGTTGACCCAAGGAGGGGTGCTCAAGTTACCGGATTCCGTGATGTGCCGGGTGGTCCATTCATTTTTGCTGTAGGGGGCTGCCTCGCTTCAGATTTTGGCGGGTAACTTGCCGCACCCGTAGAGGTCTAGGTTTCATTGCACAGGCTATCCACACGACCATGGGAACGTCGGGTTTCAGTAGCGGCACTGTGAAACCCGGGGATCCCATATTATCTGTATTGTTCTGTGATACTTATTACTTTTTTGTAATGTTGCATTTATCATGCCTGGAGCGATTATTATATATTTATATATACTAGTAGATGTTGTATATGTTCTGCACCCGCGCTAGTCCAGTCCCCGCTCCGTCGTTAGTTAAGTAACCTAACGAGTGATGACGGGACCCAGTGACGAATGCGGATGGCATATACGTACATTTTATTTTCGTTCTTTTCTGGTGTGATTAATTGATGGGATTGCATTGATTCTTATCAATGCAAGGATAAAACAAAACTATATTTGATGTTGTTGGAACAATTTTTAAAAAGAGTTATTACAAAGACATTTCCTTTTGTTATGCATAGCGGTATTCAGTCAGAATATCCTGCACCTCATTCGACAAGGCAAGGGCCGAGATCCCTTCACCGGGAGTGACCCCTTGGGCAGAAGTTTACGTCAGGGTAATAACTTCAATATATAGTCGATTACAAGTTGCTTTGCATCGCGGTATTCAGTTAGAATATCCTGCTCCTCATTCCACGAGGAAAGAGACGAGATCCCTTCACCGGGAGTGACCTCTTTAGCAAAGGTTTTCGCCACTATATTTTTTATAAAAAGCTATCAGGTTCCTTCAACGAGATCAAGTTCATTACGTTAAAGGTTTTTCGCCAAAAACCAGCCATAACCCTCCGTCATTTCTTATGGATGGTCAGTAGTATTCAAGCTATGTTTGTTAGCCTACGTCAAGGCATAGTGTTTGGTAGCTGCTGGGGTATTCATTTGTTGCATAGATAGATGCATTAGTTTAGGACAGACGTACAGCCTTGTTGGCCTATGTCAAGGGCATGTACGATGACCTAAATTAATCAGGACAACGACGGGTAGAACTTGACATGCGGCTTATGATTTGTTGGCCTACGTCAAGGTTATAAGAGCATGGGATAAAAAAATTATATCAGGAGTTTCAAACATACAGGAAACTTGCAAAAACTTGAGCATACCTTCTGGAGTATGATAACGTGAGTAGATACCGTCACATTATCATGCGATGAGAGTTGGATCCGATTCCCACTGATGAGTTGGTTTACACTTCGGGTGATCCTGACTAATTCTTCTTTCTGGTTTGGAGGAGAATTATAGATTACAGTGGGAGGTTTCCTAATTAGATAATGTGATAACCATTCTGATCTAGGTTAGAGTGCACGCAGAGTGTTTCTTTTCTCTCTCTCTTTGGCAGCGACCTTTGACCGACCCTAGACTATGACTCAGTGACCAAGTTGACCGAACCTTCTTAAAATACTGGATTTTGGATTGTCCGAGTTACATAAGTCATTGCCGCTCCTTCTTTTACCCTTTGTATTTCTCAGAACACCCCGTATTACTACGGACATTCACTTACATTGGATAGATCCATCGTATGATTATATACGAACTCGAAGGGACTTCTTCGAGGATGGATCCAGGTTCAGGAGAAATAGAATTGGTTTATTCAGTTGTCTTTTATTATCACCTTCTCTCAGGTTGCGAAGGCTCCTTAGTTTAGGAGAGTACACCTATTACGCTTATTGGATAGTCTTATTCCAAACCATAGGCAGGTGCCGAAAGGTAGGGAATGAAGAAAACCAATTAGCCAAAGTAGGGTGTACAGAAGGTAATAACTAAAGACGAAATAAAGGGATTAGAAAGAGGGCAAAGTAAATTGCGACTACTAACATTCACGACCAAACCACGTATTCCATTGCCACTCCTACTTCACCTTTTATTTCTCCAGAACAACCCGTATCACTACGAACATCCAATTCCATTTGATAAATCCATCGTATGGTTATTTACGAACTCGAAGGACATTTTTTCGAGGATGGATTGTGGTTTAGGAGAAATAGGAATAAGGTTTATTAAGTTGTCTTTTATCATCACCTTCTCTCAAGTTGCGAGTACTCCTAGATTAGGAAGGTACACCTATTATTCTTACTAGACATTCTTCTTCCAAACCATAGGCTGGTGCCGAACGGTAGGGAAGGAAGAAAACCATTTTAGCCTAACAATGGTGTAAAGAAGGAACTGAATAAAGACAAATAAAAGGATTTGGAGAGATGGCAAAGAAATATACGGTTAAAGTCATGAATTGGATTATAGAAGATGCATTACTAAGAATACCAAGATACCCCTTCGAAACATTTTCATGTTTCAGTTACACTGTGCATTGTTAATTGAAAACTAATTTCCCGATTACATGCTTACTCCAGGGTATGTATTTACCAGGTATGCTTCTCACATCTGTATGGTTTTACAGATGATGAGTGGGAGTAAGCTATTGGGAATTAGGTGACCGTCCTCATTATATCGGAATTCTTTGTAATTGGTGATATTTGAGGAAATCGCCTGGGTACAGTTTTCAACCTACGATGCACTGGTTTTGAGTTATTCAACTCAGTGGACTTATACAGAGTATTGTATGTTGTCCAGTGTTCATCAGGACAAAGGGGTTGGTCCTCGTACTCTGTTCTGTTTACTTGTAACTTCTCTAGTTTTTAGATAAGTGTTTCTTAGAAATACAATGTCTAAGTTTTGAGAAGTTGTGGGTATAAGAATAAAGTAGAGAACCAGGTATTGCAAGTATCGGGATTCTTCAAAGAGATCGAAGATGTAGATACTTATGATTGGCATTCAGTTGATAGTAATGGTTTTGAGAAACTTATTTCTCTTACAGGTTACTCATAATTGGATGTATTCCTAAGTTGAGTAATGTTGATTAGCCTCTCTCCATTAAGTTGATATGCACTGGAGACAGCTGCATGATTTGAATCTGGTTCCAATTAAATTAGTGCCTCTATTTCTATATTAGATATAGAATGGTTCATATCTTAACGATGTTAAGGTACGGGGAGTTGTCCAGCTTATGCTTAAAACCAGACACTGGATAACTCAAGGCACGTTTCTGTAATTGCAGTTTGTGGGTTGACCCTGGCTTTGACGAGGGTTGATTTTCTACCATCTGGAAGATCAATAGTGATTTTGTTCTAGATTCGCCACAGTTTTTGTAAAATTGATTTTTTCAGAAAACCATAGTAGGAGTATGGAAGAACTGGAAGTGATTCCAGAACCGCAAACTATTACGGAAAATTTAATAGGACCTATATATTCAATCAGGTTTGACATTCCAATAGCCACTCCGCAGACATGGTGGGTAACCTCAGACACCCGAGAGGTACTCCGGTAGCCTCAAGGACGGTGACAGGGAGGTTCTTGTTTACCCAGACTTGACACTACTGTTGTTCTAAACTATGAGACCCGGCAGGAGGATAAGTATAGCATCGTTCTAAACTAGCTTTAGAAGTGTACGTATATATATTATTCTGCCAGAGGGTTGTCCTAGTCAGTGGGAGCAGCGGAAGCATAGTGAGCAAGTAGCTTATGCCTATTTATAGACTTGAGCAAATATAGCGGAAATAGTTCATCTATGTTTTGATGTGACAGTCATGGATATGACTTCATCAGAATAGGGGATGCATCTGTTAAGAAGGTAGTAGCGTGTGATGTCCTGGTATTTGGATGACATACACAGAGTAGGAAGTCAAATTCCTATACTACGATCGGTTGTACTGTGGTCGTCACACAGTTGTTTCTCCACAAAGGATATGGATATAATATCTGACATTCTGGTTACTAGATCTATGGTTTTAGATCTAGATTTGGGTAGTTTCTCAATATGGGTACTTTGACAGTATTCTAATAGTATTTTAGAATAGATGACTCCTGGCATGGTTGTGTACCCGCAGGTGAAGGAGTCACCCTCTTTAAAGGTGTCTTAAAGACTAAAGGGGAGAGGGACGTGCATGATTGGTATATCACTTGCTTAGGCAATTGAGTCAATCGTGAGATGTCAAGTACCACACCAGATGTTGTTTTTACACTAGATGCGATAAATTTATATTAATCCAATCCTAAAGAAACTGTTAGTTATATGTATGCCCTAGAGGCCATTACTATACATAGGATGTATATTGTAGTGGATGCTTGGACATATATAGGGAGGACTTTCTTGCTCGACATGATAGTATGCTATCTGGTTTCTCTTTACCTTAACGTGTATACTGATTGTCTCTCTGTTACATGTTGGTAAAGCCCTTAGGATGTGTACTTGACTACCTGGACTATGATGCGGATCATACTAGTGAGGACATGGTAGTCCATAAGTACATCCTTCAAGGTCCCTAGTCGTGGGTGTATCGAGACGGGGCATCGATATACCAGAGTAGACTAGCGTATACCTTCTCGACCCATATAGATGGGCGATGGATGATCCCATATCCATTGGTGTTTGACATCAGAGATGACATACGGGTGCTCAGTGGGGACTGGGTACACTGGACGAACTCACCGAGAACTCCCAGATGGTATTATACCTTACGTCAGATGGCAGTTCTCTGGTGACCCTGGTATAGGTTAGTCTGTAGACCCGAGATCGTCATAGAGCCTTGTGTGATTCCCACTGTGCTTTGATTTCCACCTTACCACGTCCAAGAGGGCGTGCAAAACGGTGGCTTTTGGGTACAGTCCCGAATCACATGGAGGCAATGAGCGATAGGAGGGGATTCGTCTCTCCTGGTATAGGCAGTTGATGTTGCGCTGTGTTCGATTGGCTATAACTGGAAATCCCTGGCCAGGGTTGCTGAGATTTACTGGTAAGTGTTACCTGTAGTTTCTCAAACTGTTATAGAATTCATATCGACACGACTTATCGAGCTATTGGGGTCTGACGTTTACCACCCCTAGGCGAGATATGCGACATATCAGACGAACCGACCGGACTGTACGGTAACTGTTACTGGTTGGATTCACAGGAGTGTGAGCTGGCTTGCTCATCGATCTTCTGATCGCTCAATACCCGGGTGGCCGTTACGTTTAGCAGACCGCTTGCGTCTTGTGGGTGTTTGATATGATCATCACCTGCTGCCGGCGTATTGACGAGTCTTTAGAGTCCTACACAGAGGTTTCCTGGCTCAAGAGAAACGAAATAGGAGCGCATATGAGATATGTGCGGGACCGAGAATTATACCAGTATGTGATACTGTATTCTATTCTCGCGATGAATGTATCGATTGGTTGTATGCGATATAACCTAGTTATCGAATCCAGGATTGATTCGATAAGTCGGTACATTGAATATTAGTCGGTCATATGCGATATGACCGGATCGTTAAATCAAGTGTTGATTTAATGATTTAATGTACAATTATATATTTGATATATTACTTTGCATTAACTAGTATTTGTTCACTTAAGATGGATTTTCTCACTTGATGTGCACATTGTATATATGATATAGTTTTGTGCACTAGTTTGTATCATGTTTGATGATACATGCAAACTTGGGTGTATGTTTGATTAAACCATAGTTAGTTAATGGTTAGGGTTTCATTTGCTTTATTTATTTATTTATTTATTTATTTCATTTTGGCTTAAGATAAAATGGTGGCTTTCTTTGGATTTTGTTGAAGCTTCATGAAGCTTTGAAAAAGCTTTGATCATTTTGTTTTATTCCTTAAACCTAACCATTAAACATAACCCTAGTTTATTCTCTACACTTGACCATGGATGAGATATGATAAGAATGATTTATTTTCTATTTTCCAATAATACTTATCATATATTCTTTTATTCTTCTTCTACATCAAGATAAAGAAAAAGCTTGCTACCAACAATGGCAACATGAGAAAAAGAGTAAGAAATCCAATTCTAAAGTGAACCCACTTCCTATTTCTTCATCCTCTACCACTTGCCAAGTAGTATAGGGTGTTTTCTTCACAAGTTTCATGACTTGGTGAAGTTGGAGTTTGATCTTGAGTTGCCTCGACGTAGATCATCTTCGGTATCGAAGTCGACGACCTAGCCGGATCATTTCTTCGATGAAACCACCGCGAGAGTCCGGGATCCGATGGGTACAACGGAGGGACTTCATCATGGAGCAATGGAGGTGGAGAACAGGGTCTACAAAGCTTGTATTTCCGTTCACTTTTTAGTAAAGCAGTTTAATAGTTGTAGTTATCGCCTAAACTCTAGTCAACGATCCGTATTAGGGTTTCTCAGCACTTGTAAAATTTGAATTTGGCATGGTTGGGGCTATGTGAGATCTCTAGTGTGTGCCTAGGAACCCTACAGTGGTATCAGAGCCTAGTTAGAGCCTTAGACGATGTGTAGACGATGTTAGAAACCCGAACAAACCCGAAACCCTAATCCGAAACCCTTCTCTGTACATTTTTTCAAAACTGGGTTTTTTCCAAATTAAAAATATGCAGAAAAATCAGCAGGGAATTTGAAGAATTACTGTAGAGTACGTGCTCATGATTCATCTAAAGAGTGGCGGAACCGCGGCACAAGCATGGCTTGTGCGGCGGTTCCGCGGCCATGTAGTGACATTACCTTTTCATTTTTGCACAGTAATTCCTATGTTTCAGTGCTGTATTTTCTGGGATATTTTAACTTCTACTCAAGAGTTGAGTTTTCTGGGTTGTATTGGGGACTCGGTGTTTCGACCGGGAAGTTTAACTTCGTCTGTGTTTTTCCGGATAATTTTAGAAAATCTTGAATAGTTCGACCTGATATAAATACCTAATTTTTCCCCTGTTGGGAAATTTCCAAGTGTTGGATCTTTCCGTAGTTTAATGATGTTCTAAGTAGTGCAAGTAACTTGATGGACCCTCTAGAAGACAACAAACCTTAACTCGATTATGTGACCGTCTTGAACTGCCTTTTGAACATTAGGGTTTGGGGCAGTACGGCGTGCCACATGTGAGGCGTTGGCTTGACCCTTCTACGGCTGGACCGTTGGTACTGAGGCATGAAGTGAATGTTTTTAAACTTATTTCATGTGTTGATCTGTATCGGGAAAACGTGGGTGTTTGAATGTTCGATCGGAAAGTTTAACATTTTCTATTTATCTGGAATGGGATACAATAATTGGAATTCACAAGTAGTTATGAGATAACTGAATGAATGTTATAAACATAGCACTTTAGTCTCACTTGATCGGTTGCTACGGAATTTTGATGTGATCAAAAGTCCGTCGCAATCATGTAGCATACGCGGATACTCGTCGGGTAAACTTAATAGACAGCTACGCCCCATAGCCCCGACCAAGTGACTGTAGGAGAACCCCGTCGCCGAAAGCATCCGTTCGGGTGCTCGTGGCAGCAGTGTTCCGCGTTGGTGCACTTCGTCGACGGCGTCGGGGGTGCGGCCGCCTACTAAAGTTTGCGACGAGCATTCGATCAGGATGTCGGGAATCTTGTTGAATTGCCCGACTTGATATTGAAAAGTGTTTTCGATTTTGAGACTAAAATGCGGGGTTTATAATTGTTAGGCATGTGATGTCTAAGGAATTCATTTGGTCAGGCAAGCGATGTCTGAGGAGGTTGCGGATTCCAACTGTTGTAGTTTTTGTAGGGATCCTAGGCACCCTAATGAGGTCTCACAAGGCATCGAACATGCCATTTTCAAAAATTCTAGGTGCCGAGAGACCCGTCTACGGATCGTTTGCTAGAAAATTAGGCGAAAAAGCTAACTAGTTAACACTTAACTATGAGAATACGGATATACAACCTTTGTAGATCCGGTGCTCCACCTCCACGGCTCCGCAATGAAGTATCCTCGCTGTCCAAGACGGATCCCGGGCTCTAGCGTCGGCTTCGTCGGAGAAAAAATGAGCTAGGTCGTCGATGTCCATGCCGAAGATGATCTACGTCGAGGCATCGCTAAATCAAGCTTCACCTTCACCTAGTCGGAAAAACTTGTGAAGGAAACACCCTACACTACTTGGCAAGAGGTAGAGGATGAAGAAATAAGAAGTGGGTAAACTTTAGTTTTGGATTTCTCACTAGATTTGATGACTTGCCATTGATGGTCAAGCTTTTCTTCACTTGAAGGAAGAAGAAGAAGAAGCTCAAATATTATGATAAGAATAATAGAATAGAAAAGAAAAAATCAATCCTTATCATATTTGAACCATAGTAAAGTGTAGAGAGTTAACCAAGGTTAGTGAGTGGTTAGGGTTTGAGATAAAAACAAAATGGTCACCTTTGGTCAAAGCTTCATGAAGCTTCATTAAGCTTCATGAAAGAATGAAAGCTAACCATTTTGTTTCTTTCTCATTATGCTTATTATAAATACCATAATGAATAAAACAAATAAATAAAGGAATAAGCAAATAGTAAACCCTAACGATTTCATTAACCAAGGTTTAATTCTTTACACTTAACAAAAAGGACATGCATCATCAAACATGATACAAACTAGTGCACAATATCATATCGCATATGCAATGCGCACATCCGAGCGAGAAAATCCATTTAAAGTGAACCGATACTAGTTAATGCAAAGTAATATATCAAATATATAATTATACATTAAATCATTAAATCAACACTTGATTTAACGATCCGGTCATATCGCATATAACCGACTAGTATCCAATGTATCGGCTTATCGAATCAATCCTTGATTCGATAGCTAGGGTATATCGCATATAACCTGATCGATACATTCATCGCGAGAATAGAATACGGTATCACATACACGCATTATTCTCGGTCCCGCACATATCTCATATGCGCTCCTATTTCGTTTCGCTTGAGCCAGGAAGCCTCTGTGTAGGACTCTAAAGACTCGTCAATACGCCGGCAGCAGATGATGATCATATCAAACACCCACAAGCCGCAAGCGGTCTGCTAAACGTAACGGCCATCCGGGTATTGAGCTATCAGAAGATCGACGAGCAAGCCCGCTCACACTCCTGTGAATCCAACCAGTAACACTTCCGTATAGTCCAGTCTGTTCGTCTGATATGTCGCATATCTCGCCTAGGGGTGGTAAACGTCAGACCCCAATAGCTCGATAAGTCATGCCGACGTAGGGTCCATAACATTCGTGAAACTACTGATAACTCTTACCAGTATATCACTGCAACCCTGGCCAGGGATTTCCTGTTATGGCCAGTCGAGCATAGCACAACATCAACCCCCAATACCGAGAGAGACGAATCCCCTCCTATCGCTCATTGCCTCCATGTGAATCGGGACTGTACCCAAAAACCACCTGTTTGCACAACTCAGTAGAGCCGTGGTAGGGTGGAAATCAAAGCACAGTGGGAGACACACAAGACTCTATGACGATCTCGGGTCAACAGACTAAGCTGTACCAGTGTCACCAGAGAACTGCCATCTGACGTGAGGTATAATACCATCTGGGAGTTCTCGGCGAGTCCGTTCAGTGTACCCAGTCTCCACTGAGCACCCGCATACCATCTTCGATGTCAAACACCAATGGATATGGGATCATCCATCGCCCATCGCATGGGTCGAGAAGATATACGCTAGTCTACTCTGGAATATCGATGCCCCGTCTCGATATTCCCACGACTAGGAACAATTCAAGGATGTACTCTTGGACTACCCAGGCCCCACTAGTATGATCTTCATCATAGTCCTGGAAGTCGAGCACACATCCTATGGGCTTTATCAACATGTAATCAGAGAGACAGAAAGTATACATGTTAAGATAAAGTGCAACCAGATAGCGTACTATCATGTCGAGCAAGAAAGTCCTCCCTACATATGTCCCAGCATCCACTACAATATACATCCTATGTACAGTAATGGCCTCTAGGGCATACATATAACTAACAATCTCCCACTTGCACTAGGGCCATCTGTAGCAGTGGTTGTAGTATCTCATACTCAACCATCCCATAAAAGTCTCTCTCTGGGAACAGGCCTTTGTGAGTGGATCCGCTGTGTTGTCCTCTGAGTCTACTCTCCAAACCTCGATCACCCTGGAGATCAACTATCTCCATGATCAGGTGATACTGCCTTAGAATATGTCTGGATCACTGATGGGACCGGCGTTCCTTGGCATAAGCCACAACTCCATTGTCACACAATGGGAGGAACATAGTTCATCTCATGAACCAAAATACACCCAAACTGCCTCTTTTGTAGTATCTTCAATAGCGATGTTACCAGCCTTTATCGTCTAGTTTGCCACAGTATCTAGCTTGGAACTCTTCCAACATACCGTCCCTTTACTGAGGGTAAAGACAGTGCCTGTGACTGACATTCAGTCGTCTTTATCACCCTGGAACACTTCCAGTGATTCTCCCCAGGATCGATTGATACAATCTCACTATACCTAGTGAGAACTCTAATATCCCTTTAGATCTATCTCATAGGTCCAAATCTCAGGATTTAGGAGGTATCATCTTTATCCTATTTGGAGAATCCTTGTGATAATAGGAGATTGATCGATCGTAGTATAGGAAACTCTTTTCCTATCAAGAGTATGTTGTCTACGTACAATACGAAGATGACCACCTTACTCTCTACTACCCTTTTGTATATACAAGGTTCGTCTACCATTTTGATGAAGTCAAACACTTTGACTATCACATCAAAACAGACGTTCCAACTCCGCGATGCCTGCTTCATCATGTAAAGCATCTAGCACATGTTTCCGCTGCTCCCACTGTTTACGAAGACCTCTGGTTGTGTTCTTATAGACGTTCTCTTCTAAATCAGTGTTTAGAAAAGCAGTCATGGCACCCAACCGCCAGATATCGTAGTCATGGTATGTAGCCGTGGTAAGTAGGATCTGGATAGACTTAAGCATAGCTACTGGAAAAAGGTTTCATCATTATCCACGCCTGGTCGATGACGAAAACCTTTAACAAGTCTAGCTTTGAAAGTCTCAACTTTTCCATCTATACCAAGTAATCTTCTCAAGATTTACTTGCTCCTGATGGGTATTTAACCCTTCAGATATAGCAGCTAAAGTCCATACTTTGCTGGTGTACATGGATTCCATCTCAGATCGCTAAGCATCCAGCCATTCTTACAGAGTCCCTACTCTCGATGGCCTGCTCGAAACTAGTTGGGTTATCATCTCATGATGCAATCCTTGCTCCCACTGTCATCGAGAAACGGAGGTATCTCTCAGGCGGATGAGGAACCCTACTAGATCGGCGGAGTGGCTGAGGTTCGTCGGAAACTATTGAATCCTTTGGTTCTACCAAATCATTATCAGTTTTGTACAGCTGGAACCTTTCCAGTTCTACAGAACTGATCTTGCCTCGATCTTGTCCGGATTTTGCTTTTGACATAGGTCGGACAATCCCAAATCTTAACTTACTTAAGAGATAGGTTCTTCCCATACCATATCTTATATGGAGTGGTAGGCAGTGATTTGATTCAAACCTAATTCAATAGGTATGCAGCTTCTCAAGTGCATAACTCCCAAAAGGAAAAAGGTAACTCAGTAGTACTCATCATAGAGCACACCTTATCATATAGGGTGTGATAGCCCCGTCCTGATATACCATCGTGCTATGGTGTATACGGAGGAGTAATGCTGAGAGAGAATCTCATTCTCCTTTAGAATAGTCCAGGAATTCTATGCACAAGTATTCTCCTCCCTGATCTCATCATAGGACATAATACTTATACCCGGTTATTGGTTCTCTACTTCTAACTTATATTCTGTGAATACCTCAAAAGCTTCGGACTTATGTTTCAGCAGGAACATACGACTGAATCTTGAGAGATTATCAGAGAATATAATGAAGTATAAAGAACCAGTCCTGGCATGTGTAGACTGGAGACCTTACATACATCATCATGTATCAGTCCCAAGAGTTCATTAACTCTTTCTCTGTTTCCAGTAAACGGAGCTATGGTCATCTTATCTTTGTGACATGACTGGCAAGTTTCACAAGATGTAAATTCAAACTGATTTAAATATACATCTAAATGTAACTTCAGCCAGTCGGGTCGCATTGATATGACCTAGTCTACAATGCCTCAAGAAGGATTCGTTCATTTCTGAAGTCTTCCTCTTGTGTGTGTTCTGAATACTAAGAACTGTAGTTTGATTTAGAACGTCAATGCTTTTAGATAACGTGCCTGAACCGATCAACTTTTGATATAGGAAATGTTCAAAACATTATCCATCAATACAAAATTATATCCTTTCTTTACTAATAAAGAGACTGATATGATTTTGTATATCAGGTTCGGTATCTAATAGCATTTGTTCAGAATCAATGTATTCTTAATACAGGGTGACAGTGACCAACAGACTTGGCTGCAACACTTGCCCCGTTTTCTGCCTCATGAAACTTATCACCCGTTCTCAGTTTTTCTACCTTTCTGTAGCCCTATGTAACAGATTACATATCTGGGATCCTGATCCGGTATCATATACCCAGGATTCAGAGGATACTGAGAAACAGTTCTTTGTAATGAACACACCCGAAGGAGATGCATCATATGCACTTTCTTCGATTGGGCGGCATAGGAATTCTGGTATTCCCTAATTTCGTGCTTTGTCTTATAACAATTATAAGTTGGAGCGGGACCAACGTTCCCCAGCTCAGAATAACAAGCGGGTTCGGTCAATACATCCATATTATTATCTTGATTAAGGCGTGATATGGTCGCTACCAGGAGAGAGAGAAGAAAACACTCTGCGTGCGCTCTTGTAAGATTAGATTGGTTATATATTTTATCTAATCAGGATGGCTCCCACTGTTTTTATCAAATCTTCCTTCAAACCCTAAAAGGAAAGACTAGCCGGGATTAATTACACTCTTCAAGTTCGCCAATCTTTCAGTCAGGCCAGTGTCGGTACTTTGAGGGAGGTTCCCCGTGCTTTCGCACGGACCTAATTACTGTAAACCTCATTTTCCCAGAGACGTAACCCCGTTGACACCTTTCTAGACACCTACTTGATCGGCTAATTGTAAAGTGCAAAACTCTCCCAGGAGTAACAGTTACTCGCAGTGGGTATCGAGATCCAACTATCACATAGAAGGTATGCAATCTCATTGCAAATTTCAACACTTGAAACTCCCGATAATGGTTTTTACCTCTAGCACCTATGACCTTAACTATGGTCAACAAATCATAAGTACTAGTCAAGTTCTACCCGTCATTTCGTGATTAATTAGACCCACCCACATGACCCTTAACTAAGGTCAACAAAGTCACGCGACTGTCCTAACTAATCGCATCATATGCGGTGTAGGAAGACATCACTTAGCTACCGTACACTGTGCCTTGACTATGGTCAACAAACACAGCACGAATACTAAGTACTCTACTTCCTAAAATGACGGAGGGTTGCGGCTGGTTTTTGTGAAAACCTTTAACGCTTTGAACTTGATCTCGTTGCAGAATCAAATGTTTTTTTTTAAATGGAATGTTTTTGAGGCTTTTCTAGTTTGGCTAAAGGGGTCACTCCCGGTGAAGGGATCGTCGGCCCTTTCCTCGTCGAATGAGGTGCGGGATATATCATATATATCACTGTGCAAAGCGAAAACTATAGAAGCGATCAAAGACAAACCGAGTGCGTAGCATCTGCCAGTTACTGCTAAAGGAGTCACTCTCGGTGAAGGGATCTCGATCCTTTCCTCATCGAATAAGGTGCAGGATGTTCTATAATGAACACCGCGATGCAAAGCAAGAACTGTAGCTACCTGTTTTATTTTGAAATTCGATTCCACAACATCAATTAGGTTTATTTTCTTTCATTAATCTCATTAATGAATATCCCATCATTTAAGTCCACCTAACCATCACAGATAAATATAACGTACGCTTATGCCATCCGCATTCGCCTCGATGTCCCGTCTGCACCGTTAGGTTAGGTAACTAACGCCAGAGCGAGGCAGGGCTAGCGCGGGTGCAAAACATAAGCAACGTCTATATAATATATCATATATACTATAATATCTGTCACAGAGCGCAGAACAACGCATGATCACAGATAAAACACAGCAGAAGAAACATATGAAATATTGGATATACTAGGACGTCCGTGTTTTCAATACGAGCCAGTATAAAACACGGATTCCACGGTCGTGATGAATAGCCAATCCCACACCCCTAGACCCCTACGAGAGCGGCAAGAAACCCTGCCAATTCTAGGGTTAGGAGACCCGGACTCGACTCCTCGAGTCGGTCTCCCACTGGACCCCAGAACCCGGTTACTTGTGCTCCCCTCCTTGGGTCTATCCTAGTGCAGAAAAGTAAATAATATACAACTGGTGACATCTTCCGCAACCTGGAAGTGCCCCAATAAAAGAATATTACATACAAGGTTTTACATGAATAAAAAAAAATGAAAAACACTCATCTCACATAAAAAACCCCGGCTATTCAAACACGACGATCCAATATAACATATCCAGCAACACATAACATCACATGTCATCAACGTAAGTAAATATGTCCATCCCAATTGTCGTTGACATATAGCAACGAAACCGGTGATATCACATATTACACTTACGGTCACAGAAAAGAAAGTGTAAAACTACAACAGTTGGAATCCGCAACCACCTCAGACATCGCATGCCTGACCAAATGAATTACTTAGACATCGCATGCCTAACAATTATAAACCCTGCATTTTAGTCTCATTATCGAAAACACTTTCCAATATCAAGTCGGGTAATTCAACAAGATTTCCGACATCCTGATCGAATACTCGTCGCAAACTTCAGTAGGCGGCCGCACCCCCGATACCGTCGACGAAGTGCACCAAGGCGGAACACCGCTGCCGCGAGCACTCGAACGGATGTTTTCGGCGACGGAGTTCTCCTACAGTCACTTGGTCGGGGCTATGGAGTGAGGCTGTCTATTAAGTTTACCCGGCGAATATCCGCGTACGCTACGTGATTGCGACGGACTTTTGATCACATCAAAATTCCGTGGCAACCGATCAAGACTAAACTGCTATGTTTATAACATTCATTCAGTTATCTCATAACTCTTTGTGAATTCCAATTGTTGTATCCCATTCCAGATAAATAGAAAATGTTAAACATTCCGATCGAACAATCGAACACCCAAGTTTTCCCGATACAGATCAACACATGAAATATGTCTAACAACATTCAGTTCGTGCCTCAGTACCAACGGTCCAGCCGTAGAAGGGTCAAGCCAACGCCTCACATGTGGCACGCCGTACTGCCCCAAACCCGAAGGTTCAAAGGGCAGTTCAAGACGGTCACATAATCGAGTTAAGGTTTGTTGTCTTCTAGAGGGACCATTGCGTTACTTGCACTACTTAGAACGTCGTTAAACTACGGAAAAATCCAACACTTGGAAATTTCCCGACAGGGGAAAAATTGGGTATTTATATCCGGTCGAACTTTTTAACATATTGTAAAATTTATCCGGAAAGCCACACAGACAAAATTTGATACCCCGATCGAAACACCGAATCCTCAAAACAACTGCAGAAAATTCAACTCTTGAATAAAAATTAAAAATTTCCAGAAGACTCAGCATTACAAGACATGAATTACTGTGCAAGACACGTGGTGTAACTCGACACAGTGGCCGCGGAAGCGCCGCTAATCCTATGGTGGGGCCACGGATTCGCGCCTCTGTCGTCGAGTTACTGTCACGTGCTTCACAGTAACTCATGCAATTACCTGCTGAATTTTTTGGCAATTTTTAATACACAAAAATCCACATTTTTGCAAAAAGGACAGAGAGCAATATTGGTTCGGGGTTTCGGGTTCGTTCGGACTTCAAATTCCGTCTGGACTTCGCCTAAGGCTCTAGCTTGGCTCTGATACCACTGTAGGGATCCTAGGCACCCTAAAGAGGTCTTACAAGGCATCGAACATGCCATTTTCAAAAATTCTAGGTGCCGAGAGACCCGACTACGGATCGTTTGCTAGAAAATTAGGCGAAAAAGCTAACTAGTTAACACTTAACTATGAGAATACGGATATACAACCTTTGTAGATCCGGTGCTCCACCTCCACGGCTCCGCAATGAAGTATCCTCGCTGTCCAAGACGGATCCCGGGCTCTAGCGTCGGCTTCGTCGGAGAAAAAACGAGCTAGGTCATCGATGTCCATGCCGAAGATGATCTACGTCGAGGCATCGCTAAATCAAGCTTCACCTTCACCTAGTCGGAAAAACTTGTGAAGGAAACACCATATACTACTTGGCAAGAGGTAGAGGATGAAGAAATAGGAAGTGGGTAAACTTTATTTTTGGATTTCTCACTAGATTTGATGACTTGCCATTGATGGTCAAGCTTTTCTTCACTTGAAGGAAGAAGAAGAAGAAGCTCAAATATTATGATAAGAATAATAGAATAGAAAAGAAAAAATCAATCCTTATCATATTTGAACCATAGTAAAGTGTAGAGAGTTAACCAAGGTTAGTGAGTGGTTAGGGTTTGAGATAAAAACAAAATGGTCACCTTTGGTCAAAGCTTCATGAAGCTTCATTAAGCTTCATGAAAGAATGAAAGCTAACCATTTTGTTTCTTTCTCATTATGCTTATTATAAATACCATAATGAATAAAACAAATAAATAAAGGAATAAGCAAATAGTAAACCCTAACGATTTCATTAACCAAGGTTTAATTCTTTACACTTAACAAAAAGGACATGCATCATCAAACATGATACAAACTAGTGCACAATATCATATCGCATATGCAATGCGCACATCCGAGCGAGAAAATCCATTTAAAGTGAACCGATACTAGTTAATGCAAAGTAATATATCAAATATATAATTATACATTAAATCATTAAATCAACACTTGATTTAACGATCCGGTCATATCGCATATAACCGACTAGTATCCAATGTATCGGCTTATCGAATCAATCCTTGATTCGATAGCTAGGGTATATCGCATATAACCTGATCGATACATTCATCGCGAGAATAGAATACGGTATCACATACACGCATTATTCTCGGTCCCGCACATATCTCATATGCGCTCCTATTTCGTTTTGCTTGAGCCAGGAAGCCTCTGTGTAGGACTCTAAAGACTCGTCAATACGCCGGCAGCAGATGATGATCATATCAAACACCCACAAGCCGCAAGCGGTCTGCTAAACGTAACGGCCACCCGGGTATTGAGCGATCAGAAGATCGACGAGCAAGCCCGCTCACACTCCTGTGAATCCAACCAGTAACACTTCCGTATAGTCCGGTCTGTTCGTCTGATATGTCGCATATCTCGCCTAGGGGTGGTAAACGTCAGACCCCAATAGCTCGATAAGTCATGCCGACGTAGGGTCCATAACATTCGTGAAACTACTGATAACTCTTACCAGTATATCACTGCAACCCTGGCCAGGGATTTCCTGTTATGGCCAGTCGAGCATAGCACAACATCAGCCCCCAATACCAGGAGAGATGAATCCCCTCCTATCGCTCATTGCCTCCATGTGAATCGGGACTGTACCCAAAAACCACCTGTTTGCACAACTCAGTAGAGCCGTGGTAGGGTGGAAATCAAAGCACAGTGGGAGACACACAAGACTCTATGACGATCTCGGGTCAACAGACTAAGCTGTACCAGTGTCACCAGAGAACTGCCATCTGACGTGAGGTATAATACCATCTGGGAGTTCTCGGCGAGTCCGTTCAGTGTACCCAGTCTCCACTGAGCACCCGCATACCATCTTCGATGTCAAACACCAATGGATATGGGATCATCCATCGCCCATCGCATGGGTCGAGAAGATATACGCTAGTCTACTCTGGAATATCGATGCCCCGTCTCGATATTCCCACGACTAGGAACAATTCAAGGATGTACTCTTGGACTACACAGGCCCTACTAGTATGATCTTCATCATAGTCCTGGAAGTCGAGCACACATCCTATGGGCTTTATCAACATGTAATCAGAGAGACAGAAAGTATACATGTTAAGATAAAGTGCAACCAGATAGCGTACTATCATGTCGAGCAAGAAAGTCCTCCCTAGATATGTCCCAGCATCCACTACAATATACATCCTATGTAAAGTAATGGCCTCTAGGGCATACATATAACTAACAGTTTTACCCTTTTTTCTGTGACCGTAAGTGTAATATGTGATATCGCCAGTTTCGTTGCTTTATGTCAACGACAATTGGGATGCGAATATTTACTTACGTTGATGACATGTGATGTTATGTGTTGCTGGATATGTTATATTTGATCGTCGTGTTTGAATAGCCGGGGGGTTCTTATATGAGATGAGTGTTTTTCATTTTCATTCTTGTAAAAACTTGTATGTAATATTCTTTTATTGGGGAACTTCCAGGTTGCGGAAGATGTCACCTTTTGTATATTATTTACTTTTCCGCACTAGGATAGACCCAAGGAGGGGAGCAGAAGTGACCGGGTTCTAGGGTCCAGTGGGAGACCAACTCGAGGAGTCGAGTCCGGGTCTCCTAACCCTAGAATTGGTAGGGTTGCTTGCCGCTCTCGTATGGGTCTAGGGGTGTGGGTTTGGCTATTCATCGCGACCGTGGAATCCGTGTTTTATACTGGCTCATATTGAAAACACGGACGTCCTAGTATATCCAATATTTCATATGTTTCTTCTGCTGCGATATCTGTGATGTGATCATGTGATATGTTCTGTGATAAATGCTGTATAGAGTATATATGATATATTATATAGACGTTACTTATGTTTTACACCCGCGCTAGCCTTGCCCTGCTCTGCCGTTAGTTACCAAACCTAACGGTGCATGAGGGGACATTGAGGCGAATACGGATGGCATAAGTGTACGTCGTATTTATCGGTGATGTTTAGGTACTTAAATGATGGGACTTCATTAATATGATTAATGAAAGAAAAAGAAACCTAAAGATGTTGTGGAATCGAATTTCAAAAATAAAACAGGTAGCTACAGTTCTTGCTTTGCACAGCGGTATATATGATATATCCTGCACCTTATTCGATAAGGAAAGGACCGAGATCCCTTCACCGGGAGTGACTCCTTTAACAATAACTGGCAGATGCTACAAACTCGGTTTGTCTTTTGATTGCTTTTAAGAGTTTTTGCTTTGCACAGTGATATATATGATATATCCCGCACCTTATTCGATGAGGAAAGGGCCGACGATCCCTTCACCGGGAGTGACCCCTTTAGCAAAACTAGAAAAGCCTCGAAAACACTCCATTTCAAAATCATTTGATTCTACAACGATATCAAGTTCATTACGCAATAGGTTTTCAGAAAAACCTGTCATAGCCCTCCGTAATTTCAGATAAGTACTAGTTAGTATTCGTGCTGCGTTTGTTAACTATGTTAAGGCGTAGTGTGCGGTAGCTAATTAGTGCTTATCTGCATAAGCATATGATGCGATTGGATTAGGGTAGTCGTGCGACTTTGTCGACTATGTTAAGGGTCGTGCGGGTAGGTTTAATTCAATCGGGAAATGACGGGTTGAACTTGACTAGCACTTATGATTTGTTGACTATGTTAAGGTCATTTAGCTTCTAGGGGCAAAATATTATCGGGAATTTCAAGTGTTGAAATTTGGAATGAGATTGCATACCTTCTATGAGATAGTTGGATCCCGATACCCACTGCGAGTAAGAGTTACTCCTGGGAGAGTTTTACACATTACAATTAGCCGATCAAGTAGGTGTCTAGAAAGGTGTCAATGGGGTTACGCTTCTGGGAAAACGAGATTTACATTAATTAGGTTCATGCGAAAGCACGGGGGACCTCTCTCAAAGTACCGACACTGGCCTGGCTGAAAGATTGGTGAACTTGTAGTGTGTAATTAATCCCGGCTAGTCTTTCCTTTTTGGGTTTGAAGGAAGATTTGATAAAAACAGTGGGAGCCATCCTGATTAGATAAAATAATAACCAATCTGATCTTGCAAGAGCATACGCAGAGTGTTTTCTTCTCTCTCTCTCCAGGTAGCGACCATGTCACGCCTTAATCAAGATAATAATACGGAATATTGACCGAACCCGCTTGTTATACTGAGCTGGGGAACGTTGGTCCCGCTCCAACTTATAATTGTTATAAGACAAAGCAGGAAATTGGGGATTACCAGAATTCCCGTACCGCCCAAACGAAGAAAGTGCATGCTGATGCATCTCCTTCGGGTGTGTTCATTATAAAGAACTGTTTCTCTGTATCCTCTACGTCCTGGGTATTTGATACCGGATCAGGATCCCAGATATGTAATCTGATACATAGGGCTACAGAAAAATAGAGAACTAAGAACGGGTGATAAGTTAAATGAGACAGAAAACGGTGCAAGTGTTGCAGCCAAGTCTGTTGGTCACTGTCACCCTGTATTCCAAATACATTGATTCTGAATGAAAGTTATTAGATACCGAACCTGATATACAAAATCATATTAGTCTCTTTATTAGTAAAGAAATGATAAAATTTTGTATTGTTGGATAATATTTTGAACATTTCCTATATCAAAAGTTGATCGGTTCAGGCACGTTATCAAAAAGCATTGACGTTCTAAATCAAACTACAGTTCTTAGTATACAGAACACACACAAGAGGAAGAGTTCAGAAATGAACGGATCCTTCTTGAGGTATTGTAGACTAGGTCTTATCAATGCGACCCGACTAGCTGAAGTTACATCTAGATGCATATTTAAATCTGTTTGAATTTACATACTGTGAAACTTGCCAGTCATGTCACAGAGATAAGATGACCATAGCTCTGTTTACTGGAAACAGAGAAAGAGTTAGTGAACTCTTGGGACTGATACATGATGATGTATGTAAGGTCACCTGTCTACACATGCCAGGACTGGTTCTTTATACTTCATTACGTTCTCTGATGATCTCTCAAGATTCAGACATATGTTCCTGTTGAAACACAAGTCAAAACCTTTTGAGGTATTCACAGAATATAAGATAGAAGTAGAGAACCAATAAGTGTATAAGTATTATGTTCTTTCATGAGATCAAGGAGTAGAATACTTGCGCATAGAATTCCTGAACTATTCTAAAGGAGAATGAGATTCTCTCTCAGCATTACTCCTCCGAATACACCACAGCACAACGTTGTATCGGGGCGGAGCAATCACACCCTATATGATATGGTGCGCTCTATGATGAGTACTACTGAGTTACCTGTTTCCTTTTGGGAGTTATGCACTTGAGAAGCTGCATACCTATTGAATAGGGTTCAATCATATCGGTTGCCTACCACTTCATATGTGATATGGAAAGGGAAGAGCCCATATCTTAAGACTTTTAAGATTTAGGGTTGTCTAGCCTATGTCTAAAAAGCAAAATCCGGACAAGCTCGAAGCAAGGTCTGTTATGTAGAACTGGAAAGGTTCCAGCTATACAAACTACAACAGATAATTTAGTAGAACCAAAGGATTCAGTAGATACCGACGAACCTCCGCCTCTCCACCGATCTAGTAGGGTTCCTCATCCACCTGAGAGATACTTCTGTTTCTCTATGACAGTGGGAGCGAGAATTGCATCATGAGATGATGACCCAACTAGTTTCGAGCAGGCCATCGAGAGTAGGGACTCTGTAAGAATGGCTGGATGCTTAGCGATCTGAGATGGAATCCATGTACACCAACAAAGTATGGACTTTGGTTGCTATATCTGAAGGGTTAAATCCCCATCAGGACCAAGTATATCTTGAGAAGATTACTTGGTGTAGATGGAAAAGTTAAGACTTTCAAAGCTAGACTTGTTAAAGGTTTTCGTCATCGACCAGGCGTGGATAATGATGAAACCTTTTCCAGTGGCTATGCTTAAGTCCATACGGATCCTACTTGCGACGACTACATACCATGACTACGATATTTGACGGTTGGGTGTCATGACTGCTTTTCTAAATGATGTTTTAGAAGAGAGAGTCTATAAGTACACAGTCAGAGGGCTTCGTAAACAGTGGGAGCAGCGGAAACGTGTACAAGATGCTTTATAGGATAAAGCAGGCATCGTGGAGTTGGAACATCTGTTTTGATGTAGTAGTCAAACAGTTTGACATCATCAAAATGGTAGATGAACCTTGTATATACAAAAAGGTAGTAGGGAGTATGGTGATGATCCTCGTAGAGTACGTGGATGACATACTCTTGATAGGGAAGGAGTTTCCTATGCTACGCTCGGTCAAACTCCGCTTATCACAATGATTCTCCGTATAGGATCAAAGTGATACCTCCTAAATCCTGGGTTTTGGATCTATGAGATAGATCTAATTGGATGTTAGGATTATCACTAGTTGTAATGAGATGGTATCAATTGATCCAGGGGAGAATCACTGGAAAAGTTCCAGAGTGATAAGGATGACTGAATGTCAGTCATAGGCATTGTCTTCACCCTCAGTGGAGGGACGGTATGTTGGAAGAGTTCCAACCTAAATACCGTGGCTTACTAGATGATAAAGGCAGGATACATCGCTACTTAAGATGCTACCAAAGAGGCAGTCTGGGTGTATATTAGTTCATGAGATGAACTTAGTTTCTCCCATTGTGTGACAATGGAGTTGTGGCTTATGCCAAGGAACGTCCGTCCCATCATTGATCCAGACATATTCTAAGGCAGTATCACCTGATCATGGAGATGATTGATCTCCAGGGTGATCGAGGTTAGGAGAGTAGACTCAGAGGACAACACGGCGGATCCACTCACAAAGGCATTTTCCCAGAAAGAGACTATTATGGGATGGTCGAGTATGAGATACTACAACCACTGCTATCAGATGGCCCTAGTGCAAGTGGGAGATTGTTAGTTATATGTATGCCCTAGAGGCCATTACTCTACATAGGATGTATATTGTAGTGGATGCTTGGACATATATAGGGAGGACTTTCTTGCTCGACATGATAGTATGATATCTGGTTACTCTTTACTTTAACGTGTATACTGATTGTCTCTCTGTTACATGTTGGTAAAGCCCTTAGGATGTGTACTTGACTACCTGGACTATGATGCGGATCATACTAGTGGGGACATGGTAGTCCATAAGTACATCCTTCAAGGTCCCTAGTCATGGGTGTATCGAGACGGGGCATCGATATACCAGAGTAGACTAGTGTATACCTTCTCGACCCATACAGATGGGCGATGGATGATCCCATATCCATTGGTGTTTGACATCAGAGATGACATACGGGTGCTCAGTGGAGACTGGGTACACTGGACGGACTCGCCGAGAACTCCCAGATGGTATTATACCTTACGTCAGATGGCAGTTCTCTGGTGACACTGGTACAGGTTAGTCTGTAGACCCGAGATGATCATAGAGTCTTGTGTGATTCCCACTGTGCTTTGATTTCCACCTTACCACGTCCAAGAGGACATGCAAAACGGTGGCTTTTGGGTACAGTCCCGAATCACATGGAGGCAATGAGCGATAGGAGGGGATTCGTCTCTCCCGGTATAGGGAGTTGATGTTGCGCTGTGTTCGATTGGCTATAACCGGAAATCCCTGGCCAGGGTTGCTGAGATTTACTGGTAAGTGTTACCTCTAGTTTCTTGAACTGTTATAGACCTCATATCGACATGACTTATCGAGCTATTGGGGTCTGACGTTTACCACCCCTAGGCGAGATATGCGACATATCAGACGAACGCACCGGACTGTACGGTAACTGTTACTGGTTGGATTCACAGGAGTGTGAGTGGGCTTGCTCGTCGATCTTCTGATCGCTCAATACCCGGGTGGCCGTTACGTTTAGCAGACCGCTTGCGTCTTATGGGTGTTTGATATGATCATCACCTGCTGCCGGCGTATTGACGATTCTTTAGAGTCCTACACAGAGGTTTCCTGGCTCAAGCGAAACGAAATAGGAGCGCATATAAGATATGTGCGGGACCGAGAATTATACCAGTATGTGATACTGTATTCTATTCTCGCGATGAATGTATCGATTGGTTGTATGCGATATAACCTAGTTATCGAATCCAGGATTGATTCGATAAGTCGGTACATTGAATATTAGTCGGTCATATGCGATATGACCGGATCGTTAAATCAAGTGTTGATTTAATGATTTAATGTATAATTATATATTTGATATATTACTTTGCATTAACTAGTATTTGTTCACTTAAGATGGATTTTCTCACTTGATGTGCACATTGTATATATGATATAGTTTTGTGCACTAGTTTGTATCATGTTTGATGATACATGCAAACTTGGGTGTATGTTTGATTAAACCATGGTTAGTTAACGGTTAGGGTTTCATTTGCTTTATTTATTTATTTATTTATTTCATTTTGGCTTAAGATAAAATGGTGGCTTTCTTTGGATTTTGTTGAAGCTTCATGAAGCTTTGAAAAAGCTTTGACCATTTTGTTTTATTCCTTAAACCTAACCATTAAACCTAACCCTAGTTTATTCTCTACACTTGACCATGGTTGAGATATGATAAGAATGACTTATTTTCTATTTTCCAATAATACTTATCATATATTCTTTTATTCTTCTTCTACTTCAAGATGAAGAAAAAGCTTGCTACCAACAATGGCAACATGAGAAAAAGAGTAAGAAATCCAATTCTAAAGTGAACCCACTTCCTATTTCATCATCCTCTACCACCTGCCAAGTAGTATAGGGTGTTTTCTTCACAAGTTTCATGACTTGGTGAAGTTGGAGTTTGATCTTGAGTTGCCTCGACGTAGATCATCTTCGGCATCGAAGTCGACGATCTAGCCCGATCATTTCTTCGATGAAACCACCGCGAGAGTCCGGGATCCGATGGGTACAGTGGAGGGACTTCATCAAGGAGCAATTGAGGTGGAGAACCAGATCTACAAAGGTTGTATTTCCGTTCACTTTTTAGTAAAGCAGTTTACTAGTTGTAGTTATCGCCTAAACTCTAGTCAACGATCCATATTAGGGTTTCTCGGCACTTGTAGAATTTGAATTTGGCATGGTTCATGCCATGTGAGACCTCTAGTGTGTGCCTAGGAACCCTACAGAAACATAAGGAAGCAGGTTTAGAACATAAGTGCATGTTCTACGGATTTGATTACGGCAGCCTCTTTAGGGGAGACGGTTATCATTCCAGGCTTCAAAAGTGACATGGATGACAGAGTGATTGTTAGAGTTATAGTTTTCCGTCTGACGAGGGACAGTATTATGGACAGGTGGTCCAAGAAGATACTGTGGGAGGCATAGTGCTGGATACTGATTAAATTCAGTTGATGATACAGTCTAAGAAGTTTGCTAGACTTGGAGTTCATTTATGAACTAGGTCCCATCATATATCCAGACATATTCTAAGATAGGTATTACTCAATTCGAGAGATGGCATTCTCCACGAACTTGAGATTAAGGGAGACATAGAAAGAAACATCAGGGCGGATCTACTCACTGAGGCTATTTCTCGAACACAATAGTTTTACAAACGAGCTTTGTGAAACTGATTAGTAGAGGAGTTTGATGTTCGGTATCACACGAGCTGTGAGTACGCGACATTGCAATAATTAGCCTTAAGTGCAAGTGGGAGATTGTTGGATATAGTGCCCTCAAAGTCAATTATTGGATCGCAGGTACGTGATTGCATTGATTGAGGCATGACCTATACCGATAAAACAGTCTTGCTCGAGTTGATAGTATGCTATCTGGTTTGTCTTTATCATCATGATAGAGCCCATAGGATTCTTTCTTGACTGCCAGCAGTATGATGGCGATCATATATGTGGGAGCTGGGGTCTATAAGCACATCCTTAAAGTGCCCCTAGTCGTGAGAGTTTCGAGACAGGGCATCGATACTCCAGAGTAGACTAGTGTATACATTTGAGACCCCGACGAGGGGCGGTGGCCGGTCTCACAAGCCAGTGGTGTTAGTTGATTCACCTAAGATGTATACAGGTGCTCATTGGGTTATGAGTACACCGGACAGGACTCGCCGGGAACTTGCTATTTGGTATTATACCTAGCGTCAGATAGCAGTTCCCCGGTGACATGTGTACAGGTTAGTTCATCGATCTGAGGTCGTCATTTGTCTCGTGTGAGTTCCCACTGTGCTTTGATTTATACCCTACCACGGGTCAAAGGAGTCGTGCAAACAGGTATTTTTTGGGTGCAGTCCTGAACCACATGGAGGCAGTGAGCAGATGGTCGGGGATTCGTCTCTCCCGGTATTGGGGGTGAGATCTCGCTGTGTTTAGGAGAGCCATTACACGAAATCCCTGGCCAGGGTAATCGAGATTTACTGGAAGGTATTCCAGTAGTATCTCAGGGTGTTTTAGGCTGCTCTCTGACACGGCTTATACAGCTATTGAGGGTCTGACATTTACCGGCCCCCTAGGCCCTATATGCGATACTCATAGATGAATGGACCGGACTGTACAGATATTGTCACTGTCAGGTTCAGTAGGGTTTCTGGATGAGTTCGCTCGTTAGCTTCCCTTCCAATCAATATATAGGCAACCGTTACGTACAGCTAGTACCTCTGACGTGCTAGTTGTTATACCCAGTGCCAATGTGTTGATGAGTCATTAGAGTCCCCAACAGAAAGTTTCCCAAGTTCGGGCGAAACGTTGTAGAGGCCGTATGGTTTTATGGCAGGGTTCGGAAAATGCACGTGCGTTTACGCACGTGTCATATTTCGGGCAGATAATACTGGTAGATTTTGGTTTAAGCCGGACCCATGTATTATACTTTGTAGATATAATATCTTTGTCTCAGTTGCATTTGTATTCGGTCGTAATACAAATGCGGGTATGTTTATACTGTTACGGGGTTATCCTGAAATTCGTTTCAGGGTCACTTTTGGAAGTTGCCAGTTTCCCGTTTTCTATCACCCGTATTTAACATTCGGTTAAATACGGATTTATCTTTTCTTCATGAGTGTGGATGGTTCTAGATGTTTCTAGAGGGTGACTAGGATGGTGAGGTGGCTTAGTGCATTAATGGAGCTTTTAATGAATGGATGACTAAGTGTTTTGGTTCAATGTATGCAATTAATGTTATGCAAGGTGTGTTTTATGACTCATGAGTTCATTAATGCTTATAATCACCCTTTCCTTTCTCCTACACTCACCTCCCTCATATAAGTATGTGGCCGGCCATTCCTTGGATGAGAATGAGGTTGCTTGTAAAAAGATTATGATAGTATAGTTCATGGAAATTTCATATAACTCAATTTCCATTTACCCGATTCCAAATGGCAACTTCATTAACCGTTCGTCCATACCTTTGGACGTAACGAGACAAAGTTTTCTACTCATTCTCTACATCAATCTTGGTCATCTCTTTTAGCAAACTTGATGATCGAGTTATCTCGGTTCAGAGGCGGGAGCCCGTTTAAAGATCCGTCGACGTGGTGCCACCTGGACGAGAAGACTGGAGATTCAGGAGATCAGAGCAGCCGCAACAAAGCGTGGGATAATGGTTGAAGAACGAAGGACTCGGATCGTTCGGTATAACATTTCTACCCACTTTGTATTTTGTTAGTTTAGCTTTAATGGCAGATCCGGGTTAAAGTACGCGATAGCGCCAGTCGTAAAAGTTTTGTTCCGCATTTTGGTGTCTGTTAGACGACCGGGGCGCTACCGTGGACTAACAAAAAATACCCATAAATATGCAGGAACAGATACGGACATTACTGTGCCAACACGTGTCCACAAGTCCCTCTTTTGGCCGCGGAACCGCGGCGGCAAGCATGGTCTTGCCGCGGTTCCGCGGCTCTTTGAGAGCTTTGGGGGCACGTGTTTTAGGGTTGTCCTTAGAATTCCCTGCTGATTTTTTAAAGTATTTTTAATGCAGAAAAAATCATATTTTCACAAAATTTCTAGAGAGGGGTCTAATTCGACGTTTCGGGGTTCGATCGGAGTTTTAACTTTGTATACACGTCGCCTAATGCTCTAGCTAGGATCTGATACCACTGTAGGGTTACTAGGCACTCTTATGAAGGTCTATAAGGCATCAACCATGCCCGAATAAAATTTTATACGTGACGAACAACCCAAAGCCGGAATCTTTGCTAGATTATTAGGGTTAAACATGCAAGTAGACATCTTTACTTTTAAAAGATAGGGATTACAACCTTTGTAGTAAGTTCCTTCGCATCATAAGCTCCGTGTTGAGTTCCCTTCGCTGCGATCATCAAGAACTCTGACTCTCGTGAGGCTCCAAAAGGTGAATGATGCATCTTGCTTGAAGTCTTCATGATCTAAGATGATCTACCTTGAAGAATCTCTAACCCAATCTTACACTTCACTAAACAACTTATTAGAGAAGTGAACACCTTAATCTAAGTGGCTAGAATAGATGAGGATGATGAAGTAGGAATATTGCTCTCTTTTGTTTTCAAATTCTCACTTTTATTCAGCACAAACACAAAAGCTAGGGAAGCTTTTCAACTAAGGAAGAAGAAGAAGAAAAATGAGCTAATCCTTTTGTGATGAATAATGAATTATTGTAGTGGTTACAAATCTAACCAAGGGTTGAGCATGAAGGAGTTAACCCTTGTAGAGAGTTAACTAAAGTTAATGGTTTGGATTGGGTTAACATAATATCTTCACAAAATATCAAGCCAAAGACAAAGTAAAAGCTTCATGAAGCTTCATGGAAGCTTCATGCAAAAGTTAACCCTAATCCAAACCCTAACCAAGTTTAAACCCTAAACCATTGTTAAATTTGTAACCCTAACATGTTACAATATTATATATCACATATACAATATATTTTGTAACAAAAGAAAATAATACAATTAACATATATCGCATATATATCAATGTATTATCCCGTGAGAAAATGAATCAATAAAGCGAGCTTATATTAGTTAACGTAACGTAATATATCACATATATAATTATACATTAAATTATCGAATCAACACTTGATCCGATAACCCGGCTGTATTACATATAACCGACTATTATAACATGTACCATTTCATCGAATCAACACTTGATCCGATGACCCGGTTATATCACATATACACGGCCGATATCTCATATCACGAGAATAGAATACAGTATCTCATATCGTATTATTATCGGTCCCGCACATATCACATGTGCGCCTACTCCGTTTTGCCTGAGCCAGGAAACCTCTGTGTAGGACTCTAAAGAATCGTCAATACGCCGGCAGTAGGTGATGATCATATCAAACACCCACAAGCTACAAGCGGTCAGCTAAACATAACATCCACCCAGGTATTGAGCGATCAGAAGATCAACAAGAAAGCCTGTACATTCTCCTGTGAATCCAAACAGTAACACTCTCGTACAGTCCGGTCTCTTCGTCTGATATGTTGCATATCTAGTATAGGGGTGGTATACGTCAGACCCTAGTAATCGATAAATCGTGTCGATACGAGGCTCATAATGGGTCGAGAAACTACTGATAACTCTTACCAGCAGCACTCCATATCAGCCCTGGCCAGGGAATTCCAGTTATAGCCAATCGAACACTGCACAACATCAACTCCCTATACCGGGAGAGACGAAACCCCTCCTATCACTCATTGCCTCCATGTGATTTGGGACTGTACCCAAAAGCCACCATTTTCCACACCCTCTTGGACATGGTAAGGTGGAAATCAATGCACAGTGGGAATCACAAAAGACTCTATGACGATCTCGGGTCTACAGACTAACCTGTACCAGTGTCACCGGAGAACTGCTATCTGACGATAAGTATAATACCATCTAGGAGTTCTCGGCGAGTCCGTTCAGTATACCCAGTCTCTACTGAGCTCCCGTACACCCTCTTTGATGTCAAACACCAATGGATATGGGATCATCCATCGCCCGTCATATGGGTCAAGATGCGTATACGCAAGTCTACTCTGGAGTATCGATGCCCTGTCTCGATACTCCCTCGACTAGGAACAGTTATAAGATGTACTCTTTGACTACTCCAGCCCCATTAGTATGATCTCATCATAGTCCAAGTAGTCGAGTACATATCCTAAGGGCTTTATCAACATGTGAGAGCAAGACAGTAAACTAATACAAGTCAACATGTTAAAACAAGGTGAAACCAAATAGCATACTATCAAGTCGAGCAAGAAAGTCCTCTCTATATATATCCATGCATCCATCATAATATACATCATATGTACAACAATGGCCTCTAGGGCATATACATAACTAAGAATGTGGTCTTCCTCGTATTATACGTGGATGACATACTCTTGATATGAAACGATGTTCCTATGCTACACTCGGTCAAGCTCTTCTTATCACACAAGTTCTCCATGAAAGATCTAGGTGATGCCTCCTACATCCTGGGGATTGTCCCAATCCAGGTACATTGACACCATACTAAAGAGATTTAGTAGAAGATTCTAAGCGTTGTAATTTACCCGCTTGTTCAGGAATCACTCTCCAAAGAGATGCCTCCGAAGACTGATTTGGAGAGGGCTCGCATGCAAGAGATACCCTATGCTTCGGCAGTATATCATGTATGCGATGTTATGTACCAGAACGGATGTAGCTTACTCACTAGGTGTAGTGAGTATGTATCAATTAGATCTTGGGGAGAAATACTGGACATCTGTGAAGAACATTCTTAAGTACTTGAGAAGGAATAAAGAACTTAGTGTATAGTAACGGAGAACTCCAAGTTAAGTCCTTTACCGATTTGAGCTTCCAGAGTGATAAGGATGACAGTAAGTCGGTCTCAGGTTTTGTCTTCACCCTCAATGGAGGGGCGGTATGTTGGAAGAGTTCTAAGCAAGATACCGTAGCAGACTCGACAATGGAGGCTGAATACATCGCTGCCAACGATGCTGCTAAAGAGGCTGTCTCGAAGAAGAAGTTCATGGCTGAACTTGGTATGGTTCCATCCATTGAGCATCCAATACCTGTATATTATGATAACAATGGAGCTGTGGCTTTGGCCAAGGAACCCCGGTCCCATCAGCGATCCAGACATATTCTTAGGCGGTATCACCTGATCCGGGAGATAATAGATCAACGGGAGATCGAGGTCAGGAGAGTTAACACGAAGGACAACGTAGTGGATCCACTCACGAAGGCCCTCCCCCAGACACAGTTTGAGAGACTATTTGGGATGTTGGGTATGAGATACTACAACAACTGGCCTTAGTACAAGTAGGAGATTGTTAGGAATATGTGGAGGCCATTATTGTATGATATAGTGGATGCTTGGACATATTTATAGAGGACTTTCTTGCTCTACATGATATTATGATATCTGGTTGCTCTTTATCTTAACATGTACACTTGTATTATTATACTGTCTCTCTGATACATGTTGATAAGGCCCTTAGGATGTTTGCTTGACTACCAGGATTACAATGCGGATCATACTACTGGGACTTGTGTAGTCTACAAGCACATCCTTTAATTGTTCCTAGTCAAGGGGATATCGAGACAGGGCATCGATATTCCAGTATAGACTAGTGTGTACGTTTCTTGACCCTGTAGGGGGCGATGGTTGATCCCATAACCATTAGTGTTTGACATCAAATATTGTACACAGATTCTCATTAGAGAATGGATACACCTAACAGGACTCGCCGAGAACTCCTAGATGGTACCATACCTATAGTCAGATAGCAGTTCTCTAGTGACACTGGTACTGGTTAGTTTGTAGACCTGAGATCGTCATAGTGTCGTGTGTGGTTCCTACTATGCTTTGATTTCCTCCCTACCATGGCTCAAAGGAGTCGTGCAAACAGGTGGATTTTGGGTACAGTCCCGAGTTACATGGAGGCAGTGAGCAATAGGAGGGATTTCGTCTCTCCCGGTACAGAGAGTTGATGTTGCGCTATGCTCGATTGGCTATAACAGTAAGGCCCTGGCCAGGACTGATGAGATTTACTGGTAAGTGTTATCAGTAGTTTCTCAAACCGTTATAAGCCACACATCGACATAACTTATCAAGTTACTGGGGTCTGATGATTCCACCCCTAGACTCGATATGCGACATATCAGACGAAGAGACCGGACTGTACTGTAAGTGTTACTTATAGGCTTCATGGGAGTTTGGACAAACTTGCTTGTTGATCTTCTAATCGCTCAATACCTAGGTAGCCGTTACCTCCAGCTATTACCGCTGACAGATTGTGGGTAACTGATATGATCATTATGTTGGGTTATGGGAGCGCCCCGGCCATCCAACCATGGCTAAATGCGGAACAAAAATTTTCTAAAACCCGGCGCTACCATTACCTGATTTCTAAGATCGAAACCATTAACCCTTAAACTAGCAAACTAATCACAAAGAGATAGAATGGTTATACCTAATGAACCAAGCCTTTCCGGTCTTCAACCATTTCCAAGCTCCTAGTTATGCAGATCGACTTTGGTCGCCGGTCTTCCTTTATCTCCGATGTTCCACCCGAGGGAAACAACACAAGCTTCAGGTTCGCCAAGCGGACCAACCGACTCTCTAGGATTGCTAGTAGTAGAGAGTGGGGGGTGTAGGATAATCTCACCATAATTTTCTCGCATACTCAAAGCTCATGGAGCAACCATAGAAGATGGGGAGGTGATCATCAAAGGCATGAGCTAAACAATGGCTAAGTCTTTTGGGTGTGAGTGTAATGAGAGTGAGCTAGAGAGAGTGACCAAATAAGCAAGCCCCCAACCTCTTCAAAAAGTGGCCGGCCCCCTCTCTCCTCTCTCCAATAATAATCCACCCAAAAACTTATCCAATTTGCAATAAAAAATTGAACCCATACCAATCACAACATGCACAAAAGCCATGCTTTGACCTAAAGCCCATGCCTTGCCATGTCACTAATTCCACCTCATTAAAAACATGAGATTTTCTAAGGAAAATCAATAATGAGGTGGCATCTTCTAGAAGCCATTCCGTATAGATACGGAATGCTTCCCGGTACATGTATCGAAATACACATACGCGTATTCGTACGAAAATACGAATAGCCAAAGAGAGAAAATAAATAGTGAGCAATAATACTAGAATACATATATATAAATACATATGTATATTATTAAATCAAAACTTGATTTAACAATCTGGCTTAATCCTAAGCCGCTAGTATTATCAACCGTCCAATTAAAGTCTGTACAGTCCGTGCACATATTTAATCGGACACCTGTATGTATCAACATACGTCGCCTACACCATATCGCCTGAACCCTGTAAACCCTTTGTTTGGGACTCTAAAGACTCATCAATACACTGGCAGTTGGTTTAACCACAAGCACGTCAGCGGCACTAGCTGTACGTAACAGCTACCCAGGTATTGAGCGAAAAGAAGGCCGACGAGCAAACTCATCCGAACCCCTACTGAGCCTGTCAGTAACAGTATCCGTACAGTCTGGTCTATTCATCTAAGAGTATCGCATATCGAGTCTAGGGGGGTGGATAAAGTCAGACCCCTAACAACGCGATAATTCGTGTCGGTATGAAACCCATCACTACCCGAGAAACTATCGATCCTGGATCGGTAATTCTCACATACCATGGCGCCGAGGATTTCTAGTGATGGCCACCCGTGCACTGCGCGACATCAACCCAATGAGCGCCTGTATACTATCTTAGGTGAACTAATGACACCAATGGCTTGTGAGACCGGCCACCGCCCCTCGTCAGGGTCTAGATAAGTATACACAAGTCTACACTGGAGTATCGATGCCCAGTCTCGATACTCCCACGACTAGGGTCATTTAAGGATGTGCTTATAGACTCCCAGCTCCTACGTATGTGATCGCCATCACAATGCTGGTAGTCAAGCAAGAAACTAAGGGCTCTATCAACATGTACATGATGATAAAGACAAACCAGATAGCCTACTATCATCTCGAGTAAGACTGTTTTATCGGTATAGGTCCTCCCTCAATCATCATTATCAGCTGTCCGCGACTATGACAATTTCCTTGAGGGCACTATAGCAAACAATCTCCCACTTACACTTAAGGCTAATTATTGCGATGTCGCATACTCACAGCCCATGTGATACCGAACACCCAACTCCTCTACTAATCAGTTTCACAAACCTAGTTTGTAAAACTATTGCGTTCGAGAAATAGCCTCAGTGAGTGGATCCGCTCTAGTGTTTCTTTCTATGTCTCACTTTATCTCAACTTCGCGGAGAAAACTATCTCCCGAAATGAGCAATACCTGTCATAGAATATTTCTGGATATCTGATGGGACCCAGTTCACAAATGAACTCCAAATCCAACAAACTTCTTAGACTGTAATGTTTACTGAACTTAATCAGTATACTGGACCATGCCTTCCTCAGTATGCGCTTGGACCACCTGTCCAAACTACTGTCCCTCGTCAGAGGGAAAAACAATAACTCTGACAGTCACTCTGTCATCCAGGTCACCTTGGAAGCCTGAAATGATAACTGTCTCCAGAAGGAGGCTGCCGTTATCAAAACCCTGGAACATCCACTTATGTTCATAAACTGCTTCCAATCATTTTCTCCAGGATTGGATTAATATATCAAATTATTGCAACTAGTGCAAAAACAACATCTGGTGTGGTTCTTGACATGTCATGATTGACTCAATTGCCTAAGCAAGTGATATGTCAATCATGCACATCCCTCTCTTCTTTAGTCTGTAAGGCACCTTTAGAGAGGGTGACTCCATCACCTGCAGGTACACCACCATACCAGTAGTCGTCCATTCTAAAACACCTTTAGAATACTGTTTAAGTACCCAGATTGGGACACTTCCCAAATCTAGATCTAAAAACCATAGATCTAGTAACCAGAATGTCTAATATAATATACATAACCTATGTGGAGAAACTACTGTGTGACAACCAAAGTATAACTGATCGTAGTGTAGGAATTTCACTTCGTACAAAGGGAATGCCATCCTTAATACCAGGACATCACACCCTACTATCTTATTAACAGATCCATCCCCTATTCTGAAGAAGTCAAAGCCCATGACTGTCACATCAAAAATAGATGATCTATCTCCGCTATATCCGCTTTAGTCTATAAATAGACACAAGCTACTTGTCCACTACGCTTCCGCTGCTCCCACCAACTACAACAACCCTCTGGCAGAGTCATATACACGTGCACTTCTAAAGCTAGTTTAGAATGACGCTATACTCATCCTCCTGCCGGGTCTCATAGTCTGGAACAACAGTAGTGTCATGTCTTGGTAAACAAGAACCTCCCTGTCACCGTTCTTGAGGCTACCGAAGTATCTCTCTGGTGCCTGAGGTAACCCACTATATCTGCGGAGTGGCTAATAGAATGTCAAACCTGATTGAATCTTTAGGTTCTTATTAAATTTTCAGTAATCATTTGTGGTTCTGGAATCACTTTCCGTTCTACCATACTCCCACTAATGTTTTCTGAAAAAGTCCATTTTTCAAAAACTGTGGTGAGTCAAGAACAATATTAATATTGATCTCCTTGATAGTAGAAAGTTAACCCTCGTCAAAGCCCAGGTTAACCCACAAACTGCCATTACAGAAACGTGCCTTGAGTATCCAGAGTCTGGTTTTAAGCATAAGCTGGACAACTTCCCGTACCTTAACATCGTTAAGATATGAACCATTCTATATATAATATAGAAATAGAGGCACTGATTTAATTGGAACTAGATTCAAATCATGCAACTGTCTCCAGTGCATGTCAACTAAATAGAGAGAGGACGATCAGCATTACTCAATTTAGGAGTGCATCCAATTATGAGTAACCTGAAAGAGAAACAAGTTTCTCAAAAGCATTACTATCAACTGAATACCATACGCAAGTATCTACATCTTCGATCACCTTGAAGAATCCCGATGCTTGCAACACATGGTTCTCTACTTTATTCTTGTACCTATAACTTCTCAAAACCTAGACTTTGTATTTCTACGAAACACGTGTCTAAATCTGGAGAAGTCACAAGTAGACAGAATATAGTATGAGTACCAACCCCTCTGTCCTAATGGACACTGGACAACATACAATACATTGTATAAGTCCCTTTGAGTTGAATAACTCAAACCCTGTGCGTTGTAGGTTGAAAATGGTACCCAGGAGATTTCCTCAAATATCACCAATTACAACGAATTCCGATATAATGAGGATGATCACCTAATTCCCAATAACTTACTCCCACTCATCGTCTGTAAAACCATACAGATGTGAGAATCAAACCTGGTAAATACATACCCTGGAGTAAAGACCAAATTGGGAAATCAGTTTTCATTTAACAACGCATAGTGAAACTAAAACATTAAAATGTTTTGTAGGGGTATCGTGGTATTCCTAGTAATACCTCTTCCATTATCCAGATTCATGACTGAAACCATATATTTCCTTGCCATCTCTCCAAATCCCTTTATTTGTCTTTAGTCGTTACCTTCTGTACACCTTCGTTAGGCTTAAATGGTTTTCTTCCTTCCCTACAGTTCGGCATGAGCCTATGGTTTGGAAGAAGACTATCAATAAGCGTAATAGGTGTACTCTCCTAATCCTAGGAGTACTCGCAACCTGAGAGAAGGTAAAGATAAAAGACAACTGAATAAACCTTATTCCTATTTCTCCTGAACCAAAATCCATCCTCGAAAAAGGTTCCTTTGAGTTCGTATATAACCATACGATGGATTTATCCAATGGAATTGGATGTTCGTAGTGATATGAAATGTTCTGGAGAAATACAAAGGTGAAGTAGGAGTGGCGTTGAAAGACTTGGTTTTGTCGTGAATAGCAGTCGCAATTTACTTTGCCCTCTTTCTAATCCTTTTATTTTGTCTTTACTTATTACCTTCTATACACCACACTTAGGCTAATTGGTTTTCTTCATTCCCTACCGTTCGGTACCTGCCTATGGTTTGGAAGAAGACTATCCAATAAGCGTAATAGGTGTACCGTCTCCCAATCCTAGGAGCTCTCACAACCTGAGAGAAGGTAAAAGGAAAAAACAACTGAATGGTCCTATTCATTTTCTCCAGAACCAGAAACCATCCTCGAAAAAGTTCCTTCGAGTTCGTATATAACCATACGATGGTTTTATCCAATGGAAGTGGATACACGTAGTGATACGAGGTGTTCTGGAGAAAAGCAAAGGGTAAAAGAAGGAGTGGCAATGATGTATGCAACTTGGACAATCCAAAAGCCAGTGTTTTTAAGAAAGTTCGGTTTAACTTGGTCACTGAGTCATAATCTAGGGTCGGGCTATGGTCGATGACAAAGAGAGAGAGAAAAGAAACACTCAGCGTGCACTCTAACCTAGATCTGAATGGACAATCACTTTATCTAATCTGGATGGCTCCCACTGTTTCCTCGAATTCTCCTCCAAACCTAAAAGGAGAATTAGTCAGAATCACCAGAGGAGTAATCCTACTCATCAGTGGGAATCGGGATCTAACTATCATCGCATGATAACTTGATGGAAGCCACTCAAGTCACCACACTCCAGAAGGTATGCGCCTGCCTGGCAAGTTTCTTCTATGTTTGAAACTCCCGATATGATTTTTTTTTACCCTAGGATCCAAGTGACCATGACAAAGTCAACAAGTCAAAGGGTCCTAGTCAAGTTCAACCCGTCATTATCTTGATTGCATTAGACCCACCCGCATAGACCCTTGACAAGGTCAACAAGGTCGAACGACTATCCTAACCAATCCACATTTTCTTGCGACAGAAAAGTATTACAGAGCTACCGCTCACTACGCCTTGACAAGGTCAATAATCGCAGCACGAATACTAAGAAATACTAATCTGAAATGACGAAGGCTACGGCTGGTTTTTGGCGAAAAACCTTTAACATAATGAACTTGATATCGTTGAAGGAATCCAAGTGGTTTTATAAATATATAGTGGCGAAAACTTTTTCTAAAGAGGTCACTCCTGGTGAAAGGATCTCGGCTCTTTCCTCGTCGAATGAGGTGCAGGATATTCCAAACTGAATACCACGATGCAAAGCAATAAGTCATCGACTATAGTGAAGTTATTACATTGACGCAAACATCTGTCTAAGGGGTCACTCCCGATGAAGGGATCTCGGCCCTTGCCTCGTCGAATAAGGTGCAGGATATTCCAAACTGAATACCACGATGCAATGCAAAAGCGTACGTCTGTAATGTCAGTTTTTAAAAAGTTGGTTCCAACAACATCATATATATACAGGTTTGTTTTCTTTGCATTGATAAGAATCAACACAGTCTCATCAATTAATCACACCAGAAAAGAACGAAAATAAAATATATGTATATGCCATCCGCATTCGCCACTGGGTCCTATCATCACCCGTTAGGTTACTTAACTAACGACAGAGCGGGGAATGGGCTAGCGCGGGTGCAAAACATATACAACATCTACTAGTATATATGTATATATATAACAATCTTCCTAGGCATGATAAATGCAACATCACAGAAAAGTAATAAGCATCACAGAACAATACAGATAATCTGGGATCCCCGGGTTTCTTTTGAGCCACAACTGAAAACCCGACGTTCCCCTGGTCGTGTGGATAGCCTGTGCAATGAACTCCTAGACCCCTATGAGCGCGGAAAGTTTCCCGCCAAAACCTGAAGCGAGGCAGCCCCCTTCAGCAAAGTGAATGGACAACCTAGCACTTCACGGAATCCGGTAACTTGAGCAGCCCTCCTTGGGTCAACCTGTACCCCCTACGAGTGCGGCAAATAGCCCGCCAATTCTAGAGTGAAGCCCCTTCATCTCAACGCCATGAGATGCGGGCCCGTTTCCCTCAAAAACCCGGCTATCCGTGCACCCCACCATGGGGTAATCCTAGTACAGAAAAGAAAATAATATACAAAGGTGACATCGACCTCAGTCCGGTCGTTCCCTAAAAGAATAATATACAAAGATGCAGTGACAGCAGTCCACATGTCGGACGCTTGCCCCGCAATTTCAAATGTATAAATAAATCCAAACTGCACTACCATTGCAAGCAAGCTATCCACCACGAATATCCGCAACATCACAGCATAATACAGAATATCAACGTGAATGTCACGTTCGCAAACCCGTCTAAAAGGGCTATAGCGAGTAGACAAGGTTTACCGATCAAATGACATTCACGGTCGCAGATGCTAAACTAAGTACTGATAATTACATAGTTAAAATTTCGATCGATTAAAATTTCCGTCTAGCCTCAATTGCTAACCAGTACTCAGGAGAATTTGGGCTAAAACTAAACATCACAAAAATCATTTTTCCTTGTCAGAGAGTGCCAGAAAAAATTTGAAGGCATTTGGCCACAAAAGCGCGCCGGAACCGCCGCCAAATGGCATGTTGTGCGGCGGTTCCGCGGCCCAAAAAATCGATTCATGCTACCAAATTTCTTGCTGCACGGATTTTTAAGCTATACAGAAAGATTTTTTGAGCAAGTTTTAAAAACGACAGAAACTTGGCAAAAAGGTAAAAAGATTTGGAAATTTTGATCGATCGATGTTCTAACTTCGTGCAACCAAGCTAGTAAGGTTTAATGGGTGGCTCTGATACCGTTGTTGGATTATGGGAGTGCCCCGGCCATCCAACCGTGGCCAAATGCAGAACAAAAATTTTCTAAAACCCGGTGCTACCATTACCCGATTTCCAAGATCGAAACCATTAACCCTTAAACTAGCAAACTAATCAAAAAGAGATAGAACATATGGGTATGAGTGCGAATACCTAATGAACCAAGTCCTTCGGGTCTTCAACCATTTCCAAGCTCCTAGTGATGCGGATCGACTTTGGTCACCGGTCTTCCTTTATCTTCGATGATCCACCCGAGGGAAACAACACAAGCTTCAGGTTTGCCAAGCGGACCAACCGACTCTCCAGGATTGCTAGTAGTGGAGAGTGGGGGGTGTAGGATAATCTCACCATAATTTTCTCTCATACTAAAGCTCATGGAGCAACCATAGAAGATGGGGAGGTGACGATCAAAGGCATGAGCTAAAAAATGACTAAGTCTTTTGGGTGTGAGTGTAATGAGAGTGAGCTAGAGAGAGTGACCAAATGAGCAAGCCCCCACCTCCTCAAAAAGTGGCTGGCCCCCACTCTCCTCTCTCCAATAATAATCCACCGAAAAACTTATCCAATTTGCAATAAAGAATTCAACCCATACCAATAACAACATGCACAAAAGCCATGCTTTGACCTAAAGCCCATGCCTTGCCATGTCACCAATTCCACCTCATTAAAAACATGAGATTTTCTAAAGAAAATCAATAATGAGGCGACATCTTCTAGAATCCATTCCGTATAAATATGGAATGCTTCCCGGTACATGTATCGAAATACACATACGCGTATTCGTACGAAAATACGAATAGCCAAAGAGAGAAAATAAATAGTGAGCAATAATACTAGAATACATATATTTAAATACATATGTATATTATTAAATCAAAACTTGATTTAACAATCTGGCTTAATCCTAAGCCGCTAGTATTATCAACCGTCCGATTAAAGTCCGTGCAGTCCGTGCACATATTTAATCGGACACCTGTATGTATCAACATACGTCGCCTACACCATATCGCCTGAACCGTGAAAACGCTCTGTGTGGGACTCTAAAGACTCGTCAATACGCTGGCAGTGGGTTTAACCACATGCACGTCAGCGGCACTAGCTGTACGTAACGGCTACCCAGGTATTGAGTGAAAGGAAGGCCGACGAGCAAACTCATCCGAACTCCTACTGAGCCTGTCAGTGACAATATCCGTACATTCTGGTCTGTTCGTCTAAGAGTATCGCATATGAGTCTAGGGGGGTGGATAAAGTCAAACCCCTAACAACGCGATAATTCATGTCGGCATGAAACGCATCACTACCCGAGAAACTATCGATCCTGGATCGATAATTCTCATATACCCCGGCGCCGAGGATTTCTAGTGATGGCCACCCGTGCACTGCGTGACATCAACCCCCAATATCGGGAGAGACGAATCCCCAACGATCCACTCACTTCCTACATGTGGCTCGGGACTATATCCAACTAAAACCTGTTGGCACGACTCCTTTCAGCCGTGGTAGGGTAGTAATCAAAGCACAGTGGGAACTCACACGAGATAAATAACGATCTCAGGTCGACATACTAACCTGTACACATGTCACCAGGGAACTGCTATCTGACTATAGGTATAATACCAACTAGTATGTTCCCGGCGAGTCCGTCCAGTGCACTCATAACCCAATGAGCAACTGTATACTATCTTAGGTGAACTACTGACACCAATGGCTTGTGAGACCGGCCACCGCCCCTCGTCAGGGTCTAGATAAGTATACACCAGTCTACACTGGAGTATCGATGCCCAGTCTCGATACTCCCACGACTAGGGACATTTAAGGATGTGCTTATAGACTCCCAGCTCCCACGTATTTGATCGCCATCACAATGCTGGTAGTCAAGCAAGAATCATAAGGGCTCTATCAACATTTACATGATGATAAAGACAAACCTGATAGCATACTATCATCTCGAGTAAGACTGTTTTATCGGTATAGGTCCTCCTTCAATCATCATGATCAGCTGTCCGCGACTATGATAATTACCTTGAGGGCACTATAGCCAACACATTATCTACTGCTGGCGTATTGACGGGTCTTTAGATTCCCACACAGAGGTTTCCTAGTTCAAGCGAAACGAAATAGGGCACATATGTTGATATGTGCGGGGGGCCTAATTAAATACGAGTATGTGATACCGTATTCTAATCTGACGGTAATTTGATATCGGTTGGGTTATATGTGATATAACCGGATTATTGAATCAAGTGTTGATTTGATAATTTGATATACAGATAAATGATACTAGTCGTTTATATGTGATATAACCGGATTATTGAATCATGTGTTGATTTAATAATATGATATATATTTATATTTCATATAATTATATATTAACTAATATTATTGCTCACTAATTATTTTGTTTTCTTAATATATATATATATATATATATATATATATGTATGTATATGATATTTGTATATATAGAGAGAGTGAGAGAGAATAATGGAGGATTGATGTCATAGGAGGGAATTTCCTCCTATGGTGTCGAAAAAATACAATCTCAATCGTGTTTTTTGACGATCGGCACCCATCATCTTCATCGTTATCATCTAAGATGTGGGGATGCCAAATTTCATATGCTTCTACAACTTTTTCACCGTTGAATTACTGGGTTCAAAATTAACGGTTTACCGACAATAGAACTTTTTACATTGCTAAATCAACGGTGAAAAAGTTGTAGAATCACATGAAATTTAGCGTACCCACATCTTAGATGATAACGATAAAGATGATAGATTCCGATCATCGAAAAACATGATGGAGCACCTATTTTTTCGACGCCATAAGAGGAAATTCCCTCCTATGGCCTCTTTCCTCCATTATTCTCATATATATATATATATATATATATATATATATATATATATATATATATATATATATATTATGAAGCATGGATGGATTTTCTATTTTTAGAAAATAGATATGATGAGGTGGAAAAGAAGAGATATTAAAGGAATTGGTGAAGCATGGCTTTGCATTATTTTATTTCATTTGCTTAAACTATTGAAGTATGGTTGCTATTTTATTTTTTAGTTTAATAGCATGCTTCAATAAGTGAGCATATGAAAGTAGCCATTTTTTCGTCACTTGGTTTTTACTTAGCTCATTGCCTTAGCCATTATTCATTGAGTTCTCTCCCATTTCCTTCTTCTTCCTCCCCCTCCTCCTCCTCCAAGCCATAACCCTCACATATGATGTAAACCATAGGGCTTTGGATAAATCCTAAGTGAGCTTAGAACCACTATTTCACCATCCTACACTTGATTAGCACTTGAGTTTAAGGTATTTCCTTCACTGAAGAAAGATTAGTGAAGAGGTAGCTAGGATTAGAGAAGCATCAAGGTGGATCATCTTCGACACGAAGGTCACTAGGAAGTTCGATCCTTCTTCAAGTGGAGCCTAGAGGAGTCGTAGGGACTACTACCCAGAGCTTTAGAAGTGAAGGACTTGTTCTACAAAGGTTGTAGCATTCTTCACTTAGTGTGGTTTTTATTATATCATGCTTTAAACCCTAATAATCTAGTTAGATTCTAGGTTAGTTTAGCTTATCACCAAGAAAATTTTTAATTTGCTTGCTTGATGCCGGTTAAAACGTTGTGGTGGTGTTAGGATACACTTTCACATCGAACGTATGTTAACCGGTAGACGTGGACTAAGTCGCATTTTGATTTTGACATATGATTATCGATGAGAAAAAGAAAATTTCATATTATCATCGAGTATCATAAACTTAGTTTTAGATTTAATTTGAATGGGTTTTGGGTTTACGTTTCAATTTCAAAGCATTGAAGTTTTTACTTTAGGATAAAATTCATTAAAGTTTAGGGTTTTCTTAATCGAGTTTAAGATTTTGGATTTAAGGTTGGGGTTAGGGTGGGATTGAACAAGAGTTCAATGTAGAGGTGAATGGTGATGAATTAAGATTTGGCCTTATTTGTGTGTGCGTGCGCGTGCTTGTATATGTGTATGTGTATGCACGCGCGCGCGGGCATATACACACACAAGCGCGTGCGCAGACACACTTCTAAGCAACTTACTTCTTCCATTTTACTAAATTACACTAATATATTCTTAACTATTCTTGGCTTTTCACCAAACTACCTTAAATTTACTAAATTACAATGAATTTCATTAAAATATCCTTAACCGTTGTTGTTTTTCACTAAACTACCTTAAAAATTTAACTAAATGATTCATCTTAATAAATTAACTAAATTATTATAAATTTCACTAAAATACCCTTAACTTTTGTTGTTTTCACTAAACCATCTTTTAAATTTTTAATAAAATAACCCCATTTTCTCAATGTTGCTTATTTACACTAAAATACCCTTAAATATTGTTATTTTTCACTAAAATACCCTAAACTATTGTTTCTTTACACTAAATTACCTGAACCCTAAACCTGACACTTAACCCTAACCCTAACCCTAACCATAACCCTAACCCTAACCCGGTCCTAACCCCAACCGATACCCTAACCCCCAACCGAAACCCTAACCCCCTCCCCAACACAAACACCAAAAATAACACCACTAACAACACCAACACCACCAACAACAATTGTTACAACAACAGAAGCAATAATAACATCAACAACAGCAACAATATAACATCAACAGTAGCAATTTTTAGGAACGAGTAAAAAAATTGAAATTAAACCACAAAAATTAAAATTTAACCTTTTATACTTACCTTTTGATGAACGGTGGCGAGCTGCAAGCGGCGACTAGCAACCTTCGAGCGGCTGCGAGCTTTGACAACTTCGATCAAGTGTTAGGGTTTCGATCGCGGCGCCGGGCTTCGTTCAACTATGGAGGAGAGGCGACGAGCTTTGAAGGGGGATCGATGGCCATGGAAGTGATGCTAGGCAGCGCCAATGACGGTGGGGGCATCGGAGATGAAAATTTGGGGTTGGCGCTGGAGATGAAAATTTAAGAGGGGGAAGGGATCAATATTTGTTGGGGAGTTTAGGGTTTTTATCTTCAGTGGGTTGTGGGGCCCACCATATTTTTTTATTAGTTGCAGTCTGAACCGTGACCAAATCTATTAAAACCGTTAACATAAATTAGTCACGGGTTTAACCGTGACCAAATACCCATTACTACCGGGCACATTTGTAGTAGTGACTTATGAATTGGACATTAAAAGATTGATGTGGGTACCCTATACCAACAAATTCAAAACAAATCATGGACTGTTTTGGTCCAAGAGAATGAGAAGACGATGACAAATTCCCTCAATAAACAAGAGAGAGAAGAAAGAGATAGGGTGGTTAGAAATGCAAACAAGCTAAAATCAATGGGGAGCATTGTAAAGAGAGGATCTCCAATTGATCACTACTACAATATTCTCTTGCCCCTACGGATTTAGCTGTAGGGGAAAACTGTAGCCCTTATGGATTAATCCATAGGGACATAAAATATCTCCGTAGGTCCAATAACCGTAGGTGCAAGTCATTGTCCTGAACATGTTCTCACGGAGTAAATATTGCCTCTACAGCATAATCCGTAGGGGCCGTTAGCCCTACAGATTATTCCGTAAGGACATAATCTTTTTTTTTAATTTATCCGTTTATAACATAAAATAATTGCCCCTACGGAGTTATATATAGGGCCTTCTAAATGTCTCTATGAATTACTCCGTAAGGGCAAGTTTTTCCCATATTATTGAGTCTATAGGGACAAAATATCAGATACAGAGAAATGTGTAGGGGCAACTGTTTCTCCTACGGATTAATCCGCAGGGACATTATATCAGGTTTTTTTAAAATGTGGCTTCCCGTTTTTTCCCCGCCCTGTGCACAATAATATATATATCATATAGCCAAATACTGAAATATTCATAAAGAACATCTCACGCATAATATATAAAAGAAATAAACAAACAGAATGCGAAATCAATCTAAAATAATCGTAAACATCCAAACAACCTCCGATATCGTCCAAAACATACAATATGTTTCTAATAAGTACATCCATCCTAAAATGTATAAATAAACTTATCCTAACTCGGTCCAGCTCCTCCACGTCTAATAAACGTCGTAATCTTGCGCATCTACTCCTCGGTGCAACCCTAGGTCATCAAAAACTCGATTAATGAAGGAGCAATCTATGCAGGAGTCTGAGTGGTCTGTGCAAGAGTCTGAGTGAGCTGTGGAGCTATAGGAGTGGCATGCGCAGCCGTAACCAAGATAGTGGCATGCAGAGCCATAGCCGAAAGAGAAGCATGTGAAGCCGCAGCCGAAGTAACCTGCCAAATCTGTAAAATTTTGTGTTTGTGTAATTAACGAGTAAGAACGGTATATTAGATCTTAGTCGAATTCGTATTATTGCGGAACCATGAATTTATATATGCTTTGTTGAGATTCCACACGTTCTGTTGAAATTCATATGTTATGTATGAGAATTTATACATGTTGAAATTCCACAAATTCAGGGCTTTACTTTTCCCCCCCAATCTAAGAATAGTTAGGGACTTATGCCTAGTTTGGGTATCTAGTTTGGAAAACTGTAGTTTATTTTAAATGGAGGTAGAAATGATTCTTACTCTAACTTGTAAGCCCGTATCTCTCCTTAATTGTTTAACTTTGATTGGATGCTTGGTTTTGAAGTTTTCTAATTTACAAAGCAATGTTTTCTTCTCAAGTCTTGAGTTTGGATAATCATAACTTTTTAAACTCCAAAATGAAGAATGATATAGTATAGTTATGATTATAGAGTTCAGTTTAATTAGATAGTTTTATGTAAATCTGATTAATCAAATTTAAGTCTAAAACCAAATAAGCTCCGGCTACTAACATTGCATATGCTACTATCTATAATATGATATAATATTTTACTAATAAATAATATATGTACCAACATCTCCTTCAACTCCTCGACGGTGGTCTTCAATGCGGCAACAACATGCTCCAGACGTCGTTCACGCAGGTTAGGGAAAGTAACTGCTGGAGTGGAGACCAACTTCATATGGGCCCTGCTAAGACCAAGGTCCCGGTCTCCGTCCCAACCTCCGTGGCGCCCTTCATGTGCGGCGTCTAAGACTGGGGTCAGTATGATCGGATTGGTCTATCCACTTAGATCGTTCCCTGATGCCTCCGCCTACTCCACCACTCACTCCCACACCTACGTTAACCATTAAAACATAAGTATATCATTTAAATTTGAATTTATAAAATAAAAATTTCATTCAAATTACAATAAATATTAACACTTACGCAATACTCCTAGGTAACAGTGTAGGGGAATCAAAGCTCGCCCATGGCGGGATCTGTCGAGGTACCGTGGACAGAAAGATACACGGTCAACACGCTCAGTGTACCACTCTGCACCAGGGTCTGAGCTCTCTGAAATTCGCCAAAAATTTACATATATTATAACATAACTCTTAATAGTGCATTATATCAAAACAGATCTATTGTAATTTATCAATACCTCAATGGCACGAGTAATGTTCCTTGAACAACCTATGTAAGTGGGACAACCCCTCTTCGCCGACTTCATATTCTCCTTGTTTTGATCGGTCTGTTTCTGCACAACACAATCATATTTAGTTTTCTAATTAAGCAATACAAAAAAAATTTATATACTAAACAATGAATTACATTTAAATTACAAACCTGTTTGCGCTCAGACTCATAATACCGGCACTAGAGATGCCATGTATCTACGTCGACTCTCACAAAGGCCGGAGAATGTAGGAGAGCCGCTCTATCTGAATCAGGGGTCGCCAGCTATAATTTGTAGCAATCGATTTTCAGCTCATTCCTATTATATCGTACCTTAGATTGCATGTTCTTCATGAGGCCCAGGTAAAGAGCATGAATATCGAGCACTCTGTCAGGATGATCAGGGTCGGGTACAGGCTGGAAGTCATAATCCAACTGCAAATAAAAGAAAATAATGTATTTAAATTATAAGTGTTCAATAATAATAAATTTATTTGATAAGTCAAATGAAAATAGATATTAATACCTGATCCTGATCCAAGAAGAAGGCAAAGGAGCATCGGTGTTGATTGCCCCACTCAACATGAAGAGAATAATTTTTTTGGATGCGGTTCTCATCCCCTATATATCGGCCAAATCTCTCGGAATAATCGCCGGTATAGCGATAATCAGGGGTAAAGAAGGAGAGAATGGTGCCTCCTCTTAACTCTATCGGGTCTCAGCCTGTGGGACTGATTCGGCCCTCAAGTCCCCCTCTCAGGGTGGGGCTACCCTGCATCTACAAGAAATATCAAGACAAAATGGTATTTAAAATCAGGGATTAACGAAAATTGAAGTGAGATATATACCTCTGGCGACAGCAGCATAAGCCTGGGCCTGAGCAACAGCATAAGCGCGATGATAGTTCCTCTAATGACCCGGACATGGACACATCCCCTCCAACTAGAAAATAAATATTGACGATAAAATAACATGAAGTTCATGGTTATTCATAGAGGATATGTAAAATGAAAAAAAACTAATTTTCATAAAAATAAAGGCTGACTACATCCATCAAAAAGGTAAAACTAATTGAGAGCTTAAATCATTTGCATTTGGGCCCTTTGGATAAGCTACCGTGTCCAAGTCATCGTCTCTTTTGTGAAAAATATTTTATTTTTAAGAATACTAATCTGCAGACTGCGCGGAGGGTACAGAAGTGGCCTCTGTGCCAGATGTGAATGCACCACCTACAATTAGACAATCAAAAATAGATTATATAAGTAATTTCAAAATAAATGTGTGCATATCTATAATATAACATTCTAAATTAATATACATGCAATATAGGATATATAAACATACCTGCAGGTGCGGTGGTGGCCTCTGTCCGAGATGTGGAGGCGCCACCTACAGCTAGACAATCAAAAATTGATTATATAAGTAATTGCAAAAGGAATGTGTGCATATCTATAATATAACATTCTAAATCAATATGCATGCAATATAGGATATAAACAATACCTGCATGTACGGTGGTGGCCTTTGCCTCGGATGTGGACGCACCACCTACAGCTAGACAATTAAAAATTGACTGTATAATTAACTTTAAAATAAATATGCATGTATACTTATAATATTATATTCAAAATGAATAAGCGTGGAATATACCTGGGGTGTGGCAAAGTCCATATGGAAGGAGTCATCCGAAGGGGATACGGATCAGGATGCAAGGCCAACCCTCTGGAGTTCCCTATGCAACTCACCGGGTGGTAGAACCGCTCAGCCTCTGCCTTTGCCACTGCCCCCTGTCATTACTCCTTGCATCGTCACCAGACCTTGATAAAAGTACAATCATTATATATGCTTGCAATATATGTATAGATTGTAGAATATGTGAAGTAATAATATAATATTACTGATAACCTTTTTTGTTTCATAAGCGTATTAGACATATCTACTTGGATTTCATTATCGATATCATTCCTAACCCACGTAACTTTACGATCAGCCGAAAACAACCCTTCTTTAGAGATAGACGGTCGGAGCACTCTAATTCTTCTCTCTACTTCATCCTCATCGCTGTCCTCAATATGATCCTCGAATTCTGGAACATCATAAACATCCCTGGGTTTCCAATGGCATACGACACTCCATCCTGAATGCTTCAAGCACTGTGAGTGATATACTTAAAAGGCTTATTGCGGAAAGAAAAATGGATCGTCCTGACCGTAAAATCGAAGTGCGTTTATACTAGTGAATCCATATTCATCTTTCCTTTCACAATCTTTATTTTCTTACTAAATGATCCTGAGAAAACTGTGGGAACTTTCAAATCATGCAACACCTGCAGGAACCTTTTCATCTCCGGTTGTGACATATGATACACGGCATTGGGAAGTATAAACATGCCTGCTTTACCAGCTATCGGATTAGAATGAAATTCAATTCTAATTTCCCAGTCCTGAAGATCCATCCGATCACGGAGGTTGTCTTTCGATTTTCCGTCTTTACAAAGAATAAAGTTAACTACATACTCGGATACTCCCTTCTCTACGTGCATGACGTACAAACATTGATGTACTGACCAGTACAGAAGCTCATAGAAAATACTTAACCTTTTCAAGTAGGGTGGTTTTTCCAATTTTGCCGGATCTATCCCGAAGGTCACGTTATTGTAACCATCCTACTAAACAATCACGTCCTTTCCGAACAATGAGACTGGAGGCCCAAGAAGCTCCTGATGACTATTAAAGTGAGCATTATCTAACCTGTAGGGATGATCTAGTGGTAGAAAACACCGATGACCTGTCACGACCCGAAAGTACGGAGCATGACCGGCACTTAGACTACGAACGTCTCGAGGCATACGTACTCTAAGTAAGCCGAACCCAGAAATCCAAACCAAGAAATGTAGTGGAGAGTAGGAAGAACCATATCAAATCAACCAGTATGCAACATAATATACAACGCCTAAAGGCGAGGATCACAACAGAAATGAAACTCAACCAGCAGGAACCCATGGAAATATAATACGCGACTCTAAGGTCGAAAGAATAACATCACTAGTCTCTATCTCAAAAATAAAATACATGTTTGGTTGATGGAACTTCTAGATACAACTGAATATAATATACAATGTATAATGATGGGTACGATATAATAACCCACCTACTAGCAAGTCACCCGAAAGGAACAGTGCTCGCAAAGCCGTAATGAAACCTGTATGGCAACACCTGCAAGAAACTGGGGCACAACGGGGGTGAGTTGCCAACTCGTGAGTAGAAAGAGATCTACGAACAGAAAATCGCATGTATGACGCAATCCTAGGTCATACGATCAAAATATATAATCCTCAAATATATATAACCAGCAATCTATAACAAGACTAGGGTAAATACCTAACCCAAGTGTAAACCCATGTGCCTGTGTCAGTGCATCAGGTGGCAATATATCATATGCATGATGTATGAATGCATGAAACAGAATGTATGTACTGAAGAAAACTGCTTTCATAAATTTGTGAGATTTCTGTATTTTAAAATGAGGTATCATAATAAAATCAGCATAAAACAGTGCCTAGCATCGGCACAAAACATAATCTCAATATCTCGATATCTCTGTATCACAATCTCTGTACCTCAATATCTCAAATCTCAATATCTCGATCATAAATCCAGGGCGCCGTCACTCCAGATCGGCCCCTACCATCCATCTCATGACTATGACAGTATCCTCCGAATATCCGACGTGATGGGTAAAATCACCGGTCGGTAGTGCTCCCCTGCCAGGCTCAACGCCATCATCTGCGATCCTCTTGCCCCGGGGTACCGCACCGGGCCCACCATGTACCCGAAACGGTTCCTCCACTCCTCGAATCGGGTCTCGAAATCCATCAGCAAACTCATGGTGGACGACTCATACATCATGGGAAAACCGTATTTTTAATAAAAGAGAAAGCAGTTTATATGTATGTTTTGCGGTTTTCCTCCAAATCCAGAAAACATCATGGAAACCCGAATCCAAATCATCAATAGCATGTGAAATCATGAATATAAGCATGAGAATCCATGAATGCAACATATAATGAATAACAGTATGCATGAAGTGACAAGTAATAATTACAATGTCAAGCTGGTAAGTATGGCAAGTACACTAATATCATGTCAATGCTAGCTATCATGCTAAATCAAGCAATAATATTTTCTAAGTGTTTGTGACATGGCAATTACCGATGAAGATGTGTGTGCGGCAGTAAATAAGTGTACGTGGTACATACGCATCATCGGTAATGGTGCCGGTGTCCTTGTTGGAGATAGTGCCCTCAGAGTCAATTATTGGATCACAGGCACGTGATTGCAATGATTGAGGGAGGACCTATACCGGTATGACAGTCTTACTCGAGATGATAGTATGCTATCAGGTTTACCTTTATCATCGTGTACTGCTTTAGGTGACATGACATGTCGCTATTGCATGTTGATAGAGCCCCTAGGATTCTTGCTTGACTACCGGCAGTATGAGGGCGATCATATACGTGGGAGCTGGTAGTCTATAAGCACATCCTTAAAAGGTCCCTAGTCGTGGGAGTTTCGAGATAGGGCATCGATACTCCAGAGTAGACTAGTGTATACAGTCGAGACCCCGACGAGGGGCGGTGGCCGGTCTCACAAGCCACTGGTGTCAGTTGGTTCACCTAAGATATATACAGGTGCTCATTGGGTTATGAGTACACCGGACAGGACTCGCCGGGAACATGCTAGTTGGTCTTATACCCGACGTCAGATAGCAGTTCCCAGGTGACATGTGTACAGGTTAGTTCATCGACCTGGGGATCGTCATTTGTCTCGTGTGAGTTCCCACTGTGCTTTGATTACTACCCTACCACGGCTCAAAGGAGTCGTGCAAACAGGTTGTAGTTGGGTACAGTCCCGAGCCACATGGAGGCGGTGAGCGGATCTTCGGGGGTTCGTCTCTCCCGGTATTGGGGGTGAGGTCGCGCTGTGTCTAGGAGAGCCATTACACGAAGACCTTGGCCAAGGCAGGAGATTTACTGGTAGGTATTCCAGTAGTATCTCAGGGTGTTCTGGGCTACACTCCGACACGACTTGTACCGCTTTTGGGGGTCTGACTTTTACCAACCCCCTAGGCCCGACATGCGATGCTCGTAGACGAACGGACCGGACTGTACGGATATTGTCACTGACAGGCTCAGTAGGGTGTCAGGATGAGTTCACTCATCGACGTCCCTTTTAGTCAATTGCTGGTGGCCCGTCACGTATTGGCTTATACCTCTGACGTGCTAGTGGTTAAATCCACAGCCATAGTATTGACGAGTCTTTAGAGTCCACCACACTTTCAGTTACTCAAGTTTCGGGCGAAACGCTGTAGAGGCCGTATGGAGATATGGCAGGGTCCGATCAGATACGTGCGGTATTGCACGGATCAGGATCGGACGGTTTGTACTAGTAGCCGTATAGTTATATGGCAGCGTTCGATCAGATACGTGCGGTATTGCACGAATCAGGGTCGGACGGATATTACTAGCCGGCTTTGGTTTAAGCCGGATCCTAGTATAGTACAGTGTAGATTTTGTCTCTTTGCATTTGTATCCGGACGGAATACAGATGCGGGTGTGCATGCACAGTATCGGAGTTTTCCTGTAATTTATTACGGGACCAGTTTTCTGGAGTTGCCAGTTTGCATTCCGTTCCGGCCGGTTTTTCTTTGTTCTTTCCCTGCCGGACTTTTCCGATGGAGGGTGTTATTTGCAAGTTTGCAAATAACATTTTGTGGAGGACTTCTTTGCATAAGGGTTGATATGATAAGCATCTTTGCTTTTCATGTATTTATGAGATTGGATTGGATTTGAAATGGATTTGAGGTTTGATGTTGATTTAGTGATCATTATGTTTTAGGATGTGGTCACCTTTCTACTTTTACTACCATCACTCTCCTTCTTGGTTTTTATGATGGTTGATTCCTTTTTTCCTCCACCATTGGTTTTTCTAAGTGAGAAGAAGAAAAGAGAAGAAGAGAGCTTCATCTTCATCTTTGAGAGAGCTTCATCTTCATCTTTGAGAGAGTAGCATTCTTGATCTCATTTTTGATGCTAGAAAAATGCAAGTACCATTTTTCTTACCTTGTTTCCTCCATCATCCACAAATGGCAACAAACCCCAAAAGAGACTATGATTCTACACTACACTTCCTACAGCATATCTTGGGCGCGTCGGGTAGCCTACTTCGCGCCCGAGTTGCCTCGGTATTGAGGTGGGAGCCCGTAAAAGCTACAGGCGATGTGGTACCCTTCCGGCGAGGAGGCGACGACCGGAGTTCCCGCGAGGAGATCGGAGTGGAGATGAAGACCGGAGGACTCGGATCAGTCGGTACATCTCTAACCTATCTTGTTACTATGCTAGATCTAGTTTTATGGCACGATCCGGGGTTTAGTGCGCAGTGGTGCCGGTTTGCTAAGTCCGCAAAATTAAAGTTTATCACCGTTTCCGCATTCCGACGTCGGATTGACTGCCGGGGCGCCGCCGTGCACTTACAGTGGTATCAGAGCCTCGCCATTAACTTCGTCTAGCTTCGTTTGATGTGTTTTTCAGTTCCGATCGACCAAAATTCCGAAAACCCAATTTGTGTTCACATCAGTTTTCTGTTAAGATTTTTTGGTGTCCAAAAATTTTTCAGGTGACGGAAAAGTGATCTACCAAAAGATATAAGAATTCTGCAAAAATACGATATAGTGATTCATCTGCAAGAGCGCGGAACCGCGGCGCAAACCCCCACTTGGCCGCGGTTCCGCCGCACTGTAGCTTCATCATGTTATCATATTATTCCAGTTTCTTTCTGGGTTAATTTTAGGGGTTTTGGAATATTAAAATTGGGCCAATTATTTCTGTGAGTGCTGCAGTATTGGTTTGGGGCCCACTTGTTAATTTTTGGTCAATCGGAAAATTTTAAACACATTTTTCACAGTATTTACATTATATCTGCGACCGTGAAAGTCACTCGATCGGTAAATCCCGTCTAACTGCTATAGCCCGGTTAGACGGATTTGCGAACGTGACTTTCACGTTGATGTTCTATGTATTTGCTGTGATGTTGCGGATCGGTCGTGGGGATAGCCTGGATGCAATGCTAGTACAGTTTTTTGTTGTATTATGTACATTTGATATTGCGGGGCGAGCGTCCGACATGTGGACTGCCGTCACTGCCTGTTTGTATTATTCTTTTGGGGCACGACCTGGTTGCGGTCGATATACCCGGTGTATGTATATTTTACATTCTGTACTAGGATTACCCCGCGGAGGGGTGCACGGATAGCCGGGTTCTGGAGGGCAACAAGCCCGCATCTCATGGCATTGGGACGGAGGGGGCTTCACTCTAGGATTGGCGGGCTATTCGCCGCACTCGTAGGGGGTATAGGATTTCATTGCACAGGCTATCCACACGACCAGGGGAACGTCGGGTTTCAGTAGTGGCTCTGTGAAACCCGGGGATCCCAGATATCTGTATTGTTCTGTGATGCTGTACATTTCTGTGATGTTGCATTTTATTCACGCCTTGAGCGAAATACTATATATTGGTATATATATTAGTAGATGTTGTATATGTTTTTCATCCGCGCTAGTCCAGTACCCGCTCTGCCGTTAGTTAGCTAACCTAACGGGTGATGACGGGACCCAGTGGCGAATGCGGATGGCATATACGTACGTCAGTATATTTTCGTTCTTTGTGGTGTGATCAATTGATGGGACTGCATTGATTCGGATCAATGCAAGTTAAACAAACCTAATCTGATGTTGTTGGAACACTTTTCAAAAAGCTGTTATTGCAAGGACGTTCACTTTTGTTTTGCATCGTGGTATTCATTTGGAATATCCTACTCCTCAGTCGACGAGGCAAGGGCCGAGATCCCTTCACCGGGAGTGACCCCTTGGACAGAAGTTTGCGTCAGGGCATTAACTTCACTATAGCCGATTACTTTTGCTTTGCATCGTGGTATTCATTTGGAATATCCTGCACCCCATTCTACGGGGAAAGAGCCGAGATCCTTTCACCGGGAGTGACCTCTTTAGTAAAGGTTTTCATCACTATATTTTCTAAAAAGCTATCCGTTCCTTCAACGATATCAAGTTCATTACGTTAAAGGTTTTCGCCAGAAACCATTCGTAGCCCTCCATCATTTCAGTTAAATATTCGGTAGTATTCAAGCTATGTATTTTGACCTCACGCCAAGGCATAGTGTTTGGTAGTTGCCGGGTATTCATCTGTTGCATAGATAGATGCGTTGGTTTGGGACAGTCGTACTACTATTTTGGCCTACGTCAAGGGTATGTACGGGTGGGTTCAAATTAACCTGGACAATGATGGGTAGAACTTGACATGTGACTTATGATATTTTGACCTTACGCCAAGGTCATAAGAGCATGGGGTAAAAATCACATCGGGAGTTTCAAAAGAACTGAAACTTGCCAGATATGCGCATACCTTCTGGAGTGTGATGACGTGAGCGGATTACGTCACGTTATCATGCAATGAGAGTTGGATCCCGATTCCTACTGATGAGTTGGTTTACTCCTCGGGTGACCCCGACTAATTTTCCTTTCAGGTTTGGAGGAGAATTTGAGGTACAGTGGGAGGTTTCCAGATTAGATAAAGTGATAACCATTCTGATCTAGGTTAGAGTGCACGCTGAGTGTTTCTTTTCTCTCTCTCTTTGGCAGCGACCATTGACCCGACCCTAAGACTATGACTCAGTGACCAAGTTGACCGAACCTTCTTTACACTGGCTTTTGGATTGTCAGAGTTGCAGACATCATTGCCACTCCTACTTTTACCCTTTTCTCCAGGACACCCCGTATTACTACGAACGTCCACTTCCATTGGACAAAACCATCGTATGGTTAGATACGAACTCGAAGGAATTCGAGGATGGTTTCCGGTTCTGGAGAAAACGGATAGGACTATTCAGTTGTCTTTTCCTTCTACCTTCTCTCAGGTTGCGAGTACTCCTTGGTTTAGGAGATAGTACACCTATTATGCAAATTGGATAGTCTTCTTCCAAACCTTAGGCTGGTGCAGAACGGTGGGGAATGAAGAAAACCAATTAGCATAACGATGGTGTGCACAAGGTATTAAGATTAAGACAAAGCAAGGGATTAGTAAGAGGGCAAAGTAAATTGCGACTGATATTCATGACCAAACCAAGTTTTTCTTCGCCAATCCTAAATCACCTTTGTATTTCTCCAGGACACTCCGTATCACTACGAAGATCCACAGTTTATTGGATACTCCATCGTATGGTTATATACGAACTCGAAAGGAACTTGTTCCAGTTCGGGGATAGATTCTGGTCCAGGAGAAATAGGAATAAGGTTTGTTCGGTTGTCTTTTATCTTCACCTTCTCTCGCATTGCGAGTGCTCCTAGGACTAGGACAGTACACCCATTATGCTTATTGGATAGTCTTCTTCCAAACCATAGGCTGGTGCCGAACGGTAGGGAAGGAAGAAAACCAATTGGCATAAAGGGGTGTGTAGAAGGTAATGACTAAAGACATATAAAGGGATTTGGAGAGGTGGAAAAGAATTATACGGTTATAGTTGTGAATCTGGATAATGGTAGAGGCATTACTAGGAATATCAGGATACCCCAGCGAAACATTTCAATGTTTCAGTTTCACTGTGTACTGTTAAAAGAAAACTGATTTCCCGATTAGACACTTGCTCCAGGGTATGTATTTACCATTTTTGATTCTCACATCTGTATGGTTTTACAGATGATGAGTGGGAGTAAGTTATTGGGAATTGGGTGATCAACCTCATTATATCGGGGTTCGTTGTAATCGGTGATATTTGAGGAGATCATCTGGGCTGTTTGCCGGTCGGCAAATATTTGGTTTTGAATATCCGCTGTTGTGCACCAATTTCAAATTGATATATCTGTACGTCTATTTTCATAGAGTGAGATATACCTTTTGATATTATGTCAATGACATTTACCTATATCAGTGGATGGTTAGGTAAGGAGCATTAAACGACGGTGTAATTCTTCTTAACCATAAGTACAGTTTTCAACCTACGATACACAGTGAAAGAGTTGTCAGACTCAGCGGACTTATACAGAATATTGTATGTTGTCCAGTGTCCATTAGGACAGAGGGGTTGGTCCTCATACTATATTCTGTTTACTTTTAACTTCTCTAGTTCTTAGACATGTGTTTCGTAGAAACACAGGGTCTAAGTCTTGAGGAGTTATAGGTATTTGAATAGAGTAGAGAACCAGGTGTAGCAAGTATCGGGATTCTTCAAAGTGATCGAAGATGTAGATACTTGTGTATGGTATTCAGTTGATAGTAATGATAAAGAGAAATTGCTTCTCTTTCAGGTTACTCATAATTAGAAGCATTCCTAAGTTGAGTAACGCTGATCGGCCTCTCTCCATTTAGTTGACATGCACTGGAGATAGCTGCATGATTTGAATCTGGTTCAATTAAATCAGTGCGTCTGGTTCTATATTGGATATAGTACTGTTCATATCTTAACATTGTTAAGGTACGGGGAGTTGTCCGGCTTATGATTAAAACCAGACTCTGGATAACTCAAGGCACGTTTCTGTAATGGCTGTTTGTGGGTTGACCCAGGCTATGATGAGGGTTGGCTTTTCTACCATCTGGCGGATCAATAGAAATATTGTTCTAGACTCGCCACAGTTTTAATAAAAATGGATTTTTTCAAAAACAGTAGTGGGAGTATGGTAGAACTGGAAGTGATTCCAGAACCGCAAACGATTACTGAAGATTTGATGAGGAACCTAAAGATTCAATCTGGATTGACATTCCATTGGCCACTCCGCAGATACGGTGGGTAACTTCAGCCACCCGAGAGGTACTCCGGTAGCCTCAAGGACGGTGACAGGGAAGTTCTTGTTTACCCACACTTGCCATTGTTGTTGTTCCAGGCTGCGAGACCCGGCAGGAGGATGAGTATAGCGTCGTTCTAAACTAGCTTTAGAAGTGCACGTCTATATGACTCTGCCAGAGGGTTGTCGTAGTCAGTGGGAGCAGCGGAAGCATTGGTGGACATCAGGCTTATGTCTATTTATAGACTAAAGCAGATATAGCGGAGATAGATCATCTATTTCTGATGTGACAGTCATGGGTTTGACGTCATCAGAATAGGGGATGGATCTGTTGAGAAGGTAGTAGGGTGTGATGTCATGGTATTTGGATGACATAGACAAAGTAGGAAAGGAAACTCCTATACTACGATCGGTTATACTTTGGTCGTCACACAGTGGTTTCTCCACATGGGACTTGGACATTATATCAGACATACTGGTTACTAGATCTATGGTGTTATATCTAGATTTGGGTGGTTTCCCAATTAGGGTACTTTGACAGCATTCTAAGAGTATTTAGAATGGATGACTCCTGGCATGGTAGTGTACCTGCAGGTAATGGAGTCACCCTCTCTAAAGGTGTCTTATAGACTAAAGTAGAGAGGGATGTGCATGATTGGCAGATCACTTGCTTAGGCAATTGAGTCAATCATGAGATGTCAAGTACCACACCAGATGTTCTTGCACTAGATGCGATAAGTTGATATTTATCCAATCCTGGAGAAACAGTCGGAAGCAGTTTTAGAGCATATGTGGATGTTCTAGGGATATGATAATGACAGCCTCATTTGGGAGACAGTTATCATTCCAGGCTTCCAAGGTGACATAGACGACAAGGAGGTTGTCAGAGCTATAGTTTTTCCTTCTGATGAGGGGCAGTATTTCGGACAGGTGGTCCAAGGCAATACTGAGGGTGGCATGACGCAGGATACTGATTAATTTCAGTTGACGATACAGTCTAAGAAGTTTGGATTTGGAGTTTATTTTTGAGCTCGGTCCCATCAGATATCCAGACACTCTAAGACAGGTGTTGCTCATTTCGGGAGATGGCTTTCTCCGCGAACTTGAGATATAGAGAGACATAGAAAGAAACTTCAGAGCGGGTCCACTCACTGAGGCTATTCCTCGAACGCAATAGTCTCGCAAACGAGCTTTGTGAGACTGACTAGTAGAGGAGTTGGGTGTTCGGTATCACACGGGCTGTGAGTATGCGACATCGCAATAATTAGCCTTGAGTGCAAGTGGGAGATTGTTGGAGATAGTGCCCTCAGAGTCAATTATTGGATCACAGGCACGTGATTGCAATGATTGAGGGAGGACCTATCCCGGTACGACAGTCTTACTCGAGATGATAGTATGCTATCAGGTTTACCTTTATCATCGTGTACTGCTTTAGGTGACATGACATGTCGCTATTGCACGTTGATAGAGCCCCTAGGATTCTTGCTTGACTACCGGCAGTATGAGGGCGATCATATACGTGGGAGCTGGTAGTCTATAAGCACATCCTTAAAAGGTCCCTAGTCGTGGGAGTTTCGAGATAGGGCATCGATACTCCAGAGTAGACTAGTGTATACAGTCGAGACCCCGACGAGGGGCGGTGGCCGGTCTCACAAGCCACTGGTGTCAGTTGGTTCACCTAAGATGTATACAGGTGCTCATTGGGTTATGAGTACACCGGACAGGACTCGCCGGGAACATGCTAGTTGGTCTTATACCTGACGTCAGATAGCAGTTCCCAGGTGACATGTGTACAGGTTAGTTCATCGACCTGGGGATCGTCATTTGTCTCGTGTGAGTTCCCACTGTGCTTTGATTACTACCCTACCACGGCTCAAAGGAGTCGTGCAAACAGGTTGTAGTTGGGTACAGTCCCGAGCCACATGGAGGCAGTGAGCGGATCTTCGGGGGTTCGTCTCTCCCGGTATTGGGGGTGAGGTCGCGCTGTGTCTAGGAGAGCCATTACACGAAGACCTTGGCCAAGGCAGGAGATTTACTGGTAGGTATTCCAGTAGTATCTCAGGGTGTTCTGGGCTACACTCCGACACGACTTGTACCGCTTTTGGGGGTCTGACTTTTACCAACCCCCTAGGCCCGACATGCGATGCTCGTAGACGAACGGACCGGACTGTACGGATATTGTCACTGACAGGCTCAGTAGGGTGTCAGGATGAGTTCACTCATCGACGTCCCTTTTAGTCAATAGCTGGTGGCCCGTCACGTATTGGCTTATACCTCTGACGTGCTAGTGGTTAAATCCACAGCCATAGTATTGACGAGTCTTTAGAGTCCACCACACTTTCAGTTACTCAAGTTTCGGGCGAAACGCTGTAGATGCCGTATGGAGATATGGCAGGGTCCGATCAGATACGTGCGGTATTGCACGGATCAGGATCGGACGGTTTGTACTAGTAGCCGTATAGTTATATGGCAGCGTTCGATCAGATACGTGCGGTATTGCACGAATCAGGGTCGGACGGATATTACTAGCCGGCTTTGGTTTAAGCCGGATCCTAGTATAGTACAGTGTAGATTTTGTCTCTTTGCATTTGTATCCGGACGGAATACAGATGCGGGTGTGCATGCACAGTATCGGAGTTTTCCTGTAATTTATTACGGGACCAGTTTTCTGGAGTTGCCAGTTTGCATTCCGTTCCGGCCGGTTTTTGTTTGTTCTTTCCCGGCCGGACTTTTCCGATGGAGGGTGTTATTTGCAAGTTTGCAAATAACATTTTGTGGAGGACTTCTTTGCATAAGGGTTGATATGATAAGCATCTTTGCTTTTCATGTATTTATGAGATTGCATTGGATTTGAAATGGATTTGAGGTTTGATGTTGATTTAGTGATCATTATGTTTTAGGATGTGGTCACCTTTCTACTTTTACTACCATCACTCTCCTTCTTGGTTTTTATGATGGTTGATTCCTTTTTTCCTCCACCATTGGTTTTTCTAAGTGAGAAGAAGAAAAGAGAAGAAGAGAGCTTCATCTTCATCTTTGAGAGAGCTTCATCTTCATCTTTGAGAGAGTAGCATTCTTGATCTCATTTTTGATGCTAGAAAAATGCAAGCACCATTTTTCTTACCTTGTTTCCTCCATCATCCACAAATGGCAACAAACCCCAAAAGAGACTATGATTCTACACTACACTTCTTACAGCATATCTTGGGCGCGTCGGGTAGCCTACTTCGCGCCCGAGTTGCCTCGGTATTGAGGTGGGAGCCCGTAAAAGCTACAGGCGATGTGGTGCCCTTCCGGCGAGGAGGCGACGACCGGAGTTCCCGCGAGGAGATCGGAGTGGAGATGAAGACCGGAGGACTCGGATCAGTCGGTACATCTCTAACCTATCTTGTTACTATGCTAGATCTAGTTTTATGGCACGATCCGGGGTTTAGTGCGCAGTGGTGCCGGTTTGCTAAGTCCGCAAAATTAAAGTTTATCACCGTTTCCGCATTCCGGCGTCGGATTGACTGCCGGGGCGCCGCCGTGCACTTACAGTCCTAGCAGCAGGATATCAATAATAGAATATGAATCACAACAGTATGCGATGCAGAGCAACAATAATAATATGCGGGAGCTGAAATACTGAACACCATGATCACTAAACTGCATCTAACGTCATAAAAGTCATATAGCTACACCACTACAAGGCTGAGCTAAAGCTAACAGTAGCTAAGGGAAACCGCCTACCCTCTGAGTCGGTACATATAAATATAGATATATAGTCGGTGATCCCGCCTCGATAATATTACATCCGATAACATACATCTATAATCAGTTATTCCCAAATCAAGAGTGCGTATCAAACATCAAATTATAGCTCGTACGTAAATCTGTCGTACGGCCTCCCCAAATCTGGGTACGGGTCAGTATCACATTTGTTATATCATTCATCTAGTATTCTGTTTATCAAGATCATTATCTGGGGTACTGACCTACGTCTAGTACAATGCTAACATCATCACTAAATTCAAGATCTGACTACTGATCGACAGTCTAGTATAAATCGGTATTTTCATCATATATCATCACAAGAGTATACATCGCCCAAGGCGGCCTATCATAAGTATCCTGTCATATCATATCATATCATATCTCATAACATAATCACATGTCGACCACATAATATATATGTCACTATTGCTATGGCATCATCATTCCCAAAATCCTCTAAAGTATCAAGACGTATCTCAATCATGAATCCTATCATATCACCGATATCATAATCCAGATCAAACTCACCGACTCATATCAATCCCAGGTATCATCCTCAAGTCCGTATATGAACACAAAATCCTAAACCCATGTGAACACATATCTATGTAGAATCCCATCTATGCACATATGAAGTGAGGATATATGCAAGTACGTATGTGTGAGTATGTATGTGTAGTGCACCCACTACCCTAGGGTTTCGTAACCATTTACCAATCCATTATACCAATATCCATTTAAACATCAATAATTTATCACAATTAACATAAAATGATTGTTGGTGTGTATACGCATCCGTATACATCACCACGGACTGCGGGGGTGCTATATGCCATCCACCCGACTTCTCCCCGTAGATATAAATCTACTCACCTTGCTTATGTCTGCCGGTGCCGATGTCGCCATTGCATCTCCAACGCTTCGACGCCACGTGGGGTACCTACAAGGATATCACACGCTAAAACTTACGAAAACCATGTCGAAAACCAAAATGGTGCACACTACGCCCATAGGTAAAAACCTGTGACCTTGTGTGCAAACACAGCCAATCACCACTGTCGTTGACGTCCAAACGCCACTCGACAGATACGAATCATCGAATATCAAAATCCATACGGAAAACAGGTCGTAAATCATACGCCAACTCATGAAAAACAACCCAGATTTTACCCTAACTGGAAACAATCAAAACTAGACGTACAGGGGGTCAAGTTTACATGAAATAGGGCTGTTCACGCAAAACGAGGGGGTTTCCTACTGCTCTGGCTGCAAATTGCGGCCAGATGGAATTTATCTGCGGCCGGGGTTTGGGTCCAGGGTCTGGGGCTTTGGGTGTTGGTTTCTACTAGCCTGTACATCTCACTGCCAAGTCAATTTCATTTTAGGGTCCCTCGGGTTGCAGCAGTTTCCAGAAAGACTAGAAAGTCGATAAATTGCTAAAATACGCCAAGTCGAATAACTCTGGTAAATACTAGGAATCTGGGGTAATATTAGTTACAATGGTCTCAAAAACACCTAATAAGGTTACCCTAATCATCAAAACCTACACTTGGCCACTTCTCACTCAAAATACCTAAACTAGCAATAGACTACAAATATAACAGTAACTTTCAACTAAATAACTAAAACTGAGTAAGAACCGAGTTAGGTTGTGAGATTATACCTCAAGAGAATCCTTGAATGAAGGAGAAGGGAAGAAAGAGGAGGGGTTGCTGCTGGACTACTTCTGTTGCTACTGAGGTTGCTGGTGCAGCTGATGCTGAATCTGCTGCTTGAAATTTCCTTTGTTTTATGATTTCTCAGAGAGAGGCAGCAGCTGAAGTGTAGGTGGCTTATTGGTGTGCAGCTGTTGTAGCTGCGGGGTGTTGGTTGTGTTGAGGTATGATATTGTGTTGGTGTTGCTTGAATGAAGGATGTAGTTGCTGCAGGTTCAGCTGCTGCTGATGCAGTGGGGCTGAAACTGTTTTCTGATGGGGTGTTGTTGTTTGAAGTTCTGGTTGGTTTGGTGTTGAGGCTGAAGCTCTTGTTGCTGCATAAGGGGCTGATGTAGTGCTGAAGTGAGGAAGTTGGGCTGATGTAGTGCTGAAATGAGGAAGTTGGGCTGATGTAGTGCTGAAATGGCTGTTTCAGCAGCTGATTTGTTGATTTTGGGGGGTGAAGTGTACTGATGTGAGTGGGTAGGTATGGGCTAAGGTGCTAGGGGCTAGTGGCTGCAGCTATTGGGGCTGGGGTAGCTGTTGATGTGTGGGAATGGGAGCTGAAGTGGTGTATCAGTGGCTGAGGTTTGGGCTGATGTGCTGTTGCTGATGTAATTTTGGTGGCTGAATTTTAACAATTGGGGGCTGATGGTTGCATGTAGCTGTGTAGGTTGGCTGAGGCAAGATTGGGAGGAGGCTGATGGTTTGTTTCAGCTGCTGCTGCAGCTTATGATGGTGTTAATTTAATAGTTTTTGAGTGTGAGTTGTGAGAGAGAAAAGATATGAGGGATACAAAGAAAAGTTTTGAAGTGAAATGAGCTTAACTCTCTTCACCCTCACTCAACCTTAAAAGCTACAGGACACTTCCCTAATTGCGCTCTCTCTCTCTCTCTCTCTCTCTCTCTCTCTCGATCTCGACAAGTCAACTCCACCCTAATTAAACCAAACTACACCCTTAAACAAAATTAACAACCCTTAAGTAACCCCACTAACCTAACCAATTGGTTCAAGTCGCCATGGTCACCAAGGCATGGTTCAACCCTCGGCTTAACATGGGTCCAAAACATGAGACAAGTGTGCAAGTGTAGAAAATGTTATGTGCACATTTTTGCACAAAAGCCAAAAATACAAATTAGCGATTTTCAATCGCGATTAACATTAAAATACCATATAATCCATCATAAAAAAAACTGTAAAATGGCATATTTCCACAAAATAACCTATTTTAGAATTTCCATAATTTTCTCCGAAATTTTCACCATTTATCGGTATCTAATTATACCGACTATTAAAATATTCATTAAAAATTAATATTAAATTATTAAAATTCCTAAAAATAATATTTTATTTTTTTGAAATGTTACAGTCTTCCCCCCTTAAAGAAATTCGGTCCCCGAATTTAAATTTAAACCCCCAAAATCTAAAACAATTCAATAAAATGTCCAAACCAATGGGGCTCCGAGATCATCAATAGATGAAAGGCATCATAGCGCATGAGTCACGAGCAGATAACTCGAAATCAAAACTCCGTCAAGCGTCCCGCAATCATCGGAGTCAACGTGAAAACACGAATGCCAAATCCAAGGCAAAACCGACATGCTATAAATCGGAACTATACACGTAAATGCCAAATCTGTACATGTAAATTTCTGAAGAGAATGTATGCCAAATCCTTTAAAGTCGACATGCAATGCGCATAGCAATGCACAGTGGCGGACGTCTCTATAAGAAAATAATCATATGTGTACATATCCTTTGTTGAATATGCACGTCCCGCCGTTTTGAAAATAACTTTGAAGGGTTTCCTGTTTTAAACGTTCCGTATCATATCAGACACGTACGTAAATAATGAGACAATAGCTCGCTTTTTGGAAATCCTTTTTAAATCTATCAATGTATGCAAAATATATCCAGGCACTGTCATCTGATCAGTCTTGCTCAGTACGAAAATCAATCGCAATATCATAAAAATGTACTGCTCCATAAGAATCAATCCCAAAGAGTGCATAGGAATGCCCTGTGAGTCCGGTGCGCACGGAAATCAAAATCCATACATGTGCCAAGCAGGTGCACAGAAACAACATCAAGGTGCAACGGTTGTGCACACAACATCGATCATAGGCAACGTGCATGGCTGACCGCAAAATCAGGTGCATCTGACATGCACGAAAAATCTCGAATTAATGCATCTGGTGTGCACCAAATCGCATCTCATAGCAGGCGCCCAACATGTGCTAAATGTCCAAATCCGGTGCATCCATTATGCATGAAATCATGAAATCCAATCAGGTGCATAAAGTGCCCAAACAAATGTCGAGCATCACCCTCGAAATCGAAATCCAGTACATCCAATACACGAAATACATGTCACTGCACTGCAAGCATATGTGAACTATATAGAGTGCAAGAAACAATTCGTGTGCGTGCATACGCACGAAATCAACTCAAATGTCTAAACCCCATAAAATCACAAACATGTGAAATCAAGGCATGGAAACGATATCAAGTGCAACGACTGTGTGAAAATCGTAAATGCTCAATCATCAAAATCAAATCATACGAATAAATCACCCAAAACACCGAAATCAAGTATGGCGGAATAGTTCCGCTCAAGCACGTCCTCTAAGAATCTCTGGCCAACTATCGCGGTTACTAGTAGGACGTCTCGTCGACGATCATGAACTCTGGCCTGCTGGTGTGCGTAACAATGACCACTCCTGGGTCCAAGTCTCCTTTGTGGATTACCAATCTCTCGATCCATCGGTTCATCGGCCCTGTCAGGTGTGCTAACGGGGACGATTCCGTTCTGGCACTTCTCTGGTCATCTCTCGGTCGATCATCGCGACCACATCGTAAGGCAGTATGTCACTGGAGTCAGCCTCTGGCTCTCTGAATGCACGTGACACATCCGATCCTGGGTGTAATCATCATAGCAGCAGTGTCCTGGAAGGAATCCTGCTCAAGGTCTCTTCCAAGTCTCATCCCTGCCAACTGTCCGGAAGTCATCGTCCCTTACTACATCTGCTTCTTGTACCGGAACGGCTGCATACTCATCGCGACTTCTTCTAGAAGGTATATCCAGTACTCTGCCTCGGCATGCGCACCGCATCTCTGATGTCGGCGGAGTGGAACGTCATCATATCCAGATTTTGTACGAACCTCTTACTCCACTTTTCTCTAATGTCGACTGCTACGGACTCGTCTCGTCGTGGCTGCATGGACTGAGCTCCAATGGCTATCCTCGTATCTGGAGTCTCCGAAGAAATGCGTCTCACCATCTAGCATCCGAATTAAGTCGAGCCATCCGATCGAGTCGTCAAAACCTCATAATCCCCCAAGAGCTCATCATCTTGGGTACAGTATAATAGTATTGAGTACATACCCCAGCATCGGTGGTCCCAGCCGTAGAAAAGCAAACCCAAGTCTCACTAATGGCGCCGAGGAACTGCCGTGAACCCTAAGGTTCAAAGGCTTTCACACGGTCATTAAGTCGAGTTAGGGTTTCATTCTTCTAGAGGGGACCATAGATTACCTGCATGTCTTTCCGAATACTTTAAACTTGGAATAATAGGTTCCTGTCATTCGATCGTCTCTGTCGACTCTCAACGTCTCTGCGTGAAGTTGTCTCTAGCTGGAATCAATCTATCTGATGACCTCACATCGGGGTAGCGAATGATCCACATGTCCTAGTCATTCATCTTGGTGACTAGCGACCTTCTATAATCTCTTAGTACAATCTCGTACTGCAAATAGCTCCAACATCTGGGTAATAGCTCGTCGTTCTCAGCAAAAACTGGCTCACTTGTCTGAACGCTGAACCGTGCCTCAGTCATCATGAATAAGCAGTACTTCAACGATCATCAAAATCTGGCTGGCCTCTATCAATGGCTCGATCCTCTGTGCCAACCCGCACGTCCGAGTATTCTCATACAGCGATCCATCCAACGCTCATGGCGTGAAAACACAATCAAGATACATCTCTGCAAACGTGCGTCTCCGGAATCATGCCCTGGTCAGTCCTCGTTCGTAACGAGCTCGTGCTGACCGCAAACTCTAGCCGTAACTCTCCCAGCCCGTAATCGTGGCAGCAAAACCATAACTGGTACCGATGAGGCTAGATCAGGAATGAATATGATACTGAACAAGGAAATGCACATCCTAAGGTTCTTTAAGTGGAGTGGCGTGTCGTAAATATGCCGCGGAACATACCAACGGTACGTCACTCTACTTTAGTAATCTATTCCATCAACAAGGGTCATCCTATACTCCGAAGGTAAAACCTAACGCTCTGATACCAACTTTGTCACGACCCGAAAGTACGGAGCACGACCGACACTTAGACTACGAACGTCTTGAGGCGTACGTACTCTAAGTAAGCCGAACCCAGAAATCCAAACCAAGAAATGTAGTGGAGAGTAGGAAGAAACCATATCAAATCAACCTGTATGCAACATAATATACAACGCCTAAAGGCGAGGATCACAACAGAAATGAAACTCAACCAGCAAGAACCCATGGAAATATAACACGCGACTCTAAGGTCGAAAGAATAACATCACTGGTCTCTATCTCAAAAATAAAATACATGTTTGGTTGATGGAACTTCTAGATACAACTGAATATAATATACTATGTATAATGATGGGTACGATACAATAACCCACCTACTAGCAAGTCACCCGAAAGGAACAGTGCCCGCAAAGCCGTAATGAAACTGTACGGCAACACCTACAAGAAACTGGGGCACAACGGGGGTGAGTTGCCAACTCGTGAGTAGAAAGAGATCTATGAACAGAAAATCGCATGTATGACGCAATCCTAGGTCATACAATCAAAATATATAATCCTCAAATATATATAACCAGCAATCTATAACAAGACTAGGGTAAATACCTAACCCAAGTGTAAACCTATGTGCCTGTGTCAGTGCATCAGGTGGCAATATATCATATGCATGATATATGAATGCATGAAGCAGAATGCATGTACTGAATAAAAATGCTTTCGTAAATTTGTGAGATTTCTGTATTTTAAAATGAGGTATCATAATGAAATCAGCATAAAACAGTGCCTAGCATCGGCACAAAACATAATCCCAATATCTCGATATCTCTGTATCACAATCTCTGTACCTCAATATCTCAAATCTCAATATCTCGATCATAAATCCAGGGCGCCGTCGGTCCAGATCGGCCCCTACCATCCATCTCAAGACTACGACGGTATCCTCCGGATATCCGAACGTGTCGGGTAAAATTACGGTCGGTAGTGCTCCCCTGCCAGGCTCAACGCCATCATCTGCGATCCTCTTGCCCCGGGGTACCGCACTGGGCCCACCATGTACCCGAAACGGTTCCTTCACTCCTCGAATCGGGTCTCGAAATCCATCAGCAAACTCATGGTGGACGACTAATACATCATGGGAAAAACCGCATTTTTAATAAAAGAGAAAGCAGTTTATATGTATGTTTTGAGGTTTTCCTCCAAATCCAGAAAATATCATGGAAACCCGAATCCAAATCATCAATACCATGTGAAATCATGAATATAAGCATGAGAATCCATGAATGCAACATATAATGAATAACAGTATGCATGAAGTGACGAGTAATAATTACAATATCAAGCTGGTAAGTATGGCAAGTACACTAATATCATGTCAATGCTAGCTATCAAGTTAAATCAAGCAATAATATTTTCTAAGTGTTCGTGACATGGCAATTACCGATGAAGATGTGTGTGCGGCAGTAAATAAGTGTACGTGGTACATACGCATCATCGGTAATGGTGCTGGTGTCCTAGCAGCAGGATATCAATAATAGAATATGAATCACAATAGTATGCGATGCAGAGCAACAATAATAATATGCGGGAGCTGAAATACTGAACACCATGATCACTAACTGCATCTAACGTCATAAAAGTCATATAGCTACACCACTACAAGGCTGAGCTAAAGCTAACAGTAGGTAAGGGAAACCGCCTAACCTCTGAGTCGTACATATAAATATATATATATAGTCGGTGATCCCGCCTCGATAATATTTCATCCGATAACATACCTCTATAATCAGTTATTCCGAAATCAAGAGTGCGGATCAAATATCAATTTATAGCTCGTACGTAAATCCGTCGTACGCCTCCCCAAATCTGGGTACGGGTCAATATCACATTTGTTATATCATTCATCTAGTATTCTCTTTATCAAGATCATCATCTGGGGTACTGACCTACGTTTAGTACAATGCTAACATCATCACTAAAATCAAGATCTGATTACTGATCGACAGTCTAGTATAAATCGGTATTTTCATCATATATCATCACAAGAGTATACATCGCCCAAGGCGGCCTATCACAAGTATCCTGTCATATCATATCATATCATATCTCATAACATAATCACATGTCGACCACATAATATATATATCACTATTGCTATGGCATCATCATTCCCAAAATCCTCTAAAGTATCAAGACGTAGCTCAATCATGAATCCTATCATATCACCAATATCATAATCCAGATCAAACTCACCGACTCATATCAATCCCAGGTATCATCCTCAAGTCCGTATATGAACACAAAATCCCAAACCCATGTGAACACATATCTATGTAGAATCCCATCTATGCACATATGAAGTGAGGATGTATGCAAGTACGTATGTGTGAGTATGTATGCGTAGTGCACCCACTACCCTAGGGTTTTGTAACCATTTACCAATCCAATATACCAATATCCATTTAAACATCAATAATTTATCACAATTAACATAAAATGATTGTTGGTGTGTATACTGTAAGTCCATGCTACCTCTCCCGGTACTTTCGGGCATGCGGAATTTGGTGAAAAACAATTTTCTAGAGGTGGTAACATGGACTTAAAACCCGGATCTTTGTTAAACTTCTAACTAACAACCTAACTAGGAGTTGTTAACTACTCGGTTAGGGGGTTTATACCTTTCTTATCTCGAACTCCTTCGTCTTCAAGCCCCGATGGTTGTCCGAATCGGCTTCTCCCCGTCGTCTCCTTGCGCCGAAGATAGATCCACCTGAAAGCTTCTACCTTTGGCTCCTTCTTCGAACTTTGAAGAAACTAGTTCACTCGGTTTGCTAAACCTTGTGAACTAGAGTGAGTAGAGAAGAGTTTGTTTAGGATTTTATCTATGGTTCTTGGTTCTTAACTCATGAAACAAGTGAACCATCGACTCAAGAGAGGGAGAGCAAGAGGAGGAAGATGAGAGCTCAAGAACAAGAGAGAGAATGAGCATGAAAGAATGAGAGAAAACTTTTCTCATTTGGCTCTCATAATCCAAAACCATCATAACACATCATAGCAATCAAGTAATATGTGATGGTTTAAGCAACAATAGCCATATCATTTCATGCACTCATTTTGCACAAGAGAGCAAGCAAGCAAAAGTCTTTGCCATGAAATGATAGCTATTGTTATCATGATGGTCAACTAGTCAAGCCTAGTCAACCGGTCAACAAAGTCAACAAGTCAACAAAGTCAACAAGTCAACAAAGTCAATCCCTCAACAACCATGTCACCATAATACTTAATTAATATAATTGTTAATTACATATCATATTCTCATTAGGGTTGAGCAAAAAGTCAACAGTCAACGGTCAATAGTCAACAACCCTAATGAGAATCCTCTGCCTCTGTCTCTCTGTCAACTGTGCATACATACCCGCATCCGCGTTCCGAGGAACACAAATGCAAACTGGATAAAACCAATCCCAATACGTACACTAGGATCTGGCTTAAACCAAAGCCCGCTGTAGGGTTCCTAGGCACACTAATGAGGTCTCACAAGGCATCAACCATGCCCGTTTCAAATTTTACGGTGCCGAGAAACCCTAGACTAGATCGTTAACTAGAATTTTAGGCGACAAAAGCAACTAGTTAACTTAACTAAATGGTAAACGGAAATACAACCTTTATAGATCCGGTTCTCCACCTCCATGGCTCCGCGATGATGTCTCCTCGCTGTACAAATCGGATCTTGGGCTCTAGCGTCGGCTTCATCGGAGAAAAAGCGGGCTAGGTCATCGACGACGATGCCGAAGATGATCTACGTCGAGGCATCGCTAGATCAAGCTCCAACTTCACCAAGTCATGAAACTTGTAAAGAAAACACACTCTACTAATTGGCAAGAGGTAGAGGATGAAGAAATAGGAAGTGGGTTCACTTTAGAATTGGATTTCTCACTCTTTTTCTCACTTTGCCATTGATGAAGGCAAGGTTTCTTCATGTGAAGAAGAAGATAGAAAAATTATGATAAGTTATTTTTGCAAAATAGAAAATCAATGAATACTTATCATAATCCAACTCTAGTTAGGTGTAGAGAATTAACTAAGGTTAGGTTGTATGGTTAGGGTTAGAGAAAGAAACAAAATGGTCAACCATTTCAAAGCTTCATGAAGCTTCAAGGATAATCCAAAATTGGCCACCATTTTATTTCTTTCACAAATCAATGAATAAATAAAAGAATAAGTAAATAAAGCATAACAAACCCTAACCATTGACCAACCATGGTTTAAACCATACACCAAACTATCATGTATCATCAAACATGATACATACAAGTGCACAAAACAATATCACATATACAATGTGCAAATGAAGTGAGAAAACCCATTTAAAGTGAACCAATACTAGTTAATGCAAAGTAATATATCAAATATATAATTATGCATTAAATCATTAAATCAACACTTGATTTAACGATCCGGTCATATCACATATAACCGACTAATATTCAATGTATCGGCTTATCGAATCGATAACTAGGTTATATCGCATACAACCAATCGATACATTTATCACGAGAATGGAATATGGTATCACATACACGCATTATTCTCGGTCCCGCACATATCTCATATGCGCTCCTATTTCGTTTCGCTTGAGCCAGGAAACCTCTGTGTAGGACTCTAAAGACTCGTCAATACGCCGGCAGTAGGTGATGATCATATCAAACACCCACAAGCCGCAAGCGGTCTGCTAAACGTAACGGCCACCCGGGTATTGAGCGATCAGAAGATCGACGAGCAAGCCCGCTCACACTCCTGTGAATCTAACCAGTAACACTTACCGTACAGTCCGGTCTGTCCGTTTGATATGTCGCATATCTCGCCTAGGGGTGCTAAACGTCAGACCCCAATAGCTCGATAAGTCGTGTCGATATGAGGTCTATAACAATTCGAGATACTACTGGTAACACTTACCAGTAAATCTCAGCAACCCTGGCCAGGGATTTCCGGTTATAGCCAATCGAACACAGCGCAACATCAACCCCCTATACCGGGAGAGACGAATCCCCTCCTATCGCTCATTGCCTCCATGTGATTCGGGACTATACCCAAAAGCCACTGTTTTGCACGCCCTCTTGGACGTGGTAAGGTGGAAATCAAAGCACAGTGGGAACCACACAAGACTCTATGACGATCTCGGGTCAACAGACTACTCTGTACCAGTGTCGCTAGAGAACTGCCATCTGACGTAAGGTATAATACCATCTGGGAGTTCTCGGCGAGTCCGTCCAGTGTACCCAGTCTCCACTGAGCACCCGTATATCATCTCTGATGTCAAACACCAATGGATATGGGATCATCCATCGCCCATCTGTATGGGTCGAGAAGGTATACGCTAGTCTACTCTGGTATATGATGCCCCGTCTCGATACACCCAAGACTAGGGACTTTGAAGGATGTACTTATAGACTACCATATCCCCACTAGTATGATCCGCATCATAGTCCAGGTAGTCAAGTACACATCCTAAGGGCTTTACCAACATGTAACAGAGAGACAATCAGTGTACACTTTAAGGTAAAGATCAACCAGATAGCATACTATCATGTCGAGCAAGAAAGTCCTCCCTATATATGTCCAAGCATCCACTACAATATACATCCTATGTATAGTAATGGCCTCTAGGGCATACATATAACTAACAATTTCCCACTTGCACTAGGGCCATCTGATAGCAGTGGTTGTAGTATCTCATACTCAACCATCCCATAAAAGTCTCTCTCTGGAAAAAGGCCTTTGTGAGTGGATCCGCCGTGCTGTCCTCTGTGTTAGTGTATATGCCCTAGAGGCCATTACTGTATCATACTAGTTTGTATATTACTTAATGGATGCTTGGGATATTCACCTTGTATATACAATCTTGCTCAAAATAGTAGTATGCTACTTGGTTTGTTTCTACTTCAATGTGTACATGTGTTTATTTTTGTATATCGCCTATACACATTAGTAGAGCCCTTAGGATCTTTGCTTGATTACCAGCGATGTGATGGCCGTCGCACTAGTGGGGCTGGGTAATCTATAAGCACATCCTTATGCAGGTCCCTGGTCGCAGGACTATCGAGACAGGGCATCGATACTCCGGAGTAGACCAGCGCATGCGCTTCTCATCCCAGTGTGGGAGACAGTCTGTCCCACAGCCGTCAGTACGTCGTACTTGAGATAGTATGCGGGTGCTCGTTAGGTTACGGGTACACTGGACAGGACTCGTCGGGAACTGACTAGTTGGTATTATACCTATCGTCAGTTATCAGTTCCCAGGTGACATGAGTACAGCTTAGTCCGCTGACTTGACACTGTCACTCCGCTTCGAGTGTGTTCCCACTGTACTTTGATCACTACCCTACCACGGCTCAAAGGAGTCGTGCAAACAGGTAGTGGTTGGGTGCAGTCCCGAAGCACTTGGAGGCAGTGACGGCTAGACAGGATTCGTCTCTCCCGGTATTGGGGTTGACATCGCGCTGTGTCTAGGAGAGCCATTACACGAGTAGTCCCTGGCCAGGGCAAACGAGATATACTGGTAGGTTTCCAGTGTTATCTCAGGGTGTTTTGGGCTTCGCTCCGGCATGACTTGTACCGCTATTGGGGGACTGACGTTTACCGCCCCCTAGGCCCGCCATGCGATGTATCAGACGAACAGACCGGACTGTACGGAGAATGTCACACTCAGGCTCAGTAGGAGTTCAGATGGGTTTCGCCTCGTCGGTCTTCTTGTCGGCATTACCTGGGGACCGTTACGCACAGCTAGTGCCGCTTGCGGTCTGTGGTTAAACCCACTGCCAGCGTAGTGTCGAGTCTTTAGAGTCCCACACAGAAAGCTTTTCACCTTTAGGCAAAAGAGTAGAGGTCGCATGGTATTGCGACAGGTCGCATGGTTTTGCGACAGGGTTCGGTCACATCCGTGCACTTGTGCACGTACAGTGTCCGGACAGTTTACACTAGCGGGCTTTGGTTTAAGCCAGATCCTAGTGTATCTTATGGGATTGGATTTATCCAGTTTGCATTCGTGTTCCTCGGAACGCGGATGCGGGTGTGTATGCACAGTTGACAGGGAGGCACAGACAGCGGATTCTCATTAGGGTTGTTGACAGTTGACCGTTGACTTTTTGACTTTTTGCTCAACCCTAATGAGAATATGATATGCGATTAACTATTATATTAATTAAGTATTATGGTGACTTGGTTGTTGACTTTTGTTGACTTTGTTGACTTGTTGACTTTTGTTGACTTGTTGACTTTGTTGACCGGTTGACTAGGCTTGACTAGTTGACCATCATGATAACCATGGTTATCATTTCATGCCAAAGACTTTTACTTGCTTGTTCATTTGAGTAAAATGAGTGCATGACATGATAAGGTTATGGTTGCTTCAACCATCACATAAGACTTTTATTGATATGATGAGTTATGATTACATTGGATTATGAGAGGGTGAGAGACAAAAGAGAGCCTCATTCTTTCTTGCTCATTCTCTCTCTTGTTCTTGAGCTCTCCTCTTGCTCTCACCCTCAACCTCTTGCTCCCTCTCTTGATCTATGGTTCTCTTGTCTCATGAGTTGAGAATCAAGAACCATAGATAAAATCCCATTCTAAATCTTCTCTACTCATTCTAGTTCACTAGGTTTAGCAAACCAAGTGAACTAGTTTCTTCAAAGAACGAAGAAGGAGCTAAAGGTTGGAGCTTTCAGGTGGATCTATCTTCGGCGTACGGAGACGACGAGAAGGAGCCATCGGACCACCATCGGAGCTCGGAGACGAAGGAGTTCAAGTTTAGGTATAACCATCTCCATCCGAGTAGCTAACTCTCTTTAGCTAAGTATGCTAGTTTTAGTTTAGTCAAAGATCCCGACTTTGCTTAGTCCATGTTGCCCCTTGCGCTAATAATTTGATTTTTATACCGTTTCCGCCTCCCCGTAAGAACCGGGGGTCGCAACGTGGACTTATAGTGGTATCAGAGCCTAACTAAACTTAAACTAGCTTGGTAGTGAAGTGTAACGAAGTTCGGAACCGGAAAAATAAAAAAAAAACCAAACTTTTACAAAACCTGAGTTTCTGTTGAAATTTTTTCTGGTCAAAATGAAATACTTTATACTCCTAAATTCGGCTCAGGGTTTTGTGTGAACACCCATGAAAAACGGTCCACTGTTTCGTTCAAACCGCCGCGCTTCCGCCGCACGAGGTAGGCATGTGCCGCGGAAGCGCCGCGGTTTGTCGTCTTCTCTGCATCGTTTTTCATGCAGTGTGTGTCTGTGTTGGTTTTGGGATTTTTGAAATATATTATATGTGCCCAGATTTTCCAGAAAAGAAATTTCCTTTTGAGGTCCTATAATTCCGTATTTTTTTCCGAACTTCACTGCACTTTGACTATGATGGTTATATCTGTGATGTTTGCATGTATTGAACGTCGGCTAATCGCTATAAGTCGATTGGTCGGGGTTATACATGATCTGTAATGTGCTGGAATGTGTATATGAATATGTTGGATTGTCGCGGGTGAATAGCCGGGGGTTGTGAGACGAGAGTTTTCTTTTCTTTCAATTCATGTAAATTTGTAAATTGATGTAATAATTATTTGTATGGCCGCAGAACCGGGTCGGGGTTGTAGCCGTCATTGTATAATTTCTTTTTACTGTTTTTGCTCCTAGGATAGACCCATGGAGGGGTGCACAAACTACCGGGTATGCCGAAGTGTCGAGTGGCCTACTCATAGAGATGAGGGAGGTTGCTACGCTTCGGGTACTTGGCGGGTAGTTTGCCGCACCCGCAGGGGTCTTGGGTGGGGTTTTGGCTATTCACCGCGACCGTGTAATCTGTCTTTTGTTACAGGCTCGTACAAATTACAGATTCCTAGTATATCCAATGTATTCATCTGTGATCTGAAATGTTTATCATTGCAGTATATCTATATATGATATTATTTAGGCGTTGCTTATGTTTTACAGACGCGCTAGCCCAGCCCCCGCTCTGTCGTTAGTTAAGTAACCTAACGGGTAATGACGGGGCCCCGTGACGAATGCGAATGGCATAAGCGTACGTCATATTTTGGTTGTTTTCTGCAATGGTAGGATTAAATGATGGGACGCATTAAAAGAACTAATGCAAGAATATCACGCATTAAAAGAACTAATGCAAGATAATAAACCAAGTTAAAGTCGTTGGAACACTTTCGAAAAACCACTCGGTTCTTTTCAAAACAAACTTTTAAAATACGGAGTTTGAGCCACTCCATTTAAAAGCTATCTCGTTCCATCGACCAAATCAAGTTCACTACGTTCACGGTTTTGCCAAAACCATCCGTAGCCCTCCATCATTTCAGTTAAATATTCGGTAGTATTCAAGCTATGTATTTTGACCTCACGCCAAGGCATAGTGATTGGTACCTGCCGGATATTTATCTGTTGCATAGATAGAATGCGTTGGTTTGAGACAGTCGTACTGCCATTTTGGCCTACGTCAAGGGTATGTACGGGTGGGTTCAAATTAACCTGGATAATGATGGGACGAACTTGACATGTGACTTATGACATTTTGACCTCACGCCAAGGTCATAAGAGCATGGGGCAAAAATCCACATCGGGAGTTTCATAAGTACTGAAACTTGCTAGATTTGCATACCATTTGGAGTGTGATGATTCTGGTAGGATTCCTTCAGTTTCGTCATGCGATGATATTTGGATCCCGATCCTACTATGAGTATATGCTACTCCTCGGGAAATTTCTCACTTAACGATCAATGCTATAAACCTAGTAGGTTCCTAGAAAGGTGTTAGCGGGGCTACGCCCCCAGGGAAAAGAGGTTGTTTAATTAAGGAACTTCGCGAAAGCGTTGGAAAACCTCCCTCGAAGTACCGACACCGGCCTGGCTGAACGGTTAAGCAAGTATTGTACGGTGGGATTGATCCTGACTAATTCTTCCTTTATGGTTTGAGGAGGGATTCGAGAAACAGTGGGAGCCATCCTGTTTAGACAAACTAAAAACCACTCTAAACTTGCAAGAGCATCATGCTGAGTGTTTCTTCTTCTCTCTCCTAATTGCAGCGACCAATCAACATGACTGGACTTAAGTTACTCCTAGATAAAAACAAACTGACAGGGCCAAACTACAAAGATTGGCTCAGGAATGTCAAGATAGCAATCACTTATGACAAGCTGGGGTATCTTCTTACCACCAAAGCTCCCCCTGTCCCTGGTCCAATTCCAGTGTCGCGGATAAGGAAATCCGCAAGACTTGGGAGATTGATTGCGCGAAGGCCAAGTGCCTCCTGCTTGCCTCGATGGACAACGAACATCAGAGGAGGCATGAGAATATGGACATGGAGTCCATATTGCTCCATACAAAAGAACTGTATGGAGAGCAATCACGTATCGCAAGATACGAAGCGTCGAAAAAGTTATTTTCGACAAGAATGGCCGTCGGATCATCAGTAGCCGAGCACGTGCTAAAGATGATCGGCTACATTGAGGAGCTCGCTGACCTAGGGATCACATTGGAGAGTGAGCTATATACGGATATAGTTCTCCAGTCCCTTCCTTCCACTTACGCCCAGTTTACACTGAACTTCAACCTACAAGAAAAAGAGGTTGAACTATCAGAGCTCCTCAACATGCTGAGGAGCGCAGAGGGCACCCTACAGAAAGGTAGGGAAACATCCACTTTGTTTGTAGGAGGATCGTCTTCTTCTAGGTCTAAGGCGAAAGCCAAGGGAAAGAAGAAGAAAGCCCCCGCCAAACCAAGGGGCGGTGTTAGTAAAGTGGATACGAAGGGAAAAGCAAAAGCAACAAAGATAGCGGGGAAGCTTGTGGATCAGGAAGAATGCTTCTATTGTCATAAGAAAGGACACTGGAAGAATGATTGCAGGGCCTGGAAGGCCAGAACACAGGAATTGAAGCAAGTTGCAGCTTCAGCTTCAGGTGTGTATGTTATTGAAAACTGTCTTTCAATAAACTCTACTTCCTGGGTATTGGATACCGGATCAGGATCTCATATCTGTAATTCTTTGCAGGCGTTGAGAAACCGTAGGGTTTTGAAGGCAGGTGACATGACCCTCAGAGTTGCAAACGGAGCTAGCATGGATGCTAAAGCCGTGGGGGACTATCACCTGGGAATGTCAGATGGACATGTTTTGGTTTTGCGTAATTGCTTTTTTGTACCCAACGCAACTTGTAATATCATTTCTGTATCTTTAGTTTCTAAAGAAGGTTATGAATTTGCATTTGTAAGTAATGTTGTAAACATTCACCTTAATCAAGTTTTGATTGGGTCAGGTACATTGAGTAATGGTATATACGTGTTAAACCAACCGCAGATTTTTAATGTCCAGAATACACACAAAAGAAAGTCTCCAGAAATAAATCAGACTTTCTTATGGCATTGTAGATTGGGTCACATCAATGAGAGAAGGTTGACTAAGTTACATGCAGAAGGATATTTGAATGCGTTCGAATATCAATCGTATGCCGCTTGTCAATCTTGTCTCAAAGGAAAGATGACAAAGACTCCATTTACTGGACAAGGAGTAAGAGCGAGCGAGCTCTTGGGACTCGTACACAGTGACGTGTGCGGTCCAATGTCTACACATGCCCGAAGCGGACATTCTTACTTCATTACTTTTACGGATGACTTCTCAAGGTACGGCTATGTCTTCTTAATGAAACATAAGTCCGAGGCTTTCGGAAAATTCCAGGAGTATAAAAATGAAGTAGAGAAACAGACCGGCAAAAGTATTAAGATTCTAAGATCGGATCGAGGTGGAGAATACTTAAGTGCCGAGTTCCTGGACTATTTAAAAGAGAACGGAATTCTCTCTCAGCTTACTCCTCCATACACCCCGCAACATAACGGTGTATCGGAGAGACGGAACCGCACCCTATTGGATATGGTGCGGTCCATGATGAGTAATGCTGAATTGCCGCGATCATTCTGGGGATATGCGCTAGAATCAGCCGCATATCTTTTGAACCGAGTTCCAACTAAGACTGTGCCTACCACACCATATGAAATGTGGAGTGGGAAGAAACCCTATCTTCAATATCTGAAGATCTGGGGATGTCCGGCTTTTGTCAAAAAGCAGCATGCGGACAAGCTCGAGGCACGCTCAGTACTGTGCAAGTTTGTGGGATACCCAAAGAACACCAGGGGGTATCTTTTCTACTACGCAGAGGAACAAAAAGTCCTTGTTTCTCGTAATGCCCACTTTCTAGAACACCAGTTCTTGGAAAAGGAGATTAGTGGGAGTGCAGTAGAACTGGAAGAAATTCCAGAACCACAGACTATTACTGAAAGGTTAGTGGAACCAGAGGGTTCAACAGAACAGGACATTCCTACGCCGCTCCGCAGAAGTAGTAGGCAGTCTCATCCGCCCGAGAGATACTACGGTTTTCTCATAGACGGGGATAGAGAGGATTGCATCATAGATTATGATGAGCCTACTAGCTTCCAGCAGGCCGTTCAGAGCGTTGACTCAGTGAAATGGCTGGATGCAATGCGGACCGAAATGGAGTCCATGTACACCAACAAGGTATGGACGTTGGACATTGCTCCAGACGGGGTAAAACCCGTAGGATGCAAGTGGATCTTCAAAAGGAAGATTGGTGTAGATGGACAGGTTGAGACCTATAAAGCTAGGCTGGTAGCAAAGGGTTTTCGTCAAAGACCTGGCTTGGACTATGACGAAACCTTTTCTCCAGTAGCCATGCTGAAATCCATTCGGATCCTTCTTGCCATTGCTGCCTTCCACGATTATGAGATCTGGCAAATGGACGTAAAGACAGCTTTTCTAAATGGAAATTTAGAGGAGTGTGTCTATATGGACCAACCAGAGGGTTTCATTCAGAGTGGGAGCAGCGGAAAGGTGTGCAAGTTGCTTAAGTCTATCTATGGGCTAAAGCAGGCATCGCGGAGTTGGAACATCTGCTTTGATGAGACGGTCAAAGAATTTGGCTTTATCAAAAATCCAGATGAACCATGCATCTATAGTAGATTTGTAGCGAGAACTGTAGTATTTCTCGTTTTGTACGTGGATGACATTCTCTTAATAGGAAATGACATTCCTATGCTACAATCTGTCAAGGGGTTCTTGTCACACAGGTTCTCCATGAAAGACCTGGGTGATGCCTCATACATTCTGGGTATCCGGATCTACCGTGACAGATCCAAGAGGATATTAGGACTTTCACAGTCCAGGTACATCGACACCATACTGAAGAGGTTCAGTATGGAAGATTCCAAGCGCGGTAACCTACCGGCTTGTCACGGGATCACCCTCTCTAAAGAGATGTCTCCCAAGACTGATTTGGAGAGGGATCGCATGTCTATTATACCCTACGCTTCTGCGGTAGGCTCTATAATGTATGCGATGTTGTGTACCAGACCGGATGTAGCTTATGCACTGAGTGTGGTAAGCCGGTATCAGTCTAACCCTGGGGAGAAACACTGGATAGCGGTAAAGAACATTCTCAAGTACCTGAGAAGGACTAAGGAGATGTTCTTGGTGTATGGCGGAAAAGACCTCCAGATCGAGGCCTTTGCTGACTCCAGCTTCCAGAGTGACAAGGATGATTCCAAGTCCATGTCGGGTTTTGTCTTTACCCTCAATGGAGGGGCGGTGTGTTGGAAGAGTTCCAAACAGGAAACCGTTGCAGACTCGACGATGGAAGCGGAATACATCGCTGCATCTGATGCCGCAAAAGAAGCTGTCTGGATGAGGAAGTTCTTGAAAGAACTTCAGGTGGTTCCGTCCATTGTTGATCCAATACCTCTGTATTGCGACAACAACGGGGCTATAGCTTTAGCGAAGGAACCAAGGTCCCATCAGAAATCCAGGCACATCTTGAGGCGGTATCACCTGATCAGGGAGATCGTGGATCGCCAGGAGATCGAGGTTCGGAGAGTCGCTTCAGAAGACAACACTGCAGATCCATTCACCAAGGACTTGCCCCAGACTCAGTTCGAGCGGCTGATCGAGATGATAGGTCTTCGATACGCCAGTACATGGCCTTAGTGCAAGTGGGAGATTGTTAGTGTATATGCCCTAGAGGCCATTACTGTATCATACTAGTTTGTATATTACTTAATGGATGCTTGGGATATTCACCTTGTATATACAATCTTGCTCAAAATAGTAGTATGCAACTTGGTTTGTTTCTACTTCAATGTGTACATGTGTTTATTTTTGTATATCGCCTATACACATTAGTAGAGCCCTTAGGATCTTTGCTTGATTACTAGCGATGTGATGGCCGTCACACTAGTGGGGCTGGGTAATCTATAAGCACATCCTTATGCAGGTCCCTGGTCGCAGGACTATCGAGACAGGGCATCGATACTCCGGAGTAGACCAGCGCATGCGCTTCTCATCCCAGTGTGGGAGACGGTCTGTCCCACAGCCGTCAGTACGTCGTACTTGAGATAGTATGCGGGTGCTCGTTAGGTTACGGGTACACTGGACAGGACTCGTCGGGAACTGACTAGTTGGTATTATACCTATCGTCAGTTATCAGTTCCCAGGTGACATGAGTACAGCTTAGTCCGCTGACTTGACACTGTCACTCCGCCTCGAGTGTGTTCCCACTGTACTTTGATCACTACCCTGCCACGGCTCAAAGGAGTCGTGCAAACAGGTAGTGGTTGGGTGCAGTCCCGAAGCACTTGGAGGAAGTGACGGCTAGACAGGATTCGTCTCTCCCGAAATTGGGGTTGACATCGCGCTGTGTCTAGGAGAGCCATTACACGAGTAGTCCCTTGCCAGGGCAAACGAGATATACTGGTAGGTTTCCAGTGTTATCTCAGGGTGTTTTGGGCTTCGCTCCGGCACGACTTGTACCGCTATTGGGGGACTGACGTTTACCGCCCCCTAGGCCCGCCATGCGATGTATCAGACGAACAGACCGGACTGTACGGAGAATGTCACACTCAGGCTCAGTAGGAGTTCAGATGGGTTTCGCCTCGTCGGTCTTCTTGTCGGCATTACCTGGGGACCGTTACGCACAGCTAGTGCCGCTTGCGGTCTGTGGTTAAACCCACTGCCAGCGTAGTGTCGAGTCTTTAGAGTCCCACACAGAAAGCTTTTCGCCTTTAGGCAAAAGAGTAGAGGTCGCATGGTATTGCGACAGGTCGCATGGTTTTGCGACAGGGTTCGGTCACATCCGTGCACTTGTGCACGTACAGTGTCCGGACAGTTTACACTAGCGGGCTTTGGTTTAAGCCAGATCCTAGTGTATCTTATGGGATTGGATTTATCCAGTTTGCATTCGTGTTCCTCGGAACGCGGATGCGGGTGTGTATGCACAGTTGACAGGGAGGCACAGACAGCGGATTCTCATTAGGGTTGTTGACAGTTGACCGTTGACTTTTTGACTTTTTGCTCAACCCTAATGAGAATATGATATGCGATTAACTATTATATTAATTAAGTATTATGGTGACTTGGTTGTTGACTTTTGTTGACGTTGTTGACTTGTTGACTTTTGTTGACTTGTTGACTTTGTTGACCGGTTGACTAGGCTTGACTAGTTGACCATCATGATAACCATGGTTATCATTTCATGCCAAAGACTTTTACTTGCTTGTTCATTTGAGTAAAATGAGTGCATGACACGATAAGGTTATGGTTGCTTCAACCATCACATAAGACTTTTATTGATATGATGAGTTATAATTACATTGGATTATGAGAGGGTGAGAGACAAAAGAGAGCCTCATTCTTTCTTGCTCATTCTCTCTCTTGTTCTTGAGCTCTCCTCTTGCTCTCACCCTCAACCTCTTGCTCCCTCTCTTGATCTATGGTTCTCTTGTCTCATGAATTGAGAATCAAGAACCAAAGATAAAATCCCATTCTAAATCTTCTCTACTCATTCTAGTTCACTAGGTTTAGCAAACCAAGTGAACTAGTTTCTTCAAAGAACGAAGAAGGAGCTAAAGGTTGGAGCTTTTAGGTGGATCTATCTTCGGCGTACGGAGACGACGAGAAGGAGCCATCGGACCACCATCGGAGCTCGGAGACGAAGGAGTTCAAGTTTAGGTATATCCATCTCCATCCGAGTAGCTAACTCTCTTTAGCTAAGTATGCTAGTTTTAGTTTAGTCAAAGATCCCGACTTTGCTTAGTCCATGTTGCCCCTTGCGCTAATAATTTGATTTTTATACCATTTCCGCCTCCCCGTAAGAACCGGGGGTCGCAACGTGGACTTACACTCTGAGTCTACTCTCCTAACCTCGATCACCCTGGAGATCAACTATCTCCATGATCAGGTGATACTGCCTTAGAATATGTCTGGATCACTGATGGGACGGACGTTCCTTGGCATAAGCCACAACTCCATTGTCACACAATGGGAGGAACTAAGTTCATCTCATGAACAAATATACATCCAGACTGCCTCTTTGGTAGCATCTTAAATAGCGATGTATCGAGCCTTTATCGTCTAGTATGCCACGGTATCTAGCTTGGAACTCTTCCAACATACTGTCCCTTTACTGAGGGTAAAGACAATGCCTGCGACTGACATTCAGTCGTCTTTATCACCCTGGAACCCTTCCAGTGATTCTCCCCAGGATCGATTGATACCATCTCACTACAACTAGTGAGAATCCTAACATCCAATTAGATCTATCTCATAGATCCATAACCCAGGATTTAGGGGGTATCACTTTGATCCTATATGGAGAATCATTGTGATAAGCGGAGATTGACCGAGCGTAGCATAGGAAATTCCTTCCCTATCAAGAGTATGTCATCCACGTACTCTACGAGGATCGTCACCATACTCCCTACTAACTTTTTGTTTATACAAGGTTCATCTACCATTTTGATGATATCAAACTCTTTGACTAACACATCAAAACAGATGTTCCAACTCCGCGATACCTGCTTTATCCTATAAAGCATCTTGTACGCGTTTCCGCTGCTCCCACTGTCTACGAAGCCCTCTGGCTGTGTACTTATAGACGTTCTCTTCTAAAACATCATTTAGAAAAGCAGTCATGGCACCCAACCGCCAGATATCGTAGTCATGGTATGTAGCCGTGGTAAGTAGGATCTGGATGGACTTAAGCATAGCTACTTGAAAAGGTTTCATCATTATCCATGCCTGGTTGATGACGAAAAGCTTTAACAAGTCTAGCTTTGAAAGTCTCAACTTTTCCATCTACACCAAGTAATCTTCTCAAGATATACTTGCTCCTGATGGGGATTTAACCCTTCAGATCTAGCAACCAAAGTCCATACTTTGTTGGTGTACATGGATTCCATCTCAGATCGCTAAGCATCCAGCCATTCTTGCAGAGTCTCTACTCTCGATGGCCTGCTCGAAACTAGTTGGGTCATCATCTCATGATGCAATCCTCGCTCCCACCGTCATAGAGAAACCGAAGTATCTCTCAGGTGGGTTAGGAACCCTACTAGATCGGCGGAGAGGCTGAGGTTCGTTGGTTACTATTGAATCCTTTGGTTCTACCAAGTCATCTGCTGTAGTTTGTATAGCTGGAACCTTTCCAGTTCTACATAACAGATCTTGCCTTGAGCTTGTCCGGATTTTGCTTTTAGACATAGGCCGGTCAACCCCAAATCTTAACTAACTTAAGATATGGCTCTTCCCTTATCATATCTCATATGAAATGGTAGGCAACTGATTTGATTTGAACCCTATTCAATAGGTATGTAGCTTCTCAAGTGCATAACTCCCAAAAAGGGAAATAGGTAACTCAGTAGTACTCATCATAGAGCACACCTTATCATATAGGGTGTGATTGCTCCGCCCCGATATACCATCGTGCTATGGTGTATACGGAGGAGTAATGCTGAGAGAGAATCTCATTCTCCTTTAGACTAGTCCAGGAATTCCGTGCTCAAGTATTCTCCTCCTTGATCTCATCAAAGGACATAATACTTATACCCGTATTGGTTCTCTACTTCTAACTTATATTCTGTGAACATCTCAAAAGGTTCTGACTTGTGTTTCAACAGGAACATATGTCTGAATCTCGAAAGATCATTAGAGAATGTAATGAAGAAAAAAGAACCGGTCTTGGCAATTATAGACAGGGCACCTACATACATCAACATGTATCATCCCAAGAGTTCACTAACTCTTTCTCTGTTTCCAGTAAATGAAGCTATGGTCATCTTATCTCTGTGACATGACTGGCAAGTTTCACAAGATGTAAATTCAAACTGATTTAAATATGCATCTACATGTAACTTTAGCCAGTCGGATCGCATTGATATGACCTAGTCTACAATGCCTCAAGAAGGATTTGTTCATTTCTGAACTCTTCCTCTTGTGTGTGTTCTGTATACTAAAGAACTGTAGTTTGATTTAGAACATCAATGCTTTTAGATAACGTGCCTGAACCGATCAACTTTTGATATAGGAAATGTTCAAAACATTATCCAACTATACAAAATTTTATCATTTCTTTACTAATAAAGAGATAGATATGATTTTGTATATCAGGTTCGGTATCTAATAACATTCGTTCAGAATCAATGTATTTGGGATACATGGTGACAGTGACCAACAGACTTGGCTGCAACACTTGCCCCGTTTTCTGTCTCATGAAACTTATCACCCGTTCTCAGTCCTCTACCTTTCTGTAGCCCTATGTAACATATTACATATCTGGGATCCTGATCTGGTATCACATACTCAGGACGTAATGGATACTGAGAAACAGTTCGCTGTAATGAACACACCCGAAGATGATGCATCAGCATGCACTCTCTTCGTTTGGGCGGTACGGGAATTCTGGTAATCCACAATTTCCTGCTCTGTCTTATAACAATTATAAGTTGGAGCGGGACCAACGTTCCCCAGCACAGTATAACAAGCGGGTTCAGTCAAAGATCCGTATTATTATCTTGATTAAGGCGTGATATGGTCGCTACCTGGAGAGAGAGAGAAGAAAACACTCTGCGTGCGCTCTTGCAAGAATAGATTGGTTATTATTTTATCTAATCAGGATGGCTCCCACTATTTTTTTTGTCAAATCTTCCTTCAAACCCTAAAAGGAAAGACTAGCCGGGATTAATTACACACTACAAGTTCGCCAATCTTTCAGCCAGGCCAGTGTCGGTACTTTGAGGGAGGTCCCCCGTGCTTTCGCACGAACCTAATTAATGTAAACCTCGTTTTCCCAGAGGCGTAACCTCGTTAACACCTTTCTAGGCACCTACTTGATCGGCTAATTGTAATGTGTAAAACTCTCCCAGGAGTAACTCTTACTCGCAGCGGGTATCGGGATCCAACTATCTCATAGAAGGTATGCAATCTCATTGCAAATTTCAACACTTGAAATTCCCGATAATATTTTACCCCTAGCACCCGATGACCTTGACGGAGGTCAACAAACCTTGGGCTACTAGTCAAGTTCAACCCGTCATTTCTTGATCGGATTAAACCTACCCGCACGACCCTTGACGGAGGTCAACAAGGCCGCACGACTACCCTAATCCAATCTGTATCATACGCATAAGCAGATAAATACTAGTTAGCTACCGCACACTACGTCTTGACGGAGGTCAACAAATGTAGCACGAATACTAACTACCATTTATCTGAAATGACGGAAGGCTACGACAGGTTTTTCTGAAAACCTATTGCGTAATGAACTTGATATCGTTGTAGAATCAAATGATTTTAAAATGGAGTGTTTTTTAAGCTTTTCTAGTTTTGCTATAGGAGTGACTGCCGGTGAAGGGATCGTCGGTCCTTTCCTCATCGAATAAGGTGCGGGATATATCATATATATCACTGTGCAAAGCAAAAACTCTTAAAAGCAATCAAAAGTCAAACCGAGTGTGTAGCATCTGCCAGTTATTGCTAAAGGAGTCACTCCCGGTGAAGGGATCTCGGTCCTTTCCTTATCGAATAAGGTGCAGGATATATCATATATACCGCTGTGCAAAGCAAGGACTGTAGCTACCTGTTTTATTTTGAAATTCGATTCTACAACATCTTTAGGTTTCTTTTATTTCATTAATCACATTAATGAAGTCCCATCATTTAAGTACCTAAACATCACAGATAAATACGATGTACACTTATGCCATCCGCATTCGCCTCGATGTCCCCTCGTGCACCGTTAGGTTAGGTAACTAACGGCAGAGCGGGGCAGGGCTAGCGCGGGTGTAAAACATATGTAACATCTATATAATATATCATATATACTTTATACAGTATCCATCACAGAACATCACATGATCACATCACAGATATCGCAGCAGAAGAATCATATGAAATATTGGATATACTAAGACGTCCGTGTTTTCAATACGAGCCTGTATAAAACACGGATTCCACGGTCGTGATGAATAGACAATCCCACACCCTAGACCCCTACGAGAGCGGCAAGCAACCCTACCAATTCTAGGGTTAGGAGACTCGGACTCGACTCCTCGAGATGGTCACCCACTGGACCCCAGAACCCGGTTACTTGTGCTCCCCTCCTTGGGTCTATCCTAGTGCGGAAAAGAAAATAATATACAAAGGGTGACATCTTCCGCAACCTGGAAGTGCCCCAATAAAAGAATATTACATACAAGTTTTTACATGAATGAAAAAGAAAAACACTCATCTCACATAAAAAACCCCGGCTATTCAAACACGACGATCCAATATAACATATCCAGCAACACATAACATCACATGTCATCAACGTAAGTAAATATGCGCATCCCAATTGTCGTTGACATATAGCAACGAAACCGGCGATATCACATATTACACTTACGGTCACAGAAAAGAAAGTGTAAAACTACAATAGTTGGAATCCGCAACCTCCTCAGACATCTCATGCCTTACCAAATGAATCACTTAGACATCGCATGCCTAAGAATTATAAACCCCGCATTTTAGTCTCTAAATCGAAAACTCTTTTCAATATCAAGTCGGGCAATTCAACAAGATTCCCGACATCCTGATCGAATGCTCGTCGCAAACTTCAGTAGACGGCCGCACCCCCGATACCGTCGACGAAGTGCACCAAGGCGGAACACCGCTGCCGCGAGCACCCGGACGGATGCTTTCGGCGACGGGGTTCTCCTATAGTCACTTGGTCGGGGCTATGGAGTGAGGCTGTCTATTAAGTTTACCCGGCGAGTATCCGCGTACGCTACGTGATTGCGACGGACTTTTGATCACATCAAAATTCCGTGGCAACCGATCAAGTGAGACTAAAGTGCTATGTTTATAACATTCATTCAGTTATCTCATAACTTCTTGTGAATTCCAATTATTGTATCCCATTCCGAATAAGATAGAAAATGTTAAACTTTCCGATCGAATAATCGAACACCCAAGTTTTCCCGAAACAGCTCAGCTCATGAAATAAGTTCAAAGACATTCACTTCGTGCCTCAGTACCAACGGTCCAGCCGTAGAAGGGTCAAGCCAACGCCTCACATGTGGCACGCCGTACTGCCCCAAACCCGAAGGTTCAAAGGGCAGTTCAAGACGGTCACATAATCGAGTTAAAGTTTGTTATCTTCTAGAGGGACCATCGCGTTACTTACACTACTTAGAACGTCTTTAAACCACGGAAAAATCCAACACTTGGAAATTTCCCGACAGGGGAAAAATTGGGTATTTATATCCGGTCGAACTTTTTTAACATATTCAAAAATTATCCGGAAAGCCAAATAGACAAAGTCTGATAATCCGATCGAATCATCGAACCCCAAAACAACCCCAAAAAATTCAACTCTTGAATAATATTTAAAAATACCCAGAGAACTCAGCACTGAATAAAGGAAGTTACTGTGCAAAATTGGGTGGGTGACGTCATCATACGGCCGCGGAACCGCCGCAGAGGCCAGACTTCTGCAGCGGTTCCGCCGCACTTTGGAGAAATCATGGACACGTATTGCACAGTAATTCTTAGGATTCCCTGCTGATTTTTCTGCATATTTTTAATTTGGAAAAATCCCAGATTTTGGAAAAAGTCCAGAGAGCATGTTTGAGTTAGGGTTTCGGGTTCGTTCGGTTTTCAAACTTCGTCTACGCATCGCCTAAGGCTCTAGCTTGGCTCTGATACCACTGTAGGGTTCCTAGACACACTAATGAGGTCTCACAAGGCATCAACCATGCCCGTTTCAAATTTTACGGTGCCGAGAAACCCTAGACTGGATCGTTAACTAGAATTTTAGGCGACAAAAGCAACTAGTTAACAACTTAACTAAATGGTAAACGGAAATACAACCTTTGTAGATCCGGTTCTCCACCTCCATGGCTCCGCGATGATGTCTCCTCGCTGTACAAATCGGATCTTGGGCTCTAGCGTCGGCTTCATCGGAGAAAAAGCGGACGTAGATCTTCATTGATTTTCTGTTTTGCAAAATAGAAAATCAATGAATACTTATCATAATCCAACTCTAGTTAGGTGTAGAGAATTAACTAGGGTTAGGTTGTATGGTTAGGGTTAGAGAAAGAAACAAAATGGTCAACCATTTCAAAGCTTCATGAAGCTTCAAGGATAATCCAAAATTGGCCACCATTTTATTTCTTTCATAAATCAATGAATAAATAAAAGAATAAGTAAATGAAGCATAAGAAACCCTAACCATTGACCAACCATGGTTTAAACCATACACCAAACTATCATGTATCATCAAACATGATGCATACAAGTGCCCAAAACTATATCACATATACAATGTGCAAATGAAGTGAGAAAAGCCATTTAAAGTGAACCAATACTAGTTAATGCAAAGTAATATATCAAATATATAATTATGCATTAAATCATTAAATCAACACTTGATTTAACGATCCGGTCATATCACATATAACCGACTAATATTCAATGTATCGGCTTATCGAATCAATGCTTGAATCGATAACTAGGTTATATCGCATACAACCAATCGATACATTTATCATGAGAATGGAATATGGTATCACATACACGTATTATTCTCGGTCCCGCACATATCTCATATGCGCTCCTATTTCGTTTCTCTTGAGCCAGGAAACCTCTGTGTAGGACTCTAAAGACTCGTCAATACGCCGGCAGTAGGTGATGTTGCGCCACGGCAGCGCCCCGGCCGTCTATCCGAGGCCAAAATGCGGAATCAAAATTTTTCCTTACTTGGAAACCGGCGCTACCGCGGACAATGAAAACCCGGATCGTAACCATTAACCTAATGCTAGCTAACAAGAGATGGGAAGAGAAGTATACCGAATCATCCGAGTCCTCCGGTCTTCTCCTCGCCGTCCCGATCTTCTGCGGAAACTCCGGTCGTCGCCTCCTCGCCGGAAGGGCACCACATCGCCTGTATCTTTTACGGGCTCCCACCTCAATACCGAGGCAACTCGGGCGCGAAGTAGGCTAGCCGACGCGTCCAAGATTTGCTGTAGAATGTGTAGGGTTGAAGCTATGTCTCATTTGGGGATTTGTTGCCTTTGAAGATGATGGAGGAATCAAGATAAGAAAAATGGTGCTTGCATTTTTCTTGACATGAAAAGAGATCAAAAACTACACACTCAAAAATGAAGCTCTCTTCTTCTTCTTCCTTTAAATGAAACCTTAACCTTATCATATTGTAATGAGAATGGTGGAGCAAAAGAATCCAAAACCACAACCTTAGAAGGAAGGTAATGGTAGTAAAAGCAAGTGGTGACCATAGCCAAAAACATCATGATAACAAACTCACATCAAACTCTAATCACCTTTTAGTGATGTAAAGAGAATCAAATGATGGTTGAAAGGAAAAGATGCCATCATAATCAATACATATGCAAGAAACCCCTCCACAATATGTTATTTGCAAACTTGCAAATAACACCCTCCATCGGAAAAGTCCGGCCGGGAAAGAACAAAGGAAAACCGGCCGGAACGGAATCTAAACTGGCAACTCCAGAAAACTGATTCCGTAATAAATTACAGGAAAACCCCGATACTGTGCATACACACCCGCATCTGTATTCCGACCGGATACAAATGCAATGAGACAAAATCTACACTGTACTAAACTAGGATCCGGCTTAAACCAAAGCCGGCTAGTAATATCCGTTCGATCCTGATCCGTGCAATACCGCACGTATCTGATCGAACCCTGCCATATATCCATACGGCCACTAGTACAAACCGTCTGATCCTGATGTTGGAGATAGTGCCCTCAGAGTCAATTATTGGATCACAGGCACGTGATTGCAATGATTGAGGGAGGACCTATCCCGGTAGGACAGTCTTACTCGAGATGATAGTATGCTATCTGGTTTACCTTTATCATCGTGTACTGCTTTAGGTGACCTGACATGTCGCTATTACACGTTGATAGAGCCCCTAGGATTCTTGCTTGACTACCAGCAGTATGATGGCGATCATATACATGGGAGCTGGTAGTCTATAAGCATATCCTTAAAAGGTCCCTAGTCGTAGGAGTTTCGAGACAGGGCATCGATACTCCATTAGTAGACTAGTCTATACAGTCGAGACCCCGACGAGGGGCGGTGGCCGGTCTCACAAGCCACTGGTGTCAGTTGGTTCACCTAAGATGTATACAGGTGCTCATTGGGTTATGAGTACACCGGACAGGACTCGCCGGGAACCTGCTAGTTGGGCTTATACCTGACGTCAGATAGCAGTTCCCTGGTGACATGTGTACAGGTTAGTTCATCGACCTGAGGATCGTCATTTGTCTCGTGTGAGTTCCCACTGTGCTTTGATTACTACCCTACCACGGCTCAAAGGAGTCGTGCAAACAGGTTTTAGTTGGGTACAGTCCCGAGCCACATGGAGGCAGTGAGCGGATCTTCAGGGGTTCGTCTCTCCCGGTATTGGGGGTGAGGTCGCGCTGTGTCTAGGAGAGCCATTACGCAAAGCCCTCGGCCGAGGCAGGAGATTTACTGGTAGGTATTCCAGTAGTATCTCAGGGCGTTCTGGGCTACACTCCGACACGACTTGTACCGCTTTTGGGGGTCTGACTTTTACCAACCCCCTAGGCCCGACATGCGATGCTCATAGACGAACGGACCGGACTGTACGGATATTGTCACTGACAGGCTCAGTTGGGTGTCGGGGTGAGCTTCCTCATCGACGTCCCTTTTGGTCAATAGCTGGTGGCCCGTCACGTATTGGCTTATACCTCTGACGTGCCAGTGGTTAAATCCACAGCCATAGTATTGACGAGTCTTTAGAGTCCACCACACTTACAGTTACTCAAGCTTTCGGACGAAACGCTGTAGAGGCCGTATGGAGATATGGCAGGGTCCGATCAGATACGTGCGGTATTGCACGGATCAGGATCGGACGGTTTGTACTAGTAGCCGTGTAGTTATATGGCAGGGTTTGATCTGATACGTGCGGCATTGCACGGATCAGGATCGAACGGATTTTACTAGCCGGCTTTGGCTTAAGCCGGTCCTAGTTTAGTACAGTGTAGATTTTGTCTCATTGCATTTGTATCCGGACGGAATACAGATGTGGGTGTGTATGCACAGTATTGGGGTTTTCCTGTAATTTATTACGGGACCAGTTTTCTGGAGTTACCAGTTTGCATTCCGTTCCGACCGGTTTTTCTTTGTTCTTTCCCGGCCGGACTTTTATGATGGAGGGGGTAATTTGCAGTTTTGCAAATTACTTTTAGGGAGGGGGTTTCTTACATTTGTGAGATTATGTTTGACCATCATCTTTTTTATTCTCTTTACGTCACTTGCTTTATTCATGATGAGAAAGGATTTGATTTGTGATTAGAATTGATAAGAAAGTTTGTAATGATAATGTTTGGATATGGTCACCTCTCTTTTTCTCCTACACTCACCTCCCTTTGCATTATGTTTCATTCCTCCACCATTCTTCTTCTCACTTGAGAAATATAATAAGTTTTTCATGAGAGGAAAAAGAAAGAGAGAAGAAGAAGAAGAGAGCTTGTTCTTGAGAGTTTCATTTCTTGATCTCATTCATGCTAGAAAAATGCAAGCACCATTTTTCTTATCTCATTTCCTCCATCATCTTCAAATGGCAACAAACCCCAAGTGAGACACTACACTACACATTCTACAGCATATCTTGAGCATGTCGAGTTGCCGGCTTCATGCTCGAGTTGCCTCGGTATTGAGGCGGGAGCCCGTAAAAGACGCAGGCGTTGTGGTGCCCTTTCCGGCGAGGAGGCGACGATGTGGAGGCAAGACTTTCCGCGGGAGATCGGGACGATGACGAGAAGACCGGAGGACTCGGATCACTCGGTATAGTTCTCACCCTATCTCTTGATTGCTAGCATTAGGTTAATGGTTACGATCCGGATTTTCTTTGTCCGCGGTAGCGCCGGTTTCCGAGTAAGGAAAATTTTTGATTCCGCAATTTGGCCTCGAGTAAGACGGCCGGGGCGCTGCCGTGGCGCAACATGGTTTCAGAGCCACGCCATTAACCTTACCTAGCTTCGTTTGATGTGTTTGCGTTTCCGATCGACCAAAATTTCCAAAAACCGTATTTTTCTAGCACAATCAGTTTCTGTCGAAATTTTTTGGAGTCTAAAAATTTTTCAGGTGGTCTCAGAATGATGTGCAGGGAGTCGTAAGAACACTGCAAAAATTTGGTGACATGACTCCTCCGTATGACCGCGGAAGGGCGGCCAAAACCCCCTTTTGGCCGCGCTTCCGCCGCAGGAGTGTGGGTTCGTGTGCTTAGTTTTTTGCAGTGGGCTTATGGACTTATATTATGGGTTTTGGAATATTAAAATTGGGCCCAGGTTTTCTGTGAGTGCTACAGTTTTGATTGGGGGCCCACTTGTTAATTTTTGGTCAATCGGAAAATTTTAAACACATTATTTCACAGTGTTTACATTATATCTGCGACCGTGAATGTCACTCGATCGGTAAATCCGGTCTAACTGCTATAGCCCGGTTAGACGGATTTGCGAACGTGACTTTCACGTTGATGTTCTATGTTTATGCTGTGATGTTGCGGATCGATCGTGGGGGATAGCCTGGATGCAATGCTAGTACAGTGCTGTTGTATTATGTACATTTGATATTGCGGGGCGAGCGTCCGACATGTGGACTGCCGTCACTGCCTGATTGTATTATTCTTTTGGGGCACGACCTGGTTGCGGTCGATGTACCCGGTGTATGTATATTTTACTTTCTGTACTAGGATTGCCCCGCGGTGGAGTGCACGGATAGCCGGGTTCTGGAGGGCAACAAGCCCGCATCTCATGGCATTGGGACGGAGGGGGCTTCAGTCTGGAATTGGCGGGCTGTTCGACGCACTCGTAGGGGGTACAGGTTGACCCAGGAGGGGTGCCCAAGTTACCGGATTCCGTGAAGTGCTGGGTGGTCCATTCTCGGGGCTGAAGGGGGCTGCCTCGCTTCAAGTTTTGGCGGGTGACTTGCCGCGCCCGTAGGGGTCTAGGATTTAATTGCACAGGCTATCCACACGACCAGGGGAACGTCGGGTTTCAGCAGCGGCTCTGTGAAACCCGAGGCTTCCAGATATCTGTATTGTTCTGTGATGCTGTGCATTTCTGTTATGTTGCATTTTATCACGCCTTGAGCGAAATATAATATATTGGTCTATATATTAGTAGATGTTGTATATGTTTTTCATCCGCGCTAGTCCATTCCCCGCTCTGTCGTTAGTAAGCTAACCTAACGAGTGATGACGGGACCCAGTGGCGAATGCGGATGGCATATACGTACGTCAGTATATTTTCGTTCTTTGTGGTGTGATCATTTGGTGGGACTGTGTTGATTCGGATCAATTCAAGTTAAACAAACCTATTCTGATGTTGTTGGAACACTTTTCAAAAAGCTGTTATTGCAAGGACGTTCTCTTTTGTTTTGCATCGTGGTATTCAGTTGGAATATCCTGCTCCTCAGTCGACGAGGCAAGGGCCGAGATCCCTTCACCGGGAGTGACCCCTTAGACAAAAGTTTGCGTCAGGGCAATAACTTCACTATAGCCGATTACTTTTGCTTTGCATCGTGGTATTCAGTTGGAATATCCTGCACCTCATTCTACGGGGAAAGAGCCGAGATCCCTTCACCGGGAGTGACCTCTTTAGTAAAGGTTTTCGTCACTATATTTTCTAAAAAGTTATCCAGTTCCTTCAACGATATCAAGTTCATTACGTTAAAGGTTTTTCGCCAAAAACCAGTCGTAGCCCTCCGTCATTTCAGATTAGTATTACTTAGTATTCGTGCTGCGTTTGTCGTGCATTGCCGTGGCGTAGTGTTCGGTAGCTATGTAATGCTTTTCTGTCATATGGATAAGTGGATTGGTTAGGACAGTCGTGCGGTCTTGTTGGCATTGTCAAGGACTCGTACGGGTGGTTTTAATGCAATCAAGATAATGACGGGTAGAACTTGACTAGGACTCTTTGATTTGTTGGCATTGTCAAGGTCACTTGGGTCCTAGGGGTAAAAACATCACATCGGGAGTTTCAAAAGAACTGAAACTTGCCAGATATGCGCATACCTTCTGGAGTGTGGTGACTTGAGTGGATTCCGTCAAGTTATCATGCGATGATAGTTGGATCCCGATTTCCACTGATGAGTTGGTTTACTCCTCGGGTGATCCCGACTAATTCTTCTTTCAGGTTTGGAGGAGAATTTGAGGTACAGTGGGAGGTTTCCAGATTAGACAAAGTGATAACCATTCTGATCTAGGTTAGAGTGCACGCGGAGTGTTTCTTTTCTCTCTCTCTTTGGCAGCGACCATTGACCCGACCCTGGACTATGACTCAGTGACCAAGTTGACCGAACCTTCTTAACACAGGCTTTTGGATTGTCTGAGTTGCAGACCTATTTGCCACTCCTACTTTTACCCTTTTCTCCAGGACACCCCGTATTACTACGAACGTCCACTTCCATTGGACAAAACCATCGTATGGTTATATACGAACTCGAAGGACTTCGAGGATGGTTTCTGGTTCTGGAGAAAACGAATAGGATTATTCAGTTGTCTTTTCTTTTCACCTTCTCTCATTGCGAGTACTCCTTGGTTTAGGAGTAGTACACCTATTACGCAAATTGGATAGTCTTCTTCCAAACCTTAGGCTGGTGCCGAACGGTGGGGAATGAAGAAAACCAATTAGTATAACGATGGTGTGCAGAAGGTATTAAGTTAAGACAAAGCAAGGGATTAGTAAGAGGGCAAAGTAAATTGCGACTGCTATTCACGACCGAACCAAGTGTTTCTTCGCCAATCCTAAATCACCTTTGTATTTCTCCAGGACACTCCGTATCACTACGAAGATCCACAGTTTATTGGATACTCCATCGTATGGTTATATACGAACTCGAAAGGAACTTGTTCCAGTTCGGGGATGGATTCTGGTTCAGGAGAAAGAGGAATAAAGTACATTCAGGTGTCTTTTATCTTCACCTTCTCTCGCATTGCGAGTGCTCCTAGGATTAGGACAGTACACCCATTATGCTTATTGGATAGTCTTCTTCCAAACCATAGGCTGGTGCCGAACGGTAGGGAAGGAAGAAAACCATTTGGCCTAAGGGGTGTACAGAAGGCAATGACTAAAGACATAGAAAGGGATTTAGAAAGATGGCAAAGAATTACAAGGTTACAGTTGTGAATCTGGATAATGGAAGAGGCATTACTAGGAATACCAGGATACCCCGACGAAACATTTCAATGTTTCAGTTTCACTGTGTACTGTTAATGGAAAACTGATTTCCCAGTTAGACACTTGCTCCAGGGTATGTATTTACCAGGTAAGATTCTCACATCTGTATGGTTTTACAGATGATGAGTGGGAGTAAGTTATTGGGAATTGGGTGATCATCCTCACTATATCGGGATTCATTGTAATCGGTGATATTTGAGGAAGTCACCTGGGTTGTTTGCCGGACGGCAATTTTTTTTTTTTGGTTTTGAATATCCGCGGTTATGCACCAATTTCAAATTGATATATCTGTACGTCTATTTTCATAGAGTGAGATATACCTTTTGATATTATGTCAATGACATTTACCTATATCAGTGGATGGTTAGGTAAGGAGCATTAAACAGCGGTGTAATTCTTCTTAACCATAAGTACAGTTTTCAACCTGCGACGCACAGTGAAAGAGTTGTTAGACTCAGCGGACTTATACAGAGTATTGTATGTTGTCCAGGGTCCATCAGGACAGAGGGGTAGGTCCTCGTACTATATTCGGTTTACTTATGACTTCTCTAGTTTTTAGACAGGTGTTTCGTAGAAACACAGGGTCTAAGTTTTGAGGAGTTATAGGTAATTGAATAGAGTAGAGAACCAGGTGTTGCAAGTATCGGGATTCTTCAAAGCGATCGAAGATGTAGATACTTGTGTATGGTATTCAGTTGATAGTAATGATAAAGAGAAATTGCTTCTCTTTCAGGTTACTCATAATTGGAAGTACTCCTAAGTTGAGTAACGCTGATCGGCCTCCTTCCATTTAGTTGACATGCACTGGAGATAGCTGCATGATTTGTATCTGGTTCAATTGAATCAGTGCCTCTGGTTCTATATTGGATATAGAACAGTTCATATCTTAACGATGTTAAGGTACGGGGAGTTGTCCAGCTTATGCTTAAAACCAGACACTGGACAACTCAAGGCACGTTTCTGTAATGGCTGTTTGTGGGTTGACCCAGGCTATGACGAGGGTTGATTTTCTGTCATCTGGCAGATCAATAGAAATATTGTTCTAGACTCGCCACAGTTTTATTAAAAATGGATTTTTTCAGAAAAAGTAGTGGGAGTATGGTAGAACTGGAAGTGATTCCAGAACCGCAAACGATTACTGAAGATTTGATAAGGAACCTAAAGATTCAATCTGATTTGACATTCTATTGGCCACTCCGCAGATACGGTGGGTAACTTCAGGCACCCGAGAGGTACTTCGGTAGCCTCAAGGACGGTGACAGGGAAGTTCTTGTTTACCCACACTTGCCATTGCTGTTGTTCCAGGCTGCGAGACCCGGTGGGAGGATGAGTATAGCGTCGTTCTAAACTAGCTTTAGAAGTGCACGTCTATATGACTCTGCCAGAGGGTTGTCGTAGTCAGTAGGAGCAGCGGAAGCATTGGTGGACATCAGGCTTATGTCTATTTATAGACTAAAGCAGATATAGCGGAGTTAGATCATCTGTTTCTGATGTGACAGTCATAGGTTTGACTTCATCAGAATAGGGGATGGATCTGTTGAGAAGGTAGTAGGAAGTGATATTCCTATACTACGATCGGTTATACTTTGGTCGTCACACAGTGGTTTCTCCACAAAGGACTTGGACATTATATCAGACATACTGGTTACTAGATCTATGGTTTTAGATCTAGATTTGGGTAGTTTCCCAATCTGGGTACCTTGACAGCATTCTATGAGTATTTAGAATGGACGACTCCAGGCACGGTAGTATACCTGCAGTTGATGGTGTCACCCTCTCTAAAGGTGTCTTATAGACTAAAGGGGAGAGGAATACTCATGATTGGCAGATCACTTGCTTAGGCAATTGAGTCAATCATGAGATGTCAAGTACCACACCAGATGTTGTTCTTGCACTAGATGCAATAAGTTGACATTGATCCAATCCTGGAGAAACAGTCGGAAGCAGTTTTAGAACATAAGTGAATGTTCTAGGGATATGATAACGGCTGCCTCCTTTAGGAGACGGTTATCACTCCAGGCTTCCAAGGTGACATGGACGACAAGGAGGTTGTCAGAGTTTTAGTTTTCCCTCTAACGAGGGGCAGTATTTTGGACAGGTGATCCAAGGCAATACTGAGGGAGGCATGGCGCAGGATACTGATTAAGTTCAGTTGACGATACAGTCTAAGAAGTTTGGATTTGGAGTTCATTTATGAGCTAGGTCCCATCAGACATCCAGACATTCTAAGACAGGTATTGCTCATTTCGGGAGATGGTATTCTCCGCGAACTTGAGAATAAGAGAGACATAGAAAGAAACATCAGAGCGGATCCACTCACTGAGGCTATTCCTCGAACGTAATAGTTTCACAAACGAGCTTTGTGAGACTGACTTGTAGAGGAGTTGGGTGTTCGGTATCACACGGGATGTGAGTATGCGACATCGCAATAATTAGCCTTGAGTGCAAGTGGGAGATTGTTGGAGATAGTGCCCTCAGAGTCAATTATTGGATCACAGGCACGTGATTGCAATGATTGAGGGAGGACCTATCCCGGTAGGACAGTCTTACTCGAGATGATAGTATGCTATCTGGTTTACCTTTATCATCGTGTACTGCTTTAGGTGACCTGACATGTCGCTATTACACGTTGATAGAGCCCCTAGGATTCTTGCTTGACTACCAGCAGTATGATGGCGATCATATACATGGGAGCTGGTAGTCTATAAGCATATCCTTAAAAGGTCCCTAGTCGTAGGAGTTTCGAGACAGGGCATCGATACTCCATTAGTAGACTAGTGTATACAGTCGAGACCCCGACGAGGGGCGGTGGCCGGTCTCACAAGCCACTGGTGTCAGTTGGTTCACCTAAGATGTATACAGGTGCTCATTGGGTTATGAGTACACCGGACAGGACTCGCCGGGAACCTGCTAGTTGGGCTTATACCTGACGTCAGATAGCAGTTCTCTGGTGACATGTGTACAGGTTAGTTCATCGACCTGAGGATCGTCATTTGTCTCGTGTGAGTTCCCACTGTGCTTTGATTACTACCCTACCACGGCTCAAAGGAGTCGTGCAAACAGGTTTTAGTTGGGTACAGTCCCGAGCCACATGGAGGCAGTGAGCGGATCTTCAGAGGTTCGTCTCTCCCGGTATTGGGGGTGAGGTCGCGCTGTATCTAGGAGAGCCATTACGCAAAGCCCTCGGCCGAGGCAGGAGATTTACTGGTAGGTATTCCAGTAGTATCTCAGGGCGTTCTGGGCTACACTCCGACACGACTTGTACCGCTTTTGGGGGTCTGACTTTTACCAACCCCCTAGGCCCGACATGCGATGCTCATAGACGAACGGACCGGACTATACGGATATTGTCACTGACAGGCTCAGTTGGGTGTCGGGGTGAGCTTCCTCATCGACGTCCCTTTTGGTCAATAGCTGGTGGCCCGTCACGTATTGGCTTATACCTCTGACATGCCAGTGGTTAAATCCACAGCCATAGTATTGACGAGTCTTTAGAGTCCACCACACTTACAGTTACTCAAGCTTTCGGGCGAAACGCTGTAGAGGCCGTATGGAGATATGGCAGGGTCCGATCAGATACGTGCGGTATTGCACGGATCAGGATCGGACGGTTTGTACTAGTAGCCGTGTAGTTATATGGCAGGGTTTGATCTGATACGTGCGGCATTGCACGGATCAGGATCGAACGGATTTTACTAGCCGGCTTTGGCTTAAGCCGGTCCTAGTTTAGTACAGTGTAGATTTTGTCTCATTGCATTTGTATCCGGACGGAATACAGATGCGGGTGTGTATGCACAGTATTGGGGTTTTTCTGTAATTTATTACGGGACCAGTTTTCTGGAGTTGCCAGTTTGCATTCCGTTCCGACCGGTTTTTCTTTGTTCTTTCCCGGCCGGACTTTTATGATGGAGGGGGTAATTTGCAGTTTTGCAAATTACTTTTAGGGAGGGGGTTTCTTACATTTGTGAGATTATGTTTGACCATCATCTTTTTTATTCTCTTTACATCACTTGCTTTATTCATGATGAGAAAGGATTTGATTTGTGATTAGAATTGATAAGAAAGTTTGTAATGATAATGTTTGGATATGGTCACCTCTCTTTTTCTCCTACACTCACCTCCCTTTGCATTATGTTTCATTCCTCCACCATTCTTCTTCTCACTTGAGAAATATAATAAGTTTTTCATGAGAGGAAAAAGAAAGAGAGAAGAAGAAGAAGAGAGCTTGTTCTTGAGAGTTTCATTTCTTGATCTCATTCATGCTAGAAAAATGCAAGCACCATTTTTCTTATCTCATTTCCTCCATCATCTTCAAATGGCAACAAACCCCAAGTGAGACACTACACTACACATTCTACAGCATATCTTGAGCATGTCGAGTTGCCGGCTTCATGCTCGAGTTGCCTCGGTATTGAGGCGGGAGCCCGTAAAAGACGCAGTCGTTGTGGTGCCCTTTCCGGCGAGGAGGCGACGATGTGGAGGCAAGACTTTCCGCGAGAGATCGGGACGATGACGAGAAGACCGGAGGACTCGGATCACTCGGTATACTTCTCACCCTATCTCTTGATTGCTAGCATTAGGTTAATGGTTACGATCCGGGTTTTCTTTGTCCGCGGTAGCGCCGGTTTCCGAGTAAGGAAAATTTTTGATTCCGCAATTTGGCCTCGAGTAAGACGGCCGGGGCGCTGCCGTGGCGCAACATGGTATCAGAGCCACGCCATTAACCTTACCTAGCTTCGTTTGATGTGTTTGCGTTTCCGATCGACCAAAATTTCCAAAAACCGTATTTTTCTAGCACAATCAGTTTCTGTCGAAATTTTTTGGAGTCTAAAAATTTTTCAGGTGGTCTCAGAATGATGTGCAGGGAGTCGTAAGAACACTGCAAAAATTTGGTGACATGACTCCTCCGTATGACCGCGGAAGGGCGGCCAAAACCCCCTTTTGGCCGCGCTTCCGCCGCAGGAGTGTGGGTTCGTGTGCTTAGTTTTTTGCAGTGGGCTTATGGACTTATATTATGGGTTTTGGAATATTAAAATTGGGCCCAGGTTTTCTGTGAGTGCTACAGTTTTGATTGGGGGCCCACTTGTTAATTTTTGGTCAATCGGAAAATTTTAAACACATTATTTCACAGTGTTTACATTATATCTGCGACCGTGAATGTCACTCGATCGGTAAATCCGGTCTAACTGCTATAGCCCGGTTAGACGGATTTGCGAACGTGACTTTCACGTTGATGTTCTATGTTTATGCTGTGATGTTGCGGATCGGTCGTGGGGGATAGCCTGGATGCAATGCTAGTACAGTGCTGTTGTATTATGTACATTTGATATTGCGGGGCGAGCGTCCGACATGTGGACTGCCGTCACTGCCTGATTGTATTATTCTTTTGGGGCACGACCTGGTTGCGGTCGATGTACCCGGTGTATGTATATTTTACTTTCTGTACTAGGATTGCCCCGCGGTGGAGTGCACGGATAGCCGGGTTCTGGAGGGCAACAAGCCCGCATCTCATGGCATTGGGACGGAGGGGGCTTCAGTCTGGAATTGGCGGGCTGTTCGACGCACTCGTAGGGGGTACAGGTTGACCCAGGAGGGGTGCCCAAGTTACCGGATTCCGTGAAGTGCTGGTAGGTATTCCAGAACACCCTGAGATACTACTGGAATACCTACCAGTAAATCTCCTGCCTCGGCCGAGGGCTTTGTGTAATGGCTCTCCTAGACACAGCGCGACCTCACCCCCAATACCGGGAGAGATGAACCCCTGCAGATCCGCTCACTGCCTCCATGTGGCTCGGGACTGTACCCAACTAAAACCTGTTTGCACGACTCCTTTGAGCCGTGGTAGGGTAGTAATCAAAGCACAGTGGGAACTCACACGAGACAAATGACGATCTCAGGTCGATGAACTAACCTGTACACATGTCACCTGGGAACTGCTATCTGACGTCTGGTATAATCCCAACTAGCAGGTTCCCGGCGAGTCCTGTCCGGTGTACTCATAACCTAATGAGCACCTGTATACATCTTAGGTGAACCAACTGACACCAGTGGCTTGTGAGACCGGCCACCGCCCCTCGTCGGGGTCTCGACTGTATACACTAGTCTACTAATGGAGTATCGATGCCCAGTCTCGAAACTCCAACGAGTAGGGACCATTTAAGGATGCGCTTATAGACCCCAGCTCCCACGTATATGATCACCATCATACTGCTGGTTGTCAAGCAAGAATCCTAGGGGCTCTATCAACGTGTAATAGCGACCTGTAAGGTCACCTGAAACAGTACACGATGATAAAGGTAAACCAGATAGCATACTATCATCTCGAGTAAGACTGTTCTACCGGGATAGGTCCTCCCTCAATCATTGCAATCACGTGCCTGTGATCCAATAATTGACTCTGAGGGCACTATCTCCAACAATCTCCCACTTGCACTCAAGGCTAATTATTGCGATGTCGCATACTCACAGCCCGTGTGATATCGAACACCCAACTCTTCTACTAGTCAGTCGCACAAAGCCTGTTTGCGAAACTATTGTGTTCGAGGAATAACCTCAGTGAGTGGATCCGCTGTGTTGTTTCTTTCTATGTCTCTCTATATCTCAAGTTCGCGGAGAAAGCCATCTCCCGAAATGAGCAATACCTGTCTTAGAGTATGTCTGGATATCTTATGGGACCTAGCTCATAAATGAACTCCAAATCCAAACTTCTTAGACTGTATCGACAACTGAACTTAATCAGTATCCTGCGCCATGCCTCCCTCAGTATTTCCTTGGATCACCTGTCCAAAATACTGTCCCTCGTCAGAAGGAGAAACTATAACTCTGACAACCTCCTTGTCGTCCATGTCACCTTGGAAGCCTGGAATGATAACTGTCTCCCAAAGGAGGCTGTCGTTATCACATCCCTAGAACATCAACTTATGTTCTAAAACTGCTTCCGACTGTTTCTCCAGGATTGGATTAATATCAACTTATTGCATCTACTGCAAGAACAACATCTGGTGTGGTACTTGACATCTCATGATTGACTCAATTGCCTAAGCAAGTGATCTGCCAATCATGCACTTCCCTCTCTACTTTAGTCTATAAGACACCTTTAGAGAGGGTGACTCCATTACCTGCAGGTACACTACCGTGCCAGGAGTCGTCCATTATAAATACTTATAGAATGCTGTCAAGGTACCCAGATTAGGAAACCACCCAAATCTAGATCTAAAACCATAGATCTAGTAACCAGTATGTCTGATATAATGTCCAAGTCCCTTGTGGAGAAACCACTGTGTGACGACCAAAGTATAACCGATCGTAGTATAGGAATGTCACTTCCTACTCTGTGTATGTCATCAAGTACCAGGACATCACACCCTACTACCTTCTTAACAGATCCATCCCCTATTCTGATGAAGTCAAACCTATGACTTCACATCAGAAATAGATGATCTATCTCCGCTATATCTGCTTTAGTCTATAAATAGACATAAGCCAACTGTCCACCAATGCTTCCGCTGCTCCCACTGACTACGACAACCCTCTGGCAGAGTCATATAGACGTGCACTTCTAAAACTAGTTTAGAACGACGCTATACTCATCCTCCCACCGGGTCTCGCAGCCTGGAACAACAGCAATGGCAAGTGTGGGTAAACAAGAACTTCCCTGTCACCGTCCTTGAGGCTACCGGAGTACCTCTCGGGTGCCTGAAGTTACCCACCGTTTCTGCGGAGTGGCCAATGGAATGTCAAATCAGATTGAATCTTTAGGTTCCTTATCAAATCTTCAGTAATCGTTTGCGGTTCTGGAATCGCTTCCAGTTCTACCATACTCCCACTACTGTTTTCTGAAAAATAACCATTTCCTTTAAAAATGTGGCGAGTTAAGAACAATATCTCTATTGATCTTCCAGATGGTAGAAAGTCAACCCTCGTCATAGCCTGGGTCAACCCGCAAACAGCCATTATAGAAACGTGCCTTGAGTTGTCCAGTGTCTGGTTTTAAGCATAAGCCGGACAACTCCCCGTACCTTAACATCGTTAAGATATGAACTGTTCTATATGCAATATAGAACCAGAGACACTGATTCAATTGAACCAGATTCAAATCATGCAGCTATCTCCAGTGCATGTCAACTAAATGGAAGGAGGCCGATCAGCGTTACTCAACTTAGGAGTACTTCCAATTATGAGTAACCTGAAAGAGAAGCAATTTCTCTTTATCATTACTATCAACTGAATACCATACACAAGTATCTACATCTTCGATCACCTTGAAGAATCCCGATACTTCCTACACCTGGTTCTCTACTCTATTCAAATACCTATAACTCCTCAAAACTTAGACCCTGTGTTTCCACGAAACAGATGTCTAAAATCTAGAGAAGTCATAAGTAAACCGAATATAGTACGAGGACCAACCCCTCTATCCTGATGGACGTTGGACAATATACAATACTCTGTATAAGTCCGCTGAGTCTAACAACTCATCCACTGTGCGTCGTAGGTTGAAAACTGTACTTATGGTTAAGAAGAATTACACCGCTGTTCAATGCTCCTTACCTAACCATCCATTGATATAGGTAAATGTCATCGACATAATATCAAAAGGTATATCTCACTCTATGAAAATAGACGTACAGATATATCAATTTGAAATTGGTGCACAACAGCGGATTCAAAACCAAATATTTGCCGACCGGCAAACAGCCCAGGTGATCTCCTCAAATATCACCGATTACAACGAATCCCGATATAATGAGGATGATCACCCAATTCCCAATAACTTACTCCCACTCATCATCTGTAAAACCATACAGATGTGAGAATCAAACCTGGTAAATACATACCCTGGAGCAAGTGTCTAATCGGGAAATCAGTTTTCTTTTAACAGTACACAGTTGAACTGAAACATTGAAATGTTTCGATGGGGTATCCTGGTATTCTTAGTAATGCCTCTACCATTATCCAGATTCACAACTATAACCGTATAATTCTTTGCCACCTCTCCAAATCCCTTTATATGTCTTTAGTCATTACCTTCTGCACACCCCCTTAGGCCAAATGGTTTTCTTCCTTCCCTACCGTTCGGCACCAGCCTATGGTTTGGAAGAAGACTATCCAAAAAGCATAAAGGGTGTACTGTCCTAATCCTAGGAGCACTCGCAACGCGAGAGAAGGTGAAGATAAAAGACAACCGAATAAACCTTATTCCTATTTCTCCTGGACCAGAATCCATCCCCAAATTGGAACAAGTTCCTTTCGAGTTCGTATATAACCATACGATGGAGTATCCAATAAACTGTGGATCTTCGTAGTGATACGGAGCGTCCTGGAGAAATGCAAAGGTGATTTAGGATTGGCGAAGAAATACTTGGTTTGGTCGTGAATATCAGTCGCAATTTGCTTTGCCCTCTTACTAATCCCTTGCTTTGTCTTAATCTTAATACCTTCTGCACACCATCGTTATGCTAATTGGTTTTCTTCATTCCCCACCGTTCGGCACCAGCCTAAGGTTTGGAAGAAGACTATCCAATTTGCATAATAGGTGTACTATCTCCTAAACCAAGGAGTACTCGCAATGAGAGAAGGTGAAAAGAAAAGACAACTGAATAATCCTATTCGTTTTCTCCAGAACCAGAAACCATCCTCGATGTCCTTCGAGTTCGTATCTAACCATACGATGGTTTTGTCCAATGGAAGTGGACGTTCGTAGTAATACGGGGTGTCCTGGGGAAAAGGGTAAAAGTAGGAGTGGCAATGAGGTCTGCAACTCTGACAATCCAAAAACCAGTGTTAAGAAGGTTCGGTCAACTTGGTCACTGAGTCATAGTCCAGGGTCGGGTCAATGGTCGCTGCCAAAGAGAGAGAGAAAAGAAACACTCAGCGTGCACTCTAACCTAGATCAGAATGGTTATCACTTTATCTAATCTGGAAACCTCCCACTGTAACCTCAAATTCTCCTCCAAACCTGAAAGAAGAATTAGTCGGGGTCACCCGAGGAGTAAACCAACTCATCAGTGGGAATCGGGATCCAACTATCATCGCATGATAACTTGACGGAATCCACTCAAGTCACCACACTCCAGAAGGTATGCGCATGCCTGGCAAGTTTCAGTTCTTTTGAAACTCCCGATGTGATTTTTACCCCAAGCGGTTTATGACCTTGACTAGGTCAACAAACCATAAACCGCCAGTCAAGTTCAACCCGTCATTATTCTGGATTGCATTAAACCCACCCGTACGTGCCCTTGACTAGGTCAACAAGGCCGCACGACTGTCTTAACCAATCCTACTTATGCAACAAACAAGTACCACTTAGCTACCGAACACTACGTCTTGACTAGGTCAACAAACGCAGCACGAATACTAAATAATACCAGTAGGAAATGACGGAGGGCTACGGCTGGTTTTTGGCGAAAAACCTTTAACGTAATGAACTTGATATCGTTGAAGGAACTGCATAGCCTTTTTAGAAAATATAGTGACGAAAACCTTTACTAAAGAGGTCACTCCCGGTGAAGGGATCTCGGCTCTTTCCCCGTAGAATGAGGTGCAGGATATTCCAACTGAATACCACGATGCAAAGCAAAAGTAATCGGCTATAGTGAAGTTAATGCCCTGATGCAAACTTCTGTCCAAGGGGTCACTCCCGGTGAAGGGATCTCGGCCCTTGCCTCGTCGACTGAGGAGCAGGATATTCCAAATGAATACCACGATGCAAAACAAAAGTGAACGTCCTTGCAATAACAGCTTTTTGAAAAATGTTCCAACAACATCAGAATAGGTTTGTTTAGCTTGCACTGATCCGAATCAACGCAGTCCCATCAATTGATCACACCACAAAGAACGAAAATATACTGACGTACGTATATGCCATCCGCATTCGCCACTGGGTCCCGTCATCACCCGTTAGGTTAGCTAACTAACGGCAGAGCGGGGACTGGACTAGCGCGGATGAAAAACATATACAACATCTACTAATATATATACCAATATATTATATTTCGCTCAAGGCGTGAATAAAATGCAACATCACAGAAATGTACAGCATCACAGAACAATACAGATATCTGGAAGCCCCGGGTTTCACAGAGCCGCTGCTGAAACCCGACGTTCCCCTGGTCGTGTGGATAGCCTGTGCAATGAAAACCTAGACCCCTACGGGCGCGGCAAGTCACCCGCCAAAACCTGAAGCGAGGCAGCCCCCTTCAGCACCGTGAATGGACCACCCAGCACTTCACGGAATCCGGTAACCTGGGCACCCCTCCTGGGTCAACCTGTACCCCCTACGAGTGCAGCGAATAGCCTGCCAATTCCAGACTGAAGCCCCCTCCGTCTCAATGCCCTGAGATGCGGGCCCGTTGCCCTCTAGAACCCGGCTATCCGTGCACCCCTCCGCGGGGTAACCTAGTACAGAAAGTAAAATATACATACAACGGGTACATCGACCGCAATCAGGTCGTGCCCCAAAAGAATAATACAAACAGGCAGTGACGGCAGTCCACATGTCGGACGCTCGCCCCGCAATATCAAATGTACATAATACAACAGAAACCGTACTAGCATTGCATCCAGGCTATCCCCCACGACCGATCCGCAACAACACAGCAAAAACATAGAACATCAACGTGAAAATCACGTTCGCAAATCCGTCTAACCGGGCTATAGCAGTTAAACGGGATTTACCGATCAAGTGATATTCACGGTCGCAGATATAATGTAAATACTGTGAAATAATGTGTTTAAAATATCCGATCGATCAAATAATTAACAAGTGGGCCCCCAAGCAATACTGTAGCACTCACAGAAATTCTGGGCCCAAATTTAATATCCCAAAACCCCTAAAAATAGCCCACAAGCTCACTGGAAAAATTGGACACAGTAAAGACAACAATGTGCGGCGGAACCGCGGCCCAAGGGTGGGTTTGGCCGCGGTTCCACGCTAAAGTTGTCGACTGAATGTGTCGAATTTTTACAGATGTCTTAGAATTTCCAGTACATCACTTTTATGCAAGCTGAAAAAAATTTTGAGCAAGAAAAAAAACAACAGAAAACTGATGTACATAAAACGCGTATTTTTGGAATTTTGGTCGATCGGAAAAGTAAAACGCATTAGACAAAGCTAGAAAAGGTTAATGGCGTGGCTCTGATACCATGTTGCGCCACGGCAGCGCCCCGGCCGTCTATCCGAGGCCAAAATGCGGAATCAAAATTTTTCCTTACTTGGAAACCGGCGCTACCGCGGACAATGAAAACCCGGATCGTAACCATTAACCTAATGCTAGCTAACAAGAGATGGGAAGAGAAGTATACCGAATGATCCGAGTCCTCCGGTCTTCTCCTCGCCGTCCCGATCTTCTGCGGAAACTCCGGTCGTCGCCTCCTCGCCGGAAGGGCACCACATCGCCTGTATCTTTTACGGGCTCCCACCTCAATACCGAGGCAACTCGGGCGCGAAGTAGGCTAGCCGACGCGTCCAAGATTTGCTGTAGAATGTGTAGGGTTGAAGCTATGTCTCATTTGGGGTTTTGTTGCCTTTGAAGATGATGGAGGAATCAAGATAAGAAAAATGGTGCTTGCATTTTTCTTGACATCAAAAGAGATCAAAAACTACACTCTCAAAAATGAAGCTCTCTTCTTCTTCTTCCTTTAAATGAAACCTTAACCTTATCATATTGTAATGAGAATGGTGGAGCAAAAGAATCCAAAACCACAACCTTAGAAGGAAGGTAATGGTAGTAAAAGCAAGTGGTGACCATAGCCAAAAACATCATGATAACAAACTCACATCAAACTCTAATCACCTTTTAGTGATGTAAAGAGAATCAAATGATGGTTGAAAGGAAAAGATGCCATCATAATCAATACATATGCAAGAAACCCCTCCACAATATGTTATTTGCAAACTTGCAAATAACACCCTCCATCGGAAAAGTCCGGCCGGGAAAGAACAAAGGAAAACCGGCCGGAACGGAATGCAAACTGGCAACTCCAGAAAACTGGTCCCGTAATAAATTACAGGAAAACCCCGATACTGTGCATACACACCCGCATCTGTATTCCGACCGGATACAAATGCAATGAGACAAAATCTACACTGTACTAAACTAGGATCCGGCTTAAACCAAAGCCGGCTAGTAATATCCGTTCGTTCCTGATCCGTGCAATACCGCACGTATCTGATCGAACCCTGCCATATATCCATATGGCCACTAGTACAAACCGTCTGATCCTGATCCGTGCAATACCGCACGTATCTGATCAGACCCTGCCATATCTCCATACGGCCTCTACAGCGTTTCGCCCGAAAGCTGAGTAACTGAAAGTGTGGTGGACTCGAAAGACTCGTCAATACTATGGCTGTGGATTTAACCACTAGAACGTCAGAGGTATAAGCCAATACGTGACGGGCCACCAGCTATTGAATAAAAGGGACGTCGATGAGCAAACTCATCCTGACACCCTACTGAGCCTGTCAGTGACAATATTCGTACAGTCCGGTCCGTTCGTCTATGAGTATCGCATGGCGGGCCTAGGGGGTTGGTAAAAGTCAGACCCCCAAAAGCGGTACAAGTCGTGTCGGAGTGTAGCCCAGAACACCCTGAGATACTACTGGAATACCTACAAGTAAATCTCCTGCCTCGGCCGAGGGCTTTGTGTAATGGCTCTCCTAGACACAGCGCGACCTCACCCCCAATACCGGGAGAGACGAACCCCTGCAGATCCGCTCACTGCCTCCATCTGGCTCGGGACTGTACCCAACTAAAACCTGTTTGCATGACTCCTTTGAGCCGTGGTAGGGTAGTAATCAAAGCACAGTGGGAACTCACACGAGACAAATGACGATCTCAGGTCGATGAACTAACCTGTACACATGTCACCTGGGAACTGCTATCTGACGTCTGGTATAATCCCAACTAGCAGGTTCCCGGCGAGTCCTGTCCGGTGTACTCATAACCTAATGAGCACCTGTATACATCTTAGGTGAACCAACTGACACCAGTGGCTTGTGAGACCGGCCACCGCCCCTCGTCGGGGTCTCGACTGTATACACTAGTCTACTAATGGAGTATCGATGCCCGGTCTCGAAACTCCAACGACTAGGGACCATTTAAGGATGCGCTTATAGACCCCAGCTCCCACGTATATGATCGCCATCATACTGCTGGTCGTCAAGCAAGAATCCTAGGGGCTCTATCAACGTGTAATAGCGACCTGTAAGGTCACCTGAAACAGTACACGATGATAAAGGTAAACCAGATAGCATACTATCATCTCGAGTAAGACTGTTCTACCGGGATAGGTCCTCCCTCAATCATTGCAATCACATGCCTGTGATCCAATAATTGACTCTGAGGGCACTATCTCCAACAGGTGATGATCATATCAAACACCCACAAGCCGCAAGCGGTCTGCTAAACGTAACGGCCACCCGGTTATTGAGCGATCAGAAGATCGACGAGCAAGCCCGCTCACACTCCTGTGAATCCAACCAGTAACACTTACTGTACAGTCTGGTCTGTCCGTTTAATATGTCGCATATCTCGCCTAGGGGTGGTAAACGTCAGATCCCAATAGCTCGATAAGTCGTGTCGATATGAGGTCTATAACAATTCGAGATACTACTGGTAACACTTACCAGTAAATCTCAGCAACCCTGGCCAGGGATTTCCGGTTATAGCCAATCGAACACAGCGCAACATTAACCCCCTATACCGGGAGAGACGAATCCCCTCCTATCGCTCATTGCCTCCATGTGATTCGGGACTGTACCCAAAAGCCACCGTTTTGCATGCCTTCTTGGACGTGGTAAGGTGGAAATCAAAGCACAGTGGGAACCACACAAGACTCTATGACGATCTCGGGTCAACAGACTACTCTGTACCAGTGTCACCAGAGAACTGCCATCTGACGTAAGGTATAATACCATCTGGGAGTTCTCGGCGAGTCCGTACAGTGTACCCAGTCTCCACTGAGCACCCGTATATCATCTCTGATGTCAAACACCAATGGATATGGGATCATCCATCGCCCATCTGTATGGGTCGAGAAGGTATACGCTAGTCTACTCTGGTATATCGATGCCCCGTCTCGATACACCCACGACTAAGGACATTGAAGGATGTACTTATAGACTACCATGTCCCCACTAGTATGATCCGCATCATAGTCCAGGTAGTCAAGTACACATCCTAAGGGCTTTACCAACATGTAACAGAGAGACAATCAGTGTACACTTTAAGGTAAAGATCAACCAGATAGCATACTATCATGTCGAGCAAGAAAGTCCTCCCTATATACGTCCAAGCATCCACTACAATATACATCCTATGTATAGTAATGGCCTCTAGGGCATACATATAACTAACACCCGCTACTGTAAACAGTCCGGACACTAAACGTGCACAAGTGCACGGATGTGACTGAACCCTGTCGCAAAACCATACGACCTGACGCAAAACCATGCGACCTCTACTCTTTTGCCTAAAGGCGAATAGCTTTGTGTGTGGGACTCTAAAGACTCGACACTACGCTGGCAGTGGGTTTAACCACAGACCGCAAGCGGCACTAGCTGTGCGTAACGGTCCCCAGGTAGATGCCGACAAGAAGACTGACGAGGTGAAACCCATCTGAACTCCTACTGAGCCTGAATGTGACAATCTCCGTGCAGTCCGGTCTGTTCGTCTGATACATCGCATGGCGGGCCTAGGGGGGCGGTAAACGTCAATCCCCTAATAGCGGTACAAGTCGTGTCGGAGTGAAGCCCAATACACCCTGAGATAACACTGGAAGCCTACCAGTATATCCCGCTTGCCCTGGCCAGGGACTACTCGTGTAATGGCTCTCCTAGAGACAGCACGATGTCAACCCCCAATACCGGGAGAGACGAATCCTGTCTAACCGTCACTGCCTCCAAGTGCTTCGGGACTGCATCCAACTACTACCTGTTTGCACGACTCCTTTGAGCCGTGGTAGGGTAGTAATCAAAGTACAGTGGGAACACACTCGAGGCGAAGTGACAGTGTCAAGTCAGCGGACTAAGCTGTACTCATGTCACCTGGGAACTGATAACTGACGATAGGTATAATACCAACCGGTCAGTTCCCGACGAGTGCTGTCCAGTGTACTCGTAACCTAACGAGCACCCGCATACTATCTCCAGTACGATGTACTGATGGCTGTGGGACAGACCATCTCCCATACTGGGATAAGAAGCACATGCGCTAGTCTACTCCGGAGTATCGATGCCTTGTCTCGATAGTCCTGCGACTAGGGACCTGCATAAGGATGTGCTTATAGATTACCCAGCCCCCACTGGTGTGACGGCCATCACAACGTTGGTAATCAAGAAAAGATCGTAAGGGCTCCACTAATGTGTATAGGCGATATACTAAAATAAACACATGTACACATTGAAGTAGAAACAAACCAAGTAGCATACTACTATTTTGAGCAAGATTGTATATACAAGGTGAATATCCCAAGCTTCCATTAAGTAATATACAAACTAGTATGATACAGTAATGGCCTCTAGGGCATATACACTAACATATACGCATCCGTATACATCACCACGGACTGCGGAGGTGCTATACGCTATCCACCCGACTTCTCCCAGTAAATATAAATCTACTCACCTTGCTTATGTGTGCTGGTGTCGATGTCGCCATTGCATCTCCAACGCTTCGACGCCACGTGGGGTACCTACAAGGATATCACACGCTAAAACTTACGAAAACTATGTGGGAAACCAAAATGGTGCACGCTATGCCCATAGGTAAAAACCTGTGACCTTGTGTGCAAACACAGCCAATCACCACTGTCGTTGACGTCCAAACGCCACCCGACAGATACGAATCATCGAATATCAAAATCCATACGGAAAACAGGTCGTAAATCATACGCCAACTCATGAAAAACAACCCAGATTTTACCCTAACTGGAAACAGTCAAAACTAGACGTACAGGGGGTCAAGTTTACATGAAATGGGGCTGTGCACGCAAAACGAGGGGGTTTCCTACTTCTCTGGCCGCAAATTGCGGCCCTATGGAATTTATCTGCGGCCGGGGTTTGGGTCCAGGGTCTGGGGGCTTTGGGTGTTGGTTTCTACTAGCCTGTACATCTCACTGCCAAGTCAATTTCATTTTAGGGTCCCTCGGGTTGCAGCAGTTTCCAGAAAGGCTAGAAAGTCGAAAAATTGCTAAAATACGCCAAGTCGAATAACTCTGGTAAATACTAGGAATCTGGGGTAATATTGGTTACAATGTTCTCAAAAACACCTAATAAGGTTACCCTAATCATCAAAACCAACGCTTGGCCACTTCTCACTCAAAATCCCTAAACTATCACTAGACTACAAATATAACAGTAACTTTCAGCTAAATAACCAAAACTGAGCAAGAACCGAGTTGCGTTGTGAGATTATACCTCATGAGAATCCTGGAATGAAGGAGAAGGGAAGAAAGAAGAGGGGTTGCTGCTGGACTACTTCTGTTGCTACTGAGGTTGCTGGTGCAGCTGATGCTGAATCTGCTGAAATTTCCTTTGTTTTATGATTTCTCAGAGAGAGGCAGCAGCTGAAGTGTAGGTGGCTTATTGGTGTGCAGCTGTTGTAGCTGTGGGGTGTTGGTTGTGTTGAGGTATGATATTGTGTTGGTGTTGCTTGAATGAAGGATGTAGTTGCTGCAGGTTCAGCTGCTGCTGATGCAGTGGGGCTGAACTGTTTTCTGATGGGGTGTTGTTGTTTGAAGTTCTGGTTGGTTTGGTGTTGAGGCTGAAGCTCTTGTTGCTGCATAAGGGGCTGATGTAGTGCTGAAGTGAGGAAGTTGGGCTGATGTAGTGCTGAAATGAAGAAGTTGGGCTGATGTAGTGCTGAAATGGCTGTTTCAGCAGCTGATTTGTTGATTTAGGGGGCTGAAGTGTACTGATGTGAGTGGGTAGGTGTGGGCTAAGATGCTAAGGGCTAGTGGCTGCAGCTATTGGGGCTAGGGTAGCTATTGATGTGAGGGAATGGGAGCTGAAGTGGTGTATCAGTGGCTGAGGTTTGGGCTGATGTGCTGTTGCTGATGTAATTTTGGTGGCTTAATTTTAACAATTGGGGCTGATGGTTACATGTAGCTGTGTAGGGTGGCTGAGGAAAGATTGGGGGGAGGCTGATGGTTTGTATCAGCTGTTGTTGCAGCTTATGATGGTGTTAATTTAATAGTTTTTGAGTGTGAGTTGTGAGAGAGAAAAGATATGAGGGATACAAAGAAAAGTTTTGAAGTGAAATGAGCTTAACTCCCCTCACCCTCACTCAACCTTAAAAGCTACAGGACACTTCCCTAATGGCTCTCTCTCTCTCTCTCTCGCCACAAGTCAACTCCACCCTAATTAAACCAAACTACACCCTTAAACAAAATTAACAACCCTTAAGTAACCCCACTAACCTAACCAATTGGTTCAAGTCACCATGGTCACCAAGGCATGGTTCAACCCTCGGCTTAACATGGGTCCAAAACATGAGACAAGTGTGCAAGTGTAGAAAATGTTATGTGCACATTTTTGCACAAAAGCCAAAAATACAAATTAGCGATTTTCAATCGCGATTAACATTAAAATACCATATAATCCATCATTAAAAAAAACTGTAAAATGGCATATTTCCCCAAAATAACCTGTTTTAGAATTTCCATAATTTTCTCCGAAATTTTCACCATTTATCGGTATATAATTATACGGACTGTTAATATATTCATTAAAAATTAATATTAAATTATGAAAATTCCTAAAAATAATATTTTATTTTTTTGAAATGTTACAAGACCGCAATAACAAACTTTCCTATTAAAATTCAACCATTTCGATGTTATATCTTGATGGCAGTAAGGGCATGCTTTGTGACCATGTACAGACCAACCTTATAACATTTCATATGCAGGAAAGTCATTAATTGTCAATATTAAAGCCGCACGCATCATGAAGGTTTTATTTTTGTTTGCATCGTAAGTCTCTACACCATAAATGAATAAAGATTTTAACTCATCGATCAGAGATCAGAGATAGACGTCGATATTGTTTCCCGGTGAGTTTGTTCTGTCAATAAGAAAAGACATCATAAAGTAGAATTGATCCATAACCAACCAAAGCGACAGATTATAAACCATCATTATAACAGACCATTTGTTGTGGCATCCAGCCATATAGTTTAATAGGCAGAAACCTGTTGGATATAGTGCCCTCAAAGTCAATTATTGGATCGCAGGTACGTGATAGCAATGATTGAGGGAAGACCTATACCGGTAGGACAGTCTTACTCGAGATGATAGTATCCTATCTGGTTTGCCTTTATCAGTCGTGTACAGCTTTAGGTGACATTACAGTTCACTATTACACGTTGATAGAGCCCTTAGGATCCTGCTTGACTACCAACAGTATGATGGCAATCATATACGTGAGAGTTGGGTAGTCTATAAGCACATCCTTAAAAGTGGTCCCTAGTCGTGGGAGTTTCGAGACAGGGCATCGATACTCCGGAGTAGACTAGTGTATACAGTCGAGACCCCGACGAGGGGCGGTGGCCGGTCGCACAAGCCATTGGTTTTAGTTGGATCACCTAAGATGTATACAGGTGCTCATTGGGTTATGAGTGCACCGGACAGGACTCGCCGGGAACCTGCTAGTTGGTATTTATACCTACCGTCAGATAGCAGTTCCCTGGTGACATGTGTACAGGTTAGTTCATCGACCTGAGCTCGTCATTTGTCCCATTTGAGTTCCCACTGTGCTTTGATTACTACCCTACCACGGCTCAAAGGAGTCGTGCAAACAGGTTTTTGTTAGGTACAATCCCGAGCCACATAGGGGCAGTGAGCGGATCGGCAGGGGATTCGTCTCTCCCGGTATTGGGGGTGAGATCACACTGTTTCTAGGAGAGCCATTACACCAAGTCTTTGGCAAAGACAGGTGAGAATTACTGTTAGGTATTCCAGTAGTTTCTCAGGGTGTTCAAGGCTACCCTCCGACACGACTTATACCGCTATTGGGGGTCTGACGTTACCAGCCCCCTAGGCCCGATATGCGATGCTCATAGACGAACGGACCAGACTGTATGGATATTGTCAATGATAGGCTCAGTAGGGTTCCAGGATGAGTTCGCTCTGAAGGGTTCCTAGGCACACTCATAAGGTTCTACAACTGATCAACCATGCCAAAATCAAATTTTTCCATGTGCCGAGAAACCCTAATTGAGATCGTTAACTAGAGGTAAGGTGAAAGCATGCAAGCAAACTACTTTGCTACAAAGTGAATGGGAATACAACCTTTGTAGATCCGGTCCTCCACTTCTTTAGCTCCGTGATGACGTCCCTCCGCTGCGATCATCGGGATCCCGGACTCTAGCGATGGTTTCGTCGGAGAAATGATCGGGCTAGGTCGTTGACTTCGATGCCGAAGATGATCTACGTCGAGGCGACTCAAACTCAAGCTCCACCTTCACTAGGTCATGAAACTTGTGAAAATAACACCCTATACAACATGGCAAGTGGTAGAGGATGAAGAAATAAGAAGTGGGTTCACTTTGGATTTGGATTTCTCACTTGATTTCATCACTTGTAAATTTTCAAGAAAGGTTTTCTTCACTTGAAGAAGATGAAGAAGAAGAAGAAAGAATAATGAATTCTTGAAAATAATAAATCAAGTGATGCTTATCATAATGCAACCATGGGTGAAGTAACACATGTAGAGAATAAACTAGGGTTTAGGTGCAATGGTTAGGTTAGGGCATAAAACAAAATGGCTAGACTTTTCAAAGCTTCATGAAGCTTCAAGTAAAAACCAAAGAAAGCCACCATTTTATTTCTTGCCAAAAATAAATGAATAAAATAAATAAATAAGCTAAAACCCTAACCATTAACCTAAACATGGTTTAAAGCATACACACACCCAAGTTTGCATGTATCATCAAACATGATACAAACTAGTGCACAAACATATATCATATATACAATGTGCACAATCTAGTGAGAAAAATAATCTTAAGTGAACAATACTAGTTAATGTAAAATAATATATCAAATATATAATTATACATTAAATCATTAAATCAACACTTGATTTAATGATCCGGTCATACTGCATATAACCGACTAATATCAAGTGTATCAATATATCGAATCAACATTTGATTCGGTAACCCGGCTATATCTTATATAACCGTCCGATGATACAAATCGCGAGAATAGAATTCAGTATCACATACTGGTATTATTCTCGGTCCAGCACATATCTCATATGCGCTCCTATTTCGTTTCGTTTGAGCTAGGAAACCTCTGCGTAGGACTCTAAAGACTCGTCAATACGCCGGCAGTAGGCGATGCTCATATCAAACACCCACAAGCTGCAAGCGGTCTGCTAAACGTAACGGCCACCCAGGTATTGAGCGATCAGAAGATCAATGAGCAAGCCCGCTCACACTCCGGTGAATCCAACTAGCAACACTTACCGTACAGTCCGGTCTGTTCGTCTGATATGTCGCATATCTCGTCTAGGGGTGGTAAACGTCAGTCCCTAGTAGCTTGATAAGTCATGCCGATGTAAGGTCAATAACAAGCGTGAAACTACTGATAACTCTTACCAGTATATCACTGCAATCCTGGCCAGGGATTTCCAGTTATGGCCAGTCGAGCATAGCGCAACATCAACCCCTAATACCGGGAGAGACGAATCCCCTCCTATCGCTCATTGCCTCCATGTGAATCGGGAATGTACCCAAAAACCACCTGTTTGCACGACTCAGTAGAGCCATGGTAGGGTGGAAATCAAAGCACAGTGGGAGACACACAAGACTCTATGACGATCTCGGGTCAACAGACTAAGCTGTACCAGTGTCACCAGAGAACTGCCATCTGACGTAAGGTATAATACCATCTGGGAGTTCCCGGCGAGTCCGTTCAGTGTACCCAGTCTCCACTGAGCACCCGCATACCATCTCTGATGTCAAACACCAATGGATATGGGATCATCCATCGCCCATCACATGGGTCGAGAAGATATACGCTAGTCTACTCTGGAATATCGATGCCCCGTCTCGATATTCCCACGACTAGGAACATTGAAGGATGTACTCATGGACTACCCAGGCCCTACTAGTATGATCTGTAAGTCCGCGGCGGCGTCCCGGCCGTCGATCCGACGCCGGAAACGCGGAAACGAAAAACTTTGCAAACTAGCAATCCGGCACCACCGTGCACTTTTAACCCGGATCGGGCCACTAACCTAGCTACTAGCAAACTAAAATATGGGTAGAGAGTTATACCAAGCGATCCGTGTCCTTCGGTCTTCGTCTCCACTCCAATCTCCCGCGAAATCTCCGTCCGTCACCTCCTCGTCGGAAAGGCACCACGTAGCCGGGTTCGTTTACGGGCTCCCACCTCTGGACCGAGGCAACTCTGGCGTGAAGTTGGCTAGCCGACGCGACCAAGATTTGCTGTAGGAAAGTGTAGAAACCATGTCTCTTTGGGGTTTAGTATAGTTGCCATGATGGAGGAATTGAGGAGGAGAGTGAAAAAAGCAATGAGATATGGAGCTAGTCTTTTGCAACCATAGAATGAGATGAAGATAGAATAATTTTTCCCACTCCTAAAATCTCACCCCTCCTCAATAGTGGCCGGCCTTTCATAATCAAGAAAGGTGGAGAAAAAGAATGAATCATTATCAAGAGAAGAAAGGGAATAAATATATGAGAAAAATGGTCACACCAATTTCAAGCTCACATCCTTTCACCAACCATCATAAAGAAAGCAATGGATGAGATAGAAAAAGAATCTCATAATTATGAAGGTACAAATGCAAGAAACCCCTCTACAAATAAGTTATTTGCAAACTGCAAATAGCCCCCTCCATCAGAAAGTCCGGCCGTGAAGGAACAAAGGAAAACCGGCCGGAACGGAATGCAAACTGGAAACTTCAGAAAACTGATCCCGTAACAAAATCACAGGAAAACCCCGCTAATACAAATACATGCCCGCATTTGTATTCCCACTGAACTCAAATGCAAAGAGACAAAATTACACAGCCTAATACTAGGATCCGGCTTAAGCCAAAGCCGGCTAGTAAAAACCGTCCGATCGCTATCCGTGCAATACCGCACGTATCTTATCGAACCCTGCCATATCTCCATACGGCCTCTACAGCGTTTCTCCCGAAACCTGAGTAACTGTGTTTATGGTGGACTCTAAAGACTCGTCAATACTATGGCTGTGAATTTAACCACTAGCACGTCAGAGGTATTTTCCATACGTGACGGGCCACCAGCTATTGACCAAAAGGGACGTCGATGAGCGAACTCATCCTGACACCCTACTGAGTCTGTCAGTGACAATATCCGTACAGTCCGTTCCGTTCGTCTATGAGCATCGCATGGCGGGCCTAGGGGTTGGTAAAAGTCAGACCCCCAATAGCGGTACAAGTCGTGTCGGAGTGTAGCCCAGAACACGCTGAGATACTACTGGAATACCTACCAGCAAATCTCCTGCCTTGGCCAAGGACTTTTCATGTACTGGCTCTCCTAGACACAGCGTGACCTCACCCCCAATACCGGGAGAGACGAACCTCTGCAGATCCGCTCACTGCCTCTATGTGGCTCGGGACTGTACCCAACTAAAACCTGTTTGCACGACTCCTTTGAGCCGTGGTAGGGTAGTAATCAAAGCACAGTTGGAACTTACATGAGGCAAATGACGATCTCAGGTCGATGAACTAACCTGTACACATGTCACCAGGGAACTGCTATCTGACGTCAGGTATAATACCAACTAGCAGGTTCCCAGCGAGTCCTGTCCGGTGTACTCATAACCCAATGAGCACCTGTATACATCTTAGGTGAACCAACGGACACCAGTGGCTTGTGAGACCGGCCACCGCCCCTCGTCGGGGTCTCGACTGTATACACTAGTCTACTCTGGAGAATCGATGCCCTGTCTCGAAACTCCCACGACTAGGGACCTTTTAAGGATGTGCTTATAGACTCCAGCCCTCACGTATATGACCGCCCTCATACTGCTGGTAGTCAAGCAAGAATCCTAGGGGCTCTACCAACGTGTAATAGCGACTCGTAAGGTCACCTAAAGCAGTACACGATGATAAAGAAAAACCAGATAGTATACTATCATCTCGAGTAAGACTGTCCTACCGGTATAGGTCCTCCCTCAATCATTGCAATCACGTGCCTGTGATCCCATAATTGACTCTGAGGGTACTATCTCCAACAATCTCCCACTTGCACTCAAGGCTAATTATTAAGATGTCGCATACTCACAGCCCGCGTGATACCGAACACCCAACTCCTCTACTAGTCAGTCTCACAAAGCTTGTTTGCGAAACTCTTGCGTTCGAGGAATAGCCTCAGTGAGTGGATCCGTTGTGATGTTTCTTTATATGTCTCTCTATATCCCATGTTCGCGGAGAAAGCCATCTCCCAAAATGAGCAATACCTGTCTTAGAATGTCTGGATGTCTGATGGGACCTAGCTCATAAATGAACTCCAAATCCAAACTTCTTAGACTGTATCGTCAACTGAACTTAATCAGTATCCTGCGCCATCCTTCCCTCAGTATCCGTCTGGACCCCCTGTCCAAAATACTGCCCCTCATCAGAGGGAAAACTATAACTGTGACAGCCACTCTGTCATCCAGGTCACCTTGGAAGCCTGGAATGATACCGTCTCCTGAAGGAGGATGTCGTTATCATATCCCTAGAACATCAACTTATGTTCTAAAACTGCTTCCGACTGTTTCTCCAGGATTGAATCAATATCAACTTATTGCATCTACTGCAAAAACAACATCTGGTGTGGTACTTGACATCTCATGATTGACTTAATTGCCTAAGCAAATGATCTGCCAATCATGCACATCCCTCTCCCCTTTAGTCTGTAAGACACCTTTAGAGAGGGTGACTCCATCACCTGCAGGTATACTACCGTGCCAGGAGTCGTCGATGCTAAATACTCATAGAATGCTGTCTAAGTACCCAGATTGGGAAACTACCCAAATCTAGATCTAAAGATCTAGTAACCAGAATGTACGATATAAGATCCAATTCCTATGTGGAGAAACTACTGTGTGACAACCAAAGTATAACCGATCGTAGTATAGGAATTTCACTTCCTACTCTGTGTATGTCATCCAAATACCAGGACATCACACCCCACTACCTTCTCAACAGATCCATCTCATTATTCTGATGAAGTCAAACCTATGACTGTCACATCAGAAATAGATGATCTATCTCCGCTATATCTTCTTTAGTCTATAAATAGACATAAGCTACTTGTCCACCATGCTTCCGCTGCTCCCACTGACTACGACAACCCTCTGGCAGAGTCATATACACGTGCACTTCTAAAGCTAGTTTAGAACGACGCTATACTCATCCTCCTGCCGGGTCTCACAGTCTGGAACAACAGCAATGGCAAGTCTGGGTAAACAAGAACCTCCCTGCCACCATCCCTGAGCATACCGAAGTACCTCTCGGGTGCCTGAGGTTACCCACTATATCAGCGGAGTGGCCAATGGAATGTCAAACCAGATTGAATCTTTAGGTTCTTATCAAATCTTCAGTAATCGTTTGCGGTTCTGGAATCACTTCCAGTTCTACCATACTCCTACTACCGTTTTCTGAAAAAATCCATTTTTACTAAAATTGTGGCGAGTCAAGAACAATATCACTATTGATCTTCCAGATGGTAGAAAGTCAACCTTCGTCATAGCCCGGGTCAACCCACAAACAGCCACTACGGAAACGTGCCTTGAGTTATCCAGATTCTGGTTTTAAGCTAAGCCGGACAACTCCCCGTACCTTAACAACGTTAAGATATGAACTGTTCTATATCCAATACAGAAACAGAAGCACTGATTTAATTGAACCAGATTCAAATCATGCAGTTGTCTCCAGTGCATGTCAACTAAATGGAAAGAGGTCGATCAGCGTTACTCAACTTAGGAGTGCTGCCAATTATGAGTAACCTGAAAGAGAAGCAAGTTCTCTTAATCATTACTATCAACCGAATACCATACACAAGTATTTACATCTTCGATCACCTTGAAGAATCCCGATACTTGCAATACCTAGTTCTCTACTTTAATCTTATACTTACAACTTCTCAAAACTCAGACCCTGTGTTTCTACGAAACACCTATCTAAGAATTAGAGAAGTCACAAGTAAACAGAATATAGTATGTGGACCCACCCCTCTGTCCTAATGGACACTCGACAACATACAATACTCTGTATAAGTCCCTTGAGTGAAATGACTCATTCACTCTGTGTCGTAGGTTGAAAACTGTACTTATGGTTAGGAAGAATTACACCGCTGTTCAATGCTCCTTACCTAACCATCCACTGTTATAGCTAAATGTCATAGACATAATTTCAAAAAGGTATATCTCACTCTATTAAAATAGACGTACAGATATATCAATTTGAAATTGGTGCATAACAACGGATATTCAAAACCAAATATTTGCCGTCCGGCAAACAACCCAGGTGACTTCCTCAAATATCACCTACTACAACGAATTCCGATATAATGAGGATGATCACCTAATTCCCAATAACTTACTCCCACTCATCATCTGTAAAACCATACAGATGAGAGATCAAACATGGTAAATACATACCCTGGAGCAAGTGTCTAATTAGGAAATCAGTTTTCTTTTAACAGTACACAGTGAAACTGAAACATTGAAATGTTTCGATGGGGTATCCCGGTATTCCTAGTAATGCCTCTTCCATTATCCAGATTCACAACTGTAACCGTATAATTCTTTCCCATCTCTCCAAATCCCTTTATATGTCTTTAGTCATTACCTTCTGTACACCCCTTTAGGCCAAATGGTTTTCTTCCTTCCCTACCGTTCGGCACCAGCCTATGGTTTGGAAGAAGACTATCCAATAATCATAATGGGTGTACTGCCCTAATCCTAGGAGCACTCGCAATGCGAGAGAAGGTGAAGATAAAAGACAACCGAATGAACCTTATTCCTATTTCTCCTGGACCAGAATCCATCCCCGAACTGGAAAAAGTTCCTTTCGAGTTCGTATATAACCATACGATGGATTATCCAATAAACCTGGGATCTTCGTAGTGATACGGAGTGTCCTGGAGAAATACAAAGGTGATTTAGGATTGGCGAAGAAATACTTGGTTTGGTCGTGAATAGCAGTCACAATTTACTTTGCCCTCTTACTAATCCCTTTCTTTGTCTTAACTTAATACCTTCTGTACACCGTTTAGGCTAATTGGTTTTCTTCATTCCCTACCGGTCGGCACCAGCCTAAGGTTTGGAAGAAGACTATCCAATTTGCATAATAGGTGTACTATCTCCTAAACCTAGGAGTACTCACAACTTGAGAGAAGGTAAAAAGAAAAGACAACTGAATAGTCCTATTCGTTTTCTCCAGAACCGGAAACCATCCTCGAATTCCTTCGAGTTTGTATATAACCATACGATGGTTTTGTCCAATGGAAGTGGACGTTCGTAGTAATACGGGGTGTCCTGGAGAAAAGGGTAAAAGTAGGGGTGCCAATGAGGTTTGCAACTCTGACAATCCAAAAGCCAGTGTTAAGAAGGTTCGGTCAACTTGGTCACTGAGTCAAAGTCTAGGGTCGGGTCAATGGTCGCTGCCAAAGAGAGAGAGAAAAGAAACACTCAGCGTGCACTCTAACCTAGATCAGAATGATTATCACTTTATCTAATCAGGAAACCTCCCACTCTAACGTCAAATTCTTCCCCAAACCTGAACGAAGAATTAGCCGGGATCACCCGAGGAGTAAACCAACTCATCAGTGGGAATCGGGATCCAACTATCATCGCATGATAACGTGACGGAATCCGCTCACGTTATCACACTCCAGAAGGTATGCGCATATCTGGCAAGTTTCAGTTTCTTTAGAAACTCCCGATGTGGATTTTTGCCCCATGCTCTTGTGACCTTGACTTTGGCCAACATATCATAAGTCACATGTCAAGTTCTACCCGTCATTCTCCAGGTTAATTTGAACCCACCCGTACATACCCTTGACTTTGGCTAAAATAGTAGTACGACTGTCCCAAACCAACGCATCTATCTATGCTGCATATGAATACCCAACAGCTACCAAACACTGTGCCTTGACTTTGGCCAACATACACAGCTTGAATACTATTGACTATCCATATGAAACGACGGAGGGCTACGAATGGTTTCTGGCGAAAACCTTTAACGTAATGAACTTGATATCGTTGAAGGAACGGATAGCTTTCTAGAAAAATATAGTGACGAAAACCTTTGCTAAAGAGGTCACTCCCGGTGAAGGGATCTCGGCTCTTTCCCCGTAGGATGGGGTGCAGGATATTCCAACTGAATACCACGAAGCAAAGCAAAAGTAAATGGTTATAGTGAAGTTATTGCCCTGACGCAAACTTCTGTCTAAGGTGTCACTCCCGGTGAAGGGATCTCGGCCCTTGCCTCGTCGACTGAGGAGCAGGATATTCCAACTGAATACCACGATGCAAAATAAAAGTGAACGTCAATGCAATAACAGCTTTTTGAAAAATGTTCCAACAACATCAGAATAGGTTTGTGTATCTTGCATTGATCCGAATCAACGCAGTCCCATCAATTGATCACACCAATAAAGAACGAAAATAATGACGTACGTATATGCCATCCGCATTCGCCACTGGGTCCCATCATCACCTGTTAGGTTAGCTAACTAACGACAGAGCGGGGACTGGACTAGCGCGGATACAAAACATATACAACTTCTACTAGTATATATATAATATATAATTTTCGCTCAAGGCTTGATAAAAATTGCAGCATCACTGAAATGTAACCAGCATCACAGAACAATAAAGATATCTGGGATCCCCGGGTTTCATAGAGCCGCTACTGAAACTCGACGTTCCCCTGGTCGTGTGGATAGCCTGTGCAATGAAAATCCTAGACCCCTACGGGCGCGGCAAGTTACCCGCCAAAATCTGAAGTGAGGCAGGCCCCTTCAACAACGTGAATGGACCACCCAGCACTTCACGGAATCTGGTAACTTGGGCACCCTTCCTGGGTCAACCTGTACCCCCTACGAGTGCGGCGAATAGCCTGCCAATTCTAGAGTGAAGCCCCCTCCATCTCAACGCCATGAGATGCGGGCTTGTTGCCCTCTAGAACCCGGCTATCGGTGCACCCCTCTGCGGGGTAATCCTAGTACAGAAAGTAAAATATACATACAACGGGTACATCGACCTCGACCCTGTCGTGCCCCAAAAGAATAATACAAACAGGCAGTGACGGCAGTACACATGTCGGACGCTCGCCCCGCAATATCAAATGTACATATAAAACAAAACTGTACTAATATTGCATCCAGGCTATCCCCCATGACTAATCCGCAACATCACAGCACAACACAGAACATCAACGTGAATGTCACGTTCGCAAATCCGTCTAAAAGGGTTATAGCAGATAGACTGGATTTACCGATCAAATGACATTCACGGTCGCAGATATAATGTAAATACTGTGAACTAGCATGTTTAAAATATCCGATCGAACAAATTTACCCAAGTTGGCCTCAAGCACTACTGTAGCACTTACAGAAAATCTGGGCCCAAAAAGAATATTCCAAAAACCCTATTTTCATCTCAGGAGCTCTCTGTGAAAATTTGGTGCGCTGAACAGTTAAAAGAGCGGCGGAACCGCGGCCCAAGCATGGGTTTGGCTGCGGTTCCGTGGTCGTATGGTGAGATCTCGCGACCAAATTTTCATAGAGTGCTTAGGTTTCCATGCACAGTATTCTGCAACAACCAGAAAAATTTTTGGAGCCAAAACAAATTTCGACAGAAACTGTGTTTTTGAAAACGCGGGTTTTGGAATTTTGATCGATCGAAGATGTAAACACACTAGAGCAAGCTAGGCTAAGTTAATGGCGTGGCTCTGATACCAATGTAAGTCCGCGGCGGCGCCCCGGCCGTCGATCCGACGCCGGAAACTCGGAAACGAAAAACTTTGCAAACTAACAATCCGGCACCACCGCGCACTTTTAACCCGGATCGGGCCATTAACCTAGCTACTGGCAAACTAAAATACGGGTAGAGAGTTATACCAAGCGATCCGTGTCCTTCGGTCTTCGTCTCCACTCCAATCTCCCGCGGAATCTCCGTCCGTCACCTCCTCGTCGGAAAGGCACCACGTAGCCGGGTTCGTTTACGGGCTCCTACCTCTGGACCGAGGCAACTCGGGCGCAAAGTTGGCTAGCCGACGCGACCAAGAATTGCTGTAGGCAAGTGTAGAAACCATGTCTCTTTGGGGTTTAGTGTAGTTGCCATGATAGAGGAATTGAGGAGGAGAATGAAAAAAGCAATGAAATATGGAGCTAGTCTTTTGCAACCATAGAATGAGATGAAGATAGAATAATTTTTCCCACTCCTAAAATCTCACCCCTCCTCAATATCGGCCGGCCTCTCATAATCAAGAAAGGTGGAGAAAAAGAATGAATCATTATCAAGGGAAGAAAGGGAATAAATATATGAGAAAAATGGTCACACCAATTTCAAGCTCACATCCTTTCACCAACCATCATAAAGAAAGCAATGGATGAGATAGAAAAAGAATCTCAAGATTATGAAGGCACAAATGCAAGAAACCCATCCACAAATAAGGTATTTGCCAACTGCAAATAACCCCCTCCATCAGAAAGTCCGGCCGTGAAGGAACAAAGGAAAACCGGCCGGAACGGAATGCAAACTGGCAACTTCAGAAAACTGATCCCGTAATAAATCACAGGAAAACCCCGCTACTGCAAATACATGCCCGCATTTGTATTCCCACTGAACACAAATGCAAAGAGACAAAATTACACAGTCTAATACTAGGATCCGGCTTAAGCCAAAGCCGGCTAGTAAAAACCGTCCGATCGCGATCCGTGCAATACCGCGCGTATCTGATCGAACCCTGCCATATCTCCATACGGCCTCTACAACGTTTCGCCCGAAACCTGAGTAACTGTGTGTATGGTGGACTCTAAAGACTCGTCAATACTATGGCTGTGGATTTAACCACTAGAACGTCAGAGGTATCAACCATACGTTACGGGCCACCAGCTATTGATCAAAAGGGACGTCGATGAGCGAACTCATCCTGACACCCTACTGAGCCTGTCAGTGATAATATTCATAAAGTCCGGTCCGTTCGTCTATGAGCATCGCATGGCGGGCCTAGAGGGTTGGTAAAAGTGAGACCCCTAATAGCGGTACAAGTCGTGTCGGAGTGTAGCCCAGAACACGATGAGATACTACTGGAATACCTACCAGCAAATCTACTGCCTTGGCCAAGGACTTTTTATGTACTGGCTCTCCTAGACACAGCGCGACCTCACCCCCAATACCGAGAGAGACGAACGCCTGCAGATCCGCTCACTGCCTCCATGTGGCTCGGGACTGTACACAACTAAAACCTGTTTGCACGACTCCTTTGAGCCGTGGTAGGGTAGTAATCAAAGCACAGTGGGAACTCACACGAGACAAATGACGATCTCAGGTCGATGAACTAACCTGTACACATGTCACCAGGGAACTGCTATCTGACGTCAGGTATAATACCAACTAGCAGGTTCCCGGCAAGTCATGTCCGGTGTACTCATAACCCAATGAGCACCTGTATACATCTTAGGTGAACCAACTGACACCAGTGGCTTGTGAGACCGGCCACCGCCCTTCATCGGGGTCTGGACTGTATACACTAGTCTACTCTTGAGAATCGATGCCCTGTCTCGAAACTCCCACGACTAGGGACCTTTTAAGGATGTGCTTATAGACTCCAGCTCTCACGTATATGATCGCCCTCATACTGCTGGTAGTCAAGCAAGAATCCTAGGGGCTCTATCAACGTGTAATAGCGACTCGTAAGGTCACCTAAAGCAGTACACGATGATAAAGATAAACCAGATAGCATACTATCATCTCGAGTAAGACTGTCCTACCGGTGTAGGTCCTCCCTCAATCATTGCAATCACGTGCCTGTGATCCAATAATTGACTCTGAGGGCACTATCTCCAACATGATCTACATCATAGTCCTGGAAGTCGAGTACACATCCTAAGGGCTTTATCAACATGTAAAAGAGAGATAGAAATTATACATGTTAAGACAAAGAGTAACCAGATAGCGTACTATCATGTCGAGCAAGAAAGTCCTACCTATATATGTCCCAGCATCCACTACAATATACATCCAATATACAGTAATGGCCTCTAGGGCATACATATAACTTACAATCTCCCACTTGCACTAGGGCCATCTGTAGCAGTGATTGTAGTATCTAATACTCAACCATCCCATATAAGTCTCTCTCTGGGAAAAAGCCTTTGTGAGTGGATCCGCCGTGTTGTCCTCTGAGTCTACTCTCCTAACCTCGATCACCCTGGAGATCAACTATCTCCATGATCAGGTGATGCTGCCTCAGAATATGTCTGGGTCACTGATGGGACCAAGGTTCCTAGACCAAAGCCACACTTCCATTGTCACACAATGGTAGGAACCTAGTTCATCTCATGAACCAATATACACCCAAACTTCCTCTTTGGTAGTATCTTGGATAGCGATGTTACCAGCCTTTACCGTCTAGTTTGCCACGGTATCTAGGTTGGAACTCTTCCAACATACCGTCCCTCTACTGAGGGTAAAGACAATGCCTGCGACTGACATTCAGTCGTTCTTATCACTCTGGAACTTTTCCAGTGATTCTCCCTAGGATCGATTGATACCAACTCACTATACTTAGTGAGAATCCTAACATCCATTTAGATCTATCTTACAGATCCAAATCCCAGGATTTAGGAGGTATCGCTTTGATCCTATTTAGAGAATCCTTGTGATAAGAGGAGATTGACCGTGCGTAGCATAGGAAACTCTTTCCCTATCAAGAGTATGTTGTGCACGTACAATACGAGGATCACCACCTTACTCTCTACTACCTTTTTGTACATACAAGGTTCATCTACTATTTTGATGAAGTCAAACTCTTTGACTACCACATCAAAACAGATGTTCCAACTCCGCGATGCCTGCTTTATCCTGTAAAGTAACTTGCACACGTTTCCGCTGCTCCCACTGTTTACGAAGCCCTCTGGCGGTGTACTTATAGACATTCTCTTCTAAATCAATATTTAGAAAAGCAGTCATGACACCCAACCACCAGATATCGTAGTCATGGTATGTAGCAGTGGCAAGTAGGATCCGGATGGACTTAAGCATAGCCACTGGAAAAGGTTTCATCATTTTCCACGCCTGGTCGATGACGAAAAACCTTTAACAAGTCTAGCTTTGAAAGTCTTAACTTTTCCATCTACACCAAGTAATCTTCTCAAGATATACTTGCTCCTGATGGGGATTTAACCCTTCAGATATAGCAACCAAAATCCATACTTTGTTGGTGTACATGGATTCCATCTCAGATCGCTAAGCATCCAACCATTCTTACAGAGTCACTACTCTCGATGGCCTGCTCGAAACTAGTTGGGTCATCATCTCATGATGCATTCCTCGCTCCCACTATCATCGAGAAACGAAGTATCTCTCAGGCGGATGAGGAACCCTACCAGATCGGCGGAGAGGCTGAGGTTTGTCGGGGACTATTGAATCCTTTGGTTCTGTCAAATCATCAGCTGCAGTTTTGTATAGCTGGAACCTTTCCAATTCTACAGAATTGACCTTGCCTCAATCTTGTCCGGATTTTGGTTTTGACATAGGCCGGACTATCCCAAATCTTAACTTACTTAAGAGATAGGCTCTTCCCATACCATATCTCATATGGAGTGGTAGGCAGTGATCTGATTCGAACCTAAATTCAATAGGTATGCAACTTCTTAAGTGCATAACTCCCAAAAGGAAACAGGTAACTCAGCAGTACTCATCATAGAGTACACCATATCATATAGGGTGTGATTGTTCCGCCCCGATACACCGACATGCTGTGGTGTATATGGAGGAGTAATGCTGAGAGAGAATCCCATTCTCCTTTGGAATAGTCCAGGAATCCCATGCCAAGCATTCTCCTCCATGATCACATCAAAGGACATAATACTTATACCCATTTTTGGTTCTCCACTTCTAACTTATATTCATTGAATTTCTCAAAAGCTTCAGACATGTGTTTCAATAGAAACATGTGTTCGAATCTTGAGAGATTATCAGTGAATGCAAAGAAGTACAAAGAAACAGTCCTGGCATATGTAGACAGGGGACCTTCATACATCACTATGTATTAGTCCCAAGAGTTCACTAACTCTTTCTCTGTTTCGAGTAAATAAGCTATATATGATCATCTTATCTTTGTGACATGACCGGCAAGTTTCACAAGATATAAATTCAAACTGATTTAAATATGCATCTAAATGTAACTTCAGCCAGTCGGTTCGCATTGATATGACCAAGTCTACAATGCCTCAAGAAGGATTCGTTCATTTCTGAACTCTTCTTCTTGTGTGTGTTCTGTATACTAGGAACTGCAGTTTGATTTAGAACGTCAATACTTTTAGATAACGTGCCTGAACCGATCAACTTTTGAAATAGGAAATGTTAAAAACATTATCCAACAATACAAAATTATATCCTTCTTTAATAAATAAAGTGATTGATATGATTTTGTATATCAGGTCCGGTATCTAATAGCATTTGTTCAGAATCAATGTATTTGGAAATACAGGGTGACAGTGACCAACAGACTTGGCTGCAACACTTGCACCATTTTCTGTCTCATGAAACTTATCACCCGTTCTCAGTTCTCTACCTTTCTGTGGCCCATGTAACGGATTATATTTGCGGGATCCTGATCCGGTATCTAATACCTAGAACGTAGAGGACACTGAGAAACAGTTCTTTATAATGAACATACCCGAAGGAGATGCATCATATGTGTTAGTTATATGTATGGCCTAGAGGCCATTACTATACATAGGATGTATATTGTAGTGGATGATGGGACATATATAGGGAGGACTTTCTTGCTCGACATGATAGTATGCTATCTGGTTGATCTTTACCTTAACGTGTACACTGATTGTCTCTCTGTTACATGTTGGTAAAGCCCTTAGGATGTGTACTTGACTACCTGGACTATGATGCGGATCATACTAGTGGGGACATGGTAGTCCATAAGTACATCCTTCAAAGTCCCTAGTCGAGGGTATGTCGAGACGGGGCATCGATATACCAGAGTAGACTAGCGTATACCTTCTCGACCCATACAGATGGGCGATGGATGATCCCATATCCATTGGTGTTTGACATCAGAGACGATATACGGGTGCTCAGTGGAGACTGGGTACACTGGACGGACTCGCCGAGAACTCCCAGATGGTATTATACCTTACGTCAGATGGCAGTTCTCTGGTGACACTGGTACAGAGTAGTCTGTTGACCCGAGATCGTCATAGAGTCTTGTATGGTTCCCACTGTGCTTTGATTTCCACCTTACCACGTCCAAGAGGGCGTGCAAAACGGTGGTTTTTGGGTACAGTCCCGAATCACATGGAGGCAATGAGCGATAGGAGGGGATCCATCTCTCCCGGTATAGGGAGTTGATGTTGCGCTGTGTTCGATTGGCTATAACAGGAAATCCCTGGCCAGGGTTGCTGAGATTTAATGGTAAGTGTTACCAGTAGTTTCTCGAATTGTTATAGACCTCATATCGACACGACTTATCGAGCTATTGGGGTCTGACGTTTACCACCCCTAGGCGAGATATGCGACATATCAGACGATGAGACCGGACTGTACGGTAAGTGTTACTGGTTGGATTCATAGGAGTGTGAGCGGGCTTGCTCGTCGATCTTTTGATCGCTCAATACCCGGGTGGCCGTTACGTTTAGCAGACCGCTTGCGGCTTGTGGGTGTTTGATATGATCATCATCTGCTGCCGGCGTATTGACGAGTCTTTAGAGTCCTACACAGAGGTTTCCTGGCTCAAGCGAAACGAAATAGGAGCGTATATGAGATATGTGCGGGACCGAGAATAATGCGTGTATGTGATACCGTATTCTATTCTCGCGATGAATGTATCGATTGGTTGTATGCGATATAACCTAGTTATCGAATCAAGGATTGATTCGATAAGTCGATACATTGGATATTAGTCGGTTATATGCGATATGACCGGATCGTTAAATCAAGTGTTGATTTAATGATTTAATGCATAAATATATATTTGATATATTACTTTTCATTAACTAGTATTGGTTCACTTAAGATGGATTTTCTCACTCGGATGTGCACATTGTATATACGATATAATTTTGTGCACTAGTTTGTATCATGTTTGATGATGCATGCAAAATTGGCTAAGTGTAAAGATTAAACCATGGTTGTGTAATGGTTAGGGTTTTGTTTTTAATTATTCATTTATTTATTTATCTATTCTTTTTAAGAAATGGATAAAAGAAAAGCAAAATGGTTTCTTTCTTTGTTTTCTTTCATGAAGCTTGTTGAAGCTTCATGAAGCTTTGACCAAGTGACCATTTTGTCTTCTTCTTTTAACCCTAACCATTCACATAACCTTAGTTAATTCTCTACACTTGACCATGGTTAATTATATGATAAGTATTATTTTCTTTTCACTTATCATTAGATTATCTTTATCTTCTTCTTCTTCTTCACTTGAAGAAAACCTTGCTTCATCAATGGTAACTTGATGTAAAGAGTGAGAAATCCAATTCTAAAGTGAACCCACCTCCTATTTCTTCATCCTCTACCTCTTGCCAAGTAGTATAGGGTGTTTTCTTCACAAGTTTCTTGACTTGGTGAAGTTGGAGCTTGATCTAGTGATGCCTCGACGTAGATCATCTTCGGCATCGAAGCCGACGACCAAGCTCGCCCATTTCTCCGATGAAGCCGACGTTAGAGCCCGGGATTCGATTTGGACAGTGAAGAGACATCATTGCGGAGCTATGGAGGTGGTGGACCGGATCTACAAAGGTTGTATTTCCGTTCTTGTAGTTAAGTTGTTAACTAGTTTCATTTGTCGCCTAAAATTCTAGTTAACGATCCGTATTAGGGTTTGTAGGCACTTGTAAAATTTGAAATTGGCATGGTCGATGCCTTGTAAGACCTCATTAGTGTGCCTAGGAATCCTACAGTGGTATCAGAGCCTAGCTAGAGCCTTAGGAGATGCCTAGACGACGTTTGAAACCCGATCGAACCGAAACCCTAATTCAAAACATGCTCTCTGGACTTTTTTCAAAAACTAGGATTTTTCCAGATTAAAAATGCTTAAAAAATTCTGCAGGGAATTCTAAGAATTACGGTGCAAAAATTTACTCATGATGTCTCTATAGTGCGGCGGAACCGCGGCAGAAGCCTGGCTTCTGCGGCGGTTCCGCGGCCAGTTGATGGGAATTGCCTCCATGGTTTGCACAGTAATTCATGTTTTCAGGTACTGGATTTTCTGGGAATTTTTAATATTTATTCAAGAGTTGAATATTCTGGGTTGTTTTCGGGATTCGTTTATTTGATCGGATTATCAGATTTTGTCTATGGTGTTTTCCGAATAACTTTAGAATATGTTAAAAAGTTCGACCGGATATAAATACCCAACTTTTCCCCTGTCGGGAAATTTCCAAGTGTTGGATTTTTCCGAGATTTAAAGACGTTCTAAGTAGTGCAAGTAACGCGATGGACCCTCTAGAAGACAACAAACCTTAACTCGATTATGTGACCGTCTTGAACTGCCCTTTGAACCTTCGGGTTTGGAGCAGTACGGCATGCCACATGTGAGGCGTTGGCTTGACCCTTCTACGGCTGGACCGTTGGTACTGAGGCACGAAGTGAATGTCTTTGAACTTATTTCATGAGTTGAGCTGTTTCGGGAAAACTTGGGTGTTCGAATGTTCGATCGGAAAGTTTAACATTTTCTATCTTATTCGGAATGTGATACAATAATTGGAATTCACAAGTGGTTATGAGATAACTGAATGAATGTTATAAATCTAGCGGTTTCGTCTCAATTGATCGGTTGCCACGGGATTTTGATGTGATCAAAAGTCCGTCGCAATCATGTAGCGTACGCGGATACTCGCCGGGTAAACTTAATAGACAGCCTCGCTCCATAGCCCCGACCAAGTGACTTTAGGAGAACCCCGCCGCCGAAAGCATCTATTCGGGTGCTCGCGGTAGCGGTGTTCCGCCTTGGTGCACTTCGTCGACGGTATCGGAGGTGCAGCCGTCTACTAAAGTTTGTGACGAGCATTCGATCATGATGTCGGGAATCTTGTTGAATTGCCCGACTTGATGTTGAAAAGAGTTTTCGATAATGAGACTAAAATGCGGGGTTTATAATTGTTAGGCATGCGATGTCTAAGCAATTCATTTGATTGGGCATGCGATGTCTAAAGAGGTTGCGGATTCCAACTGTTGTAGTTTTACACTTTCTTTTCTGTGACCGTAAGTGTAATATGCGATGTCGCCGGTTTCGTTGCTATATGTCAACGACAATTGGGATGCGCATATTTACTTACGTTGATGACAATAGATGTTATGTGTTGCTGGATATGTTATATTGGATCGTCGTGTTTGAATAGCCGAGGGTTTTTATGTGAGATGAGTGTTTTTCATTTTCATTCATGTAAAAACTTGTATGTAATATTCTTTTATTGGGGCACTTCCAGGTTGCGGAAGATGTCACCCTTTGTATATTATTTACTTTTCCGCACTAGGACAGACCCAAGGAGGGGAGCACAAGTAACCGGGTTCTGGAGTCCAATGGGAGACCAACTCGAGGAGTCGAGTCCGGGTCTCCTAACTCCAGAATTGGTAGGGTTGCTTGCCGCTCTCGTAGGGGTCTAGGGGTGTGGGATTGGCTATTCATCACGACCGTGGAATCCGTGTTTTGTACTGGCTCGTATTGAAAACACGGACGTCGTAGTATATCCAATATTTCATATGTTTCTTCTGCTGCGATATCTGTGATGTGATCATGTGATATGTTCTGTGATGGATACTTTATATAGTATATATGATATATTATATAGACGTTACTTATGTTTTACACCCGTGCTAGCCCTGCCCCGCTCTGCCGTTAGTTACCTAACCTAACGGTGCACGAGGGGACATCGAGGCGAATGCGGATGGCATAAGTGTACGTCGTATTTATCTGTGATGTTTAGGTAACTTAAATGATGGGACTTCATTAATGTGATTAATGAAATAAAAAGAAACCTAAGATGTTGTAGAATCGAATTTCAAAATAAAACAGGTAGCTACAGTTCTTGCTTTGCACAGCGGTATATATGATATATCCTGCACCTTATTCGATGAGGAAAGGACCGAGATCCCTTCACAGGGAGTGACTCCTTTAGCAATAACTGGCAGATGCTACACACTCGGTTTGTCTTTTGATTGCTTTTAAGAGTTTTTACTTTGCACAGTGATATATATGATATATCCCGCACCTCATTCGACGAGGAAAGGACCGACGATCCCTTCACCGGGAGTGACTCCTTTAGCAAAACTAGAAAAGCCTCAAAAACACTCCATTTCAAAATCATTCGATCCTACAACGATATCAAGTTCATTACGCAATAGGTTTTCAGAAAAACCTGTCGTAGCCCTCCGTCATTTTAGATAAGTAGTAGTTAGTATTCGTGCTGCGTTTGTTGGCCTTTGTCAAGGCGCAGTGTGATGTAGCTAACTGGTGCTTATCTGCTTATGCATATAATGCAGATTGGGTTAGGGTGGTCGTGCGACCTTGTTGGCCTTTGTCAAGGGTCGTGCGGGTGGGTTTAATTCAATCAGGAAATGACGGGTTGAACTTGACTGACATCCTATGGTTTGTTGGCCTTTGTCAAGGTCATAGGAGGTTAGGGGCAAAATATTATCGGGAATTTCAAGTGTTGAAATTTGAAATGAGATTGCATACCTTCTATGAGATAGTTGGATCCCGATACCCGCTGCGAGTAAGAGTTACTCCTGGGAGAGTTTTACACATTACAATTAGCCGATCAAGTAGGTGTCTAGAAAGGTGTTAACGAGGTTACGCCTCTGGGAAAACGAGGTTTACATTAATTAGGTTCGTGTGAAAGCACGGGGGACCTCCCTCAAAGTACCGACACTGGCCTGGCTGAAAGATTGGCGAACTTGTAGTTTGTAATTAATCCCGGCTAGTCTTTCCTTTTAGGGTTTGAAGGAAGATTTGATAAAAACCAGTGGGAGCCATCCTGATTAGATAAAATAATAACCAATCTATTCTTGCAAGAGCGCACGCTGAGTGTCATCTTCTCTCTCTCTCCTGGTAGCGACCATATCACGCCTTAATCAAGATAATAATACGGATAATTGACCGAACCCGCTTGTTGTACTGAGCTGGGGAACGTTGGTCCCGCTCGACCTTATAATTGTTATAAGACAGAGCAGGAAATTGGGGAATACCAGATTTCCCGTGCCGCCCAAACGAAGAGAGTGCATGCTGATGCATCATCTTCGGGTGTGTTCATTACAAAGGACTGTTTCTCTGTATCCTCTACGTCCAGGGTATGTGATACCAGATCAGGATCCCAGATATGTAACATGTTACATAGGGCTACAGAAATGTAGAGAACTGAGAACGGGTGATAAGTTTCATGAGGCAGAAAACGGGGCAAGTGTTGCAGCCAAGTCTGTTGGTCACTGTCACCCTGTATCCCAAATACATTGATTCTGAACGAATATTATTAGATACCGAACCTGATATACAAAATCATATCTGTCTCTTTATTAGTAAAGAAACGATAAAATTTTGTATTGTTGGATAATGTTTTGAACATTTCCTATATCAAAAGTTGATCGGTTCAGGCACGTTATCTAAAAGCATTGATATTCTAAATCAAACTACAGTTCTTTAGTATACGGAACACACTAAAGAGGAAGAGTTCAGAAATGAACGGATCCTTCTTAAGGTATTGTAGACTAGGTCATATCAATGCGAACCGACTAGCTGAAGTTACATTTAGATGCATATTTAAATCAGTTTGAATTTACATCTTGTGAAACTTGCCAGTCATGTCACAGAGATAAGATGACCATAGCTCTGTTTATTGGAAACAGAGAAAGAGTTAGTAAACTCTTGGGATTGATACATGATGATGTATGTAAGGTCCCCTGTCTACACATGCCAAGACCGGTTCTTTGAACTTCGTTACATTCTCTGATGATCTCTTTTGATTCAGACATATGTTCCTGTTGAAACACAAGTCAGAACCTTTTGAGATATTCACAGAATATAAGTTAGAAGTAGAGAACCAATACGGTATAAGTATTATGTCCTTTGATGTGATCAAGGAGGAGAATACTTGAGCACGAAATTCCTGGACTATTCTAAAGGAGAATGGGATTCTTTTTCAGCATTACTCCTCCGTATACACCATAGCACGATGGTATATCGGGGCGGAGCAATCACACACTATGTGATAAGGTGTGCTCTATGATGAGTACTACTGAGTTACCTGTTTCCTATTTGGGAGTTATGCACTTGAGAAGCTGCATACCTATTGAATAAGGTTCAAATCAAATCAGTTGCCTACCACTTCATATTTGATATGATATAGGAAGAGCCCATGTCTTAAGCTAGTTAAGATTTGGGGTTGTCCGGCCTATGTCTGAAAAGCAAAATCCGGACAAGCTCGAGGCAAGGTCTGTAATGTAGAACTGGAAAGGTTCCAGCTATACAAACTGCAGCTGAAGATTTGGTTGAACCAATGGATTCAATAGTAACCAACGAACCTCAGCCTCTCCGCCTATCTAGTAGGGTGTCTCACCCACCTGAGAGATACTTCTGTTTCTCTATGACAGTAGGAGCGAGGATTGCATCACGAGATGATGACCCAACTAGTTTCGAGCTGGCCATCAGGAGTGGGACTCTGTAAGAATGGCTGGATGCTTAGCGATCTGAGATGGAATCCATATACACCAACAAAGTATGGACTTTGGTTGCTATATCTGAAGGGTTAAATCCCCATCAGGAGCAAGTATATCTTGAGAAGATTACTTGGTGTAGATGGAAAAGTTGAGACTTTCAAAGCTAGACTTGTTAAAGCTTTTCGTCATCGACCAGGCCTGGATAATGATGAAACATTTTCAAGTGGCTATGCTTAAGTCCATCCAGATCCTACTTGCCACGGCTACATACCATGACTACGATATCTGGCGGTTGGGTGCCATGACTGCTTTTCTAAATGATGTTTTGGAAGAGAGCGTCTATAAGTACACAGCCAGAGGGCTTCGTAGACAGTGGGAGCAGCGGAAACGTGTGCAAGATGCTTTATAGGATAAAGCAGGCATCGCGGAGTTGGAACATCTGTTTTGATGATTTAGTCAAAGAGTTTGACATCCTCAAAATGATAGATGCCTTGTGTAAACAAAAAGGTAGTAGGGAGTATGGTGACGATCCTCGTAGAGTACGTGGATGACATACTCTTGATAGGGAAGGAGTTTCCTATGCTACGCTCAGTCAATCTCCGCTTATCACAAGGATTCTCCACATAGGATCAAAGTGATACCTCCTAAATCCTGGGTTTTGGATCTATGAGATAGATCTAATTGGATGATAGGATTCTCACTAGTTGTAGTGAGATGGTATCAACCGATCCTGGGGAGAATCACTGGAAGGGTTCCAGGGTGATAAGGACGACTGAATGTCAGTCACAGGAATTGTCTTTACCCTCAGTAAAGGGACGGTATGTTGGAAGAGTTCCAAGCTAGATACCGTAGCATACTAGACGATAAAGGCTGGATACATCGCTACTTAAGATGCTACCAAAGAGGCAGTCTGGATGTATAATGGTTCATGAGATGAACTTTGTTCCTCCCATTGTGTGAGAATGGAGTTGTGGCATATGCCAAGGAACGCCGGTCCCATCAGTGATCCATACATATTCTAAGGCAGTATCACCTGATCATGGAGATAGCTGATCTCCAGGGTGATCGAGGTTAGGAGAGTAGACTCAGAGGATAGCACGGCGGATCCACTCACAAAGGCCTTTTCCCAGATAGAGACTTTTATAGGATGGTTGAGTATGAGATACTGCAACCACTGCTATCAGATGGCCCTAGTGCAAGTGGGAGATTGTTAGTTATATGTATGCCCTAGAGGCCATTACTATACATAGGATGCATATTGTAGTGGATGCTGGGACATATATAGGGAGGACTTTCTTGCTCGACATGATAGTATGCTATCTGGTTGATCTTTACCTTAACGTGTACACTGATTGTCTCTCTGTTACATGTTGGTAAAGCCCTTAGGATGCGTACTTGACTACCTGGACTATGATGCGGATCATACTAGTGAGGACATGGTAGTCCATAAGTACATTCTTCAAAGTCCCTAGTCGAGGGTATGTCGAGACGGGGCATCGATATACCAGAGTAGACTAGCGTATACCTTCTCGACCCATACAGATGGGCGATGGATGATCCCATATCCATTGGTGTTTGACATCAGAGATGATATACGGGTGCTCAGTGGAGACTGGGTACACTGGACGGACTCGCCGAGAACTCCCAGATGGTATTATACCTTACGTCAGATGGCAGTTCTCTGGTGACACTGGTACAGAGTAGTCTGTTGACCCGAGATCGTCATAGAGTCTTGTGTGATTCCCACTGTGCTTTGATTTCCACCTTACCACGTCCAAGAGGGCGTGCAAAACGGTGGTTTTTGGGTACAGTCTCGAATCACATGGAGGCAATGAGCGATAGGAGGGGATTCGTCTCTCCCGGTATAGGGAGTTGATGTTGCGCTGTGTTCGATTGGCTATAACAGGAAATCCCTGGCCAGGGTTGCTGAGATTTACTGGTAAGTGTTACCAGTAGTTTCTCGAATTGTTATAGACCTCATATCGACACGACTTATCGAGCTATTGGGGTCGGACGTTTACCACCCCTAGGCGAGATATGCGACATATCGGACGATGAGACCGGACTGTACGGTAAGTGTTACTGGTTGGATTCACAGGAGTGTGAGCGGGCTTGCTCGTCGATCTTCTGATCGATCAATACCCCGGTGGCCGTTACGTTTAGCAGACCGCTTGCGGCTTGTGTGTGTTTGATATGATCATCATCTACTGCCGGCGTATTGACGAGTCTTTAGAGTCCTACACAGAGGTTTCCTGGCTCAAGCGAAATGAAATAGGAGCGCATATGAGATATGTGCGGGACCGAGAATAATGCGTGTATATGATACCGTATTCTATTCTCGTGATGAATGTATCGATTGGTTGTATGCGATATAACCTAGTTATCGAATCAAGGATTGATTCGATAAGTCGATACATTGGATATTAGTCGGTTATATGCGATATGACCGGATCGTTAAATCAAGTGTTGATTTAATGATTTAATGCATGAATATATATTTGATATATTACTTTGCATTAACTAGTATTGGTTCACTTAAGATGGATTTTCTCACTCGGATGTGCACATTGTATATACGATATAATTTTGTGCACTAGTTTGTATCATGTTTGATGATGCATGCAAAATTGGCTAAGTGTAAAGATTAAACCATGGTTGTGTAATGGTTAGGGATTTGTTTTTACTTATTCATTTATTTATTTATCTATTCTTTTTAAGAAACGGATTAAAGAAAAGCAAAATGGTTTCTTTCTTTGTTTTCTTTCATGAAGCTTGTTGAAGCTTCATGAAGCTTTGACTAAGTGACCATTTTGTCTTCTTCTTTTAACCCTAACCATTCACATAACCTTAGTTAATTCTCTACACTTGACCATGGTTAATTATATTATAAGTATTATTTTCTTTTCACTTATCATTAGAATATCTTTATCTTCTTCTTCTTCTTCACTTGAAGAAAACCTTGCTTCATCAATGGTAACTTGATGTAAAGAGTGAGAAATCCAATTCTAAAGTGAACCCACCTCCTATTTCTTCATCCTCTACCTCTTGCCAAGTAGTATAGGGTGTTTTCTTCACAAGTTTCTTGACTTGGTGAAGTTGGAGCTTGATCTAGTGATGCCTCGACGTAGATCATCTTCAGCATCGAAGCCGACGACCAAGCCCGCCCATTTCTCCGATGAAGCCGACGCTAGAGCCCGGGATTCGATTTGGACAGCGAGGAGACTTCATTGCGGAACTATGGAGGTGGAGGACCGGATCTACAAAGGTTGTATTTCCGTTCTTGTAGTTAAGTTGTTAACTAGTTTCATTTGTCGCCTAAAATTCTAGTTAACGATCCGTATTAGGGTTTGTAGGCACTTGTAAAATTTGAAATTGGCATGGTCGATACCTTGTGAGACCTCATTAGTGTGCCTAGGAACCCTACAATATGCACTTTCTTCGTTTGGGCGGCATAGGAATCCTGGTATTCCCCTAATTCCTGCTCTGTCTTATAACAATTATAAGTTGGAGCGGGACCAACGTTCCCAGGCTCAGTATAACAAGCGGGTTCGGTCAATACATTCATATTATTATCTTGATTAAGGCGTGATATGGTCGCTACCTTGAGAGAGAGAGAAGAAAACACTCTGCATGCGCTCTTGCAAGATTAGATTGGTTATTTATTTTATCTAATCAGGATGGCTCCCACTGTTTTTATCAAATCTTCTTTCAAACCCTAAAAGGAAAGACTAGCCGGGATTAATTACACTCTACAAGTTCGCCAATCTTTCAGCCTGGCCAGTGCCGGTACTTTGAGGGAGGTTCCCCGTGCTTTCGCACGGACCTAATTAAAGTAAACCTCGTTTTCCCAGGGGCGTAACCCCGTTGACACCTTTCTAGACACCTACTTGATCGGCTAATTGCAAAGTGCAAAACTCTCCTAGGAGTAACAATTACTCGCAGTGGGTATCGGGATCCAACTATCATATATAAGGTATGCAATCTCATTGCAAATTTCAACAATTGAAACTCCCGATAAAGATTTTTACCCCTAGCACCTATGACCTTGGCTATGGTCAACAAATCATAAGCACTAGTCAAGTTCTACCCGTCATTTCATGATTAATTAGACCCACCCACATGACCCTTGGCTAAGGTCAACAAAGTCACATGACTGTCCTAACTAATCGCATCATATGCTGTGTAGGAAGACATCACTAGCTACCGTATACTACGCCTCGGCTATGGTCGACAAACGTAGCACGAATACTAAGTACTCTACTTCCTAAAATAACGGAGGGTTGCGGATGGTTTTTATGAAAACCTTTAACGCTTTGAACTTGATCTCGTTGCGGAATCAAATGGTTTTTAAATGGAGTGTTTTTTAGGCTTTTCTAGTTTTGCTAAAGGGGTCACTCCCGGTAAAGGGATCGTCGGCCCTTTCCTCATCGAATAAGGTGCAGGATATATCATATATACCGCTGTGCAAAGCAAAAACTATAGAAGCAATCAAAAGACAAACCGAGGGTTGTACCATCTGCTAATTATTGCCAAAGAGGTCACTCCCGGTGAAGGGATCGTCGGCTCTTTCCTCATCGAATAAGGTGCTGGATGTTCTACAAGGAACACCGCTATGCAAAGCAACAACTAGAGCTACCTAATTTTTGAAATTCGATTCCACAACATCTTATAGGTTTATTTTCTTTCATTAATCACATTAATGAAGTCCCATCATTTAAGTCCACCTAAACATCACAGATAAATATAGCGTACGCTTATGCCATCCGCATTTGCCTCGATGTCCCGTCTGCACCGTTTGGTTAGGTTACTAACGGCAGAGCGAGGCAGGGCTAGTGCGGGTGTAAAACATAAGCAACTTCTATATAATATATCATATATACTATATATAGTATCAATCTGAACATATCACATGATCACATCACAGATAACGCAGCAGAAAATATCATATGAAATATTGGATATACTAGGACGTCCGTGTTTTATTTTGAGCCTGTATAAAACACGGATTCTACGGTCGTGATGAATAGCCAATCCCACACCCCTAGACCCCTACGAGAGCGGAAAGCAACCCTACCAATTCTAGGGTTAGGAGACCCGGACTCGACTCCTCTAGAAGGTCTTCCACTGGACCCTAGAACCCGGTTACTTGTGCTCCCCTCCTTGGGTCTATCCTAATGTGGACAAGTAAATAATATACATCAACGGTGACATCTTCCGCAACCTGGAAGTGCCCCAATAAAAGAATATTACATACAAGTTTTTTTTTACATGAATGAAAATGAAAAACACTCATCTCACATAAAAAAAACCCGGCGATTCAAACACGACGATCCAATATAACATATCCAGCAACACATAACATCACATGTCATCAACGTAAGTAAATATGCCCATCCCAATTGTCGTTGACATATAGCAACGAAACTGGGGATATCACATATTACACTTACGGTCGCAGAAAAGAAAGTGTAAAACTACAACAGTTGGAATCCGCAAACTCTTTAGACATCGCATGCCTAATCAAATGAATTCCTTAGACATCGTATGCCTAACAATTATAAACCCCGCATTTTTGTCTCATTATCGAAAACACTTTTCAATATCTAGTCGGGCAATTCAACAAGATTCCCGGCATCCTGAACGAATGCTCGTCACAAACTTTAGTAGACGGCCGCACCCCCAATACCGTCGACGAAGTGCACTAAGGCGGAACACCGCTGCCGCGAGCACCCGAACGGATGCTTTCGACGACGGGGTTCTCCTACAATCACTTGGTCGGGCTATAGGGCGTGGCTATCTATTAAGTTTACCGGCGAGTATCCGCGTACGCAACGTCATTGCGATGGACTTTTGATCATATCAAAATCCCGTGGCAACCGATCAAGTGAGACTAAACTGCTATGTTTATAACATTCATTCAGTTATCTCATAACTACTTGTGAATTCCAAATATTGTATCACATTCCAGATAAACAGAAAATGTTAAACTTTCCGATCGAACAATCAAACACCCAAGTTTTCCCGAAACAGCTCAACACATGAAATAAGTTCAAAAACATTCACTTCATGCCACAGTACCAACGGTCCAGCCGTAGAAGGGTCAAGCCAACGCCTCACATGTGGCACGTCATACTGCCCCAAACCCTAAGGTTCAAAGGGCAGTTCAAGACAGTCACATAATCGAGTTAAGGTTTGTTGTCTTCTAGAGGGTCCATCGTGTTACTTGCACTACTTAGAACGTTAATAAACTACGGAAAAATCCAACAATTGGAAACTTCCCGGCAGGGGAAAAAGTGGGTATTTATATCCGGTCGAACTTTTTAACATATTCTAAAATTACCCGGAAAAACACAAAGACGCAGTTACAGTTTCCGATCGAATCTACGAACTCCCAATACAACCCAGAAAATTCAACTCTTGAGTGCAAATTAAAAATTCCCAGAAAACACAGGAATAATATTAAGTCATTACTGTGAAAACAGTGAACAAAGAGGCCACTTTATGGCCGCGGAACCGCCGCGTGACCTAGGGTAAGGCCGCGGTTCCGCGGCGCCTTTATTGAATTGGGGTCACGTACTTCACTGTAATGCTTAGAAATCCCTGCTGATTTTTTTGAGTATTTTTAATTAGGAAAAATACACAGTTACAGAAAATGTACAGAGAGGGTTAATGGTTAGGGTTTCGGGGTTCGATCGGATTTCTAACATCGTCTACACTTCGCCTAAGGCTCTAGCTAGGCTCTGATACCACTGAAGGGTTTCTAGGCACACTCATAAGGTTCTACAACTGATCAACCATGCCAAAATTAAATTTTTCCATGTGCCAAGAAACCCTAATTGAGATCGTTAACTAGAGGTAAGGCGAAAGCATGCAAGCAAACTACTTTTCTACAAAGTGAATAGGAATACAACCTTTGTAGATCCGGTCCTGCACTTCTTTAGCTACGTGATGACGTCCCTCCGCTGAGATCATCGGGATCCCGGACTCTAGCGATGGTTTCGTCGAAGAAATGATCGGGCTACGTCGTTGACTTCGATGCCGAAGATGATCTACGTCGAGTCGACTCAAACTCAAGCTCCACCTTCACTAAGTCATGAAACTTGTGAAGATAACACCCTATACAACATGTCAAGTGGTAGAGGATGAAGAAATAGGAAGTGGGTTCACTTTGGATTTGGATTTCTCACTTGATTTCATCACTTGGAAATTTTCAAGAAAGGTTTTCTTCACTTGAAGAAGATGAAGAAGAAGAAGAAAGAATAATGAATTCTTGAAAATAATAAATCAAGTGATGCTTATCATAATGCAACCATGGGTGAAGTAACACATGTAGAGAATAAACTAGGGTTTAGGTGTAATGTTTAGGTTAGGGCATAAAACAAAATGGTTAGACTTTTCAAAGCTTCATGAAGCTTCAAGTAAAAACCAAAGAAAGCCACCATTTTATTTCTTGCCAAAAATAAATGAATAAAATAAAAAAATAAGCTAAAACCCTAACCATTAACCTAAACATGGTTTAAAGCATACACACAGCCAAGTTTGCATGTATCATCAAACATCATACAAACTAGTGCACAAACATATATCATATATACAATGTGCACAATCTAGTGAGAAAAATAATCTTAAGTGAACAATACTAGTTAATGTAAAGTAATATATCAAATAAATAATTATACATTAAATCATTAAATCAACACTTAATTTAATGATCCGGTCATACTGCATATAACCGACTAATATCAAGTGTATTAATATATCGAATCAACATTTGATTCGGTAACCCGGCTATATCTTATATAACCGTCCGATGATACAAATCGCGAGAATAGAATTCAGTATCACATACTGGTATTATTCTCGGTCCCGCACATATCTCATAGGCGCTCCAATTTCGTTTCGCTTGAGCCAGGAAACCTCTGTGTAGGACTCTAAAGACTCGTCAATATGCCGGCAGTAGGCGATGATCATATCAAACACCCACAAGCCGCAAGCGGTCTGCTAAACATAACGGCCATCCGGGTATTGAGCGATCAGAAGATCAACGAGCAAGCCCGCTTACACTCCTGTGAATCCAACCAGCAACACTTACCGTACAGTCCGGTCTGTTCGTCTGATATGTCGCATATCTCGCCTAGGGGTGGTAAACGTCAGACCCCAGTAGCTAGATAAGTCATTCCGATGTAAGGTCCATAACAAGCGTGAAACTACTGATAACTCTTACCAGTATATCACTGCAACCCTGGCCAGGTATTTCCAGTTATGTCCAGTCGAGCATAGCGCAACATCAACCCCCAATACCGGGAGAGATGAATCCCCTCCTATCACTCATTTCCTCCATGTGAATCGGGACTGTACCCAAAAACCACTTGTTTGCACGACTCAGTAGTGCCGTGGTAGGGTGGAAATCAAAGCACAGTGGGAGACACACAAGACTCTATGACGATCTCGGGTCAACAGGCTAAGCTGTACCAGTGTCACCAGAGAACTGCCATCTGACGTAAGGTATAATACCATCTGGGAATTCTCGGTGAGTCCGTTCAGTGTACCCAGTCTCCACTGAGCACCCGCATACCATCTCTGATGTCAAACACCAATGGATATGGGATCATCCAGCGCCCATCATATGGGTCGAGAAGATATACGCTGGTCTACTCTGGAATATCGATACCCCGTCTCGATATTCCCGCGACTAGAAACATTGAAGGATGTACTCATGGACTACCCAGGCCCCACTAGTATGATCTACATCATAGTCCTGGAAGTCGAGTACACATCCTAAGGGCTTTATCAACATGTAACAGAGAGACAGAAAGTATACATGTTAAGATAAAGAGTAACCAGATAGCGTACTATCATGTCGACCAAGAAAGTACTACGTATATATGTCCCAGCATCCACTACAATATACATCCAATGTAAAGTAATGGCCTCTAGGGCATACATATAACTAACACACTCATCGAGCTTCCCTTTCGGTCAGTACATAGGCAGCCGTTACGCACAGTTAGTGCCGCTGACGTGCTTGTGGTTAAACCCACTGCCAGGGTACTGATGAGTCTTTAGAGTCCCCCACAGATTGTTTCCCAAGTTCAGGCGAAACGTTATAGAGGCCATATGGTTTTATGGCAGGGTTCGAAAATGCACGTGCACTTATGCACATGTCATATTTCGAACAGATAATACTGGTGGGTTTGGTTTAAGCCGGATCCAAGTATTATATTGAGTCGGAATATTTTAGTCTCATCGTATTCGTATTCGGTCGGAATACGGATACAGGTATGTATATACAGGTGAGGGGTATTCTCGTAATCCGTTACGAGATTACTTTAGAAGATGCATTTCTTTTTGGGTTAATTATTTTGGTTTAAATGATTATTAGATTTGGAAAGTGTGACTCATTTGGATGACACATTTCTTCTAGCATGTTCATTAGTGACTCGTGCTAATGAGTCACTAAGTGAGTCATGATAGAATTAATGATGTTTTGTTTTGGGTGTAGATATTTTAGGGTTTTGTGGAGATATTTTTGCGAGATATTTTTATGAGATATTTTCTTTACACAACCTTATTTATATATACTCAGAAAAGAAAAAATGATCACAAGTGATTACGCTTGAGTTTTTGCTCTCTTGATATTTTCTTGAGCTCACACTCTCCAATTCTTAGCATCTTCTTCAACCTCCACTCTTACCCTCTCATGTGATGAGAACCAAAAAGTGTATTGAGACAAAGTATTCTACTCATTCTCTACTTCATCTTGGACATGTCGGTTAGCATACTTCATGTCCGAGTTGCCTCGGTATAGAGGCGGGAGCCCGTTTAAATATCCGTTGATGTGGTGCCACCTCGACGAGGAGACAGGAGATCGGAGTTGCCACGAGGAGCATGGGATGATGGCCAAAGACCGAAGGACACGGATCGATCGGTATAGCCTTTTCTCTTTACAGTTTGTTAGTTTAGCGTTAATGGCAAGATCCGGGTTATAGTATGCGATAGCGCCAGTTGTAAAAGTTTTTGTTCCGCGTTTGGCGTCAGAATGATGGCCGGGGCGCTACCGTTGACTTACATGGTATCAGAGCCACGCCATTAACCTTTACTAGCTTGTTCTAATATATTTAAAATATCGATCGAACGAAATTTCCAAAACCGCATTTTAAATGTTAAAGTTTCTGTCGAATTTTTAAACTGGTCTAAAAATTATTTTGAGTATGTCAGAAAATCGTGCAGGCTTTTTTAAGACTCTGGATGAAATTTGGTCGACTGTTCCCTCAAGAACGTCGCGGAACCGCCGCACAAGCCTTGTATTGGCCGCGGTTCCATCGCCGTTTTGGAGCAACAGTGTACCATTTTTCTTCTGGGTGTTTTTCATGTGGAATTGTGGTTTATGGAATATTTTGTTTGGGCCCAGATTTTGTTTGAGTACTGGAGTTGTACTTAGGGCCCACTTCGGGAAGTTTTGTCGATCGGAATTTTAAACGTGTTAGTTTACAGTACTTACATTATATCTCCGACCGTGAATGTCATTCGAGCGGTAAATTGTGTCTAATTGCTATAGTCCTTTTAGACGGGTTTGCGAACGTGACATTCGCGTTGATGTTCTGTGTTGTGTTGTGATGTTGCAGATTTGTCGTGGTGGATAGATGTGTGCAATGGTAGTGCTGTTTAGATTTATTTGTACTTTTGATATTGCGGGGCGAGCGTCCAACATGTGGACTGCCGTCACTTCCTGTTTGTATAATATTCTTTTGGCGCAAGACCAGGCTGAGGTCGATGTACCCGTTGTACATATTTTTCATTTCTGTACTAGGTTTACCCCGAGAAGGAGTGCACGGATAGCCGGGTTCTGGAGGGCAACGGGTCCGTATCTCATGGCTTTGAGAGGCAGGGGGCCTCACTCTAGAATTGGCAGACTATTCGCCGCACTCGTAGGGGGTACAGGTTGACCTAAGGAGAGGTGCTCAAGTTACCGGATTCTGTGAAGTGCAGTATGGTCCATTAACTTTGCTGTAAGGGGCTGCCTCGCTTCAGGTTTTGGCGGGTAACTTACCACACCCGCAGGGGTCTACGTTTCATTGCACAGGCTATCCACACGACCAGTGGAGCGTCGGGTTTCAATAGCGGCTCTGTGAAACCCAGGGATCCCAGATTATCTTTATTGTTCTGTGAAGCTTATTACTTTTCTGTAATGTTGCATTTATCATGCCTGGAGTGATTATTGTATATTGTTGTATATATTAGTAGATGTTGTATATGTTTTACACCCGCGCTGGTCCAGTCCCCGCTCTGTCGTTAGTTAAGTAACCTAACGGGTGATGACAGAACCCAGTGACGAATGCGGATGGCATATACGTACATTTTATTTTCGTTCTTTTCTGATGTGATTAATTGATGGGACTGCGTTGATTCTGATCAATGCAAGGAAAACAAACCGATTTGACGTTGTTGGAACAGTTTTCAAAAGTGTTATTACAAGGACGTTTTCTTATGTTTTGCACAGTGGTATTCAGTTGGAATATCCTGCACCTCATTCGACGAGGCAAGGGCCGAGATCCCTTCACCGGGAGTGACCCCTTAGGCAGAAGTTTGCGTCAGGGTAATAACTTCAATAGAGTCGATTATTTGCTGCTTTGCATCACGGTATTCAGTTGGAATATCCTGTACCTCATTCTACGGGAAAAGAGCCGAGATCTCTTCACCGGGAGTGACTTCTTTAGCAAAGGTTTTCGCCACTATATTTTTGTAAAAAGCTATCGGGTTCCTTCAGCGATATCAAGTTCGTTACGTTAAAGGTTTTTCTCCAAAAACCAGTCGTAGCCCTCCGTCATTTCAGTTGGGTATTCAGTAGTATTCAAGCTATGTATTTTGACCAACGCCAAGGCATGGTGTTTGGTAGCTGCTGGGTATTCATCTGTAGCATAGATAGATGAGTTGGTTTGGGACCGTCGTTCTACCATTTGGCCAACGTCAGGGGTATGTACGGGTGGGTTCAAATTAACAAGATAATGATGGGTAGAACTTGACATGTGACTTATGGCATTTGGCCAACGTCAGGGTCATAAGAGCATGGGGAAAAAATCCATATCGGGAGTTTCTAAAGAAACTGAAACTTGCCAAGCATGCGCATACCTTCTGGAGTGTGACAACGTGAGTGGATTCCTTCATGTTATCATGGGTTGATAGTTGGATTCCGATTACCACTGATGAGTTTGTTTACTCTTCGGGTCATCCCGACTAATTCTTCTTTCAGGTTTGGAGGAGAATTTGACAGTACAGTGGGTGGTTTCCTGATTAGATAAAGTGATAACCATTCTGATCTAGGTTAGAGTGCATGCAGAGTGTTTCTTTTCTATCTCTCTTTGGCAGCGACCATTGACCGACCCTAGACTATGACTCATTGACCAAGTTGACCGAACCATCTTAAAATACTGGTTTTTGGATTGTCTGAGTTGCATAAGTCATTGCTGCTCCTTCTTTTACCCTTTGCATTTCTCCAGAACACCTCGTATTACTACGAACATCCACTTCCATTGGATAAATCCATCGTATGGTTATATACGAACTCGAAGGGACTTCATCGAGGATAGATTCAGGTTCAGGAGAAATTGAATTGGTTTATTCGGTTGCCTTTTATCATCACCTTCTCTCAGGTTGCGAGGGCTCCTTGGTTTAGGAGAGTACACCTATTATTCTTATTGGATAGTCTTCTTCCAAACCATAGGCAGGTGCCGAATGGCAGGGAATGAAGAAAACCAATTAGCCTATGTAGGGTGTACAGAAGGTAATAAGTAAAGACAAAATAAAAGGATTAGAAAGAGGGCAAAGTAAATTGCGACTGCTATCATTCACGACCAAACCGACTTCATCGCCACTCCTACTTCACCTTTGCTTTTTTCCCCAGTTCGGGAGAAATAGAATAAGGTATTATTCAGTTGTCTTTTATCATCACCTTCTCTCAGGTTGCGAGTACTCCTAGGATTAGGAGAGTACACCTATTATGCTTACTGGATAGTTTCTTCCAAACCATAGGCTCGTGCAGAACGGTAGGGAAGGAAGAAAACCGCTTAGCCTAAAGGGGTGTATAGAAGGTAATGAATAAAGACAAATAAAAGGATTTGGAGAGATGGCAAAGAAATATACGGTTACAGTCATGAATTGGATTATGTAAGAGGCATTACTAGGAATACCAGGATACCCCTACGAAACATTTTTCATGTTTCAATTTCACTGTGCATTGTTAAAAGGAAAACTGATTTCCCGATTAGATACTTACTCCAGGGTATGTATTTACCAGGTATGATTCTCACATCTGTATTGTTTTACAGATGATGAGTGGGGGTATGTTATTGGAAATAAGGTGATCATCCTCATTATATCTGAATTCGTTGTAATTGGTGATATTTGAGGAAGTCGCCTAGGTTCTTGCAGGACGGCAAGTATATAGTTTTGAGTATCCGTTGTTGTGCACCAATTTCAAACTGATATATATGTACGTTTATTTTTATAAAGTGAGATATAACTTTTTGAAATTTTGTCCGTGACATTTACCTATATCAGTTGACGATTGGGTAAGGAGCATTGAACAGCGAAGTAGTTCTTTGCCATAAGTACAGTTTTCAACCTACGATGCATAGTTTTTGAGTTATTCGACTCAGGGACTCATACAGAGTATTGTATGCTGTCCATTGTCTATCAGGACAAAGGGGTTGGTCCTCATACTATGTTCCTTTTACTTGTGACTTCTCTAGTTTTTAGACAAGTGTTTCGTAGAAATACAAAGTCTAAGTTTTGAGAAGTTATGGGTATAAGAATAAAGTAGAGAACTAGGTGTCGCAAGTATCGGGATTCTTCAAGGTAATCGAAGATGTAGATACTTGTGATTGGTATTCAGTGGATAGTAATGGTTTTGAGAAACTTGTTTCTCTTTCAGGTTACTCATAATTGGATGCATTCCTAAGTTGAGTAATGTTGATTAGCCTCTTTCCATTAAGTTGATATGGACTGGACACAGCTGCATGATTTGAATCTGGTTCCAATTAAATAAGTGCCAAAGTTTCTATATTGGATATAGAATGGTTCATATCTTAACTATGTTAAGGTATGGGGAGTTGTCCGGCTTATGCTTAAAACCAGACTCTGGATAACTCAAGGCACGTTTCTGTAATGGCAGTTTGTGGGTTGGCCCAGGCTATGACGAGGGTTGATTTTCTACCATCTGGAAGATCAATGGTGATATTGTTCTTGATTCGCCACAGTTGTAGTAAAATGGATTTTTTCATAAAACAGTAGTGGGAGTATGGTAGAACTGGAAGTGATTCCAGAACCGCAAACGATTGCGGAAAATTTAATAGGACCTAAAGATTCAATCAGGTTTGACATTCCATTAGCCACTCCGCAGATATGGTGGGTAACCTCAGGCATCCGAGAGGTACTCTGGTGGCCTCAAGGACAGTGACAGGGAGGTTCCTGTTTACCCAGACTTTCCATTGCTGCTGTTCCAGACTATGAGACCCGGCAGGAGGTTAAGTATAGCGTCGTTCTAAAGTAGTTTTAGAAGTGCACGTATATATTATTCTGCCAGAGGGTTGTTGTGGTCAGTGGGAGCAGTGGAAGCATAGTGGGCAAGTACCTTATGTCTATTTATAGACTAGAACAAATATAGCGGAGATAGATCATCTATATTTGATGTGATAGTCATGGGTTTGACTTCATCAGAATAGGGGATGATCTGTTAAGAAGGTAGTAGGGTGTGATGTCCTGGTATTTGGATGACATACACAGAGTAGGAAGTAAAATTCCTATACTACGATCAGTTGTACTGTGGTTGTCACACAGTTGTTTCTCCACACAGGATATGGATATAATATCAGACATTCTGGTTACTAGATCTATGGTTTTAGATCTAGATTTGGGTAGTTTCCCAATCTGGGTACTTAGACAGTATTCTAATAGTATTTTAGATTGGACGACTCCTGGTATGGTGGTGTACCTGCAGGTGATGGAGTCTCCCTCTCTAAAGGTGTCTTACAGACTAAAGGGGAGAGGGATGTGCATGATTGGCATATCACTTGCTTAGGCAATTGAGTCAATCGTGAGATGTCAAGTACCACACCAGATGTTGTTTTTGCACTAGATGCAATAAGTTTATATTAATCCAATTCTGGAGAAACATACGGAAGCAGTTTTAGAACATAAGTAGATGTTCTAGGGATTTGATGACGGCAGCCTCCTTCGAGAGACGGTTATCATTCCAGGCTTCCAAAGGTGACATGGATGAAAGAGTGATTGTCAGAGTTATAGTTTTCCCTCTAACGAGGAGTAGTATTATGGATAGATGGTCCAAGAGGATACTGTGGGAGACATGGTGCAGGATACTGATTAGGTTCAGTTGTAGATACAGTCTAAGAAGTTTGGATTTGGAGTTCATTTATGAACTAGGTCCCATCAGATATCCATACTTATTCTAAGACAGGTATTACTCAATTCGGGAGATGACTTTCTCCGCGAACTTGAGATTAAGAGAGACATAGAAAGATACATCAGGGCGGATCCACTCACTGAGGCTATTTCTCGAACACAAGTGTTTTACAAACGAGCTTTGTGAAACTGATTAGTAGAGGAGTTAGGTGTTCGGTATCACATGGGCTGTGAGTATGCGACATCGCAATAATTAGCCTTAAGTGCAAGTGAGAGATTGTTGGATATAGTGCCCTCAAAGTCAATTATTGGATTGCAGGTACGTGATTGCAATGATTGAGGGAGGACCTATACCGGTAGGACAGTCTTACTCGAGATGATAGTATGCTATCCGGTTTTCCTTTATCAGTCGTGTACAGCTTTAGGTGACATTACTGTTCACTATTACACGTTGATAGAGCCATTATGATCCTTCTTGACTACAACAGTATGATGGCGATCATATACGTGAGAGTTGGGTAGTCTATAAGCACATCCTTAAAATTGGTCCCTAGTCGTGGGAGTTTCGAGACAGGGCATCGATACTCCGGAGTAGACTAGTGTATACAGTCGAGACCCCGACGAGGGGCGGTGGCCGGTCTCACAAACCATTGGTGTCTGTTGGATCACCTCAGATGTATACAGGTGCTCATTGGGTTATGAGTGCACCGGACAGGACTCGCCGGGAACCTTCTAGTTGGTATTTATACCTACCGTCAGATAGCAGTTCCCTGGTGACATGTGTACAGGTTAGTTCATCGACCTGAGGTCATCATTTGCCTCGTGTGAGTTCCTACTGTGCTTTGATTACTACCCTACCATGGCTCAAAGGAGTCGTGCAAACAGGTTTTAGTTGGGTACAGTCCCGAGCCACATAGGGGCAGTGAGCGGATCGACAGGGGATTCGTCTCTCCCGGTATTGGGGTTGGGATCGCACTGTGTCTAGGAGAGCCATTACACCAAGTCCTTGGCCAAGGCAGGTGAGAATTATTGTTAGGTATTCCAGTAGTTTCTCAGAGTGTTCAGGTCTACCCTCCGACACGACTTATACCGCTATTGGGGATCTGACGTTACCAGCCCCCTAGGCCCGATATGCGATGCTCATAGATGAACGGACCAGACTGTACGGATATTGTCACTGATAGGCTCAGTAGGGTTCCAGGATGAGTTCGCTCATCGGCTTTTTCGGTCAGTTCATAGGCAGCCGTTACGCACAGTTAGTGCCACTGACGTGCTTGTGGTTAAATCCACTGCCAGAGTACAGATGAGTCTTTAGGGTCCCCCACAGATAGTTTCCTAAGTTCGGACGAAACGTTATAAAGGCCGTATGGTTTTATGGCTGGGTTCGAAAATGCACGTGCACTTATGCACATGTCATATTTCGGACAGATAATACTGGTGGGCTTTGGTTTAAGCCGGATCCAAGTATTATATTGAGTCAGAATATTTTAGTCTCATTGTATTCGTATTCGGTCGGAATACAGATACAAGTATGTATATACAGGTGAAGGGTATTCTCGTAATCCGTTACGAGATTACTTTAGAAGATGCATTTCTTTTTGGGTTAATCATTTTGGTTTAAATGATTATTAGATTTGGAATGTGTGACTCATTTGGATGACACATTTCTTCTAGCATGTTCATTAGTGACCCATGCTAATGAGTCACTAAGTGAGTCATGATAGAATTAATGATGTTTTGTTTTGGGTGTAGATATTTTAGGGTTTTGTGGAGATATTTTTGGGAGATATTTTTTTGAGATATTTTCTTTACACAATCTTATATATATCCACTCACAAAAGAAAAAAATGACCACAAGTGATTATGCTTGAGTTTTTGCTCTCACACTCTCCAATCCTTAGCATCTTCTTCAACCTCCACTCTTACCCTCTCATGTGATGAGAACCAAAGAGTGTATTGAGACAAAGTATTCTACTCATTCTCTACTTCATCTTGGACATGTCGGTTAGCATACTTCATGTCCGAGTTGCCTCGGTATAGAGGCGGGAGCCCGTTTAAAGATCCGTTGATGTGGTGCCGCCTCGGCGAGGAGACAGGAGATCGGAGTTGCCGCGAGGAGCGTGGGATGATGGCTAAAGACCGAAGGACACGGATCGATCGGTTTATCCTTTCTACCTCTTTATAGTGTGCTAGTTTAGCGTTAATGGCAAGATCCGGGTTATAGCATGCGACAGCGCTAGTTGTAAAAGTTTTTTTTCCGCGTTTGGCATCAGAATGACGGCCGGGGCGCTACCGTAGACTTACAAAACCATCATTTTCCACTCTGATCCTGACATTGCGAGGATCACTGCTAAATGGTCGGTGCCTCCTATTAAAATCCTTCGATGCCAGTGAATCTCGTGGGTGAATCATTTTTTCATTTTCGCTTGGAGCAGCACGGTGATATCAAATCATTGCCTCGACTATTTTCTTGCACTTGAATTGCCTCTGCAGCCTCTATGTTATGGAAAATTATCATACTATCTTGATAGGTATATCGGGCTTCTTATCATATTCTTTCGGTTTATATCTGGTCTCTCCGCATGTTGGACACTCTTTCAAATCTGAATTCTCTTTTCTGTACAACACGCAATGTTTGGGACATGCATGAATCTTCTCACAGTTCAGACCCAAATCAGATATCATCTTCTAGGAATCGTACAAGCTCTCGGGCATGTTATTTCCTGGGGTTATAGAATCCTTTAGGAACTTTAGAAGTATCGTGAATGACTTGTTGCTCCATCCATTTAAACACTTAATCTGGAAAAATTGGACGAACCATGATAGAGTGAAATACCTTGCATTCTCATAAATTGGTTTTCCAGCATCATTTATGAACTTTTCATACCTATCCGTACGTGGTTCTTGACCGGAAAGAATGTCTTTTTAGGTAGGATTACTATCACTGAGGGTAGGCTCTACCATATTCTCTATTTCTTCTCCTGAAAAAAGTTATCTTCTTCTGAAAAAAAGTATTCTTCTTCTTCCGCCGTATTACCGTTTTCTCCTTCTTCTTCCGCCGCATTATCGTCCTTTTCTTGTTCTTCCCCATGATATAGCTGTAAGTCAACGTTACACACCCCACGAGATGCGGGGAGGCAGAATAGGAAAAACAATCATTTTGTTCAAAGTAACATCGACTATCAAACGGATCTTTGCTAAACCCTAACTAACAAACTATCTAGAAGTAGTTAACTACTATTATAGATGATTATACCTCAAGACATTAGTCCTTCTTGTTCTTGTTGTTCACCTCCTCGTCGGCCTCCTCGATGTAATAGAAGATCCACCCGAGAGTTCCTTCTTCAAGCTTTAACCTCTAACTTGAGGTAACTAAGTGGCTAGGATTACTAATCTAAGTGACCTAGAGGATATAGAGATAGATTAAGGATCTATTAGTCTTGCTAACCCTAGGGTTCTCGACACATGAAAGGATTAGGGTTAGGATGAACAAGATGAGAGCTTGAGGAGAGAGAATGTGTATGTGATAATGAATTGAACTTGAGTCATTTGGATAATATCATGAAGCATGAAAATATCTAAACAATAATATATTAAAACATCAACCATGCTTCATTAATTACCTTGAGGTGAATCACCTCATGACTCATGGTGCAATTAATGAAAATTACACATTACCTCTCCACATCATTAAGTTTAATTCACAAATGAATTAAAACTAAATGAGTTACCTTTCTTCTAGAAGCTTCTCGACTAATTACGAGAATGCCCCTCCCATCCGTATTTATGAAAAACATGAATATACTGAGACTGCATAAATCTAATAATCCAATACTAGAATCTGGCTTAAACCAAAGCCCGCGAGTATAATCTGTCCGAACATTATACGTGCACAAGTACACGTATATGTCCGAACCCTGTCGTAAAACCATACAACCTCTATATCGTTTCACCTGAAGCAGGAAAACCCTCTGTGTGGGACCCTAAAGACTCGACACTACGCTGGCAGTGGGTTTAACCACAGGCCGCAAGCGGTACTAGCTGTACGTAACGGTCCCCAGGTAGATGTCAATAAGAAGGTCGATGAGGAAACCCATCCAAACTCCTACTGAGCCTGATGTGACAATCTCCGTACAGTCCGGTCTATTCATCTAAGACTATCGCATATCGGGCCTAGGGGGCGGCAAGCGTCAGTCACCAAAAACCGGTGTAAGTCGTGTCGGAGTGAAGCCCATTACACCTTGAGAAGCTACTGGAAAACCTACCAGTAAATCTTACTTGCCCTGGCCACGGACCTTGCGTAATGGCTCTCCAAACACAGCGCGATATCAACTCCCAACACCGGGAGAGACGAATCCTATCTAACTGCCACTACCACCAAGTGTTTCAGGACTGTACCCAACTGCTACCTGTTTGCACGACTCAGTCGAGCCGTAGTAGGGTAGCAATCTAAGAACGGTGGGAACACACTCGAGGCAAAGCATCAGTGTCAAGTCTACGGACTATGCTGTACTCATGTCACCTGGGAACTGTTAAATGACTACTGGTATAATACCAACCAACAGTTCCCTGAGAGTCCTGTCCGGTGTACTGATCGCACGCTTTTGGCGTGTTGGATGTTCAAAGTTCTAAAGTTATAACCGCGATCAGGACGGTGTCGCTTTGCAGCTAGCCGGTTGAGCACGGGTCGATCCACAGGGAGATGGTTGTATGTCCGTTCGAGTTTTAGATGAGTCAATGAAGAATTTGTATATGTTTGTTCAAATCTAACCTATGTGTTTTATATGCAAGTATAAAGTTGTTAAGAAAAAGATACAAAAGTGTAAGCTAAGGAAATCCGCACTCAAAACCTTTGAGCCGAGTCTTGACCAATTGAAGCTAGAGCAATCGGCAACAACGTGGACTAGGGGATTTAAGCACGGTATTCATGAAATCCGGCTTATTTACCCTTGTCCTTCCGTTCTTGTCTCTTGCTTTCGCCTCCGGCCAAACCGAACGCAACCGGTCGCGTTTTAGGAATCACCGTTACCTTGGTAGGGTAGGGTGCCTAACGGAGCGCTTGCGTAACGTTTGGGCGGAGTTCAAAGAAAAATAACGGGAAAAGGAAATGAGCAAAGAAACATTAACTTACAATATCGTATTTATTCTAAACAACAATAATTACAACCATTCACAAAAGAAACCAAAAAGAGCAAAAGAAAAGATAAACAAAGAAAAGAAAAGATTACAAGCAAGTAATTAAAAGTGCATGGAATTTAAGTGCATGAAAGTAAAGCAAGTATTAAAGTGCAAGAAAGAACTAAGCAAGAAAAATAACACTAAGAACCATAGAACTCAAGACAAGCCATGGGATCAATAGCCAACCCTTAAACTTGCAAGCTCAATCAAAAGGTTACAAGATCAAGAGAAGGGTAAAGAACTCATGTGAAATAAAGCATAAAAGAAAGAACAAAATGTTACAACCCCTTGAGATCAATGACCAAACCTTAAACTTGCAATCTCAGTTAAGAGGTTGCAAGATCAAGTTAAGGTAGAGAGCTCAAGGGGGAAGCTAAGCAAAAAAGAATGATACAAAAACCCTCATCTTCATTTAATATCCACTCAATGCTCTCACTACATTTTCATGGAGGAAAGAATGAAAAAGAAGAAGAAGAAGACTAAAAACTAATAAAAAAAAGGCATGAGAATGAACTCCTTTGGCTTGGCAAGTTCTGGGATATTTATAGGAGGAGAACTGAAAACCTAGGGCAAGATTATCTGCCCAAATGTACTGTGCCACATACCCCCGAAAAATCATCAGCTGAAGAGCCCACATGGCCGCGGTTCCGCGGCCTAAGCACGCTAATGCCGCGGAACCGCGGCCGTATTGATGAGTTAGGTGACTAGATTTTGTCGTTTTCCCTGGTTTGCTGTCTTATGCTGTTCTACATGTACCAAACTGCAAATTGATTCAACAATTGCTTCAGATCTGCAATGGTCCAAAATGGCATCAATAATAATACTTTTGACCTTTTATCCCTCGAGCTCCGCACACCCATTAATTCTTGTACTGCCCTCCTCGTGCTCTGTGCTTGTCCGAGACACGAATGACTACTGTCATATGTCTTGTCTCAGGAACTGGTACATGGCACTGGACGGATACGGATGACCGGAACCCGGCTTTTATCTGCTGTCAACAGATGTTCTGTATTTTGGCGTAACTGTGGAGATTTTGTATCATTTGTATTATTTTGGACTAGGAACCTGTTGTCTGTAAATATGTAGCAAACACAGATTAACAGTACCTACCTATAAACAAACGAGCGTAAGAATGGGCGGTATAAAATGCAATATTCTGGTATGAACAAATACCCCCAAACTTAACTTTTGCTCGTCCCGAGCAAAACCAATTATTCACAAAAAAGTCCTAACCGCACTTTCGAAGGGAACGCGATTGCACTGAGCACGTGCTACAAGCCGTTAAACCTCTAAGTGTCCCTAGTAGGAGGAGTGTTGTCTCCTGAGGGTTTTCAGCGGATACTACCCACAAAATTCGGTCAAGCTAGTTTTGCAAAATTACTATGATTCAAACCCTAAAGTTTTGTTTCAGAAAATAACAATTCTATTATTCTAAGTCTAGACTATCGAACCTTTATTTTTCACATCTCGCTTCTTATTTAACTTAAGATTTTATATGTCTTTACGTGCAGTGCAAATAGTGTCGTTAAGTTCCAGAAGGGTCGAATAAAGTCATCATGTCATACAATAAAGCCCAGATAAAATTTTTAAAAGGATCATATAAGTTTTATAAAGAGTTAAGCATTTTTCAAGTTTCGTTTTCCAGTAAGGTTTCAACTTCAGAATTTCTTATCTTCCTTAACAGGAAACTAGGTCTTATTTTTCACTCCACCTTTTTCTTGTTTTCATTTCATACACACCTCTGTGAACGTGCAATAGTCTTTATCATAGAATAAAACCTTCATATCTCCGCTAGAAATATTTTTTATAAAATCCTTTCTTTTGTCAAGATTATTCTCTCACAAAGAACCGTTAGGAATTTTAACTCGGAGAGAACACTTGCTTGACTTTGTTTTAATTTGGACTTTCTAGGCTTCTTAACGAGCTTTGGGCCAATGCACCCAAACCAGTTGGCTTTAGGGCATTAGGTGTAGAGACACCCCAGCGGACTTAATTACTCAAGTTACCTAGGCCCAAAAACAAAAGACAATTTAGCGTGAAAATCATGATTATTCAATGCGAATGGAGATATAACCGGCAGTTCAGTTATTTTTTTGGATAAAAGACGTGTTTTAGTGGGTTAGGTGTGTAATCATTCCAATCAAGTTTCAGATGGGTTATTCTTCAGACTTAGTTCCAATTAAGGCATCAATGACATTCATTCATATTCACTTTACTTCATAAACTATTCTTGATATTACTTATTTCAGAACAAACCTATTTGATCCTCAGAAAATCATTTATCCATTTAAAAGCTTTTAGACATAAAAGACTTATCATCTAATTTCCAAAACTCACGATACGTGTAGTGTGATGTAAAGACGTATATCAGCTATAGTTAACTTCAAAAGAGAGTTATCTTTCAAGTTTTCAAAATCTAAAAATAAGATTTAGTTATTCTTATCTTATTAAACAAAACCGTCGAAATATTGAATCAGAGTTCTCCCACTAGCTAACTTGACAGAAAAGTTTTTATATTTTTAGAAAATTTTCTGATTTATATGGATTTTTAAATAGGTATGCAAATGCAAAATATACAAATGAATGCGAAGGTAGAAAGCTTACCGAGCACACCCCCAAACTTAAACTTGACAGTGCCCTCACTGTCAGGCTACACCAAGAGGGTCAAAATTGTCGGCTCTCTCCAAAAGAAAATTTATACAAAACAAAAAGGAAACCAAAAAAAGATATATACCAAAAAAGGGTTCCCCCCAAACTTAAGTGAAAAAGTGTTTCCACTGTTTAAGCGGTGAAGTTCAGGATTAGAGGGAAAGAAAACAGTTTCAAACTATACAAGGCCTTACACAGGCCAAAAGTGAGCACCAACCATTCAAAGATTTTATCGCTATAATGTACAGGTTGGTGGAAGAAGACGTAGAGAAAAGAGAGGGAGAATACGCGAGACCGTATGGAGATAGAAGTGGTATACGGTCTAGGTATAGAAGAAGAATGGCGGAAGGGAGAAAGAAGTGGAATACGAACTTGAGGGTGGAAATGGAGCGAATAAATTAGCACAATTCGTAATGAGCGATGTGTAAAAAGCGATTGTGCTAATCTATTAACCTGTCGAGAAATGGGGTCAAATCCCTTAAGATTCATGAGAAACCATTGGTACGCCGAACTTGGTAAACCAGACACTGGAAGTGAAAATGTTACGGTTTCTTGCAATGTCAGAACAATGGAAAGGATGGAGGAAGGTGATTGAGGAAGGTTATCGGTTAAAGAATCAGGAGGGTGTACACAATCAATGAAAGGAACAGGATGAATTGGAAAATCCGACTCATCAATTAAAACTGGTTCATCCTCAAAAATATCCTCAATAGTCTCCTCAAAGTTAAGCACATACATGCATTTATCCTCAAAATCCAGACGCATATGGGGTTCGGGAAAAACATTTAATGACTCGGGATGATGAATTGGAGAGAAAAACTCAGCTAAATCTACGGGTTCATCATCCAATATATTCCCAGCGTCAATATCCTCAATCAAATGAAAATCTATATTCTCAGACACCTCAACAAAAGAATGGATATCAATCAATTCAGGTTCTAAGATGGAGGTGTAGAGGTCAAAAGGGTTGGGTGCGGTTTCACTCGAAAGGGACCCTTCACAATCGGGCAAATCAAACACTACAAGGTCACACAACTCATTATCTGTTCTATCTTCAATTGATAAATCATTTGGGACACTCGATAGACTTTCAAAACCGGAGTTGTGGGATTCAAGTTGAATCGGGTAGGCTTGATTCGGAAGGGGGTACATCTCACTTTCTCCACTCAAATTCTCAACCTGTCCTACCGCCTCTTCATACATTGGAAAATTTGGAGCTAGTTGAAAACTAGCTACCGGGTCACTAGGTTTTATGAGGGCGGCCATGGACGCATTCAAATCCATCATCTGTTGGTACGACGCTACCTTAAAATCTTTCAATGACTGTTCCAGACTAGACATGGGTTGTGAAGGGGTTTCAGTAAAAGATTCAAAGTTGTTTGGATACTGAAAACTCCCAAATGGCGGTTCAGAAGCAATGTCTAGGGAAGGTGTAAAAGTCGGGTAGGACTGGTAAGAATTGAATGGCTGGACAGGGGTAGGATCGACATTTGGATACGAAGGTGAATGGAATTGTTGATCCCAAGAATTTGAAATGGTGAAAGGAGTGAAAGATCGGCTATGAGATTGTTCAATACGTTCAGCGATGGACAAAGGACGACTTGCAAAAGGGGTATCAACATAAGCGGGTGCGGGAGGTTGATAAGGTTGATACAAAGTGGAATGCGGAGGGCAAGTGTTTGTCCTAAATGCGTCTATCCGATCTTTCAAAGAGATTTTGGGCATGGAGGGATCGTTCGACGTTCAGCCAAAGCAAGAACATTAAGAAGTAATGTCTAGTTGTGGGTACAAAAGTTCGGCAAGAGTTTTGCGAGGTGGGGTGCCCATGATATGAAGAGAGAAAGAAAGAAAGGCAGAAAAAAGGAGGGGAAAAAGATTGTGATTTTTTTTAGTTTTTTAGTTAGATATTAACAAAAGAATGAAATATACATACAAAAAGAAAAAACAATCACGACACAAAAATACCACACACCTAATCGTTCTAGGGTTCACCTAGGTCAACTAGACCTGCTCCAAAACTTGATTGTCGAAGTAAAACTGTGTCGAGAAACGGGCTTAAGACACACTGATCATGAGGCCAGGTAAGTGCAGAGATAAGGGGAGGTTTTCCGACGCTTTCGCGAAGGTCCTTAATTAAATAACCCTTTCTCTTTTGGCGGTTTCGCCGTTAACACTTTCCTAGACACCCCGTAATCAATGTACCGTTAAGCGAGGTTCTAAACACAGTTAACTTCTCCTAATGAGCGCGAAATCCTTAAGGCTTAAAGTCTAGTTTCTTTTAAAGTTTGTGTGGGTAAACGTTATGCTCAAGTTCGGGATTTGTGGGCCACGGAAAAGGTGATGAAATCCTTTACCGTATGTTGTGGGGTTCGCTTGCCCTTAAGTCCGTATTAATGTATGCAATGCGCAATTCAATAAAAATTCTATAAGGAATCAACCAATCGTTTTTTTTTTAGTTTAAGCGCGGCACTGCAACAAATACGGGTTAGTCAATTTTTAGCGTTTGCTAGCGAACTTGCAAAGAATTCTGCAAAGAATAGTATATTGGATGCGTCGGATTTGAGAAGAAGGTGTTTAAGAAATACGTACCGTTAAGTTTTTGGGTTAGGAAACCCCCGTTGAATCAATTTCGGTAAGCTTGAAAAGTTCGCTTGCGCGGGTCAAACTTCCCGGAATTTTGGCACTGAACTTCGTAATCACCTTTAACCTTGAACGTATACTTTTCTCCCCACAATCGCAATTTGCAAATCTGCAAAAATCTGCACACTTGCACACAAAAATGATCAAAAATAACAAAAAGATTTTTTTTTTATAAATATATACAAAAAGAATATTAACCCGAATAACAAGAAAGAAAATACGCTACCGTCTCCCCGGCAACGGCGCCATTTGATCGCACGCTTTTGGCGTGTCGGATGTTCAAAGTTCTAAAGTTATAACCGCGATCAGGACGGTGTCGCTTTGTAGCTAGCCGGTTGAGCACGGGTCGATCCACAGAGAGATGGTTGTATGTCCGTTCGAGTTTTAGACGAGTCAATGAAGAATTTGTATATGTTTGTTCAAATCTAACCTATGTGTTTTATATGCAAGTATAAAGTTGTTAAGAAAAAGATACAAAAGTGTAAGCTAAGGAAATCCGCACTCAAAACCTTTGAGCCGAGTCTTGACCAATTGAAGCTAGAGCAATCGGAAACAACGTGGATTAGGGGATTTAAGCACGGTATTCGTGGAATCCAGCTTATTTACCCTTGTCCTTCCGTTCTTGTCTCTTGCTTTCGCCTCCGGCCAAACCGAACGCAACCGGTCGCATTTTAGGAATCACCGTTACCTTGGTAGGATAGGGTGCCTAACGGAGGGCTTGCGTAACGTTTGGGCGGAGTTCAAAGGAAAATAACGGGAAAAGAAAATGAGCAAAGAAACATTAACTTACAATATCGTATTTATTCTTAACAACAATAATTACAACCATTCACAAAACAAACCAAAAAGAGCAAAAGAAAAGATAAACAAAGAAAAGAAAAGATTACAAGCAAGTAATTAAAAGTGCATGGAATTTAAGTGCATGAAAGTAAAGCAAGTATTAAAGTGCAAGAAAGAACTAAGCAATAAAAATAACACTAAGAACCATAGAACTCAAGACAAGTCATGGGATCAATAGCCAACCCTTAAACTTGCAAGCTCAATCAAGAGGTTGCAAGATCAAGAGAAGGGTAAAGAACTCATGTGAAATGAAGCACAAAAGAGAGAACAAAATGATACAACCCCTTGAGATCAATGACCAAAGCTTAAACTTGCAAGCTCAGTTAAGAGGTTGCAAGATCAAGTTAAGGTAGAGAGCTCAAGGGGGAAGCTAAGCAAAAAAGAATGATACAAAAACCCTCATCTTCATTTAACATCCACTCAATGCTCTCACTACATTTTCATGGAGGAAAGAATGAAAAAGAAGAAGAAGAAGACTAAAAACTAACAAAAAAGAGGCATGAGAATGAACTCCTTTGGCTTGGCAAGTTCTGGGATATTTATAGGAGGAGAACTGAAAACCTAGGGCAAGATTATCTGTCCAAATGTACTGTGCCACTTACCCCCGAAAAATCATCAGCTGAAGAGCCCACATGGCCGCGGTTCCGCGGCCTAAGCACGCTAATGCCGCGGAACCGCGACCGTATTGATGAGTTAGGTGACTAGATTTTGTCGATTTTTTCTGGTTTGCTGTCTTATGCTGTTCTACATGTACCAAACTGCAAATTGATTCCATAATTGCTTCAGATCTGCAATGGTCCAAAATGGCATCAATAATAATACTTTTGACCTTTTCTCTCTCGAGCTCCGCACACCCATTGATTCTTGTGCTGCCCCCCTCGTGCTCTGTGCTTGTCCGAGACACGAATGACCACTGTCATATGTCTTGTCTCAGGAACTGGTACGTGGCACTGGACGGATACGGATGACCGGAGCCCGGCTTTTATCTGCTGTCAACAGATGTTCTGTATTTTGGCGTAACTGTGGAGATTTTGTATCATTTGCGTTATTGGACTAGGAACCTGTAGTCTGTAAATATGTAGCAAACACAGATTAACGGTACCTACCTATAAACAAACGAGCGTAAGAATGGGCGGTATAAAATGCAATATTTTTGTATGAACATATACCCGTAACCCAACGAGCACCTGCATACTATCTCCAGTACAACGTACTAATGGCTGCAGGACAGACTATTTCCCCAGCTTGGACGAGAAGCGTACATACTAGTCTACTTTGGAGTATCGATGCCCTGTCTCAATAATCCTACGTCTAGGGACCTGAAAAAGGATGTGCTTGTAGACTACCCAACCCCTACTAGTGTGACTGCCATCACAACGCCGGTAGTCAAGCAAGATCCTATGGGCTCTATCAATATGTATTCGCGATATGCTAAAAGAAACATATACACATATTAAGATAGATATAAACCAAGTAGCATACTACTATGTTGAGCAAGACTGTTAATACAACTGTGAATATCCCAAGCTTCCATTAAGTAATATACAAGCTAGTATGATACAATAATGGCCCCTAGGGCATATACACTAACAATAGCCAACTTGTATAAAATCTAGTAAAACCATGTTTAACGATGTGAAACTCTACTATTTCTATCTTACCAGATCTTATTCCCACATCTATTGCACGGACAGAGAATCTCCTCTAACACGATCTTATTATGTGCCTGTGCAAATTCAATGAAAGCAGTATCTCCTGCAACAAATTTAGATTGCATGCGTTGTTTCCAATTCACGTACAGCCAGTCCTTAACTCTAATGTACACATGGGCCATATTAGACTGTATAACATATAAATTGTAAGTTATGAAAGTTAGTTTTTTATGGTGACTATATTGAGAAATTTAAGAACGAGATGGTTATTGACAAAGAAAAAAATCCATACGGGCAAGTTTGTCGTTGAAAAGGATAAATTATCGATTAACAAAATTAGGTTTGAAAATACCCAATTATGAATTGTATTCTGTGTATGTGTGTTTCAATTTATGATTTCGCTTAGGTGTAGGGTTGTTAGTATGTATATGCTTTATGTGTGAGTGTGTTGTGTATTCGTATTGTATGTGTGTGTTTAAGCCGTCGAGGTTAAGGCTTCTATCCCATTAAGAATGTATAGAGCAGACAACCATTTGTTTGTACTTTCATCCGTTTCGAGTAAATTTTGGCAGAACCTCCCCACCGTTCTCCTAGTACACTGTAATACAATAGATAATCATTTCAATACTGTGAAACAACATTGAAATGAACATCTAATCTATCTTTTTACATGGAGAACCAGCGGAAAAGTACCGACGAAATAACTCAAAACGAATGAAAACACAAGTGAATACAGGTGTTTGTTTTATACATTCCTAAATTGTCCAAACTGGACAAATCTATCGGTTATCATACGATTGGATCTTCTCGTCACATAGACTACACGACAGCTTTTAGTAGCGAATGATGCAGGCCCATATTTAACAACCTTCATATAGTTTTATGTCATGACAATATCGAACGTATGTTAATCGATAGACGGTGGCTAAGGCGCGCTTTGATTTTCACATATGACTATCGATGAGCATATGAAAATTTTATATTATCATCGATTATCATATATACACTTATTATAAGATTTTACTTGAATTGGTTTTACGTTTACGTTTCAATTTTAAGGGTTTGAAGTTTTTATTTTTAGGGTAAAGTTTCTTAAAATTAAGGGTTTTCTTAATCAAGTTTAAGATTTTGGATTTGGATCTGGTGTTAAGTTTAAGATTTCGGATTTAATTCTGAAGTTAAGTTTAAAATTAGGGTTTGGTCTTATTTAATATGAGAGATCAACATCATCATTATCTCACACACACACACACACACACACACACACACACACACACACACATATCATCATCAACATTATCTCTCACACACACACATATATCATCATCAATATTATCACAAACACACACACACACACACACACACACACACACACATCATCATCATCATCAACATTATCTCTCACACACACATACATATCATCATCAATATTATCACAAACACACACACACGCATAGACACACACATCATCATATATATCATAACCAACCCCCTTAACTCTAATTCTAATTACCTTAACCCTAGACCTAATTAACCCCAACTCCCTATAAATTCTTCACTGAACTAGCCTTAGCTATTGTTTTTTCAGTAAATCCTGATCCTAACCTTAATCCTAAACCTACCCCTAACCATTAGCCCTAACCCTAACCCTAACCAAACCAAACCAAACCCTAACCCACAACCAATCTTCTTCTTCTTCTTCCTCCACTCATCATCACCAACAATATCAACTAAACTTATTTTTTCCAGCCCCTCACCCGACCTATCTGGTCCCCGTCGACCTTCCCCAACTGTAACATTTCAGAAATATAAAATATTATTTTTGGAAATTTAATATTAAAATAATATATTTCGCGAAAACTAGTCGATTTGTAAATAAGGTTTTTTCGTAAATTGGTATAAGTATATACCAATATTTGGAAATTTATCGGAGATTAAAATGATTTATTTATTATAATGATATTTATCGGATTTTTGGCCAAATCCGTATTTTTACATTTTTTTTAAGGCTAGTGCACCATGTCATGTGCATGTTGTTAAGTGTTTGTGTTTGTGACTTGTGAGTTTTATAAGAATGAGATTTGAAAAGAGAAGAAAGGAAAAGAGAAAAGAAAAGAAAAGAAAGGAAAAGAGAAATAAATAAAAAAGAATGAGAAGCAGAAATTTTGTGAGAGAGTGTGTAGGAGAAAGTTTGTGAGTGAGAGAGAGTGAGCTTAAGAAGAGAGAGGGTTTGACTTGGCTACCTCCATTCCCCATTGTTTCTTCACCAATTCATTTCATCATCCATTGCTTTCTTCATCTCCTTCAACCCTCTCTCCCCCTATGCCTCATCTCCTAGTCTTTCTCAAAATCTCATGCCCCCATCACAATAAACATGCTTAAACTCATTCTAAACCCTTTAAACCAATCAAGTATGGATTTTGAAGACTTTGGGCAACTCAAGAATTTTCTTCAGTTGCTAATGTGGTAATCCCTTCACTTTTAAATTAGTGTTTATGTTTAAATATCCTACTTTAGTTTAGAAATTGATTTAGTATGGTTTTGAGATCTTAGAAAATTCCAAGTTGCTGTTAAGTGGTAATTTGAGATGTAGTGAGTGTTTGAATGACCTTAGAGGGTGTTTTACTGGCCAAGACCCGAGAATAGAAACCAAAACACGAACTTTGAAATCGTCCAATATCGTATTTTGTAGGAATTGTGATAGGATACTGAGATCTGCTATAACCCGGAGACCCTAAGAATTATTTAGCGAAAACAGAGTGACGTGCATGCAACCTATAAGCACCCCTAGAGACCCGAGACCCTCACTCCTTTCCCAGGCTGCAGATAAATTCCCCCAGTCCGCAAATTGCGGCCTGGTCATGGTGAAAATGTGGGATTTTTGTACAGTGGCTTCCTTATCCTGTATCTAGAGCAACCCTATATGCAAAATGTCTTGGTTTGACCCAGAGTAAAATCTGGAGGTGTTTTCCCTTGTTGCTGATTTAGTGTTATGCGATTTCTGAAACTTGGTTTTGATATTTAAGATTGGATTTTGTCGTGGGACGTTTGTACGTCAACGTACGAGGGTTATTTGGTTGATTTTTCATGCGAAACTATAGGTTTTAACCTATGAGTGAACCATGTACCGTATCGGTTTTCGGATATTGGTTTTAATAGTATTGCGATTGTGTATTGATTATAGGTACTTCGTGTGGACTTCCGACATGACGAAGCACATCGACTTCGGCTAAGCGAGGAGTTTAGTAGGTGAGTAGATTATATCTACGGGGGAAGTCGGGTGGATGGCGTATAGCACCCCCGCAATAATTGATATGGAAGATTATGTTATGAGTTATAAATATGATAAAGTTAACGCTAATGGATATATTGCTTGAGAATATGAAATGAGAAGTGAATCATGATAAGTATGAATTTAAAGAGAACAAGTATTAGTTGATAATGGTATGATATGAGATCAAGATCGATAGGCACGACACGAGATTGAGATAGAGGTGTTGTGAAATTATTAAGACATGATATTTATATATATGTGATTTGAGATATATGTGTAAAACGAGTAATATGTCGTACGAGACTTTAGATCCGTACCCTCATTATTGTATAGGTCGATAGATTCTCTATTCTTTTTGATTACCCCGTACGATGGATTACCGTACGTGATGAGATGTACCGGATGATTGATCCGCGCTAGTGATTTGAGGATGATGACCGAGGATTATTGTCATATCAGATGTTATGAGGAGGGATCGCCGATATAAAGACTTCCTCCTGAACCATACATATTTCTAAAACTGACGAATCGTATGCATCTTTTAAACGTAAGATTTATGGGACGCTACGGGTTTCCAAATGATGTCTTTTTCTAAAAACACCAAAGCACCCACTTTCAAAACTACGATTCATATCTTTTAAAAAGTGACCGTATGATTCTTGTGTAGATAGATATACCCATTTAATGTTCATGTTATATAGGATATTAACCCTCGTGATGTACATGCCATGTGCCGTTATTTAATGATATATGATATCATTTGCTAGTACGCCTGCACAATTGTCGTTGATGCGCATATTACACATACACAGATTGCCGGCTCGCACACATTCTTCATCAGTAATTGCCATGTCACTTACACAGTAGAATTGTAGTGCCATTTACACAGTAGAGGTTACATATAATGAGATTAATCTTAAAAGTAAAAGTACATTCATTGTTCAGAATTATCACTTGACATGCTTGCATGATATACTCGATATTCTCATACTACTACTCAATGTTGCATACATCGTACTTTATGGTTATATACATTGAGATGATGTTTTCATGAGATCACTGGATTTGAGAACCGTGGTTATATTTTAAAGGAAATTGCGTATTGTTTTAAAAACACGGTTCTCTTGATATGATATTTCGAGTCGTCCACCATAAGTTTTCTCAGTTCTGAGCTTCTTTTCGAGACCCAATTCGAGGAGTTGGCAGATGCCGTTTGCGGGTACATGGTGGACCCGGTATGGTACCCCGGGGCAAGAAATGATTTTTGTGGTGTAGAAAATGAGCCTGGCAGAGGGAACACTACCTACCGGTGATTGTATAGAGCTCGACGGATATCCTGAGGATACCGTTTTGGAGTTATGATATGAGATGGATATGAGGGTCGATCTGAGGATGCGGCGCCTGAGATGAGATAGATATGAGGGTCGGTTTGAGTATGCGGCACCTGAGATATGAGGGTTTACATGTCGATGCTGGACACGGGTTTTCATGATGTTTCGAGTGTCGGTGTTGGACACTCAGGTTCCATGATTTTGATGTGTCTTTGATGTACACACGTGGTTGATACCCTCATATATATATATATATATATATATATATATATATATATATACAGGCATATGTTTTCATGATGTATCGAGTGTCGGTGTGGGACACTCAGGTTCCATGATATTGTTTGTGTCGTTGATGGACACGTGGATGATATCTATATGCATACAGGCATATGATGTCGGATGTTTATTTATATATGTCATTGCATTGACTCGATTGTTGACATATATGCATATGTGGTCACCCTAAATATCATAGTATTACCTTAAGGATATAGTGACCTAGGAAATCGTTGTTTATTCGATTTCTACTTGATGATGTTTTCTACTCATGAGTTGGCAACTCACCCCGTTGTGCCACAGTTCTTGTGGGTTTGACCGCTTGGGATCAGTTGTGGTGTTGCTGGCACACAGCTTCATCCAGGGTATTTGCTTTGGTAGGTGGGACATATGTTGGATCGTGCCAACTCTCGAACTGTTATATTCTATTGTATCTAGATAAACTCTATCACATCACATCAAATCAGAAACTAGAGATTGTATTATTGGTAGACCTAGTCAGACTTGGGTATTGGGCGAGACTTAGAGCGATAGGTTTTTGTCCGCTTCTTGATTTTTGATGTCTTACTCGTTTATTGTTCTTTCTGGGTTGATTCTTAGCCATTGGGCGTCGTATACATGTTATTGCGTGGTTGTGATTCCGCCGGTTGGCGAAGAGCTAGCTCCCTCTTAGGATGTCTATATATTGTTGTGTAAATGGTTTTGGATCAAGATGTACAAGCGAGGTGCTGCCCAATTTAAAAATAAAGAAAAACTTGACTTCATTATACCTTTATTTCAAACAGCAACCCCACTATTTTCCGTAAAAAGGTTTAGATTTTTTGGGTTTCGGCTTACTTGATTTACGTCACGCCTTTAGACGTTGCGTAATTTAAGTGCCGGTCACGTGCTAAATTTTGGGTCGTGACAAAGTTGGTATCAGAGCGTTAGGTTTAACCTTGGTTTGAGTCTGGGTTTGACTATGCGGAGTCTAGGACGTATATATTTCGGAACCTAGGCTTGAACTTACGGAACTTAGACTTAACGGGGGGGTATTAGACGCGAATTTTCGTTTCATAGGTTGACCTTGATTGATGGAGTAGGTAGCTTAAGTAGAGTGACGTACCGTACGTATGTTCCGCAGCATATTTACGATACGATACTCCACTTAAGAAACCTTAGGATGTACTTATCTTGAGATCTGTGATACTATTCGTTCCTTTGATCATATATGCATTTGGGATCTGTTGATTTCTTTCATTCATTTGATCTATCTTTATCGATACCTGTTTGAGGTTCCTGTCACCATGGTTTGAGCGCAGATTGAGTTGCTGCTAGTGTTGCGGTCAGGATGAGCTCGTCATGGACGAGGACTAACCATTGTTGTTTCTGGTGACATGGGGACGTGTAGGTATAGTGTGTTGTGTTGTGATCTCTCGTTTGAGGAGAGTGTTCGGTTTTGCACCGGATGATCGGGCCATTGATAGAGGCTGCAGATTGAGAGGACTGTTGATGTACAGCCTGCCTCAGAGATCGTGATGTTCTTTACCGTGTATATAGATGACCCAGCTGTTGCTGAGATTGATGGGATGTCGATTCTAAAGTTTATGAGCTGAAACCGCTGGAGCTTTCAGGCAGAGATGTGACGGGAGATAGTCTAGCTCGAGTTGAGCGACTGATATGATTCGTCGGATTTAATGTGCCGATGCAGGCTCAGTTGAGTCGAAGAATTCCAATTGAGGGATCTTACTTTGATCTAGAGTAAATTGATTGAGAGAGGACGTTGTTCGTCGGATGCTCCGATGTGAGATCGGTAAGTTGACCAGTTTCAGATAGCAGGACCTCACCCAGATGTGTGGTGAGTTGATCGAGAATGGACGAATAAAGTGTATTCCTTCGATGATTTGGACGAGTTCCCGAGAATGTGTTCGGCTAGATATCTTCTATAGAGTGATGAAGATACCAAGTTCGTAATTTCGAGTTCATGTGAGAGACTCCAGATTGACTGTAGCCGAGGACGAATTGCAATATGCAGATAGCAAAAGATGACGTCGAAGTGGACGATAATAATGAAGAGTGGACCAACAGGTTCGTGCAAGATGTTAACGAACGGTTGTTACTCTCCATTGATGCTAGAGGATTGATATGTGTGCAGAGGCGTTAGAGACAGCCAAATTCCAGAGGAAAGCCGTGCCGAGGACACAGCTGTCCGGTTATGAGAAAAGAGTTACGCAAGAGTGCCAACCTTTGTATAGCTCGGCATAGGTGAGATCGGAAGAAGTCATGAGCAGGTTCTTTCCAGGACACCGCAGCGATAGAGATTTGCACCCAGGATCAGTTATAGCGTGCGTATTCAGAGGGCCAGATGCCGCCGTCAGTATTGTGCCAGTGAGAGCGGTCATGTTGATTGGCGTAACGGTGATCAGGGGAGTTCCAGAGCGGGACTGTTCCGTTAGTACACCTAACCAGGTCGACGAGCAGGAGGATCATGAGATTAGAATCCACAGAGAAAATGAGGAATAGGGAACCCAAAGACCGGAGATGCCAGACCGTGAGCAGGAGGCAAGTAGATGATCTTGCTCTGCCAGTTTAGGCGCAGCGGCATATTTTTCGACATTGTAGGAGGTGTACCTCAATGTCAGTTATTTCGATTGCGTTTTGTGATCCGAGTATCACACTTTTATGGCTTGGACTTGAGTTTCGATGATTGCGTTTTGTGATTTATGTTTTTGTGCGCCATGGCTGCACCTACTAGAGATTTATATTTTAGTGCACAGTTATTGCACTCGATTTATGTTTTATACACCACTAGCTTGGTTTATGATTTGTGCATATTTATTGCACTTGGTATCGATTTGTTCCTTCGTTGCACGTATTTATGGTTTCATGGATTCGACACTGTCTATTTTGATTTTGTGCATGGCATACGCACTTGACATGATTTTTGCACTCGGTATAGCTTATATGTGCTTGTAGTGCATTGGGATGGATTTTGTGCACGCAGTTGCACACATTTATGATTCGATACACCTTGGTATACGATGTATGCACTGGATGTTTTATACGGACCAGACGCACTTCTTTTGGATTTTCGCGCATGTTGGGCGCGTGATATGAGATTTTGTGCACACCAGATGCGTTTAGGATTTTTATTCATGCATGATTGGACGCACTTGATTGGGATTTTTATTCGTGCATGTTGGATGCACTTGATTGGGATTTTCATTCATGCTTGTTAGTTTCACTGGGTTGAGATTGCCGTGCACATCCATTGCACTGGACAGATGTTTTTGTCTACTATAGATGCATTTAATATTGTTATCGTGCACATCCATTGCACTGGACAGATGCTTTCGTGCACACCCGTTGCACTTAGTTTTGCTTTTGTGCATATTCGTGGCACTTGTATTGGATTTGGTTTTCCGTGCGCACCAGACGCACGTGATGTTGGATACGCCTTTTGAGGCTGATGTTATTTATAGTATCGCGTTTTGATGATGGATACTATATTGTATAGTAGCCGAGCAGGACTGGTCTGATGACAGTTCCTGAGTACTTTTACATGCATAAAAGTTTACCAAGAGTTTTTCAAAAGGGGGCTATAGTCTCGCTATTTTCTACGTGTCTGCGAGTGATACGAAATTTTATAAAGAGAACCTTCTGGGATATTTCAAAAAGGCGGGACGTATAATTTGAGAAAGACATATATAAGTATATATTTACTACTTTACAAATGATCGTCCGCCACTTGTGCCGTGAGCTACGCATAGCACGGAGATTTGGAAAAGATTTCACATGAGTTATTCAGCTTTTAAAACGGTTTTACAAAGATGCGTGCTATATACGTATTATGAATTGACTATAGTGCCTTTGGATTCCAGTAGTGGAATTCGAGATTCGTATTTCCATTTTTAAGTCCGATGATTGCATGATGCTTGACGGAGTTTGATTTTGAGTTTCGCACTCGTTTTCAGGCGCACAGGATGCGCTGTGATATTTCTGTATCTTCCGTGATTTCGGAGCCCCGTTGATTTGAGCTAATTATTGAAATGTTTTAATATTTGGGGAGTTAAATTTAAGTTCGGGGACCGAATTTATTTAAGGGTAGAAGACTGTAACATTTCAGAAATATAAAATATTATTTTTGGAAATTTAATATTAAAATAATATATTTCACGAAGACTATTCGATTTGTGAATATGGGTTTTCGTAAAATGGTATATGTATATACCAATATTTGGAAATTTATCGAAGATTAAAATGATTTATTTATTATAATTTTATTTATCGGATTTTTAGCCAAATCCGTATTTTTACATTTTTTTCATGGCTAGTGCACCATGTCATGTGCATGTTGTTAAGTTTTTGTGTTTGTGACTTGTGAGTTTTAAAGAATGAGATTTAGAAAAGAGAACAAAGGAAAAGAGAAAAAAAAGAAAAGAGAAAGAAACAAAAAAGAATGAGAGGCAGATATTTTGTGAGAGAGTGAGTGTAAGGGAAACTTGGTGGGTGAGTGAGAGTGAGCTTAAGAAGAGAGAGGGTTTAACTTGGCTACCTCCATTCCCCTTTGTTTCTTCACCAATTCATTTCTTCATCCATTGTTTTCTACATCTCCTTCAACCCTCTCTACCTCCATGCCTCATCTCCAAGTCTTTCTCAAAACCTTATGCCCCCTTCACAATAAACATGCACAAACTCATTCTAAACCCTTTAGAATAATCAAGTGTGGATTTTGAAGACTTTGGGAAACTCAAGAATTTTCTTCAGTTGCTAATGATGTAATCCCTTCACTTTTAAATTAGTGTTTATTTTCAAATATCCTAGTTTAATTTAGAATTTGATTTTGTTAGGTTTTGTGATCATAGAAAATTCAAAGTTGCTATTAAGTGGTAATTTGAGGTGTAGTGAGTGTTTGCATGACCTTAGAGGGTATTTTACTGGCCAAGACCCAAGAATAGAAACCAAAACACGAACTTTGAAATCGTCCGATATCGTATTTTGTGGGAATTGTGATAGGATACTGAGATCTGCTATAACCCGGAGACCCTAAGAATTATTTAGCGAACACACAGAGACGTGCTGGCAACCTAGTGTTAGTTATATATGTATGCCCTAGAGGTCATTATTGTACATGTGATGTATATTGTAGTGGATGCTTAGACATATATAGGAAGGACTTTCTTTCACGACATGATACTATGCTATCTGGTTGCACTTTGTCTTAACATGTTAGTTAGCAGACCGCTTGCAGCTTGTGGGTGTTTGATATGATCATCACCTACTTCCGGCGTATTGACGAGTCTTTAGAGTCCTACAAAGAGGTTTCCTGGATCATGCGAAACGAAGTAGGAGCACATATGTGATATGTGCAGGACCGAGATTAATGCGCGTATGTGATACCGCATTCTATTCTCGCGATATGTGATATCGGTCGGTTATATGTGATATAGCCGGGTTATCGGATCAAGTGTTGATTCGATAGATTGATCCATATGATATTAGTCTGTTGTATGGGATATAGCCGGATCTTTAAGTCAAGTGTTGATTTGATAATTTAATGTATAATTATATATTTAATATATTAACTTACATTAACTAATATTTGCTCACTAAGTATTCTTTTTCTCACTTGTGTGCATATAATATATATGTGATATATATTAATGTACATTTTATTGTGTCATGCTTGATGATACATGATACATGGGTGTATCAGACTTACACCATAGTTAGGATAATCCTAGGGTTTTTTTATTTATCAAAGTAATTCAAAAATGGTGGAATTTGTCATGGCTAGAAGCTTTGAGAAAGCTTGTGGATAACCATTGACTAAGTCCACTATTTTTGTTTCGCTAAAGATATTTATTAACCTAACCATTGTACTTACCATAGTTAACTCTCTAAATGAGTTAGTGTATGACACTAACTCACCCATGGTTGCTATTCTCACCTCATGAGTTCGTTCTCTCAACTTCACTTCATCTTCTTCCTCATGAGAAAAAGCTTGCTAGCTTTTTTTATAAGTGATGAAATATTGTGAGAAAAAGAAATCTAAAGAGAGCCCAATTCCTACTTCATCATCCTCTACTATTAACCATTTAGTTTAAGATGTTTGCTTCACTAATTCACATATTAGTGAAGAGGTCGCATGAGCTTGAGTCTCCTCGACATAGATCATCTTTGGCCTCGAAGACAATGAGCAAGGTTGTTCATTTCTTCATGTGAACCCTTACTAGAGTTCGGGAGTTCACTACTTAAAGGGAAGGGACTACTATACGGAGCTTTAGAAGTGAAGGACCAGTCTACAAAGGTTGTATTCCTCATTCACTTTGTATGCAAAGTTATTTGCATGTTGTTTTGTTTAAATCTCTAGTTAAGATTCTAGGGTTAGGGTTCTTTAGAACGACAAAATTTTGAAAACGGCATAGACGATACTTCCCGAAACCTTGCTGCCGCGCTCGATAACCCTACAGTGGTATCAGAGCCAAGCTAGAGATTTAAACGATGTTTATTAGATTACGAAACCAAAACTGCTCCGAAACTTGAAACACTAAATCTGGTTTCTGTCGAATTTTTAAAGGTGTCCAAAAATTATTTTAGCAGCTGCAGAATGTTGTATGAGATATAACATGAAAATTTGAAGCAATTTGGCCTCAAAGTGGCCGGCCACATAGCCTTTAAAACAGAGCTCACCGGTCTAAAGGTGTGTTTTTGTCTTGAAATTTTCATGGTGTTCCAGTCTCTGGGTTTTGGTGTTTCAGGTGTTGTTAGTTTTTGCTAAATTTGCATGTGATGTTAACTTTCTCCAAAGGCAACTCAGAGTATTTCGTAGTCATAATTCTAACATGTATTCGGGTTATTTAGACAATGTTAAAAAGTTCGAATGGATATCAATAACCCATATTTTACCTCGCTGGAAATTTTCAAGAGTTGGATTTTTTCCGAGTTTAAAATCTTTAGAAAATCATGCAAGCGGTTCTGTGGAGCCTCCAGAAGAACAATACCCAAACTGGACTTTCTGGATAGCGGAACCGCGGTCATACCCTAGGGTTTGCAGCAGTTCCGTGGCGACATGATTGAGGCATGGATCGGCCCTTCTACGGATGGTTCATAGGAGCTGTGGCAGTTTCTGGGTACTTTTTGAACTCCACTCAAGTGTTGAGCTTTTCGAGAAATTTTGGGTGTTTGCTTATTCGATCGAAAAGTGTAGCTTTGTCTAGCTATCTGTGATTGTGATACAATATTTGTAATCCACATAATTAGTTATGAGATAACTAGTTTGAATTCTATAAATCTAGCGGTTTAGTCTCATTTGATCGGTTGCCATGGGATTTTGATGTTGATCAAAAGTCCGTCGCAATTACGTAGCGTACGCGGATACTCGCTGGGTAACCTTACTAGATAGCCATGCCCCATAGCCCCGACAAAGTGACTGTAGGAGAACCCCGTCACTAAAAGCATCCGATCGGGTGCTCGCGGCCGCGGTGTTCCGTCTTAGTGCACTTCGTCGACGGCATCGGGGGTGCGGCCGTCTACTAAAGTTTCCGACGAGCATTCGATCATGTTATCGGGGATCTTGTTGAATTACCCGACATGTTATTGGAAAGTGTTTTCAATATCGAGACTAAAATGCGGGGTTTATAATTGTTAGGCATGTGATGTCTAAGGAATTCATTTGGTTTGGCATGAAATCCAAATTATGAGATACATTGGGTTTATGATGTCTAAGCTGGTTGCGGATTCCAATTGTTGTAGTTTTTCACTTTCTTTTCTGCGACCGTAAGTGTAATATGTGGTGTATAGCCGGTTTCATTGCTATACGTTAACGAAAATTGGGATACGCATATTTACTTACGTTGATGACATGTGATGTTATGTGTTGCTGTGATATGTTATATTGGATCGTCGTGTTTTGAATAGCCGGGGGTTTTATGTGAGATGGGAGTTTTTATTTTCATTCATGTAAAATTGATTGTATGTAATATTCTTTTATTGGGGCACTTCCGGGTTGAGGATGATGTCACCATTGATGTATATTATTTACTTTTCCGCATTAGGATAGGCCCAAGGAGGAGAGCACAAGTACCCGGGTTCCAGGGTCCAGTGGGAGACCATCTCGAGGAGTCGAGACCGGGTCTCCTAACATTAGAATTGGTAGGGTTGCTTGTCGCTTTCGTAAGGTCTAGGGATGTGGGATTGGCTATTCATCGCGACCGTGGAATCCGTGTTTTATACTGGCTTAATTTAAAACACAGAATTTCTAGTATTTCCAATATTTCATATATGTTCTTCTGCTGCTGATATTCTGTGATGTGATCACTAGATATTCTGAGACGTATGCATATATTATATATATGATATATAATAAATATTGATGCTTTCGTTTTCTTCTGTGATGCTTAGGAAGCATATGATGATGAGACTTCATTAATGAGATTAATGAAATAAAAGAAACCAAAGGATATTGTAGAAACTTGTTTAAAACCTGGTAGCTCTAATTCTTGCTTTGCATAGCGGTATTCCATGTAGAATATCCAGCACCTTATTCGATAAGGAAAGAGCCGAGATCACTTCATCGGGAGTGACCACTTTAGCGAAAATAGCAGATACTACAACCCACTCGGTGTTGTCTTTTTACTGCTTTTTTAGTTCTTGCTTTGCATAGTGGTATTTGTGAAATATCCTGCACCTTATTCGATAAGGAAAGAGCCGAGATCACTTTACCGGGAGTGACCTCTTTAGCAAAACTAGTAAAAGCCTAAATAAACGCTCCTTTTTAAAAATCACTCGATTCTACAATGATATCAAGTTCATTACGCAAAGGATTTTCTTAAAAACCTGTCATAGCTCTCCGTCATTTCAGATAAGTAGTATTTCGTATTCGTGCTGCGTTTGTTGACCTTATCAAGGCGTAGTGTACGGTAGCTGATTAGTGCTTATCTGCTAGCATATGATGCGATTGGATTAGGGTAGTTGTGCGACCTTTTTGACCCTGTTAAGGGTCGTGCGGGTGGGTTTAATTCAATCAGGAAATGACGGGTTGAACTTGACTTGCGGTCTATGGTTTGTTGACCTTGTCAAGGTCATAGATCGCTTGGGGAAAAATATTATCGGAAATTTCAAGTGTTGAAATTTGCAATGAGATTGCATACCTTCTATGAGATAGTTGGATCCCGATACCCACTGCAAGTAAGAGTTACTCCTGGGATAATTTTACATATTACAATTAGCCGATCAAGTTGGTGTCTAGAAAGGTGTTAACGGGATTACGCCCCTGGGAGAATAAGGTTTATTTTAATTAGGCCCATGTGAAAGCACAGGGAACCTCCCTCAATGTACCGACACTGGCCTGGCCAAAAGATTGGCAAACTTGTAGGGTGTAATTAATCCTGGCTAGTCTTACCTTTTAGGGTTTGAAGGATGATTTGATAAAAACAGTGGGAGCCATCCTGATTAGATAAAATAATAACCAATCTAATCTTGTAAGAGCGCACGCAGAGTGTTTTCTTCTCTTTCTCTTCTGATAGCGACCATGTCACGCCTTAATCAAGATAATAATATGGATGCATTGACCGAACCTGCTTATTATACTGAGCTAAGGAATGTTGGTTTCGCTCTATCTTATAACTGTTATAAGTCCGAGAAGAAAATATGGGAATATCCGGATTCCCATACCACCCAATCGAAGAAAGTGCATGTTGATGCATATTCTTCAGGTGTGTTCATTACCGTGAACTGTTTCTCAGTATCCTATACGTCCTGGGTATGTGATACCGGATCAGGATCCCGCATATGTAATATGTTACATGGGCTACAATAAGGTAGAGAACTGAGAATGGATGATACGTCTCTAAGTGTTAGAGAATGATGCAATTGTTGTAGCCAAGTCAGTTTGTAGATATCACCCTGCATTACCAAATGGTAAATACATTGATTCTGAACGAATGTTATTACATACCGAACCTGAAATACAACAATACATCGTTTTCTTTATTGTGTTAAAGAAGGATATAATTCTGTATTGGAGGATAATGTTGTGAACATTTTCCTGAATCAAGAGTTGATTGGATCAGGCACGTTATATAATAGCATATATGTTCTAAATCAAACCACGGTTCAAAGTATATAGAACACACATAAGAGGAGTAGTTCAGAAATGAACGAATCCTTCTTGTGGCATTGTAGACTAGGTCATATCAATGCGACATGACCAGCTAGGTTACATAAGAATGAATATGAGAATCTGTTCGATTTTTCATCTTATGATACTTGTCAGTCTTGTCTCAAAGGTAAAATGAACAACACTCCGTTTATTGGAAACAAAGAAAGAGTTAGTGAACTCTTGGGACAGATACATGATGATGTATACGATCCTATGTCTACAAATACAAAGGTTGGTTCTTTATACTTCATTATATTCGCTGATCTTCTCTCAGGATTCGGACATATGTTCCTGTTGAAACACAAGTCTGAAACTTTTGAGAAATTCAAGGAATATAAGCTTGAAGTTAAGAACCATACGGGTAGAAGTATTAAGTCCTTCGATGTGATCGAGGATGAGAATACTTGCGCATGGTGTTCCTGGAGTTTCTAAAAGGAGAATGTGATTCTCTCTCAGCTTACTCCTTCAAGTACACCACAACACAATGGTGTATCGGGGCGGATGTATCACACCCTATGAGATATGGCACGCTCTATGATGAGTATTGCAGAGTTTTCTGTTTCCTTTTAGAGTTATGCACTTGAGAAGTTGCATACCTATTGAATGGGGTTCCATCCAAATCAGTGTCTACCACTCCACATGAGATATGGAATGGGAAGAGATCATCTCTTAAACAAGTTAAGATATGGGGTGGTCCGGCCTATGTTCAAAAGTAAAATCCGGACAAGCTCGAGGCAAGGTCAGTTCTGTAAGTTTATTGGATATCCCAAACATTTGTGAGGGCATATATTCTACCACACTGAGGAGCAAAAGGTGTTTTGTTTCTCAGCATGCCACCTTTGTAGAAAAGGAATTTCTTGTGAAGAAATTTGTGATCACGAGCTAGAACTGGAAGGAGTTCCAGCTGGACAAACTAACAGCTGATGATTTAGTGAAACCAAGGGATTCAATAGTCTCGAACGAACCTCAGCCTCTCCGCGAGTCTGATAGGGTTCCTCATCCACTTGAGAGACACTACGGTCTTCTCGATGACAGTGGGAGCGAGGATTGCATCATGGTAGATGATGGCCCAACTAGATTTAGGCAGGCCATCATGAGAGGGGACTCTGTGTAAAGGTTGAATGCTATGCGATCAAAGATGGAATCCATGTACACCAACAAAGTATGGCTTTGAATGTTGCACCTAAAGGGGTAAAACCCGTCGGGAGCAAATAGACCTTGAGAAGATTCTTAGTGTAAATGGAAAAGTTGTGACTTTCAAAGCAATGCTTAAGTCCATCAGGATCAATGCGCGCATCGCGAAGTTGGAACATCTATTTTGATGTGGCAGTCAAAGGGTTTGACTTCATCAAAAAGATAGATAAACCTTGTATATACAAGAAGGTTGTATAGAGTAAGGTTGTCTTTCACGTATTGTATGTAGACGACATACTCTTGATAGGAAATGGTTTCCTATGCTACACTCGGTCAAGCTCCTCTTATCACGAGGATTGTCCATGGAAGATCTGGATGATACCTATTACATCATGTGGATTATAATCTATAGTGATAGATCTATGTGGATGTTGGGAGTGTCCCAAATCCAGGTACATTAACACCATATTAAAGGGGTTTAGTATGGAAGATTCAAAGCGTGGTGGTTCGCCCACTTACTCAAGAATCACTATCTCGAAAAAGATGTCTTCCGAGACTGATTTGGAGAGAGCTCGCATGCAAGGGATAACCTATGCTTCGGCAGTAGGCCCTATCAGAGTATGCGATGTTATGTACCAGACCAGATATAGCTAACTCACTAGGTGTAGTGATCAGGAATCAATCGGATCTTAGGAGAATCACTGGACAGCTGTGGAGGACATTCTTATGTACTTGAGAAGCAGTAAAAGAATGTTCTTGGTTCGAGCTTCCAGAGTGATAAGGTCGACTGAAAGTCAGTCACTGGCATTGTCTTTATCCTCAGTGGAGGGACGGTATGTTGGAAGAGTTCCAAGCTAGATACCGTGGCATACTAGACGATAAAGGCTGAATACATTGCTACCAACGATGCTGCCAAAGTGGCTGTCTAGGCATTTCTTGTTCATGAGATGAACATGGTTCCTATCATTAAGCGTCCAATAACTGTTATTGTGACTTCAATGGAGTTATGGCTTTAGCATAGGAACGCCGGTCCCATCAGCGATCCAGACATATTCTGAGGCAAGTATCACTTGATCATGGAGATGGTTGATCTCCAATGGATCGAGGTAAGGAGAGTAGATTTTGAGGTTAACACGGCGGATCCACTCACAAATGCCTGCTTCCCCAAATACTATTTGAGAGATTTTGGGATGGTTGAGTATGGGATACTACAACCACTGCTAAATTGTTGAGTATAAGATACTGCAACAAATGGCCTTAGTGCAAGTGGGAGATTGTTAGTTATATATGTATGCCCTATAGGCCATTACTGTATATGTGGTGTATATTGTAGTGGATGCTTGGATATATATAGGGAGAACTTTCTTGCTCGACATGATTGTATGCTATCTGGTTGCACTTTGTCTTAACATGTTGACTTGTATAAGTGATGCTGTCTTGCTCTCACATGTTAATAAAACCCTTAGGATGGGTACATGACTACCAGTACTATGATAGAGATCATACTAGTGGGGCCAAGGGTAGTCCATAAGTACACCCTATAATTGTTCCTAGTCATGGGAGTATCGAGACGGGGCATCGATACTCCGGAGTAGACTAGCGTATACCCTTCTTGACCCATATGATGGGCGATGGATGATCCCATATCCATTGGTGTTTGACATCAAAGAAGGTATATGGGTGCTCAGTGATGACTGGGTACACTGAACGGACTCGCCGAGAACTCCTAGATGGTATTATACGTCAGATAGCAGTTCTGTGGTGACACTGGTACAGGTTAGCCTGTCGACCCGAGATCTTCATAGAGTCTTATGTGATTCTCACTGTGCTTTGATTTCCACCATACCATGTTCAAGAGATCATGCAAAAAGGTGGTTTTTGGGTACAGTCCCGAGTCACATGGAGGCAATGAGCGATATGAGGGGATTCGTCTCTCCCAGTATTGGGGGTTGATGTTGCGCTATGCTTGATTGGCCATAACAGGAAATCCGTGGTCAGGGTTACTGAGATTTATTGATAAGTGTTATCAGTAGTTTCTCGAACCGTTATGGACCTCACATCGGCATGACTTATCAGGCTATTGGGGTCTGACGTTATACCGCCCCCAGGCTGCGATATGCGACATATCTGACGAAGAGACTGGACTGTACGGTAGTGTTACTGATTGGATTCACAGGAGTATGAGCAGGATTGCTTGTTGATCATCTGATCGCTCAATACCCGGGTGGCCGTTACATTTAGCAGACCGCTTGCAGCTTATGGGTATTTGATATGATCATCACCTACTGCCGGCCTATTGACGAGTCTTTAGAGTCCTACACAGACGTTTCCTGATTCATGCGAAACGAAGCAGGAGAACATATGTGATATGTGCAGGACCGAGATTAATGCGCGTATATGATACCGCGTTCTATTCTCGCTATATGTGATATCGGTCGTTATATATGATATAGCCGGGTTATCGGATCAAATGTTGATTCGATAGATTGATCCATATGATATTAGTCTGTTGTATGGGATATAGCCGGATCTTTAAATCAAGTGTTGATTTGATAATTTAATTTATAATTATATATTTGATATATTAATTTACATTAACTAATATTTGCTCACTATGTATTATTTTTCTCACTTGTGTGCATATAGTATATATGTGATATATATTAATGTACATTTTATTGTGTCATGCTTGATGATACATGATACATGGGTGTATGAGACTTACACCATAGTTAGGATAATCCTAGGATTTTTTATTTATCAAAGTAATTCAAAAATGGTGGAATTTGTCATGGCTAGAAGCTTTGAGAAAGCTTATGGATAACCATTGACTAAGTCAACTATTTTTGTTTTTCTAAAGATATTTATTAACCTAACCATTATACTTACCATGGTTAACTCTTTACATGAGTTAGTGTATGACACTAACTCACCCATGGTTGCTATTCTCACCTAATGAGTTCATTCTCTCAACTTCACTTCTTCTTCTCCTTCATGAGAAAAAGCTTGATAGCTTCTTTTATAAGTGATGAAATATTGTGAGAAAAAGAAATCTAAAGAGAACCCAATTCCAACTTCATCATCCTCTACTATTAGCCATTTATTTTAGGATGTTTGCTTCACTAATTCACATATTTGTGAAGAGGTAGCATGAGCTTGAGTCTCCTCGACGTAGATCATCTTCGGCCTCGAAGACATTGAGCAAGGTTGTTCATTTCTTCATGTGAACCCTTACTAGAGTTCGGGAGTTCATTACTATCACGACCCGAAAAAGCACGTGACTGGCCCTTGAACCATATGAAGTCTATAGGACTCCATCTGATCCACGTAAACCAAAAGTCCAGAAATCTAAAACCATTTTAAGGAGTAAATAAAGAAACTGGTTTTTAATAAGTAAGGAAAGCATGTTTGAAATCAAAGTTTTTAAATAACTAAGCCGAAAATGCATTTTAAAAATGTGGAGTCTTTTTTGAAAATTTCGGCAGAGTTTCCTTTGTAAAAACTGGCCCCGAACGGGGTACAACAAGAATAATATATATGAAATGATAAAAGGCATCCCCAAGCGGGAGCTAGATCTTCGTCAATCGACGGTCACAACCACGCAAGCAATAATAATATACAACGCCGAAGGGCGAGGATCCAAACTCAGAAAGAACTTAAAACAGCATGAAAACCGTAATACTACAACACGCGACTCTAAGGTCGAGATAATAAATCACAGTTTTCTAAGTCTGAAACAATATACAAGTTTTTGGTTGATGGAACTTCTAGATACAATGAATAATACATCAACAATGGTGGTCCTGATACAAAAGAACCTACCTACCAAAGCAAGTCACCCGTATGAAAGCAGTGTGTCAGGAAAGCCGCTAAGAAACCTGTACGGCAAAACCTGCAAGAACTGTGGCACAACGGGGGTGAGTTGCCAACCCGTGAATAGAGAATATCTACAAGCAGAAATCGAATGTATGACCCATCCTAGGTCAATACGATCAGATATATATAAATCTCAATATGAATAAGTCTGAAGCATGCTAAACTGGCAATGTAACCTCTATACATAAGTGTGGTGCCAAGTGCTCGTGCCAGTGTCTCAGGTAATAGCATATCATAATTATGAGGTATGATCGATGTAATCAAATATGCATGTACGTGGATCCCATCCACTCATCACCCAATGACAATAACCATCATGCATGTAAATATCATAAGCATATGCATGGAAATATGAGGATATAATCAAAATCATGGAACCTGAGTGCCTAGCATCGACACTCGAAAACATCATGAAAACCTATGCCTAGCATCGACATGTAAATCCTCATATATCGGGCTCCGTCAGTCTGGATCAGCCCACGGGCTCCGTCTGCGGAATCGGCCCTCGGCCCCGGCAGTACGCCCATATCCATCTATCGACTCTGGTCTGTATCCTCCGGATAACCGTCAGGTCCAACCAATCACCGGTAGGTACTCGCCACCCTGCCAGGCTCATCGTCTACTCCACGAAAAACATTTCTTGCCCGGGGGAACCATACCGGGTCCACCATGTACCCGCAATCAGCCTCGTCCACTCCTCGAATCGGGTTTCACATGTCGCTCTCAGCACCAAGAAAACACATGGTGGACGCACTGAAATATCATATCAAGGGTAACCGGGTTTTTAAAAGAATTACATATTCTCTTTTGAAATACACACAGTTCCCAAATCCGGAAATATCATGGAAACAACATATCTCAATGCGTATAATCAGAAAGCATGATGTATGCAACATGTAAAGAAAGGTAAGAATATCAGTATCTCATGCAACAGTACTACAGTGTAGTGACATGGCAATTATCGATGATGGAGTGTGTGAGCCGGCAAGCAAGTGTACGTGGAACATACGCATCATTGATAATGGTGCTGGTGTCCTAACAGCATGGTAGTAGTATAGCAGTAATCACATGAAATGCAATGCAAATAGTATGAAAATGTGGAATCGAATAATCGATGCAACAGTGAAGAATCTACAACAATAAATATATCATACAGTTGTGCATTTGAAATAAGACGAATCGGGGTTTTTGGTAAAATAAGGGTTACGGTGTTTTAAGAAAAGAGGTGTCATTTGGAAATATCCGTAGAATCCCTTTTTGCCTATCTTTAAAATATCCCCGATTCGCTGGTTTTGAAATAGGTATGACCCGGGTCTGGTCTAACGCCTACTATGCGAACTACGGATCCAACTATCAAGTCAATCGGGAGGTGTATGGAAACCACCTAAATTTGAGTCGATATATATACATATATACAATAGTCGGTGATCCCGCCTCAATAGTATCACGTACGATACAGTGCATTATATAACATCCTCGAGTAGAGTGCGGATATATCATCAATATAAATCTCGTACGGTAAATCGTCGTACGGCATCCCAATAGCTGGGTACGGGTCAATATCGCATTCATCTCATCAATTATCAGGTATCCTTATCATCACATCACATGATCAGGGGTACTGACCTAAGTCTAGTACAATTGACACCATCTATGTATGCATGCACGTATATGAAACACTTTGTCAAAGGACCCGCTAAATCATCATGTCGTATCTTAAATACGAACCATGTCATATCGACAATCTCACGGCCTCAAATAAAATCTCATCGACTCATCTCAATCCCACGTATCATCCTGAAATCCAGTATATGAACACATAGTCTCATACCCATGTGTAGATATACACACTTCCATGTGCGCACAGGTAAAAGAAAGAATGTATGCAAGTACATGTGTGCGTGTATGTGTGGGTGCAACCACTACTCTAGGGTTTCACACTATACTAAACCAAACATCCTTATCATCAATAACCTATTTTTACCATCAATAATCTTAAACCATATAATAAATATATGTGTGTATACGTATTCGTATACATCACCACGGACTGCGGGGGTGCTATATGCCATCCACCCGACTTCCCCCGTAGATATAATCTACTCACTTCGCTTCTCGTGTGCCGATGCCGATGTCGCCATCTTCATCTTCTTTTCCTCAACATCACGTAGGGTACCTACAAGTATATCACAAATGCTAAAGCACATGAAAATCACAGCGGAAAACCAAAACAGCACACGCTACTTGCATAGGTAAAAACCTATCATCTCGCATGCAAACACGATCAATATCCACTTGTCGTTGACGTCCAAACGCCACCCGACAGAAACGAATCACCAAACATCAAAATCTATGCTAAAACAAGTCGTAAATCATGCGCCAACTCATGAAAATCAACCCAGATTTTACCCTAAATGGAATCAAACAAAATTGCATATGCCAGGGGTCAAGTTTACAGGGTATAAGGCTACATAACAAAAACGAGACGATTCCCTCCTGCTCTGGCCGCAATTTGCGGCCAGAAGGAATAAACTGGCAGCCTGGTATAGGTGGTGGGGGCTAGGGTTTTATGTGGTGGTTCTAGAGTGCCTGCACATCTCACTGTCCAATCAATTTTATTTTAGGATGTCTCGGGTGATAGAAGATTCCCAAAAACAGTAACAGATTTCACAATTTTTCCAATATCGGTTTCATAAATCCGTATTCTGGGTTAAAGCTTTAGGTTAAAGTCCAATAAAATATCACACCAGGATTCTAAGGTCACAACATGTCTCAATTTCACTTACAACTCAACTCAAAACCTAACCCTAACTAGAAATTCCCAAGGTCCATCAAAACTACACATATCGACATGAAACTAGTATGGATGCATAAGAAAATTGAAATACTACTCTAGGGTGCAGAAATTACCTCCTTTGGCAACTCAAGAATTTTCTTGAGTTGCCCATAGTGGCTAAAGTCCTTACTTTCTTGGTCCAATGTGTAAATCTTGAGCTTGTGCACACTTTTAATGAAATGGAGATAGGGTTTTGGTGTAGTTTTAGAGATGATTTGGGGCTTTGAAGAGGGGGAGAATGAGGAGCAGGAGCAGCGGCAGCAATGAAGGAGAGGGAGAGAGGAAATGAGTTGGAGAAAACGAGAGGAAATGGCTAGGTCAACACCCTCACCTACCCTCTCTCTCACCATAGCTATTTTCTTTTCTTTTTCTTTTTCTTATTTTCCTTTCTTCACTAAATCCCTTCTCACTTGCATAGTAAACCCAAAAGAAAAGCTATGGTAGAAATGCACAAGTGTAGAGAAAAAGATATGTGCATGTTTTGCACAAAATTGCTAAAAACCGATTAGCGATTTTTAATCGCGATTAGCACTAAATTAGCATATAAATGATCACAAAAACTTGAAAATGGCATAATTCCAATAAATACCCCATTTTAGAATTTTCCATAATTTTTCCATAATTTTTCCCATTTATCGGTATTTAATTATACCGAAATATTAAAATATTCAATAAAATAATATTAAATTATAAAAATTCCCAAAAATAATATTTTATTATTTTGAAATGTTACAATCTTCCCCACTTAAATAAATTCGGTCCCCGAATTTAAATTTAAACCCCCAAATTCTAAAACATTTCCAATGAAAGTCCAAATCGTCGGGGCTCCGAAATTATCAATACATAAAATGCATCATAGCGCAATGCATGTGCATGAGTAATGAGCAGATAACTCAAAAACAAAACTCCATCAAGCATCCCATAATCATCGGAGTTATGATAAAGACACAAATGTTAAGTTCAAAATAAAACCAATATGATATAAATCAGAACTATACATGTAGACATCCAATCAAAACGTGTGAATAGTGTTAGTTATATGTATGCCCTAGAGGCCATTACTATACATAGGATGTATATTGTAGTGGATGCTTGGACATATATAGGGAGTACTTTCTTGTTCGACATGATAGTATGCTATCTGGTTGCTATTTACCTTAACGTGTATACTGATGTCTCTCTGTTACATGTTGGTAAAGCCCTTAGGATGTGTACTTGACTACCTAGACTATGATGCGGATCATACTAGTAGGGACATGGTAGTCCATAAGTACATCCTTCAAGGTCCCTAGTCATGGGTGTATCGAGACAGGGCATCGATATACCAGAGTAGACTAGCGTATACCTTCTCGACCCATATAGATGGACGATGGATGATCCCATATCCATTGGTGTTTGACATCAGAGATGATATACGGGTGCTCAGTGGAGACTGGGTACACTGGACGGACTCGCCGAGAACTCCCAGATGGTATTATACCTTACGTCAGATGGCAGTTCTCTTGTGACACTGGTACAGAGTAGTCGGTTGACCCGAGATCGTCATAGAGTCTTGTGTGATTCCCACTGTGCTTTGATTTCCACCTTACCACGTCCAAGAAGGCATGCAAAACGGTGGTTTTTGGGTACAGTCCCGATTCACATGGAGGCAATGAGCGATAGGAGGGGATTCGTCTCTCCCGGTATTGGGGGTTGATGTTGCGCTATGCTCGACTGGCCATAACTGGAAATCCCTGGCCAGGGTTGCAGTGATCTACTGGTAAGTGTTATCAGTAGTTTCACACATGTTATGGACCTCACGTCAGCATGACTTATCAAGCTATTGGGGTCCGACGTTTACCACCCCTAGGCGAGATATGCGACATATCAGACGAACAGATCGGACTGTACGGTAAGTGTTACTGGTTGGATTCACATGAGTGTGAGCGGGCTTACTCGTCGATCTTCTGATCGCTCAATACCCGGGTGGCCGTTACGTTTAGCAGACCACTTGCGGCTTGTGGGTGTTTGATATGATCATCACCTGCTGCCGGCGTATTGACGAGTCTTTAGAGTCCTACACAGAGTTGCCTGGCTCAAGAGAAATGAAATAGGAGCGCATATGAGATATGTACGGGACCGAGAATAATGCGTGTATGTGATACCGTATTCTATTCTCACGATGAATGTATCGATTGGTTGTATGCGATATAACCTAGTTATCGAATCGAGGATTGATTCGATAAGACGATACATTGGATATTAGTCGGTCATATGCGATATGACCGGATCGTTAAATTAAGTGTTGATTTTATGATTTAATGTATAATTATATATTTGATATATTATTTTGCATTAACTAATATTTGTTCACTTTAAATGGATTTTCTCACTTGAAATACACAAGTTGTATATGTGATATACTTTTGTGCACTTGTTTGTATCATGTTTGATGATACATGCAAACTTCGGTTTGTGTAAGACTTAAACCATGTTTAGTGAATGGTTAGGGTTTCTTTTCACTTATTTATTTATCTATTTATTTTGGTAACAAGAAAAGCAAAACAAAATGGTTGCTTTTGGAACTTTCTTGATGCTTCATGCATCTTTGACTAAGTGGCCATTCTTGTCTTCATCTCCTAACCCTAACCATTCAACTAAACCCTAGTTAATTCTCTACACTAAACCATGGTTGCTAATATGATAAGTATCATTTTATTTTCCATTTTAAATACACTTATCATATTCTTTTCTTCTTCTTCTCCTTCTTCAAGATGAAGAAAAGCTTGCTACCATCAATGGTGAAATGAGAAAAAGAGTGAGAAATCCAATTCTTATCATATTCCTTATCATCTAGTTAACGATCTGTATTAGGGTTTGTAGGCACACGAAAAAATTTTAAATTGGCATGGTTGATGCCTTGTGAGACCTCATTAGTGTGCCTAGGAACCCTACAGTGGTATCAGAGCCTAGCTAGAGCCTTAGGCGATGCGTAGACGGAGTTAGAAACCCGATCGAACCCGAAACCCTAATCCATGACCCCTCTCTATACATTTTTTCAAAACTGTGTTTTTTCCTGATTAAAAATGCTTAAAAAATTCAGCAGGAAGTTCTAAGAATTACAGTACAAAAACTACCAAAAGATACGCCTAAAACACGGCGGAACCGCGTCAGAAGCTTGGCTTCTGCGGCGGTTCCGCGGCCATATGATGAAATCAGCCTTCAATTTTTGCACAGTAATTTGTTTCTTCAGGTGCTGAATTTTCTGGGAATTTTTAATTTGCACACAAGAGTTGAGTTTTCTGGGGTGTATTGGGGACTCGGTGTTTCGATCGGAAAGTTTAACTCCGTCTATGTGTTTTCCTGATAATTTTTGAATATGTTAAAAAGTTCGACCGGATATAAATACCCACTTTTTCCCCTGCCGGGAGATTTCCATGTGTTGGATTTTTCCGTAATTTAATGACGTTCTAAGTAGTGCAAGTAACGCGATGGTCCCTCTAGAAGACAACAAACCTTAACTCGATTATGAGACCGTCTTGAACTGCCTTTGAACCTTAGGGTTTGGGACAGTACGGCGTGCCACATGTGAGGCGTTGGCTTGACCATTCTACGGCTGGACCATTGTTACTGAGGCATGAAGTGAATGTTTTTAAACTTGTTTCATGTGTTGAGCTGTTTCGGGAAAACTTGGGTGTTCGATTGTTCGATCGGAAAGTTTGACATTTTCTATTTATCCGGAATGTGATACAATAATTAGAATTCACAAGTTGTTATTAGACAACTGAATGAATGTTATAAACATAGCACATTAGTCTCACTTGATCGGTTGCCACGGAATTTTGATGCGATCAAAAGTCCGTCGCAATCACGTAGTGTACGCGGATACTCGCCGGGTAAACTTAATAGACAGCTACACCCCGTATCCCCGACCAAGTGACTGTAGGAGAACCCCGTCACCGAAAGCATCCGTTTGGGTGCTCGCGGCAGCGGTGTTCCGCCTTAGTGCACTTCATCGACGGTATCGGGGGTGCGGCCGTCTACTAAAGTTTGCGACGAGCATTCGATCAGGATGTCGGGAATCTTGTTGAATTGCCCGACTTGATATTGAAAAGTGTTTTCGATTTTGAGACTAAAATGCGGGGTTTATAATTGTTAGGCATGCGATGTCTAAGTAATTCATTTGATTAGGCATGCGATGTCTAAAGAAGTTGCGGATTCCAACTGTTGTAGTTTTACACTTTCTTTTCTGTGACCGTAAGTGTAATATGTGATATCGCCGGTTTCGTTGTTATATGTCAACGACAATTGGGATGCGCATATTTACTTACGTTGATAACATGTGATGTTATGTGTTGCTGGATATGTTATATTGGATCGTCGTGTTTGAATAGCCGGGTTTTTTTTATGTGAGATGAGTGTTTTTCATTTTCATTCATGTAAAAACTTGTATGTAATATTCTTTTATTGGAGCAGTTCCAGGTTGCGGAAGATGTCACCTTTTGTATATTATTTACTTTTCCGCACTAGGATAGTCCCAATGAGGAGAGCACAAGTAACCGGGTTCTGGAGTCCAGTGGGATACCAACTAGAGGAGTCGAGTCCGGGTCTCCTAACTCTAGAATTGGTAGGGTTGCTTGCCGCTCTCGTAGGGGTCTGGGGGTATGAGTTTGGCTATTCATCGCGACCGTGGAATCCGTGTTTTATACTGGCTCGTATTGAAAACACGGACGTCCTAGTATATCCAATATTTCATATGTTTCTTCTGCTGCGATATCATTGATGTGATCATGTGATGTTCTGTGATAAATACTATATAGTATATATGATATATTATATAGACGTTACTTATGTTTTACACCCGCGCTAGCCCTGCCCCGCTCTGCCGTTAGTTACCTAACCTAACGGTGCACGAGGGGACATCGAGGCGAATGCGGATGGCATAAGTGTACGTCGTATTTATCTGTGATGTTTAGGTACTTAAATGATGGGACTTCATTAATATGATTAATGAAAGAAAAAGAAACCTAAAGATGTTGTAGAATTGAATTTCAAAAATAAAACAGGTAGCTACAGTTCTTGCTTTGCACAGAGGTATATGTGATATATCCTGCACCTTATTCGATGAGAAAAGAGCCGACGATCCCTTCACCGGGAGTGACCCCTTTAGCAATAACTGGCAGATACTACACACTCGGTTTGTCTTTTGATAGCTTCTATAGTTTCTGCTTTGCACAGTAATATATATGATATATCCCGCACCTCATTCGACGAGGAAAGGGCCGACGATCCCTTCACCGGGAGTGACCCCTTTAGCAAAACTACAAAAGCCTTAAAAACACTCCATTTTAAAATCATTTAATTCTACAACGATATCAAGTTCATTACGCAATAGGTTTTTAGAAAAACCTGTCGTAGCCCTCCGTCATTTCAGATAAGTAGTAGTTAGAATTCGTGCTGCGTTTGTTGGCCTTTGTCAAGGCGTAGTGTGCGGTAGCTGACTGGTTCTTATCTGCTTATGCATATGATACAGATTGGATTAGGGTAGTCGTGCGACCTTGTTGGCCTTTGTCAAGGGCCGTGCGGGTGGGTTTATTTCAATCAAGAAATGACGGGTTGAACTTGACTAGCATCCTATGGTTTGTTGGCCTTTGTCAAGGTCATAGGAGGTTAGGGGCAAAATTATCGGGAATTTCAAGTGTTGAAATTTGCAATGAGATTGCATACCTTCTATGAGATAGTTGGATCCCGATACCCACTGCGAGTAAGAGTTACTCCTGAGAGAGTTTTATACATTACAATTAGCCGATCAAGTAGGTGTCTAGAAAGGTGTTAACGAGATTACGCCTCTGGGAAAACGAGGTTTGCATTAATTAGGTTCGTGCGAAAGCACGAGGGACCTCCCTCAAAGTACCGACACTGGCCTGGCTGAAAGATTGGCGAACTTGTAGTGTGTAATCAATCCCGGCTAGTCTTTCCTTTTAGGGTTTGAAGGAAGATTTGATTAAAACAGTGGGAGCCATCCTGATTAGATAAAATAATAACCAATCTATTCTTGCAAGAGCGCACGCTGAGTGTTTTCTTCTCTCTCTCCCGGTAGCGACCATATCACGCCTTAATCAGGATAATAATACAGATGTATTGACCGAACCCGCTTGTTATACTGAGCTGGGGAACGTTGGTCCCGCTCCAACTTATAATTGTTATAAGACAAAGCCGGAATTGGGGAATACCAGATTTCCCGTGCCGCCCAAACGAAGAAAGTGCATATGATGTATCTCCTTCGGGTGTGTTCGTTACACAGAACTGTTTCTCAATATCCTCTGCGTCCTACGTATCTGATACCGGAACAGGATCCCAGATATTTAATCTGTTTCATAGGGCTATAGAAAGGCAGAGAACTGAGAACGGGTGATAAGTTTCATGAGACAGAAAACGGGGCAAGTGTTCCAGCCAAGTCTGTTGGTCACTGTCACCCTGTATTACCAATACATTGATTCTGAACGAATGGTATTAGATACCGAACCTGATATACAAAATCATATCAGTCTCTTTATTAGTAAAGAAAAGATATAATTTTGTATTGTTGGCTATATCAAAAGTTGATCGGTTCAGGCACGTTATCTAAAAGAATTAATGTTCTAAATCAAACTACAGTTCTTAGTATACAGAACACACACAAGAGGAAGAGTTCAGAAATGAACGAATTCTTCTTGAGGTATTGTAGACTAGGTCATATCAATGCGACCCGACTAGCTGAAGTTACATAAAGATGCATATTTAAATCAGTTTGAATTTACATCTTGTGAAACTTGCCAGTCATGTCACAAAGATAAGATGACCATAGCTCCGTTTACTGGAAACAGAGAAAGAGTTAGTGAACTCTTGGGATTGATACATGTTGATGTGTAAAGGTCCCCTGTCTACACATGCCAAGACCGGTTCTTTGTACTTCATTACATTCTCTGATGATCTCTTTAGATTCAGACATATGTTCCCGTTGAAACACAAGTCCGAAACTTTTGAGATATTCACATAATATAAGTTAGAAGTAGAGAACCAAAATAAGGGTATATGTATTATGTCCTATGATAAGATCAGGGAGGAGAATACTTGTGCATAGAATTCTTGGACTATTCTAAAGGAGAATGAGATTCTCTCTCAGCATTACTCCTCCGTATACACCATAGCACGATGGTATATCGGGGCGGAGCAATTGCACCCTATTCGATATGTTGCGCTCTATGATGAGTACTACTGAGTTACCTGTTTCCTTTTGGGGGTTATGCACTTGAGAAGCTGCATACCTATTGAAATTAGGTTCGAATCAGATCACAGCCTACCACTCCATATAAGATATGGTATGGGAAGAGCCCATGTCTTAAGCTAGTTAAGATTTGGGGTTGTCCGGCCTATGTCTAAAAGAAAAATCCGAACAAACTCGAGGCAAGGTCTGTAATGTAGAACTGGAAAAGTTCCAGCTATACAAACTACAGCAGATGATTTGGTAGAACCAAAGGATTCAGTAGATTCCAACGAACCTCAGCCTCTCCGCCGATCTAGTAGGGTTCCTCACCCACCTGAGAGATACTTCGGTTTCTCTATGACAGTGGGAGCGAGGATTGGCTCATGAGATGATGACCGAACTAGTTTCGAGCTGGCCATCAGGAGTAAGACTCTATAAGAATGGCTGGATACTTAGTGATCTGAGATGGAATCCATGTACACCAACAAAGTATGGACTTTGGTTGCTATATCTGAAGGGTTAAATCCCCATCAGGAGCAAGTATATCTTGAGATGATTACTTGGTGTAGATGGAAAAGTTGAGACTTTCAAAGCTAGACTTGTTAAAGGTTTTCATCATCGACCAGGCGTGGATAATGATGAAACCTTTTCCAGTGGCTATGCTTATGTCCATCCGGATCCTACTTGCCACGGCAACATACCATGACTACGATATCTGGCGGTTGGGTGTCATGACTGCTTTTCTAAAATAATGTTTTAGAAGAGTGCGTCTATAAGTACACAGCCACAGGGCCTCGTAAACAGTGGGAGCAGCAGAAACGTGTACAAGATGTTTTATGTGATAAAGCAGGCATCGCGGAGTTGGAACATCTGTTTTGATGGATTAGTCAAAGAGTTTGACATCATCAAAATGGTAGATGAACCTTGTATAAACAAAAAAAGTAGTAGGGAGTATGGTGGTGATCCTCGTAGAGTACGTGGATGACATACTCTTGATAGGGAAAGAGTTTCCTATGCTACGCTCAGTCAATCTCCGCTTATCACAAGGATTCTCCATATAGGATCAAAGTGATACCTCCTAAATCCTGGGTTTTGGATCTATGAGATAGATCTAATTGGATATTAGGATACTCACTAGTTGAAGTGAGATGGTATCAATTGATCCAGGGGAGAATCACTGGAAAAGTTCCAGAGTGATAAGGACGACTGAATGTCAGTCACAGGCATTGTCTTTACCCTTAGTAAAGGGACGGTATGTTGGAAGAGTTCCAAGCTAGATACAGTGGCATACTAGACGATTAAAGGCAAGATACATCGCTACTTAAGATGCTACCAAAGAGGCAGTCTGGGTGTATATTGGTTCATGAGATGAACTTAGTTCCTCCCATTGTGTGACAATGGAGTTGTGGCTTATGCCAAGGAACGTCCATCCCATCAGTGATCCAGACATATTCTAAGGCAGTATCACCTGATCATGGAGATGGTTGATCTCCAGGGTAATCGAGGTTAGGAGAGTAGACTCAGAGGACAACACGGCGGATCCACTCACAAAGGCTTTTTACCAGAGAGAGACTTTTATGGGATGGTTGAGTATGAGATACTACAACCACTGCTATCAGATGGCCCTACTGCAAGTGGGAGATTGTTAGTTATATGTATGCCCTAGAAGCCATTACTATACATAGGATGTATATTGTAGTGGATGCTTGGACATATATAGGGAGGACTTTCTTGCTCGACATAATAGTATGCTATCTGGTTGCTCTTTACCTTAACGTGTATACTGATTGTCTCTCTGTTACATGTTGGTAAAGCCCTTAGGATGTGTACTTGACTACCTAGACTATGATGCGGATCATACTAGTGGGGACATGGTAGTCCATAAGTACATCCTTCAAGGTCCCTAGTCGTGGGTGTATCGAGACAGGGCATCGATATACCAGAGTAGACTAGCGTATACCTTCTCGACCCATATAGATAGGCGATGGATGATCCCATATCCATTGGTGTTTGACATCAGAGATGATATACGGGTGCTCAGTGGAGACTGGGTACACTGGACGGACTCGCCGAGAACTCCCAGATGGTATTATACCTTACGTCAGATGGCAGTTCTCTGGTGACACAGGTACAGAGTAGTCTATTGACCTAAGATCATCAGAGAGTCTTGTGTGATTCCCACTGTGCTTTGATTTCCACCTTACCACGTCCAAGAGGGCATGCAAAACGGTGGTTTTTGGGTACAGTCCCGATTCACATGGAGGCAATGAGCGATAGGAGGGGATTCGTCTCTCCCGGTATTGGGGGTTGATGTTGCGCTATGCTCGATTGGCCATAACTGGAAATCCCTGGCCAGGGTTGCAGTGATCTACTGGTAAGTGTTATCAGTAGTTTCACACATGTTATGGACCTCACGTCAGCATGACTTATCAAGCTATTGGGGTCTGACGTTTACCACCCCTAGGCGAGATATGCGACATATCAGACGAACAGATCGGACTGTACGGTAAGTGTTACTGGTTGGATTCACAGGAGTGTGAGCGGGCTTGCTCGTCGATCTTCTGATCGCTCAATACCCGGGTGGCCGTTACATTTAGCAGACCGCTTGCGGCTTGTGGGTGTTTGATATGATCATCACCTGCTGCCGGCGTATTGACGAGTCTTTAGAGTCCTACACAGAGGTTTCCTGGCTCAAGCGAAACGAAATAGGAGCGCGTATGGGATATGTGCGGGACCGAGAATAATGCGTGTATGTGATACCGTATTCTATTCTCGCGATGAATGTATCGATTGGTTGTATGCGATATAACCTAGTTATCGAATCGAGGATTGATTCGATAAGCCGATACATTGGATATTAGTCGGTCATATGCGATATGACCGGATTTTTAAATCAAGTGTTAATTTTATGATTTAATGTATAATTATATATTTGATATATTACTTTGCATTAACTAATATTTGTTCACTTTAAATGGATTTTCTCACTTGAAATACACAAGTTGTATATGTGATATACTTTTGTGCACTTGTTTGTATCATGTTTGATGATACATGCAAACTTGGGTTTGTGTAAGACTTAAACCATGTTTAGTGAATGGTTAGGGTTTCTTTTCACTTATTTGTTTATCTATTTATTTTAGTTAAAAGAAAAGGAAAACAAAATGGTTGCTTTTGGAACTTTCTTGATGCTTCATGCATCTTTGACTAAGTGACCATTCTTGTCTTCATCTCCTAACCCTAACCATTCAACTAAACCCTAGTTAATTCTCTACACTAAATCATGGTTGCTAATATGATAAGTATCATTTTATTTTCTATTTTAAATACACTTATCATATTCTTTTCTTCTTCTTCTCCTTCTTCAAGATGAAGAAAAGCTTGCTACCATCAATGGTGAAATGAGAAAAAGAGTGAGAAATCCAATTCTTATCATATTCCTTATCATCTAGTTAACGATCCGTATTAGGGTTTGTAGGCACATGAAAAAATTTGAAATTGGTATGGTTGATGACTTGTGAGTCCTCATTCGTGTGCCTAGGAACCCTACAAATAGCTGGAGTAAATGCATGCCAAATCTTTTGAAGTCGCTGTGCGATGCGCATAACACTGCACAGTGGCGGACGTCTTTCATAAGAAAATAACTATATACGTATATATCCTTTGTTTATGTAACACCTGAGTTTAGGGTTAGTGGTAATTGTGTGTTAGTGTAGGGTTTTTGGTAAAAAGTTTACCAAAATGGGTTTCTAGTAATTTATCTGATTTTATAGTCATTTTTGTAGAAATTTATCTCGACCGCACACACTTGTGCACGATAGTTAGGGTTAGACTTAGGGTGACCTAGTTTGGGTGTGCATGGTGGGTTAACCATGTTTATCCCACCATGGTAGGGTTAGGGCCTTGCTTAAGATAATTGAGTTGATTTTGGAGCAAATGAGTTTAACTAGGGTGGTTGGCTTTGACCAAGGGTGCTTAGGATGTTTCAAGTTGACTTGCTAGAGAGAGAGAGAGAGAAAGAGAGATGTGATGGTTGCCATGATGGTTTAAGGTTGTGTCACACCAAACTTTTTGAATGTCTCTTCACACTCAAATCCTCTCACTCACACTCAATTTCAGCCCCTAAAAACATCAGAACAGCCACCAAAACAACACCATCATCCCCCCAACCCATCACTTTAACATCAGCTTCAGCCTTTGAAACTCTTTCAGAACTTCAGCAACATCAGCTGCATCAACAGCCATGTCATGATCACACACACCCCCACACCATTTTATACATAACCCTACACCACAACACACACACACAAAGTCTTTCCCAGCTTCTACAGCAGCAACTCTACACCCAAAACCTTGGTTCTACTTCAGAACAATAAAGCAGCAGAGGCAGCTGTGGCCTGAAGCAACAGCAGCATCAGCCTCTGCAGTGAGAAGATCAGCAGCTCATTTCAGCCATGATGCAGCCCCAGAAGCTATAGCAGCAGCACACCACTCCCTCCTTCTTCTTTTCTCTTTCAACTAGGATCTGTAGAGGTATAATTCCCTTGAACCCACTTCTTTTTGCTCATGTTATGGTTATGATGTAGTTAGTGTTTATATTTGGTAGTTAAGTGCTAGTTGTAGAGATTTGGGTGGAATTTAGTCAAGTAATGGTTTTACTCCTTCTTCTTTTCTCCTTCAACTAGGATCTGTAGAGGTATAATTCCCTTGAACTCACTTCTTTTTGCTCATGTTATGGTTATGATGTAGTTAGTGTTTATATTTGGTAGTTAAGTGCTAGTTGTAGAGATTTGGGTGGAATTTAGTCAAGTAATGGTTTTAATGGTTAGTATAACCTTAGTAAGTGCTGTTAAGGCTAGTGGGACCAAGAATTATCCAAGATTTCACCGGAGTAACCAATTTGCCCGACTTGGCGTAAATTAGCGATTTTAGGGACTTTTGAGCCTCTGTTGGATCTGCTGTTGACCCGAACCTTAAATCATAAAATTGTGAGGACTGTAGCACAGTGACCTTAGCAAAGACACACACACAGAGCACGGGGACCCACCTCCAAACCTATAAACGCGTTTTCGGTGTTTTAAGCCTTGTGCGACACGCGCATGATCCGCGTGGTTCTGTGGCGCGCTGCGTGCCACAGCACGTCGAAGTTGGTTCTGGTGAGTTCACACGCGTCGCGACGTGTCGTATGCACACGCATTTAGCTTCACGCACGCGTATCCTTTTTTGCAATAATTATACGATTTTGGTGATTTGTGTGGTTGGTGTTAAGTAATGTTAATATTTGTTAGATTAGCCAAATTAGGTATGGTTAGGACCAAGTTAACCTAGGAAACCCAGATTACACAAAAATACCCTAAGTTTTCAATTGGTACAAAATTTGGCGTTTTTGGAGCAAAACATAGCTTTTTGAGATCTGCTGCTACCCTTGTAGGTTCAGAATAAAATTGAGTGGACCATAGCCTACTGGTGACACACTGACCCAACTACCAGAGCCCGACCCCACCACCTTCAACCCCGGGCCGCCAGAAAATTCATTCTGGCCGCAAATTGCGGCCAGACTAGGGAGTTAGGTCCTAGGGTTTTTTCTACAGGTGTCTGCTACATTTTATAGGTCTCTGGTATACTTAGTTTCGCAATATTTTGATCTGGGTAAAATCTGGGGCACTATATTGTTTTCTGGTGTTTTTGGTTTGCGCGATACGCACGATACGCGTGTGATTCTGTGATTCGGCGTATCACGGCGTATCGGGTTAGGCGCTAGGCACATACACGCACGTTTCAGCGTATCGCACACACGCGCGTCAATTCGCGACACGAGTTCTCGATTTGTTTTATCGCGTATACGAGATTTTGATTATATTTCGATTCTTGTGTAATTCCAGGTTCGCAGGCGGGTACGTCAGACGCCGCCGGGAAAGGGAAGCAGGTGGTCGGCTATACTTAGCACAGGACCAGGTGAGTAGATTTAACATCTACGGGGAAATCGCCCGTATGGCATTAAGCGTCAGGACGTAGTAGGATGTTTAGTTTTATATGTTCATGCAAACATACTAGAGTAGCATACCCTTGTTACATATATAGAACTGGTAGTATAGAACACTGCACTGTCACTAACGGTACATGCTGCACGAGCACGATCTATATGCTCCACTCACACCGTTAGTGATTGCCAGAACACTCACAGTATAGGATTGCTAAAAATTATTTGTTATATTGATTCCATTGCACTGATGTTGTCATGATTTGCCATATCCGCATATGCATATTTTTACTATGTTCACCTTGTAGCTCATCGTAACGCTTATATATATATATTTTGGACACATATGCATCATTTCCACATTAGTGTACGTGTGTATTGCTACACTCACTTAGCATATTTAGCTCCTCGCACATCCATACCTATACTCATGTTCATATGAAACATACATGGATGATATTGACTTGACTTAAAAACTAAGGGACCACACTTGGTATTTTCCAAACTGGGTATTTTTAGAAAAAGAGCGGTTTTTCCCTTTTCTTACATACGACACATGGCATGGATTTACGCATTAGATTGATTCATGTGATTTCTGGATTTTGGGAACCGGAGTACTATTTTAAGAAAAATACGCACTGTTTAAAAACCCGGTTTCCCTTGATTAGATATTTTAGTGCGTCCACCATGTGTTTTCTCGGTGCTAGAGCGATATATTGAAACCCGAGTCGAGGAGCTAGACGAGGCCGATTGCGGGTACATAGTGGACCCGGTATGGTACCCCGGGGCGAGAACGGATCGCTGTGCAGTAGACGGTGAGCCTGGCAGAGGGACTACTACGTACCGGTGATTAGTTGGACCTGGCGGTTGTCCGGAGGATACCGACCAGAGTCAAGAGATGGATACGGGACGACTCGTACTGCCGGGGCCGAGGGCCGATACCGCAGACAGAGCCCGTGGGCTAACCCGGATTGACGGATGCCCGAGATATGAGGCTTTGCGTGTCGTTGCTGGACACGATTTTTCTTGATATTTGGGTGCCGATGTTGCGCACTCACGATTTTATGAGATTACAGGATTTGAGGGCCGATATGGATGACGGCACCTGAGTTGTATTGGGTTTGGGGTGTATTGACAGACCCCAGTTATGTTTTCCACGTTGACATTCCGTGTAGACATTATTTCTTCCCATACTCAGCATTTATTACTTGACATCTCATCCTGTAGCTAGCATACCGGATAGAGTACACAGGCTTGCATATCATTGCGTACCCTGCTCATCCTATATAGGGTTGTTAGATTATATTGCCATGTCTGATCATCACATATCTGCTCATTACATAAAGATGGCATTAGGTCATACTTGTTGCATGATATTGAGCATCCAGTTCATCATATAGATGTTACCTGTTGGCATAGTTTAGAGTATCGCAGCACGTGCATACTCGCGATTACCTTTATATATTATCTACTACTCACGAGTTGGCAACTCACCCCCGTTGTGCCACAGTATTTACAGGTTGCCCTTTGAAGTAGTCGCGGCTGGCTGTTTACCGCACCTTTTGGCACAGATACCATTGCTAGTTGGTGGGGTTTTGTACGGTATCTGTTTACTTTCAGTTGTATATTGATGTATCTAGTATTCTCCATCTACCTTCATGTATTGACTTAGAGACAGTTGTGAGGACGATATATGTTATCTTGTACTCTGGTGCCGAGCTCATTGTGAACCGACTTTATTTATTTATGCAGTCTTATATTTCTTGCTATCCTCATTTCATTTTTACGTAGTCGTATCATCATCATTGTGATGCTCTATTTATTCCATATGACAAATTCTTTTATCAGGAAATGTTGCACATAAATAAAATTATTAAATAACACTTGAACTTAAAAAGGATTTTTTTTCTACTAAATTAATTAAAAGGGTTTTCTAAATATTGGCAACCGTTTTTACAAAATATTTTAACACTCTACATTTATACGGTTTTGATTTCTGGGTTTTCGGCTTACTTAGTCATGTTACGCCTTCAGACATTACATGGTTAAGTGCCGGTCACGGGCCGAACTTTGGGTCGTGACAAAGTTGGTATCAGAGCGTAGGTTTTACCTTCGGAGTGTAGGATGACCCTGGTATGATGGAGTAGGTAGCTGCGGCAAGGTGCCGTGGCGTGTGTATGTTCCGCGGCATACTCACGACGCGACACTCCGCCTAAGCGACCTTAGGACCTATTGATTGAACTTCCTCCTTGATATACATTCTTGTGATTCGAAATCCGTATCCTCATCAAATCCTACTTTCATTTCAGCCATTATGCCGCCAAAGACTACGAGGGCACAGAGAGAGGCCGCGAGGGCCGAGATGCGAGTTGACTCGTTCGAGACGAGGACTGATCCGGGCAGTACACCTGTTGCACCCGAGCAGACTGTCCTTCCTATGACAGATCAGATCGCCACACTAGGGGCTGGTGTGTAGGAGATGCGCCAAACGATGGGATCCAGCATGCAGGAGATGCGTCAGATGATAGGGTCGCTAGATGAGACGCTTCGAGCGCAGCGACCAGAGGTAGCTCCACCAGTCACGGGGACCGCGATGGTACCGACAGCACAGGCAGTTGCCCCTTCAGCCACGGAGGTGATTACGGTATCGTTAGCAGAATTCATGAGGCTGAAGCCTCCGGTCTTCACAGGCACCGATCCAGCCGAGGACCCGCAGTCTTTCATCGACAGGATGGCACGGATATGACGTTCCCTCAGATGCTCAGATACGCGATGGGTAGAGTTCGCGAGCTTTCGCCTGGAAGGACTTGCGCAGAAATGGTGTGAATCAGTTGAGAAGGGCAGAGCAGCAGGTCTTCTTCCTATGACCTGGACTGAGTTCGTGACGATGTTCCTTGCCCGCTTCCTTCCTCAGAGTGTTAGGGATGCCCGAGCACGCAGATTTGAGTCCTTACGCCAGACGCCATAGATGACCGTGCAGAGTACGATGTGCTATTCACCGAGATATCAGTCTATGCTCCGTACCTAGTGGACACTGAGGAGTTACGAGTCAAGAGATTTGTCCGAGGCTTGCTTACACCACTGTTCTTGCGATCAGCACACAGCATTACGAGACATATGCAGCAGCCGTAGACGCAGCCCTATTAGTCGAAGCGCGCCTTGTGGAGACTTCGGCAGTCCCAGAGCCGAAGAGGGTTCGTACTGATACATCGGCACGGAGACGGCCGTTCAGACGCCGCGACAGACACCTTGCAGGTGGTAGAGACTCGAGACGAGGTCATCTTTTCAGCTCTTACCCCCAGGAAGGTCAGCCAGTATCATCTGGATGTTACCGATGCGGGAGTTCCTATCATCGTGTTCGAGAGTGTCCAGAGATGCCCCGTAGAGAGGCAGTCGCACCGCATGTCACACTTCCTCCTTCTCTACCCCAGAGGGCGTTGCCCATTGTACCTACAGTTGCCCCGCGCCAGACTCAGGCACAGAGAGGTCGTGGTCGCGGAGGGTTTGTTCCTAGAGGGCGAGGCGGTCGAGGCAGAGGACAGCCAGCCACCGGCAGAGTACAGCCAGTTGCTAGTAGGGGACCGCCAGTTGCAGGTGGAGGACAGGCACGGGTCTTCGCGTTGACGCATCAGGACGCACAGGCGTCCAATGCAGTGGTCTCAGGTACCTTATCTGTATGTTCTGTTGATGCACACGTATTATTCGATCCCAGATCCACGCACTCGTATGTTTCCACGCATTTTGTGCCGAGCTTGGGTTGAGAGTCTGGGTTGCTTGATCAGCCGCTTGTGGTGACCACTCCCGTGGGAAAGTCGTTTGTGGCTAGACACGTGTTCCGATCCTGCGTTGTCCGTATTGGTGAGAGAGATTTGCCTGTCGATTTGATCCTTCTTGAGATGTTGGACTTCGACATTCTTTTGGGCATGGATTGGTTAGCCACGTGCTATGCGTCGGTGGACTGCCGCGAGAAGACAGTTAGATTTTGTTTTCCCGGCGAGTCGGCTTTTGTTGTGCAAGGGGAACGTGGTGCCGCCCCTCACAGATTGATTTCTTCTCTTCACCCTGGGCAGCTTCTGAGGAAGGGATGTCAGGGATTTCTAGCCTATGTTTGCGATACTGGAGCCACAGACATTCCATTGGACCAGGTTCCGATTGCATGTGAGTTCCCTGACGTATTCCCTGACGAGCTCCCTGGGCTACCGCCTGAGCGTGATGTTGTGTTCTGTATTGATTTGATTCCTGGCACGGGGCCTATTTCTATACCGCCTTATCGGATGGCCCCGGCGGAGCTTAGTGAGTTGAAGAGTCAGTTGCAAGATTTGCTGGACAAAGGACTTATTCGACCCAGTGTTTCTCCTTGGGGTGCTCCGGTCCTGTTTGTCAAGAAGAAGGACGGCAGTTTGCGTCTGTGTATCGACTACCGGCAGCTGAACCGGGTGACCATGCGGAACAGATATCCATTGCCATGCATCGATAACTTGTTCGACCAGCTTCAGGGGGCAGGATATTTATCGAGGATCGATTTGCGGTCGGGCTATCATCAGCTGCGAGTTCGACAGGAGGACATTCCAAAGACAGCTTTCCGTACGCGTTATGGCCACTATGAGTTTTTGGTGATGTCGTTCGGACTCACCAACACGCCAGCAGCCTTCATGGACTTGATGAACCGTATATTCAGGCCATATCTCGATTTGTTCATCATTGTATTCATTGACGATTGTTCATATCGGATTTTTGCATTTTTATACCGCCCAATTTTTATCATATTGCTTATCGGTAGGTACTCTTGAGCCGTGTTTGCTAGTCAATTGCAGGATACAGGTTCTCGGCTCTAAATGATGAAATTCATGGAAAAACACGACAAAATCCGGGTTCCTGCCAACCACAGATAAAACATGGGTCTCCGCTCTCTATCAGTATGTTGCCACACACCAGTTTGAGAGACAAAATTGCAAACCGATTGTCATCTTCATGCACAAAGCACAATGGCAACACCAAGTCCAAGAAATCTATGCGGAGCTCAAGAAAATCATGACAAAAGATCCACATCCAATCACCTTTTGATCCACCAGAATTCTGGATGAAATGTGGAAAGATTATCAGAAAAAACATGTACCAGACAAAAGGGGACAGCAGACCAGGGAAGCACTCAAAAGCCCTTGACCTAACTCCTCTATATGGCCGCGGTTCCGTGGCCAATAGGGGGTATAGGCCGCGGAACCGCGGCCGTATGGTCTCTTCATGGTGTCGTATTTCAGGGGTACTTTGGACATTTCATGTAGAAGCAAAATTTTGCCCTAGATTTTCATCTCCCTGCCTATAAATAGCCCAGAACCTTGTGAAGCCAAGGGTGCATAATCTTGTATTTAGAATTTTAGAATACATGTATTGTTCTTCTTCCTCCTCTCATCTCTTCTCCATTAAAAAACTTGTAGTGAGCTTTTGTGAGTGAAGAATGAATAAAGGAGTTCTTGTTCTTACCATGCTTGTCTTTTTATTTTGTTAACTATTATCCCTTGTAATTTTTCATTTGCTAAATTAGTTGTTGTTATTTGTGTTTGTTTCTTTCTTGTTCTCTTTTCCTTTATCCTTAAACAACCATGATGCTTACGCTTTATCATTGCCGAGGTGAGGTCGCAAATAGCTAGTTGTAATCTTCTAACCTCTTTCTTTCTACCTTCCTCTTTTGTTTTATTTTCTTTTTTGTTATGATGTGTGAGTAGTATCCATACTTGTTAGGGTAGGATAAGGGAAGTTTGAGAGAAGGAAATCTCTCTCACTCTTTCCTTGCCAAACATCTTGATTCGAACTCCCGTTAATTGAACCACAATCCGCTCCCTACGGCACCCTATCCTACATGATAGCGGTGATTCCGTAGTGAGACCGGTTATGGGTGAATTAACCGGAGGTTATGGCTAAGAGCCAAAAACGGACGGACAAGCACCAAAAGGAAGAACTTATGCGTTGGAAAGACTAGCTTATACTCGCAAGTTCCTTCCTAGTCGTGCTAATCCCCGTTGTTGCCGATTACCGTAACACCGATATTAAGAGTGGCAACGAAAGAAGTGAGCGACTCCTAACTCAAACTAACCTAATTCTAACCCTAACAAGCTCTCTTTACATATCATTTTAGCACATAGTTAATCTCAAAACAAATCTGGACATTTGGACTTAACTCGTTAAGACACATAGAAAAAGATTCCCATCTCCCTGCGGACGACCCGTACTCAACCGGCTAGCTACAAGCGAAACCATTTTGATTGCGGTAATTAACTAAACTTGAACACGCAGAATCTTTACCAATCACATGGCGCCGTTGCCGGGGAGACGGTAGTTTATTTCTTTGTGTAATTTCGGGTTAATTTGTGAATATAAATATAACCGAAAAACAAAACAAAAAATATACATTGTGAAATATCATCTTGTTATTTTTGATTAGTTTTTGTGCAAGTGTTCAGGAACAAAAGATGGTCGAGTTCAGTGCCAAAGACGTGGGAAGTTAGACCCACATCTCGCGGCTACACCGCGACGGATCAAGACGAAGCAAACGGTATACTGTACAAATCTGGAGCAGATACAGTGAGCAAATCAAGATTCAGGAAATCCAGTCAAGCAGAGAACTCACAGGCCAGCACACCCAAAAAATTTGAAGCCCCAAACCCTCCACATTGCTGCGGAACCGCGGCGTGAGCACCAGTTTGGCCGCGGAACCGCGGCTATTTGTTGGCTTCAGGGTCCTAAATTTTAGGTAATTCTCTCTCTACTCTCCCCCACTCCTCTGAACTCCACTGAACTGTGTTTTCTGCAGCATTCTTTGCGCAAATTCTCTTCCCCCTTCCAATAAATTGTTCTTGTGAAGGATTCTTTGCGCCGCGCTAAAAAATAAAAAAATTGATTGCAGTTGATTTGTTACTACTTTGCATTTATTAATACGGACTTAAGGGGCTTGAAACCAATTCAGATTGGGTAGGGATTTCATCACCCTTCCCAGGACCCCAGAAATCACAAAAAGCATATGCATTGACTATTGTTAATTAAAAAATACTAGACTCAGCCCTAAGGACTTTGCGCTCAATAGGACAGAGGACTAGTTACAGGTATCGGCCGTTTATCCTATCCTGACTTTGCGGTGTCTAGGCAAGTGTGTCGAAGGCAAGTGGTTACTTAATTAGAATCACTACTTACGTAGTGGGGAGCCTCCCACTTACCTGGCACTTACCTAGCCGCAATTGGCGGAGAAGAGGCGGTTTGAGGTCCTATTTCTAGCCCTTTGGAACAGTTAGGAGCTGTCTAGCTGACCTAGGTGACCCTAGATCTAGGTGTGATTGTGCATATCTTGTTTGTGATTGCTTGAAGCCGTAAGTCCGTACATATTTCTGTAAAGCTCTTTCAAAAAAAAAAGGAAAAAATCAAAAACTTTTATAAAAAACTTGCCCTTTGTTGCCAAAATCCCATTTTTCACCCACCACCCATCGTATTTCTCCATTGACATTTTCTTACCCTCACCTTCTCCGCTTTGATTATACTAAACTCGTTTAGTGTATGTCCGCTTGGACTCGGGACACTGGCGCCCATTTAGTCCGCGTTACATTAGTCGCTACCGACTACGCGATCGACTCAGACGTCGAAACTCCGTCCACGCCTCTTTCACCCTTACCTTTGCCGGCCAACTCCGACGTTGACCGGAATTCTGTTCATACATCTTCACCTTCACCTTCACCAACCTCTTCTTCCGCGATGTCAGGATTAAATCCAAACATCTCTTTGACTCCCCCGGGATTGACTCCACCTCCTATGGAGGCAAATCACCCACCACCACCGCCTGTTGTAGCGCCGCAGCGAATCGCGCTCCAGGATCGTTTCTATCCCACCCGTTCTGCACTTCCCACCTGTCTTTCTCTTCCACCGGCCAATGGGGATAACTTTGAAATTAAGCCCCACTTCATTAACATGCTCCCGAAATTTCATGGGCTTGAATCTGAAGATGCCTATATCTTCATCAACAAATTTCAAAACGTTTGTGCCATGATGAAAACTACCCAGCTGTCGGACGATGCTATACGGCTACGGGTCATTCCGTTCACTTTATGGGATCTTGCTGAAAAATGGCTGTATAGCACCGCTTCCCACTCCATAACCAGTTAGGACGAGTTTGATAAAGCGTTTCTCAAAAAATTCTATCCGAATCATAAAACCGCGAGGATCCGTAACGAAATCAACCAATTCTCCCAGCTTCCTACTGAACCCTTCTGGAAGTGCTTTGACCGGTATAAAGACCTTCTTGTTCAGTGCCCTCACCATGGTATTGAGAAATGGCAACTTTGCCAAACCTTATATGAGGGCCTAAACCCAGCAACGAAGCAGTTGTTGGAAACCATTTGTCAAGGCCACTTCCTATCGAAATCTGACGAGGAAGCGTGGCAATTCTTCAACGACCTTGCGGAACAAACGCTACAATGGGAGGGCACCAGACCGACTTCTTCTTCTTCTACCTCCACTTCTACCGGTCAGTCTAGGGTAGGAATTCACCAATTTGATGTCTCTATTGCGATGAAAGCTGAAATGGCTGCAATAACGAGAAAACTTGAAGCAATAGAGAGAAAATTTTCATCTCCTACTCCTGCCCCTGTTCTTCCCCTTCGTACCATTTGTGCTTGTTGTTCCGATCCTTCTCACTTAACCGAAGAGTGTCCTTACAATCCACCATCGCAAGGACAGGATCAGGTTAATGCTGCATTTCAGCAAAGACCGAGGAATGATCCATACTCGTCCACCTACAATCCCGGTTGGAGGAACCACCCCAATTTCGCCTGGAATCAGAATCAGCATCAATTCCAAGGCAACAATTTCCAAAGGCCTCCTCCTCCGCAACAACAGGCGCAACAACAAACTCAACATCGGTTTCAGCAGCCCTTCCAACCCCAACCTTTTCAAAATCAGACGAACAACTTTGCACCCAACAATTCTTTTCCTCAAAACAACTTTGTTCTGTCAAACAACGATAAGGTTTCCTCGTTAGAACGAAGTCTGGAGGCGTTCGTTAAACAATCGACACAGTCCACCGCCAACATCCAGTCTTCCATTCAGTCCTTAGTGCAACACACTGCCGCTTACGGGCAAAGCATCATGACCATCGAGGCCCAGATTGCACAGCTGAATGCGGCCTTAAGCGAGCGAGAGAAGGGGAAGCTCCCGTCCCAGCCACTCCCTAATCCCGGTCACCCACAAAATGTACATGTTGCTCTTGAACAACAGAACCATAATGTGAGTGCCGTGACCACATTGAGATCGGGAAGGATGCTGCAAAACAACATTGGCACACGGATCAACAATGACACCCCGGCCGCTACTTCTTCTTCTTCTTCTTCTTCTCCTTCTCCTGCTTCTTCGTCTTCTGAGCCTATTCTCCATTCTTCAAAAGGCTCTCCTTCCTCTTCTTCTGCTCTAAAAGGACCCAATTCTCACTCCACGAAAACACCAGTTCTGGGATCCGCTCCAGCTCCACAATCTCCTCCAAAAGCATTAGACTCAACCACTTTTAAAAACGTTCCATTTCCAAACCGGTTGAGGTCCAATAAACAAAATCCACAAATGGAGAAGATTCTGGAGTTATTTAAGCAGGTTAACATTAACATTCCTCTTTTAGATGCTGTCCAACAAGTCCCGTCCTACGCGAAAATCTTAAAGGACTTGTGCACAAAAAAGAGGTAGTCTCAGGTACCCAAGAAAGTTTTCTTGGCTAGTGCTGTGAGTGATGTTCTTACCCAATCTTTACCACAAAAAAGGAAGGACCCTGGCTGTCCTACGATTTCTATTACCATTGGGGATAAGAACATCAACCGCGCACTATTAGATCTTGGTGCCAGTGTTAACCTGCTTCCGTACTGAGTATACGAGCAATTAGGCGTAGGAGAGCTGAAACCCACACACTGTACTCTCCAAATGGCCGACCGATCGATCACCCATCCTAGGGGTGAGCTAGAGGATGTGTTAATCAAAGTCGGGGACTTTCTATTCCCCGTTGACTTCATTGTATTAGACACACAGCCTGTAGCTAACCCCCGGAATCAAATTCCGGTGATACTCGGTCGCCCATTCCTTGCAACCTCAAATGCTGTGATCAATTGTCGCAATGGTTCGATGAACCTCTCTTTTGGAAACATGACAATTGAACTCAACATTTTTAGGTTGGGGAATCAGCCCTCCGAACCTAATGCTCATATACTGGACGTTTTCTCAATCCAGGAGATCACCCCTGAAGAGTGTGAATTCGAGGAGTTTCTGTTCGATCACGATAACCTTAACGCCACTAGTGCGTTCCTCTTCGAACCTACTGCTGTTTTTGTGCCCGACAATGACTACGAGTGTTTCATATTCTCGAACGATCTTAGCCACTCTCAACCCGAGTTTGAATCCTTCGAATTTCCGGATGAGTTACCCGAACCATCCAACTCGGTTGCTTACACTCGTTTTGAACCTTTGCTGGAATCCTTTGAGTTCGAGACCTTTTCACCAATCTTGCCTTCAATCGTTTCACCTCCAACGCTCGAACTCAAGCCTTTGCCGTCTCACCTTAAGTACGCTTACTTGGGTGAGAACGAGACCCTCCCTGTTATCATCTCGGCTTCTCTAGCTCCCGAGCAAGAGAGAGCCCTTCTCACGGTCTTGCACAGCAATAGGCAAGCTTTTAGCTAGTCAATGGCGGACATCAAGGGGATTAGTCCCCTGATCGTAGAACGTCACATTCATTTGATGGATGATGCCAAACCGGCCAGGGATCCACAAAGACGTCTCAATCCAGTCATGAAGGAGGCTGTAAAGAAGGAGATCGTAAAATGTCTGGATAGTGGTATCATTTACCCTATCTCTGATAGCCAGTGGGTTAGCCCCATTCACGTTGTCCCTAAGAAATCAGGCATAACGGTCATCACTAACGAGGCAAATAAGTTAATCCCTACTCGCACCCAAACTGGGTGGCGAGTATGCATCGATTACCGAAAACTCAACGCCGCAACGCGGAAAGACCACTTTCCGCTACCTTTCATTGACCAAATGCTTGAACGATTGGCCGGACACGAGTACTACTGCTTTCTTGATGGCTACTCCGGCTATAATCAAATTCCCATCGCCGAAAAAGACCAGGACAAGACCACATTCACTTGTCCTTTCGGCACGTTTGCATATCGTCGCATGCCCTTTGGGTTATGCAATGCGCCCGCTACCTTCCAGCGGTGTATGATGGGAATCTTTTCGGACATGGTGGAAAAATTTCTGGAGATCTTCATGGACGATTTCTCCATCTTCGGCGATTCCTTCAACGAGTGTTTGCTGCATCTTGACGCTGTCCTTACCCGATGTAAGGATAAGAATCTCACTTTGAATTGGGAGAAGTGCCACTTCGTGGTGCGCGAAGGTATTGTCTTAGGACATATCATCTCGCAAAATGGCATAGAGGTTGACAAAGCGAAGATTGAGGTCATTTCCAATCTTCCTCCTCCCAGATGCGTCCGAGACATCCGAGCCTTCCTTGGCCATGCCGGTTTCTATAGACGGTTCATCAAGGACTTTAGCAAGATTGCTAGGCCCTTGACTTTTCTACTGGCCAAGGACACGCCATTCGACTTCAACTCGAGCTGTGTGACTGCATTCGAGTCATTAAAAAGCTCACTCACTTCTGCTCCCGTTCTTTCTTCACCTGACTGGACGCACCCATTTGAGATTATGTGCGATGCATCCGACTTTGCCATTGGTGCTGTCCTTGGACAACACATCAACAAGATGCCGCACGTAATCTATTATGCTAGCTGAACCCTGAACGACGCCCAACTCAATTATACAACAACTGAGAAGGAATTCTTGGCTGTTGTATTTGCTCTAGAAAAGTTCAGGCCCTACCTTATCGGCTCTCCAGTCATTATCTACACAGACCATTCTGCTCTGCGCCATCTTTTTGCGAAGAAAGATGCAAAATCCCGGCTAATACGTTGGATCCTCTTGCTTCAAAAGTTTGACCTTGTCATCAAGGACAAAAGAGGATGTGAAAACGTAGTCGCCGACCATCTCTCACGACTTTCTTCTTCGCCTTCACTTCATATTCCGATCAACGACGTTTTCCCGGATGAACAGCTCTTGACAGTATCTTGCGAACCCTGGTTCGCAGATATTGTGAACTATTTGGCCACAGGATTACTACCGACTGAATGGTCAAGTCAGGACAGACTTCGCTTCTTATCCCAAGTAAAACACTTTTACTGGGACGAACCCTATTTATTCAAGTACTGTCCCGACCAGATTATTCGTCGGTGTGTCCCTGACGATGAATTCAAGAGTGTGCTGTCATTTTACCACGATCAAGCATATGGCGGGCATTTTGGCCCCAGAAAGACAGCTGAGAAGATCTTGCAATGTGGTTTCTACTGGCCACAACTCTTCAAAGACGCTCATGACTATTGCAAGACTTGCTCCCGGTGCCAACACTTGGGCCGGATATCCCGGAGGAACGAAATGCTGCTCCAACCAATCTTGGTTGTGGAGATTTTCGACGTTTGGGGGATAGATTTCATGGGGCCGTTTCCCAGCTCTTTTGGGAACCTGTACGTCCTTCTTGCTGTTGATTACGTCTCTAAGTGGGTCGAGGCTGTGCCCTGCCGGACTAACGACAACAAGGTTGTCGTTAGGTTTCTTAAAGAAAACATTTTCTCCCGGTTTGGGCACCCCCGAGCAATCATTAGCGACAATGGAACTCATTTCCGCAACAAGACTTTCGAGGCCTTGATGCGGAAATATTCCATTAATCATAAGCTATCTACGCCCTACCACCCCCAAACCTGTGGGCAGGCCGAAGTTTCAAATCGGCAAATCAAGCAGATACTGGAGAAGACGGTTTCCAAGAACCGAAAAGATTGGTCGCTGAAACTCACTGATGCCCTTTGGGCATTTCGAACCACTTATAAGACCGATCTTGGCATGTCTCCCTATCGGGTTGTGTACGGAAAGGCTTGCCACCTACCTGTCGAAATAGAGTATCGCGCATTTTGGGCGATAAAAGAACTGAATCTGTCTCTCGAAGATTCGGGCAGCCATCGGAAGCTGCAGTTGAACGAATTGAGTGAGCTTAGGGATGAGGCTTACGATAACGCGGTTGTCGTTAAGAATCGAACGAAGGTGTTTCACGACAAACACCTTTTGCGCAAAACTTTCGTACCTGGTCAACAAGTACTGCTTTACGACACCAGACTACACTTCCATCCAGGAAAGCTCAGATCTCGCTGGAAAGGGCCGTATTTTGTGCGGAATGTGTATCCGCATGGCGCTGTGGATTTGGAGAATCCAAAGGACGGTTCATTTTTCAAAGTGAACGGATACCGACTAAAACCGTACCTTAGCGCCAAACCAACAGAGGAGCTCCTGGTCTTACAGGAGCCGGTTTACCCTGCATAATCTTCCTCTGCCTACCACCAAACTTCGGTTATCCAGCCAAGAACAGTGGACACTGTTCCAAATAAGTTTGGGGGTATGTATATACCATTTTGTATTTATTTGTGGATATTCTTTTCCGTTTTTACTCTTTAAAAAACATTTTAAAAAAAATTGTGTATATCTAACCGACAATTTTGACCCTTCAAAAGATCTCTTCATGCAATGACAGTGAGGACACTGTCCATTTCATGTTAGGGGGTACGCTCGGTATGCATTTCTAACCTTCGCATTCATATGTATATTTTGCATCTGCATATTAAAATCCATAAAACCCATAAAAATCAGAAAATTTTCTAAAAATATAAAAACTTTCTCATCAAGTTAGCTAGTGAGAAAACTCAGATCCAACATTTCGACGATTTTGTTTGATAAGATAAGAATAACTAAATCTTATTTTTAGATTTTGAAAACCTGAAAGATAACTCTACTTTGAAGTTAACTATAGCTGATTTACGTCTTTACATCACACTACACATGTCGTGAGATTTGGAAATTAGATGACAAGTCTTTTGTATCTAAAAACTTTTAAAGGGATAAATGATTTTCTGAGGATCAAATAGGTTTGTTCTGAAATAAGTAATATCAAGAATAGTTTATGAAGTAGTGAATACGAAGGAATGTTATTGATGCCTTAATTGGAACTAAGTCTGAAAAATAACCCATCTGGAACTTGATTGGAATGATTACACACCAAAACCCACTAAACACGTCTTTTATCCAAAAAAATAATTGAACTGCCGGTTACATCTCCGTTCGCATTGAATCATCATGATTTTCACGCCAAATTGTCTTTTGTTTTTAGACCTAGGTAACTTGAGTAATTAAGTCCGCTGGGGTGTTTCTACACCTAATACCCTAAAGCCAACTGGTTTGGGTGCATTGGCCCAAAGCTCGCTAAGAAGGTTAGAAAGTCCAGATGAAAACGAAGTCAAGCAAGTGTTCTCTCCGAGTTAAAATTCCTAACGGTTCTTTGTGTGAGAATAATCTTGATAAAAGACAGGCTTTTTTAAAAAAAAATTAGCGGAGATATGAAGGTTTTATTCTATGATAAAGACTATTGCACGTTCACAGAGGTGTGTATGAAATTAAACAAGAAAAAGGTGGAGTGAAAAATAAGACCTAATTTCCTGTTAAGGCAGATATAAATTCTGAAGTTGAAACCTTACTGGAAAACGAAACTTGAAAAATGCTTAACTCTTTATAAAACTTATGTGATCCTTTTAAAAATTTTATCCGGGCTTTTATTGTGTGATGACTTTAATCGATCCTTCTGGAACTTAACGACACTATTTGCACTGCACGTAAAGACATATAAAATCTTAAGTTAAATAAGAAGCGGGGTGTGAAAAATAAAGGTTCGATAGTCTAGACTTAGGATCATAGAATCGTTATTTTCTGAAACAAAACTTTAGGGTTTGAATCTTAGTTATTTTGCAAAACTAGCTTGACCGGATGTTGTGGGTAGTATCTGCTGAAAACCCTCGGGAGACAACACTCCTCCTACTAGGGACACCTAGAGGTTTAACGGCTTGTTGCACATGCTCAGTGCAATCGCGTTCCCTACGAAAGTGAGGTTAGGAAATTTTTTGTGAATAAATTGGCTTTGCTCGGGACGAGCAAATGATAAGTTTGGAGGTATTTGTTCATATCGGATTTTTGAATTTTTATACCGCCCAATTTTTATTATATTGCTTATCGGCAGGTACTCTTGAGCCGTGTTTGCTAGTCAATTGCAGGATACAGGTTCTCAGCTCTAAACGATGAAATTCATGGAAAAACACGACAAAATCCGGGTTCCTGCCAAACACAGATAAAACACGGGTCTCCGCTCTCTATCCGTATGTTGCCACACACCAGTTTGAGAGACAAAATGGCAAATCGATTGTCATCTTCATGCACAAAGCACAATGGCAACACCAAGTCCAAGAAATCTACACGGAGCTCAAGAAAATCATGACAAAAGATCCACATCTAATCACCTTTTGATCCACTAGAATTCTGGAAGAAATGTGGAAAGATTATCAGAAAAAACATGTACCAGACAAAAGGGGACAGCAGACCAGGGAAGCACTCAAAAGACCTTGACCTAACTCCTCTATATGACCGCGGTTCCGCGGCCAATAGGGGGTATAGGACGTGGAACCGCGGCCGTATGGTCTCTTCATGGTGTCGTATTTCAGGGGTACTTTGGACATTTCATGTAGAAGCAGAATTTTGCCCTAGATTTTCATCTCCCTGCCTATAAATAGCCCAGAACTTTGTGAAGCCAAGGGTGCATAATCTTGTATTTAGAATTTTAGAATACATGTATTGTTCTTCTTCCTCCTCTCATCTCTTCTCCATTAAAAAACTTGTAGTGAGCTTTTGTGAGTGAAGAATGAATAAAGAAGTTCTTGTTCTTACCATGCTTGTCTTTTTATTTTGTTAACTATTATCGCTTGTAATTTTTCATTTGCTAAATTAGTTGTTGTTATTTGTGTTTGTTTCTTTCTTGTTCTCTTTTCCTTTATCCTTAAATAACCATGATGCTTACGCTTGATGCTTGCCGAGGTGAGGTCGCAAATAGCTAGTTGTAATCTTCTAACCTCTTTCTTTCTACCTTCCTCTTTTGTTTTATTTTCTTTTTTGTTATGATGTGTGAGTAGTATCCATACTTGTTAGGGTAGGATAAGGGAAGTTTGAGAGAAGGAAATCTCTCTCACTCTTTCCTTGCCAAACATCTTGATTCGAACTCCCGTTAATTGAACCACAATCCGCTCCCTACGGCACCCTATCCTACATGATAGCGGTGATTCCGTAGTGAGACCGGTTGTGATTGAATTAACCGGAGGTTGTGGCTAAGAGCCAAGAACGGACGGACAAGCACCAAAAGGAAGAACTTATGCGTTGGAAAGCCTAGCTTATACTCGCAAGTTCCTTCCTAGTCGTGCTAATCCCCGTTGTTGCCGATTACCGTAACACCGATATTAAGAGTGGCAACGAAAGAAGTGAGCGACTCCTAACTCAAACTAACCTAATCCTAACCCTAACAAGCTCTCTTTACATATCATTTTAGCACATAGTTAATCTCAAAAAAAATCTGGACATTTGGACTTAACTCTTTAAGACACATAGAAAAAGATTCCTATCTCCCTGCGGACGACCCGTACTCAACCGGCTAGCTACAAGCGAAACCGTTTTGATTGCGGTAATTAACTAAACTTGAACACGCAGAATCTCTACCAATTAACGATATATTGGTGTATTCCCGGAGCAGAGAGGAGTACGAGCAACACTTGCGGATCACACTGTAGCCCTTGAGGGAGCACCAGCTTTATGCAAAATTCTCCAAACGCGCGTTCTGGTTGGACAGTGTGGACTTCTTGGGTCACGTGATTACACGGGATGGTATATGTGTAGACCCGAGGAGGTCGAGGCCGTTCGGAGCTGGCCCAGACCTACTTCTGATACTGAGATACGCAGCTTTCTAGGACCGGCCGGCTACTACCGGCGATTTGTACAGGATTTCTCCTGTATTGCTGCACCCTTGACCGGATTGACCCGGAAGGGAGTTCCTTTCGTTTGGACGGAGGAGGGCGAGCGCAGCTTCCAGCAGCTACGGACTTGCTTGACTACGGCGCCAGTGTTATCATTGCCTTCAGGATCGGGCGGATTTGTAGTCTATTGTGACGCTTCACGAGTGGCGCTAGGATGTGTACTGATGCAGCACGGCAGGGTGATCGCTTATGCTTCCCGGCAATTGAAGAAACATGAACAGAACTACCCCACTCATGATTTGGAGATGGCTGCAGTGGTCTTTGCACTTAAGATCTGGCGACATTACCTCTACGGCGAGTCGTGCCAGATATTCACTGATCGCAAGAGCCTCAAGTTTATATTTCAGCAGCGAGACCTGAATCTCCGACAGCGCCGCTGGATGGAACTGGTGAAAGACTACGACTGCGAGATCTTATATCATCCGGTCAAGGCTAACGTAGTGGCAGATGCTTTGAGTAGGAGGCCCGAGGGTAGTCTAGCGTGTCTTAGTGCAGTACTGAGGCAGTCGTCGGCGGATAGGCAGATATTATGTGACAGCCGAGTGCAGTTCGAATTCACGCAGATTGGGGGACAGCTTGCGCACGTTCGTGCACGCCCACAGTTGCTTGACCGTATATATGAGGCACAGCGCAGGGATGACCGTTGCTCAGAGATCATGGCACAGATGGGACAGGGCAGATTCTCCGAGTTCGTGATTGATGACCAGGGGATATTACGATTTGGGTCTAGACTGTGCGTACCAGATGCCGAGGGATTGCTGCGCGATATTCTTGAGGAGGCACATCGGTCAGTGTACAGTGTCCACCCCGGTTCCACCAACATGTACCACGATATGAGAGAGACCTACTGGTGGGACGGAATGAAGAGGGACATCGCGGAGTTCGTATCGAGATGCCTGACTTGTCAGCAAGTCAAGGCCGAGCACCAGAGGCCCGCAGGAGAGCTACAGCCGTTACCCATTCCGGAGTGGAAATGGGAACATATTTCGATGGATTTCATTGTGGGTCTACCCAGGACTAGGCGGGGGTATGACTCCATTTAGGTGATCGTGGATCGTCTGACGAAAGCGGCTCACTTCCTGCCGGTGAAGACGACTTTCGGATTTGCGCAGTATGCCCAGATTTATATCGACGAGATTGTACGGCTACATGGGGTCCCGACATGTATTGTGTCCGATCGAGGCACCCAGTTTACCAGCAGGCTATGGCAGAGGCTCCAGGAGGCTTTGGGCACTCGTTTGAGTTTCAGCACGGCATTTCATCCGCAGACCGACGGACGGTCAGAGCAGACCATTCAGACTCTCAAGGACATGCTCCGAGCGTGCATTTTAGACTTTGGTGGTAGCTGGGATCATCATTTACCCTTGATAGAGTTCTCCTACAACAATAGCTTCCAAGACACTATTCAGATGGCACCTTTCGAGGCTTTGTATGGGAGGAGATGTAGATCGCCCGTTTGTTGGACAGAGCTGAGCGAGAGCAGTATTTTAGGGCCCCAGATCGTACAGGAGACGACAGAGAAGATTCAGCTAATTCGGGACAGGATGAGGACAGCTCAGAGCAGGCAGAAATCGTATGCTGGCAAACGCCGCCGCAGATTAGAGTTCGCAGTTGGCGATCACGTTTTCCTAAGGGTCTCTCCAATGAAGGGAGTGATGAGGTTTGGACGAAAGGGGAAGCTTAGCCCCAGATTCATAAGTTCTTTCGAGATCCTCGAGCGGGTAGGCGCAGTCGCATATCGTTTGGCTCTTCCACCCAGTCTTTCAGATGTTCACCCCGTCTTCCACGTATCGATACTACGCAGATATCTTCATGACCCTTCCCACACGATCCAGCATCAGACAGTTCAGCTTGAGCCCGATCTTTCGTTCACCGTGCAGCCAGTTGAGATATTGGATCGGCAGGTGAAGAAGCTTCGATCTAAGGTCCTGCCGTCGGTGAATGTTCTTTGGCGCAGCCCGAACGGTGAGGAGATCTCTTGGAAGGCCGAGGGGGAGATGCGAAAGAAATTCCCTCATCTCTTTGAAGGTACGTATAGTTATATGTTACTATTTTAAATTCGGGGACGAATTTTCTTAAGGAGGGGATACTGTAACACCTGAGTTTAGGGTTAGTAGTAATTGTGTGTTAGTGTGGGGTTTTTGGTAAAAAGTTTACCAAAATGGGTTTCTAGTAATTTATCTGGTTTTATAGTCATTTTTGTAGAAATTTATCTCGACCGCACACACTTGTGCACGATAGCTAGGGTTAGACTTAGGCTGACCTAGTTTGGGTGTGCATGGTGGGTTAACCATGTTTAGCCCACCATGGTAGGGTTAGGGCCTTGCTTAAGATAATTGAGTTGATTTTAGAGCAAATGAGTTTAACTAGGGTGGTTGGCTTTGACCATGGGTGCTTAGAATGTTTCAAGTTGACTTGCTAGAGAGAGAGAGAGAGAGAGAAAGAGAGATGTGATGGTTGCCATGATGGTTTAAGGTTGTGTCAGACCAAACTTTTTGAATGTCTCTTCACACTCAAATCGCTCTCAATCACACTCAATTTCAGCCCCTAAAAACATCAGAACAACCACCAAAACAACACCATCAGCCCCCCAACCCATCACTTTAACATCAGCTTCAGCCTTTGAAATTCTTTCAGAACTTCAGCAACATCAGCTGCTGTTAGTTATATGTATGCCCTAGAGGCCATTACTGTACATAGGATTTATATTGTAGTGGATGCTGGGACATATATAGGGAGGACTTTCTTGCTCGACATGATAGTATGCTATCTGGTTACTCTTTACCTTAACGTGTATACTGATTGTCTCTCTGTTACATGTTGGTAAAGCCCTTAGGATGTGTACTTGACTACCTGGACTATGATGCGGATCATACTAGTGGGGACATGGTAGTCCATAAGTATATCCTTCAAAGTCCCTAGTCGTGGGTATATCGAGACGGGGCATCGATATACCAGAGTAGACTAGCGTATACCTTCTCGACCCATACAGATGGGCGATGGATGATCCCATATCCATTGGTGTTTGACATCGGAGATGATATACGGGTGCTCAGTGAAGACTGGGTACACTGGACGGACTCGCCGAGAACTCCCAGATGGTATTATACCTTACGCCAGATGGCAGTTCTTTGGTGACACTGGTACAGAGTAGTCTGTTGACCCGAGATCGTCATAGAGTCTTGTGTGGTTCCCACTGTGCTTTGATTTCCATCTTACCACATCCAAGAAGGCGTGCAAAACGGTGGCTTTTGGGTACAGTCCCGAATCACATGGAGGCAATGAGCGATAGGAGGGGATTCTTCTCTCCCGGTATAGGGAGTTGATGTTGCGCTGTGTTCGATTGGCTATAACCGGAAATCCCTGGCCAGGGTTGCTGAGATTTACTGGTAAGTGTTACCAGTAGTTTCTCAAACTGTTATAGACCCCATATCGACACGACTTATCGAACTATTGGGGTCTGACGTTTACCACCCCTAGGCGAGATATGCGACATATCAGACGATCAGACCGGACTGTACAGAAGTGTTACTGGTTGGATTCACAGGAGTGTGAGCGGGCTTGCTCGTCGATCTTCTGATCGCTCAATACCCGGGTGGCCGTTACGTTTAGCAGACCGCTTGCGGCTTGTGGGTGTTTGATATGATCATCATCTGCTACCGGCGTATTGACGAGTCTTTAGAGTTCTACACAGAGGTTTCCTGGCTCAAACGAAACGAAATAGGAGCGCATATAAGATATGTGCGGGACCGAGAATAATGCATGTATGTGATACCGTATTTCATTCTCGCGATGAATGTGTCGAATGGTTGTATGCGATATAACCTAGTTATCGAATCAAGGATTGATTCGATAAAACGATACATTGTATACTAGTCGGTTGTGTGCGACATGACCGGATCATTGAATCAAGTGTTGATTTAATGATTTAATGCATAATTATATATATATTTGATATATTACTTTGCATTAACTAGTATTGGTTCACTTTAAATGGATTTTCTCACTTGAAGTACACAACTTGTATATGTGATATACTTTTGTGCACTTGTTTGTATCATGTTTGATGATACATGCTAACTTGGTTAAGTGTGTGATTAAACCATGGTTAGTTAATGGTTAGGGTTTCCTTTTATTTATTTATGCATTTATTTATTTTGTTTTAATAAAAAGGAAAAAAGAGAATATGGTTGCTTTCTAGATGAAGCTTGTTGAAGCTTCATGAAGGTTTGACTAAAGTAACCATTTTGTCTTCATGTCTTAACCTAACCATTTACTAACCCTAGTTGATTCTCTACACCAAACCATGGTTTGCATATGATAAAAATTCTTTTTCTTTTCTATTTTATTATTCTTATCATAATATTATCTTCTTCTTCTTCATCTTCTTCTTGAAGAAAAAGCTTGCCTCATCAATGGGAACTTGATGAAATGAGTGAGAAATCCAATTCTAAAGTGAACCCACTTCCTATTTCTTCATCCTCTAACTCTTACCAAGTAGTAGAGTGTGTTTTCTTCACAAGTTTCATGACTTGGTGAAGTTGGAGCTTGATCTAGCGATGCCTCGACGTAGATCATCTTCGGCATCGTCGTCGATGACCTAGCCCGCTTTTTCTCCGATGAAGCCGACGCTAGAGCCCAAGATCCGATTTGTACAGCGAGGAGACATCATCACGGAGCCATGGAGGTGGAGAACCGGATCTACAAAGGTTGTATTTCCGTTTACCATTTAGTTAAGTTGTTAACTAGTTTCTTTTTCGCCTAAACTTCTAGCCAACGATCCGTATTAGGGTTTCTCGGCACCGTAATTTTTTGAAATTGGCATGGTTGATGCCTTGCGAGATCTCTTGGGAGTGCCTAGGAACCGTACAGTGGTATCAGAGCCTAGCTAGAGCATTAGGCGAAGTCTAGACGGAGTTTGAATCCGAACGAATCGAAACCCTAATCCATAAAGTGCTCTCTGGACTTTTTCTAAAAACTGGGTTTTTTCCAGATTAAAAATTCTTAAAAAATTCAGCAGGGAAGTCTAAGAATTACGATGCAAAAATTTTTTCATGATACCTCTAATGCGCGGCGGAACCGCGGCAGAAGCCTGCCTTCTGCGGCGGTTCCGCGGCCTCTTGACTTGATTGGCCTTCAATCTTTGCACAGTAATTCATGCTTTCTGGTGCTGGTTTTCCTGGAAATTTTTAATATTTATTCAAGAGTTGAATTTTCTGGGTTTGTTTTGGGGATTCGATGATTCGATCGGATTATCAGACTTTGTCTTTGTGGCTTTCCGGATAATTAGAATATGTTAAAAGGTTCGACCGGATATAAATACCCAATTTTTCCCCTGTCGGGAAATTTCCAAGTGTTGGATTTTTCTGTAGTTTAACGACGTTCTAAGTAGTGCAAGTAACGCGATGGACCCTCTAGAAGACAACAAACCTTAACTCGATTATGTGACCGTCTTGAACTGCCCTTTGAACCTTCGGGTTTGGGGTAGTACGGCGTGCCACATGTGAGGCGTTGGCTTGACCCTTCTACGGCTGGACCGTTGGCACTGAGGCACGAAGTGAATGTTTTTGAACTTATTTCATGTGATGATCTGTATCGGGAAAACTTGGTGTTCAATTATTCGATCGGAAAGTTTAACATTTTCTATCTTATTCGGAATGGGATACAATAATTGGAATTCACAAGAAGTTATGAGATAACTGAATGAATGTTATAAACATAGCACTTTAGTCTCACTTGATCGGTTGCCACGGAATTTTGATGTGATCAAAAGTCCGTCGCAGTCACATAGCGTACGCGGATACTCGCCGGGTAAACTTAATAGACAGCCTCGCTCCATAGCCCCGACCAAGTGACTACAGGAGAACCCCATCGCCGAAAGCATCCGTCCGGGTGCTCGCGGTAGCGGTGTTCCGCCTTCGTGCACTTCGTCGGCGGTATCGGGGGTGCGGCCGTCTACTGAAGTTTGCGACGAGCATTCGATCAGGATGTCGGGAATCTTGTTGAATTGCCCGACTTGATATTGAAAAGAGTTTTCGATTTAGAGACTAAAATGCGGGGTTTATAATTCTTAGGCATGCGATGTCTAAGTGATTCATTTGGTCAGGCATGAGATGTCTGAGGAGGTTGCGGATTCCAACTGTTGTAGTTTTACACTTTCTTTTCTGTGACCGTAAGTGTAATATGTGATATCGCCGGTTTCGTTGCTATATGTCAACGACAATTGGGATGCGCATATTTACTTATGTTGATGACATGTGATGTTATGTGTTGCTGGATATGTTATATTGGATCGTCGTGTTTGAATAGCCGGGGGTTTTTTATGTGAGATGAGTGTTTTTCATTTTCATTCATGTAAAAACTTGTATGTAATATTCTTTTATTGGGGCACTTCCAGGTTGCGGAAGATGTCACCGTTTGTATATTATTTACTTTTCCGCACTAGGATAGACCCAAGGAGGGGAGCACAAGTAACCAGGTTCTGGAGTCCAGTGGGAGACCAACTCGAGGAGTCGAGTCCGGGTCTCCTAACTCTAGAATTGGTAGGGTTGCTTGCCGCTCTCGTAGGGGTCTAGGGGTGTGGGTTTGGTTATTCATCGCGGCCGTGGAATCCGTGTTTTATACTGGCTCGTATTGAAAATACGGACGTCCTAGTATATCCAATATTTCATATGTTTCTTCTGCTGCGATATCTGTGATGTGATCATGTGATGTTCTGTTATAAATACTGTATATAGTATATATGATATATTATATAGGCGTTACTTATGTTTTACACCCGCGCTAGCCCTGCCCCGCTCTGCCGTTAGTTACCTAACCTAACGGTGCATGAGGGGACATCGAGGCGAATGCGGATGGCATAAGTGTACGTCGTATTTATCTGTGATGTTTAGGTAACTTAAATGATGGGACTTCATTAATGAGATTAATGAAATAAAAGAAACCTAAGATGTTGTAGAATTGAATTTCAAAAATAAAACAGGTAGCTACAGTTCTTGCTTTGCACAGCGATATATATGATATATCCTGCACCTTATTCGATGAGGAAAGGACCGAGATCCCTTCACCGGGAGTGACTCCTTTAGCAATAACTGGCAGATGCTACACACTCGGTTTGTCTTTTGATAGCTTTTAAGAGTTCTGCTTTGCACTGTGATATATATGATATATCCCGCACCTCATTCGAAGAGGAAAGGACCGACGATCTCTTCACCGGGAGTGACTCCTTTAGCAAAACTAGAAAAGCCTCAAAAACACTCCATTTCAAAATCATTTGATTCTACAACGATATCAAGTTCATTACGCAATAGTTTTTCAGAAAAACCTGTCGTAGCCCTCCGTCATTTCAGATATGTACTGGTTAGTATTCGTGCTGCGTTTGTTGACCTCTGTCAAGGCGTAGTGTGCGGTAGCTGATTAGTGCTTATCTGTATAAGCATATGATGTGATTGATTTAGGGTAGTCGTACGACCTTGTTGACCTCTGTCAAGGGTTGTGCGGGTGGGTTTACTTCAATCAGGAAATGACGGGTTGAACTTGACTAGCAGCCTATGGTTTGTTGACCTCTGTCAAGGTCATAGGACGCTAGGGGCAAAATATTATCGGGAATTTCAAGTATTGAAATTTCCAATGAGATTGCATACCTTCTATGAGATAGTTGGATCCCGATACCCGCTGCGAGTAAGAGTTACTCCTGGGAGAGTTTTACACATTACAATTAGCCGATCAAGTAGATGTCTAGAAAGGTGTTAACGAGGTTACGCCTCTGGGAAAACGAGGTTTACATTAATTAGGTTCGTGCGAAAGCACGGGGGACCTCCCTCAAAGTACCGACACTGGCCTGGCTGAAAGATTGGCGAACTTGTAGTGTGTAATTAATCCCGGCTAGTCTTTCCTTTTAGGGTTTGAAGGAAGATTTGATAAAAATCAGTGGGAGCCATCCTGATTAGATAAAATAATAACCAATCTATTCTTGCAAGAGCGCACGCTGAGTGTTTTCTTCTCTCTCTCTCCTGGTAGCGACCATATCACGCCTTAATCAAGATAATAATACGGAATATTGACCGAACCCGCTTGTTATACTGAGCTGGGGAACATTGGTCCCGCTCCAACTTATAATTGTTATAAGACAGAGCAGGAAATTGGGAATTACCAGAATTCCCGTGCCGCCCAAACGAAGAGAGTCCATGATGATGCATCATCTTCGGGTGTGTTCATTACAGAGAACTGTTTCTCAGTATCCTTTACGTCCTGGGTATGTGATACCAGATCAGGATCCCAGATATGTAATCTGTTACATAGGGCTACAGACAGGTAGAGAACTGAGAACGGGTGATAAGTTTCATGAGACAGAAAACGGGGCATGTGTTGCAGCCAAGTCTGTTGGTCACTGTCACTCTGTATTACCAATACATTGATTCTGAACAAATGTTATTAGATACCGAACCTGATATACAAAATCATATCTATCTCTTTATTAGTAAAGAAAGGATATAATTTTGTGTTGTTGGATAATGTTTTGAACATTTCCTATATCAAAAGTTGATCGGTTCAGGCACGTTATCTAAAAGCATTAATGTTCTAAATCAAACTACAATTCTTAGTATACAGAACACACACAAGAGGAAGAGTTCAGAATTGAACGAATCCTTCTTGAGGCATTGTAGACTAGGTCATATCAATGCGACCTGACTAGCTTAAGTTACATATAGATGCATATTTAAATTAGTTTGAATTTACATCTTGTGAAACTTGCCGGTCATGTCACAAAGATACGATGACCATAGCTCTGTTTACTGGAAACAGAAAAAGAGTTAGTGAACTCTTGGGATTGATACATGTTGATGTATGTAAGGTCCCCTGTCTACACATGCCAGGACCGGTTCTTTATACTTCGTTACATTCTCTGATAATCTCTCAAGATTCAGACATATGTTCCTGTTGAAACACAAGTCCGAACCTTTTGAGATATTCACAGAATATGATTTAGAAGTAGAGAACCAAAATAAGGGTATAAGTATTATGTCCTTTGATGAGATCAAGGAGGAGAATACTTGAGCACGGAAATCCTGGATTATTCTAAAGGAGAATGAGATTCTCTCTCGGCATTACTCCTCCGTATACACTATAGCACGATGGTATATCGGGGCGGAGCAATAGCACCCTATGTGATATGGTGTGCTCTATGATGAGTACTACTGAGTTACCTATTTCCTTTAGGGAGTTATGCACTTGAGAAGCTGCATACCTATTGAATAAGGTTCAAATCAAATCAGTTGCCTACCACTTCATATGTGATATGGAAAGGGAAGAGCCCATATCTTAAGTTAGTTAAGATTTGGGGTTGACCGGCCCATGTCTAAAAGCAAAATCCGGACAAGCTCGAGGCAAGGTCTGTAATGTAGAACTGGAAAGGTTCCAGCTATACAAACTGCAGCTGATGATTTGAAAGAACCAAAGGATTCAATAGTAACCAACGAACCTCAGCCTCTCCGCCGATCTAGTAGGGTTCCTCACCCACCTGAAAGATACTTTGGTTTCTCTATGACAGTGGGAGCGAGGATTTCATCATGAGATGATGACCCAACTAGTTTCGAGCTGGCCATCAGGAGTGGGACTCTGTAAGAATGGCTGGATGCTTAGCGATCTGAGATGGAATCCATATACACCAGCAAAGTATGGACTTTGGCTGCTATATCTGAAGGGTTAAATCCCCATCAGGAGCAAGTATATCTTGAGAAGATTACTTGGTGTAGATGGAAAAGTTGAGACTTTCAAAGCTGGACTTGTTAAAGGTTTGCATCATTAACCAGGCATGGATTATGATGAAACCTTTTTCCAGTAGCTATGCTTAAGTCCATCCAGATCCTACTTGCCACGGATACATACCATGACTACGATATCTGGCGGTAGGGTGTCATGACTGCTTTTCTAAATGATGTTTTAGAAGAGAGAGTCTATAAGTACACAGCCAGAGGGCTTCGTAGACAGTGGGAGCAGCGGAAACGTGTACAAGATGCTTTATAGGATAAAGCAGGTATCGCGGAGTTGGAACATCTATTTTGATGTGTTAGTCAAAGAGTTTGACATCATCAAAATGGTAGATGAACCTTGTATAAACAATTAGGTAGTAGGGAGTATGGTGACGATCCTCGTAGAGTACATGGATGACATACTCTTGATAGGGAAGGAGTTTCCTATGCTACGCTCGATCAATCTCCGCTTATCACAATGATTCTCCACATAGGATCAAAGTGATACCTACTAAATCCTGGGTTTTGGATCTATGAGATAGATCTAAATGGATATTAAGACACTCACTAATTGTAGTGAGATGGTATCAGTTGATCCTGGGGAGAATCACTGGAAGGGTTCCAGGGTGATAAAGACGACTGAATGTCAGTCACAGGCATTGTCTTTACCCTCAGTAAAGGGACGGTATGTTGGGAGAGTTCCAAGCTAGATACCGTGGCATACTAGAAGATAAAGGCTGGATACATCGCTACTTAAGATGCTACCAAAGAGGCAGTCTGGATGTATATTTGTTCATGAGATGAACTTAGTTCCTCCCATTGTGTGACAATGGAGTTGTGGCTTATGCCAAGGAACGCCCGTCCCATCAGTGATCCAGACATATTCTAAAGCAGTGTCACCTGATCATGGAGATAGTTGATCTCCAGGGTGATCGAGGTTAGGAGAGTAGACTCAGAGGACAACACGGCGGATCCACTCACGAAGGCCTATTCCCAGAGAGAGATTTTTATGGGATGGTTGAGTATGAGATACTGCAACCACTGCTACAGATGGCCCTAGTGAAAGTGGGAGATTGTTAGTTATATGTATGCCCTAGAGGCCATTACTATACATAGGATGTATATTGTAGTGGATGCTGGGACATATATAGGGAGGACTTTCTTGCTCGACATGATAGTATGCTATCTGGTTACTCTTTACCTTAACGTGTATACTGATTGTCTCTCTGTTACATGTTAGTAAAGACCTTAGGATGTGTACTTGACTACCTGGACTATGATGCGGATCATACTAGTGGGGATATGGTAGTCCATAAGTACATCCTTCAAAGTCCCTAGTCGTGGGTATATCGAGACGGGGCATCGATATACCAGAGTAGACTAGCGTATACCTTCTCGACCCATACAGATGGGCGATGGATGATCCCATATCCATTGGTGTTTGACATCAGAGATGATATACGGGTGCTCAGTAGAGACTGGGTACACTGGACGGACTCGCCGAGAACTCCCAGATGGTATTATACCTCACGTCAGATGGCAGTTCTCTGGTGACACTGGTACAGAGTAGTCTGTTGACCCAAGATCGTCATAGAGTCTTGTGTGGTTCCCACTGTGCTTTGATTTCCTTCTTACCACGTCCAAGAGGGCGTGCAAAACAGTGGTTTTTGGGTACAGTCCCGAGTCACATGGAGGCAATGAGCGATAGGAGGGGATTCGTCTCTCCCGGTATAGGGGGTTGATGTTGCGCTGTGTTCGATTGGCTATAACGGGAAATCCCTGGCCAGGGTTGCTGAGATTTACTCCCGGTGAAGGGATCGTCGGTCCTTTCCTCGTCGAATGAGGTGCGGGATATATCATATATATCGCTGTGCAAAGCAAAAACACTTAAAAGCAATCAAAAGACAAACCGAGTGTGTAGCATTTGCCAGTTATTGCTAAAGGAGTCACTCCCGGTGAAGGGATCTCGATCCTTTCCTCATCGAATAAGGTGCAGGATATATCACATATACCGCTGTGCAAAGCAAGAACTATAGCTACCTGTTTTATTTTGAAATTCGATTCTACAACATCTTAGGTTTCTTTTATTTCATTAATCACATTAATGAAGTCCCATCATTTAATGTACCTAAACATCACAGATAAATACGACGTACACTTATGCCATCCGCATTCGCCTCGATGTCCCCTCGTGCACCGTTAGGTTAGGTAACTAACGACAGAGCAGGGCAAGGCTAGCGCGGGTGAAAAACATAAGTAACGTCTATATAATATATCATATATACTATATACTGTATCTATCATAGAACATCACATGATCACATCACAGATATCGCAGCAGAAGAAACATATGAAATATTGGATATACTAGGACGTCCGTGTTTTCAATACGAGCCAGTATAAAACACGGATTCCACGGTCGTGATGAATAGCCAAACCCACACCCCTAGACCCCTACGAGAGCGGCAAGCAACCCTACCAATTCTGGAGTTAGGAGACCCGGACTCGACTCCTCGAGTTGGTCTCCCACTGGACTCCAGAACCCGGTTACTTGTGCCCTCCTCCTTGGGTCTATCCTAGTGCGGAAAAGTAAATAATATACAAATGGTGACTACTTCCGCAACCTGGAAGCGCCCCAAATAAAAGAATATTACATACAAGTTTTTACATGAATGAAAATGAAAAACACTCATCTCACATAAAAACCCCCGGCTATTCAAACACGACGATCCAATATAACATATCCAGCAACACATAACATCACATGTCATCAACGTAAGTAAATATGCGCATCCCAATTGTCGTTGACATATTGCAACGAAACCGGCGATATCACATATTACACTTACGGTCACAGAAAAGAAAGTGTAAAACTACAACAGTTGGAATCCGCAATCTGCATAGACATCGCATGCCTAATCAAATGAATACCTTAGACATCGCATGCCTAACAATTATAAACCGCGCATTTTAGTCTCAAAATCGAAAACACTTTTCAATATCAAGTCGGGCAATTCAACAAGATTCCCGACATCCTGATCGAATGCTCGTCGCAAACTTCAGTAGACGGCCGCACCCCCGATACCGTCGACGAAGTGCACCAAGGCGGAACACCGCTACCGCGAGCACCCGAACGGATGCTTTCGGCGACGGGGTTCTCCTACAGTCACTTGGTCGGGGCTATGGAGTGAGGCTGTCTATTAAGTTTACCCGGCGAGTATCCGCGTACGCTACGTGATTGCGACGGACTTTTGATCATATCAAAATTCCGTGGCAACCGATCAAGTGAGACTAAACTGCTACGTTTATAACATTCATTTAGTTATCTCATAACTTTGTGAATTCCAATTATTGTATCCCATTCCAGATAAACAGAAAATGTTAAACTTTCCGATCGAACAATCGAACACCCAAGTTTTCCCGATACAGATCAACACATGAAATAAGTCTAACAACATTCAGTTCATACCTCAGTACCAACGGTCCAGCCGTAGAAGGGTCAAGCCAACGCCTCACATGTGGCACGCCGTACTGCCCCAAACCCGAAGGTTCAAAGGGCAGTTCAAGACGGTCACATAATCGAGTTAAGGTTTGTGTCTTCTAGAGGGACCATCGCGTTACTTGCACTACTTAGAACGTCGTTAAACTTCGGAAAAATCCAACACTTGGAAATTTCCCGACAGGGGAAAAATTGGGTATTTATATCCGGTCGAACTTTTTAACATATTTTAAGATTTATCCGGAAAGCCAAACAGACAAAATTTGATACCCCGATCGAAACACCGAATCCCCAAAACAACTGCAGAAAATTCAACTCCGGAATAAGTTTTAAATATTCCCAAAAAACTCAGCATAAAATAATAGGAATTACTGTGCAGAGCAAGTACGATGACGTCACCAATGTAGCGCGGAACCGCCGCATAAGCAGTGCTTATGCCGCGGTTCCGCCGTCGTTCAAACGAATTACTCACCTGAGTTTGCACCGTAATTCTTAGTTTTATTTTATGTATTTTCTAGAAATTTTTAATTCACAAAAATCCGCATTTTAGGAAAAAGTCCAGAGAGCAATATTGGTTCGGGGTTTCGGGTTCGTTCGGACTTCAATTTCCGTCTGGACTTCGCCTAAGACTCTAGCTAGGCTCTGTTTCCACTGTAGGGTTCCTAGGCACGCTAGTGAGGTCTCCCATGCCATCAACCATGGCAATTTCAAAAATTATGGTGCCTACAAACCCTAAACTACGGATCGATAACTAGATGTCTAGGCGAACAATGAACTAGTTAACACTTAACTATTGGGAATACGGAAATACAACCTTTGTAGATCCGGTGCTCCACCTCCATAGCTCCGCAACGAGGTCCTCTCCGCTGTCCAAATCAAATCCGGGCTCTAGGATCGGCTTCGTCGGAGAATGGGCAAGCTAGGTCGTCGATGTCCATGCCGAAGATGATCTACGTCGAGGCATCGCTAGATTAAGCTCACAACTTCACCAAGTCATGAAACTTGTGAAGTAAACACACTCTACTACTTGGCAAGAGGTAGAGGATGAAGAAATAGGAGTTGGGTTAACTTTAGAATTGGATTTCTCACTCTAATTCATCAATCACCATTGATGAGGTAAGCTTTCTTCTTCAAGTTCAAGGAAGAAGAAGAAGGAAATAGTTATGATAAGTTCTTTAAAAATAATAGAAAAACAAATACTTATCATAATGTTAACTAGAGTTAAGTGTAGAGAATGAATCATGGTTAGTGGGAATGGTTAGGGTTAAGGATGAGATAAGAATGGTTGACTAGATCAATGTTTCATGAAGCTTCAACTAAACTCCAAAATTTGCCACCATTCTTTTCTCTTTTCTTTCATTCATTTATCAAAAATAAAAGGATAATTAAATAAGATAAATGAATAATAAATAATAAACCCTAACCATTTCATTAACCAAGGTTTAATCTTTACACTTGAACCCTAGCATGACATGTATCATCAAACATGATACAATCAAGTGCACAAAAGTATATCGCATATACAATGCGCGCATCCGAGTGAGAAAATCCATCTTAAGTAAACCGATACTAATTGATGCAAAGTAATATATCAAATATATAAATATGCATTAAATCATTAAATCAACACTTGATTCAATGACCCGGTTATGTCGCACACAACCGACTAGTATACAATATATCGGCTTATCGAATCAACGCTTGAATCGATAACTAGGTTATATCGCATACAACCATTCGATATATTTATCGCGAGAATAGAATACGGTATCACATACACGCATTATTCTCGGTCCCGCACATATCTCATATGCGCTCCTATTTCGTTTCGCTTGAGCCAGGAAACCTCTGTGTAGGACTCTAAAGACTCGTCAATACGCCAGCAGCAGATGATGATCATTGTTGGAGTTAGTGCCCTCAGAGTCAATTATTGGATCACAGGCACGTGATTGCAATGATTGAGGGAGGACCTATCCCGGTAGGACAGTCTTACTCGAGATGATAGTATGCTATCTGGTTTATCTTTATCATCGTGTACTGCTTTAGGTGACCTGACATGTCGCTATTACATGTTGATAGAGCCCCTAGGATTCTTGCTTGACTGCCAGCAGTATGATGGCGATCATATACGTGGGAGCTGGTGGTCTATAAGCACATCCTTAAAAGGTCCCTAGTCGTAGGAGTTTCGAGACAGGGCATCGATACTCCGTTAGTAGACTAGTGTATACAGTCGAGACCCCGACGAGGGGCGGTGGCCGGTCTCACAAGCCACTGGTGTCAGTTGGTTCACCTAAGATGTATACAGGTGCTCATTGGGTTATGAGTACACCGGACAGGACTCGCCGGGAACCTGCTAGTTGGTCTTATACCAGATGTCAGATAGCAGTTCCCTGGTGACATGTGTACAGGTTAGTTCATCGACCTGAGATCGTCATTTGTCTCGTGTGAGTTCCCACTGTGCTTTGATTACTACCCTACCACGGCTCAAAGGAGTCGTGCAAACAGGTTTTAGTTGGGTACAGTCCCGAGCCACATGGAGGCAGTGAGCGGATCTGCAGGGGTTCGTCTCTCCCGGTATTGGGGGTGAGGTCGCGCTGTGTCTAGGAGAGCCATTACACAAAGCCCTCGGCCGAGGCAGGAGATTTACTGGTAGGTATTCCAGTAATATCTCAGGGTGTTCTGGGCTACGCTCCGACACGACTTGTACCGCTTTTGGGGGTCTGACTTTCACCAACCCCCTAGGCCCGCCATGCGATACTCATAGACGAACGGACCGGACTGTACGGATATTGTCACTGACAGGCTCAGTTGGGTGTCGGGGTGAGCTTCCTCATCGACGTCCCATTTGGTCAATAGCTGGTGGCCCGTCACGTATTGGCTTATACCTCTGACGTGCCAGTGGTTAAATCCACAGCCATTGTATTGACGAGTCTTTAGAGTCCACCACAGTTACAGTTACTCAAGTTTCGGGCGAAACGCTGTAGAGGCCGTATGGAGATATGGCAGGGTTCGATCAGATACGTGCGGTATTGCACGGATCGTGATCGGACGGTTTTTACTAGCCGGCTTTGGCTTAAGCCGGATTCTAGTATTTCATAGTGTAGTTTTGTCTCTTTGCATTTGTGTTCAGTGGGAATACAAATGCGGGCATGTATTTGCAGCAGTGGGGTTTTCCCGTATTTTATTACGGGATCAGTTTTTCTGAAGTTGCCAGTTTGCATTCCGTTCCGACCGGTTTTCCTTCATTCCTTCTCGGTCGGACTTTCTTGGTGGAGGGTGTTAATTGCAAGTTTGCAATTAACATTTTGTGAGGGGTTTCTTTGCATATTTGTGGCATCATGATTGTTATTTCATGATGAGATTCCTTTTAAATCTCATCACTTGCTTTTCATTTGATGGATGGTGGAAAGGTTTTTGAAATGAAATGAAAGTGACAAATTTCCATATTGTTGATATATTCTTTCTTGCATTCTTTTTTCTCTCTCCAATCTATTTTTGAGAATGGGAGGGGCCGGCCACTTCAAGGGAGAAAGTGAGAGGGTATTATTTGGAGTGTGGCATTTTTCCTATCTCATTCTAGAGTTGCAAAAGATTAGCTTCAAAGCTCATTTTTTTTCTTTCTCTCCTTCTCTTCTCCATTCCTCCACATCAAGGCAACCCCATAACCCCAAGAGACAAGTTCACTACACTATTCTATAGCAAGCCTTGGACGCGTCGGCTAGCCAACTTCGCGCCCGAGTTGCCTCGGTCAAGAGGCGGGAGCCCGTAAAAGATTCCGGCTACGTGGTGCCCTTTCCGACGAGCGAGGAGGTGACGGAGATTCCGCAAGAGATCGGAGTGGAGATGAAGACCGAAGGACACGGATCGCTTGGTATAACTTCTCACCCTATCTCTCTAGTTAGCTAGTATAGGTTAATGGTTTCGATCCGGGTAATTGTCCGCGGTAGCGCCGGTTTCCGAGCAAGGGAAAAAATTTTTATTCCGCATTTTGGCCTCGAGAAAGAGGCCGGGGCGCTGCCGTGGCGCAACATGGCATCAGAGCCACGCCATTAACCTTAGTCTAGCTTTGTGTAATGTGTTTTACTTATCCGATCGACCGAAATCCCGAAAACCCCATATTTGTTCACATCAGTTTCTGTTGAAAATTTTTGGCCTCAGAAAATTTTTCAGGTTGTATAAATCTAATCTACTGGACATTATAAGACTTCTGCAAAAATTCGACACATTCAGTCGACAACCCTAGCGCGGAAGCGCGGCCAAACCCCCCCTTGGGCCGCGCTTCCGCCGCGCACTGTTGTCTTCTCTGTGTCAAATTGTTACAGTGGGCTTGTGGGCTAATTTTAGGGCTTTTGGGATATTAAAGTTGGGCCAATTGTTTCTGTGAGTGCTACAGTTTTCTTTGGGGCCCACTTGTTAATTGTTTGATTGATCGGAAAATTTTAAACACATTATTTCACAGTATTTACATTATTTTCTGCGACCGTGAATGTCACTCGATCGGTAAATCCGATCTAACTGCTATAGCCCGGTTAGACGGATTTGCGAACGTGACTTTCACGTTGATGTTTTATGTTTATGCTGTGATGTTGCGGATCGGTCGTGGGGGATAGCCTGGATGCAATATAGTACAGTTTTGTTGTATTATGTACATTTGCTATTGCGGGGCGAGCGTCCGACATGTGGACTGCCGTCACTGCCTGTTTGTATTATTCTTTTGGGGCACGACCTGGTTGCGGTCGATGTACCCGGTGTATGTATATTTTTACTTTCTGTACTAGGATTACCCCGCGGAGGGGTGCACGGATAGCCGGGTTCTGGAGGGCAGCAAGCCCGCATCTCATGGCATTGGGACGGAGGGGGCTTCACTCTGGGATTGGCGGGCTATTCGCCGCACTCGTAGGGGGTACAGGTTGACCCAGGAGGGGTGCCCAAGTTACCGGATTCCGTGAAGTGCTGGGTGGTCCATTCACGGCGCTGAAAGGGGCTGCCTTGCTTCAGGTTTTGGCGGGTGACTTGCCGCGCCCGTAGGGGTCTAGGATTTCATTGCACAGGCTATCCACACGACCAGGGGAACGTCGGGTTTCAGCAGCGGCTCTGTGAAACCCGGGGTTTCCAGATATCTGTATTGTTCTGTGTTGCTATACATTTCTGTGTTGCATTTTATTCACGCCTTGAGCGAAATACTATATATTGGTATATATATTAGTAGACGTTGTATATGTTTTACATCCGTGCTAGTCCAGTCCCCGCTCTGCCGTTAGTTAGCTAACCTAACGGGTGATGACGGGACCCAGTGGCGAATGCGGATGTCATATACGTACGTCAGTATATTTTCGTTCTTTGTGGTGTGATCAATTGATGGGACTGCATTGATTCGGATCAATGCAAGATAAACAAACCTAATCTGATGTTGTTGGAACACTTTTTCAAAAAGCTGTTATTGCAAGGACGTTCTCTTTTGTTTTGCATAGTGGTATTCATTTGGAATATCCTGCTCCTCAGTCGACGAGGCAAGGGCCGAGATCCCTTCACCGGGAGTGACCCCTTGGACAGAAGTTTGCGTCAGGGCATTAACTTCATTATAGCCGATTACTTTTGCTTTGCATCGTGGTATTCAGTTGGAATATCCTGCACCTCATTCTACGGGGAAAGAGCCGAGATCCCTTCACCGGGAGTGACCTCTTTAGCAAAGGCTTTCGTCACTATATTTTTATAAAAACTATGCAGTTCCTTCAACGATATCAAGTTCATTACGTTAAAGGTTTTTCGCCAAAAACCAGCCGTAGCCCTCCGTCATTTCCTACAGGTATTATTTGGTATTCGTGCTGCGTTTGTTGACCTAGTCAAGACGTAGTGTTCGGTAGCTAAGTGGTACTTGTTTGTTGCATAAGTGGGATTGGTTAGGACAGTCGTGCGGCCTTGTTGACCTAGTCAAGGGCACGTACGGGTGGGTTTAATGCAATCCAGAATAATGACGGGTTGAACTTGACTGGCGGTTTATGGTTTGTTGACCTAGTCAAGGTCATAAACCGCTTGGGGTAAAAATCACATCGGGAGTTTCAAAAGAACTGAAACTTGCCAGGCATGCGCATACCTTCTGGAGTGTGGTGACGTGAGTGGATTCCGTCACGTTATCATGCGGTGATAGTTGGATCCCGATTCCCACTGATGAGTTAGTTTACTCCTCGGGTGATCCCGACTAATTCTTCTTTCAGGTTTGGAGGAGAATTTGAGGTACAGTGGGAGGTTTCCTGATTAGATAAATTGGTAACCATTCTGATCTAGGTTAGAGTGCACGCTGAGTGTTTCTTTTCTCTCTCTCTGGCAGCGACCATTGACCCGACCCTGGACTATGACTCAGTGACCAAGTTGACCGAACCTTCTTAACACTGGCTTTTGGATTGTCAGAGTTGCAGACCTCATTGCCACTCCTACTTTTACCCTTTTCTCCAGGACACCCCGTATTACTGCGAACGTCCACTTCCATTGGACAAAACCGTCGTATGGTTATATACGAACTCGAAGGATTTCGAGGATGGTTTCTGGTTCTGGAGAAAACGGATAGGACTATTCAGTTGTCTTTTCTTTTCACCTTCTCTCATTGCGAGTACTCCTTGGTTTAGGAGATAGCACACCTGTTGCGCAAATTGGATAGTCTTCTTCCAAACCATAGGCTGGTGCCGACCGGTAGGGAATGAAGAAAACCAGTTAGCCTAAAACGGTGTACAGAAGGTATTAAGTTCAGACAAAGCAAGGGATTAGTAAGAGGGCAAAGTAAATTGCGACGTATATTCACGACCAAACCAGGTATTTCTTCGCCAATCCTAAATCACCTTTGTATTTCTCCAGGACACTCCGTATCACTACGAAGATCCCATTTTATTGGATAATCCATCGTATGGTTATATACGAACTCGAAAGGAACTTGTTCCAGTTCGGGGATGGATCCTGGTTCAGGAGAAATAGGAATAAAGTACATTCAGGTGTCTTTTATCTTCACCTTCTCTCGCGTTGCGAGTGCTCCTAGGATTAGGACAGTACACCCTTTATGCTTTTTGGATAGTCTTCTTCCAAACCATAGGCTGGTGCCGAACGGTAGGGAAGGAAGAAAACCATTTGGCTTAAAGGGGTGTACAGAAGGTAATGACTAAAGACACATAAAGGGATTTGGAGAGGTGGCAAAGAATTATACGGTTACAGTTGTGAATCTGGACAATGGAAGAGGCATTACTAGGAATACCAGGATACCCCATCGAAACATTTCAATGTTTCAGTTTCACTGTGTACTGTTAATGGAAAACTGATTTCCCGATTAGACATTTACTCCAGGGTATGTATTTACCAGGTATGATTCTCACACCTGTATGGTTTTACAGATGATGAGTGGGAGTAAGTTATTGGGAATTGGGTGATCATCCTCATTATATCGGGATTCGTTGTAATCGGTGATATTTGAGGAAGTCACCTGGGTTGTTTGCCGGTCGGCAAATATTTGGTTTTGAATATCCGCTGTTGTGCACCAATTTCAAATCGATATATCTTTACGTCTATTTTCATAGAGTGAGATATACCTTTTGATATTATGTCAATGACATTTACCTATATCAGTGGATGGTTAGGTAAGGAGCATTAAACAGCGGTGTAATTCTTCTTAACCATAAGCACAGTTTTCAACCTACGACACACAGTGAAAGAGTTGTTAGACTCAGCGGACTTATACAGAGTATTGTATGTTGTCCAGTGTCCATTAGGACAGAGGGGTTGGTCCTCGTACTATATTCTGTTTACTTTTAACTTCTCTAGTTCTTAGACATGTGTTTCGTAGAAACACAGGGTCTAAGTTTTGAGGAGTTATAGGTATTTGAATAAAGTAGAGAACCAGGTATACCAAGTATCGGGATTCTTCAAAGTGATCGAAGATGTAGATACTTGCGTATGGTATTCAGTTGATAGTAATGATAAAGAGAACTTGCTTCTCTTTCAGGTTACTCATAATTGGATGCATTCCTAAGTTGAGTAACGCTGATCGGCCTCTTTCCATTTAGTTGACATGCACTGGAGACAGCTGCATGATTTGAATCTGGTTCAATTGAATCAGTGCCTCTGTTTCTATATTGGATATAGAACAGTTCATATCTTAACGATGTTAAGATACGGGGAGTTGTCCGGCTTATGCTTAAACCCAGACTCCGGATAGCTCAAGGCACGTTTCTGTAATGGCTGTTTGTGGGTTGACCCAGACTATGACGAGGGTTGACTTTCTACCATCTGGCAGATCAATAGAAATATTGTTCTAGACTCGCCACAGTTTTATTAAAAATGGATTTTTTCAAACAGTAGTGGGAGTATGGTAGAACTGGAAGTGATTCCAGAACCGCAAACGATTACTGAAGATTTAATAAGGAACCTAAAGATTCAATCTGATTTGACATTCCATTGGCCACTCCGCAGATTAGGTGGGTAACTTCAGGCACCCGAGAGGTACTACGGTAGCCTCAAGGACGGTGACAGGGAAGTTCTTGTTTACCCACAATTACCATTGCTGTTGTTCCAGGCTGCGAGACCCGGCAGGAGGATGAGTATAGCGTCGTTCTAAACTAGCTTTAGAAGTGCACGTCTGTATGACTCTGCCAGAAGGTTGTCGTAGTCAGTGGGAGCAGCGGAAGCATTGGTGGACATCAGGCTTATGTCTATTTATAGACTAAAGCAGATGTAGCGGAGATAGATCATCCATTTCTGATGTAACAGTCATAGGTTTGACGTCATCAGAATAGGGGATGGATCTGTTGAGAAGGTAATAGGAAGTGATATTCCTATACTACGATCGGTTATACCTTGGTCGTCACACAGTGTTTTCTCCACATAGGACTTGGATATTATATCAGACATACTGGTTACTAGATCTATGGTTTTAGATCTAGATTTGGGTGGTTTCCCAATCTGGGTACCTTGACAGCATTCTATGAGTATTTAGAATGGACGACTCCTGGCATGGTAGTGTACCTGCAGGTAATGGAGTCACCCTCTCTAAAGGTGTCTTACAGACTAAAGAGGAGAGGGATACTCATGATTGGCAGATCACTTGCTTAGACAATTGAGTCAATCATGAGATGTCAAGTACCACACCAGATGTTGTTCTTGCACTAGATGCAATAAGTTGATATTGATCCAATCCTGGAAAAACAGTCGGAAGCAGTTTTAGAACATAAGTAAATGCTCTAGGGATGTGATAACGGCTGCCTCCTTTAGGGGACGGTTATCATTCCAGGCTTCCAAGGTGACGTGGACGACAAGGAGGTTGTCAGAGTTATAGTTCTCCCTCTAACGAGGGGCAGTATTTTGGACAGGTGGTCCAAGGCAATACTGAGGGTGGCATGGCGCAGGATACTGATTAAGTTCAGTTGTCGATACAGTCTAAGAAGTTTGGATTTGGAGTTCATTCATGAGCTAGGTCCCATCAGACATCCAGACATTCTAAGACAGGTATTGCTCATTTCGGGAGATGGCTTTCTCCGCGAACTTGAGATATAGAGAGACATAGAAAGAAACATCACAGCGGATCCACTCACTGAGGCTATTCCTCGAACGCAATAGTTTCGCAAACGGGCTTTGTGAGACTGACTAGTAGAGGAGTTGGGTGTTCGGTATCACACGGGCTGTGAGTATGCGACATCGCAATAATTAGCCTTGAGTGCAAGTGGGAGATTGTTGGAGTTAGTGCCCTCAGAGTCAATTATTGGATCACAGGCACGTGATTGCAATGATTGAGGGAGGACCTATCCCGGTAGGACAGTCTTACTCGAGATGATAGTATGCTATCTGGTTTATCTTTATCATCGTGTACTGCTTTAGGTGACCTGACATGTCGCTATTACATGTTGATAGAGCCCCTAGGATTCTTGCTTGACTGCCAGCAGTATGATGGCGATCATATACGTGGGAGCTGGTGGTCTATAAGCACATCCTTAAAAGGTCCCTAGTCGTAGGAGTTTCGAGACAGGGCATCGATACTCCGTTAGTAGACTAGTGTATACAGTCGAGACCCCGACGAGGGGCGGTGGCCGGTCTCACAAGCCACTGGTGTCAGTTGGTTCACCTAAGATGTATACAGGTGCTCATTGGGTTATGAGTACACCGGACAGGACTCGCCGGGAACCTGCTAGTTGGTCTTATACCAGATGTCAGATAGCAGTTCCCTGGTGACATGTGTACAGGTTAGTTCATCGACCTGAGATCGTCATTTGTCTCGTGTGAGTTCCCACTGTGCTTTGATTACTACCCTACCACGGCTCAAAGGAGTCGTGCAAACAGGTTTTAGTTGGGTACAGTCCCGAGCCACATGGAGGCAGTGAGCGGATCTGCAGGGGTTCGTCTCTCCCGGTATTGGGGGTGAGGTCGCGCTGTGTCTAGGAGAGCCATTACACAAAGCCCTCGGCCGAGGCAGGAGATTTACTGGTAGGTATTCCAGTAATATCTCAGGGTGTTCTGGGCTACGCTCCGACACGACTTGTACCGCTTTTGGGGGTCTGACTTTCACCAACCCCCTAGGCCCGCCATGCGATACTCATAGACGAACGGACCGGACTGTACGGATATTGTCACTGACAGGCTCAGTTGGGTGTCGGGGTGAGCTTCCTCATCGACGTCCCATTTGGTCAATAGCTGGTGGCCCGTCACGTATTGGCTTATACCTCTGACGTGCCAGTGGTTAAATCCACAGCCATTGTATTGACGAGTCTTTAGAGTCCACCACAGTTACAGTTACTCAAGTTTCGGGCGAAACGCTGTAGAGGCCGTATGGAGATATGGCAGGGTTCGATCAGATACGTGCGGTATTGCACGGATCATGATCGGACGGTTTTTACTAGCCGGCTTTGGCTTAAGCCGGATTCTAGTATTTCATAGTGTAGTTTTGTCTCTTTGCATTTGTGTTCAGTGGGAATACAAATGCGGGCATGTATTTGCAGCAGTGGGGTTTTCCCGTATTTTATTACGGGATCAGTTTTTCTGAAGTTGCCAGTTTGCATTCCGTTCCGACCGGTTTTCCTTCATTCCTTCTCGGTCGGACTTTCTTGGTGGAGGGTGTTAATTGCAAGTTTGCAATTAACATTTTGTGAGGGGTTTCTTTGCATATTTGTGGCATCATGATTGTTATTTCATGATGAGATTCCTTTTAAATCTCATCACTTGCTTTTCATTTGATGGATGGTGGAAAGGTTTTTGAAATGAAATGAAAGTGACAAATTTCCATATTGTTGATATATTCTTTCTTGCATTCTTTTTTCTCTCTCCAATCTATTTTTGAGAATGGGAGGGGCCGGCCACTTCAAGGGAGAAAGTGAGAGGGTATTATTTGGAGTGTGGCATTTTTCCTATCTCATTCTAGAGTTGCAAAAGATTAGCTTCAAAGCTCATTTTTTTTCTTTCTCTCCTTCTCTTCTCCATTCCTCCACATCAAGGCAACCCCATAACCCCAAGAGACAAGTTCACTACACTATTCTATAGCAAGCCTTGGACGCGTCGGCTAGCCAACTTCGCGCCCGAGTTGCCTCGGTCAAGAGGCGGGAGCCCGTAAAAGATTCCGGCTACGTGGTGCCCTTTCCGACGAGCGAGGAGGTGACGGAGATTCCGCAAGAGATCGGAGTGGAGATGAAGACCGAAGGACACGGATCGCTTGGTATAACTTCTCACCCTATCTCTCTAGTTAGCTAGTATAGGTTAATGGTTTCGATCCGGGTAATTGTCCGCGGTAGCGCCGGTTTCCGAGCAAGGGAAAAAATTTTTATTCCGCATTTTGGCCTCGAGAAAGAGGCCGGGGCGCTGCCGTGGCGCAACAATCATATCAAACACCCACAAGCCGCAAGCGGTCTGCTAAACGTAACGGCCACCCGGGTATTGAGCGATCTGAAGATCGACGAGCAAGCCCGCTCACAGTCCAGTGAATCCGACCAGTAACACTACCGTACAGTCCGGTCTGATCGTCTGATATGTCGCATATCTCGCCTAGGGGTGGTAAACGTCAGACCCCAATAGCTCGATAAATCATGTCGATATGAGGTCTATAACTGTTCGAGAAACTACTGGTAACACTTACCAGTAAATCTCAGCAACCCTGGCCAGGGATTTCCTGTTATAGCCAATCGAACACAGCGCAACATCAACCCCCTATACCGGGAGAGACGAATCCCCTCCTATCGCTCATTGCCTCCATGTGACTCGGGACTGTACCCAAAAACCACCGTTTTGCACGCCCTCTTGGACGTGGTAAGATGGAAATCAAAGCACAGTGGGAACCACACAAGACTCTATGACGATCTCGGGTCAACAGACTACTCTGTACCAGTGTCACCAGAGAACTGCCATCTGACGTGAGGTATAATACCATCTGGGAGTTCTCGGCGAGTCCGTCTAGTGTACCCAGTCTCTACTGAGCACCCGTATATCATCTCTGATGTCAAACACCAATGGATATGGGATCATCCATCGCCCATCTGTATGGGTCGAGAAGGTATACGCTAGTCTACTCTGGTATATCGATGCCCCGTCTCGATACACCCACGACTAGGGACATTGAAGGATGTACTTATAGACTACCATGTCCCCACTAGTATGATCCGCATCATAGTCCACGTAGTCAAGTACAGATCCTAAGGGCTTTACCAACATGTAACAGAGAAACAATCAGCATACACGTTAAGGTAAAGGGTAACCAGATAGCATACTATCATGTCGAGCGAGAAAGTCGTCCCTATATATGTCCCAGCATCCACTACAATATACATCCTATGTACAGTAATGGCCTCTAGGGCATACATATAACTAACAATCTCCCACTTGCACTAGGGCCATCTGTAGCAGTGGTTGCAGTATCTCATACTCAACCATCCCCATAAAAGTCTCTCTCTGGGAACAGGCCTTTGTGAGTGGATCCGCTGTGTTGTCCTCTGAGTCTACTCTCCAAACCTCGATCACCCTGGAGATCAACTATCTCCATGATCAGGTGATACTGTCTTAGAATATGTCTGGATCACTGATGGGACGGACGTTCCTTGGCATAAGCCACAGCTCCATTGTCACACAATGGGAGGAACGTAGTTCATCTCATGAACCAATATACACCCAAACAGCCTCTTTGGTAGCATCTTAAGTAGCGATGTATCCTGCCTTTATCGTCTAGTATGCCACGGTATCTAGCTTGGAACTCTTCCAACATACCGTCCCTTTACTGAGGGTAAAGACAATGCCTGTGACTGACAATCAGTCGTCTTTATCACCCTGGAACCCTTCCAGTGATTCTCCCCAGGGTCAGTTGATACCGTCTCACTACAACTAGTGAGTATCCTAACATCCATTTAGATCTATCTCATAGATCCAAAATCCAGGATTTAGTAGGTATCACTTTGATCCTATATAGAGAATCTTAGTGATATGCGGATTTTGACCGAGCGTAGCATAAGAAACTCTTTTCTTATCAAGAGTATGTCATCCACGTACTCTACGAGGATCGTCACCATACTCCCTACTACCTTTTTGTATATACAAGGTTCATCTACCATTTTGATGATGTCAACTTCTTTGACTAATCCATCAGAACAGATGTTTCAACTCCGCGATGCCTGCTTTATCGTATAAAGCATCTTGCACACGTTTCCGCTGCTCCCACTGTCTACGAAGCCCTCTGGCTGTGTACTTATAGACACTCTCTTCTAAATCATCATTTAGAAAAGCAGTCAAGATACCCAACCACCAGATATCGTAGTCATGGTATGTAGCCGTGACAAGTAGGATCTGGATGGACTTAAGCATAGCTACTGGAAAAGGTTTCATCATTATCCACACCTGGTCAGTGACGAAAACCTTTAACAATTCTAGCTTTGAAAGCCTCAACTTTTCCATGTACACCAAGTAATCTTCTCAAGATATACTTGCTCCTGATTGGGATTTAACCCTTCAGATATAGCAACCAAAGTCCATACTTTGTTGGCGTATAAGAATTCCATCTCAGATCGCTAAGCATCCAGCCATTCTTACAGAGTCCCACTCCTGATGACCAGCTCGAAACTAGTTGGGTCATCATCTCATGATGCAATCCTCGCTCCCACTGTCATAGAGAAACTGAAGTATCTCTCTGGTGGGTGAGGAACCCTACTAGATCGGCGGAGAGGCTGAGGTTCGTTGGTATCTACTGAATACTTTGGTTCTATCAAATCATCTGCTGCATTTTGCATGGCTGGAACATTTCCAGTTCTACATCACAGACCTTGCCTCGAGCTTGTCCGGATTTTGCTTTTAGACATAGGCCGGACAACCCCAAATCTTAACTAGCTTAAGACATGGGCTCTTCCCTTTCCATATCTCATATGGAGTGGTAGGCAACTGATTTGATTTGAACCCTATTCAATAGGTATGCAACTTTTCAAGTGCATAACTCCCTAAAGGAAAAAGGTAACTCAGCAGTACTCATCATAGAGCACACCATATCAAATAGGGTGTGATTGCTCCGCCCCGATATACCATCGTGCTATGGTTTATACGGAGGAGTAATGCTGAGAGAGAATCTCATTCTCCTTTAGAATAGTCCAGGAATTCCGTGCTCAAGTATTCTCCTCCTCGATCTCATCAAAGGACATAATACTTATACCCGTATTTTGGTTCTCTACTTCTAACTTATATTCTGTGAATATCTCAAAAGGTTCGGACTTATGTTTCAATAGGAACGTATGTCTGAGTCTTGAGAGATTATCAGAGAATGTAATGAAGTAAAAGAACCGGTCTTGGCATGTGTAGACAGGGGACCTACATACATCAACATGTATCATCCCAAGAGTTCACTAACTCTTTCTCTGTTTCCAGTAAACGGAGCTATGGTCATCTTATCTTTGTGACATGACTGGCGAGTTTCACAAGATGTAAATTCAAACTGATTTAAACATGCATCTATATGTAACTCTAGCTAGTCGGGTCACATTGATCTGACCTAGTCTACAATGCCTCAAGAAGGATTCGTTCATTTCTGAACTCTTCCTCTTGTGTGTGTTCTGTATACAAAAAACTGTGGTTTGATTTAGAACATTAATGCTTTTAGATAACGTGCCTGAACCGATCAACTTTTGATATAGGAAATGTTCAAAACATTATCCAACAACACAAAATTATATCCTTTCTTTACTAATAAAGAGACAGATATGATTTTGTATATCAGGTTCGGTATCTAATAACATTCGTTCAGAATCAATGTATCGGTAATACAGGGTGACAGTGACCGACAGACTTGGCTGCAACATTTGCCCCGTTTTCTGCCTCATGAAACTTATCACCCGTTCTCAGTTCTCTACCTTTCTGTAGCCCTATGTAACAGATTACATATCTGGGATCCTGATCTGGTATCACATACCCAGGACGTAAAGGATACTGAGAAACAGTTCTTTGTAACGAACACACCCGAAGATGGTGCATCAGCATGCACCCTCTCCGTTTGGGCGGCACGGGAAATCTGGTATTCCCCAATTTCCTGCTCTGTCTTATAACATTTATAAGTTGGAGCGGGACCAACGTTCCCCAGCTCAGTATAACAAGCGGGTTCGGTCAATATTCCGTATTATTATCTTGATTAAGGCGTGGTAAGGTCGCTACCTGGAGAGAGAGAGAAGAAAACACTCAGCGTGCGCTCTGTCAAGAATAGATTGGTTATTATTTTATCTAATCAGGATGGCTCCCACTGCTTTTTATCAATTCTTCCTTCAAACCCTAAAAGGAAAGACTAGCCGGGATTAATTACACACTACAAGTTCGCCAATCTTTCAGCCAGGCCAGTGTCGGTACTTTGAGGGAGGACCCCCGTGCTTTCGCACGAACCTAATTAATGTAAACCTCGTTTTCCCAGAGGCGTAACCCCGTTGACACCTTTCTAGACACCTACTTGATCGGCTAATTGTAATGTATAAAACTCTCCCAGGAGTAACACTTACTCGCAGCGGGTATCGGGATCCAACTATCTCATAGAAGGTATGCAATCTCATTGCAAATTTCAACACTTGAAATTCCCGATAATATTTTGCCCCTAGCAGCTTATGACCTTGGCTATGGTCAACAAATCATAAGTGCTAGCCAAGTTCAACCCGTCATTTCCCGATTGAATTAAACCCACCCGCACGACCCTTGGCTAAGGTCAACAAAGTCGCACGACTACCCTAACTCAATCGCATCATATGCTTATACAGATAAGCACTAATCAGCTACCGCACACTACGTCTTGGCTAAGGTCAACAAACGTAGCACGAATACTAACCAGTACTTATCTGAAATGACGGAGGGCTACAACGGGTTTTTCAGAAAACCCTTTGCGTAATGAACTTGATATCGTTGTAGAATCGAATGAATTTAAAATGGAGTGCTTTTGAGGCTTTTCTAGTTTTGCTAAAGGAGTCACTCCCGGTGAAGGGATCGTCGGTCCTTTCCTCGTCGAATGAGGTGCGGGATATATCATATATATCGCTGTGCAAAGCAAAAACACTTAAAAGCAATCAAAAGACAAACCGAGTGTGTAGCATTTGCCAGTTATTGCTAAAGGAGTCACTCCCGGTGAAGGGATCTCGGTCCTTTCCTCATCGAATAAGGTGCAGGATATATCACATATACCGCTGTGCAAAGCAAGAACTGTAGCTACCTGTTTTATTTTGAAATTCGATTCTACAACATCTTAGGTTTCTTTTATTTCATTAATCACATTAATGAAGTCCCATCATTTAATGTACCTAAACATCACAGATAAATACGACGTACACTTATGCCATCCGCATTCACCTCGATGTCCCCTCGTGCACCGTTAGGTTAGGTAACTAACGACAGAGCAGGGCAGGGCTAGCGCGGGTGAAAAACATAAGTAACGTCTATATAATATATCATATATACTATATACTGTATCTATCATAGAACATCACATGATCACATCACAGATATCGCAGCAGAAGAAACATATGAAATATTGGATATACTAGGACGTCCGTGTTTTCAATACGAGCCAGTATAAAACACGGATTCCACGGTCGTGATGAATAGCCAAACCCACACCCCTAGACCCCTACGAGAGCGGCAAGCAGCCCTACCAATTCTGGAGTTAGGAGACCCGGACTCGACTCCTCGAGTTGGTCTCCCACTGGACTCCAGAACCCGGTTACTTGTGCCCTCCTCCTTGGGTCTATCCTAGTGCGGAAAAGTAAATAATATACAAACGGTGACTACTTCCGCAACCTGGAAGCGCCCCAAATAAAAGAATATTACATACAAGTTTTTACATGAATGAAAATGAAAAACACTCATCTCACATAAAAAACTCCGGCTATTCAAACACGACGATCCAATATAACATATCCAGCAACACATAACATCACATGTCATCAACGTAAGTAAATATGCGCATCCTAATTGTCGTTGACATATAGCTACGAAACCGGCGATATCACATATTACACTTACGGTCACAGAAAAGAAAGTGTAAAACTACAACAGTTGGAATCCGCAATCTGCATAGACATCGCATGCCTAATCAAATGAATACCTTAGACATCGCATGCCTAACAATTATAAACCCCGCATTTTAGTCTCAAAATCGAAAACACTTTTCAATATCAAGTCGGGCAATTCAACAAGATTCCCGACATCCTGATCGAATGCTCGTCGCAAACTTCAGTAGACGGCCGCACCCCCGATACCGTCGACGAAGTGCACCAAGGCGGAACACCGCTACCGCGAGCACCCGAACGGATGCTTTCGGCAACGGGGTTCTCCTACAGTCACTTGGTCGGGGCTATGGAGTGAGGCCGTCTATTAAGTTTACCCGGCGAGTATCCGCGTACGCTACGTGATTGCGACGGACTTTTGATCATATCAAAATTCCGTGGCAACCGATCAAGTGAGACTAAACTGCTACGTTTATAACATTCATTTAGTTATCTCATAACTTTGTGAATTCCAATTATTGTATCCCATTCCAGATAAACAGAAAATGTTAAACTTTCCGATCGAACAATCGAACACCCAAGTTTTCCTGATACAGATCAACACATGAAATAAGTCTAACAACATTCAGTTCGTACCTCAGTACCAACGGTCCAGCCGTAGAAGGGTCAAGCCAACGCCTCACATATGGCACGCCGTACTGCCCCAAACCCGAAGGTTCAAAGGGCAGTTCAAGACGGTCACATAATCGAGTTAAGGTTTGTGTCTTCTAGAGGGACCATCGCGTTGCTTGCACTACTTAGAACGTCGTTAAACTTCGGAAAAATCCAACACTTGGAAATTTCCCGACAGGGGAAAAATTGGGTATTTATATCCGGTCGAACTTTTTAACATATTTTAAGATTTATCCGGAAAGCCAAACAGACAAAATTTGATACCCCGATCGAAACACCGAATCCCCAAAACAACTGCAGAAAATTCAACTCTGGAATAAGTTTTAAATATTCCCAAAAAACTCAGCATAAAATAATAGGAATTACTGTGCAGAGCAAGTACGATGACGTCACCAATGTAGCGCGGAACCGCCGCATAAGCAGTGCTTATGCCGCGGTTCCGCCGCCGTTCAAACGTATTACTCACCTGAGTTTGCACCGTAATTCTTAGTTTTATTTTATGTATTTTCTAGAAATTTTTAATTCACAAAAATCCGCATTTTAGGAAAAAGTCCAGAGAGCAATATTGGTTCGGGGTTTCGGGTTCGTTCGGACTTCAATTTCCGTCTGGACTTCGCCTAAGGCTCTAGCTAGGCTCTGATACCACTGTAGGTTCCTAGGCACGCTAGTGAGGTCTCCCAAGCCATCAACCATGGCAATTTCAAAAATTATGGTGCCTACAAACCCTAAACTACGGATCGATAACTAGATGTCTAGGCGAACAATGAACTAGTTAACACTTAACTATTGGGAATACGGAAATACAACCTTTGTAGATCCGGTGCTCCACCTCCATAGCTCCGCAACGAGGTCCTCTCCGCTGTCCAAATCAAATCCGGGCTCTAGGATCGGCTTCGTCGGAGAATGGGCAAGCTAGGTCGTCGATGTCCATGCCGAAGATGATCTACGTCGAGGCATCACTAGATCAAGCTCACAACTTCACCAAGTCATGAAACTTGTGAAGTAAACACACTCTACTACTTGGAAAGAGGTAGAGGATGAAGAAATAGGAGTTGGGTTAACTTTAGAATTGGATTTCTCTCTCTAATTCATCAATCACCATTGATGAGGTAAGCTTTCTTCTTCAAGTTCAAGGAAGAAGAAGAAGGAAATAGTTATGATAAGTTCTTTAAAAATAATAGAAAAATAAATACTTATCATAATGTTAACTAGAGTTAAGTGTAGAGAATGAATCATGGTAAGTGGGAATGGTTAGGGTTAAGGATGAGATAAGAATGGTTGACTAGATCAATGTTTCATGAAGCTTCAACTAAACTCCAAAATTTGCCACCATTCTTTTCTCTTTTCTTTCATTCATTTATCAAAAATAAAAGGATAATTAAATAAGATAAATGAATAATAAATAATAAACCCTAACCATTTCATTAACCAAGGTTTAATCTTTACACTTGAACCCTAGCATGACATGTATCATCAAACATGATACAATCAAGTGCACAAAAGTATATCGCATATACAATGCGCGCATCCGAGTGAGAAAATCCATCTTAAGTAAACCGATACTAGTTGATGCAAAGTGATATGCATTAAATCATTAAATCAACACTTGATTCAATGACCCGGTTATGTCGCACACAACCGACTAGTATACAATATATCGGCTTATCGAATCAACGCTTGAATCGATAACTAGGTTATATCGCATACAACCATTCGATATATTTATCGCGAGAATAGAATACGGTATCACATACACACATTATTCTCGGTCCCGCACATATCTCATATGCGCTCCTATTTCGTTTCGCTTGAGCCAGGAAACCTCTGTGTAGGACTCTAAAGACTCGTCAATACGCCGGCAGCAGTTGATGATCATATCAAACACCCACAAGCCGCAAGCGGTCTGCTAAACGTAACGGCCACCCGGGTATTGAGCGATCTGAAGATCGACGAGCAAGCTCGCTCACACTCCAGTGAATCCGACCAGTAACACTACCGTACAGTCCGGTCTGATCGTCTGATATGTCGCATATCTCGCCAAGGGGTGGTAAACGTCAGACCCCAATAGCTCGATAAGTCGTGTCGATATGAGGTCTATAACTGTTCGAGAAACTACTGGTAACACTTACCAGTAAATCTCAGCAACCCTGGCCAGGGATTTCCATTTATAGCCAATCGAACACAGCGCAACATCAACCCCCTATACTGTGAGAGACGAATCCCCTCCTATCGCTCATTGCCTCCATGTGACTCGGGACTGTACCCAAAAACCACCGTTTTGCACGCCCTCTTGGACGTGGTAAGATGGAAATCAAAGCACAGTGGGAACCACACAAGACTCTATGACGATCTCGGGTCAACAGACTACTCTGTACCAGTGTCACCAGAGAACTGCCATCTGACGTGAGGTATAATACCATCTGGGAGTTCTCGGCGAGTCCGTCCAGTGTACCCAGTCTCTACTGAGCACCCGTATATCATCTCTGATGTCAAACACCAATGGATATGGGATCATCCATCGCCCATCTGTATGGGTCGAGAAGGTATACGCTAGTCTACTCTGGTATATCGATGCCCCGTCTCGATACACCCACGACTAGGGACATTGAAGGATGTACTTATGGACTACCATGTCCCCACTAGTATGATCCGCATCATAGTCCAGGTAGTCAAGTACAGATCCTAAGGGCTTTACCAACATGTAACAGAGAGATAATCAGCATACACGTTAAGGTAAAGGGTAACCAGATAGCATACTATCATGTCGAGCGAGAAAGTCGTCCCTATATATGTCCCAGCATCCACTACAATATACATCCTATGTACAGTAATGGCCTCTAGGGCATACATATAACTAACAGGATGATCCCATATCCATTGGTGTTTGACATCGGAGATGATATACGGGTGCTCAGTGAAGACTGGGTACACTGGACGGACTCGCCGAGAACTCCCAGATGGTATTATACCTTACGTCAGATGGCAGTTCTCTGGTGACACTGGTACAGAGTAGTCTGTTGACACGAGATCGTCATAGAGTCTTGTATGGTTCCCACTGTGCTTTGATTTCCATCTTACCACGTCTAAGAGGGCGTGCAAAATGGTGGATTTTGGGTACAGTCCCGAATCACATGGAGGCAATGAGCAATAGGAGGGGATTCGTCTCTCCCGGTATAGGGAGTTGATGTTGCGCTGTGTTCGATTGGCTATAACCGGAAATCCCTGGCCAGGGTTGCTGAGATTTACTGGTAAGTGTTACCAGTAGTTTCTCAAACTGTTATAGACCTCATATCGACACGACTTATCGAACTATTGGGGTCTGACGTTTACCACCCCTAGGCGAAATATGCGACATATCAGACGATCAGACTGGACTGTACGGAAGTGTTACTGGTTGGATTCACAGGAGTGTGAGCGGGCTTGCTCGTCGATCTTCTGATCGCTCAATACCCGGGTGGCCGTTACGTTTAGCAGACCGCTTGCGGCTTGTGGGTGTTTGATATAATCATCATCTGCTACCGGCGTATTGACGAGTCTTTAGAGTCCTACACAGAGGTTTCCTGGCTCAAGAGAAATGAAATAGGAGCGCATATGAGATATGTACGGGACCGAGAATAATGCGTGTATGTGATACCGTATTTGATTCTCGCGATGAATGTGTCGAATGGTTGTATGCGATATAACCTAGTTATCGAATCAAGGATTGATTCGATAAAACGATACATTGTATACTAGTCGGTTGTGTGCGACATGACCGGATCATTGAATCAAGTGTTGATTTAATGATTTAATGCATAATTATATATATATTTGATATATTACTTTGCATTAACTAGTATTGGTTCACTTTAAATGGATTTTCTCACTTGAAGTACACAACTTGTATATGTGATATACTTTTGTGCACTTGTTTGTATCATGTTTGATGATACATGCTAACTTGGTTAAGTGTGTGATTAAACCATGGTTAGTTAATGGTTAGGGTTTCCTTTTATTTATTTATGCATTTATTTATTTTGTTTTAATAAAAAGGAAAAAGAGAAAATGTTTGCTTTCTAGATGAAGCTTGTTGAAGCTTCATGAAGGTTTGACTAAAGTAACCATTTTGTCTTCATGTCTTAACCTAACCATTTACTAACCCTAGTTGATTCTCTACACCAAACCATGGTTTGCATATGATAAGAATTCTTTTTCTTTTCTATTTTATTATTCTTATCATAATATTATCTTCTTCTTCTTCATCTTCTTCTTGAAGAAAAAGCTTGCCTCATCAATGGGAACTTGATGAAATGAGTGAGAAATCCAATTCTAAAGTGAACCCACTTCCTATTTCTTCATCCTCTACCTCTTGCCAAGTAGTAGAGTGTGTTTTCTTCACAAGTTTCATGACTTGGTGAAGTTGGAGCTTGATCCAGCGATGCCTCGACGTAGATCATCTTCGGCATCGTCGATGACCTAGCCCGCTTTTTCTCCGATGAAGCCGACGCTAGAGTCCAAGATCCGATTTGTACAGCGAGGAGACATCATCACGGAGCCACGGAGGTGGAGAACCGGATCTACAAAGGTTGTATTTCCGTTTACCATTTAGTTAAGTTGTTAACTAGTTTCTTTTTCGCCTAAACTTCTAGCCAACGATCCGTATTAAGGTTTCTCGGCACCGTAATTTTTTGAAATTGGCATGGTTGATGCCTTGCGAGACCTCTTGGGAGTGCCTAGGAACCCTACAGCTGCATCAACAGCCATGTCATGATCACACACACACCCACACCATCTTATACATAACCCTACACCACAACACACACACACAAAGACTTTCCCAGCTTCTACAGCAGCAACTCTACACCCAAAACCTTCGTTCTACTTCAAAACACTAAAGCAGGAGAGGTAGCTGTGGCCTGAAGCAACAGCAGCATTAGCCTCTGCAGTGAGCAGATCAGCAGCTCATTTCAGCCATGATGCAGCCCCAGGAGCTATAGCAGCAGCACACCACTCCCTCCTTCTTCTTTTCTCCTTCAACTAGGATCTGTAGAGGTAGGATTCCCTTGACCCCACTTCTCTTTGCTCATATTATGGTTATGATGTAGTTAGTGTTTATATTTGGTAGTGAAGTGCTAGTTGTAGAGATTTGGGTGGAATTTAGTCAAGTAATGGTTTTAATGGTAAGTATAACCTTGGTAAGTGCTGTTAAGGCTAGTGGGACCAAGAATTATCCAAGATTTCACCGGAGTAACCAATTTGCCCTACTTGGCGTAAATTAGCGATTTTAGGGAGTTTTGGGCCTCTGTTGGATCTGCTGTTGACCCGAACCTTAAATCATAAAATTGTGAGGACTGTAACACAGTGACCTTAACAGAGACACACACACAGAGCACGGGGACCCACCTCCAAATTGAGGCCTCCGTTTTATTCCTTCTGGCTGCAAATTACGGCCAGAACAGGGGCTAGGGTGTTGGGTTTCTTGCTGTAGGGTTCTTCTGGGTAGATTAGGCTTTTGGTATCTGTAACTTTTGCAGTTTGGCCCAGAGGCAAAATCTGGAGCTATAAACGCATTTTCGATGTTTTAAGCCTTGTGCGACACGCGCATGATCCGCGTGGTTCTATGGCGCGCTGCGCGCCACAGCGCGTCGAAGTTGGTTCTGGTGAGTTCACACGCGTCGCGACGTGTCGTATGCACACGCATTTAGCTTCACGCACGCGTATCCTTTTTGCAATAATTATACGATTTTGGTGATTTGTGTGATTGGTGTTAAGTAATGTTAATATTTGTTAGACTAGCCAAATTAGGTATGGTTAGGACGAAGTTAACCTAGGGAACCCCAGATTACACAAAAATACCCTAAGTTTTCAATTGGTACAAAACTTGGCGTTTTTGGAGCAAATCATAGCTTTTTGAGATCTGCTGCTACCCTTGTAGGTTCAGAATAAAATTGAGTGGACCATAGCCTACTGGTGACACACTGACCCAACTACCAGAGCCCGACCCCACCACCTTCAAACCTGGGCCGCCAGAAAATTCATTCTGGCCGCAAATTGCGGCCAGACTAGTGAGTTAGGTCCTAGGGTTTTTTCTACAGGTGCCTGCTACATTTTATAGGTCTCTGGTATACTTAGTTTTGCAATATTTTGATCTGGGTAAAATCTGGGGCACTATATTGTTTTCTGGTGTTTTTGGTTTGCGCGATACGCGCGATACGCGTGTGGTTCTGTGATTCGGCGTATCGCGGCGTATCGGGTTAAGCGCTAGGCACATACATGCACGTTTCAGCGTATCGCACACACGCGCGTCAATTCGCGACACGAATTCTCGATTTATTTTATCGCGTATACGAGATTTTGATTATATTTGGATTCTTGTGTAATTCCAAGTTCGCAGGCGGGTACGTCAGACGCCGCCGGGAAAGGGAAGCAGGTGGTCGGCTATACTTAGCACAGGACCAGGTGAGTAGATTTAACATCTACGGGGAAATCGCCCGTATGGCGTTAAGCATCAGGGCGTAGTAGGATGTTTAGTTTTATATGTTCATGCAAACATACTAGAGTAGCATATCCTTATTACATATATAGAACTGGTAGTATAGAACACTGCACTGTCACTAACGGTACATGCTGCACGAGCACGATCTATATGCTCCACTCACACCGTTAGTGATTGCCATGACACTCACAGTATATGATTGCTAGAAATTATATGTTATATTGATTCCATTGCACTGATGTTGTCATGATTTGCCATATCCGCATATGCATATTTTTACTATGTTCACCTTGTAGCTAATCATAACGCTTATATATATATATATATATATATATATATATATATATATATATATATTTTGGACACATATGCCTCATTTCCACATTAGTGTACGTGTGTATTGCTACACTCACTTAGCATATTTAGCTCCTCGCACATCCATACCTATACTCATGTTCATATGAAACATACATGGATGATATTGACTTGACTTAAAAACTAAGGGACCGTATTTGGTCTTTTCCACACTGGGTATTTTTAGAAAAAGAGCGGTTTTTCCCTTTTCTTACATACGACACATGGCATGGATTTACGCATTAGATTGATTCATGTGATTTCTGGATATTGGGAACTGGAGTACTATTTTAAGAATAATACGCACCGTTTAAAAACCCGGTTTCCCTTGATTGGATATTTTAGTGCGTCCACCATGTGTTTTCTCGGTGCTAGAGCGATACATGGAAACCCGAGTCGAGGAGCTGGACGAGACCGATTGCGGGTACATAGTGGACCCGCAATGCTACCCTGGGGCGAGAACAGATCGCTGTGCAGTAGACGGTGAGCCTGTCAGAGGGACTACTACCTACCGGTGATTGGTTGGATCTAGCGGTTGTTCGGAGGATACCGACCAGAGTCGAGAGATGGATACGGGACGACTCGTACTGCCGGGGCCGAAGGCCGATACCGCAGACAGAGCCCGTGGGCTAACCCGGATTGACGGATGCCCGAGATATGAGGCTTTGCGTGTCGTTGCTGGACACGAGTTTTCTTAATATTTGGGTGCCGATGTTGGGCACTCACGATTTTATGAGATTACAGGATTTGAGGGCCGATATGGATAACGGCGCCTGAGTTGTATTGGGTTTGGGGTGTATTGACAGACCCCAGTTATGTTTTCCACGTTGACATTCCGTGTATACATTATTTCTTCCCATACTCAGCATTTATTACTTGACATCTCATCCTGTAGCTAGCATACCTGATAGAGTACACAGGCTTGCATATCATTGCGTACCCTGCTCATCCTATATAGGGTTGTTAGATTATATTGCCATGTCTGATCATCACATATCTGCTCATTACATAGAGATGGCATTAGATTATACTTGTTGCTTGATATTGAGCATCCAGTTCATCATATAGATGTTACCTGTTGGCATAGTTTAGAGTATCGCAGCACGTGCATACTCGCGATTACCTTTATATGTTATTTACTACTCACGAGTTGGCAACTCACCCCCGTTGTGCCACAGTGTTTGCAGGTTGCCCTTTGGAGTAGTCACGGCTGGCTGTTTACCGCACCTTTTGGCACAGATACCATTGCTAGTTGGTGGGGTTTTGTACGGTATCTGTTTACTTTCAGTTGTATATTGATGTATCTAGTATTCTCCATCTACCTTCATGTATTGACTTAGAGACAGTTATGAGGACGATATATGTTATCTTGTACTCTGGTGCCGAGCTCGTTGTGAGCCGACTTTATTTATTTCTGCAGTCTTATATTTCTTGCTATCCTCATTTCATTTTTACTTAGTCGTATCATCATCATTGTGATGCTCTATTTATTCCTCATGACAAATTCTTTTATAAGGAAATGTTGCACACAAATAAAATTATTAAATAACACTTGAACTTAAAAAGGATTTTTTTTCTACTAAATTAATTAAAAGGGTTTTCTAAATATTGGCAACCGTTTTTACAAAATATTTTAACACTCTACATTTATACGGTTTTGATTTCTGGGTTTTCGGCTTACTTAGTCATGTTACGCCTTCAGACGTTACATGGTTAAGTGCCGGTCACGGGCCGAACTTTGGGTCGTGACAGTTTAATAGGTACGTTCCGCCGTTTTGAAAACAATTTAGAAGGGTTTCCTTGTTTTTAAAACGTTTCGTATCATATCGGACACGTAGGTATATACTGAGACTATAGCTCGCTTTTTGGAAATCCCTTCGATAACTATCAATGCATGCAAAATATATCCAGGTACTGTCCTCTGACTAGTCCTGCTCAGTACGAAAACACATAGCAAATATCATAAAAACGTACTGCTCCATAAGAATCAATCCCAAAAGGTATATAAGAATACCCTATGCGTCTGGTGCGCACGGAAATCAAAATCCATATATGTGCCATACATGTGCACAGAAACAACATCTAGGTGCAACGGGTATGCACGAAGCATCTGTCATAGGCAACGTTTGTGCCTGACATCCAAATCAGGTGCATCTGACATGCACGAACAATCCCGATTTAGTGCATCTGGTGTGCACCAAAATCGTATCTCAAAACACATACCCCAACATGCGCGAAAGTCCAAATCAGTGCATCCATCATGCATGAATAAAAGCTAAATCCTGCGCGCTCAACATGCACGAAATCACGAAATCCATTAGCAAGCGTCGAACATGCGCAAGTCCAAATCAAATGCACGGAGTGCAAGAAATCGACATCAATATAAGAATCCAAAATCGACATATCGTATGACATCAAATCGAAGTCAGGTGCGACCGTAGTGCACAAAATATAAATCCGGTGCAACAAAGGCACGAAATACAAATCTGGTGCGATAAACGCAAGAAACATAGAACTGGTGCATCCCATGCACAAATACCCAGCAATAACTCAAATGCGAAAGCAGCAACACCAAGTGTACCCAGGTGTAAAGATAATCATAAACGTGTGCAACTGCATGCACAGAACACATATCAATGCACTACAAGCACATATAAGCTATACCGAGTGCAAAACTCAAATCGTGTGCGTAACAAATGCACCACATCCAATCAACCGTATGAAATCCATAAAACTCAGTCATCAAGACTAAATCATGCGAATAGATCGCCCAAAACACCGAAATCCAAGGTGACGGATACGTGATAGTCAAATCACAAAATCACAAATCATAAATACCATCGTCGGTATATCCTCTTTCAATGTCGAGAAGGTGCCGGTATATCCAATGCTAGCGGCGCAAGATGTCTACTCGCCTCTTGCTCGCGGCTGGCGTCCTCTGCCTCTGGTTCCTTATCTTCCCTGTGGATTACCAATCTCGCAATCCATCGGCTCATCGGCCCTGTCTGGTGTGCTAACGGAAACGATTCCGTTCTGGCACTGCTCTGGTCATTTCTCGGTCAATCCTCATGACCGCTCGTAAAGCAGCACGCCACTGGCACCGACCTCTGGTCCTCTGAATGCACATCACACATCTGCTCCTGGTGCAAATCTTGTTGCAGCGGTGTACCGGAAGGAATCCTGCTCAAGATCTCTTCTGATCTCGCCTAAGCATAACTGTACGGAAGCTGGTACTCTAGCATAATCTTTTCTCGCTCTCTGGACATCTGCGTCCTCAGCACAGCATTTACTCCGAAGCTGGTCGCATCCCAACGTCTCTGTAGACATATCGCATCTCTGATGTCAGCGGAGTGGAACGTCATCACCTCGAAATCTCGTGCGAACTCTTCACTCCACTTTGTTCCAATGTCGACTGATTCGGACTCGTCCCATCGCGGCTGCATGGACTGTGCTCCAACGGCTATGCTCGTATCTGGAGTCTCCCAAGAAATGTGTCCCATCACATGATATCCGAATGATGTCGAACCATCCGATCGACTCGTCAGAACCTCATAATCCCCCAAGAGCTCAACATCTTGGGTACAGTTTAATAGTATCGAGTACATACCACAGCATCGGTGGTCCAGCCGTAGAAGGGCAAACCCAAGCCTCACTAATGGCGCCGCGGAACTGCCACAAACCCTAAGGTTCAAAGGCTTTCACACGGTCATTATGTCAAGTTAGGGTTTCATTCTTCTAGAGGGTCCATAGAATCGCTTGCATGTCTTTCCGAATACTTTAAACTTGGAAAATGGGTTCCTGACATTTGATCATCTCAATCGACTGTCAACGAATCTGCGTGAAGTCGCCTCTAGCTGGAATCAATCTATCTGATGACCTTGCATCGGGGTAAGAGAACGAACCACATGTCCTAGTCATTCATCCTCGGTGACTAGCGACTCACCATCATATCTCTAAGTATATGCTCAAGCTGCAGTAGCTTCAATCATCTGGGTGATATCTCGTCATTTGCAGCAGCAACTGGCTCATTCGTCCGTACGATAAACAGCGCCTCAATCATCATGAATAAGCGATATATCAATGGTCATCATATCTTGGCTGGCCTCTATCAATAGCCTGATCCTCTGGGGCTGATCGGCACGTCCGAGAAATCTCGTAACAGCGATCAATCAACCGCTCATGGCGTGAAAACACAATAAAACGAAGCCTCTACATGCAATCGTGCATCTCTGAAATCATGCCCTGGTCAGTCCTCGTCCACGACGAGCTCATGCTGACGCAAATCGAGCCATAGCTCACTCTGCCCGTGCAATCGTGGCAACAAAACATAACCAGTGTCGATGAGGATAGATCATTGGAAGGAAAATAATACTGTGCAAGGAAATGTACATCCTAAGGTTTCTTAAGGGGAGTGCATGTCGTAAGTATGCCGCGGAACATACGTACGGTACGTCTCTCTACTCAAGCTACCTACTCCATCAACCAAGGGTTATCCTACGCGACAAAAATTCGGGTGTAATACCCCCTCGACTAAGTCTAAGTTCCGTTAGGTATAGCCTAAGTTCCGTATATATAAACGTCCTAGGCTCCACATAGTCAAACTTAGACTCGAACCAAGGTTAACCTAGCGCTCTGATACCAATTTTGTCATGACCCGAAAGAGCACGTGACTGGCCCTTGAACCATATGAAGTCTATAGGACACCATCTGATCCAAGTAAACCAAAAGCCTATAAATCTAAAACCATTTTAAGGAGTAAATAAAGAAACTGGTTTTGAATAAGTAAGGAAAGCATGTTTGAAATCAAAGTTTTTAAATAACTAAGCCGAAAATGCATTTTAAAAATGTGTAGTCTTTTCTGAAAATTTCGGCAGAGTTTCCTTTGTAAAAATTGGGCCCGAACGGGGTACAACAAGAATAATATATATGAAATGATAAAAGGCATCCCCAAGCGGGAGCTAGCTCTTCGTCAATCGACGGTCACAACCACGCAAACAATAATAATATACAACGCCGAAGGGCGAGGATCCAAACTCAGAAAGAACTTAAAACAGCATGAAAACCGTAATACTACAACGCGCGACTCTAAGGTCGAGATAATACATCACTGTTTTTCTAAGTCTGAAACAATATACAAGTTTTTGGTTGATGGATTTTCTAGATACTATGAATAATACATAAACAATGGTATTCCTGATACAAAAGAACCCACCTACCAAAGCAAGTCACCCGTATGAAAGCAGTGTGCCAGAAAAGCCGCTAAGAAACCTGTACGGCAAAAACTGCAAGAACTGTGGCACAACGGGGGTGAGTTGCCAACTCGTGAATAGAGAATATCTACAAGCAGAAATCGAATCTATGACCCATCCTAGGTCAATACGATCAGATATATCTAAACCTCAATATGAATAAGTCTGAAGCATGCTAAACTGGCAACGTAACCTCTATAGATAAGTGTGGTGCCAAGTGCTCGTGCCAGTGTCTCAGGTAATAGCATAACATAAATATGAGGTATGATCGATGTAATCAAATCTTCATGTGCGTGGATCGCATCCACTCGTCACCCAATGACAATAACCATCATGCATGTAAATATCATAAGCATATGCATGGAAATATAAGGATATAATCAAAATCATGGAACCTGAGTGCCTAGCATCGACACTCGAAAACATCATGAAAACCTGTGCCTAGCATCGACACGTAAATCCTCATATATCGCGATCCGTCAGTCCGGATCAGCCCATGGGCTCCGTCTGTGGAATCGGCCCTCGGCCCCGGCAGTACGCCCATATCCATCTATCGACTCTGGTCGGTATCCTCCGGATAACCGCCAGGTCCAACCAATCAACGGTAGGTACTCGCCACCCTACCAGGCTCATCGTCTAATCCACGAAAAACATTTCTTGCCCCGGGAAACCATACCGGGTCTACCATGTACCCGCAATCGGCCTCGTCCACTCCTCGAATCGGGTTTCACATGTAGCTCTCAGCACCGAGAAAATAAATGGTGGACGCACTGAAATATCATATCAAGGGTAACCGGGTTTTTAAAACAATTACATATTCTCTTTTGAAATACCCACGATTCCCAAATCCGGAAATATCATGGAAACAACATATCTCAATGCGTATAATCAGAAAGCATGATGTATGCAACATGTAAAGAAAGGTAAGCATATCAGTATGTCATGCAACAGTACTACAGTGTAGTGACATGGCAATTATCGATGATGGAGTGTGTGAGCCGGCAAGCAAGTGTACGTGGAACATACGCATCATCGATAATGGTGCTGGTGTCCTAACAGCATGGTAGTAGTATAGCAGTAATCACATGCAATGCAATGCAAATAGTATGAAAATGTGGAATCGAATAATTGATGCAACAGTTAAGAATCTACAACAATAAATATATCATACAGTTGTGCCATTTGAAATAAGACGAATCGGGATTTTTGGTAAAATAAGGGTTACGGTGTTTTAAGAAAAGAGGTGTCATTTGGAAATATCCGTAGAATCCCTTTTTGCCTATCTTTAAAATATCCCCGATTCGCTGGTTTTGAAATAGGTATGACTCGGTTCTGGTCTAACGCCTACTATGCGAACTACGGATCTAACTATCAAGTCAATCGGGAGGGGTATGGAAACCACCTAAATCTGAGTCGATATATATACATATATACAATAGTTGGTGATCCCGCCTCAATAGTATCACGTACGATACAGTGCATCATATAACATCCTCGAGTAGAGTGCGGATATATCTTCAATATAAAGCTCGTACGGTAAATCGTCGTACGGCATCCTAATAGCTGGGTACGGGTCAATATCGCATTCATCTCATCAATTATTAGGTATCCTTATTATCACATCACATGATCAGGGGTACTGACCTAAGTCTAGTACAATTCACACCATCTATGTATGCATGCACGTGTATGAAACACTTTGTCAAAGGACCCGCTAAATCATCATGTCGTATCTTAAATACGAACCATGTCATATCGCCGATCTCACGGCCTCAAATCAAATCTCATCGACTCATCTCAATCCCACGTATCATCCTCAAATCCAGTATATGAACACATAGTCCCATACCCATGTGTAGATTTACACACTTCCATGTGCGCACAGGTAAAAGAAAGAATGTATGCAAGTATATGTGTGCGTGTATGTGTGGGTGCAACCACTACTCTAGGGTTTCGCACTATACTAAACCAAACATCCTTATCATCAATAACCCATTTTTACAATCAATAATCTTAAACCATATAATAAATATATGTGTGTATACGTATTCGTATACATCACCATGGACTGCGGGGGTGCTATACGCCATCCACCCGACTTCCCCCGTAGATATAATCTACTCACCTCGCTTCTCTTGTGCCGATGCCGATGTCGCCATCTTCATCTTCTTCTCCTCAACATCACATAGGGTACCTACAAGTATATCACAAACGCTAAAACACATGAAAATCACATCGGAAAACCAAAACAGCACACGCTACTCGCATAGGTAAAAAACCTATCGTCTCGCATGCAAACACGACCAATATCCACTTGTCGTTGACGTCCAAACTCCACCCGACAGAAACGAATCACCAAACATCAAAATCCATGCTAAAGCAAGTCGTAAATCATGTGCCAACTCATGAAAATCAACCCAGATTTTACCCTACATGGAATCAGACAAAATTGCACATGCCAGGGGTCAAGTTTACAGGGTATAAGGCTACATAACAAAAACGAGACGATTCCCTCCTGCTCTGGCCGCAATTTGCGGCCAGAAGGAATAAACTGGCGGGCTGGAATAGGAGGTGGGGGCTAAGGTTTTGTGTGGTGGTTCTAGAGTGCCTGCACATCTCACTGTCCAATCAATTTTATTTTAGGATGCCTCGGGTGATAGCAGATTCCCAAAAACAGTAACAGATTTCATAATTTTTCCGATATCGGTTTCATAAATCCGTATTCTGGGTTAAAGCTTCAGGTTAAGGTCCAATAAAATATCACACCAGGATTCTAAGGTTACAACAAGTCTCAATTTCACTTTACAACTCAACTCAAAACCTAACCCTAACTAGAAATTCCCAAGGTCCATCAAAACTACACATATCGATATGAAACTAGTATGGATGCATAAGAAAATTAAAATACTACTCTAGGGTGCAGAAATTACCTCCTTTGGCAACTCAAGATTTTTCTTGAGTTGCCCCTAGTGGCCAAAGTCCTTGCTTTCTTGGTCCAATGTGTAGATCTTGAGCTTGTGCACACTTTTAATGAAATGGAGATAGGGTTTTGGTGTAGTTTTAGAGATGATTTGGGGATTTGAAGAGGGGGAGAATGAGGAGCAAGAACAGCAGAAGCAATGAAGGAGAGGGAGAGAGGAAATGAGAGGGAAATGGCTAGGTCAACACCCTCACCTACCCTCTCTCTCACCATACCTATTTTCTTTTCTTTTTCTTATTTTCCTTTCTTCACTAAATCCCTTCTCACTTGAATAGTAAACCCAAAAGAAAAGCCATGGTAGAAATGCATAAGTGTAGAGAAAAAGATATGTGCATGTTTTGCACAAAATTGCTAAAAACCGATTAGCGATTTTTAATCGCGATTAGCACTAAATTAGCATATAAATGATCACAAAAACTTTAAAATGGCTTAATTCCAATAAATACCCCATTTTAGAATTTTCCATAATTTTTCCAAAATTTTTTCCTTTTATCGGTATTTAATTATACCGAAATATTAAAATATTCAATAAAATAATATTAAATTATAAAAATTCCCAAAAATAATATTTTATTATTTTGAAATGTTACAACTACTTGGAGCGAAAGGACTACTACACGGAGCATTAGAAGTGAAAGACCGGTCTACAAAGGTTGTATTCCTCATTCACTTTGTATGCAAAGTTGTTTGCATGTTGTTTTGTTTAAATCTCTAGTTAAGATTCTAGGGTTAGGGTTCTTTAGAACAACAAAATTTTGAAAACGGTATGGAGGATACCTCCCGAAACCTTGCTACCACGCGAGGTAACCCTACACCTAGAAGCACCCCTAGAGACCCGAGACCCTCACTCCTTTCCCAGGCCGTAGATAAATTCCCCCAGGGAGCAAATTGCGGCCTGGTCATGGTGAAAATGTGGGATTTTTGTACAGTGGATTCCTTATCCTATATCTAGAGCAACCCTATATGCAAAATGCCTTGGTTTGACCCAGGGTAAAATATGGTGGTGTTTTCCCCTTTTTCTGATTTAGTGTTATACGATTTCTGAAACTTGGTTTTGATATTTGAGTTTGGATTCCGTCGTGGGACGTTTGTACGTCAACGGACGAGGGTTATTTGGTTGATTTTTCATGCGAAGCTATAGGTTTTAACCTATGAGCGAACCGTATGCCGTATCAGTTTTCGGATATTGGTTTTAATAGTATTGCGATTGTGTATTGAATGTAGGTACTTCGCATGGACTTCCGAGACGACGAAGCACATCGACTTCGGTTAAGCGAGGAGTTTAGCAGGTGAGTAGATTATATCTACGGGGGAAGTCGGGTGGATGGCGTTTAGCACCCCCGCAATCATTGATAAGGAATATTATGTTATGAGTTATAAATATGATAAAGTTGACGCTAATGGATATATTGCTTGAGAATATGAAATGAGAAGTGAATCATGATAAGTATGAATTTAAAGAGAACAAGTATGAGTTGATAATGATATGATATGAGATCGAGATAGATAAGCACGACACGAGATTGAGATAGAAGTGTTGTGAAATTATTAAGATATGACGTTTATATAAATGTGATTTGAGATATATGTGTATAATGAGTAATACGACGTACGAGACGTTAGATCCGTACCCTCATTATTGTATAGGTCGATAGATTCCCTATTCTGTTTGATTAACCCGAACGATGGATTACCGTACGTGATGAGATGTACCGGATGATTGATCCGCGCTAGTGATTTGAGGATGATGATTGAGGATTATTGTTGTAGGGTTCCATAGGGCGACAGCAAGGTTTCGGGAGGTATCGTCCATGCCGTTTTCAAATTTTTTCCGTACTAAAGAACACTAACCCTAGAATCTTAACTGGAGATTCAGACGAACATACAATGCAAACAACTTTACATCTAAGTGAATGAGGAATACAACCTTTGTAGACCGGTCCTTCACTTCTAAAGCTCCGTGTAGTAGTCATTTCGCTCCAAGTAATGAACATCCGAACTCTAGTAAGGGTTCACATGAAGAAATGAACAAGCTTGCTTGAAATCTTCGAGGCCAAAGATGATCTACGTCGAGGAGACTCAAGCTCATGCTACCTCTTCACTAATGGTAGATTAGTGAAGCAAACACCCTAAACTAAATGACTAATATAGTAGAAGATGATGAAGTACGAAATGGGCTCACTTTAGATTTATTTTTCTCATAATATTTCATCACCTTTTCAAAAGCTAGAATTATTTTCCATGAGTAAGAAGAAGATGAAGTGGAGATGAAAAATGAAACTCATGAGGTGAGATTAGCAACCATGGGTGAGTTAGTTTCATACACTAACTCATGTAGAGAATGAACCATGGCTAATCAATAATGGTTAGGTTAATAAATATCTACAAGTAAAACAAAATTAGTGGACTTGGTCAATGGTTCCACAAGCTTCTACAAGCTTGTATCCATGACATATTTGTTAGTTGTATGTATGCCCTAAAGGCTAGTATTGTACATATTTTGTATATTATATTGGATGCTTGGACATATAGAGAGAGGACTTTCTTACTCGATATGATAGTATGCTATCTGGTTGCTCTTTATCTTAACATGTATACTTGTCTCTTGATACTGTCTTACAGTTACATGTTGGTAAAGCCCTTAGGATGTGTACATGACTACCAGGACTGTGATGCAGATCATACTAGTGGGGCCATGGCAGTCCATAAGTTCATCCTTTAATGTTCCTAGTCGTGGGAGTATCGAGACGGGGCATCGATATACCAGAGTAGACTAGCATATAAGCTTCTCGACCCATAAGATGGGCGATGGATGATCCCATATCCATTGGTGTTTGACATCAGAGATGGTATACGGGTGCTCAGTGGAGACTGGGTACACTGGACGGACTCGTCGAGAACTCCCAGATGGTATTATACCTCACATCAGATGGCAGTTCTCTGGTGACACTTGTACAGGTTAGTCTGTAGACCCGAGATCGTCATAGAGTCTTGTGTGATTCCCACTGTGCTTTGATTTCCACCTTACCACGTCCAAGAGGGCGTGTAAAACGGTGTTTTTTAGGTACAGTCCCGAGTCACATGGAGGCAATGAGCGATAGGAGGGGTTTCGTCTCTCCCGGTAATAGGGGTTGATGTTGCGCTGTGCTCGATTGGCCATAACAGGGAAGTCCCTGGCTAGGGCTATTTTAGAGATTTGTTGGTAAGTGTTACTAGTAGTTTCTCGACCAGTTATGAGCCTCACATCGGCATGACTTATCAGTTATTAGGCTCTGACGTTTACCACCCCTAGACTTGATATGCAACATATCAGACGAGGAGACCGGACTGTACGGGAAGTGTTACCGTCAGACTTTTGCAGGAGTTGGAGTGGGCTTGCTTGCTGATCTTCTGATCTCTCAATACCCGGATAGCCGTTACGTCCAGCTAGTACCGCTGACGGCTTGTGGGTGCTTGATGTGATCATTACCTACTGCCGGCGTATTGACGAGTCTTTATAGTCCTACATAGAGGTTTTACTGGCTCAGGAAAATCGAAATAGGAGCGCATATGTGATATGTGCGGGACCGAGAATAATGCATGTACGTAATACCGTATTCTATTCTCGCGACTTTTTGTATCGGTCGGTTATATGTGATATAGCCGGGTCATCGAATCAAGGGTTAATTCGATAAGCCGATACATTGGATGTTAGCAGGTTATATGTGATATAGCCGGATTATTATGTAAAGTGTTGATTTGATAATTTAGTGTATAATTGTATATGAGATATACTAATTTACATTAACTAACATTGCTTCACTTAAGCATTTGTTTTTCTCACATGTGCACAACTTTAATATATATGTGATATATATTAAATTGTGTTTTCTTTATGTATCATGGTTGTTGATACATATTACATGGGTGTACAAGACTTACACCATGCCATTTGTGATATTAGGTTTTAATATTTAAAGTAAAAACAAAATAAGTGGAATATTAGCATAACGCACGAAGCTTGTGGAAGCTTATGGATGCATTGACTAAGTCCATTGCTTTTGTTTTACTTAAGATATTTAGTAACCTAACCATCACAATTAGCCATGGTTATGTCTCTACATGAGTTAGTATATGATACTCACTCACCATGGTTCACTCTCTCACTTGATGATTATTCATTCTCATCTCTTTGTTCATCTTCTTCCTCAAGCCAAAAGAAAAGGTTTCTAGGGTTTGATAAAAGTAAGAAAGTATTGTGAGATAAATAATTCTATGGTATACCCACTTCCTATTTCATCATCCTCTACTAGACTAGCACTTTAGTTTAGGGTGTTTGCTTCACTAAATCTCTAGTTAGTGAAGTAGAAGCTTGAGCTAGCATTCCCTCAACATAGATCATCTTCGGTCTCGAAGACTTCAAGCAAGGACGCTTCTTTTGCCTCGTGAAGCCATGCAAGAGTCCGGAAGAACCACGATCGCAGCAAAGGGACTACTTCAAGGAGCTTTTGAAGTGAAGGAACGATCTACAAAGGTTGTATTTCATTTTCACTTAGTTGTAAATAGTTTACATGTGTTTCCGTATTATATTCTAGCTAACGATTCTAGTTTAGAGTTCCCTTTTAACGACAAAATTTTAAAATGGCATGGGCGATGCCTCCCGAAACCTTGCTGCCGTTGAAGTGAACCCTACAATGGTATCAGAGCCAGGTTAGGAAATTATACGGATATTGTTAGATTACGAACACGAACCAAACTCCAAAACTTGCATTGCTAAAACCATGTTTCTGTCGAATTTTAAACGAGCCCTAAAAATTTTTTAGACAAGTACAGAATCATAATTGTTTGATAACATGAACACTGAAGAAATCTGGAGGCATTCTGCCTTGGTTGGGCCGGCGACCCCCCCCCCCACCCCCGCACCGGCCATTTCCGAGCCCCCCTCTAAATTTTTGCAGTGTTCTGTTACATGGGTTTTGGTGCTTCAGGTGTTGTTTATTCTTGCTAAATTATCATGTGATGTTAATTTACTATATTGACAACTCGGAGTGTTTCGTAGTCGTAATTTTAACTGTTTTCGGATAACTTTAGACATTGTTAAAAAGTTCAATCGGATGTCAAATACCCACTTTAATCCTTGCCGGGAAAATTTCCAAGTGTTGGATTTTTCCCGTAGTTAAAAAGCTTTCAAAGATCATGCAAGTTATTCTTTGGACCCTCTAGAAGAACGTAAACCTTAACTCGATTATGTGGCCATCAAAACCGCTACTTCAACCTTAGGGTTTGTCGTGGTTTAGCGTTTCACATGTGAGGCGTTGGTTTGACCCTTCTACGGCCGGTTCATTGGTGCTATGGCGTGTGCTGAATTACTTTAAACTACGCTCAAGTGTTGAGTTTTCTGGGTAATCTTTGGTGTTCGATGATTCGATTAGAATGTTTAACATCGTCTAGTTTTCTGTGCTGTGATGACATGTGATGTTATGTACTGCTGGATATGTTATATTGGATCGTCGCGTTTTGAATAGCCGGGGGGTTTTATGTGAGATGAGAGTTTTTATTTTCATTCATGTAAAATTAAATGTATGCAATATTCTTTTATTGGGGCACTTCCGGGTTGAGGTTGATGTCACCTTTGATGTATATTATTTACTTTTCCACATTAGGATAGACCCTAGGAGGAGAGCACAAGTAACCGGGTTCTAGGGTCCAGTGGGAGACCAACTCGAGGAGTCGAGTCCGGGTCTCCTAAGTCTAGAATTGGAAAGGTGGCTTGCCGCTCACGTAGGGGTCTGAGGATGTGGGTATGGCTATTCATCGCGACCGTGGAATCCGTGTTTTATAGAGGCTCAAAATAAAACACGGACCTCCTAGTATATCCAATATTTCATATGTTTCTTCTGCTGCGATATCTGTGATGTGATCATTTGATATGTTGAGATAGATACACATATATAGTATATATGATATATTATATAGACGTTACTTATGTTTTACACCCGCACTAGCCCTGCCCCGCTCTGCCGTTAGTTACCTAACCTAACGGTGCACGAGGGGACATCGAGGCGGATGCGGATGGCATAAGCGTACGTCGTATTTAACTGTGATGATTAGGTGACTTAAATGATGGGACTTCATTAATGTGATTAATGAAAGAAAAGAAACCTAAAAGATGTTGTAGAATCAAATTTTCAAAAAGGGTAGCTACAGTTTTGCTTTGCATAGCGATATATATGATATATCCCGCACCTTATTCGATAAGGAAAGAGCCGAGATCCCTTCACCGGGAGTGACCTCTTTAGCAAAACTGGCAGATGTTACAACACTCTGTTTGCTTTTGATTGCTTTTGGAGTTTTTGATTTGCATAGTGATATATATGATATATCCCGCACCTTATTCGATAAGGAAAGAGCCGAGATCCCTTCACCGGGAATGACCTCTTTAGCAAAACTAATGAAAGCCTCAAAAACACTCCTTTTCAAAACTCACTTGTTTCTACAACAATATCAAGTTCATTACGCAATAGGTTTTCAGAAAAACCTGTCGTAGCCGTCCGTCATTTCAGATAAGTAGTATATAGTATTCGTGCTGCATTTGTTAGTTTTCGTCAAGGTGTAGTGTGCGGTAGCTATATGCTGCTTATCTGCTGCATATGATGCGATTGGATTAGGGTAGTCATACGACTTTGTTGGCTTTCGTCAAGGGCATGCGGGTGGGTTTAATTCAGTACAGAAATGTACGGGTTGAACTTGACTAGCGAGCTATGGTTTATTTTCTTTCGTCAAGATCATAGCACGTTAGGGGCAAAATATTATCGGGAATTTCAAGTGTTGAAATTTGCAATGAGATTGCATACCTTCTATGAGATAGTTGGATCCCGATACCCACTGCGAGTAATTATTACTCCTGGGAGAGTTTTACACAGGACAATTAGCCAATCAAGTAGGTGTCTAGAAAGGTGTCAACGGGGTTACGCCTCTAGGAAAACGAGGTTTATTTTAATTAGGTCCGTGCGAAAGCACGGAGAACCTCCCTCAAAGTACCGACACTGGCCTGGCTGAAAGATTGGCGAAATTGTAGGGTGTAATTAATCCCGGCTAGTCTTTCCTTTTAGGGTTTGAAGGAAGATTTGATAAAAACAGTGAGAGCCATCCTGATTAGATAAAATAATAACCAATCTGATCTTGCAAGAGCATAGGCTAAAGTGTTTTCTTCTCTCTCTCTCCAGGTAGCGACCATATCATGCCTTAATCAAGATAATAATATGGATGTATTGACCGAACCTGTGCTGGGGAACGTTGGTTCCGTTCTTTCTTATAAAAGTTATAAGACTGAACAGGATATAGGGGAACACCAGGATTCCCTAGCCACCCGAATGAAGAAAGTACATGTTGATGGATTTTCTTCTGGTGTGTTCGTTATAGATAACTATTTCTCCATTTCCTCTACATCCTGGGTATTAGATACCGGGTCAGGATCCCATATATGTAATCAGTTACATGGGCTTAGAAAAGGTAGAGAATTTGGAGAAGGTGATAAAGACATAAGGGTTGGAAATGGTGCAATTGTTGCAGCTAAAACCGTCAGGGAATATCACCTTGTATTACCAACTAGTAATACATTGATTCTGAACGAATGCTATTACATGTCGAACCTGATATGCAACATCATATCGGTTTCTTTGTTGAGTAAAGAGGGATATAATTTTGTATCACAGGATAATGTTATGAACATTTTCCTAAACCAAAAGTTGGTTGGATCAAGCACGTTGTGCAATGGCATTTATGTTCTAAATCAATCAACGGTTCTGAGCATAACAAACACACACAAGAGGAAGAGTTCAGAAATGAACTAATTCTTCTTGTGGCATTGTAGACTTGGTCATATAAATGCCACACGGCTAGCTAAGTTACATAAGGATGGATATTTGAATCCTTTCGAACTTTCATCTTATGATACTTGCCAATCACGACTCAAAGGAAAGATGACCAAAACTCCGTTTACGCGACACGGAGAAAGAGTTACTGAACTCTTGGGACTGATACATAGCGATATATGCGGTCCCATGTCTACACATGCCAGGGATGGTTCTCCATACTTCATTACATTTACTGACGATCTCTCAAGATACGGACATGTGTTCTTGATAAAACACAAGTCTGAAGATTTTGGGAAATTTAGAGAATATAAACAAGAAGTCGAGAACCAAACCGGGAAAAGTATTAAAATCCTTCGATCTGATCGAGGAGGTGAATACTTGAGCAATGAATTCCTGGACTTCCTAAAAGAGAATGGGATTCTCTCTCAGCTGACTCCTCCATATACACCACAGCACAACGGTGTATCGGAACGGAGGAACTGCACCCTATTAGATTTTGTGCGCTCTGTGATGAGCACAGTTGAGTTACCTATTTCCTTCTGGGGGTTTACGCTAGAGACAGCCATACATCTATTGAATATGGCCCCCACCAAATCTGTGCCTACCACTCTATATGAGATATGGAAAGAGAAGAGACCATGTCTTAATTATGTTAAGATATGGGGTTGTCCAGCATATGTCAAACGACAAAATCCGGACAAACTCGAGGCACGGTCGGTTCTATGCAAATTTGTAGGATATCCCAAGAATTCACAAGGGTATATCGTCTACCACACCGAGGAACAAAGGGTGTAGGGTTCCTAGGCACGCTAATGAGGTCTCACAAGGCATCAACCATGCCAATTTCAAATTTTACGGGTGCCGAGAAACCCTAATACGGATCGTTAACTAGATTTCTAGGCGAAAACAATAAGTAGTTAACAACTTAACTAAAAGAACGGAAATACAACCTTTGTAGATCCGGTGCTCCACCTCCATAGCTCCGCAATGATGTCCCTCCGCTGTCCAAATCGGATCCCAGACTCTAGCATCGGCTTCGTCGGAGAAAAGGGCGGGCTAGGTCATCGATGTCGATGCCGAAAATGATCTACATCGAGGCATCACTAGATCAAGCTCCCACTTCACCAAGTCATAAAACTTGTGAAGAAAACACCCTATACTACTTGGCAAGAGGTAGAGGATGAAGAAATAGGAAGTGGGTTCACTTTAGAATTTGATTTCTCACTTGTTTTCTCAAGTTGCCATTGTTGTAGCAAGCTTTCTTCATGTGATGAAGATGAAGAAGAAGATAATCTTATGATAAGTTAATTAGAATAGAAAAGAAAAAGAATACTTATCATAACATTAACTATAGTTAGGTGTAGAGAATTGACTAAGGTTAAAAGAATGGTTAGGGTTAAGCTTGAAGACAAAATGGTCATATGGTCAAAGCTTCATGAAGCTTCATCAAGCTTCATGAAAGAAAGAAAGAATGAAACCATTTTGTTTTCATTTGTCATTTCATTTTAATCCAAATTAAAAAGATAAAAGAATAAAAACCCTAACCATTTACTTAACCTAGGTTTAATTCTTCACACTTAACCAAAAGAGCAAGTATCATCAAACATGATACAAACATGTGCACAAAAGTATATCACATATACAACTTGCACATCAAGTGAGAAAATCCATATAAAGTGAACCGATACTAGTTAATGCAAAGTAATATATCAAATATATAATTATACATTAAATCATTAAATCAACACTTGATTTAATGATCTGGTCATATCGCATATAACCGACTAGTATCAACAGTAACAACTTATCGAATCAACACTTGATCCGATAACCCGGCTATATCGCATATAACCGATCAATGTCACAAATGTCGAGAATCGAATATAGTATCACATACTGGTATCATTCTCGGTCCAGCACATATCTCATATGCGCTCCTATTTCGTTTCGCTTGAGCCAGGAAACCTCTGTGTAGGACTCTAAAGACTCGTCAATACGCCGGTAGCAGGTGATGATCATATCAAACACCCACAAGCCGCAAGCGGTCTGCTAAACGTAACGGCCACCCGGGTATTGAGCGATCAGAAGATCGACGACCAAGCCCGCTCACACTCCTGTGAATCCAACCAGTAACACTTACCGTACAGTCCGGTCTGATCGTCTGATATGTCGCAAATCTCGCCTAGGGGTGGTAAACGTCAGACCCCAATAGCTCGATAAGTCATGCCGACGTGAGGTCCATAATATGTGTGAAACTACTGATAACACTTACCAGTAGATCACTGCAACCCTGGCCAGGGATTTCCTGTTATGGCCAGTCGAGCATAGCGCAACATCAACCTCCTATACCGGGAGAGACAAATCCCCTCCTATCGCTCATTGCCTCCATGTGATTCGGGACTGTACCCAAAAACCACCGTTTTGCACGCCCTCTTGGACGTGGTAAGGTGGAAATCAAAGCACAGTGGGAACCACACAAGACTCTATAACGATCTCGGGTCAACAGACTACTCTGTACCAGTGTCACCAGAGAACTGCCATCTGACGTGAGGTATAATACCATCTGGGAGTTCTCGGCGAGTCCGTCCAGTGTACCCAGTCTCCACTGAGCACCCGTATATCATCTCTGATGTCAAACACCAATGGATATGAGATCATCCATCGCCCATCTGTATGGGTCGAGAAGGTATACGCTAGTCTACTCTGGTATATCGATGCCCCGTCTCGATACACCCACGACTAGGGACCTTGAAGGATGTACTTATAGACTACCATGTCCCTGCTAGTATGATCTGCATCATAGTCCAGGTAGTCAAGTACACATCCTAAGGGCTTTACCAACATGTAACAGAGAGAAAATCAGTATACACGTTAAGGTAAAGAGTAACCAGATAGCATACTATCATGTCGAGCAAGAAAGTCCTTCCTATATATGTCCAAGCATCCACTACAATATACATCCTATGTATAGTAATGGCCTCTAGGGCATACATATAACTAACAATCTCCCACTTACACTAGGACCATCTGATAGCAGTGGTTGTAGTATCTCATACTCAACCATCCCATAAAAGTCTTTCTCTGGGAGTAGGCCTTCGTGAGTGGATCCACCGTGTTGTCCTCTGAGTCTACTCTCCTAACCTCGATCCCCTGGAGATCAACCATCTCCATGATCAGGTAATACTGCCTTAGAATATGTCTGGATCACTGATGGGACGGACGTTCCTTGGCATAAGCCACAACTCCATTGTCACACAATGGGAGGAACTGAGTTCATCTCATGAACGAATATACACCCAGAAAGCCTCTTTGGTAGCATCTTAAGTAGCGATGTATCCAGCCTTAATCGTCTAGTATGCCACGGTATCTAGCTTGGAACTCTTCCAACATACCGTCCCTTTACTGAGGGTAAAGACAATGCCTGTGACTGACTTTCAGCCGTCTTTATCACCCTGGAACCCTTCCAGTGATTCTCCCCAGGATCGATTGATACCATCTCACTACTACTAGTGAGATTCCTAGCATCCAATTACATCTATCTCATAGATGAAAACTCAGAAATTAGGAGGTATCACTTTGATCCTATGTGGAGAATCTTTGTGATAATCGGAGATTGACCGAGCGCAGCATAGGAAACTCCTTCCTTATCAAGAGTATGCCATCCACGAACTCTACGAGGATCACTACCATACTCCCTACTACCCTTTTGTATATACAAGGTTCATCTACCATTTTGATGAAGTCAAACTCTTTGACTACCACATCAAAACAGACGTTCCAACTCCGCGATGCCTGCTTTATCCTATAAAGCATCTTGCACGCGTTTCCGCTACTCCCACTGTCTATGAAGCCCTCTGGCTGTGTACTTATAGACGCTCTCTTCCAAAACATCATTTAGAAAAGCAGTCATGACACCCAACCACTAGATATCGTAGACATGGTATGTAGCCGTGGTAAGTAGGATCTGGATGGACTTAAGCATAGATCCTTAGAAAAGGTTTCAACATAATCCATACCTGGATAATGATGCAAACCTTTAACAAGTCTAGCTTTGAAAGTCTCAACTTTTCTATGTACACCAAGTAATCTTTTCAAGATATACTTGCTCCTGATGGGAATTTAACCCTTCAGATATAGCAACCAAAGTCCATACTTTATTGGTGTAGAAGGATTCCATCTCAGATTGCTAAGCATCCAGCCATTCTTACAGAGTCCCACTCCTGATGGCCAGCTCGAAACTAGTTGGGTCATCATCTCATGATGCAATCCTTGCTCCCACTGTCATTGAGGAACCGAAGTATCTCTCAGGTGGGTGAGGAACCCTACTAGATCGGCGGAGAGGCTGAGGTTCGTTGGTAACTATTCAATCCTTTGGTTTTATCAAATCATCTGCTGTAGTTTGTATAGCTGGAACCTTTCCAGTTTTACATAACTGACCTTGCCTCGAGCTTGTCCGGATTTTGCTTTTAGACATAGGCCGGACAACCCCAAATCTTAACTAACTTAAGATATGGGCTCTTCCCTTTCCATATCACATATGAAGTGGTAGGCAACTGATTTGATTTGAACCCTATTCAATAGGTATGCAGCTTCTTAAGTGCATAACTCCCAAAAGGAAATAGGAAACTCAGTAGTACTCATCATAGAGCACACCTTATCATATAGGGTGTGATTGCTCCGCCCCGATATACCATCGTGCTATGGTGTATTCGGAGGAATAATGCTGAGAGAGAATTTCATTCTCCTTTAGAAAAGTCCAAGAATTTCGTGCTCAAGTATTCTCCTCCTTGATCTCATCAAAGGATATAATACTTATACCCGTATTTTGGTTCTCTACTTCTAACTTATATTCTGTGAATATCTCAAAAGGTTCGGACTTTTGTTTCAACAGGAACATATGTCTGAATCAAAAGGGATCATCAGAGAATTTAACGAAGTACAAAGAACCAGTCCTGGCATATATAGACAGGGGACCTTACATACATCAACATGTATCATCCCAAGAGTTTACTAACTCTTTCTCCGTTTCCATTAAACAGAGCTACGGTCATCTGATCTTTGTGACATGACTGGCAAGTTTCATAAGATGTAAATTCAAACTCTTTTAAATATGCATCTAAATGTAACTTCAGCCAGTCGGGTCGCATTGATATGACCTAGTCTACAGTGCCTCAAAAAAGATTCGTTCATTTCTGAACTCTTCCTCTTGTGTGTGTTCCGTATACTAAGAACTGTAGTTTGATTTAGAACATTAATGCTTTTAGATAACGTGACTGAACCTATCAACTTTTGATATAGGAAATGTTCAAAACATTATCCAACAATACAAAATTTTATCATTTCTTTACTACTAAAGAGACTGATATGATTTTGTATATCAGGTTCGGTATCTAATAGCATTTGTTCAGAATCAATGTATTGGTAATACAGGGTGACAGTGACCAACAGACTTGGCTGCAACACTTGCCCCGTTTTCTGTCTCATGAAACTTATCGCCCGTTCTCAGTTTTCTACCTAGCTGTAGCCCTATGTAACAGATTACATATCTGGGATCCTGATCTGGTATCACATACCCAGGACGTAGAGGATACAAAGAAACAGTTCTTTGTAACGAACACACCCGAAGATGATGAACAGCATGCACTCTCTTCGTTTGGGCGGCACGGGAATTCTGGTAATCCCCAATTTCCTGCTCTGTCTTATAACAATTATAAGTTGGAGTGGGACCAACGTTCCCCAGCTCAGTATAACAAGCGGGTTCGGTCAATATATCCGTATTATTATCTTGATTAAGACGTGATATGGTCGCTACCTGGAGAGAGAGAGAAGAAAACACTCAGCGTGCGCTCTTGCAAGGATAGATTGGTTATTATTTTATCTAATCAGGATGGCTCCCACTGTTTTTATCAAATCTTCCTTCAAACCCTAAAAGGAAAGACTAGCCGGGATTAATTACACGCTACAAGTTCGCCAATCTTTCAGCCAGGCCAGTGTCGGTACTTTGAGGGAGGTCCCCCGTGCTTTCGCACGAACCTAATTAATGTAAACCTCGTTTTCCCAGAGGCGTAACCTCATTAACATCTTTCTAGACACCTACTTGATCGGCTAATTGTAATGTGTAAAACTCTCCCAGGAGTAACTCTTACTCGCAGCGGGTATCGGGATCCAACTATCTCATAGAAGGTATGCAATCTCATTGCAAATTTCAACACTTGAAATTCCCGATAATTTTGCCCCTAGCGTGCTATGACCTTGACGCATGCCAAACAACCCATAGTCCGCTAGTCAAGCTCAACCCGTACATTTCTTGATTGAATTAAACCCACCCGCACGACCCTTGACGCATGCCAAACAACGCCGTACGAATACCCTAATCCAATCGCATCATATGCTAGCAGATAAGCACTAGTTAGCTACCGTACACTAAGCCTTGACGCATGCCAAACAACCGCAGCACGAATACTAACTAGTACTTATCTGAAATGACGGAGGGCTACGACAGGTTTTTCTGAAAACCTATTGCGTAATGAACTTGAAATCGTTGTAGAATCAAATGATTTTAAAAATGGAGTGCTTTTGAGGCTTTTCTAGTTTTGCTAAAGGAGTCACTCCCGGTGAAGGGATCGTCGGCCCTTTCCTCGTCGAATGAGGTGCGGGATATATCATATATATCACCGTGCAAAGCAAAAACACTTAAAAGAAATCAAAAGACAAACCGAGTGTGTAGCATCTGCCAGTTATTTCTAAAGGAGTCACTCCCGGTGAAGGGATCTCGGTCCTTTCCTCATCGAATAAGGTGCAGGATATATCATATATACCGCTGTGCAAAGCAAGAACTGTAGCTACCTGTTTTATTTTGAAATTCGATTCTACAACATCTTAGGTTTCTTTTATTTCACTAATCTCAATAATGAAGTCCCATCATTAAGTTACCTAAACATCATAGATAAATACGACGTACACTTATGCCATCCGCATTCGCCTCGATGTCCCCTCGTGCACCGTTAGGTTAGGTAACTAACGGCAGAGCAGGGCAGGGCTAGCGCGGGTGTAAAACATAAGTAACGTCTATATAATATATCATATATACTATATACAGTATCTATCACAGAACATCACATGATCACATCACAGATATCGCAGCAGAAGAATCATATGAAATATTGGATATACTAGGACGTCCGTGTTTTCAATACGAGCCAGTATAAAACACGGATTCCACGGTCGTGATGAATAGCCAAACCCACACCACTAGACCCCTACGAGAGCGGCAAGCAACCCTACCAATTCTAGAGTTAGGAGACCCGGACTCGACTCCTCGAGTTGGTCTCCCACTGGACTCCAGAACCCGGTTACTTGTGCTCCCCTCCTTGGGTCTATCCTAGTGCGGAAAAGTAAATAATATACAAAAGGTGACATCTTCCGCAACCTGGAAGTGCCCCAATAAAAGAATATTACATACAAGTTTTTACATGAATGAAAATGAAAAACACTCATCTCACATAAAAACCCCCGGCTATTCAAACACGAAGATCCAATATAACATATCCAGCAACACATAACATCACATGTCATCAACGTAAGTAAGTATGCATACACCGATTGTCGTCGACGTATAGCAACGACAATCGGCAATACCACTACATACTACACTTACGGTCACAGAAAAGAAAGTGTAAAACTACAACAGTTGGAATCCGCAACCTCTTTAGACATCACATGCCTAATCAAATGAATTCCTTAGACATCGCATGCCTAACAATTATAAACCCCGCATTTTAATCTCATAATCGAAAACACTTTTCAATATTAAGTCGGCGAATTCAACAGGATTCCCGACATTCTGATCGAATGCTCGTCGCAAACTTTAGTAGGCAGCCGCACCCCCGATACCGTCGACGAAGTGCACCAAGGCGGAACACCGCTGCCGCGAGCACCCGAACGGATGCTTTTGGCAACGGGGTTCTCCTACAGTCACTTGGTCGGGGCTATGGAGCGAGGCTGTCTATTAAGTTTACCCGGCGAGTATCCGCGTACGCTATGTGATTGCGACGGACTTTTGATCACATCAAAATTCCGTGGCAACCGATAAAGTGAGACTAAACTGCTATGTTTATAACATTCATTCAGTTATCTCATAACATATTGTGAATTCCAATTATTGTATCCCATTCCGGATAAGATAGAAAATGTTAAACTTTCCGATCGAACAATCGAACACCCAAGTTTTCCCAAAACAGATCAACGCATGAAATAGGTTTTAAAACATTCAGTTCATGCCTCAGTACCAACGGTCCAGCCGTAGAAGGATCAAGCCAACGCCTCACATGTGGCACGCCGTACTGCCCCAAACCCGAAGGTTCAAAGGGCAGTTCAAGACGATCACATAATCGAGTTAAGGTTTGTTGTCTTCTAGAGGGTCCATCGCGTTACTTGCACTACTTAGAACGTCTTTAAACCACGAAAAAATCCAACACTTGGAAATTTTCTGGCAAGGGAAAGATTGGGTATTTATATCCGGTCGAACTTTTTAACATATTCTAAATTAGCCGGAAAAACACACAGACAAAATTAGACAGTCCGATCGAATCTCCGAGTCCCCAATACAACCCAGAAAATTCAACTCTTGAATTCAGTTAAAAATTTCCAGGAAAACCAGAACCATAAAATAGGAGTTACTGTGCAAAACAAATAGGGCAAAGAGACCATTAGGCTGCGGAACCGCCGCACGAGCCATGCTCGTGCCGCGGAACCGCGGCTGTTTGATGGAATTGGGTCATCAAATTTCACCGTAACTCTTAGATATTCCTGCTGGTTTTTCTGCATATTTTTAATCTGGAAAAAACCACGATTTTCAAAATTGTCCAGAGAGCAAAATGCGATTAGGGTTTCGGTTCAATCGGACTTCTAACTCCGTCTTCGCATCGCCTAAGGCTCTAGCTAGGCTCTGATACCATTGTAGGGTTCCTAGGCATGCATATGAGGTCTCACAAGGCATCAACCATACCAATTTCAAATTTTACGGGTGCCGAGAAACCCTAATACGGATCGTTAACTAGATTTCTAGGCGAAAACAATAAGTAGTTAACAACTTAACTAAAAGAACGGAAATACAACCTTTGTAGATCCGGTGCTCCACCTCCATAGCTCCGCAATGATTTCCCTACGCTGTCCAAATCGGATCGCGGACTCTAGCGTCGGCTTCGTCGAAGAAAAGGGCGGGCTAGGTCGTCGATGTCGATGCCGAAGATGATCTACGTCGAGGCATCACTAGATCAAGCTCCCACTTCACCAAGTCATAAAACTTGTGAAGAAAACATCCTATACTACTTAGCAAGAGATAGAGGATGAAGAAATAGGAAGTGGGTTCACTTTAGAATTGGATTTCTCACTTGTTTTCTCAAGTTGCCATTGTTGTAGCAAGCTTTCTTCATGTGATGAAGATGAAGAAGAAGATAATCTTATGATAAGTTAATTAGAATAGAAAAGAAAAAGAATACTTATCATAACATTAACTATAGTTAGGTGTAGAGAATTGACTAAGGTTAAAAGAATGGTTAGGGTTAAGCTTGAAGACAAAATGGTCATATGGTCAAAGCTTCATGAAGCTTCATCAAGCTTCATGAAAGAAAGAAAGAATGAAACCATTTTGTTTTCATTTGTCATTTCATTTTAATCCAAATTAAAAAGATAAAAGAATAAAAACCCTAACCATTTACTTAACCTAGGTTTAATTCTTCACACTTAACCAAAAGAGCAAGTATCATCAAACATGATACAAACATGTGCACAAAAGTATATCACATATACAACTTGCACATCAAGTGAGAAAATCCATATAAAGTGAACCGATACTAGTTAATGCAAAGTAATATATCAAATATATAATTATACATTAAATCATTAAATCAACACTTGATTTAATGATCTGGTCATATCGCATATAACCGACTAGTATCAACAGTAACAACTTATCGAATCAACACTTGATCCGATAACCCGGCTATATCGCATATAACCGATCAATGTCACAAATCGCGACAATCGAATACAGTATCACATACTGGTATCATTCTCGGTCCCGCACATATCTCATATGCGCTCCTATTTCGTTTCGCTTGAGCCAGGAAACCTCTGTGTAGGACTCTAAAGACTCGTCAATACGCCGGTAGCAGGTGATGATCATATCAAACATCCACAAGCCGCAAGCGATCTGCTAAACGTAACGGCCACCCGGGTATTGAGCGATCAGAAGATCGACGAGCAAGCCCGCTCACATTCCTGTGAATCCAACTAGTAACACTTACCGTACAGTCCGGTCTGATCGTCTGATATGTCGCAAATCTCGCCTAGGGGTGGTAAACGTCAGACCCCAATAGCTCGATAAGTCATGCCGACGTGAGGTCCATAACATGTGTGAAACTACTGATAACACTTACTAGTAGATCACTGCAACCCTGGCCAGGGATTTCCTGTTATGGCCAGTCGAGCATAGCGCAACATCAACCCCCTATACCGGGAGAGTCAAATCCCCTCCTATCGCTCATTGCCTCCATGTGATTCGGGACTGTACCCAAAAACCACCGTTTTGCACGCCCTCTTGGACGTGGTAAGGTGGAAATCAAAGCATAGTGGGAACCACAGAAGACTCTATGACGATCTCGGGTCAACAGACTACTCTGTACCAGTGTCACCAGAGAACTGCCATCTGACGTGAGGTATAATACCATCTGGGAGTTCTCGGCGAGTCCGTCCAGTGTACCCAGTCTCCACTGAGCACCCGTATATCATCTCTGATGTCAAACACCAATGGATATAAGATCATCCATCGCCCATCTGTATGGGTCGAGAAGGTATACGCTAGTCTACTCTGGTATATCGATGCCCCGTCTCGATACACCCACGACTAGGGACCTTGAAGGATGTACTTATAGACTACCATGTCCCCACTAGTATGATCTGCATCATAGTCCAGGTAGTCAAGTACACATCCTAAGGGCTTTACCAACATGTAACAGAGAGACAATCAGTCTACACATTAAGGTAAAGAGTAACCAGATAGCATACTATCATGTCGAGCGAGAAAGTCCTCCCTATATATGTCCAAGCATCCACTACAATATACATCCTATGTATAGTAATGGCCTCTAGGGCATACATATAACTAACAGTTTGTTTCTCGGCATGCCACCTTTTTAGAAAAGGAATTTCTTGCCAAAGAGATTAGTGGTCATGAGGTAGAACTGGAAGAGGTTCCATCTACAACAGCTGCAACAGAAAATTTGGTGGAACCAGAGGATTCAGCAGTTCCCAATGAACCCCAGCCTCTCCGCCGATCTAGTAGGGTTCCTCACCCACCTGAGAGATACTACGGTTTTCTCATGGATGGTGGGAGCGAGGATTGCATCATGGAGAATGATGACCCAACTAGCTTCGAACATGCCATCACGAGTAGTGACTCAGTGAAATGGCTGGATGCAATGCGGTCCGATATGGAATCCATGTACACCAACAAACTATGGACTTTGGAAGATGTTCCTGACGGGGTAAAACCCATTGGGAGCAAGTGGATCTTCAAGAAAAAACTTGGTGTAGATGAGAAAGTGGAGACTTTCAAAGCTAGACTTGTTGCAAAGGGTTTCGTCAAAGACCAGGTGTGGACTATGATGATACCTTTTCTCCAGTGGCTATGCTTAAATCCATTCGGATCATGCTTGCCATCGCTGCATATCATGACTACGAAATCTGGCAAATGGATGTTAAGACCGCCTTTCTAAATGGTGATTTAGAAGAGAGCGTGTACATGACTCAGCCAGGGGGCTTCGTAGCTAGTGGGAGAAGCGGGGAGGTGTGCAAGCTGCTTAAATCCACTTATGGATTAAAGCAAGTATCGCGGAGTTGGAACATCTGCTTTGACGTCGTTATCAAAGTGTTTGATTTCATCAAGAACGTAGATGAACCTTGTATTTACAAGAAGGTGGCAGAGAGTAAGGTTGTCTTCCTCGTATTATACGTGGATGACATACTCTTGATAGGAAATGACATTCCTATGCTGCAATCGGTCAAGCTCTTCTTATCACAAAGATTCTCAATGAAAGATCTAGGGGATGCCTCCCACATCTTGGGGATTAAGATCTATAGAGATAGATCTAAACGGATACTGGATAATGAAAGATCTAGGGGATGCCTCCAACAGTGAGTAGGTATCAAGATGATCCTGGAGAGAGTCACTGGACAGCTGTGAAGAGCATTCTCTAGTACTTGCGAAGGACTAAAGAGATGCTCCTAGTGTATGGTAATGGAGAACTCCAAGTGGAGTCCTTTACCGATTCTAGCTTCCATAGTGATAAGGACGACTCTAAATCGCACTCGGGATTTGTCTTTACCCTCAATGGAGGGGCAGTTTGCTGGAAGAGTTCCAAGCAGGAAACCATGGCAGACTCGACGATGGAGGCTGAATACATCGCTGCCAACGATGCTTCCAAAGAGGCTGTCTGGATGAAGAAGTTCATTACTGAACTTGGAGTGGTTCCATCCATTAAGGATCCAATACCTTTGTATTGTGATAACAATGGAGCGGTTGCTTTGGCCAAGGAACCCTGGTCCCATCAGCGATCCAGGCATATTCTGAGACAGTATCACCTGATCCGGGAGATAGTTGATCGCCGGGAGATCGAGGTCAGGAGAGTTGACACGAAGAATAACACAGCGGATCCAGTCACGAAGGCCATTCCCCAGATACAGTTTGAGAGACTCTTCGGGATGCTCGGTATGCGATACTACAGCAGCTGGCCCTACTGCAAGTGGGAGATTGTTAGTTTTATGTATGCCCTAGAGGCCAGTATTTTACATATGATGTATATTATATTGGATGCTTGGACATATATAAAGAGGACTTTCTTGCTCGATATGATAGTATGCTATCTGGTTACTCTTTATCTTAACATGTATACTTGTCTCTTGATACTGTCTTATAGTTACATGTTGGTAAAGCCCTTAGGATGTGTACTTGACTACCAGGACTGTGATGCAGATCATACTAGTGGGGCCATGGTAGTCGATAAGTTCATCCTGTAATGTTCCTAGTCGTGGGTGTATCGAGACGGGGCATCGATATACCAGAGTAGACTAGCGTATACGATTCTCGACCCATGAGATGGGCGATGGATGATCCCATATCCATTGGTGTTTGACATCAGAGATGGTATACGGGTGCTCAGTGGAGACTGGGTACACCGGAAGGACTTGCCGAGAACTCCCAGATGGTATTATACCTCACGTCAGATGGCAGTTCTCTAGTGACACTTGTACAGGTTAGTCTGTAGACCCGAGATCGTTATAGAGTCTTGTATGATTCCCACTGTGCTTTGATTTCCACCTTACCACGTCCAAGAGGGCATGCAAAACGGTGGTTTTTGGGTACAGTCCGGAGTCACTTGGAGACAATGAGCGATAAGAGGGGTTTCGTCTCTCCCGGTTTTTGGGGTTGTTGTTGCGCTGTGCTCGATTGGCCATAACATGGAAGTCCCTGGCCAGGGCTGTTTTAGAGATTTACGGGTAAGTGTTACCAGTAGTTTCTCGACCAGTTATGAGCCTCACATCGGCATGACTTATCAGTTATTGGGGTCTGACGTTTACCACCCCTAGACTTGATATGCGACATATCAGACGAGGAGACCGGACTGTACGGGAAGTGTTACCGTCAGACTTTTGCAGGAGTTGGAGTGGGCTTGCTTGCTGATCTTCTGATCGCTCAATACCCGGGTAGCCGTTACGTCCAGCTAGTACCGCTGACGGCTTGTGGGTGCTTGATGTGATCATCACCTACTGCCGGCGTATTGACGAGTCTTTAGAGTCCTACATAGAGGTTTTACTGGCTCAGGCAAACGAAATAGGAGCGCATATGTGATATGTGCGGGACCGAGAATAATGCGTGTATGTGATACCGTATTCTATTCTCGTGACTTTTTGTATCGGTCGGTTATATGTGATATAGGCGGGTCATCGAGTCAAAGGTTAATTCGATAAGGCGATACATTGGATGTTAGCTGGTTATATGTGATATAGCCGGATTATTAAGTCAAGTGTTGATTTGATAATTTAGTGTATAATTGTATATGAGATATACTAATTTACATTAACTAACATTGATTCACTTAAGCATTTGTTTTTCTCACATGTGCACAACTTTAATATATATGTGATATATATTAAATTGTGTTTTTTTTTTGTATCATGATTGTTGATACATATTACATGGGTGTACAAGACTTACACCATGCCATTTGTGATATTAGGTTTTAATATTTAAAGTAAAAACAAAATAAGTAGAATATTAGTATAATGCATGAAGCTTGTGGAAGCTTATGGATGCATTGACTAAGTCCATTACTTTTGTTTTACTTAAGATATTTAGTAACCTAACCATCACAATTAGCCATGGTTATGTCTCTACATGAGTTAGTATATGATACTCACTCACCATGGTTCACTCTCTCACTTGATGATTATTCATTCTCATCTCTTTGTTCATCTTCTTCCTCAAGCCAAAAGAAAAGGTTTCTAGGGTTTGATAAAAGTGAGAAAGTATTGTGAGATAAATAATTCTAAGGTGTACCCACTTCCTATTTCATCATCCTCTACTAGACTAGCACTTTAGTCTAGGGTGCTTGCTTCACTAAATCTCTAGTTAGTGAAGTAGAAGCTTGAGCTAGCATTCCCTCGACGTAGATCATCTTCGGCCTCGAAGATTTCAAGCAAGGATGCTCATTTTGCCTCGTGAAGCCATGCAAGAGTCCGGAAGAACCACGATCGCAGCGAAAGGACTACTTCAAGGAGTTTTTGAAGTGAAGTACCGATCTACAAAGGTTGTATTTCGTTTTCACTTAGTTGTAAATAGTTTACATGTGTTTCCGTATTATATTCTAGCTAACGATTCTAATTTAGAGTTCCCTTTTAACGGCAAAATTTTAAAATGGCATGGACGATGCCTCCCGAAACCTTGCTGCCATCGAAGTGAACCCTACAATATTTCCATCCGATTTTTGAATTACTTAGACAAATATAAACACCTCATTATATCAAGCATGGTGTGAGTCTCATACACCCATGAAGCATGTGGCATCAAGCATGACACAAATAAAATATACATTAATATATATCACATATATACTATATGCACATAAGTGAGAAAAAGAATACTTAGTGAGCAAATATTAGTTAATGTAAGTTAATATATCAAATATATAATTATAAATTAAATTATCAAATCAACACTTGATTTAATAACCCGGCTATATCACATACAACTGATTAATATCATATGAATCAACTTATCGAATCAACACTTGATCCGATAACCCGGCTATATCTCATATAACCGACTGATATCACATATCGCGAGAATAGAATGCGGTATCACATACGCGCATTAATCTCGGTCCCGCACATATCACATATGTGCTCCTACTTCGTTTCGCATGAACCAGGAAACCTCTATATAGGACTCTAAAGACTCGTCAATACGCCGGCAGAAGGTGATGATCATATCAAACCCCACAAGCCGCAAGCGGTCTGCTAAACGTAACGGCCACCCGGGTATTGAGCGATCAGAAGATCAAGAAGCAAGCCTCCTTATACTCCTGCGAATCCAATCAGTAACACTACCGTACAGTCCGGTCTCTTCATCAGATATGTCGCATATCGCAGCCGGGGGAGGTAAAACGTCAGACCCCAATAGCCTGATAAGTCATGCTGATGCAAGGTCCATAACGGTTCGAGAAACTACAAATAACACTTACCAGTAAATCTCAGTAACCCTGGCCAGGGATTTCCTGTTATCTGTAGGGTTCTTAGGCACACTAATGAGGTCTCACAAGGCATCAACCATGCCAATTTCAAATTTTACAAGTGCCAAGAGACCCTAATACGGATCGTTAACGAGAGATTAGGCGAAAAATAGAACTAGTAAACTGCTTTACTAATAAGTGAACGGAAATACAACCTTTGTAAATCCGGTCCTCCACCTCCATAGCTCCGTGATGAAGTCCCCTTCGCTGCGATCATCGGATCCCGGGCTCTAGCGTCGGCTTCATCGGAGAAATGGGCGGGCTAGGTCGTCGACTTCGATGCCGAAGATGATCTACGTCGAGGCAACACAAGATCAAGCTCCAACTTCACCAAGCCATGAAACTTGTGAAGAAAACACCCTATACTACTTGGCAAGTGGTAGAGGATGAAGAAATAGGAAGTGCGTTCACTTTAGAATTGGATTTCTCACTCTTTTCATCAAGTCACCATTGAAGGTAGCAAGCTTTTCTTCATCTTGAAGAAGGAGAAGAAGAAGAAGATAATATGATTAGTATTATTGAAAAATGGAAAATAAGATAATACTTATCATATTTGCAACCATGGTTTAGAGTAGAGAATTAACTAGAGTTTAGTTGAATGGTTAGGATTAAAGGAAAGAAACAAAATGGTCAAGCTTTCAAACCTTCATGAAGTTTCAAAGAAAAGACAAAGCAAGCCACCATTTCATTTCCATTGCCAAAATAAATAAACAAAATAAATAAATGAATAAGTAAATCAAATGAAACCCTAACCATTAACTAACCATGGTTTAAATCACACACTAACCCAAGTTTGCATGTATCATCAAACATGATACAATCTTATGCACAAAAAATATATCACATGTACAATGTGCACAATCAAGTGAGAAAATCCATCTTAATTGAACCAAAACTAGTTAATGCAAAGTAATATATCAAATATATAATTATACATTAAATCATTAAATCAATACTTGATTTAACGATCCGGTCATATCACATATAACCGACTAATATCAATAGTAACAACTTATCGAATCAACACTTGATCCGATAACCCGGCTATATCACATATAACCGATCAATGTCACAAATCGCGAGAATGGAATACAGTATCACATACTGGTATCATTCTTGGTCCCGCACATATCTCATATGCGCTCCTATTTCATTTCGCTTGAGCCAGGAAACCTCTGTGTAGGACTCTAAAGACTCGTCAATACGCCGGCAGCAGGTGATGATCATATCAAACACCCATAAGCCGCAAGCGGTCTGCTAAACGTAACGGCCACCCGGGTATTGAGCGATCAGAAGATCGACGAGCAAGCCCGCTCACACTCCTGTGAATCCAACCAGTAACACTTACCGTATAGTCCGGTCTCGTCGTCTGATATGTCGCATATCTCGCCTAGGGGTGGTAAACGTCAGACCCCAATAGCTCGATAAGTCGTGTCAATATGAGATCTATAACAGTTCGAGAAACTACTGGTAACACTTACCAGTAAATCTCAGCAACCCTGGCCAGGGATTTCCGGTTATAGCCAATCGAACACAGCGCAACATCAACTCCCTATACCGGGAGAGACGAATCCCCTCCTATTGCTCATTGCCTCCAGGTGATTCGGGACTGTACCCAAAAAACCACCATTTTGCACGCCCTCTTGGGTGTGGTAAGGTGGAAATCAAAGCACAGTGGGAATCACACAAGACACTATGACGATCTCGGGTCAACAGACTACTCTGTACCAGTGTCACCAGAGAACTGCCATCTGACGTAAGGTATAATACCATCTGGGAGTTCTCGGCGAGTCCGTCCAGTGTACCCAGTCTCCACTGAGCACCCGTATATCATCTCTGATGTCAAACACCAATGGATATAGGATCATCCATCGCCCATCTGTATGGGTCGAGAAGGTATACGCTAGTCTACTCTGGTATATCGATGCCCCGTCTCGATACACCCATGACTAAGGACCTTGAAGGATGTACTTATGGACTACCATGTCTCCACTAGTATGATCCGCATCATAGTCCAGGTAGTCAAGTACACATCCTAAGGGCTTTACCAACATGTAACAGAGAGACAATCAGTGTACACGTTAAGGTAAAGAGTAACCAGATAGCATACTATCATGTCGAGCAAGAAAGTCCTCCCTATATATGTCCAAGTATCCACTACAATATACATCCTATGTATAGTAATAGCCTCTAGGGCATACATATAACTAACAATCTCCCACTTGCACTAGGGCCATCTGATAGCAGTGGTTGTAGTATCTCATACTCAACCATTCCATAAAAGTCTCTCTCTGGGAAAAGGCCTTTGTGAGTGGATCCGCCGTGTTGTCCTCTGAGTCTGTTCTCCTAACCTCGATCACACTGGAGGTCAACCATCTCCATGATCAGGTGACACTGCCTTAGAATATGTCTGGATCACTGATGGGACCGGCGTTCCTTGGCATAACCACAACTCCATTGTCTCACAATGGTAGGAACGTAGTTCATCTCATGAACTAATATACACCCAAACAGCTTCTTTGGTAGCATCTTAAGTAGCGATGTATCCTGCCTTTATCGTCTAGTTAGCCACGGTATCTAGCTTGGAACTCTTCCAACATACCGTCCCTTTACTGAGGGTAAAGTCAATGCATGTGACTGACTTTCAGTCGTCCTTATCACCCTGGAACCCTTCCGGTGATTCTCCCCAGGATCAATTGATACCATCTCACTACAACTTGTGAGTATCCTAATATCCAATTAGATCTATCTCATAGATCTAAAACCCAGGATTTAGGAGGTATCATTTTGATCCTATATGGAGATTCATTGTGATAAGCGGAGATTGATCGAGCATAGCATAGGAAAATACTTGTTGGAGATAGTGCCCTCAGAGTCAATTATTGGATCACAGGTACGTGATTGCAATGATTGAGGGAGGACCTGTCCCAGTGGGACAGTCTTACTCTAGATGATAGTATGCTATCTGGTTTATCTTTATTATCGTGTACTGCTTTAGGTGACCTGACAGGTCACTATTGCACGTTGATAGAGCCCCTAGGATTCTTGCTTGACCACCAGCAGTATGAGGGCGATCATATAAGTGGGAGCTGGTAGTCTATAAGAACATCCTTAAAAGGTCCCTAGTCGTGGGAGTTTCGAGACAAGGCATCGATTCTCCAGAGTAGACTAGTGTATACAGTCGAGACCCCAACGAGGGGTGGTGGCCGGTCTCACAAGCCATTGGTGTCAGTTGGATCACCTAAGATGTATACAGGTGCTCATTGGGTTATGAGTACACCGGACAGGACTCGCCGGGAACATGCTAGTTGGTCATATACCAGACGTCGGATGGCAGTTCCCTGGTGACATGTGTACAGGTTAGTTCATCGACCTGGGGATCGTCATTTGTCTCGTTTGAGTTCCCACTGTACTTTGATTACTACCCTACCACGGCTCAAAGGAGTCGTGCTAACAGGTTTTAGTTGGGTACAGTCCCGAGCCACATGGAGGCAGTGAGCGCATCTTCAGGGGTTCGTCTCTCCCGGTATTGGGGGTGAGGTCGCGCTGTGTCTAGGAGAGCCATTACACGGAGCCCTCGGCTGAGGCAGGAGATTTACTGGTAGGTATTCCAGTAGTATCTCAGGGTGTTCTGGGCTACACTCCGACACGACTTGTACCGCTTTTGGGGGTCTGACTTTAACCAACCCCCTAGGCCCGCCATGCGATGCTCATAGACAAACGGACCGGACTGTACGGATATTGTCACTGACAGGCTCAGTAGGGTGTTAGGCCGAGTTCGCTCACAGACGTCCCTTTTGGTCAATACTTGGTAGCCCGTCACGTATTGGCTTATACCTCTGACGTGCTAGTGGTTAAATCCACAACCAAGGTGTTGACGAGTCTTTAGAGTCCCCCATATTCAGTTACTCAAGCTTTCGGGTGAAAAGCTGTAGAGGCCGTATGGAGATATGGCAAGGTCCGATCAGATACGTGCGGTATTGCACGGATCAGGATCGGACAGTTCGTACTAGAGGCCGTATGGATATATGGCAGGGTTCGATCAGATACGTGCGGTATTGCACAGATCAGGATCGGACGGATATTACTAGCCGGTTTTGGTTTAAGCCGGATACTAGTATAGTACAGTGTAGACTTTGTCTCATTGCATTTGTATTTCGGTCGGAATACAAATGCGGGTGTGTATACACAGTATCGGGGTTTTTCCTGTAATTTATTACGGGACCAGTTTTCTGGAGTTGCCAGTTTTCTTTCCGTTTCGGCCATTTTCTTTGTTTAGTTCGTTGGCCGAAGATTGGTGGAGGAGGGCTTATTTGCATTTGTGCAAATAAGCATTTATGGAGGGGGTCTTTGCATTTTTGTTGCATCATGATGGGTGGACCATACCTTGACTTTCCTTGGTTCATGATTGCTTGACTTTGTGAGCAATCATGGTTGTAGTTGATGGGTTTTTGGTGTGGGGTTTTGGTTAAAATGATTCTTGATCATCATATCTTTTTTCTCTCTCCTTTTTGGATGATAGTTTCCCTCCCCCCCCGTTGTTTTTCTCTCTCTCTCTCTCACCATTCCAAAGCCATGGCCGACCATTCCCCTTAGTGGGCTGTCCAAAATTTGAGAGAAGAAAATTGTATCTCATTCCCATGCCAAAAATCCCTTTGTTCATCCAAAGATATATATGGTTCATTTCCTCCACCAATGGCAATTCTTACAACCCCAAATGAGACATGGTTCTTCACTACACATTCTACAGCAAATCTTGGGCACGTCGACTAGCCAGCTTCGTGCCCGAGTTGCCTCGGCATTGAGGTGGGAGCCCGTAAAAGATGTAGGCGATATGGTGCACTTCCGGCGACGAGGTGGAGCCAGGACATTCCGCGGGAGATGGGGACGACGACGAGAAGACCGGAGGACTTGGATCAGTCGGTATAGCTCTCTTCCCCATCTTGTAGTTAGCTAGGACTAGTTAATGGTTCGATCCAGGTTTTAGTGCGCGGTGGTGCCGGTTTGCTAGTTTGCAAAATTAAAGTTTATCACCGCTTCCGCATTTAGCCGTCGGATTGACGGCCGGGGCGCCGCCGTGGACTTACACTGATATCAGAGCCTCACCATTAACATAGTCTAGCTTTGTCTAATGTGTTTTACACTTCCGATCGAACAAAATTCCAAAAACCCGTGTTTTCACATACATCAGTTTTCTGTCGATTTTTTTCTGGCTCGAAAAAATTTTCAGCTTGTAGAAAAGTGATGTACTGAAAGTCCTAAGAATGCTGGAGAAATTCGACACATTGATCTTTCAAGGGGAGCGCGGAACCGCGGCCAAACCCCACTTGGGGACGCGGTTCCGCCGCGATATGGAGAGATCGATGCGTCAAATTTTTCCAGTGGGCTTCTAGGGTGAAAATAGGGTTTCTGGAATATTATTTTTGGGCCCAGAATTTCTTGATGTGCTACAGTAGTACTTGGGGGCCCACTTGGTAAATTTGATCGATCGGATATTTAAAACACATTAGTTCACAGTATTTACATTATATCTGGGACCGTGAATGTCACTTGATCGGTAAATCCTGTCTAACTGCTATAGCCCGGTTAGACGGATTTGCGAACGTGACTTTCACGTTGATGTTCTGTGATTTTGCTGTGATGTTGCGGATCGGTCGTGGGGGATAGCCTGGATGCAATGCTAGTACGTTTTTGTTGTATTATGTACATTTGATATTGCGGGGCGAGCGTCCGACATGTGGACTGCCGTCACTGCCTGTTTGTATTATTATTTTGGGGCACGGCCAGGTTGCGGTCGATGTACCCGTTATATGTATATTTTACTTTCTGTACTAGGATTGCCCCGCGGAGGGGTGCACGGATAGCAAGATTCTAGAGGGCAACAAGCCCGCATCTCATGGCATTGAGACGGAGGGGGCTTCACTCTAGAATTGGCGGGCTATTCGCCGCACTCGTAGGGGGTACAGGTTGACCCTGGAGGGGTGCCCAAGTTGCCGGATTCCATGAAGTGCTGGGTGGTCCATTCACGTTGCTGAAGGGGGCTGCCTCGCTTCAGGTTTTGGCGGGTAACTTGCCGCGCCCGTAGGGGTCTAGGATTTCATTGCACAGGCTATCCACACGACCAGGGGAACGTCGGGTTTCAGTAGTGGCTCTGTGAAACTCGGGGATCCCAGATATCTGTATTGCTTCTGTGATGCTGTATATTTCTATGATGTTGCAATTTTTATCATGCCTTGAGCGAATATAATATATTGGTATATATATTAGTAGATGTTGTATATGTTTTGCATCCGCGCTAGTCCAGTCCCCGCTCTGTCGTTAGTTAGCTAACCTAACGGGTAATGACGGGACCCAGTGGCGAATGCGGATGGCATATACGTACATCAGTATATTTTCGTTCTTTGTGGTGTGATCAATTGATGGGACTGCATTGATTCGGATCAATGCAAGTTAAAAACAAACCTAATCTGATGTTGTTGGAACACTTTTCAAAAAGCTGTTATTGCAAGGACGTTCACTTTTGTTTTGCATCGTGGTATTCAGTTGGAATATCCTGCTCCTCAGTCGACGAGGCAAGGGCCGAGATCCCTTCACCGGGAGTGACCCCTTGGACAGAAGTTTGCGTCAGGGCAATAACTTCACTATAGCCGATTACTTTTGCTTTGCATCGTGGTATTCAGTTGGAATATCCTGCACCTCATTCTACGGGGAAAGAGCCGAGATCCCTTCACCGGGAGTGACCTCTTTAGCGAAGGTTTTCGTCACCATATTTTTAAAAGCATTCCGTTCCTTCAACGATATCAAGTTCATTACGTTAAAGGTTTTCGCCAGAAACCATTCGTAGCCCTCCGTCGTTTCATATGGGTGGTCAATAGTATTCAAGCTGTGTTTGTTGGCCAAAGTCAAGGCACAGTGTTTGGTAGCTGTTGGTTATTCATATGCAGCATAGATAGATGCGTTGGTTTGGAACAGTCGTACTGCCTTGTTGGCCAATGTCAAGGGTAGGTACGGGTGGATTCAAATCAACCTGGAGAATGACGGGTAGAACTTGACATGTGAGTTATGATTTGTTGGCCAAAGTCAAGGTCATAAGAGCATGGGGTAAAAATCACATCGGGATTTTCAAAAGAACTGAAACTTGCCAGATATGCGCATACCTTCTGGAGTGTGATAGCGTGAGCGGATTCCGTCACGTTATCATACGATGATAGTTTGATCCCAATTCCCACTGATGAGTTAGTTTGCTCCTCGGGTGACCCCGACTAATTCTTCTTTCAGGTTTGGAGGAGAATTTGAGGTGACAGTGGGAGGTTTCCAGATTAGATAAATTGGTAACCATTCTGATCTAGGTTAGAGTGCACGCTGAGTGTTTCTTTTCTCTCTCTCTTTGGCAGCGACCATTGACCCGACCCTAAGACTATGACTCAGTGACCAAAATTAACCGAACCTTCTTAAACACTGGCTTTTGGATTGTCAGAGTTGCAAACCCCATTGCCACTCCTACTTTTACCCTTTTCTCCAGGACACCCCGTATTACTACGAACGTCCACTTCCATTGGACAAAACCATCGAATGGTTAGATACGAACTCGAAGGGATTTGTTCGAGGATGGTTTCCGGTTCTGGAGAAAACGGATAGGATTATTCAGTTGTCTTTTCCTTCTACCTTCTCTCAAGTTGTGAGTACTCCTTGGTTTAGGAGATAGTACACCTATTACGCAAATTGGATAGTCTTCTTCCAAACCATAGGCAGGTGCCGATCGGTAGGGAATGAAGAAAACCAATTAGCCTAACGATGGTGTACAAAAGGTATTATGTAAAGACAAAGAAAGGGATTAGTAAGAGGGCAAAGTAAATTGCGACTGATATTCACGACCAAACCAGGTATTTCATTACCACTCCCACTTCACCTTTGTATTTCTCCAGGACACTCCGTATCACTACGAGGATCCACAGTTTATTGGATACTCTATCGTATGGTTATATACGAACTCGAAAGGAACTTGTTCCAGTTCGGGGATGGATTCTGGTTCAGGAGAAATAGGAATAAGGTTTATTCGGGTGTCTTTTATCTTCACCTTCTCTCGCATTGCGAGTGCTCTTAGGATTAGGACAGTACACCCAATATGCTTATTGGATGGTCTTCTTCCAAACCATAGGCTGGTGCCGAACGGTAGGGAAGGAAGAAAACCATTTGGCCTAAAGGGGTGTGCAGAAGGTAATGACTAAAGACATATAAAGGGATTTGGAGAGGTGGCAAAGAATTATACGGTTACAGTCGTGAATCTGGAAGAGGCATTACTAGGAATACCGGGATACCCATCGAAACATTTCAATGTTTCAGTTTCACTGTGTACTGTTAAAGGAAAACTGATTTCCCAATTAATCCTTACTCCAGGGTATGTATTTACCAGGTATGATTATCACATCTGTATGGTTTTACAGATGTTGAGTGGGAGTAAGTTATTGGGAATTGGGTGATCATCCTCATTGTTGGAGATAGTGCCCTCAGAGTCAATTATTGGATCACAGGCACGTGATTGCAATGATTGAGGGAGGACCTGTCCCGGTAGGACAGTCTTACTCGAGATGATAGTTTGCTATCTGGTTTATCTTTATCATCGTGTACTGCTTTAAGTGACCTGACATGTCGCTATTACACGTTGATAGAGCCCCTAGGATTCTTGCTTGACCACCAGCAGTATGAGGGCGATCATATAAGTGGGAGCTGGGGTCTATAAGCACATCCTTAAATGGTCCCTAGTCGTAGGAGTTTCGAGACAGGGCATCGATACTCCAAAGTAGACTAGTGTATACAGTCGAGACCCCGACGAGGGGCGGTGGCCGGTCTCACAAGCCATTGGTGTCAGTTGGATCACCTAAGATGTATACAGGTGCTCATTGGGTTATGAGTACACCGGACAGGACTCGCCGGGAACATGCTAGTTGGTCTTATACCAGACGTCAGATGGCAGTTCCCTGGTGACATGTGTACAGGTTAGTTCATCGAACTGAGGATCGTCATTTGTCTCGTGCGAGTTCCCACTGTACTTTGATTACTACCCTGCCACGCTCAAAGGAGACGTGCAAACAGGTTTTAGTTGGGTACAGTCCCGAGCCACATGGAGGCAGTGAGCGGATCTTCAGGGGTTCGTATCTCCCGGTATTGGGGGTGAGGTCGCGCTGTGTCTAGGAGAGCCATTACACGAAGTCCTTGGCCAAGGCAGGAGATTTACTGGTAGGTATTCCAGTAGTATCTCAGGGTGTTCTGGGCTACACTCCGACACAACTTGTACCGCTTTTGGGGATTTGACTTTTACCAACCCCCTAGGCCCGACATGCGATGCTCATAGACGAACGGACCGGACTGTACGGATATTGTCACTGAGAGGCTCAGTAGGGTGTCAGGATGAGTTCGCTCATCGACGTCCATTTTGGTCAATAGCTGGTGGCCCGTCACGTATGGCTAATACCTCTGACGTGCTAGTGGTTAAATCCACAGCCATTGTGTTGATGAGTCTTTAGAGTCCACCACACTTTCAGTTACTCAGCTTTCGGGCGAAACGCTGTGGATGCCGTATGGAGATATGGCAGGGTCCGATCAGATACTTGCGGTATTGCACGGATCAGGATCGGACGATTTGTACTAGTGGCCGTATGGATATATAGCAGGGTTCGATCAGATACGTGCTGTATTGCACGGATCAGGATCGGATGGATAATACTAGCCGGCTTTGGTTTAAGCCGGATCCTAGTATAGTACAGTGTAGATTTTGTCTCTTTGCATTTGTATCCGGTCGGAATACAGATGCGGGTGTGTATGCACAGTATCGGGGTTTTTCTGTAATTTATTACGGGACCAGTTTTCTGGAGTTGCCTGTTTGCATTCCGTTCCGGCCGGTTTTCCTTTGTTCTTTCCCGGCCGGACTTTCCGATGGAGGGGGTTATTTGCAAGTTTGCAAATAACATTTGTGGAGGGGGTTTCTTACATTTGTGGGGCTTCATGATGGTTCATAATCATGAGATGCTTTCTTAGTCTTTTCCTTTGCTTTTTGTGATGAGAAAGGATTTGATTTTGATTTGAGTTTTGTTATCATGATGTTTGGATGTGGTCACCCTTCACCTTTTACTACCATCACCTCCCTTCTTGTATTTGCTTTTGCTCCACCATTTTGAGATGATAAGGGGGGCCGGCCACATATTGAGGGAGAGTTTTTCTTTTTGAGCTTGTGGCATTTCTCTTCATCTCAATGAGGTTAAGAAAAATGAAAGCACCATTTTTCTTAACCTCATTCCTCCATCTACAATGGCAACAAAACCCCAATGAGACATAGACTCTACACTAGCCTACAGCAAATCTTGGACGCGTCGGCTAACCAACTTCGCGCCCGAGTTGCCTTGATCTAGAGGTAGGAGCCCGTAAAAGATTCCGGCGATGTGGTGCCCTTCCGTCGACGAGGTGGAGATCGGACATTCCGCGGGAGATCGGGACGACGGCGAGAAGACCGGAGGACTCGGATCACTCGGTATATCTCTAACCCGTCTTGTAGTTAGCTAGGACTAGTTTAATGGCCCGATCTGGGTGTTTAGTGCGCGGTGGTGCCGGTTTGCTAGTTTGCAAAATTAAAGTTTATCACCGCTTCCGCATTTGGCCGTCGGATTGACGGCCGGGGCGCCGCCGTGCACTTACAGTGGTATCAGAGCCTCGCCATTAACATAGTTTAGCTTTGTTTAATGTGTTTTATGTTTCCGATCGAACAAAATCCCAAAACCGCGTTTTCAAGTACTATCAGTTTCTGTCGAAATTTTTTGGAGTCCAAAAATTTTTCAGGTTGTCTCAGAATGATGTACTGAAAGTCCTAAGAACACTGGAAAAATTTGGTGTCCTGATCCTTCCGTACGACCGCAGAACCGTGGCCATAACCCCTCTTTGGCCGCGGTTCCGCCGCAGGAATGTGGATTCAAGTCACCATTTTTTTGCAGTGGGCTTGTGGGCTGAAAATAGGGTTTTGCTATACTTTGTTTGGGCCCAGAATTTCTTGATGTGCTACAGTAGTGCTTGGGGCCCACTTGTTAAAATTTGATCGATCGGATATTTTAAACACATTAGTTCACAGTATTTACATTATATCTGCGACCGTGAATGTCACTCGATCGGTAAATCCTGTCTAGCTGCTATAGCCCGGTTAGACGGATTTGCGAACGTGATTTTCACGTTGATGTTCTGTGATTGTTCTGTGATGTTGCGGATCGGTCGTGGGGATAGCCTGGATGCAATGCTAGTACTGTTTTTGTTGTATTATGTACATTTGATATTGCGGGGCGAGCGTCCGACATGTGGACTGCCGTCACTGCCTGATTGTATTATTATTTTGGGGCACGGCCAGGTTGCGGTCGATGTACCCGTTGTATGTATATTTTACTTTCTGTGCTAGGATTACCCCGCGGAGGGGTGCACGGATAGCCGGGTTCTAGAGGGCAACAAGCCCGCATCTCATGGCATTGAGACGGAGGGGGCTTCACTCCAGAATTGGCGGGCTATTCGCCACACTCGTAGGGGGTACAGGTTGACCCAGGAGGGGTGCCCAAGTTACCGGATTCCGCGAAGTGCCGGGTGGTCCATTCACGTTGCTGAAGGGGGCTGCCTCGCTTCAGGTTTTGGCGGATAACTTGCCGCGCCCGTAGGGGTCTAGGATTTCATTGCACAGGCTATCCACACGACCAGGGGAACGTCGGGTTTTCAGCGGCTCTGTGAAACCCGGGGATCCCAGATATCTGTATTGTTCTGTGATGCTGTACATTTCTGTGATGTTGCATTTTATCACGCCTTGAGCGAAATATAATATGTTGGTATATATATTAGTAGATGTTGTATATGTTTTGCATCCGCGCTAGTCCAGTCCCCGCTCTGTCGTTAGTTAGCTAACCTAACGGGTAATGACGGGACCCAGTGGCGAATGCGGATGGCATATACGTACATCAGTATATTTTCGTTCTTTGTGGTGTGATCAATTGATGGGACTGCATTGATTCGGATCAATGCAAGTTAAAAACAAACCTAATCTGATGTTGTTGGAACACTTTTCAAAAAGCTGTTATTGCAAGGACGTTCACTTTTGTTTTGCACCGTGGTATTCAATTGGAATATCCTGCTCCTCAGTCGACGAGGAAAGGGCCGAGATCCCTTCACCGGGAGTGACCCCTTGGACAAAAGTTTGCGTCAGGGCATTAACTTCATTATAGCCGATTACTTTTGCTTTGCATCGTGGTATTCAGTTGGAATATCCTGCACCTCATTCTACAGGGAAAGAGCCGAGATCCCTTCACCGGGAGTGACCTCTTTAGCAAAGGTTTTCGTCACTATATTTTTCTAAAAAGCTATCAGTTCCTTCAACGATATCAAGTTCATTACGTTAAAAGTTTTCGCCAGAAACCATTCGTAGCCCTCCGTCGTTTCATATGGATAGTCAATAGTATTCAAGCTGTGTTTGTTGGCCAAAGTCAAGGCACAGTGTTTGGTAGCTGTTGGTTATTCATATGCAGCATAGATAGATGCGTTGGTTTGGAACAGTCGTACTGCCTTGTTGGCCAAAGTCGAGGGTAGGTACGGGTGGATTCAAATTAACCTGGAGAATGACGGGTAGAACTTGACATGTGACTTATGATTTGTTGGCCAAAGTCAAGGTCATAAGAGCATGGGGTAAAAATCACATCGGGAGTTTCAAAAGAACTGAAACTTGCCAGATATGCGCATACCTTCTGGAGTGTGATACCGTGAGCGGATTCCGTCACGTTATCATGCGATGATAGTTGGATCCCGATTCCCACTGATGAGTTGGTTTACTCCTCGGGTGTTCCCGACTAATTCTTCTTTTAGGTTTGGAGGAGAATTTGAGGTGACAGTGGGAGGTTTCCAGATTAGATAAATTGGTAACCATTCTGATCTAGGGTAGAGTGCACGCTGAGTGTTTCTTTTCTCTCTCTCTTTGGCAGCGACCATTGACCCGACCCTAAGACTATGACTCAGTGACCAAGTTGACCGAACCTTCTTAAACACTGGCTTTTGGATTGTCAGAGTTGCAGACCTCTTTGCCACTCCCACTTTTACCCCTTTTCTCCAGGACACCCCGTATTACTACGAACGTCCACTTCCATTGGACAAAACCATCGTATGGTTATATACGAACTCGAAGGGATTTATTCGAGGATGGTTTCAGGTTCTGGAGAAAACGGATAGGATTATTCAGTTGTCTTTTCCTTTTACCTTCTCTCGAGTTGTGGGTACTCCTTGGTTTAGGAGATAGTACACCTATTACGCAAATTGGATAGTCTTCTTCCAAACCTTAGGCTGGTGCCGACCGGTAGGGAATGATGAAAACCAATTAGCCTAACGATGGTGTACAGAAGGTATTAAGTTAAGACAAAGCAAGGGATTAGTAAGAGGGCAAAGTAAATTGCGACTGATATTCACGACCAAACCAAGTATTTGTTCGCCAATCCTAAAATCACCTTTGTATTTCTCCCGGACACTCCGTATCACTACGAAGATCCACAGTTTATTGGATACTCCATCGTATGGTTATATATGAACTCGAAAGGAACTTGTTCTAGTTCGGGGATAGATTCTGGTCCAGGAGAAATAGGAATAAAGTTTTATTCGGTTGTCTCTTATCCTCACCTTCTCTCGCATTGCGAGTGTTCCTAGGATTGGGACAGTACACCCATTATGCTTATTGGATAGTCTTCTTCCAAACCATAGGCTGGTGCCGAACGGTAGGGAAGGAAGAAAACCATTTGGCCTAAGGGGTATGCAGAAGGTAATGACTAAAGACATATAAAGGGATTTGGAGAAGTGGCAAAGAACTATACGGTTACAGTCGTGAATCTGGAAGAGGCATTACTAGGAATACCGGGATACCCCATCGGAACATTTTAATGTTTCAGTTTCACTGTGTACTGTTAAAGGAAAACTGATTTCCCGATTAGATACTTACTCCAGGGTATGTATTTACCAGGTACGATTCTCACATCTGTATGGTTTTACAGATGATGAGTGGGAGTAGGTTATTGGGAATTGGGTGATCATCCTCATTATATCGGGATTCGTTGTAATCAGTGATATTTGAGGAAGTCACCTGGGTTGTTTGCCGGACGGCAAATATTTGGTTTTGAATATCCGCTGTTATGCACCAATATCAAATTGATATATCTATACGTCTAATTTTATAGAGTGAGACATACATTTTTGAAATTATGTCTGTGACATTTACCTATATCAGTGGATGGTTAGGTAAGGAGTATTAAACAGCGGTGTAATTCTTCTAAACCATAAGTACAGTTTTCAACCTACGACACACAGTGAATGAGTTGTCAGACTCGAGGGACTTCTACAGAGTATTGTATGTTGTCCAGGGTCCATCAGGACAGAGGGGTTGGTCCTCGTACTATATTCGGTTTACTTATGACTTCTCTAGTTTTTAGACATGTGTTTCGTGGAAACACAGGGTCCGAATTTTGAGAAGTTATAGGTATTTGGATAAAGTAGAGAACCAGGTATAGCAAGTATCGGGATTCTTCAAAGTGATCGAAGATGTAGATACTTGTGTATGGTATTCAGTTGATAATAGTGATTATGAGAACTTGCTTCTCCTTCAGGTTACTCATAATTGGAAGCATTCCTAAGTTGAGTAATGCTGATCGGCCTCCTTCCATTTAGTTGACATGCACTGGGGACAGTTGCATGATTTGAATCTGGTTCAATTAAATCAGTGCCTCTGGTTCTATATTGGATATAGAACAGTTCATATCTTAACGTTGTTAAGGTATGGGGAGTTGTCCGGTTTATGATTAAAACCAGACACTGGACAACTCAAGGCACGTTTCTGTAATGGCTGTTTGTGGGTTGACCTAGGCTTTGACGAGGGTTGACTTTCTACCATCTGGAAGATCAATAGTGATATTGTTCTGAACTCGCCACAGTTTTAAATAAAATGGATTTTTCAGAAAGCAGTAGTGGGAGTATGGTAGAACTAGAGGTGATTCCAGAACCACAAATGATTACTGAAGATTTGATAGGAACCTAAAGATTCAATCTGGTTTGACATTCCATTGGCCACTCCGCAGATATGGTGGGTAACCTCAGGCACCCGAGAGGTACTCCGGTAGCCTCAAGGACGGTGGCAGGGAGGTTCTTGTTTACCCAGACTTGCCATTGCTGTTGTTCCGGACTGTGAGACCCGGCAGGAGGATGAGTATAGCGTCTTTCTAAACTAGTTTTAGAAATGTACGTGCATATGACTCTGCCAGAGGGTTGTCGTAGTCAGTGGGAGCAGCGGAAGCATTGGTGGACAGGTGGCTTATGTCTATTTATGGACTAAAGCAGATATAGCGGAGATAGATCATCTATTTCTGATGTGACAGTCATAGGTTTGACTTCATCAGAATAGGGGATGGATCTGTTAAGATGGTAGTAGGGTGTGATGTCCTGGTATTTGATGACATACACAGAGTAGGAAGTGATATTCCTATACTACGATCGGTTATACTTTGGTCGTCACACAGTGGTTTCTCCACATCGGACTTGGACATTATATCTGACATACTGGTTACTAGATCTATGGTTTTAGATCTAGATTTGGGTGGTTTCCCAATTAAGGTACTTAGACAGCATTCTAAGAGTATTTAGAATGGACGACTCCTGGCACGGTAGTGTACCTGCAGATGATGGAGTCACCCTCTCTAAAGGTGTCTTACAGACTAAAGGGGAGAGGGATGTGCATGATTGGCAGATCACTTGCTCAGGCAATTGAGTCAATCATGAGATGTCAAGTACCACACCAGATGTTGTTCTTGCAGTAGGTGCAATAAGTTGATATTAATCCAATCCTGGAGACACAACCGGAAGCAGTTTTAGAACATAAGTGGATGTTCTAGGGATATGATAACGACAGCCTCATTCGGGAGACAGTTATCATTCCAGGCTTCCAAGGTGACATGGACGACAGGGTGATTGTCAGAGTTATAGTTTTCCTTCTGACGAGGGGGCAGTATTTTGGACAGGTGGTCCAAGGCAATACTGAGGGAGGCATGGCGCAGGATACTGATTAAGTTCAGTTGACGATACAGTCTAAGAAGTTTGGATTTAGAGTTCATTTATGAGCTAGGTCCCATCAGACATCCAAACATTCTAAGACAGGTATTGCTCATTTCGGGAGATGGCTTTCTCCGCGAACTTGAGATATAGAGAGACATAAAAAGAAACATCAAAGCGGATCCACTCACTGAGGCTATTCCTCGAACGCAATAGTTTCGCAAACGAGCTTTGTGAGACTGACTAGTAGAGGAGTTGGGTGTTCGGTATCACACGGGCTGTGAGTATGCGACATCGCAATAATTAGCCTTGAGTGCAAGTGGGAGATTGTTAGAGATAGTGCCCTTAGAGTCAATTATTGGATCACAGGCACGTGATTGCAATGATTGAGGGAGGACCTGTCCCGGTAGGACAGTCTTACTCGAGATGATAGTTTGCTATCTGGTTTACCTTTATCATCGTGTACTGCTTTAAGTGACCAGACATGTCGCTATTACACGTTGATAGAGCCCCTAGGATTCTTGCTTGACCACCAGCAGTATGAGGGCGATCACATAAGTGGGAGCTGGGGTCTATAAGCACATCCTTAAATGGTCCCTAGTCGTAGGAGTTTCGAGACAGGGAATCGATACTCCAGAGTAGACTAGTGTATACAGTCGAGACCCCGACGAGGGGCGGTGGCCGGTCTCACAAGCCATTGGTGTCAGTTGGATCACCTAAGATGTATACAGGTGCTCATTGGGTTATGAGTACACCGGACACGACTCGCCGGGAACATGCTAGTTGGTCTTATACCAGACGTCAGATGGCAGTTCCCTGGTGACATGTGTACAGGTTAGTTCATCGACCTGAGGATCGTCATTTGTCTCGTGCAAGTTCCCACTGTACTTTGATTACTACCCTGCCACGCTCAAAGGAGACGTGCAAACAGGTTTTAGTTGGGTACAGTCCCGAGCCACATGGAGGCAGTGAGCGGATCTTCAGGGGTTCGTCTCTCCCGGTATTGGGGGTGAGGTCGCGCTGTGTCTAGGAGAGCCATTACACGAAGTCCTTGGCCAAGGCAGGAGATTTACTGGTAGGTATTGCAGTAGTATCTCAGGGTGTTCTGGGCTACACTCCGACACGACTTGTACCGCTTTTGGGGGTCTGACTTTTACCAACCCCCTAGGCCCGACATGCGATGCTCATAGACGAACGGACCGGACTGTACGGATATTGTCACTGACAAGCTCAGTAGGGTGTCAGGATGAGTTCGCTCATCGACGTCCCTTTTGGTCAATAGCTGGTGGCCCGTCACATATGGCTAATACCTCTGACGTGCTAGTGGTTAAATCCATGGCCATTGTGTTGACGAGTCTTTAGAGTCCACCACACTTTCAGTTACTCAGCTTTCGGGCGAAACGCTGTAGAGGCCGTATGGAGATATGGCAGGGTCCGATCAGATACGTGCGGTATTGCACGGATCAGGATCGGACGATTTGTACTAGTGGCCGTATGGATATATGGCAGGGTTCGATCAGATACGTGCGGTATTGCACGGATCAGGATCGGACGGATAATACTAGCCGGCTTTGGTTTAAGCCAGATCATAGTATAGTACAGTGTAGATTTTGTCTCTTTGCATTTGTATCCGGTCGGAATACAGATGCTGGTGTGTATGCACAGTATCGGGGTTTTCCTGTAATTTATTACGGAACCAGTTTTCTGAAGATTCCTGTTTGCATTCCGTTCCGGCCGGTTTTCCTTTGTTCTTTCCCGGCCGGACTTTCCGATGGAGGGGGTTATTTGCAAGTTTGCAAATAACATTTGTGGAGGGGGTTTCTTACATTTGTGGGGCTTCATGATGGTTCATAATCATGAGATGCTTTCTTAGTCTTTTCCTTTTCTTTTTGTGATGAGAAAGGATTTGATTTTGATTTGAGTTTTGTTATCATGATGTTTGGATGTGGTCACCCTTCACCTTTTACTACCATCACCTCCCTTCTTGTATTTGCTTTTGCTCCACCATTTTGAGATGATAAGGGGGGGCCGGCCACATATTGAGGGAGAGTTTTTCTTTTTGAGCTTGTGGCATTTCTCTTCATCTCAATTTCCTTGCATGAAAAATGAAAGCACCATTTTTCTTAACCTCATTCCTCCATCTACAATGGCAACAAAACCCCAATGAGACATAGACTCTACACTAGCCTACAGCAAATCTTGGACGCGTCGGCTAGCCAACTTCGCGCCCGAGTTGCCTCGGTATAGAGGTAGGAGCCCGTAAAAGATTCCGGCGATGTAGTGCCCTTCCGGCGACGAGGTGGAGACCGGACATTCCGCGGGAGATCGGGACGACGGCGAGAAGACCGGAGGACTCGGATCACTCGGTATATCTCTAACCCGTCTTGTAGTTAGCTAGGACTAGTTTAATGGCCTGATCTGGGTGTTTAGTGCGCGGTGGTGCCGGTTTGCTAGTTTGCAAAATTAAAGTTTATCACCGCTTCCGCATTTGGCCATCGGATTGACGGCCGGGGCGCCGCCGTGCACTTACACTCATTATGTCAGGATTCGTTGTGATCGTTGATATTTGAGGAAGTTACCTGGGTTGTTTGCCGGACGGCAAATATTTGGTTTTGAATATCCGCTGTTGTGCACCAATTTCAAATTGATATATCTGTACGTCTATTTTCATAGAGTGAGATATACCTTTTTGAAATTATGTCTATGACATTTACCTATATCAGTGGATGGTTAGGTAAGGAGCATTAAACAGCGGTGTAATTCTTCTTAACCATAAGTACAGTTTTCAACCTACGACCCGCAGTGAATGAGTTATCAGACTCAAGGGACTTATACAGAGTATTGTATGTTGTCCAGGGTCCATCAGGACAGAGGGGTTGGTCCTCGTACTATATTCGGTTTACTTATGACTTCTCTAGTTTTTAGACAGGTGTTTCATGGAAACACAGGGTCCGAATTTTGAGAAGTTATAGGTATTTGAATAAAGTAGAGAACCAGGTATTGCAAGTATCGGGATTCTTCAAAGTGATCGAAGATGTAGATACTTGTGTATGGTATTCAGTTGATAGTAATGATTAAGAGAACTTGCTTCTCTTTCAGGTTACTCGTAATTGGAAGCATTCCTAAATTGAGTAACGCTGAACGGCCTTCTTCCATTTAGTTGACATGCACTGGAGACAGCTGCATGATTTGAATCTGGTTCAATTAAATCAGTGCCTCTGGTTCTATATCGGATATAGAACAGTTCATATCTTAACGATGTTAAGATACGGGGAGTTGTCTGGCTTATGATTAAAACCAGACTCTGGATAACTCAAGGCACGTTTTCTGTAATAGCTGTTTGTGGGTTGACCCAGGCTATGACGAGGGTTGACTTTCTACCATCTGGATGAACAATAGCGATATTGTTCTAGACTCGCCACAGTTTTGTTAGTTATATGTATGCCCTAGAGGCCATTACTATACATAGGATGTATATTGTAGTGGATGCTGGGACATATATAGGGAGGACTTTCTTGCTCGACATGATAGTATGCTATCTGGTTGCTCTTTACCTTAACGTGTATACTGATTGTCTCTCTGTTACATGTTGGTAAAGCCCTTAGGATGTGTGCTTGACTACCTGGACTATGATACGGATCATACTAGTGGGGACATGGTAGTCCATAAGTACATCCTTGAAAGTCCCTAGTCGTGGGTGTATCGAGATGGGGCATCGATATACCTGAGTAGACTAGCGTATACCTTCTCGACCCATACAGAAGGGCGATGGATGATCCCATATCCATTGGTGTTTGACATCGGAGATGATATACGGGTGCTCAGTAGAGACTGGGTACACTGGACGGACTCGCCGAGAACTCCCAGATGGTATTATACCTCACGTCAGATGGCAGTTCTCTGGTGACACTGGTACAGAGTAGTCTGTTGACCCGAGATCGTCATAGAGTCTTGTGTGGTTCCCACTGTGCTTTGATTTCCATCTTACCACGTCCAAGAGGGCATGCAAAACGGTGGTTTTTGGGTACAGTCCCGAATCACAAGGAGGCAATGAGTGATAGGAGGGGATTCGTCTCTCCCGGTATAGGGAGTTAATGTTGCGCTGTATTCGATTGGCTATAACAGGAAATCCCTGGCCAGGGTTGCTGAGATTTACTGGTAAGTGTTACCAGTAGTTTCTCGAATTGTTATAGACCTCATATCGACACGACTTATTGAGCTATTGGGGTCTGACGTTTACCACCCCTAGGCGAGATATGCGACATATCAGACGATCAGACCGGACTGTACGGTAGTGTTACTGGTTGGATTCACTGGAGTGTGAGCGGGCTTGCTCGTCGATCTTCAGATCGTTCAATACCCGGGTGGCCGTTACGTTTAGCAGACCGCTTGCGGCTTGTGGGTGTTTGATATGATCATCACCTGCTGCCGGCGTATTGACGAGTCTTTAGAGTCCTACACAGAGGTTTCCTGGCTCAAGCGAAACGAAATAGGAGTGCATATGAGATATGTGCGGGACCGAGAATGATACCAGTATGTGATACTGTATTCGATTCTCGCGATATATGACATTGATCGGTTATATGCGATATAGCCGGGTTATCGGATCAAGTGTTGATTCGATAAGTTGTTACTGTTGATATTAGTCGGTTATATGCGATATGACCGGATCATTAAATCAGGTGTTGATTTAATGATTTAATGCATAATTATATATTTGATATATTACTTTGCATTAACTAGTATCGGTTCACTTAAGATGGATTTTCTCACTCGGATGTGCGCATTGTATATGCGATATATTTTTGTGCACTTGATTGTATCATGTTTGATGATGCATGCAACATTGGTTAGTGTAAAGAATTAAACCTAGGTTAAGTATATGGTTAAGGTTACTATTTATTTGTCCATTCATTTATCTTTTTATTTGGATTAAAATGAAATGACAATAGAAAACAAAATGGTTATCATTCTTTCTTTCTTTCATGAAGCTTAATGAAGCTTCATGAAGTTTTGACCATATGACCATTTTGTCTTTTAGCTTAACCCTAACCATTGCACTTAACCATGATTGATTCTCTACACCTAACCATGGTTCTAATATGATAATTATTCATTTCTTTTCTAATTTTTAATTAGCTTATCATAATTAGCTTCTTCTTCTTCTTCATTTCTTCACATGAAGAAAGCTTGCTCCATTAATGGCAAGTGATGAAAAAGAGTGAGAAATCCAATTCTAAAGTCTACCCACTTCCTATTTCTTCATCCTCTACCTCTTGCCAAGTAGTAGAGTGTGTTTCCTTCACAAGTTTTCATGGCAAGGTGAAGGTGGAGCTTGATTCAGCGATGCCTCGACGTAGATCATCTTCGGCATGGACATCGACGACCTAGCTCGCTTATTCTTCGACGAAGCCGACGCTGGAGTCCGGATTCTTTTTGGACAGCGGAGGGGACTTCGTTGCGGAGCTATGGAGGTGGAGCACCGGATCTACAAAGGTTGTATTTCCGTATCTCTTAGTTAATTGTTAACTAGTTATCTTTTCGCCTGGTTTTCTAGCAAACGATCCGTAGTCGGGTCTCTCGGCACCGATAATTTTTGAAATTGGCATGGTTGATACCTTGTGAGACCTCACTAGAGTGCCTAGGAACCCTACAAGTTTTATTAAAAATGGATTTTTTCAGAAAACAGTAGTGGGAGTATGGTAGAACTGGAAGTGATTCCAGAACCACAAACGATTACTGAAGATTTCATAGGAACCTAAAGATTCAATCTGGTTTGACATTCCATTAGCCACTCCGCAGATAAGGTGGGTAACTTCAGGCACCCGAGAGGTACTTCGATAGCCTCAAGGACGTGTAAGCCCGCGGGGGCGCCCCGGCCGTCGATCCGACGCCGGAAACGCGGAAAACAAAAACTTTGCGAACTTTGCAAAACGGCACCACCGCGGACTTTTTACCCGGATCGGGCCATTAACCTAGCTAACTAGCAAAAAAAAATACGGGTAGAGAAGTATACCAAGCGATCCGTGTCCTTCGGTCTTCGTCTCCACTCCGATCTCCCGCGGATATATCGTCCGTCACCTCCTCGTCGAAACGGGCACCACATAGCCGGAATCTTTTACGGGCTCCCGCCTCTTGACCGAGGCAACTCGGGCGCGAAGTTGGCTAGCCGACGCGTCCAAGGTTTGCTATAGATATAGTGTAGAAGCTTGTCTCTTTAGGGGTTAATGAGATTGCCATGGTTGGAGGAATTTTGCACAAAGAAATTTCATGGATGGATGCTAAGAAAATTAAGCATGCAATCAAAGAAAATGAGCATCTCCTTGAAAAAGAGCTCGGCCAAGAATGCTCTCTGGAAATGGATGTGTGAAGAAATGCATCAATTAAAATTTCATGAAGGAATTTTTCACCCATATTAAACCTCTCTCCACTCATTCAAAATCAATCCTGTAACTTCCTGGAAAAGTGGCCGGCCCCACTAACAAAGAAAGAATGGAATATGATTAATGGAAAAAGAAATCCATATCTATCATATAAAAAATGCTTGATCAATAATGAATATATAAAACAAGATAAGATAAACCTCACATCTTTTCTCACTCATCTCACTAATCAATCCTTTCATCAAACCATCATGAGAAAGCAAGTGAAGAGATGCTAAAAGCATCTCATGATTATGAAGCCACACTTATGCAAAGAAACCCCTCACAAAATGTTAATTGCAAACTTGCAATTAACACCCTCCAACGAAAAGTCCGACCGGGAAGGAAAAAGAGAAAACCGGCCTGAACGGAATGCAAACTGGCAACTTCAGAAAACCGATCCCGTAATAAATTACAGGAAAACCCCACTACTGGAAATACATGCCCGCATTTGTATTCGCACTGAACACAAATGCAAAGAGACAAAACTACACTATCTAATACTAGTATCCGGCTGAAGCCAAAGCCGGCTAGTAAAAACCGTCCGATCACGATCCGTGCAATACCGCACGTATCTGATCGAACCCTGCCATATCTCCATACGGCCTCTACAGCGTTTCGCCCGAAACTTGAGTAACTGTCTGTGTGGTGGACTCTAAAGACTCGTCAATACTGTGGCTGTGGATTTAACCACTAGCACGTCAGAGGTATAAGCCAATACGTGACGGGCAACCAGGTATTGACCAAAAGGGACGTCGATGAGCGAACTCATCCTGACACCCTACTGAGCCTGTCAGTGACAATATCCGTACAGTCCGGTCCGTTCGTCTATGAGCATCGCATGGCGGGCCTAGGGGGTTGGTAAAAGTCAGACCCCCAAAAGCGGTACAAGTCGTGTCGGAGTGTAGCCCAGAACACCCTGAGATACTACTGGAATACCTACCAGCAAATCTCCTGCCTTGGCCAAGGACTTTTCATGTTCTGGCTCTCCTAGACACAGCACGACCTCACCCCCAATACCGGGAGAGACGAACCCCTGCAGATCCGCTCACTGCCTCCATGTGGCTCGGGACTGTACCCAACTAAAACCTGTTTGCACGACTCCTTTGAGCCGTGCTAGGGTAGTAATCAAAGTACAGTGGGAACTCACACGAGACAAATGACGATCCCAGGTCGATGAACTAACCTGTACACATGTCACCTGGGAACTGCTATCTGACGTCTGGTATATGCCCAACTAGCAGGTTCCCGGCGAGTCCTGTCCGGTGTACTCATAACCCAATGAGCACCTGTATACATCTTAGGTGAACCAACTGACACCAGTGGCTTGTGAGACCGGCCACCGCCCCTCGTCGGGGTCTCGACTGTATACACTAGTCTACTGTGGAGAATCGATGCCCTGTCTCGAATCTCCCACGACTAGGGACCTTTTAAGGATGTGCTTGTAGACCCCAGCTCCCACTTATATGATCGCCCTCATACTGCTGGAAGTCAAGCAAGAATCCTAGGGGCTTTATCAACGTGTAATAGCGACTCGTAAGGTCACCTAAAGCAGTACACGATGATAAAGATAAACCAGATAGCATACTATCATCTCGAGTAAGACTGTCCTACCGGGATAGGTCCTCCCCTCAATCATTGCAATCACGTGCCTGTGATCCAATAATTGACTCTGAGGGCACTATCTCCAACAATCTCCCACTTGCACTCGAGGCTAATTATTGCGATGTCGCATACTCACAGCCCATGTGATACCGAACACCCAACTCCTCTACTAGTCAGTCTCACAAAACCCGTTTGCGAAACTATTGCGTTCGAGGAATAGCCTCAGTGAGTGGATTCGCTTTGATGTTTCTTTCTATGTCTCTCTGTATCTCATGTTCGCAGAGAAAACTATCTCCCGAAATGAGCAATACCTGTCCTAGAATGTCTGGATGTCTGATGGGACCTAGCTCATAAATGAACTCCAAATCCAAAACTTCTTAGACTGTATTGTCAACTGAACTTAATCAGTATCCTGCGCCATGCCTTCCCTCAGTTTCCACCTGGACCACCTGTCCAAAATACGGCCCCTCGTCAGAGGGAAAACTATAACTCTGACAGCCACTCTGCCATCCAGGTCACCTTGGAAGCCTGGAATGATAACCGTCTCCTAAAGGAGGCTGCCGTTATCAAATTCCTAGAACATTCACTTATGTTCTAAAACTGCTTCCGACTGTTTCTCCAAGATTGGATTAATATCAACTTATTGCACCTACTGCAAGAACAATATCTGGTGTGGTACTTGACATCTCATGATTGACTCAGTTGCCTAAGCAAGTGATCTGTCAATCATGCGTGTCCCTCTCCCCTTTAGTCTGTAAGACACCTTTAGAGAGGGTGACTCCATTACCTGCAGGTACACTACCGTGCCAGGAGTCGTTCATTCTAAATACTCATAGAATGCGGTCAAAGTACCCAGATTGGGAAACCACCCAAATCTAGATCTAAAACCATAGATCTAGTAACCAGAATGTCTGATATTATATCCAAGTCCTATGTAGAGAAACCACCGTGTGACGACCAAAGTATAACCGATCGTAGTATAGGAATATCACTTCCTATTCTGTGTATGTCATCAAATACCAGGACATCACACCCTACTACCTTCTTAACAGATCCATCTCCTATTCTGATGAAGTCAAACCTATGACTGTCACATCAGAAATAGATGATCTATCTCCGTTATATCTGCTTTAGTCTATAAATAGACATAAGCCTGATATCCACCAATGCTTCCGCTGCTCCCACTGACTACGACAACCCTCTGGCAGAGTCATATAGACGTGCACTTCTAAAGCCAGTTTAGAACGACGCTATACTCATCCTCCCGCCGGGTCTCGCAGCCTGGAACAACAGCAATGGCAAGTCTGGGTAAACAAGAACCTCCCTGCCACCGTCCTTGAGCATACCGAAGTACCTCTCGGGTGCCTGAGGTTACCCACCTTATCTGCGGAGTGGCCAATGGAATGTCAAACCAGATTGAATCTTTAGGTTCTTATGAAATCTTCAGTAATCGTTTGTGGTTCTGGAATCACTTCCAGTTCTACCATACTCCCACTCCTGTTTTTCTGAAAAAATCCATTTTTGATAAAACTGTGGCGAGTCAAGAACAATATCACTATTGATCTTCCAGATGGTAGAAAGTCAACCCTCGTCATAGCCCGGGTCAACCCACAAACAGCCACTACTGAAACATGCCTTGAGTTGTCCAGTGTCTGGTTTTAAGCATAAGCCGGACAACTCCCCGTATCTTAACAATGTCAAGATATGAACTGTTCTATATCCAAGAACCAGAGGCACTGATTTAATTGAACCAGATTCAAATCATGCAGCTGTCTCCAGTGCATGTCAAGTAAATGGAAGAGAGGCCGATCAGCGTTACTCAACTTAGGAGTACTTCCAGTTATGAGTAACCTGAAAGAGAAGCTAGTTCTCTTAATCATTACTATCAACTGAATACCATACACAAGTATCTACATCTTCGATTACTTTGAAGAATCCCGATACTTGCAATACCTGGTTCTCTACTTTATTCTTATACCTATAACTTCTCAAAACTCAGACCCTGTGTTTCTACGAAACACATGTCTAAGAACTAGAGAAGTTAAAAGTAAACAGAATATAGTACGAGGACCAACCCCTCTGTCCTAATGGACACTGGACAATATACAATACTCTGTATAAGTCCCCTGAGTCTAGTGACTCATTTACTGTGTGTCGTAGGTTGAAAACTGTACTTTTGGTTAAGAAGTACACCGTTGTTCAATGCTCCTTACCTAACCATCCACAGATATAGGTAAATGTCATAGACATAATTTCAAAAAGTATATCTCACTCTATAAAAATAGACGTACAGATATATCAATTTGAAATTGGTGCACAGCAACGGATATTCAAAACCAAATATTTGCCGACCGGCAGACTACCCAGGTGGCTTCCTCAAATATCACTAATTACAACGAATCCCGATATTATGAGGACGGTCACCTAATTCCCAATAACTTACTCCCACTCATCATCTGTAAAACCATACAGATGTGAGAATCATACCTGGCAAATTCATACCCTGGAGCAAGTGTCTAATTGGGAAATCAGTTTTCTATTAACAGTACACAGTGAAACTGAAACATTGAAATGTTTCGACGGGATATCCTGGTATTCTTAGTAATGCCTCTTCCATTATCCAGATTCACAACTATAACCGTATAATTCTTTGCCACCTTTCCAAATCCCTTTACATGTCTTTAGTCATTACCTTCTGTACACCCCTTTAGGCCAAATGGTTTTCTTCCTTCCCTACCGTTCGGCACCAGCCTATGGTTTGGAAGAAGACTATCCAAAAAGCATAATGGGTGTACTGTCCTAATCCTAGGAACACTCGGAATGCGAGAGAAGGTGAGGATAAAAGACAACCGAATGTACTTAATTCATAGGTGATTTAGGATTGACAAAGAAGTACATGGTTTGGTCGTGAATAGCAGTCGCAATTTACTTTGCCCTCTTACTAATCCCTTGCTTTGTCTGAACTTAATACCTTCTGTACACCGTTTAGGCTAATTGGTTTTCTTCATTCCCTACCGGTCGGCACCAGCCTAAGGTCTGGAAGAAGACTATCCAATTTGCGTAATAGGTGTACTATCTCCTAAACCAAGGAGTACTCGCAACCTGAGAGAAGGAAAAAAGTAAAGACAACTGAATAGTCCTATTCGTTTTCTCCAGAACCGGAAACCATCCTCGAAGTCATTCGAGTTCGTATATAACCATACGATGGTTTTGTCCAATGGAAGTGGACGTTCGTAGTAATACGGGGTGTCCCGGAGAAAAGGGTAAAAGTAGGAGTGGCAAAGAGGTCTGCAACTCTGACAATCCAAAAGCCTGTGTTAAGAAGGTTCGGTCAACTTAGTCACTGAGTCATAGTCTAGGGTCGGGTCAATGGTCGCTGCCAGAGAGAGAGAAAAGAAACACTCAGCGTGCACTCTAACCTAGATCAGAATGGTTACCAATTTATCTAATCTGGAAACCTCCCACTGTAACGTCAAATTCTTCTCCAAACCTGAAAGAAGAATTAGCCGGGATAACCCGAGGAGTAAACCAACTCATCAGTGGGAATCGGGATCCAACTCTCATCGCATGATAACGTGACGGAATCCGCTCACGTTATCACACTCCAGAAGGTATGCGCATATCTGGCAAGTTTCAGTACTTTTGAAACTCCCGATGTGGATTTTTGCCCCATGCTCTTATGACCTTGGCGTGAGGTCAAAATATCATAAGTCACATGTCAAGTTCTACCCGTCATTATCCTGGTTAATTTGAACCCACCCGTACATACCCTTGACGTAGGCCAAAATAGTAGTACGACTGTCCCAAACCAACGCATCTATCTATGCAACAGATAAATACCCGGCAGCTACCAAACACTATGCCTTGGCGTGAGGTCAAAATACATAGCTTGAATACTACCGAATATTTAACTGAAATGACGGAGGGCTACGAATGGTTTCTGGCGAAAACCTTTAACGTAATGAACTTGATATCGTCGAAGGAACTGATAGCTTTGAAAAATATAGTAACGAAAAACTTTGCTAAAGAGGTCACTCCCGGTGAAGGGATCTCGGCTCTTTCCCCGTAGAATGAGGTGCAGGATATTCCAACTGAATACCACTGTGCAAAACAAAAGTAATCGGCTATAGTGAAGTTTCTGCCCTGACGCAAACTTTTGTCCAAGGGGTCACTCCCGGTGAAGGGATCTCGGCCCTTGCCTCGTCGACTGAGGAGCAGGATATTTCAACTGAATACCACTGTGCAAAACAAAAGAGAACGCTCTTGCAATAACAGCTTTTTGAAAAATGTTCCAACAACATCAAATTAGGTTTGTTTAACTTGCATTAATCCGAATCAACGCAGTCCCATCAATTGATCACACCACAAAGAACGAAAATATACTGACGTACGTATATGCCATCCGCATTCGCCACTGGGTCCCGTCATCACCCGTTAGGTTAGCTAACTAACGACAGAGCGGGGACTGGACTAGCGCGGATGAAAAACATATACAACATCTACTAATATATATATATATACACCAATATATAGTATTTCACTCAAGGCGTGATAAAATGCAACACAGAAATGTATAGCAACACAGATCAATACAGATATCTGGGATCCCCGGGTTTCACAGAGCCGCTACTGAAACCCGACGTTCCCCTGGTCGTGTGGATAGCCTGTGCAATGAAATCCTAGACCCCTACGGGCGCGGCAAGTTACCCGCCAAAACCTGAAGCGAGGCAGCCCCCTTCAGCAACGTGAATGGACCACCCAGCACTTCACGGAATCCGGTAACTTGGGCACCCCTCCTGGGTCAACCCTATACCCCCTACGAGTGCGGCGAATAGCCTGCCAATTCTAGAGTGAAGCCCCCTCCGTCTCAATGCCATGAGATGCGGGCTTGTTGCCCTCTAGAATCCGGCTATCCGTGCACCCCTCCGCGGGGTAATCCTAGTACAGAAAGTAAAATATACATACAACGGGTACATCGACCGCAACCAGGTCGTGCCCCAAAATAATAATACAAACTGGCAGTGACGGCAGTCCACATGTCGGACGCTCGCCCCGCAATATCAAATGTACATAAAAAACAGAACTGTAGTACCACTGCAACCAGGCTATCCCCCACGACCGATCCGCAACAACACAGTACAATCACAGAACATCAACGTGAAAGTCACGTTCGCAAATCCGTCTAACCGGGCTATAGCAGTTAGACGGGATTTACCGATCGAATGACATTTACGGTCGCAGATATAAAGTAAATACTGTGAACTAGCATGTTTAAAATATCCGATCAAACAAATATTATCAAGTGGGCCCCATACACCACTGTAGTACTTACAGAAAATCTAGGCCCAAAGAAAATATCCCAAAAGCCCTATTTCCAACTCATAAGCTTACTGGGAAAATATGGTGCCACGATTCCTCTTTTCCGCCGCGCAAGCGCGGCCAAACCAGGGTTTTGGCCGCGCTTCCGCGGTCGAAGTGAGGAATCAGTGGATCGTATTTTCCCAGAATTCTTATAATTTGTTGTACATGTCTCTGCAATCACCAGAAAAATTTTAGGAGCTCAAAAAATTTTAACAGAGAACACATATACACAAAAATACGGTTTTTGGGGATTTTGTTCGATCGGGTTCTAAACGCGCTAGAGCAAGCTAGGGTAAGTTAATGGCGTGGCTCTGATACCAATGTAAGCCCGCGGGGGCGCCCCGGCCGTCGATCCGACGCCGGAAACGCGGAAAACAAAAACTTTGCGAACTTTGCAAAACGGCACCACCGCGGACTTTTTACCCGGATCGGGCCATTAACCTAGCTAACTAGCAAAAAAAAATACGGGTAGAGAAGTATACCAAGCGATCCGTGTCCTTCGGTCTTCGTCTCCACTCCGATCTCCCGCGGATATATCGTCCGTCACCTCCTCGTCGAAACGGGCACCACATAGCCGGAATCTTTTACGGGCTCCCGCCTCTTGACCGAGGCAACTCGGGCGCGAAGTTGGCTAGCCGACGCGTCCAAGGTTTGCTATAGATATAGTGTAGAAGCTTGTCTCTTTAGGGGTTAATGAGATTGCCATGGTTGGAGGAATTTTGCACAAAGAAATTTCATGGATGGATGCTAAGAAAATTAAGCATGCAATCAAAGAAAATGAGCATCTCCTTGAAAAAGAGCTCGGCCAAGAATGCTCTCTGGAAATGGATGTGTGAAGAAATGCATCAATTAAAATTTCATGAAGGAATTTTTCACCCATATTAAACCTCTCTCCACTCATTCAAAATCAATCCTGTAACTTCCTGGAAAAGTGGCCGGCCCCACTAACAAAGAAAGAATGGAATATGATTAATGGAAAAAGAAATCCATATCTATCATATAAAAAATGCTTGATCAATAATGAATATATAAAACAAGATAAGATAAACCTCACATCTTTTCTCACTCATCTCACTAATCAATCCTTTCATCAAACCATCATGAGAAAGCAAGTGAAGAGATGCTAAAAGCATCTCATGATTATGAAGCCACACTTATGCAAAGAAACCCCTCACAAAATGTTAATTGCAAACTTGCAATTAACACCCTCCAACGAAAAGTCCGACCGGGAAGGAAAAAGAGAAAACCGGCCTGAACGGAATGCAAACTGGCAACTTCAGAAAACCGATCCCGTAATAAATTACAGGAAAACCCCACTACTGGAAATACATGCCCGCATTTGTATTCGCACTGAACACAAATGCAAAGAGACAAAACTACACTATCTAATACTAGTATCCGGCTTAAGCCAAAGCCGGCTAGTAAAAACCGTCCGATCACGATCCGTGCAATACCGCACGTATCTGATCGAACCCTGCCATATCTCCATACGGCCTCTACAGCGTTTCGCCCGAAACTTGAGTAACTGTCTGTGTGGTGGACTCTAAAGACTCGTCAATACTGTGGCTGTGGATTTAACCACTAGCACGTCAGAGGTATAAGCCAATACGTGACGGGCAACCAGGTATTGACCAAAAGGGACGTCGATGAGCGAACTCATCCTGACACCCTACTGAGCCTGTCAGTGACAATATCCGTACAGTCCGGTCCGTTCGTCTATGAGCATCGCATGGCGGGCCTAGGGGGTTGGTAAAAGTCAGACCCCCAAAAGCGGTACAAGTCGTGTCGGAGTGTAGCCCAGAACACCCTGAGATACTACTGGAATACCTACCAGCAAATCTCCTCCTGCCTTGGCCAAGGACTTTTCATGTTCTGGCTCTCCTAGACACAGCACGACCTCACCCCCAATACCGGGAGAGACGAACCCCTGCAGATCCGCTCAGTGCCTCCATGTGGCTCGGGACTGTACCCAACTAAAACCTGTTTGCACGACTCCTTTGAGCCGTGCTAGGGTAGTAATCAAAGTACAGTGGGAACTCACACGAGACAAATGACGATCCCAGGTCGATGAACTAACCTGTACACATGTCACCTGGGAACTGCTATCTGACGTCTGGTATATGCCCAACTAGCAGGTTCCCGGCGAGTCCTGTCCGGTGTACTCATAACCCAATGAGCACCTGTATACATCTTAGGTGAACCAACTGACACCAGTGGTTTGTGAGACCGGCCACCGCCCCTCGTCGGGGTCTCGACTGTATACACTAGTCTACTGTGGAGAATCGATGCCCTGTCTCGAATCTCCCACGACTAGGGACCTTTTAAGGATGTGCTTGTAGACCCCAGCTCCCACTTATATGATCGCCCTCATACTGCTGGAAGTCAAGCAAGAATCCTAGGGGCTTTATCAACGTGTAATAGCGACTCGTAAGGTCACCTAAAGCAGTACACGATGATAAAGATAAACCAGATAGCATACTATCATCTCGAGTAAGACTGTCCTACCGGGATAGGTCCTCCCCTCAATCATTGCAATCACGTGCCTGTGATCCAATAATTGACTCTGAGGGCACTATCTCCAACAGGACGGTGACAGGGAAGTTCTTGTTTACCCACACTTGCCATTGCTGTTGTTCCAGGTTGCGAGACTCGGCGGGAGGATGAGTATAGCGTCGTTCTAAACTAGTTTTAGAAGTGTACGTGTATATGACTCTGCCAGAGGGTTGTCGTAGTCAGTTGGAGCAGCGGAAGCATTGGTGGACAGGTAGCTTATGTCTATTTATAGACTAAAGCAGATATAGCGGAGATAGATCATCAATTTCTGATGTGACAGTCATAGGTTTGACTTCATCAGAATAGGGGATGGATCTGTTGAGAAGGTAGTAGGGTGTGATGTCATGGTATTTGGATGATATACACAGAATAGGAAAAGAAACTCCTATACTACGATCGGTTTTACTTTGGTCGCCACAAAGTGGTTTCTCCACAAAGGAAATGGATTTCATATCAAACATTCTGGTTACTAGATCTATGGTTTTAGATCTAGATTTGGGTGGTTTCCCAATCTGGGTACTTAGACAACATTCTATGAGTATTTAGAATGGACGACTCCTGGCACGGTAGTGTACCTGCAGGTGATGGAGTCACCCTCTCTAAAGGTGTCTTACAGACTAAAGTGGAGAGGGATGTACATGATTGGCAGAACACTTGCTTAGGCAATTGAGTCAATCATGAGATGTCAAGTACCACACCAGATGTTGTTCTTGCACTAGATGCAATAAGTTGACATTGATCCAATCCTGGAGAAACAGTCGGAAGCAGCTTTAGAGCATAAGTGGATGTTCTAGGGATATGATAATGACAGCCACATTTAGGAGACAGTTATCATTCCAGGCTTCCAAAGTGACATGGACGACAAGGAGGTTGTCAGAGTTATAGTTTTTCCTTCTGACGAGGGGCAGTATTTTGGACAGGTGGTCCAAGGCAATACTGAGGGAGGCATGGTGCAGGATACTGATTAAGTTCAGTTGACGATACAGTCTAAGAAGTTTGAATTTGGAGTTCATTTATGAGCTAGGTCCCATCAGACATCTAGACACATTCTAAGACAGGTATTGCTCATTTCGGGAGATGGGTTTCTCCGCGAACTTGAGATATAGAGAGACATAGAAAGAAACATCATGGCGGATCCACTCACTTAGGCTATTCCTCGAACGCAATAGTTTCGCAAACTAGCTTTGTGAGACTGACTGGTAGAGGAGTTGGGTGTTCGGTATCACACGGCTGTGAGTATGCGACATCGTAATAATTAGCCTTGAGTGCAAGTGGGAGATTGTTGGAGATAGTGCCCTCAGAGTCAATTATTGGATCACAGGCACGTGATTGCAATGATTGAGGGAGGACCTGTCCCAGTAGGACAGTCTTACTCGAGATGATAGTATGCTATCTGGTTTATCTTTATCATCGTGTACTGCTTTAGGTGACCTGACAGGTCACTATTGCACGTTGATAGAGCCCCTAGGATTCTTGCTTGACCACCAGCAGTATGAGGGCGATCATATAAGTGGGAGCTGGTAGTCTATAAGCACATCCTTAAAAGGTCCCTAGTCGTGGGAGTTTCGAGACAGGGCATCGATTCTCCAGAGTAGACTAGTGTATACAGTCGAGACCCCGACGAGGGGCGGTGGCCGGTCTCACAAGCCATTGGTGTCAGTTGGATCACCTAAGATGTATACAGGTGCTCATTGGGTTATGAGTACACCGGACAGGACTCGCCGGGAACATGCTAGTTGGTCATATACCAGACGTCGGATGGCAGTTCCCTGGTGACATGTGTACAGGTTAGTTCATCGATCTGGGGATCGTCATTTGTCTCGTTTGAGTTCCCACTGTACTTTGATTACTACCCTACCACGGCTCAAAGGAGTCGTGCAAACAGGTTTTAGTTGGGTACAGTCCCGAGCCACATGGAGGCAGTGAGCGCATCTTCAGGGGTTCGTCTCTCCCGGTATTGGGGGTGAGGTCGCGCTGTGTCTAGGAGAGCCATTACACGGAGCCCTCGGCCGAGGCAGGAGATTTACTGGTAGGTATTCCAGTAGTATCTCAGGGTGTTCTGGGCTACACTCCGACACGACTTGTACCGCTTTTGGGGGTCTGACTTTTACCAACCCCCTAGGCCCGCCATGCGATGCTCATAGACGAACGGACCGGACTGTATGGATATTGTCACTGACAGGCTCAGTAGGGTGTCAGGCTGAGTTCGCTCACAGACGTCCCTTTTGGTCAATACCTGGTAGCCCGTCACGTATTGGCTTATACCTCTGACGTGCTAGTGGTTAAATCCACAACCAAGGTGTTGACGAGTCTTTAGAGTCCCCCACATTCAGTTACTCAAGCTTTCGGGCGAAAAGCTGTAGAGGCCGTATGGAGATATGGCAAGGTCCGATCAGATACGTGCGGTATTGCACGGATCAGGATCGGACAGTTCGTACTAGAGGCCGTATGGATATATGGCAGGGTTCGATCAGATATGTGCTGTATTGCACGGATCAGGATCGGACGGATATTACTAGCCGGTTTTGGTTTAAGCCGGATCCTAGTATAGTACAGTGTAGACTTTGTCTCATTGCATTTGTATTTCGGTCGGAATACAAATGCGGGTGTGTATACACAGTATCGGGGTTTTTCCTGTAATTTATTACGGGACCAGTTTTCTGGAGTTGCCAGTTTGCTTTCCGTTTCGGCCATTTTCTTTGTTTAGTTCGTTGGCCGAAGATTGGTGGAGGAGGGCTTATTTGCATTTGTGCAAATAAGCATTTGTGGAGGGGGTCTTTGCATTTTTGTTGCATCATGATGGGTGGACCATACCTTGACTTTCCTTGATTCATGATTGCTTGACTTTGTGAGCAATCATGGTTGTAGTTGATGGGTTTTTGGAGTGGGGTTTTGGTTAAAATGATTCTTGATCATCATATCCTTTTTCTCTCTCCTTTTTGGATGATAGTTTCCCCCCCCCCTTGTTTTTCTCTCTCTCTCTCTCTCACCATTCCAAAGCCATGGCCGGCCATTCCCCTTAGTGGGCTGTCCAAAATTTGAGAGAAGAAAATTGTGTCTCATTCCCATGCCAAAAATCCCTTTGTTCATCCAAAGATATATATGGTTCATTTCCTCCACCAATGGCAATTCCTACAACCCCAAATGAGACATGGTTCTTCACTACACATTCTACAGCAAATCTTGGGCACGTCGACTAGCAAGCTTCGTGCCCGAGTTGCCTCGGCATTGAGGTGGGAGCCCGTAAAAGATGTAGGCGATGTGGTGCACTTCCGGCGACGAGGTGGAGCCAGGACATTCCGCGGGAGATCGGGACGACGACGAGAAGACCGGAGGACTTGGATCAGTCGGTATATCTCTGTTCCCCATCTTGTAGTTAGCTAGGACTAGTTAATGGTTCGATCCGGGTTTTAGTGCGCGGTGATGCCGGTTTGCTAGTTTGCAAAATTAAAGTTTATCACCGCTTCCGCATTTGGCCGTCGGATTGACGGCCGGGGCGCCGCCGTGGACTTACACTACTTCCCTATCAAGAGTATGTCATCCACGTACTCTACGAGGATCGCCACCATACTCCCTACTACCTTTTTGTATATACAAGGTTCATCTACCATTTTGATGAAGTCAAACTATTTGACTACTACATCAAAACAGATGTTCCAACTCCGCGATGCCTGCTTTATCCTATAAAGCATCTTGTACACGTTTCCGCTGCTCCAACTGTTTACGAAGCCCTCTGACTGTGTACTTATAGACTCCCTCTTCTAAAACATCATTTAGAAAAGCAGTCATGACACGCAACCGCCAGATATCGTAGTCATGGTATGTAGCCGTGGCAAGTAGGATCCGGATGGACTTAAGCATAGCCACTGGAAAAGGTTTCATCATTATCCACGCCTGGTCGATGACGAAAACCTTTAACAAGTCTAGCTTTGAAAGTCTCAACTTTTCCATGTACACCAAGTAATCTTCTCAAGATATACTTGCTCCTGATGGGGATTTAACCCTTCAGATATAGCAACCAAAGTCCATACATTGTTGGTGTATAAGGATTCCATCTCAGATCGCTAAGCATCCAGCCATTCTTACAGAGTTGCACTCCTGATGGCATGCTCGAAACTAGTTGGGTCATCATCTTATAATGCAATCCTCGCTCCCACTGTCATAGAGAAACAGAAGTATCTCTCAGGTGGGTGAGGAACCCTACTAGATCGGCGGAGAGGCAGAGGTTCGTTGATAACAATTGAATCCTTTGGTTTTACCAAATCATCAGCTGCAGTTTGTATAGCTGGAACATTTCCAGTTCTACATAACAGACCTTGCTTCAAGCTTGTCCGGATTTTGTTTTTAGACATAGGCCGGACAACCCCAAATCTTAACTAACTTAAGAGATGGGCTCTTCCCTTATCATATCAAATGTGAAGTGGTAGGCAACTGATTTGATTTGAACCCTATTCAATAGGTATGCAGCTTCTCAAGTGCATAACTCCTAAAAAGGAAATAGGTAACTCAGTAGTACTCATCATAGAGCACACCTTATCATATAGGGTGTGATTGCTCCGCCCCGATATACCATCGTGCTATGGTGTATACGGAGGAGTAATGCTGAGAGAGAATCTCATTCTCCTTTAGAAAAGTCTAAGAATTCCGTGCTCAAGTATTCTCCTCCTTGATCTCATCAAAGGACAGAATGCTTATACCCGTATTGGTTCTCTACTTCTAACTTATATTCTGTGAATATCTCAAAAGGTTCGGACTTGTGTTTCAACAGGAACATATGTCTGAATCTAAAGAGATCATCAGAGAATGTAATGAAGTACAAAGAACCGGTCTTGACATGTGTAGACAGGGGACCTACATACATCAACATGTATCGTCCCAAGAGTTTACCAACTCTTTCTCTGTTACCAATAAACAGAGCTGTGGTCATCTTATCTCTGTGACATGACTGGCAAGTTTCATAAGATGTAAATTCAAACTGATTTAAATATGCATCTATATGTAACTTCAGCTAGTCGGGTCGCATTGATATGACCTAGTATACAATACCTTAAGAAGAATTCGTTCATTTCTGAACACTTCCTCTTGTGTGTGTTCCATATACTAAGAACTGTAGTTTGATTTAGAACATCAATGCTTTTAGATAACGTGCCTGAACCGATCAACTTTTGATATAGGAAATGTTCAAAACATTATCCAACAATACAAAATTTTATCGTTTCTTTACTAATAAAGAGACGGATATGATTTTGTATATCAGGTTCGGTATCTAATAACATTCGTTCAGAATCAATGTATTTGTAATACAGCATGACAGTGACCAACAGACATGGCTACAACACTTGCCCCGTTTTCTGCCTCATGAAACTTATCACCCGTTCTCAGTTCTCTACCTTTCTGTAGCCCATGTAACGAATTACATTTGCGGGATCCTGATCCAGTATCTAATATCCAGGACGTAGAGGATACTGAGAAACAGTTCTTTGTAATGAACACACCCGAAGATGATGCATCAGCATGCACTCTCTTCGTTTGGGCGGCACGGGAATTCTGGTAATCCCCTATTTCCTGCTCTGTCTTATAACAATTATAAGTTGGAGCAGGACCAACGTTCCCCAGCTCAGTATAACAAGCGGGCTCGGTCAATACATCCGTATTATTATCTTGATTAAGGCGTGACATGGTCGCTACCTGGAGAGAGAGAGAAGAAAACACTCAGCGTGCGCTCTTGCAAGAATAGATTGGTTATTATTTTATCTAATCAGGATGGCTCCCACTGTTTTTATCAAATCTTCCATCAAACCCTAAAAGGAAAGACTAGCCGGAATTAATTACACACTACAAGTTCGCCAATCTTTCAGCCAGGCCAGTGTCGGTACTTTGAGGGAGGTCCTCCGTGCTTTCGCAGGAACCTAATTAATGTAAACCTCGTTTTCCCAGAGGCGTAATCTCGTTAACACCTTTCTAGACACCTACTTGATCGGCTAATTGTAATGTATAAAACTCTCCTAGGAGTAACTCTTACTCGTAATGGGTATCGGGATCCAACTATCTCATAGAAGGTATGCAATCTCATTGCAAATTTCAACACTTGAAATTCCCGATAATATTTTGCCCCAAACGATCTATGACCTTGACAAGGTCAACAAACCATAGACTGTAAGTCAAGTTCAACCCGTCATTTCTTGATTGAATCAAACCCACCCGCACGACCCTTGACAAGGTCAACAAGGCCGTACGACTACCCTAACCCAATCTGCATCATATGCATAAGCAGATAAATACTGGTTAGCTACCGCACACTGCGCCTTGACAAGGTCAACAAACGCAGCACGAATACTAAACAGGACTTATCTGAAAGGACGGAGGGCTACGACAGGTTTTTCTGAAAACCTATTGCGTAATGAACTTGATATCGTTGTAGAATCAAATGATTTTAAAATGGAATGTTTTTGAGGCTTTTCTAGTTTTGCTAAAGGGGTCACTCCCGGTGAAGGGATCGTCGGCCCTTTCCTCGTCGAATGAGATGCGGGATATATCATATATATCACTGTGCAAAGTAGAAACTATAGAAGCTATCAAAAGACAAACCAAGTGTGTAGCATCTGCCAGTTATTGCTAAAGGGGTCACTCCCGGTGAAGGGATCGTCGGCCCTTTCCTCATCGAATAAGGTGCAGGATATATCATATATACCGCTGTGCAAAGCAAGAACTGTAGCTACCTGTTTTATTTTTGAAATTCAACTCTACAACATCTTTAGGTTTCTTTTCTTTCATTAATCATATTAATGAAGTCCCATCATTTAAGTACCTAAACATCACAGATAAATACGACGTACACTTATGCCATCCGCATTCGCTTCGATGTCCCCTCGTGCACCGTTAGGTTAGGTAACTAACGACAGAGCGGGGCAGGGCTAGCGCGAGTGTAAAACATAAGTAACGTCTATATAATATATCATATATACTATATAAAGTATTTATCACAGAGCATCATATGATCACATCACAGATATCGCAGAAGAAGAAACATATGAAACATTGGATATACTAGGACGTCCGTGTTTTTAATACGAGCCAGTATAAAACACGGATTCCACGGTCGCGATGAATAGCCAAACCCACACCCCTAGACCCCTACGAGAGCGGCAAGCAACCCTACCAATTCTAGAGTTAGGAGACCCGGACTCGACTCCTCGAGTTGGTCTCCCACTGGACTCCAGAACCCGGTTACTTGTGCTCTCCTCCTTGGATCTATCCTAGTGCAGAAAAGTAAATAATATACAAAAGGTGACATCTTCCGCAACCTGGAAGTGCCCTAATAAAAGAATATTACATACAAGTTTTTACATGAATGAAAATGAAAAACACTCATCTCACATAAAAAAAATCCCGGCTATTCAAACAGGACGATCCAATATAACATATCCAGCAACACATAACATCACATGTCATGAACATAAGTAAACATGCGTATCCCAATTGTCGTTGACATATAGCAACGAAACCGGCGATATCACATATTACACTTACGGTCACAGAAAAGAAAGTGTAAAACTACAACAGTTGGAATCCGCATCCTCTTTAGACATCGCATGCCTAATCAAATGAAATATTTATACATCGCATGCCTAACAATTACAAACCCCGCATATTAGTCTCAAAATCGAAAACACTTTTCAATATAGAGTCGGGCAATTCAACAGGATTCCCGACATTCTGATCGAATGCTCGTCGCAAACTTCAGTAGGCGGCCGCACCCCCGACGCCGTCGACGAAGTGCACCAAGGAGGAACACCGCTGCCGCGAGCACCCGAACGGATGCTTTCGGCGACGGGGTTCTCCTACAGTCACTTGGTCGGGGCTATGGGGCGTGGTTATCTATTAAGTTTACCCGGCGAGTATCCGCGTACGCTACGTGATTGCGACGGACTTTTTATCACATCAAAATTCCATGGCAACCGATCAAGTGAGACTAAACTGCTATGTTTATAACATTCATTCAGTTATCTCATAACTACTTGTGAATTCCAATTATTGTATCACATTCCAGATAATTAGAAAAATGTTAAACTTTCCGATCGAACAATCGAACACCCAAGTTTTCCCGAAACAGCTCAACACATGAAACAAGTGTAAAAACATTCACTTCATGCCTCAGTACCAACGGTCCAGCCGTAGAAGGGTCAAGCCAACGCCTCACATGTGGTACGCCGTACTACCGCAAACCCTAAGGTTCAAAGGGCAGTTCAAGACGGTCACATAATCGAGTTAAGGTTTGTTGTCTTCTAGAGGGACCATCGCGTTACTTGCACTACTTAGAACGTCATTAAACTACGGAAAGATCCAACACTTGGAAATTTCCCGACAGGGGAAAAAGTGGGTATTTACATCCGGTCGAACCTTTTAACATATTCAATAATTATCCGGAAAACACATAGACAAAATTAGACAATCCGATCGAATCTACGAACTCCCAATACAACCCAGAAAACTCAACTCTTGAGTAAAAGTTAAAATATCCCAGAAAATACAGCACTAAAATATAGGAATTACTGTGCAAATTTTATTGGGAGAACCGACCGTACGGCCGCGGAACCGCCGCGAGAGCCAGGCTCCTGCCGCGGTTCCGCGGCGGTTTAATCGAGTTAGGTCCACGAAATTTACAGTAATTCCTATAAAACCTTGCTTAATTTTCTGCATATTTTTAATATGGAAAATTCCCAGTTTTGGAAAAATGTACAGAGAAGGCTATTGTATTAGGGTTTCGGGTTCGAACGGACTTTCTAACTTTGTCTACACTTCGCCTAAGGCTCTAGCTAGGCTCTGATACCATTGTAGGGTTCCTAAGCACACTAATGAGGTCTCACAAGGCATCAACCATGCCAATTTCAAATTTTACAAGTGCCGAGAGACCCTAATACGGATCGTTAACTAGAGATTAGGCGAAAACTAGAACTAGTAAACTGCTTTACTGATAAGTGAACGGAAATACAACCTTTGTAGATCCGGTCCTCCACCTCCATAGCTCCGTGATGAAGCCCCCTCGCTATGATCATCGGATCCCGGGCTCTAGCATCGGCTTCATCGGAGAAATGGGCGGGCTAGGTCGTCGACTTCGATGCCGAAGATGATCTACGTCGAGGCAACACAAGATCAAGCTCCAACTTCACCAAGCCATGAACCTTGTGAAGAAAACACCCTATACTACTTGGCAAGTGGTAGAGGATGAAGAAATAGGAAGTGGGTTCACTTTAGAATTGGATTTCTCACTCTTTTCATCAAGTCACCATTGAAGGTTGCAAGCTTTTCTTCATCTTGAAGAAGGAGAAGAAGAAGAAGATGATATGATAAGTATTATTGAAAAATGGAAAATAAGATGATACTTATCATATTTGCAACCATGGTTTAGTGTAGAGAATTAACTAGAGTTTAGTTGAATGGTTAGGGTTAAAGGAAAGAAACAAAATGGTCAAGCTTTCAAACCTTCATGAAGTTTCAAAGAAAAGACAAAGCAAGCCAGCATTTCATTTCCTTTGCCAAATAAATAAACAAAATAAATAAATGAATAAGTAAATCAAATGAAACCCTAACCATTAACTAACCATGGTTTAAATCACACACTAACCCAAGTTTGCATGTATCATCAAACATGATACAATCTTGTACACAAAAAATATATCACATATACAATGTGCACAATCAAGTGAGAAAATCCATCTTAAGTGAACCAATACTAGTTAATGCAAAGTAATATATCAAATATATAATTATATATTAAATCATTAAATCAATACTTGATTTAACGATCCGGTCATATCACATATAACCGACTAATATCAATAGTAACAACTTATCGAATCAACACTTGATCTGATAACCCGGCTATATCACATATAACCGATCAATGTCATAAATTGTGAGAATCGAATACAGTATCACATACTGGTATCATTCTCGGTCCCGCACATATCACATATGCGCTCCTATTTCGTTTCGCTTGAGCCAGGAAACCTCTGTGTAGGACTCTAAAGACTCGTCAATATGCCGGCAGCAGGTGATGATCATATCAAACACCCATAAGCCGCAAGCGGTCTGCTAAACGTAACGGCCACCCGGGTATTGAGCGATCAGAAGATCGACGAGCAAGCCCGATCACACTCCTGTGAATCCAACCAGTAACACTTACCGTACAGTCCAGTCTCGTCGTCTGATATGTCGCATATCTTGCCTAGGGGTGGTAAACGTCAGACCCCAATAGCTCGATAAGTCGTGTCGATATGAGGTCTATAACAGTTCGAGAAACTACTGGTAACACTTAACAGTAAATCTCAGCAACCCTGGCCAGGGATTTCCGGTTATAGCCAATCGAACACAGCGCAACATCAACTCCCTATACCGAGAGAGACGAATCCCCTCCTATCGCTCATTGCCTCCATGTGATTCGGGACTGTACCCAAAAAACCACCGTTTTGCACGCCCTCTTGGACGTGGTAAGGTGGAAATCAAAGCACAGTGGGAATCACACAAGACTCTATGACGATCTCGGGTCAACAGACTACTCTGTACCAGTGTCACCAGAGAACTGCCATCTGACGTAAGGTATAATACCATCTGGGAGTTCTCGGCGAGTCCGTCCAGTGTACCCAGTCTCCACTGAGCACCCGTATATCATCTCTGATGTCAAACACCAATGGATATGGGATCATCCATCGCCCATCTGTATGGGTCGAGAAGGTATACGCTAGTCTACCCTGGTATATCGATGCCCCGTCTCGATACACCCATGACTAGAGACCTTGAAGGATGTACTTATGGACTACCATGTCCCCACTAGTATGATCCGCATCATAGTCCAGGTAGTCAAGTACACACCCTAAGGGCTTTACCAACATGTAACAGAGAGACAATCAGTGTACACGTTAAGGTAAAGAGTAACCAGATAGCATACTATCATGTCGAGCAAGAAAGTCCTCCCTATATATGTCCAAGCATCCACTACAATATACATCCTATGTATAGTAATAGCCTCTAGGGCATACATATAACTAACAATGGCCAATCGAGCATAGCGCAACATCAACCCTCAATACCGGGAGAGACGAATCCCCTCCTATCGCTTATTGCCTCCATATGACTCGGGAATGTACCCAAAAACCACCGTTTTGCACGATCTCTTGAACGTGGTAAGGTGGAAATCAAAGTACAGTGGGAATAACATAAGACTCTATGACGATCTCGGATCGACAGACTAACCTGTACCAGTGTCACCAGAGAACTGCTATATGACGATAGGTATAATACCATCTAGGAGTTCTCGACGAGTCCGTTCAGTGTACCCAGTCTCCACTGAGCACCCATATACCCTCTCTGATATCAAACACCAATGGATGTGGGATCATCCATCTCCCATCATATAGGTCATGAAGCACATACGCTATTCTACTCTGGAGTATCGATGCCCTGTCTCGATACTCCCACGACTAGAAATATTTGAAGGATGTACTTACCGACTGTTAGTTATATGTATGCCCTAGAGGCCATTACTATACATAGGATGTATATTGTAGTGGATGCTGGGACATATATAGGGAGGACTTTCTTGCTCAACATGATAGTATGCTATCTGGTTGCTCTTTACCTTAACGTGTATACTGATTATCTCTCTGTTACATGTTGGTAAAGCCCTTAGGATCTGTACTTGACTACCTGGACTATGATGCGGATCATACTAGTGGGGACATGGTAGTCTATAAGTACATCCTTCAAAGTCCGTAGTCGTGGGTGTATCGAGACGGGGCATCGATATACCAGAGTAGACTAGCGTATACCTTCTCGACCCATACAGATGGGCGATGGATGATCCCATATCCATTGGTGTTTGACATCAGGGATGATATACGGGTGCTCAGTAGAGACTGGGTACACTGGACGGACTCGCCGAGAACTCCCAGATGGTATTATACCTCACGTCAGGTGGCAGTTCTCTGGTGACACTGGTACAGAGTAGTCTGTTGATCCGAGATCGTCATAGAGTCTTGTGTGGTTCCCACTGTGCTTTGATTTCCATCTTACCACGTCCAAGAGGGCGTGCAAAACGGTGGTTTTTGGGTACAGTCCCGAGTCACATGGAGGCAATGAGCGATAGGAGGGGATTCGTCTCTCCCGGTATAGGGAGTTGATGTTGCGCTGTGTACGATTGGCTATAACAGGAAATCCCTGGCCAGGGTTGCTGAGATTTACTGGTAAGTGTTACCAGTAGTTTCTCGAATTGTTATAGACCTCATATCAACACGACTTATCGAGCTATTGGGGTCTGACGTTTACCAACCCTAGGCGAGATATGCGACATATCAGATGATCAGACCGGACTGTACGGTACTGTTACTGGTTGGATCCACTGGAGTGTGAGCGGGCTTGCTCGTCGATCTTCAGATCGCTCAATACCCGGGTGGCCGTTACGTTTAGCAGACCGCTTGCGGCTTGTGGATGTTTGATATGATCATCATCCGCTGCCGGCGTATTGACGAGTCTTTAGAGTCCTACACAGAGGTTTCCTTGCTCAAGCGAAACGAAATAGGAGCGCATATGAGATATGTGCGGGACCGAGAATGATGCGAGTATGTGATACCGTATTTCATTCTCGCGATGTGACATTGATCGGTTATATGCGATATAGCCGGGTTATCGGATCAAGTGTTGATTCGATAAGTTGTTACTGATGATACCAGTCGGTTATGTGCGACATGACCGGATCATTGAATCAAGTGTTGATTTAATGATTTAATGTATAATTATATATTTGATATATTACTTTGCATTAACTAGTATCGGTTCACTTTAAATGGATTTTCTCACTCGGGTGTGCGCATTGCATATGCGATATGATTTTGTGCACATGATTGTATCATGTTTGATGATACATGCTTTTTGGTTAAGTGTAAAGTATTAAACTATGGTTAAGTGGATGATTAGGGTTTTTACTTATTCTTTTATTGACTTATTTATTTTGTTTTGACAAAAGAAATTTAAATGCAATGAGAAAAATGGTGGAATTCTTTTGTTCATTCATGAAGCTTCATGAATCCTTTGACTTTGTGACCATTTTGTCTCATGCATTAACCTAACCATTCCACTTAACTCTAATCAATTCTCTACACCTAACCTTGGTTAGCTTATGATAAGAATTGTTTTCATTTCTATTTTCAACAATACTTATCATAACATAAAGCATCTTCTTCTTCATCTTCCTTCATGAAGAAAACCATTCTTCATCAATGGTGATTGATGAGAATGAGTGAGAAATCCAATTCTAAAGTCTACCCACTTCCTATTTCTTCATCCTCTACCTCTTGCCAAGTAGTAGAGTATGTTTCCTTCACAAGTTTTCATGGCTTGGTGAAGGTGGAGCTTGATCTAGTGATGCTTCGACGTAGATCATCTTCGGCACGTCGTCGATGACCTAGCCCGCCCATTCTCCGATGAAGCCGACACTAGAGCCCGGGGTTCGACTTGGACAGCGAGAGGCCTTCATTGCGGAGCCAAGGAGGTGGAGCACCGGATCTACAAAGGTTGTATTTCCGATTCTTATAGTTAAGTGTTAACTAGATTGTCTTTCGCCTAGACATCTAGCCAACGGTCCGTATTAGGGTTTCTCGGCACCGATAATTTTTGAAATTGGCATGTTCGATGCCTTGTGAGATCTCATTAGGGTGCCTAGGAACCCTACAGTGGTATCAGATCCTAGCTAGAGCCTTAGGCGAAGTCTAGACGGAATTTGAAGCCCGAACGAACCCGAAACCAACCCGGCAAATTGCTCTCTGGACGATTTCTAAAATCTGGGATTTTTCCACATTAAAAATATGCAGAGAACACAACACAAATATCTAAGAGTTACTGTGAAGTTTGAAAGCCCAATTCCACTAAACCGCCGCGGTTCCGCGGCATGAGCTAGGCTCATGCGGCGGTTCCGCGGTCGTACGGGCACAGTGTGTAAAATTCTTTGCACAGTAATTCTTATTTTCCAGTGGTGTTTTTCCTGGGTATTTTTAATAATTTTTCCAGAGTTTTAATTTTCAGGGTTGTTTTGGGGATTCGTTGATTCGATCGGGTTATCAGATTTTGTCTATGTGGCTTTCCGTATAAATTTTAGAATATGTTAAAAAGTTCGACCGGATATAAATACCCAATTTTTCCCCTGTCGGGAAATTTCCAAGAGTTGGATTTTTCCGTAGTTTAACGACGTTCTAAGTAGGTCAAGTAACGCGATGGACCCTCTAGAAGACAACAAACCTTAACTCGATTATGTGACCGTCTTGAACTGCCCTTTGAACCTTCGGGTTTGGGGCAGTACGGCGTGCCACATGTGAGGCGTTGGCTTGACCCTTCTACGGCTGGACCGTCGGTACTGAGGCACGAACTGAATGTTGTTAGACTTATTTCATGTGTTGATCTGTATCGGGAAAACTTGGGTGTTCGACTGTTCGATCGAAAATTTTAACATTTTCTGTTTATCTGGAATGTGATACAATAATTGGAATTCACACGAAGTTATGAGATAACTGAATGAATGTTATAAACATAGCAGTTTAGTCTCACTTGATCGGTTGCCACGGAATTTTGATGTGATCAAAAGTCCGTCGCAATCACGTAGCGTACGCGGATACTCGCCGGGTAAACTTAATAGACAGCCTCGCCCCATAGCCCCGACCAAGTGACAGTAGGAGAACCCCGTCGCCGAAAGCATCCGTTCGGGTACTCGCGGTAGCGGTGTTCCGCCTTGGTGCACTTCGTCGACGGTATTAGGGGTGCGGCCGCCTACTAAAGTTTGCGACGAGTATTCGATCAGGATGTCGGGAATCCTGTTGAATTGCCCGACTTGATATTGAAAAGAGTTTTCGATTTTGAGACGAAAATGCGGGGTTTATAATTGTTAGGCATGCGATGTCTAAGGTGGTTGCGGATTCCAACTGTTGTAGTTTTACACTTTCTTTTCTGTGACCGTAAGTGTAATATGTGATATCGCCGGTTTCGTTGCTATATGTCAACGACAATTGGGATGCGCATATTTACTTACGTTGATGACATGTGATGTTATGTGTTGCTGGATATGTTATATTGGATCGTCGTGTTTGAATAGCCGGGGGTTTTTATGTGAGATGAGTGTTTTTTCATTTTCATTCATGTAAAAACTTGTATGTAATATTCTTTTATTGGGGCACTTCCAGGTTGCGGAAGTTGTCACCGTTTGTATATTATTTACTTTTCCGTACTAGGATAGACCCAAGGAGGGGAGCACAAGTAACCGGGTTCTGGAGTCCAGTGGGAGACCAACTCGAGGAGTCGAGTCTGGGTCTCCTAACTCTAGAATTGGTAGGGTTGCTTGCCGCTCTCGTAGGGGTCTTGGGGTGTGGGTTTGGTTATTCATCGCGACCGTGGAATCCATGTTTTATACTGGCTCGTATTGAAAACACGGACGTCCTAGTATATCCAATATTTCATATGATTCTTCTGCTACGATATCTGTGATGTGATCATGTGATGTTCTGTGATAGATACAGTATATAGTATATATGATATATTATATAGACGTTACTTATGTTTTACACCCGCGCTAGCCCTGCCCCGCTATGCCGTTAGTTACCTAACCTAACGGTGCACGAGGGGATATCGAGGCGAATGCGGATGGCATAAGTGTACGTCGTATTTATCTGTGATGTTTAGGTACTTTAATGATGGGACTTCATTAATGTGATTAATGAAATAAAAGAAACCTAAGATGTTGTAGAATCGAATTTCAAAATAAAACAGGTAGCTACAGTTCTTGCTTTGCATAGCGGTATATGTGTTATATCCTGCACCTTATTCGATGAGGAAAGGACCGAGATCCCTTCACCGGGAGTGACTCCTTTAGCAATAACTGCCAGATGCTACACACTCGGTTTGTCTTTTGATTGCTTTTAAGAGTTTTTGCTTTGCACAGTGATATATACGATATATCCCGCACCTCATTCGACGAGGAAAGGACCGACGATCCCTTCACCGGGAGTGACTCCTTTAGCAAAACTAGAAAAGCCTCAAAAGCACTCCATTTTAAAATCATTTGATTCTACAACGATATCAAGTTCATTACGCAATAGGTTTTCAGAAAAACCTGTCGTAGCCCTCCGTCATTTTAGGAAGTAGAGTACTTAGTATTCGTGCTACGTTTGTCGACCATAGCCGAGGCGTAGTGTGCGGTAGCTAAGTGATGTCTTCCTACACAGCATATGATGCGATTAGTTAGGACAGTCATGTGGCTTTGTTGACCTTAGCCAAGGGTCATGTGGGTGGGTCTAATTAATCACGAAATGACGGGTAGAACTTGACTAGTACCTATGATTTGTTGACCTTAGCCAAGGTCATAGGTGCTAAGGGTAAAAACCATTATCGGGAGTTTCAAGTGTTGAAATTTGCAATGAGATTGCATACCTTCTATGAGATAGTTGGATCCCGATACCCGCTGCGAGTAAGAGTTACTCCTGGGAGAGTTTTGCACATTACAATTAGCCGATCAAGTAGGTGTCTAGAAAGGTGTCAACGGGGTTACGCCTCTGGGAAAACGAGGTTTACATTAATTTGGTTCATGTGAAAGCACGGGGGACCTCCCTCAAAGTACCGACACTGGCCTGGCTGAAAGATTGGCGAACTTGTAGTGTGTAATTAATCCCGGCTAGTCTTTCCTTTTTGGGTTTGAAGGAAGATTTGATAAAAAGCAGTGGGAGCCATCCTGATTAGATAAAATAATAACCAATCTATTCTTGCAAGAGCGCACGCTGAGTGTTTTCTTCTCTCTCTCTCCTGGTAGCGACCATATCACGCCTTAATCAAGATAATAATACGGAATATTGACCGAACCCGCTTGTTATACTGAGCTGGGGAACGTTGGTCCCGCTCCAACTTATAATTGTTATAAGACAGAGCAGGAAATTGGGGATTACCAGAATTCCCGTGCCGCCCAAACGAAGAGAGTGCATGTTTATGCATCATCTTCGGGTGTGTTCATTATAGAGAACTGAGAACGGGTGATAAGTTTCATGAGGCAGAAAACGGGGCAAGTGTTGCAGCCAAGTCTGTTGGTCACTGTCACCCTGTATTCCCAATACATTGATTCTGAACGAATGTTATTAGATACCGAACCTGATATACCAAATCATATCACTCTCTTTGTTAGAAAAGAAAGGATATAATTTTGTATTGAAGGATAATGTTTTGAACATTTCCTATATCAAAAGTTGATCGGTTCAGGCACGTTATCTAAAAGCATTGATGTTCTAAATCAAACTACAGTTCTTAGTATATGGAACACACAAAAGAGGAAGAGTTCAGAAATGAACGAATTCTTCTTGAGGTATTGTAGACTAGGTCATATCAATGTGACCCGACTAGCTAGAGTTTCATAAAGATGCATATTTAAATTAGTTTGAACTTACATCTTGTGAAACTCGCCAGTCATGTCACAAAGATAAGATGACCATAGCTCCGTTTACTGGAAACAGAGAAAGAGTTAGTGAACTCTTGGGACTGATACATGATGATGTATGTAAGGTCTCCTGTCTACACATGCCAGGACTGGTTCTTTGTACTTTATTAGATTCTCTGATAATCTCTCAAGATTCAGTCATATGTTCCTGCTGAAACATGAGTCCGAACCTTTTGAGATATTCACAGAATATAAGCGAGAAGTAGAGAACCAAAATACGGGTATAAGTATTATGTCCTTTGATGAAATCAAGGAGGAGAATGCTTGAGCACGGTAATCCTGGACTATTTTAAAGGAGAATGAGATTCTCTCTCAGCATTACTCCTCCGTATACACCATAGCACGATGGTATATCGGGGCGGAGCAAATACACCCTATATGATATGGTGTGCTCTATGATGAGTACTGTTGAGTTACCTTTTTCCTTTTTGGGAGTTATGCACTTGAGAAGCTGCATACCTATTGAATAGGGTTCGAATCAAATCAATTGCCTACCACTCCATATGAGATATGGAAAGGGAAGAGCCCATGTCTTAAGCTAGTTAAGATTTGGGGTTGTCCGGCCTATGTCTAAAAGCAAAATCCGGACAAGCTCGAGGCAAATACTGTTATGTAGAACTGGAATGGTTCCAGCTACACAAATTACAGCAGATGATTTGATAAAACCAAAGGATTCAATAGTTACCGACGAACCTCAGCCTCTCCGCCGATCTAGTAGGGTTCCTCACCCACCTGAGAGATACTTCGGTTTCTCTATGACAGTGGGAGCGAGGATTACATCATGAGATGATGACCCAACTAGTTTCGAGCTGGCCATCAGGAGTAAGACTCTGTAAGAATGGCTAGATGCTTAGTGATCTGAGATGGAATCCTTATACACCAGCAAAGTATGGACTTTAGCTGCTATATCTGAAGGGTTAAATCCCCATCAGAAGCAAGTATATCTTGAGAAGATTACTTGGTGTACATGGAAAAGTTGAGACTTTCAAAGATAGACTTGTTAAAAGTTTGCATCATTGACCAGGTATGGATAATGATGAAACCTTTTCAAGTAGCTATGCTTAAGTCCATCCAGATCCTACTTGCCACGGCTACATACCATGACTACGATATCTGGCGGTTGGGTGCCATGACTGCTTTTCTAAATATTGATTTAGAAGAGTGCGTCTGTAAGTACACAGCCAGAGGGCTTCGTAAACAGTGGGAGCAGCGGAAACGTGTGCAAGATGTTTTATCTGATAAAGCAGGCATCGCGGAGTTGGAACATCTGTTTTGATGAAGTAGTCAAAGAGTTTGACATCATCAAAATGGTAGATGAACCTTGTATAAACAAAAAGGTAGTAGGGAGTATGGTGGTGATCCTCGTATAGTACGTGGATAACATACTCTTGATAAGAAAGGAGTTTCTTATGCTACGCTCGATCAATCTCCGTATATCACAAAGATTCTCCATGTAGGATCAAAGTGATACCTACTAAATCCTGGATTTTGAATCTATGAGATAGATCTAAATGGATGTTAGGAATCTCACTAGTAGTAGTGAGATGGTATCAATCGATCCTGGGGAGAATCACTGGAAAAGTTCCACGGTGATAAAGACGACTGAATGTCAGTCACAGGCATTGTCTTTACCCTAAGTAAAGGGACGGTATGTTGGAAGAGTTCCAAGCTAGATACCGAGACATACTAGACGATAAAGGCTGGATACATCGCTACTTAAGATGCTACCAAAGAGGCTGTTTGGGTGTATATTGGTTCATGAGATGAACTATGTTCCTCCCATTATGTGACAATGGAGTTGTGGCTTTTGCCAAGGAACGCCGGTCCCATCAGTGATCCAGACATATTCTATGGCAGTATCACTTGATCATGGAGATGGTTGATCTCCAGGGAGATCGAGGTTAGGAGAGTAGGCTCAGAGGACAACACAGCGGATCCACTCACAAAGGCCTGTTCCCAGAGAGAGACTTTTATGGGATGGTTGAGTATGAGATACTACAACCACTGCTACAGATGGCCCTAGTGCAAGTAGGAGATTGTTAGTTATATGTATGCCCTAGAGGCCATTACTGTACATAGGATGTATATTGTAGTGGATGCTGGGACATATATAGGGAGGACTTTCTTGCTCAACATGATAGTATGCTATCTGGTTGCTCTTTACCTTAACGTGTATACTGATTGTCTCTCTGTTACATGTTGGTAAAGCCCTTAGGATCTGTACTTGACTACCTGGACTATGATGCGGATCATACTAGTGGGGACATGGTAGTCTATAAGTACATCCTTCAAAGTCCCTAGTCGTGGGTGTATCGAGACGGGGCATCGATATACCAGAGTAGACTAGCGTATACCTTCTCGACCCATACAGATGGGCGATGGATGATCCCATATCCATTGGTGTTTGACATCAGGGATGATATACGGGTGCTCAGTAGAGACTGGGTACACTGGACGGACTCGCCGAGAACTCCCAGATGGTATTATACCTCACGTCAGATGGCAGTTCTCTGGTGACACTGGTACAGAGTAGTCTGTTGACCCGAGATCGTCATAGAGTCTTGTGTGGTTCCCACTGTGCTTTGATTTCCATCTTACCACGTCCAAGAGGGCGTGCAAAACGGTGGTTTTTGGGTACAGTCCCGAGTCACATGGAGGCAATGAGCGATAGGAGGGGATTCGTCTCTCCCGGTATAGGGAGTTGATGTTGCGCTGTGTACGATTGGCTATAACAGGAAATCCCTGGCCAGGGTTGCTGAGATTTACTGGTAAGTGTTACCAGTAGTTTCTCGAATTGTTATAGACCTCATATCGACACGACTTATCGAGCTATTGGGGTCTGACGTTTACTACCCCTAGGCGAGATATGCGACATATCAGACGATCAGACCGGACTGTACGGTAGTGTTACTGGTTGGATCCACTGGAGTGTGAGCAGGCTTGCTCGTCGATCTTCAGATCGCTCAATACCCGGGTGGCCGTTACATTTAGCAGACCGCTTGCGGCTTGTGGATGTTTGATATGATTATCATCCGCTGCCGGCGTATTGACGAGTCTTTAGAGTCCTACACAGAGGTTTCCTGGCTCAAGCGAAATGAAATAAGAGCGCATATGAGATATGTGCGGGACCGAGAATGATGCGAGTATGTGATACCGTATTTCATTCTCGTGATGTGACATTGATCGGTTATATGCGATATAGCCGGGTTATCGGATCAAGTGTTGATTCGATAAGTTGTTACTGATGATACCAGTCGGTTATGTGCGACATGACCGGATCATTGAATCAAGTGTTGATTTAATGATTTAATGTATAATTATATATTTGATATATTACTTTGCATTAACTAGTATCGGTTCACTTTAAATGGATTTTCTCACTCGGGTGTGCGCATTGCATATGCGATATGATTTTGTGCACATGATTGTATCATGTTTGATGATACATGCTTTTTGGTTAAGCGTAAAGTATTAAACTATGGTTAAGTAGATGATTAGGGTTTTTACTTATTCTTTTATTGACTTATTTATTTTGTTTTGACAAAAGAAATTTAAATGCAATGAGAAAAATGGTGGAATTCTTTTGTTCATTCATGAAGCTTCATGAATCCTTTGACTTTGTGACCATTTTGTCTCATGCATTAACCTAACCATTCCACTTAACTCTAATTAATTCTCTACACCTAACCTTGGTTAGCTTATGATAAGAATTGTTTTCTTTTCTATTTTCAACAATACTTATCATAACATAAAGCATCTTCTTCTTCATCTTCCTTCATGAAGAAAACCATTCTTCATCAATGGTGATTGATGAGAATGAGTGAGAAATCCAATTCTAAAGTCTACCCACTTCCTATTTCTTCATCCTCTACCTCTTGCCAAGTAGTAGAGTGTGTTTCCTTCACAAGTTTTCATGGCTTGGTGAAGGTGGAGCTTGATCTAGTGATGCTTCGACGTAGATCATCTTCGGCACGTCGTCGATGACCTAGCCCGCCCATTCTCCGATGAAGCCGACACTAGAGCCCGGGGTTCGACTTGGACAGCGAGAGGCCTTCATTGCGGTGCCAAGGAGGTGGAGCACCGGATCTACAAAGGTTGTATTTCCGATTCTTATAGTTAAGTGTTAACTAGATTGTCTTTCGCCTAGACATCTAGCAAACGGTCCGTATTAGGGTTTCTCGGCACCGATAATTTTTGAAATTGGCATGTTCGATGCCTTGTGAGACCTCATTAGGGTGCCTTGGAACCCTACACCGACTACCATGTCCCCACTAGTATGATCTGTATCATAATCCTGGTAGTCAAGTACTCATCCTAAGGGCTTTATTAACATGTAATAGAGAGTCAATAAGTGTACATGTTAAGATAAAGAGCAACAAGATACCATACTATCATGTCGAGCAAGAAAGTCCTTCCTATATATGTCCAAGCATTCACTACAATATACATCACATGTACAGTAATGGCCTTTAGGGCATACATATAACTAACAATCTCCCAGTTGCACTAAGGCCATTTGTTGTAGTATCTCATACTCAACGTCCTATAGAAGTCTCTTTAGGGAAAGGCCTTTGTGAGTGGATCTGCCGTGTTATCCTTCGCGTCAACTCTCCTAACCTCGATCCCTTGGAGATTAACCATCTCCCTGATTAGATGATACTGTCCTCAGAATATGTTTGGATCGCTGATGGGACCGGTATTCCTAGGTTAAAGCCACAACTCCATTGTAGTCACAATAACAGTTATTGGACGCTCAATGGTAGGAACCATGTTCATCTTATGAACAAGAAATGCCCAGACAGCCACTTTGGCAGCATCGTTGGTAGCGATGTATTCAGCCTTTATCGTCTAGTATGTCACGGTATCTAGTTTAGAACTCTTCCAACATACCGTCCCTCCACTGAGGGTAAAGACAATGCCTGTGACTGACTTTCAGTCGACCTTATCACTCGGGAAGCTCAAACCAAGAACATTCATTTAGTGCTTCTCAAGTACTTAAGAATGTCTTCCACAGCTGTCTAGTGATTCTCCCAAGATCCGATTGATTCCTGATCACTACACCTAGTGAGTCATCTACATCTGGTCTGCTACATAAGATCGCATACATGATAGAGCCTACTGCTGAAGCATAGGGTATCCCTTGCACGCGAGCTCTCTCCAAATCAGTCTTGGAAAACATCTTTTTGGAGAGAGTGATTCCTTAGTAAGTAGGCGAACCACCTCGCTAAGAATCCTCCATACTAAACCCCTTTAGTATGCTGTTAGTGTACCTGGATTTGGAACACTCCCAATATCCACATAGATTATAATCCATAAGATGTAGTAGTTATCATCCAGATCTTTTATGGAGAATCCTTGTGATAAGTGGAGCTTGACCGAGTCTAGCATAGGAAACCATTTCCTATCAAGAGTATGTTATCTACGTACAATACGTGGAAGACAACCTTACTCTCTACAACCTTCTTATATATACAAGGTTCATCTACCTTTTTGATGAAGTCAAACTCTTTCACTGCCACATCAAAACAGATGTTCCAACTCCGCGATGCATGCTCTAATCCTGATGGACTTAAGCATAGCTTCTAAAGTCTTAACTTTTCCATCTACACTAAGAATCTTCTCAAGATCCAATTTGCTCCCAATGGGTTTCACCCCTTCAGGTGCAACATTCAAAGTTATACTTTGTTGGTGTACATGGATTCCATCTTTGATCGCATAGCATCCAACCATTTTACTGAGTCCCCACTCGTGATGGCCTGCCTGAACCTGGTTGGGTCATCATCAACCATGATGCAATCCTCGCTCCCACTGTCACCGAGAAGACCGTAGTATCTCTCAAGTGGATGAGAAACCCTACCAGATTCGCGGAGAGGCTGAGATTCATTGGAGACTATTGAATCCTTTGATTTTACCAAATTATCAGCTGTTAGTTTGTTCAGCTGGAACTCCTTCCAGTTCTACCTCATGACCATAAATTTCTTCACAAAAAATTCCTTTTCTAAAAAGGTGGCATGCTGAGAAACAAAATACTTTTTGCTCCTCAGTTAGGTAGAAGATATACCCTCGCAAATGTTTGGGATATCCAACAAACTTATACAGAACTGACCTTGTCTCGAGCTTGTCCGGATTCTCATTTTCAACATATGCTGGACAACCCCATATCTTAACTCGTTTAAGACATGGTCTCTTCCCATTCCATATCTCATATGGAGTGGTAGGCACTGATTTGGATGGAATCCCATTCAATAGGTATGCAGCTTCTCAAGTGCATAACCAAAAGGAAATAGGTAACTCAGCAGTACTCATCATAGAGTGCGCCATATCTCATAGGGTGCGATACCTCCGCCCCGATACACCATTGTGCTGTGGTGTACACGAAGGAGTAAGCTGAGAGAGAATCACATTCTTCTTTTAGAAACTCCACGAACTCCATGCGCAAGTATTCGCCTCCTCGATCATATTGTAGGACTTTAATACTTCTACCCGTCTGGTTCTCAACTTCAAGCTTATATTCGTTGAATTTCTCAGAAGTTTCAGACTTGTGTTTCAACAGGAACACGTGTCCGAATCTTGAGAGAAGATCAGTGAATATAATGAAATTCTAGTTATTTCGTTTTTTTAATTGAAAAACTTATTGGTTCTACCTCCTCTTTTTTATGAGGAGAATGAATCTTTTTATCGAAGGATCGGAAAAAAATCACAGAGTGTCGTTGGCACGAAACTGCTCGTTGGCATGACTAGGGCAAGTACGAAGAACCAACCTTGGCATTTGTAGACATAGGACCGTATACATCATCATGTATTTTTCCCAAGAGTTCAGTAACTCTTTCTCTGTTTCCAGTAAACATAGTATTAGTCATTTTACCTTTGAGACAAGACTGGCAAGTATCATAAGATGAAAATTCGAATATATTCTCATATTCATCCTTATGTAACTTAGATAGTCGTGTCGCATTGATACGACCTAGTCTACAATGCCACAAGAAGGATTCGTTCATTTCTGAACTACTCCTCTTGTGTATGTTCTATATACTTTGAACTGTGACTTGATTTAGAACGTATATACCATTTCATAACGTGCCTGATCCAATCAACTCTTGATTTGGGAAAATGTTCACAACATTATCCTCCAATATAGAATAATATCCTTTTTTAACTTAATAAAGAATCTGATGTAATGTCGTATATCAGGTTCGGTATGTAATAATATTCGTTAAGAATCAATGTATTTACCATTTGGTAATACAAGGTGATATCTGCCAACAGACTTGGCTGTAACAATTGCACCATTCTCTAACACTTAGAGACATATCACCGTATCCCAGTTCTCTACCTTTCTGTAGCCCATGTAACATATTACATATGTGGGATCCTAATCCGGTATCTCATACCTAGGACGTAGAAGACACTGAGAAATAGTTCTTGCTAATGAACACACCCGAAAAAGAAGCATCAACATGCACTTTCTTCGATTGGGTTGCGTGGAAATCCGGATATTCCCCTATTTCCTGCTCGGCCTTATAACAATTATAAGATAGAGCGGAACCAACGTTCCCTAGCTCAATATAATAAGCAGGTTCGGTCAATGCATCCATATTATTATCTTGATTAAGGCGTGACATTGTCGCTACCAGGAGAGAGAGAGAAGAAAACACTCTGTGTAAGCTCTTGCAAGATCAGATTGGTTATTATTTTATCTAATCAGGATGGCTCCCACTATTTTTATCAAATCTTCCTTCAAACCCTAAAAGGTAAGACTAGACGGGATTAATTACACCCTACAAGTTCGCCAATCTTTCGGCCAGGCCAGTATCGGTACTTTGAGAGTGGTTCCCCATGCTTTCGCACGGACCTAATTAAAATAAACCTCGTTTTCCCAGGGGCATAACCCCGTTAACACCTTTCTAGACACCTACTTGATCGGCTATTTGTAATGTGTAAAACTCTCTCAGGAGTAATTCTTACTCGCAGTGGGTATCGGGATCCAACTATCTCATAGAAGGTATGCAATCTCATTGCAAATTTCAACACTTGAAATTCCCGATAATACTCTGCCTCTAGCAACTTATGACCTTGGCTAAGCTCAACTAATCATAAGCGCTAGCCAAGTTCAACCCGTCATTTCGTGATTGAATTAAACCCGCCCGTACGATCCTTGGCTAAGGTCAACAAAGCCGTACGACTACCCTAACTCAATCGCATCATATGCATGCAGATAAGCACTAATTAGCTACCGCACACTACGCCTTGGCTAAGGTCAACAAACGCAGCACGAATACTAAAAATTACTTATCTGAAATGACGGTGGGCTACAACAGGTTTTTAAGAAAACCTTTTGCGTAATGAACTTGATATCGTCGTAGAATCGAGTGATTTTGAAAAGGACTGTTTTTTAGGTTTTTACTAGTTTTGCTAAAGAGGTTACTCCCGGTGAAGGGATCTCGGCTCTTTCCTCATCGAATGAGGTGCAGGATATTTCATAAATACTACTATGCAAAGCATAAACTATAGAAGCAATTAAAAGACAAACCAAGCGGGTTGTAGCATCTGCCAGTTTCGCTAAAGAGGTCACTCCCGGTGAAGGGATCTCGGCCCTTTCCTTATCGAATAAGGTGCTGGATATTCTACAAGGAATACCTCTATGCAAAGCAAGAACTAGAGCTACCAGTTTTTAAAACAAGTTTCTACAATATCTTTAGGTTTCTTTTCTTTTCATTAATCTCATTAATGAAGTCCCATCAAATTATGCTTCCTAAGCAACACAGAAGAAACGAAAGCATCAATATTTACTATATATCATATATATAAAATACAAGCATTCGTCTCAACATATCAAGTGATCATATCAAAGAATATCAGCAGCAGAAGAACACATATGAAATATTGGATATACTAGGAATTCCGTGTTTTATTTAAGCCAATAAAAAACGTGGATTCCACGGTCGCAATGAATAGCCAAACCCACATTCCTAGACCCCTACGAGAGCAACAAGCAACCCTACCAATTCTTGAGTTAGGAGACCCGGTCTCAACTCCTTGAGATGGTCTCCTACTGGACCCTAGAACCCGGTTACTTATGCTCCCCGTCTTGGGTCTATCCTAATGCGGAAAAGTAAATAATATATATCAATGGTGACATCATCCTCAACCCGGAAGTGCCCCAATAAAAGAATATTACATACAAGCTTTTACATGAATGAAAATGAAAAACTCTCATCTCACATAAAGAACCCCGCCTATTCAAAACACGATGATCTAATATAACATATCACAGCAACATATAAAATCACATGTCATCAACGTAAGTAAATATGCATATCCCAATTGTCGTTGATATATAGCAACGAAACCGGCGATACACCAGATATTACACTTACGGTCACAGAAAAGAAAGTGAAAAACTACAACAATTGGAATCCGCAACCACCTTAGACATCATAAACCTAATGTATCACATACTTCGGATTTCATTCCTAACCAAATGAATTCCTTAGACATCGCATGCCTTACAATTATAAAGTTCGCATTTTAGTCTCGATTGTTGGAGATAGTGCCCTTAAAGTCAATTATTGGATCACAGGCACGTGAGTGCAATGATTGAGGGGAGGACCTGTCCCAGTAGGACGGTCTTACTCAAGATGATAATATGCTATCTGCTTTATCTTTATCATCGTGTACTGCTTAAGGTGACCTTACGAGTCGCTATTACACGTTGATAGAGCCCCTAGGATTCTTGCTTGACTACCAGCAGTATGAGGGTGATCATATACGTGAGAGCTGGAGTTTATAAGCACATCCTTAAAAGGTCCCTAGTCGTGGAAGTTTCGAGACAGGGCATCGATTCTCCAGAGTAGACTAGTGTATACAGTCGAGACCCCGATGAGGGGCGGTGGCTGGTCTCACAAGTCACTGGTGTCAGTTGGTTCACCTAAGATGTATACAGGTGCTCATTGGGTTATGAGTACACCGGACAGGACTCGCCGGGAACCTGCTAGTTGGTATTATACCTGACGTCAGATAGCAGTTCCCTGGTGACATGCGTACAGGTTAGTTCATCGACCTGAGATCGTCATTTGTCTCGTGTGAGTTCCCACTGTGCTTTGATTACTACCCTACCACGGCTCGAAGGAGTCGTGCAAACAGGTTTTAGTTAGGTACAGTCCCGAGCCATATAGAGGCAGTGAGCGGATCTGCAGGGGTTCATCTCTCCCGGTATTGGGGGTGAGGTCGCGCTGTGTCTAGGAGAGCCAGAATATGAAAAGTCCTTGGCCAAGACAGGAGATTTGCTGGTAGGTATTCCAGTAGTATCTCAGGGTGTTCTGGGCTACACTCCGACACGACTTGTACCGCTTTTGGGGGTCTGACTTTTACCAACCCCCTAGGCCCGCCATGCGATACTCATAGACGAACGGACCGGACTGTACGAATATTGTCACTGACAGGCTCAGTAAGGTGTCAGGATGAGTTCGCTCATCGACGTCCCTTTTGGTCAATAGCTGGTGGCCCGTCACGTATGGCTAATACCTCTGACGTGCTAGTGGTTAAATCCACAGCCATAGTATTGACGAGTTTTTAGAGTCCACCACACTCAGTTACTCAGGTTTCGGGCGAAACGCTGTAGAGGCTGTATGGAGATATGGCAGGGTTCGATCAGATACGTGCGGTATTGCACGGATCGTGATCGGACGGATTTTACTAGCCGGTTTTGGTTTAAGCCGGATCCTAGTATTAGACAGTGTAGATTTTGTCTCTTTGCATTTGTGTTCGGTGGGAATACAAATGTGGGCATGTATATGCAGTCGCGGGGTTTTCCTGTAATTTATTACGGGATTAGTTTTTCTGAAGTTACCAGTTTGCATTCCGTTCCGGCCGGTTTTCCTTTGTTCTTTCCCGGCCGGACTTTTCCGATGGATGGGGTTATTTGCAAGTTTGCAAATAACATTTGTGGAGGGGTTTCTTGCAATTTGTGGCATCATGATGGTTCTTTAATCATTAGATTCCATTTGCATCTTATCCTTTGATTAGAATGGATTAGAGTTGATTTGAATGGAAATGACATTGTTATCATTGCCTTTTTGATATGGTCACCCCTTTTGCTTTTACTACCATCACCTCCCTTCTTGTTATTGATTCATTCCCTCCACCATTTCATGGCAAGAAGGGGCCGGCCTCATTTGGGGAAGGAATGAGAGAGAGTTTCATTTTGTATGTGGCATATTTTCCTTCATCTCATTTCTTGCTAGGAAAAATGAAAGCACCATTTTTCCTTATCTTCATTCCTCCACATCCATGGCAACTTCACCCCAAGGGACAAGCTTCTACACTAGTCTGCAGCAAACCTTGGACGCGTCGGCTAGCCAACTTCGCGCCCGAGTTCCCTCGGTCCAGAGGTGGGAGCCCGTAAAAGATTCCGGCTACGTGGTGCCCTTTCCGACAAGGACGTGACGGACAGAGTTTCCGCGGGAGATCGGAGTGGAGACGAAGACCGAAGGACACGGATTGCTTGGTATACTTCTCTAACCATATTTTACTTTGCTAGTTGCTAGGTTAATGGCCCGATCTGGGTGAAAAGTGCGCGGTAGTGTCGGTTTGCTAGTTTGCAAAGTTTTTTTGTTTCCGCTTTTCCGGCGTCGGACCGACGGCCGGGGCGCCGCCGCGGACTTACAATGGTATCAGAGCCACGCCTTTAACCATGCCTAGCTTGCTCTAGTATGTTTAAAACCCGATCGAACAAAAATCGCAAAAACCGTATTTTCAGTGCATGTGTTTTCTGTCGAAATTGTTTCTGCTCCAAAAATTTTTCAGGTTGTTGCAGAATACTGTGCATGGAAATCTAAGCAATCTGTGAAAATTTGGTCACGAGATCTCACCATATGACCGCGGAACCGCGGCCAAACCCATGCTTGGGCCGCGGTTCCGCCGCGCTTTTGACTTTTCAGTTGACCAAATTTTTGTAGATTGCTTCTGAGCTGGAAATAGGGGTTTTGGGATATTCCTTTTGGGCCCAGATTTTCTGTAAGTGCTACAGTACTGCTTGGGGCCCACTTCGATAAATCTGTTCGATCGGATATTTTAAATACATTAGTTCACAGTATTTACATTATATCTGCGACCGTGAATGTCACTCAATCGGTAAATCCTGCCTAACTGCTATAGCCCGGTTAGACGGCTTTGCGAACGTGACATTCACGTTGATGTTCTGTGTTGTGCTGTGATGTTGCAGATCGGTCGTGGGGATAGCCTGGTTGCAGTGGTAGTACAGTTTTGTTGTATTATGTACATTTGTTATTGCGGGGCGAGCGTCCGACATGTGGACTGCCGTCACTGCCTGTTTGTATTATTCTTTTGGGGCACGACCAGGTCGAGGTCGATGTACCCGTTGTATGTATATTTTACTTTCTGTACTAGGATTACCCCGCGGAGGGGTGCACGGATAACCAGGTTCTAGAGGGAAACGGGCCCGCATCTCATGGCATTGAGATGGAGGGGGCTACACTCTAGAATTGGCGGGCTATTCGCTGCACTCGTAGGGGGTACAGGTTGGCCCAGGAGGGGTGCCCAAGTTACCGGATTCCGTGAAGTGCTGGGTGGTCCATTCACGTTGCTGAAGGGGGCTACCTCGCTTCAGGTTTTGGCGGGTAACTTGCCGCGCCCGTAGGGGTCTAGGATTTTCATTGCACAGGCTATCCACACGACCAGGGGAACGTCGGGTTTCAGTAGCGGCTCTATGAAACCTGGGGATCCCAGATATCTGTATTGTTCTGTGATGCTGGTTACATTTCTGTGATGTTGCATTTTATCACGCCTTGAGCGAAAATTATATATTATATATATATACTAGTAGATATTTTATATGTTTTGCATCCGCGCTAGTCCAGTCCCCGATCTGTCGTTAGTTAAGTAACCTAACGGGTGATGACGGGATCCAGTGGCGAATGCGGATGGCATATACGTATATCATTATTTTCGTTCTTTTGTGGTGTGATCAATTGATGGGACTGCGTTGATTCAGATCAATGCAAGCTAGACAAACCTATTCTGATGTTGTTGGAACACTTTTTCAAAAAGCTGTTATTGCAAGGGCGTTCTTTTTTGTTTTGCACAGTGGTATTCAGTTGGAATATCCTGCTCCTCAGTCGACGAGGCAAGAGCCGAGATCCCTTCACCGGGAGTGACCCCTTGGACAAAAGTTTGCGTCAGGGCAATAACTTCACTATAGCCGATTACTTTGCTTTGCACCGTGGTATTCAGTTGGAATATCCTGCACCTCATTCTACGGGGAAAGAGCCGAGATCCCTTCACCGGGAGTGACTTCTTTAGCAAAGATTTTCGTCACTATATTTTTTAAAAAGCTATCCGTTCCTTCAACGATATCAAGTTCATTACGTTAAGGGTTTTCGCCAGAAACCATTCGTAGCCCTCCATCATTTCGGTTAAATATTCGGTAGTATTCAAGCTATGTATTTTGACCTCACGCCAAGGTATAGTGATTGGTAGCTGCCGGATATTTATCTGTTGAATAGATAGATGCGTTGGTTTGGGACAATCGTACTACTATTTTGGCCTACGTCAAGGGTATGTGCGGGTGGGTTCAAATTAACCTGGATAATGATGGGTAGAACTTGACATGTGACTTATGATATTTTGACCTCACGCCAAGGTCATAAGAGCATGGGGCAAAAATCCACATCGGGAGTTTCAAAATAACTGAAACTTGCCAGATATGCGCATACCTTCTGGAGTGTGATAGCGTAAGCGGATTCCGTCACGTTATCATGCGATGATAGTTGGATCCTGATTCCCACTGATGAGTTGGTTTACTCCTCGGGTAATCCCGGCTAATTCTTCTTTCAGGTTTGGGGAAGAATTTGACGTTACAGTGGGAGGTTTCCAGATTAGATAAAGTGATAACTATTCTGATCTAGGTTAGAGTGCACGCTGAGTGTTTCTTTACTCTCTCTCTTTGGCAGCGACCATTGACCCGACCCTAGACTATGACTCAGTGACCAAGTTGACCGAACCTTCTCAACACAGGCTTTTGGATTGTCAGAGTTGCAGACCTCTTTGCCACTCCCACTTTTACCCTTTTCTCCAGGACACCCCGTATTACTGCGAACGTCCACTTCCATTGGACAAAACCATCGTATGGTTATATACGAACTCGGAGGACTTCGAGGATGGTTTCAGGTTCTGAAGAAAACGAATAGAACTATTCAGTTGTCTTTTCCTTTTACCTTCTCTCAGGTTGCGAGTACTCCTTGGTTTAGGAGTAGTACACCTATTACGCAAATTGGATAGTCTTCTTCCAAACCTTAGGCTGGTGCTGACCGGTAGGGAATGAAGAAAGCCAATTAGCCTAAGCGGTGTACAGAAGGTATTAAGTTCAGAAAAAGCAAGGGATTAGTAAGAGGGCAAAGTAAATTGCGACTGATATTCACGACCAAACCAAGTATTTCTTCGCCAATCCTAAATCACCTTTGTATTTCTCCAGGACACTCCGTATCACTACGAAGATCCAAAGTTTATTGGATAATCCATCGTATGGTTATATACGAACTCGAAAGGAACTTGTTCCAGTTCTTGGATGGATCCTGGTTCAGGAGAAATAGGAATTAAGTTCATTCGGTTGTCTTTTATCCTCACCTTCTCTCGCATTGCGAGTGCTCCTAGGATTAGGACAGTACACCCATTATGCTTATTGGATAGTCTTCTTCCAAACCATAGACTGGTGCCGAACGGTAGGGAAGGAAGAAAACCATTTGGCCTAAAGGGGTGTACAGAAGGTAATGACTAAAGACATATAAAGCGATTTGGAGAGGTGGCAAAGAATTATACGGTTATAGTTGTGAATCTGGATAATGGAAGAGGCATTACTAGGAATACCAGGATACCCCATCGAAACATTTCAATATTTCAGTTTCACTGTGTACTGTTAATAGAAAACTGATTTCCCGATTAGACACTTGCTCCAGGGTATGTATTTACCAGGTATGATTCTCACATCTGTATGGTTTTACAGATGATGAGTGGGAGTAAGTTATTGGGAATTAGGTGACCATCCTCATTATATCGGGATTCGTTGTAATTGGTAATATTTGAGGAGGCCACCTGGGTTGTTTGCCGGTCGGCAAATATTTGGTTTTGAATATCCGTTCTTGTGCACCAATTTCAAATTGATATATCTGTATGTCTATTTTCATAGAGTGAGATATACCTTTCTGAGATTATGTCCATGACATTTACCTATATCAGTGGATGGTTAGGTAAGGAGCATTGAACAGCGGTGTAATTCTTCTTAACCAAAAGTACAGTTTTCAACCTAAGACACACAGTGAATGAGTCATTTGACTCAAAGGACTTGTACAGAGTATTGTATATTGTCCAGTGTCCATTAAGACAGAGGGGTTGGTACTCGTACTATATTCTGTTTACTTATGACTTCTCTAGTTCTTAGACATATGTTTCGTAGAAACACAGAGTCTAAGTTTTGAGGAGTTACAGGTATAAGAGTAAAGTAGAGAACCAGGTATTGCAAATATCGGGATTCTTCAAGGTGATCGAAGATGTAGATACTTGTGAATGGTATTCAGTTGATAGTAATGATTAAGAGAACTTGCTTCTCTTTCAGGTTACTCATAATTGGAAGTATTCCTAAGTTGAGTAACGCTGATCGGCCTCCTTCCATTTAGTTGACATGCACTGGAGACAGCTGCATGATTTGAATCTGGTTCAATTAAATCAGTGCCTCTGTTTTTATATTGGATATAGAACAGTTTATATCTTAACGTTGTTAAGATACGGGGTGTTGTCCGGCTTATGCTTAAAACCAGACTCTGGATAACTCAAGGCACGTTTCTGTAATGGCTGTTTGTGGGTTGACCCAGGCTATGACGAGGGTTGATTTTCTACCATCTGGAAGATCAATAGTGATATTGTTCTTGACTCGCCACATTTTTAAAAGAAATGGATTTTTTCAGAAAACAGTAGTGGGAGTATGGTAGAACTGGAAGTGATTCCAGAACTGCAAACGATTACTGAAGATTTGATAAGAACCTAGAGATTCAATCTGATTTGACATTCCATTGGCCACTCCGCAGATATGGTAGGTAACCTCAGGCACCCGAGAGGTACTTCGGTATGCTCAAGGACGGTGGCAGGGAGGTTCTTGTTTACCCAGACTTGCCATTGCTGTTGTTCCAGAGTATGAGACCCGGCAGGAGGATGAGTATAGCGTCGTTCTAAACTAACTTTAGAAGTGTACGTCTATATGACTCTGCCAGAGGGTTGTCGTAGTCAGAGGGAGCAGCGGAAGCATTGGTGGACAGGTGGCTTATGTCTACTTATAGACTAAAGCAGATACAGAGGAGATAGATCATCTATTTCTAATGTGACAGTCATAGGTTTGACTTCATCAGAATAGGGGATGGATCTGTTAAGAAGGTAGTAGGGTGTGATGTCCTGGTATTTGGATGACATGCACAGAGTAGGAAGTGATATTCCTATACTACGATCGGTTATTCTTTGGTTGTCACACAGTGCTTTCTCCACATAGGACTTGGATATTATATCAGACATTCTGGTTTCTGGATCTATGGTTTTAGATCTAGATTTGGGTGGTTTCCCAATCTGGGTACTTTGACAGCATTCTATGAGTATTTAGAATGGACGACTCCTGGCATGGTGGTGTACCTGCGGGTGATGGAGTCACCCTCTCTAAAGGTGTCTTACAGACTAAAGGGGAGAGGGATACGCATGATTGACAGATCACTTGCTTAGGCAATTGAGTCAATCATGAGATGTCAAGTACCACACCAGATGTTGTTCTTGCAGTAGGTGCAATAAGTTAATATTGATCCAATCCTGGAGAAACAGTCGGAAGCAGTTTTAGAACATAAGTTGATGTTCTAGGGATATGATAGCAGCTTTCTTCTTCGGGAGACAGTTATCATTCCAGGCTTCCAAGGTGACCTGGATGGCAGAGTGGCTGTCAGAGTTATAGTTTTCCCTTTGATGAGGGGCAGTATTTTGGACAGGTGGTCCAGGCGGATACTGAAGGGGGCATGGCACGGGATACTGATTAAGTTCAGTTGACGATACAGTCTAAGAAGTTTGGATTTGGAGTTCATTTATGAGCTAGGTCCCATCATACATCCAGACACATTCTAAGACAGGTATTGCTCATTTCGGGAGATGGCTTTCTCCGCGAACTTGAGATAAAGAGAGACATAGAAAGAAACACCATAGCGGATCCACTCACTGAGGCTATTTCTCGAACGCAATAGTTTCGCAAACGAGCTTTGAGAGACTGACTAGTAGAGGAGTTGGGTGTTCGGTATCACACGGGCTGTGAGTATGCGACATCGCAATAATTAGCCTTGAGTGCAAGTGGAAGATTGTTGGAGATAGTGCCCTCAGAGTCAATTATTGGATCACAGGCACGTGATTGCAATGATTGAGGGGAGGACCTGTCCCAGTAGGACAGTCTTACTCAAGATGATAGTATACTATCTGGTTTATCTTTATCATCGTGTACTGCTTAAGGTGACCTTACGAGTCGCTATTACACGTTGATAGAGCCCCTAGGATTCTTGCTTGACTACCAGCAGTATGAGGGCGATCATATAAGTGAGAGCTGGAGTCTATAAGCACATCCTTAAAAGGTCCCTAGTCGTGGGAGTTTCGAGACAGGGCATCGATTCTCCAGAGTAGACTAGTGTATACAGTCGAGACCCCGACGAGGGGCGGTGGCTGGTCTCACAAGCCACTGGTGTCAGTTGGTTCACCTAAGATGTATACAGGTGCTCATTGGGTTATGAGTACACCGGACAGGACTCGCCGGGAACCTGCTGGTTGGTATTATACATGACGTCAGATAGCAGTTCCCTGGTGACATGTGTATAGGTTAGTTCATCGACCTGAGATCGTCATTTGTCTCATGTGAGTTCCCACTGTGCTTTGATTACTACCCTACCACGGCTCAAAGGAGTCGTGCAAACAGGTTTTAGTTGGGTACAGTCCCGAGCCACATGGAGGCAGTGAGCGGATCTGCAGGGGTTCGTCTCTCCCGGTATTGGGGGTGAGGTCGCGCTGTGTCTAGGAGAGCCAGAACATGAAAAGTCCTTGGCCAAGGCAGGAGATTTACTGGTAGGTATTCCAGTAGTATCTCAGGGTGTTCTGGGCTACACTCCGACACGACTTGTACCGCTTTTGGGGGTCTGACTTTTACCAACCCCTTAGGCCCGCCATGCGATACTCATAGACGAACGGACCGGACTGTATGGATATTGTCACTGACAGGCTCAGTAGGGTGTCAGGATGAGTTCGCTCATCGACGTCCCTTTTGGTCAATAGCTGGTGGCCCGTCACGTATGGCTAATACCTCTGACGTGCTAGTGGTTAAATCCACAGCTATAGTATTGACGAGTTTTTAGAGTCCACCACACTCAGTTACTCAGGTTTCGGGCGAAACGCTGTAGAGGCCGTATGGAGATATGGCAAGGTTCGATCAGATACGTGCGGTATTGCACGGATCGTGATCGGACGGATTTTACTAGCCGGTTTTGGTTTAAGCCGGATCCTAGTATTAGACAGTGTAGATTTTGTCTCTTTGCATTTGTGTTCGGTGGGAATACAAATGCGGGCATGTACATGCAGTCGCGGGGTTTTCCTGTAATTTATTACGGGATCAGTTTTTCTGAAGTTACCAGTTTGCATTCCGTTCCGGCCGGTTTTCCTTTGTTCTTTCCCGGCCGGACTTTTCCGATGGATGGGGTTATTTGCAAGTTTGCAAATAACATTTGTGGAGGGGTTTCTTGCAATATGTGGCATCATGATGGTTCTTTAATCATTAGATTCCATTTGCATCTTATCCTTTGATTAGAATGGATTAGAGTTGATTTGAATGGAAATGACATTGTTATCATTGCCTTTTTGATATGGTTACCCCTTTTGCTTTTACTACCATCACCTCCCTTCTTGTTATTGATTCATTCCCTCCACCATTTATGGCAAGAAGGGGCCGGCCTCATTTGGAGAAGGAATGAGAGAGAGTTTCATTTTGTATGTGGCATATTTTCCTTCATCTCATTTCTTGCTAGGAAAAATGAAAGCACCATTTTTCCTTATCTTCATTCCTCCACATCCATGGCAACTTCACCCCAAGAGACAAGCTTCTACACTAGTCTGCAGCAAACCTTGGACGCGTCGGCTAGCCAACTTCGCGTCCGAGTTGCCTCGGTCCAGAGGTGGGAGCCCGTAAAAGATTCCGGCTACGTGGTGCCCTTTCCGACAAAGACGTGACGGACGGAGTTTCCGCGGGAGATCGGAGTGGAGACGAAGACCGAAGGACACGGATTGCTTGGTATACTTCTCTACCCGTATTTTACTTTGCTAGTTGCTAGGTTAATGGCCCGATCCGGGTGAAAAGTGCGCGGTGGTGCCGGTTTGCTAGTTTGCAAAGTTTTTTGTTTCCACGTTTCCGGCGTCGGACCGACTGCCGGGGCGCCGCCGCGGACTTACATCGATATTGAAAACACTTTCCAATAACCTGTCGGGTAATTCAACAAGTTTCCCTATAACCTGATCGAATGCTCGTCGGAAACATTAGTAAACGGCCGCACCCCCGATGCCGTCGACGAAGTGCACTTAGGCGGAACACCGCGGCCGCAAGAACCCTAACGGATGCTTTTATCGACGGGGTTCTCCTACAGTCACTTGGTCGGGGCTATGGGGCGTGTCTATCTAGTAAGGTTACCCGGCGAGTATCCACGTACGCTACGTAATTGCGACGGACTTTTGATCCATATCAAAATTCCGTGGCAACCGATCAAATGAGACTAAACTGCTAGATTTATAAAATTCAAACTAGTTATCTCATAACTAATTATTATGGATTCCAAATATTGTATCATAATCACAGATAGTTAGACGATGTTAAACTTTTCGATCGAATAAAGAAACACCCAAAATTTCCCAAAGAGCTCAACACTTGAGCGGTGTTCAAAAAGTACCCAGAACATGCCACAACACCTATGGACCAGCCGTAGAAGGGTTAACCCTTGCCTCACCTATGGCGCCGCAGAACGACCACAAACCTTATGGTTTGGTGGCGGTTTCGACGGTCACAGAATCGGGTTAGGGTTTCGTTCTTCTAGAGGGTCCACAGAATCACCTGTATGAGTTTCTGAAGATTTCAAACTTGGAAAAAAATCCAACTCTTGGAAAATTTCCAGCGAGGGAAAATATTGTTAGTTATTTGTGTGCCCTAGAGGCCATTACTGTACATACGATGTATATTGTAGTGGATGCTTAGACATATACATGGAGGACTTTCTTGCTCGACACGATAGTATGCTATCTGGTTGCTCTTTATCTTAACAAGTACACTGATTGTCTCTTTATTACATATTGGTAAAGCCCTTAGGATGAGTACTTGACTACCAGGATTATGATGTAGATCATACTAGTGGGGACAGTGTAGTCGCTAAGTACATCCTTCAAATGTTCCTAGTCGTGGGTGTATCGAGACATGGCATTGATATACCAGAGTAGACTAGCGTATAGCTTCTCGACCCATGTAGATGGACGATGGATGATCCCATATCTATTGGTGTTTGACATCAGAGACAGTATACAGGTGCTCAGTGGAGACTAGGTACACTGAACGGACTCGCCGAGAACTCCCAGATGGTATTATACCTCACGTCAGATGGTAGTTCTCTGGTGACACTGGTACAGGTTAGTCTGTAGACCCGAGATCGTCATAGAGTCTTGTGTGATTCCCACCGTGCTTTGATTTTCACCTTACCACGTTCAAGAGAACGTGCAAAACGGTGGCTTTTGGGTACAGTCTCGAATCACATGGAGGCAATGAGCGATAGGAGGGGTTTCGTCTCTCCCGGTATTGGGAGTTGATGTTGCGCTGTGATAGATTGGCTATAACAGGAAGTCCCTAGCCAGGGCTGCTTCAGAGATATACTGGTAAGTGTTATCAGTAGTTTCTCGACCCGTTATGAGCCTCATATCGACACGACTTATCGAGTTACTGGGGTCTGACGTTTACCACCCCTAGACGAGATATGCGACATATCAAACGAAGAGACCGGATTGTACAGTAGTATTACTGATTGGATTCGCAGGAGTGTGAGCAGGCTTTGCTTGTTGATTTTCTGATCGCTCAATACCCGGGTGGCCGTTACGTTTGGCAGACCGCTTGCAGCTTGTAGGTGTTTGATATGATCATCACCTACTGCCGGCGCATTGACGAGTTTTTAGAGTCCTGCACAGAGGTTTCCCGGCTCAAGCGAAACGGAGTAGGAGCACATATGTGATATGTGCCGGACCTAGATTGATACGATATGAGATACCGTATTCTATTCTCGCGATTTGTGACATTGGTCGGTTATATGCGATATAGCCGGGTTATCGGATCAAGTGTTGATTCGATAAGTTGTTACACATGATATTAGTTGGTTATATGTGATATAGCCGGATTATTAAATCAAAAGTTGATTTGATAATCTAATGTACAATTATATATTTGATATATTACATTACATTAACTGGTATTAGCTCACTTATGATTTCTTTTCTCACTAGTTTGTGCATGTGTATATATGTGATATATATTAGTGTACAAAATATGGTGTCATGCTTGATGATACATGCAACAAAGGTGTGTGTATGACTTACACCATACTTTGTTTAATTGCTAGGGTTTTATTTATTTTGGTAATTACAAAAGGTGGCATTTTTTCATGGATGAAAGCTTGTAGAAGCTTGTAATGATCTTTGACCAAGTCCACTCTTTTGTTTTGGCTAAGATATTTCTTAACCCAACCAATTAAACCTAGCCATGGTTAACTCTCTACAAAGATTAACATATGATGTTAACTCACCTAAGGTTGCCATTCTCATTTTTTTTATCATGAGAGTTATTCTTCTTCTTCTTCCTCAAAAGCTTTCTAGCTTCAATGGAGATGTGAGAAATAATGTGAGAAAATCAATTCTAAAGTGAGCCCACTTCCTACTTCATCATCCTCTACTACTTGTCATTTAGTATAGGGTGTTTGCTTCACTAATTCCATAATTAGTGAAGAGATAACTTGGATTAGTGTCTCCTCAACATAGATCATCTTCGGCCTCGAAGACTTCGAAGCAAGCATGTTCGTTTCTTCAAGGGAGCCTGTCTAGAGTCCGGAGTTCACGATCGCAGCGAAGGGACTACTACACGGAGCTATTGAAGTGAAGGATTGGTCTACAAAGGTTGTATTCCTTGCTCACTTTACTTGCAAAGTGTTTGCATTTACATTTCGTCGGATTTCTAGTTAACGATTCTTAGTTAGGGTTAGCTAGAACGGAAATTTTTTGAATTTGGCATGGACGATACCTCCCGAAACCTTACTGCCGTTCTAGGGAACCCTGCAAATATGGGTTATTGATATCCGTTCGAAAATTTTAAAGTCGTCTAAATAACCCGTATAGATGTTAGAATTACGATTATGAAACACTCCGAATTTCCTTTACAGAAAGTTAACACCACATGCAAATTAAGCAAAAACAAGAAACACCTGAAACACTAAAAACCAAAGACTGGAACACCCTAAAAATTTGAAGCCAAAAAGCCCCAGAAAGACCAGTGAGCTCGGCTTTTGAAGCCATGTGGCCGGCCAAAATTAGGTGGTATTGCTTCAAATTTGTATGGCGTTCATGTAATATCACATACAACATTCTGCAGTTGCTAAAAAATTATTTTGACACCTTTAAAAATTCGACAGAAACTAGATTTTTATATCGGGTGTTTCGGAGTTGTTTCGGTTTCTTAATCTAACAAATATCGTCTAAATCTCTAGCATGGATCTAATATCATTATAGGGTTCCGTAGGGCGACAGCAAGGTTTTGGGAGGCATCATCCATGCCGTTTTCAAATTTTTGCCGTACTAAAGAACCCTAACCCTAGAATCTTAACTAGATATTTAGAAGAACAAGCAATGCAAAAAACTTTACATCTAAGTGAATGAGGAATACAACCTTTGTAGACCGGTCCATCATTTCTAAAGCTCCGTGTAGTAGTCTCTTCGCTCCAAGTAGTGAACACCCAAACTCTAATAAGGGTTCACATTAAGAAATGAACAAGCTTTCTCGAAGTCCTTGAGATCGAAGATGATCTACGTCGAGAAGACTCAAGCTCGTGCTACCTCTTCACTAATGGTAGATTAGTGAAGCAAACACCCTAAACTAAATGGCTAATATAGTAGAGGATGATGAATTAGAAAATGGGCTCATTTTAGATTTATTTTTCTCACAATATTTCATCACTTTTTCAAAAGCTAGAAAGCTTTTCCATGAGGAAGAATAAGATGAAGTGGAGACGAAAAATGAAACTCGTGAAGTGAGAATAGCAACCATGGGTGAGTTAGTGTCATACACTAACTCATGTAGAGAATGAACAATGGCTAATCAATAATGGTTAGGTTAATAAATATCTATAAGTGAAACAAAATTAATGGACTTGGTCAATGGTTCCACAAGCTTGTAGCCATGACATATTTCCATCCAATTTTTGAATTACTTAGATAAATATAAACCCCTCATTATATCAAGCATGGTGTGAGTCTCATACACCCATGAAGCATGTGGCATCAAGCATGACACAAATAAAATGTACATTAATATATATCACATATATACTATATGCACAAAAGTGAGAAAAAGAATATTTAGTGAGCAAATATTAGTTAATGTAAGTTATTATATCAAATATATAATTATACATTAAATTATCAAATCAACACTTGATTTAATAATCCGACTATATCACATACAACCGATTAATATCATATGAATCAACTTATCGAATCAACACTTGATCCGATAACCCGGCTATATCTCATATAACCGATCGATATCACATATCGCGAGAATAGAATGTGGTATCACATACGCGCATTAATCTCGGTCCCGCACTTATCACATATATGCTCTTACTTCGTTTCGCATGAACCAGGAAACCTATATGTAGGACTCTAAAGACTCGTCAATATGCCGGCAGTAGGTGATGATCATATCAAACACCCACAAACCGCAAGCGGTCTGCTAAACGTAACGGCCACCCGGGTATTGAGTTATCAGAAGATCAACAAGCAAGCCTGCTCATACTCCTGCGAATCCAATCAGTAACACTACCGTACAGTCCGGTCTCTTCGTCAGATATGTCGCATATCGCAGCCTGGGGGCGGTATAACGTCAGACCCCAATAGCCTGATAAGTCATGCCGATGCAAGGTCCATAACGGTTCGAGAAACTACTGATAACACTTAACAGTAAATCTCAGCAACCCTGGACAGGGATTCCCTGTTATGGCCAATCGAGCATAGCGCAACATCAACCTCCAATACCGGGAGAAATGAATCCCCTCCTATCGCTTATTGCCTCCATGTGATTCGGGACTGTATCCAAAAACCACCGTTTTGCACGATCTCTTGAATGTGGTAAGGTGTAAATAAAAGCACAGTGGGAATCACACAAGACACTATGACGATCTCGGGTCGACAGACTAACCTGTACCAGTGTCACCAGAGAACTGCTATCTGACGATAGGTATAATACCATTTAGGAGTTCTCGGCGAGTCCGTTCAGTGTACCAAGTCTCCACTGAGCACCTGTATACCTTCTCTGATGTCAAACACCAATGGATGTGGGATCATCCATCACCCATCATATGGGTCAAGAAGCGCATACGCTAGTCTACTCTGGAGTATCGATACCCTGTCTCGATACTCCCACGACTATGAACATTTGAAGGATGTACTTACCGACTACCCTGTCCCCACTTGTATGATCTGCATCATAATCCTGGTAGTCAAGTACTTATCCTAAGGGCTTTATCAACATGTAATAGAGAGACAATAAGTGTACATGTTAAGATAAAGAGCAACCAGATAGCATACTATCAGGTCGAGCAAGAAAGTCCTCCCTATATATGTCCAAGCATCCACTACAATATACATCACATGTACAGTAATGGCCTCTATGGCATACATATAATTAACAATTGTCATATCGGATGTTATGAGGCAGGATCGCCGATATAAAGATTACCACCTGAACCATACCTATTTCTAAAACTGACGAATAATATGCATCTTTTAAAAGGAAACTTTATGGGACGCTACGGGTTTCCTAATGATGTTTTTTTTCTAAAAACACCGTAGCACCCACTTTCAAAACTACGACTCGTATCGTTTTAAAAGTGACCGTATGATTCTTGTGTAGATAGATATACCCATTTAATGTTCATGTTATATAGGATATTAACCCTCGTTATGTACATACCACGTGCCGTTATTTAATACTATATGATATTATTTGCTAGTACACCTGCACAATTATCGTCGATGTGCATGTTACACATACACAGATTGCCGGCTCATACACATTCTTCATCGGTAATTGCCATATTACTTATACAGTAGAATTGTAGTGCCATTTACACAGTAGAACTTCCATATTATGAGATTAATATTAAATGTAAAAGTACATTCATTGTTCAGAATTATCACTTGACATGCTTGCATGATATGCTCGATATGCTCATACTGCTACTCTATGTTACGTACATCGTACTTTATGATTATATGCATTGAGATACTGTTTTCATGAGATCCCTGGATTTGAGAACCGTGGTTATATTTTAAAGGAAATTGCGTATTGTTTTAAAAACACGGTTCTCTTGATATGACATTTCGATACGTCCACCATGAGTTTTCTCAGTTCTGAGCTTGTTTTCGAGACCCGATTCGAGGAGTTGGGGGATGCCTTTTGCGGATACATGGTGGACCCGATATGGTACCCCGGGGCAAGAAATGATTTTTGTAGTGTAGACGATGAGCCTGGCAGAGAGAACACTACCTACCGGTGATTGTATAGAGCTCGGCGAATATCCGGAGGATACCGTTTTGGAGTTATGATATGAGAGCCCATCTGAGAATGCGGCGCCTGAGATGAGATAGATATGAGGGCCGGTTTGAGTATGCGGCGTCTAAGATATGAGGGTTTACGTGTCGATGCTGGACACGGGTTTTCATGATGTTTCGAGTGTCGGTGTTGGACACTCAGGTTCCATGATTTGGATGTGTCGTTGATGGACACACGTGGTTGATACCCTCATATATATATATATATATATATATATATATATATACAGGCATATGTTTTCATAATGTTTCGAGTTTCGGTGTGGGACACTCTGGTTCCATGATATTGTTTATGTCGTTGATGGACACGTGGATGATATCCACATATATACATGCATATGATGTCGGATGTTTATTTATATATGTCATTGCATTGACTCGATTGTTGACATATATGCATATGTAGTCACCCAAGATATCATAGTATTACCTTGAGGATATAGTGACCTAGGAAATCGTTGTTTATTCAATTTCTACTTGCTGATGATTTCTACTCACGAGTTGGCAACTCACCCCCGTTGTGCCACAGATCTTGCAGGTTTGACCGCTTGGGATCAGTTACGGTATTGCTGGCACACAGCTTTATCCAGGGTGTTTGCTTTGGTAGGTGGGATACATGTTGGATCGTGCCCACTCTCGTACTGTTATATTCTATTGTATCTAGATAAACTCCATCACATCACATCAGATCAGAAACTAAAGATTGTATTATTGGTAGATCTAGTCAGACTTGGGTATTGTGCGAGATTTAGAGCGATGGGTTTATGTTCGCTTCTTGAGTTTTGATGTCTTGCTCGTTTATTGTTCTTTCCGGGTTGATTCTTCGCCGTTGGGCGTCATATATATGTTATTGCGTGGTTGTAATTCCGCCGATTGGCGAAGAGCTAGCTCCCGCTTGGGGATGCCTATATATTGTTGTGTAAATGGTTTTGGATCAAGATGTACAAGGGAGGCGCTGCCCAATTTATATAAAAAAAACTTGACTTCATTATACCTTTATTTCAAACTGCACCCCCGCTATTTTCCGCAAAAAAGGTTTAGATTTTCTGGACTTCGGCTTACTTTATTTACGTCACGCCTTTAGACGTTGCGTAATTTAAATGCCGGTCACGTGCTAAATTTTGGGTCGTGACACCAACCCCTTTCGCCATAGCCACCACCGTCGTCGCCGCCACACATATCCCCAAACCACAGCCGCCGCCGCCACCCACCACCACAATTCAAAATCCCCAAATTTAATTCCTACCCACCAAATTCAATTTATGAAAAATAAAAATTTAAATTGATCAATAAATTAACTAATCGGTTGACGATTTCGACGGTAACGACGAAGCAGTAGAGGAGCTCGACGTTGATGAAAAGGGCGACACCGGAGGTGATGGAAATGTCAGTGGAGATCGTAGGAGATCGAAGAAGACGACGAGAGAGGAGGCGACAAGGTCGGAGGAGACGACGAGAGGTCGGAGGAGGCGACGAGGAGGTTGGAGGCGACGAGCGCGCGGGGAAATTTTGGGAGGAATTAGGGAATTAAGATAATATGGTAATGGAAGAGGATAACCAATGGTTTTTAATATTTTTTAATCTTGAAATTTGCCTCTACAGATATATCCGTAGTGTCTTATCTTGCGATACTGTAAGGACAACTGCATAAATTAAATTTTAACAAATTTTTATTTATATATGCCTCTACGGTCTTATCCGTAGAGACATTAGTTGTCCCTACGGAATAATCCGTAGATGCGTTAGTTAATTGTCTCTATGGATTTTATCATCCGTAAAGACAAGCCATGTTTGTACTAGTGAATGTAATTTTGGATAGATAAGAAGGAACCTTCAACAATATTTAATGTCAAACCAGCTACCAACATAGAAAAGCAGGTTAGTACATAAATTTAAAATTGGAGAGAGTGGATGCAGTTTATCTAACATCCTTTAAAATTAGATATTTATTCAACTTTCAATTTTAACTGATCATGTATGGCAGTAAGAACAGTGAATAAACAACTTAAACTTTATAATGTCAAATGTTATCCTACGCTTTATAATGTTAAATGTTATCCTACAGCTGAACATTACAGGGTAGGGATCAATTGGTTATAGTCATCTATTTAATGGCAATTTGTATATCTGAAATTAGTTTTAACCTAAATTTGAATAACAAATTTGTCTCATAACGGGCTAACCAAAAACCATGAAATGTGACAACATCAATTGAGATATATAAATGCTACATATTATATTTCCTACTATAATTATAAGGTTGAAGCATCATTCCTTGATCTCTATTTAACTATCAAAGTTGGTCTCATCTTTTTATGCCTTTGGTTTCATATATACGTTGACCTTATATATAACCTTGTTGCACAATACTCATGCACTGACCAACTTGTTCCACTCTGTAGGACATAAATTGTGCATATATGATTATAGTGAAGAATGTTTGTATGCAATCAAAGTAAAATTTCCAAGGGAAAGCAGGTTACAACAATGCCCTTTGCCAAAATCTTGTTCTCTAACAAAGATAAGATGGAGATGGATTATTGAAAGTCTCATATCCTGGTTTAGCTCATGCTTGCATCAATTTACGGTCTATTAATATAGAAAAAAGATGTTCAGGTAAATAACATGCTCAAAAAGATGAAGGGAAGAAAATATGACTATGCATGAAAAATGGATAGCCATTAACTGATATCTTTATTGGTTATGATCAACTGTTGATCAAACATTTTAGCAAGAAACAAACAGAGGGAAATTTTATTACAAAAGGGAGAAAATAAGAGGGATGAGTTGAGCAAAATAAGAGTCTAGATGTGAGTATTATATTTCATATACAATGATGAACATTGACATACTTATGAACTTAATTATGTGGCAATTCATGCACATAATTAGAAGTAAAAGCCCATCCAACTGATGCATATATAAAATCACTATTATATTTAGGGTTAATACATAGCCCTAATCTATTTTAACTTGAGACCCTATATATAGAAAACATTCTGGAATGCACAGATTAAACTATCATATATGCAAATTTTGCAGCCAAAGCAAAAATCAAATACAAGAGAATAAAATAACAACTCACAAGAAAATGATGTCAAAGGTTCATACCCACAAGGCCAAGATCTCATCAAAGCACCAACCATGTGACAGACAAAAACCCATCAACTTTCATTTCTAATGGCCACAATAAGAACAATGAATAGGCATATATAGCTAGCTAATATTGCCTACCAAAATAGCTAAAAAATAAATAAATAGACAGATAAAAAAATCACAAATCATTTTAGGGTTTACTCATGAAACACAAACCCTAATGAGATATAGATTGATCTGCTGAAGATTAGGTTCTTTCCTCCCTCTTGTGCTTCCATTAGAAGATGAAACTGCAACATGATCTGATATGATTTTTGAAAAAAAAAAATCCTTCAAAAGATTACGAGTCAGATCATGCTGGCAGCTTCAGCTACTTGTGGTGCACAATTATTCGCAAAACCTCAAAAAAATAGAAGTGATGAGAGAAGAGAAGAGAACACAAGAGAGCAAGAGAAGATGAAGAGCAAAAGCAAAGGAGAGACACAAGAAATTTAGAGAGAGAGTGAGAGTGAGTTAAGAGGTGAGAGAAAGAATTTGTAAGTCTTTTTGGTTTGTTAGGCTTTTGTTTTTGTTTTAGTGTAATGACAAAGGATGAGAGGAAAAAGAGTTGTGAGTGATTTAGAAAGGTGTGGTCCCAAAACTAAAACAAAGAATAAGATTGAATAATATCATGCCCACACCACATTATGCCATCATGCAGTAAAGGTTTCTAAGTTTACTATAATATTTTAAACTTTTTTTGCAGATACCCTTTTGTTGTGTCTCCCTCTAAATATAGTTTAGATGAAATTTAATTAGAAATGATTAATAGAAAATATAATTGTAGCATTGGTTTTATTTCTCTTAATTAATTCATTAAAACTAGTCAGGCTTGAATTATATATATACACAGAGAGAGAGAGAATAATGGAGGAAAGATGTTTCTCGTATGACGTAGAAAAAGTACGCCGTCCATCGTGTTTTCCGACGATCGGCACCCATCATCTTCATCGATATCATCTCAGATATGGGTACACCAAATTTCATGTGATTCTATAACTTTTTCACCGTTGAATTAGTGGGTTCAAAATTAACGGTTTACCGATAATAGAACTTTTTACATTGCTAAATCAACGGTGAAAAAGTTGTAGAATCACATGAAAATTGGCGTAAACATATCTTAGATGATAACGATGAAGATGATGGATTCCGATCGTCGGAAAATACGACAGAGAGCGTACTTTTTCGACGCGGAGGAAATTCACTCATATGGCCTCTTTATCCATTAGTCTCATATATATATATATATATATATATATATATATATAGAGAGAGAGAGAGAGAGAGAGAGAGAGAGAGAGTAGATTAAACAGTGATGGATCTCCTTTTCGGGCCTCCGTCAGATGTTGTCTTCCGTAGATCTCGCGGTAAACTTAGCTGATTATTCTTCGTTGCGTGTGGGTCTCAATGGGTTTGTGGAGGAAGGGGTGAAGAGTGGAGGCTGTCGCCGAGCACCTGCAAAGAAGTCGCAGGGTGGTTTGGTACCACCGAGGACCCTCCGACGCTCAAGTTAGTGATGAGATCAGAGCAGAGTAACGTCGTAAAGTGCAAAGAATTGCTTACTTGACCCCTCTGTGATGGGGGTTTATATAACGGTGGTGGCACGCAGCAGCAGGCGCGAGAATCTCGCCGGCAGTTACGCTCCCGACGTCACGCCCGCGTAGAGAGCGGATCGCCCATTAATGGGGATCGTGATGGTGTGGAACGTGGCGTGTTGTTGGCGTAGAATCTACGCATGGCGAGATTCGCGGAGCGGAGGTTACGCATGTGAGTGGTGGAGTTGGTCGGAGGGCCGAGGAGGACAGCCTCAGCAGGGAGCTCGGGGACGAGCGGCGAGGCCGAGGAGTCTTGGTCCTGTGGCGGCTCAGGACGAGCTGAATGGCCGAGGAGGCCAATTTGCAGGGGGCCTCGAGGAGGGCCAGTTTGTGCTTGCAGGACGGGTGTAGGGTGGCATGGTCGGCTTCTGTGGGCCCTTTCTTCTGAGTCTTGGGACACGTCATCTGCCACGTATCCTGATCTTAGAGGTCGCTAATACCGAGCATCATCATTAGCCCTCCACTCTTGCCCCAATCAGCTAGCGGGTCGGGTCAGGAGTGGACTACCGGGCCCCTCGAGGTGAGCTCCTTCTCAGGGTTATGCCGGGATGAGTCCTCGAGCCGTCGGTTGTCTTTTCCGCTAGCGAATCGAGGCGAGATCTTTGCATTTAAGGAGGGTGCGCCGGTTCGTGCACTCTGCAGTCGAAGCGACGGTCCACGTGTCGAGCGCCAACTAGCTGATGGGACATGCGCAGATCTGCGGCGTCTGATGGGACACGGTCAATCGCTGGGCTACCACGTGGAGCGATCGGAGCCGCTGGACGCAAGGAGCCGTTTCGGCGGGAGACGACGGGCGCCATTGGATGAGGCCGTATGCAGTAATAAATACGGGTGGGGCCCGCCCTAGGGCCCTAACTCTCTCATATTTCTCATTCTCAAGCCCCAGCTGCTCGGCGCTCGTCTCCCCTCTTTCGTTCCCAACCTTTGGAGAATTTCTTTCCCAGGTTAGATCTCTTCCCCCTGTAGAATCGGTATACGTTGTAGGAGTAGATGTTAGGCTTCCTTTAGATGTGTCCGAGTCCCCTCGGGGAGCAGGGGCTGAGACCTCTCCCCGGGGCCGTGAGGCGGGGGCCGTTGATTAGTGTAGGATTTTACGACCAAAAATATAATTACCGCAATCAAGAACGGCGTCGCTTGGTAGCTAGCCGGTGAATACGGGTCAGTCCACAGGGATGTTGTAAATTTCCTAAATGTTCTTACGAGCTAATTCTAAAGGGTGTTGGATCTTTTAATTAAATCTAAAAACTAAGTTGAGTTATATTAGGATTAAGAAACTTGCTAAGACTAGGTTTAGGGTAAGTTGAGAGATTAAAGGTTTCTTCACCGCTTTCAATGCCCTATTTTAGATTTATTAGGTGTTATGGTAATTATCAATAAAAGGGATTAGTACCATCGGGAAGAAACGGTGTTTCTTCCTCTAGGTTCTTGTCCTTCCTTTATTGATTCTTACCCTAACCTCCATGGAAAACACGCGCAACCGGTCCTTTATACTACGGTATCACCGTTATCTCAAGGGGTAAGGTGCGGCAGGGAGCGGTGTGTGCGTGTATGCATGGAGTTCTAATTATTAGGTGTACTGGGGCAAGAAAGGGGTGAGAGATCTCATCTCTCAAACCTTTTCCTAAAGCTAATCCTAACAAGCGAGGAGACTACTCGCTCATTAAGGAATTAAAAGACATTCTAAATTAAAAGTAAACTAAGGCAAGAAATAAAAGAACTTACTAATTTTTTTTGATGGCTCTCTCCAAATATCAACCCAGTACAGATCTGAATTTATGAAATGAAAAGAGGCATGGCCTCATACAAGATTTAAAGTTCCTATTTATAGAGGATAGGAAACCCTAGGGTTACAATGACTCGCACATCTGCTTTTACAAAAATACCCCCTAAGAAAAGACCAAGTCAACGATCCTCGCACCGCCAAACTTTTCTGCGCCGACACGGGCTATACCCGGCCGCGGAACCGCGGCCCGAGGCCTGGTTTGGCCGCAGTTCCGCGGCCAAAAGAGGAGTTTGAATTTTCATTTTTTTGGTGCTGGCTCTTATTGACATGTGCTTCCTGTTTCTGTATGCCTTTTCTCAGATTGGCTTCTCGTTCTTTTCCAGATCTTTCCAGTGAACATTGCAGTGGACTTTTACTGTTTCTTCGTGTCGCTGCCTTTATACTCGGTGAACTGTTGTTCTTGTTCCTCAAAATGTAGGCGCAATCAAGATTTCACCATTTATCATTCGTAGTCTCACTTTTGCATTTTCTTTTCATTATTTTCACTGTTTCTGTCCAAGAACCTGTAACCTGTAATTAATTAGCAGACATGGGTCAAAAGCACCTGTATATTTGTAAAATACATAAGAATGGGGAATATGATAATGCAATATTATGATATGAACAAATACCCCCAAACTTATCTTTTGCTCGTCCTCGAGCAAACTTAGTTTTTATTCTCAACAAAAACCTAACCTCATTTTCGCAGGGAATCGCGATTGCACTGAGCTCGTGCAACAAGCCGTTAAACCTCTAGGTGTCCCTAGTAGGAGGAGTGTTGTCTCCTGAGGGTTTTCAGTGCATACTACCCACAAAATCCAATCAATTAGGCCTATTAACTTTTATTCTTCAAGTAGGTTTTCTAACAAGGAATTCTATTATTTTCGACTCGTAAATTATCCACCCATATTCTTCACACTTCCTCATCATTTAACTTAAGATTATATATGTTCTGTAGACTTACTTAGCTTTCGGCATCTTTTTAAGTTTTTCTTCTAGGGTTCCATCTCCACTTAGGAATTTTTATCAACTCTACCAAAGATACAAGTTCTATTCTTCACTCCTTTCTTCCATCTAAACTCAAATCACATACCCCTACGTGTGTGTATATATCACCCCTACACTTGGAAATTCAAATCAAGCAATCATACTCGCGTCCGTTGTCCAAAGCACTTCTTAATTGGTGAATTTTAGATGAAGTTTGCTCACACATCCTTCATGCGACCGTTAATACTTCTTGAGGTACCAACAACCGATTACAAGATGTGTTTGCACATTAAAGCGTAATTCTTAGTCTTGTAACACTTAAGGCTTTAGCAGTAACTCCCAAACCAGTTGGTCTAAGGCACTAGGTGATGAAGCGCCCTCGCTCAATATTTTTCTATTTTTGCAGCCTTAAGTAATCACAAAAACCGGTGTTCATTTTTTTATTATCTCTTTATTCACACTTGATTTTTTTTTCCTTCGTACTAAGGACTTTAGACAAGAGCATTTCAAGGTCTCTTCTACTATTCCAAGTTTCAAGGTGCGTGATTGTGCAAATTGTAGGGTATACATTTTTAGAATTTAGACTTAAGTTAGGAATTATTTTTCAAAGTTATACTTTAATAAAAACATCAATACTCTTCCCTTGTTTTAACTTAGCCCAAGAAGTGAACTCGAAATTTGCCTATTTCTAAATAAACTACAAAGACATATACTTTCTACCGTTAAATTCAAAGAAAGGTTATTTTTAGGGTTTTTAATTTACTAAGTCTAAGATCTAGCTGTTCCTAGCTAGATAACCTTCTTGTCAAACTCAAGTCAATTAGGCCAAAATTGAATACATTAATTTTTATAATTTTTGAAATTTTCAAATTTTTACGGATTTTAAAATAAGTATGCAAATGCGAAAATATGTACAAATGAATGCGAGGGAAAGAAGGCTTACCGAGCATACCCCAAAACTTAAACTTGATAGTGTCCTCACTGTCATGCCATACTAAGAGAGTTGAGAATGTCGGCACTCCCCTGTTTATTTATTTACAAATTGTTTTTATAATTTTTTTTTAATGGTAAAAGAAAAAACAAAAATATATATACAGAAAGCCCCCCCCCCCAAACTTCATTGAAACAACGTCATTGCCAAACTTTGCAAAGACCAAAAGTCAACACCAACCAGTCGAAAAATTTATCTGTAAAAAGTATCGGTTGATGGAAGAACATGTTGTACCGATACAAAAAGAATTGGGGAAGATAGAAATGGTGGTATGGAAAGTGTGGAAGTGAATAGATATGAGGTGGTCATGAATCAAAACGAGAATGTGAATGATCAGCAATCAGTGGAATATTGGCATTCTCGTAGCTTATTAAAAGAAAAGGGGGTGGTTCAACTTCTAAAGGAGGAGGTTGACAAACCACATTATCCCCAAGATACTTATGTGGATTCTTTATCGACTTGGCATCATCCATCATATGTAAATGATATTCAATTATGAGGGAACTAATCTCCTCGATGTCCGCCAAAGTCCAGCCGAAAGCTTGCCGCCTATCTTGTAAGACCATTAAAAGGGCTCTCTCTTGCTCGAGGGCTAGAGTGGTCGATATGATAACGGTAAAGGTCTCATTCTCACCTATGTAAGCATATTTAAGGTGAGACGATAAGAGCGTGAGTTCGTGTTTCGGAGGCGAAACAATCATAGGCAAAATTGGGAAATCTATCTCGAACTCAAAGGACTCCAATACAGATTCGAAATCACTGCAAACAAGCGATTCGGATGGTTCAACTAACTCATCCAAAAATTCAAAAGACTCATATTCGGGCTGTGAGTCGTCAAAATCATCCGGAAAAGTGAAACTTTCATAATCAATATCGGTTGTATCAACTGTGGTAGATTCAAGGAGGGACGCACTAGTGGCGTCAAAACCGTTTTCATCAAACAAAAATCTTTCAAGCTCGCAGTCCTCCTGCGTGATTTCGTGAATAGAGCAAACTTCTCGTGTACTAGATTTAGGCACGGGGGCAGACTTCCTAACATGTAAATATTGAACTCACTAGACGTCTTCCCGAAGGATAGAGTCATGGAGCCATTGCGACAGTTTATTACGGCATTGGAAGTGGCCAAAAATGGTTGACCGAGGATCACCGGAATTTGGTTTCATGGGTTAGCAATAGGTTGTGTGTCCATAACAATAAAATCAACGGGGAATATGAAATCCCCATCTTTGATCAACACATCTTCTAGCACACCCCTAGGATGGGTGATTGATCGATCAGCCATTTGGAGAGTACAACGAGTGGGTTTCAACTCTCCAACCCCTAATTGCTCGTACACGGAGTAGGGAAGCAAATTAACACTAGACCCAAGATCTAAAAGTGCTCGAGTGATTTGCTTATACCCAATTGTTTTTGGGGTAAAGGTTGAGGTTGGTTAATGCACACTTTCGTAGGCAGACACGATTGCACTGAGCACGTGCAACAAGCCGCTAAACCTCTAGGTGTCCGTAGTATGAGGAGTGTTGTCTCCTGAGGGTTCTCAGCGGATTACACCCAAAAAATCCTATAATAAAAGAGAGATGGTAAAACTTACATATAAAGATAAGAACCATAAAAGAAATACTTTGAAAATTTAGAGTTTCCAACTACACTAGCTTTTCAGTTGTCATGAGCCCTATCTTAATAGTCATGAAAAAATGTTAGAAATTTGTTTGTAGTTAACCGCAATCAATAACGGTGTCGCGTGTAGCTAGACCGAGAAGAGTACGGGTCTTCCTCTGGGAAACGTGGAACCTTTTACTCTTACTTTAGATGTGTTGAAAAAAAGAGGAGGGATAAAGAATTTTGTGGAAAGGTTTCTAGATCTACGTTAAGCACTAATGCAAAAATATAGATCTAGATTATTTTAGGGATGTAGTTAATATAATAAGGGGGATTGTAGGGTTCGTTAGGATTTAGTAGTTATGGACGATTAATTAAAAGTTACCCTTTTTATCCTTTAATAGATTTAAAACTAGAACGATGGTGATGCGTGTAGATTAGGGTTTCTGGAGGGAAAAGGAATCCCACTCTTAACCCTTATCTCGACACGGAACTCCGTTCATATTTAGCCTTTACCAAAACAATCATTAATCTAATCTCTAATCGCGGTCGGGACTAACAAAGAATTGTTAGCGCACCCGATTATGATGTTAATGATTCTTTTGATAAAGTTTATAAACTTTATAGGACTTAAAAAGAGTTTAGGGATTTTCATCATCCATTAGCCTACCCTAATCCTACGAACCCTAACAAGCGGAGAATTATTCGCGCATGTTGGGAGAAAAAGAGATGGAGAGAAAATGCATAATTAAACTACGAAGAAATAGAATAAGAAAAAGAAAGCTACCTTTATTAATCAACAATATTCATTACACATTGATTCGTTAGAAAATGATTACAAATACTAGTTTGCTTCTCGATCTCTTCTAAGGAGGTAAATGAACCGTTGATGATCAGCCTGGATGCGTGAGCCGTCTTGGATTTCGTGATCTCGTCAGCTTGATAATTTTTCCAAGAGGCTCTCGGTCTTTATTTATAGTCCCAAAGCCAGAAACTTAGCTTCCTAATTTGGAAGCAAGTAGTAAAGATTCACCCAGAAAAATCGCAGCTCATAAATCCTCTGGTACGCGGCGGATCCGCGGTCAAAGGGTAGGTTTGACCGCGGATCCGCGGTCTTGTATGTAGATCGTTGGATTTGGTCTTCTGCACTTTTCTCCTTTTGACACATGGAGATCTTTGGAAATTTTGGAAATTGGAAATCTTTTCTTTACTTCTGCCAGACTTGATTTCTTAGTTTGTTTTCTTAATTAGGCAGGTTTGCTCTTAACAACTTTGATTCCCTTTTAGCCCTGAAAAATTCTGCACAATCTCAACAAATAATGTTAGTGGAGTTTTGTTTTATTGAGATATTAATTTTACCATTAAGATTTGGTCAATGGTATCTTTGCATACATTTTCTTACCGAATGTTAATTATAATATATCAACACATGAAAAATAGTATTTTTACAGATAAACCCTCATATGTATGATATATTATAATCAAGACATTTTTTAGTATAGAAATAGTAGAAAGAATGTAATAAAAAATATGCAGTTTTATCAACTGAACAAATACCCCCAAACTTATCTTTGATCGTCCCGAGCAAACTAGTTTATTCAAGAGAAGGAGAAAAAGAAAGGAGAAAACTAAGCACACTTTCGTAGGCAAACACGATTGCACTGAGCACGTGCAACAAGCCGTTAAACCTCTAGGTGTCCCTAGTAGGAGAAGTGTTGTCTCCTGAGGGTTTTCAGCGGATTACACCTACAAAATCCTATAATAAAAGAGAGATGGTAAAACTTACATATAATGATAAGAACCATAAAAGAAATACTTTGAAAATTTAGAGTTTCCAACTACACTAGCTTTTCAGTTGTCATGAGCCCTATCTTAATAGTCATGAAAAAATGTTAGAAATTTGTTTGTAGTTAACCGCAATCAATAACGGTGTCGCGTGTAGCTAGACCGAGAAGAGTACGGGTCGTCCTCTGGGAAACGTGGAACCTTTTACTCTTACTTTAGATGTGTTGAAAAAAAGAGGAGGGATAAAGAATTTTGTGGAAAGGTTTCTAGATCTACGTTAAGCACTAATGCAAAAATATAGATCTAGATTATTTTAGGGATGTAGTTAATATAATAAGGGGGCTTGTAGGGTTCGTTAGGATTTAGTAGTTATGGACGATTAATTAAAAGTTACCCTTTTTATCCTTTAATAGATTTAAAACTAGAACGATGGTGATGCGTGTAGATTAGGGTTTCTGGAGGGAAAATGAATCCCACTCTTAACCCTTATCTCGACACGGAACTCCGTTCATATTTAGCCTTTACCAAAACAATCATTAATCTAATCTCTAATCGCGGTCGGGACTAACAAAGAATTGTTAGCGCACCCGATTATGATGTTAATGATTCTTTTGATAAAGTTTATAAACTTTATAGGACTTAAAAAGAGTTTAGGGATTTTCATCATCCATTAGCCTACCCTAATCCTACGAACCCTAACAAGCGGAGAATTATTCGCGCATGTTGGGAGAAAAAGAGATGGAGAGAAAATGCATAATTAAACTACGAAGAAATAGAATAAGAAAAAGAAAGCTACCTTTATTAATCAACAATATTCATTACACATTGATTCGTTAGAAAATGATTACAAATACTAGTTTGCTTCTCGATCTCTTCTAAGGAGGTAAATGAACCGTTGATGATCAGCCTGGATGCGTGAGCCGTCTTGGACTTCGTGATCTCGTCAGCTTGATAATTTTTCCAAGAGGCACTCGGTCTTTATTTATAGTCCCAAAGCCAGAAACTTAGCTTCCTAATTTGGAAGCAAGTAGTAAAGATTCACCCAGAAAAATCGCAGCTCATAAATCCTCTGGTACGCGGCGGATCCGCGGTCAAAGGGTAGGTTTGACCGCGGATCCGCGGTCTTGTATGTAGATCGTTGGATTTGGTCTTCTGCACTTTTCTCCTTTTGACACATGGAGATCTTTGGAACTTTTGGAAATTGGAAATCTTTTCTTTACTTCTGCCAGAATTGATTTCTTAGTTTGTTTTCTTAATTAGGCAGGTTTGCTCTTAACAACTTTGATTCCCTTTTAGCCCTGAAAAATTCTGCACAATCTCAACAAATAATGTTAGTGGAGTTTTGTTTTATTGAGATATTAATTTTACCATTAAGATTTGGTCAATGGTATCTTTGCATACATTTTCTTACCGAATGTTAATTATAATATATCAACACATGAAAAATAGTATTTTTACAGATAAACCCTCATATGTATGATATATTATAATAAAGACATTTTTTAGTATAGAAATAGTAGAAAGAATGTAATAAAAAATATGCAGTTTTATCAACTGAACAAATACCCCCAAACTTATCTTTGATCGTCCCGAGCAAACTAGTTTATTCAAGAGAAGGAGAAAAAGAAAGGAGAAAACTAAGCACACTTTCGTAGGCAAACACGATTGCACTGAGCACGTGCAACGAGCCGTTAAACCTCTAGGTGTCCCTAGTAGGAGAAGTGTTATCTCTTGAGGGTTTTCAGCGGATTACACCTACAAAATCCTATAATAAAAGAGAGATGGTAAAACTTACATATAAAGATAAGAACCATAAAAGAAATACTTTGAAAATTTAGAGTTTCCAACTACACTAGCTTTTCAGTTGTCATGAGCCCTATCTTAATAGTCATGAAAAAATGTTAGAAATCACATCATCCCTCAATAAAACATCGTCTTTATTCTTCATTCCTACCTTTCATCCAAACATCGATCATATAACCCTACGTGTGTGAATAGAACATCGCTACACTCGGAGAATTCAATTCAAGCTATCATGCTCTTGTCCATCTACCTTAGTACTTTTTAATTTGATGAATATTTAGATTTGTTCACACATTTTCATGCGACCGTTAATACTTCTTGAGGTACTAACCGACCGATTACTCATGTGCTTGCTGATTAGTATTTTCCTCGTCTTGCACCATCTAAGGCTTAGCAGTGACTCCCAAACCAGTTGGTCTAAGGCACTAGGTGATGAAGCACCCTTGCTATATTTTTTTATTGCTGCCTTGGTGATAACAAAACCAGTGTTCATTTTTCTTTTCACCATTTATATTTTCTTCATTCATATTTCCTTCATACTTTGGCTTTTAGACAAGAGCATTTCAAGGTATCCTCTACTATCCCGAGTTTCAAGACGTGTGTAAGTGCATATAGTAGGGTATCAACATTCAAATGTTTGGCTTCCACAATAGAAACTATTTTTCAGACTTATTTTTATCCTCAGATTAGTGACTTCCTTCATCTTATTAACCCTTGGGACAACGGCTCATAACTACTTATTACCAGTTCGTTTAAGAAAACTTCTAATTTTCTTGGTTTTCTTAAATTTTTCCAATCTTTTGGATGTAAATTTTCACTATCTACTCTTTTGTTATAAAAGAATTTTTTTTTATAAATTTTTTGAAAATGTTGTGCTTATGCAAAGTATGATGCAAATTGATGTGTAAATAAGCACAAACCTCCCCCAAACCTGTTTACAGTAGTGCCCTCACTGATGTCATCCGTTAAGCTCAAAAACCTGTAGACTTGGGAGGAAATTATTGATTGGGGCAAGAATATATGAAAGTGAAAATCCTCCCCCAAACTTTTTTTGGCTTACAATTTTGTAAAAACCATTTTCTTTCAAGAGCCAAAATATCCCCCCTCAAACTTGAGTTAAACTATGTTAATCTTTTCAAATCACACGAGGGGGTCAAGGTTATTGGTCAATGCCAAGCTTTGCAAAGACCGAAGGTCAACACCAACCATTCAAAAAATTTATCGATGAAGCACCAAGGTTAGTGGAAGAACATGTCACCTTTCGACATGAAGAAGTGGGGAGGTGATAAGAGGTGTAATGGAAAAGTATTGCGTCTCAATTTGGAGAGACGACACAGTGATCGTGATGATGGATTACTCGCATTATCATGATTGTCCAGAAGAAGGGGTGGAGGTTCAATTTCTTTGTCTTGGAGTTGATTCATCTCAACACCCGTGTCTTGTAAAAATGCGAGTTCATCAGCGAAAATTTCCTCAAAGCTTTCGTCGATACCCCGAAGAATAATGTCATCAGAAAAAATGGGGTTATCGGCAGACTCTATAAAAAGTTCCTCATCAGTGTTAGATGTTGACCCGGACAACTCGGTGGAAGAGTCCGTGTCAAGCAACAACATATGAAAAGAGTCAGAATTATGAGGTTGATCATATTCGTTGCTGTCGACATCCATTAATTCGACAGAACACACATGAGCATAGGGTTCGGAGGGTTCACTTCCCAACTTGTAAATGTTAAGCTCAATTGACTTCTTTTCAAAGGATAGGGTCATAGAGCCGTTTCTACAATTGATTACTGCGTTGGAAGTCGCCAAAAAGGGTTGACCGGGTATCACCGGGATTTGATTGCGTGGGTTTGCCACAGGTTGTGTATCAATAACGATAAAGTCCACAGGAAATATAAATTCCCCGACTTTGATTAACGCATCCTCTAGCTCACCCCTAGGTTGGGTGATAGATCGATCGGCCATCTGAAGAGTGCAATGCGCAGGTTTTAACTCTCCGATCCCTAATTGCTCATAAACAGAATACGGAAGCAAGTTAACACTAGCACCTAAATCGAGTAAAGCACGATTGATATTTTTACCCCCAATGGAAATAGATATTGTAGGACTTCCAGGGTCTTTTCGTTTCTTGGGTAGTTGTTGTGTAAAAGCAGTGCTCACATTACTCGCAAGGAAAACTTTTTTAGGTACTTGAACTTTTCTCTTCCTAGTGCACAAGTCCTTTAGGATTTTCGCATATGACGGAACTTGTTGAATAGCATCTAGGAGAGGAATGTTTATGTTAACTTGCTTAAAAATTTCCACAATCTTCTCCATTTGTGGACTTGGTCTGTTGCCACTTAACCTGTTTGGATAAGGTGCTTTATCAATAAGGGTTTGGTCCAACATTGGAGAGGATTGTGGGGATGGAGTGGATCCCAGAATTGGAGTGGGGATCGTTTTAGGTAGATTCGAGGAAATGAGCGAAGGGTTCGAGCCTTGGGGAAAATGGAGAATAGGCTCGGAAGTAGGTAGGAGACTAGACGAATTAGGGGAAGAAGAAGAAGCTGGGGTATCATTTGTGTCACTAACATCATCATATTGCTCACCCACTCGGTTATTCAGCACTTTTCCCGATCTCAACGTAGTAACGGCATTCACATTATGATTTTGTGAATGGCCAGGATTCGGTAGGGGTTGAGATAGGAGTTTCCCTTTTTCTCTCGCACTCATTGCGGCGTTTAACTGTGCAAGTTGGTTTTCTATTGATTTATTACTCTCACCATGGGAGGCGGAGTCTTTCTTTATGGTATCAATAGAAGACTTCATTTCAGCCGACAATTGCATGGAATGTTTCATGAACAAATCCAAAGTTTGTGCGAGTGAAGAGTTATCAGTACCGGCCACTTGTGGTGTAGAAGTGTTGGCCGGATTTTGAAAATTTTGTGACTGAGAGGGGAGACGATTTTGTGGTTGTGGTTGCTGTGGAGGAGGTCTTTGATAATTGCTTTGTTGGTTTTGGTTCCAAGCAAAGTTAGGATGATTCCCCCATCCTTGATTGTACGCGTAAGAATAAGGATCGTTTCTAGGTCGCTGCTGAAAAGCAGCATTAGTTTGCTCGTGACCTTGAAACGATGCATTCATAGGACATTCTTTCGTCAAGTGTGAAGGATCAGAACATCAACCACAGACGGTCTTGGGAAGCGTAACCTGGTTTAGGGAGGCTAATGAGAATCTGTTCTCAATAGCGTCAAGTTTCTTCTGCATCGCTGCCATTTCGGCTTTCATTGTGATGGAAATATCGAGCTGGTGAACACCTCCCCTGGATGAAGGTGGTCTTACGCTTTCCCACTGCAAAGTGTTTTCAGTGAGGTCTTCCAGATACTTCCAAGCTTCACCGTCATCTTTAGACATGAAATTGCATTGACATATTGTTTCAAGCATCTGCTTTGTCGCTGGATTAATGCCCTCATATATAATTCGGCATAAATCCCATCTATCGATTCCATGATGAGGACATTGGACAAGCAGATCCTTGAAACGTTCAAAGCACTTCCAAAATGGTTCATTGGGAAGCTGGGTGAATTGGTTGATCTCGCTTCTAACACGGGCAGTCTTATGGTTTGGGTAAAACTTCTTAAGAAATGCAATTACGAATTCATCCCAATTAGTGATAGAGTATGTGGCAGTATTATAAAGCCATTTTTCTGCCAAGTCGCACAGTGTGAATAGGAGAAGACGTAAGCGCATAGCATCCACAGTCAATTGTGAAGTACCCATCATTGCGCATACGTTTTCGAATTTGGTGATGAAAACGTATGCGTCTTCCGACTCAAGCCCGTGAAATTTGGGCAGCAGATTGATGTAGTGGGGTTTAATTTCGAAATTATCCCCGTTAGCTGGTGGAATGGATAGACAAGTAGGAAGAGGACCACGGATAGGATAGCATCTCTCTTGGAGAGAGATGCGAGGTGGATTCTGCACACCTACGGGCGATGGCAGCGTGGTGTTATATTCTGATGGAGTGCTGTCTATCTCGGTCGTGGTGTGTGGTGGTGGGGGAAAAGAAGATGAAGAAGTATCGACTTCGGAGTCGATAGCAGGAACGCGGACAAGACGGGCACTAGGATCCCGTGTCTAGCCGAGCATGCACTAAGCGGGTTTAGTGCAATGGCAGCATGTGTGTGATTTAAAATTGGTTTGTTTTGAAAAAAGTGGGACTCAAGAAAAATCACTCTAAATTGCACAAGCAACCCTAGAACTAAGGTTACCTAGGTCCAGTCTCTAGACCGCTCCTAGACTTCAAAAGGACAAGCCGTAGGATCAATCCTCTACCGCCTCTTTACTACCCTTGTAGCCAGGTAAGTGCCAGGTGAGTGGGAGGCTCCCCACTACGAAAGTAGTGGTCCTAATTAAGTAACCACTCGCCTCAGACACACTTGCCTAGACACCACAAAAGTAATGCGGATAAGCGATAGATTACCCACGACCTTCCTCTGTCCTTATTGAGCGCGACAGTCCTTAGAGTCTGGTCTAGATATTTTTTAAATTAATGTAGGGTTGATGCAGATGCTCAGTTTGTGATTTGTGGGGTTTAGGAAGGATGATGAAATCCCCACCTAATCTTGATTTGGTCTTTGCCCCTTAAAGTCAGTATTAAAATATGCAAAACAAAACCAACCACAAAACTTTTGCAAAAAGATTTTTGAGCGGCGCTATTTTGCAAAGAATCCAGCAGAAAATAGATTTTATTGGATTTTAGAGGAGAGAGAAAGAGTTGAGAAAGATACCAGAGAAGTTTGAAACCCTAGATCTCCTAGCCCGCCGCGCTTCCGCCGCGGATAAGCCTCCTTTGCCGCGGATCTGCCGCAAGAAGGAAAGATCAGTTGATGAAATTTTCTCTGTTCCCTTCTGTGCTCCTCTGGATCTCTAAGAATGTCTCTGTCTCCTGTTTCCTCAAGTCTGTGACTCCAGATCTCCTTGCAAAAATTCACGCACAAATCGTTAAATATGCAATTTGCAGTTTTGTTTTAATTATGATATGAATCAAATAAGAATTCAACACAAATAGTAAGAATAAAAAATTACGCACGTATCCCCGGCAACGGCGCCATTTAATTGGAACAAAAAAGTGTGTTTGTAGTTAACCGCAATCAGAACGGTGTCGCGTGTAGCTAGACCGAGATGAGTACGGGTCGTTCTCAGGGAAACGTTGAACCTTTTACTCTTACTTTAGATGTGTTGAAAAAGAGAGGAGGGATAAAGAATTTTGTGGAAAGGTTTCTAGATCTACGTTAAGCACTAATGCAAAAATATAGATCTAGATTATTTTAGGGATGTAGTTAATATAATAAGGGGGCTTGTAGGGTTCGTTAGGATTTAGTAGTTATGGACGATTAATTAAAAATTACCCTTTTTATCCTTCAATAGATTTAAAAGTAGAACGACGGTGATGCGTGTAGATTAGGGTTTCTGGAGGGAAAAGGAATCCCACTCTTAACCCTTATCTCGACACGGAACTCCGTTCATATCTAGCCTTTACCAAAACAATCATTAATCTAATCTCTAATTGCGGTCGGGACTAACAAAGAATTGTTAGCGCGCCTGATTAGGATGTTAATGATTCTTTTGATAAAGTTTATAAACTTTATAGGACTTAAAAAGAGTTTAGAGATTTTCATCATCCATTAGCCTACCCTAATCCTACGAACCCTAACAAGCGGAGAATTATTCGCGTATATTGGGAGAAAAAGAGATGGAGAGAAAATGCATAATTAAACTATGAAAAAATAGAATAAGAAAAAGAAAGCTACCTTTATTAATCAACAATATTCATTACACTTTGATTCCTTAGAAAATGATTACAAATACTAGTTTGCTTCTCGATCTCTTCTAAGGAGGTAGATGAACCGTTGATGATCAGCCTGGATGCGTGAGCCATCTTGGACTTCGTGATCTCGTCGGCTTGATAATTTTTCCAAGAGGCTCTCGGTCTTTATTTATAGTCCCAAAGCCAGAAACTTAGCTTCCTAATTTGGAAGCAAGTAGTAAAGATTCATCCAGAAAAATCGCAGCTCATAAATCCTCTAGTACGCGGCGGATCCACGGTCAAAGGGTAGGTTTGACCACGGATCCGCGGTCTTGTATGTAGATCGTTGGATTCGGTCTTCTGCGCTTTTCTCCTTTTGACACATGGAGATCTCTGGAACTTTTGGAAATTGGAAATCTTTTCTTTAATTCTGCCAGACTTGATTTCTTAGTTTGTTTTCTTAATTAGGCAGGTTTGCTCTTAACAACTTTGATTCCCTTTTAGCCCAGAAAAATTCTGCACAATCTCAACAAATAATATTAGTGGAGTTTTGTTTTATTGAGATATTAATTTTACCATTAAGATTTGGTCAATGGTATCTTTGCATACATTTTCTTACCAAATGTTAATTATAATATATCAACACATGAAAAATAGTATTTTTACAGATAAACTCTCATATGTATGATATATTATAATAAAGACATTTTTTAGTATAGAAATAGGAGGAAGAATGTAATAGCAAATGTGCAGTTTTATCAACTGAACAGTTAATAGCATTGTTCACTGCACTAGACACTAGCACTTTCTTAGGTATTTGAGACGACATTCTCTTTGAGGAGCATAAGCCCTTTAAGATTTTTGCGTACGAAGGGACTTGTTGGATTGCATCCAAGAGAGGTATATTTATGTTAACCTGTTTAAATAACTCCACAATTTTCTCCATTTGTGGAGTTGGTTTATTGGGACTCAACTTGTTTGGAAATGGAGCATTTTGGAAATCTGTTGAGTCTAATGTCTGTGTAGAATGTGGAGTTGGAACGGATCCCAGTGTGGGTGTGTTCGTGAAGTGAGAAGTGGGTCCGTTCGGATTAGAAGAAGAAGAGCCTTTTGAAGAATGAAGAATAGGCTCTCGCAGAGGAGATGAGGGTGAAGATGAAGAAGATGGAGGAGAAGAAGGAGAAGATGAAGAAGATGGAGAACCACCGGCGGGGGTGTCATCACTAGTACCCACATTATTTTGCAACATTTTTCCAGATCTCAACGTGGTCACCGCATTTACATTGTGATATTCATGTGCGTTGTGTGTGTGACCGGGATTTGGCAATGGTTGAGATAGAAGCTTTCCCTTTTCTCTCTCGCTCAACGCAGCAGTTAATTGTGCAATTTGTGCCTCAATAGATTTGATGCTTTGATCGTGTGAAGCATTGTTGTGCACCAAAGAATGGACGCAATTTTCCAATCTTGCTGCGGATTCTATAGATTGCTTGAGAAACGCATCTAGACTTTTTTCTAGCGAGATAACCTTATCATCATTTGGTTGAACCAAATTGTTCGTTTGATTTGGATAAGGTTGTGGTTGGAAAGGTTGCTGGTATTAAGTTTGTTGGGGTGCTTGTTGTTGTGGAGGAGGAGGCCTTTGAAAGTTGTTGGTTCCTTGGAGTTGTTGATTTTGATTCCAAGCAAAATTTGGGTGACTCCTCCATCCCGGATTGTAAGTCGAAGTGTAAGGATCATTTCTTTGTCGTTGCTGAAAGGCGGCATTGACTTGATCTTGTCCTTGAACAGGTGGATTGTAAGGACAATCTTCGGTAAGGTGTGATGGATCCGAACAACAAGCACAAACAGTTCGTGGGGGTAAAGCAGGGGCAGGAGAAGACGATGAGATTTTGGTATCAATGGCTTCTCGCTTTTTCATAAGTGCGGCCATCTCGGCCTTCATAGCAATCGACATATCTAATTGATGTATGCCTGCCCTAGATTGACCAATAGAAGAAGATGAGGTGGTCTTTGTGCTCTCCCACTGAATTTTTTGTTCACTAAGATCCTCGAGAAACTGCCATGCTTCCTCACTAGATTTGGTTAGAAAGTGACCTTGACAAATGGTTTCTAGCAACTGCTTCGTTGCCGGGTTCAATCCCTCGTATAATGTTTGGCAAAGTTGCCAATTTTCGATCCCATGGTGAGGGCGTTGAACAAGTAGGTCTTTGAATCTTTCAAAACACTTCCAAAATGGTTCGGAAGGAAGCTGGGAAAATTGTATAATCTCATTTCTAATTCTCGCAGTCTTGTGATGAGGATAAAACTTTTTAAGAAAAGCTTTAACAAACTCGTCCCAATTTCTAATTGAATGTGATGCTGTGCTGTATAGCCACTTCTCGGCTAAGTCACATAAGGTGAAAGGAATGACCCTTAGCCTTATAGCGTCATCACTTAATTGGGTTGTTTTCATCATGGCGCAAACGTTTTGGAATTTATTGATAAAGATATAGGCATCTTCGGATTCCAATCCATGAAATTTTGGCAGCATATTAATGAAGTGGGGTTTTATTTCAAAATTGTCCCCATTTGCCGGTGGAGGTGAAAGACAAGTAGGCAAGGAAGTGCGGACAGGGTAGAAGAGATCCTGGAGCGCGATTCGTTGGGGCGCTACAACAGGCGGGAGATTCGGGTTATTCGCACCTAACGGAGGTGGAATCAGTGCCGTGGGTAAGGTGTTGTTGGGATTATATCCCGACATACCTTCGGAAGAAGAATTTGAAGGTGGAGGTAAGGAGGTGGACGGAATTTCGACTTCGGAGTCGAAAGGTTCGTCGGTCGGTACCAACGAAACACGGACTAATCGGGCGCTAGTGTCTCTAGTCCAACCGGACATACACTTAAGGAGGTAGTGTAGTCAAAAAAGTGAAAAACAGAATGTGGGGGTAAGAAAATGTCAATGAGAACAAAGTGAGTGGTTGTGGGGTGCAAGGATTTTTAACGACAAGTTGCAAGGTTTTATAAAAGATTTTTCCTTTTTCCTCATTTTTATTTATATGGAACTTTTTGCAAAAAAGATTTTCGATAAAGGGCTAAGACACACTTTCGATCAACCAAAAATGCACAATCAGGCCTAGATCTAGGGTCACCTAGGTCAGCTAGACAGCCCCTAACTGTTCTAAAGGGCTAGAAATAGGACCTCAAACCGCCTCTTCACCGCCAATTGCGGCCAGGTAAGTGCCAGGTGAGTGGGAGGCTCCCCGCTACAAGTAGCGATCCTAATTAAGTAACCACTTGCCTTAGACACACTTGCTTAGACACCGCAAAGTCAGGTTAGGATAAACGGTCGTTGCCAATAACTAGTCCTCTGTCCTATTGAGCGCGACGTCCTTAGGGCTGAGTCTAGTATTTTTTAATTAAGATTGGTCAATGCAAATGCCTTTTGTGATTTCTGGGGCCTTGGGAAGGGTGATGAAATCCCCACCCAATCTGAATTGGTCAAAAGCCCCTTAAAGTCAGTTTTAAAGATATGCAAAACAGTAAATCACTTGCAATCAAATCTTTTTATTTTATGCGCGGCGCAAAGAATCCTGCAGAAAATCAATTATTGGAAGGGGGAAGATTTTTAAGCGCAAAGAATCCTGCAGAAAATTTGGCAAAAAGATATATGGGGATTTGCAGAGGGGAGAGAGAGAAACAAACAGAGATTTTTTTCACGCACTGTAGACACAAGCGGACTGTGGAACCTCAGCGAAACGGGGGTTTTGGCGGCGGTTTAGCGGCCGTACGGAGGCTTCAGATCCAGAGAAAAATTGTGGTGTTCTGTTTTTCCAACACCTTTCTGTTCTGATGTATCTTTTTCTATTTTGCACTATGGATTTTTCCAGATCCGTCGATCCTGCAGAGATTCACACAAGAAACCCTTCAAACAATAAAAGATGATAAAATTTTTATATTTTTAATTTTTTAGATTTTTTTAATCTGTTTTTATGATTTTTAGATTAACCCAAAATTGCAAAAAGGAAATACTACGCCATCCCCGGTAACGGCGCCATTTGATTAGTGTAGGATTTTACGATCAAAAATATAATTACCGCAATCAAGAACGGTGTCGTTTGGTAGCTAGCCGGTGAATACGGGCCAGTCCACAGGGATGTTGTAAATTTCCTAAATGTTCTTACGAGCTAATTCCAAAGGGTGTTGGATCTTTTAATTAAATCTAAAAATTAAGTTAAGTTATACTAGGATTAGGAAACTTGCTAGGATTAGATTTAGGGTAAGTTGAGAGATTAAAGGTTTCTTCACCGCTTTCAATGCCCTATTTTAGATTTATTAGGTGTTATGGTAATTATCAATAAAAGGGATTAGTACCATCGGGAAGAAACAGTGTTTCTTCCTCTAGGTTCTTGTCCTTCCTTTATCGATCCTTACCCTAACCTCCATGGAAAACACGCGCAACCGATCCTTTATACTACGGTATCACCGTTACCTCGAGGGGTAAGGTGCGGCAGGGAGCGGTGTGTGCGTGTATGCATGGAGTTCTAATTATTAGGTGTGATGGGGCAAGAAAGGGGTGAGAGATCTCATCTCTCAAACCTTTCCCTAAAGCTAACCCTAACAAGCGAGGAGACTACTCGCTCATTAGGGAATTAAAAGACATTCTAAATTAAAAGTAAACTAAGGCAAGAAATAAAAGAACTTACTAATTTTTATTGATAGCTCTCTCCAAACATCAACCCAGTACAGATCTGAATTTATGAAATGAAAAGAGGCATGGCCTCATACAAGATTTAGAGTTCCTATTTATAGAGGGTAGGAAACCCTAGGGTTACAATGACTCGCACATCTGCTTTTACAAAAATACCCACTAAGAAAAGACCTAGTCAACGATCCGCGCACCGCCAAACTTTTTTGCGCCGACACGGGCTATACCCGGCCGCGGAACCGCGGCCCGAGGCCTGGTTTGGCCGCGGTTCCGCGGCCAAAAGAGGAGTTTGAATTTTCATTTTTTTGGTGCTGGCTCTTATTGACATGTGCTTCCTGTTTCTGTATGTCTTTTCTCAGATTGGCTTCTCGTTCTTTTCCAGATCTTTCCAGTGAACATTGTAGTGGAATTTTACTGTTTTTTCGTGTCGCTGCCTTTATATTCGGTGAACTGTTGTTTATTGTTCCTCAAAATATAGGCGCAATCAAGATTTCACCATTTATCATTCGTAGTTTCACTTTTGCATTGTCTTTTCATTATTTTCACTGTTTCTGTCCAAGAACCTGTAACCTGTAATTAATTAGCAGACATGGGTCAAAAGCACCTGTTTATTTATAAAATACATAAGAATGGGGAATATGATAATGCAATATTATGATATGAACAGCCGTCTCCAGGGAGGAGGCGGTAGATGTAGCCCCCAGCACCTCGTGCTGGGTGAGGCATGAGGACGAGCTCGCCAATGCTCAAGATCGCTTCCACATTCCCCCGCGCTACACGCTCCGTCTGGCCGAGGAGGGAGAGAGGGCAGACCAGGTACGGGGCAGGGAGATTGCCCTGTATTTGGAAGCTTTTTGGGGCGGAATGCGCCTGCCCTTCTCTCCTGAGGTCATCGCCGCTCTGAATTTCTTCGGTTTGGCCCCTAGCCAGTTAGTGCCGAACGCGTGGAGGCTTCTCCTGGGGTTCCTGATCCGCCTGAGGCTGCAAGCGGTTCCTTTCAGTCTTTCCCTTCTCGATTCCTCCCTTGTTTTCAAGAGTCACCCCGGCGGTCGAGCGGGCAACCCAAGATGGGTTTATTTCACTTTTAGGAAGCGGCCCGGGGTCGGTGTCGGGACCGGGGTCGTGGCCTTGCCCTCCTCTATTCATGAATGGAAAAAGAAATTTTTCTTCGTTTCCCCTCCCGAGGGCGAGAACTGGCCAGTGCCCACCAAATGGTCGAGGAAGAAGTGTCTGCCGGGGAACCTATCCAATGACCCAGCCGCGGTGAAAGTGGCGTCGTGGGAGCCCATCCCCAGACATGACGTGATGCTGTCCGAGAGGGTCTTGAGTTGGGCCGGGCTTAGCCCTGCCGAGTTCGTCGGTAAGTTAGGCTTGCTTTCTGGGTTTATGTTTTACTCGCGTTGCTGATAAGTTGGGTGTTTATTTCGTGCAGGATCCATGGACTTATGCGTTCTCCTATATGCTATGCGCCAACCGAGGCAGCCTGCTAGGGCCGGGGGTGCCAGCTCTTCCCAGGCTCAGCCTGGCCCTGCTCCCACCGCCCCGGTGACGGTGCCCCGAGGACGTTCGGCGGTGGATCCCGCCACGGGCCCCAGCAGAACGTCGGGTCGGAAGAGGGCCCTGATTGTGGAGGATACAGCCTCGGAAGAGGAGATCGGCTCCCTCTCGGAGCCGCTCAAGAGGAGTTCCCGGAGACCTTCCCGGGGCCGGTCTTCGCCGACCGTAGTAGAGGAAGGGGGGCTCTGGTTCGCGATGCCGTCAGGGCTGTCGGTCGCGGACAGCCTCCTCCACGAGATAGAGACCTCGGCTGGGGGTCGGGTTCCAGGGGTGACCCTCAAGGCTCAGCTGGCGTCGATAGCCCAGGAAGCCGTGCAGGTAAGCCCAGTGCACGGTGAGATTTAGTGTTTCCCTTCATGTTTCTGATCCTTCTCTTTTTTTATATGCCTTCCCAGACTCTCCAGCACGTGGCCCTCGCCCTCCGCATGGGGACCGAGGTGGTAGCCCCGGCGGTGGAGGCCGCGGGCCAGCTCGCCGTGTTGCAAGAGAGCTCCAAGCGAGAGCAGGAGGCGATGTCGGCGAGGATCGCCGCCCTGGAGGGCGAGGTGGCAGCCGGGAAAAGGGAGGTCGCCCGGCATCGCGAGGCTGCCGCGATCACCGAGGGCAAGCTTGGGGGACTCCCAGGTGCTCACCGACAACCTGAAGAAGACTGTGAAGACCCTCCGAAAGGAGCTGGGGGCATCGGCCGGGGCCTTTAAGTCGGCTGGATCGAAGGCCGTGGCGAGCTATAAGGGGTCGAGGGATTTTTATGACGACCTGGCCGTGGCCACGACCCGCATTTGGCACGACGCCCTCGATGCCATCAAGTCTAGGGTGCCGGAGTTCGACGATGCGGATCTCCGGACCGAGTTCCCCCTCGTGGGCGCCGACGAGCAAGGGGGAGAGGCTCCCGGCGAGGTGGGGGCCGAGGGCCCAGCGCCCCCAGTGGTGGAGGTCGTGCTCGGGCCCGAGGTGTAGAGCCCCCGCTCTCCCATCTTCATTTTGTTTTTCTTTCGAATTTTGTAAGGCTGAGGAGCCCAAAGAATACCTTTTGTAAAAACTTATCTTTTGGCAGTAGTAATTAAGTTTTTTCTTCAGCTGTGATAAAGTTTTCCTTTCTGCCATCTGTTTGTGAAGAATGCTCGCTTGGGGTATTTTTACTTGCGTCGTTGTGCTTTCATGTCAGGTGGGCCCTCTGTCTAACGATTGTCTGTCGAGATGACTGCAGTTGCTTGCCGACGAGCGTCTCCGAGAGGGTATCTCCTTGGGCCCCGGGGTCGAGGGGAGATCGTTTAGACTTGGACAGACCTGACATCCATTTCTGATTTAGAACATTGGCCGTCATCTGGGGGTGATCGGGCAGGGTAGCTGCACCGTCATCTCCTGCTAAGGCTTCATGCTTCTGTCGTGGCGGTAGGGGGTTACCCGCCGTGGATGACCGAGAGTGGTAGCTGCTCGGTTGCCTCCTTCGAGGGCTTTGTTCTTTAGAGTCGTGGCTAGGCAACTACCAACCTGGGGTGGTCGGGCGGGGTAGCCGCTCTGATGCATTTTGTGAGGGCTTTTGATCCCTGGCGTAGAGGGTAGGAGCCGGAGTTTGACCGAGCAGGGTAGCTGCCCGGGTGCCTCTGTATGAGGGCTTTTGATCCTTTAGGACGGTGGTAGGATGCTACCAGCTGTTGATGGTCGGGCAAGGACCTGACTGCTTCGGGGAGGGCTTTTTGATCCCCGGCGTGTGGCAGGGAAGCTGCCCGGCGGGGATAGCCGAGCGAGGGAACCTCGGGCTCGACTGCCTCTGGGAGGGTTTTCCGATCCTTCAGGACGGGGACCGAGCAGGTTACTGCCCAGTGCCTCTTGGCGAGAAATTTGATCCCTGTCGGTTGTGGTAGGAAGCTACCAGCCGGGGATAGCCGGGTAAGGACCCGACTGCCTCTGGGAGAACTTTGGTCTTTGGCGCGAGAAAAGCTATAAGGCTGTAGGAACCCACCAAGGACCTTTTGCCGGGTAGGGTTACTGCCCGGTGCCTCTTGGCGAGGGCTTTTGTCCTGAAAGATAGCCGAGTGAGGGAACCTCAGGCCTCGACTACCTCTGGGAGGGTTTTTTGATCCCCGGTGTTGTGGCAGGGAAGCTGCCCACGGGGGATAGCCGAGCGAGGGAACCTCGGGCCTCGACTGCCTCTAGGAGGGCTTTTTGATCTCCGGCGTTGTGGCAGGGAAGCTGCCTGCGGGGATAGCCGAGCGAGGGAACCTCGGGCTCGGCTGCCTTTGAGAGGGCTTTTTGATCCCCAGCGTTGTGGCAGGGAAGCTGCCCGCGGGGGATATCTGAGCAGGGTAGCCGCTGAGTTGAATCTTTGACGAGGCGCAGCCTGGTTGTTCTGCTATAGGTGCGGGGAATAGGAACGGTCGCCAGGTCTAGGCAACGGCGTGCGCATCTAGTGCATTGAATGTGGGGGGAGGCGAAGTGACAGGGGCGCGTTGTTTCGTTTTCATCGGGTAACGTTCGATGGGCGCCGCGTGGCGTGTCGCTTCGTTTCCACCGGGTAACGCTCGATGGACGCCGCGTGGCGGCTGTTGGGCTGCACAGCGGGCTATATAAGGAGTACTGGTTCTTCCCCATTCGCAGATAGGCCATCGAAAATGGAGGATTTCCCATTCACTATCCCCGAAATCATCAGTTCTGCGGATGTGTATCTTTATGACCGCGATCGCACCGAGGACACGGTGCAGTTGTTTCTTGCTCGCATCGAGGAGCACTTCGGTCGGCTGCTCCCTAGGCGCTCCTCCCTACTGTAGCTACTGATGTACTCTATCTGGAGGGCATCGCCGGGGCTTTACAACCCCCTGTCGGAGCAGCTCTTCGATGAGGCCGTGGGCAAGCTGCGGTCTTTGAGGCGCTTTGGCTTGATCTCCGCGAACCGGCTGGCGTGCTCGGAGGCGCTCGTCCACGAATGCTACGAGCTGAGGCTCGGGGTCAATTCCCGTGGGGGGAACTGGGAATAGAGGCTAAAACTTGAGCAGTGCTCGCTGCACCCCCTACACCCGCTATTGTAATTAATTTTTTTTTTACATGTATGGCTGAGGAGCCCATAACACCCTTTGAATAAACAAAGATTTTCTTTCTTTTTCGCAATGCTCCATTGATCTTTATTAAATCAACAGTAGATTCTAGGAAGAATTTACATTGCTTTAAAAAAAAGAACAGGTACAGGTTAAAGGATGACTTTGTTGGCTTGGGCCGAGCTCCCTGAAGGGCTGCCGGCCTCTGCGCTTGGCATAAGGCATGGGGCTCCTTTAACCCCAGGCTAGCTACCCGCTGAAACAAGCATGATTTGGCCGATGGTCAGGTCGGTGGGAGGGCGAGGTTGCTCTTGCTCGCGGTCGGTCTGCCGTTTGTCCCTTAGGTAGGTGGCGAGGTGCCCGGACCGGATGAGCTCCTCGATATAGTCCCTCAGTTGTTTGCAGTCCTCTGTGGCATGGCCTAGTACCCGGTGGAAAGCGCAGTAGGGGCCCGGGCCCGGCCGTTTGGACGCGGACGAGGGCCTCCACGAGGGATTGCAGGCGATCAATCCGGCCTGCGAGGGCGTTGATGACGGTCACGGGGGGAGGTTCATCCCCGCCTTCGGTGAGTGGAAGGCGACGGCTGGTACTGGGATCCCTGGGAAGGTCGTCCGCCATGAGAGAGGAGACAGGAAGGCCAACTTTGTATTTTGTGGAATTTAATTTCCCACAGACGGCGCCAACTGATGGAGCTCCTTTTCGGGCCTCCGTCAGATGTTGTCTTCCGTAGATCTCGCGGTGAACTTAGCTGATTATCCTTCATTGCGTGTGGGTCACAATGGGTTTTTGGAGGAAGGGGTGAAGAGTGGAGGCTGTCGCCGAGCACCTGCAAAGAAGTTCCGGGATGGTTTGGTACCACCGAGGACCCTCCGACGCTCAAGTTAGTGATGAGATCAGAGCAGAGTAATGGCATAAAGTGTAAAGAATTGCTTACTTGACCCCTCTGTGATGGGGGTTTATATAACGGTGGTGGTACGCAGCAGCAGGCGCGAGAATCTCGCCGGCAGTTATTCTCCCGACGTCACGCCCGCGTAGAGAGCGGATCGCCCATTAATGGTGATCGTGATGGCATGGAACGTGGGGTGTTGCTGGCGTATAATTTGCGCATGGCGAGATTCGCGGAGCGGCGGTTATGCATGTGAGTGGAGGAGTTGGTCGGAGGGCCGAGGAGGACGGCCTCAGCAGGGAGCTTGGGGACGAGCGGGGAGGCTGAGGAGTCTTGGTCCTGTGGCGGCTCGGGACGAGCTGAATGGCCGAGGAGGCCAATTTGCATGGGGCCTCGAGGAGGGCCAGTTTGTGCTTGCAGGACGGGTGTAGGGTGGTATGGTCGGCTTCTGTGGGCCCTTTCTTCTGAGTCTTGGGACACGTCATCTGCCACGTGTCCTAATCTTAGAGGTCTCTAATACCGAGCATCATCAAACAGAGATCTCTTTCAACCGGTAAAATCTCATGATTTGTGCAGTCATTATTGATTGAAGTAATGATCTCGAGAGATATTCATGTGCTCTTGATGGTTATTATAATGTATCGGGTATTCTCACTCCTCCATAGGGGGGCATTCGTAATGATTAGAACCGTTACCTAAACCCCTATTGGTAACGGTTCCAACAGTTACACAACTGTTATGAATACCCCCGTAACCAAAAGTATGGTAATGGTACCATTACATAATTTGGTGATGGTTGGAACCGTTACCATAGAGGTGTAAATGGTAATGATATCTGAAATATACCAGATACTTGCCACTATTGGTAACAGTTGGAACCGTTACCAATATGAAGCCGTTACCAATATATACCAGGTATATGATATATTTCAGATATCATTACCCGTTGCCACATCTATTGTAACAGTTCCAACCGTTACCAAATTGGTTAACGGTAACGGTTTTAAATGGTTAGAGCCGTTACCGATATATAAATATATTTATTTAAAACCTGAAACATTCCGAGTGCGCTGCTTTCATTTACAACCAGCAATACAATATAATAATATCATCAAATCGCACGCAATTATAATAATCAACAAAAAATATGAAAGAACACATAAAAACACAAAAAACAGATAATAATATACAAATCTCCATAATATACATCCGGAAAAATATACGAAAAATATATAATACAAAACAAATGTAAATGATCTAAGGTCGTTGGGACGATCCACCTCCATCGCTGTCCCGTGGCATGAAGATATTACCTATCTCGTCTCATAATACCCGCTGCATAGCCTCCTACTCCTCCTTCATCTGCTTGACCCGCACCGTAAGTGCATGCAGCTGTTATCGCGTCTGCTGATGAACTTCCTGCTGCTGCGTTATTTGGTCACGGAGTGATCGAATCTCTTTTGCCGACGCTGCTGCCGCATCTGGGTCACAGCATACTCGTGGACGTCTTCACGACCGGCAAAGAGTCAGTAGGCCCCAGGACCAACCTCGTGCTCATACCCACCGTGATTCCCTCTAGATAGCTCGTCGATGACAGGGGCAATGGTGGTAATCGGGTTGTTGGGACTAAGTCATAAGGGGGCAGTCTTCTCTTGGAACTGGCTCTGCAAATAGTTTATATAGATATACAAATATGTGTTAACTTAAAATAATGAATCGACTTGATTGTATGAAACTTACCATGTACTCACCGGTGCCCTTGTGTAATGTGGCCTACCCAGCAACATGATTGTACCTAACAGGATCTTTCTTTTTCTGTGATAAAATTATGATTTATTTTAATAAGTAATTTATGATAAAGAAAACATATATTTTTAAGCGTCGAAGTAATCACAAGGAGATACTGTTCGATGGCCTGCATGCGCTTCCTTTGGATCGAAACAGCGCGGGATCTCACACAGTTGTTTCGGTTCTGCATGTTGCGAACTGCCTCTGCCATGCAAATATAAAAAAAAATTATATTATATTTCAGAATATGATTTCATCTTATATTGTTATAATCTTTAAAATTAAATTTATACTTGAACATCGGTGCGAGAAAAGTAGTCGACCAGCCTTGGCTAATCGGGTCTCGGGACATTCGCCGCTATCCGATTTCCTTAGCCCGAGCACACTTAATTATGAAGTTCTTCAAACTCCGGAGTGCCGGTTCATCCAAGAGGCGCCTCCGTAATTAATTGTAATATCATTGCATTTATAATGCAGTTCGGTTCTCTTTCGGAATGTGCTTCAGAGACCCGATCCTATTATTCTGAAGCGACTCTACATTCAAATTACTATATGTCTGCAACAGCATGCACTGAGTGTGGACATAGCAGATCACCATGATATCTGAAGAGTGCACTGCACTGGGGTATTAAATTCCCCCACCTAAGAACAATTGTTCTTCCTCTAACCATATACCTACTACTAAGAGACCATAAGCCACCAACAAATGTCATGCCCATGCCCCAGTACGGATGGTATTGTACGCTCTAGCCGAAGCTGCACAGTTTTATTCTTTGGAGCGAACCGGACTTTAGAAGGGGCCACTTCCCAGGAGGTCAACCATCCTAGGATTTCCCTAGCTCGAGCATGCTTAACTATAGAGTTCTTCAAACTTCGGAGTGCCGGTTCATCCAAAAGGCGCCTCCGTAATTGGGGGTGGAATCATTACATTTATAATGCAGTTCGGTCCTCTTTCGGAATGTGCTTCAGGGACCCGATTCTAATGTTCTGAAGCGGCTCCACACTCAGATCACCATGTGTCCGCAATAGACCGCATTGAGTGTAGATAGAGCAGATCACCATGTTGTCTGAATACCGCACTGTTAGCTATAGTGACCTTAAGGAAATTATTGTAATTGCAGGTTAGCGATTATGATAATTAAGGGAGAACGTATACGGGTAGAATAGTCATACTAGAGATGACAGTATATTATCTGATTTGTCTTTATTATCATGTACATGTATTATGTGGTATTGCGTATCACGATTAAATGTTGATAGAGTCCATAGGATTCTTTCTTGGCTACCAGGGTTATGATGGCGATCATACTAGTGAGGCATGGGTAGTCCATAAGCACATCCTTAAATGTCACTAGTCAGTGGATTATCGAAACATGGTATTGATACTCCGGAATAGACTAGTGTATATGTTTCTTATTCCCAAGAGGGGAGGTGGCCGGTCTCGCAGCTATTGGTGTACGACTCCAAAGATTGTATACAGGTGCTCATTAGGGTATGAGTTATACTGGACGGACTCATCGGAAACCTGCTAGATGATATTATACTTATCGTCAGGTTAGTCTGTTGACCCAAGATTGCCATTTTCTTGTGTGAGTTCCAACTGTGCTTTGATTACTACCCTACCACGGCTTTACCGATTCATGAAAACAGGCCCCGAGCTACATGGAGGCAGTGAGTTGATTGGGGGATTCTTCTCTCCCGGTATTAGGAGTTCATGTCGTGCTATGCCCGGTTGGACATCACCATAAGTTCTTGGCCAAGGTGGATGAGATTTACTGATTGGATCAGTAGTTTCTTGATTGGTGATGGGTTTGATATCGGCACGACTTATCAGGTTATTAGGGGTCTTAGGTTTTCAATCCCCTAGAACCGGTATGCAATACTCTCAGACGAACATACCAGACTATACGGTGAATGTCACTTATAGGCTCAGTAGGGGTTCAAACAGGCTTGATTGTCGATCTTCCTTTCGAAAGATACATGTGTAACCGTTACGTATTGCTAGTACCACCGACGTGCTTGTGATTATGGATTGGATCAAGTAACTCACTGCAGCGTATTTTCGAGTCTTTAGAGTCCCATATAGAGGGTATTTTCGGCTCTAGCGATATGACGTAGATGTGTGTATTGGAAGCTTACTGGGGTTCGACTAAAACTAGTGTATTGGATACACTGACGGTAATCAGACATTTGAAGATACTAGCAGGCCTTTTGGAATGAAGGATATTAAATCAAATGTTGATTTAATATATTATTACATGTATCAGATATATGTATTTACTAGTATTTGGTCACTATTTATTTATGTCTCATTAATGTATTTTTAATACATATGGAAATTACATACATATATGTTTATATTATGTTTTGTAACATATATAAATTTATATATTGTTTTTTTCCTTTTTCCTTTTATTCTCTTTAAGCTAACTTGTGCCATTGGATGAGCACATGCATGCTCACTCTCATTTGATTGACATGTGGAGGGGAGAAAAGAGGGCGGACAAGTGGAGAGATGATGAAAATCTAATGGTTGAGATTGTTTTATCTTTATGTTAAAACATTATCAACCATTTAGAATATGTTGATAATTCTAGTTAGTCTTTTTTTCTTCTCATCATCTTTTCCTAGCTCTCTTATTCCTCCTCAAAAATACAAAGAGAATTCAAAAGGAATATAAATGATGAGATTAAAATAGAGTGACACACTATATCTCTAACACTACAATCATAGAAAAATTGGATGGTTAGTTTCTTCACAATTGCTTGGAGCATGAAATGGAGATGGACCTAGAGAAGGGTTTCCTCAAGTGGATCAATTTATAACAAAGGTAGCACTTCACCAAGCTTGTTCACTCATCCTAGATGCCTAATTAGAGTCCTACACAAATTGGAGCATATGAAGATACTACAAAGGTTGTATAATTCTAACTTTGTATGGAAATCTAATTGTAAGTTCAATTCTTTAGCAATGTATCCTACTTTGTAGACTTGAGCTCATTATAAATTTTAAAACCTATTTGTGCATGTTCTAAAATTTTAGTAGAAAGCCCAAGGTCTAGTTACATTGTATCAGAGCTACTAGGCAAGGATGTCAAACCATGGAGGTTTCTCACCGTGTGAAAGTGTGGCGAAGTATAGAATCTTACCTCCTGGGTGTCCCGTGCGGTTATATAGTCCGTCGGGTTGTAGTTCGTCACGAGAGGACTACGTAAAAATTAGCTGCTGAGGGACCTGTTGGCGCCACAATAAGCTTCCGCTGCACTAACTTACTTACATGGTGTCAGATCCAAACTATAGACTTGAACTTGTTTTTGGTGGTAGATAGTTTTATAAAACCCAATTTGAAACCAATTTGCTCACTGCTTTTCAAAATAGTCCCAAAACCTACTTATGATCTTGTTTTCCCGAGCTTCGGGGATTTATGGTTCGAACCAAGGTTTCGTTTGGCTCGAAGGTGACACCGGGGAAGGCCCCAGGAGGTTGGATGGGCTTACCCACCCATGGCCACGACATTGTGGCCATGGTAAGGTGAGCCGAGATCAGACCCAAGGCTGATCTCGGCCAAGCCACCCAAATCCAAGGCTACAATGTCGTGGCCTTAGGTCGGAGGCCCCAAACATGCCCTCTTGTTACTTCACGAGTCATTCACGGGGTCCTAGACGATGCCTTGGACGATTTTCGTGTCAATTTGGATTTGAAATTTCGTGAAAAAAGTGGACTTTTGGACTACCGGGTGAAAATGAAATTCGGTTTTGGAATTTTGATTTCGCACGGATTTGGGTTATGAAATTGTTTGCCGCCACTTCAAGTTAACTCGGTGTTGTGTTCAATCGAGTTAATTTGAAAGCATGTGAGTATCATTGCGTGGCAAAACATCATCTAATTGCTATAGGTATCAATTAGAACATGTTACACTTTTTTATACTCGCATTTGTGATTGCATGTTCTGTGATTGTTGTTTATGGTTTAGCCGGATTGCCGTGATGAATAGCCCTTCGTGTGTGATTGCTTGTACATTTAGATTCATGTATTTGATTATTGCTGGGCGAGCGTCTGGCTTTGTGGACTGTCGTCACTGCGTGATGTATATATATTTTTGGGGCACGTTTTGGTTGCGGGCGTAGTCACCCTGTATATTTTTCATTACATGTATCTAGGTGTGCTCACAGAGAAGTGCTTGAGCAACCGAGTTCTAGGAAGCAACGGGTGGCCATCTCAACGAGTTGAGACCAGATCATCCCATTCTAGAATTGGTATGGTCGCTCGCCACACTTGTAAGGTCTAGGGTAGACTCACGGAGGGGTGATCAAGTGTTGGATATGTATACCCTAGAGGCCTATATTGTATATGATGCTAGGGATATGTATGTACAGGATAATCTTGCTCAATTGTATCGTATACTATTTGAGTTGTCTTTATCTGAACATGTGTATTTGTTTTTCTTTCTGCTTTATATTGCTTATACATGTTGATAAAGACTCGTTACAGTAGTATACTATTTTGGTTTTTCTTTATCTTAACATGTGAATATGTTATACTCGATATCATATATGGATGATACATGTTGATAAAGCCCGTAGGATTTTTTTTGACTACCAGCGTTATGATGGCGATCATACTTGTGGGGGCTGGGTAGTCCATAAGGACATCCTTCAATGTCCCAAGTCGTAGGAGTATCGAGACCGGCATCGATATTCTAGAGTAAACTTGTGTATATGTTTCTAGACCCCGACGAGGGGCGGTGGTTGGTCCCATAGCCATTAGTGTGATCACCTAAGATTGTATACAGGTGCTCACTCGCAGTAAGTACACTGGACGGAATCGCCGAGAACCTCTAGATGGTATTATACCTATCGTCAGATAGCGGTTCTCAGGTGACATGAGTACGGGTTAGTCTTTAGATCTGAGATCGTCATTTGTCTCGTGTAATTTCCCACTATACTTAGATCACTACCCTATCACGGCTCTACTGATTCGTGCAAACATGTTTTGGTTGGGTATAGTCCCGAGTCATATGGAGGTAGTGAGCGATTGTCAGGGATTTGTCTCTTCCGGTATTGGGAGTAGATATCGCATTGTGTCCGGTTGTTCAGAACCATAAGACCTTGGCCAAGGAAGTTGAGATTTACGGATAATTAGATCAGTAGTTTCTCGGATTGGTCCTGAGCCACATCGACACGACTTATCGGGTCAGCAGGGGTCTGACGTTTACCATCCCCTAGATCTGGTATGCGATATTCTTAGACGAATAGACCGGACTGTACGGAGATTGTTATAGATAGGCTTAATAGGGGTTCAGATGAGCTTGCTCGTCTGCTTTCCTATTCAACAGGTACCCGGGTAACCGTTACGTACAACTAGTGCCGTTGACGTGCTTATGGTTATGTAACATTTTAAAAATAAATAAATAAATAATTAAATAAATAAAACCCTTTAGGTGAATTTTCTGATAATCGGTAAAATAAACCGTATTTTCCGTAAAACTCAACTACAATTATTTTTAAATATAAACTTAAATACACCTATTTTAATTATGTAATTTCTACTATTTGGTATTTATTTGGTCATCTGTAAATTTCTAGTTTACTAAAATATTTTTCCTAAATTAATTAAATTCAAATATTTACATAAGCTTTTAATTGTACATTAAATGGGTGCAAATTATAAATTGCAATGGGTTAATTTAGCAAATGTGGACCATGACAAACTTAATAACATGTCACCATACATTCACTTTTTCTCCATTTGTCTTTATATTTCTAGAGCATTATAGCACAATATTAATTAAGAAAATAAATAAATTATTGAAAAGACTAAAGTGAGGTGATTTATTTGTGAAACTTCTACACATTTCTATACTTTTTTTCTCTCTCCCCTCACTCTCCTCCTCTTGGCTGCCCCAAAAAAAAATTCTCACCCCATTTTCTAATTAAATCCACAAAAATTCATCCAAAATCAATGAAAAACCTAACTAAATCTCATTTAACTCATACCCATTATTCTTTGACCAATTTAGTTTGGATTTAGAAGCAAGAGGCCACTTTTTGGAGGCATGTTTGAAAGGTTGATCTCTTGATTTGTGAGGTATAATCCTAAACCCATTTGTAATTTGTTGCTAAATTACTTCAATCTAATCTATTTAGGTAATTAATTATGGTTTTAATTTCAATAATTAATTTTCAAGAGAGGGATTGAAATTAAGGATAGGGCTTTTACCATATCATTAGGGTCACAACATGTAGTTTGACATATTAGGGCATGTAAAATTTTGTCTAGTTGTTAAATTTGCTAAGTGTTACTTTTAAATTGTATTAATGGTATAATTTTGCTAACTAGGTTTTTATAATATGTATATATTGGTGAGATAAAATTCTAGTGAGGATTTCTATCATTAGATTATGGTTCTAATGATTAGATTAACATGTTAATTGAATGCAAAAACTAATCTAGTTACTAGTTTCAAATTGTTAGTTGGAAATTATGCTAATTATGCTAGTTTTTGCAAACTAGGGTTTTTGGAAATTCATTAAATAATTGAGATTAAAATCAAATTAGGGTTTTTATGACATTATTAACATTTTAAATTGTAGTTTAATATTTTAGTTCATGCAAAACCAAGCCTAGTTGTTGAATTGTGAATTTTGCTTTAAAACTTGTTAAAATTTGATATTTTTGCAAACTAGAATTTTGGGTTTAATACAAATTGATGAGAATAAATTATAGAAATGGTTTATATGACCTAGTTAAGATATTTAGTGAATATTATGGCCATTAGTTTTGTTAAAATATCAAGGTTCGAATTAAAACGAAAATTTAGTGATTTCTACATTTTCGGAAATAAATTGATTTGATTTATTTTAAGGTTTTGATGATTTAAACACTATTCTATATTATAATTAGTGAGTTTTGGAACTACGATTGTATGTTTTGGTTTTTCTCGATCAATCGGCGTTTGCATGCTGATGTCGAGGGTTATTTGGTTATTTTGCATGAGCGGGTCATAGGTTTTAACCTATGCGTGTTTCGTGCGCCGTTTTGGTTTTGTCCGCGATTTCAGTTTACGATATTATATATGTTTGCGTATAGGTACCCCTCACGTGGACATCGGACGATGAAGAAGTTGATGTCGGCATCGACTTCGGCAGACAAGAACCAGGTGAGTAGATGTATATCTACGGGGGAAGTCAGGTGGATGGCGTATAGCACCCCCGCAAACATAGAATAAGGATATTACGTACTATTATTAGGAAGTCGGACGTAACCTTAGATTCTTGGCGAGTAGGGTAAGACTTTAGGTTGGGCTAGGCTGATTTTAGAAAAACTTAACCAGAGGATGACTGCCTTGCACGGAATTCGTAGGTTTCATGTAGACACACACTCACGCACATACCTAAACTTGACTTGGTGCATATGTGTGTGTGTGTGTGTATAGGAATGTGTGTAGGTATATATATATATATATATATATATATATATATATATATATATTTGAGGATGTTATATGATACATGGGGATGAGTCGATATGACTAGGCTTGATGCCGTGATTCATTGGATAGATGATCGAGTTATGACATGAGATGTGTTATGATAGTAGCGGGTCGTTGGGCAATGTGATTATATAAAATATATTTATATAAACGATAATATGTGTTGATGACATTGAAATGTACGGGACTCTAGAATAGAACCCGGATTATAATATGTAACTTAATCACGATATGATATATGACATGATATTTTAGTGGATCATTTGACGATGTATATTTACACAGACGATGATATATGTTTGATGATATTGGGATGTATGCGATTATAGTACAGTACCCTTGATCATGATATTGTTTGATGATGATACTATACGAACGATGATGTATACATGTGATAGTTGACCCGTACCCCAATTTTAGGTTGCCGTACGATGGATTTTACCGTACGAGGCATAGATGTGATGATTGATCCGCACTCTTGACTCGAGGAAGTCGTATTATGTACGTGATGCTATTGAGGCTGGATCGCCGACTACTAGAGATATCGACTCAGACTTTAGGAGGATTCTTCTTACCTTTCGATTAGTTTTCTTTAGTTAGTCCCTGAGCTGGTTAGGTAGATATTAGTTTAGGCTTGAGTCATACTTAATTTCAAAATTAACGAATCGTGCGCATTTTTAAAGACAGCCTGAGGGATACTACGGAATTTTTAAAGGACATATCTTTTCTTAAAAACCCCGTAGCCCCTAATTTTCTAAAAACCACGATTCGTGCATTTTCAAACAATAAACTGTATGACTCGTAATTAGTATGTATTCTCTAGTTGTGCGTTTACTACACATTCACTGTTATATTAATGTTGTATTCATCGCATTGCATGTTCACACATATATATCTTTAGCTAATATGAAACTCCGTCTTAGGACGTTAGCACCATTACCGATGATGCGCATGTTCCACATACACTTATTTGCCGGCTCACACACATCATCATCGGTAATTGCCATATCACGTACACTTTAGAACATATTATCTTTTATTGATATAATCAGCTAAAGTCTAGATCAGTATAATATTGTGTGATTACTCTCAGTATGCTAATTTAGACATTGCATTTATTACTTAGACACTTCATGCATTCACATTTTCATGTTATCATGCAGTATTGTGGGAATTATGCCGATACTCATTATTTACTTACTCATGATTTTGGGATTTTGGATTTTTATGAGATTTCTGGATTTTGGGGAAAACCGCATGAATATATAGAAAAACTTCTCTCTCTTTCTCCCTTTCATTTTAAAATACAAGTTGCGGTTTTCTCGTGATGTATGTGTCGTCCACCATGAGATTTCATGTTTTCTGTTGGATTTCGAGACCCGATTCGAGGAGTAGATGAACCGTCTCGGGTACATGGTGGGCCCGGTATGGTACCCCTGGGCAAGAAGATCGAGTTGTAGACGATGACCCTGGCAGGAGAAGACTACCTACCGGTGATGTCTGGCGCGGCGGATATCCGGAGGATATCGACCGTTGTCGTGAGATTTGATGATATAGGCCGATCCGGACTGACGGAGCCCGAGATATTGAGACTATGAGATATTGAGACTATGAGGTATTGGGACTTTGAGATTTACATGTTTTGTGTCGATGCTTGACACGGATTTCCATGGATTCCATTGATGATGTTTCGGATTACTATACAAATTTTACTATGATAAAAGTTAAAGATTTCTTATACAAAGATATCCAGATTTCATGGTCGATTCTTTTATATTCATGGTGCATGCATACACATACACATGACATGTTACTATTTGAGGCACTGACACGAGCACTGAGCATTACACTTACGCATAGATTATTACCCTGCCACTACTAGATGACTAGTGTTATATTAAGTTTATTATTATGACCTAGGAGATCATCGTGCATGCGATTTCTACTCGCAGATGTCTTCTACTGACGAGTTGGCAACTCACACCCGTTGTGCCAAATTTTTCTTATAGGTTTCGATGTACAGATTTCCTTGGCTGCTTGCTGGCACATCATTTCATTCAGGGTGATTTGCTCAGTAGGTTGGTTCACTTGTATGAGGACCGCCGTTGTACTTTTATTATTTTATTTGTATCCAGTAAGCTCTATCAACCAGATTTGTATTTCTTGATAAATTTAGAAGACCAGTTGTTCTTATTTCGACCTTTGAGTCGCGCTTATTATTATGGTTTTCTGGTGGATTTGGTTTTCTTTGAGTTTTGATCCACGCCCTTCGGCGTTGTATATTATATTGCTTACGTGGTTATGACCGCCAATTGGCGAAGAGCTAGCTCCCGCATGGGGATGCCTTTTTATTATTGCTTATGTATATATTCTTATTTCCGTTTGGGGCCAGATTTTACAAAGGAGACTCTGCCGAAATTTTTGAGAAAATTTGATGTTGCTTTTAAACATGTTTTTCTTTACTTCTTCTTTTAATGGTTTAGATTTCTGGGCTTCGGCTTGCTTAGATTACGTTACGCCTCTAGACGTTTTTTAATTTAAGTGCCGGTCACGTTCCGTACCTTCGGGGCGTGACAAAGTTGGTATCAGAGCGCTAGGTTTAACCTTTGTCCGAGTCTAGGTTGACCTTGGTTGATGGAGTAGGTGACTTAGGTAGAGTGACGTACCGTGGGTATGATCCGCGGCATACTTACGATACGCTACTCTGCTTAAGAAGTCTTAGGATGTACATTTCTTTGCACCGTATTCTATTCATTCCTTTGACCTATCTTCGTCGATATCGGATAGTGGTTTCTGTTACCACGGTCGCACGGGAAGAGGGAGCTGCGGTTCGAATGCGATGACCGTTAGGGTGTTGTATATTCTGGAGGATTGAAGCATTATTTAGCGTGCGGACAAAGGGTATTCACATGTCGTCCAGACGAAGTTAAAAAGGTTCGAACGAATGTCAGAAACCCATTTTCCTAAGTTTAAGGTATTCGGAAGAACATGCAGGTATTTCTATGGACCCTCTAGAAGAATGAAACTCTAACTCGACATAATGGCTAGGAGAACGCCTTTGACCCTTAGGGTTTACGGCAGTTCCACGGTGCCATTAGTGAGGCTTGGGTTTGCCCTTCTATGGCTGGACCGCAGGTGCTGTGGCATGTACTGGATATTTTTAAACTTTACTTGAGTATTGAGCTCTCGGGGGATTTTGGGACTTTGATAAATCGATCGAAAAGTTTAACGTAGTCCAGATATCTGGTGAAGGGATACATTACTCGGGAGACTCTAGATATGAGTATATCCGTTTGTAGCACAGTTCATACAGCTACGAAGAGACGAGTTCGAATCAGTCGACACCAGAGGGAAGTGGAGAACATTGACGTCGTTGTTACGATTTACGATTGGTGATTCGAATATCACATTTTCGTTGTTTGGATTTTGGTATTTTGAGGATTTCGTTTTATGATTGGTATTTCCTATGTGTACATTCATTACACTCTATTTGTGTTTCATATATCAGTTGTATTGATGTTGTTTTGTGCGTACCCAGTGCACTCGATTTGGTTTTATACATTTTGAGATACTTATTTGATTTCGTGTATATGGGTTGCACATGATTTTGGATATTCGATTTATGTTTTCGTGTGCCATGTGCATTTGATTGAGATTCTTGCGCACACTTGGCGCACTTGATGTGATTTGTGCACACCAGATGCACTAAATCGGGGTTTTGTGCAGATTAGACGCACCTGATATTATTGTCGTGCACGCCCGTTGCACTTGACAGATGTTTTTGGAGCACACCCGTTGCACTCAGTTTTGTTTCCGTGCGTATTCGTGGCATCTGTATTTGATTTCGATTTCCGTGAGCACCGGACGCACGTGGTACCTCGTATACTGTATTTGATATTGATTTCATTTTAAGCAGTACGTTTTTATGATATTTACTATTTGGTTTGATAATCGAGTAGGACTGTCCTGAGATCAGTACCTAGGTGTTTTTGCATGCTTCTCCATACAGATGTTTGGACGATTTTACTACGATGCGCACTATATACAAGTTATAGTTTTGTTGTATTTCATGTTGGTTTTCATATTGGACTTTGACATGGTATTTTTACCATAACTCCGATGATTGCGTTATGCTTGATGGAGTTGATTTTTAGTTATGTATTGATGATTTCGGAGTCCCGACGATTTGATTGTTTTGCTAAATGTTTTAGTATTTGGGGGGGTTTTAATTTAAATTCGGGGACCGAATTTCTTTAAGGGAGGAAGATTGTAGCGTTTTAAAAATAAATAAATAAATAATTAAATAAATAAAACCCTTTAGATGAATTTTTCTGATAATCGGTAAAATAAACCGTATTTTCCGTAAAACTCAACTCCAATTATTTTTCAATATAAACTTAAATACGCCTATTTTAATTATATAATTGCTAATATTTGGTATTTATTTAGTCACTTGTAAATTTCTAGTTTACTAAAATATTTTTCCTAAATTGATTAAATTCAAATATTTACATAATGTTTTAATTGTACATTAAATGGGTGCGAATTATAAATTGCAATGGGTTAATGTAGCAAATGTGGACCATGACAAACTTAATAACATGTCACCATACATTCTCTTTTTCTCCATTTGTCTTTATATTTCTAGAGCATTCTAGCACAATATTAATTAAGAAAATAAATAAATTATTGAAAAGACTAAAGTGAGGTGATTTATTTGTGAAACTTCTACACATTTCTACACTTTTTTTTTCTCTCTCCCCTCACTCTCCTCCTCATGGCCGAGCCTCCTCTTGGCTGCCCCAAAAACAATTCTCACCCAATTTCCAATTAAATCCACAAAAATTCATCCAAAATCAATGAAAAACCTAACTAAATCTCCATTTAACCCATACCCATTATTCTTTGACCAATTTAGTTTGGATTTAGAAGCAAGAGGCCACTTTTTGGAGGCATGTTTGCAAGGTTGATCTCTTGATTTGTGAGGTATAATCCTAACCCCATGTGTAATTTGTTGCTAAATTACTTCAATCTAATCTATTTAGGTAATTAATTTTGGTTTTAATTTCAATAATTAATTTTGAAATTAAGGATAGGGTTTTACCACATCATTAGGGTCACAACATGTAGTTTGACATATTAGGGCATGTAAAATTTTGTCTAGTTGTTAAATTTGCTAAGTGTTACTTTTAAATTGTATTAATGGTATAATTTTGCTAACTAGGTTTTTATAATATGTATATATTGGTGAGATAAAATTCTAGTGAGGATTTGTATCATTAGATTATGGTTCTAATGATTAGATTAACATGTTAATTGAATGCAAAAGCTAATCTAGTTACTAGTTTCAAATTGTTAGTTGGAAATTATGCTAATTATGCTAGTTTTTGCGAACTAGGTTTTTGGAAATTCATTAAATAATTGAGATTAAAATCCAATTAGGGTTTTTTAGACATTATTAACGTTTTAAATTGTAGTTTAATATTTTAGTTCATGCAAAACCAAGCTTAGTTGTTGAATTGTGAATTTTTCTTTAAAACGTGTTAAAATTTGATATTTTTGCAAACTAGAATTTTGGGTTTAATACAAATTGATGAGAATAAATTATAGAAATGGTTTATATGACCTAGTTAAGATATTTAGTGAATATTATGGCCATTAGTTTTGTTAAAACATCAAGTTTCTAATTAAAACGAAAATTTAGTGCTTTCTAGGTTTTCGGAAATAAATTGATTTGATTTATTTTAAGGTTTTGATGATTTAAACACTATTCTATATTATAATTAGTGAGTTTTGGAACTACGACTATATGTTTGGGTTTTTCTCGATCAATCGGCGTTTGTACGCCGATGTCGAGGGTTATTTGGTTATTTTGCATGAGCGGGTCATAGGTTTTAACCTATGCGCGTTTCGTACGCCATTTTGGTTTTGTCCGCGATTTCAGTTTACTATATTATATATGTTTGCGTATAGGTACCCCTCACATGGACATTGGACGATGAAGAAGAGGATGGCGGTATCAACTTCGGCAGACAAGAACCAGGTGAGTAGATGTATATCTACGGGGGAAGTCGGGTGGATGGCATATAGCACCCCCGCAAACGTAGAATAAGGATATTACGTACGGTTATTAGAAAGTCGGACGTGACCTTAGATTCTTGGCGAGTAGGATAAGACTTTAGGTTGAGCTAGACTGATTTTAGAAAGACTTAACCAGAGGATGACTGCCTTGGAGGGAATTCGTAGGTTTCATGTAGACACACACACGCACACACCTAAACTTGACTTGGTGTATATGTGTGTCTGTGTGTGTGTATGTGTGTGTGTGTATAGGAATGTGTGTAGGTATATATATATACACAACATATACATGTGATATGAGAAGGTTATATGATACATGGGGATGAGTCTATATGACTTAGCTTGATGCCGTGATTCATTAGATAGATGATCGAGTTATGACATGAGATGTGTTATGATAGTTGCGGATCGTTGGGCAATGAGATTATATAAAATATATTTATATAAACGATAATATGTGTTAATGACATTGAACCGTACGAGACTCTAGAATAGAACCCGGATTATAATATGTAACTTAATCTCGATATGATATATGACATGATATTTTAGTGGATCATTTGATTATGTATATTTACACAGACGATGTATATTTACACAGACGATGATATATGTTTGATGATATTGGGATGCATGCGATTATAGTACAGTACCCTTGATCATGATATTGTTTGATGATGATACTATACGAACGATGATGTATACATGTGATAGTTGACCCACACCCCAATTTTGGGTTGCCGTACGATGGATTTTAACGTACGAGGTATAGATGTGATGATTGATCTGCACTCTTGACTCGAGGAAGTCGTACTATGTACGTGACGCTATTAAGGCTGGATCGCCGACCACTAGAGATATCGACTCAGACTTTAGGAGGATTCTTCTTACCTTTCGACTAGTTTTCTTTAGTTAGTCCCTTAGCTGGTTAGGTAGATATTAGTTTAGGCTCGAGTCATACTTATTTTCAAAACTAACGAATCGTGCATATTTTTAAAGACAGCCTGAGGAATACTACAGATTTTTCAAAGGACATATCTTTTCTTAAAAACCTCATAGCCCCTAATTTTCTAAAAACCACGATTCGTGTTTTCTCAAACAATAAACTGTATGACTCGTAATTTGTATGTATTTTCTAGTTGTGCGTTTACTACACATTCACTGTTATATTCATGTTGTATTCATCGCATTGCATGTTCACACATATGTTCTTTAGCTAATATGAAACTCTGTCTGTTAGGACACTAGCACCATTACTGATGATGCGCATGTTCCACGTACACTTATTTGCCGGCTTACACACATCATTATCGGTAATTGCCATATCACGTGCACTTTAGAATATATTATCTTTTATTGATATAATCAGCTAAAGGCTAGATCAATATAATATTGTATGATTACTCTCAGTGTGCTAGTTTAGACATTGCATTTATTACTTAGAAACTTCATGCATTCACATTTTCATGTTATCATGCAGTATTGTGGGGCTTATGCCGATACTCATTATTTACTTACTCATGATTTTGGAATTTTGGATTTCTATGAGATTTCTGGATTTTGGGGAAAAACGCAAGAATACATATAAAAACTTCTCTCTCTCTCTCCCTCTCATTTTAAAATACAAGTTGCGGTTTTCTCGTGATGTATATGTCGTCCACCATGAGATTTCATGTTTTCTGTTGGATTTCGAGACCCGATTCGAGGAGTAGATGAACCGTCTCGGGTACATGGTGGGCCCGGTATGGTACCCCTGGGCAAGAAGATCGAGTTGTAGACGATGACCCTGGCAGGAGAAGACTACCTACCGGTGATGTCTGGCGCGGCGGATATCCGGAGGATATCGACCGTTGTCGTGAGATTTGATGATATAGGCCGATCCGGACTGACGGAGCCCGAGATATTGAGACTATGAGATATTGAGACTATGAGGTATTGGGACTTTGAGATTTACATGTTTTGTGTCGATGCTTGACACGGATTTCCATGGATTCCATTGATGATGTTTCAGATTACTATACAAATTTTACTATGATAAAAGTTAAAGATTTCTTATACAAAGATATCCAGATTTCATGGTCGATTCTTTTACATTCATGGTGCATGCATACACATACACATGACATGTTACTATTTGAGGCACTGACACGAGCACTGAGCATTGCACTTACGCATAGATTATTACCCTGCCACTACTAGATGACTAGTGTTATATTAAGTTTATTATTATGACCTAGGAGATCGTTGTGAATGCAATTTCTACTCGTAGATGTCTTCTACTCATGAGTTGGCAACTCACCCCCGTTGTGCCAAATTTTTTTTACAGGTTTCGATGTACAGGTTTCCTTGGCAGCTTGCTGGCACATCATTTCATACAAGGTGATTTGCTCGGTAGGTTGGTTCACTTGTATCAGGACCGCCGTTGTACTTTTATTGTTTCATTTATATCTAGTAAGCTCCATCAACCAGACTTGTTTTACATGATAAATTTAGAAGACCAGTTGTTTTTATTTCGACCTTAGAGTCGCGCTTATTATTATGGTTTTCTGGTGGATTTGGTTTTCTTTGAGTTTGATCCTCGCCCTTCGGCGTTGTATATTATATTGCTTGCGTGGTTGTGACCTCCAATTGGTGAAGAGCTAGCTCCCGCTTGGGGATGCCTTTTTATTATTGCTTATGTATATATTCTTATTTGTACCCGTTTGGGGCCAGATTTTACAAAAGAGACTCTACCGAAATTTTTGAGAAAATTTGATGTTGCTTTTAAACATGTTTTTCTTTACTTCTTCTTTTAATGGTTTATATTTCTGGGCTTTGTCTTTCTTAGATTACGTTACGCCTCTAGACGTTTTGTAATTTAAGTGTCGGTCACGTTCCGTACCTTCGGGGCGTGCCAGGTTATGGATTTATCCAGTAACTCACTGCCGGCATACTGTCAAGTCTTTAGAGTCCGACACAGGGGTTTTTTCCTGGTTCAAGCGAAATGATGTAGTACCCGTATTTTGATACGTGCAGGGTTCCGATCAAATGAAGGTACTAGCTACCCGGACTTTTGGTCGGACGGATGGTAATACTAGCCGGCTTAGGATTAACCCGGATTATTAAATCAGGTATTGATTTAATAATTTACATATACATATTTCGATATGTATATTCTAATATCATGTTCTTTGTATTCTGCTGGGTTTTGTCGGTGCCCTGACCATCTACCGTGGCCGATGCGGAACAAAAACTGGCGTTCAAAAATTTTGGCGCAACCAAAACCCGCCCCAAGATCGAAACCATAAACCTATACTAGATAATAAGAGAGTGCTAATCTACTATGATAGAATGGTTATACCGAATGAACCAAAGTCCTTCGGTCTTCAACCTTCATCCCAAGCTCCTAGTGGTCGTCTGGATCGAGTTTAGTTGCCGGTCTTCCTCTATCGATGATGATCCACCCGAGGGAAATGACGCAAGCTACAGCCTCGTCTAGGGAGGCTACCGACGCTCCAAGGTTGCTACCAATGGAGAGTGGAGGTGTAGGATTATCTCACTATATTTTTCTCTCATCATTAATGCTCAAAAGAGCAACTCAAGAAGATGAAGAAGGAGGTGAGAAAGCATGTGACATGAACAACCATGGAAATGGCTAAGTCTCTCAAGAGAGAATGAATCATGTGAAGAAAATGAATGAATGGATGGCATGTAAAGAATGGCTAATCATTTTCAACCATGCAATGAAAATATTTCCCATCATTTTACAATAAATAAAATCAAGAGCCATGCCTCTCTACATGCCAAACAATGTTCATGCCGTGTTCATGCCAACTCACCCTTTCACCTCATTTCCTAAAATGATTTTCTAAAAAGAAAATCAATTAATGAGGTGTCCACCTTTTAGAAGCTATTCCGTATAAATACGGAATACAACCTGATATACGTATCGAAATACATATACGCGTATACATACAAAAATACGAATAGCCAAGAGAGAAAATGAATAGTGATCAATAATTCTAGAATATATATATATATATATTATTAAATCAAAACCTGATTAAATAATTCAAAACCTGATTTAATAATCCGGCTTAATCCTAAGCCGCCTAGTATTATCAACCATCCGATTAAAGTCTGTGTAGCCTGTACACATATTTAATCGGACACCTGTATGTACCAACATACGTCAACTACACCATATCGCCTGAACCGTGAAAACCCTCTGTGTGGGACTCTAAAGACTCGTCAATATGCTGGCAGTGGGTTTAACCACATGCACGTCAGCGGCACTAGCTATACGTAACGGCTACCCAGGTATTAAGCGAAAAGAAGGCCGATGAGCAAACTCATCCAAACCCCTACTGAGCCTGACAGTGACAATCTCTGTACAGTCCGGTCTGTTCGTCTAAGAGTATTACATATCGAGTCTAGGGGGTGGATAAAGCCAAACCCCTAATAACGCGACATTTCATGTCGGTGTGAAGCCAATCACCACCTGAGAAACTACTGATCCTAGATCAGTAATTCTCGACTATCTTGGCTAAGGATTTCTGGTGATGTCCACCCATGCACTGTACGACATTAACCCCCAATACCGGGAGAGACGAATCTGTTAGCTATAGTGCCCTCAAGTCAATTATTGTAATCACAGGCACGCGATTGCGATGATTGAGGGAGGACCTATACCGGTAGAATAGTCTTACTCAAGATGATAGTATGCTATATGGTTTATCTTTATCATTATGTACATGCTTTAGGTGGCATTATAGTTCACTATTACATGTTGATAGAGCCCATAGGATTCTTGCTTGACTACCAGCATTATGATGGCGATCATATACGTGGGAGCTGGGTAGTCTATAAGCATGTACTTAAATGTCCCTAGTAATGAGAGTATCGAGACTGGGCATCGATACACCAGAGTAGACTAGTGTATACTGATTAAGACCTCGACGAGGGGCTGTAGCCGGTCTCACAAGCCATTGATGTTAGATTGTTCACCTGAGATAGTATGCAGGTGCTCATTGGATTATGAGTACACTGGACGGACTCGCTGGGAATATGCTTGTTGGTATTATACCTATTGTCAGATAGCAGTTCCCAGGTAACATGTGTACAGATTAGTCTGTTGACCTGATATCCTCATTTGTCTCGTGTGAGTTCGCACAATGCTTTGATTACAATCCTACCAAGGCTCAAAGGAGTCGTGCAAACAGGTTTTAGTTGGGTACAGTCCCGAGCCATATGAAGGCAGTGAGCGGATCGTCGGGGATTCATCTCTCCCGGTATTGGGGGTTGATGTCGCGTTGTGCACGAGTGGCCATCACCAGAAACCCTTGATCAAGGTAGTCGAGAATTACTAATCCAGGATCGTAGTTTCTCAGTTTGTGATGGGCTACATACCGACACTAAATGTCGCGTTATTAGGGGTCTGACTTTATCCACCCCCAGACTCGATATGCGATACTCTTAGACGAACAGACCGTACTGTACGGATATTTTCACAGGACAGGCTCAGTAGGGGTCAGGATGAGTTTGCTCGTTGGCCTTCTATTCGCTCAATACCTGGGTAGCCGTTACGTACAGCTAGTGCCACTGACGTGCTTGTGGTTAAACCCACTGACAGCGTATTGACGAGTCTTTAGAGTCCCACACAGAGGGTTTCCCTACTTCGGGTGAAACGATGTAAAGGCCGTAAGATTTTACGGCAGGGTTCGATCATATATGTGCACTTGTGCACGTATCATGATTCGTACGGATAATACTAGTGGGCTTTAGTTTAAGCCGGATCCTAGTATTATATTGTTGGATTATTTTCGTCTCATTGTATTCGTATTTTTCGGAATACGGATACGGGTATGTATATACGGATGAGGGGCATTCTTATAATTTATTACAAGAAGGTTTCTAGAAGTTGCTACCTCATTATTGTTTTAATCTTTTTGGTAAAGATTTAATGAGGTAGAGAGATGAGTGGCCTTGGCATTGATTGAAGCATGGTTCAAGGTGTGACTCATGGTGGCGAGTCATGGAAAAACTATTGTGGCATGATTCAGTCTTTTGTTTGTGGTGTGATATATTTGTTGTGACTTGAAATATTATTTCTAGAGTTGCTTCATTCCTCTCATACACACAATAATTATTGATCATTCTTTCTTGCTTTGCTCAAGCTTCACTCTCATCTCCCATGGCATCTTCTTCTTCTTCCTGTTGGATATACGTATACCCTAGAGGCCATTATTTGATAGTGGATGTATCGGCATATATATATATATGTATGTATGTATGTATGTATGTATGTATGTATATATATATATATATATATATATATATATATATATATATATATATGCAAAGGACATTCTTGCTCGATTTGATAGTATGCTATCTGGTTACTCTTTATCTTGACATGTTCACTTGATCATTCATATTATTCATTTGATACATGTTGATAAAGCCCTTAGGGTATTTTCTTGACTACTGTGATTATAATGTAGATCATGCTAGTGGGACATGTGTAGTTTATAATCATATCCTTAAAATGTTCCTAGTCGTGGGTGTATCAAGACGGGGCATTGATATTCCAGAGTAGACTAGCGTATACGTTTCTTGACCCATATGATGGGAGATGGATGATCTCATATCCATTGGTGTTTGACATCAAAGATTGTATACGGGTGCTCAGTGGAGACTGGGTACACTGAACGGACTCGCCGAGAACTCCTATATGGTATTATATCTATCGTCGGATAGCAGTTCTCAAGTGACACTTGTACAGGTTAGTCTGTAGACCCAAGATCGTCATAGAGTCTTATGTGTTCTCCCACTGTATTTTGATTTCCACCCTACCACGGCTCTACTGAGTCATGAAAACATATGGCTTTTGGGTACAGTCCTCAGACACATGGAGGCAATGAGCGATAGGAGGGGTTTCATCTCTCCCGGTATTGGGGGTTGATGTTTCGCTGTGCTCGATAGGCGATAAAAGGAAGTTCTTGGCCAGGGCTGATGAGATTTACTGATAAGTGTTATCAGTAGTTTCTCGATCTGTTATAGGCCATACATCTGCATGACTTATTGAGTTATTGGGGTCGACGATACCATCCCTAGACTCGATATTCAGCATATCTGACGAAGAGATCGGACTGTATGGTAAGTGTTGCTGGTTGGCTTTACGGGAGTTTAGACAGGTTCTCTTGTAGTTCTTCTGTTTGCTCAATACGTGGGAGCCGTTACGTAAAGCCAGTGCCACTGACGGTTTGTGGGTATGTGATATGATCACTGCTTACTGCTAGCGTATTGACGAGTCTTAGAGTCCCACAAAGGGGTTTCTTAGCTCAGGAGAAACCATGTGGGGGTGCATATAAGGATATGTGCGGGAGCTTGATTAAATGCGTGTATATGATACCGTATTTTAATCTGGCGTTTTCTATTGGTCGGGCCGTATATGAAATGACCGGATTATTAAATCAAGTGTTGATTTAATATTAATTGACATTAGTTCATTTATTAATCCTTTCTTAATTTTGTATGCATGTATGTTTATATTGATATGTATGCACACATGCATGCATACATGCGTTATGGTTGATGATACATTGGAGATGGCTATGCAAGACTCACATGGAAACTATTATGATATTTTTAATTATTGAGTTAAAGAAAATGGGAAATAAATTATGGTTGATTTTTTCTTTCTACACACTTCTAAAAATATCTTATACTAACCATGGTTACATTTCTAATTATCTATTAACTCAATTTCAAAAATATCTAGATATTTTCCTAAGCCTTAGTTAAGAGTGAGTGTGACTCTCTCTTCTCTTATTATCATCTTGAGTTTATTTTCTTTTGTGCTCAAGCAAGCCATTTCCATCTCTTTCTTCCTCCAAGCTCTCTACCCTTTTCAAAGTGAGTGAAGAGAAAGAAAAAGAAGGTTTTTAATTGAGAATATTACCCACTTCACCTATCTATATTAGTCTAGCCTACTAGTGTAGGTTGTTTGTGTTAGTGTATATGCCCTAGAGGCCATTACTGTATCATACTAGTTTGTATATTACTTAATGGATGCTTGGGATATTCACCTTGTATATACAATCTTGCTCAAAATAGTAGTATGCTACTTGGTTTGTTTCTACTTCAATGTGTACTTGTGTTTATTTCAGTATATCACTTATACGCATTAGTGGAGCCCTTAGGATCTTTGCTTGATTACCAGCGTTGTGATGGCAGTCACACTAGTGGGGGCTGGGTAATCTATAGGCACATCCTTATACAGGTCCCTAGTCGTAGGACTATCGAGACAGGGCATCGATACTCCGGAGTAGACTAGCGTATGCGCTTCTCATCCCAGTGTGGGAGATGGTCTGTCCCACAGCCATCAGTACGTCGTACTGGAGATAGTATACGGGTGCTCGTTGGGTTACGAGTACACTGGACAGGACTCGTCGGGAACTGACAGGTTGGTATTATACCTATCGTCAGTTATCAGTTCCCAGGTGACATGAGTACAGCTTAGTCCGCTGACTTGACACTGGCACTTCGCCTCAAGTGTGTTCCCACTGCACTTTGATCACTACCCTACCACGGCTCAAAGGAGTCGTGCAAACGGGTGGTGGTTGGGTGCAGTCCCGAAGCACTTGGAGGCAGAGACGGTTAGACAGGATTCGTCTCTCCCGGTATTGGGGGTTGACATCGCGCTGTGTCTAGGAGAGCCATTACACGAGTAGTCCCTGGCCAGGGCAAACGAGATATACTGGTAGGTTTCCAGTGTTATCTCAGGGTGTTTTGGGCTTCGCTCCGGCACGACTTGTACCGCTATTGGGGGACTGACGTTTACCACCCCCTAGGCCCGCCATGCGATGTATCAGACGAACAGACCGGACTGTACGGAGACTGTCACATTCAGACTCAGTAGGAGTTCAGATGGGGTTTCACCTCGTCAGCCTTCTTGTCGGCATCTACCTGGGGACCGTTACGCACAGCTAGTGCCGCTTGCGGTCTGTGGTTAAACCCACTGCCAGCGTAGTGTCGAGTCTTTAGAGTCCCACACAGAGGGTATTCGCCTCTGGGCAAAACAGAGTAGAGGTCGCATGGTTTTGCGACAGGGTTCGTTCTCATCCGCGCACTTGTGCACGTTTGGAGTCCGGACGGATTATACTGGCAGGCTCTGGTTTGAGCCAGATACTGGTATATATATTTGGGGTTGCTTTTATATCTTGGTATTCTTGTTCCTCGGAACGAGAATGCAGGTGTGTATGCACAGTTGCTTGAGGCGGAGGATGAGGTATTTCATTAGGGTTTCGGAACGGGTGCGTATGCACAGTTGACAGTTATCTTTTTCCAAACCCTAATGGATTTATGGATTATCTATTTATAATAGTAATTAAATGAGAATTTTGTTATGGTTGATTTTGTTGACTTGTTGACCATGGTTGACTTGTTGACCATGGTTGAAAGTTGACCACCATCATGCTTCAAAAGTCTTCCTTGATTTATGCTTACATTTTTAAATGAAGCATGGTTGTGGTCATTCCAAATTGCCATCAACTATTCTCATTTTCAATTATTATTATTAGATAATTCTTTTCTTTTGCATTATGGTTGCAAGAAAGAAAAAATATAGCTCATTCTATCATTCTCATTCTCTCTCCTCTCTTCATCTTCTTCTTCCTCTAGCAAAGAGAAACCCTCTCATGAGTTGAGAATCCTTCTCTTTAAAAAGAAAAGCAAACCCTAGTTACTCTCTACTCACTCTAGGATCAAAGGATTAGCAAGCCGGAGATTCTAGTTCACTCCAAGTCCGAGAAAGAGCCCAAGGTCGAACCCTCGAGGTGGATCCATCTTCGACGGAAGAAGGCGACAAAAGAGAACCATCAACCTCTACAAGATTTCAAGAAGAAGGAGTTCAAGTTTAGGTATAACCCTCATCCGAGTAGCTAACTCCTTTTAGCGTATTTGCTAGTTTAGTTTAGACACGATCCCGACCCTGTTAGTCCATGTTGCCTCTTGCATTAAAAATTTGTTTTTAATACCGTTTCCACCTCCCCGTAAGAACCAGGGGTCGCAATATGGACTTACAGTGGTATCAGAGCCTAACTAAACTTAAACTAGCTTGGTAGTGAAGTGTAACGAAGTTCGGAACCGAAAAAATCACAAAACCGGAAAATCACAAAACCTGAGTTTCTGTTGAAAATTTTTTGGCTCAAAATGAAAAACTTTATACATGTAAATTCGTCTCAGGGTTTTGTGTGAACACCCAAGAAAAACGATACAGTGATTCGACCAAACCGCCGCCCATCCGCCGCATAAACCATGTAGTTGCCGCGGAACCGCCGCGTTTTGTCGTTTTCTCTGCATCGTTTTTCGTGCAGTGTGTGTCTGTGTTGGTTTTAGGATTTTTGAAATATATTATATGTGCCCAGATTTTGCAGAAAAGAAATTTTCTTTTGGGGTCCTATAATTCCGTATTTTTTCCGATCTTCACTACACTTTGACTATGATGGTTATATCTGTGATGTTTGCATGTATTGAACGTCGGCTAATCGCTATAAGACGATTAGTCGGGGTTATACATGATCTGTAATGTGCTGGAATGTGTATATAAATATGTTGGATTGTCGCGGGTGAATAGCCGGGGGTTGTGAGACGAGAGTTTTCTTTTCTTGCAATTCATTGTAAATGTAAATTGATGTAATTATATTATTTGTTTGGCCGCACAACCGGGTCGGGGTTGTAGCCGTCATTGTATAATTCTTTTTACTGTTTTTGCTCCTAGGATAGACCCATGGAGGGGTGCACAAACTACCGAGGACTTGGCGGGTAGTTTGCCGCACCCGTAGGGGTCTTGGGTGGGGATTTGGCTATTCACCGCGACCGTGTTATCTGTTTTTGTTACAGGCTCGTACAAATTACAGATTGCTAGTATATCCAATGTATTTATCTGTGATCTGAAATGTCTATCATTGCTTTCTATTTAGGCGTTGCTTATGTTTTACAGACGCGCTAGCCCAGCCCCCGCTCTGTCGTTAGTTAAGTAACCTAACGGGTAATGACGGGGCCCCGTGGCGAATGCGAATGGCATAAGCGTACGTCATATTTTGGTTGTTTTCTGCAATGGTAGGATTAAATGATGGGACGCATTAAAAGTACTAATGCAAGAATATCACGCATTAAAAGAACTAATGCAAGATAATAAACCAAGTTTAAGTCGATGGAACACTTTCGAAAAACCACTCGGTTCTTTTCAAAACTAACTTTTAAATGCGGAGATTGAGCCACTCCTTCTAAAAGCTATCTCGTTCCATCGATTAAATCAAGTTCACTACGTTCACGGTTTCGCCAAAACCATTCGTAGCCCTCCGTCGCTTCGCATGAATAGGCAATAGTATTCAAGCTATGTATTTTGGCCAAAGTCAAGGCATAGTGATTGGTAGCTATTGGGTGTTCATGTGTAGCATAGATAGATGCGTTGGTTTGGGACAGTCGTGCTGCCATTTTGGCCAAAGTCAAGGGTAGGTACGGATGGATCCAAATTAACCTGGATAGTGACGGGCAGAACTTGACATGTGACTTATGATATTTTGGCCAAAGTCAAGGTCATAAGAGCATGGGGCAAAAATCCACATCGGGAGTTTCATAAGTACTGAAACTTGCTAGATTTGCATACCATTTGGAGTGTGGTGATTCTGGTAGGATTCCTTCAGTTTCGTCACGCGATGATATTTGGATCCCGATCCTACTGTGAGTATATGCTACTCCTCGGGAAATTTCTCACTTAACGATCAATGCTATAAACCTAGTAGGTGCCTAGAAAGGTGTTAGCGGGGTTACGCCCCCAGGGAAAAGAGGTTCTTTAATTAAGGAACTTCGCGAAAGCGTTGGAAAACCTCCCTCGAAGTACCGACACCGGCCTGGCTGAACGGTTAAGCAAGTATTGTACGGTGGGATTGATCCTGACTAATTCTTCCTTTATGGTTTGAGGAGGGATTCGAGAAACAGTGGGAGCCATCCTGTTTAGACAAACTAAAAACCACTCTAAACTTGCAAGAGCATCATGCTGAGTGTTTCTTCTTCTCTCTCCTAATTGCAGCGACCAATCAACATGACTGGACTTAAGTTACTCCTAGATAAAAACAAACTGACAGGGCCAAACTACAAAGATTGGCTCAGGAATGTCAAGATAGCAATCACTTATGACAAGCTGGGGTATCTTCTTACCACCAAAGCTCCCCCTGTCCCTGGTCCAACTTCCAGCGTCGCGGATAAGGAAATCCGCAAGACTTGGGAGATTGATAGCGCGAAGGCCAAGTGCCTCCTGCTTGCCTCGATGGACAACGAACATCAGAGGAGGCATGAGAATATGGACATGGAGTCCATATTGCTCCATACAAAAGAACTGTATGGAGAGCAATCACGTATCGCAAGATACGAAGCGTCGAAAAAGTTGTTTTCGACAAAGATGGCCGTCGGATCATCAGTAGCCGAGCACGTGCTAAAGATGATCGGCTACATTGAGGAGCTCGCTGACCTAGGGATCACATTGGAGAGTGAGCTATATACGGATATAGTTCTCCAGTCCCTTCCTTCCACTTACGCCCAGTTTATACTGAACTTCAACCTACAAGAAAAAGAGGTTGAACTATCAGAGCTCCTCAACATGCTGAGGAGCGCAGAGGGCACCCTACAGAAAAGTAGGGATACATCCACTTTGTTTGTAGGAGGATCATCTTCTTCTAGGTCCAAGGCGAAAGCCAAGGGAAAGAAGAAGAAGGCCCCCGCCAAACCAAGGGGCGGTGTTAGTAAAGTGGATACGAAGGGAAAAGGTAAAGCAACAAAGATAGCGGGGAAGCTTGTGGATAAGGAAGAATGCTTCTTTTGTCATAAGAAAGGACACTGGAAGAATGATTGCAGGGCCTGGAAGGCCAGAACACAGGAATTGAAGCAGGTTGCAGCTTCAGCTTCAGGTGTGTATGTTATTGAAAACTGTCTTTCAATAAACTCTACTTCCTGGGTATTGGATACCGGATCAGGATCTCATATCTGTAATTCTTTGCAGGCGTTGAGAAACCGTAGGGATTTGAAGGCAGGTGACATGACCCTCAGAGTTGCGAATGGAGCTAGCATGGATGCTAAAGCCGTGGGGGACTATCACCTGGGAATGTCAGATGGACATGTTTTGGTTTTGCGTAATTGCTTTTTTGTACCCAACGCAACTTGTAATATCATTTCTGTATCTTTAGTTTCTAAAGAAGGTTATGAATTTGCGTTTGTAAGTAATGTTGTAAACATTCACCTTAATCAAGTATTGATTGGGTCAGGTACTCTGAGTAATGGTATATACGTGTTAAACCAACCACAGATTTTCAATGTCCAGAATACGCACAAAAGAAAGTCTCCAGAAATAAATCAGACTTTCTTATGGCATTGTAGATTGGGTCACATCAATGAGAGAAGGTTGACTAAGTTGCATACAGAAGGATATTTGAATGCGTTCGAATATCAATCATATGCCACTTGTCAATCTTGTCTCAAAGGAAAGATGACAAAGACTCCGTTTACTGGACATGGAGTAAGAGCGAGCGAGCTCTTGGGACTCGTACACAGTGACGTGTGCGGTCCAATGTCTACACATGCCCGAAGCGGACATTCTTACTTCATTACTTTTACGGATGACTTCTCAAGGTACGGTTATGTCTTCTTAATGAAACATAAGTCCGAGGCCTTTGGAAAATTCCAGGAGTATAAGAATGAAGTAGAGAAACAGACCGGCAAAAGTATTAAGATTCTAAGATCGGATCGAGGTGGAGAATACTTAAGTGCCGAATTCCTGGACTATTTAAAAGAGAACGGAATTCTCTCTCAGCTTACTCCTCCTTACACCCCGCAACATAACGGTGTATCGGAGAGACGGAACCGCACCCTATTGGATATGGTGCGGTCCATGATGAGTAACGCTGAGTTACCGCGATCATTCTGGGGATATGCGCTAGAATCAGCCGCATACCTTTTGAACCGAGTCCCCACTAAGACTGTGCCTACCACGCCATTTGAGATGTGGTGTGGGAAGAGACCCCATCTTAATCACATTAAGATATGGGGAAGTCCAGCTTTTGTCAAAAAGCAGCATGCGGACAAGCTCGAGGCACGCTCAGTACTGTGCAAGTTTGTGGGATATCCAAAGAATTCCAAGGGATATTTCTTCTACTGTGAAGAGGAACAAAAAGTTCTTGTTTCTCGTCATGCCCACTTTCTAGAACACCAGTTCATAGAAAAAGAAATAAGTGGGAGCGCAGTAGAGCTGGAAGAAATTCCAGAACCACAGACTGTTACTGAAAGCTTGGTGGAACCAGAGGGTTCAACAGAACAGGACATTCCTACGCCGCTCCGCAGGAGTAGTAGGCAGTCTCATCCGCCCGAGAGATACTACGGTTTTCTCATAGACGGGGATCGAGAGGATTGCATCATAGATTATGATGAGCCTACTAGCTTCCAGCAGGCCGTTCAGAGCGTTGACTCAGTGAGATGGCTGGATGCAACGCGGACCGAAATGGAGTCCATGTACACCAACAAGGTATGGACGTTGGACATTGCTCCAGACGGGGTAAAACCCGTAGGATGCAAGTGGATCTTCAAAAGGAAGATTGGTGTAGATGGACAGGTTGAGACCTATAAAGCTAGGCTGGTAGCAAAGGGTTTTCGTCAAAGACCTGGCTTGGACTACGACGAAACCTTTTCTCCAGTAGCCATGCTGAAATCCATTCGGATCCTTCTTGCCATTGCTGCCTTCCACGATTATGAGATCTGGCAAATGGACGTAAAGACAGCTTTTCTAAATGGAAATTTAGAGGAGTGTGTCTATATGGATCAGCCAGAGGGTTTCATTCAGAGTGGGAGCAGCGGAAAGGTGTGCAAGTTGCTTAAGTCCATCTATGGACTAAAGCAGGCATCGCGGAGTTGGAACATCTGTTTTGATGAGACAGTCAAAGAATTTGGCTTTATCAAAAATCCAGATGAACCATGCATCTATAGTAGATTTGTAGCGAGAACTGTAGTATTCCTCGTTTTATACGTGGATGACATTCTCTTGATAGGAAATGACATTCCTATGCTACAATCTGTCAAGGGATTCTTGTCACAAAGGTTCTCCATGAAAGACCTGGGTGATGCCTCATACATCCTAGGGATCCGGATCCATCATGATAGATCCAAGAGGATATTGGGACTTTCTCAGTCCAGGTACATCGACACCATAGTGAAAAGATTCAGTATGGAAGATTCCAAGCGCGGTAACCTACCGGTTTGTTACGGGATCACCCTCTCTAAAGAGATGTCTCCCAAGACTGATTTGGAGAGGGATCGCATGTCTATTATACCCTACGCTTCTGCGGTAGGCTCTATAATGTATGCGATGTTGTGTACCAGACCGGATGTAGCTTATGCACTGAGTGTAGTAAGCCGGTATCAGTCAAACCCTGGGGAGAAACATTGGATAGCAGTAAAGAACATTCTCAAGTACCTGAGAAGGACTAAGGAGATGTTCTTGGTGTATGGCGGAAAAGACCTCCAGATCGAGGCCTTTGCTGACTCCAGCTTCCAGAGTGACAAGGATGATTCCAAGTCCATGTCGGGTTTTGTCTTCACCCTCAATGGAGGGGCGGTGTGTTGGAAGAGTTCCAAACAGGAAACCGTTGCAGACTCGACGATGGAAGCGGAATACATCGCTGCATCTGATGCCGCAAAAGAAGCTGTCTGGATGAGGAAGTTCTTGAAAGAACTTCAGGTGGTTCCGTCCATTGTTGACCCAATACCTCTGTATTGCGACAACAACGGGGCTATAGCTTTAGCGAAGGAACCCAGGTCCCATCAGAGATCCAGGCACATCTTGAGGCGGTATCACCTGATCAGGGAGATCGTGGATCGCAAGGAGATCGAGGTTCGGAGGGTTGCTTCAGAAGAGAACACTGCAGATCCATTCACCAAGGCCCTACCCCAGACTCAGTTCGAGCGGCTGATCGAGATGATAGGTCTTCGATACGCCAGTACATGGCCTTAGTGCAAGTGGGAGATTGTTAGTGTATATGCCCTAGAGGCCATTACTGTATCATACTAGTTTGTATATTACTTAATGGATGCTTGGGATATTCACTTTGTATATACAATCTTGCTCAAAATAGTAGTATGCTACTTGGTTTGTTTCTACTTCAATGTGTACTTGTGTTTATTTCAGTATATCACTTATACGCATTAGTGGAGCCCTTAGGATCTTTGCTTGATTACCAGCGTTGTGATGGCAGTCACACTAGTGGGGGCTGGGTAATCTATAGGCACATCCTTATACAGGTCCCTAGTCGTAGGACTATCGAGACAGGGCATCGATACTCCGGAGTAGACTAGCGTATGCGCTTCTCATCCCAGTGTGGGAGATGGTCTGTCCCACAGCCATCAGTACGTCGTACTGGAGATAGTATACGGGTGCTCGTTGGGTTACGAGTACACTGGACAGGACTCGTCGGGAACTGACAGGTTGGTATTATACCTATCGTCAGTTATCAGTTCCCAGGTGACATGAGTACAGCTTAGTCCGCTGACTTGACACTGGCACTTCGCCTCAAGTGTGTTCCCACTGCACTTTGATCACTACCCTACCACGGCTCAAAGGAGTCGTGCAAACGGGTGGTGGTTGGGTGCAGTCCCGAAGCACTTGGAGGCAGAGACGGTTAGACAGGATTCGTCTCTCCCGGTATTAGGGGTTGACATCGCGCTGTGTCTAGGAGAGCTATTACACGAGTAGTCCCTGGCCAGGGCAAACGAGATATACTGGTAGGTTTCCAGTGTTATCTCAGGGTGTTTTGGGCTTCGCTCCGGCACGACTTGTACCGCTATTGGGGGACTGACGTTTACCACCCCCTAGGCCCGCCATGCGATGTATCAGACGAACAGACCGGACTGTACGGAGACTGTCACATTCAGACTCAGTAGGAGTTCAGATGGGGTTTCACCTCGTCAGCCTTCTTGTCGGCATCTACCTGGGGACCGTTACGCACAGCTAGTGCCGCTTGCGGTCTGTGGTTAAACCCACTGCCAGCGTAGTGTCGAGTCTTTAGAGTCCCACACAGAGGGTATTCGCCTCTGGGCAAAACAGAGTAGAGGTCGCATGGTTTTGCGACAGGGTTTGTTCTCATCCGCGCACTTGTGCACGTTTGGAGTCCGGACGGATTATACTGGCAGGCTCTGGTTTGAGCCAGATACTGGTATATATATTTGGGGTTGCTTTTATATCTTGGTATTCTTGTTCCTCGGAACGAGAATGCAGGTGTGTATGCACAGTTGCTTGAGGCGGAGGATGAGGTATTTCATTAGGGTTTCGGAACGGGTGCGTATGCACAGTTGACAGTTATCTTTTTCCAAACCCTAATGGATTTATGGATTATCTATTTATAATAGTAATTAAATGAGAATTTTGTTATGGTTGATTTTGTTGACTTGTTGACCATGGTTGACTTGTTGACCTTGGTTGAAAGTTGACCACCATCATGCTTCAAAAGTCTTCCTTGATTTATGCTTACATTTTTAAATGAAGCATGGTTGTGGTCATTCCAAATTGCCATCAACTATTCTCATTTTCAATTATTATTATTAGATAATTCTTTTCTTTTGCATTATGGTTGCAAGAAAGAAAAAATATAGCTCATTCTATCATTCTCATTCTCTCTCCTCTCTTCATCTTCTTCTTCCTCTAGCAAAGAGAAACCCTCTCATGAGTTGAGAATCCTTCTCTTTAAAAAGAAAAGCAAACCCTAGTTACTCTCTACTCACTCTAGGATCAAAGGATTAGCAAGCCGGAGATTCTAGTTCACTCCAAGTCCGAGAAAGAGCCCAAGGTCGAACCCTCGAGGTGGATCCATCTTCGACGGAAGAAGGCGACAAAAGAGAACCATCAACCTCTACAAGATTTCAAGAAGAAGGAGTTCAAGTTTAGGTATAACCCTCATCCGAGTAGCTAACTCCTTTTAGCGTATTTGCTAGTTTAGTTTAGACACGATCCCGACCCTGTTAGTCCATGTTGCCTCTTGCATTAAAAATTTGTTTTTAATACCGTTTCCGCCTCCCCGTAAGAACCGGGGGTCGCAATATGGACTTACAGTTTGCATCACTTCTATTTAGGTCAAGTGAAGCTAGGAGCTTGAGCAAAGGGACTATGTGGTGGATCGTCGTGGACCTCGAAGGCTTGAAGCGAACCCGTTCAAACTCCAAGTAGAACCAATGACTCAAGGAGGAGAGGTTTACAAAGGTTGTATTTCTCCCCTCTTAGTGTTAGACACTAACTAGTTTGTGATACTTGTTTAGTTTTACCCTAATCCTCTAGTTCGATTCTAGGTTAGATTTGGTTAGCACCCTAGATTTTTAAAGTTGCATGTTTGATACTTGTTAAAACCTAGTGACGGTGCTAAGCAAACCCAGCAGTGGTATTAGAGCCAAGGCTAGAGAATTAGACAATGTTAGTTAAATTACGTAAACGAAATAACTCCGAAACCTAGAATCCGAAACCTTAGATTCTGTTGAATTTTTTAAATCCTCTAAATTTTTTTTAAACAAGTGCAGAAAGTTAGTTATGTTGTATCCAGAACATCAGAAAAATTTGAAGCAAAACTACAAAAATTTGGCCAGCCATATTGCCTCAAAAACCGGCCTCACCTTTTTTCTTGTGGCAAAAACACTTGAAATTTTTGTGGTGTTCTGATCTCTTGGTTTTAGGGTTTCAGGTTATGTTTGTTTTTGCCAAGATTTCATGTGATGTTATCTTTCTGTAGTTGAAATACGTAGTGTTTCGTAGTTGTATTTTAACATCGTTTCGGGTTTGATCTTGAAATGTGATACAATATTTAGAATCCACGATAATTAGTTTTGTGAAAACTAGTTAGTGTTCTATAAATCTAGCAATTTATTCTCTTTTGATAGATTGCCATGGAGTTTCGATTCGGATCAAAACTCCGTCGCAATCTCATATAGTACGCGAATATTCGCCGGGTAACACTACTAGATAGCCATACTCCATAGCCCTGACCAACTGACTGTAGGAGAACCTCGTTGCCAAAATCATCCCCTAGGGTGCTCGCGGATTTGGTGTTCCTCCTAAGTCCACTTCGTCGACGACATCGGGGGTACGGCCATCTAGTAATGTTTTCGACGAGTATTCGATCAGGTAGTCGGGAATCTTATTGAATTACACGACTAGGTTATTGAAAAGGTGTTTTCAATATGAGAATAAAATGCAAGGTTTATATGTTAGACATGAAATTTGGGGTATGAGATATTCCGGGTTTATGAAGTCTAAGGATGTTGCGGATTCTAATTATTGTAGTTTTTGTTTTTTTTTCTGCGACCGTAAATGTAATATGTGGTGTATCTGTACCATTTTGAAAATCCTTTAGGTAAATTTTCCGATAACCGGTAAAATAACTCGCATTTTCCGTAAAACGTAATTATAATTATTTTTTTCAACCTAGACTTTAATACGCCTATTTTAACTATGTAATCCTTAGTAGTGGTATTTAATTAGTCACTTATAAATTATTGGTTTACTTAAATATTTTTCCTTAATTAATTATTTTAAATATTATTTTAAGCTTTCACATAAACATTTAATTAATGATAATTACAAATGAGAATGGGTTAAGTGTACATTAGTAAACCATAACAATTTCAAATCATGTTTGTAACATATTCACTCTTTCTCCATTTGTCTCCAAAGTTCTAGTAAAGTCTACGAATAAATTGGAAGGAGAAAAAAAAAAGAAATGAAAATGAAGCATGCAAGCATTTAATTGAGGTATGGTCACCTCCCTTACACACACACCCCTCTTTCTCTCCCTCTCTTTGCGAATTCTGCAGCCACATCCCATTTTTTTTCTCTATCTCATTTTCTAGAGAAAAGCTTCATTTTCTCATCTCAAAAATTTATAAAAATTCCACTAATTCCTAATTAAATTCTTACCCATTTTTCCTTGTCCTAATCTACCATGGATCTTAGAGCTAGATGCCATTTTGGGAGGTCATGTTGCTAGCTAGATCTACAAAATTGTGAGGTATAATTCTAACCCATTGGTTTAATTGTTGGTTAATTTCTTTAATCTAGCTTAATTAGGTTTTAAATTGGTTCTATTTGCAAATTTTAAAATTCAAGAAAGAGGTTTGAGATCAAGTAAGGATTTTTATCTTTTGATCATGGTTATAATGTGTAGTTAAAGGTCTTAAGGCATGCTAAAATTTAACCTAGTCGTTAATTGCAAATTGTTACTTTAAAATTTTCCAAATTATATAATCTTGCAAACTAGGTTTTTTGTGATTAAGGTAAATAGGTGAGTTTAATATTGTTAGTAATTGTGTGGCCTAATTAAGATTTTAAGTGAGCCTTGTGGCCATTAGTTTTGTTAAAACATCAAGATTTGAACTAAAATGATAAATTGATGCTTACTAGGTTTTTGGGAAAAATCGATTTTAATTAAGTTTGATATTTTGATGGTTTACAACCTAATTCGTATAATTTTTAGAGTATTATGAATGCGCAATTGGTAAGAATGGGTACTAGGATTGGTGGTCGTCACGTATAACGACCCTAGTTGTAGTTTGTGGCGTTGTCACGAGTGCATTTTGTGCACGAAGTGCTTGCGCGTCTTGTTGTCCGCGTGAATTGACTTGTGTCGTTCGTTTCCGCGACTATTCGTATATCTATCCTCTTATTTGTTTGTGTACGATTCTAGGATCGGGTGCAGAGGCGTCGGACGTGGTGCGGGAAGACAAAGCTGAGATTGGATCAGATTAGCCGAGGCATCCCGGTGAGTAGATGTACACATCTATGGGGGGATCGTCTGGATGGCGCGAGGCGCCCGATGGTTTAGTATTAATTGTAGTACTTGCATTATATGCGCAGTTTCCTAGTTATGCATCTCATGCATTGCACCATCTTATGTATATACATATATATATGTGACATGATCATAGAACACTTGCACCATTACCATGGTTCATGTCGCACATGCACTATTCATGTGAACACATACGCCTTTGGTAATTGCTATGTCACGAACACTATAGAACTTGTTTAAAATCGGTAACTATGCATTTGCATCATATATGGTCCGTAGACTTATTCTGGTATATTCATTTCACTAAATGGATATGTAGGATTGTTAGTTATATATGCATACCTCATTGCATTATGATTCATGCATAGCTTCTGGCCGTATTTCGCATGGTATATACTACCATATCATAGATTTTCATCATCACCGGCATGTTTATATATTATGATTCTTCTCGAGGATTTCAGTATTGATGGGATTTCTGGATTTTTGGTAAAACCGCAAGAATTTTATAAACCTGTTTTCGCTTTAAAAATGCAAGTTGTAGTTTTCTCGTGATATGATGTATGTGTCGTCCACCATGAGTTTTCCTGATTATGTTGTTTTTCGAGACCCGATTCGAGGAGTTGGATGAACCGTTTCGGTTACATGGTGGGCCTGGTATGGTACCCCGGGGCAAGAAGCTCGATTTGTAGACGATAAGCCTGGTAGGGGAAGACTACCTACCGGTGATGTCTGGTGCAGCGGATATCCGGAGGATACCGACCGTGGCCATGATATTGATGATATGGGCCGATCCGGACTGACGGAGCCCGAGATATTGAGATATTGAGATATTGAGATGTGGAGACATTGAGATATTGAGACATTGAGATATATATGTTTTGTGTCGATACTGAAACGAATTTCTATGGATTTCATTGATGATACTTCAGTTATTTCATAGGAGTTTTACTAAGATAAGAATACTGATTTTATCATACCAAATATATTCAGGTGTCATGTTGATTATACATTCATATTGCATACATACTAGTGCATCGTATCATATCGGTATATGTAGGTTGTGACGCATTTGCGTGCATGCTTAAGATAGCCTTATTAGATATTACTTACTAATCACGAATTGGCAACTCACCCCCGTTGTGCCACAGTATCTTGCAGGTCTGACCCGTCAGCACAGTAGCGGCGGGTGTACCTTCTTTTCCGCTTCATTTGCTTCTGTTAGTTATATGTATGCCCTAGAGGCCATTACTATACATAGGATGTATATTGTAGTGGATACTTGGACATATATAGGGAGGACTTTCTTGCTCGACATGATAGTATGCTATCTGGTTGATCTTTACCTTAACGTGTACACTGATTGTCTCTCTGTTACATGTTGGTAAAGCCCTTAGGATGTGTACTTGACCACCTGGACTATGATGCGGATCATACTAGTGGGGACATGGTAGTCCATAAGTACATCCTTCAAGGTCCCTAGTCGTGGGTATATCGAGACGGGGCATCGATATACCAGAGTAGACTAGCGTATACCTTCTCGACCCATACAGATGGGCAATGGATGATCCCATATCCATTGGTGTTTGACATCAGAGATGGTATACGGGTGCTTAGTGGAGACTTGGTACACTGGACGGACTCGCCGAGAACTCCCAGATGGTATTATACCTTACGTCAGATGGCAGTTCTCTGGTGACACTGGTACAGAGTAGTCTGTTGACCCGAGATCGTCATAGAGTCTTGTGTGGTTCCCACTGTGCTTTGATTTCCACCTTACCACGTCCAAGAGGGCGTGCAAAACGGTGGTTTTTGGGTACAGTCCCGAATCACATGGAGGCAATGAGCGATAGGAGGGGATTCGTCTCTCCCGGTATAGGGAGTTGATGTTGCGCTGTGTTCGATTGGCTATAACCGGAAATCCCTGGCCAGGGTTGCTGAGATTTACTGGTAAGTGTTACCTGTAGTTTCTCGAACTGTTATAGACCTCATATAGACACGACTTATCGAGCTAATGGGGTCTGACGTTTACCACCCCTAGGCGAGATATGCGACATATCGGACGATCAGACCGGACTGTACGGTAAGTGTTACTGGTTGGATTCACAGGAGGGTGAGAGGGCTTGCTCGTCGATCTTCTCTTCGCTCAATACCCGGGTGGCCGTTACGTTTAGTAGACCACTTGCGGCTTGTGGGTGTTTGATATGATCATCACCTGCTACCGGCGTATTGACGAGTCTTTAGAGTCCTACACAGAGGTTTCCTGGCTCAAGCGAAACGAAATAGGAGCGCATATGAGATATGTGCGGGACCGAGAATAATGCGTGTATGTGATACCGTATTCTATTCTCGCGATGAATGTATCGAATGGTTATATGCGATATAACCTAGTTATCGAATCGAGGGTTGATTCGATAAGCCGATACATTGGATACTAGTCGGTTATATGCGATATGACCGGATCGTTAAATCAAGTGTTGATTTAATGATTTAATGTATAATTATATATTTGATATATTACTTTGCATTAACTAGTATTGGTTCATTTTAAATGGATTTTCTCACTTGGATGTACAAGTTGTATATGTGATATACTTTTTGTGCAAATGTTTGTATCATATTTGATGATACATGTTTACTTGGTTAAGTGTAAAGAAATAAACCTTGGTTAAGTTAATGATTAGGGTTTTCTTTTTCTTCTTATTTATTTGTTTATTCATTTTGGAAAATGATAAGCATAAAGAGAAAATGGTGGCTAACTTTGGTTGCATGTTGAAGCTTCATGAAGCTTTGACTAAGTCACCATTTTGTCTCATGCTTAACCCTAACCATTCCACTTAACCCTAGTCTATTCTCTACACTTGACCATGGTTGGATTATGATAAGTATTGATTTTCTTTTTCTATTTTGCATAACTTATCATAACATTTTCATCATCTTCTTCTTCTTCTTCAAGGAGAAGCTTGCCTCCTTCAATGGCAACTCTTGAAAATGAGTGAGAAATCCAATTCTAAAGTGAACCCACTTCCTATTTCTTCATCCTCAACCTCTTGCCAAGTAGTATAGGGTGTTCTCTTCATAAGTTTCATGACTTGGTGAAGTGGGAGCTTGATCTTGTGATGCCTCGACGTAGATCATCTTCGGCACGAAGCTGCCGACCTTGCCCGCCCATTTCTTCGATGAAGCCGACGCTAGAGCCCGGGATTTGTTATGGACAGCGAGGAGACTTCATTGCGGAGCTATGGAGGTGGAGGACCGGATCTACAAAGGTTGTATTTCCGTTCTTTTAGTTAAGTTGTTAACTATTCGCATGTGTTCGCCTAAAATATCTAGTTAACGATCTTGTCTAGGGTTTCTCGGCACCGTAATTTTTGAAATTGGCATGGTTGATGCCTTGTGAGACCTCTTGAGAGTGCCTAGGAACCCTACAGCTTCGACTTACAGCTTGCTCATAGGTGGGTTTTGGAGGATTTTCTTTTGCTCCCACCGTGTATTTTATTGTATCTAGTATACTCCATCTACCCATTGTACATTGGACTTAGATGGTGAGCTTGTGAGATGTGTATGTATTCTATTTCTGGTGTCGATGCTCACTTGAGCCGACGTGTTGTTTTCTTACTTTCGTGCTTTTATATGCTTGTTTTCGCACTTGATGATATATATTGCATGTGGTTGTGATTCCGCCTTTGGCAAAGAGCTAACTCGCGCTTGGGGATGCCTTTATTCATATATATATGTATTTTTATGTGTTGTACATGTTTGGGGGCCAGTATTTACAAAGGAGACTCTGCCGAAATTTTCGGGAAATATTGTATTGTTTTAAAAAAATGTTTAATGCGACTTATTTTGTTAAAATCGCTTTCTTTAAATAAGTTTTCCTTCACTCTATTTCATTAAATGGTGTAGATTTCTGGGCTTTGGCTTACTTAGGTTACGTTACGCCTTTAGACGTTTCGTAATTTAAGTGCCAGTCACGTTCCGTACTTTCGGGTCGTGACAAAGTTGGTATCAGAGCGTTAGGTTTTACCTTTCTGAGTATAGGATGACCCTTGGTAGATGGAGTAGGTGACTTGAGCAGAGTGACGTAGCATGTGTATGTTCCGCGGCATACTTACGTTACGGTACTCTGCCTAAGTGACCTTAGTGTGTATATATATATATTTGCTTGTATTTCCTTCCTTGATTCCGGAAATCTTTTGATTCGATCGCGATGTTCCAATTAATCCTGTTTCTTGTTCTAGCCACTATGCCGCCGAAGACTACGAGGGCCAGAGGGCTGCCGCCAGGGATGTGATTAGAGTAGGCGCATTTGAGACGAGGACCGATCAGGGCGGTACGCCTACCCCTCAGGGACAGAGTGATCCGCTTTCTCCAGGATGGATAGCTAGGCTTGATTCGAGTATTCAGGACTTGCGACAGATGGTTGGATTGTTAGTGGTGGTTAGCCGAGCTCTGAGAGCCGATGATGTCCCTCCTACTGCAGGGATTGTGATTGTATCTGCTGCACATGCAGCTGTTTCTGTTGTTACCAAGATTATTTCCGTATCATTATAGGAGTTTTGAGGCTGAGGCCTCCAGTTTGTTTTTACTGGCACAGATGCAGCGGAGGATACGTAGACAATCTTCGACAGGATGGCTAGGATTTGACGTTCACAGAGATGTTCTGATGAGATATGGTTTGCGCTTGCGAGTTTTTGTCTAGAGAGGTCTTGCTCAGTCGTGGTGCGAGTCAATTGAGAGAGGCCGAGCTGCAGATCTACTTCCTATGACTTGGGATAAGTTCACAACTGTATTTCTTGCTCATTTCCTTCCAAAGAGCGTTCGAGATGCCCGAGCTCGTAGTTTCGAGTCTTTGCGTAAGACTTTGGGGATGACAATGTCAGAGTACGACATTCTGTTTACTTAGTGGTCCGATATGCTCCTTACTTGGTGGACACTGAAGAGAAACGGATAAAGAGGTTTGCGTGGAGATTGGATATGCAGTTATTTCTTGCCATCAACACCCAGTATTTTTACTCTTCTGCAGCCGCGATGGATGCAGCTTTACTGCTAGAGGAGCGCAATTCTGAGATTTCGGTCGTTTTTGGATCGAAGCGGATTCGTACCGGTATGCCAGCTCAAGGCTGTCTGATAGATGCAGTTATGACATGTATTCGTTCGATGTTTTCTCCAGATACGTATTTCTTCTGGTGTCGTTTGAAATGGTATCCACATACTTTGTATCGAAGTCTAGCCGATAGTAGTCCTTGCTAAATCAGCCGTTTGTTGTGATTCTTCCGTAGGCTAATCTTTTGTTGCTCGATATGTTCCCATTCGTATTTGTTTTGCCCGTATCGAAGATAAGGATTCTTCTATCAGTTTGATTCTTCTTAATATGTTTGACTTGATATTTTTCTGGGCATAGATTGGTTAGCCACGTGTTATGCGTCCGTAGACTGCCATGATAAGGCAGTCAGATTTAGTTTTCCGGGTGAGCCAGTTCTTGTTTGTTTTCGGCGAGACCGTAGCGTCGCCTTTCCCAGTTTGATTTCTTCCTTTCGCGCTAGTCAGCTTTTGAGAAAAGGGATGTCAGGAATTCTTGGCGTTTGTTTATGATGTTAGAGATGCAGAGGTCTCGTTGGACCAGGTTCCGATTGGGAGAGAGCTTCCATATGTCTTTCGTGATAAGTTGCTTGGCTTGTCGCCAGAGCGCGATATTGGGCTCTGCTTTGACTTGGTTCCCGGCACGGAGCCTTTTTTCTATACCGCCATATCGGATGGACCCGGCGGAGCTTAAGGAACTGAAGGATCAGTTGCAAGATTTGTTGGATAAAGGGCTTGTTCGACCGAGTGCGTCACCTTGGGGAGCAACTGTCCTGTTCGTCAGAAGGACGGCCGTTGGCATCTATATATTGATTATCGTCAGTTGAATTGGGCTACTGTGCGGAACAGATATCCCTTATCTCGTACTGAAGATTTGTTCGATTAGCTCCAGGGTGCGGGACATTTCTCGAAGATTGACTTGCGGTCAGGACACTACCAGTTGTGGGTTCGAGAGGATGATTTTCCGAAGATCATTTTTCACACAAGTTACGGGCGTTATGAGTTTTGGTGATTTCGTTCGAGCTCAACAATGCCCCAGCAGCGTTTATGGATTGGATGAACCGAATATCCAGGCCGTTCATGATCATTTTATCATCGTGTTCATTGAGGACGTCTTAGTGTACTTTTGTAGCCGAGTGGAGCTTGGGCAGTAATTAAGGATTTCGTTGCTGTAGGGTTCCTAGGCACGATAATGAGGTCTCACAAGGCATCAACCATGCCATTTTCAAATTTTTCCGGTGCCGAGAAACCCTAATACGGATCGTTCACTAGAATTTTAGGCGAAACAATAAGCTAGTTAACATCTTAACTAAAAGTGAGAAGCTACAACCTTTGTAGATCCGTTTCTCCACTTCCTTAGCTCCACGTAGACGTCCTCTCGCTGTCCTAGTCGGATCTCGGACTCTGGCATCGGCTTCATTGGAGAAATGAGTGGACGAGTCGTCGGCTACGATGCCGAAGATGATCTACGTCGAGGTTACACAAGATCAAGCTCCAACTTCACCAAGTTGTGAAATTTGTGAAGAAAACACCCTATACTACTTGGCAAGAGGTAGAGGGTGAAGAAATAGGAGGTGGGTTCACTTTAGAATTGGATTTCTCACACTTTTGCTCAAGATGCCATTAATGGTGGCAAGCTTTTTCTTGAAGAAGAAGATGAAGAAGAAGATAGAATATCATGAGTTATATTCAAAAGGAATAATAAAAGGAATACTTATCATCTTCTAAGCTTGGTTAGGTGTAGAGAATAGACCATGGTTAGTGGGAATGGTTAGGGTTAAGCAAGAAGACAAAATGGTCACTTTAGTCAAAACTTCATGAAGCTTCAACAAGCTTCATGATAAAAAGAAACCATTTTGTTTTCCTTTTATCTATTTTTCAAAAAGAATGGATAAATAAATAAGTGAATAAATCAAAACCCTAACCATTATCATAACCATGGTATAAGTCTTTACACAAAGCCAATTTTCATGCATCATCAAACATGATACAATCAAGTGCACAAAAGTATATCACATATACAACTTGTGAACATCAAGTGAGAAAAACCATTTAAAGTGAACCAATACTAGTTAATGCAAAGTAATATATCAAATATATAATTATACATTAAATCATTAAATCAACACTTGATTCATTGATCCGGTCATGTCGCACATAACCGACTAGTATGCAATGTATCGATTTATCGAATCAACGATTCGATAACTAGGTTATATCGCATACAACCATTCGAAACATTCATCGCGAGAATGAAATACGGTATCACATACTCGCATTATTCTCGGTCCCGCACATATCTCATATGCGCTCCTATTTCGTTTCGCTTGAGCCAGGAAACCTCTGTGTAGGACTCTAAAGACTCGTCAATACGCCGGTAGCAGATGATGATCATATCAAGCACCCACAAGCCGCAAGCGGTCTGCTAAACGTAACGGCCACCCGGGTATTGAGCGATCAGAAGATCGACGAGCTAGCCAGCTCACACTCCTGTGAATCCAACCAGTAACACTTACCGTACAGTCCGGTCTGTTCGTCTGATATGTCGCATATCAAGTCTAGGGGTGGTAAACGTCAGAACCCAATAACCGATAAGTCATGCCGATGTAAGGCTCATAACGGGCCGAGAAACTACTGGTAACACTTACCAGCAAATCTCAGGTCTACAGACTAACCTGCACAAGTGTCACCTGAGAACTGCCATCTGACGTGAGGTATAATACCATCTGGGAGTTCTCGGCGAGTCCGTCCAGTGTACCCAGTCTCCACTGAGCACCCTTATACCATATTTGATGTCAAACACCAATGGATATGGGATCATCCATCGCCCATCTCATGGGTCGAGAAGCGTATACGCTAGTCTACACTGGTATATCGATGCCCCGTCTCGATACACCCACGACTAGGGACTTTGAAGGATGTACCTATGGACTACCATGTCCCCACTAGTATGATCTACATCATAATCTAGGTAGTCAAGTACTCATCCTAAGGGCTTTATCAACATGTAACTATAAGACAGTTTAAAGAGACCAGTGTACATGTTAAGATAAAAAGCAACCAGATAGCATACTATCATATCGAGCAAGAAAGTCATCTCTATATATGTCCAAGCATCCAATATAATATACATCATCTGTACAATAGTGGCCTCTAGGGCATACATACAACTAACAATTGCAGACTTTGAGAGAGTTCCAGCTATTCACCAAATTATCCACGTGCGTTTTTCGGTTGGATAGTGTGGACTTTTGGGACCCGTAGTTGCGGGAGATAGTATATGTATGGAACCGAAAGAGATCGAGGACGTACAGCATTGGCCCAGACGGTTATCAGTGACAGAGGTTCGCAGCATTTTTGGGTTTGACCGGATACTATCGACATTTCGTACAGGATTTTTCTCATATAGCTGCAACGTTGACCGGGTTGGCCCGAAAAGGAGTTTCTTTTCTTTGAACTAAGGCAAGCGAGCAGTGCTTTCAACAGTTAAAGACTCGTTTGACTATGGCGCCATTTTTATCTATACCTTCAGGATCAGGCGGTTTTGTTGGTTATTGCGATGCTTCTCGGCAATTGAAGAACCTCGAGCAGAACTATTCCATGCATGATTTCGAGATGGCTGCAGTGATTTTTACACTTAGGATTTGGAGACGAGTCGTGCCATATATTTACGAATCACAAGAATCTTAAAGTACATCTTTCAGCAACAAGATCAAAATTTGAGATAGCGCCGATGGATGGATCTAGTGAAGACTATGACTGGGAGATTCTTTATCGTTCGGAGAAGGCGAATGTTGTGGCAGATGCTTTGGGTTGGAGGCCGGAGGTAACTTTTCTTGTTTGAGCACAGTTCAGAGACAGTCGACAGCAGATTGGCAAATTTTATGTGATAGCCGAGTACAGTTTGAGTTTACATCGACCGGGGGACAACTTGTCCGTGTCCGTGCACATCCACAGTGATTTGACCATATCCGTGAAGCATGGTCCGATGACGTTCGTTGGTCCGAGATCTTGGAGAAAGTTCGACATGGCTGAAATTCATAGTTCATGATTGATGATTAGGGAGTATTACGATTTGGGACCCGACTATGTGTGCCAGATTCCGAAGGACTGAGACGCATGATTTTAGAGGAAGCATACAAGTCGACATATAGTGTTTATCCGGTTTCCACCAAGATATATCATGACGTAAGAGATATCTACAGATGTGTAAGGATAAAGAGAAATATCACAGATTTTGTTTCGGGTTGCTGACTTGTCAGCAAGTCAAGGCCGAGCATCAGGGGTCTGCGGGAGAATTACAACCTTTGTCCATTCTGGAGTGAAAATGGGCGCAGACCTCTATGGATTTTATCGTGGGTCTACCTAGGACCAGTTGGGAGTGTGACTCTATTTGAGTGATTATAGACCGATTGACGGAAGCAGCTCGCTTTCAGCCAGTTAAGACCACTTTCGGATTCGTTCAGTATATTCAGATGTATGTTGATAAGATGGTGCGACTACATGGAGTTCCAACTTGTTTTATGTCAGATAGAGGCACCCAGTTCACCAGCCGACTATTGTAGAAACTTCAGGAGATTTGGACACCAATTGAGTTTCAGTGCAGTTTTCTATCCGCAGATCGACGGTCAATCAGAGAGGACCATTTAGATTATTGAGGAAATGCTCCGGGCTTGCGTTCTAGATTTCGCGACAGTTAGGATCGCCACTTGCCTTTGATAGAGTTTTCCTATAACAACAGCTTCAAGAAGGGGATTCAGATGGCACCCTTCAAGGTATTATATAGGAGGAAACGCCGATCACCATAAATTGAGCAGTATATTGGACAGAGCTCAGTGAGAGCAGTATTTTGGGGCCACAGATGGTATAATAAACGACCGAAAAGATTCAGTGATTCAGGATAGGTTGAGAGCGGCCCAGAGCGGGAAGAAATCTTATGTAGACCGACGTCGGCACATATTTAAGTTTACTGTTGGCGATCATGTTTTTCTTAAAGGTTTCTCCGATGAAGGGCGTGTTGAGATTCAGGATGAAAGGAAGGCTTAGTTTTAGATATGTGGGTCCCTTAGAGATTCTCGAGCGTGTCGGCGCAGATGTTCATTGTTTTGCTCGTCTGCTCAGCTTCCCAGGTGTATACCCCGTGTTTTATATATCAATGTTCTGCAAGTACCTTCTTGAACCCTCTTACGCGATACAACATCAGATGATCCAGCTGGAGCGCAATCTTTCTTTCGCAAGAGCAGCCGATAGTCATTCCAAATCGGCAGGTGAAGAAACCGAGGTCCGAGGCCATACCGTCCGTAAATGTTCTTGGTCATGGCCCAAGCGGCGAAGAGGACACGTGGGAAGCCGAAGACGAGATGAGAGAGAGCTTTTCCCGTGAGCGTAGTTAGATTTTTAAATTCGGGGACCAAATTTCTTTAAATGGGGAAGACTGTAACGTTTTGAAAATCCTTTAGGTAAATTTTCCGATAACCGGTAAAATAACTCGCATTTTCCGTAAAACGTAACTATAATTATTTTTTTCAACATAGACATGAATACGCCTATTTTAACTATGTAATTGCTAGTATTGGTATTTAATTAGTCACTTATAAATTTTTGGTTTACTTAAATATTTTTCCTTAATTAATTATCTTAAATATTATTTTAAGGTTTCACTTAAACATTTAATTAGTGATAATTACAAATAAGAATAGGTTAAGTGTACATTAGTAAACCATAACAATTTAATACCATGTTTGTAACAAATTCTCTCTTTCTTCATTTGTCTCTAATGTTCTAGTAAAGTCTAGGATTAAATTGGAAGGAGAAAAAAAAGATATGAAAATGAAAATGAAGCATGCAAGCATTTAATTGAGGTATGGTCACCTCCCTTACACACACACACCATCTCTCTCTCCCTCTCTCTGCGATTTCTGCAGCCCCTTCCCATTTTTTTCTCCATCTCATTTTCTTCACAAAAGCTTCATTTTCTCATCTCAAAAATCTATAAAAATTCCACTAATTCCTAATTAAATCCTTACCCAATTTTCCTAGTCCTAATCTACTATAGATCTTAGAACTAGAAGCCATTTTGGGAGGTCAAGTTGCTAGCCAGATCTACAAAATTGTGAAGTATAATTCTAACCCATCGGTTTAATTGTTGGTTAATTTCTTTAATCTAGCTTAATTAGGTTTTAAATTGGTTCTATTTGCAAATTTGAAAATTCAAGAAAGGGGTTTGAGATCAAGTTAGGGTTTTTATCATTCGATCCTGGTTATAATGTGTAGTTAAACATCTTAAGGCATGCTAAAATTTAACCTAGTCATTAATTGCAAATTTTTACTTTAAAATTTTTCCAAATTATATAATCTTGCAAACTAGGTTTTTTATGATTAAGGTAAATATGTGAGATTAAAATATAGTTAGTAATTCTGTGGCCTTATTAAGATTTTAAGTGAGCCTTGTGGCCATTAGTTTAGTTAAAACATCAAGATTTGAACTAAAATGATAAATTGATGTTTACTAGGTTTTTGGGAAAAATCGATTTTAATTAAGTTTGAGATTTTGATGGTTTACAACCTAATTCGTATAATTTTTAGAGTATTGTGAATGCGCAATTGGTACGAATGGATACTAGGATTGGTGGTCGTCACGTATAGCGACCCTAGTTATAGTTTGTGGCGTTGTCGCGAGCGCATTTTGTGCACCAAGTGTGTGCGCGTGGATTGACTTTTGTCGTTCGTTTCCAAGACTATTCGTATATCTATCCTATTATTTGCTTGTGTGCGATTCTAGGATCTGGTGCAGAGACGTCGGACGTGGCACGAGAAGACAAGATTGAGATCGGATCAGATTAGCCGAGGCGTCCCGGTGAGTAGATGCACACAACTATGGGGGGATCGTCTGGAGGCGCGAGGCGCCCGATGGTTTAGTATTAATTGTAGTACTTGAATTATATGCGTAGTTTCCAAGTTATGCATCTCATTGCATTGCACCATCTTATGTATATACATATATATATGTGACATCATCATAGGATACTTGCACTATTTCCAATGGTTCATGCCGCACATGCACTATTCATGAGAACACACACGCCTTTGGTAATTGCTATGTCACGAACACTATAGAACTTGTTTAAAATCGGTAACTGTGCATTTGCATCATATATGATCCGTAGACTTATACTGGTATATTCATTTCACTAAATGGATATGTAGGATTGTTAGTTATATATATACATACCTCATTGCATCATGATTCATGCATAGCTTCTGGCCGTATTTCGCATGGTATATACTACCGTATCATAGATTTCCATCATCACCGGTATGTTTATATATTGTGATTCTTCTCGAGAATTTCAGTATTGATGGGATTTTTGGATTTTTTGGAAAACCGCAAGAATTTTATAAACCTGTTATCGCTTTAAAAATTCAAAATGCGGTTTTCTCATGATATGATGTATGTGTCGTTCACCTTGAGTTTTCCTGATTATGTTGGTTTTCGAGACCTGATTTGAGGAGTTGGATGAACCGTTTCGGGTACATGGTGGGCCCGGTATGTATCCCGGGGCAAGAAGCTCGAGTTGTAGACGATGAGCCTGGCAGGGGCAGACTACCTACCGGTGATGTCTGGCACGGCGGATATCTGGAGGATACTGACCGTGGTCGTGAGATTGATGATATGGGCCGATCCGGACTGACGGAGCACGAGATATTGAGATATTGAGACATTGAGATGTCGAGACATTGAGATATTGAGACATTGAGATATATATGTTTTGTGTCGATACTGACACGGATTTCTATGTATTTCATTGATGATACTTCAGTTATTTCACAGGAGTTTTACTAAGATAAGAATACAGATTTTATCATACCAAAAATATTCAGGTTTCGTATTGATTATGCATTCATATTGCATACATACTAGTGCATCGTATCATATCGGTATATGTAGGTTGTGACGCATTTGCGTGCATGCTTACGATAGCCTTATTAGATATTACTTACTACTCACGAGTTGGCAACTCACCCCCGTTGGGCCACAGTTTCTTGCAGGTCTGACCCGTCTGACCCGTCAGCACAGTAGCGACGGGTGTATCTTCTTTTCCGCTTTGTTTGCTTCGACTTACAGCTTGCTCATAGGTGGGTTTTGGAGGATTTTCTTTTGTTCCCACCGTGTATTTTATTGTATCTAGTATACTCCATCTATCCTTTGTACATTGGACTTAGATGGTGAGCTTGTGTGATGTGTATGTATTATATTTCTGGTGTCGATGCTCACTTGAGCCGACGTGTTGTTTTCTTACTTTCGTGCTTTTATATGCTTGTTTTGGCACTTGATGATATATATTGCATGTGGTTGTGATTCCGTCTTTGGCGAAAGCTAGCTCCCGCTTGGGGATGCCTTTATTCATATATATATGTATTTTCATGTGTTGTACCCGTTTGGGGGCCAGTATTTACAAAGGAGACTCGGCCGAAATTTTCGGGAAATATTGTAATGTTTAAAAAAAATGTTTAATGCGACTTATTTTGTTAAAATCGCTTTCTTTAAATAAGTTTTCCTTCACTCTATTTGATTAAATGGTTTAGATTTCTAGGCTTTTGCTTACTTAGGTTACGTTACGCCTTTAGACTTTTCGTAATTTAAGTGCCAGTCACGTTCCGTACCTTCGGGTCGTGACAGTATCGCCAGTTTCGTAACTATACGTCAATGACAATTGGGATACACATATTTGCTTACGTTGATGACATGTGATGTTATGTGCTGCTGTGATATGATGTATATGATCGTCGTGAATGGATAGCCGGGGGTTTTATGTGAGATGAGAGTTTTTCTTTTCATTCTTGTAGTATTCATTGTATGTAATATTCTTTTATTGGGGAACTTCCGGGTTGAGGATGATGTCACCATTGATGTATATTATTTACTTTTCTGTATTAAGATAGACCCAAGGTGGAGAGCACAAGTGACCGGGTTCTAGAGTCCAGTGGGGGGCCATCTCGAGGAGTCGAGACCAGGTCTCCTAACTCTAGAATTGGCGAGGTCTCTTGCCGCTCTCGTAGGGGTCTAGAAGTGTGGGCTTGGCTATTCATCACGCCTATGGAATCCGTATTTTCTACCGTTGGCTAAATACAAAATACAGACCTCCTAATATATCCTATATTTTCATATATGTGCTTCTGCTGTTGTTATTCTTTTATGTGATCACTTTATATGCTGAGAAGAATGGTGTATTATATATATATATATATGATATATAATAAATGTTGCTTATGTTTTTTATCCGCGCTAGTCATACTCCCGCTCTGCCGTTAGTTAAGTAACCTAACTGTGCATGACGGGACCCCGCGGCGAATGTGGATGGCATAAGCATACGTTCTATTTTCGTTTCTTTTCTGTGATGGCTTAAGGACTTAAATGATGGGACTACATTAATGAGATTAATGTAAAGAAAAAGAAACCTAAAAGATGTTGCAGAATCGAATTTGAAATTCACTCGGCCTTTTTATGAAAAAGCAAGTTTAAAAAATGCGGAGCTTAAGCCACTCCTTTTAAAACTATTTGATTTTACAACGAGATCAAGTTCAAAGCGTTAAAAGTTTTATTAAAAACCATCTGCAACCCTCCGTCATTTTAGGATGTAGAGTACTTAGTATTCTTGCTACGTATGTTGATCATAGTCAAGGCGTAGTGTACGGTATCTAAGTGATGTCTTCCTGCACAGCATATGATGCGATTAGTTAGGACATTCATGTGATTATGTTGATCATAGTCAAGGGTCATGTGAATGGGTCTAATTAATCAAGAAATGATGGGTAGAACTTGACTAGTGCTTATGATATGTTGACCATAGCCAAGGTCATAAGTTTCTAGGGGTAAAAACGACATCGGGAGTTTCAAGGGTTGAAATTTGCAATGAGATTGCATACCTTCTATATGATAGTTGGATCCCGATCCCACAGTGAGTAAAAGTTACTCCCAGGAGAGTTTTGCACTTTACAATTAGCTAACCTATTAGGTGTCTAGAAAGGTGTCAACGGGGTTATGCCTATGGGAAAATGAGGTTTACTTTAATTAGGTCCGTGCGAAAGCACGGGGAACCTCCCTCAAAGTACCGACACTGGCTTGGCTAACCGGTTAGCGAACTTGCAGAATGTAATTAATCCTGGCTAATTTTCTTTTTAAGGTTTGAAGGAAAATTTGATAAAAGCAGTGGGAGATATCGAATAGATAAGATAATAACCAATCTAATCTTTGCAAGAGCTTTCATTGAGTGTATTCTTTTCTCTCTCCTAATGACAGATACCCATGACTGAACTTAAGCTTCTGTTAGAGAAAAATAAATTGACAGGACCCAATTATAATGACTAGCTGAGGAACATAAACATTGCCTTACATATGATAAGGTATCATATATCTTCACTGCCCCAGCCCCTCCCAGCTGTTGGATATAGTGCCCTCAGAGTCAATTATTGGATCACAGGCACGTGATTGCAATGATTGAGGGAGGACCTATACCGATAGGACAGTTTTACCCGAGAGGTTTGTATACTATCTGGTTTGTCTTTATCATCATGTACATGCTTTAGGTGACATTGTAGTTCACTATTACACGTTGATAGGAAATATTATGCTACCATGGTTTGTCTTTATCAGTCGTGTACAGCTTTAGGTGACATGTTCACTATTACACGTTGATAGAGCCCTTAGGATCCTGCTTGACTACCAACAGTATGATGGCGATCATATACGTAAGAGTTGGGTAGTCTATAAGCACATCCTTAAAAGTGGTCTCTAGTTGTGGGAGTTTCGAGAAAGGGCATCGATACTCCGGAGTAGACTAGTGTATACAGTCGAGACCCCGACGAGGGGCGGTGGCCGGTCTCACAAGCTATTGGTGTCAGTTGGATCACCTAAGATGTATACAGGTGTTCATTGGGTTATGAGTACACCGGACATGACTCGTCGGGAACATGCTAGTTGGTATTATACCAGACGTCAGGTAGCAGTTCCCTGGTGACATGTGTACAGGTTAGTTCATCGACCTGAGATCGTCATTTATCTCGTGTGAGTTCCCACTGTGCTTGGATTACTACCCTACCACGGCTCAAAGGAGTCGTGCAAACAGGTTTTAGTTGGGTACAGTCCCGAGCCACGTGGAGGCAGTGAGCGGATCGGCAGGGGTTCGTCTCTCCCGGTATTGAAGGTGAGGTCGTGCTGTGTCTAGGAGAGCCATTACACGAAGTCCTTGGTCAAGGCATGAGATTTACTGGTAGGTATTCCATTAGTATCTCAGGGTATTCTGGGCTACACTCCGACACGACTTGTACCGCTTTTGGGGGTCTGACTTTTACCAACCCCCTAGGCCCGACATGCGATGCTCATAGACGAACGGACCGGACTGTACGGATATTGTCACTCACAGGCTCAGTAGGGTGTCAGGATGAGTTCGCTCATCGACCTCCCTATTGGTCAATACCTAGTAGCTCGTTACGTATGGATAATTACCTCTGATGTGCTAGTGGTTAAATCCATAGCCAAAGTATTGACGAGTCTTTACAGTCCCCCACAGACAGTTTCTCTAGTTTCAGGCGAAACGTTGTGGAGGCCGTATGATATATGGCAGGGTTCGATTATATACGGGCGGTATTGCACGGATCATGATCGGACGGATCATACTAGTGGGCTTTGGTTTAAGCCGGATCCTAGTATTAGATTTGTTGGATTACTTTAGTCTCTTCGCATTCGCATTCAGTCGGAATGCGGATGCAGGTATGTATATACAGGTGAGGGGTATCCTTGTGATCCGTCACGAGTTTACTTTAGATGTTACCGTATCTTTTTATTGTTGCAAACATTTGGATTAATGTTTGTTAGTGGAAATTGTGAGCTAGATTTCATCATGACATGCATTAAATGTGACATGGACACATTAGTGACTCATGGTCTCATTTTATGTGTTAATGTCACATTATATGATGTTTTTGGGTTGAAATGATGAGAGAGGAGAGAGATGAAATGATGGGAGAGGAGAGAGAGGGGCGGCCAAGGTCATGGGTGAGCTCTCATATTATTCTAGACCCTCTCTCACTCTTATGATTCCATCACAAGAAAAGAAAAGAAGAGACAGCTTTCTCTTCTTCTTCTTCTTCCTCTAGCTTACATTCTCCATTAATGGCAACACCACTAACCTCCATCCAAATCCATGGATGCAAGAGACAAAGTGATCATAAACATTCTCTATAACACCTTGGACACGTCGGTTAGCACACTTCGTGCCCGAGTTGCTTCCGATAAAGTGGGAGCCCGTAAAAAGACTCGTAGATGTGGTGCTGATCATTCGAAAATACTGCATCTTTAACACGGCAATTTCCCTATTATTTGCATTCATATAGAAGTGTTCGGCATTCATATTGCACATATTAGCAAAACAGTCCTGAAATACCAGATTGCATGTGTTAGACTTTAAAACCGGCACTATTAGGGAAATTGACTGTGTTTCATGGCATTGCATCATTCTTGTGTAGCGCAACATGTGTTCGAAGTTTGTGCAGGGAATTCCAGAAGAATGGCCAAATTTGTCAAACTGCTGATAAAAAATACGCCAACTCAATGACTTCAGATCTCGAAGTAATCTGGAAAGTATTTTGAGAATCAACACATCAGATAAATACCACAAAGACAAGAAGAAGCAGTACACAGAATTCCACATAGTGATCCCCTCACGTGACCGCGGATCCGCGACATAAGGAGGCACGTGCCGCGGATCCGCAGCGCTTCTGCCACGTCATCACTTAAATTTTAGTGCATTATGCTTCTGCCAGTGCCCACATTTCAGAATGATATGTCAAATTCCAGATGACTCTCAAAGTTTCTTCCAGATCAGCAAGGATCATTAAATTAACCTAATCTTGATTAAGCTAATTAAGCTCCTAACAACCTAGTTCTAGAAGCTCCCTCTAACTAACTACTTTTAGAAGCCTCTCTAGCTAACAAACTTTTGGAGGGAAATTCAAATTTGAAATCCTAGATCTAGGGTTTGGATGGTCTATAAAAGAGAGCCTAGATCTAAGGATGGAGGTTGTTCACCATTAGCCATTCATAAATCATTAATTAGGGTTAAGGTTCTTCTTCATTCTTCTTCTTCTCTCATCTCCCCCATTTCCCTACAAGTTTAGTGACAAAACTTGTGCCTCAAACCCTAACCCTAATTCCAATCCAAGATCAAGATCATTGAGTACCATTCAAGCAAGAAGCCTTCAAAGCCTTTAGAAGCGAAGCCGGACTTCATCGGAGCATGTGATCCAAGCCGATCCGCGACTCAAGGAGCCGATGCGACGCTAGATTTGACAATCTTGTTCCTTCTCAAATTCTTGTAGTCTCTTGAGCAATGTGTAACAATTTGTTGAATAAATAAAGGTGAGATTCTTTTAACTTGCTTATCTTTTAATTCAAGTATTATGATTCAATCTCAATTTGTGATTGTGTTTGTTATGATGATGTTTGAGTAAACTCCGCTCGTAAAGGAGTCGAGACGATCGATAGAATGATGATGATTTAGATCCTTTCACAATTCTTAAATCTATAACGTTTGTAAATTCTTGTAAATCGAATGATCGATAACCTAGTTTCGAGACGATGCTTTCTTGATTTTGTTCGCTCGGAACTAGAAATCAACAATCGATCATTAGATTTACTTGAAGCTAGTTGTGAATGCGATTCATTGAAAGGATAAAGGATAGGACGAGGAAACCCTAGCTTCTTCGCAAGATCCTTAACCTCGATGAATCATATTCGATCTAGTATCAATTCATTAATGGATAAGGATATGAAATCATTAGATCTCATCACATCTTAGATCCGATCTACTCCTACGAGCCGCACTTCGATTCTTGATTGTTGGTTTGGAAATCAAAACAAATTCTTAATTCTTGACTTTTTCGTTTCTTGATCTAGAATAGATTTTTCTAATTCTTGAACTTCAGATTACAAATCATGAATTGTTTGTTTTGTTTTCTTTAAAGTTTCAACTCATCTAAATCCTAAACACGAACGATTACACTTTCCCTGTGGACGATCCGCACTTGCTAACATTTCTACAATCGACACCGTTATTGATTGTGGTCAAATAATTTTTGGTTGTGATTTCTATTCAATTTTCATACTACACAATCCGAAATCAATTAAATCAAATGGCGCCGTTGCCGGGGATTGTGCACTAATTGTTCGTATTTTAAAATTTGAGTTGAAAAGTTTATTCCATTACAATTTTTTTAGATCAAAAGTCGCGCAAACATTAATACGAGTTGTTGTGATTTGTGCGAGGAAATCTGGAATCATTGGAGCTGTGGAAATTTTTTTCTGAAACATCCAGAGAGCTGTGTAGTTGAACAGGAGCTTGTGCTTAAATTTCTGTGCACTGATCCCAAGATACCACCGTGATTCCGCGACATTAGGGCGCAATCTGCGGCGGTTCCGCCGCAGGTTAACTTCCTCACTGTTCCAAAATTTCAGGTATACTTCCTAACTTTCTTATCTCTCTCCAAATCTGCTCCAATTAACATTTTGTGCAGGATTCTTTGCAAATAAATCGCAGCGCCGCAAAAGCAAAAATAAATTGTGCGTGTTTTTGATTTTTGGTTGTTTGCATATTAATACGGAAATTAAGGGGCACGACCAAATCCAGATTAGGTGGGGAGTTCATTACCCTTCCTAAGCCTCAAAAATCACAAACTTGCATCCGCATTGACCCTCATTAACTAAAAAATATCTAGAGATGACTCTAAGGACGGTCGCGCTCACTTAGGACAGAAGAAGGCCGTGGGTAATTCATTGCTTATCCGCGTTTCTTTTGTGGTGTCTAAGGCAAGTTTGTCGAAGGCTAGTGGTTACTTAATTAGGCCCACTACTTACGTAGTGGAGAACCTCCCACTTACCTGGCACTTACCTGGCCACAGGAGAGACAAAGAGGCAGTGGAGGATTTATCCTGCGACTTGTCTTTTGGCAATTAGGAGCGGTCTAGAGCTTTGACCTAAGTGACCACTAGATTTTAGGGTTTTGCTTGTTGCATTTGTTATGATCGCATCATTTTTTCAAAAATCCGTATCATTTTTCAAAACAAACACCTCATTCATTCATTCCTCTAATTATAAGTCACGCTGCCACTTGTGCTAACCCTTTTTAGTGCAAGATAGGCTGGACACGGGATTCTAGTGCCCGTTTAGTCCGCGTTCCCCCTATCGACCCTAAAGTCGGTATTTCTACATTTACCTTTTCTTTACCCACCACACACCTACATCGATGGATCCGTCTCCATCGAACTTCTTTACCACTACTCTGTCGTCGTCCGTTGGTGCGCAGAATCCACCTCGCATCTCTCTCCAAGAGAGGTGTTATCCTACACGAGGCCCCCTTTCCACATGTTTTTCCGTTCCACCAGCCAACGGGGAAAATTTTCAAATAAAACCCCAATACATCAACCTTCTACCAAAATTTCACGGTCTTGTGACTGAAGACGCATATGCCTTTATCACCAAATTTGAAAATGTATGCGCAATGATGGGTACTTCACAGCTTTCTATGGATGCAATGCGTCTACGTCTTCTCCCATTTACCTTGTGCGATATAGCCGAGAAGTGGCTGTATAACACTACCGCACATTCTATTTCAAATTAGGAAGAATTCGTCAAAGCATTCCTTAAGAAATTCTACCCATATCAAAAGACAGCTCGAGTTCGTAGCAAAATATATCAATTCACCCAGCTTCCAAATGAAATATTTTCACAATGTCTTGAACGCTTTAAGGATCTGTTAGTTCAATGTCCTCATCATGGAATCCCCAGATGGGATCTGTGCCGAATCATTTATGAGGGTATTAATCCTAACACAAGACAGACCCTTGAATCTATGTGTCAAGGCAACTTCATGACCAAAGATGATGGGGAAGCCTGGAAATTTCTAGAAGATTTCGCTGAAAAATCTTTACAGTGGGAGGGTGTGAGTCAATCATCTAGGGATGGCAATGATATTTCGATAGGAGTTAGAGCTGACATTGCAGCTATACACAAGAAACTCGAGACTATGGAAAACAAATTTTTAGCTGCCGCCCTAAACCAAATGTCACTCTCCAAAACTGTATGTGGATGCTGTTCTGATCCTTCTCATCTGACGGAAGAATGTCCACTAAATTCTCCGTTTCAAGGTCACGAGCATACCAATTCTGCTTTCCAACAAAGACCTAGAAACGATCCATATTCTTCCACATATAATCAGGGTTGGAGGAATCACCCTAACTTTGCTTGGAACCAATCACAAACTCAAAACACGGTTCCAACCCAAAACAATTTTCAAAGGGTCCCTCCACCACAACAGCAACCACTTCAATTGAGTCAGCACCCCTACCAATCACAAAACTTCTAAAATCCGGCCAACACTTTTGCACTACATGAAAACTCTTTGCAATTGACCGGTACAGATAACACCTCTGCACTAGCACAAACCTTGGATACTTTCATGAAACAATCAATCCAAGGGACGGCAAGTTTGCAATCTTCCGTCGAGAATGTGATGAAGATCGTTGTCTCTCAAAATGAGAATATCAAATCGATGGAAGCACAAATTGCACAACTAAAAGCCGAAATGAGTGCAAGAGAGAAAGAGAAACTTCCAGCTCAGCCTTTACCCAATCCTGGCTATTCACATCATGTGGATGCAATCACGTTGAGATCTGGAAGAGTGCTTGACGATCACGTTGGGGAAGAGATTGATGACACTGATAAATCAATCAATAACACCCTGGCTGAGACCTTTCCTTACACACACACTTCTAATTCTGACCCCGGTTCTTCTACCCCACCACCTTCTTGTGAGCCTATTCTTCGTTTCCCACAAGGCTCGCCACCTCAGCCCACCTCTTCTACTCCTCCACAGACGATCCCCACTCCTCTTTTGGGATCATGTCTACCCCCACTTCCTTCTCCTATGATGGACGCAGCGCTTATTGCTAAAGCACCTTATCCTAATCGGTTAAGGGCTAACACATCGAGTCCACATATGGAGAAGATTATGGACATTTTTAAGCAAGTTAACATCAACATCCCTCTCCTAGATGCCATCCAACAAGTTCCGTCCTATGCGAAAACTCTTAAGAACTTGTGCACTAGGAAGAGGAAGACTCAAATGCCCAAGAAGATATTCATGGCAAAGACGGTAGACACGGCTTTCCCGCAGCAATTACCGAGGAAACGTAAGGATCCTGGATATCCTACGATTTCCATTTCTATTGGGGAAAAACACATCAACCGTGCTCTACTAGACCTTGGCGCAAGTGTTAACCTGCTTCCTTTCTCAGTCTATGAGCAGTTAGGGATCGGAGAGTTGAAGCCAACCCATTGCACTCTCTAGATGGCTGACCGATCAATCACCAAACCTAGGGGTGAACTGGAGGATGTGTTAACAAAAATCGGGTAATTTATATTCCCTGTTGACTTTATTGTAATTGATACACAGCCTGTAGCGAACCCAAGGAATCAAATTCCGGTGATTTTAGGTCGTCCCTTTTTGGCCACTTCCAATGCTATCATCAACTGTCGTAATGGTTCTATGACCCTATCCTTCGGGAATAGGTCAATTGAGCTAAACATTTACAAGTTGGGAAGTGTACCCTCCAAACCTACTGCTCAGGTCTGTCTGTCGACTTAATGGATGTCGACAACAGCGAATTTGATGATCCTCATGATACCGATCTAGACTCTTTTCATATGTTGTTGTTTGACCCAACTATGTATCATACACATACGGACTCTTCCACTGAGATGTCCGGGTCAACAACTAACACTGATTATGAACCGTTCTTAGAGTTTGAAGATCACCCTGTGCTTTGTGATGACATCATTCATCGGGGTATTGATGGAACTTTTGAGGAGATCTTCGCTGATGAACTCGCATTTTTGAATGACACGGGTGTTGAGATGAGTCATCTCCCAATCAATGAAGTTGAACCTCCACCCCTTCTTCTGAATTGTAAAAAGAATGCGAGTAATCCATCACATTCACTGCATCGTCTCTCCAAAATGAGACGCACACACATTTTCTTCCACCACTTAACCTTTCCCCACTTCTTCCACCAACCAGAGCACTGCATTGATAAAATTTTCGAATGGTTAGTGTTAACATTTGGTCTTTGCAAAGCTTGGCATCGATCACTAATTTTTGACCCCCTCATGTGACTTTCAAAAGATTAACATTGCATAACTCAAGTTTTGGGGGGGGCAATTTTTTCTGGCTCTTGAAAAGAAAATTTTTACAAAAATTTCGATCCAAAAATAAGTTTGGGAGAGGTTATTCACTTAAATATTTTGCCCCCATTAATAAATTTCCTCCCAAGCTTACAGGTTTTCGAGATTTAGCTGATGGCAACAGTGAGGACACTGTTGAAAACAAGTTTGGTGGAGGTTTGTGCTTATTTTTGCATCATTTGCATATCATTTGCATAAGCACAAAACATCTTTAAAAAACCTATAAAAATTTAAAAATTTTCAAAAAGATAAAAATATTTTTTGTACATAAATAAGATAATAAAAGTTTAGATAGTGAAAAATTGCATCCATGAGATTAGAAAAATTTAAGAAAACCAAGAAAATTAGAAGTTTTCTTATACGAACTGGTAATAAATAGTTATGAGCCGTTGTCCCAAGGGTTAGTAAGATGAAAGAAGTCACTAATCTGAGGATAAAAATAAGTCTGAAAAATAGTTTCTATTCTGGAAGCCAAACATTTTGAACGTTGATACCCTGCTATTCGCACTTACACACGTCTTAAAGCCCGAGATAGTAGAGGATACCTTGAAATGCTCTTGTCTTAAAGCCGATGTATGAAGGAAATAAAAAGAAAAAGTGAATAAAAAAATATATAAAGTGGTGAGAAAAATGGACACTGGTTTTGTTATCACCGAGGGCAATAAAAAAATATATAGCGAGGGTGCTTCTTCACCTAGTGCCCTAAGGCCAACTGGTCTGGGAGTCACTGCTAAGCCTTAGGCGGTACAAGATGAGGAAAATACACCAAATAAGCAAGCACATGAGTAATCGGTCGGTTAGTACCTCAAGAAGTATTAACGGTCGCATGAAAGCGTGTGAGCAAATTCATTTAAATATTCATTAATCAAAAAGTACTGAGGCTGATGGGCAAGAGTATGATCGTTTGAATTGAATTCTCCGGGTGTAGGGATGTCCTTTACACACACGCAGGGTGATATGATCGATGTTTGGAAGAAAGATAGGAATGAAGAATAAGACGATATTTTATTGAGGGAGGATGTGATTTCTAATATCTTTTCATGACCATTAAGATAGGGCTCATGACAACCGAAAAGCTAGCTTAGTTGGAAACCCTAATTTTCAAGCCTTTTCTTTTACGATTCTCTTCTTTAAATGTAATATACATAATCTTCCTTTTATTATTGGATTTTATGGGTGCAATCCGCTGAAAACCCTCAGGAGACAACACTCCTCCTACTAGGGACACCTAGAGGTTTAAAGGCTTGTTGCACGTGCTCAGTGCAATCGTGTTGCCTACGAAAGTGTGCTAGTTAGTTTTTCTCTTTCTTTATTTTCTCCTTCTCTTTTTAATAAAACATTCGCTCGAGACGATCGAAAATAAGTTTGGGGGAATTTGATCAGTCGAAAATACTGCATTTTTAACACGGCAATTTCCCTATCATTTGCATTCATATAGAAGTGTTCGGCATTCATATTGCACATATTAGCAAAGCAGTCCTGAAATACCAGATTGCATGTGTTAGACTTTAAAACCGGCACTATTAGGGAAATTGACTGTGTTTCATGGCATTGCATCATTCTTGTGTAGCGCAACATGTGTTCCGAAGTTTGTGCAGGGAATTCCAGAAGAATGGCCAAATTTGTCAAACTGCTGATAAAAAATACGCCAACTCAATGACTTCAGATCTGGAAGTAATCTGGAAAGCATTTTGAGAATCAACACATCAGATAAATACCACAAAGACAAGAAGAAGCAGTACACAGAATTCCACACAGTGATCCCCTCACGTGACCGCGGATCCGCGGCATAAGGAGGCACGTGCCGCGGATCCGCGGCGCTTCTGCCACGTCATCACTTAAATTTTAGTGCATTATGCTTCTGCCAGTGCCTACATTTCAGAATGATATGTCAAATTCCATATGACTCTCGAAGTTTCTTCCAGATCAGCAAGGATCATTAAATTAACCTAATCTTGATTAAGCTAATTAAGCTCCTAACAACCTAGTTCTAGAAGCTCCCTCTAACTAACTATTTCTAGAAGCCTCTCTATCTAGCAAACTTTTGGAGGGAAATTCAAATTTGAAATCCTAGATCTAGGATTTGGATGGTCTATAAAAGAGAGCCTAGATCTAAGGGTGGAGGTTTTTCACCATTAGCCATTCATAAATCATTAATTAGGGTTAAGGTTCTTCTTCATTCTTCTTTTTCTCTCATCTCCCCCATTTCCCCACAAGTTTAGTGACAAAACTTAGCCTCAAACCCTAACCCTAATTCCAATCCAAGATCAAGATCATTGAGTACCATTCAAGCAAGAAGCCTTCAAAGCCTTTAGAAGCGAAGCCGGACTTCATCGGAGCATGTGATCCAAGCCGATCCGCGACTTAAGGAGCCGATGCGACGCTAGATTCGACAATCTTGTTCCTTCTCAAATTCTTGTAGTCTTTTGAGCAATGTGTAACAATTTGTTGAATAAATAAAGGTGAGATTCTTTTAACTTGCTTATCTTTTAATTCAAGCATTATGATTCAATCTCAATTTGTGATTGTGTTTGTTATGATGATGTTTGAGTAAACTCCGCTCGTAAAGGAGTCGAGACGATCGATAGAATGATGATGATTTAGATCCTTTAACAATTCTTAAATCTATAACGTTTGTAAATTCTTGTAAATCGAATGATCGATAACCTAGTTTCGAGACGATGCTTTCTTGATTGTGTTCGCTCGGAACTAGAGATCAACAATCGATCATTAGATTTTCTTGAAGCTAGTTGTGAATGCGATTCATTGAAAGGATAAAGGATAGGACGAGGAAATCCTGGCTTCTTCGCAAGATCCTTAACCTCGATGAATCATATTCGATCTAGTATCAATTCGTTAATGGATAAGGATATGAAATCATTAGATCTCATCACATCTTAGATCCGATCTACTCCTACGAGCCGCACTTCGATTCTTGATTGTTGGTTTGGAAATCAAAACAAATTCTTAATTCTTGACTTTTTCGTTTCTTGATCTAGAATAGATTTTCCTAATTCTTGAACTTCATATTACAAATCATTAATTGTTTGTTTTGTTTTCTTTAAAGTTTCAACTCATCTAAATCCTAAACACGAACGATTACACTTTCCCTGTGGACGATCCGCACTCGCTAACATTTCTACAATCGACACCGTTATTGATTGCGGTCAAATAATTTTTGGTTGTGATTTCTATTCAATTTTCATACTACACAATCCGAAATCAATTAAATCAGGTGCCCTTTCCGACGAGGAGATCAAAACCGGAGATGCCGCGAGGAGCTTGGGATGGTGGCCAAAGACCGAAGGACACGGATCGATCGGTATAGCTTTCCAACCCTTTCTCTAGATAGCTAGTTGTGGGTTAATGGTTCGATCCGGCTTTTTAAGCATACGATAGCGCTGGTTTAAATATTTGAAAAAATTTTCGTTTCCGCATTTTGGCCTCGAAAAGACGGCCGGGGCGCTACCGTAGACTTACATGGTATCAGAGCCACACGATTAATCTTTACTAGCTTGCTCTAACGTTTTTAGAAGTTCGATCGGACGAAATTTCCAAAAACCGTGTTCCCAATTGTTCAGTTTCTGTCGAAATTTTTTTGTTGTCAAAAAATTATTTGGTGTATTGCAGAATTTCGTGCAGGGTTTTTTAAGAATTCTGACAAAATTTGGTAGCACGTGGCTACAGTAACGCTGCGGAACAGCGGCCATACCCTTGTTTTGGCCGCGGTTCTGCCGCAGGAAAGACTGTTCATTGCACTAAATTTTGAACAGAGGTCTCTGACTTGGAAAAGGGGTTTTTGGTAATTTTATTTTGGGCCCAGATTTATTTGAGTACTGGGTATTGTGCTTGGGGCCCACTTCGGGAAATTTTGTCGATCGAAAAGTTTAAACATATTAGTTCAGAGTATTTACATTATATCTGCGACCGTGAATGTCATTTGATCGGTAAATCCTGTCTAATTGCTATAGCTCTTTTAGACGGATTTGCGAACGTGACATTCACGTTGATGTTTTGTGTTGTGTTGTGATATTGTGGATTTGTCGTCGTGGATAGCCTGGATGCAATGTTAGTACAGTTTGGTTATTATGTACATTTGATATTGCGGGGCGAGCGTCCGACATGTGGACTGCCGTTACTTCCTGTTTGTATATTATTCTTTTGGGGCACGACCGGGCTGAGGTCGATGTACCCGTTGTATATTTTACTTTCTGTACTAGGATTACCCCGCGGAGGGGGGTGCATGGGTAGCCGGGTTCTAGAAGGCAACGGGCCCGCATCTCATGGCTTTGAGACGGAGGGGGATTCACTCTAGAATTGGCGGGCTATTCGCCGCACTCGTAGGGGGTACAGGTTGACCCAAGGAGGGGTGCTCAAGTTACCGGATTCCGTGAAGTGCTGGGTGGTCCATTCACTTTGATGAAGGGGGCTGCCTCGCTTCAGGTTTTGGCGGGTAACTTGCCGCGTCCGTAGGGGTCTAGGATTTCATTGCACAGGCTATCCACACGACCAGGGGAACGTCGGGTTTCAGTAGCGGCTCTATGAAACCCGGGGATCCCAGATTATCCGTATTGTTCTGTGATGCTTATTACATTTCTGTGATGTTGCATTTTATCATGCCTTGAGCGATTATTATATATTGATATATATACTAGTAGATGTTGTATATGTTTTACACCCGCGCTAGTCCAGTCCCCGCTCTGTCGTTAGTTAAGTAACCTAACGGATGATGACGGGACCCAGTGGCGAATGCGGATGGCAGATACGTACATCGTATTTTCGTTCTTTTGTGGTGTGATCAATTGATGGGACTACATTGATTCGGATCAATGCAAACTAAACAAACCTATTCTGATGTTGTTGGAACATTTTTTAAAAAGCTGTTATTGCAAGGACGTTCTCTTTGTTTTGCACAGTGGTATTCGTTTATGAATATCCAGCACCTCAGTCGACGAGGCAAGGGCTGAGATCCCTTCACCGGGAGTGACCCCTTGGACAGAAGTTTGCGTCAGGGTAATAACTTCACTATAGCCGATTAATTTTTGCTTTGCATCGTGGTATTCAGTTGGAATATCCTGCACCTCATTCTACGGGGAAAGAGCCGAGATCCCTTCACCGGGAGTGACCTCTTTAGCAAAGGTTTTCGTCACTATATTTTTATAAAAAGGCTATGAAGTTCCTTCAACGATATCAAGTTCATTATGTTAAAAGTTTTTCGCCAAAAACTAGACGTAGCCCTCCGTCATTTCTTACAAGTATTACTTAGTATTCGTGCTGCGTTTGTTGACTGTGTCAAGGCGTAGTGTGCGGTAGCTAAGTAGTGTTTGTTTGTGGAATATTAATGGGATTGGTTAGGATAGTCGTGCAGCCTTGTTGACTGTGTCAAGGGCTCGTACGGGTGGGTTTAATGCAATCCAGGATAATGACGGGTTGAACTTGACTAGGACTCTTTGATTTGTTGACTGTGTCAAGGTCACTCAGGTCCTAAGGGTAAAAATCACATCGGGAGTTTCTAAAGAAATTGAAACTTGCCAGACATGCGCATACCTTTTGGAGTGTGATAACGTGAGTGGATTCCATCACGTTATCATGCAATGATAGTTGGATCCCGATTCCCACTGATGAGTTGGTTTACTCCTCGGGTGATCCCGACTAATTCTTCTTTCAGGTTTGGAGAAGAATTTGAGGTTACAGTGGGAGGTTTCCTGATTAGATAAAGTGATAACCATTCTGATCTAGGTTAGAGTGTACGCCGAGTGTTTCTTTTCTCTCTCTCTTTGGTAGCGACCATGGCCCGACCCTTGACTATGACTCAGTGAACGAGTTGACCGAACCATCTTAAACACTGACTTTTGGATTGTCTGAGTTGCATACTTCATTGCCACTCCTTCTTTTACCCTTTTCTCCAGAACACCCCGTATTACTACGAACATCCACTTCCATCGGATAAAACCATCGTATGGTTATATACGAACTCGAAGGAATTTGTTCCAGATTCGAGGATGGTTTCCGGTTGTGGAGAAAACGAATAAGACTATTCAGTTGTCTTTTCCTTTTACCTTCTCTCAGGTTGCGAGTGTTTCTTGGATTAGGAAGGTACACCTATTATGAAAATTGGATAGTCTTCTTCCAAACCATAGGCAGGTGTCGAACGGTAGGGAATGAAGAAAGCCGATTAGCCTAACGATGGTGTACAGAAGGTATTAAGTAAAGACATATAAAGGGACTAGTAAGAGGGCAAAGTAAATTGCGACTGTTATTCATGACCAAACCAAGTATTCCTTCGCCAATCCTACATCACCTTTGTATTTCTCCAGAACTCCGTATCACTACGAAGATCCACAGTTATTTGGATACTCCATCGTATGGTTATATACGAACTCGAAGGAACTTGTTCCAGTTCGGGGATGGATTCTGGTTCAGGAGAAATAGGAATAAAATTTATTCAGTTGTCTTTAGTCTTCACCTTCTCTCAGGTTGCGAGTGCTCCTAGGATTATGACAGTACACCCATTATGCTTATTGGATAGTCTTCTTCCAAATCATATACTTGTGCTGAACGGTAGGGAAGGAAGAAAACCATTTAGCCTAAGAGGGTGTACAGAAGGTAATGACTAAAGACATATAAAGGGATTTGGAGAGATGGCAAAGAAATATACGGTTACAGTTGTGAATCTGATAATGGAAGAGGCAATACTAGGAATACCCGGATACCCCTCCGAAACATTTTCATGTTTCAGTTTCACTGTGTACTGTTAATAGAAAACTGATTTCCCAATTAGACACTTGCTCCAGGGTATGTATTTACCAGGTATGATTCTCACATCTGTATGGTTTTACAGATGATGAGTGGGAGTAAGTTATTGGGAATTGGATGATCATCCTCATTATATCGGGATTCGTTGTAATTGGTGATATTTGAGGAAATCACCTGGGTTGTTTGCCGGGAGGCAAATATTTGGTTTTGAATATCCGTTGTTATGCACCAATTTCAAATTGATATATCTGTACGTTTATTTTTATAAAGTGAGATATAACTTTTTGAAATTATGTCTATGAAATTTACCTATATCAATGGATGGTTAGGTAAGGGCATTAAACAGCGGTGTAATTCTTCATAACCATAAGTACAGTTTTCAACCTACGACACACAGGGAATGAGTTATTAGACTCAAGGGAGTTATACAGAGTATTGTATGTTGTCCAGTGTCTATGAGGACAGAGGGGTTGGTACCCGTACTATATTCTGTTTTCTTATGACTTCTCTGGTTCTTAGACATGTGTTTCGTAGAAATGCAAGGTCTAAGTTTTGAGAAGTTATAGGTATAAGAATAAAGTAGAGAACCAGGTATTGCAAGTATCGGGATTCTTCAAGATGATCGAAGATGTAGATGCTTGTGTATGGTTTTCAGTTGATAGTAATGGTTTTGAGAAACTTGTTTCTCTTTCAGGTTACTCATGTTTGGATGCACTCCTAAGTTGAGTAACGCTGATCGGCCTCCTTCCATTTAGTTTACATGCACTGGAGACAGTTGCATGATTTGAATCTGGTTCCAATTAAATTAGTGCCTCTGTTTCTATATTGGATATAGAACAGTTCATATCTTAATGATGTTAAGGTACGAAGAGTTTTCCGCCTTATGCTTAAAACCAGACTCTGGATAACTCAAGGCACGTTTCTGTAATAGCTGTTTATGGGTTGACCCGGGCTATGACGAGTGTTGACTTTCTACCATCTGGAAGATCAATAGTGATATTGTTCTTAACTCGCCACAGTTTTAATAAAAATGGATTTTTTCAGAAAACAGTAGTGGGAGTATGGTAGAACTGGAAGTGATTCTAGAACCGCAAACGATTACTGAAAATTTGATAAGAACCTAAACATTCAATCTAGTTTGACATTCCATTGGCCACTCCGCAGATATGGTGGGTAACCTCAGACACTCGAGAGGTACTTCGGTATGCTCAAAGACGGTGACAGGAAGGTTCTTGTTTACCCAGACTTGACACTACTGTTGTTACAGACTATGAGACCCGGCAGGAGGATGAGTATAGCGTCGTTCTAAACTAGCTTTAGAAGTGCACGTGTATATTATTCTGCCAGAGGGTTGTCGTAGTCAGTGAGAGCAGCGGAAGCATAGTGGACAAGTAGCTAATGTCTATTTATAGACTAAAGCAGATATAGCGGAGATAGATCATCTATTTCTGATGTGACAGTTATAGGTTTGACTTCATCAGAATAGGGGTTGGATCTGTTAAGAAGGTAGTAGGGTGTGGTGTCCTGGTACTTGGATGACATACACAGAGTAGGAAGTGAAATTCCTATACTACGATCGGTTATACTTTGGTTGTCACACAGTGGTTTCTCCACATAGGACTTGGATATTATATCAGACTTTCTGGTTACTAGATCTATGGTTTTAGATCTAGATTTGGGTAGTATCCCAATCTGGGTACTTAGACAACATTCTAAAGGTGTTTTAGAATGGATGACTCCTGGCACGGTAGTGTACCTGCAGGTGATGGAGTCACCCTTTCTAAAGGTGTCTTACAGACTAAAGGGGAGAGGGATGTGCATGATTGGCAGATCACTTGCTTAGGCAATTGAGTCAATCATGAGATGTCAAGTACCACACCTGATGTTTTTGCACTAGATGCAATAAGTTGATATTGATCCAATCCTGGAGAAACATTCGGAAGTAGTTTTAGAACATAAGTGGATGTTCTACGGATTTGATAACGGCAGCCTTCTTCAGGAGATAGTTATCATTCTAGGCTTCCAAGGTGACCTGGATGACAGTGTGACTGTCAAAGTTATAGTTTTCCCTCTGGCGAGGGGCAGTATCTTGGACAGGTGGTCCAAGCGGATACTGAGGGAGGCATGACGCAGGATACTGATTAAATTCAGTTGACGATATAGTCTAAGAAGTTTGGATTTAGAGTTCATTTATGAGCTAGGTCCCATCAGATATCCAGACATATTCTAAGACAGGTATTGCTCATTTCGCGAGATGGCTTTCTCCGCGAACTTGAGATTAAGAGAGACATAGAAAGAAACATCAGAGCGGATCCACTAACTGAGGCTATTCCTCGAACGCAATAGTTTCGCAAACGAGCTTTGTGAGACTGCATAGTAGAGGAGTTGGGTGTTCGGTATCACACGGGCTGTGAATATGCGACATCGCAATAATTAGCCTTGAGTGCAAGTGTGAGATTGTTGGATATAGTGCCCTCAAAGTCAATTATTGGATCGCAGGCACGTAATTGCAATGATTCAGGGAGGACCTATACCGGTAGGACAGTCTTACTAGAGAGGTTTGTATACTATCTGGTTTGTCTTTATCATCGTGTACATGCTTTAGGTGACATTGTAGTTCACTATTACACGTTGATAGGAAATAGTATGCTACCATGGTTTGTCTTTATCAGTCGTGTACAGCTTTAGGTGACATGTTCACTATTACACGTTGATAGAGCCCTTAGGATCCTGCTTGACTACCAACAGTATGATGGCGATCATATACGTGAGAGTTGGGTAGTTCATAAGCACATCCATAAAAGTGGTCCCTAGTCATGGGAGTTTCGAGACAGGGCATCGATACTCTGGAGTAGACTAGTGTATACAGTCGAGACCCCGACGAGGGGCGGTGGCCAGTCTTACAAGCCATTGGTGTCAGTTGGATCACCTAAGATGTATACAGGTGCTCATTGGGTTATGAGTACACCGGACAGGACTCGCCGGGAACATGCTAGTTGGTATTATACCTGACGTCAGATAGCAGTTCCCTGGTGACATGTGTACAGGTTAGTTCATCGACCTGAGATCGTCATTTGTCTCGTGTGAGTTCCCACTGTGCTTTGATTACTACCCTACCACGGCTCAAAGGAGTCGTGCAGACAGGTTTTAGTTGGGTACAGTTCCGAGCCACATGGAGGCAGTGAGCGGATCGGCAGGGGTTCGTCTCTCCCGGTATTGGGGGTGAGGTCGCGCTGTGTCTAGGAGAGCCATTACACGAAGTCCTTGGCCAAGGCAGGAGATTTGTAAGACTACGGTAGCGCCCCGGACGTCTTTCCGAGGCCAAAATGCGGAAACGAAAATTTTTCTAAACTAGAAAACCGGCGCTATCGTATGCTTAAAATCCGGATCGAACCATTAACCTACAACTAGCTATCTAGAGAGTGGGTTAGAAGGCTATACCGATCGATCCATGTCCTTCGGTCTTTGGCCACCATCCCAAGCTCCTCGCGGCATCTCCTATCTCGATCTCCTTGTCGGAAAGGGCACCACATCGTCGATTCTTTTTACGGGCTCCCGCTTCATCCGAAGCAACTCGGGAACGAAGTGTGCTAGTCGACGTGTCCAAGGTGTTGTAGAGGATGTTTGTGATCACTTTGTCTCTTGCATCCATGGCATGGATGGAAGTTAAAGATGATGCCATTAATGGATACTTTGAGCTAGAGGAGGAAGAAGAAGAGAAGGCTTTCTCTTCTTTTCTTTTTGATAGAATGAGAGAGTGAGAGAGTGAGAAAAATACAAGACCAAACATATCATCATGGCAGCCCCTCTCTCTCTCTCTTCTCATCATGTCAACACCAATCAAACATCAAATGTGACATATTTTCTAAACAAGAGACCATGAGTCATGATACATGTCTATGTCACATTTAATGCATTCCATGATGAATTCTAGCTCATTATTTCCATAAGCAAACATTAATCCAAATGTTTGCCACAACAAAAAGATACGGCAACATCTAAAGTAAACTCGTGAACGATCACAAGGATACCCCTCACCTGTATATACATACCTGCATCCGCATTCCGACTGAATGCGAATGCGATGAGACTAAAGTAATCCAACAAATCTAATACTAGGATCCGGCTTAAACCAAAGCCCACTAGTATGATCCGTCCGATCATGATCCGTGCAATACCGCACGCATATGATCGAACCCTGCCATATGTCATACGGCCTCTACAACGTTTCGTCCGAAACGTGAGAAACTGTCTGTGGCGGACTCTAAAGACTCGTAAATATTTTGGCTGTGGATTTAACCATTAGCACGTCAGAGGTATTAGCCGTACATAACGGGCTACCAAGTATTGACCAAAAGGGAGGTCGATGAGCGAACTCATCCTGACACCCTACTGAGCCTGTCAGTGACAATATCCGTACAGTCCAGTCCGTTCGTCTATGAGCATCGCATGTCGGGCCTACGGGTTGGTGAAAGTCAGACCCCCAAAAGCGGTACAAGTCGTGTCGGAGTGTAGCCCAGAACACCCTGAGATACTACTGGAATACCTACCAGTAAATCTCCTGCCTTGGCCGAGGGCTTTGTGTAATGGCTCTCCTAGATACAGCGCGACCTCACCCCCAATACTGGGAGAGACGAAACCCCTGCCGATCCGCTCACTTGCCTCCATGTGGCTCAGGACTGTACCCAACTAAAACCTGTTTGCACGACTCCTTTGAGCCGTGGTAGGGTAGTAATCAAAGTATAGTGGGAACTCATACGAGACAAATGACGATCTCAGGTCGATGAACTAACCTGTACACATGTCACCAGGGAACTGCTATCTGACGCTAGGTATAATACCAACTAGCATGTTCCCGGTGAGTCCTGTCCGGTGTACTCATAACCCAATGAGCACCTGTATACATCTTAGGTGAACCAACTGACACCAGTGGCTTGTGAGACCAGCCACCTCCCCTCGTCGGGGTCTCGACTGTATACACTAGTCTACTAATAGAGTATCGATGCCCTGCCTTGAAACTCCCATGACCAGGGACTATTTAAGGATGTGCTTATAGATCACAGCTCCCACGTGTATGATCGCCATCATACTGCTGGTCGTCAAGCAAGAATCCTATGGGCTCTACCAACGTGCAATAGTGACCTGTAATGTCACCTAAAGCAGTGCACGATGATAAAGATGAACCACGGCAGCATACTATTCTCTATCAACGTGTAATAGTGAACTACAATGTCACCTAAAGCATGTACACGATGATAAAGACAAACCAGATAGTATACAAACCTCTCTCGTAAGACTGTCCTACCGGTATAGGTCCTCCCTCAATCATTGCAATCACGTGACTGCGATCCAATAATTGACTCTGAGGGCACTATATCCAAGAATCTCCCACTTGCACTCAAAGCTAATTATTACGATGTCACATACTCACAGCCCGTGTGATACCGAACACCCAACTCCTCTACTAGTCAGTCTCACAAAGCCCGTTTGCGAAACTATTGCGTTCGAGGAATAGCCTCAGTTAGTGGATCTACTCTGATTTTTCTTTCTATGTCTTAATCTCAAGTTCGCGGAGAAAGCCATCTCCTGAAATGAACAATACCTGTCTTAGAATATGTCTGGATATCTGATGGGACCTAGCTCATAAATTAACTCCAAATCCAAACTTCTTAGACTGTATCGTCAATTGAACTTAATCAGTATCCTGCGCCATGCTTCCCTCAGTGTCCGCTTGGATCACCTGTCCAAACACTGCCCCTCGTCAGAGGGAAAACTATAACTCTGACAGTTACTCTGTCATCCAGGTCACTTTGGAAGCCTGGAATGATAACCGTCTCCCTAAGGAGGATGTCGTTATCATATCCCTAGAACATCGACTTATGTTCTAAAACTGCTTCCGAATGTTTCTCCAGGATTGGATTAGTATCATCTTATTGCATCTCGTGCAAAAACAACATCTGGTGTGGTACTTGATATCTCATGATCAACTCAATTGCCTAAGCAAGTGATCTGCCAATCATGCACATCCTCTCCCCTTTAGTCTGTAAGACACCTTTAGAGAGGGTGACTCCATCACCTGCAGGTACACTACCGTGCCAGGAGTCGTCCATTCTAAAACACCTTTAGAATGTTGTCTAAGTACCCAGATTTGGAAACTACCCAAATCTAGATCTAAAACCATAGATCCAGTAACCAGAATGTCTGATATGAAATCTATGTCCTTTATGGAGAAACCACTGCGTGACAACCAAAGTATAACCGATCGTAGTATATATAGGAATTTCACTTCCTACTCTGTGTATGTTATCCAAATACCCGGACATCACACCCTACTACCTTCTTAACAGATCCATCCCCTATTCTGATGAAGTCAAACCTATGACTGTCACATCAGAAATAGATGATCTATCTCCGCTATATCTGCTTTAGTCCATAAATAGATATAAGCTACTTGTCCACCAATCCTTCCGCTGCTCCCACTGACTACGACAACCCTCTGGCAGAATAATATACACGTGCACTTCTAAAGCTAGTTTAGAACGACGCTATACTCATCCTCCTGCCGGGTCTCATAGCCTGGAACAACAGTAGTGTCAAGTCTGGTTAAACAAGAACCTCCCTGTCACCGTCTTTGAGCATACCGAAGTACCTCTCGAGTGCCTGAGGTTACCCACCATATCTGCGGAGTGGCCAATGGAATGTCAAACCAGATCGAATCTTTAGGTTCTTATCAAATTTTCAGTAATCGTTCGCGGTTCTGGAATCACTTCCAGTTCTACCATACTCCCACTACTGTTTTCTGAAAAAACCCATTTTTATCAAAACTGTGGCGAGTCAAGAACAATATCACTATTGATCTTCCAGATGGTAGAAAGTCAACCCTCGTCATAGCCCGGGTCAACCCACAAACAGCCATTACAGAAACGTGCCTTGAGTTTTCTAGAGTCTGGTTTTAAGCATAAGCCGGACAACTCCCCGTACCTTAACAATGTTAAGATATGAACTATTCTATATCCAATATAGAAATAGAGGCACTAATTTAATTGGAACCAGATTCAAATCATGCAGCTTTCTCCAGTGCATGTCAACTAAATGGAAAGAGGACGATCAGCGTTACTCAACTTAAGAATCCATCCAGATATGTGTAACCTGAAAGAGAAGCAAGTTCTCAAAACCATTACTATCAACTGAATACCATACACAAGTATCTACATCATCGATCACCTTGAAGAATCCCGATACTTGCAACACCTAGTTCTCTACTTTATTCATATACCTATAACTTCTCAAAACTTGGACCTTGTGTTTCTACGAAACACTTGTCTAAAAACTAGAGAAGTCATAAGTAAACCGAATATAGTACGAGGACCAACCCCTCTGTCTTAATGGACACTGGACAACATACAATACTCTGTATAAGTCCCTTGAGTCTAATAACTCATTCCCTGTGTGTCTTAGGTTGAAAACTGTACCTGTGGTTAAGAAGAATTACACCGCTGTTTAATGCTCCTTACATAACCATCCACTGATATAGGTAAATGTCATGGATATAATTTCAAAAAGTTATATCTCGCTTTATAAAAATAAACGTACAGATATATCGATTTGAAATTGGTGCATAACAACGGATATTCAAAACCAAATATTTGCCGTCCGGCAAACAGCCCAAGCGATTTCATCAAATATCACCAATTACAACGAATCCGGATATAATGAGGATGATCACCCAATTCCCAATAACTTAGTCCCACTCATCATCTGTAAAACCATACAGATGTGAGAATGAAACCTGGTAAATACATACCCTGGAGCAAGGCCTAATTGGGAAATCAGTTTTCTTTTAACAATACACAGTGAAACTGAAACATTGAAATGTTTCGAAGGGGTATCCGGGTATTCCTAGTAATGCCTCTTCCATTATCAGATTCACAACTGTAACCGTATATTTCTCTGCCATCTCTCCAAATCCCTTTATATGTCTTTAGTCATTACCTTTTGTACACCCTTTTAGGCCAAATGGTTTTCTTCCTTCCCTACCGTTGGGCACCAGCCTATGGTTTGGAAGAAAACTATCCAATAAGCATAATGGGTGTACTTTCCTAATCCTAGGAATACTCGTAACCTGAGAGAAGGTGAAGATAAAAGACAACTGAATAAACCTTATTCCCATTTCTCCTGAACCAGAATCCATCCATAAACTGGAAAAAGTTCCTTCGAGTTTGTATATAACTATACGATGGAGCATCCAGATAACTGTGGATCTTCATAGTGATACGGAGTGTCCCAGAGAAATACAAAGGTGAAGTAGGAGTGGCGATGAAATACTTGGTTTGGTTATGAATAGCAGTCGCAATTTACTTTGCCCTCTTACTAATCCCTTTATTTGTCTTAACTCATTAGCTTCTGTACACCATCGTTAGGCTAATTGGTTTTCTTCATTCCCTACCGTTCGGCACCTGCCTATGGTTTGGAAGAAGACTATCCAATTAGCATAATAGGTGTACTGTCCTAATCTAAGGAGCACTCGCAACCTAAGAGAAGGTAAAAAGAAAAGACAACTGAATAGTCCTATTCATTTTCTCCAGAACTGGAAACCATCCTCGAATCTGGAACAAGTTCCTTCGAGTTCGTATATAACCATACGATGGTTTTATCCAATGGAAGTGGATGTTCGTAGTAATACGGGGTGTTCTGGAGAAAAGGGTAAAAGAAGGAGTGGCAATGAGGTATGCAACTCTGACAATCCAAAAGCCAGTGTTAAAGAAAGTTCGGTTAACTTGGTCGCGGAGTCATAGTCAAGGGTCGGGTCATGGTCGCTGCCAAAGAGAGAGAGAAAAGAAACACTCAGTATGCACTCTAACCTAGATCAGAATGGTTATCACTTTATCTAATCAGGAAACCTCCCACTGTAACCTCAAATTCTCCTCCGAACCTGAAAGAAGAATTAGTCGGGATCACCCGAGGAGTAAACCAACTCATCAGTGGGAATCGAGATCCAACTATCATCGTATGATAACGTGATGGAATCCACTCGCGTTATCATACTCCAGAAGGTATGCGCATGCCTGGCAAGTTTCAGTTTCTTTAGAAACTTCCGATGTGTGTTTTTACTCCTAGGACCCAAGTGACCTTGACTGAGCCAACATATCAAAGGATCCTAACCAAGTTCAACTCGTCATTATCTTGATTGCATTAGACCCACCCGCACGAGTCCTTGACTGAGCCAAAATGACCGCACGACTGTCCTAACCAATCTCATATCTATGAAACAGAAAAGCACTACATAGCTACCGAACACTACGTCTCGGCTAAGCACAACATACGTAGCACGAATACTAAGCAATACTAATCTGAAATGACAGAGAGCTACGGCTGGTTTTTGGCGAAAAAGCTTTAATGTAATGAACTTGATATCGTTGAAGGAACCAGATAACCTTTTATAAAAATATAGTGGCGAAAACCTTTGCTAAAGAGGTCACTCTCGGTGAAGGGATCTCGGCTCTTTCCTCGTAGAATGAGGTGCAGGATATTCCAACTGAATACCACGATGCAAAGAAAAAGGCAATCGGCTATAGTGAAGTTATTACCCTGACGCAAACTTCTGTCCAAGGGGTCACTCCCGGTGAAGGGATCTCGGCCCTTGCCTCATCGACTGAGGTGCTGCATATTCATAACCGAATACCACTGTGCAAAACAAAAGAGAACGTACTTGCAAAAACAGCTTTTTTTTTGAAAAATGTTCCAACAACATTAGAATAGGTTTGTTTAGCTTGCATTGATCCGAATTAATGCAGTCCCATCAATTGATCACACCAATAAAGAACGAAAATACGATGTATGTATATGCCATCCGCATTCGCCACTGGTTCCCGTCATCACCCCTTAGGTTACTTAACTAACGACAGAGCGGGGACTGGACTAGCGCGGGTGCAAAACATATACAACATCTACTAGTATATATATCAATATATAATATTCGCTCAAGGCGTGATAAAACGCAACATCACAGAAATGTAATAAGCATCACAGAACAATACGGATAATCTGGGATCCCCGGATTTCATAGAGCCGCTACTGAAACCCGATGGTCGTGTGGATAGCCTGTGCAATGAAATCCAAGACCCCTAAGGGGGCGGCAAGTTACCCGCCAAAACCTGAAGCGAAGCAGCCTCCTTCAACAACGTGAATGGACCACCCAGCACTTCACGGAATCCGGTAACTTGAGCACCTCTCCTTGGGTCAACCTGTACCCCCTACGAGTGTGGCGAATAGCCCGCCAATTCTAGAGTGAAGCCCCTTCCGTCTCAAAGCCATGAGATGCGGACCCGTTGCCCTCTAGAACCCGGCTATCCGTACACCCCTCCGCGGGGTAATCCTAGTACAGAAAGTAAAATATACATACAATAGGTACATCGACTTCAGCCCGGTCGTGTCCCAAAAGAATAATATACAAACAGGCAGTGACGGCAGTCCACATGTCGGATGCTCGCCCCGCAATATCAAATGTACAAATACAACCAAACTGTACTACCATTGCATCCAGGCTATCCACCACGATAAATCCGCAACATCACAGCACAACACAGAACATCAACGTGAATGTCACGTTCGCAAATCCGTCTAAAAGAGCTATAGCAATTAGACAGGATTTACCGCTCAAATGACATTCACGGTCGCAGATATAATGTAAATACTGTGAACTAACATGTTTAAAATTTTCGATCGATAAAGTTTCCCGAAGTGGGCCCCAAGCACAATACCCAGTACTCAAAATAATCTGGGCCCAAACAAAAATTACCAGAAACCCCATTTCCAAGTTAAGAACCCCTGTAGAAAAAATGGCACACTGTTGCTACAGTGCGGACGCGGAACCGCGGCCAAAATGAGGGTACGGCCGCGGTTCTGCCGCGCTACAGTGTCAACAGCTTACCAAATTTTGTCAGGTTTCATAAAAACGCCTGCACATATTTCTGCAATACACCAAATAATTTTTTGACAACAAAAAAATTCGACAGAAACTGTCATGTTGGAAATGCAGTTTTTGAAATTTTCGTCCGATCGAATTTCTAAACACGTTAGAGCAAGCTAGTGAAGATTAATGGCGTGGCTCTAATACCATGTAAGACTACGGTAGCGCCCCGGTCGTCTTTCCGAGGCCAAAATGCGGAAACGAATTTTTTTCTAAACTAGAAAACCGGCACTATCGTATGCTTAAAACCCGGATCAAACCATTAACCTACAACTAGCTATCTAGAGAGTGGGTTGGAAGGCAATACCGATCGATCCGTGTCTTTCGGTCTTTGGCTACCATCCCAAGCTCCTCGCGGCATCTCCGGTCTCGATCTCTTCGTCGTAAAGGGCACCACATCGTCGATTCTTTTTACGGGCTCCCGCTTCATCCGAAGCAACTCGGGCACGAAGTGTGCTAGCCGATGTATCCAAGGTGTTGTAGAGGATGTTTGTGATCACTTTGTCTCTTGCATCCATGGCTTGGATGGAAGTTAAAGATGATGCCATTAATGGAGACTTTGAGCTAGATGAGGAAGAAGAAGAAGAGAAGGATTTCTTTTCTTTTCTTTTTATTTCTTTTTGATAGAATGAGAGAGTGAGAGAGTAAGAAAAATACAAGACCAAACATATCATCATGGCAGCCCCTCTCTCTCTTTTCTCATCATGTCAACACCAATCAAACATCAAATGTGACATATTTGCTAAAAAGGAGACCATGAGTCATGATACATGTCGATGTCAGATTTAATGGATTCCATGATGAATTCTAGCTCATTATTTTCATAAGCAAACATTAATCCAAATGTTTGCCACAACAAAAAGATACGGCAACATCTAAAGTAAACTCGTGACGGATCACAAGGATACCACTCACCTGTATATACATACCTGCATCCACATTCCGACTGAATGCTAATGCGATGAGACTAAAGTAATCAAACAAATCTAATACTAGGATCCGGCTTAAACCAAAGCCCACTAGTATGATCCGTCCGATCATGATCCGTGCAATACCGCACGCATATGATCGAACCCTGCCATATGTCGTACGGCCACTACAACGTTTCGCCCGAAACTTGAGAAACTGTCTGTCGGAGACTTTAAAGACTCGTCAATACTTTGGCTGTGGATTTAACCACTAGCACGTCAGGGGTATTAACCGTACGTAACGGGCTACCAAGTATTGACCAAAAGGGAGGTCGATGAGCGAACTCATCCTGACACCCTACTGATCCTGTCAGTGACAATATCCGTACAGTCCGGTCCGTTCGTCTATAAGCATCGCATGTCGGACCTAGGTGGTTGGTGAAAATCAGACCCCCAAAAGCGGTACAAGTCGTGTCGGAGTATAGCCCAGAACACCCTGAGATACTATTGGAATACCTACCAGTAAATCTCCTGCCTCGGCCGAGGGCTTTGTGTAATGGCTCTCCTAGACACAGCGCGACCTCACTCCCAATACCGGGAGAGACGAAACCCCTGCCGATCTGCTCACTTGCCTCCATGTGGCTCGGGACTGTACCCAACTAAAACATGTTTGCACGACTCCTTTGAGCCGTGGTAGGGTAGTAATCAAAGTATAGTGGGAACTCACACGAGAAAAATGACGATCTCAGGTCGATGAACTAACCTGTACACATGTCACTAGGGAACTGCTATCTGATGCTAAGTATATTACTAACTAGCGTGTTCCCGGCGAGTCCTGTCCGGTGTACTCATAACCCAATGAGCACCTGTATACATCTTAGGTGAACCAACTGACACCATTGGCTTGTGAGACCAGCCACCGCCCTTCATCGGGGTCTCGATTGTATACACTAGTCTACTAATGGAGTATCGATGCCCTGTCTCGAAACTCCCACGACCAGGGACCATTTAAGGATGTGATTATAGACCCCAGCTCCCACGTATATGATCTCCATCATACTGCTGGTCGTCAAGCAAGAATCCTATGGGCTCTACCAATGTGCAATAGTGACCTGTAATGTCACCTAAAGCAGTGCACGATGATAAAGATGAACCACGTCAGCATACTATTCTCTATCAACGTGTAATAGTGAACTACAATGTCACCTAAAGCATGTACACGATGATAAAGACAAACCAGATTGTATACAATCATCCTGAGTAAGACAGTCCTACCGGTATAGGTCCTCCCTCAATCATTGCAATCACGTGCCTGTGATCCAATAATTGACTATGAGGGCACTATATCCAACAAGATTTACTGGTAGGTATTCCAGTAGTATCTCAGGGTGTTCTGGGCTACACTCCGACACGACTTGTACCGCTTTTGGGGGTCTGAATTTTACCAACCCCCTAGGCCGGACATGCGATGCTCATAGACGAACGGACCGGACTATACGGATATTGTCACTGACAGGCTCAGTAGGGTGTTAGGATGAGTTTGCTCTTCGACCTCCCTTTTGTTCAATACCTGGTAGCTCGTTACGTACGGCTAATACCTCTGACGTGATAGTGGTTAAATCCACAGCCAAAGTATTGAAGAGTCTTTAGAGTCCCCCATAGATAGTTTCTCAAGTTTCCGGCGAAACGTTGTAGAGGTCGTATGATATATGGCAGGGTTCGATCATATACGCGCGGTATTGCACGGATCATGATCGGACGGATCATACTAGTGGGCTTTGGTTTAAGCTGGATCCTAGTATTAGATTTGTTGGATTACTTTAGTCTCATCGCATTCGCATTCAGTCGGAATGCGGATGCAGGTATGTATATACAGGTGAGGGGTATCCTTGTGATCCGTCACTAGTTTACTTTAGATGTTGCCGTATCTTTTTATTGTTGCAAACATTTGGATTAATGTTCGTTAATGGAAATTGTGAGCTAGATTTCATCATGACATGCATTAAATGTGACATGGACACATTAGTGACTCATGGTCTCTTTTTATGTGTTAATGTCACATTATATGATGTTTTTGGATTGAAATGATGAGAGAGGAGAGAGAGGGGCAGCCAAGGTCATGGGTGAGCTCTCATATTATTCTAGACTCTCTCTCACTCTTATGATTCCATCAAAAGAAAAGAAAAGAAAAGAAGAGAAAGCCTTCTATTCTTCTTCTTCTTCCTCTAGCTTACATTCTCCATTATTAGCAACACCTCTAACCTCCATCCAAATCCATGGATGCAAGAGACAAAGTGATCACAAACATTCTCTACAACACCTTGGACACGTCGGCTAGCACACTTCGTGCCCGAGTTGCTTCGGATGAAGCGGGAGCCCGTAAAAAGACTCGTAGATGTGGTGCCCTTTCCGACGAGGAGATCAAGACCGGAGATGCCGCGAGGAGCTTAGGATGGTGGCCAAAGACCGAAGGACACAGATCGATCGGTATAGCTTTCCAACCCTTTCTCTAGATAACTAGTTGTGGGTTAATGGTTCGATCCGGGTTTTTAAGCATACGATAGCGCCGGTTTAAAGTTTTGAAAAAGTTTTCGTTTCCGCATTTTGGCCTCGAAAAGACGGCCGGGGCGCTACCATAGACTTACACCAGCCCAGGCCTTACATCTTCTGTTGCGGATATGGAGATCCGCAAGACATGGGACATTGATTGTGCCACTGCCAAATGCCTCATGCTTGCTTCGATGGATAATGTACATCAAAACCCGCATGAGAAGATGGACGTTCAATCCATCTTTTTTCATACAAAGGAGTTGTATGGAGAGCAGTCTCGTACCCTGCGCTACGAGGCATCTAAAAAGCTGTTTCAGATGAGAATGTCTCCTGGCACACCAGTAGGTGATCATGTCTTGAAAATGATAGCTCTTATTGAAGAGCTTGAGTGCCTCGGATGGACAATGGAGACCGAACAGTATATTGATATTGTTCTGCAGTCTCTATCCTATGCCTTTGCTCAGTTCATAGTAAACTTCAACATGCACAACATAGAGAAGTCACTACCTGAAGTTCTCAATATATTGAGAAGTACAGAGAGCATGCTGAATACAGCGAAAACTCCCACTTTGCTTGCTCGGCCATCTTCCTCTTCTATCCCAAAAGCCAAGGCTAAGGGAAATGTGAAGAAGAAACCCACCGAACCAAGAGGTGGAGTGAAAAAGGCATAAGGGAAAGACAAATCCAGGGCTGAGGAGTCAGGAAAAGGAGAATGTTTCTACTGCAAAAAGACGGGACACTCGAAGCGAAATTTTATTGAGTACATTGCTGATCTCAAGAGAAAGAAGTATGGTGATGCTTCCGCTTCAGGTGTGTTTGTGACTGAAAACTGTTTTTCTATAAACTCTGCTTCCTGGGTATTGGATATCGGTTCGGGTTCACACATCTGCAATTGTATGAAGGGGTTAAGAAATAGCAGAGTTTTGAAGACTGGTGATCACACTCTCCGGGTTGGAAATGGATCCAATGTACATGCAGTATCAGTAGAAGAGTATCACCTGGGGTTTCCATCTGGATGTATATTGCTTTTGAACCCGTGTTATTATGTACCAAGCATGCTATGTAATATAATATCCATTTCTTTGTTAGACAATGAAGGATATAATTTTGTGTTGCAAAATAATATTATGAACATTAACCTGAATCAAGAGTTGATTGGGTATGGTGCACTAAATAACGGGATATACGTTATCAACACACAGTTTTCAACATACAACACACAAATAAAAGAAAATTTTGAGATATAAATGAAGCTTTTCTTTGGTATTGTAGACTTGGTCATACTAATGAAACAAGACTAAACAAGCTACATAGAAATGGATATTTGAATCCATTTCAATATAAATCTTATGCGACTTTTCAGTCTTGTATCAAAAGTATAATGGCCAAAAATCCGTTTACTGGACACGGAGAATGAGCTACAGAACTCTTAGGCCACATACATAGTGATGTATGCGGACCAATGTCTACACATGCTAGAGGTGGTTTTTCTTACTTCATAACTTTTACTGATGATTTCTCAAGATTCAGACATGTGTTTTTATTAAAGCATAAATCTGAAACTTTCGAGAAATTCAAAGAGTACAAACTTGAAGTAGAAAAACAAATAGGTTTGAGCATCAAGAAACTTCGATCAGATTGAGGTGGAGAATATCTGAGTTCAGAGTTTTCGGACTTCCTAAAAGAGAATGGGATTCTCTCTCAGCTCACTCCCTCTTACACACCACAGCACAATGGTGTGTCAGAGCGGCGAAATCGTACCCTACTAGATATGGTGCGATCCATGATGAGTGATGCTGAGTTAACTCTCTTCTTTTGGGGGCATGCATTGGAGACTGCAGCATATCTGTTGAATAGGGTTCCAACCAAGACCGTGTCTACCACTCCATATGAGATATGGTATGGGAAGAGACCATCTCTTAAACGAGTTAGGATTTGGGGTTGTCCGGGTTTTGTCAAATAGCAAAATCCAGGCAAACTAGAGACACGATCGGTATAGTGTATATTTATGGGATATCCAAAACATTCGTATGGATATCTTTTCTATCACAAGGAGGAACAAAGAGTGTTTGTTTCTCAACATGCCACATTTTTAGAAAATGAAATTTTTTCAAATAACACTGATGGAAATGCGGTAGAACTAGAAGAAGTTCTAGAGACACAAGTTACAAATGATGACTTGGTTGAACCTGATGTTGCAACAGAAACTTATGAACCTCAGCCACTCCGTATATCTAGTACGACTTCTCGCCTACCGGAGAGATACTACAGTTTCCTCATTGATGGTGATAGAGAAGATTGCATCATGGATGATAATGACCCTACTAGTTTTCAACAAGCTATCATGAGTGGTGACTCTGTGAAGTGGCTGGATGCCATGAGATCCGAAATAGAGTCAATGTACACCAAAAAAGTGTAGACTTTGGATGTTGTACCCTCTAGGGTAAAACCCGTAGGGTACAAATTTAGGGTTGTATAGCAAGACAACAATGTTTAGCAAGACATCACACATGCCATTTTATAAAAATTTGGGGTGCTATGCAACCCTAACCAAGATCTTTACGAGAGAATTAAGCAAACAAGCATGTTAAACACTTTAACATCTAACAGAAAGGGATTACAACCTTTGTAGTCCGTTCCTTCGCTTCATAAGCTCTGAGTAGTAGTCCCTTCGCCGCGATCCATGAACTCCCGGACTCTAGAGAGGCTCCACAAGTCGAATGATCCATGCTTGCTAGAAGTCTTCCTATTCGAAGATGATCTACCTTGAAGAAACTCAAACCCAAGCTCTTGCTTCACTAATCAAGTATTAGCAAAGCAAACACCCTAATCTAAGTGGCTAGAATAGATGAGGATAATGAAGTAGGAATTTAGCTCTCTTTTGTTTTCAATTTCTCACTTTAAATTATCACATCACAAAAAGCTAGAAAGCTTTTTTTAAGAGCAAGAAGAAGAAGAAAGCTTTTGTGATGAATAATGAAAAATCATTGTTGTGGTTACAAATCAACCATGGGTTATGAATGAAGGCTTAACCCTTATAGAGAATTAACTAGGGCAAAGGGTTTTGGTTGGGTTAAGAAAAATCTGCACAAAATATCAAAAGTCAAAGTCAAAGCTTCATGAAGCTTCATGAAAGCTCCATCCAAGCTTTACCCTAATCCAAACCCTAACCATGTTTAAACTCCACAAAACATGTTGCATTTGTAACCCTAACATGTTACAATATTATATATCACATATACAATATTTATTGTAACAAAATAAATTAATACTATTAACATATATCACATATATATCAATGTATTATCCAAGTGAGAAAAAGAATCTTTTGGTGAGCTAATATTAGTTAATGTAATATAATATATCAAATATATAATTATACATTAAATTATCGAATCAACACTTGATCCGATAATCCGGCTATTTCATAAATAACCGATTAATATAATCTGTATCAGTTTGTCGAATCAACACTTGATCCGATGACACGGCTATATCACATATACCCGGCCGATATCACATATCACGAGAATCTAATACGGTATTGCATACACGTATTATTCTCGCTCCTACACATATCACATATGTGCTCCTACTCCGATTTGCCTGAGCCATGAAACCTCTGTGTAGGACTCTAAAGAATCGTCAATACGCCGGCAGTAGGTGATGATCATATCAAACACCCACAAGCTGCAAGCGGTCAGCTAAACGTAACAGCTACCCAGGTATTGAGCGATCAGAAGATCAACAAGCAAGCCTGTACATTCTCCTGCGAATCCAGTCAGTAACACTCCCGTACAGTCTGGTCTCTTCGTCTGATATGTCGCATATCTCGCCTAGGGGTGGTAAACGTCAGACCCCAGAAGATTGATAAGTCGTGTCGATATGAGGTCCATAACAGTTCGAGAAACTACTGATAACACTTACCAGTAAATCTCAGCAACCCTGGCCAGGGATTTACAGTTATGGCCAATCGAACACAGCGCAACATCAACTCCCTATACCGGTAGAGACGAAAACCCTCCTATCGTTCATTGCCTCCATGTGATTCGGGACTGTACCCAAAAGCCACCGTTTTGCATGCCCTTTTGGATATGTTATGATGGAAATCAAAGCACAGTGGGAATCACACAAGACTCTATGACGATCTCAGTGTCGGGTTCCTAGGCACTCTAATGAGGTCTCATAAGGCATCAACCATGACAATTTCAAATTTTACAAGTGCCGAGAAACCCTAATACGGATTCGTTGACTAGAGTTTAGGCGAAAAGTGAAACTAGTTAACATTTTAACTAAAAGAAAGAGGCTACAACATTTGTAGATCAGGTTCTCCACTTCCTTAGCTCTACGTAGACGTCCTCTTGCTGTCCATATCGGATCCCGGACTCTTGCATTGGCTTCATCGGAGAAATGGGCGGGCTAGGTCGTCGGCTTCGATGCCGAAGATGATCTACGTCGAGGCAACTCTAGATCGAGCTCCAAATTCACCAAGTCGTGAAACTTATGAAGAAAACACCCTATACTACTTGGCAAGAGGTAGAGGATGAAGAAATAGGAGGTGGGTTCACTTTAGAATTGGATTTCTCACTCTTTTACTCAAGATGCCATTAATGGAGTTAAGCTTTCTTCTTGATCAAGAGGAAGAAGAAGAAGATAGAATATGATAAGTGTTAGATTAAAAAAGAAAATAATATGAATACTTATCATATACTAACCATGGTCAAGTGTAGAGAGTAAACTAGGGTTAGGTGAATGGTTAGGTTAAGAGAAGAAAACAAAAATGGTCAAGGTTTCAACCCTTCATGAAGCTTCTTGAAAGAAACAAGAAAAGCCACCATTTCCATTTTCTTTTCCAAAATCAATAATCAAAATAAATAAATGAATAAGTAAACAAAACCCTAACCATTCATATAACCATGGTTTAATCTTTATACAAACTCAAGTTAACATGTATCATCAAACATGATACAATCAAGTGCACACAAAAAATATATCACATATACAATGTGCACATCAAGTGAGAAAATCCTTTTAAAATGAACCAAGACTAGTTAATGCAAAGTAATATATCAAATATATAATTATACATTAAATCATTAAATCAACACTTGATTCAATGATCCGGTCATGTCGCACATAACCGACTAGTATCCAATGTATCGACTTATCGAATCAATCTTCGATTCGATAACTAGGTGATATCGCATACAACCAATCGAAACATTCATCGCGAAAATGAAATACGGTATCACATACACGCATTATTCTCGGTCCCGCACATATCTCATATGCGCTCCTATTTCGTTTCGCTTGAGCCAGGAAACCTCTGTGTAGGACTCTAAAGACTCGTCAATACGCCGGCAGCAGATGATGATCATATCAAGCACCCACAAGCCGCAAGCGGTCTGCTAAACGTAACGGCCACCCGGGTATTGAGCGATCAGAAGATCGACGAGCAAGCCCGCTCACACTCCTGTGAATCCAACCAGTAACACTTACCGTACAGTCCGGTCTGTTCGTCTGATATGTCGCATATCAAGTCTAGGGGTGGTAAACGTCAGACCCCAATAACCGATAAGTCGTGCCGATGTGAGGCTCATAACGGGTCGAGAAACTACTGGTAACACTTACCAGCAAATCTCTGATCAGCCCTGGCCAGGGACTTCCCTGTTACGGCCAATCGAGCACAGCGCAACATCAACCCCCAATACCGGGAGAGACGAAACCCCTCCTATCGCTCATTGCCTCTATGTGACTCGGGACTGTACCCAAAAACCACCGTTTTGCACGCCCTCATGGACATGGTAAGGTGGAGATCAAACCACAGTGGGAATCATACAAGACTCTATGACGATCTCGGGTCTACAGACTAACCTGCACAAGTGTCACCTGAGAACTGCCATCTGACGTGAGGTATAATACCATCTGGGAGTTCTCAGCGAGTCCGTCCAGTGTACCCAGTCTCCACTGAGCACCCGTATACCATCTCTGATGTCAAACACTAATGGATATGGAATCATTCATCGCCCATCTCATGGGTCGAGAAGCGTATACGCTAGTCTACACTGGTATATCGATGCCCCGTCTCGATACACCCACGACTAGGGACCTTGAAGGATGTACCTATAGACTACCATGTCCCCACTAGTATGATCTGCATCATAGTCCAGGTAGTCAAGTACACATCCTAAGGGCTTTACCAACATGTAACTATAAGACAGTTTAAAGAGACTAGTATACATGTTAAGATAAAGAGCAACCAGATAGCATATTATCATATCGAGCAAGAAAGTCATCTCTATATATGTCTAAGCATCCAATATAATATACATCATCTGTACAATACTGGCCTCTAGGGCATGCATACAACTAACAATCTCCCACTTGCACTAGGGCCAGCTGTTGTAGTATCGCATACCGAGCATCCCGAAGAGTCTCTCAAACTGTATCTGGGGAATGGCCTTCGTGAGTGGATCCGCCGTGTTGTTCTTCGTGTCAACCCTCCTGACCTTGATCTCCCGGCGATCAACTATTTCCCGGATCAGGTGATACCGCCTCAGAATATGCCTGGATCGCTGATGGGACCTGGGTTCCTTGGCCAAAGCCACCGCTCCATTGTTATCGCAATACAAAGTTATTGGATGCTCAATGGATGGAACCACACCAAGTTCAGTAATGAACTTCTTTATCCAGACAGCCTCTTTAGCAGCATCGTTGGCAGCGATGTATTCAGCCTCCATCGTCGAGTCTGCCACGGTTTCCTGCTTGGAACTCTTCCAGCTAACCGCCCCTCCGTAAAGGGTAAAGACAAATCCCGACTGCGACTTAGAGTCGTCCTTATCACTCTGGAAGCTCGAATCGGTAAAGGACTCCACTTGGAGTTCTCCGTTACCATACACCAAGAGCATCTCTTTAGTCCTTCGCAAGTACTTGAGAATGCTCTTCACAGCTGTCCAGTGACTCTCTCCAGGATCAGCTTGATACCTGCTCACTACACTTAGTGAGTATGCTACATCGGGTCTGGTAAATAGCATCGCGTACATGATAGAGCCTACAGCCGAAGCATAGGGTATCCCTTGCATGCGAGCTCTTTCCAAATCAGTCTTGGGAGACATCTCTTTGGAGAGAGTGACTCCAGAGATCGTGGACAAGTTCCCACGCTTGGATTCTTCCATACTAAACCTCTTTAGTATGGTGTCAATGTACCTGGATTGGGACAATCCCAATATCCTTTTGGATCTATCCCTATAGATCCTAATTTCCAATATGCAGGAGGCATCACCAAGATCTTTCATTGAGAATCTTTGTGATAAGAAGTGCTTGACCGATTGCAACATAGGAATATCATTTCCTATCAAGAGTATGTCGTCCACGTACAATACGAGGAAGACAACCTTACTCTCTGCCACCTTTTTGTAGATACAAGGTTCATCTGGGTTTTTGATGAAATCAAACTCTTTGATAACGACGTCAAAGCAGATGTTCCAACTCCGCGATGCTTGCTTTAATCCATAAATGGATTTAAGCAGCTTGCACACCTTCCCGCTGCCCCCACTGTCTACGAAGCCCTCTGGCTGAGTCATGTATACGCACTCTTCTAAATCACGATTTAGAAAGGCGGTCTTAACATCCATTTGCCAGATTTCGTAGTCATGATATGCAGCGATGGCAAGCATGATCCGGATGGATTTAAGCATAGCCACTAGAGAAAAAGTTTCATCATAGTCCACACCTGGTCTTTGACGAAAACCCTTGGCAACAAGTCTAGCTTTGAAAGTCTCCACTTTCCCATCTACACCAAGTTTTTTCTTGAAGATCCACTTGCTCCCAATGGGTTTTACCCCTTCAGGAGCAACTTCCAAAGTCCATACTTTGTTGGTGTACATGGATTCCATCTCGGACCGCATAGCATCCAGCCATTTCACTGAGTCCCTACTCGTGATGGCCTGCTCGAAGCTAGTTGGGTCATCATCCTCCATGATGCAATCCTCGCTCCCACCATCCATGAGAAAACCGCAGTATCTCTCAGGTGGGCGAGGAACCCTACTAGATCGGCGGAGAGGCTGAGGTTCGTCGGGAGCTACTGAATCCTCTGGTTCTACCAAGTCTTCTGTTATAGTTTGTGTTGCTGGAACCTCTTCCAGTTCTACCTCAGTACCACTAGTCTGTTTCATAAGAAAACTCTTTTCTAAGAAAGTGGCATGTCGAGAAACAAACACTTTTTGTTCCTCGGAGTGGTAGAAGATATACCCTCGCGAATGTTTGGGATATCCAACAAACTAACATAAAACAGACCTTGCCTCGAGCTTGTCCGGATTTTGTGTTTTAACATAGGCCGGACAACCCCATATCTGAATAAAATTAAGACATGGTCTCTTACCATTCCATATCTCATATGGAGTGGTAGGCACTGATTTGGTTGGAACTCTATTCAATAGGTATGCAGCAGTCTCTAGTGCATATCCACAGAAGAAAATAGGTAACTCAGCTGCACTCATCATAGAGCGCACCATATCTAAAAGGGTGCGGTTCCTCTGTTCTGATACACCATTGTGCTGTGGTGTATATGGAGGAGTCAGCTGAGAGAGAATCCCATTCTCTTTTAGGAAGTCCAGGAATTCATTGCTCAAGTATTCACCTCCTCGATCAGATCGCAGGATTTTAATACTTTTTCCGGTTTGGTTCTCGACTTCTTGTTTATATTCTCTAAATTTCTCAAAAGCTTCAGACTTGTGTCTTCTCAAGTACACATGTCCGTATCTTGAGAGATCGTCAGTGAATGTAATGAAGTACGAAGAACCATCCCTGGCATGTGTAGACATGGGACCGCATACATCACTATGTATTAGTCCCAAGAGTTCGGTAACTCTTTCTCCGTGTCCCGTAAACGGAGTTTTGGTCATCTTACCTTTGAGACATGACTGGCAAGTGTCATAAAATGAAAATTCGAATGGTTTCAAATATCCATCCTTATGCAACTTAGCCAGTCGTGTCGCATTGATGTGACCCAGTCTACAATGCCACAAGAAGGATTCGTTCAGTTCTGAACTCTTCCTCTTGTGTGTGTTTGTTATGCTCAGAACTGTTGATTGATTTAGAACATAAATGCCATTGCACAACGTGGCTGATCCAACCAACTTTTGGTTACGCAAAATGTTCATAACATTATCCTGTAATACAAAATTATATCTCTCTTTATTCAATAAAGAAACCGATATAATGTTGCATATCAGGTTCGGCATGTAATAGCATTCGTTCAGAACCAATGTATTACCAGTTGGTAATACAAGGTGATATTCCCCGACAGTCTTAGCTGCAACAATTGCACCATTTCCAACTCTTATGTCTTTATCACCTTCTCCAAGATCTCTACCTTTCCTGAGCCCATGTAACTGATTACATATATGGGATCCTAATCCGGTATCTAATACCCAGGACGTAGAGCAAATGGAGAAACAGTTCTCTGTAACGAACACACCCGAAGAAAATGCATCAACATGTACTTTCTTCATTCGGGTGGCATGGGAATCCTGGTATTCCCCTATGTCCTGTTCATTCCCATAACCTTTATAAGAAAGAACGGAACCAACGTTCCCCAGCACAGTATAACATGCGGGTTCAGTCAATACATCCATATTATTATCTTTATTAGGGCATGAAATGGTCGCTACCTGGAGAGAGAGAGAAGAAAACACTTTAGCGTATGCTCTTGCAAGATCAGATTGGTTATTATCTTATTTAATCAGGATGGCTCCCACTGCTTTTTATCAAATCTTCCTTCAAACCTTAAAAGGAAAGACTAGCCGGGATTAATTACACCTTACAACTTCGTCGATCTTTCAGCCAGGCCAGTGTCGGTACTTTGAGGGAGGTTCTCCGTGCTTTCGCACGGACCTAATTAAAGTAAACCTCGTTTTCCCAGAGGCGTAATCCCGTTGACACCTTTCTAGACACCTACTTGATCGGCTAATTGTAATGTGTAAAACTCTCCCAGGAGTAACTCTTACTCGCAGTGGGTATCGGGATCCAACTATCTCATAGAAGGTATGCAATCTCATTGCAAATTTCAACACTTGAAATTCCCGATAATACTTTTGCCCCTAGCGTCCTATGACCTTGACGGAGGCCAAACTACCCACAGGGCGCTAGTCAAGTTCAACCCGTCATTTCTTGATTGAATTAAACCCACCCGTACGACCCTTGACGGAGGCCAAACTACGCCGTACGAATACCTTAATTCAATCGCATAATATGCAGGCAGATAAGCACTAGTTAGCTACCGTACACTACGCCTTGACGGAGGCCAAACTACCGCAGCATGAATACTAAGTAGTACTTACCTGAAATGACGGAGGGCTACGCAGGTTTTTCAGAAAAAACCATGAGCGTAATGAACTTGATATCGTTGTAGAATCGAGTGAAGTTTTGAAATGGAGTGATTTTGAGGCTTTTCTAGTTTTGCTAAAGGGGTCACTCCCGGTGAAGGGATCGTCGGCCCTTTCCTCGTCGAATGAGGTGCTGGATATATCATATATATTGCTGTACAAAGCAGAAACTATAGAAGCAATCAAAAGTCAAATCGAGTGTGTAGCATCTGCCAGTTATTGCTAAAGGGATCACTCCCGGTGAAGGGATCACGGCCCTTTCCTCATCGAATAAGGTGCAGGGTATATCATATATACCGCTATGCAAAGCAAAACTGTAGCTACCCTTTTTATTTAAAATTTGATTCTACAACATCTTTTAGGTTTCTTTTCTTTCATTAATCACATTAATGAAGTCCCATCGTTTAAGTCACCTAAACATCACAGATAAATACGATGTACACTTATGCTATCCGCATTCGCCTCGATGTCCCCTCGTGCACCGTTAGGTTAGGTAACTAACGACAGAGCAGGGCAGGGCTAGTGCGGGTGCAAAACATAAGTAACGTCTATATAATATATCATATAGACTATATACAGTATCCATCAGAACATATCAAATGATCACATCACAGATATCGCAGCAGAAGAAACATATGAAACATTGGATATACTAGGACGTCCGTGTTTTCAATACGAGCCAGTATAAAACATGGATTCCACGGTCGTGATGAATAGCCAATCCCACACCCTTAGACCCCTACGAGAGCGGCAAGCAACCCTACCAATTCTAGGGTTAGGAGACCCGGACTCGACTCCTCGAGATGGTCTCCCACTGGACCCTAGAACCCGGTTACTTGTGCTCCCCTCCTTGGGTCTATCCTAATGCGGAAAAGTAAATAATATACAAAAGGTGACAACTTCCGCAACCTGGAAGTGCCCCAAATAAAAGAATATTACATACAAGTTTTTACATGAATGAAAATGAAAAACACTCATCTCACATAAAAAACCCCGGTTATTCAAACACGACGATCCAATATAACATATCCAGCAACACATAACATCACATGTCATCAACGTAAGTAAGTATGCATACACCGATTGTCGTCGAGATATAGCAACGACAATCGGCAATACCACCACATACTACACTTACGGTCATAAAAAGAAAGTGTAAAACTACAACAGTTGGAATCCACAACCTCTTTAGACATCGCATGCCTAATCAAATGAAGTACTTAGACATCACATGCTTAACAATTATAAACCCCGCATTTTAGTCTCATTATCGAAAACTCTTTTCAATATCAAGTGAGACTAAACCGCTAGATTTATAACATTCATTCAGTTATCTCATAACTGTTTGTGAATTCCAATTATTGTATCCCATTCCGGATAAATAGAAAATATTAAACTTTCCGATCGAACATTCGAACACCCAAGTTTTCCCGAAACCGTTCAACACATGAAATAAGTTTAAAGACATTCATTTCATGCCTCAGTACCAACGGTCCAGCCGTAGAAGGGTCAAGCCAATGCCTCACATGTGGCATGCCGTACTGCCCCAAATCCTAAGGTTCAAAGGGCAGTTCAAGACGGTCACATAATCGAGTTAAGGTTTGTTGTCTTCTAGAGAGACCATCGCATTACTTGCACTACTTAGAACGTCATTAAACTACGGAAAAGTCCAACAATTGGAAATTTCCCGGCAGGGGAAAGATTGGGTATTTACATCCGGTCGAACTTTTTAACATATTCTAAAATATCCGGAAAAACACATAGACAAAGTTTGAAATTTCCGATCGAATCATCGAAGCTCTAAAACACCCCAGAAAACTCAATTCTTGAGTGAAAATTAAAAATTCCCAGAAAACTCAGAACCTGAAAACAAGAATTACTGTGCAAAAATTGAAGGCAACTCTCATCATTTGGCCACGGAACCGCCGCAGAAGCCAGGCTTCTGCCGCGGTTCCGCCGCGCATTGGACATATCATGAGGTAATTTTTGCACCGTAATTCTTAGAATTCCCTGCTGAATTTTTTAAGCATTTTTAATCTGGAAAAAACCCAGTTTTTGAAAAAAGTCCAGAAAGCAATTTGGGTTAGGGTTTCGATATTCGTTCGGATTTCAAATGTCGTCTACACTTCGCCTAAGGCTCTAGCTAGGCTCTGATACCACTATCGGGTTCCTAGGCACTCTAATGTGGTCTCACAAGGCATCAACCATGCCAATTTCAAATTTTACAAGTGCCGAGAAACCCTAATACGGATTCGTTGACTAGAATTTAGGCGAAAAGTGAAACTATTTAACATTTTAACTAAAAGAAAGAGGGTACAACCTTTGTAGATCCGGTTCTCCACAACCTTAGCTCCACGTAGACGTCCTCTTGCTGTCCATATCGGATCCCGGACTCTAGCATTGGCTTCATCGGAGAAATGGGCGGGCTAGGTCGTCGGCTTCGATGCCGAAGATGATCTACGTCGAGGCAACTCTAGATCGAGCTCCAACTTCACCAAGTCGTGAAACTTGTGAAGAAAACACCCTATACTACTTGGCAAGAGGTAGAGGATGAAGAAATAGGAGGTGGGTTCACTTTAGAATTGGATTTCTCACTCTTTTACTCAAGATGCCATTAATGGAGTTAAGCTTTCTTCTTGATCAAGAGGAAGAAGAAGAAGATAGAATATGATAAGTGTTAGATTAAAAAAGAAAATAATATAAATACTTATCATATACTAACCATGGTCAAGTGTAGAGAGTAAACTAGGGTTAGGTGAATGGTTAGGTTAAGAGAAGAAAACAAAAATGGTCAAGGTTTCAACCCTTCATGAAGCTTCATGAAAGAAACAAGAAAAGCCACCATTTCCATTTTCTTTTCCAAAATCAATAATCAAAATAAATAAATGAATAAGTAAACAAAACCCTAACCATTCATATAACCATGGTTTAATCTTTACACAAACTCAAGTTAACATGTATCATCAAACATGATACAATCAAGTGCACACAAAAAATATATCACATGTACAATGTGCACATCAAGTGAGAAAATCCTTCTAAAATGAACCAATACTAGTTAATGCAAAGTAATATATCAAATATATAATTATACATTAAATCATTAAATCAACACTTGATTCAATGATCCGGTCATGTCGCACATAACCTACTAGTATCCAATGTATCGACTTATCGAATCAATCTTCGATTCGATAACTAGGTTATATCGCATACAACCAATCGAAACATTCATCGCGAGAATGAAATACGGTATCACATACACGCATTATTCTCGGTCCCGCACATATCTCATATGCGCTCCTATTTCGTTTCGCTTGAGCCAGGAAACCTCTGTGTAGGACTCTGAAGACTCGTCAATACGCCGGCAGCAGATGATGATCATATCAAGCACCCACAAGCCGCAAGCGGTCTGCTAAACGTAACGGCCACCCAGGTATTGAGCGATCAGAAGATCGACGAGCAAGCCCGCTCACACTCCTGTGAATCCAACCAGTAACACTTACCGTACAGTCCGGTCTGTTCGTCTGATATGTCGCATATCAAGTCTAGGGGTGGTAAACGTCAGACCCCAATAACCGATAAGTCATGACGATGTGAGGCTCATAACGGGTCGAGAAACTACTGGTAACACTTACCAGCAAATCTCTGATCAGCCCTGGCCAGGGACTTCCTTGTTACGGCCAATCGAGCACAGCGCAACATCAACCCCCAATACCGGGAGAGACGAAACCCCTCCTATCGCTCATTGCCTCCATGTGACTCGGGACAGTACCCAAAAACCACCGTTTTGCATGCCCTCATGGACATGGTAAGGTGGAGATCAAAGCACAGTGGGAATCACACAAGACCCTATGACGATCTCGGGTCTACAGACTAACCTGCACAAGTGTCACCTGAGAACTGCCATCTGACGTGAGGTATAATACCATCTGGGAGTTCTCAGCGAGTCCGTCCAGTGTACCCAGTCTCCACTGAGCACCCGTATACCATCTCTGATGTCAAACACCAATGGATATGGGATTATCCACCGCCTATCTCATGGGTCGAGAAACGTATACGCTAGTCCACACTGGTATATCGATGCCCCGTCTCGATACACCCACGACTAGGGACCTTGAAGGATGTACCTATAGACTACCATGTCCCCATTAGTATGATCTACATCATAGTCTAGGTAGTCAAGTACACATCCTAAGGGCTTTACCAACATGTAACTATAAGACAGTTTAAAGAGACTAGTATACATGTTAAGATAAAGAGCAACCAGATAGCATACTATCATATCGAGCAAGAAAGTCATCTCTATATATGTCCAAGCATCCAATATAATATACATCATCTGTACAATACTGGCCTCTAGGGCATACATACAACTAACACTCGGGTCTACAGACTAACCTGTACCAGTGTCACCAGAGAACTGCCATCTGACGTGAGGTATAATTCCACTTGGGAGTTCTCGACGAGTCCGTCCAGTGTACCCAGTCTCCACTGAGCACCCGTATACTAACTCTGATGTCAAACACCAATGGATATGTGATCATCCATCGCCCATCTACATGGGTCGAGAAGTATACGCTAGTCTACTCTGGTATATCGATGCCCTGTCTCGATACACCTACGACTAGGAACATTTGAAGGATGTACTTAGCGACTACACTGTCCCCACTAGTATGATCTGCATCATAGTCCTGGTAGTCAAGTACACATCCTAAGGGTTTTATCAACATATAACATAGAGACTATCAAAGTACATGTTAAGATGAAGAGAAACCAGATAGCATACTATCATGTGGTGCAAGAAAGTCCTTCCTATATATGTCCAAGCATCCACTACAATATACATCGTATGTATAGTACTGGCATCTAGGGTATACATATAACTAACAATCTCCCACTTGCACTAGGGCCATCTGTTGTGGTATCGCATACCCAACAATCAGCTGTGGTTGAAGTATTTCATACTCAACCATCCCATAAAAGTCTCTACTAGGAAATAGGCCTTTGTGAGTGGATCCACGTTGTTGTCCTCTGTGTCTACTCTCCTAACCTCGATGTCCCTGTAGATCAACCATCTCCATGATCAGGTGATACTGCCTTATAATATGTCTAGATTACAGATGGGATGGGGTTTCTTTGACAAAAGCCAAAACTCCATTGTCACACAATGGTAGGAACGAAGTTCATCTCATGAACTTGTGTACATCCAGAATATTTCTTTGGTAGCATCCTTGGTAGTAATTTATCCTGCCTTTATCGTCTAGTATGTCACGGTATCTAGCTTGAAACTCTTCCAACATACCGTCCCTCCATTGAAGGTAAAGACAATGCCTGTGACTGACATTCAGTCGACTTTACCACCCTGGAAGCTTTCCAGCGATTTTTCTTAGGATCGATTGATACCATCTCACTACACCTAGTGAGAATCCTGACATCCAATTAGATCTATCTCATACATATAAAACCTAGGATTTAGGAGGTATCACTTTGATCCTATATGGAGAATCCTTGTGATAAGAGGAAATTGACCGAGCGTAGCATAGGAAACTCCTTCCCTATCAAGAGTATGTCATCCACGTATAATAAAAGGATCACCACCATTTTCCCTACTACCTTTTTGTATATACAAGGTTCATCTGCCATTTTGATGAAGTCAAACTCTTTGACTACCACATCAAAACAGACGTTCCAACTCCGTGATGCCTGCTTTATCCCATAAAGAAACTTGCACACGTTTCCGCTGCTCCCACTGTCTATGAAGCCCTCTGGCTGTGTACTTATAGATGCTCTATTCTAAATCACTATTTAGAAAAGCAGTCATGATATCCAACCGCCAGATATCGTAGTTATGGTATGTTGCAATGGCAAGTAGGATCTGGATGGACTTAAGCATAGCTTTGAAAATCTTAACTTTTCCATGTACACCAAGTAATCTTCTCAAGATATACTTTCTTCTGATGGGGATTTAACCCTTCAGATAAAGAAACCAAAGTCCATACTTTGTTGGTGTATATGGATTCCATCTCAGATCGCTAAGCATCCAGCCATTCTTACAGAGTCCCCACTCTTGATGGCCAGCTTGAAACAAGTTGGGTCATCATCTCATGATGCAATCCTCGCTCCCACTGTTAAGTATCTCTCAGGTGGATGAGGAACCCTACTAGATCGGCGGAGAGGCTGAGGTTCGTTTAGAAACTATTGAATACTTCGGGTTTACCAAATCATCAGCTGCAGTTTGTATAGCTGGAACTTTTTCCAGTTCTACCTCATGACCACTAATTTCTTCACAAGAAATTCCTTTTCTCAAAGGTGACATGCTGAGAAACAAAACACCTTTTGTTCCTCGGTTAGGTAAAAGATATTCCCTTGCGAATGCTTGGGATATCCAACAAATTTCCACAAAACTGACTTTGCCTCGAGCTTGTCCGGATTTTGCTTTTTAGACATAGGCCGGACAACCCAAAATCTTAATATCCTTAAGAGATGGGCTCTTCCTATACCATATCACATATGGAGTGGTAGGCATCTGATTTTATTGGAACCCTATTCAATAGGTATGCAGCTTCTCAAGTGCATAACTCCCAAAAGGAAATAGGCAACTCAGTAGTGCTCATCACAGAGCACACCATATCTCATAGGGTGCGATGGCTCCGCCCCGATACACCGACGTGCTGTGGTGTATACGGAGGAGTAAAGCTGAGAGAGAATCTCATTCTCCTTTAGAATAGTCCAGGATCTCCGTGCTCAAGTATTCTCCTCCCTGATCACATCAAAGGACATAATACTTACACCTGTTTTGGTTATCTACTTCTGAGTTATATTGCATTTCTCAAAAGGTTCCGACTTGTGTTTCAACAGGAACATATGTCCGAATCTTGAGAGATAATCAGTGAATGTAATGAAGTACAAAGAACTGGTCCTGGTATGTATAGACTGGGGACCTTACATACATCATCATGTATCAATCCCAAAAGTTCACTAACTCTTTCTCTGTTTCCAATAAACAGAGCTGAGGTCATTTTATCTTTGTGACATGACTGGCAAGTTTCACAAGATGTAAATTCAAACAGATTTAAATATGTATCTTTATATAACTTCAGCTAGTCGGGCTGCATTGATATGACCTAGTCTACAATACCACAAGAAGGATTTGTTCATTTCTGAACTTTTCCCCTTATGTGTGTTCTTTACGTTAAGAACTGTAGTTTGATTTAGAACGTCTATACTTTTAGATAACGTGCCTGAACCGATCAACTCTTGATATAGGAAATGTTCAAAACATTATCCAACAATACAAAATTATATCCTTCTTTAATAAATAAAGAGACTGATATGATGTTGTATATCAGGTTCGGTATCTAATAACATTCGTTCAGAATCAATGTATTCTATAAATACAGGGTGATAACTGCCAACTGCTTGGCTTGCAATAATTGCACCGTTTCCAACTCTTGAAACTTATCACCCGTTCTCAGTTCTCTACCTTTCTGTAGCCTACGTAACATATTACATATGTGGGATCCTGATCCGGTATCTCAAACCCGGGACGTAAAGGATACTGTGAAACAGTTCTTTGTAATGAACACACCCGAAGAAGATGCATCAATATGTACTTTCTTCGTTTGGGCGGCACGGGAATTCTGGTAATCCCCTATTTCCTGCTCAGTCTTATAACAATTATAAGTTGGAGCGGGACCAACGTTCCCTAGCGCAGTATAACAAGCGGGTTCGGTCAATACATCCATATTATTATCTTGATTAAGGCGTGATATGGTCGCTACCTGGAGAGAGAGAAGAAAACACTCAGCGTATGCTTTTGCGAGATTTGATTGGTTATTAATATATCTAATCAGGATGTCTCCCACTGTTTTAGTCAAATCTTCCTTCAAACCCTAAAAGGAAAGACTAGCCGGGATTAATTACACCCTACAATTTCGCCAATCTTTCAGCCAGGCCTGTGCCGGTACTTTAAGGGAGGTTTCCCGTGCTTTCGCATAGACCTAATTAAAATAAACCTCGTTTTCCCATGGGCGTAACCCCGTTAACACCTTTCTAGACACCTACTTGATCGGCTAATTGTAATGTGTAAAACTCTCTCAGGAGTAACTCTTACTCGTAGTGGGTATCTGGATCCAACTATCTCATAGAAGGTATGCAATCTCATTGCAAATTTCAACACTTGAAATTCCCGATAATATTTTACCCCTAGCGTGCTATGACCTTGACGCATGCCAAACAACCCATAGTCCGCTAGTCAAGTTCAACCCGTGCTTTTCCTGATTGAATTAAACCCACTCGTACGACCCTTGACGCATGCCAAACAACGCTGTACGAATACCCTAATCCAATCACATCGTATGCAAGCAGATAAGCACTAGTTAGCTACCGTACACTACGCCTTGACACATGCCAAACTACCGCAGCACGAATACTAAGTAGTACTTATCTGAAATGACGGAGGGCTACGATAGGTTTTTAAGAAAACCTTTTGCGTAAAGAACTTGATATCGTTGTAGAAACGAGTGATTTTAAAAGGAGTGTTTTTGAGGCCTTTTCTAGTTTCGCTAAAGAGGTCACTCCCGGTGAAAGGATCGTCGGCTCTTTCCTTATCGAATAAGGTGCAGGATATTTCACAAATACCACTATGCAAAGAAAACACTATAGAAGCAATCCAAAGACAAACCGAGTGTGTAGCATCTGCTAGTTTCGCTAAAGAGGTCACTCCCAGTGAAGGGATCTCGGCTCTTTCCTTATCGAATAAGGTGCTGGATTTCCTACAAGGAACACCGCTATGCAAAGCAAGAACTAGAGCTACCAGTTTTTAAAACAAGTTTTTACAACATATTTAGGTTTCTTTTATTTCATTAATCTCATTAATGAAGTCCCATTTTATTATGCTTCACAAGCATCACATTTGAAACGAAATCAGCAATATAACATATATCTCATATATATAATATAAACATTCGTCTCAGGCAGTAATATGATCTCATCACAGAACAATGCAGCAGAAGAACATATATGAAATATTGGATATACTAGGTTGTCCGTGTTTTATTGCAAGCCTGTATAAAACACGGATTCCACGGTCGTGATGAATAGCCAAACTCACATCCCTAGACCCCTACGAGAGCGGCAAGTAACCCTGCCAGTTCTAGAGTTAGGATACCCGGTCTCGACTCCTCGAGATGGTCTCCCACTGGAACCTAGAACCCGGTTATTTGTGCTCCCCGCCTTGGGTCTATGCTAATGCGGAAAAGTAAATAATATACAATGGTGACATCATCCTCAACCTGGAAGTGCCCCAATAAGAGAATATTACATACAATGAATTTTACATGAATGAAAATGAAAAACTCTCATCTCACATAAAACCCCCGCTTCAAAACGCGACGATCCAATATAACATATCACAGCAACACATAACATCACATGTCATCAACGTAAGTAAATATGCGAATCCCAGTTGTCGTTGACATATAGCACCGAAACCGGCGATACACCACATATTACACTTACGGTCGCAGAAAAAAAAGTGTAAAACTACAACAGTTGGAATCCGCAACCACCTTAGACATCGTATGCCTTACCAGATGAATTCCTTAGACATCGCATGCCTAACAATTATAAACCCCGCATTTTAGTCTCGATCTCGAAAACACTTTTCAATACCTAGTCGGGCAATTCAACAAGATTCCCGGCATCCTGATCGAATGTTCGTCGAAAACTTTAGTAGACGGCCGCATCCCCGATGCCGTCGACGAAGTGCACTAAGGCGGAACACCGCTGCCGCGAGCACCCGAACGGATGCTTTTGGCGATGGGATTCTCCTACAGTCACTTGGTCGGGGTTATGGGGCGTGGCTATCTATTAAGTTTATCCGTCGAGTATCCGCGTACGCTACGTGATTGCAACGGACTTTTGATCGCATCAAAATCCCGTGGCAACCGATCATCTGAGACTAAACTGCTAGAATTATAACATTCAAATTAGTTATCTCATAACTACTTGTGGATTCCAAATATTGTATCACATTCCAGATAAATGGACAATGTTAAACTTTCCAATCGAATAATCAAACACCCAAGATTTCCCAAATAGCTCAACACTTGAGCGGAGTTCAAAAATCCCAGAACATGTCACAGCCCCAATGAACCAGCCGTAGAAGGGTCAAACCAACGCCTCACATGTGGCAACGCTAAACTACCACAAACCCTAGGGTTCAGTGGCAATTTTGACGGTCACATAATCGATTTAAGGTTACGTTCTTCTAGATGGTCCACAGATACGCTTGCATGATTTTCCGAAAGTTTCAAACTCGTGAAAAAATCCAACACTTGAAAGTTTTCCGACAGGGGAAAAAGTGAGTTATTGATATCTGTTCGAACTTTTTAACACGTTCTAAATTACCCGGAAAAACTAAACGATGTTAAACTTTCCGATCGACTCAACGAATTCTAAAGATCTCCAGAAAACTCAACACTTGAGTAATATTAAAAATTCCCAGAAGCATGATGTAATACCTACGGATCACCTGTTGAAGTACGATCCTTCAATCCTCATTCTCTGCCGTGGAACCGCCGCCAATAGCTTGGTTTGGCCGCGGTTCCACGGTGGCTTGGAGGAATCAGGGAGTCGTAGTTCACAGACATACATAGAATCACCTGCTTATTTTACTGAGTATTTTTAATACGGAAAAAACAAAGATTTTAAAAAATTTCCAGAGAGGGGTTCCAAAATCATATTTCGGGGTTCGATCGGACTTTTAACTTCGTCAAGACAACGCCTAATGCTCTAGCTTGGCTCTGATACCATTGTAGGGTTGTATAGCACGACAACAAAGTTTAGCAAGGCATCACACATGCCATTTTATAAAAATTTGGGGTGCTATGTAACCCTAACCAAGATCTTTACTAGAGAATTAAGCAAACAAGCATGTTAAACACTTTAACATCTAAGAGAAAGGGATTACATCCTTTGTAGTCCGTTCCTTCGCTTCATAAGCTCCGAGTAGTAGTCCCTTCGCCGCGATCCATGAACTCCTGGACTCTAGAGAGGCTCCACAAGTCGAATGATCCATGCTTGCTAGAAGTCTTCCTTTTCGAAGATGATCTACCTTGAAGAAACTCAAACCCAAGCTCTTACTTCACTAATCAAGTATTAGCAAAGAAAACACACTAATCTAAGTGGCAAGAATAGATGAGGATGATGAAGTAGGAATTTAGCTCTCTTTTGTTTTCAATTTCTCACTTTAAATTATCACATCACAAAAAGCTAGAAAGCTTTTTTCTAGAGCAAGAAGAAGAAGAAAGCTTTTGTGATGAATAATGAAAAATCATTATTGTGGTTACAAATCAACCATGGGTTAAGAATGAAGGCTTAACCCTCGTAGAGAATTAACTAGGGTAAAGGGTTTGGGTTGGGTTAAGAAAAATCTACACAAAATACATAAGTCAAAGACAATGCTTCATGAAGCTTCATGAAAGCTCCATCCAAGATTAACCCTAATCCAAACCCTAACCATGTTTAAACTCCACAAAACATGTTGCATTTGTAACCCCAATATGTTACAATATTATATATCACATATACAATATTTATTGTAACAAAATAAAATAATACTATTAACATATATCACATATATATCAATGTATTATCCATGTGAGAAAAAGAATCTTTTGGTGAGCTAATATTAGTTAATGTAATATAATATATCAAATATATAATTATACATTAAATTATCGAATCAACACTTGATCCGATAATCCGGCTATTTCACAAATAACCGACTAATATAATCTGTATCAGTTCATCGAATCAACACTTGATCCGATGACCCGGCTATATCACATATACCTGGCCGATATCAAATATCGCGAGAATCTAATACGGTATCGCATACACGTATTATTCTCGCTCCCGCACATATCACATATGTGCTCCTACTCCGTTTTGCCTGAGCCAGGAAACCTCTGTGTAGGACTCTAAAGAATCGTCAATACGCCGGCAGTAGGTGATGATCATATCAAACACCCACAAGCTGCAAGCGGTCAGCTAAACGTAACAGCTACCCAGGTATTGAGCGATCAGAAGATCAACAAGCAAGCCTGTACATTCTCCTGCGAATCCAATCAGTAACAATCCCGTACAGTCTGATCTCTTCGTCTGATATGTCGCATATCTCGCCTAGGGATGGTAAACGTCAGACCCCAGTAGCTTGATAAGTCGTGTCGATATGAGGTCCATAACAGTTCGAGAAACTACTGATAACACTTACCAGTAAATCTCAGCAACCCTGGCCAGGGATTTCCAGTTATGGCCAATCGAACACATCGAAACATCAACTCCCTATACCGGGAGAGACGAAACCCCTCCTATCGCTCATTGCCTCCATGTGATTTGGGACTGTACCCAAAAGCCACCGTTTTGCACGCCGTTTTGGACGTGTTAAGATGGAAATCAAAGCACAGTAGGAATCACATAAGACTCTATGACGATCTCGGGTCTATAGACTAACCTATACCAGTGTCACCAGAGAACTGCCATCTGACGTGAGGTATAATACCATCTGGGAGTTCTCGGCGTGTGCGTCCAGTGTACCCAGTCTCCACTGAGCCCCCGTATACTATCTCTGAAGTCAAACACCAATGGATATGTGTAACATTTTGAAAATATAGAAATAAATAAAATTAATTAATTTAATAATAAAATGATAAATCAAAATGTTAGTAAAAACAAACATGTCAATTTCATAAGATGTATGCCAAACAATTTAAATAAAAATTTTAGTATGCAACATAAATAAGTTATATGGGTTTTAGTGATAATTTTAGCTTCATTTTAATAAAATGCGTGTTTTATAATAAACTAAGTTGTAAGGGATTTTTAGGTAAAGTTTAGGATTTTGTGCAAATGGGATATTGTTAAGGGTGTAAATGAAAAAGGGGTAGAAAACAAAATTTTGCTTAGAAATTAATGATAAATTAAAACAATAATTAGAAGATAAGGCTTGAACACCTCTTCCTTGCATGCATACACACACCAACCACCTCATCCTTGCATGAAATAGCACTCTTTAACCTTTGACACCTCCTTCTACCACCTCACCTTCCCTATTCTCATTATATGATATGTTTAGATCAATTACCAAGTTTAAAATCTGAAAAATTTCTGAAAGAAAAAAAACTAAAGAAAACAAGAAAGAACAAGAGAAAGAAGAAGAATGAAGCTAGGTTCTTGGTTTTTCTCATCATCAAGCTAGGACAAGGGGCTTAACATCTTGGAGGGGTTATTCCAACAAATTATTGTGGGTAATATTCTTAATCACAGTAGGAGTTTAAGTTCTGTAATTAGTTTAACTGGAAATGAACAAGTTCTATAATTTCGTATTTTAGTCAAAACTTAGCTCTGTAGTAATCTGCTATTATTCAGAGAAAAATCAACTTAACAAAACTGTGCTAAAATGATATATGTGGAACCTAGAGCAAACCATAGGAGCATGAACCATAGGGCTCGGATTTAGGACTGTAGGATGCTAGGTGGTTTTGGATGGTTGGGTGGGTTTCAGTGTATAATTTTGGCCATTTTGGTGTTATTTAAACAAGTTAGTTTCACTGCAGATAGAATCTGGAAGTTAATATCGGAAAAGATATCTTAAAACACAAGATACGACACGGTTAAAACGCATCGCGATTTAAATTCTGTAGCGATGCAGGTTAGGGTTAAAATCCAGTAAGGTTAAGTGTTAAATAGCTTGATATAGTCATATGTAATATAACTAGTACGTGGGAACGAGTGCTTTTCATTTCCGTCATGTCGGAGTAGCCATTTCCTTATATAAGTTAAATTCTGATGTTAAATTCAAATACGGGAATATCGGAGACAGGGAGGAAAGGAAAAGGATTGGCAATTCCTGAGTAGATATGACGTTTTCCGGTGAGTAGACTAAATATCTACCGGGGAATTTTGTAAAGATAGCGTGTTACGCCGTAGTTTTATTTAAATAAATGCCTTACTTTGGTATGCTAAATCGATAATTTGCATTCATATTCACATATACCTTGCTTAGTTGCTAGGACACTGCACAAGTATCGACGAGTTATGCCACATGCACATCTTACATGTTACACACACCTCGTCGATATTACCATGTCACTTTTACACATAGTAAATTCTTATTAAAAATGATTCATATCATATTTTAAACATCAATAACAGTAGTAAATTGTATCATTAACGTCATGATTCATTATTGGAGTATTCTATGTTGATATAAGAGGTAATTGTATTATTGAGGATTTATGGTTTTGAGTTTTTGAATACTATTACATAAATCCAATGATTTTCATGATTGATGTGGCATGTCAACCCTGAGATGGTTTATGATTTGGTCTTATTCCAAACCGAGTCGGTGGATATACGGTTATGGATTTATAGTTTTATTCCGAACCGAGTCGGTGGATATACGGTTAAGGATTTTTAGTTTTATTCCGAACCGAGTTGGTGGATATACGGTTACGGATTTACAGTTTTATCCAGACTGAGTCGGTGGGGAATACAGTTGGATACATAGTGGACTTTGTTGATTACAGAATCGTTCGAGGAATGATATCTGGGAGAAATGGAAGTTTTGTGTCGATGATGGACACGGAAATATGAAATTGTTGATAATAAATGATGAGATTTCAGTTTTGGTTATTTGAAATGTAGTACAGATTCATACTTTCCATATATTATTGTACTTCCTACTTGCTCTCCTCTCAGTTAGTTGTGATCGTCATATTTACATTAATTACCGTTATATGTTAGTTATATTCACTGAGTTGGCAACTCACCCCCGTTGTGCCACAGTTCCTTTCAGGGGTAGAGTGGACAGTCAGTAGCTGTGCAGCCCCACTTTTTGCAGTTTTTTTCACATCTTTTGATAGGTGGGTTACATATGTATTAACCTTCTCTTTTGGTATTGTATTTTGTATCTAGAAAATCTCCATCAGATCTGTATATGACTTAGAGTGAGAGATGGTTATATGTATATTATTTGACAGATGAGATGGTTTAGTTCTATAAATTGTTATTTCTTTTACTTATTTGAAATTTTATTGATGTCGTACACTCTTGGATACTTGTCTCCACTATTGATATTGTTGATCCCAACTAGGGATGCAACCAAACTTAACACCTTATACTTGTTTAATATTTTAACTTCATAAACTGTGACTAAAAACTAAAATTTCTATATAAAGAATTCCGCAAAAAGGATTTTGATCTTGGTTTTCGGCTTTCTTGGACTGTGTGCATATCTTTAGATATTATACAATCTAAGTGCCGGTCACATCCAAATTTTGGGTCGTGACAAAGTTGGTATCAGAGCTTAGGAGTAACCTAACGGAATCGAGTAGGGAATTAAAATAGGTTGGCGTGATTCCGTGATTTAGGATGACCTTGGGTTTGATGGAGTAGGTGAACTAGGACGAGTGCACTACCGTACGTATGTTCCGCGGCATATTTACTTTACGGTACTCAGCCTAACTAACCTTAGGATATATATCTTAATCTATTCTTCCGTTGATTCTTCGTTATTGATTGTTCCTATTCATAAGCCATATCAACTCTCATTTCTTTTTCCAGTTGCTATGGCTACGCGGGCTAGGCGAGCCGCAGCCAGAGATGCAGCTAGGGCGAGTCTGCCTATGACGGCGACTGGTACACCGGATGTTCCGGCGGTGCATGAGCATGTTGATCCTCCTCCAGATCGCATTACTAGGATAGAGGAGGGCATGTTGGGATTACAGCGAGTGGTGGGACAGTTAGCTGAGGCCACTCGAGTACTGAGGCAGGATCCAGCACTGACCGTAGCAGAGTCCGAGGTACAGCCTACGCAGACGGTAGCAATTGTAGATACGAGGGTGATGGAGGTATCGCTTGCAGAGTTTATGAGATTGAGACATCCGGTATTTACAGGGACCGATGTAGCGGAAGATCCTCAGTCCTTTCTTGATAGGATGGCGAGAATTGGCAGATCATTGCGATGTTCTGATGCGAGGTCAGTTAAGCTGACTAGCTTTCGTTTGGAAGGACTTGCACAGGAGTGGTGTGGGTCGATGGAGAGAGGGCGAGCTACGGGTCTTCCTCCGATGTCGTGGATGGAGTTTTCCGCGGTCTTTCTTGCTAGATTTCTTCCCCAGAGTGTGAGGGATGCTAGAGCTAGCAGTTTTGAAGCGTTGCGGAAATCGGCGAGTATGTCAGCGGCAGATTATGATTTACGATTCACCCAGTTGTTGCGCTATGCTCCATACTTAGTACCTATGGAGGAACTTAGGGTGAAGAGGTTCCTAAGAAGTCTGGACACGCAGTTGTATTTAGCTATAGGCTCCCAGCATTTTGATACGTATGCGCAGGCCATGGATGCAGCAATACGAGTAGAGGAGCGGTTGAGAGAGGCAGTGGTTGTTCTGGAGCTAAAGAGGAGTAGGCCGACCGGGCCAATGGCTAGACAGTTTGGCGGAGGTAGAGGAAGATATATTCCAGGCCGCAGTTTCGGACGAGGTTGGACTCAGGGCCAGATGTTCAGTTCATACATCGATTATCATGGGAACCCACTTACATGTTATAATTGCGGACGTCCAAGGCATACGGCTAGAGGGTGTACACGTTATAGTAGGACTGTTACGCCACAGGTTGCTTTACCCCCTCCACCTTCTACACCGATGGCTTTACTTCCTCTCCCAGTTGGCCCCATACGCCAGACGGTTGCACCCCGAGGTCGAGGTTTTGCAGGACGTTCTCAGAGAGGTCGAGGAGATAGAGGTAGAGGACGAAAGGATGCGGATAGGGGCCTGGCACGGGTTTTTGCGTTGACCCCACAGGATGCCCAGGCATCAAATGCAGTTGTGACAGGTACTCTTGAAGTGTGTTCACTTGATGCACATATTTTATTTGATCCCGGTTCTACATATTCTTATGTATCTACACGTTTTGCACCTTCTTTGGGGAAGGAGTCGTCGCTGTTAGAATTACCATTAGTGGTGATTACTCCGGTGGGAGATTCTTTTATAGCTTGACACGTATTCAGATCATGTTCTGCATGTATTGGTGATAGAGATTCGCTAGTTGATCTGATTCTCCTGGATATGCTAGATTTTGATATACTTCTTGGTATGGATTGGTTGGCCGCTTGTCATGCCTATGTAGATTGCCGTAGGAAAGCGGTTAGATTTTGTTTTCCAGGTGAACCGATGTTTGTTGTGTAGGGGGATTGTAATATAACTCCTGCCAATATGATTTCTGCTCTTTGTGCGGGACGACTCTTAAAAAAGGGTTGTTATGGGTTCTTGGCATTTGTTCATGACTTAGGAGTTGCTGAGATTCCATTGGACCAGGCTTCGGTTGCACGAGAATTTTCGGAGGTGTTTCCTGCTGAGTTACCAGGATTACAGCCTGATCGCGACATTGAATTTTGCATTGATTTGATTCCGGGTGCGGGGCCTATTTCTATACCACCCTATCGAATGGCACCGACGGAGTTGAAGGAACTCAAAAGCCAGTTGCAAGAGTTGTTAGATAGAGGGCTTGTTCGTCCCATTGTATCGCCGTGGGAAGCTCCTGTCTTATTTGTAAAGAAGAAGGACGGTAGTATGAGACTGTGCATCGACTACCGACAGCTGAATCAAGTCACTGTGTGAAACAGGTATCCACTACCACGTATAGATGACTTATTCGATCAGTTACAGGGAGCTGGTTACTTCTCGAAGATTGATTTGCGGTCGGGGTATCACCAGTTGAGGGTTCGGAAGGATGATATTCTGAAGACTGCGTTTCGTATAAGATATGGGCACTATGAATTTCTGGTGATGTCGTTCGGACTCACCAACGCTCCAGCAGCTTTTATGGATATGATGAACCGTATCTTCAGACCCTTCATTGATCAGTTTATTATAGTATTCATAGATGACATTCTTGTTTATTCCCGGAGTAGAGAGGAGCACGAGCAGCATTTGCGTATTACGTTGTTGACCTTGAAAGAGCATCAGCTGTTTGCAAAATTCTCCAAGTGTGCGTTTTGGCTGGATAGCGTGGAATTCTTGGGACACATAGTTACTAGAGCTGGGATATGTGTGGACCCGAAGAAGATCGAAGCGGTACAACACTGGCCTAGACCTGTATCAGTTTCATAGGTTCGGAGTTTCTTAGGTCCGGCAGGCTATTACCGACGCTTCGTGCAGGATTTTTCACGGATCGCTGCACCTTTGACCGGATTGACTAGGAAGGAGGTTCCATTTCTGTCGACAGATGCATGCGAGTAGAGTTTCCAACAATTGAAGATGCGCTTGACGACTGCACCTGTATTATCGTTACCTTTTGGGCCAGGTGGTTTTGTTGTGTATTGTGATGCATCTCGAGTGGGTTTAGGCTGTGTGTTGATACAGCACGGCAGGGTTGTAGCTTATGCTTCTCGACAGTTGAAGAGGCATGAACAGTACTACCCTACTCATGATCTAGAGATGGCTGCTGTGGTATTCGCATTGAAGATTTGGAGACATTACTTATATGGAGAGTCGTGCCAAATTTTCACAGATCATAAGAGCTTAAAGTAAATTTTTCAGCAGAGGGATCTGAACCTAAGGCAGCGTAGATGGATGGAAATGGTGAAAGATTACGATTGTGAGATCTTGTATCATCCAGGCAATGCAAATGTTGTAGCAGATGCTTTGAGTCGAAGACTTGGAGGTAGCTTATCTCATTTACGCACCATGCAGAGACTGTCTTCTACAGACTGGCAGATTTTATGTGATAGCTGTATACAGTTTGCGTTCACCCCGACAGGAGGACAGCTAGCACATGTTCACACCCGACCTCAGTTATTGGATCGTATTCAAGAGACACAGCCCATAGATGTTCGTATATTAGAGCTTATGGATCAGGTTAGGCAAGGCAGGGAGACGGAGTTTGTGATTGATGATCATGGAGTATTACGTTTTAGGACTCGTCTCTGTGTACCAGATTCTGACGGATTGAGGCGTGAGATTTTAGAGGAGGCCCATAGATCAGCCTACAGTATTCATCCTGGTTCCACCAAGATGTATCATGATCAGAGGGAAAGAATGAAAAGGTATGTTGTGGAGTTCGTTTCGAAATGCTTGACTTGTCAGCAAGTCAAGGCAGAACACCAGAGGCCAGCCGGAGAATTGCAGCCTTTACCCATTCCAGAGTGGAAATGGGAATAGATTTCCATGGATTTCATGGTGGGTCTACCCAGGACTAGCAGAAGGTATGATTCCATTTGGGTGATTGTAGATAGATTGACAAAGGCAGTTCATTTTCTTCCAGTGAAGACGACGTATGGTTTTGCACAGTATGCTCAGATTTATATCGATGAGATTGTACGTCTGCATGGAGTTCCGACGTGCATAGTTTCAGATACGGGTACCCAGTTTACTAGCAGGCTATGACAGAAACTTCAAGAAGCTCTGGGTACACGGTTGAGTTTTAGTACAGCTTTTCACCCACAGACAGATGGTCAGTCGGAGCGGACCATTCAGACACTAGAGGATATGCTTCGGGCATGTTGCCTTGATTTCGGTGGTAGTTGGGATCGTCACTTACCTTTGATAGAATTCTCATACAACAACAGTTTTCAGGAGACGATCCAGATGGCACCCTTTGAAGCTTTGTATGGGAGGAAATGTCGATCACCTGTTTGCTGGACGGAACTGAGCGAGAGTTTCATCTTAAGACCGCAGATAGTACAGGAGACAACAGAGAAGATTCAATTGATACGGGATAGAATGAAGGTGGCCAAGTGCAGACAGAAATCGTATGTAGATTGAAGACGTCGTAGACTCAAATTTCAGGTGGGAGATCATGTGTTCCTTCGTGTATCTCCTATAAAAGGTGTGATGCGTTTCGGGAAAAAGGGGAAGCTCAGCCCCAGATATGTCAGACCTTACGAGGTTCTGAAGAGTGTGGGTGCTGTAGCTTATCGGTTAGCACTTCCACCGAGTTTTCCCGATGTGCATCCGATGTTTCACGTTTCGATGCTTCGCAAGTATCTTCACGACCATTCTCACGCGATCCAGCATCAGACCTTACAGATTGAGCCGGATTTATCCTACACAGTGCAGCCAGTCACTATTCTTGACAGGCAGGCAAAGAGACTACGATCGAGGCTACTTCCATCTGTAAACCTTCTTTGGCAAGGGAAGAATCGCGAGGAGATTACTTGGGAGACCGAGGATGCGATGCGGAAGAAATTTCCACATCTTTCCAAAGGTAAGTCTAGTAAATTTTTAAATTCGGGGACCGAATTTTCTTAAGGGGGGAATATTGTAACATTTTGAAAATTTAGAAAAAAATAAAATTAATTAATTTAATAATAAAATGATAAATCAAAAGGTTAGTAAAAACAAACAAGTCAATTTCATAAGATGTATGCCAAACAATTTAAATAAAATTTTTAGTATGCAACATAAATAAGTTATAGGGGTTTTAGTGATAATTTTAGCTTCATTTCAATAAAATGTGTATTTTATAATAAACTAAGTTGTGAGGGGTTTTTAGGTAAAGTTTAGGATTTTGTGCAAATGGGATATTGTTAAGGGTGTAAATGTAAAAGGGGTAGAAAACAAAATTTTGCTCAGAAACTAATGATAAATTAAAACAATAATTAGAAGATAAGGCTTGAACACCTTTTCCTTGTATGCACAAACACACCAACCACCTCCTCCTTGCATGAAATAGCACTCTTTAACCTTTGACACCTCCTTCTACCACCTCACCCTTCCCTCTTCTCATTTATATGATATGTTCAGATCAATTACCAAGTTTAAAATCTGAAAAATTTCTGAAAGAAAAACAAAACTAAAGAAAACAAGAAAGATCAAGAGAAAGAAGAAGAAGGAAGCTAGGTTCTTGGTTTTTCTCATCATCAAGCTAGGACAAGGGGCTTAACATCTTGGAGGGGTTATTCCAACAAATTATTGTGGGTAATATTCTTAATCACAGTAGGAGTTTAAGTTCTGTAATTAGTTTAACTGGAAATGAACAAGTTCTATAATTTCGTATTTTAGTCAAAACTTAGCTCTGTAGTAATCTGCTATTATTCAGAGAAAAATCAACTTAACAAAGCTGTGCTAAAATGATATATGTGGAACCTAGAGCAAACCATAGGAGCATGAACCATAATTCTCGGATTTGGGCCGACGACTAATAGGAAGATTCCGGCGTCGCCGGTTTTATAGGATGCTGGGTGGTTTTGGATGGTTGGGTGGGTTTCAGTGTATAATTTTGGCCATTTTGGTGTTATTTAAACAAATTAGTTTCACTGCAGATAGAATCTGGAAGTTAATATCGGAAAAGATATCTAAAAACACAAGATACGACACGGTTAAAACGCATCGCGATTTAAATTCTGTAGCGATGCAGGTTAGGGTTAAAATCTAGTAAGGTTAAGTGTTAAATAGCTTGATATAGTCGTATGTAATATAACTAGTACGTGGGAACGGGTGTTTTTCATTTCCGTCATGTCGGAGTAGCCATTTCTTTATATAAGTTAAATTCTGATGTGAGATTCAAATACGGGAAAATCGGAGACAGCGAGGAAAGGAAAAGGATTGGAAATTCCTGAGTAGATACGACGTTTTCCGGTGAGTAGACTAAACATCTACCGGGAAATTTTGTGAAGATGGCGTGTTACGTCGTAGTTTTATTTAAATAAATGCCTTACTTTGGTATGCTAAATCGATATTTTTCATTCATATTCACATATACCTTGCTTAGTTGCTAGGACACTGCACAAGTATCGACGAGTTATGCCACATGCACATCTTACATGTTACACACACCTCGTCGATATTACCATGTCACTTTTACACTTAGTAAAATTCTTATTAAAAATGATTCATATCATATCTTAAACACCAATAACAGTAGTAAATTGTATCATTAACGTCATGATTCATTATTGGAGTATTCTATGTTGATATAAGAGGTAATTGTATTATTGAGGATTTATGGTTTTGAGTTTTTGAATACTATTACATAAATCCAGTGATTTTCATGATTGATGTGACATGTCCACCCTTAGATGGTTTATGATTTGGTCTTATTCCAAACCGAGTCGGTGGATATACGGTTATGGATTTATAGTTTTATTCTGAGCCGAGTCGGTGAATATAAGGTTACTGATTTTTAGTTTTATTCCGAACCGAGTCGGTGGATATACGGTTACGGATTTACAGTTTTATCCAGACTGAGTTGGTGGGGAATACAGTTGGATACATAGTGGACTTTGTTGATTACAGGATCGTTCGAGGAATGATGCCTGGGAGAAATGGAAGTTTTGTATCGATGATGGACACGGAAATATGAAATTGTTGATAATAAATGATGATATTTCAGTTTTGGTTATTTGAAATGTAGTACACATTCATACTTTCTATATATTATTGTACTTCCTACTTGCTCTCCTCTCAGTTAGTTGTGATCGTCATATTTACATTATTTACCGTTATATGTTAGTTATATTCACTGAGTTGGCAACTCACCGCCGTTGTGCCACAGTTCCTTGCAGGGGTAGAGGTGGACGGTCAGTAGCTGTGCAGCCCCACTTTTTGCAGTTTTTTTCACATCTTTTGATAGGTGGGTTACATATGTAGTAACCTTCTCTTTTGGTATTGTATTTTGTATCTAGAAAATCTCCATCAGACCTGTATATGACTTAGAGTGAGAGATGGTTATATGTATATTATTTGACAGATGAGATGGTTTAGTTCTATAAATTGTTATTTCTTTTACTTATTTGAAATTTTATTGATGTCGTACACTCTTGGATACTTGTCTCCACTATTGATATTGTTGATTCTAACTAGGGATGCAACCAAACTTAACACCTTATACTTGTTTAATATTTTAACTTCATAAACTGTGATTTTTACTAAAAACTAAAATTTCTATATAAAGAATTCAGCAAAAAGGATTTTGATCTTGGTTTTCTGCTTAATTGGACTGTGTGCTTATCTTTAGATATTATACAATCTAAGTGCCGGTCACATCCAAACTTTGGGTCGTGACAATATGGGATCATCCATCGCCCATCTACATAGGCCGAGAAGCATACGCTAGTCTACTCTGGTATATCGATGCTCTGTCTTGATACTCCTACGACTAGGAACATTTGAAGGATGTACTTAGCGACTACACTGTCCTCACTAGTATGATCTGCATCATAGTCCTGGTAGTCAAGTACTCATCCTAAGGGCTTTATCAACATATAACATAGAGACTATCAGAGTACATGTTAAGATAAAGAGCAACCAGATAGCATACTATCATGTGGAGCAAGAAATTCCTACCTATATATTTCCAAGCATCCACTACAATATACATCGTATGTACAGTAATGGCCTCTAGGGCATAAATATAACTAACAACAAATGGATCTTTAAAAGAAATATCGGTGTAGATGGCCAGGTGGAGACCTATAAAGCAAGGCTTGTGGCTAAAGGATTTCATCAAAGACCAGGACAGGACTATGATGAAACTTTCTCTCCTGTAGCCATGATTAAATCCATTCGGATCCTACTTGCTATTGCTGCTCACTACGACTATGAAATCTGGCAGATGGACGTTAAAACTGCATTTCTAAATGGTGATTTAGAAGAGTGCGTTTATATAGATCAGCCAGAGGGCTTCGTGGATAGTGGGAGCAGTGGGAAATCATGTAGATTGCTTAAATCCATTTATGGATTAAAGCAGGCATCACGGAGTTGGAACATTTGTTTTGATGATGCGATCAAAGAGTTTGATTTCGCCAAAAATCTAGATGAGCCTTGTATTTATAAGAAGATTGTAGGGAGTACTGTCACGTTCCTCGTATTGTACGTAGATGACATTCTCCTTATAGGAAACGATGTTCCTATGATACAATCGGTCAAACTGCTCTAATCACAAAGGTTCTCCATGAAGGACCTGGGTGATGCCTCGTACATTTTGGGCATTAAGATCTATAGAGATAAATCTAAAAGGTTGTTGGGATTATCCCAATGAAGGTACATTAGCACCATCCTAAAGATGTTTAGTATGGAAGATTCCAAGCGGGGTGCCTTACCCGCTTGTCACGGATTCACTATCTCCAAGGACTTTTGCCCAAAGTCTGATGAAGAGAGAGCTCGCATGAGCATTATGCCCTACACTTCAGCCGTAGGATCTATAATGTATGCGATGTTATGTACTCTCCCTGATGTAGCTTATGCACTAGGTGTAGTAAGCAGGTATCAATCCAACCCAGGGGAGAAAGACTGGACAGCTGTGAAGAACATTCTTAAGTACTTGCGAAGGACAAAAGAAATGTTCTTGGTGTATGGTAACAGTGATCTCCAAATGGATGCCCTGTTAGTTATATGTATGCCCTAGAGGCAATTACTGTACATACGATGTATATTGTAGTGGACGCTTGGACATATATAGTGAGGACTTTCTTACTCGACATGATAGTATGCTATCTGGTTGCACTTTATCTTAACATGTACTCTTATTGTCTCTATGTTACATGTTGATAAAGCCCTTAGGATAAGTACTTGACTACCAGGACTATGATGCAGATCATACTAGTGGGGACAGCGTAGTCGCTAAGTACATCCCTCAATTGTTTCTTGTCGTAGGTGTATCGAGACAGGGAATCGATATACCAGAGCAGACTAGCGTATGCTTCTCGACCCATGTAGATGGGCGATGGATGATCCCATATCCATTGGTGTTTGACATCAGAGATAGTATATGGGTGCTCAGTGGTGACTGGGTACACTGGACGGACTCGCCTAGAACTCCAAGATGGTAGTATACCTCACGTCAGATGGCAGTTCTCTGGTGACACTGGTACAGGTTAGTCTATAGACCAGAGATCGTCATAGAGTCTTGTGTGATTCCCACCGTGCTTTGATTTCCACCTTAACCACGTTCAAGAGGGCGTGCGAAACGGTGGCTTTTGGGTACAGTCCCAAATCACATGGAGGCAATGAGCGATAGGAGGGGTTTCGTCTCTCCCGGTATAGGGAGTTGATATTGCGCTGTGTTTGATTGGCTATAACTGGAAATCCCTGGACAGGGTTGCTGAGATTTACTGGTAAGTTTTATCAGTAGTTTCTCAAAGTATTATGGACCTCATATCGACACGACTTATCGGTTACTGGGGTCTGACGTTTACCACCCCTAGACTGGATATGCGACATATCAGACGAAGAGACCGGACTGTACGGTAGTGTTACTGATTGGATTCGCAGAAGAATGTACATGCTTGCTTGTTGATCTTCTGATCGCTCAATACCTGGGTAGCTGTTACGTTTAGCTGAATGCTTGCAGCTTGTGGGTGTTTGGTATGATCATCACCTACTGCCGGCGTATTGACGATTCTTTAGAGTCCTATACAGAAGTTTCCTGGCTCAGGCAAAACGAAGTAGGAGCATATATGTGATATGTGCAGGACCGAGAATAATATGTGTATGCGATACCGTATTAGATTCTCACGATATGTGATATCGGCCGGGTATATGTGATATAGCCGGGTCATCGGATCAAGTGTTGATTCGATGAACTGATACAGATTATATTAGTCGGTTATTTGTGAAGTAGCCGGATTATCGGATCAAGTGTTGATTTGATAATTTAATGTATAATTATATATTTGATATATTACATTACATTAACTAATATAAGCTCACTTATTGATTCATTTTCTCACGGGATAATACATTGATATATATGCGATATACGTTAATTCTATTATTTTCTTTTGTTACAAAATATATTATATATGTGATATATAATATTGTAACAAGTTAGGGTTACAAATGCAACATGTTTTGTGGAGTTTAAACATGGTTAGGGTTGGGATTAAGGTTAAGCTTGGATGAAGCTTTCATGAAGCTTCTTGAAGCTTTGACTTTGACCTTTGATATTTTGTGTAGATATTTCTTAATCAAACCAAAACCCTTTACCCTAGTTGATTCTCTACAAGGGTTAAGCCTTCATTCTTAACTCATGGTTGATTTGTAACCACAACAATGATTTTCATTATTCATCACAAAAGGTTTTGCTTCATCTTCTTCTTCTTTCTTCATGAAGAAAACCTTCACTAGCTTTTTCTTTGGTGATGAAATAAAGTGAGAAATTGAAAACAAAAGAGAGCTAAATTCCTACTTCATCATCCTCATCTATTTTAGCTACTTAGATTAGGGTGTTTGCTTTGCTAATACTTGATTAGTGAAGCATGAGCTTGGGTTTGAGATTCTTCAAGGTAGATCATCTTAGTTGTTGAAGATTGGAAGCAAGCTTGCATCTTTCTCTTCATGGAGCCTCTCTAGAGTCCGGTTACATGATGATCGCGGTGAAGGGACCTCAACACAGAGCTAATGAAGCGAAGGAACGGACTACAAAGGTTGTAATCCAAAACTCTTAGAAGTAAAGTTGTTTTCTTGCTATGTTAACCCTAAGTCTCTAGTTAAGATCTTGGTTAGGGTTTGTTTAGCACCCAAAAAATTTTATAGTAGCATGATTGATACTTGCCAAAACCTTGCTAAGGTGATAAGCTTACCCTACAGTGGTATCAGAGCCAAGCTAGAGCATTAGGCGTTGTCAAGACGAAGTTTAAAGTCCGATCGAATTCCGAAACCCCGAAAAATCCCACTTTCTGGAATTTTTTTCAAAAGTTGAAAATTTTCATATTAAAAATACTCAGAAAATCATGCAGGGAATTCTAAGGATTACTGTGAAGTACGAAGCCAAACACTCTCAAGTGACCGCGGAACCGCGGCCAAACCATGCGTTTGGCGGCGGTTCCGCGGCCAACGTTAGGAGTTAGGGGCTAATACTTCAGGGCATTATTCTTGGGTACTTTTTCATGCTTCTGGGAATTTTTAATTCTACTCAAGTGTTGAGCTTTTTGGGAAATATTGGGAACTCGTTGATTCGATCGGAAAGTTTAACTTCGTTTAAGTTTTTCCGGGTAATTTAGAACATGTTAAAAGGTTCGAACGGATATCAATAACTCACTTTTTCCCCTGTCTGAAAACTATCAAGTGTTGGATTTTTCCTGAGTTTAAAACTTTCAGGAAATCATGCAAGCGCATCTATGGACCCTCTAGAAGAACATAACCTTAACTCGATTATGTGACCGTCAAAACCGCCATTGAACCATATGGTTTGTGGTAGTTTAGCGTTGCCACATTTGAGGCGTTGGTTTGACCCTTCTACGGCTGGTTAATAGCGGCTGTGACATGTTCTGGGATTTTTTGAACTCCGCTCAAATGTTGAGCTATTTGGGAAATCTTGGGTGTTTGTTTATTCGATCGGAAAGTTTAACATTGTCTATTTATCTGGAATGTGATACAATATTTGGAATTCATTTGGTTAGGCATGAAATGCGAAGTATGTGATATTTCGGATTTAAGATGTCTAAAGTGATTGTGGATTCCAAATTTTATAGTTTTACACTTTCTTTTCTGCGACCGTAAGTGTAATATGTGGTGTATCGCCGGTTTCGTTGCTATACATCAACGACAAGTGGGATACGCATATTTACTTACGTTGATGATAAGTGATGTTATGTGTTGCTGTGATATGTTATATTGGATCGTCGCGTTTTGAATAGCAGGGGGTTTTATGTGAGATGAGAGTTCTTCATTTTCATTCATGTAAAATTCATTGCATGTAATATTCTTTTATTGGGGCACTTCCAGGTTGAGGATGATGTCACCATTGTGTATTATTTACTTTTCCGCATTAGGATAGACCCAAGGTGGGGAGCACAAGTAACCGGGTTCTAGGGTCCAGTGGGAGAATATCTCGAGGAGTCGAGACTGGGTCTCCTAACTCTAGAACTGGCAGGGTTACTTGCCGCTCTCGTAGGGGTTTAGGGATGTGGGTTTGGCTATTCATCGTGACCGTGGAATTCGTGTTTTATACAGGCTCGCAATCAAAGACAGACAACCAAGTATATCAAATATTTCATATATGTTCTTCTGCTGCAATGCTCTGTGATGAGATCATATTACTGCCTGAGATGAATGTTTATATTATATATATGAGATATATGTTATATTGCTGATTTCGTTTCATATATGATGCTTGTGAAGCATAATAAAAATAGGACTTCATTAATGAGATTAATGAAACTAAAAGAAACCTAAAGATGTTGTAGAAACTTGTTTAAGAACTGGTAGCTCTAGTTCTTGCTTTTCATAGAGGTATTCCTTATAGAATATCCAGCACCTTATTCGATAAGGAAAGAGCCGAGATCCCATCACCGGGAGTGACCACTTTAGCGAAACTAGCAGATGCTACACACTCGGTTTGTCTTTTGATTTCTTCTGAAGTTTTTGCTTTGCATAGTGGTATTTGTGAAATATCTTGCACCTTATTCGATAAGAAAAGAGCCGACGATCCCTTCACCGGAAGTGACATTTTTAGCAAAACTAGTAAAAGCCTCAAAAACACTCCATTTAAAAATCGCTCGATTCTACAACGATATCAAGTTCTTTACGCCCAAAGGTTTTCTTAAAAACCTGTCGTAACCCTCCGTCATTTTAGGAAGTAGAGTACTTAGTATTCGTGCTGCGTATGTCGACTATAGTTGACGCGCAGTGTACGGTAGCTAAGTGATGTCTTCCTACACAGCATATAATACGAATAATTAGGACAGTAATGTGATTATGTCGACCATAGTTGAGGGTCATGTGGGTAGGTCTAATTAATCATGAAATGACGGGTTGAACTTGACTAGTGCTTATGATATATTGACCATAGTTAAGGTCATAAGTACTAAGGGCAAAATATTATCGGGAATTTCAAGTGTTGAAATTTACAATGAGATTGCATACCTTCTATGAGATAGTTGGATCCCGATACCCACTGCGAGTAAGAGTTACTCCTGGGAGAGTTTTACACATTACAATTAGCCGATCGAGTAGGTGTCTAGAAAGGTGTTAACGGGGTTACGCCCCTGGGAAAACGAGGTTTATTTTAATTAGGTCCGTGCGAAAGCACGAGGAACGTCCCTCAAAGTACCGACACTGGCCTTACTGAAAGATTGGCGAGCTTGTAGAGTATAATTAATCCCGACTAGTCTTACCTTTTAGGGTTTGAAGGAAGCTTTGACTAAAACAGTGGGAGACATCCTGATTAGATATATTAATAACCAATCTAATTTTGCAAGAGCATATGCTGAGTGTTTTCTTCTCTCTCTCTCCAGATAGCGACCATGTCACGCCTTAATCAAGATAATAATACGGATGTATTAACCTAACCCACTTGTTATAATAATCTGGGGTATGTTGGACCCACTCCAACTTATAATTGTTATAAGACCGAGCAGGAAATTGGAGATTACCAGGATTCCCGTGCCGCCCAAACGAAGAAAGTGCATAATGATGCATCTTCTTCGGGTGTGTTCATTAACTAGAACTGTTTCTCAGTATCCTTTATGTCCTGGGTATGAGATACCAGATCAGGATCCTAGATATGAAATCTGTACATGGGCTACAGATTGGTAGAGAACTGAGAATGGGTGATAAGTTTCAAGAGTTGGAAACGATGAGAGTGTTGCTGCCAAGTCTGTTGGCAGTTATCACCCTGTATTACCAAATACATTGATTCTGAACGAATGTTATTAGATACCGAACCTGATATACAACATCATATCAGTCTCTTTATTGAGATAAAGAAGGATATAATTTTGTATTGTTGGATAATGTTTTGAACATTTCATATATCAAGAGTTGATCGGTTCAGGCACGTTATCTAAAAGCATAGACGTTCTAAATCAAACCACAGTTCTTAACGTAAAGAACACACACAAGAAGAAGAGTTCAGAAATAAACGAATCCTTTTTGAGGTATTGTAGACTAGGTCATATCAATGTGACCCGACTAGCTGAAGTTACATAAAGATGCATATTTAAATCGTTTGAATTTACATCTTGTGAAACTTGCCAGTCATGTCACAAAGATAAGATGACCATTGCTCCGTTTATTAGAAACAGAGAAAGAGTTAGTGAACTCTTGGGATTGATACATAATGATGTATGCAAGTCCCCTGTCTACACATGCCAGGACTGGTTCTTTGTACTTTATTATATTCACTGATGTTCTCTTAAGATTCGCACATGTGTTCCTGTTGAAACACAAGTCTGAACCTGTTGAGAAATTCAAAGAATATAAGTTAGAATTAGAGAACCAAAAACGGGTATAAGTATTATGTCCTTTGATGTGATCAAGGAGGAGAATACTTGAGCACGGAATTCCTGGACTATTCTAAAGGAGAATGAGATTCTCTCTCAGCATTACTTCTCCGTATACACCACAGCACGTCGGTGTATCGGGGCAGAGCAATCGCACCCTATGTGATATGGTGTGCTTTATGATGAGTACTACCGTGTTGCCTATTTTTTTGGGGGTTATGCACTTGAGAAGTTGCTTACCTATTGAATAGGGTTCCAACCAAATTAGATGCCTACCACTCCATATATGATATGGTATGGGAAGAGCCTATCTCTTAATGATGTTAAGATTTGGGGTTTTCCGGCCTATGTCAAAAGCAAAATCCGGACAAGCTCGAGGTAAGGTCAGTTCTGTGGAAGTTTGTTGGATATCCCAAGCAATCGCAAGGGAATATCTTCTACCAAACTGAGGAACAAAAGATATTTTGTTTTCTCAGCGAGACACCTTTGGGAAAGGGAATTTCTTATAAAGAAATTAGTGGTCACAAGGTAGAACTGGAAGTAGTTCCGGCTATACAAATTGCAGCTGATGATTTGGTAAACCCGGAGGATTCAATAGTATCCAACGAACCTCAGGCTCTCCGCCGATCTGGTAGGGTTACTCACCCACCTGAGAGATACTTCGGTTTTCTCTATGATAGTGGGAGCAAGGATTGCATCATGAGATGATGACCCAACTAGTTTCGAACAGGCCATCAAGAGTGAGGACTCTGTAAGAATGGCTGGATGCTTAGCGATCTGAGATGGAATCCATATACACCAACAAAGTATGGACTTTGGTTTCTTTATCTGAAGGGTAAAATCCCCATCAGGAGCAAGTATAGCTTGAGAAGATTACTTGGTGTGAATGGAAAAGTTGAGACTTTCAAAGCTTTACTTAAGTCCATCCAGATCCTACTTGCCACTGCTACATACCATGACTACGATATCTGGCGGTTGGGTGTCGTGGCTGCTTTTCTAAATGATGATTTAGAAGAGAGAGTCTATAAGTACACAGCCAGAGGGCTTCATAGACAGTGGGAGCAGCGGAAACGTGTGCAAGTTGTTTTATGGGATAAATCAGGCATCGAGGAGTTGGAACGTCTGTTTTAATGTGGTAATCAAAGAGTTTGACTTCATCAAAATGGTAGATGAACCTAGTATATACAAAAAGGTAGTAGGGAGTATGGTGATTATCCTCATAAGATACATGGATGACATACTCTTGATAGGAAAGGAGTTTTCTATGCTACGCTCGGTCAATCTCCTCTTATCACAAGGATTCTCCATATAGGATCAAAGTGATACCTCCTAAATCCTGGGTTTTAGATCTATGAGATAGATCTAATTGGATGTTAGGATTCTCACTAGTTGTAATGAGATGGTATCAATTGATCCTAGTGAGAATCACTGGAAAGGTTCCAGGGTGATAAGGTCGACTGAATGTCAGTCACAGGCATTGTCTTCACCCTCAGTGGAGGGACGGTGTGTTGGAAGAATTCCAAGCTAGATACCGTGACATACTAGATGATTAAAGGCAAGATACATCGTTACCAAGGATGATACCAAAGAGGCAGTCTGGATATATATGAGTTCATGAGATGAACTTCATTCCTACCATTGTGTGATAATGGTGTTGTGGCTTATACCTAGGAACCCCCGTCCCATCTGAGATCCAGACATATTCTTAGGCAGTATCACCTGATCATGGAGATGGTTGATCTCTAGGGAGATCGAGGTTAGGAGAGTAGACACAGAGGACAACAGCGCGGATCCACTCATAAAGGCCTATTTCCCAGTAGAGACTTTTATGGGGTGGTTGAGTATGAGATACTTCAACCACAGCTGATTGTTGGGTATGAAATACTACAACAGATGGCCCTAGTGCAAGTGAGAGATTGTTAGTTATATGTATGCCCTAGAGGCCATTACTGTACATACGATGTATATTGTAGTGGATGCTTGGACATATATAGTGAGGACTTTCTTACTCGACATGATAGTATGCTATCTGGTTGCACTTTATCTTAATATGTACTTTGATTGTCTCTATGTTACATGTTGATAAAGCCCTTAGGATGCGTACTTGACTACCAGGACTATGATGCAGATCATACTAGTGGGGACACAATAGTCGCTAAGTACATCCTTCAATTGTTCCTAGTCGTAGGTGTATCGAGATAGGGCATCGATATACCAGAGTAGACTAGCGTATGCTTCTCGACCCATGTAGATGGGCGATGGATGATCCCATATCCATTGGTGTTTGACATCAGAGATAATATATGGGTGCTCAGTGGTGACTGGGTACACTGGACGGACTCGTCGAGAACTCCCAGATGGTAGTATACCTCACGTCAGATGGCAGTTCTCTGGTGACACTGGTACAGGTTAGTCTGTAGACCCGAGATCGTCATAGAGTCTTGTATGATTTCCACTGTGCTTTGATTTCCACTTTAACCACGTTCAAGAGGGTGTGCAAAACAGTGGCTTTTGGGTACAGTCCCGAATCACATGGAGGCAATGAGCGATAGGAGGGGTTTGGTCTCTCCCGGTATAGGGAGTTGATGTTGCGCTGTGTTCGATTGGCTATAACTAGAAATCCCTGGCCAGGGTTGCTGAGATTTACTAGTAAGTATTATCAGTAGTTTCTCGAACTGTTATGGACCTCATATCGACACGACTTATCGGTTACTTAGGTCTGACATTTACCACCCCTAGACTGGATATGCGACATATCAGACGAAGAGACCGGACTCTACAGTAGTGTTACTGATTGGATTCGCAGAAGAATGTATAGGCTTGCTTGTTGATCTTCTGATCGCTCAATACCTGGGTAGCTATTACGTTTAGCTGACCGCTTGCAGCTTGTGGGTGTTTGATATGATCATCACCTACTGCCGGCGTATTGACGATTCTTTAGAGTCCTACACAGAGGTTTCCTGGCTCAGGCAAAACGGAGTAGGAGCACATATGTGATATGTGCGGGACCGAGAATAATACGTGTATGCGATACCGTATTAGATTCTCACGATATATGATATCGGCCGAGTATATGTGATATAGCCGGGTCATCGGATCAAGTGTTGATTCGATGAACTGATACAGATTATATTAGTCGGTCATTTGTGAAGTAGCCGGATTATCGGATCAAGTGTTGATTTGATAATTTAATGTATAATTATATATTTGATATATTACATTACATTAACTAATATAAGCTCCCTTATTGATTCATTTTCTCACGGGATAATACATTGAGATATATGTTAATTTTATTATTTTCTTTTGTTACAAAATATATTATATATGTGATATATAATATTGTAACAAGTTAGGGTTACAAATGCAACATGTTTTGTTGAGTTTAAACATGGTTAGGGTTTGGATTAGGGTTAAGCTTGGATGAAGCTTTCATGAAGCTTCTTGAAGCTTTGATTTTGACCTTTGATATTTTGTGTAGATATTTCTTAACCCAACCCAAACCCGTTACCCTAGTTGATTCTCTACAATGGTTAAGCCTTCATTCTTAACCCATGGTTGATTTGTAACCACAACAATGATTTTCATTATTCATCACAAAAGGTTTTTCTTCATATTCTTCTTCTTTCTTCATGAAGAAAATCTTCACTAGCTTTTTCTTTGGTGATGAAATAAAGTGAGAAATAGAAAACAAAAGAGAGCTAAATTCCTCTTTCATCATCCTCATCTATTCTAGCCACTTAGATTACGGTGTTTGCTTTGCTATTACTTGATTAGTGAAGCACGAGCTTGGGTTTGAGATTTTTCAAGGTAGATCATCTTAGTTGTTGAAGATTGGAAGCAAGCTTGTTAGTTATATGTATGCCCTAGAGGCCATTACTGTACATACGATGTATATTGTAGTAGATGATAGGACATATAGAGGGAGGACTTTCTTGCTCGACATGATAGTATGCTATCTGGTTGCACTTTATCTTAACATGTACTCTGATTGTCTCTATGTTACATGTTGATAAAGCCCTTAGGGTATGTACTCGACTACTGGGACTATGATGAGATCATACTAGTGGGGCCACGGTAGTCGACGAGTACATCCTATAATTGTTCCAAGTCGAGGGTGTATCGAGACAGGGCATCGATGCACCAGAGTAGACTAGCATATACGCATCTTGACCCATATGATGGGCGATGGATGATCCCATATCCATCGGTGTTTGACATCAAGTATGGTATACGGGTGCTCAGTAGAGAATGGGTACACTGGCCGGACTCACTGAGAACTCCCAGATGGCATTATACCTTACGTCAGATGGCAGTTCTCCGGTGACACTGGTACAGAGTAGTCTGTTGACCCGAGATCGTCATAGAGTCTTGTGTGATTCCCACTGTGCTTTGATTTCCACCTTACCATGTCCAAGAGGGCGTGCAAAATGGTGGTTTTTGGGTACAGTCCCGAATCATATGGAGGCAATGAGCGATAGGAGGGGATTCGTCTCTCCCAGTATAGGGAGTTGATGTTGTGCTGTGTTCGATTGGGTATAACCAGAAATCCCTGGCCAGGGTTGCTGAGATTTACTGGTAAGTGTTATCTGTAGTTTCTCGAACAGTTATAGACCTCATATCGACACGACTTATCGAGCTACTGGGGTCTGATGTTTACCACCCCTAGGCGAGATATACGACATATCAGACGACGAGACCGGACTGTATGGGAGTGTTACTGTTTGGATTCACAGGAGAATGCACAGGCTTGCTTGTTGATCTTCTGAGCGATCAATACCTGGGTGGCTGTTACGTTTAGCTGACCGCTTGCAGCCTATGGGTGTTTGATATGATTATCACCTACTGCCAGCGTATTGACGATTCTTTAGAGTCCTACACAGAGGTTTCATGGCTCAGGCGAAACGGAGTAGGAGAACATATGTGATATGTGCGGGTCCGAGGACAATACGGTATATGATACCGTTTTGGATTCTCGCGATATGAGATATCGGCCGGGTATATGTGATATAGCCGGGTCATCGTATTAGTCGGTTATATGCGATATAGCCGGATTATCGGATCAAGTGTTGATTCGATAATTTAATGTATAATAATATATATGATATATTAAATTACATTAACTAATATTAGCTCACTAAAAGATTCATTTTCTCACGGGATAATACATTGATATATAAGCGATATATGTTAATTGTATTATTTTCTATTGTTACAAAATATATTGTATATGTGATATATAATATTGTAACATGTTAGGGTTACAAATTTAACATTGGATTAGGGTTTAAACTTGGTTAGGGTTTGGATTAGGGTTAGCTTTTGCATAAAGCTTCCATGAAACTTCATGAAGCTTTGACTTTGTGGTTGCTTGATATTTTTGTAAGATATTATGTTAACCCAATCCTAACCATTAACCCTAGTTAACTCTCTACAAGGGTTAACTCTCTCATGCTTAACCCTTGGTTAGATTTGTAACCACTACAATAATTCATTATTCATCACAAAAGGATTAAGTTTATCTAATTCATTCTTCTTCTTCCATGGTTTTCTTCTTGGAAAAGCTTTCTTTTGTGATGAAAATGAGTGAGAAAAAGATTATAAATGAGAGCAAAAATCCTACTTCATCATCCTTATCTATCCTTGCCATTTAGATGAGCGTGTTCAAATCATTTCATGAGTGATAACTTGTGTTAACGAAACTTCAAGGTAGATCATCTTAGTATTGAAGATCGGAAGCAAAGGTTGCATCATTCTCTTCGTGAACCCTCTCGAGAGTCCGGAACACGATGATCGCAGCGAAGGGACCTCAACACGGAGCTTAAGAAGTGAAGGACCGGATCTACAAATGTTATAATCCCTCTCACTTAGTAGCAAAGTCGTTTGCTCGCTTGCTTTTCGCCTTTACTTCTAGGTAACGATCTAGTTTAGGGTTTCTCAGCACCGGAAAATTTTTGTTTGGCATGGTTGATGCCTTGTCGAACCTCTTGATGGTGCCTAGCAACCCTACAGTGATATCAGAGCCAAGCTAGAGCTTTAGGCGAAGTCTAGACGAAGTTTAAAGTCCGATCGAACGCCGAAACCCCGATACGGAACCCTCTCTGGACAATTTTCAAAAAGTTAATTTTTTCAGAAAAAAAAAATACTCAGAAAAACAAGCAGGAAAAACTAAGAATTACTGTGAAGTGCGGATCTCTGAGTCAACAATTTGACCGCGGAACCGCGGAGAAACCATGGTTTTTGGGCGGTTCCGCGGCCAAAATTTTGACTTAGTCCCTGGAATTTCACTTAATTATTCTTAGGTCCTTTCTTGGCAATTTTTTCTGGGAATATTTTAATTCCGCTCAAGTGTTGAGTTTTCTAGGGTTGTATTGGGGACTCGTTGATTCGATCGGATAATTTAACTTTGTTTAGTTTTTCCGGATAATTTTAGAAACTGTTAAAAAGTTCGAACGGATATCAATAACTCACTTTTTCCCCAGTCGGAAATTTTTTCAAAAGTTGGATTTTTTCTCGAGTTTAAGAACGTTCTAAGCCGTGCAAGTAACTTGGTGGACCCTCTAGAAGACAACAAACCTTAACTCGATTATATGACCGTCTTGAACTACCTCTAAACCTTAAGGTTTGCGGCAGTACGGCGTGCCACATGTGAGGCGTTGGCTTGACCCTTCTACGGCTGGACCATTGGTACTGTGGCATGTGATGGATGTTTTTAAACTGATTTCAAGTGTTGAGATATATTGGGGAAATCTTGGGTGTTTGATTATTCGATCGGAAAGTTTAACATTGTCAATTTATCTGGAATGTGATACAATATTTGGAATCCACATGTAGTTATGAGATAACTAACATGAACGTTATAACACATAGAACTTTAGTCTCACTTGATCGGTTGCCACAGAATTTTGATGGGATCAAAAGTCCGTCGAAATCACGTAGCGTACGTGGATACTCGCCGGGTAAACTTAATAGACAACCATGCCCCATAGCCCCGACCAAGTTGCTGTAGGAGAACCCCGTCGCCAAAAGTATCCGTTCGGATGCTCGCGGCAGCGGTGTTCCGCCTTAGTGCACTTCGTCGACGGCATCTGGGGGTGCGGCCGTCTACTAAAGTTTGCGACGAGCATTCGATCAGGATGTCGGGAATCTTGTTGAATTTCCCGACTTGATATTGAAAAGAGTTTTCGATAATGAGACTAAAATGCAGGGTTTATAATTGTTAGGCATGCGATGTCTGAGGAATTCATTTGGTTAGGCATGCGATGTCTAAGAAGGTTGCGGATTCCAACTGTTGTAGTTTTACACATTCTTTTCTGTGATCGTAAGCGTAGTATGTGGTGTATCGCCGGCTTCGTTGCTATACATCAACGACAATCGGGATACGCATACTTGCTTACGTTGATGATATGAGATATTATGTGTTACTGTGATATGTTATATTGGATCGTCGCGTTTTGAATAGCCGGGGGTTTTATGTGAGATGAGAGTTTTTCTTTTTCATTCATGTAAAATTCATTTGTATGTAATATTCTTTTATATGGGCACTTCCAGGTAGCGGATGATGTCACTGTTGTATATTATTTACTTTTCCGCATTAGGTAGACCCAAGGCGGGGAGCACAAGTAACCGGGTTCTAGGGTCCAGTGGGAGACCATCTCGAGGAGTCGAGACCGGGTCACCTAACCCTAGAATTGGCAGTGTTGCTTGCCGCTCTCGTAGGGGTCTTGGGATGTGGGTTTGGCTATTCATCGCAACCGTGGAATCCGTGTTTTATACAGGCTCGTACTAAAACACGAACGTCCTAGTATATCCAATATTTCATATATGTTCTTCTGCTGCAATGTTTGTGATGTGATCATATTACTGCCTGAGACGAATGTTTATATTATATATATGAGATATATGTTATATTGCAGATTTCGTTTCAAAAGAGATGCTTGTGAAGCATATTAAAATGGGACTTCATTAATGAGATTAATGAAACTAAAAGAAACCTAAGTTGTTGTAGAAACTTGTTTCAAAAACAGGTAGCTACGGTTCTTGCTTTGCATCGCGGTGTTCCTTGTAGAACATCCTGCACCTTATTCGATAAGGAAAGGGCCGAGATCCCTTCACCGGGAGTGACCCCTTTAGCAATAACTGGGAGATGCTATAACCCTCGGTTTGTCTTTTGATTGCTTCTCTAGTTCTTTCTTTGCACAGTGATGCATATGATATATCCTGCACCTCATTCGACGAGGAAAGGGCCGACGATCCCTTCACCGGGAGTGACCCCTTTAGCAAAACTAGAAAAGCCTAAAAAACACTCCCTTTAAAATCATTTGATTCTACAACGATATCAAGTTCATTACGCAAAAGGTTTTCTTAAAAACCTATCGTAGCCCTCCGTCATTTCAGATATGTACTGGTTAGTATTCGTGCTGCGTTTGTTGACCTCTGTCAAGGCGTAGTGTGCGGTAGCTGATTAGTGCTTATCTGTATAAGCATATGATGTGACTGATTTAGGGTAGTCGTGCGACCTTGTTGACCTCTGTCAAGGGTCGTGCGGGTAGGTTTACTTCAATCAGAAAATGACGGGTTGAACTTGACTAGCAGCCTATGGTTTGTTGACCTCTGTCAAGGTCATAGGACGCTAGGGGTAAAATATTATTGGGAATTTCAAGTGTTGAAATTTGCAATGAGATTGCATACCTTCTATGAGATAGTTGGATTGCGATACCCGCTGCGAGTAAGAGTTACTCCTGGGAGAGTTTTACACATTACAATTAGCCGATCAAGTAGGTGTCTAGAAAGGTGTTAACGGGGTTACGCCTCTGGGAAAACGAGGTTTACTTTAATTAGGTCCGTGCGAAAGCACGGGGAACCTCCCTCAAAGTACCGACACTGGCCTGGCTGAAAGATTGGTGAACTTGTAGCGTGTAATTAATCCCGGCTAGTCTTTCCTTTTGGGGTTTGAAGGAAGATTTGATTAAAACAGTGGGAGACATCCTGATTAGATATATTAGATAACCATATAATCTTACAAGAGCATACGCTGAGTGTTTTCTTCTCTCTCTCTCCAGGTAGCGACTATATCACGCCTTAATCAAGATAATAATACAGATATATTGACCGAACCCGCTTGTTATACTGAGCTGGGGAACGTTGGTCCCGCTCCAACTTATAATTGTTATAAGACAGAGCAGGAAATTGGAGAATACCAGATTTCCCGTGCCGCCCAAACGAAGAATGTGCATGCTGATGCATCATCTTCGGGTGTGTTCATTACATAGAACTGTTTCTCAGTATCCTTTACGTCCTGAGTATGAGATACCGGATCATGATCCCACATATGTAATCTGTTACATGGGCTACAGATAGGTAGAGAACTGAGAACGGGTGATAAGTTTCATGAGATAGAAACGGTGCAAGTGTTGCAGCCATGTCTGTTGGTCACTATCACCCTGTATTACCAGAATACATTGATTCTGAACGAATGTTATTAGATACGGAACCTGATATACAACATCATATCAGTCTCTTTATTAGTAAAGAAGGATATAATTTTGTATTGTTGGATAATGTTTTGAACATTTCCTATATCAAGAGTTGATCGGTTCAGGCACGTTATCTAAAAGCATTGACGTTCTAAATCAAACTACAGTTCTTAGTATACAGAACACACACGAGAGGATGAGTTCAGAAATGAACGAATCCTTCTTGAGGCATTGTAGACTAGGTCATATCAATGCGACCCGACTAGCTAAGTTACATTTAGATGCATATTTAAATTTGTTTGAATTTACATCATGTGAAACTTGCCGGTCATGTCATAAAGATAAGATGACCACAGCTCCGTTTATTTGAAACAGAGAAAGAGTTAGTGAACTCTTGGGATTGATACATGATGATATATGTAAAGTCCCATGTCTACATATGCCAAGACCGGTTCTTTGTACTTCATTACATTCTCTGATGATCTCTCAAGATTCAGACATATGTTCCTGTTGAAACACAAGTCCGAAACTTTTAAGATATTCACAGAATATAAGTTAGAAGTAAAGAACCAAAATACGGGTATAAGTATTATATCTTTTGATGAGATCAAGGAGGAGAATATTTGAGCACAGAATTCCTGGACTATTCTAAAGGAGAATGAGATTCTCTCTCAGCATTACTCCTCCGTATACACCATAGCACGATGGTATATCAGAACGGAGCAATAGCACCCTATGTGATATGGTGTGCTCTATGATAACTACTACTGAGTTTCCTATTTCCCTTTGGGAGTTATGCACTTGAGAAGTTGCATAGCTATTGAATAGGGTTCAAATCAAATCAGTTCCCTACCATTTCATATGTGATATGGAATGGGAAGAGCCCATATCTAAAGTTTGTTAAGATTTGGGGTTGTCCGGCCTATGTCTAAAAGCAAAATCCGTACAAGCTCGAGGCAAAGTCAGTTCTGTAGAAGTTTGTTGGATATCCCAAGCATTCACAATGGAATATCTTCTACCAAACCGAGAAACAAAAGTGTTTTATTTCTCAACATGTCACCTTTGTGAAAGGGAATTTCTTGTGAAGAAATTACTGGGCATGAGGTAGAACTGGAAGGAGTTCCAGCTATACAAACTACAGCAGATGATTTGGTAGAACCAAAGGATTCAATAGTTTCCAACGAACATTAGCCTCTCCGCCGATCTAGTAGGGTTCCTCACCCACCAGAGAGATACTTTGGTTTCTCTATCACAGTGGGAGCGAGGATTGCTTCATGAGATGATGACCCAACTAGTTTCGAGCTGGCCATCAGGAGTGGGACCCTGTAAGAATGGCAGGATGCTTAGCGATCTGAGATGGAATCCTTATACACCAACAAAGTATGGACTTTGGGTGCTTTATCTGAAGGGTTAAATCCCCATCAGGAGCAAGTATATCTTGAGAAGATTACTTGGTGTACATGGAAAAGTTGAGACTTTCAAAGCTATGCTTAAGTCCATCCAGATCCTACTTACCACGGCTACATACCACGACTATGATATCTGGTGGTTGGGTGTCATGACTGCTTTTCTAAATGATGTTTTAGAAGAGAGCGTCTATAAGTACACAGCCAGAGGGCTTCGTAGACAGTGGGAGCAGTGGAAACGTGTGCAAGATGTTTTATGTGATAAAACAGGCATCGCGGAGTTGGAACATCTGTTTTGATGTGATAGTCAAAGAGTTTGACTTCATCAAAATGGTAGATGAACCTTGTATATACAAAAAGGTAGTAGGGAGTATGGTGGTGATCCTCGTAGAGTACGTGGATAACATACTCTTGATAGGGAAGGAGTTTCCTATGTTACGCTCGGTCAATCTCCGCTTATCACAAGGATTCTCCATATAGGATCAAAATGATACCTCCTAAATCCTGGGTTCTGGATCTATGAGATAGATCTAATTAGATATTAGGATTCTCACTAGTTGTAGTGAGATAGTATCAATCGATCCTGGGGAGATTCACTGGAAATGTTCCAGGGTGATAAGGACGACTGAATGTCAGTCCCAGGCATTGTCTTTACCCTCAGTGGAGGGACGGTATGTTGGAAGAGTTCCGAGCTAGATACCGTGACATACTAGACGATTAAAGGCAAGATACATCGTTCCCAAAGATACTACCAAAGAGGCAGTCTGGATATATAAGTTCATGAGATGAACTTCGTTCCTACCATTGTGTGACAATGGAGTTGTGGCTTTGGCCAAGGAACTACCGTCCTATCAGAAATACAGATATAATTCTTAGGCAGTATCACCTGATCATGGAGATGGTTGATCTCCAGGGAGATCGAGGTTAGGAGAGTAGACACAGAGGACAACAGCGCGGATCCACTCATAAAGGCCTTTTTCCCAGTAGAGACATTTATGGGATGGTTGAGTATGAGATACTTCAACCGCAGCTAATTGTTGGGTATGTGATACCACAACAGATGGCCCTAGTGCAAGTGGGAGATTGTTAGTTATATGTATTCCCTAGAGGCCATTACTGTACATACGATGTATATTGTAGTGGATGCTAGGACATATATAGGGAGGACTTTCTTGCTCGACATGATAGTATGCTATCTGGTTGCACTTTATCTTAACATGTACTCTGATTGTCTGTATGTTACATGTTGATAAAGACCTTAGAGTATGTACTCGACTACTGGGACTATGATGAGATCATACTAGTGGGGCCACGGTAGTCGACGAGTACATCCTATAACTGTTCCTAGTCGAGGGTGTATTGAGACAGGGCATCGATGCACCAGAGTAGACTAGCGTATTCGCATCTTGACCCATATGATGGGCGATGGATGATCCCATATCCATCGGTGTTTGACATCAAGGATGGTATACGGGTGCTCAGTAGAGACTGGGTACACTGGACGGACTCGCCGAGAACTCCTTGATGGTATTATACCTTACGTCAGATGGCAGTTCTCTGGTGACACTGGTACAGAGTAGTCTGTTGACCCGAGATCATCATAGAGCCTTGTGTGATTCCATCTGTGCTTTGATTTCCACCTTACCACGTCCAAGAGGGCGTATAAAACGGTGGTTTTTGGGTACAGTCCTGAATCACATGGAGTCAATGAGCGATAGGAAGGGATTCGTCTCTCCCGGTATAGGGAGTTGATGTTGTGCTGTGTTCGATTGGCTATAACCAGAAATCCCTGGCCAGGGTTGCTGAGATTTACTTGTAAGTGTTATCAGTAGTTTCTCGAACTGTTATAGACTTCATATCGACACGACTTATCGAGCTACTGGGGTCTGACGTTTACCATCCCTAGGCGAGATATGCGACATATCAGACGACGAGACCGGACTGTACGGGAGTGTTACTGTTTGGATTCACAGGAGATTGTACAGGCTTGCTTGTTGATCTTCTGAGCGATCAATACCTGGGTGGCTGTTACGTTTAGCTGACCGCTTGCAGCCTGTGGGTGTTTGATATGATCATCACCTACTGCCAGCGTATTGACGATTCTTTAGAGTCCTACACAGAGGTTTCTTGGCTCAGGCGAAACGGAGTAGGAGCACATATGTGATATGTGGGGGACCGAGGATAATACGGTATATGATACCGTATTGGATTCTCGCGATATGAGATATCGGCCGGGTATATGTGATATAGCCGGGTCATCGTATTAGTCGGTTATATGCGATATAGCCGGATTATCGGATCAAGTGTTGATTCGATAATTTAGTGTATAATAATATATATGAAATATTAAATTACATTAACTAATATTAGCTCACTAAAAGATTCATTTTCTCACGGGATAATACATTGATATATATGCGATATATGTTAATTGTATTATTTTCTATTGTTACAAAATATATTGTATATATGATATATAATATTGTAACATGTTAGGGTTACAAATTTAACATTGGATTAGGGTTTAAACTTGGTTAGGGTTTGGATTAGGGTTAGCTTTTGCATGAAGCTTCCATGAAGCTTCATGAAGCTTTGACTTTATGGTTGCTTGATATTTTTGTGAGATATTATGTTAATCCAATCCAAACCATTAACCCTAGTTAACTCTCTACAAGGGTTAACTCTCTCATGCTTAACCCTTGGTTAGATTTGTAACCACTACAATAATTCATTATTCATCACAAAAGGATTAAGGTTATCTAATTCATTCTTCTTCTTCCTTGGTTTTCTTCTTGGAAAACCTTTCTTTTGTGTTGAAAATGAGTGCGAAAAAGATTATAAATGAGAGCAAAAATCATACTTCATCATCCTTATCTATCCTTGCCATTTAGATGAGGGTGTTCACATCATTTCATGAGTGATAACTTGTGTTAACGAAACTTCAAGGTAGATCATCTTAGTATCGAAGATCGGAAGCAAAGGTTGCATCATTCTCTTCGTGAACCCTCTCGAGAGTCCGGAACACGATGATCGCAGCGAAGGGACCTCCACACGGAGCTTAAGAAGTGAAGGACCGGATCTACAAAGGTTGTAATCCCTCTCACTTAGTAGCAAAGTTGTTTGCTCGCTTTCTTTTCGCCTTAACTTCTAGTTAACGATCTAGTTTAGGGTTTCTTGGCACCAGAAAACTTTTGTTTGGCATGGTTGATGCCTTGTGGAACCTCTTGAGTGTGCCTAGCAACCCTACAAAGCTTGCATTTTTCTCTTCATGGAGCCTCTCTAGAGTCCGGGAACATGATGATCGCGGCGAAGGGACCTCGACACTGAGCTAATGAAGTGAAGGAACGGACTACAAAGGTTGTAATCCTAAACTCTTAGAAGTAAAGTTGTTTACTTGCTATGTTAACCCTAAGTCTCTAGTTAAGATCTTGGTTAGGGTTTGTTTAGTACCCCAAAATTTTTAAAGTAGCATGATTGATACTTGCCAAAACCTTGCTAAGGTGATAAGCTAACCCTACATTCCCTTACCGATTCGTGCTTCCAGAGTGATAAATTTGACAGCAAATCTATCTCAGGGTTTGTAGTTACCCTTAATGGAGGGGCGGTTAGTTGGAAGAGTTCCATGCAAGATATTGTTGCGGACTCCACGATGGAAGCTGAGTATATTGCTACAAATGATGCTGCCAAGGAAGTCGTCTTGATGAGGAAGTTCATTTCAGAGCTAGGCGTAGTTCCAACCATTATTAATCTAATACCGTTGTATTGTGATAATAATAGGGCTATGGCGTTGGCCAAAGAACCCAGGTCCCATCAGCGATCCAGACACATCCTGAGGCGATATCATTTGATCCAGAAGATAGTTGATCGCCGCGAGATCGTAATTCAGAGAGTGGAAACAAATAATAACACCGCGGATCCACTCACCAAGGCCCTCCCTCAGCCGTAGCACGAGCGACTTTTTGAGATGTTGGGTATGAGATACGCCAATAATTGGCCTTAGTGCAAGTGGGAGATTGTTGGATATAAGTATGCCCTAGAGGCCATTATTTGATAGTGGATGTATCGGCATGTGTGTGTGTGTATATATATATTCAGAGGACATTCTTGCTCGACATGATAGTATGCTATCTGGTTACTTTTTATCTTGACATGTTCACTTGATCATGCATATTATTCATTTGATACAAGTTGATAAAGCCCTTAGGGTATTTGTTTGACTACTGTAATTATGATGCAGATCATGCTAGTATGGCAAGTGTAGTTTATAAGCATATCCTTAAAATGTTCCTAGTCATGGGTGTATCGAGACGGGGCATCGATATTCCAGAGTAGACCAGCGTATACGGTTCTTGAACCATATGATGGGCGATAGATGATGCCATATCCATTGGTGTTTGACATGAAAGATTGTATACGGGTGCTAAGTGGAGACTGGGTACACTGAACAGACTCGCCGAGAACTCCTATATGGTATTATATCTATCGTTGAATAGCAGTTCTCAGGTGACACTGGTACAGGTTAGTCTGTAGACCCGAGATCGTCATATAGTCTTGTGTGTTCTCCCACTGTACTTTGATTTCCACCCTACCACGATTCTACTGAGTCGTGAAAACAGGTGGCTTTTGGGTACAGTCCCGAGACACATGGAGGCAATGAGCGATAGAAGTGGTTTCGTCTCTCCCGGTATTGGGGGTTGATGTTGTGCTGTGCTCGATTGTCTATAACAGGAAGTCCCTGGCCAGGGCTGATGAGATTTACTGATAAGTGTTATCAGTAGTTTCTCGATCTGTTATAGGCCATACATCGGCATGACTTATTGAGTTATTGGGGTCGACGATACCATCCCTAGACTCGATATGCAGCATATCTGACGAAGAGACCGGACTGTACGGTAAGCGTTGCTGGTTGGCTCTACGGGAGTTTTGATAGGTTCGCTTGTTGTTCTTCTATTCGCTCAATACCTGGGAGCCGTTACGTACAGCTAGTGCCGCTGATGGTTTGTGGGTATGTGATATGATCACTGCATACTGCTAGCATATTGACGAGTCTTAGAGTTCCACAAAGGGGTTTCTTAGCTCAGGCGAAACGATGTGGGGTGCATATGGGGATATGCACGGGAGCTTGATTAAATGTGTGTATATGATACCGTATTTTAATCTAGCATTTTCTATTGGTCAGGTCGTATGTGATATGACCGGATTATTAAATCAAGTGTTGATTTAATATTAATTGACCATTAGTTAATTTATTAATCCTTTCTTTATTTTGTATGCATGCATGTATGTTTATATTGATATGTATGCACACATGCATGCATACATGTGTCATGGTTGATGATACATTGGAGATGGCTATGCTAGATTCACATGGAAACTATTACAATATTTTTAATTATTGAGTTAAATAAAATGGGAAATAAATCAAAGTTGATTTTTTCTTTGTACACACTTCTAAAAATATCTTATACTAACCATGGTTTCATTTCTAATTATCTATTAACTCAACTTCAAAAATATCTAGATATTTTCCTAAGCCTCAGTTAAGAGTGAGTGTGACTCTCTCTTCTCTCATTATCATCTTGAGTTTATTTTCTTTTGAGCTCAAGCAAGCCATTTCTATCTCCTTCTTCCTCCAAGCTCTCTACCATTTTCAAAGTGAGTGAAGAGAAAGAAAAAGAAAGGTTTTTAAGTGAGAATATTACCCACTTCACCTATCTATATTAGTCTAGCCCACTAGTGTAGGTTGTTTGCATCACTTCCATTTAGGTCAAGTGAAGCTAGGAGCTTGAGCAAAAGGGCTCCGTGGTGGATCATCGTGGACTTCGAAGGGTTTAAGCGAACCCATTCAAACTCCAAGTAGAACCAAGGAGTCAAGGAGGAGTGGTCTACAAAGGTTGTATTTCTCCCCTTTTAGTGTTATACACTAACTAGTATATGATACTTGTTTAGTTTTACCCTAATCCTCTAGTTCGATTCTAGGTTAGGTTTGCTTAGCACCCTAGATTTTTAAAGTTGCATGTTTGATGCTTGTTAAAACATAGTTAGGGTGCTGAGCAAACCCCGCACCTCCACCCTAACCCTCTTATGTGTTGAGAAGCCTATGGTGTTTAGAGATAAATTAATCCTCCATTAGACTCTACATCTTCTAGGCTATCAAGTTTAGCAAACTAGATACCCCAGTTATTTCGGTTTTGGAGTAGGAGCTCGATTCATAGATTCTTGGGTGGATCAACTTCGATAGAGGGAGACCGGAGACCAAACTTGATCGTGGTGTCCACTAGGAGCTTGGGAAGAGGTTAAAGACCGAAGGACACGGATCATTCGGTCTAACATCTCAACTCTCTTTTTAGCTTGCTAGTTTTTAGGGTTAATGGTCAATCTGTATTCGGGGTTGCGGTAGAGCCGGTTTAGAAAATTTTTGTTCCGCATTTTTCCACGGATTGATGGCCGGGGCGCTGCCATAACTCAACATGGTATCAGAGCCAACCCTTTAACCCTTAACTAGCTTGTTCTTACGTGCTTAAAACATCGATCGAGTTTAATATCCGAAAACACAAATCCAAAATTCATGTTTCTGCCGTTTTAAAAACGTGGTCATAAAATTATTTCCAGAGGCTTAAAAATTCGTGCATGGTATTTTAGAAGCCCACAAGAAAAATGGGCACATGATCATTTCAAACCACCGCGGAACCGCTGCATTTGGTGCCATTTTCGGTGGTTATGCGGTCGTTTAGTGGTCTCTGTGGACACATTTTCTTATGGTGCTCTACTTTTATGAAATGTGTTTTCTGGGATATTTTGTTTTTGGCCCAGATTTGTTTGAGTACTGGTTTGCACTTGGGACCAATATGAATGATTTTTTTGACGGAAATTTTAAATGCGTAAGTTACAGTACTTGCATTACTATCTGCGATCGTGAATGTCATAAGAGCGATACACATCGTCTAATTGCTATATGTCTTTTAGACGGGTTTGCGAACGTGACATTCATATTGATGTTCTGTGTTGTGCTGTGGTTGTGGTTGGATCGTCGTGGAGGATAGCCAGGAGGTGCAATGATAGTACAATTTAGATTAAGTTTTTACTTTTGATATTGCGTGGCGAGCGTCCGACTTGTGGATTGCCGTCACTGCCAGTTTGTATATTATTTGTTTGGGGCACGACCGGGTTGAGGTCGATGTCACCATTGTACACATATTTTCTTTTCTGTACTAGGATTACCCCGCGGTGGAGTGCACGAATAGATGAGTTCTAGAGGGCAACGGGTCCGCATCTCATGGCTTTGAGATGGAGGGGACCTTACTCTAGAATTGGCGGACTATTCACCGCACTCGTAGGGGATACAGGTTGACACAAGGTGGGGTGCTCAAGTTACAGGATTTTGTGAATTGCTGGGTGGCCCACTTACGTTGTTGATTGGGTTTGCCTTTCTTCTGGGATTGGCGGGTAACATGCTGTTGGATATGGTGCCCTCAAAGTCAATTATTGGATCGCAGGCACGTGATTGCAATGATTGAGGGAGGACCTATACCGATATGACTGTCTTACTCGAGATGATAGTATGCTATCTGCTTTGTCTTTATCATCGTATATATGCTTTAGTTCACTATTGCATGATGATAGAGCCCATAGGATTCTTGCTTGACTGCCAGTAGTATGATGGCGATCATATACGTGGGAGCTGGGGTCTGTAAGCACATCCTTAAAGTGTCCCTAGTCGTGGGAGTTTCGAGACAGGGCATCGATACTCCAGAGTAGACTAGTGTATACGGTCGAGACCCCGACGAGGGGCGGTGGCCGGTCTCACAAGCCACTGGTGTCAGTTGGATCACCTAAGATGTATACAGGTGCTCATTGGGTTATGAGTACACCGGACAAGACTCGCCGGGAACATGCTAGTTGGTATTATACATATAGTCAGGTAGCAGTTCCCTGGTGACATGTGTACAGGTTAGTTTGTCGACCTGAGATCGTCATTTGTCTCGTGTGAGTTCCCACTGTGCTTTGATTTCTACCCTACCACGGCTCAAAGGAGTCGTGCAAAAAGGTATTTTTTGGGTACAGTCCCGAGCCACATGGAGGCAGTGAGCGGATCATCGGGGATTCGTCTCTCCCGGTATTGGGGGTTGATGTCGCACAGTGCACGGATGGCCATCACTAGAAATCCTCGGCCGAGATAGTGGAGAATTACTGATTTGGATCAGTAGTTTCTCAGGTGGTGATGGGCTTCATACCGACACGAATTATCGCGTTATTAGGGGTCTGACTTTATCCACCCCCTAGACTCGATATGCGATACTGTTAGACGAACGGACCGGACTGTACGGATATTGTCACTGTCAGGCTCCGTAGGGTTTTCTGGATGAGTTCGCTCGTCAGCTTCCCTTCCGATCAGTACATAGGCAACCGTTACGTACAGCTTGTACCTCTGACGTGCTAGTGGTTATACCCAGTGCCAGTGTGTTGATGAGTCATTAGAGTTCCCCACAGACAATTTCCCAAGTTCGGACGAAACGTTGTAGAGGCCGTATGGTTTTATGGCAGGGTTCTGAAAATGCACGTGCGTTTTCGCACGTATCATTTTTCGGGCAGATAATACTAATAGGCTTTGGTTTAAGCCGGATCCGAGTATTATACTGTGTAGATATAACATCTTTGTCTCAGATGCATTTGTATTCGGTCGTAATACAAATGCGGGTATGTTTATACTGATACGGGGTTATCCTGACATTCGTTTCAGGATAACTTTTGGAAGTTGCCAGTTTCCAGTTTTCTATCGGCCGTATTTAACATTCGGTTAAATGCGGATTCATCTTTTCTTCTTGGGTGAGTCATGAGGGTGAGTCATGCTTCTAGAAGGTTTAAGAAGTAGTGATAAGGCTTGTGAGTCATTAGTGCTTTAATTGTGCATTTATTGTTTTATGCAAGGTGGATTTTGCATTAATGAGGTTTTGTAAAGCTTAGGATATTTTCTTCTTGATATTTATTCCTTGTGATCACCTCCCCCTCTCCTACACTCACCTCCCTCCTCTTTATAAGTGGCCGGCCCCTCTTTGAAAAAAAGATGGTTGTTGATTGAAAAAAGATATAAGTTTTGGTGCATAGAAATTAGATGTGATCCATTTCTCATTTCCATTCGATCCAAAAGGCAACTTCATTAACCGTTCGACCATAGCCTTAGACGTAATGAGACAAAGTGTTCTACTCATTCTCTACTTCATCTTGGTCGTCTCTTTTAGCAAACTTGATGACCGAGTTGCCTCGGTTCAGAGGCGGGAGCCCGTTTAAAGATCCGTCGACGTGGTGCCACCTGGACGAGAAGACTGGAGATTCAGGAGATCGGAGCAGCCGCAATAAAGCGTGGGATGATGGTTGAAGACCGAAGGACTAGGATCATTCGGTATAACATTTCTACCCACTTTGTAGTTTGTTAGTTTAGCTTTAATGGCAGATCCGGGTTATAGTACGCGATAGCGCCAGTTGTAAAAGTTTTTGTTCCGCATTTGGCGTCTGTTAGACGACCGGGGCGCTACCGTGGACTTACAGTGGTATCAGAGCCTCACCATTATGCTTTACTAACTTGTGCTAACGTGTTTAAAACATCGATCGAATGGATTTTCAAAAACTACAATTTTCTGTGCAATAGTTTCTGTCGATTTTTAAAAGGGCCTAAAAATTATTTTGAGTATCACAGAAAACAGAGCAGGCTTTTTGAAGAACACAGAAGAAATTTGATACTGTGAACCGTCCGTACAGCCGCGGAACCTCGGCCAAAGCCATGCTTTGGCCGAGGATCCGCGGCCATATTGGAGCTTCACTGTGCCAAATTTCTTCTGTTGGGTCTACATTGAAAATTATGGTTTCTGGTATAGTTCTTTTGGGCCCAGATTTTATTACTGTATAGCAGATGTACGTGGGGCCCACTTCGGGAAATTTAGTCGATCGAAATTTTAAATTTGTTAGTATACAGTACTTACTTTATATCTCCGACCGTGAATGTCATTCGAGCGGTAAACCGCGTTTAATTGCTATAGTTCTTTTAGACGGGTTTACGAACGTGACATTCGCGTTGATGTTCTGTGTTGTGCTATGTTGTTACGGATATGTCGTGGTGGATAGCAGTGTGCAATGGTAGTGCAGTTTGGATTTATTTGTACATTTGATATTGTAGGGAGAGCGTCCAACATGTGGACTGCCGTCACTGCCTGTTTGTATAATATTCTTTTGGGGCACGACCGGGCTGAGGTCGATGTGCCCGTTGTACATATTTTTATTTCTGTACTAGGTTTACCCCACGACGGAGTGCACGGATAGGCGGGTTCTGGAGGGCAACGGGTCCGTATCTCATGGCTTTGAGAGGCAGAGGGGCCTCACTCTAGAATTGGAAGACTATTCGCCGCACTCGTAGGGGGTACAGGTCGACCCAAGGAGGGGTGCTCAAGTTACCGGATTCCGTGAAGTGCCGGGTGGTCCATTCATTTTGTTGTAGGGGGCTGCCTCGCTTCAGGTTTTGGCGGGTAACTTGCCGCACCCGTAGCGGTCTAGGTTTCATTGCACAGGCTATCCACACGACCAGGGGAACGTCGGGTTTCAGTAGCGGCTCTGTGAAACCCGGGGATCCCAGATTATCTGTATTGTTCTGTGATGCTTATTACTTTTCTGTAGCGTTGCATATTATCACGCCTGGAGCGATTATTGTATATTGGTATATATACTATTAGATGTTGTATATGTTTTACACCCACGCTAGTCCAGTCCCCGTTCTGTCGTTAGTTAAGTAACCTAACGGGTGATGACGGGACCCAGAGACGAATGCGGATGGCATATACGTACATTTTATTTTTCGTTCTTTTCTAGTGTGATTGATTGATAGGACTGCGTTGATTCTTATCAATGCAAGTAAAACAAACCTATATTTGATGTTGTTGGAACAAATTTTAAAAAGGTGTTATTACAAAGATGTTTCCTTTTGTTTTGCATAACGATATTCAGTTTAGAATATCTTGCACCTCATTCGACGAGGCAAGGGCCGAGATCCCTTCACCGGGAGTGACTCCTTGGGCAGAAGTTTGCGTCAGGGTAATAACTTCAATATAGTCGATTACAAGTTGCTTTGCATCGAGGTATTCAGTTGGAATATCCTGCACCTCATTCCACGAGGAAAGAGCCGAGATCCCTTCACCGGGAGTGACCTCTTTAGCAAAATGTTTTCGCCATTATATTTTTATAAAAAGCTATCACGTTCCTTCAACGAGATCAAGTTCATTACATTAATGGTTTTTCGCCAAAAACCAGTCGTAGCCCTCCGTCGTATCTTGTAGATGGTCAGTAGTATTCAAGCTATGTTTGTTGGCCCTTAGTCAAGGCATAGTGCTTGGTAGTTGCTGGGGTATTCATTTGTTGCATAGATAGATGCGTTGGTTTGGGACAGTCGTATTACTTTGTTGGCCCTTAGTCAAGAGTATGTACGGGTGGGTTCAAATCAACCAGGATAATGACGTGAAGAACTTGACATGCGACTTATGATTTGTTGGCCCTTAGTCAAGGTCATAAGCGCATGGGGTAAAAATTACATCAGGAGTTTCAAACATACAGCAAACTTGCTAGGCATGCTCATATCTTCTGGAGTATGATAACTTGAGTGGCTTCCATCAAGTTATCATGCGATGATAGTTGGATCCCGATTCTCACTGATGAGTTGGTTTACTCTTCGGGTGATCCCGATTGATTCTTCTTTCAGGTTTGGAGGAGAATTTGACGGTACAGTGGGAGGTTTCCTGATTAGATAAAGTGATAACCATTCTGATCTAGGTTAGAGTGCACGCAAAGTGTTTCTTTTCTCTCTCTCTCTTTGGCAGCGACCTTTGACTGACCCTAGACTATGACTCAGTGACCAAGTTAACCGAACCCTCTTAAAATAGTGGCTTTTGGATTGTCCGAGTTGCATAAGTCATTGCCGCTCCTTCTTTTACTCTTTGTATTTCTCAGAACACCCCGTATTACTACGGATATCCACTTCCATTGGATAGATCCATCGTATGGTTATATACGAAATCGAAGGGACTTCTTCGAGGATGGATCCAGGTTCAGGAGAAATAGAATTAGTTTATTCAGTTGTCTTTTATTATCACCTTCTCTCAGGTTGTGAGGGCTCCTTAGTTAAGGAGAGTACACCTATTACGCTTATTGGATAGTCTTATTCCAAACCATAGGCAGGTGCCGAAAGGTAGGGAATGAAGAAAACCAATTAGCCTAAGTAAGGTGTACAGAAGGTAATAACTAAAGACAAAATAAAGGGATTAGGAAGTGGGCAAAGTAAATTGTGACTGTTATCATTCACGACCAAACCGCGTACTTCATCGCCACTCCTATTTCACCTTTGCTTTTTCCCTGTTCGGGAGAAATAGAATAAGGTATTATTCAGTTGTCTTTTATCATCACCTTATCTCAAGTTGCGAGTGCTCCTTGGTTTAGGAGGGTACACCTATTATGCTTACTGGATAGTCTTCTTCCAAACCATAGGCTGGTGCCGAAAGGTAGGGATGGGAGAAAACCATTTAGCCTAATGATGGTGTACAGAAGGTAATGAATAAAGACAAATAAAGGGATTTAGAGAGATAGCAATGAAATATACGGTTAAAGTCATGAATTGGATTATGGAAGAGGCATTACTGGGAATACCAGGATACCCCTACGAAACATATTCATGTTTCAGTGCATTGTTAAAAGAAAACTGATTTCCCTATTAGATACTTACTCCAGGGTATGTAGTTACAAGGTAAGATTCTCATATCTGTATGGTTTTACAGATAATGAGTGGGAGTAAATTATTGGAAATTAGGTGATCATCCTCATTATATCGGAATTCGTTGTAATTGGTGATATTTGAGGAAATCGCCTGGGTACAGTTTTCAACCTACGATGCACAGACTTTGAGTTATTCAACTCAGCGGACTTATACAGAGTATTATATGTTGTCCAGTGTCTGTCAGGACAAAGGGGTAGGTCCTCGTACTATGTTCTGTTTACTTATGACTTCTCTAGTTTTTAAATAAGTGTGTCGTAGAAATACAATGTCTAAGTTTTGAGAAGTTGTGGGTATAAGAATAAAGTAGAGAACCATGTATCGCAAGTATCGGGATTCTTCAAAAAGATCGAAGATGTAGATTCTTGTGATTGGTATTCAGTTAATAGTAATGGTTTTTGAGAAACTTGTTTCTCTTTAAGGATACTCATAGTTGGATGGATTCCTAAGTTGAGTAATGCTGATTAGCCTCTCTCCATTAAGATGATATGCACTGGAGACAGCTGCATGATTTGAATCTGGTTCCAATTAAATAAGTGCCAAAATTTCTATATTGGATATAGATAGGTTCATATCTTAACGATGTTAAGGTATGGGGAGTTGTCCGACTTATGCTTAAAACCAGACACTGGATAACTCAAGGCACGTTTCTGTAATGGCAGTTTGTGGGTTGACCCTTGCTTTGACGAGGGTTGATTTTCTACCATCTGGAAGATCAATAGTGATATTGTTCTTGACTCGCCACAGTTTTAGTAAAATGGATTTTTTCAGAAAATAGTAGTGAGAGTATGGTAAAACTGGAAGTGATTCCAGAACCGCAAACGATTATGGAAAATTTAATAGGACCAATATATTCAATAAGGTTTGACATTCCAATGGCCACTCCGCAGATATGGTGGGTAACCTCAGACACCCGAGAGGTACTCCGGTAGCCTCAAGGACGGTGACAGGGAGGAGGTTCTTGTTTACCCAGACTTGACACTACTGTTGTTCCTGACTATGAGACCAGGCAGGAGGATAAGTATAGCGTCGTTCTAAACTAGTTTTAGAAGTACACGTATATATTATTCTGCCAGAGGGTTGTTGTGGTTAGTAGGAGCAGCAGAAGCATAGTGGGCAAGTAGCTTATGTCTATTTATAGGCTTGAGCAGATATAGCGGAGATAAGATCATCTAATTTTTGATGTGACAGTCATGGGTTTGACTTCATCAGAATAGAGGATGGATCTGTTAAGAAGGTAGTAGGGTGTGATGTCCTGGTATTTGGATGACATACACAGAGTAGGAAGTAAAATTCCTATACTACGATCGGTTGTACTGTGGTCATCACACAGTTGTTTCTCCACACAGGATATGGATATAATATAAGACATTCTGGTTTCTAGATCTATGGTTTTAGATCTAGATTTGGGTAGTTTCCCAATGTGTGTACTTTGACAATATTCTAAAGGTATTTAGAATAATTGACTCCTGGCATGGTGGTGTACCTGCAGGTGATGAAGTCACCCTCTCTAAAAGTGTCTTAGAGACTAAAGGAGAGAGGGATGTGCATGATTGGCAGATCACTTGCTTAGGCAATTGAGTCAATCGTGAGATGTCAAGTACCACACCAGATGTTGTTTTTTTTGCACTAGATGCGATAAGTTTATATTAATCCAATCCTGGAGAAATATAAGGAAGCAGTTTTAGAACATAAGTGCATGTTCTACGGATTTGATGACGGCAGCCTCCTTCGGGAGACGGTTATCATTCCAGGCTTCCAAGGTGACATGTATGACAGAGTCATTGTCAGAGTTATAGTTTTCCCTCTGACAAGGGACAGTATTATGGACAGGTGGTCCAAGAGGATACTGTGGGAGGCATGGTGCTGGATACTGATTAGGTTCAGTGATTATTAAAGTCTAAGAAGTTTGGATTTGGTGTTCATTTATGAACTAGGTCCCATCAGATATTCAGACATATTCTAAGACAGGTATTACTCGATTCGAGAGATGGTTTTCGATGCGAACTTGAGATTAAGAGAGACATAGAAAGAAACATCAGGGCGGATCCACTCACTAAGGCCATTTCTCGAACACAACAGTTTTACAAACGAGATTTGTGAAACTGATTAGTAGAGGATTTGGATGTTCGGTATCACACAGGCTGTGAGTATGCGACATCGCAATAATTAACCTTAAGTGCAAGTGGGAGATTGTTGGATATGGTGCCCTCAAAGTCAATTATTGGATCGCAGGAACGTGATTGCAATGATTGAGGGAGGACCTATACCGATATGACTGTCTTACTCGAGATGATAGTATGCTATCTGGTTTGTCTTTATCATCGTATATATGCTTTAGTTCACTATTGCATGATGATAGAGCCCATAGGATTCTTGCTTGACTGCCAGCAGTATGATGGCGATCATATACGTGGGAGCTGGGGTCTGTAAGCACATCCTTAAAGTGTCCTTGGTCGTGGGAGTTTCGAGACGGGGGCATCGATACTCCAGAGTAGACTAGTGTATACAGTCGAGACCCCGACGAGGGGCGGTGGCCGGTCTCATAAGCCACTGGTGTCAGTTGGATCACCTAAGATGTATACAGGTGCACATTGGGTTATGAGTACACCGGATAGGACTCGCCGGGAACATGCTAGTTGGTATTATACATATCGTCAGATAACAGTTCTGTCACGACCCGAAAGAGCACGTGACTGGCCCTTGAATCCTATGAAGTCTATAGGACTTCATCTGATCCAAGTAAGCCAAAAGCCCAGAAATCTAAAACCATTTAAGGAGTAAATAAAGAAAAAACGGTTTTAAGAGGTAAAGAAAACATGTTTGAAAATCAAGTTTTTAAATAACTAAGCCGAATATGAATTTTTAAAATGTGTAATTTTTCCGGAAATTTCGGCAGAGTTTCCTTTGTAAAAACTGGCCCCGAACGGGGTACAACAAGAATAATATACATAACATGATAAAAGGCATCCCCAAGCGGGAGCTAGCTCTTCGTCAATCGACGGTCACAACCACGCAAGAAATAATAATATACAACGCCAAAGGGCGAGGATCAAAACCAAAAAAAAGAACTCAAAACAGCCAGAAAACCGTAATACTACAAGCGCGACTCTAAGGTCGAAATAATACAGCACTGTTTTCTAAGTCTGAAACAATATACAAGTTTTGGTTGATGGAAATTCTAGATACAATAGATAATACATGAACAATGGCGGTTCTGATACAAAAGAACCCACCTATCCAAGCAAGTCACCCATAAGGAAGCAGTGTGCCAGAAATGCCGCTATGGAATCTGTACGGCAAACCTGCAAGAACTGGGGCACAATGGGGGTGAGTTGCCAACTCGTGAATAGAAAATATCTACAAGCAGAGATCGAATGCATGACCTATCCTAGGTCAATACGATCAGATATAAATAAACCTCAATATGAATAAAGCTGAAGCATGCTAAACTGGCAATGAAATCTCTATACATGAGCGTAGTGCCAAGTGCCCGTGCTAGTGCCTCAGGTAATAGCATGTCATGAATATGAGGTATAGTCAATGTAATCAAATCTGCACACACGTGGATCCCGTCCACTCGTCACCCACTGACAATAACCACCATGCATGTAAATATCATGAATCATGTGCATGGGAATAATATGAGGATATAACCATCTGTGTCCCTCGCGACACGTCAAAATCATGGAACCAGAGTGCCCAGCATCGGCACTCGAAAACATCATGAAAACTGTGCCCAGCATCGGCACGTAAATCCTCATATATCGGGCTCCGTCAGTCCGGATCGGCCCTCGGGCTCTGTCTGCGGTATCGGCCCTCGGCCCCGGCAGTATGCCCAAACCATCTATCGACTCTGGTCGGTATCCTCCGGATAACCGCCAGGTCCAACCAATCACCGGTAGGTACTCGCCCACCTCCAGGCTCAATCGGCAAAGCTCATCGATCATCTTGCCGAGGGGAACCATACCGGGTGCACCATGTACCCGCAATCGGCTCGTCCACTCCTCGATTCGGGTTTCACATGTCGCTCTCAGCACCGAGAAAACACATGGTGGACGCACTGAAATATCATATCAAGGGTAACCGGGTTTTTAAAGTAATGATATATTCTCTTTTGAAACACCCTCGGTTCCCAAATCCAGAAATATCATAGAAACAACATATCTCAATGCGTATAATCAAAAGCATGAAGTATGCGACATATAAAGGAAAGTATGCATATCATCATGTCACACAAGGATCATATACTGAATGCAATAGTACTACAGTGTAGTGGCATGGCAATTATCGATGATGAGTGTGTGAGCCGGCAACAAGTGTACGTGGAACATATGCATCATCGATAATGGTGCTGGTGTCCTAGCAGCATGACTGAAATATAACCACAGTACAAGCGATGCAATGCAAATAGCAGGAATATGCGGAAACGAATAATCAACGCAAAAGTACAGAACCTGCCCCAATAGATATGTCATGCAACCTTGCCTTTTGAAATAAGACGAATCAGGGCTTTTGGTAAAATAAGGGTTACTGTGTTTTAAGAAAAGATGCATCATTTAAAAATATCCGTATAACCCTTCTGCCTATCTTTAAAATATCCCCGATTCGTTAGTTTGAAATAGGTATGACTCGGTCTAGTCTAATGTCTACTAAGTAATCTAGACAGGAGGGGTATGAAACCACCTAATCTGAGTCAATATATATAGATATGATAGTCGGTGATCTCGCCTCAATAACATATCGTAAGATATCCTCGAGTCATGAGTGTAGATCTATCATCAATACCGGCTCGTACGGTAAATCGTCGTACGGCATCCCAATAACTGGGTAGGGGTCAATATCACACTATCTCATCACATATCAGGTATCACTTATCATCAGATCGCACAATCTAGGGTACTACTCTAAGTCTAGTACAAATCGATACCATCTATAAAAATATGAATGCGGGTAAAGCACACGTCCAAAGGCCCGCTAAAACTATCATATCGCACCTCAAATACAACCTATGTCACATCGCCGATCTCACGGCCTCACATCAAATATCATCTCAAACCCACGTATCATCCTCAAATCCCGTATATAAACACATAGTCCCATACCTACGTGTAGATATACGCACCATCATATGCACACTAATAAATGAAAGAATGAATGCAAGTATATGTGTAAGTGTATGTGTGAGTGCAACCGCTACTCTAGGGTTCGCACTATACTAAACCAATATTTTCTTATCATCAAAAATACCATTTTTACTATCAATGATCCTAAACAACACATAATAAATATACGTGTGTATACGTATTCGTATACATCACCACGGACTGCGGGGGTGCTATACGCCATCCACCCGACTTCTCCCCGTAGATATAAATCTACTCACCTTGCTTCGCATGTGTCGGTGCCGATGTCGCCATCTTCATCTTCTTTGCCTCAACCTCTCGTAGGGTACCTACAAGTATATCACAACGCTAAAGCACATGAAAACCACATCGGAAACCAAAATAGCACACGCTACCCGCATAGATAAAAACCTATCGACTCACATGTAAACACGTTCAATATCCACTTGTCGTTGACGTCCAAACGCCACCCGACAGGAATGAATCACCAAATACCAAAATCCATGCTAAATCAAGTCGTAAACCATGCACCAACATAGGAAAATCAACCCAGATTTCACCCTAGATGGAATCAGTCAAAACTAGACATACCCAGGGTCAAAACTAGAGGAAATGGGGCCATGCACAGAAAACGAGGCAAATCCGCCCTGCTCTGGCCGCAAATTGCGGCCAGAATGGAATAATTGGCGGCCTCGTGAAGGAGTTGGGGGCTAGGGTTTGGGGTGGTGGTTCATTGGTGCCTGCACATCTCACTGTCAACTCAGTTTCATTTTTGGGATCTCGGGGTGATAGCAGATTCCATAAAACAGTCCCAGATTTCCGGTTTTCCCCGATATCGATTCCGTAATTCCGTATTCTGCTTTCAAGTTCAGGTTTGGGTTCAAATTAGCATCACACAAGGGATTCTAAGGTCACCTAAATCCTCAATTTCATCTAAAATTTCAGTTTTACCCTAAACCCTAACTTGAATTCTCCAAAGTCCACAAAAAACACAATATCGATATGAAACTAGATTAGATGCACAAGTAATTGAAATACTACTCTAATAGGTGCAGAAATTATCTCCTTTGGCAACTCAAGAAAATTCTTGAGTTGCTCAAAGTCCTCCAAATCCAATCTTGCTAGGTTCAATGTGTAGCTAGTGAGCTTGGGAGTAAGTTTTGTGAAGTGGGAATGGGGTTTTGGCTTTGTTTTCATGGTGGATCTAGGGTTTCATGAAAAGGGTGAGAGAGGGGGAGAGGGCAGCAGCAACAAGGGAGAGGGGAGAGAGAAAAAAGATGGGGAAATAATGAAGGAAAGGGTCAAATGTCCAAAAGCCACCTACTCTCTCTCTCTCACTTACCTTTTTCTTTTCTTTTCTTTTCTCCACCAAACTCTTCTCACTTAAATAGTAGACCCAAAAGAAAGCCATGGTAGAAATGCACAAGCAACACAAGTGTAGAAAATGATATGTGCACATTTTTGCACAAAAAAGCTAAAAATCCAATTAGCGATTTTTAATCGCGATTAGCACTAAATTAGCATATAACAAATCTTAAAAACTTTAAAATGGCATAATTCCACAAAATACCTTATTTTAGAATTTTCCAAAATTTTTCCCATTTATTTGTATTTAATTATACCAGAATTTTAAAATATTCATTAAAATAATATTAAATTATAAAATTTCCCAAAAATCATATTTTATTATTTTGAAGACGTTACAAGTTCCCTGGTGACATGTGTACAGGTTAGTTTGTTAACCTGAGATCGTCATTTGTCTCGTGTGAGTTCCCACTGTGTTTTGATTTCTACCCTACTACGGCTCAAAGGAGTCGTGCAAACAGGTATTTTTTGGGTACAGTCCCGAGCCACATGGAGGCAGTGAGCGGATCGTCGGGGATTCGTCTCTCCCGGTATTGGGGGTTGATGTTGCACAGTGCACGGATGGCCATCACTAGAAATCCTCGGCCGAGGTAGTGAAGAATTACTGATTTGGATCAGTAGTTTCTCAGGTGGTGATGGGCTTCATACCGACACGAATTATCGCGTTATTAGGGGTCTGACTTTATCCACCCCCTAGACTCGATATGCGATTCTCTTAGACGAACGGACCGGACTGTACGGATATTGTCACTGTCAGGCTCAGTAGGGTTTTCTGGATGAGTTCGCTCGTCAGCTTCCCTTCCGATCAGTACATAGGCAACCGTTACGTACAGCTTGTAACTCTGACGTGCTAGTGGTTATACCCAGTGCCAGTGTGTTGATGAGTCATTAGAGTTCTCCACAGACAGTTTCCCAAGTTCGGGCGAAACGTTGTAGAGGCCGTATGGTTTTATAGCAGGGTTCGGAAAATGCACGTGCGTTTTCGCACGTATCATTTTTCGGGCAGATAATACTGACAGGCTTTGGTTTAAGCCGGATCCGAGTATTATACTGTGTAGATATAACATCTTTGTCTCAGATGCATTTGTATTCGGTCGTAATACAAATGCGGGTATGTTTATACTGATACGGGGTTATCCTGAAATTCGTTTCAGGATAACTTTTGGATGTTGCCAGTTTTCAGTTTTCTATCGGCCGTATTTAACATTCGGTTAAATGCGGATTCATCTTTTCTTCTTGGGTAAGTCATGAGGGTGAGTCATACTTCTATAAGGTTTAAGAAGTGGTGATAAGGCTTGTGAGTCATTAGTGCTTTAATTGTGCATTTATTGTTTTATGCAAGATGGATTTTGCATTAATGAGGTTTTGTAAAGCTTAGGATATTTTCTTCTTGATATTTATTCCTTGTGATCACCTCCCCCTCTCCTACACTCACCTCCCTCCTCCTTATAAGTGGCCGGCCCCTCTTTGAAAAAAAGATGGTTGTTGATTGAAAAAACATATAAGTTTTGGTGCATAGAAATTAGATCTGATCCATTTCTCATTTCCATTCGATCCAAAAGGCAACTTCATTAACTGTTCTTCCATAGCCTTGGACGTAACGAGGCAAAGTGTTCTACTCATTCTCTACTTCATCTTGGTCGTCTCTTTTAGCAAACTTGACGACCGAGTTGCCTCGGTTCAGAGGCGGGAGCTCGTTTAATGATCCGTCGACGTGGTGCCAACTGGACGAGAAGACTGGAGATTCAGGAGATCAGAGTAGCCGCAACAAAGCGTGGGATGATGGTTGAAGACCAAAGGATTCGGATCGTTCGGTATAACATTTCTACCCACTATGTAGTTTGTTAGTTTATCTTTACCGGCAGATCCGGGTTATAGTACGCGATAGCGCCAGTTGTAAAAGTTTTTGTTCCGCATTTAGCGTCTGTTAGACGGCCGGGACTCTACCGTGGACTTACACTTGCCGCACTCATAGGGGTCGAGGTTTTTATTTCACAGGCTATCCATACGACAGGGAACGTCGGGTCTCATTTAAGGTTGAAGTGAAACCCGGTGATTATCCACCACTCTGTGTTTCTTCTTTGATGTTGCTTTATATTATGCTTGGGACGATTGTTATATATATTTATATATGCACTAGTAGATATTGTATATGTTTTGCACCCACGCTATTCCAGCCCCCGCTCTGCCGATAGTTAAGTAACCTAACGGATGATGACGCGGCCCAGTAGCGAATGCGGATGGCATATACGTACATCATACTTTCGTTCCATTTATCTGGTGTGATATGTTTAATTGATGGGACTGCGTTGATTTTGATCAATGCAAGGATAAAACAAACCTATATGATGTTGTTGAAACCAAGTTTTTAAAAACAGACATTACAGACGTTTTCTTTTGTTTTGCACAGTGATATTTGGTTATGAATATCCAGCACATCATAATATGAGGCAAGGGTCGAGATCCATTCATTGGGAGTGACCCCTTGGACAAGAGTTTGTGTCATCGTAATAACTACACTATAGTCGATTCTTTTGCTTTACATCGTGGTATTCAGTTTGGAATATCCTGCACCTCATTCGACGAGGAAAGAGCCGAGATCTCTTCACAGGGAGTGACCTCTTTGGCAAAAGTTTTCTCCACTATATATTTGTAAAACCACTTGGGTTCCTTCAACGATATCAAGTTCAGTACGTTAAAGGTTTTTCGCCAAAAACCAGCCGTAGCCCTCCGTCATTTCAGATTAGTATTGCTTAGTATTCGTGCTACGTTTGTCGTTGCTATTCGCCGAGACTTAGTGTGCGGTAGCTCTGTAATGCTTTTCTTTCGCATGGACATGTGGATTGGTTAGGACAGTCGTACGACTGCTTTTTTTATTCATCAAGGGTCGTGCAGATGGGTTTAACGCAATCAAGATAATGATGGGTTGAACTTGACTAGGACCTTTTGATTTCTTGATTATTCTTCAAGGTCACTTGGGTCCTAGGGGTAAAAATCACATCGGGAGTTTCAAACATACAGGAAACTTGCCAGGCATGCGGATCTTCTGGAGTATGGCGACTTGAGTGGATTCCATAAAGTTATCATACGATGATAGTTGGCTCTCGATTCTCACTGACGAGTATGTGTTACTCCTCGGGTGAATTTAGATGATCTCAAGTAATTCTCCTTTTAGGGTTTGAAGAAGAATTCGAGAAAACAGTGGGAGACATCCTGATTAGATAAATAAATAACCATTCTGATCTAGGTTAGAGTGCACACTGAGTGTTTTTTTTCTCTCTCTCTTTCTCTGGCAGCGACCTTGACCCGACCTTAGACTATAACTCATGAACCAAGTTAACCGGACCTTCTTAAAACACTTTGGCTTTTGGATTTTCTGGGTCGTATATATCTTTGCCGCTCCTACTTTTACCCTTTGCATTTCTCAGAACATTCCGTTTCACTACGAAGATCCACATTTATTGGATATAACCATCGTATAATTAGATAAGAACTCGCTGAAACTTGTGTCAGGTTAAGGATGGTTTTTGGTTCTGGAGAAATAGAATATGACTATTCAGTTGTCTTTTCACTTTACCTTCTCCCATGTTGCGAGGGATCCTGGTATTTAGGAGTGTACACCTATTACGCTTATTGGATAGTCTTCTTCCAAACCATAGGCAGGTGCCAAAAGGTAGAGAAAGAAGAAAACCATTTAGCCTAAGTGTGGTGTACAGAAGGTAATAAGTAAAGACATATAAAAGGATTAGAAAGAGGGCAAAAGGAAATTGCGACTGCTATAATTCACGACGAAATCGCGTATATCATCGCCATTCCTACTTCACCTTTGCATTTCTCCAGAACATTCTGTATCACTAGGAAGATCCACATTTATTGGGTACACCGTCGTATAGTAACATACGAACTCGAAGGAACTTGTTCCAGTTCGAGGATGGTTTCCGGTTCAGGAGAAATAGAATAGGTTTATTCAGGTTGTCTTTTCCCCTTTACCTTCTCTCAGGTTGAGTGAGCTCCTAGGATTAAGAGAGTACACCTATTACGCTTATTGAATAGTCTTCTTCCAAACCATAGGTTGGTGCCAAAAGGTATGGAAGAAAGAAAACCATTTAGCCTAAGTACGATGTACTGAAGGTAATAAGTAAAGGCATATAAAGGGATTGGAGAATGTTAGGTTTACCTAGTACCTAATGAAGGGTTTGGAAGCATCACATGTCTCAAAATTAAATTTTTAAGGTGCTAAGTGAACATACAAAGAATCATCACTAGAAAATTAGGGTTTCTAAACATTGACAACATCACAAGTAAGAAAAACTAGGGTTTTGAGAGTACAACCTTTGTAGCTCCCTACTGTTAGTTATATGTATGCCCTAGAGGCCATTACTATACATAGGATGTATATTGTAGTGGATGCTTGGACATATATAGGGAGGACTTTCTTGCTCGACATGATAGTATGCTATCTGGTTGATCTTTACCTTAACGTGTATATTGATTGTCTCTCTGATACATGTTGGTAAAGCCCTTAGGATGTGCACTTGACTACCTGGACTATGATGCGGATCATACTAGTGGGGACATGGTAGTCCATAAGTACATCCTTCAAAGTCCCTAGTCGTGGGTGTATCGAGACGGGGCATCGATATACCAGAGTAGACTAGCGTATACCTTCTCGACCCATATAGATGGGCGATGGATGATCCCATATCCATTGGTGTTTGACATCAGAGATGATATACGGGTGCTCAGTGGAGACTGGGTACACTGGACGGACTCGCCGAGAACTCCCAGATGGTATTATACCTTACGTCAGATGGCAGTTCTCTGGTGACACTGGTACAGAGTAGTCTGTTGACCCGAGATCGTCATAGAGTCTTGTGTGGTTCCCACTGTGCTTTGATTTCCATCTTACCACGTCCAAGAGGGCGTGCAAAACGGTGGTTTTTGGGTACAGTCCCGAGTCACATGGAGGCAATGAGCGATAGGAGGGGATTCGTCTCTCCCGGTATAGGGGGTTGATGTTGCGCTGTGTTCGATTGGCTATAGCCAGAAATCCCTGGCCAGGGTTGTTGAGATTTACTGGTAAGTGTTACCTGTAGTTTCTCGAAGTGTTATAGACCTCATATCGACACGACTTATCGAGCTACTGGGGTCTGACGTTTACCACCACTAGGCGAGATATGCGACATATCAGACGATCAGACCGGACTGTGCGGTAAGTGTTACTGGTTGGATTCACAGGAGTGTGAGCAGGCTTGCTCGTCGATCTTCTGATCGCTCAATACCCGGGTGGCCGTTACGTTTAGCAGACCGCTTGCGGCTTGTGGGTGCTTGATATGATCATCATCTGCTGCCGGCGTATTGACGAGTCTTTAGAGTCCTACACAGAGGTTTCCTGGCTCAAGCGAAACGAAATAGGAGCGCATATGAGATATGTGCGGGACTGAGAATAATGCGTGTATGTGATACCGTATTCTATTCTCGCGATGAATGTATCGAATGGTTGTATGCGATATAACCTAGTTATCGAATCAAGGATTGATTCGATAAGTCGATACATTGCATATTAGTCGGTTATATGCGATATGACCGGATCGTTAAATCAAGTGTTGATTTAATGATTTAATGCATAATTATATATTTGATATATTACTTTGCATTAACTAGTATTGGTTCACTCAAAATGGATTTTCTCACTTGCATTGCACAAGTTGTACATGTGATGTACTTTTGTGCACTTGATTGTATCATGTTTGATGATACATTAATACTAGGGTTTTTGTATAAAGAATTAAACCTTGGTTAAGTAAATGGTTAGGGTTTTTATTTTATCATTCATTTATCTTTTTAATTTAGATTAAAAAGAAATAGCAAATGAATACAAAATGGTTTCTTTCTTTCTTTCTTTCATGAAGCTTGTTGAAGCTTCATGAAGCTTTGACCAAGTGACCATTTTGTCTTCATGTTTAACCCTAACCATTCATCATAACCTTAGTTAGTTCTCTACACTTGACCATGGTTAAGAATATGATAAGTATTATTTTCTTTTAACTTATCATAATATTCATTCTTATCTTCTTCTTCTTCTTCACAAGGAGAAAAAGCAGGACCATCAATGGTGATTGATGAAAAAGAGTGAGAAATCCAATTCTAAAGTGCACCCACCTCCTATTTCTTCATGCTCTACCTCTTGCCAAGTAGTATAGGGTGTTTTCTTCACAAGTTTCTTGACTTGGTGAAGTTGGAGCTTGATCTAGTGATGCCTCGACGTAGATCATCTTCGGCATCGAAGCCGACGACCAAGCCCGCCCATTTCTCCGATGAAGCCGACGCTAGAGCCCGGGATTCGATTTGGACAGCGAGGAGACTTCATTGCGGAGCTATGGAGGTGGAGGACCGGATCTACAAAGGTTGTATTTCCGTTCTTGTAGTTAAGTTGTTAACTAGTTTCATTTGTCGCCTAAAATTCTAGTTAACGGTCCGTATTAGGGTTTCTCGGCACCCGTAAAATTTGAAATTGGCATGGTTGATGCCTTGTGAGACCTCATTAGTGTGCCTAGGAACCCTACACCTACGTTAGACTTCTTGGCTATTTGTGGGTTGGAAAAGGTCCGCTCGAGAACCTTCTTGGTCCACGATGATCCACCCGGAGTCGTCTTTGTCCAAGCTAGAAACTTCACAAGATCAAGAGAAGAAATGGAAGCTAACACTCTTCACTAATTGGCAAGACTAGTGTAGAATGGTGTTGTGGTTGGTTTTCTCACTTCAAAATCCTAACTTGATTACTCTTTTGCTTGCTTGAAAGAACTAGAGAGCAAAAGAGAAAGGAGGAAGAAGATGATGGCTTTCTAAGCTCAAGATAATGATAAGCTTATATGAAAAATAGAAAATATAAGTATATATATTTTCTACTCTTCATCTCAAACCATGGTTACATAATAAAGATATTATTGTGCTTGAGTTAAAACACAAAAGGAAGATTGACACATGGTTAAAAAGTGGGTGAACAAGGGTTAGTTCAAGGAAGAGTGTAGAAGATAACCATGGATTAATCTTTTTCTTTTGTTTTGTTTTAACACAAATACAAATATATATCTATATATATAATCATAAGGTGTGACTCTTATATTGCCACCATCTTCTATATATACAACCATGATAGAATGATGTATGTATGTATGTGTGCATGCACATCCATATGTGCATGAACAAGAATGAATGCACACATGCATGCATACATCCAAAAAGACAAGAAAGGATTTCTAGTGAGAAACTAATAGTCATGTGATAAATCAACACTTGATTCAGCAATCCGGTCATATCACATACGACCTGACCAAAAGCAAGCCGCCCGATTAATATACGGTATCTCATACGCTCATTTTAGCCGGGTCCATGTGCATATCGCATATGCGCACCACAACGTTTCGCCTGGACTAGGTAACTACTTTGTGGGACTCTAAGACACGTCAATACGCCGGCAGTGGGTGATGATCATATCAAGCACCCCCAAGCCGCAAGCGGTCAGCTAAACGTAACGGACACCTGGGTATTGAGCGATCAGAAGAAAACAAGCGAACCTGCTACAACTCCCGTCGAGCCAACCGGCAACACTACCGTACGGTCCGGTCTCTTCGTCAGATATGCTGCATATCGAGTCTAGGGATGGTAACGTCGACCCCAATAACTCAATAAGTCATGCCGATGAATGGTCTATAACAGATCGAGAAACTACTGATAACACTTATCAGTAAATCTCAGCAGCCCTGGCCAGAGACTTGCTGATATAACCAGTCGAGCACAGCACAGCATCAACTCCCAATACCGGGAGAGACGAAACCCCTCTTATCGCTCATCACCTTCGTGTGTCTTGGGACTGTACCCAACGGCCACCTGTTTTCATGACTCAGTAGAGTCGTGGTAGGGTGGCAATCAAAGCACAGTGGGAGAACGCACAAGATTCTTTGACGATCTCGGGTCTACAGATTAACCTGCACCAGTGTCACCTGAGAACTACTATCCGACGATAGATATGATTCCATATAGGAGTTCTCGGTGAGTCCGTCCAGTGTACCCAGTCATCACTGAGTACCCGTATACGATCTCTATGTCAAACATCGATGAATGTGGGAACATCCATCGCCCATCGTATGGGTCTAGTATCATATACGCTAGTCTACTCTGGTATACCGATGCCCTGTCTCGATACACCTACGACTAGGGACATTTCAGGATATGCTTATAAACTACAGATGTCCCACTAGTATGATCTCCATCATAATCACAGTAGTCAAGCCTATATCCTTAGGGCTTTATCAACATGTGTGAATGAATAAAAACATGATCAAATCAACATGTCAGATAAAGAAGAACCAGAAAGCATACTATCATGTCGAGCAAGAATGTACACTGAATATATATATATATATATATATATATATACATGTATAAATACATCCACTATCATATAATGGCCTCTAGGGCATACATATATCCAAGAATCTCCCACTTGCACTAAGGCCAGTTATTGGTGTATCTCATACCCAACATCTCAAAAAGTCGCTCATGCTGCGGCTGAGGGAGGGCCTTGGTGAGTGGATCCGCGGCGTTATTCTTTGTGTCTACTCTCCTAATCTCGATCTCGCGGTGATCTACAATCTCCCGGATCAAATGAAAGCGCCTCAGGATGTGTCTGGACCGCTGATGGGACCTTGGCTCCTTGGCTAACGCCATAGCCCCATTATTATCACAATACAATGGTATTGGATCAATAATGGTTGGAACTACTCCTAGCTCCGAGACGAACTTCCTCATCCAGACGGCTTCCTTGGCGGCATCATTCGCAGCAATGTACTCAGCTTCCATCGTAGAGTCTGCAATGGTATCCTGTTTGGAACTCTTCCAACTTATCGCCCCTCCATTGAGGGTAAATGCAAACCCAGAGATAGATTTGCTATCATCCTTATCGCTCTGGAAACTCGAATCGGTAAAGGCTTCCATTTGGAGATCTCCATTACCATACACCAAGAACAATACTTTAGTCCTTCGCAAGTACTTAAGAATGTTCTTCACAGCTATCCAGTGATTCTTCCCTGGGTTGGATTGATACCTGCTCACAACACTAAGTGCATAAGCTACATCTGGACGTGTACATAACATCGCATACATTATAGATCCTACTGCCGAAGCAAGGGGTATAATGCTCAAGCGAGCTCTCTCTTCATCGGTCTTCGGGCAAGAATCCTTGGAAAGAGTGACCCCATGGCAAGCGGGTAAGGCACCCTGCTTGGAGTCTTCCATACTAAACCTTTTTAGGATGGTGTTGATGTACCTGGTTTGGGACAATCCCAATAACCTCTTGGATCTATCCCTATAGATCCTAATGCCCAGAATGTATGTGGCATCACCCAGGTCCTTCATGGAGAACCTTAGTGATAAGAAAGATTTGACCGACTGTAGCATAGGAATGTCATTTCCTATCAGAAGAATGCCATCCACGTACAATACGAGGAATGTGACAGCTCTTCCTACAGCCTTCTTATAAACTCAAGGTTCATCTGGATTTTTGATGAAATCAAACTCTTTGATAACATCATCGAAACAGATGTTCCAACTCCGTGATGCCTGCTTTAACCCATTTATGGATTTAAGCAATCTACATGCTTTCCCGTTGCTCCCACTGTCAATGAAGCCCTCCGGCTGATCCATATAAACGCATTATTCTAAATCCCCATTTAGAAATGCCGTTTTAACGTCCATCTGCCAGATTTCATAGTCGTAGTGAGCAGCAATAGCAAGTAGGATCCGAATGGATTTAAACATGGCTACGGGCGAAAAAGTCTCGTAATAGTCCAAACCTGGTCTTTGACGAAAACCCTTCGCCACAAGTCTTGCCTTATAGTTCTCTACCTTCCCATCTACACCAATCTTTCTTTTAAAGATCCATTTGCACCCTACAGGTTTTACCCCAGGGGGTACTGTAAGTCCATGCTACCTCTCCCGGTACTTTCGGGAATGCGGAATTTGGTAAAAAACGATTTTTACGGAGGTGGTAACATGGACCTAAAACCCGGATCTTGGTTAAACATCTATCTAGCAACCTAACTACGAGTTTCTAGCTACTCGGTTAGGGGGTTATACCTTGCTTGTCTTGAACTCCTTCGTCTTCAAGCTCCGATGGTGGTCCGGAATGGCTTCTTCTCGTCGTCTCCATACGCCGAAGATAGATCCACCTGAAAGCTCCAACCTTTAGCTCCTTCTTCGTTCTTTGAAGAAACTAGTTCACTTGGTTAGCTAAACCTAGTGAATTAGAATGAGTAGAGAAGAGTTTGTATGGGATTTTATCTATGGTTCTTGATTCTCAACTCATGAGACAAGAGAACCATAGAATCAAGAGAGGGAGGAAGAGGTTGAGGGTGAGAGCAAAGCAAAAGAGCTCAAGAACAAGAGAGAGAATGAGCAAGAAAGAATGAGGCTCTCTTTTGTCTTTCACCCTCTCATAATCCAAAGCAATCATAACTCATCATACTAACAAAAGTCTTATGTGATGGTTGAAGCAACCATAACCATATCATTTCATGCACTCATTTTACACAAATGAGCAAGCAAGTAAAAGTCTTTGCCATGAAATGATGGCTATGGTTATCATGATGGTCAACTAGTCAAGCCTAGTCAACCGGTCAACAAAGTCAACAAAAGTCAACAAGTCAACAAAGTCAACAAAAGTCAACAACCATGTCACCATAATACTTAATTAATATAATAGTTAATCACATATCATATTCTCATTAGGGTTGAACAAAAAGTCAAATAGTCAACGGTCAACTGTCAACAACCCTAATGAGAATCCGCTGCCTCTGTCTCCCTGTCAACTGTGCATGCGCACCCGCATCCGCGTTCCGAGGAACACGAATGCACACTGGATAAATCCAATCCCAAAAGGTACACTAGGATCTGGCTTAAACCAAAGCCCGCTAGTGTAAACTGTCCGGACATTGTACGTGCACAAGTGCACGGATGTGACCGAACCCTGTCGCAAAACCATACGACCTGTCACAATACCATGCGACCTCTACTCTTTTGCCTAAAGGCGAAAATCTTTCTGTGTGGGACTCTAAAGACTCGACACTACGCTGGCAGTGGGTTTAACCACAGACCGCAAGCGGCACTAGCTGTGCGTAACGGTCCCCAGGTAATGCCGACAAGAAGACCGACGAGGCGAAACCCATCTGAACTCCTACAGAGCCTGAGTGTGACATTCTCCGTACAGTCCGGTCTGTTCGTCTGATACATCGCATGACGGGTCTAGGGGGCGGTAAACGTCAGTCCCCCAATAGCGATACAAGTCGTGCCGGAGCGAAGCCCAAAACACCCTGAGATAACACTGGAAACCTACCAGTATATCTCGTTTGCCCTGGCCAGGGACTACTCGTGTAATGGCTCTCCTAGACACAGCGCGATGTCAACCCCCAATACCGGGAGAGACGAATCCTGTCTAACCGTCACTGCCTCCAAGTGCTTCGGGACTGCACCCAACCACTACCTGTTTGCACGACTCCTTTGAGCCGTGGTAGGGTAGTGATCAAAATACAGTGGGAACACACTCGAGGCGAAGTGACAGTGTCAAGTCAGCGGACTAAGCTGTACTCATGTCACCTGGGAACTGATAACTGACGATAGGCATAATACCAACTAGTCAGTTCCCGACGAGTCCTGTCCAGTGTACCCGTAACCTAACGAGCACCCGCATATTATCTCAAGTACGACGTACTGACGGCTGTGGGACAGACCGTCTCCCACACTGGGATGAGAAGCGCATGTGCTGGTCTACTCCGGAGTATCGATGCCCTGTCTCGATAGTCCTGCGACCAGGGACCTGCATAAGGATGTGCTTATAGATTACCCAGCCCCACTAGTGTGACGGCCATCACATCGCTGGTAATCAAGCAAAGATCCTAAGGGCTCCACTAATGTGTATAGGCGATATACAAAAATAAACACATGTACACATTGAAGTAGAAACAAACCAAGTAGCATACTACTATTTTGAGCAAGATTATATATACAAGGTGAATATCCCAAGCTTCCATTAAGTAATATACAAACTAGTATGATACAGTAATGGCCTCTAGGGCATATACACTAACAATCTCCCACTTGCACTAAGGCCATGTACTGGCGTATCGAAGACCTATCATCTCGATCAGCCGCTCGAACTGAGTCTGGGGCAGGGCCTTGGTGAATGGATCTGCAGTGTTATCTTCTGAAGCGACTCTCCGAACCTCGATCTCCTGGCGATCTACGATCTCCCTGATCAGGTGATACCGCCTCAAGATGTGCCTGGATCTCTGATGGGACCTGGGTTCCTTCGCTAAAGCTATAGCCCCGTTGTTGTCGCAATACAGAGGTATTGGATCAACAATGGACGGAACCACCTGAAGTTCTTTCAAGAACTTCCTCATCCAGACAGCTTCTTTTGCGGCATCAGATGCAGCGATGTATTCCGCTTCCATCGTCGAGTCTGCAACGGTTTCCTGTTTGGAACTCTTCCAACACACCGCCCCTCCATTGAGGGTAAAGACAAAACCCGACATGGACTTGGAATCATCCTTGTCACTCTGGAAGCTGGAGTCAGCAAAGGCCTCGATCTGGAGGTCTTTTCCGCCATACACCAAGAACATCTCCTTAGTCCTTCTCAGGTACTTGAGAATGTTCTTTACCGCTATCCAGTGTTTCTCCCCAGGGTTTGACTGATACCGGCTTACCACACTCAGTGCATAAGCTACATCCGGTCTGGTACACAACATCGCATACATTATAGAGCCTACCGCAGAAGCGTAGGGTATAATAGACATGCGATCCCTCTCCAAATCAGTCTTGGGAGACATCTCTTTAGAGAGGGTGATCCCGTGACAAGCCGGTAGGTTACCGCGCTTGGAATCTTCCATACTGAATCTTTTCAGTATGGTGTCGATGTACCTGGACTGAGAAAGTCCTAATATCCTCTTGGATCTGTCACGGTAGATCCGGATACCCAGAATGTATGAGGCATCACCCAGGTCTTTCATGGAGAACCTGTGTGACAAGAACCCCTTGACAGATTGTAGCATAGGAATGTCATTTCCTATTAAGAGAATGTCATCCACGTATAAAACGAGGAATACTACAGTTCTCGCTACAAATCTACTATAGATGCATTGTTCATCTGGATTTTTGATAAAGCCAAATTCTTTGACCGTCTCATCAAAGCAGATGTTCCAACTCCGCGATGCCTGCTTTAGTCCATAGATGGACTTAAGCAACTTGCACACCTTTCCGCTGCTCCCACTCTGAATGAAACCCTCTGGTTGGTCCATATAGACACACTCCTCTAAATTTCCATTTAGAAAAGCGGTCTTTACGTCCATTTGCCAGATCTCATAATCGTGGAAGGCAGCGATGGCAAGAAGGATCCGAATGGATTTCAGCATGGCTACTGGAGAAAAGGTTTCGTCATAGTCCAAGCCAGGTCTTTGACGAAAACCCTTTGCTACCAGCCTAGCTTTATAGGTCTCAACCTGTCCATCTACACCAATCTTCCTTTTGAAGATCCACTTGCATCCTACGGGTTTTACCCCTTCTGGAGCAATGTCCAACGTCCATACCTTGTTGGTGTACATGGACTCCATTTCGGTCCGCATTGCATCCAGCCATTTCACTGAGTCAACGCTCTGAATGGCCTGCTGGAAGCTAGTAGGCTCATCATAATCTATGATGCAATCCTCTCTATCCCCGTCTATGAGAAAACTGTAGTATCTCTCGGGCGGATGAGTCTGCCTACTACTCCTGCGGAGCGGCGTAGGAATGTCCTGTTCTTCCGAACCCTCTGGTTCCACTAAACTTTCAGTAATAGTCCGTGGTTCTGGAATTTCTTCCAGTTCTACTGTGCTCCCACTTATCTGGGTTTCCAAAAACTCAGTTTCCAAGAAGTAGGCATGACGAGAAACAAGAGCTTTTTGTTCCTCTTCACAGTAGAAGAAATATCCTTTGGAGTTCTTCGGATACCCCACAAACTTGCACTGTACCGAGCGTGCCTCGAGCTTGTCCGCATGCTGCTTTTTGACAAAAGCTGGACATCCCCATGTCTTAATGTGCTTAAGATAGGGTCTCTTCCCACACCATATCTCATATGGTGTAGTAGGCACGGTCTTACTAGGAACTCGGTTCAAAAGGTATGCTGCTGATTCTAGCGCATATCCCCAGAATGATCGCGGCAACTCAGCATTACTCATAATGGACCGCACCATATCCAATAGGGTGCAGTTCCGTCTCTCCGATACACCGTTATGTTGCGGGGTGTATGGAGGAGTAAGCTGAGAGAGAATTCCGTTCTCTTTTAAATAGTCCAGGAACTCGGCACTTAAGTATTCTCCACCTCGATCCGATCTTAGAATCTTAATACTTTTGCCGGTCTTTTTTTCTACTTCACTTTTATATTCCTGGAACTTTCCAAAGGCTTCGGACTTATGTTTCATTAAGAAGACATAACCGTACCTTGAGAAGTCATCCGTAAAAGTGATGAAGTAAGAATAACCGCTTCGCGCATGTGTAGACATTGGACCGCACACGTCACTGTGTACGAGTCCCAAGAGCTCGCTCGCTCTTACTCCATGTCCAGTAAACGGAGTCTTTGTCATCTTTCCTTTGAGACAAGATTGACAAGTGGCATACGATTGATATTCGAACGCATTCAAATATCCTTCTGCATGTAACTTAGTCAACCTTCTCTCATTGATGTGACCCAGTCTACAATGCCACAAGAAAGTCTGATTTATTTCTGGAGACTTTCTTTTGTGTCTATTCTGGACATTGAAAATCTGTGGTTGGTTCAATACGTATATACCATTACTCAATGTACCTGACCCAATCAGAACTTGATTAAGGTGAATGTTTACAACATTACTTACAAACGCAAATTCATAACCTTCTTTAGAAACTAAAGATACAGAAATGATATTACAAGTTGCGTTGGGTACAAAAAAGCAATTACGCAAAACCAAAACATGTCCATCTGACATTCCCAGGTGATAGTCCCCCACGGCTTTAGCATCCATGCTAGCTCCGTTCGCAACTCTGAGGGTCATATCACCTGCTTTCAAAACACTACGGTTTCTCAACGCCTGCAAAGAATTACAGATATGAGATCCTGATCCGGTATCCAATACCCAGGAAGTAGAGTTTATTGAAAGACAGTTTTCAATAACATACACACCTGAAGCTGAAGCTGCAACCTGCTTCAATTCCTGTGTTCTGGCCTTCCAGGCCCTGCAATCATTCTTCCAGTGTCCTTTCTTATGACAATAGAAGCATTCTTCGTTATCCACAAGCTTCCCCGCTATCTTTGTTGCTTTGGCTTTTCCCTTCGTATCCACTTTACTAACACCGCCCCTTGGTTTGGCGGGGGCTTTCTTCTTCTTTCCCTTGGCTTTCGCCTTGGACCTAGAAGAAGATGATCCTCCTACAAACAAAGTGGATGTTTCCCTACCTTTCTGTAGGGTGCCCTCTGCGCTCCTCAGCATGTTGAGGAGCTTTGAAAGTTCAACCTCTTTTTCTTGTAAGTTGAAGTTCAGTATGAACTGGGCGTAAGTGGAAGGAAGGGACTGGAGAACTATATCCGTATATAGCTCACTCTCCAATGTGATCCCTAGGTCCGCGAGCTCCTCAATGTAGCCGATCATCTTTAGCACGTGCTCGGCTACTGATGATCCGACGGCCATTCTTGTCGAAAATAACTTTTTCGACGCTTCGTATCTTGCGATACGAGATTGCTCTCCATACAGTTCTTTTGTATGAAGCAATATGGATTCCAAGTCCATATTCTCGTGCCTCCTCTGATGTTCGTTGTCCATCGAGGCAAGCACGAGGCACTTGGCCTTCGCGCTATCAATCTCCCAAGCCTTGCGGATTTCCTTATCCGCGACGCTGGAAGTTGGACCAGGGACAGGGGGAGCTTTGGTGGTAAGAAGATACCCCAGCTTGTCGTAAGTGATTGCTATCTTGACATTCCTGAGCCAATCTTTGTAGTTTGGCCCTGTCAGTTTGTTTTTATCTAGGAGTAACTTAAGTCCAGTCATGTTGATTGGTCGCTGCAATTAGGAGAGAGAAGAAGAAACACTCAGCATGATGCTCTTGCAAGTTTAGAGTGGTTTTTAGTTTGTCTAAACAGGATGGCTCCCACTGTTTCTCGAATCCCTCCTCAAACCATAAAGGAAGAATTAGTCGGGATCAATCCCACCGCACAATACTTGCTTAACCGTTCAGCCAGGCCGGTGTCGGTACTTCGAGGGAGGTTTTCCAACGCTTTCGCGAAGTTCCTTAATTAAAGAACCTCTTTTCCCTGGGGGCGTAGCACCGCTAACACCTTTCTAGGCACCTACTAGGTTTATAGCATTGATCGTTTAGTGAGAAAATTCCCGAGGAGTAGCATATACTCACAGTAGGATCGGGATCCAAATATCATTGCGTGACGAAACTGAAGGAATCCTACCAGAATCATCACACTCCAAATGGTATGCAAATCTAGCAAGTTTCAGTACTTATGAAACTCCCGATGTGGATTTTTGCCCCATGCTCTTATGACCTTGACTTTGGCCAACAAATCATAAGTCACATGTCAAGTTCTGCCCGTCGTTCTCCAGGTTAATTTGAATCCACCCGCACCTACCCTTGACTTTGGCCAACAAGGCAGTACGACTGTTCCAAACCAACGCATCTTTCTATGCTGCACATGAATACCCAATAGCTACCAACCACTGTGCCTTGACTTTGGCCAACAAACACAGCTTGAATACTATTGACTATTCATGTGAAACGACGGAGGGCTACGGATGGTTTTGGCAAAACCGTAAACGTAGTGAACTTGATTTGGTCGATGGAACGAGATAGCTTTTAAAAGGAGTGGCTCAAGCTCCGCATTTAAAAGTTGGTTTTGAAATGAACCGACTGGTTTTTCGAAAGTGTTCCAACGACTTTAACTTGGTTTATTATCTTGCATTAGTTCTTTTAATGCGTGGTATTCTTGCATTAGTTCTTTTAATGCGTCCCATCATTTAATCCTACCATTGCAGAAAACAACCAAAATATGACGTACGCTTATGCCATTCGCATTCGCCACGGGGCCCCGTCATTACCCGTTAGGTTACTTAACTAACGACTGAGCGGGGGCTGGGCTAGCGCGTCTGTAAAACATAAGTAACGCCTAAATAATATCATATATAGATATACTGCAATAATAAACATTTCAGATCACAGATGAATACATTGGATATACTAGGATTCTGTAATTCGTACGAGCCTGTAACGAAAGACAAATTACACGGTCGCGGTGAATAGCCAAAACCCCACCCAAGACCCCTACGGGTGCGGCAAACTACCCGCCAAGTACCCGAAGCGTAGTAACCTCCCTCATCTCCATGAGTAGGCCACTCGACACTTCGGCATACCCGGTAGTTTGTGCACCCCCTCCATGGGTCTATCCTAGGAGCAAAAACAGTAAAAAGAAATTATACAATGACGGCTACAACCCCGACCCGGTTGTGCGGCCATACAAATAATTATTACATCAATTTACAAATTTACATGAATTGAAAGAAAAGAAAACTCTCGTCTCACAACCCCCGGCTATTCACCCGCGACAATCCAACATATTCATATCCACATTCCAGCAACATTACAGATCACAGATTTGTATAACCCCCACTAATCGACATATAGCGATTAGTAGACGTTCAATACAAATATCACATTACAGAAAAACCCGTTACTTAAGTCTTTTAGAAGTTTGATCAAAAATACGGATTTTCAGGACCCCAAAGTAAATTTTTCGTTCTGGAAAATCTGGGTTGAAAATATATATTCCAAAATTCCCAAAATACCCCCAGAAGCACACTGTAGCAAAGAAACACCAGAGAGGGGGCAAGGAGGCCGCGGAACCGCGGCAATAGCAAGCTATTGCCGTGTTTCCGCGCTCGTTTAGGGGAATCATTTGGTGATTTTTCTACAGTGTCTTTTAAAAACCCTGAGCCGATTTTAGGTGTTAAAATAATCAACTTTTGAACAGTAAAAAAAGACAGAAACTCGAATTTTCGGGGTTTTGTTTTCGGGACTTTTTCTTTGATCGATCTTCTAGTTACTTGCTAACATGTTAGATAGAGTTTAACTAGGCTCTGATACCACTGTAAGTCCATGCTACCTCTCCCGGTACTTTCGGGAATGCGGAATTTGGTAAAAAACGATTTTTACGGAGGTGGTAATATGGACCTAAAACCCAGATCTTGGTTAAACATCTATCTAGCAACCTAACTACGAGTTTCTAACAACTCGGTTAGGGGGTTATACCTTGCTTGTCTTGAACTCCTTCGTCTTCAAGCTCCGATGGTGGTCCGGAATGGCTTCTTCTCGTCGTCTCCGTACGCCGAAGATAGATCCACCTGAAAGCTCCAACCTTTAGCTCCTTCTTCGTTCTTTGAAGAAACTAGTTTACTTGGTTTGCTAAACCTAGTGAACTAGAATGAGTAGAGAAGAGTTTGTATGGGATTTTATCTATGGTTCTTGATTCTCAACTCATGAGACAAGAGAACCATAGAATCAAGAGAGGGAGGAAGAGGTTGAGGGTGAGAGCAAAGCAAGAGAGCTCAAGAACAAGAGAGAGAATGAGCAAGAAAGAATGAGGCGCTCTTTTGTCTTTCACCCTCTCATAATCCAAAGCAATCATAACTCATCATACTAACAAAAGTCTTATGTGATGGTTGAAGCAACCATAACCATATCATTTCATGCACTCATTTTACACAAATGAGCAAGCAAGTAAAAGTCTTTGCCATGAAATGATGGCTATGGTTATCATGATGGTCAACTAGTCAAGCCTAGTCAACCGGTCAACAAAGTCAACAAAAGTCAACAAGTCAACAAAGTCAACAAAAGTCAACAACCATGTCACCATAATACTTAATTAATATAATAGTTAATCACATATCATATTCTCATTAGGGTTGAACAAAAAGTCAAATAGTCAACGGTCAACTGTCAACAACCCTAATGAGAATCCGCTGCCTCTGTCTCCCTGTCAACTGTGCATGCGCACCCGCATCCGCGTTCCGAGGAACACGAATGCACACTGGATAAATCCAATCCCAAAAGGTACACTAGGATCTGGCTTAAACCAAAGCCCGCTAGTGTAAACTGTCCGGACACTGTACGTGCACAAGTGCACGGATGTGACCGAATCCTGTCGCAAAACCATGCGACCTGTCGCAATACCATGCGACCTCTACTCTTTTGCCTAAAGGCGAAAAGCTTTCTGTGTGGGACTCTAAAGACTCGACACTACGCTGGCAGTGGGTTTAACCACAGACCGCAAGCGGCACTAGCTGTGCGTAACGGTCCCCAGGTAATGCCGACAAGAAGACCGACGAGGCGAAACCCATCTGAACTCCTACTGAGCCTGAGTGTGACATTCTCCGTACAGTCCGGTCTGTTCGTCTGATACATCGCATGGCGGGCCTAGGGGGCGGTAAACGTCAGTCCCCCAATAGCGGTACAAGTCATGCCGGAGCGAAGCCCAAAACACCCTGAAATAACACTGGAAACCTACCAGTATATCTCGTTTTCCCTGGCCAGGGACTACTCGTGTAATGGCTCTCCTAGACACAGCGCGATGTCAACCCCCAATACCGGGAGAGACGAATCCTGTCTAACCGTCACTGCCTCCAAGTGCTTCGGGACTGCACCCAACCACTACCTGTTTGCACGACTCCTTTGAGCCGTGGTAGGGTAGTGATCAAAATACAGTGGGAACACACTCGAGACGAAGTGACAGTGTCAAGTCAGCGGACTAAGCTGTACTCATGTCACCTGGGAACTGATAACTGACGATAGGCATAATACCAACTAGTCAGTTCCCGACGAGTCCTGTCCAGTGTACCCGTAACCTAACGAGCACCCGCATACTATCTCAAGTACGACGTACTGACGGCTGTGGGACAGACCGTCTCCCACACTGGGATGAGAAGCGCATGCGCTGGTCTACTCCGGAGTATCGATGCCCTGTCTCGATAGTCCTGCGACCAGGGACCTGCATAAGGATGTGCTTATAGATTACCCAGCCCCACTAGTGTGACGGCCATCACATCGCTGGTAATCAAGCAAAGATCCTAAGGGCTCCACTAATGTGTATAGGCGATATACAAAAATAAACACATGTACACATTGAAGTAGAAACAAACCAAGTAGCATACTACTATTTTGAGCATGATTGTATATACAAGGTGAATATCCCAAGCTTCCATTAAGTAATATACAAACTAGTATGATACAGTAATGGCCTCTAGGGCATATACACTAACAGGTACAACGTCCAAAGTCAATACTTTGTTTGTGTACATAGACTCCATTTCGGATCTCATGGCATCCAGCCACTTCACAGAGTCACCACTCGTGATACCTTGCTGAAAACTGGTAGGATCATCATCCTCCATGATGCAGTCTTCTCTGTCACCATCAATGAGGAAACCGTAGTACCTCTCCGGTGGGCGAGAAGTCCTACCAGACCTACGGAGTGGCTGAGATTCCTCAGTTTCTATTGCGACAGCCGGTTCAACCAAGTCGTCATTTGTAGTTTGTGTCTCCAGAACCTCTTCTAGATCCACCACATTGCCATCATCTTTATCTGTGAAAAACACTTTTTCCAAGAATGTGGCATGCTGAGAAACAAACACCTTTTGTTCCTCCTTATGGTAGAAAAGATATCCATAAGAATTCTTTGGATATCCCACAAAGTTACACATGACCGACCGTGTCTCGAGTTTGTCCGGATTCTGCTTTTTAACATAGGCCAGGCAACCCCAAATCTTAATTGTCTTAAGAGATGGTCTCTTCCCATGACATATCTCATATGGCGTGGTAGACACGGTTTTGGTTGGAACCCTGTTCAAAAGAAACGCTGCAGTCTCCAATGCATGCCCCCAAAATGAGACAGGTAACTTAGCATCACTCATCATGGAACGGACCATATCTAATAGGGTTCTATTCCGTCGTTCAGACACACCGTTGTGCTGTGGTGTGTAAGGAGGAGTGAGTTGAGAGAGAATCCTATTCTCTTTTAGGAAGTTTGCAAATTCTATACTGAGGTACTCGCCACCTCGATCTGATCGAAGCATCTTGATACTCAAGCCGGTTTGTTTTTCTACTACTTGTTTATATTCAGTGAATTTCTCGAAAGCTTGGGACTTGTGCTTTAATAAAAATACATGACCGAATCTTGAGAAATCGTCAGTGAACGTAATGAAGTATGAAAAACCGCCTCTAGCCTGTGTAGACATTGGCCCGCATACATCACTATGTATGAGGCCTAGAAGCTCAGTAGCTCTTTCTCCGTGTCCGGTAAACGGAGTTTTGGTCATTTTACCCTTGATACAAGGCTGGCAAGTCGCATAAGATTTATATTCAAAAGGGTTTAAATATCCATCTTTGTGTAACTTGTTTAGTCTTGTTTCGTTAATATGACCAAGTCTACAGTGCCAAAGAAAAGCTTCATTTATTTCTGAAAGTTTTCTTTTAATAGTGTGTTGTATGCTGAAAACTGTGTGTTGATTTAGGACGTATATCCCGTTATTAAGCGTACCATACCCAACCAACATTTGATTCAGGCGAATGTTCATAACATTGTTCTGCAATACAAAATTATATCCTTCATTGTCTAACAGATAAACAGATATTATATTACAAAGCATACTTGGTACAAAATAACATCGGTTCAAAACCAATATACACCCAGATGGCAACCCCAAGTGATACTCTCCCACTGCGACTGTATGTACATTGAAACCATTTCCAACGCGGAGAGTATGGTCACCTGTCCTCAAAACCTTGCTATTTCTCAGCCCCTGCATAGAATTGCAAATGTGAGAACCTGAACCGGTATCTAATACCCAGGAAGCAGAGTTTATTGAAAAACAATTTTCTGTCACAAACACACCTGAAGCGGAAGCATCCCCATGCTTCTTCTTGAATTTCAAGTACTCGGTGCAGTTGCGCTTCCAATGTCCTGTCTTGTGGCAATGAAAACATTCCCCTTTCCCCGATTCTCCAGCTTTGGACTTTTCCTTTCCCTTAACCTTTTTAACTCCACCCTTAGGATTGGTGGGCTTCTTCTTTTTCTTTCCCTTGGCCTTAGCCTTTGGGCGAGAAGAGGAAGATTGTCCAACAGCCATAACGGGAGTTTTCAATGATTTCATTGTGCTCTCTGCACTCCTTAACATATTAAGGAGTTCAGGTAGTTCCTTCTCCATGTTGTGCATGTTGAAGTTAACTATAAATTGAGCAAAGGTGGAAGGGAGGGACTGTAGAATAATATCTGTATATTGTTCATTGTCCATCGTCCATTGTCCATCCAAGGTCCTTAAGCTCTTCTATAAGAGCTATCATCTTCAGAACATGGTCTCCTACTGGTGTGCCAGGGGCCATTCGCATCTGAAACAATTTCTTTGAAGCTTCGTATCGTAATACGCAGGATTGCTCTCTATACAACTCCTTTGTATGGAGGAATATGGCATGAATGTCCATATTCTCGTGCTGCTTTTGATGTGTGTTATCCATCGATGCAAGCACGAGGCATTTGGCCGTGGCACAGAAAGCGGCCCATGTCTTGCGGACTTCAATATCCGCAACTGAGGATTTTGGACCTGGGACGGGCGGGGCTGGAGCCGTGAGGACATATGATACTTTATCATAAGTCAAGCCTATTTTCAGATTCCTCAGCCAGTCTTTATAATTGGTCCCATTCAGTTTATTTTTATCTAGTAGAACCTTGAGTCCTGTCATGGGTATCTGCCATTAAGAGAGAGAGAAGAATACACTCAGCGAAAGCTCTTGCAAAGATCAGATTGGTTATTATCTTGTCTAATCGATGTTTCCCACTGCTTTAATCAAGTTTTTCTTTCAAACCTTAAAAAGAAAACTAGCCAGGATTAATTACAGTCTACAACTTCGCTAACCGTTCAGCCAGGCCAGTGTCGGTACTTGAGGGAGGTTCCCCGTGCTTTCGCACGGACCTAATTAAAGTAAACCTCGTTTTCCCAGAGGCGTAGCCCCGTTAACACCTTTCTAGACACCTAATGAGTTAGCTAATTGTAAACTGCAAAACTCTCCTGGGAGCAACTATTGCCCACAGTAGGATCGGGATCCAACCATCATATGGAAGGTATGCAATCTCATTGCAAATCTCAACACTTGAAATTCCCGATATGATTTTTACCCCTAGTACTCATGACCTTAGCTAAGGTCAACAAATCACAAGCACTAGTCAAGTTCAACCCGTCATTTCTTGATTAATTAGACCCGTTCACATGACCCTTGGCTAAGGTCAACAAAGTCATATGCCCGTCCTAATTAATCTGCATCATATGCATTTGTAGGAAGACATCACTTAGCTACCGTACACTACGTCTTGGCTAAGGTCAACAAACGTAGCACGAATACTAAGTACTCTACTTCCTAAAATGACGGAGGGTTGCAGATAATTTTTAAGAAAATCTTTAACGCTTTGAACTTGATATCGTCGTAGAATCAAATGGTTTTTAAAAGGAGTGGCTTAAGCTCCGCAGTTTTGAAATGTAGCTTTTTCATAAAAAGCCGAGTGGTTTTAAAATCCGATTCTACAACATCTTTTTAGGTTTATTTTCTTTAAATTAATCATATTAATGTAATCCCATCATTTAAGTCCTTAAGCCAATCACAGAAAAGAAATGAAAATAACACGTACGCTTATACCATCCGCATTCGCCGCAATGTTTCGTTATGCACCGTTAGGTTACTTAACTAACGGCATACTGGGACGGGACTAGCGCGGGTGTAAAACATAAGCAACGTCTACTATATATCTCATATATAATATATCATTCGTCTCAGATATCACAGAACACAGGCAGCAGAAACATATATATAATGTGGGATATACTAGGACGTCCGTATTTAGTATTTAGCCAACAATAGAAAATACGGATTCCACAGTCGCGATGAATAGCCAAGCCCACACCCCTAGACCCCTACGAGAGCGGCAAGCGACCCTACCAATCCTGGAGTTTAGGAGACCCGATCTTGACTCCTCGAGATGGCCTCCCACTGAACCCCATGACCCGGTCACTTGTGCTCCCCTCCTTGGGTCTATCCTAATGCGGAAAAGTAAATAATATACAACACTGGTGACATCAACCTCAACCCAGAAGTGCCCCAAATAAAAGAATATTACATTACATTTGAATTTTACATGAATGAAAAAGAAAACTCTCATCTCACATAACCCCCCCCGGCTATTCAATCGCGACAATCCTGCACATCATATCTCAGCAACACATAATATCATATATCATCAACGTAAGTAAGTATGCGTACCTCGATTGTCGTTGATGTATAGCAACGAAACCGGCGATAAGCGTCATACTACACTTACGGTCACAGAAAAGAAAGTGTAAAACTACAATATTTGGAATCCACATTCTCTTTAGACATCGTAAATCTGAAATATCACATACTTCGCATTTCATGCCTAACTATATGAATTCCACATATTGTATCACATTTCAGATAAATAGACAGTATTAAAGTTTTCGATCGAACGATCAAATACCCAAAATTTCCTAAAGCTCAACACTTGAGCGGAGTTCAAAAATCCCAGAATGTGTGACAGTAGTAGCGGTCCAGCCGTAGAAGGGTCAAGCCAACGCCTCACATGTGGCACGCCGTACTGCCTCAAACCCTAAGGTTCAAAAGGCAGTTCAAGACGGTCACATAATCGAGTTAAGGTTTGTTGTCTTCTAGAGGGTCCACCACAAAACTTGCACGTATTTCCGAAATATTTAAACCTCATGAAAAGGTGAGTTAATGACACTCGTTCGAACATTTTAATACTTTCTAAATTATCCGAAAAAGACACGAAATTAAAATTTTGATCGAATCACCGAATCCAAAACAATCCCCAGAACATGCAATACTTGTATCAGATTAAAAATACCCTAAAATATATTCAAGCAGGTAGGAATAACACTGTATAAAAACGAGGCAATGACTCATCAGTACGGCCGCGGAGCCGCGGCCGAAGCAAGCTCTGGCCTCGGTTCCGCGGTGGGATCTACTGTTCATGGCTTCGTTTTTTACAGTTGTTCTTAGAATTGCCTGCTGAATTTTTTTACATATTTTTAATTCTGAAAATGACACGGTTTGAAAAAATGTCCAGAGAGTGTTCAAGAAGTTCGTATTTTGGTTCGATCGGAGTTTTAACTTCGCTAAAGTGTCGCCTAAAGTTCTAGGTCGGCTCTGATACCAATGTTAGGTTTACTTAGCACCTAATGAATGGTTTGGAATCATCACTTGTCTCAAAATTAAATTTTTAAGGTGATAAGTGAACATACAAAGAATCATCACTAGAAAATTAGGGTTTCTAAACATTGACAACATCACAAGTAGGAAAAACTAGGGTTTTGAGAGTACAACCTTTGTAGCTCCCTACGCTAGACTTCTTGGCTACTTGAGGGTTGGAAAAGATCCACTCGAGATCCTTTTTGGTCCACGATGATCCACCCGGAGTCGTTTTTGTCCAAGCTAGAAACTTCACAAGATCAAGACAAGAAATGGAAGCTAATACTCTTCACTAATTGGCAAAACTAGTGTAGAATGGTGTTGTGGTTGGTTTTCTCACTTCAAAATCCTAACTTGATTACTTTTTTGCTTGCTAGAAAGAACTAGAGAGCAAAAGAGAAAGGAGGAAGAAGATGATGGCTTTCTAAGCTCAAGATAATGATAAGCTTATATGAAAAATAGAAAATATAAGTATATATATTTTCTACTCTTCATCTCAAACCATGGTTACATAATAAAGATATTATTGTGCTTGAGTTAAAACACAAAAGGAAGATTAACAGATGGTTAAAAAGTGGGTGAACAAGGGTTAGTTCAAGGAAGAGTGTAGAAGATAACCATGGATTAATCTTTTTCTTTTGTTTTGTTTTAACACAAATACAAATATATATCTATATATATAATCATAAGGTGTGAGTCTTATATTGCCACCATCTTCTATATATACAACCATGATAGAATGATGTATGTATGTATGTGTGCATGCACATCCATATGTGCATGAACAAGAATGAATGCACACATGCATGCATACATCCAAAAAGACAAGAAAGGATTTCTAGTGAGAAACTAATGGTCATGTGATAAATCAACACTTGATTTAGCAATCCGGTCATATCACATACGACCTGACCAAAAGCAAGCCTCCTGATTAATATACGGTATCTCATACGCGCATTTTAACCGGGTCCATGTGCATATTGCATATGCGCACCACAACGTTTCTCCTGAACTAGGTAACTCCTTTGTGGGACTCTAAGACTTGTCAATAAGCCGGCAGTGGGTGATGATCATATCAAGCATCCCCAATCCGTAAGCGGTCTGCTAAACGTAACGGCCATCCGGGTATTGAGCGATCAGAAGAAAACAAGCGAACCTGCTACAACTCCCATCGAGCCAACCGGCAACACTACCGTACAGTCCGGTCTCTTCGTCAGATATGCTGCATATCGAGTCTAGGGATGGTAACGTCGACCCCAATAACTCAATAAGTCGTGCCGATGAATGGTCTATAGCAGATCGAGAAACTACTGATAACACTTATCAGTAAATCTCAGCAGCCCTGGCCAGGGACTTACTGATATAACCAGTCGAGCACAGCACAGCTTCAACTCCCAATACCGGGAGAGACGAAACCCCTCCTATCGCTCATCGCCTTCGTGTGTCTCGGGACTGTACCCAACGGCCATCTGTTTGCATGACTCAGTAGAGCCGTGGTAGGGTGGCACTCAAAGCACAGTGGGAGAACGCACAAGACTCTATGACGATCTCGGGTCTACAGACTAACCTGCACCAGTGTCACCTGAGAACTGCTATCCGACGATAGATATAATTCCATATAGGAGTTCTCGGTGAGTCCGTCCAGTGTACCCAGTCATCACTGAGCACCCGTATACGATCTCGATGTCAAACATCGATGTATGTGGGAACATCCATCGCCCATTGTATGGGTCTAGTATCATATACGCTAGGCTACTCTGGTATACCGATGCCCTGTCTCGATACACCTACGACTAGGGACATTTCAGGATATGCTTATAAACTACGGATGTCCCACTAGTATGATCTCCATCATAATCACAGTAGTCAAGCCTATATCCTTAGGTCTTTATCAACATGTGTGAATGAATAAAAACATGATCAAATCAACATGTCAGATAAAGAAGAACCAGATAGTATACTATCATGTCGAGCAAGAATGTACACTGAATATATATATATATATATATATATATATACATGTGTAAATACATCCACTATCATATAATGGCCTCTAGGGCATACACATATCCAACAGAGAGATAGCAAAGAAATATACGGTTACAGTCATGAATCAGGATAGTGGATGAGGCATTACTAGGAATACCCGGATACCCCTTCGAAACATTTCATGTTTCAGTTTCACTGTGCAATGTCAATTGAAAATTGATTTCCCATTTAGATTCTGACTCCAGTGTATGTAATTACTAGATTCGATTCTCACATCTGTATAGTGTTACAGATGATGAGTGGGAGTAGAATATTGGGAATTAGGTGATTATATCCTCATTATATCAGAATTCGTTGTAGTTGGTGATATTTGAGGAAATTACCTAGGTTTTGCCTGACGGCAAATATTTGGTTTTGAATATCCCTTGTTATGCACCAATTTCAAACTGATATATCTATACGTTTATTTTATAAAGTGAGATATAACTTTTTGAAATTATGTCTATGACATTTACCTATATCAGTTGATGATTAGGTAAGGAGCATTCAACAACGGTGTAATTCTTCTTAACCATAGTACAGTTTTCAACTTACGACCCGCAGGGTTTGAGTTGTTAAACTCAGGGGACTTATACAAAGTATTGTATGTTGTCCAGTGTCTATTAGGGAAAAGGGGTTGGTACTCGTACTATATTCTGTATACTTATAACTTCTCTGTTTTTAGACAAGTGTTTCGTAGAAATACAGGGTCCATATTTTGAGAAGTCATAGGTATAAGAATAAAGTAGAGAACCATGTGCTGCAAAGTATCAGGATTCTTCAAGATGATTGAAGATGTAGATACTTGTGCTAGGTATTCCGTTGATAGTAATGGTTTTAAGAACTTGTTTCTCTTTCAGGTTTCTCATATGTGGATGCACTCCTAGATGAGTTATGCTGAACGCCTTCTTTCCATTTGGTTGATATGCACTGGAGACAGCTGTATGATTTTGAATCTGGTTCCAATTAAATTTGTGCCCTTATTTCTATAGTGGATATAGAATGGTTCATATCTTAACTATATTAAGGTATATGGAGTTGTCCGGCTTATACTTAAAACCAGAATCCAGATAAACTTAAGGCACGTTTCAGTAATGGCAGTTTGTGGGTTATCCCAGGCTTTGAAATGGGTTAACTTTCTACTATTTGGAAGATTAATAGTTATATTGTTCTTGACTCGCCACCAGTTTTAGTAAAATGGATTCTTTTCAGAAAACATTAGTGGGAGTATGGTAGAACTGGAAGTGATTCCAAACCACAAACGGTTACTGAAAATTTAGTAGGACCTTAAGATTCAATTAGATTCGACATTCCATTAGCCACTCCACAGATTTGGTGGGTAACCTCAGACACCCGAGAGGTACTTCGGTCTCCTCAAGGACAGTGACAGGGAGGTTCTTGTTTACCCAAACTTGCCACTACTGTTGTTCTAGACTATGAGATCCGGCATGAGGATGAGTATACCGTCGTTCTAAACCAGCATTAGAAGTGCACGTGTATTTGACTCTGCTAGAGGGTTGTTGTAGTCAGTGGGAGCAGCGGAAGAATAGTAGGCAAGTAGCTTATGTATATTTATAGACTAAAGCAAGTATAGAGGAGCTAGATCATCTATTTTTGATGTGAAAGTCATAGAGTTTGACATTATCGGAATAAGAGATGGATCTAGTAAGAAGGTAGTAGGGTGTGATGTCCTGGTATTTGGATGACATGCACTTAATAAAAAGTGAAACTCCTATACTACGATCGGTTATACTGTGGTTGTCATAAAAGGTTTGTCCACATTGGATATGGATATAATATCAGGGGTTCTGGTGACTAGATCTATGGTTTTAGATCTAGATTTGGGAAGTGTCCTAATTTGGGTACTTTGACATTATTCTAAAGGTGTTTTAGAATGGTTGACTCCTTGCATGGTGGTGTACCTGTAGGTGATGGAGTCACCCTCTCTAAAGGATGTCTTAAAAGACTAAAAGGGAGAGGGATTTGCATGATTAAAATATCACTTACTTAGGCAATTGAGTTAATCATGTAATGTAAAGTACGACACCAGATATTCTTTTTGCACAGGTTGCAAAAAGTATATATTAATCCAATCCTGGAGAAACAGAGGGAAGAAGTTTTGAACATAAGTGGATGTTCTTAGAATATGCTAACGACAGCCTTCTTCGGGAAGCGGTTATCAGTTTGGGCTTCCAAAGTGACCTGGATGACAGAGAGACTGTCTGAATTATAGTTTTCTCTCTTTTGAGGGGCAGTATGTTGGACAGGTGGTCCAAGCGGATACCGAGGAAGGCTTGGTGCAGGATACTGATTAAATTCAGTTGATGATACAGTCTAAGAAGTTTGTTGGATTTGGAGTTCACTTGTGAACTAGGTCCCATCAAATTTCCAGACAAATTCTAAGACAGGTATTGCTCATTTCGGGAGATAGTCTTTCTCTGCGAAGTTGAGATAAAGAGAGATATAGAAAGAAACATTGGAGCGAATCCACTCACTGAGGCTATTTCTCGAACGCAATAGTTTCACAAACGAGATTTGAGAAACTCATTTGTAGAGGAGTTGGGCATTCGGCATCACACGGGCTGTGAGTATGCGACACCGCAATAATTATACTTAAGTGCAAGTAGGAGATTTTTGGCTATTGTGCCCTCAAGTCAATTATTGTAATCGCAGGCATGCGATTGCGATGATTGAGTGAGGACCTATACCGGAAGAACAGTCTTACTCAAGATGATAGTATGCTATCTGGTTTATCTTTATCATCATGTACATGCTTTTGATGGCATTACAGTTCATATTTACATGTTGATAGAGCCCATAGGATTCTTGCTTGACTATTAACATTATGATGGCGAACATATATGTGGGAGCTGGGTAGTCTATAAGCATATTCTTAAATTTCCCTAGTCGTGGGAGTATCAAGACTGGGCATCGATACTTCAGAGTAGACTAGTGTATACTGATCGAGACCCCGATGAGGGGCGGTTTCCGGTCTCACAAGCCATTGGTGTTAGTTTGTTCACCTAAGATAGTATGCAGGTGCTCATTGGGTTATGAGTACACAGGACGGACTCGCCGGGAACATGCTAGTTGGTATTATACCTATTGTCAGATAGTAGTTCATAAGTGACATGTGTATAGATTAGTCTGTTGATCTGAGATCGTCGTTTTTCTCGTGTGAGTTCCCACTGTGCTTTGATTACTACCCTACCACGACTCAAAGGAGTCTTGCAAACAGGTTTTAGTTGGGTATAGTCCCGAGCCACATGGAGGCAGTGAGTGGATTGTCGGGGATTCTTCTCTCCCGGTATTGGGGGTTGATGTCGCGTTGTGCACGGGTGGCCATCACCAAAAATACTTGATCAAGGTAGTCGAGAATTACTGATCCAGGATCAGTAGTTTCTCAGTTTGTGATGGGTTACATACCAATACTAAATGTCGCGTTATTAGAGGTCTGACTTTATCCACCCCAGACTCGATATGCGATACTCTTAGATGAACAAATCGTATTGTACGGATATTGTCACAAGACAGGCTCAGTAGGGGTCAGGATGAGTTTGCTCGTCGGCCTTCCTTTCGCTCAATACCTGGATAGCCGTTACGTACAGCTAGTGCCGCTGACGTGCTTGTGGTTAAACCCACTGCCAGCGTATTGACGAGTCATTAGAGTCCCACACAGAGGGTTCCCTGCTTCGGGCGAAACGATGTAGAGGTCGTATGTTTTTACGGCAGGGTTCGATAATATATGTGCACTTGTGCATGTATCATGATTCAGATGGATAATACTAGTGGGCTTTGGTTTAAGCCGGATCCTAGTATTATATTGTTTGATTATTTTCGTCTCATTTTCTTCGTATTTTTCGGAATACGGATACGGGTATGTATATACGGATAAGGGGCATTCTTGTAATTTATTATAAGAAGGTTTATAGAAGTTGCAACCTCATTATTGTTTTAATATTTTTGTTAAAGATTTAATGAGGTAGAGAGATGAGTGGGCTTGGCATTGATTGAAGCATGGTTCAAGGTGGTGAGTCGTGGAAACATTATTGTGGCTTGCTTGATGTTAGTAATATGTATGCCCTACAGGCCATTACTGTACATACGATGCATATTGCAGTGGATGCTTGGACATATATATGGAGGTCTTTCTTGCTCGACATGATAGTATGCTATCTGGTTGCTCTTTATCTTAACATGTACGCTGATTATCTCAATGTTACATGTTGATAAAGCCTTTAGGATGAGTACTTGACTACCAGGACTATGATGCAGATCATACTAGTGGGGACAGAGTAATCGTTAAGTACATCCTTCAAATGTTCCTAGTCGAGGGCGTATCGAGACAGGTCATCGATATACCGGAGTTGACTAGCGTATAGCTTCTCGACCTATTTAGATAGGCGATGGATGATCCCATATCCATTGGTGTTTGACATCAGAGTTAGTATATGGGTGCTTAGTGGAGACTGGGTACACTGGACGGACTCGCCCAGAACTCGCAGATGGTATTATACCTAACGTCAGATGGGAGTTCTCTGGTGTCACTGGTACAGGTTAGTCTGTAGACACGAGATCGTCATAGAGTACTGTGCTTTGATTTCTACTGTGCTTTGATTTCCACCTTACCTCGTTCAAGAGAACGTGCAAAACGGTGGGCTTTTGGTACCGTCCCGAATCATATGGAGGCAATGAGCGATAGGAGGGGTTTCATCTCTCCCGGTATTAGGGGGTGATGTTGCGCTGTGCTCGATTGGCTATAACAGGAAGTCCCTGGCCAGGGCTGCTTCAGAGATATACCGGTAAGTGTTATCAGTAGTTTCTCGACCCATTATGAGCCTCACATCGGCACGACTTATCGAGTTACTAGGGTCTGATGTTTACCACCCCTAGATGAGATATGCGACATATCAGACGAAGAGACCAGACTGTACGGTAGTGTTACTGATTGGATTCACAGGAGTGTGAGCAGGCTTGCTTATTGATCTTCTGATCGCTCAATACCCGGGTGGCTGTTACGTTTAGCAGACCGCTTGCGGCTTGTGGTTGTTTGATATGATCATCATCTACTGCCCGCGTATTGACGAGTCTTTAGAGTCCTATATAGAGCTTTCCTGGCTCAAGTGAAACGGAGTAGGAGCACATATGTGATATGTGCGAGACCGAGATTAATATGATATGTGATACCGTATTCTATTCTCGCTTCATGTGATATCGGTCGGTTATATGTGATATAGCAGGGTTATCGGATCAAGCGTTGATTCGATAAGTCGTTACATTTATATTTGTCAGTTATTTCTAACATGGCCGGATTATTAAATCAAAAGTTGATTTAATAATTTAATGTATAATTATATATGTGATATATTATATTGCATTAACTAATATAATCTCACATAAATGATTCTTTTTCCCACTTGATGATACATTGATATATATGTGATATATGTTAATTGTATTATTTTCTTTTGTTACATAATATTATATATGTGCTATGTAATATTGTAACATGCAAGGTATTAAATGCAACTAGGGTTTATGAGATTAACACCATGGTTAGGTTTATGTTTAGGTTAATTATCTTAATTAGTTCTAAATTGTGGATTAAAGTTGTGATATTTTGTCATGGTTGACTTGGGCCACTCTTTAGATATTTATCAAGATATTTGTTTATCTAACCCTAACCCTTGCCTATGGTTTATTCTCTACAAGAGTTAGCCATGATACTTTTAACCCTTGGTTACATTTCTAACCTCCATCACAATTCATTCTCACTTGAGCTTTGAGCTTCTTCTTCTTCTCCATTGATTTTGCTCTCTTAATTTCTCATGTGATGGAAAAAAGTGTGAGAAAAATAAATCTAAAGTGGGCCCACTTCCTACTTCATCATCCTCTACTACTTGCCATTTAGTATAGGGTGTTTGCTTCACTAATTCCATGGTTAGTGAAGAGATAGCTTGGGTTAGTGTCTCCTCGACGTAGATCATCTTCGGTCTTGAAGTCTTTGAAGCAAGTATGTTCGTTTCTTCAAGGGAGCCTCTATAGAGTCCGGAGTTCACGATCGCAGCGAAGGGACTACTACACGGAGCTATTTAAGTGAAGGACCGGTCTACAAAGGTTGTATTCCTTGCTCACTTTTCATATGAGAAGTTGTTTGCATATTATTCCGTTGATTTCTAGTAAACGATTCTTAGCTAGGGTTAGCTAGAACGACAAATTTTTGAATTTGGCATGGACGATGCATTCCGAAACCTTGCTGCCGTCTTAGGTAACCTTGCAGTGGTATCAGAGCCATGCTAGAAATTTATATGGACTTTTTTAAGATTACGAAACCGAAATACTCCGAAACTTGAAACGGCAAAATAAGGTTTCTGTCGATTTTAAATAATTATCAAAAAAAATTTTAAACAAGTACAGAGTGTTTTATGGGATATGACATGAACACACAAGAATTTTGAGGCATTTCTGAGACTTTTTGGCCGGCCACACCCCCCCATCTCGGCCAAATCCGAGCCCCCCCCCGAAAATTTTAGTGTGTTCCAGTTACTTGGTTTTGATGTTTCAGGTGTTGTTTGTTTTTACTAATTTTGCATGTGATGTAATCTTACACTATAAGCAATTTGGAGTGTTTCGTATTCGTAGTTTTAACAATGTTTCGGGTTATTCACATATTGTCTAGGCGAAATTAAAAAGTTCGATCGGATGTCAAAAACCCATTTTTCCAAGTTTAACATATTCGGAAAAACATGCAAGTAAACCTATGAACCCTCTAAAAGAATGAAACCCTAACTCGACTTTTTTGGATCGCGGAACAGCGATCATACCTTAGGGTTTGTCGTAGTTCCGTGGCGACATGAGTGAGGCTTGGGTTTGCCCTTCTACGGCTGGTGTATATGTACCGTGGCATATTCTGGGTATTACTAAAACTGTGCTCAAGTGTTGAGCTGTCGAGAAATTGTGGGAGTTTGATGAATCGATCGAAAAGTTTAACGTCGTCCGGGTATCATGTGATGGGATACAATATTTGGAATCCACAAATGTAGTTATAAGATAACTAATTTGAATGTTATAAATCTAGCAATTTAGTCTCATTTGATCGGTTGCCAGGGATTTTGATATGATCAAAAGTCCGTCGCAATCACGTAGCGTACGCGGATACTCACTGGGTAACATTATTAGATAGCCACGCCCCATAGCGCCGACCAAGTGACTGTAGGAGAACCCCGTCGCCTAAAGCATCAGTTCGGGTGCTTCCGGCTGCGGTGTTCCGCCTTAGTGCACTCCGTCGACGACATCGGGGGGTGCGGCAGTCTACTAAAGTTTCCGACGAGCATTCGATCAGGTTGTCGGTAATCTTGTTGAATTGCCCGACTTGATATTGAAAAGTGTTTTCGGTATCGAGACTAAAATGCGGGGTTTATAATTGTTAGGCATGTGATGTCTAAGGAATTCATTTGGTTAGGCATGAAATCAAAATTATGTGATACGTTGGGTTTATGATGTCTAAGGTGGTTGCGGATTCAAACTGTTGTAGTTTTTCACTTTCTTTTCTGCGACCGTAAGTGTAATATGTGGTGTATCGCCGGTTTCGGTGCTATATGTCAACGACAATTGGGATACATATATTTACTTACGTTGATGACATGAGATGTTATGTGTTGCTGTGATATGTTATATTGGATCGTCGTGATTGAATAGCTGGAGGTTTTATGTGAGATGAGAGTTTTTCATTTTCATTCATGTAAAATTCATTGTATGTAATATTCTTTTATTGGGGCACTTCCGGGTTAAAGATGATGTCACCGTTGCATATTATTTACTTTTCCGCATTAGGATAGACCCAAGGCGGGGAACACAAGTAACCGGGTTCTAGGGTCCAGTGGGAGACCATCTCGAGTAGTCGAGACCGGGTCTCCTAACTCTAGAATTGGTAGGATTGCTTGCCGCTCTCGTAGTGGTCTAGGGGTATGGGATTGGCTATTCATCACTACCGTGGAATTCGTGTTTTATACAGGCTTAATTTAAAACCTGGAAATCTTAGTATATCCAATATTTCATATGTTTTTATTCTACTGTGATATTCTGTGATGTGATCATTGATTATATTCTGAGACGAATGCCTATATTATATATATGAGATATAATTAATATTGCTGCTTTCGTTTCATATGTGATGCTTGGGAAGCATAATAAATGGGACTTCATTAATGAGATTAATGAAATAAAAGAAACCTAAAGATACTGTAGAAACTTTTTTTAAAAACTGGTAGCTCTAGTTCTTGCTTTGCATAGCGGTATTCCTTGTAGAAAATCCATCACCTTATTCGATAAGGAAAGAGCCGAGATCCCTTCACCGGGAGTGACCTCTTTAGTAATAACCGGCAGATGCTACAACCCTCGGTTTGTCTTTTGATTGTTTCTATAGTTTTTGCTCTGCATAGTGGTATTTGTAAAATATCCTGCACCTTATTCGATAAGGAAAGAGCCGAGATCCCTTCACCAGGAGTTACCTCTTTAGCAAAACTATTAAAAGCCTAAAAAACACTTCTTTTCAAAATCACTTGTTTCTACAACGATATCAAGTTCATTACGCTCATGGTTTTCTTAAAAACCTGCGTAGCCCTCCGTCATTTCAGATAAGTATTATTTAGTATTCGTGCTACGGTAGTTTAGCATGGGTCAAGGCGTAGTGTACGGTAGCTGAGTAGTACTTATCTGTAGCATGAGATGCGATTGGATTAGGGTATTCGTACAGCGTTGTTTGGCATGCGTCAAGGGTCGTACGGGTGGGTTTAATTCAATCAGGAAATGCACGGGTTGAACCTGACTAGCGGACTATTGGTTGTTTGGCATGCGTCAAGATCATAGCACGCTAGGGGTAAAATATTATCGGGAATTTCAAGTGTTGAAATTTGCAATGAGATTGCATACCTTCTATGAGATAGTTGGATCCCGATACCCACTGCGAGTAAGAGTTACTCCTGGGAGAGTTTTACACATCACAATTAGCCGATCAAGTAGGTGTCTAGAAAGGTGTTAACGGGGTTATGCCTCTGGGAAAACGAAGTTTATTTTAATTAGGTCCGTGCGAAAGTACGGGGACCCTCCTTCAAAGTACCAACACTGGCCTGGCTGAAATGATTGGCGAACTTGTAAGGTGTAATTAATCCGGGCTAGTCTTACCTTTTGGGATTTGAAGGTAGATTTGACTAAAACAGTGTGAGCCATCCTGATTAGATAAAATAATAACCAATCTAATCTTGCAAGAGATTACACTAAGTGTTTTCTTCTCTTTCTCTCCAAGTAGCGACCATGTCACGCCTTAATCAAGATAATAATATGGATGTATTGACCGAGCCTGCTTGTTATACTGAGCTGGGGAACGTTGGTCCCGCTCCAACTTATAACTGTTATAAGACCGAGCAGGAAATAGGGGATTACCAGAATTTCCGTATCGCCCAAATGAAGAATGTGTATGTTGATACATCTTCTTCGGGTATGTTCATTACAGAGAACTGTTTCTCAGTATCCTTTACGTCCTGGATATGAGATACTGGATCAGGATCCCACATATGTAATATGCTACATGAGCTACAGATAGGTAGAGAACTGAGAATGGGTGATAAGTTTCAAGAGTTGGAAACGGTGCAAGTGTTGCAGCTAAGTTGTTGGCAGTTATCACCCGGTATTACCAGAATATATTGATTCTGAAAAAATGTTATTAGATACCGAACCTGATATATAATATAATATCAGTCTCTTTATTTAGTAAAGAAGGATATAATTTTGTATTTTTGGATAATGTTTTGAACATTTCCTATATCAAGAGTTGATCGGTTCAGGCACGTTATCTAAAAGCATATACGTTCGAAATCAAACTACAGTTCTTAACGTACAAAACAAACACAAGAGGAAGAGTTCAGATATGAACGAATCCTTCTTGAGGAATTGTAGACTGGGTCATATCAATGTGACCTGACTAGCTAAGTTACATAAAGATGCATATTTAAATCAGTTTGAATTTACATCTTGTAAAACTTGCCGGTCATGTCACAAAGATAAGATGACCATAGCTCTGTTTATTGGAAACAGAGAAAGAGTTAGTGAACTCTTGGGATTGATACATGATGATGTATGTAGGTCCCCTGTCTACACATGCCAGGACCGGTTCTTTTTTACTTCATTACATTCACTGATGATCTCTCAATATTCGAACATATGTTCCTGTTGAAACATAAGTCTGAAGCTTTTGAGAAATTCATAGAATATGAGTTAGAAGTAGAAAACCAAAACGGGTATAAGTATTATGTCCTATGATGAGATCAGGGAGAAGAATACTTAAGCACGGAGTTCCTGGACTACTCTAAAGGTGAATGAGATTCTCTCTCAGCATTAATCCTCCGTATACACCACAGCACGTCGGTATATCGGGGCGGGGCAATCACAACCTATAAGATATGGTGCGCTCTATGATGAGTACTTCTGAGTTGCCTATTTCCTTTGAGGAGTTATGCACTTGAAAAGCAGCATACCTATTGAATAGCGTTCCAACCAAATCAGGTGCCTACCACTCCATATGAGATATGGTATGGGAAGAGCCCATGTCTTAAGGATGTTAAGATTTGGGGTTGTCCAGCCTATGTCTAAAAGAAAAATCCGGACAAGCTCCAGGCAAGGTCATTTCTGGGGAAGTTTGTTGGATATCCCAAGCATTTGCAAGGGAATATCTTCTACCACACCGAGGAACAAAATGTGTTTTATTTCTCGGCATGCCACCTTTTAAGAAAAGGATTTTCTTGTGGAAAAATTAGTGGTCATGAGGTAGAACTAGAAGGAGTTCCAGCTATACAAACTGCAGCTGATGATTTGGTAGAACCGGAGGACTCAGTAGTTCCCGACGAACCTCAGCCTCTCCGCCGATCTAGTAGGGTTCCTCATCCACTTGAGAGAAACTTCGGTTTTCTCTATGACAGTGAGAACGAGGATTACATCATGAGATGATGACATAACTAATTTCGAGTAATCCATAAAGAGTGGTGACTCTGTGAGAATGGCTGGATGCTAAGCGATCTAAGATGGAATCCATATACACCAACAAAGTATGGACTTTGGTTGCTATATTTTAAGGGTTAAATCCCCATCAGGAGCAAGTATATCTTGAGAAGATTACTTGGTGTACATGGAAATGTTGAGAGTTTCAAAGCTAAGGCTTGTTTCAAAAGGTTTTCGTCATCGACCAGGTGTGGATAATGATGAAACCTTTTCTAGTCCCTATGCTTAAGTTCATCCGGATCCTACTTGCCATTGCTACATACCATGACTACGATATCTGGCAGTTGGGTGTCATGACTGCTTTTCTAAATAGTGATTTAGAAGAGAGCGTCTATAAGTATACAACCAGAGGGCTTTGTAGACAGTGGGAGGAGCGGAAACGTGTGCAAGTTGCTTTATGGGTTAAAGCAGTCATCGCGGAGTTGGAACATCTGTTTTGATGTGGTAGTCAAAGAGTTTGACTTCATCAAAATGGTAGATGAACCTTGTATATACAAAAAGGCAGTAGGGAGTATGGTGGTGATCCTCGTATTGTTTGTGGATGACTTACTCTTGATATGAAAGGAGTTTCCTATGCTACGCCTGGTCAATCTCCTCTTATCATAAATATTCTCCATATAGGATCAAGGTGATACCTCCTAAATCCTGTGGATTTGGATCTATGAGATAGATCTTAGTGGATGATAGGATTCTCGCTACGTGTAGTGAGTTGGTATCAATCGATCCTGGGGTGAATCACTGGATAGCTTCCAGGATGGTAAGGTCGACTGAATGTCAGTCATAGGCATTGTCTTTACCCTCAGTGGAATGACGGTATGTTGGAAGAGTTCCAAGCTAGATACCGTGGCAGACTAGATGATAAAGGTTGGATACATTGCAACCAATGATACTACCAAAGAGGTAGTCTGGTTGTATAAAAGTTCATGAGATGAACTTCATTCCTACCATTGTATGACAATGGAGTTGTGGCTTAGGCCTAGGAACCCCCGTCCCATCATTGATCCAGATATATTCTTAGGCAGTATCACCTGATCATGGAGATGGTTGATCTCTAGGGAGATCGAGGTTCAGTAGAGTAGATACAGAGGAAAACACGGCGGATCGAATCACAAAGGCATATTCCCAGGAGAGACTTTTATGGGATGGTTGAGTATGTGATACTTCAACCACTGCTGATTGTTGGGTATGGGATACTACAACTGAAAGGTTCCTAGGCACCCTAGTGGGTTCTCACAAGGCATCGAACATGCCAAATTAAAATTTTTAGTGCCGAGAAACCCTAGACTACGGATCTTTAACTAGATGTTTAGGCGAAATAGAAAGCTAGTTAACAGTTAACTACTATGATACGGATATACAACCTTTGTAGATCCGGATTTCCACCTCCATGGCTCCGCAACGTCATGTCCTCGCTGTCCATCATGAATCCTCGACTCGATCATCGGCTTCATCGGGAAAGCAAGCGGAATAGCTCGTCGGCTTTGTGTCAAAGACGATCTACGTCGAGGTTGCACAAACTCAAGCTCCGACTTCACAAACTTGTGAAACTTGTGAAGAAAACACCCAAAACAACTTGGCAAGAGGTAGAGGGTGAAGAAATAGGAGGTGGGTTCACTTTGGATTTGGATTTAACTCACTAAAGCTCAAGTTGCCATTGGAGTAGCAAGCTTGAAGAAGAAGAAGAAGATGAGCTCAAGAAAAGATTATGATAAGTCTTCTTCTTTTTTTTAAAATAAAACTAATATCAATTACTTATCATATCTTGAACTAGGGTTAAGTGTAGAGAATTAACCATGGTCAAAGAGTGGGTTAGGGTTAAGCAAGAGGATAAGAATGGTTGCTAAAGTCAAGGGTTCAAGAAGCTTCATACAAGAAACAAATATAGCCACCATTCTCATTTTGAATTTATCCACATAAATAAACAAATAAATGGATAAATAAATATGTATGCAAAACCCTAATTATCAATTAACCATGGATTAATTCTATAAACTTAACTAATGATCAAGTATCATCAAACATGATACAAAAAGTGCACAAAAGTATATCACATATACAATGTGCAATCCAAGTGAGAAAAATCCGTTTAAAGTGAACCAATACTAGTTAATGCAAAGTAATATATCAAATATATAATTATACATTAAATCATTAAATCAACACTTGATTCAATGATCCGGTCATGTCGCACATAACCGACTAGTATTCAATGCATCGATTTATCGAATCAATGATTCGATAACTAGGTCATATCGAATATAACCATTCGAAACATATATCGCGAGAATGAAATGCGGTATCACATACACGCATTATTCTCGGTCCTGCACATATCTCATATGCGCTCCTATTTCGTTTCGCTTGAGCCAGGAAACCTCTGTGTAGGACTCTAAAGACTCGTCAATACGCCGGTAGCAGGTGATGATCATATCAAGCACCCACAAGCCGCAAGCGGTCTGCTAAACGTAACGGCCACCAGGGTATTGAGCGATCAGAAGATCGACGAGCTAGCCCGCTCACACTCCTGCGAATCCGACCAGTAACACTTACCATACAGTCAAGTCTCTTCGTCTGATACGTCGCATATCAAGTCTAGGGGTGGTATACGTCAGACCCCAATAACCCGATAAGTCGTGCCGATGTGAGGCTCGTAACGGGTTGAGAAACTACTGGTAACACTTACCAGCAAATCTCTGATCAGCCCTGGCCAGGGACTTCCCTGTTACGGCCAATCGAGCACAGCGCAACATCAACTCCCAATACCGGGAGAGACGAAACCCCTCCTATCGCTCATTGCCTCCATGTGACTCGGGACTGTACCCAAAGACCACCGTTTTGCACGCCCTCATGGACGTGGTAAGGTGGAGATCAAAGCACAGTAGGAATCACACAAGACTCTATGACGATCTCGGGTCTACAGACTAACCTGTACAAGTGTCACCTGAGAACTGCCATCTGACGTGAGGTATAATACCATCTGGGAGTTCTCGGCGAGTCCGTCCAGTGTACCCAGTTTCCACTGAGCACCCGTATACCATCTCAGATGTCAAACACCAATGGATATGGGATCATCCATCGCCCATCACATGGGTCGAGAAGCGTATACGCTAGTCTACTCTGGTAAATCGATGCCCCGTCTCGAGATACCCACGACTAGGGACCTTGAAGGATGTACTTATGGACTACCGTGTTCCCACTAGTATGATCTGCATCATAGTCTTGGTAGTCAAGTACAAATCCTAAGGGCTTTACCAACATGTAACTATAAGACAGTATAAAGAGACTAGTGTACATGTTAAGATAAATGGCAACCGGATAGCATACTATCATGTCGAGCAAGAAAGTCATCTCTATATATGTCCAAGCATCCAATATAATATACATCATCTGTACAATACTGGCCTCTAGGGCATACATACAACTAACAATCTCCCACTTGCACTAGGGCCAGCTGCTGTAGTATCTCATACCGAGCATCCCGAAGAGTCTCTCAAACTGTATCTGGGGAATGGCCTTCGTGAGTGGATCCGCCGTGTTGTTCTTCGTGTCAACTCTCCTGACCTCGATCTCCCGGCGATCAACTATCTCCCGGATCAGGTGATACCGCCTCAGAATATGCCTGGACCGCTGATGGGACCTGGGTTCCTTGGCCAAAGCCACCGCTCCATTGTTATCGCAATACAAAGGTATTGGATGCTCAATGGATGGAACCACTCCAAGTTCAGTAATGAACTTCTTGATCCAGACAGCCTCTTTGGCAGCATCGTTGGCAGCGATGTATTCAGCCTCCATCGTCGAGTCTGCCACGGTTTCCTGCTTGGAACTCTTCCAGCTAACCGCCCCTCCGTAAAGGGTAAAGACAAAACCCGACTGCGACTTAGAGTCGTCCTTATCACTCTGGAAGCTCGAATCGGTAAAGGACTCCACTTGGAGTTCTCCGTTACCATACACCAAGAACATATCTCTAGTCCTTCGTAAGTACTTGAGAATGCTCTTCACAGCTGTCCAGTGACTCTCTCCAGGATCAGCTTGATACCTGCTCACTACACTTAGTGAGTATGCTACATCTGGTCTAGTACATAGCATCGCATACATGATAGAGCCTACCGCCGAAGCATAGGGTATCCCTTGCATGCGAGCTCTCTCCAAATCAGTCTTGGGAGACATCTCTTTGGAGAGAGTGACTCCAGAGATCGTGGGCATGTTCCCACGCTTGGACTCTTCCATACTAAACCTCTTTAGTATGGTGTCAATGTACCTGGATTGGGACAATCCCAAAATCCGTTTGGATCTATCTCTATAGATCCTGATTCCCAATATGCAGGAGGCATCACCAAGATCTTTCATTGAGAATCTTTGTGATAAGAAGAGCTTGACCGATTGCAGCATAGGAATGTCATTTCCTATCAAGAGTATGTCGTCCACGTATAATACGAGGAATACAACCTTACTTTCTGCCACCTTCTTGTAGATACAAGGTTCATCTGGATTTTTGACGAAATCAAACTCTTTGATAACGACGTCAAAGCAGATGTTCCAACTCCGCGATGCTTGCTTTAATCCATAAATGGATTTAAGCAGCTTGCACACCTTCCCGCTGCTCCCACTGTCTACGAAGCCCTCTGGCTGAGTCATGTACACGCACTCTTCTAAATCACCATTTAGAAAGGCGGTCTTAACATCCATTTGCCAGATTTCGTAGTCATGAAAGGCAGCAATGGCAAGCATGATTCGGATGGATTTAAGCATAGCCACTGGAGAAAAGGTCTCGTCATAGTCCACACCTGGTCTTTGACGAAAACCCTTTGCTACAAGTCTATCTTTGAAAGTCTCTACTTTCCCATCTACACCAAGTTTCTTCTTAAAGATCCACTTGCTCCCAATGGGTTTTACCCCTTCAGGAGCAACTTCCAAAGTCCATACTTTGTTGGTGTACATGGAATCCATCTCGGACCGCATAGCATCCAGCCATTTCACTGAGTCCCCACTCGTGATGGCCTGCTCGAAGCTAGTTGGGTCATCATCCTCCATGATGCAATCCTCACTTCCACCATCAATGAGAAAACCATAGTATCTTTCAGGTGGACGAGAAACCCTACTAGATCGGCGGAGAGGCTGGGGTTCGTCGGGAGCTACTGAATCCTCTGGTTCCACTAAATCTTCAGTTTGAGTTTGTGTTGCTGGAATTTCTTCCAGTTCTACCTCATCGCCACTAATTTCTTTTACAAGAAATTCCTTTTCCAAAAAGGTGGCATGGCGAGAAACAAACACTTTTTGTTCCTCTGTATGGTAGAAAAGATATCCATGTGAATGTTTTGGATATCCCACAAACTTGCATAGAACTGACCGTGCCTCGAGTTTGTCCGGATTTTGCCTTTTGACATAGGCCGGGCAACCCCATATCTTAACTCGTTTAAGACATGGTCTCTTCCCACTCCATATCTCATATGGTGTGGTAGGTACAGATTTAGATGGAACTTGATTCAATAGGTATGCTGCTGTCTCCAGCGCATGACCCCAGAAGGAAATAGGTAACTCAGCTGTACTCATCATTGAGCGCACCATATCTAATAGGGTGCGGTTTCTCCGTTCAGATACACCGTTGTGCTGTGGTGTATAAGGAGGAGTCAGCTGAGTGAGAATCCCATTCTCTTTTAGGAAGTCCAGGAATTCATTGCTCAAGTATTCACCTCCCCGATCTGATCGAAGGATTTTAATACTTTTTCCGGTTTGGTTCTCGACTTCTTGTTTATATTCTCTAAATTTCTCAAAAGCTTCTGATTTGTGTTTCATCAGGAACACATATCCGAATCTAGAGAGATCGTCAGTGAATGTAATGAAGTACGAGGAACCATCCCTGGCATGTGTAGACATGGGACCGCATACATCACTATGTATCAGTCCTAAGAGTTCGGTAACTCTTTCTCCGTGTCCCGTAAACGGAGTCTTGGTCATCTTGCCTTTGAGACATGACTGGCAAGTGTCATAAGATGAAAATTCAAACGGATTTAAATATCCATCTTTATGCAACTTAGCTAGTCGTGTCGCATTGATGTGACCCAGTCTACAATGCCACAGGAAGGATTCATTGAGTTCAGAACTCTTCCTCTTGTGTGTGTTTGTTATGCTCAGGACTGTTGATTGGTTTAGAACATAAATGCCATTGCACAACGTGCCTGATCCAACCAACTTTTGGTTACGGAAAATGTTCATAACATTGTCCTGTAATAAAAAATTATATCCCTCTTTACTTAATAAAGAAACCGATATAATGTTGCATATCAGGTTCGGCATGTAATAGCATTCGTTCAGAACCAATGTATTACCAGTTGGTAATACAAGGTGATATTCCCCGACAGTCTTAGCTGCAACAATTGCGCCATTTCCAACTCTTATGTCTTTATCACCTTCTCCAAGTTCTCTACCTTTCCTAAGCCCATGTAACTGATTACATATATGGGATCCTGACCCGGTATCCAATACCCAGGACGTAGAGCAAATGGAGAAACAGTTCTCAGTAACGAACACACCCGAAGAAAATGCATCATCATGTACTTTCTTCATTCGGGTGGCATGGGAATCCTGGTATTCCCCTATATCCTGTTCAGTCCTATAACTCTTATAGGAAAGAACGGAACCAACGTTCCCCAGCACAGTATAACATGCGGGTTCGGTCAATACATCCATATTATTATCTTTATTAAGGCATGAAATGGTCGCTACCTGGAGAGAGAGAGAAGAAAACACTTTAGCGTAAGCTCGTGCAAGATCAGATTGGTAATTATCTTATCTAATCAGGATGGCTCCCACTGCTTTTTATCAAATCTTCCTCCAAACCCTAAAAGGAAAGACTAGCCGGGATTAATTACACACTACAAGTTCGCCAATTTTTCAGCCAGGCCAGTGTCGGTACTTTGAGGGAGGTCCCCCGTGCTTTCACACGAACCTAATTACTGTAAACCTCGTTTTCCCAGAGGCGTAACCTCGTTAACACCTTTCTAGACACCTACTTGATCGGCTAATTGCACTGTGTAAAACTCTCCCAGGAGTAACTCTTACTCGCAGCGGGTATCGGGATCCAACTATCTCATAGAAGGTATGCAATCTCATTGCAAATTTCAACACTTGAAATTCCCGATAATATTTTGCCCCTAGTGTCCTATGACCTTGACAAAGGCCAACAAATCACAGGATGCTAGTCAAGTTCAACCCGTCATTTCTTGATTGAATCAAACCCACCCGCATGACCCTTGACAAAGGCCAACAAGGTCGTACGACTACCCTGAAACAATCTGCATCATATGCATAAACAGATAAGCACTATTCAGCTACCGCACACTACGCCTTGACAAAGGCCAACAAACGCAGCACGAATACTAAACAGTCTTTATCTGAAATGACGGAGGGCTACGCAGGTTTTTCATAAAAACCATAAGCGTAATGAACTTGATATCGTTGTAGAATCAAATGATGTTTTGAAATGGAGTGATTTTGAGGCTTTTCTAGTTTTGCTAAAGGAGTCACTCCCGGTGAAGGGATCTCGGTCCTTTCCTCGTCGAATGAGGTGCGGGATATATCATATATATCGCTATGCAAAGCAAAATCGCAAAAGCAGTCAAAAGCAAACCGAGTGTGTAGCATCTGCCAGTTATTGCTAAAGGAGTCACTCCCGGTGAAGGGATCTCGGTCCTTTCCTCGTCGAATGAGGTGCGGGATATATCATATATATCGCTGTGCAAAGCAAGAACTGTAGCTACCTGTTTTATTTTAAAATTCGATTCTACAACATCTTAGGTTTCTTATCTTTCATTAATCACATTAATGAAGTCCCATCATTTAAATACCTAAACATCACAGATAGATATGACGTACACTTATGCCATCCGCATTCGCCTCGATGTCCCCTCATGCACCGTTAGGTTAGGTAACTAACGACAGAGCAGGGCAGGGCTAGCGCGGGTGTAAAACATAAGTAACGTCTATATAATATATCATATATACTATATACTATATCCATCGCAGAATCACATCACAGATATCGCAGCAGAATAAACATATGAAATATTGGATATACTAGGACGTCCGTGTTTTTAATACGAGCCAGTATAAAACACGGATTCCACGGTCGTGATGAATAGCCAATCCCACACCCCTAGACCCCTACGAGAGCGGCAAGCAACCCTGCCAATTCTAGGGTTAGGAGACCCGGACTCGACACCTCGAGTTGGTCTCCCACTGGACCCCAGAACCCGGTTACTTGTGCTCCCCTCCTTGGGTCTATCCTAGTGCAGAAAAGTAAATAATATACAAAGGGTGACAACTCCCGCATCCTGGAAGTGCCCCGAATAAAAGAATATTACATACAAGTTTTTACATGAATGAAAATGAAAAACACTCATCTCACATAAAAACCCCCGGCTATTCAAATACGACGATCCAATATAACATATCCAGCAACACATAACAACACATGTCATCAACGTAAGTAAGTATGCATACCCCAATTGTCGTTGACGTATAGCAACGAAACCGGCGATATGAACATACTACACTTACGGTCACAGAAAAAAAAGTGTAAAACTACAACAATTGGAATCCGCAATCTCTTTAGACATCACATGCCTAACAGTTATAAATCCCGCATTTTAGTCCCATCATCGAAAACTCTTTTCGATATCTTGTGAAACTAAACTGCTAGATCTATAACATTCATCCAGTTATCTCATAACCTTTTGTGAATTCCAATTATTGTATCCAATTCCGGATAAATAGAATATATCAAACTTTCCGATCGAACTTTCGAACACCCAAGTTTTCCCGACACCGATCAACACATGAAATAGGTTCAAAGACATTCACTTCATACCTCAGTACCAACGGTCCAGCCGTAGAAGGGTCAAGCCAACGCCTCACATGTGGCACGCCGTACTGCCCCAAACCCGAAGGTTCAAAGGGCAGTTCAAGACGGTCACATAATCGAGTTAAGGTTTGTGTCTTCTAGAGGGACCATCGCGTTACTTGCACTACTCAGAACGTCTTTTAACCACACAATAATCCAACACTTGGATATTTTGGCAGGGGAAAACCTGGGTATTTTTATCCGGTCGAACTCTTTAACATATTCTACAGTTATCTGGAAAAACACTTAGACAAAGTTTGATATTCCGATCGAATTCATCGATTCCCAATATAACTCCAGAGCACTCAACCCTTAAATTAATTTAAAAATATCCATAAAACTCACAAGAATTTATCAGGTATTACTGTGCAAAAATAATGGGATGACGTCACTGTTTGACCGCGGAAGGGCGGCAGAAAGCATGCTTCTGCCGCGCTTCCGCGGCTGAATGAACAGTTGATGGGATCGTTTTGCACAGTAATGCTTAGAATTCTATGCTGAATTTTTTAGACATTTTAAATATTGAAAAATCCCAGATTTATGAAAATGTCCAGAGAGCTCTAAAATTCTAGGGTTTCGAGTTCGTTCGGACTTCAAACGTCGTCGGGACTTCGCCTAAGGCTCTAGCTAGGCTCTGATACCAGTGAAAGGTTCCTAGGCACCCTAGTGGGTTCTCACAAGGCATCGAACATGCCAAATTAAAATTTTTAGTGCCGAGAAACCCTAGACTACGGATCTTTAACTAGATGTTTAGGCGAAATAGAAAGCTAGTTAACAGTTAACTACTATGATACGGATATACAACCTTTGTAGATCCGGATTTCCACCTCCACGGCTCCGCAACGTCATGTCCTCGCTGTCCATCATTAATCCTCGACTCGATCATCGGCTTCATCGGGAAAGCAAGCGGAATAGCTCGTCGGCTTTGTGTCAAAGACGATCTACGTCGAGGTTGCACAAACTCAAGCTCCGACTTCACAAACTTGTGAAACTTGTGAAGAAAACACCCAAAACAACTTGGCAAGAGGTAGAGGGTGAAGAAATAGGAGGTGGGTTCACTTTGGATTTGGATTTAACTCACTAAAGCTCAAGTTGCCATTGGAGTAGCAAGCTTGAAGAAGAAGAAGAAGATGAGCTCAAGAAAAGATTATGATAAGTCTTCTTCTTTTTTTTAAAATAAAACTAATATCAATTACTTATCATATCTTGAACTAGGGTTAAGTGTAGAGAATTAACCATGGTCAAAGAGTGGGTTAGGGTTAAGCAAGAGGATAAGAATGGTTGCTAAAGTCAAGGGTTCAAGAAGCTTCATACAAGAAACAAATATAGCCACCATTCTCATTTTGAATTTATCCACATAAATAAACAAATAAATGGATAAATAAATATGTATGCAAAACCCTAATTATCAATTAACCATGGATTAATTCTATAAACTTAACTAATGATCAAGTATCATCAAACATGATACAAAAAGTGCACAAAAGTATATCACATATACAATGTGCAATCCAAGTGAGAAAAATCCGTTTAAAGTGAACCAATACTAGTTAATGCAAAGTAATATATCAAATATATAATTATACATTAAATCATTAAATCAACACTTGATTCAATGATCCGGTCATGTCGCACATAACCGACTAGTATTCAATGCATCGATTTATCGAATCAATGATTCGATAACTAGGTCATATCGAATATAACCATTCGAAACATATATCGCGAGAATGAAATGCGGTATCACATACACGCATTATTCTCGGTCCTGCACATATCTCATATGCGCTCCTATTTCGTTTCGCTTGAGCCAGGAAACCTCTGTGTAGGACTCTAAAGACTCGTCAATACGCCGGTAGCAGGTGATGATCATATCAAGCACCCACAAGCCGCAAGCGGTCTGCTAAACGTAACGGCCACCAGGGTATTGAGCGATCAGAAGATCGACGAGCTAGCCCGCTCACACTCCTGCGAATCCGACCAGTAACACTTACCATACAGTCAAGTCTCTTCGTCTGATACGTCGCATATCAAGTCTAGGGGTGGTATACGTCAGACCCCAATAACCCGATAAGTCGTGCCGATGTGAGGCTCGTAACGGGTCGAGAAACTACTGGTAACACTTACCAGCAAATCTCTGATCAGCCCTGGCCAGGGACTTCCCTGTTACGGCTAATCGAGCACAGCGCAACATCAACTCCCAATACCGGGAGAGACGAAACCCCTCCTATCGCTCATTGCCTCCATGTGACTCGGGACTGTACCCAAAGACCACCGTTTTGCACGCCCTCATGGACGTGGTAAGGTGGAGATCAAAACACAGTGGGAATCACACAAGACTCTATGACGATCTCGGGTCTACAGACTAACCTGTACAAGTGTCACCTGAGAACTGCCATCTGACGTGAGGTATAATACCATCTGGGAGTTCTCGGCGAGTCCGTCCAGTGTACCCAGTTTCCACTGAGCACCCGTATACCATCTCTGATGTCAAACACCAATGGATATGGGATCATCCATCGCCCATCACATGGGTCGAGAAGCGTATACGCTAGTCTACTCTGGTAAATCGATGCCCCGTCTCGAGATACCCACGACTAGGGACCTTGAAGGATGTACTTATGGACTACCGTGTTCCCACTAGTATGATCTGCATCATAGTCTAGGTAGTCAAGTACAAATCCTAAGGGCTTTACCAACATGTAACTATAAGACAGTATAAAGAGACTAGTGTACATGTTAAGATAAATGGCAACCAGATAGCATACTATCATGTCGAGCAAGAAAGTCATCTCTATATATGTCCAAGCATCCAATATAATATACATCATCTGTACAATACTGGCCTCTAGGGCATACATACAACTAACAACAACAGATGGCCTTAGTGCAAGTGGGAGATTGTTAGTTATATGTATGCCCTAGAGGCCATTACTGTACATATGATATATATTGTAGTGGATGCTTAGACATATATATGGAGGACTTTCTTGCTCGACATGATAGTTTGCTATCTGGTTGCTCTTTATCTTAACATGTACGCTAATTGTCTCTATATTACATGTTGATAAAGCTCTTAGAATGAGTACTTGACTACCAGGACTATGATGCAGATCATACTAGTGGAGAAGGATTAGTCATTAAGTTCATCCTTCAAATGTTCCTAATCGAGGGTGTATTGAGACAGGGCATCGATATAGCAGAGTAGACTAGCGTATAGCTTCTCGACCCATGTAGATGGGCGATGGATGATCCCATATCCATTGGTGTTTGAAATCAGAGATAGTATACGGGTGCTCATTGAAGACTGGGTACACTGGACGGACTCGCCCAGAACTCCCAGATGGTATTATACCTAACGTCAGATGGCAGTTCTCTGGTGACACTGGTACAGGTTAGTCTGTAGACCAGAGATCGTCATAGAGTCTTGTGTGATTCCCACTGTGCTTTGATTTCCACCTTACTATGTTCAAGAGAACGTGCAAAACGGTGGCTTTTGGGTACAGTCCCGAATCACATGGAGGTAATGAGAGATAGGAGGGGTTTCGTCTCTCCCGGTATTAGGGGTTGATGTTGCGCTGTGCTCGATTGGCTATAACAGGAAGTCCCTTGCCAGGGCTACTTCAGAGATATACTAGTAAGTGTTATCAGTAGTTTCTCGACCCGTTATGAGCCTCACATCAGCACGACTTATCGAGTTACTGGGGTCTGACGTTTACAACCCGTAGACGAGATATGCGACATATCAGACGAAGAGACCGGACTGTACGGTAGTGTTACTGATTGGATTCGCAGGAGTGTGAGCAGGCTTGCTTGTTGATCTTCTGATCTCTCAATACCCAGGTGGCCGTTACGTTTAGCAGACCGCTTGTGGCTTGTGGGTGTTTGATATGATCATCATCTACTGCCGGCGTATTGACGAGTCTTTAGAGTCCTACACAGAGGTTTCCTGGCTCAAGCGAAACGGAGTAGGATCACATATGTGATATGTGCGGGACCGAGATTAATACGATATGTGATACCGTATTCTATTCTCGCGTCATGTGACATCGGTCGGTTATATGTGATATAGCCGGGTTATCGGATCAAGTGTTGATTCGATAAGTTGTTACATTTACATTAGTCGGTTATTTGTAACATAGCCGGATTATTAAATCAAAAGTTGATTTAATAATTTAATGTATAATTATATATGTGATATATTACATTGCATTAACTAATATAAGCTCACTTAAATGATTCTTTTTCTCACTTGATGATACATTGATACATATGTGATATATGTTAATTGTATTATTTTCTTTTGTTACAAAATATTATATATGTGATATTTAATATTGTAACATGCAAGGTTATAAATGAAACTAGGGTTTATGAGATTGACTCCATGGCTAGGTTTATGTTTAGGTTAATTATCTTAATTAGTTCTAAATCGTGGATTAAAGTTGTGATATTTTGTCATGGTTGACTTGGTCCACTCTTTAGATATTTATCAAGATATTTGTTAACCTAACCCTAACCCTAGCCTATGGTTTATTCTCTACAAGAGTTTGACATGATACTTTTAACCCTTGGTTACATTTCTAACCTCCATCACAATTCATTCTCACTTGAACTTTGAGCTTCTTCTTCTTCTCCATTGCTTTTGCTCTCTTGATTTCTCATGTGATGGAAAAAAGTGTGAGAGAAATAAATCTAAAGTGAGCCCACTTCCTACTTCATCATACTCTACTACTTGCCTTTTAGTATAGGATGTTTGCTTCACTAATTCCATGGTTAGTGAAGAGATAGCTTGGGTTAGTATTTCCTCGACATAGATCATCTTCGGCCTCAAAGTCATCGAAGCAAGCAAGTTTGTTTTTCTTCAAGGGAGCCTCTCTAGAGTCCGGAGTTCACGATTGCGGCGAATGGACTACTACACGGAGCTATTGAAGTGAAGGACCGGTCTACAAAGGCTGTATTCCTTGCTCACTTTTCATATGCGAAGTTGTTTGCATATTATTCTGTCGATTTCTAGTAAACGATTCTTAGCTAGGGTTAGCTAGAACGGAAAATTTTTGAATTTGGCATGGACGATGCCTGCCGAAACCTTGCTGCCATCCTAGGTAACCTTGCACTTGAGTCTTTTGTTTGTGGTGTGAGATATTTATGGTGAGACTTGAGATATTATTTCTAGAGTTGCTTCATTCCTCTCATATACACACAAAAATTATTGATCATTCTTTCTTGCTTTGCTCATGCTTCACTCTCATCTCCTATGGCATCTTCTTCTTCCTCCACCCCAACCCTCTCATGTGTTGAGAAACCTAGAGTGTTTAGAGACAAATTAATCCTCCATTAGACTCTACATCTTCCAGGCTATCATGTTTAGGAAACCAGATGCCCTAGTTACTTCGGTTTGGAGTAGGAGCTCGATTCATAGACTCTTGGGTGGATCATATTCGATGGAGGGAGACCGGTGACCAAACTTGATCGTGGTGGCTACTAGGAGCTTGGGAAAAGGTTAAATACCGAACGACACGGATCATTCGGTATAACATCTCAACTCACTTTTTAGCTTGCTAGTTTTTAGGGTTAATGGTCGATCCGTATTCAGGGTTGCGGTAGCGCCGGTTTAGAAAATTTTTGTTCTGCATTTGGCAATGGATTGATGGCAGGGGCGCTGCCATAACCCAGCAGAATCCCCGACAATCCGCTCACTGCCTCCATGTGGCTCGGGACTGTACCCAACTAAAACCTATTTTCACGACTCCTTTGAGCCGTGGTAGGGTAGTAATCAAATCACAGTAGGAACACACAAGAGACAAATGACGATCCCAGGTCGACAGACTAACCTATACTCATGTCACCTGGGAAATGCTATCTGACAATAGGTATAATACCAACTAGCATGTTTCAGGCGAGTCCGTCCAGTATACTCATAACCCAATGAGCACCTGTGTACTATCTTAGGTGACTAACTGACACCAATGTCTTGTGAGATCGGCCACCGCCCCTCGTCGGGGTCTCGATAAGTATACACTAGTCTACTCTGGAGTATCGATGCCCAGTCTCGATACTCACACGACTAGGGACATTTAAGGATGTGCTTATAGACCACCCAGCTTACACATATATGATCGCCATCATAATGCTGGTAGTCAAGAAGGAATCCTATGGGCTCTATCAACATGTAATAGTGATCGGTAATGCCAACTGATGTTGTACATGATGATAAAGACAAACCAGATAGCATACTATCATCTTGAGTAAGTCTGTTCTACCGGTAAAGGTCCTCCCTCAATCATCACAATCGCATGCCTGCGATTCAATAATTGACTTGTGGGCACTATAGCCAACATATTATACCTCTTTGGGTGTTCGTATTTTGATACGAATATGGGTATATATATACGGTAGAGCGTATTCTGTATTTATACGAAAAACATTCTAGAAGGAGGACACCTCGTTTCCTTGGTTTTTCTTTTCTAGAAAATAGAAATGAGGTGGAGGGGTGAGGTGGCATGAGAATGGTGTGAGGCAAGTTTGAATAGAGTAGACAAATGAATTTATAATTCATTTTTCTACACTATTCAAGTATGGCTGCTTTTTATTATTGGAAAATATTATTGACAAAACCATGCTGGCATTTTTGTTTTTAATATGAGATTTTTCATTACACCATTCTCTTTCTCTCTCCTTTCTAGATCCCCTACTTCCTCTTCATACTACACTTTCATGAGTTGAGAATCAAGGGTGAGGATTGTAGGGTTCCTAGGCACTGAAGTGAGGTCTCCCAAGCCATCAACCATGGCAATTTCAAAAATTATGGTGCCTACAAAGCCTAAACTACGGATCGATAACTAGATGTCTAGGCGAACAAGAACTAGTTAACACTTAACTAATGAGAAAACGGAAATACAACCTTTGTAGATCCGGTGCTCCACCTCCATAGCTCCGCAACGAAGTCGTCTCCGCTGTCCAAGTCAAATCCGGGCTCTAGGATCGGCTTCGTCGGAGAATGGGCAAGCTAGGTCGTCGATGTCCATGCCGAAGATGATCTACGTCGAGGCATCGCTATATCAAGCTCCGACTTCACCAAGTCAAGAAACTTGTGAAGTAAACACACTCTACTACTTGGCAAGAGGTAGAGGATGAAGAAATAGGAAGTGGGTAGACTTTAGAATTGGATTTCTCACTCAAATCATCAATCCACCATTGATGACCTCAAGCTTCTTCACTTGAAGCAAGGAAGAAGAAGAAGGAAATTGTTATGATAAGTTAAAAGAATAAGAAAAGAAAATGAATTCTTATCATCAAATTAACCATGGTCAAGTGTAGAGACTAAACTAGGGTTAGTGGGAATGGTTAGGTTTAAGGATGAGATAAGAATGGTTGACTTGAACAAACCTTCATGAAGCTTCAACTAAAGAACAAAATTAGCCACCATTCTTTTCTCTTTTCTTTTATTCATTTATCAAAAATAAAAGGATAATTAAATAAGATAAATGAATAACAAATAATAAACCATAACCATTTCATTAACCAAGGTTTAATACTTTACACTTAACCAAAAAGGATGCATCATCAAACATGATACAAGCAAGTGCACAAAATCATATCACATATATAATGCGCACACCCGAGTGAGAAAATCCATCTAAAGTGAACTAATACTAGTTAATGCAAAGTAATATATCAAATATATAATTATACATTAAATCATTAAATCAACACTTGATTTAACGATCCGGTCATATCGCATATAACCGGCTAATATCCAATGTATCGATTTATCGAATCAATCCTTGATTCGATAACTAGGTTATATCGCATACAACCATTCGACACATTCATCGCGAGAATGGAATACGGTATCACATACACGCATTATTCTCGGTCCCGCACATATCTCATATGCGCTCCTATTTCGTTTCGCTTGAGCCAGGAAACCTTTGTGTAGGACTCTAAAGACTCGTCAATACGCCGGCAGCAGATGATGATCATATCAAGCATCCACAAGCCGCAAGCGGTCTGCTAAACGTAACGGCCACCCGGGTATTGAGCGATCTGAAGATCGACGAGCAAGCCCGCTCACACTCCAGTGAATCCGACCAGTAACACTACCGTACAGTCCGGTCTGATCGTCTGATATGTCGCATATCTCGCCTAGGGGTGGTAAACGTCAGACCCCAATAGCTCAATAAGTCGTGTCGATATGAGGTCTATAACTGTTCGAGAAACTACTGGTAACACTTACCAGTAAATCTCAGCAACCCTGGCCAGGGATTTCCTGTTATAGCCAATCGAACACTGCGCAACATCAACTCCCTATACCGGGAGAGACGAATCCTCTCCTATCGCTCATTGCCTCCATGTGACTCGGGACTGTACCCAAAAACCACCGTTTTGCACGCCCTCTTGGACGTGGTAAGATGGAAATCAAAGCACAGTGGGAACCACACAAGACTCTATGACGATCTCGGGTCAATAGACTACTCTGTACCAGTGTCACCAGAGAACTGCCATCTGACGTGAGGTATAATACCATCTGGGAGTTCTCGGCGAGTCCGTCCAGTGTACCCAGTCTCTACTGAGCACCCGTATATCATCTCTGATGTCAAACACCAATGGATATGGGATCATCCATCGCCCATCTGTATGGGTCGAGAAGGTATACGCTAGTCTACTCTGGTATATCGATGCCCCGTCTCGATACACCCACGACTAGGGACTTTGAAGGATGTACTTATGGACTACCATGTCTCCACTAGTATGATCCGCATCATAGTCCAGGTAGCCAAGTACAGATCTTAAGGGCTTTACCAACATGTAACAGAGAGACAATCAGTATACACGTTAAGGTAAAGTTCAACCAGATAGCATACTATCATGTCGAGCAAGAAAGTCCTCCCTATATATGTCCCAGCATCCACTACAATATACATCCTATGTACAGTAATGGCCTCTAGGGCATACATATAACTAACAATCTCCCACTTGCACTAGGGCCATCTGTAGCAGTGGTTTGAAGTATCTCATACTCAACCATCCCATAAAAGTCTCTCTCTGGGAACAGGCCTTTGTGAGTGGATCCGCTGTGTTGTCCTCTGAGTCTACTCTCCTAACCTCGATCCCTTAGAGATCAACCATCTCCATGATCAGGTGATACTGCCTTAGAATATGTCTGGATCACTGATGGGACCGGCGTTCCTTGGCATAAGCCACAACTCCATTGTCACACAATGGGAGGAACTAAGTTCATCTCATGAACCATTATACACCCAAACAGCCTCTTTGGTAGCATCTTAAGTAGCGATGTATCCAGCCTTTATCGTCTAGTATGTCACGGTATCTAGCTTGGAACTCTTCCAACATACCGTCCCTTTACTGAGGGTAAAGACAATGCCTGCGACTGACATTCAGTCGTCCTTATCACCCTGGAACCCTTCCAGTGATTCTCCCCAGGATCGGTTGATACCGTCTCACTACAACTAGTGAGAATCCTAACATCCAATTAAATCTATCTCATAGATCCAAAACCCAGGATTTAGGAGGTATCACTTTGATCCTATATGGAGAATCATTGTGATAAACAGAGATTGACCGAGCGTAGCATAGGAAACTACTTCCCTATCAAGAGTATGTCATCCACGTACTCTACGAGGATCTTCACCATACTCCCTACTACCTTTTTGTTTATACAAGGTTCATCTACCATTTTGATGATGTCAACTTCTTTGACTAATCCATCAAAACAGACGTTCCAACTCCGCGATGCCTGCTTTATCCTATAAAGCATCTTGCACACGTTTCCGCTGCTCCCACTGTCTACGAAGCCCTCTGGCTGTGTACTTATAGACGTTCTCTTCTAAAACATCATTTAGAAAAGCAGTCATGACACCCAACCACCAGATATCGTAGTCATGGTATGTAGCCGTTGCAAGTAGGATCTGGATGGACTTAAGCATAGTCACTTGAAAAGGTTTCATCATGATCCACGCCTGGTCGATGACGAAAAGCTTTAACAAGTTTAGCTTTGAAAGTCTCAACTTTTCCATCTACACCAAGTAATCTTCTCAAGATATACTTGCTCCGGATGGGGATTTAACCCTTCAGATCTAGCAGCTAAAGTCCATACTTTGCTGGTGTATAAGGATTCCATCTCAGATCACTAAGCATCCAGCCATTCTTACAGAGTCTTACTCTCGATGGCCAGCTCGAAACTAGTTGGGTTATCATCTCATGATGCAATCTTCGCTCCCACTGTCATAGAGAAACCGAAGTATCTCTCAAGTGGGTGAGGAACCCTACTAGATCGGCGGAGAGGCTGAGGTTCGTTGGAATCTACTGAATTCTTTGGTTCTATCAAATCATCTGCTGTAGTTCGTATAGCTGGAACACTTCCAGTTCTACATAACAGACCTTGCCTTGAGCTTGTCCGGATTTTGCTTTTAGACATAGGCCAGACAACCCCAAATCTTAACTAACTTAAGACATGGGCTCTTCCCTTTCCATATCGCATATAAAGTGGTAGGTATTGATTTGATTCGAACCCTATTCAATAGGTATGCAACTTCTCAAGTGCATAACACCCAAAAGGAAATAGGAAACTCGGTAGTATTCATCATAGAGCACACCTTATCATATAGGGTGTATCTGCTCCGCCCCGATATACCATCGTGCTATGGTGTATACGGAGGAGTAATGCCGAGAGAGAATCTCATTCTCCTTTAGAAAAGTCCAGGAATTCCGTGCTTAAGTATTCTCCTCCTTGATCTCATCAAAGGACATAATACTTATACCCGTGTTTTGGTTCTCTACTTCTAACTTATATTCTGTGAATATCTCAAAAGGTTCGGACTTGTGTTTCAACAAGAACATATGTCTGAATCTAAAGAGATCATCAGAGAACGTAATGAAGTATAAAGAACCAGTCCTGGCATGTGTAGACAGGGGACCTTACATACATCAACATGTATCATCCCAAGAGTTCACTAACTCTTTCTCTGTTTCCAGTAAACGGAGCTATGGTCATCTTATCTTTGTGACATGACTGGCGAGTTTCACAAGATGTAAATTCAAACTGATTTAAATATGCATCTAAATGTAACTCCAGCCAGTCGGGTTACATTGATATGACCTAGTCTACAATGCCTCAAGAAGGATTCGTTCATTTCTGAACTCTTCCTCTTGTGTGTGTTCTGTATACAAAAAACTGTGGTTTGATTTAGAACATTAATGCTTTTAGATAACGTGCCTGAACCGATCAACTTTTGATATAGGAAATGTTTAAAACATTATCCAACAATACAAAATTATATCCTTTCTTTTCTAACAAAGAGAGTGATATGATTTGGTATATCAGGTTCGGTATCTAACAACATTCGTTCAGAATCAATGTATTGGTAATATAGGGTGACAGTGACCGACAGACTTGGCTGCAACACTTGCCCCGTTTTCTGCCTCATGAAACTTATCACCCGTTCTCAGTTCTCTACCTTTCTGTAGCCCTATGTAACAGATTACATATCTGGGATCCTGATCTGGTATCACATACCCAGGACGTAAAGGATACTGAGAAACAGTTCTCTGTAATGAACACACCCGAAGATGATGCATCAGCATGCACTCTCTTCGTTTGGGCGGCACGGAATTCTGGTAATCCCCAATTTCTTGCTCTATCTTATAACAATTATAAGTTGGAGCGGGACCAACGTTCCCCAGCTCAGTATAACAAGCGGGTTCGGTCAATTAATCCGTATTATTATCTTGATTAAGGCGTGATATGGTCGCTACCAGGAGAGAGAGAGAAGAAAACACTCAGCGTGCGCTCTTGCAAGAATAGATTGGTTATTATTTTATCTAATCAGGATGGCTCCCACTGCTTTTTATCAAATCTTCCTTCAAACCCTAAAAGGAAAGACTAGCCGGGATTAATTACACACTACAAGTTCGCCAATTTTTCAGCTAGGCCAGTATCGGTACTTTGAGGGAGGTCCCCCGTGCTTTCGCACGAACCTAATTAATGTAAACCTCGTTTTCCCAGAGGCGTAACCCCGTTGACACCTTTCTAGACACCTACTTGATCGGCTAATTATAATGTATAAAACTCTTCCAGGAGTAACTCTTACTCGCAGCGGGTATCGGGATCCAACTATCTCATAGAAGGTATGCAATCTCATTGCAAATTTCAACACTTGAAATTCCCGATAATATTTTGCCCCGAACGATCTATGACCTTGACAAGGTCAACAAACCATAGACCGCAAGTCAAGTTCAACCCGTCATTTCTTGATTGAATCAAACCCACCCGAACGACCCTTGACAAGGTCAACAAGGCCGCACGACTACCCTAACCCAATCTGCATCATATGCATAAGCAGATAAATACTGGTTAGCTACCGCACACTGCGCCTTGACAAGGTCAACAAACGCAGCACGAATACTAAACAGGATTTATCTGAAATGACGGAAGGCTACGACAGGTTTTTCTGAAAACCTATTGCGTAATGAACTTGATATCGTTGTAGGATCGAATGAATTTTGAAATGGAGTGCTTTTGAGGCTTTTCTAGTTTTGCTAAAGGAGTCACTCCCGGTGAAGGGATCGTCGGTCCTTTCCTCGTCGAATGAGGTGCGGGATATATCATATATATCACTGTGCAAAGAAAAAACACTTAAAAGCAATCAAAAGACAAACCGAGTGTGTAGCATCTGCCAGTTATTGCTAAAGGAGTCACTCCCGGTGAAGGGATCTCGGTCCTTTCCTCATCGAATAAGGTGCAGGATATATCATATATACCGCTGTGCAAAGCAAGAACTGTAGCTACCTATTTTATTTTGAAATTCGATTCTACAACATCTAAGGTTTCTTTTTATTTCATTAATCACATTAATGAAGTCCCATCATTTATATACCTAAACATCACAGATAAATACGACGTACACTTATGCCATCCGCATTCGCCTCGATGTCCCCTCGTGCACCGTTAGGTTAGGTAACTAACGGCAGAGCGGGGCAGGGCTAGCGCGAGTGCAAAACATAAGTAACGTCTATATAATATATCATATATACTATATACTGTATCTATCACAGAACATCTCATGATCACATCACAGATATCGCAGAAGAAGAATCATATGAAATATTGGATATACTAGGACGTCCGTGTTTTCAATACGAGCCAGTATAAAACACGGATTCCACGGTCGTGATGAATAGCCAAACCCACACCCCAAGACCCCTACGAGAGCGGCAAGCAACCCTACCAATTCTAGAGTTAGGAGACCCTGACCCGACTCCTCGAGTTGGTCTCCCACTGGACTCCAGAACCCGGTTACTTGTGCTCCCCTCCTTGGGTCTATCCTAGTGCGGAAAAGTAAATAATATACAAACGGTGACAACTTCCGCAACCTGGAAGCGCCCCAATAAAAGAATATTACATACAAGTTTTTACATGAATGAAAATGAAAAACACTCATCTCACATAAAAACCCCCGGCTATTCAAACACGACGATCCAATATAGCATATCCAGCAACACATAACATCACATGTCATCAACGTAAGTAAATATGCGCATCCCAATTGTCGTTGACATATAGCAACGAAACCGGCGATATCACATATGACACTTACGGTCACAGAAAAGAAAGTGTAAAACTACAACAGTTGGAATCCGCAATCATCTCAGACATCGCATGCCTGACCAAATGAATTCCTTAGACATCGCATGCCTAACAATTATAAACCCCGCATTTTAGTCTCAAAATCGAAAACACTTTTCAATATCAAGTCGGGCAATTCAACAGGATTCCCGACATCCTGATCGAATGCTCGTCGCAAACTTCTGTAGACGGCCGCACCCCCGATACCATCGACGAAGTGCACCAAGGCGGAACACCGCTACCGCGAGCACCCGTACGGATGCTTTCGGCGACGGGGTTCTCCTACAGTCACTTGGTCGGGGCTATGGAGTGAGGCTGTCTATTAAGTCTACCCGGCGAGTATCCGCGTACGCTACGTGATTGCGACGGACTTTTGATCACATCAAAATTCTGTGGCAACCGATCAAGTGAGACTAAATTGCTACGTTTATAACATTCATTTAGTTATCTCATAACTTTTGTGAATTCCAATTATTGTATCCCATTCCGGATAAACAGAAAATGTTAAACTTTTCGATCGAACAATCTAACACCCAAGTTTTCCCGATACAGCTCAACACATGAAATAAGTCTAACAACATTCCGTTCGTACCTCAGTACCAACGGTCCAGCCGTAGAAGGGTCAAGCCAACGCCTCACATGTGGCATGCCGTACTGCCCCAAACCCGAAGGTTCAAAGGGCAGTTCAAGACGGTCACATAATCGAGTTAAGGTTTGTTGTCTTATAGAGGGACCATCGCGTTACTTGCACTACTTAGAACGTCGTTAAACTACGGAAAAATCCAACACTTGGAAATTTCCCGACAGGGGAAAAATTGGGTATTTATATCCGGTCGAACTTTTTAACATATTCTAAAATTTATCCGGAAAGCCACATAGACAACATCTGATACTCCGATCGAACATACGAATCCCCAAAACAACTGCAGAAAATTCAACTCTTGAATAATTTTTTAAAATATCCAGAGAACTCAGAAGCTGAAACAATGAATTACTGTGTAAAAAGTTAGGGCTGACATCAGCAAACTGCCGCTGAACCGCCGCCTAAATCAACATTATGCCGCGGATCCGCGCCAAAGTTCACTGTTCATGGCCCCAATTTTGCATCGTAATTCTTATATTTTCCTGCTTATTTCTCTGCATATTTTTAATCAAGAAAAATCACTGTTTTTAGAAAAAGGACAGAGAGCAATTTTCCGGGTAGGGTTTCGGTTCGATCGGACTTCAAATCGTGTCTAGACTTCGCCTAAGGCTCTAGCCTGGCTCTGATACCACTGTACGGTTCCTAGGCACTCAAGTGAGGTCTCCCAAGCCATCAACCATGGCAATTTCAAAAATTATGGTGCCTACAAACCCTAAACTACGGATCGATAACTAGATGTCTAGGCGAACAAGAACTAGTTAACACTTAACTAATGAGAAAACGGAAATACAACCTTTGTAGATCCGGTGCTCCACCTCCATAGCTCCGCACCGAAGTCGTCTCTGCTGTCCAAGTCAAATCCGGGCTCTAGGATCGGCTTCGTCGGAGAATGGGCAAGCTAGGTCGTCGATGTCCATGCCGAAGATGATCTACGTCGAGGCATCGCTAAATCAAGCTCCGACTTCACCAAGTCAAGAAACTTGTGAAGTAAACACACTCTACTACTTGGCAAGAGGTAGAGGATGAAGAAATAGGAAGTGGGTAGACTTTAGAATTGGATTTCTCACTCAAATCATCAATCCACCATTGATGACCTCAAGCTTCTTCACTTGAAGCAAGGAAAAAGAAGAAGGAAATTGTTATGATAAGTTAAAAGAATAAGAAAAGAAAATGAATTCTTATCATCAAATTAACCATGGTCAAGTGTAGAGACTAAACTAGGGTTAGTGGGAATGGTTAGGTTTAAGGATGAGATAAGAATGGTTGACTTGAACAAAGCTTCATGAAGCTTCAACTAAAGAACAAAATTAGCCACCATTCTTTTCTCTTTTCTTTTATTCATTTATCAAAAATAAAAGGATAATTAAATAAGATAAATGAATAACAAATAATAAACCCTAACCATTTCATTAACCAAGGTTTAATACTTTACACTTAACCAAAAAGGATGCATCATCAAACATGATACAAGCAAGTGCACAAAATCATATCACATATATAATGCGCACACCCGAGTGAGAAAATCCATCTAAAGTGAACCAATACTAGTTAATGCAAAGTAATATATCAAATATATAATTATACATTAAATCATTAAATCAACACTTGATTTAACGATCCGGTCATATCGCATATAACCGGCTAATATCCAATGTATCGATTTATCGAATCAATCCTTGATTCGATAACTAGGTTATATCGCATACAACCATTCGACACATTCATCGCGAGAATGGAATACGGTATCACATACACGCATTATTCTCGGTCCCGCACATATCTCATATGCGCTCCTATTTCGTTTCGCTTGAGCCAGGAAACCTCTGTGTAGGACTCTAAAGACTCGTCAATACGCCGGCAGCAGATGATGATCATATCAAGCATCCACAAGCCGCAAGCGGTCTGCTAAACGTAACGGCCACCCGGGTATTGAGCGATCTGAAGATCGACGAGCAAGCCCGCTCACACTCCAGTGAATCCGACCAGTAACATTACCGTACAGTCCGGTCTGATCGTCTGATATGTCGCATATCTCGCCTAGGGGTGGTAAACGTCAGACCCCAATAGCTCAATAAGTCGTGTCGATATGAGGTCTATAACTGTTCGAGAAACTACTGGTAACACTTACCAGTAAATCTCAGCAACCCTGGCCAGGGATTTCCTGTTATAGCCAATCGAACACTGCGCAACATCAACTCCCTATACCGGGAGAGACGAATCCCCTCCTATCGCTCATTGCCTCCATGTGACTCGGGACTGTACCCAAAAACCACCGTTTTGCACGCCCTCTTGGACGTGGTAAGATGGAAATCAAAGCACAGTGGGAACCACACAAGACTCTATGACGATCTCGGGTCAACAGACTACTCTGTACCAGTGTCACCAGAGAACTGCCATCTGACGTGAGGTATAATACCATCTGGGAGTTCTCGGCGAGTCCGTCCAGTGTACCCAGTCTCTACTGAGCACCCGTATATCATCTCTGATGTCAAACACCAATGGATATGGGATCATCCATCGCCCATCTGTATGGGTCGAGAAGGTATACGCTAGTCTACTCTGGTATATCGATGCCCCGTCTCGATACACCCACGACTAGGGACTTTGAAGGATGTACTTATGGACTACCATGTCCCCACTAGTATGATCCGCATCATAGTCCAGGTAGCCAAGTACAGATCCTAAGGGCTTTACCAACATGTAACAGAGAGACAATCAGTATACATGTTAAGGTAAAGTTCAACCAGATAGCATACTATCATGTCGAGCAAGAAAGTCCTCCCTATATATGTCCCAGCATCCACTACAATATACATCCTATGTACAGTAATGGCCTCTAGGGCATACATATAACTAACAAGGATAGGTAGAAAAAAATAATAGAACAACACACTGCATCACTAGACACTCTAGATTAGCAAGCTAGAGCCTTTAGTTGCTAAACTAGATTTTTAGTATGGAGCTAGAGCCATGAACCAAATTTCTCAGGTGGATCATCTTCGACGGAGGAAGACCGGAGGTTATGCTTGTTCATGGAGACCTCATAGAGCTAAGGAAGAGAGTAGAAGACCGAAGGACACAAATCTTTTGGTATAACCTTCTTTACAGAATAACTAGAATTCCTCTTGTTTACTCATTTAATGTTTGGTTAGATTCTAGATAGTTGTTTCTAGCGCCAAATTTTTTAAAAAGTTAAAGTTTTCTGTTCCGCAACGGCCGCGGTCAGTGGCCAGGGCGCTAGGAACTCCAACATCAAGTTCATTGGATTTTGGAAGTGACGGGTGGCCCACTTACGTTGATAAGTGAGAGTCGCCTCATTTCCAGAATCGGCGGGTGGCTTTCCGCGCCCGTAGGGGTCTAGGGTTTTTCATATATGGGCTATTCACACGACTGGGGAAAGCTAAGTTTCAATCAAAGTTTGATTGAAACATAGTATTTCTAGCTTATCCTCTTTTTCGTATTGTTTATTGCTTCTGTAGCCTGTGATGCTGATTATCATGCCTGAGATGAATGAATATATATGTATCTATAAGAAACGCTGTTTATGGTTTGCATCCGTGCTACTCCTGCTCCCTTCCTGTCGTAAGTTAAGTAACTTTACGGTGAAGACCCGGGGCGCTATGGCGAATGCGGATGGCATAAATATGCATTTTATTTTCGTTTCTTCTGATGTGATAGATTAAATGGGACTAAGTTAATTGGATTAATGAAAAGAAAACCTAAAATGATATTGCGGGAACCAAATTTTGAAAGAAAACTGTAGGCGTGTACGTTTGCTTTGCATAGAGGTATTCGATTAGGAATATCCTGCACCTCATTCGATGAAAGAATAGCCTTGTTCCCTTTACGGGGAATTCTCTTTTAAGGAAAAGTTTACGTGACTTTAAATTGCTCGGTTTTTTTAAAATTACTCGTTTTAAATGCGGAGACTAAACCACTACTTTTCGAAAATTGCTCGGTTCCTTCAACGAGATCAAGTTCATTATGTTAAAAGTTTTTCGCCAAAAAACAGCCGTAGCCCTCTGTCATTTCAGATGAGTAGTGCCTAGTATTCGTGCTATGTATGTTGGCCTACGTCAATGCATAGTGTATGGTAGCTAGGTGTTGCTTGTCTGTTGCATAGAAATGAGATTATTTAGGATAGTCGTAAAGTTATTTTGGCCTATGTTAAGGACTTGTATGGGTGGATCTAAATTAATCAAGATAATGATGGGTTGAACTTGACTAGCGACTTATGATATGTTGGCCTACGTCTAGGTCATAAACGTTAGGGGTAAAAACCACATCGAGAGTTTCAAACATAAGGGAAACTTGCTAATTGAATACATACCTTCTGGAGTGTGGTGACTTGTTGGCTTCTATCAAGTTATTATACGACGATACTTGGGTCCGGATCCTACTGATGAGTAGGTATCACTCCCAGGTGATTTTCACATGATCTCGACTAGTTCTCTTTTTAGGTATAAAGGAGAATTCGAAGAAACAGTGTGAGCCATCCTGATTAGATAAATTAATAAACTGATCTAATCTTGATGGAGTGCATGTTCAGTGTTTCATTTCTCTCTCTCTGGCAGCGACCATGACATGCTTTAAACTAAAACTTATGAACCAAACTAAGAACTTTTTTACCTCCGGCTTTAGATTGTCCCGATTCATGACAAAGTTGCACAAATCCCTGCCGCTCCTATGTGCCCTTTGCATTTCCCTAGAATATACTGTATCACAACGGAGATCCATTTTATTAGGATAAAACCATCTCGTATAGTTATATACGAACTCGAACAAAGTATTTTCAGTTCGAGGATGGCCACCGGTTCTGGAGAAATTGAATTGGATAATTCGGTTGTCTCTCCCCATTACCTTCTCTTAAGTTGCAAGCTCCTTTTATTAGGAAAGTGTCAGTCGATGTCGCGCACCCCACGTGTTCGCGGGGCGGCGGAATTTACAAAAAATGATTTTTACGAGCTACGCAACACCGACTAGAATCAAGGGTCATCAATAAACCCTAGCTAGCAAACAACATGAGATTTAACTACTCAGAAAGAATGTTATACCTCAAGATACAAGTCCTTAGGGTCTTCTCCTCTTTCCTTCTCATCATCGTAGGCTCCAAGGATCGATCCGGATCGTAGCTTCTTCGTCGGCTTCCTCGAGTCAAAGTCGATCCACCCGAGATTCTATAGTCCGAGCTCCAACCTCAAAACCGAGGTAACTAGGGCAACAAGCTTGCTAAACTTGATGGCCTAGGTGTTGTATAGAATGAAGATGGATTTATTTGTCTCTTGAAAGCCTAGTTTACTCAACTCATGAGACCTTAATGGTTTTAGTTGTGAGGAAGAAGAAGAGAGCTAACATGAGGAAAGAGAGTTGGATTTTGATAATGATAATAGAAAATTTGATAGCTCACTTGATTTGACCACAAGCATGGCAAGAAAATATCTCACCCAAAATATCTAGTGCCATAAAATATCTTACAAGAAATATCTAGTCAAAGAGTCAAACCACGTCAACCAAGCCAAATGGTTAAACCAAGTCAACTAGTCAAAACAAGTAGCCATGCCATAATTATCATTTACAAATATAACAAATACTTTTCTCTACCTCATAATTGTTTTAATCAAGTCAATGGTCAAAACCCTAATGAGGTGTCTCCTTCTATGCCCCTCTCATCCGTATATACATACCAGCATCCGTGTTCCGAGAAACACGAATACAAAGAGACGAAATCGATCCATCAATATAATACTAGGATCCGGTTTAAACCAAAGCCCACTAGTATTATCCGCCCAAACATCATACGCGCACATGTGCACGTACGTGATCGAAGCCCTACCGTAAAACCATACGGCCTCTACATATTTCTCCTGATGCAGGGAAACTCTCTGTGTGGGACTCTAAAGACTAGATAGTACACTTGCAGTGGGTTTAACCACAAGCCGCAAGTGGTACTAGCTGCACGTAACGGCTACACAGGTATCTGTCGATAAGAAGGCCAAAGAAGAAACTCATCCGAACTCCTACTGAGCTTAGATGTGACAATCTTTGTACAGTCCGGTCTGTTCGTCTAAGAGTATCGCATATCGGGCCTAGGGGTGGGTAATCATCTGACCCTTAATAGCGCAATAAGTTTGTTGCGCCACGGCAGCGCCCCGGCCTCGTACTCGAGGCCAAAATGCGGAATAAAAAACTTTGCGAACTTTGCAAAACGGCGCTACCGCGGACAATTAAAACCCGGATCGAAACCATTAACCTAGCTAGCTATCTAGAGATGGGGTGAGAAGTTATACCAAGCGATCCGTGTCCTTCGGTCTTCGTCTCCACTCCGATCTCCCGCGGAATCTCCGTCACCTCCTCGCTCGTCGGAAAGGGCACCACGTAGCCGGAATCTTTTACGGGCTCCCGCCTCTTGACCGAGGCAACTCGGGCGCGAAGTTGGCTAGCCGACGCGTCCAAGGCTTGCTATAGAATAGTGTAGTGAACTTGTCTCTTGGGGTTATGAGGTTGCCTTGATGTGGAGGAATGGAGAAGAGAAGGAGAGAAGGAATTGAGCTTTTAAGCTAATTTTACAACCATGGAATGAGATGAAAAATGCCACACCAAATAATTATCCCTCTCCCTCTCCTATGTGGCCGGCCCCTCTCACTCAAGAATAGATTGGAGAGAGAAAAACAAAAGCACCACAATTTGTATAGAATAAAAGAATGGAAAAACAATAACATAAAGAAAATGGTCACAACCATTTCCTTTCACAAACCATCAAATGAAAAGCCAAGAATAGACTAGAAAGGCATCTCATGATGAAACAAGTCTCATCATAATGCAAACTTGCAAGAAAACCCTCCACTAAATGTTAATTGCGAACTTGCAATTAACACCCTCCACCTGGAAAGTCCGACCGAGAAGGAATGAAGGAAAACCGGACGGAACGGAATGCAAAATGGCAACCCCAGAAAACCGATCCCATAATAAATTACAGGAAAACCCCGCTACTGCAAATACATGCCCGCATTTGTATTCCCACTGAACACAAATGCAAAGAGACAAAACTACACTATCAAATACTAGAATCCGGCTTAAGCCAAAGCCGGCTAGTAAAAACTGTCCGATCAGGATCCGTGCAATACCGCACGTATCTGATCGAACCCTGCCATATCTCCATACGGCCTCTACAGCGTTTCGCCCGAAACTTGAGTAACTGTAACTGTGGTGGACTCTAAAGACTCGTCAATACCTTGGCTGTGGATTTAACCACTAGCACGTCAGAGGTATAAGCCAATACATGACGGGCCACCAGGTATTGACCAAATGGGACGTCGATGAGGAAGCTCACCCCGACACCCAACTGAGCCTGTCAGTGACAATATCCGTACAGTCCGGTCCGTTCGTCTATGAGTATCGCATGGCGGGCCTAGGGGGTTGGTAAAAGTCAGACCCCCAAAAGCGGTACAAGTCGTGTCGGAGCGTAGCCCAGAACGCCCTGAGATACTACTGGAATACCTACCAGTAAATCTCCTGCCTCGGCCGAGGGCTTTGCGTAATGGCTCTCCTAGACACAGCGCGACCTCACCCCCAATACCGGGAGAGACGAACCCCTGCAGATCCGCTCACTGCCTCCATGTGGCTCGGGACTGTACCCAACTAAAACCTGTTTGCACGACTCCTTTGAGCCGTGGTAGGGTAGTAATCAAAGTACAGTGGGAACTCACACGAGACAAATGACGATCTCAGGTCGATGAACTAACCTGTACACATGTCACCAGGGAACTGCTATCTGACATCTGGTATAAGACCAACTAGCAGGTTCCCGGCGAGTCCTGTCCGGTGTACTCATAACCCAATGAGCACCTGTATACATCTTAGGTGAACCAACTGACACCAGTGGCTTGTGAGACCGGCCACCGCCCCTCGTCGGGGTCTCGACTGTATACACTAGTCTACTAACGGAGTATCGATGCCCTGTCTCGAAACTCCTACGACTAGGGACCTTTTAAGGATGTGCTTATAGACCACCAGCTCCCACGTATATGATCGCCATCATACTGCTGGCAGTCAAGCAAGAATCCTAGGGGCTCTATCAACGTGTAATAGCGACATGTCAGGTCACCTAAAGCAGTACACGATGATAAAGATAAACCAGATAGCATACTATCATCTCGAGTAAGACTGTCCTACCGGGATAGGTCCTCCCTCAATCATTGCAATCACGTGCCTGTGATCCAATAATTGACTCTGAGGGCACTAACTCCAACAATCTCCCACTTGCACTCAAGGCTAATTATTGCGATGTCGCATACTCACAGCCCGTGTGATACCGAACACCCAACTCCTCTACTAGTCAGTCTCACAAAGCTCGTTTGCGAAACTATTGCGTTCGAGGAATAGCCTCAGTGAGTGGATCCGCTGTGATGTTTCTTTCTATGTCTCTCTATATCTCATGTTCGCGGAGAATGCCATCTCTCGAAATGAGCAATACCTGTCTTAGAATGTCTGGATGTCTGATGGGACCTAGTTCATAAATGAACTCCAAATCCAAACTTCTTAGACTGTATCATCAACTGAACTTAATCAGTATCCTGCACCATGCCTCCCTCAGCATTGCCTTGGACCACCTGTCCAAAATACTGCCCCTCGTCAGAGGGAGAACTATAACTCTGACAACCTCCTTGTCGTCCATGTCACCTTGGAAGCCTGGAGTGATAACCGTCTCCTAAAAGAGGCAGCCGTTATCATATCCCTAGAACCATTCACTTATGTTCTAAAACTGCTTCCGACTGTTTTTCCAGGATTGGATTAATATCAACTTATTGCACCTACTGCAAGAACAACATCTGGTGTGGTACTTGACATCTCATGACTGACTCAATTGCCTAAGCAAGTGATCTGTCAATCATGCACATCCCTCTCTACTTTAGTCTATAAGACACCTTTAGAGAGGGTGACTCCATTACCTGCAGGTACACTACCATGTCAGGAGTCGTCCATTCTAAATACTCATAGAATGCTGTCAAAATACCCTGATTGGGAAACCACCCAAATCTAGATCTAAAACGATAGGTCTAGTAACCAGTATGTCTGATATAATATCCAAGTCCCATGTGGAGAAAAACACTGTGTGACGACCAAAGTATAACCAATCGTAGTATAGGAATATCACTTCCTACTACCTTCTCAACAGATCCATCCCCTATTCTGATGACGTCAAACCTATGACTGTCACATCAGAAATAGATGATCTATCTCCGCTACATCTGCTTTAGTCTATAAATAGACATAAGCCTGATGTCCACCAATGCTTCCGCTGCTCCCACTGACTACGACAACCCTCTGCCAGAGTCATATAGACGTGCACTTCTAAAGCTAGTTTAGAACGACGCTATACTCATCCTCCTGCCGGGTCTCGCAGCCTGGAACAACAACAATGGCAAGTGTGGGTAAACAAGAACTTCCCTGTCACCGTCCTTGAGGCTACCGGAGTACCTCTCGGGTGCCTGAAGTTACCCACCTTATCTGCGGAGTGGCCAATGGAATGTCAAATCAGATTGAATCTTTAGGTTCCTTATTAAATCTTCAGTAATCGTTTGCGGTTCTGGAATCACTTCCAGTTCTACCATACTCCCACTACTGTTTTTGAAAAAATCCATTTTTAATAAAACTGTGGTGAGTCTAGAACAATATTTCTATTGATCTGCCAGATGGTAGAAAGTCAACCCTCGTCATAGCCTGGGTCAACCCACAAACAGCCATTACAGAAATGTGCCTTGAGTTATCCGGAGTCTGGTTTTAAGCATAAGCCGGACAACTCCCCGTACCTTAACATCGTTAAGATATGAACTGTTCTATATCCAATATAGAACCAGAGGCACTGATTTAATTGAACCAGATTCAAATCATGCAGCTGTCTCCAGTGCATGTCAACTAAATGGAAGGAGGCCGATCAGCGTTACTCAACTTAGGAATGCTTCCAATTATGAGTAACCTGAAAGAGAAGCAATTTCTTTTTATCATTACTATCAACTGAATACCATACACAAGTATCTACATCTTCGATCACTTTGAAGAATCCCGATACTTGCTACACTTGGTTCTCTACTCTATTCAAATACCTATAACTCCTCAAAACTTAGACCCTGTGTTTCCACGAAACACATGTCTAAGAACTAGAGAAGTTAAAAGTAAACAGAATATAGTATGAGGACCAACCCCTCTGTCCTAATGGACACTGGACAACATACAATACTCTGTATAAGTCCGCTGAGTCTAACAACTCTTTCACTGTGTGTCGTAGGTTGAAAACTGTACTTATGGTTAAGAAGAATTACACCGCTGTTTAATGCTCCTTACCCAACCATCCACTGATATAGGTAAATATCATCGACATAATATCAAAAGGTATATCTCACTCTATGAAAATAGACGTACAGATATATCAATTTGAAATTGGTGCACAACAGCGGATATTCAAAACCAAATATTTGCCGACCGGCAAACAGCCCAGATGATCTCCTCAAATATCACCGATTACAACGAATCCCGATATAATGAGGATGATCACCCAATTCCCAATAACTTACTCCCACTCATCATCTGTAAAACCATACAGATGTGAGAATCATAACTGGTAAATACATACCCTGGAGTAAGTGTCTAATCGGGAAATCAGTTTTCTTTTAACATTACACAGTGAAACTGAAACATTGAAATGTTTCTGTGGGGAATCCTTGTATTCCTAGTAATGCCTCTACCATTATCCAGATTCACAACTGTAACCGTATAATTCTTTGCCACCTTTCCAAATCCCTTTATATGTCTTTAGTCATTACCTTCTGTATACCCCTTTAAGCCAAATGGTTTTCTTCTTTCCCTACCGTTTGGCACCAGCCTATGGTTTGGAAGAAGACTATCCAAAAAGCATAAAGGGTGTACTGTCCTAATCCTAGGAGCACTCGCAATGCGAGAGAAGGTGAAGATAAAAGACACCTGAATGTACTTTATTCCTATTTCTCCTGAACCAGGATCCATCCCCGAACTGGAACAAGTTCCTTTCGAGTTCGTATATAACCATACGATGGATTATCCAATAAAATGGGATCTTCGTAGTGATACGGAGTGTCCTGGAGAAATACAAAGGTGATTTAGGATTGGCGAAGAAATACTTGGTTTGGTCGTGAATATCAGTCGCAATTTACTTTGCCCTCCTATTAATCCCTTGCTTTGTCTTAACTTAATACCTTCTGCACACCATCGTTATGCTAATTGGCTTTCTTCATTCCCCACCGTTCGGCACCAGCCTAAGGTTTGGAAGAAGACTATCCAATTTGCGTAATAGGTGTACTATCTCCTAAACCAAGGAGTACTCGTAACCTGAGAGAAGGTGAAAAGAAAAGACAACTGAATAGTCCTATCCGTTTTCTCCAGAACCAGAAACCATCCTCGAAGTCCTTCGAGTTCGTATATAACCATACGATGGTTTTGTCCAATGGAAGTGGACGTTCGCAGTAATACGGGGTGTCCTGGAGAAAAGGGTAAAAGTAGGAGTGGCAATGAGGTCTGCAACTCTGACAATCCAAAAGCCAGTGTTAAGAAGGTTCGGTCAACTTGGTCACTGAGTCATAGTCCAGGGTCGGGTCAATGGTCGCTGCCAGAGAGAGAGAGAAAAGAAACACTCAACGTGCACTCTAACCTAGATTAGAATGGTTATCACTTTGTCTAATCTGGAAGCCTCCCACTGTACCTCAAATTCTTCTCCAAACCTGAAAGAAGAATTAGTCGGGAACACCCGAGGAGTAAACCAACTCATCAGTGGGAATCGGGATCCAACTATCATCGCATGATAACGTGACGGAATCCACTCACGTCACCACACTCCAGAAGGTATGCGCATGCCTGGCAAGTTTCAGTTCTTTTGAAACTCCCGATGTGATTTTTACCCCAAGCGGTTTATGACCTTGACTAGGTCAACAAACCATAAACCGCCAGTCAAGTTCAACCCGTCATTATTCTGGATTGCATTAAACCCACCCGTACGTGCCCTTGACTAGGTCAACAAGGCCGCACGACTGTCCTAACCAATCCCACTTATGCAACAAACAAGTACCACTTAGCTACCGAACACTACGTCTTGACTAGGTCAACAAACGCAGCACGAATACCAAATAATACCTGTAGGAAATGACGGAGGGCTACGGCTGGTTTTTGGCGAAAAACCTTTAACGTAATGAACTTGATATCGTTGAAGGAACTGCATAGTTTTTATAAAAATATAGTGACGAAAGCCTTTGCTAAAGAGGTCACTCCCGGTGAAGGGATCTCGGCTCTTTCCCCGTAGAATGAGGTGCAGGATATTCCAACTGAATACCACGATGCAAAGCAAAAGTAATCGGCTATAGTGAAGTTAATGCCCTGACGCAAACTTCTGTCCAAGGGGTCACTCCCGGTGAAGGGATCTCGGCCCTTGCCTCGTCGACTGAGGAGCAGGATATTCCAAATGAATACCACGATGCAAAACAAAAGTGAACGTCCTTGCAATAACAGCCTTTTGAAAAGTGTTCCAACAACATCAGAATAGGTTTGTGTATCTTGCATTGATCCGAATCAACGCAGTCCCATCAATTAATCACACCACAAAGAACGAAAATATACTGACGTACGTATATGCCATCCGCATTCGCCACTGGGTCCCGTCATCACCCGTTAGGTTAGCTAACTAACGGCAGAGCGGGGACTGGACTAGCGCGGATGAAAAACATATACAACATCTACTAATATATATACCAATATATAGTATTTCGCTCAAGGCGTGATAAAAATGCAGCAACACAGAAATGTATAGCAACACAGAACAATACAGATATCTGGAAACCCCGGGTTTCACAGAGCCGCTGCTGAAACCCGACGTTCCCCTGGTCGTGTGGATAGCCTGTGCAATGAAATCCTAGACCCCTACGGGCGCGGCAAGTCACCCGCCAAAACCTGAAGCGAGGCAGCCCCTTTCAGCGCCGTGAATGGACCACCCAGCACTTCACGGAATCCGGTAACTTGGGCACCCCTCCTGGGTCAACCTGTACCCCCTACGAGTGCGGCGAATAGCCCGCCAATCCCAGAGTGAAGCCCCCTCCGTCCCAATGCCATGAGATGCGGGCTTGCTGCCCTCCAGAACCCGGCTATCCGTGCACCCCTCCGCGGGGTAATCCTAGTACAGAAAGTAAAATATACATACACCGGGTACATCGACCGCAACCAGGTCGTGCCCCAAAAGAATAATACAAACAGGCAGTGACGGCAGTCCACATGTCGGACGCTCGCCCCGCAATAGCAAATGTACATAATACAACAAAACTGCACTAGCATTGCATCCAGGCTATCCCCCACGACCGATCCGCAACATCACAGCATAAACATAAAACATCAACGTGAAAGTCACGTTCGCAAATCCGTCTAACCGGGCTATAGCAGTTAGATCGGATTTACCGATCGAGTGACATTCACGGTCGCAGAAAATAATGTAAATACTGTGAAATAATGTGTTTAAAATTTTCCGATCAATCAAACAATTAACAAGTGGGCCCCAAAGAAAACTGTAGCACTCACAGAAACAATTGGCCCAACTTTAATATTCCAAAGCCCATATTTTAAGCCCAGAAGGCCTCTGTAAAAAAATGGTGAAGTGATGTGAATAGTGCGCGGCGGAAGGGCCGCACAAAGGGGGTTTTCGCGGCGGTTCCGCGCTCCAACTGTGGAGTCACTTCATCGAATTTTTACAGAGCTCTTAGATTTTCCAGTACATCAATATTTTACAACCTGAAAAATTTTTCGAGACCAAAATATTTCAACAGAAACTGATGTGAACAAAAAATACGGTTTTTGGAAATTTTGTTCGATCGGAAATGCAAACACATCAAACGAAGCTAGGTAAGGTTAATGGCGTGTCTCTGATACCATGTTGCGCCACGGCAGCGCCCCGGCCTCGTACTCGAGGCCAAAATGCGGAATAAAAAACTTTGCGAACTTTGCAAAACGGCGCTACCGCGGACAATTAAAACCCGGATCGAAACCATTAACCTAGCTAGCTATCTAGAGATGGGGTGAGAAGTTATACCAAGCGATCCGTGTCCTTCGGTCTTCGTCTCCACTCCGATCTCCCGCGGAATCTCCGTCACCTCCTCGCTCGTCGGAAAGGGCACCACGTAGCCGGAATCTTTTACGGGCTCCCGCCTCTTGACCGAGGCAACTCGGGCGCGAAGTTGGCTAGCCGACGCGTCCAAGGCTTGCTATAGAATAGTGTAGTGAACTTGTCTCTTGGGGTTATGAGGTTGCCTTGATGTGGAGGAATGGAGAAGAGAAGGAGAGAAGGAATTGAGCTTTTAAGCTAATTTTACAACCATGGAATGAGATGAAAAATGCCACACCAAATAATTATCCCTCTCCCTCTCCTATGTGGCCGGCCCCTCTCACTCAAGAATAGATTGGAGAGAGAAAAACAAAAGCACCACAATTTGTATAGAATAAAAGAATGGAAAAACAATAACATAAAGAAAATGGTCACAACCATTTCCTTTCACAAACCATCAAATGAAAAGCCAAGAATAGACTAGAAAGGCATCTCATGATGAAACAAGTCTCATCATAATGCAAACTTGCAAGAAAACCCTCCACTAAATGTTAATTGCGAACTTGCAATTAACACCCTCCACCTGGAAAGTCCGACCGAGAAGGAATGAAGGAAAACCGGACGGAACGGAATGCAAAATGGCAACCCCAGAAAACCGATCCCATAATAAATTACAGGAAAACCCCGCTACTGCAAATACATGCCCGCATTTGTATTCCCACTGAACACAAATGCAAAGAGACAAAACTACACTATCAAATACTAGAATCCGGCTTAAGCCAAAGCCGGCTAGTAAAAACTGTCCGATCAGGATCCGTGCAATACCGCACGTATCTGATCGAACCCTGCCATATCTCCATACGGCCTCTACAGCGTTTCGCCCGAAACTTGAGTAACTGTAACTGTGGTGGACTCTAAAGACTCGTCAATACCTTGGCTGTGGATTTAACCACTAGCACGTCAGAGGTATAAGCCAATACATGACGGGCCACCAGGTATTGACCAAATGGGACGTCGATGAGGAAGCTCACCCCGACACCCAACTGAGCCTGTCAGTGACAATATCCGTACAGTCCGGTCCGTTCGTCTATGAGTATCGCATGGCGGGCCTAGGGGGTTGGTAAAAGTCAGACCCCCAAAAGCGGTACAAGTCGTGTCGGAGCGTAGCCCAGAACGCCCTGAGATACTACTGGAATACCTACCAGTAAATCTCCTGCCTCGGCCGAGGGCTTTGCGTAATGGCTCTCCTAGACACAGCGCGACCTCACCCCCAATACCGGGAGAGACGAACCCCTGCAGATCCGCTCACTGCCTCCATGTGGCTCGGGACTGTACCCAACTAAAACCTGTTTGCACGACTCCTTTGAGCCGTGGTAGGGTAGTAATCAAAGTACAGTGGGAACTCACACGAGACAAATGACGATCTCAGGTCGATGAACTAACCTGTACACATGTCACCAGGGAACTGCTATCTGACATCTGGTATAAGACCAACTAGCAGGTTCCCGGCGAGTCCTGTCCGGTGTACTCATAACCCAATGAGCACCTGTATACATCTTAGGTGAACCAACTGACACCAGTGGCTTGTGAGACCGGCCACCGCCCCTCGTCGGGGTCTCGACTGTATACACTAGTCTACTAACGGAGTATCGATGCCCTGTCTCGAAACTCCTACGACTAGGGACCTTTTAAGGATGTGCTTATAGACCACCAGCTCCCACGTATATGATCGCCATCATACTGCTGGCAGTCAAGCAAGAATCCTAGGGGCTCTATCAACGTGTAATAGCGACATGTCAGGTCACCTAAAGCAGTACACGATGATAAAGATAAACCAGATAGCATACTATCATCTCGAGTAAGACTGTCCTACCGGGATAGGTCCTCCCTCAATCATTGCAATCACGTGCCTGTGATCCAATAATTGACTCTGAGGGCACTAACTCCAACAAAGTTGTGCCAGAGTGTAGCCCAAAACACCCTGAGAAACTACTGGAATACCTACCAGTAAATCTTGCTTGCCCTGGCCAGGGACTTTGTGTAATGGCTCTCCGAACATAGCACGATATCAACCCCCAATACCGGGAGAGACGAATCATATATAACCGCCACTGCCTCCAAGTGCTTCGGGACTTGATTAGTCAAAAATATTGCATCTTTTAACCGGCAATTTCCTCATCATTTGCATTCATATAGAAGTGTTCGGCATTCATATTTCACATATTAGAAAATCTGTCGTAAAATATCAGATTACATGTGTTAGACCTTAAAACCGGCATTTCTAGGGAAATTGACTGCATTTCATAGCATGGCATCATTTCTGTATATCGCAACTTGTGTTTCGAAGTCCGTGCAGGAAAATCAAAAGCTTGCTCAAATTTACATGATAAGACTGCTAAAAGAATACGCCAACTCAAGGAATTGGAATCTGGTAATGATCTAAAGGGTATTCAGGAATTCAACATATTATAAAATACAGAAGAAGTCATAAGAAGCCAACACTGAAAATATGCAGCCCCAAGGAGCTCAAATGGCCGCGGAACCGCGGCCTAAGCCGCCTATTGCCGCGGTTCCGAGGTGGTCTTGCCTCTTCATCACCCTAATTTTGCACCATAACTCCTCCCTCAGTGTGTACAGCTCAGAATGACACAACAATTTCTAGAAAGCCCCAGAACCTTCTGCCAGATCAGCAAACCTTTGGAGCCACACTAAACTAGCCTTGTATTCTAGAAACTTCTCCCTAAACCCTAGCTTAAATCCTAAGCTAAGCCTAACTAACTACTTCTAGAAGTCTTTCAACAAACTTTTTGAGGGAACTTCTATTTCAAACTCAAGACTTAGGGTTTGGGAAATCTATAAATAGGACCCTAGGCTCACTTGTAAAGTATTATTCATTCAATTCAATTCATTGATTCATTGTGAGAAAATTCATTGTTGTTGAGTAGAAACCCTAGTTCTTCTTCTACCCAACAACAACCACCTCCAAACCCTAACCCTAATCCAATCTACAAATGCCCAATTCAAGATTCATGGAGTTCAAGCCAAGCAAGTCTTCTATAACCCTTTAGAAGCAAAGACGGACTTCATCAGAGCACGACGTCGAAGCGATCCAACACTCAAGAAGCTGAGCGATGCAAGATTCGACGAGCAAAGTTCCTTCCTCTTGTAATTCTTGAGAGTTGTAACTTCTTGCTGATATAATAAAGGTGAAGATTCTTTAAACTTGTGTACATTTTAATTCTAGCATCATGATTTCATTTCAATTCTTGAATGTATTCTTTGTGATAATGTATGAATAAACTCCGCTCGTGGAGGAGTCGAGATGATCGTAGAATGATGATGTTGATAAATCTTTAAACATTTTCTTAAGTCCTATAGCGATTATAAATTCTTGAAAATAGAATGATCGATGATCTAGATCGACGTGAAATGGGTTCTTGATTCTTTTGCACGATCTAGAGAATCAACGATCGATCATTGGATTTTCAAGAAGCTATCTAGTGAATGTGATTCATCGAAAGGACAAAGGATAGGACGAAGAACCCTAATTCTTCGCAAGATCCTTAAACCTCGATCAATCGACATCGTGTTAGCATCAATTCGCTAATGGATAAGAAACGTTGATTTCTAATCTTCCTCACATCTACAATCTAATCGATTCCTACGAGCTTTATTACAAATCTTGAAACCCTAAGTGATTGGAATTCTATCGAAACTCGATTCTTGATGTTTATCATTTTTTTGATTCCTGATTAGAATAGTGACACTTGAAACATTTGATAAAATCTTGAATCATGTTTTCTTTTCTTTTCGATTAACTTTTCAATTCAAACAAATCTAACATAGAAACGAATCGCACAATCCCTGTGGACGATCCGCACTCGCTTACGATCTACAACTGACACCGTAATTGATTGCGGTCAAATATAATTCTTTGATTGTGAATTTTATTCAATTTTCTAAATACCGACACAAAGAAACTTATTTGTTTTATTCGATTTACACAGTCTTGAATTTTACAATTCAATCAAATGGCGCCGTTGCCGGGGATCTCGCGCTAATTCGTTTTATATTGAAGTTTGAATTGAATGATTTATTCCATTACATTTCTTGAGATCGAAATTCGCACAAACCCTAAACGATTTGTTATGGTTTATTGCAAGGAGATCTGGAGCTTGCTGTGAATGTGAAATAATTTTTGGGATATACCAGAGAACAAAGGGAGTCTACAGAAGCTCCCTGGTGAAATTTTGTGCAGTGTTCCCACTGTTTGACCGCGAAAGGGCGGCAATAGCACCCATATGCGGCGGAACCGCGGCATTCTTGGGGCTTCTCTGTGAAAATTTTGCTTCAGGTGATTTCTTACCTTCTCCTCTCTCCTCTTTTTATCTCCAACTAATAATTTTCTGCAGGATTCTTTGCAAAAATCGCAGCGCCGCTAAAAAGCAAAATTAAATTTGTGCGTGTTTTTGTTTCTTGGTTGTTTGCATAACAAATACGGATATTAAGGGGCAAAGACTAAATCCAAATTAGGTGGGGAGTTCATTACCCTTTCTAGGCCCCAAAAATCGCAAAACTTGCATCCGCATTGACCCACATTAACTAAAAAATATCTAGAGATGACTCTAAGGACCGTCGCGCTCACTTAGGACAGAAGAAGGCCCTGGGTAATTCATTGCTTATCCGCGTTTCTCTTGTGGTGCCTAGGCAAGTGTGTCGAAGGCTAGTGGTTACTTAATTAGGCCCACTACTTACGTAGTAGAGAACCTCCCACTTACCTGGCACTTATCTGGCCACAGGAGGGACAAAGAGGCAGTGGAGGATTTATCCTGCGTCTTGTCTTCTGGCAGTTAGGAGCGGTCTAGAGATCTGACCTAGGCGACCCCTAGAATTAGGGTTTTGTGTGTTGCATTTGTTGTGTCGCATCATTTTTTTTCAAAAATCCGTCCCTTTTTCAAAGCAAACACCGCATTCAATCATACCCCTAATTATAAGTCAACGCTGCCACTTGTACTAACCCTTTTTAGTGCAAGATAGGCTGGACACGGGATTCTAGTGCCCGTTTAGTCCGCGTCTCTCCTATTGACTCCGAAGTCGATATTTCTGCATTTACCTTTCCTTTACCCACTACCACACCCACACTGATGGATCCGAATCCATCGAACTTCTTTAACCCTAATCTGCCGCCGTCTGTTGGTGCATAGAATCCCCCCCGCATCTCTCTCCAAGAGAGGTGCTATCCACTGCGATGTCCTCTTTCGACCTGCTTATCCACACCACCCCAATAGGGATAATTTTGAAATTAAACCCCAATACATCAACTTTTTACCCAAATTCCACGGACTCGAGACTGAGAACGCCTACGTTTTCATTACCAAATTTGAAAACGTATGCGCAATGATGGGTACGTCACAACTTTCAGTGGATGCTATGCGTCTACGACTTCTTCCATTTACTTTGTGCGATATAGCCGAGAAGTGGCTATATAACACTACCGCACACTCTATTATGAATTGGGAAGAATTCGTCGCTGCATTCCTTAAGAAATTTTACCCAATACAAAAGACAGCTCGAATCCGTAGCGAACTTAATCAATTTACCCAGCTCCCTACTGAACCATTCTCTAAATGCTTTGAACGTTTCAAGGATCTATTGGTTCAATGTCCTCATCACGGCATCCCGAGATGGATCTTTGCCGAATCATCTATGAGGGTATTAACCCAAACACTAAACAGAGCCTTGAAAACATGTGTCAAGGTACTTTTATGACTAAGGATGATAGGGAAGCGTGTAAGTTTTTAGAAGAGTTCGCTGAAAAATCACTACAGTGGGAGAGTGGAATCCAACCATTGAATAGGGGTGGCGTACACCAAATAGATGTGTCCATAGGTGTTCGAGCTGAGATGGCAGCAATGCAAAAGAAGCTCGACGCTATGGAACACAGATTTTCTGCAGCCTCCCTAAACCCAATGTCACTCCCCAAAACTGTTTGTGGGTGCTATTATGATCCATCTCATTTAACGGAAGAATGTCTATTAAACTCTCCGTTTCAAGGTCACGAGCATTCAAATGCCGCATTTCAAAGACCTCGAAATGATCCATATTCTTCCACGTACAATCAGGGTTGGAGGAATCACCCGAATTTTGCTTGGAACCAACAACAATCTCAAAACACGGTTCCAAACACGAATCAATTTCAAAGGGCTCTTCCTCCACCACAGCAACCACTTCAAATCATTCAGCACCCCTACCAGTCACAAAATTTCCACAACCAGGTCAACACTCCTGCACAGTCTAATCCTATGCATTTGACCAGTTCTGACGAATTCTCTCAATTCACTCAAACCATGAAATCACTTTTATCAAATTTCATAGAGGTTTCGGCTGAGGTTAGATCTTCCGTCGGTGAGATAAAGAAAAACTCAGCGTCCCAAGCTGAGAGTATCAGATCGATGGAAGCTGAAATCGCACGACTTAAAGCCGAAATGAGTGCGAGAGAAAAAGGGAAACTTCCCACTCAACCCCTACAGAATCCTGGGCATTACAATGTAAATGTCGTCACAACGTTGAGATCGGGAAGAGTGCTGAACAATTATGTCGGGAAAGGAATTGATGATATTGAAAATCCTATCAATAACACCCCGGCTGAGAGCTTTCCTCACACACACACTTCTAATTCTGATCCTTCTTCTTCTACCACACCACTTTCTCGCGAGCCTATTCTCCATTTCCCACTAGGCTCGACACCTCAGTATAGCCCTTCTAGTTCTCCACAGACGGTCCCCACACCTCTTTTGGGATCTCGTCTACCCCCTCTTCCTTCTCCTATGATGGACCCGGCACTTATTGCCAAAGCTCTTTACCCGAATCGGTTAAGGGGTAACAGAACGAGTCCTCATATGGTGAAAATTATGGAAATGTTCAAACAGGTTAACATCAACATCCCTCTCCTAGATGCGATTCAACAAGTCCCAGTTTATGCGAAAATTCTTAAAGACTTGTGCACTAGGAAGAGGAAGACTCAAGTGCCGAAGAAGGTCATCATGTCTAATAATATTAGCACTGCTTTTATCCCCCAGCTACCAAAGAAACGTAAGGACCCAGGATGTCCTACAATATCGATTTCTATTGGGGGTAAAAACATAAATCGTGCTCTTTTAGACCATGGCGCAAGTGTTAACCTAATTCCATATTCTGTATATGAGCAACTAGGGATTGGAGAGTTGAAACCTGCTCACTGCACTCTCCAAATGACAGACCGTTCAATCACCAAACCAAGGGGTGAACTAGAGGATGTGTTGATAAAGGTCGGGGAATTTGTTTTCCCTGTAGACTTCATTGTACTCAATACACAGCCTGTAGCAAACCCCCGGGGCCAAATTCCGGTGATTCTGGGTCGTCCTTTCCTTGCCACTTCCAACGCTGTTATAAACTGTAGAAATGGTTCAATGAACTTATCATTTGGAAATATGACCATTGCACTAAATATCTATAAAGTTGAAAGTCAGCCATCAGAACCTTCTGCTCATATTCTAGATGTGTGCTCTGTCCACGAGATCGCTCCCGATAGTTGCGGAGCTGAGGAACTATGCTTTACTGATCTCGACGACATTACCACATCTCTGTTTGATCTCACACATGATCTTAGTGAGGACACTTTTCCTACACTTGAGTCCGACACTCCTGACTTTTCTCCACCCGAGTCTGTATCTTTCACAGGCTCTGAGCTTCTTTGTAATTCCAAAAATCACTCGATGATCCCCCCTTCTATCATTTCTCCGCCTGAATTAGATCTAAAAATTTTACCTTCTCATCTTAAATATGCTTATTTAGGTGAGAATGAGTCTTTACCGGTTATCATATCCGCTTCTTTAGCATCAGAGCAAGAGAATGCACTTTTATCGGTATTGAGATCTAATAAAGAGGCGTTTGGTTGGACTATGGCGGACATCAAAGGGATTAGTCCCTTGATAGTTGAACATCATATACATGTGATGGATGATGCCAGACCAACCCGAGAACCACAGAGAAGGTTAAATCCCGTCATGAAGGAAGCGGTGAAGAAAGAGATCGTCAAATGCCTAGATAATGGTATTATATACCCTATCTCCGATAGCTAATGGGTGAGTCCTATACATGTCGTTCCTAAGAAATCCGGCATCACTGTTATTACCAATGAGGCAAATGAGTTGATTCAGACATGCACCCAAACTGGGTGGCGTGTATGTATTGATTACAGAAAACTCAATGCTGCCACGAGGAAAGACCACTTTCCTCTACCATTCATTGATCAAATGCTGGAACGCTTAGCGGGACGAGAGTATTATTGCTTTATGGACGGATACTCAGGCTATAATCAGCTCCCCATCGCCAAAAAGGATCAAGATAAAACCACTTTTACTTGTCCTTTTGGTACCTTTGCTTACAGTCGCATGCCCTTTGGGTTATGCAATGATCCCGCTACCTTTCAGCGGTGTATGATGGGGATATTCTCTGATATGGTAGAGAATTTTCTGGAGATCTTTATGGACGATTTCTCGATTTTTGGAGACTCTTTTTCTGATTGCCTATCGAATCTTGACGCAGTTCTTACTCGTTGCAAAGAGAAGAACTTAACATTGAACTGGGAAAAATGCCATTTCATGGTCTAAGAAGGAATTGTACTTGGACATGTTATTTCACAGAAAAGCATTGAGGTTGACAGAGCTAAAATAGATGTAATTCAAAACCTGCCTCATCCCAAAAGCGTCAAAGATATTCGATCTTTCCTTGGCCATGCAAGCTTTTATAGGAGATTCATTAAGGACTTTAGCAAAATTGCTAGACCTTTAACTCTTCTCCTGGCCAAGGATACGACCTTCCATTTTGACTCGGACTGTGAGACAGCTTTTGACTCACTTAAACACTCACTCACTTCATCCCCCGTTCTATCGTCTCCAAATTTGGACTACCCCTTTGAGCTGATGTGTGACGCATCCGACTTTGCAGTAGGTGCAGTCTTAGGACAGCACATTGAAAGATACCACACGTGATCTACTATGCAAGTAAGACCCTGAACGATGCACAAATCAACTATACAACCACCGAGAAAGAACTTTTAGCGGTTGTATTTGCATTAGAAAAATTCAGGCCTTACTTAATTGGCTCTCCTATAGTTGTGTACACTGACCATTCCGCCTTAAAACATCTTCTGGCGAAGAAAGATGCAAAAGGTCGACTAATACGTTGGATCCTTCTATTACAAGAATTTGATCTTGTTATCAAAGATAAGAAAGGATGTGAAAACGTAGTAGCCGACCATCTTTCATGCATCTCTTCTTCCCTTGTGACCCTGCCGATCAATGATTCATTTCCAGACGAACAACTCTTGAACGTATCCAATAAACCATGGTTCAGGGATATTGTGAACTATCTTTTCACGGGACTTATACCGAGCGATTGGTCAAAACGGGACAAATACCGTGTTCTTTCCCAAGTAAAACACTTTTACTGGGACGATCCATACTTGTTTAAGTATTGTCCTGATCAGATTATTCGCCGCTGTGTCCCGAAAGAAGAGTTCAAGAGTGTTCTTTGTTTTTGTCATGATCAGGCCTGTGGGGGTCACTTCGGTCCTAAAAAGACGGCGGAAAAGATTTTGCAATGTGGATTTTATTGGCCGACCTTATTCAAGGACGCATTTGAGTATTGCAAAACCTGTACACAGTGTCAGTACACGGGTAGAATCTCCCGGAGAAATGAAATGCCTCAGCAACCCATTCTGGTTGTTGAAATATTCGATGTTTGGGGCATTGATTTTATGGGTCCCTTTCCCAACTCCTTTGGGAATTTGTACATACTACTGGCGGTTGATTATGTCTCAAAGTGGGTTGAAGCCATTCCATGTCGCACTAATGACAGGAAAGTTGTCATTAAGTTCTTGAAAAAGAATATCTTTTCGCGATTTGGACACCCACGCGCTATCATTAGCGATAATGGGACACATTTCTGCAACAGATCTTTCGAGATTCTGATGCGGAAATACGCAATCAACTACCGACTTTCTACACCCTATCATCCCCAAACGAGCGGGCAGGCTGAGATCTCAAACAGACAAATCAAACTAATCCTTGAGAAGACTGTTGCTAAGAATAGAAAAGACTGGTCGACCAAACTGACGGATGCTCTTTGGGCATTCAGAACTCCATATAAAACCGACCTAGGGATGTCTCCATATAGGATAGTGTTTGGGAAGGCATGTCACTTACCCGTCGAGATAGAGCATAAAGCATTGTGGGCTATAAACGAAATAAATTTTGATCTAAACCAAGCCTGCAACTTTCGGAAGCTGCAACTAAATGAGCTAAGCGAACTCCGCGATGATGCTTATGATAACGCTGTAATTGTAAAGAATAGGACTACGGTTTTTCACGATAAAAACATTTTGAGGAAAACATTTTCACCTGGTCAACAAGCCCTTCTTTATGATTCACGATTACACCTTCACACAGGTAAGCTCCGATCTCGGTGGAAGGGACCTTTTATTGTGCGGTCTGTATACCCGCACGGGGCAGTAGAAGTAGAAAATGTTAAAAACGACACATTTTTCAAAGTGAATGGACATAGACTAAAGCCGTATTTTTCCACTGACCCCACGGAGGAGCTCTTGTTCTCACAAGAGCCAGTTTATTTGGATTAAAATTCCTCCGTCTCACCTTCATATCCTGTTTATCACTGCATCATGTTTTGAATGAAGGTGAGTGAAAAGAATAAGTTTGGGGGAAGTTCTTCGCTTATATATTTTGCCCCCACTAACAATTCCCCCCAGGCTTACAGGTTTTTGTAGGTATAGCGATTGGCAACAGTGAGGACACTGTTGAAATCAAGTTTGGGGGAGATTTGTGCTTATTTTTGCATCATTTGCATATCATCTCCATAAGCACAAAACATTTTTGAAAAAACTATAAAAAATTTTAAAAAAAAATTAAAAACTATAAAAATATTTTTGTACATAAATAAGATAATAAAAGATTACATAGTGAAAAATTACATCCATGAGATTAGAAAAATTTAAGAAAACTAAGAAAATTAGAAGTTTTCTTATACGAACTAGTAATAAGTAGTTATGAGCCGTTGTCCCAAGGGTTAGTAAGATGAAGGACGTCACTAATCTTAGGATAAAACTAAGTCTGAAAAATAGTTTCTATTCTAGAAGCCAAACTTTTTGATCGTTGCTACCCTGCTATTCGCACTTACACACGTCTTGAAACCTGGGATAGTAGAGGATACCTTGAAATGCTCTTGTCTTAAAGCCGATGTATGAAGGAAATAAAAAGAATAAAGTGAATAAAAATATAAAGTGGTGAGAAAAATGGACACTGGTTTTGTTATCACCGAGGGCAATAAAAATGTATAGCGAGGGTGCTTCTTCACCTAGTGCCCTAAGGCCAATTGGTCTGGGAGTCACTGCTATGCCTGAGGTGGTGCAAGACGAGGAAAATACACCAAGTAAGCAAGCACCGGAGTAATCGGTCGGTTAGTACCTCAAGAAGTATTAGCGGTCGCACGAAAGTGTGTAAGCAATCTCATCTAAATATTCATTAATTAAAAAGTACTGAGTCTGACGGGCAAAAGTATGATAGCTTGAATTGAATTCTCCGGTTGTAGGGATGTCTTTACACACACGCAGGGTTATATGATCGATGTTTGGAAGAAAGATAGGAATGAAGAATAAGACGATGTTTTATTGAGGGAGGACGTGATTTCTGACATTTTTTCATGACCATTAAGATAAGGCTCATGACAACCGAAAAGCTAGCTTAGTTGGAAACCCTAATTTTCAAAGCTTTTCTTTTACAATTCTTTTCTTCAAATGTAATATTCATGATCTTCCTTTTTTTATTGGATTTTGTGGGTGCAATCCGCTGAAAACCCTCAGGAGACAACACTCCTCCTACTAGGGACACCTAGAGGTTTAAAGGCTTGTTGCACGTGCTCAGTGCAATCGTGTTGCCTACGAAAGTGTACTAGTTAGTTTTTCTTTTTTCTTTATTTTCTCCTTCTCTTTTTAATAAAAAGTTCGCTCGAGATGATCGAAATTAAGTTCGGGGGAATTTGATTAGTCGAAAATATTGCATCTTTTAACTGGCAATTTCCTCATCATTTGCATTCATATAGAAGTGTTCGGCATTCATATTTCACATATTAGCAAATCTGTCGTAAAATATCAGATTACATGTGTTAGACCTTAAAACCGGCATTTCTAGGGAAATTGACTGCATTTCATACCATGGCATCATTTCTATATATCGCAACTTGTGTTTCGAAGTCCGTGCAGGAAAATCAGAAGCTTGCTCAAATTTACATGACAAGACTGCTAAAAGAATACGCCAACTCAAGGAATTGGAATATGGTAATGATCTAAAGGGTATTCAGGAATTCAACATATCATAAAATACAGAAGAAGTCATAAGAAGCCAACATTGAAAATATGCAGCCCCAAGGAGCCCCAATGGCCGCAGAACCGCGGCCTAAGCCGCCTATTGCCGCGGTTCCGTGGTGGTCTTGCCTCTTCATCACCCCAATTTTGCACCATAACTCCTCCCTCAGTGTGTACAGCTCAGAATGACACAACAATTTCCAGAAAGCACCAGAACCTTCTGCCAGATCAGCAAACCCTTGGAGCCACACTAAACTATCCTTGTATTCTAGAAACTTCTCCCTAAACCTTAGCTTAAACCCTAAGCTAAGCCTAACTAACTACTTCTAGAAGTCTTTCAACAAACTTTTGGAGCGAACTTCTGTTTCAAACTCAAGGCTTAGGGTTTGGGAAATCTATAAATAGGACCCTAGGCTTACTTGTAAAGTATTATTCATTCAATTCAATTCATTGATTCATTGTGAGAAAATTCATTGTTGTTGAGTAGAAACCCTAGTTCTTCTTCTACCCAACAACAACCACCTCCAAACCCTAACCCTAACCCTAATCCAATCTACAAATACCCAATTCAAGATTCATGGAGTTCAAGCCAACCAAGTCTTCTACAACCCTTTAGAAGCAAAGCCGGACTTCATCGGAGCACGAGGTCGAAGCGATCCAAGACTCAAGAAGCCGAGCGATGCAAGATTCAACGAGCAAAGTTCCTTCCTCTTGTAATTCTTGAAAGTTGTAACTTCTTGTTGATATAATAAAGGTGAAGATTCTTTAAACTTATGTACATTTTAATTCTAGCATCATGATTTCATTTCAATTCTTGAATGTATTCTTTGTGATGATGTGTGAATAAACTGTTAGTGTATATGCCCTAGAGGCCATTACTGTATCATACTAGTTTGTATATTACTTAATGGAAGCTTGGGATATTCACCTTGTATAAACAATCTTGCTCAATATAGTAGTATGCTACTTGGTTTGTTTCTACTTCAATGTGTACATGTGTTTATTATTGTATATCACCTATACACATTAGTGGAGCCCTTAGGATCTTTGCTTGATTACCAGCGTTGTGATGGCAGTCACACTAGTGGGGGCTGGGTAATCTATAAGCACATCCTTATACAGGTCCCTAGTCGCAGGACTATCGAGACAGGGCATTGATACTCCGGAGTAGACTAGCGTATGCGCTTCTCATCCCAGTGTAGGAGATGGTCTGTCCCACAGCCATCAGTACGTCGTACTGGAGATAGTATACGGGTGCTCGTTAGGTTACGAGTACACTGGACAGGACTCGTCGGGAACTGACCAGTTGGTATTATACCTATCGTCAGTTATCAGTTCCCAGGTGACATGAGTACAGCTTAGTCCGCTGACTTGACACTGGCACTTCGCCTCGAGTGTGTTCCCACTGCACTTTGATCACTACCCTACCACGGCTCAAAGGAGTCGTGCAAACATGTAGTAGTTGGGTGCAGTCCCGAAGCACTTGGAGGCAGTGACGGTTAGATAGGATTCGTCTCTCCCGGTATTGGGGGTTGACATCGCACTGTGTCTAGGAGAGCCATTACACGAGTAGTCCCTGGCCAGGGCAAGCGAGATATACTGGTAGGCTTCCAGTGTTATCTAAGGGTGTTTTGGGCTTCACTCCGACACAACTTGTACCGCTATTAGGGGACTGACGTTTACCGCCCCCTAGGCCCGCCATGCGATGTATCAGACGAACAGACCGGACTGTACGGAGACTGTCACACTCAGACTCAGTAGGAGTTCAGATGGGGTTCACCTCGTCAGTCTTCTTATCGGCATCTACCTAGGGACCGTTACGCACAGCTACTGCCGCTTGCGGTCTGTGGATAAAACCACTGCCAGCGTAAGTGTCGTGTCTTTAGAGTCCTACACAGAGGGCTATTCGCCATTGGGCAAAACAGAGTAGAGGTCGCATGGTTTTGCGACAGGGTTCGTTCTCATCCGTGCACTTGTGCACGTTTGGAGTCCGGACGGATATTACTGGCTGGCTCTGGTTTGAGTCAGATACTGGTATATGTTTTGGGGTTGCTTTTATCTCTCAGTATTCTTGTTCCTCGGAACGAGAATGCAGGTGTGTATGCACAGTTGTTTGAGGCGGAGGAAGAGGTCTTTCATTAGGGTTTCGGAACGGGTGTGTATGCACAGTTGACAGTCGTCTTTTTCCAAACCCTAATGGATTTATGAAATATCAATTAATAATAGTGATTAAATGAAATTGTGTCATGGTTGGTTTTGTTGACTTGTTGACCATGGTTGACTTGTTGACCATGGTTGAATGTTTGACCATCATCATTACTTTGCAAGGATACTCCTTGATTCTAGCTTACATTCATTTAATGAAGTGATGATAGTGGTCATTCCAAAAACAACCATCAACTATTTCATTTTGAATTATTATTATTAATTAGACAATTCTTTTTCCTTTTGTTATGGTTGCAAAAGGAAAATGATCTCATTCTATCATATTCATTCTCTCTCCTCACTTCATCTTCTTCTTCCTCAAGCTCAAGGAGAATCCTTCTCATGTGTTGAGAATCCCTCTCCTTGAAAGAGAATCACCCCTTAGATACTCTCTACTCTCTCTAGGGTTCAAGGTTTAGCAAGCCGGAGATCCTAGTTCACTCTAAGTTCGAGAAAGAGCCCGAAGGTTGAACCCTCAGGTGGATCCATCTTTGACGGAAGAAGGCTACGAGGAAAGAACCATCAACCTCTACTAGGTTTCAAGAAGAAGGAGTTTAAGTTAGGTATAACCACTTTGCCGAGTAGTTAACTCTCCTTTGCATGTTTGCTACTTTAGTTTAGAAAAGATCCCGACTTTGTTAGTCCATGTAGCCCCATGCGCTAAAAATTTGATTTTTATACCGTTTCCGCCTCCCCGTAAGAACCGGGGGTCGCAACGTGGACTTACAGTGGTATCAGAGCCTAACTAAACATAAACTAGCTAGGTAGTGAAGTGTAACGAAGTTCGGAACCGAAAAATCCAAAAACCAAACTTTTCAAAAACCCTAGTTTCTGTTAAATTTTTTTCTGGTCAAAAAAAAATTTGTTATTCACCTAAAATCATCTCAGGGTTTTTTAAAGATAACCACCAAAAACGAGCCAGAGATCTGACCAAACGACCGCGTTTCCGCGGCAACAGCAAGTTATGTTGCCGCGGATCCGCGGCCGTCTTGTCTCCTCTCTACCTCGATTTTGGTGCAGTGTATCTCTGGATGGGTTTTAGGATTTTTGAGATATATTATATGTGCCCAGATTTTCCAGAATAGAAATTTGTTTTTGGGGGCCTATAATTCCGTATTTTTTCCGAACTTCACTACATTTTGACTATGTTGGTTATATCTGTGATGTTTGAATGTATTGAACGTCGGCTAATCGCTATATGTCGATTAGTCGGGGTTATACATCTCTATGATCTGTGTTTGTTGATGGTATGTGTATATGAATGGATTGGATTGTCGCGGGTGAATAGCCGGGATGGATGTGAGATGAGTGTTGTTTTTCTTTCATTCATTTGTAATATGTAAATTGATGTAATATTATTATTTGTATGGCCGCACAACCGGGTCGGGGTTGTAGCCGTCATTGTATAATTCTTTTTACTGTTTTTGCTCCTAGGATAGACCCATGGAGGGGTGCACAAACTACCGGGTACTTGGCGGGTAGTTTGCCGCACCCGTAGGGGTCTTGGGTGGGGTTTTGGCTATTCACCGCGACCGTGTAATCCGCTTTTCGTTGCAGGCTCGAACGGATTGCGGATTCCTAGTATATCCAATGTATTCATCTGTGATCTGTAATGTCTATCATTGTTATATTTATAACTATTTAGGCGTTGCTTATGTTTTACAGCCGCGCTAGCCCAGCCCCCGCTCTGTCGTTAGTTAAGTAACCTAACGGGTGATGACGGAACCCCGTGGCGAATGCGAATGGCATAAGAGTACGTCATATTTTGGTTGTTTTCTGCAATGGTAGGATTAAATGATGGGACGCATTAAAAGAACTAATGCAAGAATATCACGCATTAAAAGAACTAATGCAAGATAATAAACCAAGTTAAAGTCGTTGGAACACTTTTGAAAAACCACTCGGTTCTTTTCAAAACTAACTTTTAAATGCGGAGCTTGAGCCACTCCTTCTAAAAGCTATCTCGTTCCATCGATTATATCAAGTTCACTACGTTCACGGTTTTACCAAAACCATTCGTAGCCCTCCGTCGTTTCGCATGAATAGGCAATAGTATTCAAGCTATGTATGTTGGCCAAAGTCAAGGCATAGTGATTGGTAGCTATTGGGTGTTCATGTGTAGCATAGATAGATGCGTTGGTTTGGGACAGTCGTACTGCCATTTTGGCCAAAGTCAAGGGTAGGTACGGGTGGATCCAAATTAACCTGGATAGTGACGGGTAGAACTTGACATGTGACTTGTGATATTTTGGCCAAAGTCAAGGTCATAAGAGCATGGGGCAAAAATCCACATCGGGAGTTTCATAAGTACTGAAACTTGCTAGATTTGCATACCATTTGGAGTGTGATGATTATGGTAGGATTCCTTCATTTTCGTCACGCGATGATATTTGGATCCCGATCCTACTGTGAGTATATGCTACTCCTCGGGAAATTTCTCACTAAACGATCAATGCTATAAACCTAGTAGGTGCCTAGAAAGGTGTTAGCGGGGCTACGCCCCTAGGGAAAAGAGGTTCTTAAAGTAAGGAACTTCGCGAAAGCGTTGGAAAACCTCCCTCGAAGTACCGACACTGGCCTGGCTGAACGGTTAAGCAAGTATTGTGCGGTGGGATTGATCCCGACTGATTCTTCCTTTATGGTTTGGGGAGGGATTCGAGAGACAGTGGGAGCCATCCTGTTTAGACAAATTAAAAACCATTCTAAACTTGCAAGAGCATCGTGCTGAGTGTTCCTTCTCTCTCTCCTAATTGCAGCGACCATTCAACATGACTGGACTTAAGTTACTTCTAGATAAAAACATACTGACATGGCCAAACTACAAAGATTGGCTCAGGAATGTCAAAATGGCAATCATTTACGACAAGCTGGGGTATCTTCTTACCACCAAAGCTCCCCCCGTCCCAGGTCCCACCTCCAGCGTCGCGGATAAGGAAATCCGTAAGACTTGGGAGATTGATTGTGCGAAGGCCAGGTGCCTCGTTCTTGCCTCTATGGACAACGAACATCAGAGGAGGCACGAGAATATGGACTTGGAATCCATATTTCTTCATACAAAAGAACTGTATGGAGAGCAGTCTCGTATCGCAAGATACGAAGTGTCGAAGAAGTTATTTTCGGCAAAGTTGGCCGTCGGATCATCGGTAGCGGACCACGTGCTTAAGATGATTGGCTACATTGAGGAGCTCGCGGAACTTGGGACCACGTTGGAAAGAGAACTCTATACGGATTTAGTTCTCCAGTCCCTTCCTTCCACTTACGCCCAGTTCATACTGAATTTCAACTTGCAAGAAAAGGAAGTTGAACTTTCAGAACTCCTCAACATGCTAAGGAGCGCAGAGGGCACCCTACAGAAAGGTAGGGAAACACCCACTTTGTTTGTAGGAGGATCTTCTTCTTCTAGTTCCAAGGCGAGAGCCAAGGGAAAGAAGAGGAAAGCCCCCGCCAAACCAAGAGGCGGTGTTAGTAAAGTGGATACGAAGGGAAAAGCAAAGGCAACAAAGATAGTGGGGAAGCTTGTGGATAAAGAAGAATGCTTCTATTGTCATAAGAGTGGACACTGGAAGAAAGATTGCAGGGCTTGGAAAGCCAGGACACAGGAACTGAAGCAGGTTGCGGCTTCAGCTTCAGGTGTGTATGTTATTGAAAACTGTCTTTCGATAAACTTTACTTCCTGGGTATTGGATACCGGATCAGGATCTCATATCTGTAATTCTTTGCAGGCGTTGAGAAACCGTAGGGTTTTGAAGGAAGGTGACATGACCCTCAGAGTTGCGAACGGAGCTAGCATGGATGCTAAAGCCGTGGGGGACTATCACCTGGGAATGTCAGATGGACATGTTTTGGTTTTGCGTAATTGCTTTTTTGTACCCAACGCAACTTGTAATATCATTTCTGTATCTTTGGTTTCTAAAGAAGGTTATGAATTTGCGTTTGTAAGTAATGTTGTAAACATTCACCTTAATCAAGTTCTGATTGGGTCAGGTACACTGAGCAATGGTATATACGTATTAAACCAACCACAGATTTTCAATGTCCAGAATACACACAAAAGAAAGTCTCCAGATATCAATCAGACTTTCTTATGGCATTGTAGACTGGGTCACATCAATGAGAGAAGGTTGACTAAGTTACATACAGAAGGATATTTGGATCCGTTCGAATATCAATCATATGCCACTTGTCAATCCTGTCTCAAAGGAAAGATGACAAAGACTCCGTTCACTGGACACGGAGTAAGAGCGAGCGAGTTCTTGGGACTCGTACACAGCGACGTGTGCGGTCCAATGTCTACACATGCGCGAAGCGGTTACTCTTACTTCATTACTTTTACGGATGATTTTTCAAGGTACGGTTATGTCTTCTTAATGAAACATAAGTCCGAAGCCTTTGAAAAGTTCCAGGAATATAAGAATGAAGTAGAAAAACAGACCGGCAAAAGTATCAAGATTCTAAGATCGGATCGAGGTGGAGAATACATAAGTGCCGAGTTCCTGAATTATTTAAAACAGAACGGGATTCTCTCTCAGCTTACTCCTCCATACACTCCACAACACAACGGTGTATCGGAGAGACGGAACCGAACCCTATTGGATATGGTACGGTCCATGATGAGTAACGCTGAGTTACCGCGATCATTCTGGGGGTATGCGTTAGAATCAGCTGTGTACCTTTTGAACCGAGTTCCTACTAAGACTGTGCCTACTACACCATATGAGATGTGGTGTGGGAAGAGGCCCTATCTCAGTCACATTAAGACTTGGGGAAGTCCAGCTTTTGTTAAAAAGCAGCATGCGGACAAGCTCGAGGCGCGCTCAGTACTGTGTAAGTTTGTGGGATATCCAAAGAATTCCAAGGGATATCTCTTCTACTATGAGGAGGAACAAAAAGTTCTTGTTTCTCGTCATGCCCACTTTCTAGAACACCAGTTCTTAGAAAAAGAATTAAGTGGGAGCGCAGTAGAACTGGAAGAAATTCCAGAACCACAGACTATTACTGAAAGCTTAGTGGAACCAGAGGGTTCAAATGAACAGGACATTCCTACGCCGCTCCGCAGGAGTAGTAGGCAGTCTCATCCGCCCGAGAGATACTACGGTTTTCTCATAGACGGAGATAGAGAGGATTGCATCATAGATTATGATGAGCCTACTAGCTTCCAACAGGCCGTTCAGAGCGTTGACTCGGTAAAATGGCTGGATGCAATGCGGACCGAAATGGAGTCCATGTACACCAACAAAGTATGGACGTTGGACATTGCTCCAGACGGGGTAAAACCCGTAGGATGCAAGTGGATCTTCAAAAGGAAGATTGGTGTAGATGGACAGGTTGAGACCTATAAAGCTAGACTTGTAGCAAAGGGTTTCCGTCAAAGACCTGGCTTGGACTATGACGAAACCTTTTCTCCAGTGGCTATGCTGAAATCCATTCGGATCCTTCTTGCCATTGCTGCCTTCCACGATTATGAGATTTGGCAGATGGACGTAAAAACCGCTTTTCTAAATGGAAATTTAGAGGAGTGTGTCTATATGGATCAGCCAGAGGGTTTCATTCAGAGTGGGAGCAGCGGAAAGGTGTGCAAGTTGCTTAAGTCTATCTATGGACTAAAGCAGGCATCGCGGAGTTGGAACATCTGTTTTGATGAGACGGTCAAGGAATTTGGCTTTATCAAAAATCCAGATGAACCATGCATCTATAGTAGATTTGTAGCGAGAACTGTAGTATTCCTCGTTTTATACGTGGATGACATTCTCTTAATAGGAAATGACATTCCTATGCTACAATCTGTCAAGGGATTCTTGTCACATAGGTTCTCCATGAAAGACCTGGGTGATGCCTCTTACATCCTGGGGATCCGGATCCATCGTGATAGATCCAAGAGGATATTAGGACTTTCACAGTCCAGGTACATCGACACTATACTGAAGAGATTCAGTATGGAAGATTCCAAGCACGGTAACCTACCGGCTTGTCACGGGATCACCCTCTCTAAAGAGATGTCTCCCATGACTGATTTGGAGAGGGATCGCATGTCTATTATACCCTACGCTTCTGCGGTAGGCTCTATAATGTATGCGATGTTGTGTACCAGACCGGATGTAGCTTATGCACTGAGTGTAGTAAGCCGGTATCAGTCAAACCCTGGGGAGAAACACTGGATAGCAGTAAAGAACATTCTCGAGTACCTGAGAAGGACTAAGGAGATGTTCTTGGTGTATGGCAGAAAAGACCTCCAGATCGAGGCCTTTGCTGACTCCAGCTTCCAGAGTGACAAGGATGATTCCAAGTCCATGTCGGGTTTTGTCTTTACCCTTAATGGAGGGGCGGTGTGTTGGAAAAGTTCCAAACAGGAAACCGTTGCAGACTCGACGATGGAAGCGGAATACATCGCTGCATCTGATGCCGCAAAAGAAGCTGTCTGGATGAGGAAGTTCTTGAAAGAACTTCAGGTGGTTCCGTCCATTGTTGACCCAATACCTCTGTATTGCGACAACAACGGGGCTATAGCTTTAGCGAAGGAACCCAGGTCCCATCAGAGATCCAGGCACATCTTGAGGCGGTATCACCTGATCAGGGAGATCGTGGATCACCAGGAGATCGAGGTTCGGAGAGTCGCTCCAGAAGATAACACGGCAGATCCATTCACCAAGGCCTTACCCCAGACTCAGTTCGAGCGGCTGATCGAGATGATAGGTCTTCGATACGCCAGTACATGGCCTTAGTTCAAGTGGGAGATTGTTAGTGTATATGCCCTAGAGGCCATTACTGTATCATACTAGTTTGTATATTACTTAATGGAAGCTTGGGATATTCACCTTGTATAAACAATCTTGCTCAATATAGTAGTGTGCTACTTGGTTTGTTTCTACTTCAATGTGTACATGTGTTTATTTTTGTATATCACCTATACATATTAGTGGAGCCCTTAGGATCTTTGCTTGATTACCAGCGTTGTGATGGCAGTCACACTAGTGGGGGCTGGGTAATCTATAAGCACATCCATATACAGGTCCCTAGTCGTAGGACTATCGAGACAGGGCATCGATACTCCGGAGTAGACTAGCGTATGCGCTTCTCATCCCAGTGTGGGAGATGGTCTGTCCCACAGCCATCAGTACGTCGTACTGGAGATAGTATACGGGTGCTCGTTAGGTTACGAATACACTGGACAGGACTCGTCGGGAACTGACCAGTTGATATTATACCTATCGTCAGTTATCAGTTCCCAGGTGACATGAGTACAGCTTAGTCCGCTGACTTGACACTGGCACTTCGCCTCGAGTGTGTTCCCACTGCACTTTGATCACTACCCTACCACGGCTCAAAGGAGTCGTGCAAACAGGTAGTAGTTGGGTGCAGTCCCGAAGCACTTGGAGGCAGTGACGGTTAGATAGGATTCGTCTCTCCCGGTATTGGGGGTTGACATCGCGCTGTGTCTAGGAGAGCCATTACACGAGTAGTCCCTGGCCAGGGCAAGCGAGATATACTGGTAGGCTTCCAGTGTTATCTCAGGGTGTTTTGGGCTTCACTCCGACACGACTTGTACCGCTATTAGGGGACTGACGTTTACCGCCCCCTAGGCCCGCCATGCGATGTATCAGACGAACAGACCGGACTGTACGGAGACTGTCACACTCAGACTCAGTAGGAGTTCAGATGGGGTTCACCTCGTCAGTCTTCTTATCGGCATCTACCTGGGGACCGTTACGCGCAGCTAGTGCCGCTTGCGATCTGTGGTTAAACCCACTGCCAGCGTAAGTGTCGAGTCTTTAAAGTCCCACACAGAGGGCTATTCGCCATTGGGCAAAACAGAGTAGAGGTCGCATGGTTTTGCGACAGGGTTCGTTCTCATCCGCGCACTTGTACACGTTTGGAGTCCGGACGGATATTACTGGCTGGCTCTGGTTTGAGTCAGATACTGGTATATATTTTGGGGTTGCTTTTATCTCTCAGTATTCTTGTTCCTTAGAACGAGAATGCAGGTGTGTATGCACAGTTGTTTGAGGCGGAGGAAGAGGTCTTTCATTAGGGTTTCGGAACGGGTGCGTATGCACAGTTGACAGTCGTCTTTTTCCAAACCCTAATGGATTTATGAAATATCAATTAATAATAGTGATTAAATGAAATTGTGTCATGGTTGGTTTTGTTGACTTGTTGACCATGGTTGACTTGTTGACCATGGTTGAATGTTTGACCATTATCATTACTTTGCAAGGATACTCCTTGATTCTAGCTTACATTCATTTAATGAAGTGATGATAGTGGTCATTCCAAAAACAACCATCAACTATTTCATTTTGAATTATTATTATTAATTAGATAATTCTTTTTCCTTTTTTTATGGTTGCAAAAGGAAAATGAGCTCATTCTATCATATTCATTCTCTCTCCTCACTTCATCTTCTTCTTCCTCAAGCTCAAGGAGAATCCTTCTCATGTGTTGAGAATCCCTCTCCTTGAAAGAGAAACACCCCTTAGATACTCTCTACTCTCTCTAGGGTTCAAGGTTTAGCAAGCCGGAGATCCTAGTTCACTCTAAGTTCGAGAAAGAGCCCGAAGGTTGAACCCTCAGGTGGATCCATCTTTGACGGAAGAAGGCTACGAGGAAAGAACCATCAACCTCTACTAGGTTTCAAGAAGAAGGAGTTTAAGTTAGGTATAACCACTTTGCCGAGTAGTTAACTCTCCTTTGCATGTTTGCTAGTTTAGTTTAGAAAAGATCCCGACTTTGTTAGTCCATGTTGCCCCATGCGCTAAAAATTTGATTTTTATACCGTTTCCGCCTCCCCGTAAGAACCGGGGGTCGCAACGTGGACTTACATAAACTCCGCTCGTGGAGGAGTCAAGATGATCGTAGAATGATGATGTTGATAAATCTTTAAACGTTTTCTTAAGTCCTATAGCGATTGTAAATTCTTGAAAATAGAATGATCGATGATCTAGATCGATGTGAAATGGGTTCTTGATTCTTTCGCACGATCTAGAGAATCAACGATCGATCATTGAATTTTCAAGAAGCTACCTAGTGAATGTGATTCATCGAAAGGACAAAGGATAGGACGAAGAACCCTAATTCTTCGCAAGATCCTTAAACCTCGATCAATCGACATCGTGTTAGCATCAATTCGCTAATGGATAAGAAACGTTGATATCTAATCTTCATCACATCTACAATCTAATCGATTTCTACGAGCTTTATTACAAATCTTGAAACCCTAAGTGATTGGAATTCTATCGAAACTCGATTCTTGATGTTTATCAATTTTTTTGATTCTTGATTAGAATAGTGACACTTGAAACATTTGATAAAATCTTGAATCATGTTTTCTTTTCTTTTCGATTAACTTTTCAATTCAAACAAATCTAACAAAGAAACGAATCGCACTATCCCTGTGGACGATTCGCACTCGCTTACGATCCACAACTGACACCGTAATTGATTGCGGTCAAATATAATCTTTGATTGTGAATTTTATTCAATTTTCTAAATACCGACACAAAGAAACTTATTCTTTTTATTCGATTTACACAGTCTTGAATTTTACAATTCAATCAGGACTACACCCAACTACTACCTGTTTGCACGACTCCTTTGAGCCGTGGTAGGGTAGTAATCAATGTACAGTGGGAACACACTCGAGGCGAAATAGCAGTGTCAAGTCGACGGACTAAGCAATACTCATGACACCTGGTAACTGCTACCCGACGATAGGTATAATACCCACCGACAGTTTCCGATGAGTCCTGTCCAGTGTACTCATAACCTAATGAGCACCTGTCTAGTGTCCTGCATAGTATCTCTAGTATGACTTACTAATGGCTGTGGGACAGACCATCTCCCCTGCTAGGATGAGAAGCGTATACACTAGTCTACTCCGGAGTATCGATGCCCCGTCTCAATAATCCTACGACTAGGGACCTGTATAGGATGTGCTTATAGACTACCCAGCCCCCACTAGTATGACTGCCATCACAACGCTGGTAATCAAGTAAAGATCCTAAGGGTTCTACCGATATGTATAAGCGATATGCTAAGAAAACTGTTAGGTTAATCTAGCACCTCATGAAGAGTTTGGAAGCATCTCATGTGCCAAATTCAAATTTTTAAGGTGCTAAGTGAACATACAAAGAATCATCACTAGAAAATTAGGGTTTCTAAAACTACACATCATTACAAGTAACAATGGCTAGGGTTTTGAGAGTACAACCTTTGTAGCTCCCTACGCTAGACTCCTTGGCCACTTGATGGTTAGAAAAGGGTTCGCTTGAGGTCTTCTAATGTCCACGACGATCCACCCGAAGCTCCTTTGTCCAAGCTTGCAACTTCACTTGATCAAGAGAAAGAAATGAAGCTAACACTCTAAACAAGTGGGCAAGACTTGTGTAGAATGATGTTGTGGTGGCTTTTCTCACTTCAAAATCCTAACTTGGTGAGTAATTTGCTCACTATAGAAATCTAGAGAGCAAAAGAAGAAGGAGGAAGAAGATGATGGCCTTTTTAGAACAAGAGAAAAGATAATCTCTCATGAAAAAATAGAAAATATATGTATATATATTTTCCACTTCTCATCTCAAACCATGGCTAAATGATAAAGATATTATTGTATTTGAGTTTAAAACACAAAAGAAAGATTAACCCATGGTTAATAAGTAGGTGAGCATGGTTAGTTGAAGAAGAGTGTAGAAACCATGTGTTAATCTTTATATTTTCTTTTGTTTTTAAAACAAATACAAAGTAATAATAATCCATATATAAAACCATGGTGTGAGTCTTATATTGCCACCATTTTCTATGTATATACAACCATGAAGGATGATGTATGTATGTATGTGTGCATGGACATCCATATGTGCATGAATCAAGAAGGAATGCATACATGCATGCATACATCCAAAAATACAAGAAAGGATTTCTAGTGAGAATCTAATGGTTAAATGATAAATCAATACTTGATTTATCAATCCGGGCATATCACATATGACCCAACCAAAAGCAAGCCGCCCGATTAATATACGGTATCTCATACCCGCATTTTAACCGGGTCCATGCGCATATCGCATACGCGCACTACAACGTTTCGCCTGGACTAGGTAACTCCTTTGTGGGACTCTAAGACTCGTCAATACGCCGGCAGTGAGTGATGATCATATCAAGCACCCCCAAGCCGCAAGCGGTCAGCTAATCTTAACGGCCACCCGGGTATTGAGCGATCAGAAGAAAACAAGCGAACCTGCTATAACTCCTGTCGAGCCAACCGGCAACACTACCGTGCAGTCCGGTCTCTTCGTCAGATATGCTGCATATCGAGCCTAGGGATGGTAAACGTCAGACCCCAAAAACCGATAAGTCGTGCCGATGTGAGGCCCATAACGGGTCGAGAAACTACTGGTAACACTTACCAGTAAATCTTTAAAACAGCCCTGGCCAGGGACTTCCCTGTTACGGCCAATCAAGCACAGCACAACATCAACCCCCAATACCGGGAGAGAAGAAACCCCTCCTATCGCTCATTGCCTCCATGTGACTCGGGACTGTACCCAAAAACCACCGTTTTGCACGCCCTCATGGACGTGGTAAGGTGGAAATCAAAGCACAGTGGGAATCACACAAGACTCTATGACGATCTCGGGTCTACAGACTAACCTGCACAAGTGTCACCAAAGAACTGCCATCTGACGTGAGGTATAATACCATCTAGGAGTTCTCGGCGAGTTCGTCCAGTGTACCTAGTCTCCACTGAGCACCCGTATACCATCTCTGATGTCAAACACCAATGGATATGGGATCATCCATCGCCCATCTCATGGGTCGAGAAGCGTATACGCTAGTCTACACTGGTATATCGATGCCCCGTCTCGATACACCCACGACTAGGGACCTTGAAGGATGTACTTATGGACTACCATGTCCCCACTAGTATGATCTGCATCCTAGTCCAGGTAGTCAAGTACACATCCTGAGGGCTTTACCAACATGTAACTATAAGACAGTATAAAGAGACAAGTATACATGTTAAGATAAAGAGCAACCAGATAGCATACTATCATATCGAGCAAGAAAGTCATCTCTATCTATGTCCAAGCATCCAATATAATATACATCATCTGTACAATACTGGCCTCTAGGGCATACATACAACTAACAAAAACACATGCACATATTGAGATAGAGACAAACCTGGTAGCATACTACCATTTTGAGCAAGACTGTTACTATATCCGTGTATATCCCAAGCTCCCATTAAGTAATATACAATCCAGTATGATACAATAATGGCCTCTAGGGCATATACCACTAACAATCTCCCACTTGCACTAAGGCCATATACTGGCATATCGTAGACTGAAGATCTCGAATAGCCTTGTCGAACACTGTCTGAAGGATGGCCTCTGTGAGTGGATCTACAGTGTTGTTCTCCGTATCTACTCTCCTCTCCTCGATCTCCTGGGATCAACGATCTCCCTGATCAGGTGGTGCCGCCTCAAGATGTGTCTGGATCTCTGATGGGACCTGGTTTCCTTTCCTAAAGCTATGGCGCCGTATGTTGTTACAGTACTAAAGTATTGGACCAACAATGGAAGGAACCACCTGAAGTTCAATTAAGAGCTTCATCATCCAGACTGCCTCTTGTGCGGCGTCTCATGCAGCGAACTATTCCGTTTCCGTCGTCTAGTCTGCAACGGTGTCCTTCTTGGAGCTCTTCCAACAGACCGCCCCCGCATTGAGGGTAAAGCCATAACCTGACATGGACTTGGAGTCATACTTATCACTCTGGAAGCTGGAGTTAGCAAAGGCCTTGATCTGGAGGTCCTTTTCCGCTATACACCAAGAACATCTCCTTAGTCCTTCTCAGGCACTTGAGAATGTTCTTTACTGCTTCCCAGTGCTTCTCCCCTGGGTTTGACTGATACCAGCTTACCACACTCAGTGCGTAAGCTATATCTGGTCTGGTACACAACATCGCATACATTATAGAGCCTACCGCAGAAGCGTAGGGTATAATCGACATGCGAGCCCTTTCCAAATCAGTCTTGGAAGACATCTCTTTGGAAAGGGTGATTCCGTGACAAGCCGGTAGACTACCGCGCTTAGAATCGTCCATACAAAATATTTTTAGTATGGTGTTGTTGTACCTTGACTGTAAAAGTCCCACCATCCGCTTTGATCTATCACGGTAGATATGGATCCCCAGAATGTAGTTGGAATCACCCGGTTCTTTCATGGAGAACCTCTGTGATAAGAATCCTATGACTGATTGTAGCATAGGAATGTCATTTCCTATCAAGAGAATGTCATCCACGTACTCAACAAGGAATTCCACAGTTCTTGCTACAATCTTACTATAAATGCATGGTTCATCTGTTGTTTTGATAAAGTCGAATTCTTTGACTGTCTCAATAAAAACAGATGTTCCAACTCCGCGATCCCTGCTTTAGTCCATAAATAGATTTAAGCAACTTGCAAATTGTCCCGCTGCTCCCACTCTGATAGAAACCCTCTGGTTGATCCATATAGACGCACTCTTCCAAATTACCATTTAGAAAAGCCGTCTCTACGTCCATCTGCCGGATCTCAAAATCTTGGAAGGCAGCAATAGCAAGAAGGATCCGAATGGATTTGAGCATAGACACTGGAGAAAAGGTTTCATCATGGTCCAAACCAGGTCTTTGACGAAAACCTTTTACAACAAGTCTAGCTTTATACGTTTCAATCTATCCACCTACACCAATATTTTTTCTAAAGATCCATTTGCATTCTACGGGTTTTATCCCTTCTGGAGCAATTTTCAAAGTGCATACTTTGTTGGTGTACATGGACTCCATTTCGGTCCGTATTGCATCCAGCCATTTTACCGAGTCGCCGCTCTGAATGGCTTACTGGAAGCTAGTTGGCTCATCATTGTTAATGACTCAATCCTCTCGATCTCCTTCTATGAAGAAACCGTAGTATCTCTTAGGCGGATGAGACTGCCTACTAGTCCTGCATATTGGCGTAGGGATGTCCGGTTCTTTTGAAACCTCTGGTTCTACTATACTTTCAGTAATAGTTTGTGGTTCTGGAATTTCTTCCAGTTCTATTGCGCTCCCACTATTTCCTTTTACAAAAAATTGATTTTCTAAAAAATGAGCATGACGAGGAACAAAAACCTTTTGTTCCTCTGCGTAATAGGAAAGATACCTCCTGGAGTTCTTTGGGTATCCCACTAACATACACAGTACTGAGAGTTCCTCGAGCTTATCCGCATACTTCTTTTCAACAAAAGCTGGACATCCCTATATCTTCAGATACTGAAGATAGAGTTTTTTCCCATTCCATATCTGATATGGTGTGGTAGGCACAGTCTTGGTAGGGACCTTTTTCAGAAGATATGCAGCTGATTCTAGCGCATAACTTTAGAAGGATCGCGACAACTCTGCGTTACTCATCATAGAACGAACAATATCCAATAGGGTTCTGTTCAGCCTTTTCTATACACCGTTGTGTTGTGGTGTGTATGGAGGAGTAAGCTAAGAGAGAATTCTATTCTCTTTTAGGTAATCCAGGAACTCGGCAATTTAAGTATTCACCCCGTTGATCAGATCTCAGTGTCTTGATACTTTTGTCCGTTTTTTTTCCAATTCATTCTTATATTCCCGGAATTTTTCAAAGGGTTCAGATTTATGCTTCATCAAGAAGACATGTCCATACCAAGAGAAATCATCCGTGAAAGTAATGAAATAGGAATAACCACTTCGTGCATCTATAGATATTGGACTACACACGTCGCTGTGTATGAGTCCCAAGAGCTCGCTCGCTCTTACTCCGTGTCCAGTAAACAGAGTCTTTGTTATCTTTCCTATGAGACAAGATTGACAAGTTGCATAAGACTGATATTCGAACAGATCAAAATATCCCTATCTATGTAACTTCGTCAACCGTGTTTCATTGATGTGACCCAGTCTACAATGCCTTAAGAGAGCCTTATTTAATTCTGGAGACTTTCTTATAAGTGTGTTATGGACATTTGAAAACCTGAGTTTGATTCAATATATATTGTCCTCTAGTGTACCTGACCCAATCAAACTTTGATTTAGGTGGATGTGAACCACATCGCTTATAAACTAGACTTGGTACACACAAACAGTTACGTAGAATCAATAGATGCCCACTTGTCAATTCTAGGTGATATACCCTACGGATACAGTGTCCATGCTCATTCCGTTGACAACCCTGAGAGTCATATCACCTGCCCTGATAACTCTACGATTTCTCGAAGCCTGTAATGAATTACAGATATGAGATCCTAATCCGGTATCTAGTACCCAGGAAGTGGAGTTAATTGACCGACCGTTTTCAATCACAAACACACCCGAAGTCGAAACCACAACATGCTTCGGATCCTGGATTCTGGCTTTCCAAGCCCTCCATCCCTTTTGCCAATGCCCTTTCCCTTAACAATAGGAACATCCTTCCTTCCCTACTGTTAACCCCGAAACTTTCGCCCTTCCCTTTTCTTCTACCTTATTGACACCGCCTATCTGCTTTGTGGAGGTCTTCTTCTTCTAACCCTTGGCATCCGCCTTAGATCCAGAAGAGGAAGATTCCCCAATAAGCAGAGCGGGTGTCTCCCTGATTTCCTTCAGGGTGCCCTCAACTTTAAGTATAACATTCTTCCCCTAGGAGTAAGTAGGAGGTAGGGACTGTAGATTCAAGTCAGCATATGACTCGTTCTCCAACGTGGTCTCCAGGTCCGTGAGCTTTTTAATATAGCTAATCATTGTAGGGACGTGGTCCTGTACAGATGATCCGACGGCCAACCTCACTTGAAGCAATTCCTTCGAGGTATCATATCTTGCGATATGAGATTGCTCTCCATATAAAACATTGTTATGGAGGAAGATGGAAACTAAGTCCATCTTCTTGTGCTGTCTTTGGTATACACCATCAACTGAGGCCAACACGAGGCACTTAGCATTCGCACCATCCTTTTCCCTTGTCTTACGGATATCCTTATCCGCGACGGTGGATACTGGACCTGGGAGGGCAGGGACTTGAGTAGTAATGAGGTGGGTCAGCTTGTCATAGGTAATGGACATCTGGACAAACCTTTTCCAGTCATTATAGTATAACTCAGTCATTTTATTATCTATCTATAACCTAATCTGGTCACCTGGTCACTGCAATTAGGAGAGTGAGAAGAATACACTCAGCATGATACTTTTGCAAGTTTAGATTGGTTTTTAATTTATCTAAACAAGATGGCCCCCACTGTCTCTCGAATCCTTCCTCAAACCAGAAAAGAAGAATCAGTCAGGATTGATCTCACCGTACAATTCCTACTTAACCGTTTGGCCAGGCTAGTGTCGGTGCTTCGAGAGAGGTTTTACGACGCTTTCGCGAAGTTTCTTAATTAAATAACCTCTTTTCCCTGGAGGTGTAGCCCCGCTAACACTGTTCTAGACACCTACTTGGTTTATAGCATTGATCGTTAACTGAAAAAATCTCCCGAAGAGTAGAAGATACTCACAGTAGGATCAGGATCCAAATATCATTATGTGATAGTGCTGAAGGAATCCTACCAACATTATCAAACTCCTAATGGTATGCAGCAATAGCAAGTTTCAGTTTCTTTAGAAACTCCCGATGTGGATTTTTTCCCTATGCTCTTATGACCTTGACGAAGGCCAACAAATCATAAGTCACATGTCAAGTTCTACCCATCATTGTCCAGGTTAATTTGAACCCACCCGTATATACCCTTGATGAAGGCCAACAAAGTAATACGACTATCCCAAACCAACACATCTATCTATGCTACATATGAACACCCGGCAGCTACCATTCACTATTCCTTGACGAAGGCCAACAAACATAGCTTGAATACTACTGACTATTCGTATGAAATGACGGAGGGCTACGAATGGTTTTGGCGAAACCGTGAACGTAGTGAACTTGATATAATCGAACGAACCTGATATCTTTTAAAAAGAGTGGTTTAAGCTCCGCATTTAAAAGTCTGCTGTTTTAAAATAACCGAGTGGTTTTAAAATTTGTTCCAACGATTCAGCTTTGGTTTGTTTGCTTTGCATTAGTGTAATGCAGCCCCATCAATTAACCTACCATTGCAGAAAACAACTAAAATACAACGTACGCTTATGCCATCCGTATTCGCCACGGGGCCCCGTCATTACCCGTTAGGTTACTTAACTAACGACAGAGCGGGGGCTGGACTAGCGCGGATGTAAAACATAAGCAACGTCTATTATAAAATACATATATAATAATATCCATTCCTCAGACGCATTGATAGGTATTCCAGATCATAGATGAACATATTGGATATACTAGGAATTCCGCGCTTCGTTTAAGCCTGTAACGAAAGACAGATTCCACGGTCATGAAAATAACTAAAACCCCACCCTAGACCCCTACGGGTGCGGCAAACTACCCGCCAAATACCCGAAGTGAAGCAACCTCCCTCAAAAAAGTGAGTAGGCCACTCGGCACTTCAAAGTACCCGGTAGTTTGTGCACCCTACCTTTGGTCTATCCTTGGAGCAAAAACAGTAAAAGAAATAATACATGGTGGCTACAACCTCAACCCGGATGTGCCCCGCAAATATAATATTACATCACTTTACAAATTTACATCGAATGAAAGAATGAAAACCCTCATCTCACATCCCTGGCTATTCGTCCACCACGATCCAACAAGTTCATATACACAAACCATCAGAACAACATCACAGATATGTGCAACCCCAAATAATAGACATATAGAAATTAGTCGACGTTTCCAAACACATATATAAAACATAAATCTTGTAAAGTAACTACGACATTAGAATTCCGCACGCAATTAGAAAACTTAACCAATTTTCCAAGCCATGAAAATCTAGTGAGTTAAAGTTCCAAAACCGATCGTTTTGAGCCAATTCCGAAGTCCGAATCAAAACGAAACGCGTCCGAACCTTCACGGGAAGTTAGAAAATGAAATTTACTTCGAGTCGGAAGGCCTAGATGGGGTACCCCACCCCCGAGGCCACCACGAGGTGGCCAGGGGGTGAGGAAGACCCGAAACTGCCCAAGGTGGGGCAGTTTCGGGTCCCCACCGCCAAGACCACCTTTTAGTGGCCTTGGGGAGTGGGCCTAACCGTTCGGACCACCCTGAGGGTCCCAGGGGTGCGTACGCTCCATCCCGCGGCTTTTCGGTTCAAACCGTTAGCCCGCGGGGTGTGCAAACAACTCAAAACTTCACTTTTGAAAACTGTTTTTTCGGCAGTTTTTGCGCGACAAAATACGACAGAATTCTAACATCGCTACAAGATATCTATGGTTTATGAGAGGCTCTAATACCACTGTAAGTCGATGTCGCACACCCCATGTGTTCGCGGGGAGGCGTAATTTGCAAAAAATGTTTTTACGAGATTCGCAACACTGACTAGAATTAAGGATCGTCCATAAACCCTAGCTTGCAAACACCATGAGATTTAACTACTCGGAAAGAATATTATACCTCAAGATACAAGTCCTTCGGGTCTTCTCCGCTTTCCTCCTCATCATCGTAGGCTCCAACAATCGATCTGGATCGTAGCTTCCTTGTTGGCTTCCTTGAGTCAAAGATGATCCACCCGAGAGTCTATAGTCCGAGCTCCAACCTCAAAACCGAGGTAACTAGGGCAACAAGCTTGCTAAACTTGATGACCTAGGTGATGTAGAGAATGAAGATGGATTTATTTGTCTCTTGAAATCGTAGTTTACTCAACTCATGAGACCTTAAAGGTTTTAGTTGTCAGGAAGAAGAAGAGAGCTAACATGAGGAAAGAGAATTGGTTTTTGATAATGATAATAGAAAATGTGATGGCTCACTTGATTTGACCACAAGTATGGCAAGAAAATATCTCACCCAAAATATCTAGTGCCACAAAATATCTCACTAGAAATATGTTCATATCAGATTTTTGCATTTCTATACCGTCCATTTTTGATCACATTGCTTATAGGTAGGTACTCTTGATCCGTGTTTTGCTAGATAATTGCAGGTTACAGGTTCTCAGCTCTAAGCAGTAAAATTCATGGAAAAGCGCGACAAATTCTGGATTACTGCCAACCACAGATAAAAAGCGGGTCTCCGCTCTCTATCCGTATGTTGCTGCACACTAGTTTAAGGGACAAAATGGCAAATCGATGGTCATTTTCATGCACAAAGCACAATGTCAACACAAAATCCAAGATATCTACGCGGAGCTCAAGAAAATCATGGCAAAAGATCCACATCAAATCACCTTTTGATCTGTTGAAAATCTGGAAGAAATGTGAAGAGATTATGAGAAACGACATATACCACACTGAAGATGTCACGACCCGAAAAGAGCACGTGACTGGCACCTGAACCATATGAAGTCTATAGGACTCCATCTGATCCATGTAAGCCAAAAGCCCAAAAATCTAAAACCATTTTAAGAGTAAATAAGAAAATTGGTTTAAAAAAGTGAAGAAAAACATATTTGAAGTTAAGGTTTTTAAAATAACTAAGCCGAATATGCGTTTAAAAAATGTAAAGTCCTTTTTAAAAATTTTGGCAGAGTTTCTTTCGTAAAAACTGGCCCCGAACGGGGTACAACAAGAACAATATATATATGCAGTGATAAAAGGCATCCCCAAGCGGGAGCTAGCTCTTCGTCAATTAACGGTCACAACCACACAACAATATAATATACAACGCCGAATGGCGAGGGTCAAAACCAAAAGAAACTCAATAAGCATGAAAACCGCAATACTACTAAGCGCGACTCTAAGGTCGAATAATACATCATCAGTGTCTAAGTCTGAAACAATATACAAGTTTTGGTTGATGGAATTTCTAGATACAAGAATAATACAAGTACAATGGTGGTTCTTGATGCAAAAGAACCCACCTACCAAATGCAATTCACCCGCAAGGAAGCAGTATGCCAGAAATGCCGCAATGAAACCTGTACGGCAAAACCTGCAAGAACTGTGGCACAACGGGGGTGAGTTGCCAACTCGTGAATAGAAAACATCTACAAGCAGAAACCGAATGCAAGACATAATCCTAGGTCAATACGATCAAATATAAACCTCCAAGAATAAGCCTGGAGCATGATAAGGTGGCAAAGTAGCATCTAAACATTATGTAGTGCCAAGTACTCAGGTAATAACATGTCATGAATGTAAGGTATGCTGCATGAAGTAAATATGATGAAGTATCAAATAAATATCAATACACATATATTAGCGTCCTATACCACTAATATTGGTGTAAGGGTATATATAACAGCGCCCTCATACCCTGTTATATATACAAATGAAGTATGATCAATGTAAATCCAGTCTGTATGTGATCAATGTCTGTAATATATGTGGATCCCGTCCACGTGTCACCCAATGACAATAAGCATCACGCATGCAAATATGAGGATATAATCAAATCATGGAAATCATCATGAAACCTGTGCCTAGCATCGGCACGTAAATCCTCATCTATCAGGCACTGTCACCAAGACTGGCCCTGATAGGTACGTATCATACGCTATCCCGAAAACCCGAGTGCCCAGCTTCGACCCTCGAATTCCGACGTATCCATACATACATACTCCGGGAAGTATCCGCACGATAACCGCCGAGTCCAAATACAATCACCGGTAGCTAATGCCCCCTGCCAGGCTCACCGTCTAACATATACGAGTCTTCTTGCCCCGGGATACCTTACCGGGTCCACCATGTACCCGCAGACGGTGCCTACCGCTCCTCGAATCGGGTTTCATATGCCACTCTCAGAACCGAGAAAACACATGGTGGACGCACTAAAATATCATATCAAGAGAAACCGGGTTTTTAAAGACAATACATATTCTCAGTTGAAATAGCCACGGTTCCCAAATCCAGAAATATCATGGAAACAACATATCTCAATGCGTATAATCAGAAAACATGATGTATGCAACATATAAAAGAATGTAAGCATATCGATATATCATGCGATACAGAATAGTGATATGCACATATTGGGGAAGCCGTTCTTTTAAAATGAATCAGTTTTAAAGAGTATCTTGCGGTTCCCAAATATAGAAATATCATCTGTGTATGTGCAAACAAGTATGTGTACAAATATAAGTGTACAATGAGTATGTATATAAAAATGCCATGCAAGGGTCGTATCCTGAATGCAACAGTACTACAGTGTAGTGACATGGAAATTATCGATGATGAAGTGTGTGAGCCGGAAAGCAAGTGTGCGTGGAACATACGAATCATTGATAATGGTGCTGGTGTCCCAACAACATGATGGTAACATAGCAATAACCCATGGTATGCAATGCGAATAGTAATGAAAATGCGGAATCGAATAAAGCAACGCAATAGTGAAGTGTCTACATCAAAATGTATATATCATGCGATTATGCCATTTGAAATAAAACGAATCAGGGTTTTTAGTAAAATAAGGGCTACGGTGTTTTTAAGAAAAGATACACCTTTTAAAGTATCCGTAGAATCCCTTTGTTTGTCTTTAAGATATTCCTAATTCGCAGTTTTTGAAATAGGTATGACTCGGGTCTAGTCTAACATCTACTATGCAAGCTACTGATCTAAGTATCAAGCCAATCGGGAGGGGTATGGAAACCACCTAAATCTGAGTCGATATGTATATATAGTAGTCGGTGATCCCGCCTCAGTAGCATCACGTACGATACAATATATCATATGACCTCCTCAAGTAATGAGTGCGAATCTATCATCAATGTAAAGCTCGTACGGTAAATCGTCGTACGGCATCCCAATAGCTGGGTACGGCTCAAAACCACATTCCACTTATTAAATATCAGGTATCATTATCATCATATCACATAATCTGGGTACTGATCTAAGTCTAGTACATCTGATACCATCTATAAAGTATGAATGCGGGGGTAAACACACATCCCAAGCCCGCAAGAATCACATGTCGTATCCCAAATACGGATCATATCAAATCACCGATCTCACGGCACAATGCCCAAAATCATCGACTCATCACCAATGTCATCCAATATCATCAACAAAGTGTAAGTATAAGGAATATAAAAGTGTGTGCGTGTGGGTGTAAATCTATCCTAGGGTTCGCAACTAGGAACTACACTAGTTATTTCTAACCCTAACAAACCATAACACACCTCACACAAAACCACGACACATTAAAACTATCATATATAATATACATAGTATACAAACTACGGACTGCGGGGGTGCTATACGCCATCCACCCAACTTCCCTCTGTAGATATAATCTACTCACCTTGCGTCCTTCATTTGTCGACGTCGCCACGCGCCTTCTTGTTGTCCCAAAGTCTTCATGGGGTACCTACACATTAACGTATCACAAATGCGTATCAAAACCAATTCAAAACTAAAACGGCATACGAATCCCAAAACGATACGATAAGGGGCATATAGGTTAGAACCTATGGGCACGCCATCAAAACCATCTATCAATCCTCGATATCATCGTAAAAACGCCTAATAGTCGAGGTAAAACACGGATACACAAATTCCAGAATTAAAAATACGAAATACAGAAACAGAATCAAAACAACAACTGGAGAAAAGGGTCCCAGATTTTACCCTAGGTCAAATTAGACAAATCTGTACATGTCAGGGGTCTAAACTACTGGAAATAGGGCCATGCACAAAAAACGAGGCAATTCCCTCCCGCTCTGGCCGCAATTTGCGGCCAGAAGGAATTAATTGGCGGCCAGAACATGGTGGTTGGGGCTAGGTCTTTGGGTGTTAGTTTCTATTTGCCTGCACATCTCACTGCCAACTCAAAATTATTTTTAGACTTCTCGGGTGACAGCAGATTTCCAAACACAGTGACAGATTTGCAGTTTTCTCCGATATCGACTCCGTAAATCCGTATTCTGGGTTCATGTTACAGGTATGGGTCCAAATTTGTATCACACAAGGGGTTCTAAGGTCAAAACAAGCCTCAATTTCACCTTCGATTTCAGATCTCACCTAACCCTAACTTGAATTCTCCAAAGCCCACAAAATGACACAATATCGATATGAAACTAGCATGGATGCACAAGGGAAATGAAATACTACTCTAGGGTGCAGAAATTACCTTCTTTGGCAACTCAAGAAAATTCTTGAGTTGCTCAAAGTCCTCAAAATCCTATCTTGCTTGGATCATAGTGTAGCTAGCGAGCTCGGGAACAAGTTTCGTGAAGTGGGAATGGGGTTTTGGGGTTGATTTCATTATGTTGTGGGGGACTTTAAGAGGAGGAAGAAGAAGGAAGGGCAGGAGCAGCAGCAGCTCCTTGAGAGGGGAGAGAAAAATGAGAGTGAAGAAATGATGGGAGCATGGCTTCAAAAGAGAAAAGTTGACCTATAGCTACCCTCTCTCTCTCATCATCATTCCATTTCCTTTTTCCCTTTTCTTTTCTTCTCACACAAATAGTGAACCCAAAAAAAAACAACCATGGCAATAGAAAAGTAACACAAGTGTAACAAGTGTGGAAAAATGATATGTGCACATTTTTGAAAAAAAAAAACCAAAAATCCAATTAGCGAATTTTAATCGCGATTTGCACTAAATTAGCATATAATTAATCATAAAAACTTTAAAATGGCATAATTCTATAAATTACCTTATTTTAGAATTTTTCATAATTTTTCTAAAATTTTTACCATTTATTTGTATTTAATAATACTAAAATATTAAAATATTCAATAAATATTAATATTAAATTATAAAAATTCCCCAAAAAAATATTTTATTATTATTTTTTTTTGAGATGTTACAATCTTCCCCCCTTAAAGAAATCCGGTCCCCGAATTTAAATTTAAACCCCCAAACTCTAAAACATTTCAAAAAAAAACAAAATGTCCAAGTCGTCGGGGTTCCGAAACCATCAATATATAAAACGCATCTTAGCGCAATGCATGCGCATAAGTAATGAGCAGATAGTTCAAAATCACAACTCCGTCAAGCATCCCGCAATCATCGGAGTCGTGATAAAGACACAATGTCAAATTCAAAACAAAACTAATATGGTATATATCAAAATTATACATGTATATATGAAATCTGTATGTGCAAATAACTAAAGTAAATACATGCAAAAGTATGCGGGTATTGTCCTCTAACTAGTCCCGCTCAGTATGAAAACACATAGTAAATATCATAAAACGTAATGCTCCATAAGGAATAAATCTCAAAATGTATATATGAATATCCGGTGCGTCTGGTGCGTACGGAAATCAAAATCCATGAATGTGCCATAGAAACAACATCAAGGTGCAACGGGTGTGCACGAAACATCTGTCGTAGGCAACGTGTGTGCCTGACAGCAATATCAGGTGCATTTGACATGCACGAAAAATCCCGATTTAGTGCATCTGGCGTGCACCAGAATCGTATATCAAAACACTAAAGGTGCATGAAAACTATGCTGGAAACGCAAATCAAATCACTACATAAGATAGGCGTGAAATCACAATCAATACCTCAAATGCAATAACTATGTGCATAATTCAAATATCCAATGAAAGGTTCCTAGGCACCCTAGTGAGGTCTCACAAGGCATCGAACATGCCAATTTCAAATTCTTGGTGCAGAGAAACCCTAGACTACGGATTGTCGCTAGAATTCGAGGCGAAATATAAAGCTAGTTAACAATTTAACTAGAAGTTAGATGCTACAAGCTTTGTAGATCCGGTAATCCTCTTCCTTGGCTCCACGTAGGCATCCTCTCGCTGTCCTTTTCGAATCCTAGACTCGTTCATCGGCTTCATCGGGAAAACGAGCGGAATAGGTCGTCGGCTTCGTGTCAAAGACGATCTACGTCGAGGTTGCACAAGCTCAAGCTCCGACTTCACAAAGTTGTGAAACTTGTGAAGAAAACACCCAAAACAACTTGGCAAGAGGTAGAGGGTGAAGAAATAGGAGGTGGGTTCACTTTAGAATTGGATTTATCTCACTTTTGCTCAAGTTGCTATTGATGGCATCTTGTTTTCTCCCTTGAAGAAGAAGGAAGAAGCAAATAGAATATGATAAGTATAATGAAAAAGAATAATAAAATCAAAATACTTATCATGTTCTAACCTAGGTTAAGTGTAGAGAATAAACCATGGTCACTTGGATTGGTTAGGGTTAAGCATAAAGATAAGGATGGTTGCTAAAGTCAAAGCTTCATGAAGCTTCAACTAATGACAAAGAAAGCCACCATTCTCATCTTTATCTTTTCCAAATAAATAAATAAACAAATAAATAAATAAATGAATATGCAAAACCCTAATTATCAAATTAACCATGGATTAATTCTATACACTTAACTAAATGATCAAGTATCATCAAACATGATACAAAAATGTGCACTAAAGCATATCACATATACAATGTGCATCAAGTGAGAAAAATCCGTTTAAAGTGAACCAATACTAGTTAATGCAATGCAATATATCAAATATATAATTATGCATTAAATCATTAAATCAACATTTGATTCAATGATCCGGTCATGTCGCACATAACCGACTAGAATCCAATGTATCGATTTATCGAATCAATGATTCGATAACTAGGTCATATCGAATATAACCAATCGAAACATATATCGCGAGAATGAAATGCGGTATCACATACACGCATTATTCTCGGTCCTGCACATATCTCATATGCGCTCCTATTTCGTTTCGCTTGAGCCAGGAAACCTCTGTGTAGGACTCTAAAGACTCGTCAATACGCCGGTAGCAGATGATGATCATATCAAACACCCACAAGCCGCAAGCGGTCTGCTAAATGTAACGGCCACCTGGGTATTGAGCGATCAGAAGATCGACGAGCTAGCCCGCTCACACTCCTGCGAATCCGACCAGCAACACTTACCGTACAGTCCGGTCTCTTCGTCTGATACGTCGCATATCAATTCTAGGGGTGGTAAACGTCAGACCCCAATACTCGATAAGTCGTGCCGATGTGAGGCTCATAACGGGTCGAGAAACTACGGGTAACACTTACCAGCAAATCTCTGATCAGCCCTGGCCAGGGACTTCCCTGCTACGGCCAATCGAGCACTGCGCAACATCAACTCCCAATACCGGGAGAGACGAAACCCCTCCTATCGCTCATTGCCTCCATGTGACTCGGGACTGTGCCCAAAGACCACCGTTTTGCACGCCCTTATGGACGTGGTAAGGTGGAGATCAAAGCACAGTGGGAATCACACAAGACTCTATGACGATCTTGGGTCTACAGACTAACCTGTACAAGTGTCACCTGAGAACTGCCATCTGACGTGAGGTATAATACCATCTGGGAGTTCTCGGCGAGTCCGTCCAGTGTACCCAGTCTCCACTGAGCACCCGTATACCATCTCTGATGTCAAACACCAATGGATATGGGATCATCCATCGCCCATCACATGGGTCGAGAAGCGTATACGCTAGTCTACTCTGGTATATCGATGCCCCGTTTCGATACACCCACGACTAGAGACCTTGAAGGATGTATTTATGGACTACCATGTCCCCACTAGTATGATCTGCATCATAGTCCATGTAGTCAAGTACATATCCTAAGGGCTTTACCAACATGTAACTATAAGACAGTATAAAGAGACTAGTGTACATGTTAAGATAAAGAGTAACCAGATAGCATACTATCATATCGAGCAAGAAAGTCATCTCTATATATGTCCAAGCATCCAATATAATATACATCATCTGTACAATACTGGCCTCTAGGGCATACATACAACTAACAATCTCCCACTTGCACTAGGGCCAGCTGCTGTAGTATCGCATACCGAGCATCCCGAAGAGTCTCTCAAACTGTATCTGGGGAATGGCCTTCGTGAGTGGTCCGCGGTGTTGTTCTTCGTGTCAACCCTCCTGACCTCGATCTCCCGGCGATCAACTATCTCCCGGATCAGGTGATACCGCCTCAGAATATGCCTGGATCGCTGATGGGACCTGGGTTCCTTGGCCAAAGCCACCGCTCCATTGTTATCGCAATACAAAGGTATTGGACGCTCAATGGATGGAACCACTCCAAGTTCAGTAATGAACTTCTTGATCCAGACAGCTTCTTTAGCAGCATCGTTGGCAGCGATGTATTCAGCCTCCATCGTCGAGTCTACCACGGTTTCCTGCTTGGAACTCTTCCAGCTAACCGCCCCTCCGTAAAGGGTAAAGACAAAGCCCGACTGCGACTTAGAGTCGTCCTTATCACTCTGGAAGCTCGAATCGGTAAAGGACTCCACTTGGAGCTCTCCGTTACCATACACCAAGAACATATCTCTAGTCCTTCGCAAGTACTTGAGAATGCTCTTCACAGCTGTCCAGTGACTCTCTCCAGGATCAGCTTGATACCTACTCACTACACTTAGTGAGTATGCTATATCGGGTCTGGTACATAGCATCGCATACATGATAGATCCTACTGCCGAAGCATAGGGTATCCCTTGCATGCGAGCTCTCTCCAAATCAGTCTTGGGAGACATCTCTTTGGAGAGAGTGACTCCAGAGATCGTGGGCAAGTTCCCACGCTTGGACTCTTCCATACTAAACCTCTTTAGTATGGTGTCAATGTACCTGGATTGGGACAATCCCAAAATCCTTTTGGATCTATCTCTATAGATCCTAATTCCCAATATGCAGGAGGCATCACCAAGATCTTTCATTGAGAATCTTTGTGATAAGAAGAGCTTGACCGCTTGGAGCATAGGAATATCATTTCCTATCAAGAGTATGTCGTCCACGTACAATACGAGGAAGACAACCTTACTCTCTGCCACCTTCTTGTAGATACAAGGTTCATCTGGATTTTTGACGAAATCAAACTCTTTGATAACGAGGTCAAAGCAGATGTTCCAACTCCGCGATGCTTGCTTTAATCCATAAATGGATTTAAGCAGCTTGCACACCTTCCCGCTGCTCCCACTGTCTACGAAGCCCTCTGGCTGAGTCATGTACACGCACTCTTCTAAATCACCATTTAGAAAAGCGGTCTTAACATCCATTTGCCAGATTTCGTAGTCATGAAAGGCAGCAATGGCAAGCATGATTCGGATGGATTTAAGCATAGCCACTGGAGAAAAGGTTTCGTCATAGTCCACACCTGGTCTTTGACGAAAACCCTTTGCTACAAGTCTAGCTTTGAAAGTCTCCACTTTCCCATCTACACCAAGTTTCTTCTTGAAGATCCACTTGCTCCCAATGGGTTTTACCCCTTCAGGAGCAACTTCCAAAGTCCATACTTTGTTGGTGTACATGGATTCCATCTCGGACCGCATAGCATCCAGCCATTTCACTGAGTCCCTACTCGTGATGGCCTGCTCGAAGCTAGTTGGGTCATCATCCTCCATGATGCAATCCTCGCTCCCACCGTCCATGAGAAAACAGTAGTATCTCTCAGGTTGGCGAGGAACCCTACTAGATCGGCGGAGTGGCTGGGGTTCATCGGGAACTACGGAATCTTCTGGTTCCACCAGATCTTCTGTTGTAGCTTCTGCAGCTGGAACCTCTTCCAGTTCTACCTCATGACCACTAATCTCTTTTTCAAGAAATTCCTTTTCTAAAAAGGTTGCATGCCGAGAAACAAATACTCTTTGTTCCTCAGGGTGGTAGAAGATATACACTTGAGAATTCTTGGGATATCCTACAAATTTGCATAGAACAGACCGTGCCTCGAGTTTGTCCGGATTTTGTCGTTTGACATAGGCTGGACAACCCCATATCTTAACATAGTTAAGACATGGTCTCTTCCCTTTCCATATCTCATATGGAGTGGTAGGCACAGATTTGGTAGGGACCATATTCAATAGATGTATGGTTGTCTCAAGCGCATACCCCCAGAAGGAAATAGGTAACTCAGCTGTGCTCATCATAGAGCGCACCATATCTAATAGGGTGCAGTTCCTCCGTTCTGATACACCGTTGTGCTGTGGTGTATATGGAGGAGTCAGCTGAGAGAGAATCCCATTCTCTTTTAGGAAGTCCAGGAATTCATTGCTCAAGTATTCACCTCCTCGATCAGATCGAAGGATTTTAATACATTTTCCGGTTTGGTTTTCGACTTCTTGTTTATATTCTCTAAATTTCTCAAAAGCTTCAGACTTGTGTCTTATCAAGTACACATGTCCGTATCTTGAGAGATCGTCAGTGAATGTAATGAAGTACGAAGAACCATCCCTGGTATGTGCAGACATGGGACCGCATACATCACTATGTATCAGTCCCAAGAGTTCGGTAACTCTTTCTCCGTGTCCCGTAAACGGAGTTTTGGTCATCTTGCCTTTGAGACATGACTGGCAAGTGTCATAAGATGAAAATTCGAATGGTTTCAAATATCCATCCTTATGCAACTTAGCCAGTCGTGTCGCATTGATGTGACCCAGTCTACAATGCCACAAGAAGGATTCGTTCAGTTCAGAACTCTTCCTCTTGTGTGTGTTTGTTATGCTCAGAACTGTTGATTGGTTTAGAACATAAATGCCATTGCACAACGTGCCTGATCCAACCAACTTTTGGTTATGGAAAATGTTCATAACATTGTCCTGTAATACAAAATTATATCCCTCTTTACTTAATAAAGAAACCGATATAATGTTGCATATCAGGTTCGGCATGTAATAGCATTCGTTCAGAACCAATGTACTACCAGTTGGTAATACAAGGTGATATTCCCCGACAGTCTTAGCTGCAACAATTGCACCATTTCCAACTCTAATGTCTTTATCACCTTCTCCAAGTTCTCTACCTTTCCTAAGCCCATGTAAGTGATTACATATATGGGATCCTGACCCGGTATCTAATACCCAGGACGTAGAGCAAATGGAGAAACAGTTCTCAGTAACGAACACACCCGAAGAAAATGCATCATCATGTACTTTCTTCAATCGGGTGGCATGGGAATCCTGGTATTCCCCTATATCCTGTTCAGTCCTATAACTCTTATAGGAAAGAACGGAACCAACGTTCCCCAGCACAGTATAACATGCGGGTTCGGTCAATACATCCATATTATTATCTTCATTAGGGCATGAAATGGTTGCTACCTGGAGAGAGAGAGAAGAAAACACTTTAGCGTATGCTCGTGCAAGATCAGATTGGTTATTATCTTATCTAATCAGGATGGCTCCCACTGCTTTTTATAAAATCTTCCTCCAAACCCTAAAAGGAAAGACTAGCCGGGATTAATTACACACTACAAGTTCGCCAATCTTTCAGCCAGGCCAGTGTCGGTACTTTGAGGGAGGTCCCCCGTGCTTTCGCACGAACCTAATTAATGTAAAACTCGTTTTCCCAGAGGCGTAACCTCATTAACACCTTTCTAGACACCTACTTGATCGGCTAATTGTAATGTGTAAAACTCTCCCAGGAGTAACTCTTACTCGCAGTGGGTATCGGGATCCAACTATCTCATAGAAGGTATGCAATCTCATTGCAAATTTCAACACTTGAAATTCCCGATAATGTTTTTGCCCCTAGCGTGCTATGACCTTGACGAAAGCCAACAAACCATAGCCCGCTAGTCAAGTTCAACCCGTACATTTCTTGACTGAATTAAACCCACCCGCACGACCCTTGACGAAAGCCAACAAAGCCGTACGACTACCCTAATCCAGTCGCATCATATGCAGCAGATAAACAGCACATAGCTACCGCACACTACACCTTGACGAAAGCCAACAAATGTAGCACGAATACTATATGTAATTTATCTGAAATGACGGAGGGCTATGACAGGTTTTCTGAAAACCTATTGCGTAATGAACTTGATATCGTTGTAGAATCAAATGAAGTTTTTGAAATGGAGTGATTTTGAGGCTTTTCTAGTTTTGTTAAAGGAGTCACTCCGGTGAAGGGATCTCGGTCCTTTCCTCGTCGAATGAGGTGCGGGATATATCATATATATCGCTGTGCAAAGCAAAAACGCAAAAGCAGTCAAAAGCAAACCGAGTGTGTAGCATCTGCCAGTTATTGCTAAAGGAGTCACTCCCGGTGAAGGGATCTCGGTCCTTTCCTCATCGAATAAGGTGCGGGGTATATCATATATACCGCTGTGCAAAGCAAGAACTGTAGCTACCTGTTTTATTTTAAAATTTGATTCTACAACATTTTAGGTTTCTTTTCTTTCATTAATCACATTAATGAAGTCCCATCATTTAAGTACCTAAACATCACAGATAGATATGACGTACACTTATGCCATCCGCATTCGCCTCGATGTCCCCTCGTGCACCGTTAGGTTAGGTAACTAACGACAGAGCAGGGCAGCGCTAGCGCGGGTGTAAAACATAAGTAACGTCTATATAATATATCATATTTACTATATACTATATCCATCACAGAGTCACAACACAGATATCGCAGCAGAATAAACATATGAAATATTGGATATACTAGGACGTCCGTGTTTTCAATACGAGCCAGTATAAAACACGGATTCCACGGTCGTGATGAATAGCCAATCCCATACCCCTAGACCCCTACGAGAGCGGCAAGCAACCCTGCCAATTCTAGGGTTAGGAGACCCGGACTCGACTCCTCGAGTTGGTCTCCCACTGGACCCCAGAACCTGGTTACTTGTGCTCCCCTCCTTGGGTCTATCCTAATGCGGAAAAGTAAATAATATACAAAGGGTGACAGCTTCCGCTACCTGGAAGTGCCCCAAATAAAAGAATATTACATACAAGTTTTTACATGAATGAAAATGAAAAACACTCATCTCACATAAAAAACCCCGGCTATTCGAATACGACGATCCAATATAACATATCCAGCAACACATAACATCACATGTCATCAACGTAAGTAAGTATGCATACCCCAATTGTCGTTGACGTATAGCAACGAAACCGGCGATATGAACATACTACACTTACAGTCACAGAAAAGAAAGTGTAAAACTACAACAATTGGAATCCGCAATCTCTTTAGACATCGCATGCCTAACAGATATAAATCACGCATTTTAGTCTCATTATCGAAAACTCTTTTCAATATCATATGGGACTAAATTGCTAGATTTATAACATTCATTCAGTTATCACATAACTGTTTGTGAATTCCAATTATTGTATCACATTCCAAATAAACAGAAAATGTTAAACTTTCCGATCGAACAGTCGAATACCCAAGTTTTCCCGATACAGCTCAACACATGAAATAAGTCTAACAACATTCAGTTCGTGCCTCAGTACCGACGGTCCAGCCGTAGAAGGGTCAAGCCAACGCCTCACATGTGGCACGACGTACTGCCCCAAACCCGAAGGTTCAAAGGGCAGTTCAAGACGGTCACATAATCGAGTTAAGGTTTGTTGTCTTCTAGAGAGTCCATCGCGTTACTTGCACTACTTAGAACGTCGTTAAACTTCGGAAAAATCCAACACTTCGAAATTTCCCGACAGGGGAAAAATTGGGTATTTATATCCGGTCGAACCTTTTTAACATATTTTATAAATTATCCGGAAAAACACAAAGACGAAATTTGATACCCCGATCGAAATACCGAATCCCCAAAACAGCTCCAGAAAATTTAACTCTTGAAAAATTATTAAAAATTTCCAGAAGACTCAGCACTACAGGAAATGCATTACTGTGCAAGCCACGTGGTGTAACACCACTAATTGGCCACGGAACCGCCGCTAGTCCCATGGTGGGGGCCGCGGTTCCGCGCCTACTTTGTGGAGTTATCGACACGTGTTTCACAGTAACTCATAATATTACCTGCTGAATTTTTTGGGAATTTTTAATCTTGAAAAATCCCAGAAATTGGAAAAAGTCCAGAGAGCAAGATAAGTTTAGGGTTTCGGGTTCGTTCGGGCTTCAAATCGCGTCTAGACTTCGCCTAAGGCTCTAGCTAGGCTCTGATACCAGTGAAAGGTTCCTAGGCACCCTAGTGAGGTCTCACAAGGCATCGAACATGCCAATTTCAAATTCTTGGTGCCGAGAAACCCTAGACTACGGATTGTCGCTAGAATTCTAGGCGAAATATAAAGCTAGTTAACAATTTAACTAGAAGTTAGATGCTACAACCTTTGTAGATCCGGTAATCCTCTTCCTTGGCTCTACGTAGGCATCCTCTCGCTGTCCTTTTTGAATCCTAGATTCGTTCATCGGCTTCATCGGGAAAACGAGCGGAATAGGTCGTCGGCTTCGTGTCAAAGACGATCTACGTCGAGGTTGCACAAGCTCAAGCTCCGACTTCACAAAGTTGTGAAACTTGTGAAGAAAACACCCAAAACAACTTGGCAAGAGGTAGAGGGTGAAGAAATAGGAGGTGGGTTCACTTTAGAATTGGATTTATCTCACTTTTGCTCAAGTTGCCATTGATGGCATCTTGTTTTCTCTCTTGAAGAAGAAGGAAGAAGCAAATAGAATATGATAAGTATAATGAAAAAGAATAATAAAATCAAAATACTTATCATGTTCTAACCTAGGTTAAGTGTAGAGAATAAACCATGGTCACTTGGATTGGTTAGGGTTAAGCATAAAGATAAGGATGGTTGCTAAAGTCAAAGCTTCATGAAGCTTCAACTAATGACAAAGAAAGCCACCATTCTCATCTTTATCTTTTCCAAATAAATAAATAAACAAATAAATAAATAAATGAATATGCAAAACCCTAATTATCAAATTAACCATGGATTAATTCTATACACTTAACTAAATGATCAAGTATCATCAAACATGATACAAAAATGTGCACTAAAGCATATCACATATACAATGTGCATCAAGTGAGAAAAATCCGTTTAAAGTGAACCAATACTAGTTAATGCAATGCAATATATCAAATATATAATTATGCATTAAATCATTAAATCAACATTTGATTCAATGATCCGGTCATGTCGCACATAACCGACTAGAATCCAATGTATCGATTTATCGAATCAATGATTCGATAACTAGGTCATATCGAATATAACCAATCGAAACATATATCGCGAGAATGAAATACGGTATCACATACACGCATTATTCTCGGTCCTGCACATATCTCATATGCGCTCCTATTTCGTTTCGCTTGAGCCAGGAAACCTCTGTGTAGGACTCTAAAGACTCGTCAATACGCCGATAGCAGATGATGATCATATCAAACACCCACAAGCCGCAAGCGGTCTGCTAAACGTAACGGCCACCCGGGTATTGAGCGATCAGAAGATCGACGAGCTAGCCCGCTCACACTCCTGCGAATCCGACCAGCAACACTTACCGTACAGTCCGGTCTCTTCGTCTGATACGTCGCATATCAAGTCTAGGGGTGGTAAACGTCAGACCCCAATAGTCGATAAGTCGTGCCGATGTGAGGCTCATAACGGGTCGAGAAACTACTGGTAACACTTACCAGCAAATCTCTGATCAGCCCTGGCCAGGGACTTCCCTGCTACGGCCAATCGAGCACTGCGCAACATCAACTCCCAATACCGGGAGAGACGAAACCCCTCCTATCGCTCATTGCCTCCATGTGACTCGGGACTGTGCCCAAAGACCACCGTTTTGCACGCCCTCATGGACGTGGTAAGGTGGAGTTCAAAGCACAGTGGGAATCACACAAGACTTTATGACGATCTCGGGTCTACAGACTAACCTGTACAAGTGTCACCTGAGAACTGCCATCTGACGTGAGGTATAATACCATCTGGGAGTTCTCGGCGAGTCCTTCCAGTGTACCCAGTCTCCACTGAGCACCCGTATACCATCTCTGATGTCAAACACCAATGGATATGGGATCATCCATCGCCCATCACATGGGTCGAGAAGCGTATACGCTAGTCTACTCTGGTATATCGATGCCCCGTCTCGATACACCCATGACTAGGGACCTTGAAGGATGTACTTATGGACTACCATGTCCCCACTAGTATGATCTGCATCATAGTCCAGGTAGTCAAGTACATATCCTAAGGGTTTTACCAACATGTAACTATAAGACAGTATAAAGAGACTAGTGTACATGTTAAGATAAAGAGTAACCAGATAGCATACTATCATATCGAGCAAGAAAGTCATCTCTATATATGTCCAAGCATCCAATATAATATACATCATCTGTACAATACTGGCCTCTAGGGCATACATACAACTAACATCCAATGGGTGCAAGAAAACAAATATCATAAAACTCAGTCATCAAGACTAAATCATGCAAACAGAACGCCCAAATACTGAAATCCAAGATGACGGATATATGATAATCGAATAACAAAATCACAAATCAATAAATACCGTCGTCGGTAATCCCTCCTTCAAAGAAGAGAAGGTGCCGGTGCATCCAATATTAGTAGTGCAAGATATCTACTTGCCTCTTGCTCACGGTCTGGCGTCCTCTGTCTCGGGTCCTTATCTTCTCTGCGGATTTCCAATCTCATGATCAATCGGCTCATCCATCCTGTCAGGTGTGCTAACGGGGACGATTCCGTTCTGGCAATTCTCTGGTCATCTCTTGGTCAATCCTCACGACCACTCGTAAAGCAGCATGTCACTGACGTCGGCCTCTGGCTCTCTGAATGCACATCACATATCTGATCCTGAGTGCAAACATCATTGCAGCAGTGTCCTGGAGGGAATCCTGCTCAAGGTCTCTTCCGATCTTGCTTATGCCGATCTGTACGGAGGCTGGCACTCTTGCATAATCTCTTCTCGTGTTCTGGACATCTGCGTGTTCCATACATATTTTCTCGGAAACTGGTCGTATCCCGATGCCTCTGTAAGCATATCAGGTCTCTAGCCTCGACGGAAAGTAATGACAGCTCGTCAGCGTCACGCATGCACCTCTGGTTCCACTTGTCTTTATCGTCATCCACTATGACGTCACGCCATGCTATCTACGCACCGCACTGTTCTTGGCCACGGTCAATCCGAAGTCTATCGCACGGACTCAAAATCGCGTACTCTGTAGCTTCATCATTCCGTAGAAGATGTCTGGCCGAACAGGTCCTCGGGAACGCGTCCCAACCAACGGAGGAAAACTCCATACTCGTCCGTCCTCGATCAACTCATATCACAACTGGGTGAGGTCCTTTATCCGAACCTGGTCAACTATCTCGTCGATGATGCCGAACTTTGGCCTGCTGGGTGTGTGCAATATGACCACTCCTGGGTCCAGATCTTCTCGTATAATATTCCAGAAAGGTCCTGTCGATGTCTCTCTCAAATCTCATTTCTGCCGAATTTCCCGGAAGTTATTATCTTTTCTACATCTGTTTCTTGTTCTGGAACGGTTGCATATTCCCCGTGACTCCTCCTGGAAGGTATATCCATATACAATGCCTCCGTGTGCGTATCGTATCTCTGATGTCAGCGGAGGGGAACGTCATCTCGTCGAAATCTCTTGCGAACTCTTTACTTCACTCTGCTTCAATGTCGACCGATTCGGACTCGTCTCATCGCGGCTGCACGGATGGCGCTCCAACAGCTATGCTCGTATCTGGAGTCTCCCAAGCAGTGTGTCCCATAACATGCTATCCAAATAATGTCGAACCATCCGATCGACTCGTCAGAACCTCATAATCCCCCAAGAGATCAACATCATGAGTACAGTTTAATAGTATCGAGTACATGCCACAGCGTCGGTGGTCCAGCCGTAGAAGGGCAAACCCAAGCCTCACTAATGGCGCCACGGTACTGCCGCACACCCTAAGGTTCAAAGGCTTTCACACGGTCATTAAGTCGAGTTAGGGTTTCATTCTTCTAGAGGGTCCATAGAATCGCCTGCATGTCTTTCCGTATACTTTAAACTTGGAAAATAGGCTCCTGACATTCGATCGTCTCTGTCGACTCCCAACGTCTCCGCGTGAAGTCGTCTCTAGCTAGAAGCAATCTATCTAATGACCTCGCATCGGCAAGCGAACGAACCACATGTCCTAGTCATCTATCCTCAAGTGACTAGCGACCATCCATCATATATCCAAGTACAATCTCGTACAGCAATAGCTCCATCATCTGGGGCGATATCTCATCGTTCGCAGCAATAACTGGCTCGCTCGTCTGCACGCTGAACAGTGCCTCAATCATCCTGAGTAAGCGATATATCAATGGTCATCACGTCCTTGCTGGCCTGTAGCAGTAGCCTGATCCTCTGGTACCAACGGCACGTCCGAGAAATCTCGTAAAGGTGACCCATCATACGCTCATGGCGTGAAAACACAATAAGACGACGCCTCTCAATGCAATCGTAAGTCTCTGGAATGACGCCCTAGTTAGTCCTCGTCCATGACGAGCTCATGCTGCCGCAACTCTAGCCGTAGCTCTCTCTGCCCGTGTGATCGTAGCAGCAAAATCATAACCAGTATCGATGAAGATAGATCAGGAATGAATATAATACTGTGCAAGGAAATGTACATCCTAAGGCTCCTTAAGCTGAGTGGCGTGTCGTAAGTATGCCGCGGAACATACCCACGGTACGTCACTCTACTGCAGTCACCTACTCCATCAACCAAGGGTCATCGTACGCGAAGAAAGTTCGGGTCTAGTACCCCCTCAACTAAGTCTAAGTTCCGTAAGGTCAAGCCTAAGTTCCGTGTATATCTAGACGCCCTAGGCTCCACATAGTCAAACTTAGACTTGAACCAAGGTTAACCTAGCGCTCTGATACCAACTTTGTCACAACCCGAAAAGAGCACGTGACTGGCACCTGAACCATATGAAGTCTATAGGACTCCATCTGATCCAAGTAAGCCAAAAGCCTAGAAATCTAAAACCATTTTAAGAGTAAATAAGAAAATTGGTTTAAAGAAGTGAAGAAAAACATATTTGAAGTCAAGGTTTTTAAAATAACAAAGCCGAATATGCGTTTAAAAAATGTAAAGTCCTTTCTAAAAATTTCGGCAGAGTTTCTTTTGTAAAAACTGGCCCCGAACGGGGTACAACAAGAACAATATATATATAAGCAGTGATAAAAGGCATCCCCAAGCGGGAGCTAGCTCTTCGTCAATTGACGGTCACAACCACACAACAGTATAATATACAACGCCGAATGGAGAGGGTCAAAACCAAAAAAAACTCAATAAGCATGAAATCCGCAATACTACTGAGCGCGACTCTAAGGTCGAATAATACATCATCAGTGTCTAAGTCTGAAACAATATACAAGTTTTGGTTGATGGAATTTCTAGATATAAGAATAATACAAGTACAATGGTGGTTCTTGATGCAAAAGAACCCACCTACCAAATGCAATTCACCCGCAAGGAAGCAGTGTGCCAGAAATACCGCAATGAAACCTGTACGGCAAAACCTGCAAGAACTATGGCACAACGGGGGTGAGTTGTCAACTCGTGAATAGAAAACATCTACAAGCAGAAACCGAATGCAAGACATAATCCTAGGTCAATACGATCAAATATAAACCTCTAAGAATAAGCCTGAAACATGATAAGGTGGCAAAGTAGCATCTAAACATGTATGTAGTGCCAAGTACTCAGGTAATAACATGTCATGAATGTAAGGTATGCTGCATGAAGTAAATATGATGAAGTATCAAATGAATATCAATACACATATATTAGCGTCCCATACCATTAATATTGGTGTAAGGGTATATATAACAGCGCCCTCATACCCTGTTATATATACTAATGAAGTATGATCAATGTAAATCCGGTCTGTATGTGATCAATGTCTGTAATATATGTGGATCCCGTCCACATGTCACCCAATGACAATAAGCATCACGCATGCAAATATGAGGATATAATCAAATCATGGAAATCATCATGAAACCTGTGCCTAGCATCGGCACGTAAATCCTTATCTATCAGGCACTGTCACCAAGACTAGCCCTGATAGGTATGTATCATACGCTATCCCGAAAACCCGAGTGCCCAGCTTCGACCCTCGAATTCCGACGTATCCATACGTACATACTCCGGGCAGTATCCCCACGATAACCGCCGAGTCCAAATACTATCACCGGTAGGTAGTGCCCTCCTGCCAGGCTCACCGTCTAATATATACGAGTCTTCTTGCCCCGGGGTATCTTACCGGGTCCACCATGTACCCGCAGACGGTGCCTACCGCTCCTCGAATCGAGTTTCATATGCCACTCTCAGAACCGAGAAAACACATGGTGGACGCACTAAAATATCATATCAAGGGAAACCGGGTTTTTAAAGACAATACATATTCTCAGTTGAAATAGCCACGGTTCCCAAATCCAGAAATATAATGGAAACAACATATCTCATTGCGTATAATCAGAAAACATGATGTATGCAACATATAAAAGAATGTAAGCATATCGATATATCATGCAATACGGAATAGTGATATGCACATATTATGGAAGCCGCTCTTTTAAAATGATTCAGTTTTAAAGAGTATCTTGCGGTTCACAAATATAGAAATATCATCTGTGTATGTGCAAACAAGTATGTGTACAAATATAAGTGTACAATGAGTATGTATATAAGTATGCCATGCAAGGGTCGTATCCTAAATGCAACAGTACTACAGTGTAGTGACATGGCAATTATCGATGATGAAGTGTGTGAGCCGGCAAGCAAGTGTGCGTGGAACATACGCATCATTGATAATGGTGCTGGTGTCCCAACAGCATGATGGTAACATAGCAATAACCCATGGTATGCAATGTGAATAGTAATGAAAATGCGGAATCGAATAAAGCAATGCAATAGTGAAGTGTCTACATAAAACTGTATATATCATGCGATTATGCCATTTGAAATAAGACGAATCAGGGTTTTTAGTAAAATAAGGGCTACGGTGTTTTTAAGAAAAGATACACCTTTTAAAGTATCCGTAGAATCCCTTTGTTTGTCTTTAAGATATTCCTAATTCGCAGTTTTTGAAATAGGTATGACTCGGGTCTAGTCTAACATCTACTATGCAAGCTACTGATCTAAGTATCAAGCCAATCGGGAGGGGTATGGAAACCACCTAAATCTGAGTCGATATGTATATATAGTAGTCGGTGATCCCGCCTCACTAGTATCACGTACGATACAATATATCATATGACCTCCTTAAGTCTGAGTGCGAATCTATCATCAATGTAAAGCTCGTACGGTAAATCGTCGTATGGCATCCCAATAGCTGGGTACGGCTCAAAACCACATTCCTCTTATTAAATATCAGGTATCATTATCATCATATCACATAATCTGGGTACTGATCTAAGTCTAGTACATCTGATACCATCTATAAAGTATGAATGCAGGGGTAAACACACATCCTAAGCCCACAAGAATCACATGTCGTATCCCAAATACGGATCATATCAAATCACCGATCTCACGGCACAATGCCTAAAATCATCGACTCATCACCAATGTCATCCAATATCATCAACAAAGTGTAAGTATAAGGAATATACAAGTGTGTGCGTGTGGGTGTAAATCTATCCTAGGGTTCGCAACTAGGAACTACGCTAGTTATTTCTAACCCTAACTAACCATAACACACCTAACACAAAACCACGACACACTATAACTATCATATATAATATACATAGTATACTAAATACGGACTGCGGGGGTGCTATACGCCATCCACCCGACTTCCCCATGTAGATATAATCTACTCACCTTGCGTCCTTCATTTGTCGACGTCGCCACGCGCCTTCTTGTTGTCCCGAAGTCTTCATGGGGTACCTACACATTAACGTATCGCAAATGCGTATCAAAACCAATTCAAAACTAAAACGGCATACGAATCCCAAAACGATACGATAAGGGGCATATAGGTTAGAACCTATGGGCACGCCATCAAAACCATCTATCAATCCTCGATATCGTCGTAAAAACGCCTAATATTCGAGGTAAAACACGGATACACAAATTCCAGAATTCAAAATACGAAATACAGAAACCGAATCAAAATAGCAACTGGAGAAAAGGGTCCCAGATTTTACCCTAGGTCAAATTAGACAAATCTATACATGTCAGGGGTCTAAAATACTGGAAATAGGGCCATGCACAAAAATCGTGGCAATTACCTCCTGCTCTGGCCGTAATTTGCGGCCAGAAGGAATTAATTGGCGGCCAGAACATGGTGGTTGGGGCTAGGGCTTTGGGTGTTGGTTTCTATTTGCCTGCACATCTCACTGCCAACTCAAAATTATTTTTAGACGTCTCGGGTGACAGCAGATTCCCAAGCACAGTGACAGATTTGCAGTTTTCCCCGATATCGACTCCGTAAATCCGTATTCTGGGTTCATGTTGTAGGGTTCCTAGGCACACTAATGAAGTCTTACAAGGCATCAAACATGGCCAATTCAAATTTTACAAGTGCCGAGAAACCCTAATACGGATCGTTAACTAGATTTATAGGTGATGCGATGCAAGTAAACAACTTTAATTTAAAAGGAAAGGGGATACAACCTTTGTAGATCCAGTCCTCCACCTCCTAGGCTCCGTGATGATGTCCCTCCGCTGTCCAAATTGAATCCATGACTCTAGCATCGGGTTCATCGGAGAAAAGGGCGGACTTGGTCGTCGGCTTCGATGCCGAAGATGATCTACGTCGAGGCATCACAAGATCAAGCTCCCACTTCACCAAGTCATGAAACTTGTGAAGAAAACACCCTATACTACTTGGCAAGAGGTAGAGGATGAAGAAATAGGAGGTGGGTTCACTTTAGAATTGGATTTCTCACTCATTTTCACTAGTTGCCATTGACGGTGGCTAGGTTTTCTTCTTGTTCAAGATGAAGAAGATGATGATGAAAGAATATCATAAGTATATTCTCAAAAGAAAATCAATATGAATACTTATCATATCCTAACCTTGGTTAGGTGCAGAGAATATACCATGGTTAGTTTTAATTGTTAGGGTTAAGAATGAGACAAGAATGGTGGACTTGTTCAAAGCTTCATGAAGCTTCAACAAACAAACAAACAAAGCCACCATTCTTTCTTTATCTTTTCCAAAATAAGAATTATAAATAAATAGATAAGTAATTAAACAAATAAATCCCTAATCATTAACTTAACCATGGTTTAATTCTTTACACAAACCCAAGTGAGCAAGCATCATCAAACATGATACAAACAAGTGCATAAAAGTATATCACATATACAACTTATGCACTTCAAGTGAGAAAATCCATTTAAAGTGAACCAATACTAGTTAATGCAAAGTAATATATCAAATGTATAATTATGCATTAAATCATTAAATCAACACTTGATTCAATGATCCGGTCATGTCGCATATAACCGACTAGTATCCAATGTATCGACTTATCGAATCAATCTTCGATTCGATAACTAGGTTATATCGCATACAACCAATCGATACATTTATCGCGAGAATGGAATACGGTATCACATACACGCATTATTCTTGGTCCCGCACATATCTCATATGCGCTCCTATTTCGTTTCGCTTGAGCCAGGAAACCTCTGTGTAGGACTCTAAAGACTCGTCAATACGCCGGCAGCAGGTGATGATCATATCAAACACCCACAAGCTGCAAGCGGTCTGCTAAACGTAAAGGCCACCCGGGTATTGAGCGATCAGAAGATCGACGAGCAAGCCCGCTCACACTCCTGTGAATCCAACCAGTAACACTTACCGTACAGTCCGGTCTGTTCGTTTGATATGTTGCATATCTCGCCTAGGGGAGGTAAACGTCAAACCCAAATAGCTCGATAAGTCATGCCGATGTGAGGTCCATAACAATCGTGAAACTACTGATAACTCTTACCAGTATATCACTGCAACCCTGGCCAGGGATTTCCTGTTATGGCCAGTCGGGCATAGCGTAACATCAACCCCCAATACCGGGAGAGACGAATCCCCTCCTATCGCTCATTGCCTCCATGTGAATCGGGACTGTACCCAAAAACCACCTGTTTGCACGACTCAGTAGAGCCGTGGTAGAGTGGAAATCAAAGCACAGTAGGAGACATACAAGACTCTATGACGATCTCGGGTCAACAAACTAAGCTGTACCAGTGTCACCAGAGAACTGCCATCTAACGTGAGGTATAATACCATCTGGGTGTTCTCGGCGAGTCCGTTCAGTGTACCCAGTCTCCACTGAGCACCCGCATACCATCTCTGATGTCAAACACCAATGGATATGGGATCATCCATCGCCCATCACATGGGTCGAGAAGATATACGCTAGTCTACTCTGGAATATCGATGCCCCGTCTCGATATTCCCACGACTAGGAACATTGAAGGATGTACTCGTAGACTACCCAGGCCCCACTAGTATGATCTGCATCATAGTCCTGGAAGTCGAGTACACATCTTAATGGCTTTATCAACATGTAACAGAGAGACAGAAAGTATACATGTTAAGATAAAGAGCAACCAGATAGCGTACTATCATGTCGAGCAAGAAAGTCCTACCTATATATGTCCCAGCATCCACTACAATATACATCCAATGTACAGTAATGGCCTCTAGGGCATACATATAACTAACAATCTCCCACTTGCACTAGGGCCATCTGTAGAAGTAGTTGTAGTATCTAATACTCAACCATCCCATATAAGTCTCTCTTTGGGAAAAAGCCTTTGTGAGTGGATCCGCCGTGTTGTCCTCTGAGTCTACTCTCCTAACCTCGATCATCCTGGAGAACATCTATCTCCATGATCAGGTGATGCTGCCTCAGAATATGTCTGGGTCATTGATGGGACCATGGTTCCTTGGCCAAAGCCACACTTCCATTGTCATACAATGGTAGGAACCTAGTTCATCTTATGAACCAATATACACCCAAACTTCCTCTTTGGTAGTATCCTTAATAGCGATGTTACCAGCCTTTATCGTCTAGTTTTCCACGGTATCTAGCTTGGAACTCTTCCAACATACCGTTCCTCCACTAAGGATAAAGACAATGCCTGTGACTGACATTCAGTCGTCCTTATCACCCTGGAACACTTCCAGTGATTCTCCCCAGGATCGATTGATACCATCTCACTACATCTAGTGAGAATCCTAGCATCCAATTACATCTATCTCATAGATGAAAACTCAGGATTTAGGAGGTATCACTTTGATCCTATTGGAGAATCCTTGTGATAAGCGGAGATTGACCGTGCGTAGCATAGGAAACTCTTTTCCTATCAAGAGTATGTTGTCTACGTACAATACGAGGATGACCACCTTACTCTCTACTACCGTTTTGTATATATAAGGTTCATCTACCATTTTGATGAAGTCAAACACTTTGACTACCACATCAAAACAGACGTTCCAACTCCGCTATGCCTGCTTTATTCTATAAAGCAACTTGCACACGTTTCCGCTGCTCCCACTGTTTACGAAGCCCTCTGGCTGTGTTCTTATAGACGTTCTCTTCTAAATCATTATTTAGAAAAGTAGTCATGGCACCCAACCACCAGATATCGTAGTCATGGTATGTAGCAATGGCAAGTAGGATCTGGATGGACTCAAGCATAGTCCCTAGAAAAATTTCATCATTATCCACACCTGGTTGATGACTAAAACCTTTAACAAGTCTAGCTTTGAAAGTCTCAACTTTTCCATCTACACCAAGTAATCTTCTCAAGATATACTTGCTCCTGATGGGGATTTAACCCTTCAGATATAGCAACCAAAGTCCATACTTTGTTGGTGTACATGGATTCCATCTCAGATCGCTAAGCATCCAGCCATTCTTACAGAGTCCCTACTCTCGATGACCTGCTCGAATCTAGTTGGGTCATCATCTCATGATGCAATCCTTGCTCCCACTGTCATCGAGAAACCGAAGTATCTCTCAAGCAGGTGAGGAACCCTGCTAGATCGGCGGAGAGGCTGAGGTTCGTCGGGAACTATTGAATCCTTTGGTTCTACCAAATCGCCTGCTGTAGTTTGTATAGCTGGAACCTTTCCAGTTCTACACAACAGACCTTGCTTTGATCTTGTCCGGATTTTTGCTTTTAGACATAGGCCGGACAACCCCAAATCTTAACTAACTTAAGATATTGGCTCTTCCCTTTCCATATCACATATGAAGTGGTAGGCAACCGATTTGATTCGAACCTAATTCAATAGGTATGCAGGTTCTCAAGTGCATAACTTCCAAAAAGGAAATAGGTAACTCAGTAGTACTCATCATAGAGCACACCTTATCATATAGGGTGTGATTGCTCCGTCCCGATAAACCATCGTGCTATGGTGTATACGGAGGAGTAATGCTGAGAGAGAATCTCATTCTCCTTTAGAATAGTCCAGGAATTCCGTGCTCAAGTATTCTCCTCCTTGATCTCATCAAAGGACATAATACTTATACCCGTATTAGTTCTCTACTTCTAACTTATATTCTGTGAATATCTCAAAAGGTTCGGACTTGGGTTTTATCAAGAACATATGTCTGAATCTAAAGAGATCATCAGAGAATGTAATGAAGTACAAAGAACCGGTCTTGGCATGTGTAGACAAGGGACCTACATACATCAACATGTATCATCCCAAGAGTTCATTAACTCTTTCTCTGTTTCCAGTAAACTAAGCTATGGTCATCTTATCTTTGTGACATGACTGGCGAGTTTCATAAGATGTAAATTCAAACTAATTTAAATATGCATCTTTATGTAACTCTAGCTAGTCGGGTCACATTGATCTGACCTAGTCTACAATACCTCAAGAAGGAATCGTTCAATTCTGAACTCTTCCACTTGCGTGTGTTCCGTATACTAGGAACTGTAGTTTGATTTAGAACGTCAATACTTTTAGATAACGTGCCTGAACTGATCAACTTTTGATATAGGAAATGTTCAAAATATTATCCATCAATACAAAATTTTATCATTTCTTTACTAATAAAGAGACTGATATGATTTTGTATATCAGGTTCAGTATCTAATAGCATTTATTCAGAATCAATGTATTGGTAATACAGGGTGACAGTGACCAACAGACTTGGCTGCAACACTTGCCCCATTTTCTGTCTCAAGAAACTTATCACCCGTTCTTGGTTTTTCTACCTTTTTGTAGCCCTATGTAACAGATTACATATCTGGGATCCTGATCCGGTATCAAATACCCAGGATGCAAAAGATACTGAGAAACAGTTCTTTGTAATGAACACACCCGAAGGAGATGCATCATATGCACTTTTTTCGTTTGGGCTGCATAGGAATTCTGGTATTCCCCTAATTCTTGCTCTGTCTTATAACAATTATAAGTTGGAGCGGGACCAACGTTCCCCAGCTCAGTATAACAAGCGGGTTCGGTCAATACATCCGTATTATTATCTTGATTAAGGCGTGATATGGTCGCTACCTGGAGAGAGAGAGAAGAAAACACTCAGCATGCGCTCTTGCAAGATCAGATTGGTTATTTATTTTATCTAATCAGGATGGCTCCCACTGTTTTTATCAAATCTTCCTTCAAACCTTAAAAGGAAAGACTAGCCGGGATTAATTACACTCTATAAGTTCGCCAATCTTTCAGCCAGGCCAGTGTCGGTACTTTGAGGGAGGTTCCCCGTGCTTTCGCACGGACCTAATTACAGTAAACCTCGTTTTCCCAGAGGCGTAACCCCGTTGACACCTTTCTAGACACCTACTTGATCGGATAATTACAAAGTGCAAAACTCTCTCAGGAGTAACAATTACTTGCAGTGGGTATCGGGAACCAACTATCACATAGAAGGTATGCAATCTCATTGCAAATTTCAACACTTGAAACTCCCGATAAAGATTTTTACCCCTAGCACTTATGACCTTAACTATGGTCAACAAATCATAAGTACTAGTCAAGTTCTACCCGTCATTTCGTGATTAATTAGACCCACCCACATGACCCTTAACTAAGGTCAACAAAGTCACGCGACTGTCCTAACTAATCGCATCATATGCGGTGTAGGAAGACATCACTTAGCTACCGTACACTGTGCCTTAACTAAGGTCAACAAACACAGCACGAATACTAAGTACTCTACTTCCTAAAATGACGGAGGGTTGCGAATGGTTTTTAAGAAAACCTTTAACGCTTTGAACTTGATCTCGTTGTGGAATCAAATGGTTTTAAATGGAATGTTTTTTAGGCTTTTCTAGTTTTGCTAAAGGGGTCACTCCCGGTGAAGAGATCGTCGGCCCTTTCCTCGTCGAATGAGGTGCGGGATATATCATATATATCACTGTGTAAAGAAGAAAACTATAGAAGCAATCAAAAGACAAACCGAGGGTTGTAGCATCTGCCAGTTATTGCTAAAGGAGTCACTCCCGGTGAAGAGATCTCGGTCCTTTCCTCATCGAATAAGGTGCTGGATGTTCTTTAATGAACACCGCGATGCAAAGCAAGAACTGTAGCTACCTGTTTCATTTTGAAATTCGATTCCACAACATCAATTAGGTTTATTTTCTTTCATTAATCTCATTAATGAATATCCCATCATTTAAGTCCACCTAAACATCACAGATAAATATAACGTACGCTTATGCCATCCGCATTCGCCTCGATGTCCCGTCTGCACCGTTAGGTTAGGTAACTAACGCCAGAGCGAGGCAGGGCTAGCGCGGGTGTAAAATATAAGCAACGTCTATATAATATATCATATATACTATATACTATATCTATCTGAACAAATCACATGATCACATCACAGATAACGCAGCAGAAAATATCATATGAAATATTGGATATACTAGGACGTCCGTATTTTCAATACGAGCCAGTATAAAACACGGATTCCACGGTCGCGATGAATAGCTAAACCCACACCCCTAGACCCCTGCGAGAGCGGCAAGCAACCCTACCAATTCTAGGGTTAGGAGACCCGGACTCGACTCCTCGAGTTGGTCTCCCACTGGACCCCAGAACCCGGTTACTTGTGCTCCCCTCCTTGGGTCTATCCTAATGCGGAAAAGTAAATAATATACAAATGGTGACAACATCCGCAACCTGGAAGTGCCCCAATAAAAGAATATTACATACAAGTTTTTACATGAATGAAAAGGAAAAACACTCATCTCACATAAAAAACCCCCGGCTATTCGAACACGATGATCCAATATAACATATCCAGCAACACATAACATCACATGTCATCAACGTAAGTAAATATGCGCATCCCAATTGTCGTTGACATATAGCAACGAAACCGGCGATATCACATATTACACTTACGGTCACAGAAAAGAAAGTGTAAAACTACAACAGTTGGAATCCGCAACCTCTTTAGACATCGCATGCCTAATCAAATGAATTCCTTAGACATCGCATGCCTAACAATTATAAACCCCGCATTTTAGCCTCAAAATCGAAAACACTTTTCAATATAAAGTCGGGCAATTCAGCAAGATTCCCGACATCCTGATCGAATGCTCGTCGCAAACTTCAGTAGGCGGCCGCACCCCCGACGCCGTCGACAAAGTGCACCAAGGCGGAACTGCAGGGTTCCTAGGCACACTAGTGAGGTCTCCCATGCCATCAACCATGGCAATTTCAAAAATTATAGTGCCTACAAACCCTAAAGTACGGATCGTTTGCTAGATTTCTAGGCGAACAAGAACTAGTTAACAGTTAACTATATAAAATACGGAAATACAACCTTTGTAGATCCGGTGCTCCACCTCCATAGCTCCGCAACGAGGTCCTCTCCGCTGTCCAAATCGAATCTGGGCTCTAGGATCGGCTTCGTCGGAGAATGGGCAAGCTAGGTCGTCAATGTCCATGCCGAAGATGATCTACGTCGAGGCATCGATGAATCAAGCTCCACCTTCACCAAACCGTGAAAAGTTGTGAAGGAAACACACTCTACTACTTGGCAAGAGGTAGAGGATGAAGAAATAGGAGGTGGGTTCACTTTAGATTTGGATTTTGCTCACTAGAACACAAGTTGCCATGAATGGCATCAAGGTTGCTCACTTGAAGAAGAAGAAGAAGATGATGAGCATAGAATTATGATAAGTATATTTTTAATCAAAAAGAAAATCCAATACTTATCATAACTAACTAGGGTTAGGTGTAGAGAATTAACCATGGTGATTAGAGTGGGTTAGGGTTAAGCAAAATGACAAGAATGGTGGCATATAGTCAAATGTTCATGAAGCATCCAATAAGAAACAAAAATAGCCTCCATTCTTATCATAACTCATAACCTTTTTCATTTAAATAAATAAATGAATAAATGAAATGATAAAGCAAACCCTAATCAACTCTTAACCATTGTTTAATTCTTCACACTTAACCTCAAGAGCAAACATCATCAAACATGATACAAAGATGTGTACTAAAGTATATCACATATACTTTGTGCACAATCCAAGTGATAAAATCCGTTTAAAGTGAACCAATACTAGTTAGTGCAAAGTAATATATCAAATATATAATTATGCATTAAATCATTAAATCAACACTTGATTCAATGATCCGGTCATGCGCACATAACCGACTGGTATCTAATATATCGGCTTATCGAATCAACGCTTGAATCGATAACTAGGTTATATCGCATACAACCTTTCGATATATTTATCGCGAGAATAGAATACGGTATCACATACACGCATTATTCTCGGTCCCGCACATATCTCATATGCGCTCCTATTTCGTTTCGCTTGACCCAGGAAACCTCTGTGTAGGACTCTAAAGACTTGTCAATACGCCGGCAGCGGATGATGATCATATCAAACATCCACAAGCCGCAAGCGGTCTGCTAAACGTAACGGCCACCCGGGTATTGAGCGATCTGAAGATCGACGAGCAAGCCCGCTCACACTCCAGTGAATCCGACCAGTAACACTACCGTACAGTCCGGTCTGATCGTCTGATATGTCGCATATCTCGCCTAGGGGTGGTAAACGTCAGACCCCAATAGCTCGATAAGTCGTGTCGATATGAGGTCTATAACTGTTCGAGAAACTACTGGTAACACTTACCAGTAAATCTCAGCAACCCTGGCCAGGGATTTCCTGTTATAGCCAATCGAACACAGCGCAACATCAACCCCCATATACCGGGAGAGACGAATCCCCTCCTATCGCTCATTGCCTCCATGTGACTCGGGACTGTACCCAAAAACCACCGTTTTGCACGCCCTCTTGGACGTGGTAAGATGGAAATCAAAGCACAGTGGGAACCACACAAGACTCTATGACGATCTCGGGTCAACAGACTACTCTGTACCAATGTCACCAGAGAACTGCCATCTGACGTGAGGTATAATACCATCTGGGAGTTCTCGGCGAGTCCGTCCAGTGTACCCAGTCTCTACTGAGCACCCGTATATCATCTCTGATGTCAAACACCGATGGATATGGGATCATCCATCGCCCATCTGTATGGGTCGAGAAGGTACACGCTAGTCTACTCTGGTATATCGATGCCCCGTCTCGATACACCCACGACTAGGGACTTTGAAGGATGTACTTATAGACTACCATGTCCCCACTAGTATGATCCGCATCATAGTCCAGGTAGTCAAGTACAGATCCTAAGGGCTTTACCAACATGTAACAGAGAGACAATCAGCATACACGTTAAGGTAAAGGTCAACCAGATAGCATACTATCATGTCGAGCAAGAAAGTCCTCCCTATATATGTCCCAGCATCCACTACAATATACATCCTATGTATAGTAATGGCCTCTAGGGCATACATATAACTAACAATCTCCCACTTGCACTAGGGCCATCTGTAGCAGTGGTTTGAAGTATCTCATACTCAACCATCCCATAAAAGTCTCTCTCTGGGAACAGGCCTTTGTGAGTAGATCCGCTGTGTTGTCCTCTGAGTCTACTCTCCAAACCTCGATCACCCTGGAGATCAATCATCTCCATGATCAGGCGATGCTGCCTTAGAATATGTCTGGATCACTGATGGGACCGGCGTTCCTTGGCATAAGCCACAACTCCATTGTCACACAATGGGAGGAACATAGTTCATCTCATGAACCAATATACACCCAAACAGCCTCTTTGGTAGCATCTTAAGTAGCGATGTATCCAGCCTTTATCGTCTAGTATGTCACGGTATCTAGCTTGGAACTCTTCCAACATACCGTCCCTTTACTGAGGGTAAAGGCAATGCCTGTGACTGACACTCAGTCGTCTTTATCACCCTGGAACACTTCCAGTGATTCTCCTTAGGATCGATTGACACCATCTCACTACATCTAGTGAGTATCCTAACATCCATTTAGATCTATCTCATAGATCCAAAACCCAGGATTTAGTAGGTATCACTTTGATCCTATATGGAGAATCATTGTGATAAGCGGAGATTGATCGAGCGTAGCATAAGAAACTCTTTTCTTATCAAGAGTATGTCATCCACGTACTCTACGAGGATCATCACCATACTCCCTACTACCTTTTTGTTTATACAAGGTTCATCTACCATTTTGATGATGTCAAACTCTTTGACTACTTCATCAAAACAGACGTTCCAACTCCGCGATGCCTGCTTTATCCTATAAAGCATCTTGCACACGTTTCCGCTGCTCCCACTGTCTACGAAGCCCTCTGGCTGTGTACTTATAGACGCTCTCTTCTAAATCATCATTTAGAAAAGCAGTCAAGACACCCAACCACCAGATATCATAGTCATGGTATGTAGCCGTGGCAAGTAGGATCTGGATGGACTTAAGCATAGCCACTTGAAAAGGTTTCATCATGATCCACGCCTGGTCATTGACGAAAAGCTTTAACAAGTCTAGCTTTGAAAGTCTCAACTTTTCCATGTACACCAAGTAATCTTCTCAAGATATACTTGCTCCTGATGGGGATTTAACCCTTCAGATATTGCAACCAAAGTCCATACTTTGTTGGTGTATAAGGATTCCATCTCAGATCGCTAAGCATCCAGCCATTCTTACAGAGTCTTACTCTCGATGGCCAGCTCGAAACTAGTTGGGTCATCATCTCATGATGCAATCCTCGCTCCCACTGTCATAGAGAAACCGAAGTATCTCTCAGGTGGGTGAGGAACCCTACTAGATCGGCGGAGAGGCTGAGGTTCGTTGGTTTCTACTGAATACTTTGGTTCTATCAAATCATCAGCTGTAGTTTGTATAGCTGGAACCTTTCCAGTTGTACATAACAGACCTTGCCTCGAGCTTGTCCGGATTTTGCTTTTAGACATAGGCCGGACAACCCTAAATCTTAACTAACTTAAGACATAGGCTCTTCCCTTTCCACATCACATATGAAATGGTAGGCAACTAATTTGATTCGAACCCTATTCAATAGGTATGCAGCTTCTCAAGTGCATAACACCCAAAAGGAAAAAGGTAACTCAGTATTACTCATCATAGAACACACCTTATCACATAGGGTGTGATTGCTCCGCCCCGATATACCATCGTGCTATGGTGTATGCGGAGGAGTAATGCTGAGAGAGAATCTCATTCTCCTTTGGAATAATCCAGGATTTTCGTGCTCAAGTATTCTCCTCCTTGATCTCATCATAGGACATAATACTTATACCCGTATTCTGGTTCTCTACTTCTAACTTATATTCCGTGAATATCTCAAAAGGTTCGGACTTGTGTTTCAACAGGAACATATGTCTGAATCTTGAGAGATTATCAGAGAATATAATGAAGTATAAAGAACCAGTCTTGGCAGGTGTAGACAGGGGACCTTACATACATCAACATGTATCATCCCAAGAGTTTACTAACTCTTTCTCTGTTTCAGTAAACAGAGCTATGGTCATCTTATCTTTGTGACATGACTGGCGAGTTTCAGAAGATGTAAATTCAAACTGATTTAAATATACATCTATTTGTAACTCTAGCCAGTCGGGTCGCATTGATCTGACCTAGTCTACAATACCTCAAGAAGAATTCGTTCATTTCTGAACTATTCCTCTCGTGTGTGTTCCGTATATTAAGAACTGTAGTTTGATTTAGAACATTAATGCTTTTAGATAACATGCCTGAACCGATCAACCTTTGATATAGGAAATGTTCAAAACATTATCCAACAATACAAAATTATATCTTTTCTTTTCAGATAAAGAGACTGATATGATTTTGTATATCAGGTTCGGTATCTAACAACATTCGTTCAGAATCAATGTATTGTAATACAGGGTGACAGTGACCGACAGACTTGGCTGCAACACTTGCCCCGTTTTCTGCCTCATGAAACTTATCACCCGTTCTCAGTTCTCTACCTTTCTGTAGCCCTATGTAACAGATTACATATCTGGGATCCTGATCTGGTATCACATACCCAGGACGTAAAGGATACTGAGAAACAGTTCTGTATAATGAACACACCCGAAGATGATGCATCAGCATGCACTCTCTTCGTTTGGGCGGCACAGGAATTCTGGTAATCCCCAATTTCCTGCTCTGTCTTATAACAATTATAAGTTGGAGTGGGACCAACGTTCCCCAGCTCAGTATAACAAGCGGGTTCGGTCAATATTCCGTATTATTATCTTGATTAAGGCGTGACATGGTCGCTACCAGGAGAGAGAGAGAAGAAAACACTCAGCGTGCGCTCTGTATAGAATAGATTGGTTATTATTTTATCTAATCAGGATGGCTCCCACTGCTTTTTATCAAATCTTCCTTCAAACCCTAAAAGGAAAGACTAGCCGGGATTAATTACACACTACAAGTTCGCCAATCTTTCAGCCAGGCCAGTGTCGGTACTTTGAGGGAGGTCCCCCGTGCTTTCGCACGAACCTAATTAATGTAAACCTCGTTTTCCCAGAGGCGTAACCTCGTTAACACCTTTCTAGACACCTACTTGATCGGCTAATTGTAATGTATAAAACTCTCCCAGGAGTAACACTTACTCGCAGCGGGTATCGGGATCCAACTATCTCATAGAAGGTATGCAATCTCATTGCAAATTTCAACACTTGAAATTCCCGATAATGTTTTGCCCCTAGCATCCTATGACCTTGACGCAGGCCAACAAACCATAGTCCGCTAGTCAAGTTCAACCCGTCATTTCCTGATTGAATTAAACCCACCCGCACGACCCTTGACGCAGGCCAACAAAGTCGCACGACTACCCTAATCCAATCACATCATATGCATATACAGATAAGCACCAGTTAGCTACCGCACACTACGCCTTGACGCAGGCCAACAAACGTAGCACGAATACTAACTACTACTTATCTGAAATGACGGAGGGCTACGACATGTTTTTCTGAAAACCTATTGCGTAATGAACTTGATATCGTTGTAGGATCGAATGAATTTTGAAATGGAGTGCTTTTGAGGCTTTTCTAGTTTTGCTAAAGGAGTCACTCCCGGTGAAGGGATCGTCGGTCCTTTCCTCGTCGAATGAGGTGCGGGATATATCACATATATCACTGTGCAAAGCAAAAACACTTAAAAGCAATCAAAAACCAAACCGAGTGTGTAGCATCTGCCAGTTATTGCTAAAGGAGTCACTCCCGGTGAAGGGATCTCGGTCCTTTCCTCATCGAATAAGGTGCAGGATATATCACATATACCGCTGTGCAAAGCAAGAACTGTAGCTACCTGTTTTATTTTGAAATTCGATTCTACAACATCTTAGGTTTCTTTTAATTTCATTAATCACATTAATGAAGTCCCATCATTTAAGTACCTAATCATCACAGATAGATATGACGTACACTTATGCCATCCGCATTCGCCTCGATGTCCCCTCGTGCACCGTTAGGTTAGGTAACTAACGACAGAGCAGGGCAGGGCTAGCGCGGGTGTAAAACATAAGTAACGTCTATATAATATATCATATATACTATATACTATATCTATCACAGAAACATCACATGATCTCATCACAGATATCGCAGCAGAAGAAATATATGAAATATTGGATATACTAGGACGTCCGTGTTTTCAATACGAGCCAGTATAAAACACGGATTCCACGGTCGTGATGAATAGCCAAACCCACACCCCTAGACCCCTACGAGAGCGGCAAGCAACCCTGCCAATTCTGGAGTTAGGAGACCCGGACCCGAATCCTCGAGTTGGTCTCCCACTGGACTCCAGAACCCGGTTACTTGTGCCCTCCTCCTTGGGTCTATCCTAGTGCGGAAAAGTAAATAATATACAACAGGTGACAACTTCCGCAACCTGGAAGCGCCCCAATAAAAGAATATTACATACAAGTTTTTACATGAATGAAAAAGAAAAACACTCATCTCACATAAAAACCCCCGGCTATTCAAACACGACGATCCAATATAACATATCCAGCATCACATAACATCACATGTCATCAACGTAAGTAAATATGTCCATCCCAATTGTCGTTGACATATAGCAACGAAACCGGCGATATCACATATTACACTTACGGTCACAGAAAAGAAAGTGTAAAACTACAACAGTTGGAATCCGCAACCACCTCAGACATCGCATGCCTGACCAAATGAATTACTTAGACATCGCATGCCTAACAATTATAAACCCCGCATTTTAGTCTCAAAATCGAAAACTCTTTTTAATATCAAGTCGGGCAATTCAACAAGATTCCCGACATCCTGATCGAATGCTCGTCGCAAACTTCAGTAGACGGCTGCACCCCCGATACCGGCGACGAAGTGCACCAAGGCGGAACACCGCTACCGCGAGCACCCGGACGGATGCTTTCGGCGACGGGGTTCTCCTACAGTCACTTGGTCGGGGCTATGGAGTGAGGCTGTCTATTAAGTTTACCCGGCGAGTATCCGCGTACGCTACGTGATTGCGACGGACTTTTGATCACATCAAAATTCCGTGGCAACCGATCAAGTGAGACTAAATTGCTACGTTTATAACATTCATTTTGTTATCATATAACTCATTGTGAATTCCAATTATTGTATCCCATTCCGGATAAACAGAAAATGTTAAACTTTTCGATTGAACAATCGAACACCCAAGTTTTCCCGAAACTGATCAATACATGAAACAAGTCTAACAACATTCCGTTCGTACCTCAGTACCAACGATCCAGCCGTAGAAGGGTCAAGCCAACGCCTCACATGTGGCACGCCGTACTGCCCCAAACCCGAAGGTTCAAAGGGCAGTTCAAGACGGTCACATAATCGAGTTAAGGTTTGTGTCTTCTAGAGGGACCATCGCGTTACTTGCACTACTTAGAACGTCGTCAAACGGTGGAAAAATCCAACACTTGGAAATTTCCCGACAGGGGAAAATTTGGGTATTTATATCCGGTCGAACTTTTTAACATATCCTAAAATTTATCCGGAAAGCCACACAGACAAAATTTGATACCCCGATCGAAACACCGAATCCCCAAATCAACTCAGAAAAATTCAACTCTGGAAAATATATTAAAAATACCCAGGAATACCAGCACTAATAATAATGAGATACTGTGAAAAAAACATTTAATAAATCGGCCGTACCGCCGCGCAACCGCCGCACGAGGCTAGCTCGTGCCGCGGAAGCGCGGCAAGAAGAATGAATTAGTTGCACGAATTTCACAGTTTATCTTATATTCACCTGCTGATTTTTCTGAACATTTTTAATGTGGAAAAAGACCAGATTTTAAAAATTGTACAGAGAGCAACTTTGAATCGGGGTTTCGGGTTCGTTCGGACTTCAATTTCCGTCTGGACTTCGCCTAAGGCTCTAGCTAGGCTCTGATACCACTGCAGGGTTCCTAGGCACACTAGTGAGGTCTCCCATACCATCAACCATGGCAATTTCAAAAATTATAGTGCCTACAAACCCTAAAGTACGGATCGTTTGCTAGATTTCTAGGCGAACAAGAACTAGTTAACAGTTAACTATATAAAATACGGAAATACAACCTTTGTAGATCCGGTGCTCCACCTCCATAGCTCCGCAACGAGGTCCTCTCCGCTGTCCAAATCGAATCTGGGCTCTAGGATCGGCTTCGTCGGAGAATGGGCAAGCTAGGTCGTCGATGTCCATGCCGAAGATGATCTACGTCGAGGCATCGATGAATCAAGCTCCACCTTCACCAAACCGTGAAAAGTTGTGAAGGAAACACACTCTACTACTTGGCAAGAGGTAGAGGATGAAGAAATAGGAGGTGGGTTCATTTTAGATTTGGATTTTGCTCACTAGAACACAAGTTGCCATGAATGGCATCAAGGTTGCTCACTTGAAGAAGAAGAAGAAGATGATGAGCATAGAATTATGATAAGTATATTTTTAATCAAAAAGAAAATCCAATACTTATCATAACTAACTAGGGTTAGGTGTAGAGAATTAACCATGGTGATTAGAGTGGGTTAGGGTTAAGCAAAATGACAAGAATGGTGGCATATAGTCAAATGTTCATGAAGCATCCAATAAGAAACAAAAATAGCCTCCATTCTTATCATAACTCATAACCTTTTTCATTTAAATAAATAAATGAATAAATGAAATGATAAAGCAAACCCTAATCAACTCTTAACCATTGTTTAATTCTTCACACTTAACCTCAAGAGCAAACATCATCAAACATGATACAAAGATGTGTACTAAAGTATATCACATATACTTTGTGCACAATCCAAGTGATAAAATCCGTTTAAAGTGAACCAATACTAGTTAGTGCAAAGTAATATATCAAATATATAATTATGCATTAAATCATTAAATCAACACTTGATTCAATGATCCGGTCATGCGCACATAACCGACTGGTATCTAATATATCGGCTTATCGAATCAACGCTTGAATCGATAACTAGGTTATATCGCATACAACCTATCGATATATTTATCGCGAGAATAGAATACGGTATTACATACACGCATTATTCTCGGTCCCGCACATATCTCATATGCGCTCCTATTTCGTTTCGCTTGACCCAGGAAACCTCTGTGTAGGACTCTAAAGACTCGTCAATACGCCGGCAGCGGATGATGATCATATCAAACATCCACAAGCCGCAAGCGGTCTGCTAAACGTAACGGCCACCCGGGTATTGAGCGATCTGAAGATCGACGAGCAAGCCCGCTCACACTCCAGTGAATCCGACCAGTAACACTACCGTACAGTCCGGTCTGATCGTCTGATATGTCGCATATCTCGCCTAGGGGTGGTAAACGTCAGACCCCAATAGCTCGATAAGTCGTGTCGATATGAGGTCTATAACTGTTCGAGAAACTACTGGTAACACTTACCAGTAAATCTCAGCAACCCTGGCTAGGGATTTCCTGTTATAGCCAATCGAACACAGCGCAACATCAACCCCCATATACCGGGAGAGACGAATCCCCTCCTATCGCTCATTGCCTCCATGTGACTCGGGACTGTACCCAAAAACCACCGTTTTGCACGCCCTCTTGGACGTGGTAAGATGGAAATCAAAGCACAGTGGGAACCACACAAGACTCTATGACGATCTCGGGTCAACAGACTACTCTGTACCAGTGTCACCAGAGAACTGCCATCTGACGTGAGGTATAATACCATCTGGGAGTTCTCGGCGAGTCCGTCCAGTGTACCCAGTCTCTACTGAGCACCCGTATATCATCTCTGATGTCAAACACCGATGGATATGGGATCATCCATCGCCCATCTGTATGGGTCGAGAAGGTACACGCTAGTCTACTCTGGTATATCGATGCCCCGTCTCGATACACCCACGACTAGGGACTTTGAAGGATGTACTTATAGACTACCATGTCCCCACTAGTATGATCCGCATCATAGTCCAGGTAGTCAAGTACAGATCCTAAGGGCTTTACCAACATGTAACAGAGAGACAATCAGCATACACGTTAAGGTAAAGGTCAACCAGATAGCATACTATCATGTCGAGCAAGAAAGTCCTCCCTATATATGTCCCAGCATCCACTACAATATACATCCTATGTATAGTAATGGCCTCTAAGGCATACATATAACTAACAGGAACACCGCTGCCGCGAGCACCCGAACGGATGCTTTCGGCGACGGGGTTCTCCTACAGTCACTTGGTCGGGGCTATGGAGTGAGGCTGTCTATTAAGTTTACCCGGCGAGTATCCGCGTACGCTACGTGATTGCGACGGACTTTTGATCACATCAAAATTCCGTGGCAACCGATCAAGTGAGACTAAACTACTAGATTTATAACATTCATTCAGTTATCTCATAACTACTTGTGAATTCCAAATGTTGTATCACATTACGGATAAACAGAAAATGTTAAACTTTCCGATCGAACAATCGAACACCCATGTTTTCCCAATACAGCTCAACACATGAAATAAGTCTAAAAACATTCAGTTCATGCCTCAGTACCAACGGTCCAGCCGTAGAAGGGTCAAGCCAACGCCTCACATGTGGCACGCCGTACTGCCCCAAACCCGAAGGTTCAAAGGGCAGTTCAAGACGGTCACATAATCGAGTTAAGGTTTGTTGTCTTCTAGAGGGACCATCGCGTTACTTGCACTACTTAGAACGTGATTGAACTACAGAAAAATCCAACAATTGGAAATTTCCCGGCAGGGGAAAAAGTGGGTATTTATATCCGGTCGAACTTTTTAACATATTCTAAAATTACCCGGAAAAACACACCGACAAAATTAGACAATCCGATCGATACACCGAGGCCCCAATACAACCCAGAAATTTCAACTCTTGAATAAATATTAAAAATTCCCAGGAAAACCAGCACTGCAAAGTAGGAGTTACTGTGCAAAATACAATGCATGAGGAGATTAAAGGGACGCGCTTTGATGGACTCAGGAGTACGGGATTCTCAGTAATTCTTAGAATCTCCTGCTGGGTTTTCTGCATATTTTTAATTCTCAAAAATCCACGATTTCAGAAAATGTACAGAGAGCAAGTTTGAATTAGGGTTTCGGTTCGATCGGACTTCTAACTCCGTCAACGCATCGCCTAAGGCTCTAGCTAGGCTCTGATACCACTGTAGGGTTCCTAGGCACACTAATGAAGTCTCACAAGGCATCAAACATGGCCAATTCAAATTTTACAAGTGCCGAGAAACCCTAATACGGATCGTTAACTAGATGTATAGGTGATGCGATGCAAGTAAACAACTTTCACTTAAAAGGAAAGGGGCTACAACCTTTGTAGATCCGGTCCTCCACCTCCTAGGCTCCGTGATGACGTCCCTCCGCTGTCCAAATTGAATCCATGACTCTAGCATCGGGTTCATCGGAGAAAAGGGCGGACTTGGTCGTCGGCTTTAATGCCGAAGATGATCTACGTCGAGGCATCACAAGATCAAGCTCCCACTTCACCAAGTCATGAAACTTGTGAAGAAAACACCCTATACTACTTGGCAAGAGGTAGAGGATGACGAAATAGGAGGTGGGTTCACTTTAGAATTGGATTTCTCACTCATTTTCACTAGTTTCCATTGATGGTGGCTAGGTTTTCTTCTTGTTCAAGATGAAGAAGATGATGATGAAAGAATATCATAAGTATATTCTCAAAAGAAAATCAATATGAATACTTATCATATCCTAACCTTGGTTAGGTGTAGAGAATATACCATGGTTAGTTTTAATTGTTAGGGTTAAGAATGAGACAAGAATGGTGGACTTGTTCAAAGCTTCATGAAGCTTCAACAAACAAACAAACAAAGCCACCATTCTTTCTTTATCTTTTCCAAAATAAGAATTATAAATAAATAGATAAGTAATTAAACAAATAAAATCCTAATCATTAACTTAACCATGGTTTAATTCTTTACACAAACCCAAGTGAGCAAGCATCATCAAACATGATACAAACAAGTGCACAAAAGTATATCACATATACAACTTGTGCACTTCAAGTGAGAAAATCCATTTAAAGTGAACCAATACTAGTTAATGCAAAGTAATATATCAAATATATAATTATGCATTAAATCATTAAATCAACACTTGATTCAATGATCCGGTCATGTCGCATATAACCGACTAGTATCCAATGTATCGACTTATCGAATCAATCTTCGATTCGATAACTAGGTTATATCGCATACAACCAATCGATACATTTATCGCGAGAATGGAATACGGTATCACATACATGCATTATTCTCGGTCCCGCACATATCTCATATGCGCTCTTATTTCGTTTCGCTTGAGCCAGGAAACCTCTGTGTAGGACTCTAAAGACTCGTCAATACGCCGGCAGCAGGTGATGATCATATCAAACACCCACAAGCCGCAAGCGGTCTGCTAAACGTAACGGCCACCCGGGTATTGAGCGATCAGAAGATCGACGAGCAAGCCCGCTCACACTCCTGTGAATCCAACCAGTAACACTTACCGTACAGTCCGGTCTGTTCGTTTGATATGTCGCATATCTCGCCTAGGGGTGGTAAACGTCAGACCCCAATAGCTCGATAAGTCATGCCGACGTGAGGTCCATAACAATCGTGAAACTACTGATAACTCTTACCAGTATATCATTGCAACCCTGGCTAAGGATTTCCTGTTATGGCCAGACGAGCATAGCGCAACATCAGCCCCCAATACCGAGAGAGACGAATCCCCTCCTATCGCTGATTGCCTCCATGTGAATCGGGACTGTACCCAAAAACCACTTGTTTGCACGACTCAGTAGAGCGGTGGTAGGGTGGAAATCAAAGCACAGTGGGAGACACACAAGACTCTATGACGATCTCGGGTCAACAGACTAAGCTGTACCAGTGTCACCAGAGAACTGCCATCTGACGTGAGGTATTATACCATCTGGGAGTTCTCGGCGAGTCCGTTCAGTGTACCCAGTCTCCACTGAGCACCCGCATACCATCTCTGATGTCAAACACCAATGGATATAGGATCATCCATCGCCCATCACATGGGTCGAGAAGATATACGCTAGTCTACTCTGGAATATCGATGCCCCGTCTCGATATTCCCACGACTAGGAACATTGAAGGATGTACTCGTAGACTATCCAGGCCCCACTAGTATGATCTGCATCATAGTCCTGGAAGTCGAGTACACATCCTAAGGGTTTTATCAACATGTAACAAAGAAACAGAAACTATACATGTTAAGATAAAGAGCAACCAGATAGCGTACTATCATGTCGAGCAAGAAAGTCCTACCTATATATGTCCCAGCATCCACTACAATATATATCCAATGTACAGTAATGGCCTCTAGGGCATACATATAACTAACACATGTTACAGCTATGGGTCCAAATTTGTATCACACAAGGGGTTCTAAGGTCAAAACAAGCCTCAATTTCACCTTTGATTTCAGATCTCACCTAACCCTAACTTGAATTCTCCAAAGCCCACAAAATGACACAATATCGATATGAAACTAGCATGGATGCACAAGGGAAATGAAATACTACTCTATGGTGCAGAAATTACCTTCTTTGGCAACTCAAGAAAATTCTTGAGTTGCTCAAAGTCCTCAAAATCCTATCTTGCTTGGATCATAGTGTAGCTAGCGAGCTCGGGAACAAGTTTCTTGAAGTGGGAATGGGGTTGATTTCATTGTGTTGTGGGGGACTTTAAGAGGAGGAAGAAGAAGGAAGGGCAGGAGCAGCAGCAGCTCCATGAGAGGGGAGAGAAAAATGAGCGTGAAGAAATGATGGGAGCATGGCTTCAAAAGAGAAAAGTTGACCTATACCTACCCTCTCTCTCTCTCATCATCATTCCATTTCCTTTTTCCCTTTTCTTTTCTTCTCACACAAATAGTGAACCCAACAAAAAAACAACCATGGCAATAGAAAAGTAACACAAGTGTAAAAATTGTGGAAAAATGATATGTGCACATTTTTGCACAAAAAAAACCAAAAATCCAATTAGCGATTTTTAATCGCGATTTGCACTAAATTAGAATATAATTAATCATAAAAACTTTAAAATGGCATAATTCTATAAATTACCCTATTTTAGAATTTTCCATAATTTTTCTAAAATTTTTACCATTTATTTGTATTTAATAATACTAAAATATTAAAATATTCAATAAATATTAATATTAAATTATAAAAATTCCCAAAAATAATATTTTATTATTAATTTTTTTTTGAGATGAGAAGAACAGGGCAACCCACAAAAACTGAGGAGCCAAGTCAACTAAACGGCCACGGATCCGCGGCCAACATGGTGACTTGGCCGTGGATCCGCGGCCAAGTTAACTCATCAGAGGGTAAAACTTTGGGGACATTTTGGTAACATCATTCAGAGCCTGATTGTTGCCCTAGGCTTTCAGTTTCCTGCCTATAAATAGCCCAGAACAATGTCAAGCCAAGGGTGTGTTGGAGATAGTGCCCTCAGAGTCAATTATTGGATCGCAGGTATGTGATTGCAATGATTGCGGAGGACCTATACCGGTTGGACAGTCTTACTCGAGATGATAGTATGCTATCTGGTTTGCCTTTATCAGTCATGTACATGTTCAGATGACTGATTACATGTTACACTTTGATAGAGCCCTTAGGATCTTGCTTTACTACCAACCGTATGATGGCGATCATATACGTGAGAGTTGGGTAGTTTATACGCATATCCTTAATTGTGGTCCCTAGTCGTGGGAGTTTCGAGACAGGGCATCGATACTCTGGAGTAGACTAGTGTATACAGTCGAGACCCCGATGAGGGGCGGTGGCCGGTCTCACAAGCCACTTGTGTCAGTTGGATCACCTAAGATGTATACAGGTGCTCATTGGGTTATGAGTACACCGGACAGGACTCGCCAGGAACCTGCTAGTTGGTATTATACATATCGTCAGATAGCAGTTCCCTGGTGACATGTGTATAGGTTAGTTCATCGACCTGCGGTCGTCATTTGTCTCGTGTGAGTTCCCACTGTGCTTTGATTTCTACCCTACCACGGCTCAAAGGAGTCGTGCAAACAGGTAGCTTTTGGGTACAGTCTTGAGCCATATGGTTCAATAGATCACATCTCGGGTACAGTTTAATAGTATCGAGTACATACCACAGCGTCGGTGGTCCAGCTGTAGAAGGGCAAACCCAAGCCTCACTAATGGCGCCGTGGAACTGCCGCAAACCCTAAGGTTCAAAGGCTTTCACACGGTCATTAAGTCGAGCTAGGGTTTCATTCTTCTAGAGGGTCCATAGAATCACCTGCATGTCTTTCCGTATACTTTAAACTTGGAAAATGGGCTCCTGACATTCGATCGTCTCTATCGACTCTCAACGAATCTGCGTGAAGTCGCCTCTAGCTGGAATCAATCTACCTGATGACCTCGCATCGGGGTAAGCGAACGAACCACATGTCCTAGTCATTCATCCTCGGGTGACTAGCGACTCGCTATCATCTCTCTAAGTATATGCTCACGCTGCAATAGCTCCAACCATCTGGGCGACATCTCGTCATTTGCAGCAGCAACTGGCTTATTCGCCTGTACGCCGAACAGTGCCTCAATCCTCCAGGAAAGGCAATACCTAGGCGGTCATCTCTTAGTCGGTCTGCTCTAGATCTGAGTAAGACTCCACAGTGGAAATCTTCAACTCATCTGGGTCCGCACCGGCGCAAAATCGGACGAATCACCTTCGTCTCTCAAATCGGGTAGACTAGCTATCATCTATCTCAAATCTGCCTGGAAGCTCCGACAATCTCAGCTCGTAAGCTTCGGAAGCGACATCCTGTCAATCTCAGCAGCCGCTGGTCCATCTGTCTGCACGGTAGACGACATCACAATCTCTGAGGTATGTTGTACATCAACAGTCCTCTCTCAACTGGCAGCTCTAACAATGGGCCGATTATCCGGTGCAAAACCAAGCACTCGCCTCCACTAGAGGTCACAATCACCAAAACTAACTCGAGACGTTCCCATGTCACCAGAAAACACAATGGTCGGCCCTCGTACCAGACGAGCTCACACCGGCCGTAACCCTAGCAGCAGCCCAAACTGTGCTCAAACATGGCGACCTGAACCTCAATCGAGTATCAAAGAGAGTACATCAATGGCAAGAAAGGAAACAACAGATCCAGAGTGGATACATGATCAAAGGAAGGAACAGCATCAATGAAGGTATGATCATGAAACTAATAGAATCGGGGATCTCAAATGGATGTATAATCCTGGATATAAAGAGAATCACCGATCTCAAAACTATGTACATCCTAAGGTTCCTTAAGCGGAGTGGCGTGTCGTAAGTATGCCGCGGAACATACCAACGGTACGTCACTCTACTTTAGTCACCTATTCCATCAACCAAGGGTCATCCTACGCGACGAAAGTTCGGGTCTAATACCCCCTCGACCAAGTCTAAGTTCCGTAAGGTCAAGCCTAAGTTCCGTATATATAAACGCCCTAGGCTCCACATAGTCAAACTTAGACTCGAACCAAGGTCAACCTAGCGCACTGATACCAACTTTGTCACGACCCGAAAGAGCACGTGACTGGCCCTTGAACCATATGAAGTCTATAGGACTCCATCTGATCCAAGTAAGCCAAAAGCCCAGAAATCTAAAACCATTTTTAGGAATAAGTAAAGAAACTGGTTTAAAGAAGTGAAGAACTACATGTTTGAAATCAAGGTTTTTAAATAACTAAGCCGAATATGCATTTTAAAACAGTACAGTCTTTTCTAAAAATTTCGGCAGAGTTTCTTTTGTAAAACTGGCCCCGAATGGGGTACAACAAGGATAACAATATATGCAATGATAAGGCATCCCCAAGCGGGAGCTAACTCTTCGTCAAAGGACGGCCACAACAACACAAGCAATAAGAATATACAACGCCAAGTGGCGAGGATCAAATCCAAAAGAAAGCTCAAAAGCAACAAGAAAAACCGCAATACTACTAAGCGCGACTCTAAGGTCGAATAATACATCACCTAAGTCTGAGTCTGAAACAATATACAAATTTTGGTTGATGGAAATTCTAGATACAAGGAATAATATAAGTACAATGATGGTTCTTGATGCAAAGAAACCACCTACCAAATGCAATTAACCCTCAAGGAAGCAATGTGCCAGAAATGCCGCAAAGGAACCGGTACGGCAAAACCTGCAAGAACTGTGGCACAACGGGGGTGAGTTGCCAACTCGTGAATAGAAATATCTACAAGCAGAAACCGAGAGCAAGACATAATCCTAGGTCAATACGATCAGTATATAAATCCTCAATATAAAACGTGCAGCCTATAACAAGGCTAGGGTAAATATCTAACCCGAGTGTAATCTCCTGTGCCTGTGTCAGTGCCTCAGGTAGCAATATAACATAAGAATGAGGTATGAATGCATGAGAACATAATACACGTAAATGAAGAAACTGTTTTCATACTTTGGTGAGATTTCCTTTGTATTTTTAAAATGAGGTATCGTAATGAAATCAGCATAAAACAGTGCCTAACATCGGCACAAAACATAATCCAAATATCCCGGTATCTCTGTATCCCAATCACAAAATCGAGGGCGCCGTCAGTCCAGACCGGCCCCTACCATCAATCTCAAGACCACGACGGTATCCTCCGGATATCCGACGCGTCAGGTAAAATCACCGGTCGGTAGTGCTCCCCTGCCAGGCTCAACGTCATCACCACATTCCTCTTGCCCCGGGGTACCGCACCGTGTCCACCATGTACTCGAAACGGTTCATCCGTCTCCTCGAATCGGGTTTCCAAATCCATCAGCAAACTCATGGTGGACGGCTCATACATCATGGGAAAACCGCACTTTTTATTTTAAAAGAGAGAATATGATTATTTGTGTCTTTGCGGTTTTCCTCCAAATCCAGAAAATCTCATAGAAATCCAAATCCAAACCTTAACAGCATGTAAAATAGTGAATATATGCATGAGAATCCATGAATGCGGCATAACAATGAATAACAGTATGCATGAAGTAGCAGGTAATAACTACAATGTCTAAACTATTAGCTAATAGGCTATGTCAAGCAATAATATTTTCTAAGGTGTACGTGACATGGCAATTACCGATGAAGATGTGTGTGAGCCGGCAAGTAAGTGTACGTGGTACATACGCATCATCGGTAATGGTGCTGGTGTCCTAACAGCATGATATCAATAACGGAGTATGAAACATAATATAAGAATGCGATGCAAGCGAACCACAAAAAAAAGAGTGGGAGCTGAAACTAGACGTAACTAAAAATAATCTGCATTAATCTAATATAAGTCCTACAAATGGTGCATTTTGAAATATCACGAATCATGGGGTTTTGAAAATAGGGGCTACGGTGTTTTTATGGAAAGATACGCCCTTTTGAAATGTCCGTAGATCCCTTGACTTGTCTTTTAAAATACCCACGACTCGCTAGTTTTGAAATAGGTAGGAGTCTAATCTAATCTAACAACTACACTAAACTATACAGCTGAACTAACAAGTTGAGCTACAGGTATGGAAACCGCCTAACATCTGAGTCGATATATATAGATATAATAGTCGGTAATTCCGCCTCAATAGTATCGCGTACGATACAGTATATCATATGACATCCTCAAGTCATGAGTGCGGATCTATCATCAATATAGGCTCGTACGGTAAATCGTCGTACGGCATCCCAAAAGCTGGGTACGGTTCAATATCACACTATCTCATCACATTTCAGATATCACTTATCATCATATCATATAATCTGGGGTACTGATCTAGGTCTAGCACAACTGATACCATCTACAAAGTATGAATACGGGGGTAAACACACATCCTAAGACCGCATGAATCACATGTCGTATCCCAAATATGAACCATATCAAATCACCGATCTCGCGGCACAAAGCCCACATCATCGACTCATCTCCCAAGTCATCCCATATCATCAAACACAGTGCAAGTATAAGAAACACACAAGTGTATGCGTGTGGGTGCAAATCTATCCTATGGTTCGCAACTAGGAACTACGCTAGTTATTTCTACCCCTAACTAACCATAACACACTATAACTATCACACACATAAATATAACTACATAATACTAATTACGGACTGCGGGGGTGCTATACGCCATCCACCCGACTTCCCCCTGTAGATATAATCTACTCACCTGTCCTGTGTGTCGGTGTCGATGTCACCGTCATCTTCTGCATCGCCTCGGATCATCGCGGGGTACCTACACATATCACACGTATCGTATCGCATCAAAACCAAATGAAAACTTGAAACGACACGCTAAAACCAATACGATACGCTAAAACCAATACGATACGCTAAAAGGCCTATAGGTTAGAACCTACGGTTAGCCTTCGCAAAACAACCCGAAATCACTCGATGCAGTCGTACAAACGTCACACGATCGAGATAACGTACAAACACCAAAATATGGAAATCAAAATACGTAAAACCAAATACTGAAAGTAAGGCAGCAACCCAAGAAAATGATCCCAGATTTCGTCTCAGGCCAAAACAGGGCAAATAAACAACTCTAGGGTGATGTATATGATATATTTAAGCTACTGGACCAACCCCGACACATTCCACCACTACTTGGCCGGCCACACCCTTGCCAAAACCGGCCTGGCCGGCCCCCCCTAAGTCCAGTGGGGTCCGTCTGCATAGGGTGGCCTCTTGGGGTCTCAATTAGGTCCCTGGTGTTGCTTAATTTCCCTGAAAAAGTCCCATTGTGTTCCAGATTTCCCTGCATGCTTCAGGTTCTCAAAAACCGACATGAAAGTCCCGAAATTCCGTATTTTTAGTTTTCCAGTGGGATTGGTCTGGGTTTCTAGTACTAGGGTGCTCTTATGGTCTCCACTGAACTCAATTCCCCATCACAACTCACAATTCCTCAAACCCTTACTAGTTTTTCCTAAAATCCACAAATCACCCGATTTCGATTCTAAACTTGCATAGGGGTATAATTAAAGCTAAAACTAAGCTAATGGTTCAGTAATTACCTCATTTGGCAACTCAAGAAAATTCTTGAGTTGCCCCTAGTGGCCAAAATCCATGCTTTCTTGGTCCATCTTGTGGGTCTCGGGCTCGTGCACATTTTTAATGAAATGGGCATGTGGTTTTGGGGTTGTTTTTGAGATGAAGAGAGGGATTGAAGAGGGGGAGAATGGGCTAGGGCAGCAGCAGCAGCAAGGGAGAGTGAAGGAGGAATGAGTGTTGAGAAATGGAGGAGAATGGCTAAGGGTTCAAGTCAAAGGTCTACCTCTCTCTCTCTCACCTACCCTCATTCTTATTCTTTTCTCTTTTTCTTTTCCTTTTCTCTTTAATTCCAAAACCTTCTCACAAGAATAGTAAACCCATAGTGAACCATAGCAAGAAATGCACAAGTGTGAGAAAAAGTGATATGTGCAAGTTTTGCACAAAAAGCCAAAAATCCGGTTAGCGATTTTTAATCGCGATTAGCTCTAAATTAGTGTCAAACTAATCACAAAAACTTTAAAATGTCATAATTCTCTAATTTACCCTATTTTAGAATTTTCCATAATTTTTCTCAATTTTTTTCCTATTTATTTGCATTTAATTATAAATTTAATATTAAAATAATCAATAAAATAATATTAAAATATAAAAATTCCCAAAATTAATATTTTATCTTTTTGAAAATGTTACAATCTACCACCCTTAAAGAAATTCGGTTCCCGAATTTAAATTTAAACCCCTAATACTAAAACAATTTCAGTAATAATCCAATTTGTCGGGGCTCCGAAAACATCAATACATAAAGGATATCATAAAAATGTACTGCTCTATTAGAATCAATTCCCCAAAATGCATATTTAAGAATATCCTATGCGTCTGGTGCGCAAGGAATCAAAATCCATATATGTGTCAAACAGGTGTACAAAACAACATCTAGGTGCAACTGGTGTGCACGAAACATCTGTCGTAGGCAATGTGTGTGCCTGACAGAAAAAAAATCAGGTGCATGTGACATGCACGAAGAATCCCGATTTAGTGCATCTGGCGTGCACCAAAATCGTATATCAAAACACTAAAGGTGCATGAAAACTACGCTGGAAGTGCAAATCAAATCACTGCATACGATAGGCATGAAATCTCAATCAATATCTCAAATGTAATAACTATGCGCAAAATATATAAATATCCAGTGGGTGCATGAAACAAATATCATGAAACTCAATCATCAAAACTAAATCATGCAAACAGAATGCCCAAAATACCGAAATCCAAAATGACGGATACGTGATAATCGAATCACAAAATCACAAATCATAAATACCGTCGTCGGTAGTTCCTCCTTCGAGGTCGAGAAGGAGTCGGTGCATCCACTGCTAGCAGCGCAAGATATCTACTTGCCTCTTGCTCACGGTCTGGCGTCCTCTGACTCTGGGTCCTTATCTTCTTTGCGGACTACCTATCTCGCAGTCAATCGCCTCATCGGCCCTGTCAGGTGTGCTAACGGGGACGATTCCGTTCTGGCACTTCTCTGGTCATCTCTCGGTCAATCCTCATGACCACTCGTAAGGCAGCATACCACTGGCGTCGGCCTCCGGCTCTCTGAAAGCACATCACACATCTGATCCTGGGTGCAAACATCATTGTAGCAATGTCCCGGAAGGAATCCTGCTCAGGGTCTCTTCCAATCATGCCTAAGCCGAACTGTACGAAGGCTGGTACTCTTGCATAATCTCTTTTCGCTCAATGGACATCTGTGCCCTCAGCACAACATTTTCTCGGAAATTGGTCGCATCCCAACGCCTCTGTAAGCATATCAGGTCTCTAGTCTCGACGGAAAGTAATGACAGCTTGTCAGTGTCTCGCACGAACCTCTTGTTCCACCTGTCTCTATCGTCATCCACTATGATGTCACGCCAAGCTACTACGCACTGCACTGTCCTCGGCCACGGTCAATCTGAAGTCTCTCGCACGGACTCGAAATCGCGTACTCTGTAGCTTCATCATTCTGTAGAAGATGTCAGGCCGAACAGGTCCTCGGGAACGCGTCCTAACCATCTGAGGAATACTGAATACTCGTCCGTCCTTGATCAATTCGCACTGCATCTGGGTAAGTTCCTTTATCCGAATCTGGTCAACTACCTCGTCGACAATGCCGAACTCTGGCCTGCTCGGTGTGCGCAACCATGACCACTCCTGGGTCTAGGTCTTCTCGTATCGTACTCCGGAAAGGTCCTGTCGAGGTTTCTTTCTCAAATCTCATTTCCTGCCGCATTTCCCGGAAGTCATCATCCATTGCTGAAGCTAATTCTTATTCCGGAATGGCTGCATACTTATCACGCCTCCTTCGGGAAGATATATCCAATGCAACGCCTCTGGGTGCGTATCACATCTCTGATATCAGCGGAGTGGAACGTCATCTCGTCGAAATATCTTGCGAACTCTTTTCTTCACTCGGCTTCCATGTCGACTGATTCGAACTCGCCTCATCATGGCTGCATGGACTGTGCTCCAACGGCTATCCTCGTATCTGGAGTCTCCCAAGCAAAGCATCCCATCACATGATATCCGAATGATGTCGAAACATTCGATCGACTCGCCAGAACCATATAATCCCCCAAGAGATCACATCTCGGGTACAGTTTAATAGTATCGAGTACATACCACAGCGTCGGTGGTCCAGCCGTAGAAGGGCAAACCCAAGCCTCACTAATAGCGCCGTGGAACTGCCGCAAACCCTAAGGTTCAAAGGCTTTCATACGGTCATTAAGTCGAGCTAGGGTTTCATTCTTCTAGAGGGTCTATAGAATCACCTGCATGTCTTTCCGTATACTTTAAACTTGGAAAATGGGCTCCTGACATTCGATCGACTCTCAACGAATCTGCGTGAAGTCGCCTCTAGCTGGAATCAATCTACCTGATGACCTCGCATCGGGGTAAGAGAACGAACCACATGTCCTAGTCATTCATCCTCGGGTGACTAGCGACTCGCTATCATCTCTCTAAGTATATGCTCACGCTGCAATAGCTCCAACCATCTGGGCGACATCTCGTCATTTGCAGCAGCAACTGGCTTATTCGCCTGTACGCCGAACAGTGCCTCAATCCTCCAGGAAAGGCAATACCTAGGCGGTCATCTCTGAGTCGGTCTGCTCTAGATCTGAGTAAGACTCCACAGTGGAAATCTTCAACTCATCTGGGTCCGCTCCGGTGCAAAATCGGACGAATCACCTTCGTCTCTCAAATCGGGTAGACTAGCTATCATCTATCTTAAATCTGCCTGGAAGCTCCGACAATCTCAGCTCGTAAGCTTCGGAAGCGACATCCTGTCAATCTCAGCAGCCGCTGGTCCATCTGTCTGCACGGTAGACGACATCACAATCTCTGAGGTATGTTGTACATCAACAGTCCTCTCTCAACTGGCAGCTCTAACAATGGGCCGATTATCCGGTGCAAAACCAAGCACTCGCCTCCACTAGAGGTCACAATCACCAAAACTAACTCGAGACGTTCCCATGTCACCAGAAAACACAATGGTCGGCCCTCGTACCAGACGAGCTCGCACCGGCCGTAACCCTAGCAGCAGCCCAAACTGTGCTCAAACATGGCGACCTGAACCTCAATCGAGTATCAAAGAGAGTACATCAATGGCAAGAAAGGAAACAACAGATCCAGAGTGGATACATGATCATAGGAAGGAACAGCATCAATGAAGGTATGATCATGAAACTAATAGAATCGGGGATCTCAAATGGATGTATAATCCTGGATATAAAGAGAATCACTGATCTCAAAACTATGTACATCCTAAGGTTCCTTAAGCGGAGTGGCGTGTCGTAAGTATGCCGCGGAACATACCAACGGTACGTCACTCTACTTTAGTCACCTATTCCATCAACCAAGGGTCATCCTACGCGTCGAAAGTTCGGGTCTAATACTCCCTCGACCAAGTCTAAGTTCCGTAAGGTCAAGCCTAAGTTCCGTATATATAAACGCCCTAGGCTCCACATAGTCAAACTTAGACTCGAACCAAGGTCAACCTAGCGCTCTGATACCAACTTTGTCACGACCCGAAAGAGCACGTGACTGGCCCTTGAACCATATGAAGTCTATAGGACTCCATCTGATCCAAGTAAGCCAAAAGCCCAGAAATCTAAAACCATTTTTAGGAATAAGTAAAGAAACTAGTTTAAAGAAGTGAAGAACTACATGTTTGAAATCAAGGTTTTTAAATAACTAAGCCGAATATGCATTTTAAAACAGTACAGTCTTTTCTAAAAATTTCGGCAGAGTTTCTTTTGTAAAACTGGCCCCGAATGGGGTACAACAAGGATAACAATATATGCAATGATAAGGCATCCCCAAGCGGGAGCTAACTCTTCGTCAAAGGACGGCCACAACCACACAAACAATAAGAATATACAACGCCAAGTGGCGAGGATCAAATCCAAAAGAAAGCTCAAAAGCAACAAGAAAAACCGCAATACTACTAAGCGCGACTCTAAGGTCGAATAATACATCACCTAAGTCTGAGTCTGAAACAATATAAAAATTTTGGTTGATGGAAATTCTAGATACAAGGAATAATATAAGTACAATGATGGTTCTTGATGCAAAGAAACCACCTACCAAATGCAATTCACCCTCAAGGAAGCAATGTGCCAGAAATGCCGCAAAGGAACCTGTACGGCAAAACCTGCAAGAACTGTGGCACAACGGGGGTGAGTTGCCAACTCGTGAATAGAAATATCTACAAGCAGAAACCGAGAGCAAGACATAATCCTAGGTCAATACGATCAGTATATAAAATCCTCAATATAAAACGTGCAGCCTATAACAAGGCTAGGGTAAATATCTAACCTGAGTGTAATCTCCTGTGCCTGTGTCAGTACCTCAGGTAGCAATATAACATAAGAATGAGGTATGAATGCAAGAGAACATAATACACGTAAATGAAGAAACTGTTTTCATACTTTGGTGAGATTTCCTTTGTATTTTTAAAATGAGGTATCGTAATGAAATCAGCATAAAACAGTGCCTAACATCGGCACAAAACATAATCCAAATATCCCGATATCTCTGTATCCCAATCACAAAATCGAGGGCGCCGTCAGTCCAGACCGGCCCCTACCATCAATCTCAAGACCACGACGGTATCCTCCGGATATCCGACGCGTCAGGTAAAATCACCGGTCGGTAGTGCTCCCTGCCAGGCTCAACGTCATCACCACATTCCTCTTGCCCCGGGGTACCGCACCGGGTCCACCATGTACCCGAAACGGTTCATCCGTCTCCTCGAATCGGGTTTCCAAATCCATCAGCAAACTCATGGTGGACGGCTCATACATCATGGGAAAACCGCACTTTTTATTTTAAAAGAGAGAATATGATTATTTGTGTCTTTGCGGTTTTCCTCCAAATCCAGAAAATCTCATAGAAATCCAAATCCAAACCTCAACAGCACGTAAAAAAGTGAATATATGCATGAGAATCCATGAATGCGGCATAACAATGAATAACAGTATGCATGAAGTAGCAGGTAATAACTACAATGTCTAAACTATTAGCTAATAGGCTATGTCAAGCAATAATATTTTCTAAGGTGTACGTGACATGGCAATTACCGATGAAGATGTGTGTGAGCCGGCAAGTAAGTGTACGTGGTACATACGCATCATCGGTAATGGTGCTGGTGTCCTAACAGCATGATATCAATAATGGAGTATGAAACATAATATAAGAATGCGATGCAAGCGAACCACAAAAAAAAGAGTGGGAGCTGAAACTAGACGTAACTAAAAATAATCTGCATTAATCTAATATAAGTCCTACAAATGGTGCCTTTTGAAATATCACGAATCATGGGGTTTTGAAAATAGGGGCTACGGTGTTTTTATGGAAAGATACGCCCTTTTGAAATGTCCGTAGATCCCTTGACTTGCCTTTTAAAATACCCACGACTCGCTAGTTTTGAAATAGGTAGGAGTCTAATCTAATCTAATAACTACACTAAACTATACAGCTGAACTAACAAGCTGAGCTACAGGTAAAGAAACCGCCTAACATCTGAGTCGATATATATAGATATAATAGTCGGTGATTCCGCCTCAATAGTATCGCGTACGATACAGTATATCATATGACATCCTCAAGTCATGAGTGCGGATCTATCATCAATATAGGCTCGTACGGTAAATCGTCGTACGGCATCCCAAAAGCTGGGTACGGTTCAATATCACACTATCTCATCACATTTCGGATATCACTTATCATCATATCATATAATCTGGGGTACTGATCTAGGTCTAGCACAACTGATACCATCTACAAAGTATGAATACGGGGGTAAACACACATCTCAAGCCCGCATGAATCACATGTCGTATCCCAAATATGAACCATATCAAATCACCGATCTCGCGGCACAAAGCCCACATCATCGACTCATCTCCCAAGTCATCCCATATCATCAAACACAGTGCAAGTATAAGAAACACACAAGTGTATGCGTGTGGGTGCAAATCTATCCTATGGTTCGCAACTAGGAACTACGCTAGTTATTTCTACCCCTAACTAACCATAACACACTATAACTATCACACACATAAATATAACTACATAATACTAATTACGGACTGCGGGGGTGCTATACGCCATCCACCCGACTTCCCCCTGTAGATATAATCTACTCACCTGTCCTGCGTGTCGGTGTCGATGTCACCGTCATCTTCTGCATCGCCTCGGATCATCGCGTGGTACCTACACATATCACACGTATCGCATCGCATCAAAACCAAATCAAAACTTGAAACGACACGCTAAAACCAATACGATACGCTAAAACCAATACGATACGCTAAAAGGCCTATAGGTTAGAACCTACGGTTAGCCTTCGCAAAACAACCCGAAATCACTCGATGCAGTCGTACAAACGTCACACGATCGAGATAACGTACAAACACCAAAATATGGAAATCAAAATACGTAAAACCAAATACTGAAAGTAAGGCAGCAACCCAAGAAAATGATCCCAGATTTCGTCTCAGGCCAAAACAGGGCAAATAAACAACTCTAGGGTGATGTATATGATATATTTAAGCTACTGGACCAACCCCGACACATTCCACCACTACTTGGCCGGCCACACCCTTGCCAAAACCGGCCTGGCCGGCCCCCCCTAAGTCCAGTGGGGTCCGTCTGCATAGGGTGGCCTCCTGGGGTCTCAATTAGGTCCCTGGTGTTGCTTAATTTCCCTGAAAAAGTCCCATTGTGTTCCAGATTTCCCTGCATGCTTCAGGTTCTCAAAAACCGACATGAAAGTCCCGAAATTCCGTATTTTTAGTTTTCCAGTGGGATTGGTCTGGGTTTCTAGTACTAGGGTGCTCTTATGGTCTCCACTGAACTCAATTCCCCATCACAACTCACAATTCCTCAAACCCTTACTAGTTTTTCCTAAAATCCACAAATCACCCGATTTCGATTCTAAACTTGCATAGGGGTATAATTAAAGCTAAAACTAAGCTAATGGTTCAGTAATTACCTCATTTGGCAACTCAAGAAAATTCTTGAGTTGCCCCTAGTGGCCAAAATCCATGCTTTCTTGGTCCATCTTGTGGGTCTCGGGCTCGTGCACATTTTTAATTAAATGGACATGTGGTTTTGGGGTTGTTTTTGAGATGAAGAGAGGGATTGAAGAGGGGGAGAATGGGCTAGGGCGGCAGCAGCAGCAAGGGAGAGTGAGAGAGGAATGAGTGTTGAGAAATGGAGGAGAATGGCTAAGGGTTCAAGTCAAAGGTCCACCTCTCTCTCTCACCTACTCTCATTCTTATTCTTTTCTCTTTTTCTTTTCCTTTTCTCTTTAATTCCAAAACCTTCTCACAAGAATAGTGAACCATAGCAAGAAATGCACAAGTGTGAGAAAAAGTGATATGTGCAAGTTTTGCACAAAAAGCCAAAAATCCGGTTAGCGATTTTTAATCGCGATTAGCTCTAAATTAGTGTCAAACTAATAACAAAAACTTTAAAATGTCATAATTCTCTAATTTACCCTATTTTAGAATTTTCCATAATTTTTCTCAATTTTTTTCCTATTTATTTGCATTTAATTATAAATTTAATATTAAAATAATCAATAAAATAATATTAAATTATAAAAATTCCCAAAATTAATATTTTATCTTTTTGAAAATGTTACAATCTACCCCCCTTAAAGAAATTCGGTCCCCGAATTTAAATTTAAACCCCCAATACTAAAACAATTTCAGTAATAATCCAATTTGTCGGGGCTCCGAAAACATCAATACATAAAGGATATCATAAAAATGTACTGCTCTATTAGAATCAATTCCCCAAAATGCATATTTAAGAATATCCTATGCGTCTGGTGCGCAAGGAATCAAAATCCATATATGTGTCAAACAGGTGTACAAAACAACATCTAGGTGCAACTGGTGTGCACGAAACATCTGTCGTAGGCAATGTGTGTGCCTGACAGAAAAAAAAATCAGGTGCATGTGACATGCACGAAGAATCCCGATTTAGTGCATCTAGCGTGCACCAAAATCGTATATCAAAACACTAAAGGTGCATGAAAACTACGCTGGAAGTGCAAATCAAATCACTGCATACGGTAGGCATGAAATCTCAATCAATATCTCAAATGTAATAACTGTGCGCAAAATATATAAATATCCAGTGGGTGCATGAAACAAATATAATGAAACTCAATCATCAAAACTAAATCATGCAAACAGAACGCCCAAAATACCGAAATCCAAAATGACGGATACGTGATAATCGAATCACAAAATCACAAATCATAAATACCGTCGTCGGTAGTTCCTCCTTCGAGGTCGAGAAGGAGTCGGTGCATCCACTGCTAGCAGCGCAAGATATCTACCTGCCTCTTGCTCACGGTCTGGCGTCCTCTGACTCTGGGTCCTTATCTTCTTTGCGGATTACCTATTTCGCAGTCAATCGGCTCATCGGCCCTGTCAGGTGTGCTAACGGGGACGATTCCGTTCTGGCACTTCTCTGGTCATCTCTCGGTCAATCCTCACGACCACTCATAAGGCAGCATACCACTGGCGTCGGCCTCCGGCTCTCTGAAAGCACATCACACATCTGATCCTGGGTGCAAACATCATTGTAGCAATGTCCCGGAAGGAATCCTGCTCAGGGTCTCTTCCAATCATGCCTAAGCCGAACTGTACGAAGGCTGGTACTCTTTCATAATCTCTTTTCTCTCAATGGACATCTGTGCCCTCAGCACAATATTTTCTCGGAAATTGGTCGCATCCCAACGCCTCTGTAAGCATATCAGGTCTCTAGTCTCGACGGAAAGTAATGACAGCTCGTCAGTGTCTCGCACGAACCTCTTGTTCCACCTGTCTCTATCGTCATCCACTATGATGTCACGCCAAGCTACTACGCACTGCACTGTCCTCGGCCACGGTCAATCAGAAGTCTCTCGCATGGACTCGAAATCGCGTACTCTGTAGCTTCATCATTCTGTAGAAGATGTCAGGCCGAACAGGTCCTCGGGAACACGTCCTAACCATCGGAGGAATACTGAATACTCGTCCGTCCTTGATCAATTCGCACTGCATCTGGGTAAGTTCCTTTATCCGAATCTGGTCAACTACCTCGTCGACAATGCCGAACTCTGGCCTGCTGGGTGTGCGCAACCATGACCACTCCTGGGTCTAGGTCTTCTCCTATCGTACTCCGGAAAGGTCCTGTCGAGGTTTCTTTCTCAAATCTCATTTCCTGCCGCATTTCCCGGAAGTCATCATCCATTGCTGAAGCTAATTCTTATTCCGGAATGGCTGCATACTTATCACGCCTCCTTCAGGAAGATATATCCAATGCAACGCCTCTGGGTGCGTATCACATCTCTGATATCAGCGGAGTGGAACGTCATCTCGTCGAAATATCTTGCGAACTCTTTTCTTCACTCGGCTTCCATGTCGACTGATTCGAACTCGCCTCATCATGGCTGCATGGACTGTGCTCCAACGGCTATCCTCGTATCTGGAGTCTCCCAAGCAAAGCATCCCATCACATGATATCCGAATGATGTCGAAACATTCGATCGACTCGCCAGAACCATATAATCCCCCAAGAGATCACATCTCGGGTACAGTTTAATAGTATCGAGTACATACCACAGCGTCGGTGGTCCAGCCGTAGAAGGGCAAACCCAAGCCTCACTAATGGCGCCGTGGAACTGCCGCAAACCCTAAGGTTCAAAGGCTTTCACACGGTCATTAAGTCGAGCTAGGGTTTCATTCTTCTAGAGGGTCCATAGAATCAACTGCATGTCTTTCCGTATACTTTAAACTTGGAAAATGGGCTCCTGACATTCGATCGTCCCTATCGACTCTCAACGAATCTGCGTGAAGTCGCCTCTAGCTGGAATCAATCTACCTGATGACCTCGCATCGGGGTAAGCGAACGAACCACATGTCCTAGTCATTCATCCTCGGGTGACTAGCGACTCGCTATCATCTCTCTAAGTATATGCTCACGCTGCAATAGCTCCAACCATCTGGGCGACATCTCGTCATTTGCAGCAGCAACTGGCTTATTCGCCTGTACGCCGAACAGTGCCTCAATCCTCCTGGAAAGGCAATACCTAGGCGGTCATCTCTGAGTCGGTCTGCTCTAGATCTGAGTAAGACTCCACAGTGGAAATCTTCAACTCATCTGGGTCCGCTCCGGCGCAAAATCGGACGAATCACCTTCGTCTCTCAAATCGGGTAGACTAGCTATCATCTATCTCAAATCTGCCTGGAAGCTCTGACAATCTCAGCTCGTAAGCTTCGGAAGCGACATCCTGTCAATCTCAGCAGCCGCTGGTCCATCTGTCTGCACGGTAGACGACATCACAATCTCTGAGGTATGTTGTACATCAACAGTCCTCTCTCAACTGGCAGCTCTAACAATGGGCCGATTATCCGGTGCAAAACCAAGCACTCGCCTCCACTAGAGGTCACAATCACCAAAACTAACTCGAGACGTTCCCATGTCACCAGAAAACACAATGGTCGGCCCTCGTACCAGACGAGCTCGCACCGGCCGTAACCCTAGCAGCAGCCCAAACTGTGCTCAAACATGGCGACCTGAACCTCAATCGAGTATCAAAGAGAGTACATCAATGGCAAGAAAGGAAACAACAGATCCAGAGTGGATACATGATCATAGGAAGGAACAGCATCAATGAAGGTATGATCATGAAACTAATAGAATCGGGGATCTCAAATGGATGTATAATCCTGGATATAAAGAGAATCACTGATCTCAAAACTATGTACATCCTAAGGTTCCTTAAGCGGAGTGGCGTGTCGTAAGTATGCCGCGGAACATACCAACGGTACGTCACTCTACTTTAGTCACCTATTCCATCAACCAAGGGTCATCCTACGCGACGAAAGTTCGGGTCTAATACCCCCTCGACCAAGTCTAAGTTCCGTAAGGTCAAGCCTACTGTTCCGTATATATAAACGCCCTAGGCTCCACATAGTCAAACTTAGACTCGAACCAAGGTCAACCTAGCGCTCTGATACCAACTTTGTCACGACCCGAAAGAGCACGTGACTGGCCCTTGAACCATATGAAGTCTATAGGACTCCATCTGATCCAAGTAAGCCAAAAGCCCAGAAATCTAAAACCATTTTTAGGAATAAGTAAAGAAACTGGTTTAAAGAAGTGAAGAACTACATGTTTGAAATCAAGGTTTTTAAATAACTAAGCCGAATATGCATTTTAAAACAGTACAGTCTTTTCTAAAAATTTCGGCAGAGTTTCTTTTGTAAAAATGGCCCTGAATGGGGTACAACAAGGATAACAATATATGCAATGATAAGGCATCCCCAAGCGGGAGCTAACTCTTCGTCAAAGGACGGCCACAACCACACAAGCAATAAGAATATACAACGCCAAGTGGTGAGGATCAAATCCAAAAGAAAGCTCAAAAGCAACAAGAAAAACCGCAATACTACTAAGCGCGACTCTAAGGTCGAATAATACATCACCTAAGTCTGAGTCTGAAACAATATACAAATTTTGGTTGATGGAAATTCTAGATACAAGGAATAATATAAGTACAATGATGGTTCTTGGTGCAAAGAAACCACCTACCAAATGCAATTCACCCTCAAGGAAGCAATGTGCCAGAAATGCCGCAAAGGAACCTGTACGGCAAAACCTGCAAGAACTGTGGCACAACGGGGGTGAGTTGCCAACTCGTGAATAGAAATATCTAGAAGCAGAAACCGAGAGCAAGACATAATCCTAGGTCAATACGATCAGTATATAAAATCCTCAATATAAAACGTGCAGCCTATAACAAGGCTAGGGTAAATATCTAACCCGAGTGTAATCTCATGTGCCTGTGTCAGTGCCTCAGGTAGCAATATAACATAAGAATGAGGTATGAATGCATGAGAACATAATACACGTAAATGAAGAAACTGTTTTCATACTTTGGTGAGATTTCCTTTGTATTTTTAAAATGAGGTATCGTAATGAAATCAGCATAAAACAGTGCCTAACATCGGCACAAAACATAATCCAAATATCCCGATATCTCTATATCCCAATCACAAAATCGAGGGCGCCGTCAGTCCAGACCGGCCCCTACCATCAATCTCAAGACCACGACGGTATCCTCCGGATATCCGATGCGTCAGGTAAAATCACCGGTCGGTAGTGCTCCCCTGCCAGGCTCAACGTCATCACCACATTCCTCTTGCCCCGGGGTACCGCACCGGGTCCACCATGTACCCGAAACGGTTCATCCGTCTCCTCGAATCGGGTTTCCATATCCATCAGCAAACTCATGGTGGACGACTCATACATCATGGGAAAACCGCACTTTTTATTTTAAAAGAGAGAATATGATTATTTGTGTCTTTGCGGTTTTCCTCCAAATCCAGAAAATCTCATAGAAATCCAAATCCAAACCTCAACAGCACGTAAAAAAGTGAATATATGCATGAGAATCCATGAATGCGGCATAACAATGAATAACAGTATGCATGAAGTAGCAGGTAATAACTACAATGTCTAAACTATTAGCTAATAGGCTATGTCAAGCAATAATATTTTCTAAGGTGTACGTGACATGGCAATTACCGATGAAGATGTGTGTGAGCCGGCAAGTAAGTGTACGTGGTACATACGCATCATCGGTAATGGTGCTGGTGTCCTAACAGCATGATATCAATAATGGAGTATGAAACATAATATAAGAATGCGATGCAAGCGAACCACAAAAAAAAGAGTGGGAGCTGAAACTAGACGTAACTAAAAATAATCTGCATTAATCTAATATAAGTCCTACAAATGGTGCCTTTTGAAATATCACGAATCATGGGGTTTTGAAAATAGGGGCTACGGTGTTTTTATGGAAAGATACGCCCTTTTGAAATGTCCGTAGATCCCTTGACTTGTCTTTTAAAATACCCACGACTCGCTAGTTTTGAAATAGGTAGGAGTCTAATCTAATCTAACAACTACACTAAACTATACAGCTGAACTAACAAGCTGAGCTACAGGTAAGGAAACCGCCTAACATCTGAGTCGATATATATAGATATAATAGTCGGTGATTCCGCCTCAATAGTATCGCGTACGATACAGTATATCATATGACATCCTCAAGTCATGAGTGCGGATCTATCATCAATATAGGCTCGTACGGTAAATCGTCGTACGGCATCCCAAAAGCTGGGTACGGTTCAATATCACACTATCTCATCACATTTCGGATATCACTTATCATCATATCATATAATCTGGGGTACTGATCTAGGTCTAGCACAACTGATACCATCTACAATGTATGAATACGGGGGTAAACACACATCCCAAGCCCGCATGAATCACATGTCGTATCCCAAATATGAACCATATCAAATTACCGATCTCGCGGCACAAAGCCCACATCATCGACTCATCTCCCAAGTCATCCCATATCATCAAACACAGTGCAAGTATAAGAAACACACAAGTGTATGCGTGTGGGTGCAAATCTATCCTATGGTTCGCAACTAGGAACTACGCTAGTTATTTCTACCCCTAACTAACCATAACACACTATAACTATCACACACATAAATATAACTACATAATACTAATTACGGACTGCGGGGGTGCTATACGCCATCCCCCCGACTTCCCCCTGTAGATATAATCTACTCACCTGTCCTGCGTGTCGGTGTCGATGTCACCGTCATCTTCTGCATCGCCTCGGATCATCGCGGGGTACCTACACATATCACGCGTATCGTATCGCATCAAAACCAAATCAAAACTTGAAACGACACGCTAAAACCAATACGATACGCTAAAACCAATACGATACGCTAAAATGCCTATAGGTTAGAACCTACGGTTAGCCTTCGCAAAACAACCCGAAATCACTCGATGAAGTCATACAAACGTCACACGATCGAGATAACGTACGAACACCAAAATATGGAAATCAAAATACGTAAAACCAAATACTGAAAGTAAGGCAGCAACCCAAGAAAATGATCCCAGATTTCGTCTCAGGCCAAAACAGGGCAAATAAACAACTCTAGGGTGATGTATATGATATATTTAAGCTACTGGACCAACCCCGACACATTCCACCACTTCTTGGCCGGCCACACCCTTGCCAAAACCGGCCTGGCCGGCCCCCCCTAAGTCCAGTGGGGTCCGTCTGCATAGGGTGGCCTCCTGGGGTCTCAATTAGGTCCCTGGTGTTGCTTAATTTCCCTGAAAAAGTCCCATTGTGTTCCAGATTTCCCTGCATGCTTCAGGTTCTCAAAAACCGACATGAAAGTCCCGAAATTCCGTATTTTTAGTTTTCCAGTGGGATTGGTCTGGGTTTCTAGTACTAGGGTGCTCTTATGGTCTCCACTGAACTCAATTCCCCATCACAACTCACAATTCCTCAAACCCTTACTAGTTTTTCCTAAAATCCACAAATCACCCGATTTCGATTCTAAACTTGCATAGGGGTATAATTAAAGCTAAAACTAAGCTAATGGTTCAGTAATTACCTCATTTGGCAACTCAAGAAAATTCTTGAGTTGCCCCTAGTGGCCAAAATCCATGCTTTCTTGGTCCATCTTGTGGGTCTCGGGCTCGTGCACATTTTTAATGAAATGGACATGTGGTTTTGGGGTTGTTTTTGAGATGAAGAGAGGGATTGAAGAGGGGGAGAATGGGCTAGGGCAGCAGCAGCAGCAAGGGAGAGTAAGAGAGGAATGAGTGTTGAGAAATGGAGGAGAATGGCTAAGGGTTCAAGTCAAAGGTCCACCTCTCTCTCTCACCTACCCTCATTCTTATTCTTTTCTCTTTTTCTTTTCCTTTTCTCTTTAATTCCAAAACCTTCTCACAAGAATAGTAAACCCATAGTGAACCATAGCAAGAAATGCACAAGTGTGAGAAAAGGTGATATGTGCAAGTTTTGCACAAAAAGCCAAAAATCCGGTTAGCGATTTTTAATCGCGATTAGCTCTAAATTAGTGTCAAACTAATCACAAAAACTTTAAAATGTCATAATTCTCTAATTTACCCTATTTTAGAATTTTCCATAATTTTTCTCAATTTTTTTCCTATTTATTTGCATTTAATTATAAATTTAATATTAAAATAATCAATAAAATAATATTAAATTATAAAAATTCCCAAAATTAATATTTTATCTTTTTGAAAATGTTACAATTGGCAGGGGATTCGTCTCTCCCGGTATTGGGGGCGAGATCGTGCTGTGTCTAGGAGAGCCATTACACATAGCCCACGGCCGTGGCAGGAGATTTACTGGTAGGTACTCCAGTAGTATCTCAGGGTGTTATTGGGCTACACTCCGACACGACTTATACTGCTATTGGGGGTCTGACGTTACTAGCCCCCTAGGCTGATATGCGATACTCATAGATGAACGGACTAGACTGTATATACATTGTCACTGTTAGGCTCAGTAGGGTTTCCGGATGAGTTCGCTCATCGGCCTCCCTTGAGGTCAGTCCATGGGCAGCTGTTACGCATTGCTAGTGCCGCTGACGGTTTGTTGTTAAACCCACTGCCAGGGTACTGACGAGTCATTAGAGTTCCCCACAGACAGTTTCCCAAGTTCGGGCGAAACGTTGTAGAGGCCGTATGGTTTTATGGCAGGGTTCGGAAAATGTACGCGCGTTTACGCACGTGTTATTTTTCGGGCAGATGATACTGGTCGACTTTGGTTTAAGCCGGATCCGAGTATTGTATTGAGTAGATATAATATCTTTGTCTCAGTTGCATTTGTATTCGGTCGTAATACAAATGCGGGTATATTTATATAGTTTCGGGGTTGTCCTGAAATTCGTTTCAGGATCACTTTTGGAAGTTGCCAGTTTCCAGTTTTCTATCAGCCGTCTTTTAACATTCGGTTAAAGACGGATTTATCTTTACTTGGATAAGGTTGGGTCGTGCTTCTAGAAGTTTCTAGATATGGTGACTAGGTTGATGAGGTGGCTAATGACTCATCTTGATATTAATTGTTGCATTAATGACTTGATGAGGTGTATTAGTGACTCATGCTTTCATTAATGTGTTTTGCTTTGCTTAAGGATATTTGTTGTTGATATTTATCCTTATGCTCACCCCCTTTGCTCCTACACTCACCCTCCTCCTTCCTATATATATGGCCGGCCCCCTTCCCCCTCCTCTCTCTAATTTTTCTTACTTGATGTTTCATTGTGAAAAAGATATGATAGTTTTCGGTGTATGGAATTTCACAGCTCATTTCATTCCATCACCCGATTCCCACGGCAACTTCATTAACCGATCGTCCACGGTTTTGGACGAAGTGAGACAAAGTCATCTACTCATTCTCTACATCATTCTTGGTCGTCTCTTTTAGCAAACTTGACGACCGAGTTGCCTCAAGTCAGAGGCGGGAGCCCATTTAAAGAATCGTTGACGTGGTGCCACCTGGACGAGCAGATCGGTGATCGACGAGATCGGAGCAGCCGCAACGGAGCGTGGGATGATGGTTAAAGAACGAAGGACGCGGATCGTTCGGTATAACCTTTCTACACTCTTTACAGTTTGTTAGTTTAGCAATAATGGCAGATCCGGGTTAATGTATACGATAGCGCCAGTTAAAAAGTTTTTGTTCCGCATTTGGCGTCTATAGACGGCCGGGGCGCTACCGTAGACTTACAGTGGTATTAGAGCCTCACCATTTTGCTTTATTAACTTGTGCTAACGCGTTTAAAATATCGATCGAACCGGAAATCAAAAACCGCATTTTTACATTTTCACAGTTTCTGTCGATTTTAAATGGTGTCCTAAAAATATTCCACATATCACAGAAAGTTGTGCAGGGTTTCAGAAGTACAACGACCAAATTTGAGCACGTGATTCCACCAAACTGCCGCGGAGTCGCGGCCAAACGCATGGTTTGGCCGCGCATTCGCGGCCATTCTATGGGATCAGTGCACCAAATTTTGTCTGTGTCTTCTCTGTTGGAATTTGGGGTTTTTGGTATATATCTTTTGGGCCCAGATTTTGTTACTGTTCACCGGTTGTTCGTGGGGCCCACTTTGTGATATTTAGTCGATCGAAATTTAAACATGTTAGTTTACAGTGCTTACATTATATCTCCGACCGGGAATGTCATTTGATCGGTAAACCGCATCTGATTGCTATATTTCTTTTAGACGGGTTTGCGAACGTGACATTCGCGTTGATGTTCTGTGTTGTGCTGTGATGTTGCGGATTTGTCGTGGTGGATAGCAGTGTGCAATGATAGTGCAGTTTGGATTTATTTGTACATTTGATATTGCGGGGCGAGCGTCCAACATGTGGACTGCCGTCACTTCCTGTTGTATAATATTTTTTTTTGGGCACGACCAGGTTGCGGTCGATGTACCTGTTGTACTATTTTTCATTACTGTACTAGGTTTTGCCCCGCGACGGAGTGCACGGATAGCCAGGTTCTGGAGGGCAACGGGTCCGCATCTCTTGGTTTTGAGAGGCAGAGGGGCCTCACTCTAGAATTGGCAGACTACTCGCCGCACTCGTAGGGGGTACAGGTTGACCCAAGGTGGGGTGCCCAAGATTACCGGATTCCGTGAAGTGCTGGGTGGTCCATTCACTTTGCTGTAGGGGGCTGCCTCGCTTCAGGATTTGGCGGGTAACTTGCCGCACCTGTAGGGGTCTAGGTTTCATTGCACAGGCTATCCACACGTCAGGGGAACGTCGGGTTTCAGCAGCGGCTCTGTGAAACTCGGGGATCCCAGATTATCTGTATTGTTCTGTGATGCTTATTACTTTTCTATAATGTTGCATATTATCACGCCTGGAGCGATTATTGTATATTGGTTTATATACTATTAGATGTTGTATATGTTTTACACCCGCGCTAGTCCAGTCCCCGCTCTGTCGTTAGTTAAGTAACCTAACGGGTGATGACGGGACCCAGTGACGAATGCGGATGGCATATACATACATTTTATTTTCGTTCTTTTCTGGTGTGATTAATTGATGGGACTGCGTTGATTCTGATCAATGCAAAGTAAAGAAAACCTGTTTACAGTTGTTGGAACAAATTTAAAATGTGTTATTGCAAAGACGTTTCCTTTTGTTTTGCGTAGCGGTATTCAGTGGAATATCCTGCACCTCATTCGAAGGGGCAAGGGCCGATATCCCTTCACCGGGACTGACCCCTTGGGCAGATATTTGCGTCAGGGTAATAACTTCACTATAGTCGATTATAAGTTGCTTTGCATAGCGGTATTCAGTGGAATATCCTGCACCTCATTCCACGAGGAAAGAGCCGAGATCCCTTCACCGGGAATGACCTCTTTAGCAAAAGGTTTTCGCCACTATATTTTAAAAAAGCTATCAGGTTCCTTCAGCGATATCAAGTTCACTACGTTAAAGGTTTTTCGCCAAAAACCAGCCGTAGCCCTCCGTCAATTCTTTTGGGTATTCAGTAGTATTCAAGCTATGCATTTTAGCCAAAGTTAAGGCATAGTGTTTAGTAGCTGCTGGGTATTCATTTGTTGCATAGATAGATGAGTTAGTTTGGGACAGTCGTTCTGCCGATTGGCCAAAGTCGGGGGCATGTGAGGGTGGGTTCAAATTGACAAGATAGTGACGGGTAGAACTTGGCATGTGACTTATGACCTTTTGACCAAAGCCAAGGTTATAAGAGCATGGGGCAAAAATCTTATCAGGAGTTTCTAAAGAAACTGAAACTTGCCAAGTATGAGCATACCTTCTGGAGTATGAGTAACGTGGATGCATTCCATCACGTTATCATACGATGAGAGTTGGATCCCGATTCCCACTAGTGAGTTGGTTTACTCTTCGGGTGATCCCGATTGATTCTTCTTTCAGGTTTGGAGGAGAATTTGACAGGACAGGGGGAGATTTCCGGATTAGATAAAGTGATAACCATTCTGATCTAGGTTAGAGTGCACGCAGAGTGTTTCTTTTCTCTCTCTCTTTGGCAGCGACCTTTGACCGACCCTAGACTATGACTCAGTGACCAAGTTGACCGAACCTTCTTAAAATACTGGCTTTCGGATTGTCTATGTTGCATAAGTCATTGCCACTCCTTCTTCTACCCTTTGCATTTCTCAGAACACCCGTTTTATTACGGACATCCACTTCCATTGGATAGATCCATCGTATGGTTATATACGAACTCGAAGGGACTTCTTCGAGGATGGATCAAGGTTCAGGAGAAATAGAATTGGTTTATTCAGTTGTCTTTTATTATCACCTTCTCTCAGGTTGCGAGGGCTCCTTGGTTTAGGAGAGTACACCTATTACGCTTATTGGATAGTCTTATTCCAAACCATAGGCAGGTGCCGAAAGGTAGGGAATGAAGAAAACCAATTAGCCTAAGTAGGGTGTGCAGAAGGTAATATGTAAAGACAAAATAAAGGGATTAGAAAGAGGGCAAAGTAAATTGCGACTGTTATCATTCACGACCAAAACCGCGTACTTCGTCGCCACTCCTATTTCACCTTTAAATAGAATAAGGTATTATTCAGTTGTCTTTTATCATCACCTTCTCTCAGTTGTGAGTACTCCTTGGTTTAGGAGGGTACACCTATTATGCTTATTGGATAGTCTTCTTCCAAACCATAGGCTGGTGCCGAACGGTAGGGAAGGAAGAAAACCATTTAGCCTAACGATGGTGTACAGAAGGTAACGACTAAAGACAAATAAAGGGATTTGGAGAGATGACAATAAAATATATGGTTATAGTCATGAATTGGATTATGGAAAAGGCATTACTATGAATACCAGAATACCCCTACGAAACATTTTCATGTTTCAGTGCTTTGTTAATGGAAAACTGTTTTCCCGATTAGATACTTACTCTAAGGGTATGTATTTACCATGTTTCATTCTCATATCTGTATGGTTTTACAGATGATGAGTGGGAGTAAGTTATTGGGAATTAGGTGATTATCCTCATTATATCGGAATTCGTTGTAATTGGTGATATTTGAGGAAATCGCCAGGGTACAGTTTTCAACCTACAACGCACAGGTTTTGAGTTGCTTAAACTCAGCGGACCTTTACAGAGTATTGTATATTGTCCAGTGTCCATCAGGACAAAGGGGTAGGTCCTCGTACTATGTTCTGTTTACTTATAACTTCTCTAGTATTTAGACAAGTGTTTCGTAGAAATATAAGGTCTAAGTTTTGAGAAGTTGTGGGTATAAGAATAAAGTAGAGAACCAGGTATCACAAGTATCGGGATTCTTCAAAGAGATCGAAGATGTAGATTCTTGTGATTGGTATTCAGATGATAGTAATGGTTTTGAGAAACATATTTCTCTTTCAGGTTACTCATAATTGGATGGATTCCTAAGTTGAGTAATGCTGATTAGCCTCTTTCCATTAAGGTGATATGCGATGGAGACAGCTGCATGATTGAATATGGTTCCAATTAAATTAAGTGCCAAAGTTTCTATATTGGATATAGAATGGATCATACCTTATAAGATATTAAGGTACGGGGAGTTGTCCAGCTTATGCTTAAAACCAGACTCTGGATAACTCAGGGCACGTTTCTATAATGGCTGTTTGTGGGTTGACCCTGGTTATGACGAGGGTTGATATTCTACCATTTGGAAGATCAATAGTGATATTGTTCTTGACTGGCCACAGTTTTAGTAAAATTGATTTTTTTTTTATTTTTTTTCAGAAAACAGTAGTGGGAGTATGGTAGAACTGGAAGTGATTCCAGAACCGCAAACGATTACGGAAAATTTAATAGGACTTATATATTCAATCAGGTTTGACATTCCATTAGCCACTCCGCAGATATGGTGGGTAACCTCAGACACCCGAGAGGTACTTCGGTAGCCTCAAGGACGGTGACAGGGAGGTTCTTATCTACCAAGACTTAACACTACTGTTGTTCCAGGCTATGAGACCCGGTGGGAGGGTTGTCATAGTCAGTGGGAGCAGCGGAAGCTTAGTGGGCAAGTAGCTTATGTCTATTTATAGATTGGAGCAGTTATAGCGGAGATAGATCATCTAATTTTGATATGACAGTCATGGGTTTGACTTCAATCAGAATAGGGGATGGATCTGTTAAGGAGGTAGTAGGGTGTGATGTCATGGTATCTGGATGACATACACAGAGTAGGAAGTAAAATTCCTCTACTACGATCGGTTGTACTGTGGTCGTCACACAGTTGTTTCTCCAAACTGGATATGGATATAATATTTGACATTCTGGTTTCTGGATCTATGGGTTTAGATCTAGATTTGGGTAGTTTCCCAATGTGGGTACTTTGACAGATATTCTAATGGTTTTTAGAATAGTTGACTCCTAGCATGGTGGTGTACCTGCAGGTGATGGAGTCACCCTCTCTAAAGGTGTCCTATAGACTAAAGGGGAAAGGGCTGTGCATGATTGGCAGATCACTTGCTTAGGCAATTGAGTCAATCGTGAGATGTCAAGTACCACACCAGATGTTGTTTTTGCACTAGATGCGATAAATTTGTATTAATCCAATCCTGGAGAGACATAAGGAAGCAGTTTTTGAACATAAGTATATGTTCTGCGGATTTGATGACGGCAGCCTCCATTGGGAGACGGTTATCATTCCAGCCTTCAAAGGTGACATGGTTGACAGAGTGATTGTCAGAGTTATAGTTTTCCCTCTGACGAGGGACAGTATTATGGACAGGTGGTCCAAGAGGATACTGTGGGAGGCTTGGTGCCGGATACTGATTAGGTTCAGTGATCCATACAGTCTAAGAAGTTTGGATTTGGAGTTCATTTACGAACTAGGTCCCATCAGATATCCAGACGTACTCTAAGACAGGTATTACTCAATTCGGGAGATGGCTTTCTCCACGAATTTGAGATTAAGAGAGATGTAGAAAGAAATTTCTAGGCGGATCCACTCACTGAGGCTATTTCTCGAACACAATAGTTTTACAAACGGGCTTTGTGAAACTGATTAGTAGAGGAGTTGGATGTTCGGTTTCACACGGGTTGTGAGTAGTCGACATCGCAATAATTATCCTTGAGTGCAAGTGGGAGATTGTTGGAGATAGTTGTTAGTTATATGTATGCCCTAGAGGCCATTACTGTACATTGGATGTATATTGTAGTGGATGCTGGGACATATGTAGGTAGGACTTTCTTGCTCGACATGATAGTACGCTATCTGGTTGATCTTTATCTTAACATGTATACTTTCTGTCTCTCTGTTACATGTTGATAAAGCCCTTAGGATGTGTACTTGACATCCAGGATTATGATGCAGATCATACTAGTGGGGCCTGGGTAGTCAATGAGTACATCCTTCAATGTTCCTAGTCGTGGGAATATCGAGATGGGGCATCGATATTCCAGAGTAGACTAGCATATATCTTCTCGACCCATGTGATGGGCGATGGATGATCCCATATCCATTGGTGTTTGACATCAGAGATGGTATACGGGTGCTCAGTAAAGACTGGGTACACTGAACGGACTCACCGAGAACTTCCAGATGGTATTATACCTCACGTCAGATGGCAGTTCTCTGGTGACACTGGTACAGCTTAGTCTGTAGACCCGAGATCGTCATAGAGTCTTGTGTGTCTCCCACTGTGCTTTGATTTCCACCGTACCACGGCTCTACCGAGTCATGCAAACAGGTGATTTTTGGGTACAGTCCCGATTCACATGGAGGCAATGAGCGATAGGAGGGGATTCGTCTCTCCCGGTATTGGGGGTTGATGTTGCGCTATGCTCGACTGGCCATAACAGGAAATCCCTGGCCAGGGTTGCAGTGACCTACTGGTAAGTGTTATCAGTAGTTTCACACATGTCATGGACTTCACGTCGGCATGACTTATCGAGCTATTGGGGTCTGACGTTTACCACCCCTAGGCGAGATATGCGACATATCAGACGAACAGACGGGACAGTACGGTAAGTGTTACTGGTTGGATTCACAGGAGTGTGAGCGGGCTTGCTCGTCGATCTTCTGATCGCTCAATACCCGGGTGGCCATTACGTTTAGCAGACCGCTTGCGGCTTGTGGATGTTTGATATGATCATCATTTGCTACCGGCGTATTGACGAGTCTTTAGAGTCCTACACAGAGGTTTCCTGGCTCAAGCAAAACGAAATAGGAGCGCATATGAGATATGTGCGGGACCGAGAATAATGCGTGTATGTGATACCGTATTTCATTGTCGCGATGTATGTGTCGAATGGTTGTATGCGATATAACCTAGTTATCGAATTAAGGCTTGATTCGATAAGTCGATACATTGGATACTAGCCGGTTATATGCGACACGACCGGATCATTGAATCCAGTGTTGATTTAATGATTTAATGTATAATTATATATTTGATATATTACTTTGCATCAACTAGTATTGGTTCACTTCAAATGGATTTACTCACTTGAAAAGCACATTGTATATGTGATATATTTTTTGTGCACTTGATTGTATCATGTTTGATGATACATTCTAGCTTGGGTTTGTGTAAAGAATTAAACCATGGTTAGTAAGTGATTAGGGTTTCATTTCATTTGCTTATTCTTTTATCTATTTATTTATTTATTTATTTTAGAATAGAAGAAAAGAGAATGGTGGCTTGTTTTGTTTGCTTGTTGAAGCTTCTTGATGCTTTGAACAAGTCCACAATTCTTGTCTCTTCTCTAACCCTAACCACTCATCTAACCTTAGTTAAATATCTACACTAAACCATGGTTGAAGACATGATAAGTATTCATTTTTATTTTCTTTTTGAATAACTTATCATAACTTTTTCTTCTTCTTCTTCATCTTCTTCTTCCATGAAGAATAGCTTGCTACATCAATGGCAAGTGATGAAAACAAGTGAGAAATCCAATTCTAAAGTGAACCCACTTCCTATTTCTTCATCCGCTACCTCTTGCCAAGTAGTATAGGGTGTTTTCTTCACAAGTTTCATGACTTGGTGAAGTCGGAGTTTGCTCTTGTGATGCCTCGACGTAGATCATCTTCGGCATCGAAGCCGACGATCAAGCCCGCCCATTTCTTCGATGAAGCCGATGCTAGAGTTCGGGATCCGACTTGGACAGCGGAGGGACATCGTAGACGGAGCTTAGTAAGTGGTGGACCGGATCTACAAAGGTTGTAGTCACTTTCCTTTAGCATTTAATTCGTTTACATGCTTGCATCGCCTATATATCTAGTTAACGATCCGTATTAGGGTTTGTAGGCACCTGTAAAATTTGAATTAGCCATGTTTGATCCCTTGTGAGACTTCATTAGTATGCCTAGGAACCCTACAGTGGTATCAGAGCCTAGCCAGAGCCTTAGGCGATGCGTAGACGGAGTTAGAAATCAGATCGGACCGAAACCCTAACCCTAAACATGCTCTCTGGACAATTTTGTAAAATGTGGATTTTTCTATATTAAAAATATGCAGAAAAATCAGCAGGAAATTGTAAGGGTTACTGTAAAATTCGAGTCCATAATTCCATCAATAAGCCGCGGTTCCGCGGTCGTTTTTTCGTATTGTTCATCGAATTTTGCACAGCAATTAATTATTTGCAGTGCTGGTTTTCCTGGGAATTTTTAATATTTTTTCAAGAGTTGAATTTTCTGGGTTGTATTGGGGTCTCGGTGTTTCGACCGGATTGTTAGTTGTATGTATGCCCTAGAGGCCAGTATTGTACAGATGATGTATATTATATTGGATGCTTGGACATATATAGAGATGACTTTCTTGCTCGATATGATAGTATGCTATCTGGTTGCTCTTTATCTTAACATGTACACTAGTCTCTTTAAACTGTCTTATAGTTACATGTTGGTAAAGCCCTTAGGATATGTACTTGACTACCTGGACTATGATGCAGATCATACTAGTGGGGACATGGTAGTCTATAAGTACATCCTTCAAGGTCCCTAGTCGTGGGTGTATCGAGACGGGGCATCGATATACCAGAGTAGACAAGCGTATTCGCCTCTCGACCCATGAGATGGGCGATGGATGATCCCATATCCATTGGTGTTTGACATCAGAGATGGTATACGGATGCTCAGTGGAGACTGGGTACACTGGACGGACTCGCCGAGAACTCCCAGATGGTATTATACCTCACGTCAGATGGCAGTTCTCAGGTGACACTTGTGCAGGTTAGTCTGTAGACCCGAGATCGTCATAGAGTCTTGTGTGATTCCCACTGTGCTTTGATCTCCACCTTACCACGTCCATGAGGGCGTGCAAAATGTTGGTCTTTGGGTACAGTCCCGAGTCACATGGAGGCAATGAGCGATAGGAGGGGTTTCGTCTCTCCCGGTATTGGGGGTTGATGTTGCGCTGTGCTCGATTGGCCGTAACAGGGAAGTCCCTGGCCAGGGCTGATCAGAGATCTGCTGGTAAGTGTTACCAGTAGTTTCTCGACCCGTTATGAGCCTCACATCGGCACGACTTATCGGTTACCGGGGTCTGACATTTACCACCCCTAGACTTGATATGCGACATATCAGACGAACAGACCGGACTGTACGGTAAGTGTTACTGGTTGGATTCACAGGAGTGTGAGCGGGCTAGCTCGTCGATCTTCTGATCGCTCAATACCCGGATGGCCATTACGTTTAGCAGACCGCTTGCGGCTTGTGGGTGCTTGATATGATCATCATCTGCTACCGGCGTATTGACGAGTCTTTAGAGTCCTACACAGAGGTTTCCTGGCTCAAGCGAAACGAAATAGGAGCGCATATGAGATATGTGCAGGACCGAGAATAATGCGTGTATGTCATACCGTATTCCATTCTCACGATGAATGTATCGATTGGTTATATTCGATATATCCTAGATATCGAATCGTTGATTCGATAAATCGATACATTGTATACTAGTCGGTTATGTGCGACATGACCGGATCGTTAAATCAAGTGTTGATTTAATGATTTAATGTATAATTATATATTTGATATATTACTTTGCATTAACTAGTATTGGTTCACTTTAAATGGTTTTTCTCACTTGATGTGCAAGTTGTATATGTGATATACTTTTATGCACATGTTTGTATCATGTTTGATAATACTTGCTCATTTGGTTAAGTGTATAGAATTAAACCATGGTTAAGTTGATGATTAGGGTTTTGCTTATTCATTTATTTACTTATTTGTTTATTTATTTATTTGGAAAAGATTTTGATGAGAATGGTGGCTTTCTTTGTTTCTAGTTGAAGCTTCATGAAGCTTTGACTTTGTAACCATTCTTGTCTTCATGCTTAACCCTAACCCTTCCAAGTAACCATGGTCAATTCTCTACACTCTACCTTAGTTAGTATATGATAAGTATTAATTTTACTTTTCAAATTTAAAAAAAGACTTATCATATTCTAGCTTCATCTTCTTCTTCATCTTCAAAGAAAAGGCTTAAGTCCATTAATGGCAACTTGAGCTAAAGTGTGAGAAATCCAATTCTAAAGTGAACCCACCTCCTATTTCTTCACCCTCTACCTCTTGCCAAGTAGTATAGGGTGTTTTCTTCACAAGTTTCACAACTTGATGGAGTTGGAGCTTGAACTTGTGATGCCTCGACGTAGATCATCTTCGGCACGAAGCCGACGACCTAGCCCACCCATTTCTTCGATCAAGCCGACGATTGAGTCCAGGATTCAAGATGGACAGCGAGAGGATGCCTACGTGGAGCTAAGGAAGTGGAGAACCGGATCTACAAAGGTTGTAGCCTCTCTCTTTTAGTTAAATTGTTAACTAGTTTCGTTTTTCGCCTAAACTTCTAGTCAACGATCCGTATTAGGGTTTCTCGGCACCCGTAAAAATTCAAATTGGCATGGTTGATGCCTTCTGAGACCTCATTAGCATGCCTAGGAACCCTACAGTGGTATCAGAGCCTAGCTAGAGCCTTAGGCGAAGTCTAGACGACGTTTGAAACCCGAATACACATCGAAACCCTAACACATCATGCTCTCTGGACTTTTTCCAAAAACTGGGATTTTTCCAGATTAAAAATGCTTAAAAAATTCAGCAGGGAATTCTAAGAACTACGGTGCAAAATTTACCTCATGAACAGTCACAAGTGCGGCGGAACCACGGCAGAAGCTTGGCTTCTGCGGCGGTTCCGCGGCCAACTAATGGGATTTTCCTGTAATTTTTGCACAGTAATTCATCATTTCAGCTGCTGAGTTTTCTGGGAATTTTTAATATGCACTCAAGAGTTGAGTTTTCTGGGGTGTTTTAGAGCTTCGATGATTCGACCGGTAATTTTAAACGTCATCTATGTGTTTTCCGGATATTTGGAATATGTTAAAAAGTTCGACCGGATGTTGATACCCAATCTTTCCCCTGCCGGGAAATTTCCAATTGTTGGACTTTTCCGTAGTTTAATGACGTTCTGAGTAGTGCAAGTAATGCGATGGTCCCTCTAGAAGACAACAAACCTTAACTCGATTATGTGACCGTCTTGAACTGCCCTTTGAACCTTCGGGTTTGGGGGAGTACGGCGTGCCACATGTGAGGCGTTGGCTTGACCCTTCTATGGCTGGACCGTTGGTATTGAGGCATGAAGTGAATGTCTTTGAACTTATTTCATGTGTTGATCGGTGTCGGGAAAACTTGGGTGTTCGAATGTTCGAACGGAAAGTTTAATGTTTTCTATTTATCCGGAATGGGATACAATAATTGGAATTCACAAAAAGTTATGAGATAACTGAACGAATGTTATAAATCTAGCGGTTTAGTCTCACTTGATATTGAAAAAAGTTTTCGATAATGGGACTAAAATGCGGGGTTTATAATTGTTAGGCATGTGTTGTCTAAGTATTTCATTTGATTAGGCATGCGATGTCTAAAGAGATTGCGGATTCCAACTGTTGTAGTTTTACACTTTCTTCTCGGTGACTGTAAGTGTAATATATGTTATCGCCGGTTTCGTTGCTATATGTCAACGACAATTGGGATGCGTATATTTACTTACGTTGATGACATGTGATGCTATGTGTTGCTGGATGTGTTATATTGGATCGTCATGTTTGAATAGCCGGGGTTTTTTATGTGAGATGAGTGTTTTTTATTTTCATTCATGTAAAAACTTGTATGTAATATTCTTTTAATTTGGGGGCACTTCCAGGTTGCGGAAGTTATCACCTTTTGTATATTATTTACTTTTCCGCATTAGGATAGACCCAAGGAGAGGAGCACAAGTAACCGGGTTCTAGGGTCCAGTGGGAGACCATCTTGAGGAGTCGAGTCCGGGTCTCCTAACCCTAAAATTGGTAGGGTTGCTTGCCGCTCTCGTAGGGGTCTAGGGGTGTGGGATTGGCTATTCATCACGACCGTGGAATCCGTGTTTTATACTGGCTCGTATTGAAAACACGGACGTCCTAGTATATCCAATGTTTCATATGTTACTTCTACTGCGATATCTGTGATGTGATCATGCGATGTTCTGTGATAGATACAGTATATAGTATATATGATATATTATATAGACGTTACTTATGTTTTGCACCCGCACTAACCCTGCCCTGCTCTGTCGTTAGTTACCTAACCTAACGGTGCATGAGGGGACATCCAGGCGAATGCGGATGGCATAAGTGTACGTCATATTTATCTGTGATGTTTAGGTGACTTAAATGATGGGACTTCATTAATGTGATTAATGAAAGAAAAGAAACCTAAGATGCTGTAGAATCAAATTTTAAACAAAACAGGTAGCTACAGTTCTTGCTTTGCATAGCGGTATATATGATATACCCTGCACCTTATTCGATGAGGAAAGGACCGAGATCCCTTCACCGGGAGTGACTCCTTTAGCAATAACTGGCAGATGCTACACACTCGGTTTTACTTTTGATTGCTTCTATAGTTTCTGCTTTGCACTGTGATATATATGATATATCCCGCACCTTATTCGATGAGGAAAGGGCCGACGATCCCTTCACTGGGAGTGATCCCTTTAGCAAAACTAGAAAAGCCTCGAAAACACTCCATTTCAAAATCATTTGATTCTACAACGATATCAAGTTCATTACGCAATAGGTTTTCAGAAAAACCTGTCGTAGCCCTCCGTCATTTCAGATAAGTACTAGTTAGTATTCGTGCTACGTTTGTTGACTATGTTAAGGCGTAGTGTGCGGTAGCTAATTAGTGCTTATCTGCATAAGCATATGATGCGATTGGATTAGGGTAGTCGTGCGACTTTGTTGACTATGTTAAGGGTCGTGCGGGTGGGTTTAATTCAATCGGGAAATGACGGGTTGAACTTGACTAGCACTTATGATTTGTTGACTATGTTAAGGTCATATAGCTGCTAGGGGCAAAATATTATCGGGAATTTCAAGTGTTGAAATTTGCAATGCGATTGCATACCTTCTATGAGATAGTTGGATCCCGATACCCACTGCGAGTAAGAGTTACTCCTGGGAGAGTTTTACACATTACAATTAGCCGATCAAGTAGGTGTCTAGAAAGGTGTCAACGGGGTTATGCCTCTGGGAAAACGAGGTTTACATTAATTAGGTTCGTGTGAAAGCACGGGGGACCTCCCTCAAAGTACCGACACTGGCCTGGCTGAAAAATTGGCGAACTTGTAGTATGTAATTAATCCCGGTTAGTCTTTCCTTTTAGGGTTTGAAGGAAGATTTGATAAAAACCAGTGGGAGCCATCCTGATTAGATAAGATAATAACCAATCTGATCTTGCACGAGCATACGCTAAAGTATTTTTCTTCTCTCTCTCTCCAGGTAGCGACCATGTCATGCCCTAATAAAGATAATAATATGGATGTATTGACCGAACCCGCACGTTATACTGTGCTGGGGAACGATGGTTCCGTTCTTTCTTATAAGAGTTATGGGAATGAACAAGACATAGGGTAATATCAGGATTCCCAAGCCACCCGAATGAAGAAAGTACATGTTGATGCATTTTCTTCGGGTGTGTTCGTTATAGAGAACTGTTTCTCCATTTGCTCTACGTCCTGGGTATTAGATACCTGGTCAGGATCCCATATATGTAATCAGTTACATGGGCTTAGGAAAGGTAGAGAACTTGGAGAAGGTGATAAAGACATTAGAGTTGGAAATGGTGCAATTGTTGCAGCTAAAACTGTCGGGGAATATCACCTTGCATTACCAACTGGTAATACATTGGTTCTGAACGAATGCTATTACATGCCGAACCTGATATGCAACATTATATCGGTTTCTTTATTAAGTAAAGAGGGATATAATTTTGTATTACAGGACAATGTTATAAACATTTTCCGTAACCAAAAGTTGGTTGGATCAGGCACGTTGTGCAATGGCATTTATGTTCTAAATCAATCAACAGTTCTGAGCATAACTAACACACACAAGAGGAAGAGTTCTGAACTGAACGAATCCTTCTTGTGGCATTGTAGACTGGGTCACATCAATGCGACACGACTGGCTAAGATGCATAAGGAAGGATATTTGAAACCATTCGAATTTTCATCTTATGACACTTGCCAGTCATGACTCAAAGGCAAGATGACCAAAACTCCGTTTACGGGACATGGAGAAAGAGTTACCGAACTCTTGGGACTGATACATAGTGATGTATGTGGTCCTATGTCTACACATGCCAGGGATGGTTCTTCATACTTCATTACATTCACTGACGATCTCTCTAGGTTCGGGTATGTGTTCCTGATGAAACACAAATCAGAAGCTCTTGAGAAATTTAGAGAATATAAACAAGAAGTTGAGAACCAAACCGGAAAAAGTATTAAAATCCTACGATCTGATCGAGGAGGTGAATACTTGAGCAATGAATTCCTGGACTTCCTAAAAGAGAATGGGATTCTCTCTCAGCTAACTCCTCCATATACACCACAGCACAACGGTGTATCAGAACGGAGGAACCGCGCCCTATTAGATATGGTGCGCTCTATGATGAACACAGCTGAGTTACCTATTTCCTTCTGGGGATATGCGCTGGAGACAGCAGCATACCTATTGAATCAAGTTCCATCTAAATCTGTACCTACCACACCATATGAGATATGGAGTGGGAAGAGACCATATTTTAAACGAGTTAAGATATGGGGTTGTCCGGCCTATGTCAAAAGGCAAAATCCAGACAAACTCGAGGCACGGTCAGTTCTTTGCAAGTTTGTAGGATATCCTAAGAATTCACAAGGATATTTTTTCTACCATGCTGAAGAACAAAAGGTGTTTGTTTCTCAATATGCCACCTTTTTAGAAAAGGAATTCCTTGAAAAGGAAATTAGTGGCAAAGTGGTAGAGCTGGAAGAAGTTCCAGATACACAAACCGTAACTAAAGATTTAGTGGAACCAGAAGATTTAGTAGCTCCAAATGAACCTCAGCCTCTCCGCCAATCTAGTAGGGTTCCTCGCCAACCTGAGAGATACTATGGTTTTCTCATAGATGGTGGGAGCGAGGATTGCATCATTGAGGATGATGACCCAACTAGCTTCGAGCAGGCCATCACGAGTAGGGACTCAGTGAAATGGCTGGATGCTATGCGGTCCGAGATGGAATCCGTGTACACCAACAATGTATGGACTTTGGAAGCTGCTCCTGAAGGGGTAAAACCCATTGGGAGCAAGTGGATCTTCAAGAAAAAACTTGGTGTAGATGGGAAAGTGGAGACTTTCAATACTAGACTTGTTGCAAAGGGTTTTCGTCAAAGACCAGGTGTGGACTATGACGAAACCTTTTCTCCAGTGGCTATGCTTAAATCCATCCGGATCATGCTTGCCATCGCTGCATATCATGACTACGAAATCTGGCAAATGGATGTTAAGACCGCCTTTCTAAACGGTGATTTAGAAGAGTGCGTGTACATGACTCAGCCAGAGGGCTTCGTAGATAGTGGGAGCAGTGGGAAGGTGTGCAAGCTGCTTAAATCCATTTATGGATTAAAGCAAGCATCGCGGAGTTGGAACATCTGCTTTGACGTCGTTATCAAAGAGTTTGATTTCGTCAAAAACCCAGATGAACCTTGTATCTACAAGAAGGTGGCAGAGAGTAAGGTTGTCTTCCTCGTATTGTACGTGGACGACATACTCTTGATAGGAAATGATATTCCTATACTGCAATCGGTCAAGCTCTTCTTATCACAAAGATTCTCAATGAAAGATCTTGGTGATGCCTCCTGCATATTGGGAATTAGGATCTATAGAGATAGATCCAAACGGATATTGGGATTGTCCCAATCCAGGTACATTGACACCATACTAAAGTGGTTTAGTATGGAAGAATCCAAGCGTGGGAATTTACCCACGATCTCTGGAGTCACTCTCTCCAAAGAGATGTCTCCCAAGACTGATTTGGAGAGAGCTCGCATGCAAGGGATACCCTATGCTTCGGCTGTAGGCTCTATCATGTATGCGATGCTATGTACCAGACCCGATGTACCATACTCACTAAGTGTAGTGAGCAGGAATCAAGCTGATCCTGGAGAGAGTCACTGGACAACTGTGAAGAGCATTCTCAAGTACTTGCGAAGGACTAAAGAGATGCTCTTGGTGTATGGTAACGGAGAACTCCAAGTGGAGTCCTTTACCGATTCGAGCTTCTAGAGTGATAAGGACGACTCTAAGTCGCAGTCGGGATTTGTCTTTACCCTTTACGAAGGGGCGGTTAGCTGGAAGAGTTCCAAGCAGGAAACCGTGGCAGACTCGACGATGGAGGTTGAATACATCGTTGCCAACGATGCTGCTAAAGAGGCTGTCTGGATCAAGAAGTTCATTACTGAACTTGGAGTGGTTCCATCCATTGAGCATCCAATACCTTTGTATTGCGATAACAATGGAGCTGTGGCTTTGCCCAAGGAACCTAGGTCCCATCAGCGATCCAGGCATATTCTGAGGCGGTATCACGTGATCCGGGAGATAGTTGATCGCCGGGAGATCGAGGTCAGGAGGGTTGACACGAAGAACAACACGGCGGATCCACTCACGAAGGCCATTCCCCAGATACAGTTTGAGAGACTCTTCGGGATGCTCGGTATGCGATACTACAGCAGCTGGCCCTAGCGCAAGTGGGAGATTGTTAGTTGTATGTATGCCCTAGAGGCCAGTATTGTACAGATGATGTATATTATATTGGATGCTTGGACATATATAGAGATGACTTTATTGCTCGATATGATAGTATGCTATCTGGTTGCTCTTTATCTTAACATGTACACTAGTCTCTTTAAACTGTCTTATAGTTACATGTTGGTAAAGCCCTTAGGATGTGTACTTGACTACCTGGACTATGATGCAGATCATACTAGTGGGGACATGGTAGTCCATAAGTACATCCTTCAAGGTCCATAGTCGTGGGTGTATCGAGACGGGGCATCGATATACCAGAGTAGACTAGCGTATACGCCTCTCGACCCATGAGATGGGCGATGGATGATCCCATATCTATTGGTGTTTGACATCAGAGATGGTATACGGGTGCTCAGTGGAGACTGGGTACACCGGACGGACTCGCCGATAACTCCCAGATGGTATTATACCTCACGTCAGATGGCAGTTCTCAGGTGACACTTGTGCAGGTTAGTCTGTAGACCCGAGATCGTCATAGAGTCTTGTGTGATTCCCACTGTGCTTTGATCTCTACCTTACCACGTCCATGAGGGCTTGAAAACGGTGGTCTTTGGGTACAGTCCCGAGTTACATGGAGGCAATGAGCGATAGGAGGGGTTTCGTCTCTCCCGGTATTGGGGGTTGATGTTGCGCTGTGCTCGATTGGCCGTAACAGGGAAGTCCCTGGCCAGGGCGGACCAGAGATCTGCTGGTAAGTGTTACCAGTAGTTTCTCGACCCGTTATGAGCCTCACATCGGCACGACTTATCGGTTACTGGGGTCTGACGTTTACCACCCCTAGACTTGATATGCGACATATCAGACGAACAGACCGGACTGTACGGTAAGTGTTACTGGTTGGATTCACAGGAGTGTGAGCGGGCTAGCTCGTCGATCTTCTGATCGCTCAATACCCGGTTGGCCGTTACGTTTAGCAGACCGCTTGCGGCTTGTGGGTGCTTGATATGATCATCATCTGCTACCGGCGTATTGACGAGTCTTTAGAGTCCTACACAGAGGTTTCCTGGCACAAGCGAAACGAAATAGGAGCACATATGAGATATGTGCAGGACCGAGAATAATGCGTGTATGTGATACCGTATTCCATTCTCACGATGAATGTATCGATTGGTTATATTCGATATAACCTAGATATCGAATCGTTGATTCGATAAATCGATACATTGTATACTAGTCGGTTATGTGCGACATGACCGGATCGTTAAATCAAGTGTTAATTTAATGATTTAATGTATAATTATATATTTGATATATTACTTTGCATTAACTAGTATTGGTTCACTTTAAAAGGTTTTTCTCACTTGATGTGCAAGTTGTATATGTGATATACTTTTATGCACATGTTTGTATCATGTTTGATGATACTTGCTCATTTGGTTAAGTGTATAGAATTAAACCATGGTTATGTTGATGATTAGGGTTTTGCTTATTCATTTATTTATTTATTTGTTTATTTATTTATTTGGAAAAGATTTTGATGAGAATGGTGGCTTTCTTTGTTTCTAGTTGAAGCTTCATGAAGCTTTGACTTCGTAACCATTCTTGTCTTCATGCTTAACCCTAACCCTTCCAAGTAACCATGGTCAATTCTCTACACTCTACCTTAGTTAGTATATGATAAGTATTCATTTTACTTTTCAATTTTAAAAAAAGGCTTATCATATTCTAGCTTCATCTTCTTCTTCATCTTCAAAGAAAAAGCTTAAGGCCATTAATGGCAACTTGAGCTAAAGTGTGAGAAATCCAATTCTAAAGTGAACCCACCTCCTATTTCTTCACCCTCTACCTCTTGCCAAGTAGTATAGGGTGTTTTCTTCACAAGTTTCACAACTTGATGGAGTTGGAGCTTGAACTTGTGATGCCTCGACGTAGATCATCTTCGGCACGAAGCCGACGACCTAGCCCACCCATTTCTCCGATCAAGCCGACGATTGAGTCCGGGATTCGAGATGGACAGCGAGAGGATGCCTACGTGGAGCTAAGGAAGTGGAGAACAGGATCTACAAAGGTTGTAACCTCTCTCTTTTAGTTAAATTGTTAACTAGTTTCGTTTTTCGCCTAAACTTCTAGTCAACGATCCGTATTAGGGTTTCTCGGCACCCGTAAAAATTCAAATTGGCATGGTTGATGCCTTGTGAGACCTCATTAGCGTGCCTAGGAACCCTACACGGATTGTCTAATTTTGTCAGTGTGTGTTTTTCCGGGTAATTTTAGAATATGTTAAAAAGTTCGATCGGATATAAATACCCACTTTTTCCCCTGCCGGAAAATTTCCAAGTGTTGGATTTTTTCCGAGGTTTAAGGACGTTCTGAGTAGTGCAAGTAACGCGATGGTCTCTCTAGAAGACAACAAACCTTAACTCGATTATGTGACCGCCTTGAACTGCCCTTTGAACCTTAGGGTTTGGGGCAGTACGGCGTGCCACATGTGAGGCGTTGGCTTGACCCTTCTACGGCTGGACCGTTGGTACTGAGGCACGAACTGAATGTTTTTAGACTTATTTCATGTGTTGGACTGTATTCGGAAAACTTGGGTGTTCGATTGTTCGATCGGAAAGTTTAACATTTTCTATCTTATCCGGAATGTGATACAATAATTGGAATTCACAAGCAGTTATGAGATAACTGAATGAATATTATAAACATAGCAGCTTAATCTCACTTGATCGGTTGCCACGGAATTTTAATGTGATCAAAAGTCCGTCGCAATCACGTAGTGTACGCGGATACTCGCCGGGTAAACTTAATAGACAGCCTCACCCCATAGCCCCGACTAAGTGACTGTAGGAGAACCCCGTCGCCGAAAGCATCCGTTTGGGTGCTCGCGGTAGCGGTGTTCCGCCTTGGTGCACTTCGTCGACGGTATCGGGGATGCAGCCGCCTACTAAAGTTTGCGACGAGCATTCAATCAGAATGTCGGGAATCCCGTTGAATTGCCCGACATGATATTGAAAAGTGTTTTCGATAATGAGACTAAAATGCGGGGTTTATAATTGTTAGGCATGCGATGTCTAAGTATTTCATTTGTTAGGCATGCGATGTCTAAAGAGATTGCGGATTCCAACTGTTGTAGTTTTACACTTTCTTTTCTGTGACCGTAAGTGTAATATGTGATATCGCTGGTTTCGTTGCTATATGTCAACGACAATTGGGATGCGCATATTTACTTACGTTGATGACATGTGATGTTATGTGTTGCTGGATATGTTATATTGGATCGTCGTGTTCGAATAGCCGGGTTTTTTTTATGTGAGATGAGTGTTTTTCCTTTTCATTCATGTAAAAACTTGTATGTAATATTCTTTTATTGGGGCACTTCCAGGTTGCGGATGTTGTCACCATCTCGAGGAGTCGAGTCCGGGTCTCCTAACCCTAGAATTGGTAGGGTTGCTTGCCGCTCTCGTAGGGGTCTAGGGGTGTGGGATTGGCTATTCATCATGACCGTGGAATCCGTGTTTTATAATGGCTCGTATTGAAAACACGGACGTCCTAGTATATCCAATATTTCATATGATATTTTCTCCTGCGTTATCTATGATGTGATCATGTGATGTTCTGTGACAGATATTATATATAGTATATATGATATATTATATAGACGTTGCTTATGTTTTACACCCGCGCTAGCCCTGCCTCGCTCTGGCGTTAGTTACCTAACCTAACGGTGCAGACGGGACATCGAGGCGAATGCGGATGGCATAAGCGTACGTTATATTTATCTGTGATGTTCAAGTGGACTTAAATGATGGGACATTCATTAATGAGATTAATGAAAGAAAATAAACCTAATTGATATTGTGGAATCGAATTTCAAAATAAAACTGGTAGCTACAGTTCTTGCTTTGCATCGCGGTGTTCCTTAAAGAACATCCTGCACCTTATTCGATGAGGAAATGACCGAGATCCCTTCACCGGGAGTGACTCCTTTAGCAATAACTGGCAGATGCTACAACCCTCGGTTTGTCTTTGATCGCTTCTATAGTTTCCGCTTTGCACAGTGATATATATGATATATCCCGCACCTCATTCGACGAGGAAAAGGCCGACGATCCCTTCACCGGGAGTGACCCCTTTAGCAAAACTAGAAAAGCTTCAAAAACATTCCATTTAAAAACCATTTGATTCCGCAACGAGATCAAGTTCAAAGCGTTAAAGGTTTTCATAAAAACCATTCGCAACCCTCCGTCATTTTAGGAAGTAGAGTACTTAGTATTCGTGCTGTGTTTGTTGACCTTAGTTAAGGCACAGTGTACGGTAGCTAAGTGATGTCTTCCTACACCGCATATGATGCGATTAGTTAGGACAGTCGCGTGACTTTGTTGACCTTAGTTAAGGGTCATGTGGGTGGGTCTAATTAATCACGAAATGACGGGCAGAACTTGACTAGTACTTATGATTTGTTGACCTTAGTTAAGGTCATAAGTGCTAGGGGTAAAAACCATTATCGGGAGTTTCAAGTGTTGAAATTTGCAATGAGATTGCATACCTTCATGTGATAGTTGGATCCCGATACCCACTGCGAGTAATTGTTACTCCTGGGAGAGTTTTACACATTACAATTAGCCGATCAAGTAGGTGTCTAGAAAGGTGTCAACGGGGTTACGCCTCTGGGAAAACGAGGTTTACATTAATTAGGTTCGTGCGAAAGCACGGGGGACCTCCCTCAAAGTACCGACACTGGCCTGGCTGAAAGATTGGCGAACTTGTAGTGTGTAATTAATCCCGGCTGGTATTTCCTTTTAGGGTTTGAAGAAAGATTTGATAAAACCAGTGGGAGCCATCCTGATTAGATAAAATAATAACCAATCCATTCTTGAAAGAGCGCACGCTGAGTGTTTTTCTTCTCTCTCTCTCCAGGTAGCGACCATATCACGCCTTAATCAAGATAATAATACGGAATATTGACCGAACCCTCTTGTTATTCTGAGCTGGGGAACGTTGGTCCCGCTCCAACTTATAATTGTTATAAGACAGAGCAGGAAATTGGGGATTACCAGAATTCCCGTGCCGCCCAAACGAAGAGAGTGCATGCTGATGCATCATCTTCGGGTGTGTTCGTTACAAAGAACTGTTTCTTAGTATCCTCCGCATCCTGGGTATATGATACCGGATCAGGATCCCAGATATGTAAACTGTTACATAGGGCTACAGATAGGTAGAGAACTGAGAACGGGTGATAGGTTTCATGAGACAGAAAACGGGGCAAGTGTTGCAGCCAAGCCTGTTGGTCACTGTCACCCTGTATTCCAAATACATTGATTCTGAACAAATGTTATTAGATACCGAACCTGATACACAAAATCATATCTATCTCTTTATTAGTAAAGAAATGATAAAATTTTGTATAGTTGGATAATGTTTTGAACATTTCCTATATCAAAAGTTGATCGGTTCAGGCACGTTATCTAAAAGCATTGATGTTCTAAATCAAACTACAGTTCCTAGTATACGGAATACACACAAGAGGAAGAGTTCAGAAATGAACGGATCCTTCTTGAGGTATTGTAGACTAGGTCACATCAATGCAACCCGACTAGCATAAGTTACACAGTAGATGCATATTTAAATCAGTTTGAATTTACATCTTATGAAACTTGCGAGTCATGTCACAAAGATATAATGACCTCAGCCCTGTTTATTGGAAACAGAGAAAGAGTTAGTAAACTCTTGGGACTAATACATGATGATGTATGTAAAGTCTCCTGTCTACAAATGCCAGGACCGGTTCTTTATACTTCATTACGTTCTCTGATGATCTCTCAAGATTCTGACATATGTTCCTGTTGAAACACAAGTCCGAACCTTTTGAAATATTCACAGAATATAAGTTAGAAGTAGAGAACCAATAACCGGGTATAAGTATTATGTCCTATGATAAGATCAGGGAGGAGAATACTTGTGCATGGAATTCCTGGACTATTCTAAAGGAGAATGAGATTCTCTTTCAGCATTACTCCTCCGTATACACCATAACACGATGGTATATCGGGGCGGAGCAATCACACCCTATATGATATGGTGCTCTCTATGATGAGTACTACTGAGTCTCCTATTTCCTTTTAGGGAGTTATGCACTTATGAAGTTGCATACCTATTGAATAGGGTTCGAATCAAATCAGTGCCTACCACTCCATATAAGATATGGTGTGGGAAGAGCCTATCTCTTAAGTAAGTTAAGATCTGGGGTTGTCCGGCCTATGTCTAAATGCAAAATCCGGACAAGCTCGAGGCCAGGTCAGTTATGCAGAACTGGAAATGTTCCAGCTATACAAACTGCAGCTGATGATTTGACAGAACCAAAGGATTCAATAGTTCCCGACGAACCTCAGCCTCTCCGCCGATCTAGCAGGGTTCCTCACCTGCTTGAGAGATACTTCGGTTTCTCGATGACAGTGGGAGCAAGGATTGCATCATGAGATAATGACCCAACTAGTTTCGAGCAGGCCATCAAGAGTAGGGACTCTGTAAGAATGGCTGGATGCTTAGCGATCTGAGATGGAATCCATATACACCAACAATGTATGGACTTTGGTTGCGATATCTGAAGGGTTAAATCCCCATCAGGAGCAAGTATATCTTGAGAAGATTACTTGGTGTAGATGGAAAAGTTGAGACTTTCAAAGCTAGACTTGTTAAAGGTTTTAGTCATCAACCAGGTGTGGATAATGATGAAACCTTTTCTAAGGACTATGCTTAAGTCCATCTAGATCCTACTTTCCATTGCTACATACCATGACTGCGATATCTGGTGGTTGAGTACCATGACTACTTTTTTAAATATTGATATAGAAGAGAGAGTCTATAAGAACACAGCCAGAGGGCTTCGTAAACAGTGGGAGCAGCGGAAACGTGTGCAAGTTGCTTTATATAATGAAGCAGGCATCGCGGAGTTGGAACATCTGTTTTGATGAGTTAGTCAAACAGTTTGACATCATCAAAATGGTAGATGAACCAAGTATATACAAAAAGGTAGTAGGGAGTATGGTGACGATCCTCGTAGAGTACGTGGATGACATACTCTTGATAGGAATGGGATTTCCAACATTACGCTCGGTCAATCTCCGCTTATCACAAGGATTCTGCAAAAGGATCAAAGTGATACCTCCTAAATCCTGAGTTTTCATCTATGAGATAGATGTAATTGGATGCTAGGATTCTCACTAGATGTAGTCGGATGGTATCAATCGATCCGGGGGAGAATCACTGGAAGAGTTCCAGGGTGATAAAGACGACTGAATGTCAGTCACAGGCATTGTCTTTACCCTCAGTAAAAGGACGGTATGTTGGAAGAGTTCCAAGCTAGATATCGTGGCAAACTAGACGATAAAGGCTGGTAACATTGCTATTTAACATACTACCAAAGAGGCAGTTTGGGTGTATATTGGTTCATAAGATGAACTAGGTTCCTGCCATTGTATGACAATGGAAGTGTGGCTTCGGCCCTGGAACCCTGGTCCCATCAGTGACCCAGACAAATTCTGAGGCAGCATCACCTGATCATGGAGATAGTTGATCTCCAGGTTGATCGAGGTTAGGAGAGTAGACTCAGAGGACAACACAGCGGATCCACTCACGAAGGCTTTTTCCCAGAGAGAGACTTATATGGGATGGTTGAGTATGTGATACTGCAACCACTGCTACAGATGGCCCTAGTGCAAGTGGGAGATTGTTAGTTATATGTATGCCCTAGAGGCCATTACTGTACATTGGATGTATATTGTAGTGGATGCTGGGACATATGTAGGTAGGACTTTCTTGCTCGGCATGATAGTACGCTATCTGGTTGATCTTTATCTTAACATGTATACTTTCTGTCTCTCTGTTACATGTTGATAAAGCCCTTAGGATGTGTACTCGACTTCCAGGATTATGATGCAGATCATACTAGTGGGGCCTGGGTAGTCAATGAGTACATCCTTCAATGTTCCTAGTCGTGGGAATATCGAGACGGGGCATCGATAATCCAGAGTAGACTAGCGTATATCTTCTCGACCCATGTGATGGGCGATGGATGATCCCATATCCATTGGTGTTTGACATCAGAGATGGTATACGGGTGCTCAGTGAAGACTGGGTACACTGAACGGACTCGCCGAGAACTCCCAGATGGTATTATACCTCACGTCATATGGCAGTTCTCTGGTGACACTGGTACAGCTTAGTCTGTAGACCCGAGATCGTCATAGAGTCTTGTGTGTCTCCTACTGTGCTTTGATTTCCACCCTACCACGGCTCTACTGAGGCGTGCAAACAGGTGGTTTTTGGGTACAGTCCCGATTCACATGGGGGCAATGAGCGATAGGAGGGGATTCGTCTCTCCCGGTATTGGGGGTTGATGTTGCGCTATGCTCGACTGGCCATAACAGGAAATCCCTGGCCAGGGTTGCAGTGACCTACTGGTAAGTGTTATCAGTAGTTTCACACATGTCATGGACTTCACGTCGGCATGACTTATCGAGCTATTGGGGTCTGACGTTTACCACCCCTAGGCGAGATATGCGACATATCAGACGAACAGACCGGACTGTACGGTAAGTGTTACTGGTTGGATTCACAGGAGTGTGAGCGGGCTTGCTCGTCGATCTTCTGATCGCTCAATACCCGGGTGGCCGTTACGTTTAGCAGACCGCTTGCGGCTTGTGGATGTTTGATATGATCATCATCTGCTACCGGCGTATTGACGAGTCTTTAGAGTCCTACACAGAGGTTTCCTGGCTCAAGCAAAACGAAATAGGAGCGCATATGAGATATGTGCGGGACCGAGAATAATGCGTGTATGTGATACCGTATTTCATTCTCGCGATGTATGTGTCGAATGGTTGTATGCGATATAACCTAGTTATCGAATCAAGGCTTGATTCGATAAGTCGATACATTGGATACTAGCCGGTTATATGCGACATGACCGGATCATTGAATCAAGTGTTGATTTAATGATTTAATGTATAATTATATATTTGATATATTACTTTGCATCAACTAGTATTGGTTCACTTTAAATGGATTTACTCACTTGAAATGCACATTGTATATGTGATATATTTTTTGTGCACTTGATTGTATCATGTTTGATGATACATTCTAGCTTGGGTTTGTGTAAAGAATTAAACCATGGTTAGTTAGTGATTAGGGCTTCATTTCATTTGCTTATTCTTTTATCTATTTATTTATTTATTTATTTTAGAATACAAGAAAAGAGAATGGTGGCTTGTTTTGTTTGCTTGTTGAAGCTTCTTGATGCTTTGAACAAGTCCACCATTCTTGTCTCTTCTCTAACCCTAACCACTCATCTAATCTTAGTTAAATCTCTACACTAAACCATGGTTGAAGACATGATAAGTATTCATTTTTATTTTCCTTTTGAATAACTTATCATATCTTTTTCTTCTTCTTCTTCATCTTCTTCTTCCATGAAGAAAAGCTTGCTACATCAATGGCAAGTGATGAAAACAAGTGAGAAATCCAATTCTAAAGTGAACCCACTTCCTATTTCTTCATCCTCTACCTCTAGCCAAGTAGTATAGGGTGTTTTCTTCACAAGTTTCATGACTTGGTGAAGTCGGAGTTTGATCTTGTGATGCCTCGACATAGATCATCTTCGGCATCGAAGCCGACGATCAAGCCCGCCCATTTCTTCGATGAAGCCGATGCTAGAGTTCGGGATCCGACTTGGACAGCGGAGGGACATCGTAGACGGAGCTTAGTAAGTGGTGGACCGGATCTACAAAGGTTGTAGTCACTTTCCTTTAGCATTTAATTCGTTTACATGCTTGCATCGCCTATATATCTAGTTAACGATCCGTATTAGGCTTTGTAGGCACTTGTAAAATTTGAATTAGCCATGTTTGATGCCTTGTGAGACTTCATTAGTGTGCCTAGGAACCCTACAATAGTGCCCTCAGAGTCAATTATTGGATCGCAGGTATGTGATTGCAATGATTGCGGAGGACCTATACCAGTAGGACAGTCTTACTCGAGATGATAGTATGCTATCTGGTTTGCCTTTATCAGTCGTGTACATGTTCAGATGACTGATTACATGTGTCACGACCCAAAAGTACGGAACATGACCGGCACTTAAACTACGAACGTCTCGAGGCGTACGTAATCTAAGTAAACCGAAAACCCAGAAATCCAAACCAAGAAAAGAAGTAGAGTGAAGGAAAACCAATTTAAAACAAGTAGTTTTAATAGCATAAGCCGAATTATGCGGTTTTTAAGAACATCAAAATTTACTGAAAATTTCGGCAGAGTCTCCTTTGTAAATACTGGCTCCCAAACGGGATACAACATGAATAGTATACGAAATCAATAAAAAGGCATCCCAAAGCGGGATCTAGCTCTTCGTCAATCGACGGTCACAACCACACAAGCAATATAATATACAACGCCAACGGCGAGGATCAAAACTCAAAAGGAAACTCAAAACCACCAGAAATATAACGAGCGACTCTAAGGTCGAAAGAATAAACAACACTGGTCTCTATCTCAAAATAAATACATGTTTGGTTGATGGAACTTCTAGATACAACAGAATAATGATATACAAGATATAATGATGGGTAAGATACAAATAACCCACCTGCTAGCAAGTCACCCGGAAATGGAAAGAGTGCCAGCAAGCCGTAATGAAACCTGTACGGCGAAACCTGCAAGAACTGTGGTACAACGGGGGTGAGTTGCCAACTCGTGAGTAGAAAAACATCTACGCACAGCAATCGCATAAATAATGCAACCTAGGTCAATGATCATAATATATCCTCAAATATATGAATAACACGTAGCCTATAATAAGGCTAGGGTAAATATCTAACCCGAGTGTAATCTCATGTGCCCGTGTCAGTGCCTCAGGTAGCAATATATCATATGAATGAGGTATAAATGCATGAAAATAGAATACATGTAAATGAAGAACTGTTTTCATAAATTAGTGAGATTTCCTTTGTATTTTTAAACTGAGGTATCATAAATGAAATCAGTATCAACAGTGTCTAGCATCGACACAAAACATAAATCTCAATGTCTCGAAATATCAATGTCTCAATCTCAATATCTAGGGCGCCGTCAGTCCAGACCGGCCCCTACCATCCATCTCAAGACCACGAAGGTATCCTCCGGATATCCGACGCGTCGGGTAATATCACCGGTAGGTAATCTGTCCCCTGCTAGGCTCAACGTCAACACCACATTCATCTTGCCCCGGGGTACCATACCGGCAGTAAATTTTGATGTTCTTAAAAAGGAATCCCCAAGCGGGAGCTAGCTCTTCGTCAATCGACGGTCACAACCACACAAGCAATATAATATACAACGCCAACGGCGAGGATCAAAACTCAATAGGAAACTCAAAACCACCAGAAATATAACGAGCGACTCTAAGGTTGAAAGAATAAACAACACTGGTCTCTATCTCAAAATAAATACATGTTTGGTTGATGGAACTTCTAGATACAACAGAATAATGATATACAAGATATAATGATGGGTAAGATACAAATAACCCACATACTAGCAAGTCACCCGGAAATGGAAAGAGTGCCAGCAAGCCGTAATGAAACCTGTACGGCGAAACCTGCAAGAACTGTGGCACAACGGGGGTGAGTTGCCAACTCGTGAGTAGAAAAACATCTATGCACAGCAATCGCATAAATAACGCAACCTAGGTCAATGATCATAATATATCCTCAAATATATGAATAACACGTAGCCTATAACAAGGCTAGGGTAAATATCTAACCCGAGTGTAATCTCATGTGCCCGTGTCAGTGCCTCAGGTAGCAATATATCATATGAATGAGGTATAAATGCATGAAAACAGAATACATGTAAATGAAGAACTGTTTTCATAAATTAGTGAGATTTCCTTTGTATTTTTAAACTGAGGTATCATAAATGAAATCAGTATCAACAGTGTCTAGCATCGACACAAAACATAAATCTCAATGTCTCGAAATATCAATGTCTCAATCTCAATATCTAGGGCGCCGTCAGTCCAGACAGGCCCCTACCATCCATCTCAAGACCACGAAGGTATCCTCCGGATATCCGACGTGTCGGGTAATATCACCGGTAGGTAATCTGTCCCCTGCCAGGCTCAACGTCAACACCACATTCATCTTGCCCCGGGGTACCATACCGGGCTCACCATGTACCCGAAACGATTCCTCCACTCCTCGAATCGGGTCTAGAAATCCATCAGCAAACTCATGGTGGACGACTCATACATCATAGGAAAACCGCACTTTTTATTTTAAAAGAGAGAAAAGGTTTATTTATGTTTTTGCGGTTTTCCTCCAAATCCAGAAAATCTCATGGAAATCCGAATCCAAAACCTCAATAACACGTAAAATAATGAATATATGCATGAGAATCCATGAATGCGGCATAACGATGAATAACAGTATGCATGAAGTGACAAGTAATAACTACAATATCTAAGCTGACATATAAGGTAAGTACACTATTATTATGTCAAACTACTAGCTATCTAGCTAAGTTAAGCAATAATATTTTCTAAGGTGTACGTGACATGGCAATTACCGATGAAGATGTGTGTGAGCCGGCAATTAAGTGTACGTGGTACCTACGCATCATCGGTAATGGTGCTGGTGTCCTAACAGCATGATATCACTAATGGAGTATGAAACATAAAATAAGCATGCGATGCGAAGCGGACCACAAAAAAGAGCGGGAGCTGAAAACTAGACGCAACTATAACAATCTGCATTAATCTAATATAAGTCCTACAAATGGTGCCTTTTGAAATAACACGAATCATTGGTTTTGAAAATAGGGGCTACGGTGTTTTTATGAAAAGATACGTCTTTTGAAATATCCGTAGGATCCTTTGGGCTGTCTTTAAGAATGCCCACGATTCGTTGGTTTTTGAAATAGGTAAGAAGTCTAATCTAATCTAACAACTACACTAAACTATACGGCTGAACTAACAAGCTGAACTACAGGTAAGGGAACCGCCTATCATCTGAGTCGATACATATACATACCTGTATATGTATAGTCGGTGATACCGCCTAAGTATGCATGGACGTGTGTGAAACACTACGTCAAGGACCTGCTACAACGTCATGTCGTATCTAAGATACGAACCCTGCTATATCACCGATCTCACGGCCTCAAATCAAAACTCATCGACTCAGCTCAATCCCAAGTATCATCCTCAATCCGTATGTGAATACATAGTCCCATACCCATGTGAACACATAACTATAAAGAATCCCATGAGCACATATCAATAGGAATGTATGCAAGTATGTATGTGTGTATGTGTGTGTGTATGTGTAGTGCAACACTACCCTAGGGTTCGCAACGCTAAAATAATCCAACACACCAATATCCATCCTAAGTATCGTTATTATTCCCAAATAATATATAATAATTGTTGGTGTGTATACGCATCCGTATACACCACCACGGACTGCGGGGGTGTTATACGCCATCCACCCGACTTCTCCCCGTAGATATAAATCTACTCACCTGGTCCTCGCTAGCCGGTGCCGACGTCGCCACGCGGTTTCTTGTCGTCTCGAACTCCACATGGGGTACCTACATATCATAACGCACCGTATCGTATTAAAACTAAATTCGAAATCGAAACGGCATACGAAAATTAAATCGGCACGCGTATCACGCATAGGTCCAAACCTATCGCCTACGCATGCAAGAATAGTCAAACCAACCCTCGATGTCAATGTACAAACGTCAAACCATCGAGAAAAATCCAATCACACTCATTTTCACATTCACGAACACTAATTTTAATATAAATTAGGTTAAAACTCACAAAAACCCCCAATTTCACTTAAAAAGTCATTTTTCCGTAAATCTAGCAAGCACAATTCACCGTTTTTGTACAAAACATGATGTTTAAATGAATGTAGCGGCCAATATACTTATTAAATATCTTAAATAAGTCATAGAAACCATTTCTGGAATTTAATCTCATTAAATTCCAAAAACCCTAATATTCTAGTTTACAAAATACCCTTTTTAACAATTTCATAGCAAAATGCACAAACTACAATTTAGGTTGGATTTCCATGAACTAAAGTGTTAAACTACACTTAATAGAGTTAATAATATGATAAAAACCCTAACCATATTTTTAATCTCATATTTCGAATTAAATCAAAAAACCTAGTTTGCAACAAAAAGCTTAATTAGACAAATTTTAAAATAACAATTAGCAAACTAGTTACTAGGTAAGATTTTACATGCCATAATATGTTAAATTATACACTTAAACCATGATCAAGTTATTTAAAACCCTAACTTGATCCATACCCAATTCTAGAATTTCCAAACTTGCAACTAAAGCCTAATTAACACTTAAATAAATTAGCTTTAAGAAATTAACTAACAAATTAAGCAAAAGGTTTAGAAATTATACCCAAAAACATTTGACGATCCACAAGCACCCATAGCCTCCCAAATTGAAATCTTATTCCCTAGATCCATGCTAGATAGGCAAATGAAAAATGGGTAGGAGTTGGATTTTGATTTTGGGTGGAATTTGATGAATTTTTGAAGGTAAAAAGAGTGGGATTTTTGGAGAAGAGATGAGATGAGGTAAAGAGAGAGGAGGGCTACAGGAAATCAGCAAGGGCTCGGCTAATGAGGGGAGAGAAGAGAGTGTGAGGTGATTGGAGAGAGAATATGGTCAGAAAGTCAACATTTTACTTCTATCATTCTCTTTTCTTTTCTTTCTTTTCTTTTGCAACACAAGTGGGGACAATTGAGGGGGGGACTGCTGAAATCAGCCATAGGGAAGGAAAAATGGGGGTGTGTGAGTGTGGGTATGGGTGTGGGGTGATGAAAAATGATAAATACAATACCCCAAACATCCATTTACGCTAAAAAAAGCCTTTTTTTCTTCAATAATTTCTAAACCGTTTTGGCAAATGATTTCGTTCCAAAAATCACATGATAAAATTTTATTTAATGTTTTGTGATGTACAAAATTTGTTTCAACTCATTCCAATTTGTAATTTTCCCTAATTAAATGTATTAGTGACTGCTTAAAATAATAATAAAATAATATTTTTTTCAGAAAATTTGAAATTTCACCAGCGGCTCAATAAACACCAAATAGTAGAAATTACATAGCTAGAATATGTATATTTAATTTTTATAATAAGATATTTGTATTTTGACTTTTTACAGAAAACCCCTTTATTTTACCGTTTTTTCGAAATTTCACCGAAACGATTTTCAAAACGTTACAACATGTTACACTTTGATAGAGCCCTTAGGATCTTGCTTTACTACCAACTGTATGATGGCGATCATATACGTGAGAGTTGGGTAGTTTATACGCATATCATTAATTGTGGTCCCTAGTCGTGGGAGTTTCGAGACAGGGCATCGATACTCCGGAGTAGACTGGTGTATACAGTCGAGACCCCGACGAGGGGCGGTGGCCGGTCTCACAAGCCACTAGTGTCAGTTGGATCACCTAAGATGTATACAGGTGCTCATTGGGTTATGAGTACACCGGACAGGACTCGCCGGGAACCTGCTAGTTGGTATTATACATATCGTCAGATAGCAGTTCCCTGGTGACATGTGTACAGGTTAGTTCATCGACCTGAGGTCGTCATTTTTCTCGTGTGAGTTCCCACTGTGCTTTGATTTCTACCCTACCACGGCTCAAAGGAGTCGTGCAAACAGGTAGCTTTTGGGTACAGTCCCGAGCCATATGGAGGCACGTGAGCGGATCGGCAAGGGATTCGTCTCTCCCGGTATTGGGGGCGAGATCGTGCTGTGTCTAGAAGAGCCATTACACATAGCCCACGGCCGTGGCAGGAGATTTACTGGTAGGTACTCCAGTAGTATCTCAGGGTGTTATTGGGCTACACTCCGACACGACTTATACTGCTATTGGGGGTCTGACGTTACTAGCCCCCTAGTCAGATATGCGATACTCATAGACGAACGGACCGGACTGTATATACATTGTCACTGTTAGGCTCAGTAGGGGTTCCGGATGAGTTCGCTCATCGGCCTCCCTTGAGGTCAGTCCATGGGCAGCCGTTACGCATTGCTAGTGCCGCTGACGGTTTGTGGTTAAACCCATTGGCAGGGTACTGACGAGTCATTAGAGTTCCCCACAGACAGTTTCCCAAGTTCGGGCGAAACGTTGTAGAGGCCGTATGGTTTTATGGCAGGGTTCGGAAAATGCACGCGCGTTTACGCACGTGTTATTTTTCGGGCAGATGATACTGGTCGGCTTTGGTTTAAGCCGGATCCGAGTATTGTATTGAGTAGATATAATATCTTTGTCTCAGTTGCATTTGTATTCGGTCGTAATACAAATGCGGGTATATTTATACAGTTTCGGGGTTGTCCTGAAATTCGTTTCAGGATCACTTTTGGAAGTTGCCAGTTTCCAGTTTTCTATCAGCCGTCTTTTAACATTCGGTTAAAGACGGATTTATCTTTTCTTGGATAAGGTTGGGTCATGCTTCTAGAAGTTTCAAGATATGGTGACTAGGTTGATGAGGTAGCTAATGACTCATCTTGACATTAATTGTTGCATTAATGACTTGATGAGGTGTATTAGTGAGTCATGCTTTCATTAATATGTTTTGTTTAGCTTAAGTATATTTGTTGTTGATATTTATCCTTATGCTCACCTCCTTTGCTCCTACACTCACCCTCCTCCTTCCTATATATATGGCCGGCCCCCTTCCCCCACCTCTCTCTAATTTTTCTCACTTGATGTTTCATTGTGAAAAAGATATGATAGTTTTCGGTGTATGGAATTTCACAGCTCATTTCATTCCATCACCCGATTCCCACGGCAACTTCATTAACCGATCGTCCACGGTTTTGGACGAAGTGAGACAAAGTCATCTACTCATTCTCTACATCATTCTTGGTCGTCTCTTTTAGCAAACTTGACGACCGAGTTGCCTCAAGTCAGAGGCGGGAGCCCGTTTAAAGAATCGTTGACGTGGTGCCACCTGTACGAGCAGATCGGAGATCGACGAGATCGGAGCAGCCGCAACGGAGCGTGGGATGATGGTTAAAGAACGAAGGACTCGGATCGTTCGGTATAACCTTTCTACACTTTTTACAGTTTGTTAGTTTAGCAATAATGGCAGATCCGGGTTAATGTATACGATAGAGCCAGTTAAAAAGTTTTTGTTCCGCATTTGGCGTCTGTAGACGGCCGGGGCGCTACCGTAGACTTACAGGGTGCTTATTCTTGTGTAAAATTTTAGATATATTTTGTTGTTCTTCTTCCTCTCTTCATCTTTTCTCCATTAAAACTTTGTAGTGAGCTTTTATGAGTGAAGTAATGAATGAAAGAGTTCTTTTCTTTATCATGCTTGTCTTGTTATGTTGTTAATTATAATTGCTTGTAATTTTCATTTGCTAATCTAGTTGTTGTTATTTGTTGTTGTTTCTTTCTTGTTCTATTTTTTCTTTATCCTTAAACAACATTGATGCTTAAGCTTGATCCTTACCAAGGTGAGGTCTCAAATAGCTAGTTGTAATTTTCTAACCTTTTTCTTTCTATCTTTCTCCTTTTTTGAATTTTCTTTTTCTTTGTAATGGGTGAGTAGTTTTCTCACTTGTTAGGGTAGGATAAGGAAGGTTTGAGAGAAGGAAATCTCTCTCACTCTTTTCTTGCCCAACATCTTAATTCGGACTCCCGTTAATTGAACCACAATCCGCTCCCTGTGGCACCCTATCCTACATGATAGTGGTGATTCCTTAGTGAGACCGGTTGTGGTTGAATTAACCGGAGGTTAAGGCTAAGAGCCAAGAACGGACGGACAAGGACCAAAAGAAAGGAACTAAGCGTTGGAAAGCCTAGCTTATACTCGCAAGTTCCTTCCTAGTCGTGCTAATCCCCGTTGTTGCCGATTACCGTAACACCGATATTAAGAGTGGCAAGGAAAGAAGTGAGCAACTCCTATCTCAAACGAACCTAATCCTAACCCTAACAAGCTCTCTTTATATATATTTTAGCACATACTTTATCTCAAACAAACCTGGACATTTGGACTTAACTCGTTAAAGCACATAGAAAAAGACTCCCATTACCCTGCGGACTACCCGTACTCAACCGGCTAGCTACAAGCGAAACCGTCTTGATTGCGGTAATTAACTAAGCACGCAAAAACTCTATCAATCAAATGGCGCCGTTTCCGGGGAGACGGTAGTTTATTTCTTTGTGTAATTTCGGGTTAATTTGTGAATATAAATATAACTGAAAAACATAACAAAAAAAATATATTGTAAAAAAAAATCATCTTGTTATTTTTTATTAGTTTTTGTGCAAGTGTGCAGGATAAAAAGAAGGCCGAGTTCAGTGCCAAAGACGTGGGAAGTTAGACCCATATCTCGCGGTTACACCGCGTTTGATCAAGACGGAACCAACTGTTTACTGTAAAATTCTGGAGCAGACCCATTGAGCAAATCAAGATTCAGGAGCTCCAAACAAGAAGAAGACACCCGACCCAGCACAGCCCAGAAGTTTCAAAACCCAATTCCTCATTTCAGCCGCGGAACCGCGGCCAAAGGGCTTGTTTAGCCGTGGAACCGCGGCCAGTTGCTGACATCAGCAACCAAAATCTCTCTGGCTGGTTCCCTGTGAGTCTTTCTGCTCTCTTCCCCACTCCTCTGAACTCCACTGAACTGTGTTTTCTGCAGCATTCTTTGCACAAACTCTCTTTCTCCTTCCAATAAATTGTTTTTGTGCAGGATTTTTTGCGCCGCGCTAAAAAATAAAAAAATTGATTGCAATTGATTGTTACTGCTTTGCATATTTTAATCGGACTTTAAGGGGCTTGAAACCAATCCAGATTGGGTGGGGATTTCATCACCCTTCCCAGGACCCCAGAAATCACAAAAGGCATATTCATTGACCATTATTTAATTAAAAAAACTAGACTCAACCCTAAGGACGTCGCGCTCAATAGGACAGAGGATTGGTTGTAGGCATCGGCCGTTTATCCTATCCTGACTTTGCGGTGTCTAGGCAAGTGTGTCTAAGGCAAGTGGTTACTTAATTAGAACCACTACTTACATAGTGGGGAGCCTCCCACTTACCTGGCACTTACCTGGCCCCAATTGGCGGAGAAGAGGCGGTTTGAGGTCCTATTTCTAGCCCTTTGGAACAGTTAGGAGCTGTCTAGCTGACCTAGGTGACCCTAGATCTAGGTGTGATTGTGTATATTTTGTCTATGATTGTTTGAAACCATAAGTCCATACATATTGCTGTAAAGCTCTTTCTAAAAAAATAGGAAAAAAAAACACAAAACAAAAAACTTTTATAAAAACTTGCCCTTTGTCGCCAGAATTCCATTTTTTTTCACCCACCTCCCATCGTATTTCTCCATTGACGTTTTCTTACCCTCACCTTCTCCGCTTTGACTATACTAAACTCGTTCAGTGTATGTTCGGTTGGACTCGGAACACTAGTGCCCGCCTAGTCTGCGTTACGTTAGTCGCTACCAACTAAGCGATCGGCTCAGTCGTCGAAACTCCTTCCACGCCTCTTTCACCCTTACCTTTGCCAGCCAACTCCAACGTTGACCGGGATTCTGTTCATACTTCCTCAGCTTCACTATCACCAACTTCTTCTTTTGCGTTGTCAGGATTTAATCCTAACATCCCTTCAACTCCCCCGGGATTGATTCCACCTCCTATGGATGCGAATAACCCACAACCACCGCATGTTGTAGCGCCACAGCGAATCGCACTCTAGGATCATTTCTATCCCACCCGCTCCGCACTTCCTACCTGTCTTTCTCTTCCACCGGCCAATGGGGATAATTTTGAAATTAAGCCCCACTTCATTAACATGCTTCCGAAATTTCATGGGCTTGAATCTGAAGATGCCTATATCTTCATCAACAAGTTCCAAAATGTTTGTGCCATGATGAAAACGACCCAGCCGTCAGACGATGCTATACGGCTACGGGTCATTCCGTTCACTTTGTGCGATGTTGCTGAAAAGTGGCTGTATAGCACTGCTTCCTACTCCATAACCAGTTAGGACGAGTTTGTGAAACCGTTTCTCAAGAAATTCTATCCAAATCATAAAACCGTGAGGATCCGTAACAAAATCAACCAATTTGCCCAGCTTCCTACTGAACCTTTTTGAAAGTGCTTTGACCGGTATAAAGACCTTCTTGTTCAGTGCCCTCACCACGGTATTGAGAAATGGCAACTCTGCCAAACTTTATACGAGTGCCTGAATCCAGCAACCAAACATTTGTTGGAAAACATTTGTCAAGGCCACTTCCTATCGAAATCTGACGAGCAAGCATGGCAATTCTTCGACGACCTTGCAGAACAAACGCTTCAATGGGAGAGCACCAGACCAAGTACTTCTTCTTCTTCTTCTACTTCTGCTAGTCAGCCTAGGGTAGGCATTCACCAACTCGATGTCTCTATTGTAATGAAAGCCGAAATGACTGCAATAATGAGAAAACTTGAAGCGATAGAAAGCAAATTTTCATCTCCTGCTCTTGCCCATGTTCTTCCCCTTCGTACCATTTGTGCTTGTTGTTCCGATCCATCTCACCTAACCGAAGAGTGTCCTTACAATCCACCATCTCAAGGACAGGATTAGGTTAATGCTGCATTTCAGCAAAGACCAAGAAACGATCCATACTCTTCCACCTATAATCCCGGTTGGAGGAACCACCCCAATTTCTCTTGGAATCAGAACCAGCATCAATTCCAAGGCAACAATTTCCAGAGGCCCCCTCCACCGCAACAACAAGCTGAGCAACAAACTCAATATCAATTTCAGCAGCCCTTCCAACCCCAACCTTTTCAAAATCAGACGAACAACTTTGCACCCAACAATTCTTTTCCTCAAAACAACTTTGTTCCGTCAAACAACGATAAGGTTTCCTCTCTAGAACGAAGTCTGGAAGAGTTCGTTAAACAATCGAAACAATCCACCGCAAACATCCAATTGTCTATTCAGTCTTTGGTGCAACACACTGCTGCACACGGGCAAAGCATCAAGACCATCGAAGCCCAGATTGCACAGCTGAATGCGGCGTTAAGCGAGCGAGAAAAGGGGAAGCTTCCATCTCAACCACTCCTAAATCCTGGTAACTCACAAAATGTGCATGTTGCACTTGAACAACAGAACCATAATGTGAGTGCCGTGACTACATTGAGATCGAGAAGGATACTGCACAACAACATCGGCACAACAATTGAGGATATTGACACCCCGGCCGCTTCGTCTTCTTCTCCTTCCTCATCTTCTGAGCCTATTCTTCATTCATCAAAAGGCTCTTCTTCTTTTGCTCTGAACGGACCCACATTTCACTCCACGAAAACTCCGGCTCTAGGATCCGTTCCAACTCCACAATCTCCTCCACAAATATTGGACTCAACCAATTACAAAAACGTTCCATTTCCAAACCGGTTGAGGTCCAATAAACAAAATCCACAAATAGAGAAGATTCTGGAGTTGTTTAAGCAGGTTAACATCAACATTCCCCTTTTAGATGTTGTCCAACAAGTCCCTTCCTACGCAAAAATCTTAAAGGACTTGTGCATGAAAAAGTGGAAATCTCAGGTACCCAAGAAAGTTTTCTTATCTAGTGCTGTGAGTGATGCTCTTACCCAATCTTTACCTAAAAAACGGAAGGACCCTGGCTGTCCTACGATTTCTATTACCATTGGGGATAAGAACATCAACCGCGCACTTTCGGATCTTGGTGCCAGTGTTAACCTGCTTCCGTACTCAGTATATGAGCAACCAGGTGTAGGAGAGCTGAAACCCACACACTGTACTCTCCAAATGGCCGACCGTTCGATCACCCATCCTAAGGGTGAGCTAGAGGATGTGTTAATCAAGGTCGGGGACTTCATATTCCCCGTTGACTTCATTGTTTTAGACACACAGCCTGTAGCTAACCCCCGGAATCAAATTCCGGTGATACTCGGTCACCCATTCCTTGCAACCTCAAATGCTGTGATCAATTGTCGAAATAGTTCGATGAACCTATCTTTTGAAAACATAACAATTGAACTCAACATTTTTAGGTTGGGGAATCGGCCTTCCGAACCTAATGCTCATATACTAGACGTTTTCTCAATCCAGGAGATCACCCCGGAGGAATGTGAATTCGAGGAGTTTTTGTTCGATCACGACAACCTTAACGCCACTAGTGCATTCCTCTTCGAACCTGCTGCTGCTTCTGCGCCCGACAATGACTATGAGTGTTTCACTTTCTCGAACGATCTTAGCCACTCACCACCCGAGTTTGAATCCTTCGAATTTCCGGATGAGTTACCTGAACCATCCAACTCGGTCGCTTACACTCGTTTTGAACCTCTGCTGGAATCCTTTGAGTTCGAGGCCTTTTCACCAATCCTGTCTTCAATCGTTTCACCTCCAACGCTCGAACTCAAGCCTTTGCCGTCTCACCTTAAGTACACTTACTTGGGTGAGAACGAGACCCTCCCTGTTATCATCTCGGCTTCTCTAGCTCCAAAGCAAGAGAGAGCCCTTCTTGCGGTCTTGCACAGCAATAGGCAAGCTTTTGGTTGGTCAATGGTGGACATCAAGGGGATTAGTCCCCTGATCGTTGAAAATCACATTCATTTGATGGATGATGCCAAACCAACCAGGGATCCACAAAGGCGACTCAACCCAGTCATGAAGGAGGCTGTAAAAAAGGAGATCGTAAAGTGTCTGGATAGTGGTATCATTTACCCTATCTCTGATAGCCAGTGGGTTAGCCCCATTCACGTTGTCCCCAAGAAATCAGGCATAACGGTCATAACCAACGAGGCGAACGAGTTAATCCCTACTCGCACCCAGACTGGATGGCGAGTATGCATCGATTACAGAAAACTCAACGCCGCAACGCGGAAGGACCACTTTCCACTACCTTTCATTGACCAGATGCTTGAACGATTGGCCGGACACGAGTACTACTACTTTCTTGATGGCTACTCCGGCTATAATCCGATTCCCTTCGCCGAAAAAGACCAGGACAAGACCACATTCACTTGTCCTTTCAGCACGTTTGCATATCGTCGCATGCTCTTTGGGTTATGCAATGCGCCCGCTACCTTTCAGCGGTGTTTGATGGGAATCTTCTCAGACATGGTGGAAAAATTCTTGGAGATCTTCATGGACGATTTCTCCATTTTCGGCGATTCCTTTGATGAGTGTTTGCAGCATCTCGACGCTGTCCTTACCCGGTGTAAGGACAAGAATCTCACTTTAAATTGGGAGAAGTGCCACTTCATGGTGCGCGAAGGTATTGTTTTAGGACATATCATCTCGAAAAATGGCATTGAGGTAGATAAAGCGAAGATTGAAGTCATCTCCAATCTCCCTCCTCCCAGATGCGTCAGAGACATCCGTGCCTTCCTTGGCCATGCCGGTTTCTATAGACGGTTCATCAAGGACTTTAGCAAGATTGCTAGACACTTGACTCTTTTGCTGGCCAAGGACACGACATTCGACTTCAACTCGAGCTGTATGACTGCGTTCGAGTCATTAAAAAGCTCACTCACTTCTGCTCCCGTTCTTTCTTCTCCTGACTGGACGCACCCATTTGAGATTATGTGCGATGCATCCGACTTTGCCATCGGTGCTGTCCTTGGACAACACATCAACAAGATGCCGCACGTAATCTATTATGCTAGCCGAACCTTGAACGAAGGCCAACTGAACTATACAACAACTGAGAAGGAATTCTTGGCTGTTGTATTTGCCTTAGAAAAGTTCAGGCCCTACCTCACCGGCTCTCCAGTCATCGTCTACACGGACCATTCTGCTCTACGCAATCTTTTTGCGAAGAAAGATGCAAAATCTCTGCTGATACGTTGGATCCTCTTGCTTCAAGAGTTTGACCTTGTCATCAAGGAAAAAAGAGGATGTGAAAACGTAGTCGCCGACCATCTCTCACGACTTCCTTCTTCGCCGTCGCTTCAAATTCCGATCAACGACGTTTTTCCGGATGGACAGCTCTTGATAGTATCTTGCGAACCCTGGTTCGCAGATATTGTGAACTATTTGGCCACAGGATTACTACCGACTGAATGGTCAAGTCAGGACAGACTTCGATTCTTATCCCAAGTAAAACACTTTTACTAGGACGAACCCTATCTGTTCAAGTACTGTCCCGATCAGATTATTCGTCGGTGTGTCCCTGACGATGAATTCAAGAGTGTGCTGTCGTTTTGCCACGATCAAGCATGTGGCGGGCATTTTGGCCCCAGAAAGACAGCCGAGAAGATCTTGCAGTGTGGTTTCTACTGGCCATGACTCTTCAAAGATGCTCATGACTACTGCAAGACTTGCTCCCGGTGCCAACACTTGGGCCGGATATCCAGGAGAAACGAGATGTCGCTCCAACCAATCTTGGTTGTGGAGATTTTCGATGTTTGGGGGATTGATTTCATGGGGCCGTTTCCCAGCTCTTTTGGGAACTTGTACATCCTTCTCGTTGTTGATTATGTCTCTAAGTGGGTCGAGGCTGTGCCCAGCCGGACTAACGACAACAAGGTTGTCGTTAGATTTCTTAAGGAAAACATTTTCTCCCAGTTTGGGTACCCCCGAGCGATCATTAGCGACAAGGGAACTCATTTCTGCAATAAGACTTTCGAGGCCTTGATGCGGAAATATTCTATTAATCATAAGCTGTCTACGCCCTACCACCCTCAAACCTGTGGGCAAGCCGAAGTTTCAAATCAGCAAATCAAGCAGATACTGGAGAAGACGGTTTCCAAGTGTTAGTTGTATGTATGCCCTAGAGGCCAGTATTGTACAGATGATGTATATTATATTGGATGCTTGGACATATATAGAGATGACTTTCTTGCTCGATATGATAGTATGCTATCTGGTTGCTCTTTATCTTAACATGTACACTTGTCTCTTTAAACTGTCTTATAGTTACATGTTGGTAAAGCCCTTAGGATGTGTACTTGACTACCTGGACTATGATGCAGATCATACTAGTGGGGGCATGGTAGTCTATAAGTACATCCTTCAGGGTCCCTAGTCATGGGTGTATCGAGACGGGGCATCGATATACCAGTGTAGACTAGCGTAAGCGCTTCTCGACCCATGAGATGGGCGATGGATGATCCCATATCCATTGGTGTTTGACATCAGAGATGGTATACGGGTGCTCAGTGGAGACTGGGTACACTGGACGGACTCGCCGAGAATTCCCAGATGGTATTATACCTCACGTCAGATGGCAGTTCTCAGGTGACACTTGTGCAGGTTAGTCTGTAGACCCGAGATCGTCATAGAGTCTTGTGTGATTCCCATTGTGCTTTGATCTCCGCCTTACCACGTCCATGAGGGCGTGCAAAACGGTGGTCTTTGGGTACAGTACCGAGTCACATGGAGGCAATGTGCGATAGGAGGGGTTTCGTCTCTCCCGGTATTGTGGGTTGATGTTGCGCTGTGCTCGATTGGCTGTAACAGGGAAGTCCCTGGCCAGGGCTGATCAGAGATTTGCTGGTAAGTATTACCAGTAGTTTCTCGACCCGTTAGAGCCTCACATCGGCACGACTTATCGGTTACAGGGGTCTGACGTTTACCACCTCTAGACTTGAAATGCGACATATCAGACGAACAGACCGGACTGTACGGTAAGTGTTACTGGTTGGATTCACAGGAGTGTGAGCGGGCTGGCTCGTCGATCTTCTGATCGCTCAATACCCGGATGGCCGTTACGTTTAGCAGACCGCTTGCGGCTTGTGGGTGCTTGATATGATCCTCATCTGCTACCGGCGTATTGACGAGTCTTTAGAGTCCTACACAGAGGTTTCCTGGCTCAAGCGAAATGAAATAGGAGCGCATATGAGATATGTGCGGGACCGAGAATAATGCATGTATGTGATACCGTATTCCATTCTCGCGATGAATGTATCGATTGGTTATATGCGATATAACCTAGATATCGAATCAAGGATTGATTCGATAAGCCGATACATAAGATACTAGTTGGTTATATGCGATATGACCGGATCGTTAAATCAAGTGTTGATTTAATGATTTAATGTATAATTATATATTTGATATATTACTTTGCATTAATTAGTATTGGTTCACTTTAAATGGATTTTCTCACTAGATGTGCAAGTTGTATATGTGATATACTTTTGTGCACATGTTTGTATCATGTTTGATGATACTTGCTCTTTTGGTTAAGTGTAAAGAATTAAACCTTGGTTAAGTAAATGGTTAGGGTTTTTATTTATTCATTCTTTTATCTTTTTAATTTGGTTTAAAAAAGAAATGGCAAAAGAAAACAAAATGGTTGATTTCATTCTTGAAGCTTGTTGAAGCTTCATGAAGTTTTGACCAAAGTGACCATTTTGTCTTCATGCTTAACCCTAACCATTCATCTAACCTTAGTCAATACTCTACACCTAACCATGGTTTACATTATGATAAGTATTCATTTTCTTTTTCATTTTAATATACTTATCATAATCATCTTCATCTTCTTCTTCTTTATGAGATAAAGAAAAAGCTTGCCACCATTAATGGCATGTTGAGCAAAAGTGTGAGAAATCAAATTCTAAAGTGAACCCACCTCCTATTTCTTCACCCTCTACCTCTTGCCAAGTAGTATAGCGTGTTTTCTTCACAAGTTTCACAACTTGGTGAAGTCGGAGTTTGATCTTGTGAAGCCTCGACGTAGATCATCTTCGGCAACGTAACCAACGACTATTCCGCTTATTTCTCCGATGAAGCCGATGCTAGGGTCCGAGATCCGACTTTGACAGTGGGAGGAAGTCCACGTGGAGCTAAGGAAGTGGAAAACCGGATCTACAAAGGTTGTAGCTTCTCACTTTTAGTTAAGTCGTTAACTAGTTTAATGTTTCGCCTAAAATTCTAGTTAACGATCCGTATTAGAGTTTCTCGGCACTCATAAAATTTGAAATTGGCATGGTTGATGCCTTGTGAGACTTCATTATTGTGCCTAGGAACCCTACAGTGGTATCAGAGCCTAGCTAGAGCCTTAGGCGAAGTCTAGACGACATTTGAAACCCGATCGAACCGAAACCCTAATTCCCGAGATGCTCTCTGGACTTTTTTCAAAAACTGGGTTTTTTCCAGATTAAAAATGCTTAAAAAATTCAGCAGGGAATTATAAGAATTACGGTGCAAAATTTATCCCATGATCTGTTAAAAGAGCGGCGGAACCGCGGCAGAAGCCTGGCTTCTGCGCCGGTTCCGCGGCCAAAAGATGACATCATCCATCCAATTTTGCACAGTAATTTGTTAATGGGGGTGCTGAGTTTTCTGGGATTTTTTAATCTGAACTCAAGAGTTGAGTTTTCTGGGGTGTTTTGGGGCTTAGATGATTCGATCGGATTATCAGATTTTGTCTATATGGCTTTCCGGATATTTTTAGAATATGTTAAAAAGTTCGACCGGATATAAATACCCACCTTTTCCACTGCCGGGAAATTTCCAATTGTTGGACTTTTCCGTAGTTTAATGACGTTCTAAGTAGTGCAAGTAACGCGATGGTCCCTCTGGAAGACAACAAACCTTAACTCGATTATGTGACCGTCTTGAACTGCCCTTTGAACCTTCGGGTTTGGGGCAGTACGGCGTGCCATATGTGAGGCGTTGGCTTGACCCTTCTACGGCTGGACCGTTGGTACTGAGGCATGAAGTGAATGTCTTTGAACTTATTTCATGTATTGATCGGTTTTGGGAAAACTTGGGTGTTCGAATGTTCGATCGGAATGTTTAATATTTTCTATTTATCCGTAATGGGATACAATAATTGGAATTCCAAACAGTTATGAGATAACTGAATGAATGTTATAAATCTAGCGGTTTAGTTTCACTTAATATTGAAAAGAGTTTTCGATAATGAGACTAAAATGCGGGGTTTATAATTTTTAGGCATGTGATGTCTAAGTATTTCATTTGATTAGGCATGCGATGTCTAAAGAGGTTGCGGATTCCAATTGTTGTAGTTTTACACTTTCTTTTCTGTGACCGTAAGTGTAGTATGTTGATATCGCCGGTTTCGTTGCTATACGTCAACGATAATTGGGGTATGCATACTTACTTACGTTGATGACATGTGATGTTATGTGTTGCTGGATATGTTATATTGGATCGTCGTGTTTGAATAGCCGGGGTTTTTTATGTAAGATGAGTGCTTTTCTTTTTCATTTATGTAAAAACTTGTATGTAATATTCTTTTAATTGGGGCACTTCCAGGTTGCGGAAGTTGTCACCTTTTGTATATTATTTACTTTTCCGCATTAGGATAGATCCAAGGAGCGGAGCACAAGTAACCGGGTTCTAGGGTCCAGTGGGAGACCATCTCGAGGAGTCGAGTTCGGGTCTCCTAACCCTAGAATTGGTAGGGTTGCTTGCCGCTCTCGTAGGGGTCTAGGGGTGTGGGATTGGCTATTCATCACGACCGTGGAATCCGTGTTTTATACTGGCTCGTATTGAAAACACGGACGTCCTAGTATATCCAATGTTTCATATGTTTCTTCTGCTGCGATATCTGTGATGTGATCATATGGTGTTCTGTGATAGATTCAGTATATAGTATATATGATATATTATATAGTCGTTACTTATGTTTTGCATCCACACTAGCCCTACCCTGCTCTGTCGTTAGTTACCTAACCTAATGGTGCACGAGGGAACATCCAGGCGAATGCGGATGGCATAAGTGTACGTCATATTTATCTGTGATGTTTAGGTGACATAAATGATGGGACTTCATTAATGTGATAAATGAAAGAAAAGAAACCTAAGATGTTGTAAAATCAAATTTTAAACAAAACAGGTAGCTACAGTTCTTGCTTTGCATAGCGGTATATATGATGTACCCTGCACCTTATTCGATGAGGAAAGGACCGAGATCCCTTCACCGGGAGTGACTCCTTTAGCAATAACTGGCAGATGCTACATACTCGGTCTGTTTTTGATTGCTTCTATAGTTTCTGCTTTGCACAGTGATATATATGATATATCCCACACCTCATTCGACGAGGAAAGGGCCGACGATCCCTTAACCAGGAGTGACCCCTATAGCAAAACTAGAAAAGCCTCAAAATCACTCCATTTCAAAACTTCATTTGATTCTACAACGATATCAAGTTCATTACGCAATAGGTTTTCAGAAAAACCTGTCGTAGCCCTCCGTCATTTCAGATAAGAACTGTTTAGTATTCGTGCTGCGTTTGTTGGCCTTTGTCAAGGCGTAGTGTGCCGTAGCTGAATAGTACTTATCTGCTTATGCATGTGATGCAGATTGTTTCAAGGTAGTCGTACGACCTTGTTGGCCTTTGTCAAGGGCCGTGCGGGTGGGTTTGATTCAATCAAGAAATACGGATTGAACTTGACTAGCAGACTATGATTTGTTGGCCTTTGTCAAGGTCATAGGACGCTAGGGGCAAAATATTATCGGGAATTTCAAGTGTTGAAATTTGCAATGAGATTGCATACCTTCTATGAGATAGTTGGATCCCGATACCCACTGCGAGTAAGAGTTACTCCTGGGAGAGTTTTACACATTACAATTAGCCGATCAAGTAGGTGTCTAAAAAGGTGTCAATGGGGTTACGCTTCTGGGAAAACGAGTTTTACATTAATTAGGTTCGTGCGAAAGCACGGGGGACCTCCCTCAATGTACAGACACTGGCCTGGCTGAAAGATTGGCGAACTTGTAGTGTGTAATTAATCCCGGCTAGTCTTTCCTTTTAGGGTTTGACGGAAGATTTGATAAAAACAGTGGGAGCCATCCTGATTAGATAAGATAATAACCAATCTGATCTTGCAAGAGCATACGCTAAAGTGTTTTCTTCTCTCTCTCTCCAGGTAGCGACCATGTCATGCCCTAATAAAGATAATAATATGGATGTATTGACCGAACCCACATGTTATACTGTGCTGGGGAACGTTGGTTCCGTTCTTTCTTATAAGAGTTATAGGAATGATCAGGACTTAGGGGAATACCAGGATTCCCATGCCACCCGAATGAAGAAAGTACATGATGATGCATTTTCTTCGGGTGTGTTCGTTACAGAGAACTGTTTCTCCATTTGCTCCACGTCCTGGGTATTAGATACCGGGTCAGGATCCCATATATGTAATCAGTTACATGGGCTCAGGAAAGGTAGAGAACTTGGAGAAGGTGATAAAGACATTAGAGTTGGAAATGGTGCAATTGTTGCAGCTAAGACTGTCGGGGAATATCACCTTGTATTACCAACTGGTAATACATTGGTTCTGAACGAATGCTATTACATGCCGAACCTGATATGCAACATTATATCGGTTTCTTTATTGAATAAAGAGGGATATAATTTTGTATTACAGGACAATGTTATGAACATTTTCCGTAACCAAAAGTTGGTTGGATCAGGAACGTTATGCAATGGCATTTATGTTCTAAATCAATCAACAGTTCTCAGCATAACAAACACACACAAGAGGAAGAGTTCAGAACTGAACGAATCCTTCTTGTGGCATTGTAGACCAGGTCACATCAATACGACACGACTAGCTAAGTTGCATAAGGATGGATATTTAAATCCGTTTGAATTTTCATCTTATGACACTTGCCAGTCGTGTCTCAAAGGCAAGATGACCAAAACTCCGTTTACGGGACACGGAGAAAGAGTTACCGAACTCTTGGGACTGATACATAGTGATGTATGCGGTCCCATGTCTACACATGCCAGGGATGGTTCTTCGTACTTCATTACATTCACTGACGATCTCTCTAGATTCGGATATGTGTTCCTGATGAAACACAAATCAGAAGCTTTTGAGAAATTTAGAGAATATAAACAAGAAGTCGAGAACCAAACCGGAAAAAGTATTAAAATCCTTTGATCTGATCGAGGAGGTGAATACTTAAGCAATGAATTCCTGGACTTCCTAAAAGAGAATGGGATTCTCTCTCAGCTGACACCTCCATATACACCACAGCACAACGGTGTATCAGAATGGAGAAACCGCACCCTATTAGATATGGTGCGCTCTATGATGAGCACAGCTGAGTTACCTATTTCCTTTTGGGGATATGCGCTGGAAACAGCAGCATACCTATTGAATCAAGTTCCAACTAAATCTGTACCTACCACACCATATGAGATATGGAGTGGGAAGAGAGCATGTCTTAAATGAGTTAAGATATGGGGTTGCCCGGCCTATGTCAAAAGGCAAAATCCGGACAAACTCGAGGCACGGTCAGTTCTATGCAAGTTTGTGGGATATCCCAAACATTCATATGGATATCTTTTCTACCATACAGAGGAACAAAAAGTGTTTGTTTCTCGACATGCCACCTTTTTGGAAAAGGAATTTCTTGCAAAAGAAATTAGTGGGGATAATGTAGAACTGGAAGAAATTCCGGCTACACAAACTCAAACTGAAAATTTAGTGGAACCAGAGGATTCAGTAACTCCCGATGAACCTCAGCCACTCCGCCGATCTAGTAGGGTTCCTTGCCAACCTGAGAGATACTACGGTTTTCTCATGGATGGTGGGAGCAAGGATTGCATCATGGAGGATGATGACCCAACTAGCTTCGAGCAGGCCATCACGAGTAGGGACTCAGTGAAATGGCTGGATGCTATGCGGTCCGAGATGGAATCCATGTACACCAACAAAGTATGGACTTTGGATGTTGCTCCTGAAGGGGTAAAACCCATTGGGAGCAAATGGATCTTCAAGAAAAAACTTGGTGTAGATGGGAAAGTGGAGACTTTCAAAGCTAGACTTGTTGCAAAAGGTTTTCGTCAAAGACCAAGTGTGGACTATGACGAAACCTTTTCTCCAGTGGCTATGCTTAAATCCATCCGGATCATGCTTGCCATCGCTGCATATCATGATTACGAAATCTGGCAAATGGATGTTAAGACCGCCTTTCTAAACGGTGATTTAGAAGAGTGCGTGTACATGACTCAGCCAGAGGGCTTCGTAGACAGTGGGAGCAGCGGGAAGGTGTGCAAGCTGCTTAAATCCATTTATGGATTAAAGCAAGCATCGCCGAGTTGGAACATTTGCTTTGACGTCGTTATCAAAGAGTTTGATTTCGTCAAAAATCCAGATGAACCTTGTATCTACAAGAAGGTGGCAGAGAGTAAGCTTGTCTTCCTCGTATTGTACGCGGACGACATACTCTTGATAGGAAATGATATTCCTATGCTGCAATCGGTCAAGCTCTTCTTATCACAAAGATTCTCAATGAAAGATCTTGGTGATGCCTCCTGCTTATTGGGGATTAGGATCTATAGAGATAGATCCAAACGGATATTGGGATTGTCCCAATCCAGATACATTGACACCATACTAAAGAGGTTTAGTATGGAAGAATCCAAGCGTGGGAATTTGCCCATGATCTCTGGAATCACTCTCTCCAAAGAGATGTCTCCCAAGACTGATTTGGAGAGAGCTCGCATGCAAGGGATACCATATGCTTCGGCTGTAGGCTCTATCATGTATGCGATGCTATGTACCAGACCCGATGTAGCATACTCACTAAGTGTAGTGAGCAGGTATCAAGCTGATCCTGGAGAGAGTCACTGGACAGCTGTGAAGAGCATTCTCAAGTACTTACGAAGGACTGAAGAGATGCTCTTGGTGTATGGTAACGGAGAACTCCAAGTGGAGTCCTTTACCGATTCGAGCTTCCATAGTGATAAGGACGACTCTAAGTCGCAGTCGGGATTTGTCTTTACCTTTTACGGAGGGGCGGTTAGCTGGAAGAGTTCCAAGCAGGAAACCGTGACAGACTCGACGATGGAGGCTGAATACATCGCTGCCAACGATGCTGCCAAAGAGGCTGTCTGGATCAAGAAGCTCATTACTGAACTTGGAGTGGTTCCATCCATTGAGCATCCAATACCTTTGTATTGTGATAACAATGGAGCGGTGGCTTTGGCCAAGGAACCCAGGTCCCATCAGCGATCCAGGCATATTCTGAGGCGATATCACCTGATCCGGGAGATAGTTGATCGCCGGGAGATCGAGGTCAGGAGGGTTGACACGAAGAACAACACGGCGGATCCACTCACGAAGGCCATACCCTAGATACAGTTCGAGAGACTCTTCGGGATGCTCGATATGCGATACTACAGCAGCTGGCCCTAGTGCAAGTTGGAGATTGTTAGTTGTATGTATGCCCTAGAGGCCAGTATTGTACAGATGATGTATATTATATTGGATGCTTGGATATATATAGAGATGACTTTCTTGCTCGATATGATAGTATGCTATCTGGTTGCTCTTTATCTTAACATATACACTTGTCTCTTTAAACTGTCTTATAGTTACATGTTGGTAAAGCCCTTAGGATGTGTACTTGACTACCTAGACTATGATGCAGATCATACTAGTGGGGGCATGGTAGTCTATAAGTACATCCTTCAAGGTCCCTAGTCATGGGTGTATCGAGACGGGGCATCGATATACCTGTGTAGACTAGCGTATGCGCTTCTCGACCCATGAGATGGGCGATGGATGATCCCATATCCATTGGTGTTTGACATCAGAGATGGTATACGGGTGCTCAGTGGAGACTGGGTACACTGGACGGACTTGCCGAGAACTCCCAGATGGTATTATACCTTACGTCAGATGGCAGTTCTCAGGTGACACTTGTGCAGGTTAGTCTGTAGACCCGAGATCGTCATAGAGTCTTGTGTGATTCCCACTGTGCTTTGATCTCCACCTTACCACGTCCATGAGGGCGTGCAAAACGGTGGTCTTTAGGTACAGTCCCGAGTCACATGGAGGCAATGAGCGATAGGAGGGGTTTCGTCTCTCCCGGTATTGGGGGTTGATGTTTCGCTGTGCTCGATTGGTTGTAACAGGGAAGTCCCTGGCCAGGGCTGATCAGAGATTTGCTGGTAAGTGTTACCAGTAGTTTCTCGACCCGTTAGAGCCTCACATCGGCACGACTTATCGGTTACTGGGGTCTGACGTTTACCACCCCTAGACTTGATATGCGACATATCAGATGAACAGACCGGACTGTACGGTAAGTGTTACTGGTTGGATTCACAGGAGTGTGAGCGGGCTAGCTCGTCGATCTTCTGATCGCTCAATACCCGGATGGCCGTTACATTTAGCAGACCGCTTGCGGCTTGTGGGTGGTTGATATGATCATCATCTGCTACCGGCGTATTGACGAGTCTTTAGAGTCCTACACAGAGGTTTCCTCGCACAAGCGAAACGAAATAGGAGCGCATATGAGATTTGTACGGGACCGAGAATAATGCATGTATGTGATACCGTATTCCATTCTCACGATGAATGTATCGATTGGTTATATGCGATATAACCTAGATATCGAATCAAGGATTGATTCGATAAGCCGATACATAAGATACTAGTCGGTTATATGCGATATGACCGGATCGTTAAATTAAGTGTTGATTTTATGATTTAATGTATAATTATATATTTGATATATTACTTTGTATTAACTAGTATTGGTTCACTTTAAATGGATTTTCTCACTAGATGTGCAAGTTGTATATGTGATATACTTTTGTGCACTTGTTTGTATCATGTTTGATGATACTTGCTCTTTTGGTTAAGTGTAAAGAATTAAACCTTGGTTAAGTAAATGGTAAGGGTTTTTATTTATTCATTCTTTTATCCTTTTAATTTGGATTAAAAAAGAAATGGCAAAAGAAAACAAAATGGTTGCTTTCATTCTTGAAGCTTGTTGAAGCTTCATGAAGCTTTGACCAAAGTGACCATTTTGTCTTCATGCTTAACCCTAACCATTCATCTAACCTTAGTCAATTCTCTACACCTAACCATGGTTTACATTATGATAAGTATTTATTTTCTTTTTCATTTTAATATACTTATCATAATCATCTTCATCTTCTTCTTCTTCATGAGATAAAGAAAAAGCTTGCCACTATTAATAGCATGTTGAGCAAAAGTGTGAGAAATCAAATTCTAAAGTGAAACCACCTCCTATTTCTTCACCCTCTACCTCTTGCCAAGTAGTATAGGGTGTTTTCTTCACAAGTTTCACAACTTGGTGAAGTCGGAGTTTGATCTTGTGAAGCCTCGACGTAGATCATCTTCGGCAACGTAACCGACGACTATTCCGCTTATTTCTCCGATGAAGCCGATGCTAGGGTCCGAGATCCGACTTGGACAGCGGGAGGAAGTCCACGTGGAGCTAAGGAAGTGGAGAACCAGATCTACAAAGGTTGTAGCTTCTCACTTTTAGTTAAGTCGTTAACTAGTTTAATGTTTCACCTAAAATTCTAGTTAACGATCCGTATTAGAGTTTCTCGGCATTCATAAAATTTGAAATTGGCATGGTTGATGCCTTGTGAGACTTCATTAGTGTGCCTAGGAACCCTACACCAAGAACCGTAAAGATTGGTCGTTAAAACTCACTGATGCCCTTTGGGCATTTCGAACTGCTTATAAGACCGATCTTGGCATGTCTCCTTATCGGCTTGTTTACGGAAAGGCTTGCCACCTTCCTGTGGAAATAGAGCATCGCGCATTTTGGGCGATAAAAGAGCTGAATCTGTCTCTCGAAGATGCGGGCAGCCATCGGAAGCTGCAGTTGAACGAATTAAGCGAGCTTCGGGATGAGGCTTACGAAAACGCGGTTGTCGTTAATAACCGAATGAAGGTGTTTCACGATAAACACCTTTTGCGCAAAACATTCGCCCCTGGTCAACAGGTACCACTTTACGACACCCAGCTACATTTCCATCCATGTAAGCTCAGATCTCGCTGGAAAGGGCCATATTTTGTGCGGAATGTGTATCCGCATGGCGCTGTGGATTTGGAGAATCCAAAGGACGGTTCATTTTTCAAAGTAAACGGACACAGACTAAAACCGTACCTTAGCGCCGAACCAACAGAGGAGCTCCTGGTCTTACAGGAGCCGGTTTACCCTGCATAGTCTTCCTCTGCCTACCACCAAACTTCGGTTATCCAGCCAAAACAGTGGACACTGTTTCAAATAAGTTTGTGGGTATGTATATACCATTTTGTATATATATGTGGATATTCTTGTCCGGTGCATATCCATTTTTCTTATTTTTCTTTTCTTTTAAAAAGCAGGAAAAAAAATGTGTATATCTAACCGACAATTTTGACCAATCATTGATTTCTTCATGCAATGACAGTGATGGCACTGTCCAGTTTAAGTTTGGGGGTACGCTCGGTACGCATTTCTAACCTTCGCATTCATATGTATATTTTGCATCTGCATACTAAAATCCATAAAATCCATAAAAATCAGAAAATTTTCTAGAAACATAAAAACTTTTTCGTCAAGTTAGCTAGTGGGAGAACTTAGATTCAACATTTCAACGATTTTGTTTGATAAGATAAGAATAACTAAATCTTATTTTTAGATTTTGAAAACCTGAAAGATAACTCTCATTTGAAGTTAACTATAGCTGATATACGTCTTTACATCACACTACATGTGTCGTGAGTTTTGAAAATTAGATGACAAGTCTATTATGTCTGAAAACTTTTAAACGGATAAATTATTTTCTGAGGATCAAATAGGTTTGTTCTGAAATAAGTAATATCAAGAATAGTTTATGAAGTGAAGAGGATATGAATGGATGTTATTGATACCTTAATTGGAAATAATTCTGAAAAATAACCCATCTGGAACTTGATTGGAATGATTACACAACGAACCCACTAAACATGTCTTTTATCCAAAAAAAATAATTGAACTGCCGGTTATATCTCCGTTCGCATTGAATCATCATGATTTTCACGCTAAATTGTCTTTTGTTTTGGGCCTATGTAACTGGAGTAATTAAGTCCGCTGTGGTGTTTCTACACCTAATGCCCTAAAGCCAACTGGTTTGGGAGCATTGGCCCAAAGCTCGTTAAGAAGCCTAGAAAGTCCAAATTAAAACAAAGTCCAGCAAGTTTTCTCTCCGAGTTAAAATTCCTAACGGTTCTTTGTGTAGGAATAATCTTGACAAAAGACAGGTTTTTATAAAAAAGTATTTCTAGCGGAGATATGATGGTTTTATTCTATGATAAAGACTATTGCACGTTCACAGAGGTGTGTATGAAATGAAAACAAGAAAAAGGTGGAGTGAAAAATAAGACCTAGTTTCCTATTAAAGAAGATAGAAATTCTGAAATTGAAACCTTACTGGAAAACGAAACTTGAAAAATGCTTAACTCTTTATAAAACTTATGTGATCTTTTTTAAATTTTTATCTGGGCTTTATTTTGTGACATGATGACTCTAATAGATCCTTCTGAAACTTAACGACACTATTTGCACTGTACGTAAAGACATATAAAATCTTAAGTTAAATGAGAAGCGAGGTGTGAAAAATAAAGGTTCGGTAGTCTAGAATTAGGATTATAGAATTGTTATTTTTAAAACAAAACCTTAGGGTTTTGAATCATAGTTATTTCACAAAACTAGCTTGACGGGATTTTGTGGGTAGTATCCGCTGAAAACCTTTAGGAGACAACACTCCTACTACTAGGGACACCTAGAGGTTTAACGGCTTGTTGCACATGCTCAGTGCAATCGCGTTCCCTGCGAAAGTGATGTTAGGAATTTTTGTGAATAAATTGGCTTTGCTCCGGATGAGCAAATGATAAGTTTGGGGGTAATTGTTCATATCAGATTTTTGCATTTCTATACCGCCCATTTTTTATCACATTGCTTATAGGTTGGTACTCTTGATCCGTGTTTTGCTAGATAATTGCAGGTTACAGGTTCTCAGCTCTAAGCAGTAAAATTCATGGAAAAGCGCGACAAATTCTGGATTACTGCCAACCACAGATAAAAAACGGGTCTCCGTTCTCTATCCGTATGTTGTTGCACACCAGTTTAAGGGACAAAATGGCAAATCGATGGTCATTTTCATGCACAAAGCACAATGTCATCATAAAATCCAAGATATCTACGCGGAGCTCAAGAAAATCATGGCAAAAGATCCACATCAAATCACCTTTTGATCTGTTGAAAATCTTGAAGAAATGTGAAGGGATTCTGAGAAACCACATATACCACAGAGAAGATAACAGAAGAACAGGGCAACCCACAAAAACCGAGGAGCCAAGTCAACTATACGGCCGCGGATCCGCAGCCAACATGGTGACTTGGCCACGGATCCACGGCCAAGTTAACTCATCAGAGGGTAAAACTTTGGGGACATTTTGGTAACATCATTCAGAGCCTGATTGTTGCCCTAGGGTTTCAGTTTTCTGCCTATAAATAGCCCAGAACAATGCCAAGCCAAGGGTGCTTATTCTTGTGTAAAATTTTAGATATATTTTGTTATTCTTCTTCCTCTCTTCATTTTTTCTCCATTAAAACTTTGTAGTAAGCTTTTATGAGTGAAGTAATGAATGAAAGAGTTCTTTTATTTATCATGCTTGTCTTGTTATGTTGTTAATTATAATTGCTTGTAATTTTCATTTGCTAATCTAGTTGTTGTTATTTGTTGTTGTTTCTTTCTTGTTCTATTTTTTCTTTATCCTTAAACAACAATGATGCTTAAGATTGATCCTTGCCAAGGTGAGGTCTCAAATAACTACTTGTAATCTTCTAACCTCTTTCTTTCTATCTTCCTCCTTTTTTGTATTTTCTTTTTCTTTGTAATGGGTGCGTAGTTTTCTCACTTGTTAGGGTAGGATAAGGAAAGTTTGAGAGAAGGAAATCTCTCTCACTCTTTTCTTGCCCAACATCTTAATTCGAACCCCCATTAATTGAACCACAATCCGCTCCCTACGGCACCCTATCCTACATGATAGCGGTGATTCCTTAGTGAGACCGGTTGTGGTTGAATTAACCGGAGGTTAAGGCTAAGAGCCAAGAACGGACGGACAAGAACCAAAAAGATGGAACTAAGCGTTGGAAAGCCTAGCTTATACTCGCAAGTTCCTTCCTAGTCGTGCTAATCCCCTTTGTTGCCGATTACCGTAACACCGATATTAAGAGTGGCAACTGTTGGAGATAGTGCCCTCAGAGTCAATTATTGGATCACAGGCACGTGATTGCAATGATTGAGGGAGGACCTATCCCGGTCGGACAGTCTTACTCGAGATGATAGTATGCTATCTGGTTTATCTTTATCATCGTGTACTGCTTTAGGTGACCTGACAGATCACTATTACACGTTGATAGAGCCCCTAGGATTCTTGCTTGACCACCAGCAGAATGAGGGCGATCATATAAGTGGGAGCTGGAGGTCTATAAGCACATCCTTAAAAGGTCCCTAGTCGTGGGAGATTCGAGACAGGGCATCGTTTCTCCAGAGTAGACTAGTGTATACAGTCGAGACCCGACGAGGGGCGGTGGCCGGTCTCACAAGCCATTGGTGTAAGTTAGATCACCTAAGATGTATACAGGTGCTCATTGCGTTATGAGTACACCGGACAGGACTCGCCGGGAACATGCTAGTTGGTCATATACCAGATGTCAGATGGCAGTTCCCTGGTGACATGTGTACAGGTTAGTTCATCGACCTGGGGATCGTCATTTGTCTCGTGTGAGTTCCCACTGTACTTTGATTACTACCCTACCACGCTCAAAGGAGACGTGCAAACAGGTTTTAGTTGGGTACAGTCCCGAGCCACATGGAGGCAGTGAGCGTATCTTCAGGGGTTCGTCTCTCCCGGTATTGGGGGTGAGGTCGTGCTGTGTCTAGGAGAGCCATTACACGAAGTCCTTGGCGAAGGCAGAAGATTTACTGGTAGGTATTCCAGTAGTATCTCAGGGTGTTCTGGGCTACACACCGACACAACTTGTACCGCTTTTGGGGGTCTGACTTTTACCAACCCCTTAGGCCGGCCATGCGATGCTCATAGACAAACGGACCGGACTGTACGGATATTGTCACTGACAGGCTCAGTAGGGTGTCAGGATGAGTTCGCTCATCGACGTCCCTTTTGGTCAATACCGGGTAGCCCGTTACGTATTGGCTTATACCTCTGACGTGCTAGTGGTTAAATCCATAACCAAGGTGTTGACGAGTCTTTAAAGTCCCCCGCATTCAGTTACTCAAGCTTTCGGGCGAAAAGCTATAGAGGTCGTATGGAGATATGGCAAGGTCCGAACAGATACGTGCGGTATTGCACGGATCAGGATCGAACAGTTTGTACTACAGGACATATGGATATATGGCAGGGTTCGATCAGATACGTGCGGTATTGCACGGATCAGGATCGAACGGATAATACTAGCCGGCTTTGGTTTAAGCCGGATCCTAGTATAGTACTGTGTAGATTTTGTCTCATTGCATTTGTATTTCGGTCGGAATACAAATGCGGGTGTGTATGCACAGTAGCGGGGTTTTCCTGTAATTTATTACGGGACCAGTTTTCCGGAGTTGCCTGTTTGCTTTCCGTTTCGGCCAATTTCCTTTGTATCGTTCATTGGCCGAAAATTGGTGGAGGAGGGCTTATTTGCATTGTTGCAAATAGGCATTTGTGGAGGGTGTTCTTTGCATATATTACTATCATGATGGTTTCATGATGGAGCCCCATCCCTTGACCTTTCTTGAGTTCATGATTGCTTGACTTTGTGAGGTGATGATGGTGGTGTTGGAGTGTTAGTTTATTAGCTATCATGGTTGTTGGTTGAGTGTTGGATTTGTTGTGATGATGGTTCTTTGCATGATAGCCTTCTCTCTCTCTCCCTTGGATTATAGGATGGCTCTCTCATTCTTTGGTACACACTCCACTCTCTCACTCTCTTGCTCTTTTTTTTGGCCGGCCAAACAATATGAGGGCTGTCCAATTTTTCCATGTGGGGATTTTTGCTCTTTTGCTTGAGGAAAAATCCCACAACTTCCACCTCCATGAGCTTGTATCATCCCTCCACCAATATGGCAATTCCATAACCCCAAATTGAGACACAACCCTACACATTCTACAGCAAACCTTGGGAACGTCGACTAGCCAGCTTCGTGCCCGAGTTGCCTCGGCATTGAGGTGGGAGCCCGTAAAAGATGTAGGCGATGTGGTGCACTTCCGGCGACGAGGTGGAGACAGGACATTCCGCGGGAGATCAGGACGATGACGAGAAGACCGGAGGACTCGGATCAGTCGGTATATCTCTATTCCCTATCTTGTAGTTAGCTAGGACTAGTTAATGGTTCGATCCGGGTTTTAGTGCGCGGTGGTGCTGGTTTGCTAGTTTGCAAAATTAAAGTTTATCACCGCTTCCGCATTTGGCCGTCGGATTGACGGCCGGGGCGCCGCCGTGCACTTACAGTGGTATCAGAGCCTCGCCATTAACATAGTCTAGTTTTGTTTAATGTGTTTACATTTCCGATCGACCAAAATTCCAAAAACCCGCGTTTTCACATACATCAGTTTTCTGTTGAATTTTTCCTTGCTCGAAATTTTTTTCAGGTTGCAGAAAAGTGATGTACTGGAAGTTCTAAGACTACTGAAAAAATTCGACAAATTGATCATTCAAGGGGAGCGCGGAACCGCGAACAAACCCCACTTTGGGCCGCGGTTCCGCCGCAGTATGGAATGTTCAGTTGGTCAAATGTTTTCAGTGGGCTTCTGGGGTGACTTTAGGGATTTTGGAATATTAATATTGGGCCCAGAATTTCTTGATGTGCTACAGTAGTACTTTGGGGCCCACTTGTTAAAATTTGATCGATTGGATATTTTAAACATATTATTTCACAGTATTTACATTATATCTGCGACTGTGAATGTCACTCGATCGGTAAATCCTGTCTAACTGCTATAGCCCGGTTAGACAGATTTGCGAACGTGATTTTCACGTTGATGTTTTGTGGTTTTGCTGTGATGTTGCGGATCGGTCGTGGGGGATAGCCTGGACGCAATGCTAGTACAGTGTTTTGTTGTATTATGTACATTTGATATTGCGGGACGAGCGTCCGACATGTGGACTGCCATCACTGCCTGATTGTATTATTATTTTGGGGCACGACCAGGTTGCGGTCGATGTACCCGTTGTATGTATATTTTACTTTCTGTACAAGGATTGCCCCGCGGAGGGGTGCACGGATAGCCGGGTTCTAGAAGGCAACAAGCCCGCATCTCATGGCATTGAGACGGAGGGGGCTTCACTCTAGAATTAGCGGGCTATTCGCCGCACTCGTAGGGGGTACAGGTTGACCCAGGAGGGGTGCCCAAGTTACCGGATTCCGTGAAGTGCTGGGTGGTCCATTCACAGTGCTGAAGGGGGCTGCCTCGCTTCAGGTTTTGGCGGGTAACTTGCCGCGCCCGTAGGGGTCTAGGATTTCATTACACAGGCTATCCACACGACCAGGGGAACGTCGGGTTTCAGCGGCTCTGTGAAACCCGGGGATCCCAGATATCTGTATTATTCTGTGATGCTGTACATTTCTGTGATGTTGCATTTTATTCACGCCTTGAGCGAAATATAATATATTGGTATATATATTAGTAGATGTTGTATATGTTTTGCATCCGCGCTAGTCCAGTCCCCGCTCTGTCGTTAGTTAGCTAACCTAACGGGTAACGACGGTACCTAGTGGCGAATGAGGATGGCATATACGTACATCAGTATATTTTCGTTCTTTGTGGTGTGATCATTTGATGGGACTTCGTTGATTCGGATCAATGCAAGTTAAAAACAAATCTAATCTGATGTTGTTGGAACACTTTTCAAAAAGCTGTTATTGCAAGGACGTTCTCTTTTGTTTTGCATCGTGGTATTCAGTTGGAATATCCTGCTCCTCAGTCGACGAGGCAAGGGCCGAGATCCCTTCACCGGGAGTGACCCCTTGGACAAAAGTTTGCGTCAGGGCAATAACTTCACTATAGCCGATTACTTTTGCTTTGCATCGTGGTATTCAGTTGGAATATCGTGCACCTCATTCTACGGGGAAAGAGCCGAGATCCCTTCACCGGGAGTGACCTCTTTAGCGAAGGTTTTCGTCACTATATTTTTAAAAGCTATCCGTTCCTTCAACGATATCAAGTTCATTACGTTAAAGGTTTTCGCCAGAATCCATTCGTAGCCCTCCGTCGTTTCATTTGGATAGTCAATAGTATTCAAGCTGTGTTTGTTGGCCATAGTCAAGGCACAGTGTTTGGTAGCTATTGGGTGTTCATATGCTGCATAGATAGATGCGTTGGTTTGGGACAGTCGTATAGCCTTGTTGGCCCTAGTCAAGGGCTTGTACGGGTGGGTTCAATTCAACCTGGACAATGACGGGTAGAACTTGACATGTGACTTATGATTTGTTGGCCTTAGTCAAGGTCATAAGAGCATGGGGTAAAAATCACATCGGGAGTTTCAAAAGAACTGAAACTTGCCTGATATGCGTATACCTTCTGGAGTGTGATACCGTGAGCGGATTCCGTCACGTTATCATGCGATGATAGTTGGATCCCGATTCCCACTGATGAGTTGGTTTACTCCTCGGGTGACCCCGACTAATTCTTCTTTCAGGTTTGGAGGAGAATTTGACGGTACAGTGGGTGGTTTCCAGATTAGATAAATTGGTAACCATTCTGATCTAGGTTAGAGTGCACGCTGAGTGTTTCTTTTCTCTCTCTCTTCGGCAGCGACCATTGGCCCGACCCTAAGACTTTGACTCAGAGACCAAAATTAACCGAACCTTCTTAAACACTGGCTTTTGGATTGTCAGAGTTGCAGACCTCATTGCCACTCCTACTTTTACCCTTTTCTCCAAGACACCCCGTATTACTACGAACGTCCACTTCCATTGGACAAAACCATCGTATGGTTATATACGAACTCGAAGGGATTTATTCGAGGATGGTTTCAGGTTCTGGAGAAAACGGATACGACTATTCAGTTGTCATTTCCTTTTACCTTCTCTCAGGTTGCGAGTACTCCTTGGTTTAGGAGATAGTACACCTATTACGCAAATTGGATAGTTTTCTTCCAAACCTTAGGCTGGTGCCGACCGGTAGGGAATGAAGAAAACCAATTAGCCTAACGATGGTGTACAGAAGGTATTAAGTTAAGATAAATAAAGGGATTAGTAAGAAGGCAAAGTAAATTGCGACTGATATTCACGACCAAACCAGGTATTTCATTACCACTCCCAAATCACCTTTGTATTTCTCCAGGACACTCCGTATCACTACGAAGATCCACAGTTTATTAGATATTCCATCGTATGGTTATATACGAACTCGAAAGGAACTTGTTCCAGTTCGGGGATGGATTCTGGTTCAGGAGAAATAGGAATAAGGTTTATTCGGTTGTCTTTTATCCTCACCTTCTCTCGCATTGCGAGGATTAGGACAGTACACCCATTATGTTCATTGGATAGTCTTCTTCCAAACCATAGGCTGGTGCCGAACGGTAGGGAAGGAAGAAAACCATTTGGCCTAAAGGGGTGTGCAGAAGGTAATGACTAAAGACATATAAAGGGGTTTGGAGAGGTGACAAAGAATTACACGGTTATAGTTGTGAATCTGCATTATGGAAGAGGCATTACTGGGAATACCAGCATACCCCATCGAAACATTTCAATGTTTCTGTTTCACTGTGTACTGTTAAAAGAAAACTGATTTCCCAATCAGATCTTGCTCCAGGGTATGTATTTACCAGGTATGATTCTCACATCTGTATGGTCTTACAGATGATGAGTGGGAGTAAGTTATTGGGAATTGGGTGATCGTCCTCATTATATCGGGATTCGTTGTAATCGGTGATATTTGAGGAAGTCACCTGGACTGTTTGCCGGTCGGCAAATATTTGGTTTTGAATATCCGCTGTTGTGCACCAATTTCAAATTGATATATCTATACGTCTATTTTCATAGAGTGAGATATACCTTTTTGAAATTATGTCTATGACATTTACCTATATCAGTGAATGGTTAGGTAAGGAGCATTAAACAGCGGTGTAATTCTTCTTAACCATAAGTACAATTTTCGACCTACGACACACAGTGAATGAGTTTTTAGACTCAAGGGACTTATACAGAGTATTGTATGTTGTCCAGGGTCCATCAGGACAGAGGGGTTGGTCCTCGCACTATATTCGGTTTACTTATGACTTCTCTAGTTTTTAGACAGGTGTTTCGTGGAAACACACGGTCCGAATTTTGTGAAGTTATAGGTATTTGAATAAAGTAGAGAACCAGGTGTAGCAAGGATCGGGATTCTTCAAAGTGATCGAAGATGTAGATACTTGAGTATGGTATTCAGTTGATAGTAATGATTAAGAGAACTTGCTTCTCTTTCAGGTTACTCATAATTGGAAGTACTCCTAAGTTGAGTAACGCTGATCGGCCTTTTTCCATTTAGTTGACATGCACTGGAGACAGCTGCATGAATTGAATCTGGTTCAATTAAATCAGTGCCTCTGGTTCTATATTGGATATAGAACAGTTCATATCTTAACGATGTTAAGGTACGGGGAGTTGTCCGGATTAAGCTTAAAACCAGACACTTGACAACTCAAGGCACGTTTCTGTAATGGCTGTTTGTGGGTTGACCCAGGCTATGACGAGGGTTGACTTTCTACCAAACTCGCCACAGTTTTATTAAAAATGGAATTTTTTTCAGAAAACAGTAGTGGGAGTATGGTAGAACTGGAAGTGATTACAGAACCACAAACGATTATTGAAGATTTGATAAGGAACCTAAAGATTCAATCTGGATTGACATTCCATTGGCCACTTCGCAGATAAGGTGGGTAACTTCACTCACCCGAGAGGTACTCCGGTAGCCTCAAGAATGGTGACAGGGAAGTTCTTGTTTACCCACACTTGCCATAGCTATTGTTCCAGACTGTGAGACCCGGCAGGAGGATGAGTATAGCATCGTTCTAAACTAGTTTTAGAAGTGTACGTATATATGGCTCTGCCAGAGGGTTTTCGTAGTCAGTGGGAGCAGCGGAAGCATTGGTGGAAAGGTAGCTTATGTTTATTTATAGACTAAAGAAGATTTAGCGGAGATAGATCATCAATTTCTGATGTGACAGTCATAGGTTTGACTTCATCAGAATAGGGGATGGATCTGTTGAGAAGGTAGTAGGGTGTGATGTCCTGGTATTTGGATGACATACACAGAATAGAAAAAGAAACTCCTATACTACGATCGGTTATACTTTGGTCGTCACACAGTAGTTTCTCCACATGGGACTTGGACATTATATCAGACATACTGGTTACTAGATCTATGGTTTTAGATCTAGATTTGGGTGGTTTCCCTATCTGGGTACTTAGACAGCATTCTAAGAGTATTTAGAATGAACGACTCCTGGCACGGTAGTGTACCTGCAGGTGATGGAGTCACCCTCTCTAAAGCTGTCTTACAGACTAAAGGGGAGAGGGATGTGCATGATTGGCAGATCACTTGCTTAGGCAATTGAGTCAATCATGAGATGTCAAGTACCACAACAGATGTTGTTCTTGCACTAGGTGCAATAAGTTGACATTAATCCAATCCTGGAGAAATAGTCGGAAGCAGTTTTAGAACATAAGTGGATGTTCTAGGGATATGATAACGACAGCCTCATTCGGGAGACAGTTATCATTCCAGGCTTCCAAGGTGACCTAGACGACAAGGAGGTTGTCAGCGTTATAGTTTTCCTTCTGACGAGGGGCAGTATTTTGGACAGGTGGTCCAAGGCAATACTGAGGGAGGCATGGCGCAGGATACTGATTAAGTTCAGTTGACGATACAGTCTAAGAAGTTTGGATTTGGAGTTCATTTATGAGCTAGGTCCCATCAGACATCCAGACATATTCTAAGACAGGTATTGCTCATTTCGGGAGATGGCTTTCTCCGCGAACATGAGATATAGAGAGACATAGAAAGAAACATCAAGGCGGATCCACTCACTGAGGCTATTCCTCGAACGCATTAATTTCGCAAAGGGGATTTGTGAGACTGACTAGTAGAGGAGTTGGGTGTTCGGTATCACACGGGCTGTGAGTATGCGACATCGCAATAATTAGCCTTGAGTGCAAGTGGGAGATTGTTGGAGATAGTGCCCTCAGAGTCAATTATTGGATCACAGGCACGTGATTGCAATGATTGAGGGAGGACCTATCCCGGTCGGACAGTCTTACTCGAGATGATAGTATGCTATCTGGTTTATCTTTATCATCGTGTACTGCTTTAGGTGACCTGACAGATCACTATTATACGTTGATAGAGCCCCTAGGATTCTTGCTTGACCACCAGCAGTATGAGGGCGATAATATAAGTGGGAGCTGGAGGTCTATAAGCACATCCTTAAAAGGTCCCTAGTCGTGGGAGATTCGAGACAGGGCATCGTTTCTCCAGAGTAGACTAGTGTATACAGTCGAGACCCCGATGAGGGGCGGTGGCCGGTCTCACAAGCCATTGGTGTCAGTTAGATCACCTAAGATGTATACAGGTGCTCATTGGGTTATGAGTACACCGGACAGGACTCGCCGGGAACATGCTAGTTGGTCATATACCAGACGTCAGATGGCAGTTCCCTGGTGACATGTGTACAGGTTAGTTCATCGACCTGGGGATCGTCATTTGTCTCGTGTGAGTTCCCACTGTACTTTGATTACTACCCTACCACGCTCAAAGGAGACGTGCAAACAGGTTTTAGTTGGGTACAGTCCCGAGCCACATGGAGGCAGTGAGCGTATCTTCAGGGGTTCGTCTCTCCCAGTATTAGGGGTGAGGTCGTGCTGTGTCTAGGAGAGCCATTACACGAAGTCCTTGGCCAAGGCAGGAGATTTACTGGTAGGTATTCCAGTAGTATCTCAGGGTGTTCTGGGCTACACTCCGACACGACTTGTACCGCTTTTGGGGGTCTGACTTTTACCAACCCCCTAGGCCCGCCATGCGATGCTCATAGACAAACGGACTGGACTGTACGGATATTGTCACTGACAGGCTCAGTAGGGTGTCAGGATGAGTTCGCTCATCGACGTCCTTTTTGGTCAATACCTGGTAGCCCGTTACGTATTGGCTTATACCTCTGACGTGCTAGTGGTTAAATCCACAACCAATGTGTTGACGAGTCTTTAGAGTCCCCCACATTCAGTCACTCAAGCTTTCGGGCGAAAAGCTGTAGAGGCCGTATGGAGATATGGTAAGGTCCGATCAGATACGTGCGGTATTGCACGGATCAGGATCGAACAGTTTGTACTATAGGCCATATGGATATATGGCAGGGTTCGATCAGATACGTGCGGTATTGCACGGATCAGGATCGAACGGATAATACTAGCCGGCTTTGGTTTAAGCCGGATCCTAGTATAGTACAGTGTAGATTTTGTCTCATTGCATTTGTATTTCGGTCGGAATACAAATGCGGGTGTGTATGCACAGTAGCGGGGTTTTCCTGTAATTTATTACGGGACCAGTTTTCCGGAGTTGCCTGTTTGCTTTCCGTTTCGGCCAATTTCCTTTGTATCGTTCATTGGCCGAAGATTGGTGGAGAAGGGCCTATTTGCATTGTTGCAAATAGGCATTTGTGGAGGGTGTTCTTTGCATATATTACTATCATATGGTTTCATGATGGAGCCCCATCCCTTGACCTTTCTTGAGTTCATGATTGCTTGACTTTGTGAGGTGATGATGGTGGTGTTGGAGTGTTGGTTTATTAGCTATCATGGTTGTTGGTTGAGTGTTGGATTTGTTGTGATGATGGTTCTTTTGCATGATAGCCTTCTCTCTCTCTCCCTTGGATTATAGGATGGCTCTCTCATTCTTTGCTACACACTCCACTCTCTCACTCTCTTGCTCTTTTTTTTGGCCGGCCAAACAATATGAGCGCTGTCCAATTTTTCCATGTGGGGATTTTTGCTCTTTTGCTTTAGGAAAAATACCACAACTTCCACCTCCATGAGCTTGTATCATCCCTCTACCAATATTGCAATTCCATAACCCCAAATTGAGACACAACCCTACACATTCTACAGCAAACCTTGGGAACGTCGACTAGCCAGCTTCGTGCCTGAGTTGCCTCGGCATTGAGGTGGGAGCCCATAAAAGATGTAGGCGATGTGGTGCACTTCCGTCGACGAGGTGGAGACAGGACATTCCGCGGGAGATCAGGACGATGACGAGAAGACCGGAGGACTCGGATCAGTCGATATATCTCTATTCCCCATCTTTTAGTTAGCTAGGACTAGTTAATGGTTCGATCCGGGTTTTAGTGCACGGTGGTGCCGGTTTGCTAGTTTGCAAAATTAAAGTTTATCACCGCTTTCGCATTTGGCCGTCGGATTGACGGCCGGGACGCCGCCGTGCACTTATAGCAACGAAAGAAGTGAGCAACTCCTATCTCAAACTAACCTAATCCTAACCCTAACAAGCTCTCTTTATATACATTTTAGCACATAGTTAATCTGAAACAAACCTGGACATTTGGACTTAACTCGTTAAAGTACATAGAAAAAGACTCCCATCTCCCTACGGACGACCTGTAGTCAACCGGCTAGCTACAAGCGAAACCGTCTTGATTGCGGTAATTAACTAAGCACGCAAAAACTCTATCAATCAAAATATCTAGTCAAAGAGTCAAACCAAGTCAACCAAGTCAAATGGTCAAACCAAGTCAAGTAGTCAAAACAAGTAGCCATGCCACAATTATCATTTACAAATATAACAAATACTTTCCTCAACCTCATAATTGTTTTAATCAAGTCAATGGTCAAAACCCTAATGAGGTGTCTCCTTCTATGCCCTTCTCATCCGTATATACATACCTGCATCCGTGTTCCAAGAAATACGAATATAAAGAGACGAAACCGATCCATCAATATAATACTAGGATCCGGCTTAAACCAAAGCCCACTAGTATTATCCGCCCGAACATCATACGCGCAAAAGTGCACGTACGTGATCGAAAACCTGCCGTAAAACCATATGGCCTCTACATCTTTCGCCCGATGCAGGGAAACTCTCTGTGTCGGACTCTAAAGACTCGACAGTACGCTTGAAGTGGGTTTAACCACAAGACGCAAGCGGTACTAGCTGCACGTGATGGCTACCCAGGTGTCTGTCGATAAGAAGGTCGATGAGGAAACCCATCCGAACTCCTACTGAGCCTGGATGTTACAATCTCTGCACAGTCTATTCTGTTCATCTAAGAGTATCACATATCGGTCCTAGGGGCGGTAATCGTCAGACCCCTAATAGCGCAATAAGTCGTGCAAGAGTGTAGCCCAAAACACCATGAGAAACTACTGGAATACGTACCAGTAAATCTCGCTTGACCTGGTTTGGGACTTTGTGTAATGGCTTTCTGAACACAGCACGATATCAACCACCAATACCGGGAGAAACGGATCCTATCTAACCGCCACTGCCTCTAAGTGCTTCGGGACTGCACCCAACTACTACCTGTTTTCACGACTCCTTTGAGCCGTGGTAGGGTAGTAATCAAAGTACAATGGGAACACACTCGAGGCGAAGTAGCAGTGTGAAGTCGACGGACTAAGTTGTACTCATGTCACCTGGCAACTGCTACCCGACGATAGGTATAATACCCACCAACAGTTCCCGACGAGTCCTGTCCAGTGTACTGAGAACCTAATGAGCACCTGCATACTATCTCTAGTACGACGTACTAATGGCTGTGGAACAGACCATCTCCCCTGCTGGGATGAGAAGCGTATACACTAGTCTACTCCGGAGTATCGATGCCCCGTCTCGATAATCCAACGACTAGGGACCTGTATAGGATGTGCTTATAGACTATCCAGCCCCCACTAGTGTGACTGCCATCACAACGCTGGTAATCAAGCAAAGATCTTAAGGGCTCTAAAAATATGTATAAGCGATATGCTAAGAAAACACATGCACATATTGAGATATAGACAAACCAGGTAGCATACAACCATTTTGAGCAAGACTGTTACTATATCTGTGTATATCCCAATCTCCCATTAAGTAATATACAATCCAGTATGATACAATAATGGCCTCTAGGGCATATATCACTAACATAAAGTACACTAATTACGCTTGTTGGATAGTCTTCTTCCAAATTTTAGGCTAGTGCTGAAATGTAGGGAAGGAAGAAAACCAACTAGTCAAAGCTGGTGTACAGAAGGTAAGACGAAGAAACATATGAAAGGTTTGAAGTGAGGGCAAAGAAAATTGTTCTTAGGAATATGTATGCCCTAGAGGCCATTATTGTATGATACAGTGGATGCTTGGACATATATATAGAGGATTTTCTTGCTCGACATGATAGTATGCTATCTAGTTGCTCTTTATCTTAACATGTACACTAGTATTATTATACTGTCTCTTTGATACATGTTGATAAAGCCCTTAGGATGTTGGATTAACTACCAGGACTATGATGCAGATCATACTAGTGGGGCTTGTGTAGTCCACAAGCACATCCTTTAACTGTTCCTAGTCGAGAGAATATCGAGACAGGGCATCGATATTCCAGAGTAGACTAGTGCGTACGTTTCATGACCCTGTATGGGGCGATGATTGATCCCACATCCATTGGTGTTTGGCATCAAAGATTGTACAAAGGTACTCATTAGAGAATGGGTATACCGAACATGACTCTTCGAGAACTCCTAGATGGTACCATACCTATCATCATATAGCAGTTCTCTGGTGACACTTGTACAGGTTAGTTTGTAGACCCGAAATCGTCATAGAGTCTTGTGTGGTTCACACCGTGCTTTGATTTCTTCCCTACTACGGATCAAAGGAGTCGTGAAAACTGGTGGATTTGGATACAATCCTGAGTCACATGGAGGCAATGAGCGATAGGAGGGGTTTCGTCTCTCCTGGTATAGGGAGTTGATGTTGCGCTATGCTCGATTGGATATAACAGCAAGTCCCAGGCCGGGACCGATGAGATTTACTGGTAAGCGTTATCAGTAGTTTCTCAAACGGTTATAGGACACACATCGGCATGACTTATCAAGTTACCGGGGTCTGATGATTCTACCCCTAAACTTGATATGCGACATATCAGACGAAGAGACCGGATTGTACGGTAAGTGTTGCTTATAGGCTTTGCGGGAGTTTGGACAAGCTTACTTGTTGATCTTCTATTCACTCAATATCTGGGTAGCCGTTACGTCCAGCTAGTACCGCTGACGGCTTGTGGGTATCTGATATGATCATTACCTACTGCTGGCGTATTGACGAGTCTTTAGAGTCCAACACAGAGGTTTCCTAGCGCAAGAGAAACAAAGTAGGGCACATATGTGGTTTGTACGGGAGCTTGATTAAATACGAGTATGTGATACCGTATTCTAATCTCGCGATATTTGATATCGGTTAGGTTATATGTGATATAATCGGATTATTGAATCATGTGTTGATTCGATGATTTGTTATATGTATATTTATTTGATATTGGCCGGTTATATATGATATGACCGGATTATTGAATCAAGTGTTGATTTAATATAAGGTATTGAATAAAAGACGGTTGTATGTAATATAACTAGGTTATTGAATCTAGTGTTGATTTAATAATGTGATATACATATATAGATATATATATATATATAATATTAATCAGTTTTATATGATATAACTAGATTATTGAATCAACTGTTGATTTAATAATTTGATATATATTTATATATTTGATATATTAATATATATTAACTAATATTAGCTCACTAATGAATTTCTTCTCTTGTATATATATAATGATATATATATATATATTTATATATATATAATATACTTTTGTGTCATGGTGGATGATACAAAGAACATGGGTGTATGAGACTCACACCAAGACTAAAGATAATTAGGGTGATTATTTATTAAGAGGAAAATAAAAATTAGTGGAAATGAGCATGGCTTAGATGCTTGTAGAAGCCATGACTCATCTCACTTATTTTTGTTTTACTCTAGATATTTTCTAAACCCAACCATTTATCTTTAGCCCATGGTTAAGTCTCTCATATCACTTGAGATATTTTCTTCACCCAAGTTCTTCTCCCTCTCTAAATTTTCTTGAGTAGGAAAAATAAAAAGAGAAAAGAATTTCTAAAGTGAGCAAAACTCCTACTTCATCAACCTACTCTCATCTAGCCCATTAGAATAGTTTGTTTGCTTCACTAATTCTTTTATTAGTGAAGAGGTAGCTTGAGTTAGAATAACTTCAAAGTGGATCATCTTCGGCCTCGAAGACAAAAAAGCAAGCTCGTTCCTTTCACTAAGTGGAGACTAAGAAGACTTCTAGGGATTACTACTTGGAGCTTTAGAAGTGAAGGACCTGTCTACAAAGGTTGTATTCCTTTTTCACTTAGTTATAGAACTTTTTTACCTGCATACAAACCCTAATTCTCTAGTTCGATTCTTGGTTAGGGTAGCTTAGATCTCTAGATTTTTTGAAATTGCATACTTGATGCATATGGAAACCTAGTAGAGGTGCTAAGACACACTTTCATCGTATCAGAGCCAAAGCTAGAGCATTTGACGATGTTAGTTAAATTACGAAACTGAAACAACTCCGAAAACCGTAAACCCAAAACCAAGTTCTTATAAAATTTTAAAAGTCCTCTAAATTTTTTTTAAACAAGTGCAGAATGTTACATGTGATGTAACTAGAACACTAAAGAAAAATGAGACCAAGAATCCACTTTCTGGCCGGCGAGAACCTAAAAATGACCGGCCAGGCCGGCCCTACATAATTATTTTGGTCTCGTATTTTTTTGGTGTTCTATTGTGTTGGTTTTAGGGTTTCAGGTTATGTTTGTTTTGCCCAGATTGCATGTGATGTTATCTTTTCTGTTAGGGCAATTTGGAGTGTTTCATAGTCGTAATTTTAACATCGTTTTGGGTTCATTTTGATATGTGATACAATAGTTGAAATCCACATTAAATTAGATTTTTGAAAACTAGTTTATAATTTTTAAATCTAGCGTTTTAGTCTCTATTCATCGATTGCCATGGAGTTTCGATTCGGATCGAAACTCCGTCGCAATCGCGTATAGTCCACGAACACTCGCCGGATAAAACTACTAGATAGCTATGCCACATAGCCCCGACCAAGTGACTATAGGAGAACCCCGTTGCCAAAAGCATCCACTCGGGTGCTTGCGGCCACGGTGTTCCGCCTAAGTGTACTTCATCGTCGGCATCGAGGGTACAGCCATCTACTAACGTTACCGAAGAGTATTCAATCATTTTTGTTAGTGTTATGCCCTAGAAGGCCATTACTGTATCATACTAGTTTGTATATTATTTAATGGAAGCTTGGGATATTCACATGTATATAGCAGTCTTGCTAAACATGGTAGTATGCTACTTGGTTTTTCTATCTTAATATGTGAGTATACGTATTGATAGAGCTCTTAGGATCTTACTTGACTACCAACGTTGTGATGGCAGTCACACTAGTGGGGGCTGGGTAGTCTACAAGCACATCCTTATGTTGGAGATAGTGCCCTCAGAGTCAATTATTGGATCACAGGCACGTGATTGCAATGATTGAGGGGAGGACCTGTCCCAGTAGGACAGTCTTACTCGAGATGATAGTATGCTATCTGGTTTATCTTTATCATCGTGTACTGCTTTAGGTGACCTTTCGAGTCGCTATTACACGTTGATAAAGCCCCTAGGATTCTTGCTTGACATCCAGCAGTATGAGGGCGATCATATAAGTGGGAGCTGGGGTCTACAAGCACATCCTTAAAAGGTCCCTAGTCGTGGGAGATTCGAGACAGGGCATCGATTCTCCACAGTAGACTAGTGTATACAGTCGAGACCCCGACGAGGGGCGGTGGCCGGTCTCACAAGCCACTGGTGTCAGTTGGTTCACCTAAGATGTATACAGGTGCTCAATGGGTTATGAGTACACCGGACAGGACTCGCCGGGAACCTGCTAGTTGGGATATACCAGACGTCAGATAGCAGTTCCCAGGTGACATGTGTACAGGTTAGTTCATCGACCTGGGATCGTCATTTGTCTCGTGTGAGTTCCCACTGTACTTTGATTACTACCCTACCACGGCTCAAAGGAGTCGTGCAAACAGGTTTTAGTTGGGTACAGTCCCGAGCCACATGGAGGCAGTGAGCGGATCTGCAGGGGTTCGTCTCTCCCGGTATTGGGGGTGAGGTCGTGCTATGTCTAGGAGAGCCAGAACATGAAAAGTCCTTGGCCAAGGCAGGAGATTTGCTAGTAGGTATTCCAGTAGTATCTCAGGGTGTTCTGGGCTACACTCCGACACGACTTGTACCGCTTTTGGGGGTCTGACTCTTACCAACCCCCTAGGCCCGCCATGCGATACTCATAGACGAACGGACCGGACTGTACGGATATTGTCACTGACAGGCTCAGTTGGGTGTCGGGGTGAGCTTCCTCATCGACGTCCCATTTGGTCAATACCTGGTGGCCCGTCACGTATTGGCTTATACCTCTGACGTGCTAGTGGTTAAATCCACAGCCAAGGTATTGACGAGTCTTTAGAGTCCACCACACAGACAGTTACTCAAGTTTCGGGCGAAACGCTGTAGAGGCCGTATGGAGATATGGCAGGGTTCGATCAGATACGTGCGGTATTGCACGGATCATGATCGGACGGTTTTTACTAGCCGGCTTTGGCTTAAGCCGGATCTTAGTATTAGATAGTGTAGTTTTGTCTCTTTGCATTTGTGTTCAGTGGGAATACAAATGCGGGCATGTATTTGCAGTTGTGGGGTTTTCCTGTAATTTATTACGGGATCGGTTTTCTGAAGTTGCCAGTTTGTATTCCGTTCCGACCGGTTTTCTCTTTTTCCTTCCCGGTCGGACTTTTCGTTGGAGGGTGTTAATTGCAAGTTTGCAATTAACATTTTTGTGAGGGGTTTCTTTGCATGAGTGTGGATTATGATTTGACCATCATCATGAGATTCCTTTTCTTTCTCTTCTTATGCATTAATAAGAAAAGGGGTTGATTTGTTTTTGATTGGATTTGGATGTGAGATAAATTGATCTTATCTACACATATTGTTATGCTATTCTATTTTTCTCTCTCCAATCTTATTCTTTTTGTGAGGGGCCGGCCACTAGAGAGAAGGGGAGAATGAGGGTTTCATTTTTAGATGAGGAAATGTTTTCATCTCATTCATTCATGCTAGAAATTCCTCACATCACAAAAGGGTTAAAAAGTTCATTCTTTTTCTTCCATCCATCCATGGCAACTTCATGAAACCCCAAGGAGACATAGCATTCTACACTATTCTATAGCAAGCCTTGGACGCGTCGGCTAGCCAACTTCGCGCCCGAGTTGCCTCGGTCAAGAGGCGGGAGCCCGTAAAAGATTCCGGCTACGTGGTGCCCTTTCCGACGAGCGAGGAGGTGACGGAGATTCCGCAAGAGATCGGAGTGGAGATGAAGACCGAAGGACACGGATCGCTTGGTATAACTTCTCTACTCTTTTCTATTTTGCTAGCTAGCTAGGTTAATGGCCCGATCCGGGTGAAAAAGTCCGCGGCGGTGCCGTTTTGCAAAGTCCGCAAAGTTTTTTTTTCCGCGTTTCCGGCGTCGGATTGACGGCCGGGGCGCCCCCGCGGGCTTACAATGGTATCAGAGCCACGCCATTAACCTTGCCTAGCTTGCTCTAGCGCGTTTAGAACCCGATCGAACAAAATCCCCAAAAACCGTATTTTGTGCACATGTGTTCTCTGTTGAAATTTTTTGAGCTCCTAAAATTTTTCAGGTTGTTTCAGAGGCATGTACAAGCAATTATAAGAAATCTGGGAAAATACGATCCACTCATTCCATACTTAGACTGCGGAAGCGCGGCCAAAACCCAGGTTTGGCCGCGCTTGCGCGGCGGAAATAGGGAATTGTGGCACCATATTTTCCCAGTAAGCTTATCAGTTGGAAATAGGGCTTTTGGGATATTTTATTTGGGCCCAGGTTTTCTGTAAGTGCTACAGTTCTTTTTGGGGGCCCACTTTGATAAATTTGTTCGATCGGATATTTTAAACATGCTAGTTCACAGTTTTTACATTATATCTGCGACCGTGAATGTCACTTGATCGGTAAGTCCCGTCTAACTGCTATAGCCCGGTTAGACGGATTTACGAACGTGACTTTCACGTTGATGTTCTGTGATTGTACTGTGTTGTTGCGGATCGGTCGTGGGGGATAGCCTGGTTGCAGTGGTAGTACAGTTTTGTTTTATATGTACATTTGATATTGCGGGGCGAGCGTCCGACATGTGGACTGCCGTCACTGCCTGTTTGTATTATTATTTTGGGGCACGACCTGGTTGCGGTCGATGTACCCGTTGTATGTATATTTTACTTTCTGTACTAGGATTACCCCGCGGAGGGGTGCACGGATAGCCGGGTTCTGGAGGGCAACAAGCCCGCATCTCATGGCATTGAGACGGAGGGGGCTTCACTCTAGAATTGGCGGGCTATTCGCCGCACTCGTAGGGGGTATAGGGTTGACCCAGGAGGGGTGCCCAAGTTACCGGATTCCGTGAAGTGCTGGGTGGTCCATTCACGTTGCTGAAGGGGGCTGCCCCGCTTCATGTTTTGGCGGGTAACTTGCCGCACCCGTAGGGGTCTAGGATTTCATTGCACAGGCTATCCACACGACCAGGGGAACGTCGGTTTTCAGCGGCTCTGTGAAACCCGGGGATCCCAGATATCTGTATTGATCTGTGTTGCTATACATTTCTGTGTTGCTGCACTTTTTATCACGCCATGAGCGAAAATTATATATTATATATATACTAGTAGATGTTGTATATGTTTTTCATCCGCGCTAGTCCAGTCCCCGCTCTGCCGTTAGTTAGCTAACCTAACGAGTGATGACGGGACCCAGTGGCGAATGCGGATGGCATATACGTACATCAGTATATTTTCGTTCTTTGTGGTGTGATCAATTGATGGGACTGCGTTGATTCGGATCAATGCAAGTTAAACAAACCTAATTTGATGTTGTTGGAACACTTTTTCAAAAAGCTGTTATTGCAAGGACGTTCTCTTTTGTTTTGCACAGTGGTATTCAGTTGGAATATCCTGCTCCTCAGTCGACGAGGCAAGGGCCGAGATCCCTTCACCGGGAGTGACCCCTTGGACAAAAGTTTACGTCAGGGCATTAACTTCACTATAGCCGATTACTTTTGCTTTGCATCGTGGTATTCATTTGGAATATCCTGCACCTCATTCTACGGGGAAAGAGCCGAGATCCCTTCACCGGGAGTGACCTCTTTAGCAAAGGTTTTCGTCATTATATTTTTCTAAAAAGCTATCCGTTCCTTCAGCGATATCAAGTTCATTACGTTAAAGGTTTTCGCCAGAAACCATTCGTAGCCCTCCGTCGTTTCATATGGATAATCAATAGTATTCATGCTGTGTATGTTGGCCAAAGTCAAGGCACAGTGTTTGGTAGCTGTTGGGTATTCATATGCAGCATAGATAGATGCGTTGGTTTGGGACAGTCGTACTGCCATTTTGGCCAAAGTCAAGGGTATGTACGGGTGGGTTCAAATTAACCAGGAAAATGACGGGTAGAACTTGACATGTGACTTATGATATGTTGGCCAAAGTCAAGGTCATAAGTGCATGGGGTAGAAATCCACATCGGGAGTTTCAAAAGAACTGAAACTTGCCAGATATGCGCATACCTTCTGGAGTGTGATAACGTGAGCGGATTCCGTCACGTTATCATGCGATGAGAGTTGGATCCCGATTCCCACTGATGAGTTGGTTTACTCCTCGGGTTATCCCGGCTAATTCTTCTTTCAGGTTTGGGGAAGAATTTGACGTTACAGTGGGAGGTTTCCAGATTAGATAAATTGGTAACCATTCTGATCTAGGTAAGAGTGCACGCTGAGTGTTTCTTTTCTCTCTCTCTTTGGCAGCGACCATTGACCCGACCCTAGACTATGACTCAGTGACCAAGTTGACCGAACCTTCTTAACACTGGCTTTTGGATTGTCAGAGTTGCAGACCTCTTTGCCACTCCTACTTTTACTCTTTTCTCCGGGACACCCCGTATTACTACGACCGTCCACTTCCATTGGACAAAACCATCGTATGGTTATATACGAACTCGAAGGACTTCGAGGATGGTTTCCGGTTCTGGAGAAAACGAATGGGACTATTCAGTTGTCTTTTCCTTTTACCTTCTCTCAGGTTGCGAGTACTCCTTGGTTTAGGAATAGTACACCTATTACGCAAATTGGATAGTCTTCTTCCAGACCCTAGGCTGGTGCCGACCGGTAGGGAATGAAGAAAGCCAATTAGCCTAAACGGTGTATAGAAGGTATTAAGTTCAGACAAAGCAAGGGATTAGTAAGAGGGCAAAGTAAATTGCGACTGCTATTCACGACCAAACCATGTACTTCTTTGTCAATCCTAAATCACCTATGAATTAAGTGCATTCGGTTGTCTTTTATCCTCACCTTCTCTCGCATTGCGAGTGCTCCTCGGATTAGGACAGTACACCCATTATGCTTTTTGGATAGTCTTCTTCCAAACCATAGGCTGGTGCCGAACGGTAGGGAAGGAAGAAAACCATTTGGCCAAAAGGGGTGTACAGAAGGTAATGACTAAAGACATATAAAGGGATTTGGAGAAGTGGCAAAGAATTATACGGTTATAGTTGTGAATCTGGATAATGGAAGAGGCATTACTAAGAATACCAGGATACCCCATTGAAACATTTCAATGTTTCAGTTCCACTGTGTACTGTTAAAAGAAAACTGATTTCCCGATTAGACACTTACTCCAGGGTATGTATTTACCAGGTTGGATTCTCACATCTGTATGGTTTTACAGGTGATGAGTGGGAGTAAGTTATTGGGAATTAGGTGACCATCCTCATTATATCGGGATTCGTTGTAATTGGTGATATTTGAGGAAGTCACCTGGGTTGTTTGCCGGTCGGCAAATATTTGGTTTTGAATATCCGTTGTTATGCACCAATTTCAAATTGATATATCTGTACGTCTATTTTTATAGAGTGAGATATACCTTTCTGAAATTATGTCTATGACATTTACCTATACCAGTGGATGGTTAGGTAAGGAGCATTGAACAACGGTGTAATTCTTCTTAACCAAAAGTACAGTTTTCAACCTACGACACACAGTGAATGAGTCACAAGACTCAAGGGACTTATACAGAGTATTGTATATTGTCCAGTGTCCATTAGGACAGAGGGGTTGGTCCTCGTACTATATTCTGTTTACTTTTAACTTCTCTAGTTCTTAGACATGTGTTTCATAGAAACACAGGGTCTAAGTTTTGAGGAGTTATAGGTAAAAGATTAAAGTAGAGAACCAGGTATTGCAAGTATCGGGATTCTTCAAGGTGATCGAAGATGTAGATACTTGTGATTGGTATTTAGTTGATAGTAAAAAGAACTAACTTCTCTTTCAGGTTACTCATAATTGGAAGTACTCCTAAGTTGAGTAACGCTGATCGGCCTCTCTTCCATTTAGTTGACATGCACTGGAGACAGCCGCATGATTTGAATCTGGTTCAATTAAATCAGTGCCTCTGTTTCTTGGATATAGAACAGTTCATATCTTGACATTGTTAAGATACGGGGAGTTGTCTGGCTTATGCTTAAAACCAGACTCTGGACAACTCAAGGCACGTTTCAGTAGTGGCTGTTTGTGGGTTGACCCGGGCTATGACGAGGGTTGACTTTCTACCATCTGGAAGATCAATAGTGATATTGTTCTTGACTCGCCACAGTTTTATTAAAAGCGGATTTTTTTTCAGAAAACAGTAGTTGGAGTATGGTAGAACTGGAAGTGATTCCAGAACCGCAAACAATTACTGAAGATTTGATAAGGAACCTAAAGATTCAATCTGGTTTGACATTCCACTGGCCACTCCGCAGATACGATGGGTAACCTCAGGCACTCGAGAGGTACTTCGGTATGCTCAAGGACGGTGGCAGGGAGGTTCTTGTTTACCCACACTTGCCATTGCTATTGGTCCAGGCTGCGAGACCCGGCGGAAGGATGAGTATAGCGTCGTTCTAAACTTGCTTTAGAAGCATACGTGTATATGACTCTGCCAGAGGGTTGTCGTAGTCAGTGGGAGCAGCGGAAGCATTAGTGGATATCAGGCTTATGTCTATTTATAGACTTAAGCAGATATAGCGGAGATAGATCATCTATTTCTGATGTGACAGTCATAGGTTTGACTTCATCAGAATAGGGGATGGATCTGTTAAGAAGGTAGTAGGGTGTGATGTCCTGGTATTTGATGACATACACAGAGTAGGAAGTGATATTCCTATACTACGATCGGTTATACTTTGGTCGTCACACAGTGGTTTCTCCACATAGGGCTTGGATATTATATCAGACATTCTGGTTACTAGATCTATGATTTTAGATCTAGATTTGGGTGGTTTCCCAATCTGGGTACTTTGACCGCATTCTATGAGTATTTAGAATGGACGACTCCTGGCACGGTAGTGTACCTGCAGGTAATGGAGTCACCCTCTCTAAAGGTGTCTTACAGACTAAAGGGGAGAGGGATACGCATGATTGACAGATCACTTGCTTAGGCAATTGAGTCAATCATGAGATGTCAAGTACCACACCAGATGTTATTCTTGCAGTAGGTGCAATAAGTTGATATTAATCCAATCCTGGAGAAACAGTCGGAAGCAGTTTTAGAACATAAGTGGATGTTCTAGGGATATGATAACGGCAGTCTTCTTCGGGAGACAGTTATCATTCCAGGCTTCCAAGGTGACATGGATGGCAGAGTGGCTGTCAGAGTTATAGTTTTCCCTCCGACGAGGGGCAGTATTTTGGACAGTTGGTCCAGGTGGATACTGAGGGAAGGCATGGCGCAGGACACTGATTAAGTTCAGTTATCGATACAGTCTAAGAAGTTTGGATTTGGAGTTCATTTATGAGCTAGGTCCCATCAGACATCCAGACATTCTAAGACAGGTATTGCTCATTTCGGGAGATAGTTTTCTCTGCGAACATGAGATATAGAGAGACATAGAAAGAAACATCAAAGCGGATCCACTCACTGAGGCTATTCCTCGAACTCAATAGTTTCGCAAACGAGCTTTGTGAGACTGACTAGTAGAGGAGTTGGGTGTTCGGTATCACATGGGCTGTGAGTATGCGACATCGCAATAATTAGCCTCGAGTGCAAGTGGGAGATTGTTGGAGATAGTGCCCTCAGAGTCAATTATTGGATCACAGGCACGTGATTGCAATGATTGAGGGGAGGACCTGTCCCAGTAGGACAGTCTTACTCGAGATGATAGTATGCTATCTGGTTTATCTTTATCATCGTGTACTGCTTTAGGTGACCTTTCGAGTCGCTATTACACGTTGATAAAGCCCCTAGGATTCTTGCTTGACATCCAGCAGTATGAGGGCGATCATATAAGTGGGAGCTGGGGTCTACAAGCACATCCTTAAAAGGTCCCTAGTCGTGGGAGATTCGAGACAGGGCATCGATTCTCCACAGTAGACTAGTGTATACAGTCGAGACCCCGACGAGAGGCGGTGGCCGGTCTCACAAGCCACTGGTGTCAGTTGGTTCACCTAAGATGTATACAGGTGCTCATTGGGTTATGAGTACACCGGACAGGACTCGCCGGGAACCTGCTAGTTGGGATATACCAGACGTCAGATAGCAGTTCCCAGGTGACATGTGTACAGGTTAGTTCATCGACCTGGGATCGTCATTTGTCTCGTGTGAGTTCCCACTGTACTTTGATTACTACCCTACCACGGCTCAAAGGAGTCGTGCAAACAGGTTTTAGTTGGGTACAGTCCCGAGCCACATGGAGGCAGTGAGCGGATCTGCAGGGGTTCGTCTCTCCCGGTATTGGGGGTGAGGTCGTGCTGTGTCTAGGAGAGCCAGAACATGAAAAGTCCTTGGCCAAGGCAGGAGATTTGCTGGTAGGTATTCCAGTAGTATCTCAGGGTGTTCTGGGCTACACTCCGACACGACTTGTACCGCTTTTGGGGGTCTGACTCTTACCAACCCCCTAGGCCCGCCATGCGATACTCATAGACGAACGGACCGGACTGTACGGATATTGTCACTGACAGGCTCAGTTGGGTGTCGGGGTGAGCTTCCTCATCGACGTCCCATTTGGTCAATACCTGGTGGCCCGTCACGTATTGGCTTATACCTCTGACGTGCTAGTGGTTAAATCCACAGCCAAGGTATTGACGAGTCTTTAGAGTCCACCACACAGACAGTTACTCAAGTTTCGGGCGAAACGCTGTAGAGGCCGTATGGAGATATGGCAGGGTTCGATCAGATACGTGCGGTATTGCACGGATCATGATCGGACGGTTTTTACTAGCCGGCTTTGGCTTAAGCCGGATCTTAGTATTAGATAGTGTAGTTTTGTCTCTTTGCATTCGTGTTCAGTGGGAATACAAATGCGGGCATGTATTTGCAGTTGTGGGGTTTTCCTGTAATTTATTACGGGATCGGTTTTCTGAAGTTGCCAGTTTGTATTCCGTTCCGACCGGTTTTCTCTTTTTCCTTCCCGGTCGGACTTTTCGTTGGAGGGTGTTAATTGCAAGTTTGCAATTAACATTTTTGTGAGGGGTTTCTTTGCATGAGTGTGGATTATGATTTGACCATCATCATGAGATTCCTTTTCTTTCTCTTCTTATGCATTAATGAGAAAAGGGGTTGATTTGTTTTTGATTGGATTTGGATGTGAGATAAATTGATCTTATCTACACATATTGTTATGCTATTCTATTTTTCTCTCTCCAATCTTATTCTTTTTGTGAGGGGCCGGCCACTAGAGAGAAGGGGAGAATGAGGGTTTCATTTTTAGATGAGGAAATGTTTTCATCTCATTCATTCATGCTAGAAATTCCTCACATCACAAAAGGGTTAAAAAGTTCATTCTTTTTCTTCCATCCATCCATAGCAACTTCATGAAACCCCAAGGAGACATAGCATTCTATACTATTCTATAGCAAGCCTTGGACGCGTCGGCTAGCCAACTTCGCGCCCGAGTTGCCTCGGTCAAGAGGCGGGAGCCCGTAAAAGATTCCGGCTACGTGGTGCCCTTTCCGACGAGCGAGGAGGTGACGGAGATTCCGCAAGAGATCGGAGTGGAGATGAAGACCGAAGGACACGGATCGCTTGGTATAACTTCTCTACTCTTTTCTATTTTGCTAGCTAGCTAGGTTAATGGCCCGATCCGGGTGAAAAAGTCCGCGGCGGTGCCGTTTTGCAAAGTCCGCAAAGTTTATTTTTCCGCGTTTCCGGCGTCGGATCGACGGCCGGGGCGCCCCCGCGGGCTTACACCTTATTCAGGTCCCTAGTCATTGGATTATCGAGACAGGGCATCGATACTCCGCAGTAGACTAGTGTGTACGCTTCTCGTCCCAGTTGGGGAGATGGTCTGTCCCACAGCCATCAGTACGTCGTACTGGAGATAGTATGCAGGTGCTCGTTAGGTTACGGGTACACCGGACAGGACTCACAGGGAACTGTTGGTTGGTTTTATACCAGTCGTCAGTGAACAGTTCCTAAGTGACATGAGTAAAGCATAGTCCGCAGACTTGACACTGCTGCTTCGCCTCGAGTGTGTCCCACTGTTCTTAGATTGCTACCCTACCACGGCTCAAAGGAGTCGTGCAAACAAGTAGCAGTTGGGTGCAGTCCTGAGCACTTGGAGGCAGTGGCGGTTAGACAGAATTCGTCTCTCCCGGTATTGGGGGTTGATATCGCGCTGTGTCAGAGAGCCATTACGCAAAGTCCCTGGCCAGGGCAAGCGAGATTTGCTGGTAGGTTCCAGTAGTTTCTCAGGGTGTAATGGGCTTCCCTCCGACACGACTTATACCGCTATTAGGGGACTGACGCTTGCCGCCCCCTAGGCCCGATATGCGATGGTCTTAGACGAACGGACCGGACTGTATGGAGATTGTCACATCAGACTCAGTAGGAGTTCGGATGGGTTTCTTCATCGGCCTTCTTATCGACATCTACCTGGGGACCGTTACGTACAGCTAGTGCCGCTTGCGGTCTGTGGTTAAACCCACTGCCAGCGTAGTAGTCGGGTCTCTAGAGTCCCACACAGAGAGTTTCCCTACTCCAGGCGAAACGATATAGAGGTCGTATGGTTTTACGACAAGGGTTCGGACGCATACGTGTGTTTACGCACGTACGACTTTCGGACAGTTTTTACCAGTCGGCTTTGGTTTAAGCCAGTTACTGGTATTCGGTTATTGGATTTATACAGTCTAAAGTTTTTCCGTATTTTTGCGGAAAGGAGGGGCGTTCTCGTAATTGTGCGAGAAGCTTCTAGAAGATGGTGACTAAGGAGGTTTAGGTGGCATATACATTGAATGAGATTAGTGAGTCATATGGATGATTCATCCATGTCATTAATGCTTCATAATTGCTTAATGACTCATGGAGATGAATCACCACTAGATATTTATCAAGCATGGTTGTAAATCAATTTCTTTCCTTTTCTTGATAAAATAAAATGCTTGATATATATTATGATAACTCATTATTCTCACTTCATTATTATCTTCACCTTCTCTCTCCTCAAGCTCTCCCTCTTCAAACCCTAATCCTCCCCTCTCATGTGTTGAGTACAAGGATTAGTTAGACTAATTAAACCATAACCCTCACTCTATATCACCTAGCTTCTTTGATTAGCACTTGAAGAAAGTTAGTTGCCTCAAGTTTAGAGGCTAAGCTTAGAGTAAAGCTCTCGGGTGGATCGTCTACTACTTCGAGAAGGCCGAGGAGGAGGTGGAGTTCGCAAAGACGAAGGACACGATTCGTTAGGTATAATCCCTAAACATGGTAGTATAGAACTTCTATGTTTCTTGTTAGTTATCGTTTAGTTTCGATTCATGCGGTTAGTCGATGTTTAGCATATAAACAAGTTCGTTTTTCATATTTCCGCCTCCCCGCAAGTCGTGGGGTGTTGTACATCGATTTACAGTGGTATCAGAGCCTCGCTAAACAATAAATAACTTACTTGCAAATTTGTATCAATTTCGAACGGAAAAAACGAAACCGGAAAAGCCCGAAATCATGGTTTTCTGTCGAATTTTAAATGAAGTCCTAAAATTTTTCAGGGAGGTTCAGAAAGCTTAAAAAGACAGTAGAAGAACACACAAGAAATTTGGGCCCCTGAATCGCCTAAAGCGCCGCGGAACCGCGGCGGATCGCACCGATCCGCCGCGCTTCCGCCGCCGAGTTGGCGATTCAGGAACCCAGTTTTCCTGTGTTGCTTCTCTGTGATATTTGGTATTTTCGGGAAGTTTTTATTTTTGCTCAGGTTTCAGATTTACAGAGAAGTATTGGAGCAAAATTAAAAGTGTTTATTCGATCGAAATTATACAGTATTTGCTTGTTGGATTATATCTGTGTTTGTATAATGTGTTCGTAAACCTCCCCTAACTGCTAGTATGTCGGTTGGCAGGGGGTTGCACATTTCTGTAATGGATTTTATCTGTTTGTTTATATGAACTGTGTTGGACTGTTGTGATGTATAGCCGGGGTTATGTGATGGGTTATTATTTAATTCATTTGATGTAAATGTAATTTGTTGTAATATTATTTTGCGGGGTACATCCAGGTTGCGGTTGTAGCCACCGTTGTATTATTTCATTTTACTGTTTTTGCTCCTAGGACAGACCCAAGGTGGGGTGCACAAACTACCGGGTGGGTAGTTTGTCGTGCCCGTTGGGGTCTTGGGTGGGGTAATGGCTATTCATCACAACTGTGTAATCCGTCTTTTGTTGCAGGCTCAAAACAAACACGGATTGCTTGCAAATCCAATAAAGTTCATCTGTGATCTGGAATGCCTATTATTGCGTCTGACGAATGTACAATATCTATATATGATAGCTATTTAGACGTCACTTATGTTTTACACCAGCGCTAGCCCAGCCCCCGCTCTGTCGTTAGTTAAGTAACCTAACGGGTGATGACGGGACCCCATGGCGAATGCGGATGGCATAAGAGGACGTTGTATTTTCGTTGTTTTCTGCAATGATAGGTTAATGATGGGACGCATTATTTATAATGCAAAGAAAATAAACCAAAAGTTTAATCGTTGGAACAATTTAAAAGAAACCACTCGGTTAATTTTAAAAACAGATATTTTTAAATGCGGAGCTTTAACCACTCCTTTTAAAAAGCTATCAGGTTCCTTCGGTTATATCAAGTTTACTACGTTCACGGTTTCGCCAAAACCATTCGTAGCCCTCCGTCATTTCATCTGGGTATTCAGTAGTATTCAAGCTATGTATTTTGACCAACGCCAAGGCATAGTGTTTGGTAGCTGCTGAGTATTCATTTGTTGCATAGATAGATGAGTTAGTTTGGGACAGTCGTATGATCATTTTGGCCAACGTCAAGGATATGTATGGATGGGTTCAAATTAACAAGATAATGATGGGTAGAACTTGACATGTGACTTATGATATTTTGACCAACGCCAAGGTCATAAGAGCATGGGGCAAAAATATATATCGGGAATTTCTAAAGAAACTGAAATTTGCAAAGAGTTGCATACCATTTGGAGTTTGATGAATGTAGGTAGGATTCCTTCAACATTATCATACGATGATATTTGGATCCCGATCCTACTGTGAGTATATGCTACTTATCAGGATATTCGTCACTTAACGATCAATGCTAAAAACCAAGTAGGTGTCAAGAAAGGTGTCAGCGGGGTTAAGCCCCCAGAGAAAAGAGGTTATTTAATTAAGGAACTTCGCGAAAGCGTTGGAAAACCTCCCTCGAAGTATCGACACTAGCCTGGCTGAACAGTTAAGCAAGAATTGTACGGTAAGAATAGTCCTGGCTAATTCTTCTTTTATTGTTTGAGGAAGGATTCGAGAAACAGTGGGGGCCATCCAGTTTAGATAAACTAAAAACCACTCTAAACTTGCAAGAGCATCATGCTAAAGAGTTTTTCTTCTCTCTCTCCTATTTGCAGCAACCCTGAAAATGACTGGACTTAAGTTACTTTTAGAGAAAAATATACTGACAGGGCCAAACTATAAAGATTGGCTACGGAATGTCAAAATGGCTTTGACCTATGACAAACTGGGGTACGTCCTCACCGCTACGGCACCTGCTGTCCCTGGTCCCAAATCCAGCAATGCGGATAAGGAAATCGCAAAAACCTGGGATTTAGATCGCGCGAAAGCCAAGTGCATCGTGCTTGCCTCGATGAACAATGAATATCAGAGGAGGCACGAGGATATGAACCTAGATGGCATATTTCTCCATACAAAGGAACTTTATGGAGAGCAATCTCGTATAGCAAGATACGAGACCTCTAAGAACTTGTTTCGAGCGAGCTTGGCTGTCGGGTCATCGGTAGGAGAACATGTCCTAAAGATGATCGGCTATATTGAAGAGCTCGCAGACCTTGGGACGACTTTGGATAATGAGCTCTATACAGACCTTATTCTCCAGTCCCTTCCTCACACCTACGCCCAGTTTATCCTGAACTTCAACCTTCAAAGAAAAGAAGTTGAACTTCCGGAACTCCTAAACATGTTAAGGAGTGCAGAGGGCACCTTGCAGAAGACAAGGGAAACACCCGCTATGTTTGTTAGCGGTACATCTTCTTCCGGGTCCAAGGCTAGGGCCAAAGGAAGGAAGAAGAAGGCCGCCACCAAACCTAGAGGAGGTGTTAGTAAGGTGGGAGGGAAGGGAAAGAAAAAGTTTGCAGTACCAGTAGTGGGCCAGGATGAGTGCTTCCATTGTCACAGGAAAGGGCACTGGAAGAAAGATTGCAAGGCATGGAATGCCAAGAACCAGGAACCGAAGCAAGCTGTGGCTTCGACTTCAGGTGTGTTTGTAATTGAGAATTGTCTGTCAATTAACTCTACTTCCTGGGTATTGGATACCGGATCAGGATCTCATATTTGCAATTCATTGCAGGCACTGAGAAACCGTAGAGTGCTGAAGGAAAGTGATATGACCCTAAAGGTTGCTGACGGAGCTAGCATGGGAGCTGCGTCCGTCGGGGATTATCACCTGGGATTGACGAGTGGACATATTTTGGTTTTGCATAACTGTTTTTTTGTACCAAGCTTAACGTGTAATATCATATCAATTTCCTTGTTATCAAATAAAGGTTATGATTTCACGTTTGTAAGAGATGTTGTTAACATCCACCTTAATCATGGTTTGATTGGGTCCGGTACACTAAATAACGGTATATATGTTTTAAACCAACTCCAAATTTTCAACGTACAGAACACACTAAAAAGAAAGTCTCCAGATTTAAATAAAGCTTTCTTATGGCATTGTAGACTGGGTCACATCAATGAGAGAAGGTTGACTAAGTTGCATAGAGAAGGATATTTGAACTCGTTCGAATATCAAACTTATGACACTTGTCAATCTTGTCTCAAAAGAAAGATGACAAGGACTCCATTTACTCGACAAGGAGTAAGAGCGAGCGAGCTCTTAGGACTCATACACAGTGATGTATGCGGTCCAATGTCTACACATGCAAGAGGTGGTTTTTCCTATTTCATTACTTTCACGGATGATTACTCAAGGTACGGATTCATTTATCTGATGAAACATAAATCCGAGGCTTTTGAGAAATTCCAAGAGTATAAGAATGAAGTAGAAAACCAAACCGGCAAAAGTATCAAGACACTTACATCTGATCGAGGTGGTGAATACTTGAGTGCCAAGTTCCTAGGTTACCTAAAAGAGAAAGGAATTCTCTCTCAGCTTACTCCTCCATACACTCCACAGCACAACGGTGTATCGGAAAGACGGAATCGAACCCTATTGGATATGGTACGATCCATGATGAGTAATGCTGAGTTACCACGATCTTTCTGGGGTTATGCGCTAGAATCAGCGGCATATCTTTTGAACATGGTTCCTACCAAGACTGTGCCTACCACGCCATATCAGATGTGGAGTGGGAAGAAACCCTATCTTCAGTATCTGAAAATATGGGGATGTCCAGCTTTTGTTAAAAAGCAGCATGTGGACAAGCTCGAGGCACGATCAGTAAAGTGTCAGTTTGTGGGATATCCAAAGAACTCCAAGGGGTATCTATTCTATTACGCAGAGGAACAAAAGGTGTTTGTTTCTCGTAATGCCCATTTTCTAGAATATCAGTTTTTAGAAAAGGAAATAAGTGGGAGCGAAATAGAACTGGAAGAAATTCCAGAACCACAAATTGCTACTGAAAGTTTGGTAGAACCGGTAGTTCAAGAAGAACAGGACATTCCCGCACCCCTCCGCAGGAGTAGTAGGCCGTCTCATCCGCCTGAGAGATACTACGGTTTTCTCATAGATGGGGATAAAGAGGATTGCATCATAGATGATGATGAACCTACTGACTTCCAGCAGGCCATCCAGAGCGGCGACTCGGTACGATGGCTAGATGCAATGCGGACCGAAATGGAGTCCATGTACACCAACAAAGTATGGACTTTGGACTTTGCTCCAGATGGGGTAAAACCCATAGGATGCAAATGGATCTTCAAGAAAAAGATTGGTGTAAATGGACAGGTGGAAACCTATAAGGCTAGACTTGTTGCAAAGGGTTTTCGTCAAAGACCTGGTTTGGACTATGACGAAACTTTTTCTCCAGTGGCTATGCTCAAATCCATTCGGGTCCTTCTTGCTATTGCTGCCTTCCATGATTATGAAATCTGGCAGATGGACGTAAAGACGGCTTTTCTAAATGGAAATTTAGAAGAGTGCGTCTATATGGATCAGCCAGAGGGTTTCAATCAGAGTGGGAGCAGCGGGAAAGTATGCAAGCTGCTTAAGTCCATTTATGGACCAAAGCAGGCATCGCGGAGTTGGAACATCTGTTTTGATGAGACAGTCAAAGAATATGACTTTATCAAAAATCCAGATGCACCGTGCATATATAGTAAAGTTGTAGCCAGAAGTGTCGTATTCCTCGTCTTGTACCTGGATGACATTCTATTGATAGGAAATGACATTCCTATGCTACAATCTGTCAAAGGATTCTTGTCACACAGGTTCTCCATGAATGACCTGGGTGATGCCTCTTACATTCTGGGGATCCGGATCTATCGTGATAGATCCAAGAGGATGTTGGGACTTTCGCAGTCCAGGTATATCGACACTGTACAGAAAAGATTCAGTATGGAAGATTCTAAGCGCGGTAATCTACCGGCTTGTCACGGAATCACCCTCTCCAAATAGATGTCTCCCAAGACTGATTTGGAAAGGGAACGCATGTCTATTATACCCTACGCTTCTGCGGTAGGCTCTATAATGTATGCGATGTTGTGCACCAGACCAGATGTAGCTTACGCACTGAGCGTGGTAAGCCGGTATCAGTCAGACCCAGGGGAGAAGCACTGGATAGCAGTAAAGAACATTCTCAAGTACCTGAGAAGGACTAAGGAGATGTTCTTGGTTTACGGCGGAAAAGACCTCAGGTTAGAGGCCTTTGCTGATTCCGGCTTTCAGAGTGATAAGGACGATTCCAAGTCCATGTCGGGTTATGTCTTTACCCTCAATGGAGGGGCGGTGTGCTGGAAGAGCTCCAAGCAGGACACCGTTGCTGACTCAACGATGGAAGCGGAGTATATAGCTGCTTGCGATGCCGCAAAAGAAGCAGTCTGGATGAAGAAGTTCCTAACAGAACTTCAGGTGGTTCCTACCATAGTTGATCCATTACCTCTGTATTGCGACAACAACGGAGCTATAGCTTTAGCGAAGGAACCAAGGTCCCATCAGAAGTCCAGACAAATCTTAAGGCGGTATCACCTGATCAGGGAGATCATTGATCGTCAGGAGATCGAGGTTCGGAGAGTTGCTTCTGAAGAGAACATTGCTGATCCACTCACAAAGGCCCTACCTCAGATTCAGTTCGAGAGGCTACTCGAGATCATCGGACTTCGATACGCCAGTACATGGCCCTAGTGCAAGTGGGAGATTGTTAGTGTTTATGCCCTAGAAGGCCATTACTGTATCATACTAGTTTGTATATTACTTAATGGAAGCTTGGGATATTCACATGTATATAACAGTCTTGCTAAACATGGTAGTATGCTACTTGGTTTTTCTATCTTAATATGTGAGTATACGTATTGATAGAGCTCTTAGGATCTTGCTTGACTACCAACGTTGTGATGGCAGTCACACTAGTGGGGGCTGGGTAGTCTACAAGCACATCCTTATTCAGGTCCCTAGTCGTTGGATTATCGAGACAGGGCATCGATACACCGGAGTAGACTAGTGTGTACGCTTCTCGTCCCAGTTGGGGAGATGGTCTGTCCCACAGCCATCAGTACGTCGTACTGGAGATAGTATGCAGGTGCTCGTTAGGTTACGGGTACACCGGACAGGACTCACAGGGAACTGTTGGTTGGTTTTATACCAGTCATCAGTGAACAGTTCCCAGGTGACATGAGTACAGCATAGTCCGCAGACTTGACACTGCTGCTTCGCTTCGAGTGTGTCCCACTGTTCTTAGATTGCTACCCTACCACGGCTCAAAGGAGTCATGCAAACAGGTAGCAGTTGGGTGCAGTCCCGAGCACTTGGAGGCAGTGGCGGTTAGACAGGATTCGTCTCTCCCGGTATTGGGGGTTGATATCGCGCTGTGTCAGAGAGCCATTACGCAAAGTCCTTGGCCAGGGCAAGCGAGATTTACTGGTAGGTTCCAGTAGTTTCTCAGGGTGTAATGGGCTTCCCTCCGACATGACTTATACCGCTATTAGGGGACTGACGGTTGCCGCCCCTTAGGCCCGATATGCGATAGTCTTAGACGAACGGACCGGACTGTATGGAGATTGTCACATCTGACTCAGTACGAGTTCGGATGGGTTTCCTCATCGGCCTTCTTATCGACATCTACCTGGGGACCGTTACGTACAGCTAGTGCCGCTTACGGTCTGTGGTTAAACCCACTGCCAGCGTAGTAGTCGAGTCTCTAGAGTCCCACACAGAGAGTTTCCCTACTCCAGGCGAAACGATATAGAGGTCGTATGGTTTTACGACAAGGGTTCGGACGCATACGTGTGTTTACGAACGTATGACTTTCGGACAGTTTTTACCTGTCGGCTTTGGTTTAAGCCAGTTACTGGTATCCGGTTATTGGATTTATACAGTCTAAAGTTTTTCCGTATTTTTGCGGAAAGGAGGGGCGTTCTCGTAATTGCGCGAGAAGCTTCTAGAAGATGGTGAATAAGGAGGTTTAGGTAGCATATACATTGAATGGGATTAGTGAGTCATATGGATGATTCATCCATGTCATTAATGCTTCATAATTGCTTAATGACTCATGGAGATGAATCACCACTAGATATTTATCAAGCATGGTTGTAAATCATTTTCTTTTCTTTTCTTGATAAAATAAAATGCTTGATATATATTATGATAACTCATTATTCTCACTTCATTATTATCTTCACCTTCTCTCTCCTCAAGCTCTCCCTCTTGAAACCCTAATCCTCCCCTCTCATGTGTTGAGTACAAGGATTAGTTAGACTAATTAAACCATAACCCTCACTCTATATCACCTAGCTTCTTTGATTAGCACTTGAAGAAAGTTAGTTGCCTCAAATTTAGAGGCTAAGCTTGGAGTAAAGCTCTCGGGTGGATCGTCTACTACTTCGAGAAGGCCGAGGAGGAGGTGGAGTTCGCAAAGACGAAGGACATGATTCGTTAGGTATAATCCCTAAACATAGTAGTATAGAACTTCTATGTTTCTTGTTAGTTATCGTTTAGCTTCGATTCATGCGGTTAGTCGATGTTTAGCATATAAACAAGATCGTTTTTCATATTTCCGCCTCCCCGCAAGTCGTGGGGTGTTGTACATCGACTTACAATTTTATCAGGAATCCTGTTGAATTACCCGACTAGTTATTGAAAAGTGTTTTCGATTCGAGACTTAAATGCTAGGTTTAGGGTTAGGCATGAAATCCGAAATATGAGATATTCTGGGTTTATGATGTCCAATGATGATGCGGATTCTAAATATTGTCGTATTCATTTCTTTTCTGCGACCGTAGGTGTAATATGTGGGGTATCCCAGATCTCATTTCTATACGTCAATGAAATTTGGGATACGCATATTTACTTACGTTGATGACATGTGATGTTATGTGTTGCTGTGATATGTTATATTGGATCGTCGTGATTGAATAGCCGGGTTTTTTTACGTGAGATGAGAGTTTTTACATTTTCATTCATGTAAAATTTTATGTAATATTCTTTTATTGGGACACTTCCGGGTTGAGGATGTTGTCACCATTAATGTATATTATTTACTTTTCAGCATTAGGATAGACCCAAGGCGGGGAGCACAAGTAACCGGGTTCTAGAGTCCAATGTGAGACATCTCGAGGAGTCGATACCGGGTCTCCTAACTCTAGAATTGGAAGGGTCACTTACCGCTCTCGTAGGGGCCTAGGGATGTGGGTTTGGCTATTCATCATGACCGTGGAATCCATGTTTATCATTACTGGCTTAATTAAAAACACGGACCTCTTAGTATATCCTATATTTTATATGTTTTGCTTCTGCTGCTTGAGTTCTGTGATGTGATCATATAACTGCGTGAGACGAATGCTATATATATGTGATATATATAATAAACGTTGCTTATGTTTTGCACCGCGCTAGTCCAGCCCCCGCCCTGCTGTTAGTTAAGTAACCTAACGGTGCATGACGGGGCCCCATGGCGAATGCGGATGGCATAAGCTTACGTTCTATTTTCGTTTCTTCTGTGATGTTTAGGAAACACAAATGATGGGACGTCATTAATGAGATTAATGAAAAGAAAAGAAACCTAAAGATGTTGTAGAATCAAATTTTTCAAAAAGGTAGCTCTAGTTATTGCTTTGCATAGCGGTATTCCATTATGAATATCCAGCACCTCATTCGATAAGGAAAGAGCCTAGATCCCTTCGCCGAGAATGAACTTTTTAGCAAAACTAGAAGATGCTACAACCTACTCGGTTTGTTTTGAAAACTATTTGATTTTTAAAAGCGGCGCTTAAACCACTCATTTTCAAATCACTAGATTCTACAACGATATCAAGTTCATTAAGTTAAAGGTTTTCTTCAAAACCATTTTTAGCCCTCTGTCATTTCAGATAAGTGTTATTTAGTATTCGTGCTGCGTTTGTTGACCATAGTCAAGGCGTAGTGTGCGGTAGCTGATTAGTGCTTATCTGCCGCATATGATGCGATTGGATTAGCGTAGTCGTACGACCTTGTTGACCATAGTTAAGGGTCGTGCGGGTTGGTTTAATTAAATCACGAAATGATGGGTAGAACTTGACTAGCACTTATGATTTGTTGACCATAGTTAAGGTCATAAGTCGCTAGGGCTAAAAATAGATATTGTGAATTTCAAGTGTTGAAATTTGCAATGAGATTGCATACCTTCTATGAGATAGTTGGAACCCGATACCCACTGCGAGTAGGTGTTACTCCTGGAAGAGTTTTCCACTTTACAATTAGAAGATCCAGTAGGTGTCTAAGAAAGGTCTTAACGTGGTTATGCCCCTACGGAAACGAGGTTATTTAATTAGTTCCATGTGAAAGCATGGGGAAACTCCCTTGGAGTACCAATACCTACCTGGCTGACCGATTGGCGAACTTGTAGGGTGTAATTAATCTCGGCTAATCTTACCTTTTAGGGTTTGAAGGAAGATTTGATAAAAACAGTGGGAGCCATCCTGATTAGATAAGATAATAACAAATCTAATATTGCAAGAGCACACGCCAAAGTGTTTTCTTCTCTCTCTCCTGGTAGCGACTATGACATGCCTTACTCAAGATAATAATATGGATGTATTGACCGAACTCTGTGGAACGTTGGTTCCGCTCTATCTTCTGACTGTCATAAGTCTGAGCAACGAATAGGGAAATACACGGATTCCCATGAAACCCGAACGAAGAAAGAGCATGCTGATGCATCTTATTCGGGTGTGTTCGTTATTGAGAACTGTTTCTCAGTTAGCTCTACGTCCTGGGTATTAGATACCGGATCCGGATCCCATATTTGTAATATGTTACATGGGTTAAGAAAAAGTAGAGAACGAAAGGGTGATATGTCTCTCAGAGTAGGGAACAGAGCAATTGTTGCTGCCGAATCTGTCGGCGAACATCACCTTGTATTGCCAAATGGTAATACATTGATTTTGAACGACTGTTATTACATACCGTCGATGATGCGCAACATCATATTCGTTTGTCTATTAGATAAAAATGGATATAACTTTGCACTAGAGAAAAATGTTATGAACATTTTCCTGAATCAAGTGTTGATTGGGTTTGGTACGTTGTGTAACGATATATACGTTCTGAATCAAAACATAGTTCGAAGCATTCAGAACACACACAAGAGGAAAAGTTCAGAAATGAACGAAACCTTCTTGTGGCATTGTAGGCTTGGTCATATCAATGCGACCAGACTAGCTATGTTGCATAAAAATGGATATTTGAATCAGTTTGAATTTACATCTTATGAAACTGGCCAGTCATGTCTCAAAGGAAAGATGACCAAAACTCCATTTACTGGACACGGGAAAAGAGCTACTGAACTCTTGGGACTGATACATAGTGATGTATGCGGTCCTATGTCTACACATGCCAGGAATGATTTCTCGTACTTCATTACATTCACCGATGATTTCTCAAGATTCGGACAAGTGTTCCTGTTGAAACACAAATCTGAAGCTTTTGAGAAATTCAAGGAATATAAGTGCGAAGTAGAGAACCGGACGGGTAAAAGTATTAAAGTCCTTTGATCTGATCGTGGAGAAGAATACTTAAGCACGGAATTCCGAGACTATTTAAAAGAGAATGGGATTCTCTCTCATCTTACTACTCTGTATACACTGTAAGTCCACGTTACCTCTCCCGGTACTTACGGGCTTGCGGAAATGATGAAAAACGATTTTCAAGAGGTGGTAACATGGACTCAAAATACGGATCTTTGTTAAACAACTAACTAACAAACCTAACAAGAGTTTTACCTACTCGGTTAGGGGGTTATACCTTTCTTGAACTCCTTCGTCTTCAACTCTTTCCGGTGTACGGATCGGCCTCACCTCGTCGTCTCCTTGCGCCGAAGATGGATCCACCTGAAAGCTTCTACCTTTGGCTTCTTCTTCGAACTTGAAGAAACTAGAACACTTGGTTTGCTAAACCTTGTGAACTAGGATGAGTAGAGAAGTGATTTGGGTTTTCTTTTATCTCTAAGGCAATGTTTCTCAACTCATGAGAGGGTGTTGCCTTGAGTTAGAGAGAGAGCAAGAGGAAGAGCAAGAGGGAGAGCTCAAGTAAGAGAGAGAAATGAAAATGAGAGAATGAGTAAGTCTTTTGCCATCCAAGCTCTCATAATCCAAAACCATGATTACTCATAATAATAATTGAGTATTATATGATGGTTCAAGTCAAAATGGCCATATCATTTCATGCACTCATTTTGCAAGAAAAAAGAAGAAAGCAAAAGTCTTTGCCATGAAATGATAGCCATTGTCGTGATGATGGTCAACTAGTCCAACCTAGTCAACCGGTCAACAAAGTCAACAAGTCAACAAAGTCAACCCCTCGTCTCAACCATGTCACTATAATACTTAATTAATATTATTGTTAATCATATTTTATATTCTCATTAGGGTTTTAGCAAAAGTCAACAGTCAACAGTCAACAACCTCAATGAGAATTCTCTGCCTCTGTCTCTCTGTCAACTGTGCATACACACCCGCATCCGCGTTCCGAGGAACATGAATACAAACGAGATAAAACCAATCCCAAAACATACACTAGGATCTGGCTTAAACCAAAGCCCACTAGTGTTAACTGTCCGGACACTAAATGTGCACAAGTGCACGGATGTGACCGAACCCTGTCGCAAAACCATGCGACCAGTCGCAAAACAATGCGACCTCTACTCTTTTGCCTAAAGGAGAATAAATTTCTATGTGGGACTCTCAAGACTCGACACTACGCTGGCAGTGGATTTAACCACAGACCACAAGCGGCACTAGCGGTGCGTAACGGTCCCCAGGTAGATGTCGACAAGAAGACTGACGAGGTGAAACCCATCTGAACTCCTACTGAGCCTGAATGTGACAGTCTCCGTTCAGTCCTGTCTGTTCGTCTGAGAACATCGCATTGTAAGTCCGTGTTGCCCACCCCGGTGCTTACGGGGAGGCGGAAAACATAATAAAAATCGGATTTTTAATGACTTAGGCAACATGGACTATGCATGTGAGGATCTTTGCTAAACATAAACTAGCTAACCCTAACTACAAAGTAGCTAAGTGATGAAAGGTTATACCTTTGGTCTTTAGTCCTTCTCTCCTTGCTCCTAGGTATGGTAGAAAAGGATCACCTTGCTTGTCTTCTCCCGTCAAAGAAGGATCCACTTGAAAGCCACCACCTTTAGCTTCAACTCCAAGCTAGGAGTAACTAGAGTACAAGAAATGCTAAGACTTGAACCCTAGAAGTGAGTAGAGAAGATCAAGAGAGGGTTTTTCTCAAGCCCCTTTTGTTTCTCAACACATGAGAGGGAGAGAGCTTGAGGGAGAGGATGAGCAAGAGAGAGAAAAGATATGATAGAATGAAATAATAGTGAGCCATTCTCACTAATATGTGAGGATAATTTTAATTAGATAATTAGCTTGAAAATTGTCATGATAAATCATGACTTGACCATTATCATTTCAATTTTTGCAAAGATCAAAGAGCATCTTCCAAATGAAATGATTATGGTCAAGTTGTCAACATGGTCAACAAGTCAATGAAGTCAAATTGTCAACAACAACCATGCACAATAATTAAGCTAATTATCAATTAACAATAATCCACACAAAATCAATAGGGTTAATAAAATGACAAAAGCCATTAACCCTAAACAAGGTCCTCTCCCCCAATCTCAAGCAACTGTGCATACGCACCCGCATTCGTGATCCGAGGAACACGAATACAATGAGAAAAACCAATCTCAAATCATATACTAGGATCCGGCTTAAACCAAAGCCCGCTAGTATAAACTGTCCGGACAGCAAACGTGCACAAGTGCGCGGATGCGAACGAACCCTGTCGCAAAACCATGCGACCTCTACTCGTTTTGCCTAAAGGCGAATAGCTCTCTGTGTGGGACTCTAAAGACTCGACACTACGCTGGCAGTGGGTTTAACCACAGACCGCAAGCGGCACTAGCTGTACGTAACGGTCCCCAGGTAGATGTCGATAAGAAGACTGACGAGGTGAACCCCATCTGCACTCCTACTGAGCCTGTATGTGACAGTCTCCGTACAGTCCGGTCTGTTCGTCTGATACATCGCATGGCGGGCCTAGGGGGGCGGTGAACGTCAGTCCCCTAATAGCGGTACAAGTCGTGTCGGAGTGTAGCCCAGAACACCCTGAGATAACACTGGAAACCTACCAGTATATCTCGCTTGCCCTGGCCAGGGACTACTCGTGTAATGGTTCTCCTAGACACAGCGCGATGTCAACCCCCAATACCGGGAGAGACGAATCCTGTCTAACCGTCACTGCCTCCAAGTGCTTCGGGACTGCACCCAAAAACTACCTGTTTGCACAGCTCCTTTGAGCCGTGGTAGGGTAGTAATCAAAGTGCAGTGGGAACACACTCGAGGCGAAGTGACAGTGTCAAGTCAGCGGACTAAGCTGTACTCATGTCACCTGGGAACTGATAACTGACGATAGGTATATTACCAACCAACAGTTCCCGACGAGTCCTGTCCAGTGTACTCGTAACCTAACGAGCACCCGCATACTATCCCAAGTACGACGTACTAACGGCTGTGGGACAGACCGTCTCCCACACTGGGATGAGAAGCGCATACGCTAGTCTACTCCGGAGTATCGATGCCCTGTCTCGATAGTCCAACGACCAGGGACCTGTATAAGGATGTGCTTATAGATTACCCAGCTCCCACGAGTGCGAGCGCCATCACAACGCTGGTAATCAAGCAAAGATCCTAAGGGCTCTACTAATATGTATACCAGCAATATGTTAAAAGAAACACATGCACATATTAAAGCAGAGACAAACCAAGTAGCATACTACCATTTCGAGCAAGATTGTATATACAACTGTGAATATCCCAAGCTTCCATTAAGTAATAAACAAGCTAGTATGATACAGTAATGGCCTCTAGGGCATATACACTAACAATCTCCCACTTGCACTAAGGCCATGTACTGGCGTATCGAAGACCTATCATCTCGATCAGCCGCTCGAACTGAGTCTGGGGCAAGGCCTTGGTGAATGGATCTGCTGTGTTATCCTCTGATGCAACTCTCCGGACCTCGATCTCCTGGCGATCCACGATCTCCCTGATCAGGTGATACCGCCTTAAGATGTATCTGGATTTCTGATGGGACCTGGGTTCCTTAGCTAAAGCTATAGCCCCGTTGTTGTCGCAATACAGAGGTATTGGGTCAACAATGGACGGAACCACCTGAAGTTCTTTCAAGAACTTCCTCATCCAGACAGCTTCTTTTGCGGCATCAGATGCAGCGATGTATTCCGCTTCCATAGTCGAGTCAGCAACGGTTTCCTGTTTGGAGCTCTTCCAACACACCGCCCCTCCATTGAGGGTAAAGACAAAACCCGACATGGACTTGGAATCATCCTTGTCACTCTGGAAGCTGGAGTCAGCAAAGGCCTCAACCTGCAGGTCTTTTCCGCCATATACCAAGAACATCTCCTTAGTCCTTCTCAGGTACTTGAGAATGTTCTTTACTGCTATCCAATGTTTCTCCCCTGGGTTTGACTGATACCTGCTTACCACACTCAGTGCATAAGCCACATCCGGTCTGGTACATAACATCGCATACATTATAGAGCCTACCGCAGAAGCGTAGGGTATAATAGACATGCGATCCCTCTCCAAATCAGTCTTGGGAGACATCTCTTTGGAGAGGGTGATCCCGTGACAAGCCGGTAGATTACCGCGCTTGGAATCTTCCATACTGAATCTCTTCAGTATGGTGTCGATGTACCTGGACTGCGAGAGTCCTAATTTCCTCTTGGATCTGTCACGGTAGATCCGGATACCCAGAATGTAGGAGGCATCACCCAGGTCTTTCATGGAGAACCTGTGTGACAAGAACCCCTTGACAGATTGTAGCATAGGAATGTCATTTCCTATTAAGAGAATGTCATCCACGTATAAAACGAGGAATACTACAGTTCTCGCTACAAATCTACAATAGATGCATGGTTCATCTGGATTTTTGATAAAGCCAAATTCTTTGACCGTCTCATCAAAACAGATGTTCCAACTCCGCGATGCCTGCTTGAGTCCATAAATGGACTTGAGCAACTTGCACACCTTTCCGCTGCTCCCACCCTGAATGAAACCCTCTGGCTGGTCCATATAGACACACTCCTCTAAATGACCATTTAGAAAAGCTGTCTTTACGTCCATCTGCCAAATCTCATAATCGTGGAAAGCAGCGATGGCAAGAAGGATCCGAATGGATTTCAGCATAGCTACTGGAGAAAAGGTTTCGTCATAGTCCAAACCAGGTCGCTGACGAAAACCCTTTGCCACCAGTCTAGCTTTATAGGTCTCAACCTGTCCATCTACACCAATCTTCCTTTTGAAGATCCACTTGCATCCTACGGGTTTTACCCCGTCTGGAGCAATGTCCAACGTCCATACTTTGTTGGTGTACATGGACTCCATCTCGGTCCGCATTGCATCCATCCATTTTACCGAGTCGACGCTCTGAATGGCTTGCTGGAAGCTAGTAGGCTCATCACAATCTAGGATGCAGTCCTCTCTATCCCCGTCAATGAGGAAACCGTAGTACCTCTCGGGCGGATGAGACTGCCTACTACTCCTGCGGAGTGGCATGGGAATGTCCTGTTCTTTTGAACCTTCTGGTTCCACTAAACTTTCAGTAATAGTTTGTGGTTCTGGAATTTCTTCCAGTTCTATTGCGCTCCCACTTATTTCTTTTTCTAAAAACTGATGTTCCAGAAAGTGGGCATTGCGAGAAACAAGGACTTTTTGTTCCTCTGCGTAATAGAAAAGATACCCCCTGGAGTTCTTTGGGTATCCCACAAACTTGCACAGTACTGAGCGTGCCTCGAGCTTGTCCACATGCTGCTTTTTGACATAAGCTGGACATCCCCAAATCTTCAAGTATTGAAGATAGGGTTTCTTCCCACTCCATAACTCATATGGTGTGGTAGGCACAGTCTTAGTGGGAACACGGTTCAAAAGATATGCAGCTGTTTCTAGCGCATATCCCCAGAATGATCGCGGTAACTCAGCGTTACTCATCATGGACCGTACCATATCCAATAGGGTTCGGTTCCGTCTCTCCGATACACCGTTATGTTGCGGGGTGTATGGAGGAGTAAGCTGAGAGAGAATTCCATTCTCTTTTAAGTAATTCAGGAATTCGGCACTTAAGTATTCTCCTCCTCGATCCGATCTTAGGATCTTGATACTTTTGCCTGTTTGTTTTTCTACTTCATTTTTATATTCCTGGAACTTATCAAAAGCTTCGGATTTATGCTTCATTAAGAAGACATGTCCGAATCTTGAGAAATCATCCGTAAAAGTTATGAAGTAAGAAAAACCGCTTCGCGCATGTGTAGACATTGGACCGCACACGTCACTGTGTACGAGTCCCAAGAGCTCGCTCGCTCTTTCTCCGTGTCCAGAAAACGGAGCCTTTGTCATCTTTCCTTTGAGACAGGATTGACAAGTTGTATACGATTGATATTCGAACGAATCTAAGTATCCTTCAGTATGTAACTTAGTCAATCTTCTCTCGTTGATGTGACCCAGTCTACAATGCCATAAGAAAGTTTGATTAATATCTGGAGACTTTCTTTTATGTGTATTCTGGATATTGAAAACCTGTGGTTGGTTTAAAACGTAAATACCGTTGTTCAATGTACCTGACCCAATCAACACTTGATTAAGGTGAATGTTCACTACATTACTTACAAATGAAAATTCATAACCTTCTTTAGATAATAAAGATACAGAAATGATATTACAGGTTGCATTTGGTACATAATAACAACTACGCAAAACCAAAAAGTGTCCATCTGATAATCCCAGGTGATAGTCCCCCACGGCCTCTGCATCCATGCTAGCACCGTTCGCAACTCTGAGGGTCATGTCACCTGCCTTCAAAACTCTACGCTTTCTCAACGCCTGCAAAGAATTACAGATATGAGATCCTGATCCGGTATCCAATACCCAGGATGTAGAGTTTATTGATAGACAGTTTTCAATAACATACACACCTGAAGCTGAAGCTGCAACTCGCTTCAAATCCTGTGTTCTGGCTTTCCAAGCCTTGCAATCTTGTTTCCAGTGGCCACTTTTGTGACAATAGAAGCATTCTTCCTTCCCCACCAGCTTCCCTGCTACCTTTGTTGCTTTACCCTTTCCCTTCGTATCCACTTTACCGACACCGCCTCTTGGTTTGGCGGGGGCTTTCTTCTTCTTGCCCTTGGCTTTCGCCCTGGACCTAGAAGAGGAAGATCCTCCTACAAACAAAGTGGATGTCTCCCTACCCTTCTGTAGGGTGCCCTCAGCAGTCCTCAACATGTTCAGAAGCTCGGCAAGTTCAACCTCCTTTCCTTGCATGTTGAAGTTAAGAATGAACTGGGCGTAAGTGGAAGGAAGGGACTGGAGAATCAAATCGGTATAGAGTTCATTCTCCAACGTGGTCCCGAGGTCCGCGAGCTCCTCTATGTAGCCGATCATCTTAAGCACGTGGTCCGCTACGGATGATCCGACGGCCAACCTTGCCGAAAAGAGCTTCTTCGACACTTCGTATCTTGCGATACGAGACTGCTCTCCATACAGTTCTTTTGTATGGAGAAATATGGACTCTAGGTCCATATTCTCGTGCCTCCTCTGATGGTCGTTGTCCATCGAGGCTAGTACGAGGCATTTGGCCCTCGCGCAATCTATCTCCCATGTCTTACGGATTTCTACATCCGCGACGCTGGAGGTGGGACCTGGGACGGGGGGAGCTTTGGTGGTAAGTATATACCCCAGCTTGTCATAAGTGATAGCCATCTTGACATTCCTAAGCCAATCTTTGTAGTTTGGCCCTGTCAATATGTTTTTATCTAATAGTAACTTAAGTCCGGTCATCTTGAATGGTCGCTGCAATTAGGAGAGAGAAAAGAAACACTTTAGCATGATGCTCTTGCAAGTTTAGAGTGGTTTTTAGTTTGTCTAAACTGGATGGCTCCCACTGTCTCTCGAATCCCTTCTCAAACCATAAAGAAAAGGATTAGCCGGGATCATTCTCACCGTACAATACTTGCTTAACCGTTCAGCCAGGCCAGTGTCGGTACTTCGAGGGAGGTTTTCCAACGCTTTCGCGAAGTTCCTTAATTAAGTAACCTCTTTTCCCTGTGGGCGTAGCCCCGCTAACACCTTTCTAGGCACCTACTAGGTTTATAGCATTGATCGTTAAGTGAGAGTTTTCCCGAGGAGTAGCATATACTCACAGTAGGATCGGGATCCAAATATCATCGCGTGATAAAACCGAAGGAATCCTACCAGAATTATCACACTCCAAATGGTATGCAACGCTAGCAAGTTTCAGTACTTATGAAACTCCCGATGTGGATTTTTGCCCCATGCTCTTATGACCTTGGCGTGAGGTCAAAATGTCATAAGTCACATGTCAAGTTCTTCCCATCATTATCCTGGTTAATTTGAACCCACCCGTACCTACCCTTGACGTAGGCCAAAACGGCAGTACGACTGTCTCAAATCAACGCATTCTATCTATGCAACGGATAAATATCCGACAGCTACCAATCACTATGCCTTGGCGTGAGGTCAAAATACATAGCTTGAATACTACCGAATATTTAACCGAAATGATGGAGGGCTACGGATGGTTTTGGCGAAACCGTGAACGTAGTGAACTTGATATAATCGATGGAACGAGATAGCTTTTAAAAGGAGTGGTTCAAGCTCCGCGTTTAAAAGTTTAGTTTTTGAAAAAGAACCGAGTGGTTTTCAAAGTGTTCCAATCGACTTTTACTTGGTTTATTTCTTGCATTAGTTCTTTTAATGCGTCCCATCATTTAATCCTACCATTGCAGAAAACAACCAAAATATGACGTACGCTTATGCCATTCGCATTCGCCACGGGGCCCCGTCATCACCCGTTAGGTTACTTAACTAACGACAGAGCGGGGGCTGGGCTAGCGCGGCTGTAAAACATAAGCAACGCCTAAATAGTTATTATATATAAATATATAGCAATGATAGACATTACAGATCACAGATGAATACATTGGATATACTAGGAATCCGCAATGCGTTCGAGCCTGCAACGCAAAAAGGATTACACGGTCGCGGTGAATAGCCAATGTTGCGCCACGGCAGCGCCCCGGCCTCTTTCTCGAGGCCAAAATGCGGAATAAATTTTTTTTCCCTTGCTCGGAAACCGGCGCTACCGCGGACAATTACCCGGATCGAAACCATTAACCTATACTAGCTAACTAGAGAGATAGGGTGAGAAGTTATACCAAGCGATCCGTGTCCTTCGGTCTTCATCTCCACTCCGATCTCTTGCGGAATCTCCATCACCTCCTCGCTCGTCGGAAAGGGGCACCACGTAGCCGGAATCTTTTACGGGCTCCCGCCTCTTGACCGAGGCAACTCGGGCGCGAAGTTGGCTAGCCGACGCGTCCAAGGCTTGCTATAGAAATAGTGTAGTGAACTTGTCTCTTAGGGTTATTGAGGTTGCCATGGTTTGTGGAGGAAACAAGAAGGAACTTTGGAGAAGGGTTATGTTATTTTTGGAGCAAGCAAGAATGAGATGATATCTTTCCACCACTAAAAAAAATGATACTCTCCTCTCACCCTCTCAAGAAATGGCCGGCCCTCTCATCTCTTGAATGAGATTGGAGAGAGAAAGAAAAGCAAGAAAGAATAAATCAACCATATAGAAATTAGTCACTCTCATTTCATTTCTTATCATATCAAACAACCATCACAATGAAAGCAAGTGAGAAGACCAAAAAAGGATCTCATGATGAAATAACAATCATGATGCCACAAATATGCAAAGAAACCCCTCACAAAATGTTAATTGCGAACTTGCAATTAACACCCTCCACCAAGAAAGTCCGACCGAGAAGGAATGAAGGAAAACCGGGCGGAACGGAATGCAAACTGGCAACCCCAGAAAACCGATCCCATAATAAATTACAGGAAAACCCCGCTACTGCAAATACATGCCCGCATTTGTATTCCCACTAAACACAAATGCAAAGAGACAAAACTACACTATCAAATACTAGAATCCGGCTTAAGCCAAAGCCGGCTAGTAAAAACTGTCCGATCACGATCCGTGTAATACCGCACGTATCTGATCGAACCCTGCCATATCTCCATACGGCCTCTACAGCGTTTCGCCCGAAACTTGAGTAACTGTAACTGTGGTGGACTCTAAAGACTCGTCAATACTATGGCTGTGGATTTAACCACTGGCACGTCAGAGGTATAAGCCAATACGTGACGGGCCACCAGCTATTGACCAAATGGGACGTCGATGAGGAAGCTCACCCCGACACCCAACTGAGCCTATCAGTGACAATATCCGTACAGTCCGGTCCGTTCGTCTATGAGTATCGCATGGCGGGCCTAGGGGGTTGGTAAAAGTCAGACCCCCAAAAGCGGTACAAGTCGTGTCGGAGCGTAGCCCAGAACGCCCTGAGATACTACTGGAATACCTACCAGTAAATCTCCTGCCTCGGCCGAGGGCTTTGCGTAATGGCTCTCCTAGACACAGCGCGACCTCACCCCCAATACCGGGAGAGACGAACCCCTGCAGATCCGCTCACTGCCTCCATGTGGCTCGGGACTGTACCCAACTAAAACCTGTTTGCATGACTCCTTTGAGCCGTGGTAGGGTAGTAATCAAAGCACAGTGGGAACTCACACGAGACAAATGACGATCTCAGGTCGATGAACTAACCTGTACACATGTCACCAGGGAACTGCTATCTGACATCTGGTATAAGACCAACTAGCAGGTTCCCGGCGAGTCCTGTCCGGTGTACTCATAACCCAATGAGCACCTGTATACATCTTAGGTGAACCAACTGACACCAGTGGCTTGTGAGACCGGCCACCGCCCCTCGTCGGGGTCTCGACTGTATACACTAGTCTACTAACGGAGTATCGATGCCCTGTCTCGAAACTCCTACGACTAGGGACCTTTTAAGGATGTGCTTATAGAACACCAGCTCCCACGTATATGATCGCCATCATACTGCTGGCAGTCAAGCAAGAATCCTAGGGGCTCTATCAACGTGTAATAGCGACATGTCAGGTCACCTAAAGCAGTACACGATGATAAAGATAAACCAGATAGCATACTATCATCTCGAGTAAGACTGTCCTACCGGGATAGGTCCTCCCTCAATCATTGCAATCACGTGCCTGTGATCCAATAATTGACTCTGAGGGCACTAACTCCAACAATCTCCCACTTGCACTCAAGGCTAATTATTGCGATGTCGCATACTCACAGCCCGTGTGATACCGAACACCCAACTCCTCTACTAGTCAGTCTCACAAAGCTCGTTTGCGAAACTATTGCGTTCGAGGAATAGCCTCAGTGAGTGGATCCGCTCAGATGTTTCTTTCTATGTCTCTCTATATCTCATGTTCGCGGAGAAAGCCATCTCCCGAAACGAGCAATACCTGTCTTAGAATGTCTGGATGTTTGATGGGACCTAGCTCATAAATGAACTCCAAATCCAAACTTCTTAGACTGTATCAACAACTGAAACTAATCAGTATCCCGCGCCATGCCTCCCTCAGTATTACCTTGGACCACCTGTCCAAAATACTGCCCCTCGTCAGAGGGAGAGTCTATAACTCTGACAACCTGCATGTCGTCCATGTCACCTTGGAAGCCCGGAGTGATAACCGTCTCCTAAAGGAGGCAGCCGTTATCATATCCCTAGAACATTCACTTATGTTCTAAAACTGCTTCCGACTGGTTTTCCAGGATTGGATTAATATCAACTTATTGCATCTAGTGCAAGAACAACATCTGGTGTGGTATTTGACATCTCATGATTGACTCAAATGCCTAAGCAAGTGATCTGCCAATCATGCACATCCTCTCCCCTTTAGTCTGTAAGACACCTTTAGAGAGGGTGACTCCATTACCTGCAGGTACACTACCATGCCAGGAGTCGTCCATTCTAAATACTCATAGAATGTTGTCAAGGTACCCTGATTGGGAAACCACCCAAATCTAGATCTAAAACCATAGATCTAGTAACCAGTATGTCTGATATAATATCCAAGTCCCTTGTGGAGAAACCACTGTGTGACGACCAAAGTATAACCGATCGTAGTATAGGAATATCACTTCCCACTACCTTCTCAACAGATGCATCCCCTATTCTGATGACGTCAAACCCATGACTGTCACATCAGAAACAGATGATCTATCTCCGCTACATTTGCTTTAGTCTATAAATAGACATAAGCCTGATGTCCACCAATGCTTCCGCTGCTCCCACTGACTACGACAACCCTCTGGTGGAGTCATATAGACGCGCACTTCTAAAGCTAGTTTAGAACGACGCTATACTCATTCTCCTGCCGGGTCTCGCAGCCTGGAACAACAACAATGGCAAGTGTGGGTAAACAAGAACTTCCCTGTCACCGTCCTTGAGGCTACCGGAGTACCTCTCGGGTGCCTGAAGTTACCCACCGTATCTGCGGAGTGGCCAATGGAATGTCAGTCCAGATTGAATCTTTAGGTTCCTTATCAAATCTTCAGTAATCGTTTGTGGTTCTGGAATCACTTCCAGTTCTACCATACTCCCACTACTTTTTCTGAAAAATCCATTTTTATTAAAACTGTGGCGAGTCTAGAACAATATTTCTATTGATCTGTCAGATGGTAGAAAATCAACCCTCGTCATAGCCTGGGTCAACCCACAAACAGCCATTACAGAAACGTGCCTCGAGTTGTCCAGTGTCTGGTTTTAAGCATAAGACGGACAACTCCCCGTACCTTAATATCGTTAAGATATGAACTGTTCTATATCCAATATAGAAACAGAGGCACTGATTCAATTGAACCAGATTCAAATCATGCAGCTGTCTCTAGTGCATGTCAAGTAAATGGAAGGAGGCCGATCAGCGTTACTCAACTTAGGAATGCTTCCAATTATGAGTAACCTGAAAGAGAAGCAATTTCTCTTTATCATTACTATCAACTGAATACCATACACAAGTATCTACATCTTCGATCACTTTGAAGAATCCCGATACTTGCTACACCTGGTTCTCTACTCTATTCAAATACCTTTAACTCCTCAAAACTTAGACCCTGTGTTTCTACGAAACACATGTCTAAGAATTAGATTAGTTAAAGGTAAACAGAATATAGTATGAGGACCAACCCCTCTGTCCCAATGGACACTGGACAACATACAATACTCTGTATAAGTCCGCTGAGTCTAACAACTCTTTCACTGTGTGTCGTAGGTTGAAAACTGTACTTATGGTTAAGAAGAATTACACCGCTGTTTAATGCTCCTTACCTAACCATCCACTGATATAGGTAAATGTCGTAGACATAATATCAAAAGGTATATCTCACTCTATGAAAATAGACATACAGATATATCAATTTGAAATTGATGCATAACCGCGGATATTCAAAACCAAATATTTGCCGACCGGCAAACAACCCAGGTGACTTCCTCAAAATATCACCGATTACAACGAATCCCGATATAATGAGGATGATCACCCAATTCCCAATAACTTACTCCCACTCAACATCTGTAAAACCATACAGGTGTGAGAATCATACCTGGTAAATACATACCCTGGAGTAAGTGTCTAATTGGGAAATCAGTTTTCTTTTAACAGTACACAGTGAAACTGAAACATTGAAATGTTTCGTCGGGGTATCCTGGTATTCCTAGTAATGCCTCTTCCATTATCCAGATTCACAACTATAACCGTATAATTCTTTGCCACCTCTCCAAATCCCTTTATGTGTCTTTAGTCATTACCATCTGTACACCCCTTTAAGCCAAATGGTTTTCTTCCTTCCCTACCGTTCGGTGTTCATATCAGATTTTTGCATTTTCATACCGCCCAATTTTTATCATATTGTATATCCGTAGATACTCTTGAGCCGTGTTTGCTAGTCAATTGCAGGATACAGGTTCTCGGTTCCGAAATAATGAAATTCATGGAAAACACGAAAAAACCCGGGTTCTTGCCGACCACAGATAAAACACGGTCTCCGTCCCTCATCCGTTTGTTACCAGATACCTGTAGGAAGACAAAATGTCAAATCGATGTCGTTTTCAGGTACAAGGCTCAATGGTAGCACAAGATCCAAGAGATCTACGCGGCGCTCGAGACAATCATGACAAAATCTTAACAAAAAGTCCACCTTTCCCTCAACAGAAATTCTGGAAAATTCGGGAAGCAATTATGAGAAAATACATATACCAGAGTGAAGCTCCCATCAGATCAGGGTCCCACCAAAAAGACCCAGACCCAAGTCATCAAAACGGCCGCGGAAGCGCGGCCAAAGGGGGGTCTTGGCCGCGCTTCCGCGGCCATCTTGGCGCCAACTGTGCAGTATTTTTGGGGGCACTTTTGTCTTTTCATTTTATCCCGTATGGTTGCCCTAAACTCTCATTTTCCAGCCTATAAATACCCCAGAATTCTGTGAAGGAAAGGGGCCATTCTTGTATTTTCTTTTTCTAGGATTTAGTTCACTTGTTCTTCTTCTTCTCATCTCTTCTCCATTAACCTTGTAGTGAGCTTTGTGAGGGAGGAATGATAAATAAAGAAGATCAATTTGTTACCATGCTTGTCTTACTTTTATTATAATTGTTGTAACTTTAAATTCGTTAAGTAGTTGTTGTTATTTCCTTGTTATTTCTTTCTTCTCTTTTTTCTTTATCCTTACATACGACAATGATACTTACGCTCGATCCTCGCCAAGGTGAGGTCGCAAACAGTTAGTCGTATTCTTCTAATCTCCTTCTTTCTATCTTCCTCTTTTGTGTTGTTTTATTTTTCCGTATTATGATGTGTGAGTAGTTCATTCTTGTTAGGGTAGGATAAGGGAAGTTTGAGAGAAGGAAATCTCTCTCACTCTTTCCTTGCCCAACAGCTTAAATCGACTCCCGTTAACCCAACCACAATCCGCTCCTTACGGCACCCTATCCTACATGATAGCGGTGATTCCGTAGTGAGACCGGTTGTGGTTGGATTAACCGGAGGTTATGGCTAAGAGCCAAGAACGGACGGACAAGCACCAAAAGGAAGACTTATGCGTTGGAAAGCCTAGCTTATACTCGCAAAGTCCTTCCTAGTCGTGCTAATCCCCGTTGTTGCCGATTACCGTAACACGACTTTAAGAGGGGCAAAGAAAGATGTGGAGAATCCTAACTCAAACTAACCTAATCCTAACCCTAACATGCTCTCTTTAAATATCAACTCAACACATAGATAACACAAACAAAATCTGAACAACCGGACTTAACTCGTCAAAAAACACATAGAAAAAGACTCCCATCTCCCTGCGGACGACCCGTACTCAACCGGCTAGCTACGTGCGAAACCGTCTTGATTGCGGTATTTAGAACTAAACTTGACACGCACATATCCTAACAATCAAATGGCGCCGTTGCCGGGGAGACGGTAGTCTATTTCTAAGTGAAATTTCGGGTTAATTTGTGAATATAAAAACAACCAAAAAACAAAAAAAAAACAAATATACTTTGTAGAAACCATCTTGTTATTCTTGATTAGTTTTTGTGCAAGTGTGCAGGAAATACGAAGCTCAAGATCGAACGCCAAGGACGTTGGAAATACGGAGTTCAAGTACAGTGCCAAAGACGTGGGAAGATAGACCCACATTTTCGCGGCTACACCGCGACGGACGAAAACGAAGCATCCGGTCTACTGTACAAATCTGGAGCTGTTCCAGTGAGCAAATCCAATTTCAGGACATCAAGACAACAAGAGGAGACACAGAAAGGCATCTTCACAAAATTTCAAGGCCCAATCCCTCTATACTGCCGCGGAAGCGCGGCCTTATCACCTGTTTGGCCGCGCTTGCGCGGCCGTTTGGTGGGGTCAGGGTGTTATTTTCTCTCTGTAAGCTCCTCTGCCTCTCTCCGCTCCTCTGGACTCCACTGAATTGTGTTTTCTGCAGGTTTCTTTGCGCAAATTCTTCTCCCCCTTCCAATAAACTGTTCTTGTGCAGGATTCTTTGCGCCGCAAATAAAAATTTTTTGCTGTTGATATTGTTACTGTTTTGCATTCTTTAATACGGACTTAAGGGGCTTGAAACCAATCCAGATTGGGTGGGGATTTCATCACCCTTCCCAGGACCCCGGAAATCACTAAAGCATATGCATTGTCCATTATAATTAAAAAATACTAGACTTCAGCCCTAAGGACTTCGCGCTCATTAGGAGAAGATAAACCTTGTTTAGAACCTTGCTTAACCGTATATTGTTTACGGGGTGTCTAGGAAAGTGTTAAAGGCGCAACCGCCGAAAGAGAAAGGGTTATTTAATTAAGGAACTTCGCGAAAGCGTTGGACAACCTCCCCTTATCTCTGCACTTACCTGGCCTCGTGATCAGTGTATTTTTAAGCCTGTTTCTCGACACTGTTTAACTTCGACAATCAAGTTCAGGAGCAGGTCTAGTAGACCTAGGTTACCCTAGATCTAGGTGTGATTGTGCATATCTTGTTTGTGATTGCTTAAGCCGTATTCCCGTACATACTTCTGTAAATCTCTTTCTAAAAACAAAATAAAAAAAAAAATCAAAAACTTTTATAAAAACTTGCCCTTTTGTCGCCAAATCCATTTTCACCCAACACCCATCGCCGTTCTTCATTGACGTTTTCTTACCCTCACCTTCTCCGCTTTGACTATACTAAACTCGTTTAGTGTATGTCCGCTTGGACTCGGGACACTAGCGCCCGTCTAGTCCGCGTTACGTTAGTCGCGACCGACTACGCGATCGACTCCGAAGTCGATACTCCGTCCACTCCTCTTTCTCCCCTTCCTTTGCCGGCCAACTCCGACGTTGACCGGAATTCTGTTCATACATCTTCACCTTCACCTTCACCTTCACCAACCTCTTCTTCCGCGATGTCGGGATTTATTCCAAACATCTCGTTGACCACCCCTGGATTGGCTCCACCTCCTATGGAGACCAATCTCCCACCACCTCCGCCTGTTGTAGCGCCGCAGCGAATTGCGCTCCAGGATCGTTTCTACCCTACCCGTTCTGCACTTCCAACCTGCCTTTCTCTTCCTCCGGCCAATGGGGACAACTTTGAAATTAAGCCCCATTTCATCAACATGCTTCCACGTTTTCATGGGCTTGAATCTGAAGATGCCTATATCTTCATTAACAAATTTCAAAACGTCTGTGCCATGATGAAAACAACCCAGCTGTCGGACGATGCTATACGTCTACGGGTCATTCCGTTCACTTTATGCGATCTCGCAGAAAAATGGCTGTATAGCACCGCTTCCCACTCAATCACCAGCTGGGACGAGTTTGTTAAAGCGTTTCTGAAAAAATTCTACCCAAATCATAAGACCGCAAGAATTCGAAATGAGATCAACCAATTCTCCCAGCTTCCTTCTGAACCCTTTTGGAAGTGCTTTGACCGATACAAAGACCTTCTTGTTCAGTGTCCTCACCACGGTATAGAGAAATGGCAACTCTGCCAAACCTTATACGAAGGACTGAACCCAGCAACGAAGCAGTTGCTGGAAACCATCTGTCAGGGCCACTTCCTATCCAAATCTGACGAGGAAGCGTGGCAGTTCTTTGACGATCTTGCGGAGCAAACGCTACAGTGGGAGAGCACCAGACCGACTCCTTCTTCTTCTTCTCCCTCCACTTCTACCGGTCAGTCTAGGGTAGGAATTCACCAGCTTGATGTCTCTATTGCGATGAGAGCTGAAATGGCTGCTATCACAAAAAAGCTTGAAGCAATAGAGAGCAAATTTTCTTCTCCTACTCCTGCCCCTGTTCTCCCCCTTCGTACCATCTGCGCTTGTTGTTCCGATCCGTCTCACTTGACTGAAGAGTGTCCTTACAATCCACCCTCGCAAGGACAGGATCAGGTTAATGCATTCCAGCAAAGACCGAGGAATGATCCATACTCTTCCACCTTTAATCCCGGTTGGAGGAACCACCCCAATTTCGCCTGGAATCAGAATCAGAATCAATTCCAGGGCAACAATTTTCAAAGGGCCCCTCCACCGCAACAACAAGCGCAACAACAAACTCAGTATCAGCAGCCCTTCCAACCCCAGCCTTACCAAAACCAGACGAACAACTTTGCACCAAACAATTCCTTTCCACCAAACAACTTTGTTCCGTCAAACAACGATAAGGTTTCCTCGCTCGAGCGAAGTCTGGATGCATTTGTTAAACAATCGACTCAATCCACCGCCAACATCCAGTCTTCGATCCAATCTTTAGTGCAACACACCGCCGCACACGGGCAGAGCATCAAGACCATCGAGGCCCAGATTGCACAGCTGAACGCGGCCTTGAGCGAGCGAGAGAAGGGGAAGCTCCCGTCCCAGCCACTTCCAAATCCCGGCCACCCACATAATGCACATGTTGCTCTTGAACAACAAAACCATAATGTGAGTGCCGTGACCACACTGAGATCAGGGAGGGTGCTGCAAAACAACATTGGCAAGCAAATCAACGATGACACCCCGGCCGCTTCTTCTTCTTCTTCTTCTTCTTCTTCTTCTTCTTCTCCTGCTTCTTCTTCTTCGTCTTCCGAGCCTATTCTCCGTTCTTCACAAGGCTCTCCTTCCTCTTCTTCTCTAAACGGACCCGCTTCTCACTCCACGAAAACACCTATTCTGGGATCCGTTCCAACTCCAAAATCTCCTCCTCCAGCATTAGACTCAACCAATTTTCAAAATGTTCCATTTCCAAACCGGTTGAGGTCTAACAAACAAAATCCACAAATGGAGAAGATTTTGGAGTTATTCAAGCAAGTTAACATTAACATTCCTCTTTTAGATGCTGTCCAACAAGTCCCTTCTTACGCGAAAATCTTAAAGGACTTGTGCACGAAAAAGAGGAAGTCTCAGGTACCCAAGAAAGTTTTCTTGGCTAGTGCTGTGAGTGATGCCCTTACCCAATCTTTACCACAAAAACGGAAGGACCCTGGCTGTCCTACTATTTCAATTACTATTGGGGATAAGAACATCAACCGCGCACTATTAGATCTTGGTGCCAGTGTTAACTTGCTTCCGTATTCAGTATACGAGCAATTAGGTGTCGGAGAGCTGAAACCCACACACTGCACTCTCCAGATGGCCGACCGATCGATCACCCATCCTAGGGGTGAGCTAGAGGATGTGTTAATCAAAGTCGGGGATTTCATATTCCCCGTCGACTTCATTGTCTTAGATACACAGCCTGTAGCTAACCCCCGGAATCAAATTCCGGTGATACTCGGTCGCCCATTTCTCGCAACCTCAAATGCTGTGATCAATTGTCGCAATGGTTCAATGAACCTCTCTTTTGGAAATATGACAATTGAACTCAACATTTTTAGGTTGGGGAATCAGCCCGCCGAACCTAATGCTCATATACTGGATGTCTGCTCGATCCAGGAGATCACACCAGAAGAGTGTGAATTCGAGGAGTTTCTGTTTGAACACAATGATCTTGACGCCACTAGTGCGTGTCTCTTCGAACCTGCTGCTGTTTCTGCGCCCGATAACGACTACGAGTGTTTCACGTTCACGAACGATCTTAGCCGCGCACAACCCGAGTTCGAATCTTTCGACTTTTCGGATGAGTTACCTGAACCATCCGACTCGGTTGCCTACACTCGTTTTGAACCTTTGCTGGAGTCCTTTGAGTTCGAGACCTTTGCACCAGTCTTGCCTTCCATCATTTCACCTCCAACGCTCGAACTCAAGCTGTTGCCATCTCACCTTAAGTACGCTTACTTAGGTGAGAACGAGACCCTCCCTGTCATCATCTCGGCTTCTCTAGCTCCCGAGCAAGAGAAAGCCCTTCTAACGGTCTTGCACGGCAACAGGCAAGCTTTTGGCTGGTCCATGGCGGACATCAAGGGGATTAGTCCCCTCATCGTTGAGCATCACATTCATCTGATGGATGATGCCAAACCAGCCCGGGATCCACAAAGACGTCTTAATCCAGTCATGAAGGAGGCTGTGAAGAAGGAGATCGTCAAATGTCTAGATAGTGGTATCATTTACCCTATCTCTGATAGCCAGTGGGTTAGCCCCATTCACGTTGTCCCCAAGAAGTCGGGCATCACGGTCATAACCAACGAAGCGAATGAGTTAATCCCTACTCGCACCCAAACCGGGTGGCGAGTTTGCATTGATTACAGAAAACTCAACGCTGCAACACGGAAAGACCACTTTCCGCTACCTTTTATTGACCAGATGCTCGAACGATTGGCCGGACATGAGTACTATTGCTTTCTTGATGGCTACTCTGGCTACAATCAAATTCCCATCGCCGAAAAAGACCAGGACAAGACCACTTTCACTTGTCCTTTCGGCACGTTTGCATATCGACGCATGCCCTTTGGGTTATGCAATGCGCCCGCTACCTTCCAGCGGTGTATGATGGGGATTTTCTCAGACATGGTGGAGAAATTTCTGGAGATTTTCATGGATGACTTCTCCATTTTCGGCGATTCTTTTGACGAGTGTCTGCTGCATCTCGACGCTGTCCTTACCAGATGTAAGGACAAGAATCTCACTTTGAACTGGGAGAAATGCCACTTCATGGTGCGCGAAGGTATTGTCCTCGGACATATCATCTCGCAAAATGGCATAGAGGTCGACAAAGCAAAGATTGAGGTCATTTCCAATCTGCCTCCTCCCCGTTGCGTCAGAGATATCCGAGCCTTCCTTGGCCATGCCGGTTTTTATAGACGGTTTATCAAGGACTTTAGCAAGATTGCTAGGCCCTTGACTCTTTTGCTGGCCAAGGACACGCCTTTCACCTTCAACTCGAGCTGTGCGACTGCCTTCGAGTCACTGAAACGCTCACTCACTTCTGCTCCCGTTCTCTCTTCTCCTGACTGGACGCACCCATTCGAAATTATGTGCGATGCATCCGACTTTGCCATCGGTGCTGTCCTTGGACAGCACATTAACAAGATGCCGCACGTAATCTATTACGCAAGCCGGACCCTGAACGACGCCCAACTTAACTATACAACAACTGAGAAGGAATTCTTAGCTGTTGTATTTGCCTTAGAAAAGTTCAGGCCCTACCTAATCGGCTCTCCAGTCATTGTCTACACTGACCACTCAGCTCTGCGCCATCTTTTTGCGAAGAAAGATGCCAAATCTCGGTTAATCCGTTGGATCCTCTTGCTTCAAGAGTTTGACCTTGTCATTAAGGACAAACGAGGATGTGAAAACGTGGTTGCCGACCATCTCTCGCGACTTCCTTCTTCGCCTTCGCTTCAAATTCCGATAAACGACGTTTTCCCGGATGAACAACTCTTGACAGTATCGTGCGAACCCTGGTTCGCAGATATTGTGAACTATTTGGCCACGGGATTACTACCGACCGAATGGTCAAGACAGGACAGACTTCGCTTTTTATCCCAAGTAAAACACTTTTACTGGGACGAACCCTACTTGTTCAAGTACTGTCCCGACCAGATTATTCGTCGGTGTGTCCCTGATGAGGAATTCAAGAGTGTGCTGTCATTTTGCCACGATCAAGCGTGTGGCGGGCATTTTGGGCCCAGAAAGACAGCTGAGAAGATCTTGCAATGTGGTTTCTACTGGCCACAACTTTTCAAAGACGCTCACGATTATTGCAAGACTTGCTCCCGGTGCCAACACATGGGCCGGATATCCCGGAGGAACGAGATGCCGCTCCAACCGATCTTGGTTGTGGAGATTTTCGATGTTTGGGGGATAGACTTCATGGGGCCGTTTCCCAGCTCTTTTGGGAACTTGTACATTCTTCTAGCTGTTGATTACGTCTCTAAATGGGTCGAGGCTGTGCCCAGCCGAACTAACGACAACAAGGTTGTCGTTAGGTTCCTTAAAGAAAACATTTTCTCACGGTTTGGGCACCCCCGAGCGATCATTAGCGACAATGGAAGTCATTTCTGCAATAGGACTTTCGAGGCCTTGATGCGGAAATACTCCATTAATCATAAGCTTTCTACGCCCTACCACCCCCAAACCTGCGGGCAGGCCGAAGTTTCAAATCGGCAAATCAAGCAGATACTGGAGAAAACGGTTTCCAAGAACCGTAAGGATTGGTCTTTGAAACTCACTGATGCCCTTTGGGCATTTAGAACCGCTTATAAGACCGACCTTGGCATGTCTCCCTATCGGCTTGTGTACGGAAAAGCCTGCCACCTTCCTGTCGAAATCGAGCATCGCGCATTTTGGGCGATAAAGGAGCTGAATCTGTCTCTGGAGGACGCGGGCAGCCATCGGAAACTGCAGCTGAACGAACTGAGCGAGCTTAGGGATGAGGCTTACGACAACGCGGTTGTCGTTAAGAATCGAACGAAGGTGTTTCACGATAAACACCTTTTGCGCAAAACCTTCGTACCTGGTCAGCAGGTACTTCTTTACGACACCCGACTTCATTTCCATCCTGGAAAGCTCCGTTCTCGCTGGAAAGGGCCGTATTTTGTGCGGAATGTGTATCCGCAGGGCGCTGTGGATTTGGAAAATCCAAAGGACGGTTCACTCTTCAAGGTCAATGGACACCGATGCAAACCGTACCTTAGCGCCGAACCAACAGAGGAGCTCCTGTTCTTACAGGAGCCGGTTTACCTTGCATGATCTTCCTCTGCCTACCTCCAAACTTCGGTTATCCAGCCAAGAACAGTGGACACTGTTCCAAATAAGTTTGGGGGTATGTACAAACCATTTTGTTTATATTTGTGTATATTCTTTTTCTTTTCTTTAAAACCAAAAACACATAAAAATTGTATATCGCTAACCGACAATTTTGAACCTTCCAACTGATCTCTTCATGCTACGACAGTGAGGACACTGTCCAGTTTAAGTTTGGGGGTACGCTCGGTACGTATTTCTTACCTTCGCATTCATATGTATATTTTGCATCTGCATATTAAATCCATAAAATCCATAAAAATTTGAAAATTTTCTAAAAAATATAAAAACTTTTTTGTCAAGTTAGCTTGTGGAAGAACTCTGATTCAACATTCGACGGTTTTTGTTTGAAAAAATAGGAATAACTAGATCTTATGTTTGGATTTTGAAAACCTGAAAGATAACTCTCCTTTGAAGTTAACTATAGCTGATATACGTCTTTACATCACACTACACGTGTCGTAAGATTTTGGGAATTAGATGACAAGTCTTTCATGTTTGAACTTTTAAACAGATAAATGATTTTCTGAGGATCAAATAGGTTTGTTCTGAAATAAGTAATGTCAAGAATAGTTTATGAAGTAAAGCGAATATGAAGGAATGTTATTGATGCCGTAATAGGAGCTAAGTTTGAAAAATAACCCATCTAAAACTTGATTGGAATGATTACACACCGAACCCACTAGACACGTCTTTTATCCAAAAAAAAAAAAATATTTGAACTGCCGGTTATATCTCCGTTCGTATTAAATCAGCTGATTTTCACGCCATACTGTCTTTTGTTTTTGGACCTAGGTAACTTGAGTAATTAAGTCCGCCGGGGTGTTTCTACACCTAATGCCCTAAAACCAACTGGTTTGGGTGCATTGGCCCAAAGCTCGCTAAGAAGCCTAGAAAGTCCAGTTTAAAACAAAGTCAAGCAAGTGTTCTCTCCGGGTTAAAATTCCTAACGGTTCTTTGTGTGAGAATAATCTTGATAAAAGACAGACTTTTATAAAAAAAAAATTTTAACGGAGATGTGAAGGTTTTATTCTATGATAAAGACTATTGCACGTTCACAGTGGTGTGTATGAAATGAAAACAAGAAAAAGGTGGAGTGAAAAATACGACTTAGTTTCCTGTTAAGGAAGATAGAAATTCTGAAGTTGAAACCTTACTGGAAAACGAAACTTGAAAAATGCTTAACTCGTTATAAAACTTATGTGATCCTTTTAAAATTGTTATCTGGGCTTTATTGTGCGACATGATGACTCTAATCGATCCTTCTGGAACTTAACGACACTATCCGCACTGCACGTAAAGACATATAAAATCTGTAGTTAAATAAGATGTGAGGTGTGAAAAATAAAGGTTCGATAGTCTAGACTAAGGATTATAGAATTGTTATTTTCTAAAACAAAACTTTAGGGTTTGAAACTTAGTCATTTTTTTACAAACCAACTTGACCGGATTTTGTGGGTAGTATCCGCTGAAAACCCTCAGGAGACAACACTCCTCCTACTAGGGACACCTAGAGGTTTAACGGCTTGTTGCACATGCTCAGTGCAATCGCGTTCCCTGCGAAAGTGAGGTTAGGAAATTTTTTGTGAATAAATGGACTTTGCTCGGGACGAGCAAATGATAAGTTTGGGGGTATTTGTTCATATCAGATTTTTGCATTTTCATACCGCCCAATTTTTATCATATTGTATATCCGTAGATACTCTTGAGCCGTGTTTGCTAGTCAATTGCAGGATACAGGTTCTCGGTTCCGAAATAATGAAATTCATGGAAAACACGAAAAAACCCGGGTTCTTGCCGACCACAGATAAAACACGGTCTCCGTCCCTCATCCGTTTGTTACCAGATACCTGTAGGAAGACAAAATGTCAAATCGATGTCGTTTTCAGGTACAAGGCTCAATGGTAGCACAAGATCCAAGAGATCTACGCGGCGCTCGAGACAATCATGACAAAATCTTAACAAAAAGTCCACCTTTCCCTCAACAGAAATTCTGGAAAATTCGGGAAGCAATTATGAGAAAATACATATACCAGAGTGAAGCTCCCATCAGATCAGGGTCCCACCAAAAAGACCCAGACCCAAGTCATCAAAACGGCCGCGGAAGCGCGGCCAAAGGGGGGTCTTGGCCGCGCTTCCGCGGCCATCTTGGCGCCAACTGTGCAGTATTTTTGGGGGCACTTTTGTCTTTTCATTTTATCCCGTATGGTTGCCCTAAACTCTCATTTTCCAGCCTATAAATACCCCAGAATTCTGTGAAGGAAAGGGGCCATTCTTGTATTTTCTTTTTCTAGGATTTAGTTCACTTGTTCTTCTTCTTCTCATCTCTTCTCCATTAACCTTGTAGTGAGCTTTGTGAGGGAGGAATGATAAATAAAGAAGATCAATTTGTTACCATGCTTGTCTTACTTTTATTATAATTGTTGTAACTTTAAATTCGTTAAGTAGTTGTTGTTATTTCCTTGTTATTTCTTTCTTCTCTTTTTTCTTTATCCTTACATACGACAATGATACTTACGCTCGATCCTCGCCAAGGTGAGGTCGCAAACAGTTAGTCATATTCTTCTAATCTCCTTCTTTCTATCTTCCTCTTTTGTGTTGTTTTATTTTTCCGTATTATGATGTGTGAGTAGTTCATTCTTGTTAGGGTAGGATAAGGGAAGTTTGAGAGAAGGAAATCTCTCTCACTCTTTCCTTGCCCAACAGCTTAAATCGACTCCCGTTAACCCAACCACAATCCGCTCCTTACGGCACCCTATCCTACATGATAGCGGTGATTCCGTAGTGAGACCGGTTGTGGTTGGATTAACCGGAGGTTATGGCTAAGAGCCAAGAACGGACGGACAAGCACCAAAAGGAAGACTTATGCGTTGGAAAGCCTAGCTTATACTCGCAAAGTCCTTCCTAGTCGTGCTAATCCCCGTTGTTGCCGATTACCGTAACACGACTTTAAGAGGGGCAAAGAAAGATGTGGAGAATCCTAACTCAAACTAACCTAATCCTAACCCTAACATGCTCTCTTTAAATATCAACTCAACACATAGATAACACAAACAAAATCTGAACAACCGGACTTAACTCGTCAAAAAACACATAGAAAAAGACTCCCATCTCCCTGCGGACGACCCGTACTCAACCGGCTAGCTACGTGCGAAACCGTCTTGATTGCGGTATTTAGAACTAAACTTGACACGCACATATCCTAACAATCATTCGGCACCAGCCTATGGTTTGGAAGAAGACTATCCAAAAGGCATAAAGGGTGTACTGTCCTAATCCTAGGAACACTCGCAATGCGAGAGAAGGTGAAGATAAAAGACACCTGAATGTACTTTATTCCTATTTCTCCTGAACCAGAATCCATCCCCGAACTGGAACAAGTTCCTTTCGAGTTCGTATATAACCATACGATGGAGTATCCAATAAACTGTGGATCTTCGTAGTGATACGGAGTGTTCTGGAGAAATACAAAGGTGATTTAGGATTGGCGAAGAAATACTTGGTTTGGTCGTGAATAGCAGTCGCAACTTACTTTGCCCTTTTACTAATCCCTTGCTTTGTCTTAACTTAATACCTTCTGTACACCGTTTTAGGCTAACTGGTTTTCTTCATTCCCTACCTGTCGGCACCAGCCTATGGTTTGGAAGAAGACTATCCAATTTGCGTAATAGGTGTACTGCTCCTAAACCAAGGAGTACTCGCAACCTGAGAGAAGGTGAAAAGAAAAGACAACTGAATAATCCTATCCGTTTTCTCCAGAACCAGAAACCATCCTCGAAGTCCTTCGAGTTCGTATCTAACCATACGATGGTTTTGTCCAATGGAAGTGGACGTTCGTAGTAATACGGGGTGTCCTGGAGAAAAGGGTAAAAGTAGGAGTGGCAATGAGGTCTGTAACTCTGACAATCCAAAAACCAGTGTTAAGAAGGTTCGGTCAACTTGGTCACTGAGTCATAGTCCAGGGTCGAGTCAATGGTCGCTGCCAGAGAGAGAGAAAAGAAACACTCAGCGTGCACTCTAACCTAGATCAGAATGGTTACCACTTTATCTAATCTGGAAACCTCCCACTGTACCTCAAATTCTCCTCCAAACCTGAAAGAAGAATTAGTCGGGATCACCCGAGGAGTAAACCAACTCATCAGTGGGAATCGGGATCCAACTATCATCGCATGATAACGTGACGGAATCCACTCAAGTCACCACACTCCAGAAGGTATGCGCATGCCTGGCAAGTTTCAGTTCTTTTGAAACTCCCGATGTGTATTTTTACCCCTAGGACTCAAGTGACCTTGACGGAGTCAACAAATCAAAGAGTCCTAGTCAAGTTCAACCCGTCATTATCTGGATTGCATTAAACCCACCCGTACGTGCCCTTGACGGAGTCAACAAGGCCGTACGACTGTCCTAACCAATCCCACTTATGCAACAAACAAGCACCACTTAGCTACCGTACACTACGCCTTGACGGAGTCAACAAACGCAGCACGAATACTAAATAATACTCATAAGAAATGACGGAGGGCTACGAATGGTTTTTGGCGAAAAACCTTTAACGTAATGAACTTGATATCGTTGAAGGAACTGCATAGCCTTTTATAAAATATAGTGACGAAAACCTTTACTAAAGAGGTCACTCCCGGTGAAGGGATCTCGGCTCTTTCCCCGTAGAATGAGGTGCAGGATATTCCAACTGAATACCACGATGCAAAGCAAAAGTAATCGGCTATAATGAAGTTAATGCCCTGACGCAAACTTCTGTCCAAGGGGTCACTCCCGGTGAAGGTATCTCGGCCCTTGCCTCGTCGACTGAGGAGCAGGATATTCCAAATGAATACCACGATGCAAAACAAAAGTGAACGTCCTTGCAATAACAGCTTTTTGAAAAATGTTCCAACAACATCAGATTAGGTTTGTTTATCTTGCATTGATCCGAATCAATGCAGTCCCATCAATTGATCACACCACAAAGAACGAAAATATACTGACGTACGTATATGCCATCCGCATTCGCCACTGGGTCCCGTCATCACCCGTTAGGTTAGCTAACTAACGGCAGAGCGGGGACTGGACTAGCGCGGATGTAAAACATATACAACGTCTACTAATATATATACCAATATATAGTATTTCGCTCAAGGCGTGAATAGAATGCAACAACACAGAAATGTACAGCATCACAGAACAATACAGATATCTGGAAGCCCCGAGTTTCACAGAGCCGCTGCAGAAACCCGACGTTCCCCTGGTCGTGTGGATAGCCTGTGCAATGAAAATCCTAGACCCCTACGGGCGCGGCAAGTCACCCGCCAAAACCTGAAGCGAGGCAGCCCCCTCCAGCACCGTGAATGGACCACCCAGCACTTCACGGAATCCGGTAACTTGGGCACCCCTCCTGGGTCAACCAGTACCCCCTACGAGTGCGGCGAATAGCCCGCCAATCCTAGAGTGAAGCCCCCTCCGTCTCAATGCCATGAGATGCGGGCCCGTTGCCCCCTAGAACCCGGCTATCCGTGCACCCCTCCGCGGGGTAATCCTAGTACAGAATGTAAAATATACATACACCGGGTACATCGACCGCAACCAGGTCGTGCCCCAAAATAATAATACAAACAGGCAGTGACGGCAGTCCACATGTCGGACGCTCGCCCCGCAAAATCAAATGTACATAATACAACAAAAACTGTACTAGCATTGCATCCAGGCTATCCCCCACGACCGAGGGGAACGTCGGGTTTCTGCAGCGGCTCTGTGAAACCCGGGGCTTCCAGATATCTGTATTGTTCTGTGATGCTGTACAGTTTTTGTTGTATTATGTATTCACGTTGATGTTCTATGTTTATGCTGTGATGTTGAGATGTTGCGCCACGGCAGCGCCCCGGCCTCTTTCTCGAGGCCAAAATGCGGAATAAAATTTTTTTCCCTTGCTCGGAAACCGGCGCTACCGCGGACAATTACCCGGATCGAAACCATTAACCTATACTAGCTAACTAGAGAGATAGGGTGAGAAGTTATACCAAGCGATCCGTGTCCTTCGGTCTTCATCTCCACTCCGATCTCTTGCGGAATCTCCATCACCTCCTCGCTCGTCGGAAAGGGGCACCACGTAGCCGGAATCTTTTACGGGCTCCCGCCTCTTGACCGAGGCAACTCGGGCGCGAAGTTGGCTAGCCGACGCGTCCAAGGCTTGCTATAGAAATAGTGTAGTGAACTTGTCTCTTGGGGTTATTGAGGTTGCCATGGTTTGTGGAGGAAACAAGAAGGAACTTTGGAGAAGGGTTATGTTATTTTTGGAGCAAGCAAGAATGAGATGATATCTTTCCACCACTAAAAAAAATGATACTCTCCTCTCACCCTCTCAAGAAATGGCCGGCCCTCTCATCTCTTGAATGAGATTGGAGAGAGAAAGAAAAGCAAGAAAGAATAAATCAACCATATAGAAATTAGTCACTCTCATTTCATTTCTTATCATATCAAACAACCATCACAATGAAAGCAAGTGAGAAGACCAAAAAAGGATCTCATGATGAAATAACAATCATGATGCCACAAATATGCAAAGAAACCCCTCACAAAATGTTAATTGCGAACTTGCAATTAACACCCTCCACCAAGAAAGTCCGACCGAGAAGGAATGAAGGAAAACCGGGCGGAACGGAATGCAAACTGGCAACCCCAGAAAACCGATCCCATAATAAATTACAGGAAAACCCCGCTACTGCAAATACATGCCCGCATTTGTATTCCCACTAAACACAAATGCAAAGAGACAAAACTACACTATCAAATACTAGAATCCGGCTTAAGCCAAAGCCGGCTAGTAAAAACTGTCCGATCACGATCCGTGTAATACCGCACGTATCTGATCGAACCCTGCCATATCTCCATACGGCCTCTACAGCGTTTCGCCCGAAACTTGAGTAACTGTAACTGTGGTGGACTCTAAAGACTCGTCAATACTATGGCTGTGGATTTAACCACTGGCACGTCAGAGGTATAAGCCAATACGTGACGGGCCACCAGCTATTGACCAAATGGGACGTCGATGAGGAAGCTCACCCCGACACCCAACTGAGCCTATCAGTGACAATATCCGTACAGTCCGGTCCGTTCGTCTATGAGTATCGCATGGCGGGCCTAGGGGGTTGGTAAAAGTCAGACCCCCAAAAGCGGTACAAGTCGTGTCGGAGCGTAGCCCAGAACGCCCTGAGATACTACTGGAATACCTACCAGTAAATCTCCTGCCTCGGCCGAGGGCTTTGCGTAATGGCTCTCCTAGACACAGCGCGACCTCACCCCCAATACCGGGAGAGACGAACCCCTGCAGATCCGCTCACTGCCTCCATGTGGCTCGGGACTGTACCCAACTAAAACCTGTTTGCATGACTCCTTTGAGCCGTGGTAGGGTAGTAATCAAAGCACAGTGGGAACTCACACGAGACAAATGACGATCTCAGGTCGATGAACTAACCTGTACACATGTCACCAGGGAACTGCTATCTGACATCTGGTATAAGACCAACTAGCAGGTTCCCGGCGAGTCCTGTCCGGTGTACTCATAACCCAATGAGCACCTGTATACATCTTAGGTGAACCAACTGACACCAGTGGCTTGTGAGACCGGCCACCGCCCCTCGTCGGGGTCTCGACTGTATACACTAGTCTACTAACGGAGTATCGATGCCCTGTCTCGAAACTCCTACGACTAGGGACCTTTTAAGGATGTGCTTATAGAACACCAGCTCCCACGTATATGATCGCCATCATACTCCTGGCAGTCAAGCAAGAATCCTAGGGGCTCTATCAACGTGTAATAGCGACATGTCAGGTCACCTAAAGCAGTACACGATGATAAAGATAAACCAGATAGCATACTATCATCTCGAGTAAGACTGTCCTACCGGGATAGGTTCTCCCTCAATCATTGCAATCACGTGCCTGTGATCCAATAATTGACTCTGAGGGCACTAACTCCAACAGCCAATACCCCACCCAAGACCCCTACGGGTGCGGCAAACTACCCGCCAAGCACCCGAAGCGAAGCAACCTCCCTCACCACCGTGAGTAGGCCACTCGGCACTTCGAGATACCCGGTAGTTTGTGCACCCCCTCCATGGGTCTATCCTAGGAGCAAAAACAGTAAAAAGAATTATACAATGACGGCTACAACCCCGACCCGGTTGTGCGGCCATACAAAGAATATTATTACATCAATTTACATGTTACAAATGAATGAAAGAAAAAAAACGCTCATCTCACATCCAACCCGGCTATTCACCCGCGACGATCCAATCCATTCATATCCACAAACCAAATAACAATCACAGATCATGTATAACCCCGACTAATCATCTTATAGCGATTAGCCGACGTTCAATACATGCAAGCATTACAGATATAACCGATATAGTTAAAGTGCAGTGAAGTTCGGAAAAATACGGAATTATAGGACCCCAAAAGGAAATTTCTTTTCTGGAAAATCTGGGTACATATAATATATCCTAAAAATCCCAAAACCAACAAAAATACACTCTGCACGAAAAACGATGCGCCGATCACGACAATCCGCGGCGGTTCCGCCGCATATACCTACTTCATGCGGCGGAAGGGCGGCGACTTGAGGGAATTAGGGTATCGTTTTTCTTGGGTGTATTCACAAAACCCTGAGACGATTTTATATGTATACAGTTTTTCATTTTGAGCAGAAATAATTTTAACAGAAACTTGGATTTTGTTAAAGTTTGGTTTTGTGATTTTTCCGGTTCCGAACTTCGTTACACTTAACTACTTAACTAGTTTAGGTTTAGTTAGGCTCTGATACCACTGTAAGTCCGTGTTGCCCACCCCGGTGCTTACGGGGAGGCGGAAAACATAATAAAAATCGGATTTTTAATGACTTAGGCAACATGGACTATGCATGTGAGGATCTTTGCTAAACATAAACTAGCTAACCCTAACTACAAAGTAGCTAAGTGATGAAAGGTTATACCTTTGGTCTTTAGTCCTTCTCTCCTTGCTCCTAGGTATGGTAGAAAAGGATCACCTTGCTTGTCTTCTCCCGTCAAAGAAGGATCCACTTGAAAGCCACCACCTTTAGCTTCAACTCCAAGCTAGGAGTAACTAGAGTACAAGAAATGCTAAGACTTGAACCCTAGAAGTGAGTAGAGAAGATCAAGAGAGGGTTTTTCTCAAGCCCCTTTTGTTTCTCAACACATGAGAGGGAGAGAGCTTGAGGGAGAGGATGAGCAAGAGAGAGAAAAGATATGATAGAATGAAATAATAGTGAGCCATTCTCACTAATATGTGAGGATAATTTTAATTAGATAATTAGCTTGAAAATTGTCATGATAAATCATGACTTGACCATTATCATTTCAATTTTTGCAAAGATCAAAGAGCATCTTCTAAATGAAATGATTATGGTCAAGTTGTCAACATGGTCAACAAGTCAATGAAGTCAAATTGTCAACAACAACCATGCACAATAATTAAGCTAATTATCAATTAACAATAATCCACAGAAAATCAATAGGGTTAATAAAATGACAAAAGCCATTAACCCTAAACAAGGTCCTCTCCCCCAATCTCAAGCAACTGTGCATACGCACCCGCATTCGTGATCCGAGGAACACGAACACAATGAGAAAAACCAATCTCAAATCATATACTAGGATCCGGCTTAAACCAAAGCCCGCTAGTATAAACTGTCCGGACAGCAAACGTGCACAAGTGCGCGGATGCGAACGAACCCTGTCGCAAAACCATGCGACCTCTACTCGTTTTGCCTAAAGGCGAATAGCTCTCTGTGTGGGACTCTAAAGACTCGACACTACGCTGGCAGTGGGTTTAACCACAGACCGCAAGCGGCACTAGCTGTACGTAACGGTCCCCAGGTAGATGTCGATAAGAAGACTGACGAGGTGAACCCCATCTGCACTCCTACTGAGCCTGTATGTGACAGTCTCCGTACAGTCCGGTCTGTTCGTCTGATACATCGCATGGCGGGCCTAGGGGGCGGTGAACGTCAGTCCCCTAATAGCGGTACAAGTCGTGTCGGAGTGTAGCCCAGAACACCCTGAGATAACACTGGAAACCTACCAGTATATCTCGCTTGCCCTGGCCAGGGACTACTCGTGTAATGGCTCTCCTAGACACAGCGCGATGTCAACCCCCAATACCGGGAGAGACGAATCCTGTCTAACCGTCACTGCCTCCAAGTGCTTCGGGACTGCACCCAAAAACTACCTGTTTGCACAGCTCCTTTGAGCCATGGTAGGGTAGTAATCAAAGTGCAGTGGGAACACACTCGAGGCGAAGTGACAGTGTCAAGTCAGCGGACTAAGCTGTACTCATGTCACCTGGGAACTGATAACTGACGATAGGTATATTACCAACCAACAGTTCCCGACGAGTCCTGTCCAGTGTACTCGTAACCTAACGAGCACCCGCATACTATCCCAAGTACGACGTACTAACGGCTGTGGGACAGACCGTCTCCCACACTGGGATGAGAAGCGCATACGCTAGTCTACTCCGGAGTATCGATGCCCTGTCTCGATAGTCCAACGACCAGGGACCTGTATAAGGATGTGCTTATAGATTACCCAGCTCCCACGAGTGCGAGCGCCATCACAACGCTGGTAATCAAGCAAAGATCCTAAGGGCTCTACTAATATGTATACCAGCAATATGTTAAAAGAAACACATGCACATATTAAAGCAGAGACAAACCAAGTAGCATACTACCATTTCGAGCAAGATTGTATATACAACTGTGAATATCCCAAGCTTCCATTAAGTAATATACAAGCTAGTATGATACAGTAATGGCCTCTAGGGCATATACACTAACACGCATGGCGGGCCTAGGGGGCGGTAAACGTCAGTCCCCTACTAGCGGTACAAGTCGTGTTGGAGTGTAGCCCAGAACACCTGAGATAACAATGGAAACCTACCAGTCTATCTCGCTTGCCCTGGCCAGGGACTTTCTGTAATGGCTCTCCTAGACACAGGGCGATATCAACCCCCAATACCGGGAGAGACGAATCCTGTCTAACCGTCACTGCCTCCAAGTGCTTCGGGAATGCACCCAAAAACTACCTGTTTGCACCACTCCTTTGAGCCGTGGTAGGGTAGTAATCAAAGTACAGTGGGAACACACTCGAGGCGAAGTTACAGTGTCAAGTCAACGGACTATGCTGTACTCATATCACTTGGGAACTGATAACTGACGATAGGTATAATACCAACTAACAGTTCCCGACGAGTCCTGTCCAGTGTACTCGTAACCTAACGAGCACCCGCATACTATCTCAAGTACGACGTACTGACGGCTGTGGGACAGACCGTCTCCCAAGCTGGGATAAGAAGCGCATACGCTAGTCTACTCCGGAGTATCGATGCCCTGTCTCGATAGTCCTGCGACTCGGGACCTGCATAAGGATGTGCTGATAGATTACCCATCCCCACGAGTTTGACTGCCATCACAACGCTGGTAATCAAGCAAAGATCCTAAGAGCTCTACTAATATGTAAAGGCGATATGCTAAAAGAAACACATGCACACATTAAAGTAGAAACAAACCAAGTAGCATACTACCATTTTGAGCAAGATTGTCAATACAAGGTGAATATCCCAAGCTTTCAGTAAGTAATATACATACTAGTATGATACAGTAATGGCCTCTAGGGCATATACACTAACAATCTCCCACTTGCACTAAGGCCATATACTGGCGTATCGAAGACCTATCATCTCGATCCGCCGCTCGAACTGAGTCTGGGGTAAGCCCTTCGTGAATGGATCAGCAGTGTTATCTTCTGTATTTACTCTCTTCACTTCGATCTCCCTGCGATCAACGATCTCCCTGATCAGGTGGTACCGCCTCAAAATGTGCTTGGACTTCTGATGGGACCTGGGTTCCTTCATTAAAGCTATAGCTCCGTTGTTGTCACAATACAGCAGTATTGGATCAACACTGGTAGGAACCACCTGAAGCTCCGTGAGGATCTTCTTCATCCAGACAGCTTCCTTTGCGGCATCACAAGCAGCTATGTACTCCGCTTCCATAGTTGAGTCAGCAACGGTTTCCTGCTTGGAGCTCTTCTAGCAAACCGCCCCTCCATTGAGGGTAAAGACATAACCCGACATGGACTCGGAGTCATCCTTGTCACTCTGGAAGCTGGAGTCAGCAAAGGCCTCGATCTGGAGGTCTTTTCCGCCATACACCAAGAACATCTCCTTAGTCCTTCTCAGGTACTTGAGAATGTTCTTTATTGCTATCCAGTGTTTCTTCCCTTGGTTCGACTGATACCGGCTTACAATGCTCAATGCGTATGCTACATCTGGGCTGGTACATAACATCGCATATATTATAGAGCCTACCGCAGAAGCGTAGGGTATAATAGACATGCGATCCCTTTCCAAATCAGTCTTGGGAGACATCTCTTTGGAGAAGGTGATCCAGTGACAAGCTGGTAAATTACCGCGCTTGGAATCTTCCATACTGAATCTTTTCAGTATGGTGTCAATGTACCTGGACTGTGAAAGTCCCAACATCCTTTTAGATCTATCACGATAGATCTGGATCCCCAGAATGTAGTTGGCATCGCCCAGGTCCTTCATGGAGAATCTCTGCGACAAGAATCCTTTGACTGACTGTAGCATAGGAATATCATTTCCTATTAGGAGAATGTCATCCACGTACAAGACGAGGAATACCACAGTTCTCCCTACAATCTTACTGTAAATGCATGGTTCATCTGGGTTTTTGATAAAGTCGAATTCCTTGACAGTATCATCAAAGCAGATGTTCCAACTCCGCGATGCCTGCTTCAGTCCATAGATGGACTCGAGCAACTTGCGCACTTTACCGCTGCTCCCACTCTGAATGAATCCCTCCGGTTGATCCATATAGACGCACTCTTCTAAATTTCCATTTAGAAAAGCCGTCTTTACGTCCATCTGCCAGATTTCATAATCATGGAAAGCAGCAATAGCAAGAAGGATCCGAATAGATTTCAGCATAGCCACTGGAGAAAAGATCTCGTCATAGTCCAAACCAGGTCTTTGACGAAAACCCTTTGCAACAAGTCTAGCTTTATAGGTCTCAACCTGCCCATCTACACCAATCTTCTTTCTGAAGATCCATTTGCAGCCTACGGGTTTTATGTTGGAGATAGTGCCCTCAGAGTCAATTATTGGATCACAGGCATGTGATTGCAATGATTGAAGGAGAACCTGTCCCAGTAGGACAGTCTTACTCAAGATGATAGTATGCTATCTGGTTTACCTTTATCATCGAGTACTGCTTTAGGTGACCTGACAGGTCACTATTACACGTTGATAGAGCCCTTAGGATTCTTGCTTGACTGCCAGCAGTATGAGGGCGATCATATACGTGGGAGCTGGTAGTCTATAAGCACATCCTTAAATGGTCCCTAGTCATGGGAGTTTCGAGACAGGGCATCGATACTCCAGAGTAGACTAGTGTATACAGTCGAGACCCCGACGAGGGGCGGTGGCCGGTCTCACAAGCCACTGGTGTCAGTTGGTTCACCTAAGATGTATATAGGTGCTCATTGGGTTATGAGTACACCGGACAGGACTCTCCAGGAATATGCTAGTTGGTCTTATACCTGATGTCAGATAGCAGTTCCCTGGTGACATGTGTGCAGGTTAGTTCATCGACCTGAGGATCGCCATTTGTCTCGTGTGAGTTCCCACTGTACTTTGATTACTACCCTACCACGCTCAAAGGAGACGTGCAAACAGGTTTTAGTTGGGTACAGTCCCGAGCCATATGGAGGCAGTGAACGGATCTTCAGGGGTTCGCCTCTCCCGGTATTGGGGGTGAGGCCGCGCTGTGTCTAGGAGAGCCAGTACATGAAAGTCCTTGGCCAAGGAAGGAGATTTACTGGTAGGTATTCCAGTAGTATCTTAGAGTGTTCTGGGCTACACTCCGACACGACTTGTACCGCTTTTGGGGGTCTGACTTTTACCAACCCCCTAGGCCCGCCATGCGATGCTCATAGACGAACGGACCGGACTGTACGGATATTGTCACTGACAGGCTCAGTAGGGTATCAGGATGAGTTCGCTCATCGACGTCCCTTTTGGTCAATAGATGGTAGCCCGTCATATATGGCTTATACCTCTGACGTGCTAGTGGTTAAATCCACAGCCATAGTATTGACGAGTCTTTAGAGTCCCCCACATTCAGTTGCTTAAGTTTTCGGGCAAAATGCTGTAGAGGCCGTATGGAGATATGGCAGGGTTCATTCAGATACGTGCGGTATTGCACTGATCAGGATCGGACGGATAATATTAGCGGGCTTTGGTTTAAGCCGGATCCTAGTATAGTACAGTGTAGATTTTGTCTCTTCGCATCTGTATTCAGTGGGAAAACAAATGCGGGTATGTATATACAGTAGCGGGGTTTTCCTGTAATTTATTACGGGATCAGTTTTTTGGAGTTGCCAGTTTGTTTTCCGTTTCGGTCATATTTCTTTGTATCTATTATTGGCCGAAAATTGGTGGAGGAGGGCTTATTTGCATTTGTGCAAATAAGCATTTGTGGAGGGTGTTATTTGCATCTTGTTGTTTCATGATAATTCCTCCACCATTTGACTTCTTCTAGTCATCATTGCTTGACTTCTATCTTCATGATGGCATGACTTTTGGAAATGATGATTGTTGATTGAGTGTTGGACTTTCCTAGTGATCATTTCTTTGCATGATAGCCTTTTCTCTCTCCCCCTTAGATTATTGTGAGGTTCACTCTCTTCTTGATTCACTTGATTCTCATTCCTCATGGGAAATGGCCGGCCAAGCTCTTAGGGGCTGCCCAATTTGTGTGTGGGGAATTTTGGCTCTCTCATGCTTGCAAAATTCCCTAAGCTCATCACAAAATTCCACAAGTTCATTTCCTCCACCAAAGGCAACTTCCAATACCCCAAATGAGACACAAGTTCCACACTATATTCTACAGCAAATCTTGGGCACGTCGACTCGCCAACTTCGTGCCCGAGTTGCCTCGGACAAGAGGCGGGAGCCCGTAAAAGAAGCCGGCGGCGTGGTGCCCTTCCGGCGACGTGGTGGAGACCGGAGATTCCGCGGAGAGATCGGGACGACGACGAGAAGACCGAAGGACACGGATCGCTCGGTACATCTCTATCCCTCCTCTTGTTAGCTAGGACTTGTTTAATGGCCCGATCCGGGTTGATAGTGCGCGGTGGTGCCGGTTTGAAAAGTTAAAGTTAATCATCACTTCCGCATTCCGGCGTCGGATTGACGGCCGGGGCACCGCCGTGAACTTACAGTGGTATCAGAGCCTCGCCATTAACCTAGTCTAGCTTGGTCTAATGTGTTTACACTTCCGATCGAACAAATGTTCCAAAACCGCGTTTTTCAAAACATCAGTTTTCTGTCGAAATTTTTTTAGCTCGAATTTTTTTTCAGTATGTTGCAGAATGATGTACAGTGAATTCTAAGCAGTCCGAGAAAAATTGGTCGCGTGACGTCACCATATCACCGCAGAACCGCGGCCACACCCACGCATTGGCCGCGGTTCCACCGCAGTATTGACTGTTCATTGGTCCAATTTTTCACAGAGGGCTTTTGGGCTGAAAATAGGGGTTTTGGAACATTTCTTTTGGGCTGAAAATAGGGATTTTCTGTGAGTGCTATAGTAATGCTTGGGGCCCACTTTGGTAAATTTGATCGATCGGAAAATTTTAAACACATTAGTTCACAGTTTTTACATTATATCTGCGACCGTGAATGTCACTTGATCGGTAAATCCTGTCTAACTGCTATAGCCCGGTTAGACGGATTTGCGAACGTGACATTCACGTTGATGTTCTGTGTATTGCTGTGATGTTGCGGATTGGTCGTGGGGGATAGCCTGGATGCAATGCTAGTACAGTTTTTGTTGTATTATGTACATTTGATATTGCGGAACGAGCGTCCGACATGTGGACTGCCGTCACTGCCCGTTTGTATATTATTCTTTTGGGGCATGACCAGGTTGCGGTCGATGTAACCGTTGTATGTATATTTTACTTTCTGTACTAGGATTACCCCAAGGTGGGGTGCACGGATAGCCTGGTTCTAGAGGGCAACGAGCCCGCATCTCATAGCATTGAGACGGAGGGGGCTTCACTCTAGAATTGGCGGGCTATTCGCCGCACTCGTAGGGGGTACAGGTTGACCCAGGAGGGGTGCCCAAGTTACCGGATTCCGTGAAGTGCTGGGTGGTCCATTCACGTTGCTGAAGGGGGCTGCCTCGCTTCAGGTTTTGGCGGGTAGCTTGCCGCGCCCGTAGGGGTCTAGGATTTCATTGCACAGGCTATCCACACGACCAGGGGAACGTCGGGTTTCAGCGGCTCTGTGAAACCCGGGGATCCCAGATATCTGTATTGTTCTGTGATGTTGTATATTTCTGTGATGTTGCATTTTATCACGCCTTGAGCGAAATATTATATATTGATATATATACTAGTAGATGTTGTATATGTTTTGCATCCGCGCTAGTCCAGTCGCCGCTCTGTCGTTAGTTAGCTAACCTAACGGGTAATGACGGGACCCAGTGGCGAATGCGGATGGCATATACGTACGTCATTATTTTCGTTCTTTATTGATGTGATCAATTGATGGGACTGCGTTGATTCGGATCAATGCAAGTTAAAAACAAACCTAATCTGATGTTGTTGGAACACTTTTCAAAAAGCTGTTATTGTAAGGACATTCTCTTTTGTTTTGCACAGTGGTATTCAGTTGGAATATCCTACTCTTCAGTCGACCAGGCAAGGGCCGAGATCCTTTCACCGGGAGTGACCCCTTGGACAAAAGTTTGCGTCAGGGCAATAACTTCACTATAGCCGATTACTTTTGCTTTGCGTCGTGGTATTCAGTTGGAATATCCTGCACCTCATTCTACGGGGAAAGAGCCGAGATCCCTTCACCGGGAGTGATATCTTTAGCAAAGGTTTTCGTCACTATATTTTTAAAAGCTATCTGGTTCCTTCAAGGATATCAAGTTCATTACGTTAATGGTTTTCGCCAGAAACCATTCGTAGCCCTCCATCATTTCGGTTAAATATTCGGTAGTATTCAAGCTATGTATTTTGACCTCACGCCAAGGCATAGTGATTGGTAGCTGCCGGATATTTATCTGTTGCATAGATAGATGCGTTGGTTTGGGACAGTCGTACTACTATTTTGGCCTACGTCAAGGGTATGTACTGGTCGGTTCGAATTAACCTGGATAAAGATGGGTAGAACTTGACATGTGACTTATGATATTTTGACCTCACGCCAAGGTCATAAGAGCATGGGGCAAAAATCACATCGGGAGTTTCTAAAGAAACTGAAACTTGCCAGATATGCGCATACCTTCTGGAGTGTGATGACGTGAGCGGATTCCATCACGTTATCATGCGATGATAGTTGGATCCCGATTCCCGCTGATGAGTTGGTTTACTCCTCGGGTGATCACGACTAATTCTTCTTTCAGGTTTGGAGGAGAATTTGACGGTACAGTGGGAGGTTTCCTGATTAGATAAATTGGTAACCATTCTGATCTAGGTTAGAGTGCACGCTGAGTGTTTCTTTTCTCCCTCTCTTTGGCAGCGATCATTGACCCGACCTTAGACTATGACTCAGAGACCAAGTTGTCCGAACCTTCTTATAAGACTGGCTTTTGGATTGTCAGAGTTGCACACTTCATTGCCACTCCTACTTTTACCCTTTTCTCCAGGACACCCCGCATTACTACGAACGTCCACTTCCATTGGACAAAACCATCGTATGGTTATATACGAACTCGAAGGAATTTATTCGAGGATGGTTTTCGGTTCTGGAGAAAACGGATAGGATTATTCAGTTGTCTTTTCCTTTTTACCTTCTCTCAAGTTGCGAGTACTCCTTGGTTTAGGAGATAGTACACCTATTACGCAAATTGGATAGTCTTCTTCCAAACCATAGGCAGGTGCCGAACGGTGGGGAATGAAGAAAACCAATTAGCATAACGATGGTGTACAGAAGGTATTAAGTAAAGACATATCAAGGGATTAGTAAAAGGGCAAAGTAAATTGCGACTGCTATTCACGACCAAACCAAGTATTTCTTCGCCAATCCTAAATCACCTTTGTATTTCTCCAGGACACTCCGTATCACTACGAAGATCCACAGTTTATTGGATACTCTATCGTATAGTTATATACGAACTCGAAAGAAACTTGTTCCAGTTCGGGGATGGATTCTGGTTCAGGAGAAATAGGAATAAGGTTTATTCAGGTGTCTTTTATCTTCACCTTCTCTCGCGTTGCGAGTGTTCCTAGGATTAGGACGGTACACCCATTATACTTATTGGATAGTCTTCTTCCAAACCATAGGCTGGTGCCGAGCGGTACGGAAGGAAGAAAACCATTTGGCCTAAAGGGGTGTGCAGAAGGTAATGACTAAAGACAAATAAAGGGATTTGGAGAGGTGGCAAAGAATTACGCGATTACAGTCGTGAATCTGGATAATGGAAGTGGCATTACTAGGAATACCAGGATACCTCATCGAAACATTTCAATGTTTCAGTTTCACTGTGTACTGTTAAAAGAAAACTGATTTCCCAATTAGACACTTGCTCCAGGGTATGTATTTACCAAGTTTGATAATCACATCTGTATGGTTTTACCGATGATGAGTGGGAGTAAGTTATTGGGAATTAGGTGATCGTCCTCATTATATCGGAATTCGTTGTAATTGGTGATATTTGAGGAAGTCACATGGGTTGTTTGCCGGACGGCGAATATTTGGTTTTGAATATCCGTTATAACGCACCAATTTCAAATTGATATATCTATACGTCTATTTTTATAGAGTGAGATATACCTTTTTGAAATTATATCGATGACATTTACCTATATCAGTTGATGGTTAGGTAAGGAGTATTAAACAGCGGTGTAATTCTTCTTAACCATACGTACAGTTTTCAACCTACGACACACAGGGAGTGAGTTATTAGACTCAAGGGACTTGTACAGAGTATTGTATATTGTCCAGTGTCCATCAGGACACAGGGGATGGTCCTCGTACTATATTCAGTTTATCTATGACTTCTCTAGTTCTAGACAGGTGTTTCGTAGAAACACAAGGTCTAAGTTTTGAGAAGTTATAGGTATATGAATAAAGTAGAGAACCAGGTGTTGCAAGTATCGGGATTCTTCAAGGTGATCGAAGATGTAGATACTTGTGTGTGGTATTCAGTTGATAGTAATGATTAAGAGAACTTGCTTCTCTTTCAGGTTACTCATAATTGGAAGCATTCCTAAGTTGAGTAACGCTGATCAGCCTCCTTCCATTTAGTTGACATGCACTGGAGACAGCTGCATGATTTGAATCTGGTTCAATTAAAGCAGTGCCTCTATTTCTATATTGGATATAGAACAGTTCGTATCTTAACGATGTTAAGGTACGGGGAGTTGTCCGGTTTATGCTTAAAACCAGACTCTGGATAACTCAAGGCACGTTTCTGTAATGGCTGTTTGTGGGTTGACCCAGGCTATGATGAGGGTGGACATTCTACCATCTGGAAGATCAATAGAGATATTGTTCTAAACTCGCCACAGTTTTAATAAAAATGGATTTTTTTCAGAAAACAGTAGTGGGAGTATGGTAGAACTGGAAGTGATTCCAGAACCACAAACGATTACTGAAGATTTGATAGGAAACTAAAGATTCAATCTGGTTTGACATTCCATTGGCCACTCCGCAGATACGGTGGGTAACTTCAGGCACCCGAGAGGTACTCCGGTAGCCTCAAGGACGGTGACAGGGAAGTTCTTGTTTACCCAGACTTGCCATTGCTGTTGTTCCAGACTGTGACACCCGGCAGGAGGATGAGTATAGCGTCGTTCTAAACTGGCTTTAGAAGTGTACGTCTATATGACTCTGCCAGAGGGTTGTCGTGGTCAGTGGGAGCAGCGGAAGCATTGGTGGACAAGTGGCTTATGTCTATTTATAGACTAAAGCAGATGTAGCGGAGATAGATCATCTATTTCTGACATGACAGTCATAGGTTTTACTTCATCAGAATAGGGGATGGATCTGTTAAGAAGGTGGTAGGGTGTGATGTCCTGGTATTTGGATGACATACACAGAGTAGGAAGTGATATTCCTATACTACGATCGGTTATACTTTGGTCGTCACACAGTGGTTTCTCCACATGGGACTTGGACATTATATCAGACATACTCGTTACTAGATCTATGGTTTTAGATCTAGATTTGGGTAGTTTCCCAATTAAGGGCACTTAGACAGCATTCTAAGAGTATTTAGAATAGACGACTCCTGGCACGGTAGTGTACCTGCAGATGATGGAGTCACCCTCTCTAAAGGTGTCTTACAGACTAAAGGGGAGAGGGATGTGCATGATTGGCAGATCACTTGCTTAGACAATTGAGTCAATCATGAGATGTCAAGTACCACACCAGATGTTGTTCTTGCAGTAGATGCAATAAGTTGATATTGATCCAATCCTGGAGAAACAATCGGAAGTAGCTTTAGAACATAAGTGGATGCTCTAGGGATATGATAACGACATCCTCGTTCAGGAGACAGTTATCATTCCAGGCTTCCAAGGTGACCTGGACGACAGGATGGCCATCAGAGTTATAGTTTTCCTACAGACGAGGGGCAGTATTTTGGACAGGTGGTCCAAGGTAATACTGAGGGAGGCATAGCGCAGGATACTGATTATGTTCAGTTGACGATACAGTCTATGAAGTTTGGATTTGGAGTTCATTTATGAGCTAGGTCCCATCAGACATCCAGACACATTCTGAGACAGGCATTGCTCATTTCGGGAGATGGGTTTCTCCGCGAACTTGAGATTTAGAGAGACATAGAAAGAAACATCAAGGCGGATCCATTCACTGAGGCTATTTCTCGAACGCAATAGTTTCGCAAACGAGCTTTGTGAGACTGACAAGTAGAGGAGTTGGGTGTTCGGTATCACACGGGCTGTGAGTATGCGACATCGCAATAATTAGCCTTGAGTGCAAGTGGGAGATTGTTGAAGATACTGCCCTCAGAGTCAATTATTGGATCACAGGCATGTGATTGCAATGATTGAAGGAGGACCTGTCCCAGTAGGACAGTCTTACTCAAGATGATAGTATGCTATCTGGTTTACCTTTATCATCGTGTACTGCTTTAGGTGACCTGACAGGTCGCTATTACACGTTGATAGAGCCCCTAGGATTCTTGCTTGACTGCCAGCAGTATGAGGGCGATCATATACATGGGAGCTGGTAGTCTATAAGCACATCCTTAAATGGTCCCTAGTCGTGGGAGTTTCGAGACAAGGCATCGATTCTCCAGAGTAGACTAGTGTATGTTAGTTATATGTATGCCCTAGAGGCCATTACTGTACATATGATGTATATTGTAGTGGATGCTGGGACGTATATAGGGAGGACTTTCTTGCTCGACATGATAGTATGCTATCTGGTTGTACTTTACCTTAACGTGTACACTGATTGTCTCTCTGTTACATGTTGGTAAAGCCCTTAGGATCTGTACTTGACTACCTGGACTATGATGCGGATCATACTAGTGGTGACATGGTAGTCCATAAGTACATCCTTCAAAGTCCCTAGTCGTGGGTGTATCGAGACGGGGCATCGATATACCAGAGTAGACTAGCGTATACCTTCTCGACCCATACAGATGGGCGATGGATGATCCCATATCCATTGGTGTTTGACATCAGAGATGATATACGGGTGCTCAGTAGAGACTGGGTACACTGGACGGACTCGCCGAGAACTCCCAGATGGTATTATACCTCACGTCAGATGGCAGTTCTCTGGTGACACTGGTACAGAGTAGTCTGTTGACCCGAGATCGTCATAGAGTCTTGTGTGGTTCCCACTGTGCTTTGATTTCCATCTTACCACATCCAAGAGGGCGTGCAAAACGGTGGTTTTTGGGTACAGTCCCGAGTCACATGGAGGCAATGAGCGATAGGAGGGGATTCGTCTCTCCCGGTATAGAGGGTTGATGTTGCGCTGTGTTCGATTGGCTATAACAGGAAATCCCTGGCCAGGGTTGCTGAGATTTACTGGTAAGTGTTACCAGTAGTTTCTCGAAGTGTTATAGACCTCATATCGACACGACTTATCGAGCTATTGGGGTCTGACGTTTACCACCCCTAGGCGAGATATGCGACATATCAGACGACGAGACCGGACTGTACGGTAGTGTTACTGGTCGGATTCACTGGAGTGTGAGCGGGCTTGCTCGTCGATCTTCAGATCGCTCAATACCCGGGTGGCCGTTACGTTTAGCAGACCGCTTGCGGCTTGTGGATGTTTGATATGATCATCATCTGCTGCCGGCGTATTGACGAGTCTTTAGAGTCCTACACAGAGGTTTCCTGGCTCAAGCGAAACGAAATAGGAGTGCATATGAGATATGTGCGGGACCGAGAATGATACCAGTATGTGATACTGTATTCGATTCTCGCGATGTGACATTGATCGGTTATATGCGATATAGCCGAGTTATCGGATCAAGTGTTGATTCGATAAGTTGTTACTATTGATACCAGTCGGTTATGTGCGACATGACCGGATCATTGAATCAAGTGTTGATTTAATGATTTAATGTATAATTATATATTTGATATATTACTTTGCATTAACTATTATCGGTTCACTTTGAATGGATTTTCTCACTCGGATGTGCGCATTGTATATGCGATATGATTTTGTGCACATGTTTGTATCATGTTTGATGATACATGCTTTATGGTTAAGTGTAAAGTATTAAACTATGGTTAAGTGGATGATTAGGGTTTTTACTTATTCATTTATTTATTTTATTTGTTCTTTTTGGAAAATAAAATGCAAAGAGAAAAATGGTGGAATTCTTTTGTTCATTCATGAAGCTTCATGAATACTTTGACTTAGTCACCATTTTTGTCTTCATACCTAACCTAACCATTCACTTAACTTGAGTTTAGTCTTTACACATAACCATGGTCATGTTATGATAAAGATTTGATTATTCTTTTCTTTTTAATTAACTTATCATAACTTTCTTCTTCTTCTTCTTCATCTTCTTCTTTGAAGAAGCTTGAGGTCATCAATGGTGATTGATGATAAAGAGTGAGAAATCGAATTCTAAATTGAACCCACTTCCTATTTCTTCATCCTCTACCTCTTGCCAAGTAGTAGAGTGTGTTTTCTTCACAAGTTTCTTGACTTGATGAAGTCGGAGCTTGATTTAGCGATGCCTCGACGTAGATCATCTTCGGCATGGACATCGATGACCTAGCCCGTCCATTCTCCGATGAAGCCGACGTTAGAGCCCGGGACTTGTTATGGACAGCGAGGAGACTTCATTGCGGAGCTATGGAGGTGGAGAACCGGATCTACAAAGGTTGTATTTCCGTATCTTTTAGTTAAGTGTTAACTAGTTTATTGTTTCGCCTAGAAATCTAGCCAACGATCCGTACACTAGGGTTTCTCGGCACCATAATTTTTGAAATTGGCATGGTTGATGCCTTGTGAGACCTCTTGAGAGTGCCTAGGAACCCTACGGTGGTATCAGAGCCAAGCTAGAGCCTTAGGCGAAGTCTAGACGGAATTTGAAGTCCGAACGAACCGAAAACCCAACCCGGAAAATGCTCTCTGTCCTTTTTCTAAAATCTGGGATTTTTCGAAAATAAAAATATGCAGAAAAATCAGCAGGGAATCCTAAGAATAACTGTGCAACACGAGTCAATAATTCCATCATTCCGCCGCGCTTCCGCGGCACGAGCATGGCTCGTGCGGCGGAACCGCGGCAGGTTTGTCGTTTTGTGCGTCTAGTTCTGCACAGTAATTCTTAGTTTTGTGTGCTGGTTTTCCTGGGAATTTTTAATATTTTTTCCAGAGTTGAATTTTCTGGGTTGATTTGGGGATTCGGTGTTTCGATCGGAGTATCAGATTTTGTCTATGTGGCTTTCCGGATAATTTTTTGAATATGTTAAAAAATTCGACCGGATATAAATACCCACCTTTTCCCCTGTCGGGAAATTTCCAAGTGTTGGATTTTTCCGTAGTTTAACGACGTTCTAAGTAGTGCAAGTAACTCGATAGACCCTCTAGAAGACAACAAACCTTAACTCGATTATGTGACCGTCTTGAACTGCCCTTTGAACCTTCGGGTTTGGGGCGGTACGGCGTGCCACATGTGAGGCGTTGGCTTGACCCTTCTACGGCTGGACCGTTGGTACTGAGGCACGAACTGAATGTTGTTAGACTTATTTCATGTGTTGGATTGTATCGGGAAAACATGGGTGTTCGATTGTTCGATCGGAAAGTTTAACATTTTCTGTTTATCTGGGATGTGATACAATAATTGGAATTCACAAATAGTTATGAGATAACTGAATGAATGTTGTAAATCTAGCAATTTAGTTTCACTTGATCGGTTGCCACGGAATTTTGATGTGATCAAAAGTCCATCGCAATCACGTAGTTTACGCGGATACTCGCCGGGTAAACTTAATAGACAGCCTCACTCCATAGCCCCGACCAAGTGACTGTAGGAGAACCCCGTCGCCGAAAGCATCTGTTCGGGTGCTCCCGGTAGCGGTGTTCCGCCTTGGTGCACTTCGTCGACGGCATTGGGGGTGCAGCCGCCTACTGAAGTTTGCGACGAGTATTCGATTAGACTGTCGGGAATCTTGTTGAATTGCCCGACTCGATATTGAAAAGTGTTTTCGATAATGAGACTGAAATGCGGGGTTTATAATTGTTAGGAATGTGATGTCTAAGCAATTCATTTGGTCAGGCATGCGATGTCTGAGGTGATTGCGGATTCCAACTGTTGTAGTTTTACACTTTCTTTTCTGTGACCGTAAGTGTAATATGTGATATCGCCGGTTTCGTTGCTATATGTCAACGACAATTGGGATGCGCATATTTACTTACGTTGATGACATGTGATGTTATGTGTTGCTGGATATGTTATATTGGATCGTCGTGTTTGAATAGCCGGGGGTTTTTATGTGAGATGAGTGTTTTTCATTTTCATTCATGTAAAAACTTGTATGTAATATTCTTTTATTGGGGCGCTTCCAGGTTGCGGAAGTTGTCACCTCTTGTATATTATTTACTTTTTCGCACTAGGATAGACCCAAGGAGGAGGGCACAAGTAACCGGGTTCTGGAGTCCAGTGGGAGACCAACTCGAGGAGTCGAGTCCGGGTCTCCTAACTCTAGAATTGGTAGGGTTGCTTGCCGCTCTCGTAGGGGTCTAGGGGTGTGGGTTTGGCTATTCATCGCGACCGTGGAATCCGTGTTTTATACTGCCTCGTATTGAAAACACGGACGTCCTAGTATATCCAATATTTCATATGATTCTTCTGCTGCGATATCTGTGATGTGATTATGTGATGTTCTGTGATAGATACTGTATATAGTATATATGATATATTATATAGGCGTTACTTATGTTTTACACCCGCGCTAGCCCTGCCCCGCTCTGCCGTTAGTTACCTAACCTAACGGTGCACGAGGGGACATCGAGGCGAATGCGGATGGCATAAGTGTACGTCGTATTTATCTGTGATGTTTAGGTACTTAAATGATGGGACTTCATTAATGTGATTAATGAATGTAAAAGAAACCTAAGATGTTGTAGAATCGAATTTCAAAATAAAACAGGTAGCTACAGTTCTTGCTTTGCACAGCGGTATATATGATATATCCTGCACCTTATTCGATGAGGAATGGACCGAGATCCCTTCACCGGGAGTGACTCCTTTAGCAATAACTGGCAGATGCTACACACTCGGTTTGTCTTTTGATTGCTTTTAAGTGTTTTTTCTTTGCACAACGATATATATGATATATCCGCACCTCATTCGACGAGGGAAGGACCGACGATGCCTTCACCGGGAGTGACTCCTTTAGCAAAACTAGAAAAGCCTCAAAAGCACTCCATTTTAAAATCATTTGATTCTACAGCGATATCAAGTTCATTACGCAATAGGTTTTCAGAAAAACCTATCGTAGCCCTCCGTCATTTCAGATACGTACTAGTTAGTATTCGTGCTGCGGTTGTTTGGCCTCCGTCAAGGCGTAGTGTACGGTAGCTAACTAGTGCTTATCTGCTAGCATATGATGCGATTGGATTAGGGTATTCGTACGGCGTTGTTTGGCCTCCGTCAAAGGTCGTGCGGGTGGGTTTAATTCAATCAGGAAATGACGGGTTGAACTTGACTAGCGGACTATGGGTTGTTTGGCCTCCGTCAAGGTCATAGCGAGCTAGGGGCAAAATATTATCGGGAATTTCAAGTGTTGAGATTTGCAATGAGATTGCATACCTTCTATGAGATAGTTGGATCCCGATACCCGCTGCGAGTAATTGTTACTCCGGGGAGAGTTTTATACATTACAATTAGCCGATCAAGTAGGTATCTAGAAAGGTGTCAACGGGGTTACGCCTTTGGGAAAATGAGGTTTACATTAATTAGGTTCGTGCGAAAGCACGGGGGACCTCCCTCAAAGTACCGACACTGGCCTGGCTGAAAGATTGGCGAACTTGTAGTGTGTAATTAATCCCGGCTAGTCTTTCCTTTTAGGTTTTGAAGGAAGATTTGATAAAAAGCAGTGGGAGCCATCCTGATTAGATAAAATAATAACCAATCTATTCTTGCAAGAGCGCATGCTGAGTGTTTTCTTCTCTCTCTCTCCAGATAGCGACCATATCACGCCTTAATCAAGATAATAATACGGATTATTGACCGAACCCGCTTGTTATTCTGAGCTGGGGAACGTTGGTCCCGCTCCAACTTATTATTGTTATATGACATTGCAGGAAATTGGGGATTACCAGAATTCCCGTGCCGCCCAAACGAGGAGAGTGCATGATGATGCATCATCTTCGGGTGTGTTCATTACACAGAACTGTTTCTCAGTATCCTTTACGTCCTGGGTATGTGATACCAGATCAGGATCCCAGATATGTAATCTGTTACATAGGGCTGCAGAAAGGTAGAGAACTGAGAACGGGTGATAAGTTTCATGAGGCAGAAAACGGGGCAAGTGTTGCAGCCAAGTCTGTTGGTCACTGTCACCCTGTATTACAATATATTGATTCTGAACGAATGTTATTAGATACCGAACCTGTTATGCTAAATCATATCTGTCTCTTTATTAGTAAAGAAACGATAAAATTTTGTATTGTTGGACAATGTTTTGAACATTTCCTATATCAAAAGTTGATCGGTTCAGGCACGTTATCTAAAAGCATTAATGTTCTAAATCAAACTACAGTTCTTAGTATACGGAACACACACGAGAGGAAGAGTTCAGAATTGAACGATTCCTTCTTGAGGTATTATAGACTGGGTCAGATCAATGTGACCCGACTAGCTAGAGTTACATAAAGATGTATATTTAAATTAGTTTGAATTTACATCTTGTGAAACTCGCCAGTCATGTCACAAAGATAAGATGACCATAGCCCTGTTTACTGGAAACAGAGAAAGAGTTAATGAACTCTTGGGATTGATACATGTTGATGTATGTAGGTCCCCTGTCTACACATGCCAAGACTGGTTCTTTATACTTCATTACGTTCTCTGATGATCTCTTTAGATTCAGACATATGTTCCTGTTGAAACACAAGTCCGAACCTTTTGAGATATTCACAGAATATAAGTTAGAAGTAGAGAACCAAAATACGGGTTTAAGTATTATGTCCTTTGATGTGATCAAGGAGGAGAATACTTGAGCACGGAAATTCTGGACTATTCTAAAGGAGAATGAGATTCTCTCTCGGCATTACTCCTCCGAGTACACCATAGCACGATGGTATATCGGGGCGGAGCAATCACACCCTATATGATATGGTGTGCTCTATGATGAGTATTACTGAGTTACCTATTTCCTTTTAGGGGTTATGCACTTGAGAAGCTGCATACCTATTGAATAGGTTCGAATCAAATCAGTTGCCTACCACTCCATATGAGATATGGAAAGGGAAGAGCCCATGTCTTAAGCTAGTTAAGATTTGGGGTTGTCCGGCCTATGTCTAAAAGCAAAATCCGGACAAGCTCGAGGCAAGGTCTGTTATGTAGAACTGGAAGTGTTCCAGCTATAGAAACTACAGCAGATGATTTGGTACAACCAAAGGATTCAGTAGATTCCAACGAACCTCAGCCTCTCCGCCGATCTAGTAGGGTTCCTCGCCCACCTGAGAGATACTTCGGTTTCTCTATGACAGTGGGAGCGAGGATTGCGTCATGAGATGATGACCCAACTAGCTTCGAGCAGGCCATCGAGAGTAACACTCTGTAAGAATGGCTGGATGTTTAGCGATCTGAGATGGAATCCATGTACTCCAGCAAAGTATGGACTTTGGCTGCTATATCTGAAGGGTTAAATCCCCATCAGGAGCAAGTATATCTTGAGAAGATTACTTGGTGTACATCGAAAAGTTGAGACTTTCAAAGCTAGACTTGTTAAAAGTTTGCATCATTTACCAGGCGTGGATTATGATGAAACCTTTTTCAAGTAACCAAGCTTAAGTCCATCCAGATCCTACTTGCCACGGCTGCATACCATGACTATGATATCTGGTGGTTGTGTGTCATGACTGCTTTTCTAAATGATGTTTTAGAAGAATGCGTCTATAAGTACACAGCCAGAGGGCCTCGTAGACAGTGGGAGTAGCGGAAACGTGTACAAGATGCTTTATAGGATTAAAGCAGGCATCGTGGAATTGGAACATCTGTTTTGATGGATTAGTCAAAGAGTTTGACATCATCAAAATGGTAGATGAACCTTGTATAAACAAAAAGGTAGTAGGGAGTATGGTGATGATCCTCGTAGAGTACGTGGATGACATACTCTTGATAGGGAAGGAGTTTCCTATGCTACGCTTGATCAATCTCCGCTTATCACCATAATTCTCCATATAGGATCAAAGTGATACCTCCTAAATCCTGGGTTTTGGATCTATGAGATAGATCTAAATGGATGTTAGGATACTCACTAGTGATCCAGACATATTCTAAGGCAGTATCACTTGATCATGGAGATGGTTGATCTCCAGGGAGATCGAAGTTAGGAGAGTAGACTCAGAGGACAACACGGCGGATCCACTCATGAAGGCCTATTCCCAGAGAGAGATTTTTATGGGATGGTTGAGTATGAGATACTGCAACCACTGCTACAGATTGCCCTAGTGCAAGTGGGAGATTGTTAGTTATATGTATGCCCTAGAGGCCATTACTGTACATATGATGTATATTGTAGTGGATGCTGGGACGTATATAGGGAGGACTTTCTTGCTCGACATGATAGTATGCTATCTGGTTGTACTTTACCTTAACGTGTACACTGATTGTCTCTCTATTACATGTTGGTAAAGCCCTTAGGATCTGTACTTGACTACCTGGACTTTGATGCGGATCATACTAGTGGGGACATGGTAGTCCATAAGTACATCCTTCAAAGTCCCTAGTCATGGGTGTATCGAGACGGGGCATCGATATACCAGAGTAGACTAGCGTATACCTTCTCGACCCATACAGATGGGCGATGGATGATCCCATATCCATTGGTGTTTGACATCAGAGATGATATACGAGTGCTCAGTAGAGACTGGGTACACTGGACGGACTCGCCGAGAACTCCCAGATGGTATTATACCTCACGTCAGATGGCAGTTCTCTGGTGACACTGGTACAGAGTAGTCTGTTGACCCGAGATCGTCATAGAGTCTTGTGTGGTTCCCACTGTGCTTTGATTTCCATCTTACCACGTCCAAGAGGGCGTGCAAAACGGTGGTTTTTGGGTACAGTCCCGAGTCACATGGAGGCAATGAGCGATAGGAGGAGATTCGTCTCTCCCGGTATAGGGGGTTGATGTTGCGCTGTGTTCGATTGGCTATAACAGGAAATCCCTGGCCAGGGTTGCTGAGATTTACTGGTAAGTGTTACCAGTAGTTTCTCGAAGTGTTATAGACCTCATATCGACACGACTTATCGAGCTATTGGGGTCTGACGTTTACCACCCCTAGGCGAGATATGCGACATATCAGACGACGAGACCGGACTGTACGGTAGTGTTACTGGTCGGATTCACTGGAGTGTGAGCGGGCTTGCTCGTCGATCTTCAGATCGCTCAATACCCGGGTGGCCGTTACGTTTAGCAGACCGCTTGCGGCTTGTGGATGTTTGATATGATCATCATCTGCTGCCGGCGTATTGACGAGTCTTTAGAGTCCTACACAGAGGTTTCCTGGCTCAAGCGAAACGAAATAGGAGTGCATATGAGATATGTGCGGGACCGAGAATGATACCAGTATGTGATACTGTATTCGATTCTCGCGATGTGACATTGATCGGTTATATGCGATATAGCCGGGTTATCGGATCAAGTGTTGATTCGATAAGTTGTTACTATTGATACCAGTCGGTTATGTGCGACATGACCGGATCATTGAATCAAGTGTTGATTTAATGATTTAATGTATAATTATATATTTGATATATTACTTTGCATTAACTAGTATCGGTTCACTTTGAATGGATTTTCTCACTCGGATGTGCGCATTGTATATGCGATATGATTTTGTGCACATGTTTGTATCATGTTTGATGATACATGCTTTATGGTTAAGTGTAAAGTATTAAACTATGGTTAAGTGGATGATTAAGGTTTTTACTTATTCATTTATTTATTTTATTTGTTCTTTTTGGAAAATAAAATGCAAAGAGAAAAATGGTGGAAATCTTTTGTTCATTCATGAAGCTTCATGAATACTTTGACTTAGTCACCATTTTTGTCTTCATACCTAACCTAACCATTCACTTAACTTGAGTTTAGTCTCTACACATAACCATGGTCATGTTATGATAAAGATTTGATTATTCTTTTCTTTTTAATTAACTTATCATAACTTTCTTCTTCTTCTTCTTCATCTTCTTCTTTGAAGAAGCTTGAGATCATCAATGGTGATTGATGATAAAGAGTGAGAAATCGAATTCTAAATTGAACCCACTTCCTATTTCTTCATCCTCTACCTCTTGCCAAGTAGTAGAGTGTGTTTTCTTCACAAGTTTCTTGACTTGATGAAGTCGGAGCTTGATTTAGCGATGCCTCGACGTAGATCATCTTCGGCATGGACATCGATGACCTAGCCCGTCCATTCTCCGATGAAGCCGACGTTAGAGCCCGGGACTTGTTATGGACAGCGAGGAGACTTCATTGCGGAGCTATGGAGGTGGAGAACCGGATCTACAAAGGTTGTATTTCCGTATCATTTAGTTAAGTGTTAACTAGTTTATTGTTTCGCCTAGAAATCTAGCCAACGATCCGTACACTAGGGTTTCTCGGCACCATAATTTTTGAAATTGGCATGGTTGATGCCTTGTGAGACCTCTTGAGAGTGCCTAGGAACCCTACAGTGTATACAGTCGAGACCCCGACGAGGGGCGGTGGCCGGTCTCACAAGCCACTGGTGTCAGTTGGTTCACCTAAGATGTATACAGGTGCTCATTGGGTTATGAGTATACCGGACAGGACTCGCCGGGAACATGCTAGTTGGTCTTATACCTGACGTCAGATAGCAGTTCCCTGGTGACATGTGTGCAGGTTAGTAGTTCATCGACCTGAAGATCATCATTTGTCTCGTGTGAGTTCCCACTATACTTTGATTACTACCCTACCACGCTCAAAGGAGACGTGCAAACAGGTTTTAGTTGGGTACAGTCCCGAGACACATGGAGGCAGTGAGCGGATCTTCAGGGGTTCGTCTCTCCCGGTATTGGGGGTGAGGTCGCGCTGTGTCTAGGAGAGCCAGTACATGAAAGTCCTTAGCCAAGGCAGGAGATTTACTGGTAGGTATTCCAGTAGTATCTCAAGTTGTTCTTGGCTACACTCCGACACGACTTGTACCGCTTTTGGGGGTCTGATTTTTACCAACCCCCTAGGCCCGCCATGCGATGCTCATAGACGAACGGACCGGACTATATGTATATTGTCACTGACAGGCTCAGTAGGGTGTCAGGATGAGTTCGCTCATCGACGTCCCTTTTGGTCAATAGCTGGTAGCCTGTCATGTATGGCTTATACCTCTGACGTGCTAGTGGTTAAATCCACAGCCATAGTATTGATGAGTCTTTAGAGTCCCCCATATTCAGTTGCTCAAGTTTTCGGGCAAAACGCTGTAGAGGCCGTATGGAGATATGGCAGGGTTCGATCAGATACGTACGGTATTGCACGGATCAGGATCAGACGGATAATACTAGCGGGCTTTGGTTTAAGCCGGATCCTAGTATAGTACAGTGTAGATTTTGTCTCTTTGCATCTGTATTCAGTGGGAATACAAATGCGGGTATGTATATACAGTAGCGGGGTTTTCCTGTAATTTATTACGGGATCAGTTTTTTGGAGTTGCCAGTTTGTTTTCCGTTTTGGTCATATTTCTTTGTATCTATCATTGGCCGAAGATTGGTGGAGGAGGGCTTATTTGCATTTGTGCAAATAAGCATTTGTGGAGGGTGTTATTTGCATATTGTTGTTTCATGATAATTCCTCCACCATTTGACTTCTTCCAGTCATCATTGCTTGACTTCTATCTTCATGATGGCATGACTTTTGGAAGTGATGATTGTTGATTGAGTGTTGGACTTTCCTAGTGATCATTTCTTTGCATGATACCCTTTTCTCTCTCTCCCTTGGATTATTTGAGGTTCACTCTTTTCTTGATTCACTTGATTCTCATTCCTCATGGGAAATGGCCGGCCAGGCTCTTAGGGGCTGCCTAATTTGTGTGTGGGGAATTTTGGCACTCTCATGTTTGCAAAAATCCCCAATTTCATCACAAAATTCCACAAGTTCATTTCCTCCACCAAAGGCAACTTCCAATACCCCAAATGAGACACAAGTTCTACACTACATTCTACAGCAAATCTTGGGCACGTCGACTCGCGAAGTTCGTGCCCGAGTTGCCTCGGACCAGAGGCGGGAGCCCGTAAAAGAAGCCGGCGACGTGGTGCCCTTCCGGCGACGTGGTGGAGACCGGAGATTCCGTGGAGAGATTGGGACGGCGACGAGAAGACCGAAGGACACGGATCGATCGGTACATCTCTATCCCTCCTCTTGTTAGCTAGGACTAGTTTAATGGCCCGATCCGGGTTGATAGTGCGCGGTGGTGCCAGTTTGAAAAGTTAAAATAAATCATCGCTTCCGCATTCCGGCGTCGGATCGACGGCAGGGGCGCCGCCGTGAACTTACATTTTACCCCTTCTAGAGCAAAGTCCAAAGTCCAAACTTTGTTGGTGTACATGGACTCCATCTCGGTCCGCATTGCGTCCAGCCATTTTACCGAGTCACCGCTCTGAATGGCTTGCTGGAAGCTTGTAGGCTCACCATAGTCCATAGTGCAATTCTCTCTATCCCCGTCTGTGAGAAAACCGTAGTAACTCTCGGGCGGATGAGACTGCCTTCTAGTCCTGCGGAGTGGCGCTGGGATGTCCGGTTCTCTTGAAACATCTGGTTCTTCCAATCTTTCAGTAATAGCTTGTGGTTCTGGAATTTCTTCCAGTTCTACTACGCCCCTACTTGTATCTTTTTCCAAAAACTAATGTTCCAGAAAGTGGGCATGACGAGAAACAAAAACCTTTTGTTCCTCTGCGTAATTGAAAAAATCCCCCCTGGAGTTCTTTGGGTATCCCACAAACTTACACAGTACTGAGCGTGCCTCGTGCTTGTCCGCATGCTGCTTTTTAACAAAAGCTGGACATCCCCATATCTTCAGATATTGAAGATGGGGTCTCTTCCCACACCACATCTGATATGGCGTGGTAGGCACTGTTTTGGAGGGAACCTTGTTCAAGAGATATGCAGCTGATTCTAGTGCATAACCCCAGAAGGTTCGCGGCAACTCAGCTTTACTCATCATGGAATGAACCATATCCAATAGGGTTCGATTCCTCCTTTCCGATACACCGTTGTGTTGTGGTGTGTATAGAGGAGTAAGTTGAGAGATAATTCCATTCTCTTTTAAGTAGCCCAGAAACTCGGCACTCAAGTATTCACCACCTTGATCAGATCTCAGTGTCCTGATACTTTTGCCTGTTTGTTTTTTAACTTCATTCTTGTATTCCCGAAATTTCTCAAAGGCCTCGGATTTGTGCTTCATCAAGAAGACATGCCCATACCTAGAGAAATCATCTGTGAAAGTAATGAAGTATGAATAAACACTTCGCGCATGTGTAGACATTGGACCACACACATCACTGTGTATGAGTCCCAAGAGCTCGCTCGCTCTTTCTCCGTGTCCAGTGAACGTGGTCTTTTTCATCTTTCCCATGAGACAAGATTCACAAGTGGCATAAGACTGGTACTCGAACGGATCCAAGTATCCTTCTTTATGTAACTTTGTCAACCGTGTCTCATTGATATGACCCAGTCTACAATGCCATAAGAAAGCCTGATTTAATTCCGGAAACTTTCATTTAAGTTTGTTCTGGACACTGAAGACCTGAGCTTGATTCAAAACGTATATACCGTTTTTCAATATACCTGACCCAATATGAACTTGATTTAGGTGGATGTTTACTACATCGCTTACAAAAGTAAAATCATATCCTTCCTTAGAAAGTAAGGATACAGATATGATATTACAAGTCGCACCTGGTACATAAAAACAGTCACGCAGAATCAATATCTGCCCAGTTGTCAGTCCTAGATGATATTCCCCTACAAATTCAGCATACATGCTCATTCCGTTAGCAACCCTGAGAGTCATATCACCTTTCTTGATATCCCTACGGTTTCTCAGAGCCTGTAACGAATTACAGATATGAGATCCTGATCCGGTATCCAATACCCAGGAAGTAGGGTTAACTGACATACAGTTTTCTATTATAAACACACCCAAAGCCGAAGCCACAACATGCTTCGAATTCTGGCTACTGGCTATGCTAGCCCTGCAATCCTTCTGCCAATGTTCATTTCTGTAACAATAGGAACATACCGCTTTTACTACATCCAGTCCCGAAACTTCTGCCCTTCCCTTTCTTTCTACTTCCCTGGTTTCCTTCAGGGTAGTAGGTAGGGACTGTTGAACTAAGTCAGTATCTGACCCGTTCTTCAACGTGGTCTTCAGGTCCGTGAGCTCAAAAGAGCTGGTCTCTGTAAGGACGTTGCCCCTACAGATGACCCGATAGCCAACCTCGCTGGAAGCAATTCGTTCGAGGTCTCATATATTGCGATACGAGATTGCTTTCTATATAAATCTTTGTTATGGAGGAAGATAGAAATTAAGTCCATCTTCTCATGCTGCCCCTGGTATGCACCATCAACTGAGGCTAACACGAGGCACTTGGCTTTCGCACAGTCTTTTCCCGATGTCCTATGGATATCAACATCCATGACAAGGGAAACTGGACCAGAGACGGCAGGGTTTGGATTAGTTAAGAGGTGTCCCAGTTTGTTATGGGTAATGGACATCTGGACAGACATTTGCCAATCATAACAGTCAGGTTCAGTCATTTTATTATCTAGATGTAACCTATGTGCGGTCACTGGGTCGCTGCAATTAAGAGAGAGAGAGAAGAAAACGCTCAGCATGATGCTCTTGCAAGTTTAGATTGGTTTTTAATTTATCTAAACAGGATGGCTCCCACTGTCTCTCGAATCCCTCCTCAAACCAAAAAGGAAGAATTAGTCAGGATAAATCTCACCGTACAATACTTGCTTAACCGTTCAGCCAGGCTAGTTTCGGTATTTCGAGGGAGGTTTTCCAACGCTTTCGCGAAGTTCCTTAATTAAATAACCTCTTTTCCCTGTAGGCGTAGCCCCGCTAACACCTTTCTAGACACCTACTTGGTTTATAGCATTGATCGTTAAGTGAGAAAGTTCCTGAGGAGTAGCATATACTCACAGTAGGATCGGGATCCAAATATCATCGCGTAACAAAACTGAAGGAATCCTACCAGAATCATCACACTCCACATGGTATGCAGCGCTAGCAAGTTTCAGTTCTTTTGAAACTCCCGATGTGGATTTTTGCCCCATGCTCTTATGACCTTGACGAAGGCCAACATATCATAAGTCGCATGTCAAGTTCTACCCGTCATTATCCAGCTTAATTTGAACCCACCCATACATACCCTTGACGAAGGCCAAAATAGTAGTACGACTGTCCTAAACCAACGCATCTATCTATGCTACAGATAAATATTCAGCAGCTACCAATCACTATGCCTTGGTGAAGGTCAAAATACATAGCTTGAATACTACTTAATATTTAACTGAAATGACGGAGGGCTACGAATGGTTTTGGCGAAACCGTGAACGTAGTGAACTTGATATAATCGATGGAACCTTGATAGCTTTTAAAAGGAGCGGCTCAAACTCCGCATTTAAAAGTTAGTTATTGAAAAGAACCGAGTGGTTTTGAAAGTGTTCCAACGACTTTTACTTGGTTTATTTTCTTGCATTAATTTTAAGGCGTCCCATCAATTAATCCTACCATTGCAGAAAACAACCAAAATATGACGTACGCTTATGCCATCCGCATTCGCCACGGGGCCCCGTCATTACCCGTTAGGTTACTTAACTAACGACAGAGCGGGGGCTGGACTAGCGCGGATGCAAAACATAAGCAACGCCTAAATAATATCATATATAGATATATTGCAATGATAGCCATTTCAGATCATAGATGAACACATTAGATATACTAAGAATCCGCAATTCGTACGAGTCTGTAACGAAAAGCGGATTACACGGTCGCGATGAATGGCCAATACCCCACCCTAGACCCCTACGGGTGCGGAAAACTACCCGCCAACTATCCGAAGTGGAGCAACCTCCCTCAACGACGTGAGTAGGCCACTCGGCACTTCGAGATACCCGGTAGTTTGTGCACCCCACCATGGGTCTATCCTAGGAGGAAAAACAGTAAAAAGAAATTATACAATGACGGCTACAACCCCGACCCGGTTGTGCGGCCATACAAATAATATTACATCAATTTACATATTACATGAATTGAAAGATAAAAGGAAAAACTCTCATCTCACAACCCCCGGTTATTCACCCGCGACAATCCAATGAATTCATATACACATACCATCAACATTACAGATCACAGATATATATAACCCCCACTAATCGACGTATAGCGATTAGCGGACATTCAATACATATAACACAGCACAGATATAACCCGTTAGCTTTAAGTCTTCAGAAGTTCGATCAAAATACGGATTTTTAGACCCCAAAAACAAGTTTTGCTTTCTGGAAAATCTGGGCATAAAAATCATATTGTAAAAATCCCAAAACAACCCCAGAACCACACTGCAAGGAAAATCGTCCACGGCCGAGTCAACTCTGCCGCGGATCCGCGGCGCATTGATCGGCTCTCTGGACCATTTTCCTACAGTGTGCTATAAAAACCCTGAGTCGAATTTTAAGGCAAGATTTATTATTTTTGGAATAGAGGAAAAATTCGACAGAAAGTTGATTTTACGGGTTCGTTTCGCGACTTTTTCTCCGATCGAATTTCTAGTTACTTTGCTAACATGCTAGATAGTGTTTAACTTGGCTCTGATACCACTGTAAGTCCACGTTACCTCTCCCGGTACTTACGGGCTTGCGGAAATAATGAAAAATGATTTTCAAGAGGTGGTAACATGGACTCAAAATACGGATCTTTGTGAAACAACTAACTAACAAACCTAACAAGAGTTTTACCTACTCGGTTAGGGGGTTATACCTTTCTTGAACTCCATCGTCTTCAACTCTTTCCGGTGTACGGATCGGCCTCACCTCGTCGTCTCCTTGCGCCGAAGATGGATCCACCTGAAAGCTTCTACCTTTGGCTTCTTCTTCGAACTTGAAGAACCTAGAACACTTGGTTTGCTAAACCTTGTGAACTAGGATGAGTAGAGAAGTGATTTGGGTTTTCTTTAATCTCTAAGGCAATGTTTCTCAACTCATGAGAGGGTGTTGCCTTGAGTTAGAGAGAGAGCAAGAGGAAGAGCAAGAGGGAGAGCTCAAGCAAGAGAGAGAAATGAAAATGAGAGAATGAGTAAGTCTTTTGCCATCCAAGCTCTCATAATCCAAATCCATGATTACACATAATAGTAATTGAGTATTATGTGATGGTTCAAGTCAAAATGGCCATATCATTTCATGCACTCATTTTGCAAGAAGAAATAAGCAAGCATAAGTCTTTGCCATGAAATGACAGCCATTGTCCTGATGATGGTCAACTAGTCCAACCTAGTCAACCGGTCAACAAAGTCAACAAGTCAACAAAGTCAACCTCTCATCTCAACCATGTCACTATAATACTTAATTAATATTATTGTTAATCATAATTCATATTCTCATTAGGGTTTTAGCAAAAGTCAACAGTCAACAACCCCAATGAGAATTCTCTACCTCTGTCTCTCTGTCAACTGTGCATACACACCCGCATCCGCGTTCCGAGGAACACGAATACAAACGAGATAAAACCAATCCCAAAACGTACACTAGGATCTGGCTTAAACCAAAGCCCGCTAGTGTTAACTGTCCGGACACTAAACGTGCACAAGTGCACGGATATGACCGAACCCTGTCGCAAAACCATGCGACCTCTACTCTTTTGCCTAAAGGCGAATAGCTTTCTGTGTGGGAATCTACAGACTCGACACTACGCTGGCAGTGGGTTTAACCACAGACTGCAAGCGGCACTAGCTGTACGTAATGGTCCCCAGGTAGATGTCGACAAGAAGACTGATGAGGTGAAACTCATCTGAACTCCTACTGAGCCTGAATGTTACAGTCTCCGTACAGTCCGGTCTGTTCGTCAGAGAACATCGCATGGCGTGCCTAAGTTGGCGGTAAACGTCAGTCCCCTTCTAGCGGTACAAGTCGTGTCGGAGTGTAGCCCAGAACACCTGAGATAACACTGGAAACCTACCAGTCTATCTCGCTTGCCCTGGCCAGGGACTTTGTGTAATGGCTCTCCTAGACACAGCGCGATATCAACCCCCAATACCGGGAGAGACGAATCCTGTCTAACCGTCACTGCCTCCAAGTGCTTCGGGACTGCACCCAAAAACTACCTGTTTGCACGACTCCTTTGAGCCGTGGTAGGGTAGTAATCAAAGTACAGTGGGAACACACTCGAGGCGAAGTGACAGTGTCAAGTCAACGGACTAAGCTGTACTCATGTCACCTGGGAACAGATAACTGACGATAGGTATAATACCAACCAACAGTTTCCGACGAGTCCTGTCCAATATACTCATAACCTAACGAGCACCCGCATACTATCTCAAGTACGACGTACTGACGGCTGTGGGACAGACCGTCTCCCAAGCTGGGATAAGAAGCGCATACGCTAGTCTACTAAGGAGTATCGATGCCCTGTCTCGATAGTCGTGCGACTAAGGACCTGCATAAGGATGTGCTTATAGATTACCCAGCCCCCACGAGTGTGACTGCCATCACAACGCTGGTAATCAAGCAAAGATCCTAAGAGCTCCACGAATGTGTAAAGGCGATATGCTAAAAGAAACACATGCACACATTAAAGTAGAAACAAACCAAGTAGCATACTACCATTTTGAGCAAGATTGTCAATACAAGGTGAATATCCCAAGCTTCCAGTAAGTAATATACATACTAGTATGATACAGTAATGGCCTCTAGGGCATATACACTAACAATGTACTACTTGCACTAAGGCCATGTACTGGCGTATCGAAAACCTATCATCTCGATCTGCCGCTCGAACTGAGTCTGGGGTAAGGCCTTCGTGAATGGATCAGCAGTGTTATCTTCTGTATTTACTCTCTTCACCTCGATCTCCCGGCGATCAATGATCTCTCTGATCAGGTGGTACCGCCTCAAAATGTGCCTGGACTTCTGATGGGACCTGGGTTCCTTCGCTAAAGCTATAGCTCCGTTGTTGTCACAATACAGCGGTATTGGATCAACACTGGTAGGAACCACCTGAAGCTCCGTGAGGAACTTCTTCATCCAGACAGCTTCCTTTGCGGCATCGCAAGCAGCTATGTACTCCGCTTCCATAGTTGAGTCAGCAACGGTTTCCTGCTTGGTGCTCTTCCAGCTAACCGCCCCTCCATTGAGGGTAAAGACATAACCCGACATGGACTTGGAGTCATCCTTGTCACTCTGGAAGCTGGAGTCAGCAAAGGCCTCGATCTGGAGGTCTTTTCCGCCATACACCAAGAACATCTCCTTAGTCCTTCTCAGGTACTTGAGAATGTTCTTTACTGCTATCCAGTGTTTTTCCCCTGGGTTCGACTGATACCGACTTACAACGCTCAATGCGTAAGCTATATCTGGTCTGGTACATAACATCGCATATATTATAGAGCCTACCGCAGAAGCGTAGGGTATAATAGACATGCGATCCCTTTCCAAATCAGTCTTGGGAGACATCTCTTTGGAGAGGGTGATCCCATGACAAGCCGGTAAATTACCGCGCTTGGAATCTTCCATACTGAAACTTTTCAGTATGGTGTCAATGTACCTGGACTGTGAAAGTCCCAACATCCTCTTAGATCTATCACGGTAGATCTGGATCCCCAGAATGTAGTTGGCATCGCCCAGGTCCTTCATGGAGAATCTCTGCGACAAGAATCCATTGACTGACTGTAGCATCGGAATATCATTTCCTATTAGGAGAATGTAATCCACGTACAAGACGAGGAATACCACAGTTCTCCCTACAATCTTACTGTAAATGCATGGTTCATCTGGGTTTTTGATAAAGTCGAATTCCTTGACAGTATCATCAAAGCAGATGTTCGAACTCCACGATGCCTGCTTCAGTCCATAGATGGACTTGAGCAACTTGCACACTTTACCGCTGCTCCCACTCTGAATGAATCCCTCCGGCTGATCCATATAGACGTACTCTTCTAAATTTCCATATAGAAAAGCCGTCTTTACGTCCATCTGCTAGATTTCATAATCGTGGAAGGCAGCAATAGCAAGAAGGATCCGAATGGATTTCAGCATAGCCACTGGAGAAAAGGTCTCATCATAGTCCAAACCAGGTCTTTGATGAAAACCCTTTGCAACAAGTCCAGCTTTATTGGTCTCAACCTGCCCATCTACACCAATCTTCTTTCTGAAGATCCATTTGCAGCCTACGGGTTTTACCCTTTCTGGAGCAAAGTCCAAAGTCCAAACTTTGTTGGTGTACATGGACTCCATCTCGGTCCGCATTGCATCCAGCCATTTTACCGAGTCACCGCTCTAAATGGCTTGCTGGAAGCTAGTAGGCTCACCATAGTCCATAGTGCAATCCTCTCTATCCCCGTCTATGAGAAAACTATAGTATCTCTCGGGCGGATGAGACTGCCTACTACTCCTGCGGAGTGGTGCTGGGATGTCCGGTTCTCTTGAAACTTCTGGTTCTTCCAAGCTTTCAGTAATAGCTTATGGTTCTGGAATTTCTTCCAGTTCTACTACGCTCCCGCTTGTCTCTTTTTCCAAAAACTGATGTTCCACAAAGTGGGCATGACGAGAAACAAAAACCTTTTGTTCCTCTGCGTAATAGAAAAAATACCCCCTGGAGTTCTTTTGGTATCCTACAAACTTGCACAGTACTGGGCGTGCCTCGAGCTTGTCTGCATGCTGCTTTTTAACAAAAGCTGGACATCCCCATGTCTTCAGATATTGAAGATAGGGTCTCTTCCCACACCACATCTGATATGGCGTGGTTGGCACTGTCTTGGAGGGAACCTTGTTCAACAGATATGCAGTTGATTCTAGTGCACAACCCTAGAAGGATCGCGGCAACTCAGCCTTACTCATCATGGAACGAACCATATCCAATACGGTTCGATTCCACCTTTCCGATACACCGTTGTGTTGTGGTGTGTATGGAGGAGTAAGCTGAAAGAGAATTCCATTCTCTTTTAAGTTGCCCAGAAACTCGGCACTCAAGTATTCACCACCTCGATCAGATCTCAGTGTATTGATACTTTTGCCTGTTTGTTTTTCAACTTCATTCTTGTATTCCCGAAATTTCTCAAAGGCCTCGGATTTGTGCTTCATCAAGAAGACATGCCCATACCTAGAGAAATCATCTGTGAAAGTATTGAAGTATGAATAACCACTTCGCGCATGTGTAGACATTGGACCACACACATCACTGTGTATGAGTCCCAAGAGCTCGCTCGCTCTTTCTCCGTGTCCAGTGAACGGAGTCTTTGTCATCTTTCCCATGAGACAAGATTCACATGTGGCATAAGATTGGTACTCGAACGGATCCAAGTATCCTTCTTTATGTAACTTTGTCAACCATGTCTCATTGATATGACCCAGTCTACAATGCCATAAGAAAGCCTGATTTAATTCCGGAAACTTTCTTTTAAGTGTGTTCAGGACACTGAAGACCTGAGCTTGATTCAAAACGTATATATCGTTTTTCTATGTACCTGACCCAATCAGAACTTGATTTAGGTGGATGTTTACTACATCGCTTACAAAAGTAAAATCATATCCTTTCTTAGAAAGTAAGGATACAGATATGATATTACAAGTCGCACCTGGTACATAAAAACAGTCACGGAGAATCAATATCTGCCCAGTTGTCAGTCCTAGATGATATTCCCCTACGGATTCAGCATACATGCTCATTCCGTTAGCAACCCTGAGAGTCATATCACCTTTCTTGATAACCCTACGGTTTCTCAGAGCCTGTAACGAATTACAGATATGATATCCTGATCCGGTATCCAATACCCAGGAAGTAGGGTTAACTGACATACAGTTCTCTATTACAAACACACCCGAAGCCGAAGCCACAACATGCTTCGAATTCTGGCTACTAGCTATGCTAGCCCTGCAATCCTTCTGCCAATGTTTATTCCTGTAACAATAGGAACATCCTTCTTTTACTACATCCAGTCCCAAAACATCTGCCCTTCCCTTTCTTTCTACTTCCCTGGTTTCCTTCAGGGTAGTAGGTAGGGACTGTTGAACTAAGTCAGTATCTGACCCGTTCTTCAACGTGCTCTTCAGGTCCGTGAGCTCAAAAGAGCTGGTCTCTGTAAGGACGTTGCCCCCTACAGATGACCCGATAGCCAACCTCGCTGGAATCAATTCGTTCGAGGTCTCATATCTTGCGATACGAGATTGCTCTCCATATAAATCTTTGTTATGGAGGAAGATAGAAACTAAGCCCATCTTCTCGTGCTGCCCCTGGTATGCACCATCAACTGAGGCTAACACGAGGCACTTGGCTTTCACACAGTCTTTTCCCGATGTCCTATGGATATCAACATCCATGACAGGGGAAACTGGACCTGAGACGGCAGGGGTTGGATTAGTTAAGAGGTGTCCCAGTTTGTTATGGGTAATGGACATCTGGACAGACCTTTGTCAATCATAACTGTCAGGTTCAGTCATTTTATTATCTAGATGTAACCTATGTGCGGTCACTGGGTCGCTGCAATTAAGAGAGAGAGAAGAAAACACTCAGCATGATGCTCTTGCAAGTTTAGATTGGTTTTTAATTTATCTAAACAGGATGGCTCCCACTGTCTCTCGAATCCCTCCTCAAACTAAAAAGGAAGAATTAATCAGGATCAATCTCACCGTACAATACTTGCTTAACCGTTCAGCCAGGCTAGTGTCGGTACTTCGAGGGAGGTTTTCCAACGCTTTCGCGAAATTCCTTAATTAAATAACTTCTTTTCCCTGTGGGCGTAGCCCCGCTAACACCTTTCTAGACACCTACTTGGTTTATAGCATTGATCGTTAAGTGAGAAAGTTCCCGAGTAGTAGCATATACTCACAGTAGGATCGGGATCCAAATATCATCGCGTGACAAAACTGAAGGAATCCTACCAGAATCATCACACTCCAAATGGTATGCAGCGCTAGCAAGTTTCAGTTCTTTTGAAAATCCCGATGTGGATTTTTGCCCCATGCTCTTATGACCTTGACGAAGGCCAACATATCATAAGCCGCATGTCAAGTTCAACCCGTCATTATCCAGGTTAATTTGAACCCACCCGTACATACCCTTGACGAAGGCCAAAATAGTAGTACGACTGTCCCAAACCAACGCATCTATCTATGCTACAGAGAAATATTCAGCAGCTACCAATCACTATGCCTTGGCGAAGGTCAAAATACATAGCTTGAATACTACTGAATATTTAACTGAAATGACGGAGGGCTACGAATGGTTTTGGCGAAACCGTGAACGTAGTGAACTTGATATAATCGATGGAACCTTGATAGCTTTTAAAAGGAGCGGCTCAAACTCCGCATTTAAAAGTTAGTTATTGAAAAGAACCGAGTGGTTTTGAAAGTGTTCCAACGACTTTTACTTGGTTTATTTTCTTGCATTAATTTTAAGGCGTCCCATCAATTAATCCTACCATTGCAGAAAACAACCAAAATATGACGTACGCTTATGCCATCCGCATTCGCCACGGGGCCCCGTCATTACCCGTTAGGTTACTTAACTAACGACAGAGCGGGGGCTGGACTAGCGCGGATGCAAAACATAAGCAACGCCTAAATAATATCAGATATAGATATATTGCAATGATAGCCATTTCAGATCACAGATGAACACATTGGATATACTAGGAATCCGCAATTCGTATGAGTCTGTAACGAAAAGCGGATTACACGGTCGTGATGAATAGCCAATACCCCACCCTAGACCCCTACGGGTGCGGAAAACTACCCGCCAAATATCCGAAGCGGATCTACCTCCCTCAACGACGTGAGTAGGCCACTCGGCACTTCAAGATACCCGGTAGTTTATGCACCCCACCATGTGTCTATCCTAGGAGGAAAAACAGTAAAAAGAAATTATACAATGACGGCTACAACCCCGACCCGGTGTGCGGCCATACAAATAATATTACATCAATTTACATATTACATAAATTGAAAGATAAAAGGAAAAACTCTCATCTCACAACCCCCGGCTATTCACCCACGAAAATCCAATGAATTCATGTACACATACCATCAACATTACAGATCACAGATATGTATAACCCCCACTAATCGACGTATAGCGATTAGCGGACATTCAATACATATAACACAGCACAGATATAACCCGTTAGCTTTAAGTCTTCAGAAGTTCGATCAAAATACGGATTTTTAGACCCCAAAAACAAATTTTGCTTTCTGGAAAATCTGGGCATAAAAATCATATTGTAAAAATCCCAAAACAACCCCAGAACCACACTACAAGGAAAATCGTCCACAGCCGAGTCAACTCGGCCGCGGATCCGCGGCGGGAGCAACCTCCCGCCGCGGTTCCGCGGCGCGTTGATCGGCTCTCTGGACCATTTTCCTACAGTGTGCTATAAAAACCCTGAGTCGAATTTTAAGGAAAGATTTATTATTTTTGGAACAGAGGAAAAATTCGACAGAAAGTTGATTTTACGGGTTCGTTTCGCGACTTTTTCTCCGATCGAATTTCTAGTTACTTTGCTAACATGCTAGATAGTGTTTAACTTGGCTCTGTACCACAGTAAATCCACGTTACCTCTCCCGGTACTTACGGGCTTGCGGAAATGATGAAAAACGATTTTCAAGAGGTGGTAACATGGACTCAAAATACGGATCTTTGTTAAACAACTAACTAACAAACCTAACAAGAGTTTTGTAGGGTTCTTAGGCACACTATAGAGGTCTCACAAGGCATCGATCATGCCAATTTAAAATTTTATGGGTGCCGAGAAACCCTAATACGGATCGTCGGCTAGATTTCTAGGCGAAACGGTAAACTAGTTAACAACTTAACTAAAAAAAGAGAGCTACAACCTTTGTAGATCCGGTTATCCACTTCCTTAGCTCCACGTGGGTGTCCTCTCGCTGTCCATCATGAATTCCGAACTCAATCGTCGGCTTCATCGGAGAAACGAGCGGAATAGGTCGTCGGCTTTGTGTCAAAGACGATCTACGTCGAGGCATCACAAGTTCAAGCTCCGACTTCACAAAGTTGTGAAACTTGTGAAGAAAACACCCAAAAAAACTTGGCAAGAGGTAGAGGGTAAAGAAATAGGAGGTGGGTTCACTTTAGAATTGGATTTCTCTCACTAGAACTCAAGTTGCCATTGATGGCATCAAGGTTTCTATCTTGAAGAAGAAGGAGAAGATGAAGCTAGAATATGATAAGTGTTGAGATAAAATAAAAATAAATCAATACTTATCATAATGTGAACCATAGTTAAGTGTAGAGAATTAACTAAGGTTAGAAGAATGGTTAGGGTTTAGTGTGAAGACAAAATGGTCACAAAGTCAAAGCTTCATGAAGCTTCAACAATGTTCAAGAATGAAAGCAACCATTTTGTATTCTTATCCCATCCTTTTTCCAAAAATGAATAAATAAAAGAATGGATAAATAAAAACCCCAATCACATTCTTAACCTAAGTTTAATTCTATACACTTAACCAAATGAGCATGCATCATCAAACATGATACAAACATGTGCACAAAAGTATATCACATATACAATTTGCACATCAAGTGAGAATCCATATAAAGTGAACCAATTCTAGTTAATGCAATGCAATATATCAAATATATAATTATGCATTAAATCATTAAATCAACATTTGATTCAATGATCCGGTCATGTCGCACATAACCGACTAGAATCCAATGTATCGATTTATCGAATCAATGATTCGATAACTAGGTCATATCGAATATAACCAATCGAAACATATATCGCGAGAATGAAATGCGGTATCACATACACGCATTATTCTCGGTCCTGCACATATCTCATATGCGCTCCTATTTCGTTTCGCTTGAGCCAGGAAACCTCTGTGTAGGACTCTAAAGACTCGTCAATACGCCGGTAGCAGATGATGATCATATCAAGCACCCACAAGCCGCAAGCAGTCTGCTAAACGTAACGGCCATCCGTGTATTGAGCGATCAGAAGATCGACGAGCTAGTCCGCTCACACTCCTGTGAATCCAACCAGTAACACTTACCGTACAGTCCGGTCTGTTCGTCTGATATGTCGCATATCAAGTCTAGGGGTGGTAAACGTCAGACCCCAATAACCGATAAGTCATGCCGATATGAGGCTCGTAACGGGTCGAGAAACTACTGGTAACACTTACCAGCAAATCTCTGATCAGCCCTGGCCAGGGACTTCCCTGTTACGGCCAATCGAGCACAGCGCAACATCAACCCCCAATACCGGGAGAGACGAAACTCCTCCTATCGCTCATTGCCTCCATGTGACTCGGGACTGTACCCAAAGACCACCATTTTGCACGCCCTCATGGACGTGGTAAGGTGGAGATCAAAGCACAGTGGGAATCACACAAGACTCTATGATGATCTCGGGTCTACAGACTAACCTTTACAAGTGTCACCTGAGAACTGCCATCTGACGTGAGGTATAATACCATCTGAGAGTTCTCGGCGAGTCCGTCCAGTGTACCCAGTCTCCACTGAGCACCCGTATACCCTCTCTGATGTCAAACACCAATGGATATGGGATCATCCATCGCCCATCTCATGGGTCGAGAAGCATATACGCTAGTCTACTCTGGTATATCGATGCCCCGTCTCGATACACCCATGACTAGGGACCTTGAAGGATGTACTTATGGACTACCATGTCCCCACTAGTATGATCTGCATCATAGTCCAGGTAGTCAAGTACACATCCTAAGGGCTTTATCAACATGTAACTATAAGACAGTTTAAAGAGACTAGTGTACATGTTAAGACAAAGAGTAACCAGATAGCATACTATCATATCGAGCAAGAAAGTCATCTCTATATATGTCCAAGCATCCAATATAATATACATCATCTGTACAATAATGGCCTCTAGGGCATACATACAACTAACAATCTCCCACTTGCACTAGGGCCAGCTGCTGTAGTATCGCATACCAAGCATCCCGAAGAGTCTCTCAAACTGTATCTGGGGAATGGCCTTCGTGAGTGGATCCGCCGTGTTGTTCTTCGTGTCAACCCTCCTGACCTCGATCTCCCGGCGATCAACTATCTCCCGGATCAGGTGATACCGCCTCAGAATATGCCTGGATCGCTGATGGGACCAGGGTTCCTTGGCCAAAGCCACCGCTCCATTGTTATCGCAATACAAAGGTATTGGATGCTCAATGGATGGAACCACTCCAAGTTCAGTAATGAACTTCTTGATCCAGACAGCCTCTTTGGCAGCATCGTTGGCAGCGATGTATTCAGCCTCCATCGTCGAGTCTGCCACGGTTTCCTGCTTGGAACTCTTCCAGCTAACCGCCCCTCCGTAAAGGGTAAAGACAAATCCCGACTGCGACTTAGAGTCGTCCTTATCACTCTGGAAGCTCGAATCGGTAAAGGACTCCACTTGGAGTTCTCCGTTACCATACACCAAGAACATATCTCTAGTCCTTCGCAAGTACTTGAGAATGCTCTTCACAGCTGTCCAGTGACTCTCTCCAGGATCAGCTTGATACCTGCTCACTACAGTAAGTGAGTATGCTACATCGGGTCTGGTACATAGCATCGCATACATGATAGAGCCTACTGCTGAAGCATAGGGTATTCCTTGCATGCGAGCTCTCTCCAAATCAGTCTTGGGAGACATCTCTTTGGAGAGAGTGACTCCAGAGATCGTGGGCAAGTTCCCACGCTTGGACTCTTCCATACTAAACCTCTTTAGTATGGTGTCAATGTACCTGGATTGGGACAATCCCAAAATCCGTTTGGATCTATCTCTATAGATCCTTATTCCCAATATGCAGGAGGCATCACCAAGATCTTTCATTGAGAATCTTTGTGATAAGAAGAGCTTGACCGATTGTAGCATAGGAATATCATTTCCTATCAAGAGTATGTCGTCCACGTACAATACGAGGAAGACAACCTTACTCTCTGCCACCTTCTTGTAGATACAAGGTTCATCTGGATTTTTGACGAAATCAAACACTTTGATAACGACGTCAAAGCAGATGTTCCAACTCCGCGATGCTTGCTTTAATCCATAAATGAATTTAAGCAGCTTGCACACTCTCCCGCTGCTCCCACTGTCTACGAAGCCCTCTGGCTGAGTCATGTACACGCACTCTTCTAAATCACCATTTAGAAAGGCGGTCTTAACATCCATTTGCCAGATTTCGTAATCATGATATGCAGCGATGGCAAGCATGATCCGGATGGATTTAAGCATAGCCACTGGAGAAAAGGTCTCGTCATAGTCCACACCTGGTCTTTGACGAAAACCCTTCGCAACAAGTCTAGCTTTGAAAGTCTCCACTTTCCCATCTACACCAAGTTTCTTCTTGAAGATCCATTTGCTCCTAATGGGTTTTACCCCTTCAAGAGCAACGTCCAAAGTCCATACTTTGTTGGTGTACACGGATTCCATCTCAGACCGCATAGCATCCAGCCATTTCACTGAGTCCCTACTCGTGATGGCCTGCTCGAAGCTAGTTGGGTCATCATCCTCCATGATGCAATCCTCGCTTCCACCGTCAATGAGAAAACCGTAGTATCTCTCAGGTGGACGAGATACCCTACTAGATCGGCGGAGAGGCTGGGGTTCGTCGAGTTCTACTGAATCCTCTGGTTCTACCAAGTCTTCTGTTGCAGTTTGTGTTGCTGGAATCTCTTCCAGTTCTACCTCAATGCCACTAATCTGTTTCATAAGAAAACCTTTTTCTAAGAAAGTGGCATGTCGAGAAACAAACACCCTTTGTTCCTCGGGGTGGTAGAAGATATACCCTTGTGAATTTTTGGGATATCCTACAAACTTACATAAGACAGATCTTGCCTCGAGTTTGTCCGGATTTTGTCTTTTGACATAGGCTGGACAACCCCATATCTTAACATACTTAAGAGATGGTCTCTTCCCTTTCCATATCTCATATGGAGTGGTAGGCACTGATTTTGTAGGAACCATATTCAATAGGTGTATGGCTGTCTCTAGCGCATACCCCAGAAGGAAATAGGTAACTCAGCTGTACTCATCATTGAACGCACCATATCTAATAGGGTGCGATTCCGTCGTTCCGATACACCGTTGTGCTGTGGTGTATAAGGTGGAGTAAGCTGAGAGAGAATCCCATTCTCTTTTAGATAATCTTGGAACTCATTTCTCAAGTATTCTCCTCCTCGATCAGATCGAAGGATCTTAATACTTTTGCCCGTTTGGTTCACTACTTCGTGCTTATATTCTCTGAATTTCTCAAAAGCTTCAGACTTGTGTTTCAATAGGAACACATGCCCGTATCTAGAGAGATCGTCAGTGAATGTAATGAAGTAGGAAGAACCGTTCCTGGCAATGGTAGACATGGGACAGCATACATCACTATGTACCAGTCCTAAGAGTTCAGTAACTCTTTCTCCGTGTCCACTAAACGGAGCTTTGGTCATTTTTCCTTTGAGACATGAATGGCAAGTATCATAAGATGATAATTCGAACGGATTCAAATAACCATCCTTATGTAACTTAGCCAGTCGTGTCGCATTGATATGACCAAGTCTACAATGCCACAAGAAGGATTCGTTCATTTCTGAACTCTTCCTCTTGTGTGTGTTTTGTATATTGAGGACTGTATTTTGATTTAGAATGAATATGCCATTATGTAGCGAGCCTGATGCAATCAACTTTTGATCTAGGAATATGTTCATAACATTTTCCTTTACTACAAAATTATATCCTTCTTTATTCAATAAAGAAACTGATATAATGTTGCACATCATGTTTGGTATATAATAGCACTCATTCAGAAATATTGTATCACCACTTGGTAATACAAGGTGATATTCGCCAACTGCTTTGGCTGCAACATTTGCACCGTTCCCTACTTGAACGGAATGATCACCTTTTCCCTGTTCTCTACCTTTTCGCAGCCCATGTAACATCTTACTTATGTGGGATCCTGATCCGGTATCTAATACCCAGGACGTAGGGTGAACTGAGAAACAGTTCTCAATGACAAACACACCCGAAGATGATGTATCAACATGCATGTTCTCCGTTTGGGCGGTGTGAGAATCCAGATATTCTCCTGTTTCCTGTTCATTCTTATAACACTTATAAGATTGAACGGGTTCAACGTTCCCCTGCACAGTATAACATGCGGGTTCGGTCAATACATCCATATTATTATCTTGATTAAGGCATGAACTGGTCGCTACCTGGAGAGAGAGAGAAGAAAACACTTTAGCGTATGCTCGTGCAAGATCAGATTGGTTATTATCTTATCTAATCAGGATGGCTCCCACTGTTTTTATCAAATCTTCCTTCAAACCCTAAAAGGAAAGACTAGCTGGGATTAATTACACACTACAAGTTCGCCAATTTTTCAGCCAGGCCAGTGTCGGTACTTTGAGGGAGGTCCCCCGTGCTTTCGCACGAACCTAATTAATGTAAACCTCGTTTTCCCAGAGGCGTAACCTCGTTAACACCTTTCTAGACACCTACTTGATCGGCTAATTGTAATGTGTAAAACTCTCCCAGGAGTAACTCTTACTCGCAGTGGGTATCGGGATCCAACTATCTCATAGAAGGTATGCAATCTCATTGCAAATTTCAACACTTTAAATTCCCGATAATATTTTACCCCTAGTGTTCTATGACCTTGACGAATGCCAAACAACCCATAGTCCACTAGTCAAGTTCAACCCGTACATTTCTTGATTGAATTAAACCCACCCGCACGACCCTTGACGAATGCCAAACAACGCCGTACGAATACCCTAATCCAATCTGCATCATATGCATAAGAAGATAAATACTAGTTAGCTACCGTACACTACGTCTTGACGAATGCCAAACTACCGTAGCATGAATACTAAGTAGTACTTATCTGAAATGACGGAGGGCTACGCAGGTTTTCATAAAACCATGAGCGTAATGAACTTGATATCGTTGTAGAATCAAATGATGTTTTGAAATGGAGTGATTTTGAGGCTTTTCTAGTTTTGCTAAAGGAGTCACTCCCGGTGAAGGAATCTCGGTCCTTTTCTCGTCGAATGAGGTGCGGGATATATCATATATATTACTGTGCAAAGTAAAAACTCTTAAAAGCAATCAAAACTAAACCGAGTGTGTAGCATCTGCCAGTTACTGCTAAAGGAGTCACTCCCGGTGAAGGGATCTCGGTCCTTTCCTCATCGAATAAGGTGCAGGGTATATCATATATACCGCTATGCAAAGCAAGAACTGTAGCTCCCTGTTTTATTTTAAAATTCGATTCCACAACATCTTAGGTTTCTTATCTTTCATTAATCACATTAATGAAGTCCCATCATTTAAATACCTAAACATCACAGATAGATATGACGTACACTTATGCCATCCGCATTCGCCTCGATGTCCCCTCGTGCACCGTTAGGTTAGGTAACTAACGACAGAGCAGGGCAGGGCTAGCGCGGGTGTAAAACATAAGTAACGTCTATATAATATATCATATATACTATATAGAGTATCTATCACAGAACATCACATGATCACATCACAGATATCGCAGCAGAAGAAACATATGAAATATTGGATATACTAGGACGTCCGTGTTTTCAATACGAGCCAGTATAAAACATGGATTCTACGGTCGTGATGAATAGCCAATCCCACACCCCTAGACCCCTACGAGAGCGGCAAGCAACCCTGCCAATTCTAGGGTTAGGAGACCCGGACTCGACTCCTCGAGTTGGTCTCCCACTGGACCCCAGAATCCGGTTACTTGTGCTCCCCTCCTTGGGTCTATCCTAATGCGGAAAGTAAATAATATACAAAAGGTGACAACTCCCGCTACCTGGAAGTGCCCCAAATAAAAGAATATTACATACAAGTTTTTACATGAATGAAAATGAAAAACACTCATCTCACATAAAAACCCCCGGCTATTCAAACACGACGATCCAATATAACATATCCCGCAACACATAACATCACATGTCATCAACGTAAGTAAGTACGCATACCCCAATTGTCGTTGACATATAGCAACGAAACCGGCGATATGAACATACTACACTTACGGTCACAGAAAAGAAAGTGTAAAACTACAACAATTGGAATCCGCAACTTCTTTAGACATCGCATGCCTAATCAAATGAAATACTTAGACATCACATGCCTAATAGATATAAATCCCGCATTTTAGTCTCATTATCGAAAACTCTTTTCAATATCATGTGGGACTAAACTGCTAGATTTATAACATTCATTCAGTTATCTCATAACAGTTTGTAAATTCCAATTATTGTATCACATTCCAGATAAACAGAAAATGTTAAACTTTCCGATCGAACATTCGAACACCCAAGTTTTCCCGATACAGTCCAACACATGAAATAAGTCTAGCAACATTCAGTTCGTGCCTCAGTACCAACGGTCCAACCGTAGAAGGGTCAAGTCAACGCCTCACATGTGGCACGCCGTACTGCCCCAAACCCGAAGGTTCAAAGGGCAGTTCAAGACGGTCACATAATCGAGTTAATGTTTGTTGTCTTCTAGAGGGTCCATCGCGTTACTTGCACTACTTAGAACGTCGTTAAACTACGGAAAAATCCAACACTTGGAAATTTCCCGACAGGGGAAAAATTGGGTATTTATATTCGGTCGAACTTTTTAACATATTCTAAAAATTAACCGGAAAAACACAAAGACGAAATTTGATAATCCAATCGAAACTTCGAAGCTCCAAAACACCCCAGAAAATGCAACTCTTGAATAAATTTTAAAAATTCCCATAAAACTCAGCACCAGAAAAGAAGAATTACTATGCAAACAATATTGCGCAATGTGAACAGTAGGCGGCGGAACCGCGGCAGAAGCCATGCTTCTGCCGCGTTTCCGCGGCTGTTTAGATGAATCATGATCTCGTGTTTCACCATAATTCTTAGATCTTCCTGCTGAATTTTTTAGGCATTTTTAATCTTGAAAAATCCCAGATTTTAGAAAATGTACAGAGAGCATTTTGTGAGTTAGGGTTTCGGTTCGTTCGGACTTCAAACTCCGCCTAGACTTCGCCTAAGGCTCTAGCTTGGCTCTGATACCACTGTAGGGTTCCTAGGCACACTATAGAGGTCTCACAAGGCATCGATCATGCCAATTTAAAATTTTATGGGTGCCGAGAAACCCTAATACGGATCGTCAGCTAGATTTCTAGGCGAAACGGTAAACTAGTTAACAACTTAACTAAAAGAAGAGAGCTACAACCTTTGTAGATCCGGTTATCCACTTCCTTAGCTCCACGTGGGTGTCCTCTCGCTGTCCATCATGAATCCCGAACTCAATCGTCGGCTTCATCGGAGAAACGAGCGGAATAGGTCGTCGGCTTCGTGTCAAAGACGATCTACGTCGAGGCATCACAAGTTCAAGCTCCGACTTCACAAAGTTGTGAAACTTGTGAAGAAAACACCCAAAACAACTTGGCAAGAGGTAGAGGGTGAAGAAATAGGAGGTGGGTTCACTTTAGAATTGGATTTCTCTCACTAGAACTCAAGTTGCCATTGATGGCATCAAGGTTTCCATCTTGAAGAAGAAGGAGAAGATGAAGCTAGAATATGATAAGTGTTGAGATAAAATAAAAATAAATCAATACTTATCATAATGTGAACCATAGTTAATTGTAGAGAATTAACTAAGGTTAGAAGAATGGTTAGGGTTTAGTGTGAAGACAAAATGGTCACAAAGTCAAAGCTTCATGAAGCTTCAACAATGTTCAAGAATGAAAGCAACCATTTTGTATTCTTATCCCATCCTTTTTCCAAAAATGAATAAATAAAAGAATGGATAAATAAAAACCCTAATCACTTTCTTAACCTAAGTTTAATTCTATACACTTAACTAAATGAGCATGCATCATCAAACATGATACAAACATGTGCACAAAAGTATATCACATATACAATTTGCACATCAAGTGAGAATCCATATAAAGTGAACCAATACTAGTTAATGCAATGCAATATATCAAATATATAATTATACATTAAATCATTAAATCAACATTTGATTCAATGATCCGGTCATGTCGCACATAACCGACTAGAATCCAATGTATCGATTTATCGAATCAATGATTCGATAACTAGGTCATATCGAATATAACCAATCGAAACATATATCGCGAGAATGAAATGCGGTATCACATACACGCATTATTCTCGGTCCTGCACATATCTCATATGCGCTCCTATTTCGTTTCGCTTGAGCCAGGAAACCTCTGTGTAGGACTCTAAAGACTCGTCAATACGCCGGTAGCAGATGATGATCATATCAAGCACCCACAAGCCGCAAGCGGTCTGCAAAACGTAACGGCCATCCGGGTATTGAGCGATCAGAAGATCGACGAGCTAGTCCGCTCACACTCCTGTGAATCCAACCAGTAACACTTACCGTACAGTCCGGTCTGTTCGTCTGATATGTCGCAAATCAAGTCTAGGGGTGGTATACGTCAGACCCAAATAACCGATAAGTCGTGCCGATATGAGGCTCGTAACGGTTCGAGAAACTACTGGTAACACTTACCAGCAAATCTCTGATCAGCCCTGGCCAGGGACTTCCCTGTTACGGCCAATCGAGCACAGTGCAACATCAACCCCCAATACCGGGAGAGACGAAACCCCTCCTATCGCTCATTGCCTCCATATGACTCGGGACTGTACCCAAAGACCACCGTTTTGCATGCCCTCATGGACGTGGTAAGGTGGAGATCAAAGCACAGTGGGAATCACACAAGAATCTATGACGATCTCGGGTCTACAGACTAACCTGTACAAGTGTCACCTGAGAACTGCCATCTGACGTGAGGTATAATACCATCTGGGAGTTCTCGGCGAGTCCGTCCAGTGTACCCAGTCTCCACTGAGCACCCGTATACCCTCTCTGATGTCAAACACCAATGGATATGGGATCATCCATCGCCCATCTCATGGGTCGAGAAGCATATAAGCTAGTCTACTCTGGTATATCGATGCCCCGTCTCGATACACCCACGACTAGGGACCTTGAAGGATGTACTTATGGACTACCATGTCCCCACTAGTATGATCTGCATCATAGTCCAGGTAGTCAAGTACACATCCTAAGGGCTTTATCAACATGTAACTATAAGACAGTTTAAAGAGACTAGTGTACATGTTAAGACAAAGAGTAACCAGATAGCATACTATCATATCGAGCAAGAAAGTCATCTCTATATATGTCCAAGCATCCAATATAATATACATCATCTGTACAATACTGGCCTCTAGGGCATACATACAACTAACAAGTTTTACCTACTCAGTTAGGGGGTTATACCTTTCTTGAACTCCTTCGTCTTCAACTCTTTTCGGTGTACGGATCGGCCTCACCTCGTCGTCACCTTACGCCGAAGATGGATCCACCTGAAAGCTTCTACCTTTGGCTTCTTCTTCGAACTTGAAGAATCTAGAACACTTGGTTTGCTAAACCTTGTGAACTAGGATGAGTAGAGAAGTGATTTGGATTTTCTTTTATCTCTAAAGCAATGTTTCTCAACTCATGAGAGGGTGTTGTCTTGAGTTAGAGAGAGAGCAAGAGGAAGAGCAAGAGGGAGAGCTCAAGCAAGAGAGAGAAATGAAAATGAGAGAATGAGCAAGTCTTTTGCCATCCAAGCTCTCATAATCCAAAACCATGATTACTCATAATAGTAATTGAGTATTATGTGATGGTTCAAGTCGAAATGGCCATATCATTTCATGCACTCATTTTGCAAGAAGAAACAAGCAAGCAAAAGTCTTTGCCATGAAATGATAGCCATTGTCATGATGATGGTCAACTAGTCCAACCTAGTCAACCGGTCCACAAAGTCAACAAGTCAACAAAGTCAACCCCTCATCTCAACCATGTCACTATGATACATAATTAATATTATTGTTAATCATATTTCATATTCTCATTAGGGTTTTAGCAAAATTCAACAGTCAACAGTCAACAACTTCAATGAGAATTCTCTACCTCTGTCTCTCTGTCAACTGTGCATACACACCCGCATCCGCGTTCCGAGGTACACGAATACAAACGAGATAAAACCAATCCCAAAACGTACACTAGGATCTGGCTTAAACTAAAGCCCACTAGTGTTAACAGTCCGGACACTAAACGTGCACAAGTGCACGGATATGACCGAACCCTGTCGCAAAACCATGCGACCAGTCGCAAAACCATGCGACCTCTACTCTTTTGCCTAAAGGAGAATAGCTTTCTGTGTGGGACTTTACAGACTCGACACTACACTGGCAGTGGGTTTAACCACAGACCGCAATCGGCACTAGCTGTGCATAACGTTCCCCAGGTAGATGTCGACAAGAAGACTGACGAGGCGAAACCCATCTGAACTCCTACTGAGCCTGAATGTTACAGTCTCCGTACAGTGTTAGTTATGTATATGCCCTAGAGGCCATTGTTGTACATATGATGTATATTATGATGGATGCTTGGATATATACAGAGAGGACTTTCTTTCCCGTCATGATAGTATGCTATTTGGTTTCACTTTATCTTAACATGTTGACTTGTATTGGTTTACTGTCTAACTCTCACATGTTGATAAAGCCCTTAGGATCTGTACTCGACTACTGGAACTATGATGAGACCATACTAGTGGGGCCATAGTAGTCGATGAGTACATCCTATAACTGTTCCTAGTCGAGGGTATATTGAGACAGGGCATCGATACACCAGAGTAGACTAGCGTATACGCATCTTGACCCATATGATGGGCGATTGATGATCCCATATCCATCGGTGTTTGACATCATAGATGGTGTACGGGTGCTCAGTGGAGATTGGGTACACTGGACGGACTCGCCGAGAACTCCCAGATGGTGATATACCACACGTCAGATGGCAGTTCTCCGGTGACACTGGTACAGGGTAGTCTATAGACCCGAGATCGTCATAGAGTCTTGTATGATTCCCACTGTGCTTTGATTTCCACCTTACCACGTCCAAGAGGGCATGCAAAATGGTGGCTTTCGGGTACAGTCCCGAATCACATCGATAGGAGGGGATTCGTCTCTCCCGGTATAGGGAGTTGATGTTGTGCTGTGTACGATTGGCTATAACTGGAAGTCCCTGGCCAGGGCTGATATAGAGATATACTGGTAAGTGTTACCAGTAGTTTCTCGACCTGTTATGAGCCTCACATCGACACGACTTATCGGTTACTGGGGTCTGACGTATACCACCCCTAGACTTGATATGCGACATATCAGACGAACAGACCGGACTGTACGGGAGTGTTACTGATTGGATTCACAGGAGAACGGACAGGCTAGCTTGTGGATCTTCTGATCGCTCAATACCTGGGTAGCTGTTATGTTTAGCTGACCGCTTGCAGCTTGTGGGTGTTTGATATGATCATCACCTGCTACCGGCGTATTGATGATTCTTTAGAGTCCTACACAGAGGTTTCTTGGCTCAGGCAAAACGGAGTAGAGACACATATGTGATATGTGCAGGACCGAGGATAATGCGATATGAGATACCGTATTATATTCTCGCGATATTTAGATATGAACCGGGAAATCGAATCAAGTGTTCATTCGATGAATCGGTACATGACATATTAGTCGGTTATATTCGATATAGCCGGATCGTCGGATCAAGTGTTGATTCGATGATTTAATGTATAATGATATATATGATATATTGTATTACATTATCTAATATTGGCTCGCTTTATTATTTCATTTTCTCACCGGATTAATACATTGATATATATGCGATGTATGTTAATTGTATTATTTTCTTTTGTTGCAAATATATAATATATATGTGATATATATTATTGAGACATGATATGATTTATTATGAAACATGATTAGGGATGATAAAAAGGGATTAGGGTTTGATTAGGGTTAGCTCTTTCTTGCACTTTCTAAAAAGATTCTATTTTGTCAAGTATAAGATATTATGGTTGATATTATCTTATGACTCATTTTATCTAACCTAACCAAACCATAGCTCTAGTTTATTCTCTACAAAGGTTAAACCTATCATCCTTGACCATGGTTCCATATCAATCATATATTCTCATCTTCTATTCATCACAAAAGTATTATCTTTTTCATTGATCATCTTCTTCTCTCTTAGCTTTGTGAAAGCTTACTAGAAATTCCTTTTGTGATGATTTCTTGTGAGAAAGTGAATTAAAAAGAAAGCATAAATACAACTCCATCATCCTCATCTAATCTAGCTCATTAGATTAGGGTGTTCATCTCTTTAGAGTGAGAAAGCTTGGGTTATAGCAACTTTGACGTAGATCATCGGAGAAGCGGAACACTTCAAGCTAGCATGGATCGTTCGAGTCGTGGAGCCTCTCTTGAGTCCGGGAGATCGTGGATCGCGGCGAAGGGACTTCTAGTCGGAGCTTGTGAAGCGAAGGAGCGGACTACAAAGGTTGTAATCCCTCACATTTAGGTTTAAAGATGTTATCTTGCATGTTAAACCCTAATAATCTAGCAAAGATCCCGTCTTTGGGTTGTTCGGCACATCTAAAATTTTATTCGGGCATGTTTGATGCTTTATGAACCTTCACAAGAGTGCCCAGGAACCCTACATACAGTCCGGTCTGTTCGTCTGAGAACATCGCATGGCGGGCCTTGGGGGGCGGTAAACGTCAGTCCCCTACTAGCGGTACAAGTCGTGTCGGAGTGTAGCCCAGAACACCTGAGATAACACTGGAAACCTACCAGTCTATCTCGCTTGCCCTGGCCAGGGACTTTGTGTAATGGCTCTCCTAGACACAGCGCGATATCAACCCCCAATACCGGGAGAGACGAATCCTGTCTAACCGTCACTGCCTCCAAGTGCTTCGGGACTGCATCCAAAAACTACCTGTTTGCATGACTCCTTTGAGCCGTGGTAGGGTAGTAATCAAAGCACAGTGGGAACACACTCGAGGCGAAGTGACAGTGTCAAGTCAACGGACTAAGCTGACTCATGTCACCTGGGAACTGATAACTGACGATAGGTATAATACCAACCAACAGTTCCCGACGAGTCCTGTCCAGTGTACTCGTAACCTAACGAGCACCCACATACTATCTCAAGTACGACGTACTGACGGCTGTGGGACAGACCGTCTCCCAAGCTGGGATAAGAAGCGCATACGCTAGTCTACTCCGGAGTATCGATGCCCTGTCTCGATAGTCCTGCGACTAGGGACCTGCATAAGGATGTGCTTATAGATTACCCAGCCCGCACGAGTGTGACTGCCATCACAACGCTGGTAATCAAGAAAAGATCCTAAGAGCTCCACTAATGTGTAAAGACGATATGCTAAAAGAAACACATGCACACATTAAAGTAGAAACAAACTAAGTAGCATACTACCATTTTGAGCAAGATTGTCAATACAAGATGAATATCCCAAGCTTCCAGTAAGTAATATACATACTAGTATGATACAGTAATGGCCTCTAGGGCATATACACTAACATACACCACAGCACAATGGAGTTCGGAGCGGAGAAATTGCACCCTTTTAGATATGGTGTGCTCTATGATGAGTTGCTGAGTTATCAATTTCCTATTGGGGTTATGCACTTGAGACAGCTGCATACCTATTGAATAGAGTTCAGACCAAATCCATGCCTACCACTCCATATGTGTTATGGTATGGGAAGAGACCATCTCTTAAACGAGTTAAGATATGGGGTTGTCCGGCCTATGTTAAAATGAAAAATCCGGACAAGCTTGAGGCAAGGTCTGTTATGTGCAAGTTTGTGGGATATCCAAAGAATTCATATGGATATATCTTCTAACACACCGAGGAACAAAAAGTGTTTGTTTCTCAATATGTCACCTTTTTAGAAAAGGAGTTTCTTGTGAAAGAAATTAGTGGTAGTGAGGTAGAACTGGAAGAAATTCCAACTACACAAACTATGACTGATAATTTGGTAGAACCGGAGGATTCAATAGTCCACGAAGAACCTTAGCCACTCCACAGAACTAGTAGGTTTCCTCATCCACCTGAGAGATATTACAGTTTTCTCAGGTACGGTGGGAGCGAGGATTGCATCATGGAAGATGATGACAAAACTAGTTTCGAGCAGGCCATCAAAAGTAGGGACTCTGTGAAATGGCTAGATGCTATGCGATCTGAGATAGAATCCATGTACACCAACAAAGTATGGATTTTGGAAGTTGCTCCTGAAGGGGTAAAACCCATTGGGAGCAAATGGATCTTTAAGAAGAAACTTAGTGTAGCTGGAAAGGTTGAGACCTTCAAAGCTATACTTGTTGCTAAAGGTTTTCATCAACGACCAGGTGTCGATTATGATGAAACCTTTTCTCCAGTAACTATTGTTAAGTCCATCAAGATTCTACTTTCTATCGCTGCGTACTATGATTATGAAATCTGGCAGATGGACATCAAAACCGCTTTTCTAAATGGTGATTTAGAAAAGAGCGTGTACATGACACAGACAGAGGGCTTCGTAGATAGTGGGAGCAGCGGAAAGGTGTGCAAGCTACTTAAATCAATCTACGGAGTACAGCAGGCATCGCGGAGCTAGAACATCTGTTTTGATGAAGCGGTCAAAGAGTTTGACTTCATAAAAAACGTAGATGAACCTTATATATACAAAAAGGTTATAGAGAGTAAGCTTGTCTTCCTCGTATTGTACGTGGATGACATACTCTTGATAGGAAATGATGTTCCTATGCTACACTTGGTCAAGCTCTTCTTAACACAAAAGTGCTCCATGAAAGATCTGGATGATGCCTCCTATATCCTGGGGTTTAAGATCTATAGAGATAGATCTACGAGAATGTTGGGATTGTCCTAATCCAGGTACATTGACACCATACTAAAGAGGTTTAGTATGGAAGATTCTAAGTGTGGTAATTTACCCGCTTGCTCAGGAATCACTCTCTCCAAAGAGTTGTCTCCCAAGACTGATTTGGAGAGGGCTCGCATATAAACGATACCCTATGCTTCTGCAGTAGGGTCTATCATGTACGCGATGTTATGTACCGGACCGGATGTAGCTTACACACTTAGAGTGGTAAGCAGGTATCAATCAGATCCCGGTGAGAAGCACTGTATAGCTGTGACGAACATTCTTAAGTACTTGAGAAGGACTAAAGAAATGTTCTTGGTGTAAAGAAACGGAGAACTCCAGGTGGAATCCTTTACCGATTCGAGCTTCCAGAGTGATAAGGACGACAGTAAGTCAGTCTTGGGTTTTTTCTTCGCCCTTAATGGAGGGCACGTATGTTGGAAGAGTTCCAATCAAGATACCGTAGAAGACTCTGTAGGGTTACTGGGCACTCTAATAAGGTTCTACAAGGCATCAACCATGCCGGATTAAAATTTTAGCCGTGCCGAACAACCCTAAACTAGATCTTTAAACTAGAGATTAGGCGATGACTAGCATGTAAAACACATTAACACTAAGTGAATATGAAATACAACCTTTGTAGATCGATCCTTCACTTCTAAAGCTCCTTGTTGTAGTCCCTTCGCTGCGATCATGGTGCTCCCGGACTCTCGGACGGCTCCATGAGAAGAGGGAAACGGTTTTGCTTGAAGTCTTCGAGGCCGAAGATGATCTACATCGAGGGAATACGAACTCAAGCTACCACTTCACCAAAGTGAAGCAAACACCCTAAACTAAAGTTCTAGTCTAGTAAAGGATGATGAAATAGGAAATGGACACACTTTAGATTTCTTTTCTCACTATAATTCTCTCTCTTTATCAAACCCTAGAAAGCATTTGTAGGAAGAAGAAGATGAGCTCAAAAATGAGAATGAAAAACTAATCAAGAGAGAGAGAGCGCTAACCATAGGTGAGTGGGTATCATATACTAACTCATGTAGAGACATAACCATAGCTAATTATAGTGGTTTGGTTTATTAATATCCTAAGTAAAACAAAACTAGTGCACTTTGGTCAATGCACTCACAAGCTACATGAAGCTTCATGCACTTGAACAATTATCCACTAATTTTGTATTTATTTTGTACATTAAAACCTCACCAATATAATTATAATGGTATATGTCTCATGCACCCATGTAGAGTGTATCAACAACCATGATACAAAATGAACACAAATAAATATATATCACATATATATTAAGTTGTGCACAAATGAGAAAAAAATGCTTAAGTGAACCAATGTTAGTTAATGTAAATTAGTATATCACATATACAATTATACACTAAATTATTAAATCAACACTTGACTTAATAATCCGGTTATATCACATATAACCAACTAACATCCAATGTATCGACTTATCTAATCAACCCTTGATTCGATAACCTGGTTATATCGCATATAACCGATAGACACAAACATCGAGAGAATATAATACGGTATCACATACTCGTATTATTCTCGATCCCGCACATATCATATATGCGCTCCTATTTCGTTTTTCCTGAGCCAGTAAAACCTCTATGTAGGACTCTAAAGACTCGTCAATACGCCGGCAATAGGTGATGATCATATCAAGCACCCACAAGCCATCAGCGGTACTAGCTGGACGTAAGGGCTACTCGGGTATTGAGCGATCAGAAGATCAGCAAGCAAGCCCGCTCCAACTCCTGCAAAAAGCCTGACAGTAACACTACCGTACAGTCCGATCTCCTTGTTTGATATGTCGCATATCAAGTCTAGGGGTGGTAAACGTCAGACCCCAATAACCGATAAGTCATGCCGATGCGAGGCTCATAACGGGTCGAGAAACTACTGGTAACGCTTACCAGTAAATCTCTAAACCAGCCCTGGCCAGGGACTTCCCTGTTATGGCCAATCGAGCATAGCGCAACATCAACCCCCAATACCGGGAGTGACGAAACCCCTCCTATTGCTCATTGCCTCCATGTGACTCGGGACTGTACCCAAAAAACACAGTTTTGCACGCCCTCTTGGACGTGGTAAGGTGGAAATCAAAGTACAGTGGGAATCACACAAGACTCTATGACGATCTCGGGTCTACAGACTAACCTGTACCAGTGTCACCAGAGAACTGCCATCTGACGTAAGGTATAATACCATCCGGGAGTTCTCGGCGAGTCCATCCAATGTACCCAGTCTCCATTGAGCACCCGTATATCATCTCTGATGTCAAACACCAATGGATATGGGATCATCCATCGCCCATCTATATGGGTCGAGAAGCTATACGCTAGTCTACTCTGGTATATCGATGCCCTATCTCGATATACCCACGACTAGGGACCTTGATAGATGTACTTATGGACTACCATGTCCCCACTAGTATGATCCGCATCATAGTCCAGGTAGTCAAGTACACATCCTAAGGGCTTTACCAACATCTAACAGAGAGACAATCAGTGTACACGTTAAGGTAAAGCGTATCCAGATAGCATACTATCATGTCGAGCAAGAAAGTCCTTCCTATATATGTCAAGGCATCCACTACAATATACATCTCATGTATAGTAATAGCCTCTAGGGCATACATATAACTAACAATCTCCCACTTGCACTAGGGCCATCTGATAACAATGGTTGTAGTATCTCTTACTCAACCATCCCTTAATAGTCTCTCTCTGGGAAAAGGCCTTTGTGAGTGGATCCGCTGTGTTGCCCTCCGAGTCTACTCTCCTTACCTCGATCCCCTGGAGATCAACCATCTCCATGATCAGGTGATACTGCCTTAGAATATGTCTGGATCACTGATGGGACGGGCGTTCCTAGGCATAAGCCACAACTCCATTGTCACACAATGGTAGGAACGAAGTTCATCTCATGAACTAATATACACCCAGACTGCCTCTTTGGTAGAATCTTTGGTAACGATGTGTCTTGCCTTTATCGTCTAGTATGCCATGGTATCTGTCTTGGAACTCTTCCAACATACCGTCCCTTTACTGAGGGTAAAGACAATACCTGTGACTGACATTCAGTTGTCCTTATCACCCAGGAACCCTTCCAGTGATTTTTCCCAGGATAAATTAATACCATCTCACTACAGCCAGTGAGTATCCTAACATCCAATTAGATCTATCTCATAGATCCAAAACCCAGGATTTAGTAGGTATCACTTTGATCCTATGTGGAGAATCATTATGATAAGCGGAGATTGACCAAGCGTAGCATAGGAAACTCCTTTCCTATCAAGAGTATGTTATCCACATACACTACGAGGATCTCCACCATACTCTCTACTACCTTTTTGTATATACAAGGTTCATCTACCATTTTGATGATGTCAAACTCTTTGACTAACACATCAAAACAGACGTTCCAACTCCGCAATGCCTGCTTTATCACATAAAACATCTTGCACACGTTTCCGCTGCTCCCACTGTCTACGAAGCCCTCTGACTGTGTACTTATAGACTCTCTCTTCTAAAACATCATTTAGAAAAGCAGTCATGACACCAAACAGCCAGATATCGTAGTCATGGTATGCAGCCGTGGCAAGTAGGATCTGGATGGACTTAAGCATAGCTTTAAAAGTCTCAACTTTTCCATGTACACCAAGTAATCTTCTTAAGATATACTTGCTCGTGATGGGGATTTAACCCTTCAGATAAGGCAACCAAAGTCCATACTTTGTTGGTGTATAAGGATTCCATCTCAGATCGTTAAGCATCCAGGCATTCTAATAGAGTCCCATTCCTGATGGCCTGCTCGAAACTAGTTGGGACATCATCTCATGATTCATTCCTCGCTCCCACTTTCATAGAGAAACTCGAAGTATCTCTCAGGTGGGTGAGGAGCCCTACTAGATCGGCGGAGAGGCTGAGGTTCGTTGGTTACTATTGAATCCTTTGGTTCTACCAAATCATCAGCTACAGTTTGTATAGCTGGAACTCTTTCCAGTTCAACCTTATGACCATCAATTTCTTCACAAGAAATTCCCTTTCACAAAGGTGGCATATTGAGAAACAAAACATCTTTTGTTCCTCGGTTTGGTAGAAGATATTCCTTTGCATATGCTTGGGGTATCGAACAAACATCTACAGAACTGACTTTGACTCGAGCTTGTCCGGATTATGCTTTTAGACATAGGCTGTACAACCCCAAATCTTAACAAACATAAGATATAGGCTCTTCCCTTTCCATATCTCATATGAAGTGGTAGGCAACTGATTTGATCGGAACCCTATTCAATAGGTATGCAACTTCACAAGTGCACAACTCCCTATAAGAAATAGGAAACTCAGTAGTACTCATTATAGAGCGCACCATATCAAATAGGGTGTGGTTGCTCCGCCCCGATACACCTACGTACTGTGGTGTATGCGGAGGAGTAATGCTGAGAGATAATCTCATTCTCCTTTAGAATAATCCAGGAATTCCGTGCTCAAGTATTCTCCTCCTTGATCACATCAAAGGACATAATACTTATACCCGTTTTGGTTCTCTACATTCTAACTTATATTCTGTGAATATTTCAAAAGGTTCGGACTTGTGTTTCAACAGGAACATATGTCTGAATCTTGAGAGATCATCAGAAAATGTAATGAAGTACAAAGAACCGGTCTTGGCATGTGTAGACATGGGACCTTCATACATTAACATGTATCATCCCAAGAGTTCACCAACTCTTTCTCTGCTTCCAACAAAAAGAGCTATGATCATCTTATCTCTGTGACATGACCGGAAAGTTTCACAAGATGTAAATTCAAACTAATTTAAATATGCATCTATATGTAACTTCAGCTAGTCGGGTCGCATTGATATGACCTAGTCTACAATACCTCAAGAAGGATTCGTTCATTTCTGAACTCTTCCTCTTGTGTGTGTTCTGTTTACTAAGAACTGTAGTTTGATTTAGAACGTCAATACTTTTAGATAACGTGCCTGAACCGATCAACTCTTGATATTGGAAATGTTCAAAACATTATCCAACAATACAAAATTATATCCTTCTTTACTAATAAAGAGACTGATATGATGTTGTATATCAGGTTCGGTATCTAATGACATTCGTTCAGAATCAATGTATTCTGGTAATACAGGGTGATAACAACCAACAGACTTGGCTGCAACACTTGCACCGTTTCTATCTCATGAAACTTATCACCCGTTCTCAGTTCTTCACCTATCTGTAGCCCATGTAACAAATTACATATGTGGGATCCTGATCCGGTATCACATACCCAGGACGTAAAGGATACTGAGAAACAATTCTCTGTAATGAACATACCCGAAGAAGATGCATCAGCATGCACTTTCTTCATTTGGGCGGCACGGGAATTCTGGTAATCCCCTATTTCCTGCTCTATCTTATAACAATTATAAGTTGGAGCGGGACCAACGTTTCCCAGCGAACTATAACAAGCGGGTTTGGTCAATACATCCGTATTATTATCTTGATTAAGGCGTGACATGGTCGCTACATGGAGAGAGAGAGAAGAAAACACTCTACGTGCGCTCTTGCAAGATTAGATTGGTTATTATTTTATCTAATCATGATGGCTCCTACTGTTTTTATCAAATCTTCCTTCAAACCCTAAAAGGAAAGACTAGCCGGGATTAATTACACCCTACAATTTCGCCAATCTTTCAGCCAAGCCAGTGTCGATACTTTGAGGGAGGTTCCCCGTGCTTTCGCACAGACCTAATTAAAGTAAACCTCGTTTTCCCAGAGGCGTAACCCCGTTGACACCTTTTTAGACACCTACTTGATCGGCTAATTGTAATGTGTAAAACTCTCCCAGGAGTAACAATTACTCGCAGTGGGTATCGGGATCCAACTATCTCATAGAAGGTATGCAATCTCATTGCAAATTTCAACACTTGAAGTTCCCGATAATATTTTGCCCCTAACGTGCTATGACCTTGACGAAAGCCAACAAACCATAGCCCGCTAGTCAAGTTCAACCCGTACATTTCTTGACTGAATTAAACCCACCCGCACGACCCTTGACGAAAGCCAACAAAACCGTACGACTACCCTAATCCAATCGCATCATATGCAGCAGATAAGCAGCATATAGCTAACGCACACTACACCTTGACGAAAGCCAACAAATGCAGCACGAATACTATATACAACTTATCTGAAATGACGGAGGGCTACGACAGGTTTTTCTGAAAACCTATTGCGTAATGAACTTGATATCGTTGTAGAATCAAATGATTTTAAAATGGAGTGGTTTTGAGGCTTTTACTAGTTTCGCTAAAGAGGTCACTTCCGGTGAAGGGATCTCGGCTCTTTCCTCGTCGAATGAGGTGCAGGATATATCATATATATCGCTATGCAAAGCAAAAAAAACTCCAAAAGCAATCAAAAACAAACCGAGTGTTGTAGCATCTGCCAGTTATTGCTAAAGGGGTAACTCCCGGTGAAGGGATCTCGGCCTTTTCCTTATCGAATAAGGAGCAGGATGTTCTACAAGGAACACCGCGATGCAAAGCAAGAACTGTAGCTACCTGTTTTTGAAAATTCGATTCCACAACATCTTTTAAGTTTATTTTCTTTCATTAATCACATTAATGAAGTCCCATCAATTAAGTCACATAAACATCACAGATAAATACGACGTACACTTATGCCATCCGCATTCGCCTCGATGTCCCCTCATGCACCGCTAGGTTAGGTACCTAACGGCAGAGGGGCAGGGCAAGCGCGAGTGTAAAACATAATTAATGTCTATATAATATATCATATATACTATATACAGTATCCATCACAACATATCAATTGATCACATCACAGATATCGCAGCAGAAGAAACATATGAAATATTGGATATACTAGGACGTCCGTGTTTTATTTTGAGCCTCTATAAAACACGGATTCCACAGTCGCGATGAATAGCCAAACCCACATCCCTAGACCCCTACGAGAGCGGCAAGTAACCCTACCAATTCTAGAGTTAGGAGACCCGGACTCGACTCCTCGAGTTGGTCTCCCACTGGACTCTAGAACCCGGTTACTTGTGCTCTCCTCCTTGGGTCTACCTAATGTGGAAAAGTAAATAATATACAATGGTGACATCATCCTCATTCAGGAAGTGCCCCAATAAAAGAATATTACATACAATGAATTTTACATGAATGAAAATAAAAACCCTCATCTCACATAAAACCCCCGGCTATTCAAAACGCGACGATCCAATATAACATATCCAGCAACTCATAACATCACATGTCATCAACGTAAGTAAATATGCGCATCCCAATTGTCGTTGACATATAGCAACAAAACCGGCGATAACACATATTACACTTACGGTCGCAGAAAAGAAAGTGTAAAACTACAACAGTTGGAATCCGCAAGCTCCTTAGACATTGCATGCCTAACAATTATAAAACCCGCATTTTAGTCTCTATATCGAAAACACTTTTCAATATCTAGTCGGGCAATTCAACAAGATTCCCGATATCCTGATCGAATGCTCGTCACAAACTTTAGTAGACGGCCGCACCCCCGGATGCCGTCGACGAAATGTACTAAGGCGGAACACTGTTACTGCATGCACCCGAACGGATGCTTTTGGCGACGGGGTTCTCCTACAGTCACTTGGTCGGGGCTATGGGGCATGGATGTCTATTAAGTTTACCCGACGAGTATCCGCGTATGCTACGTCATTGCGACAGATTTTTGATCGCATCAAAATTTCGTAGCAACCGATCATTTGAGACTAAACTGCTATGTTTATAACATTCAAATTAATTATCTTATAACTACTTGTGGATTCCAAATATTGTATCACATTCCAGATAAATAGACAATGTTAAACTTTCCGATCGAATGATCAAACACCCAAGTTTCCCAAATAGTTCTCAACACTTGAGGGGAGTTTAAAAACATCCATCACATGCCACATAACCAATGGTCCAGCCGTAGAAGGGTCAAGCCAACGCCTCACATGTGGCAACGCCGTACTACCCCAAAGCCTATGGTTCAAAAAGCAGTTCAAGACGGTGACAAAATCGAGTTAAGCTTTGTTGTCTTCTAGAGGGTCCATCGCGTAACTTGGACGATTTAGACGTTCTTAAACTACGGAAAAATCCAATACTTGGAAATTTTCCGGGTCGGGAAAAAGTGAGTTATTGATATCCGTTCGAACTTTTTAATACTTTCTAAATTATCTGGAAAACATAACGAAATTAAATTTTCCGATCGAATCAACGAATACAAAATAAACCCCAGAACACTCAACACTTTAGTCAGATAAAAAAATACCCAGAAACATGCAGGAATAGAAACGGATGTTACTACATAAAGAACCGTCCCCAATACTTTATTCCTGCCACGGAACCGCCGCCACATGTAGCTTATTGCTGCGGTTCAGCGGCTATATAGATGAATTGGGGGCTCGTTTTTCATTGTAATTCTTAGAATTGCCTGCTGAATTTTGTAGGTATTTTTAATACAGAAAAATCACAGTTTTTAAAAATCTCTAGAGAAGGGTATATTTCGTCGATTCGGAGTTCGTTCGGAGTTTTAACTTCGTATACACGTCGCCTAATGCTCTAGCTAGGCTCTGATACCACTGTAGGGTTATTGGGCACTCTAATAAGGTTCTACAAGGCATCAACCATGCCGGATTAAAATTTTAGCCCTGCCGAACAACCCTAAACTAGATCTTTAAACTAGAGATTAGGCGATAACTAGCATGTAAAACACATTAACACTAAGTGAATATGAAATACAACCTTTGTAGATCGGTCCTTCACTTCTAAAGCTCCTTGTTGTAGTCCCTTCGCTGCGATCATGGTGCTCCCGGACTCTCGGACGGCTCCATGAGAAGAGGGCAACGGTTTTGCTTGAAGTCTTCGAGGCCGAAGATGATCTACGTCGAGGGAATACGAACTCAAGCTACCACTTCACCAAAGTGAAGCAAACACCCTAAACTAAAGTGCTAGTCTAGTAGAGGATGATGAAATAGGAAATGGGTACACTTTAGAATTTCTTTTCTCACTATAATTCTCTCTCTTTATCAAACCCTAGAAAACAATTGAAGGAGGAAGAAGATGAGCTCAAAAATGAGAATGAAAAACTAATCAAGAGAGAGAGAGAGCTAACCATGGGTGAGTGGGTATCATATACTACCTCATGTAGAGACATAACCATGGCTAATTATAGTGGTTAGGTTTATTAATATCCTAAGTAAAACAAAACTAATGCACTTTGGTCATTGCACTCACAAGCTTCATGAAGCTTCATGCACTTGAACAATTATCCACTAATTTTGTATTTACTTTGTACATCAAAACCTCACCAATATAATTATAATGGTATATGTCTCATACACCCATGTAGAGTGTATCAACAACCATGATACAAAATGAACATAAATAAATATATATCACATATATATTTATTTGTGCACAAGTGAGAAAAACAAATGCTTAAGTGAACCAATGTTATTTAATGTAAATTAGTATATCACATATACAATTATACACTAAATTATTAAATCTACACTTGACTTAATAATCCGGTTATATCACATATAACCGACTAACATCCAATGTATCGACTTATCGAATCAACCCTTGATTCGATAACCTGGTTATATCGCATATAACCGATCGACACAAACATCGCGAGAATAGAATACGGTATCACATGTTGGAGATAGTGCCCTCAGAGTCAATTATTAGGTCACAGGTACGTGATTGTAATGATTGAGGGAGGACCTATCCCGGTAGGACAGTCTTACTCGAGATGATAGTATGCTATCTGGTTTACCTTTATCATCGTGTACTGCTTTAGGTGACCTGACACGTCGCTATTACACGTTGATAGAGCCCCTAGGATTCTTGCTTGACCACCAGCAGTATGAGGGCGATCATATAAGTGGGAGCTGGGGGTCTACAAGCATATCCTTAAAAGGTCCCTAGTCGTGGGAGTTTCGAGACTGGGCATCGATACTCCATTAGTAGACTAGTGTATACAGTCGAGACCCCGACGAGGGGCGGTGGCCGGTCTTACAAGCCACTGGTGTCAGTTGGATCACCTAAGATGTATACAGGTGCTCATTGGGTTATGAGTACACCGGACAGGACTCGCCGGGAACATGCTAGTTGGTCATATACCAGACGTCAGATGGCAGTTCCCTGGTGACATGTGTGCAGGTTAGTTCATCGACCTGGGGATCGTCATTTGTCTCGTGTGAGTTCCCACTGTACTTTGATTACTACCCTACCACGGCTCAAAGGAGTCGTGCAAACAGGTTTTAGTTGGGTTCAGTCCCGAGCCACATGGAGGCAGTGAGCGTATCTTCAGGGGTTCGTCTCTCCCGGTATTGGGGGTGAGGTCGTGCTGTGTCTAGAAGAGCCATTACACAAAGTCCTTGGCCAAGGCAAGGAGATTTACTGGTAGGTATTCCAGTAGTATCTCAGGGTGTTCTGGGCTACACTCCGACACGACTTGTACCGCTTTTGGGGGTCTGACTTTTACCAACCCCCTAGGCCCGCCATGCGATACTCATAGACGAACGGACCGGACTGCACGGATATTGTCACTGACAGGCTCAGTAGGGTGTCAGGCTGAGTTCGCTCACAGACGTCCCTTTAAGTCAGTACCTGGTAGCCCGTTACGTATTGGCTTATACCTCTGACGTGCTAGTGGTTAAATCCACAACCAAGGTGTTGACGAGTCTTTAGAGTCCCCCACATTCAGTTACTCAGCTTTCGGGCGAAAGCTTGTAGAGGCCGTATGGAGATATGGCAAGGTCCGATCAGATACGTGCGGTACTGCACGGATCAGGATCGGACAGTTTGTACTATAGGCCGTATGGTTATATGGCAGGGTTCGATCAGATACGTGCGGTATTGCACGGATCAGGATCGAACAGATATTACTAGCCGGCTTTGGTATAAGCCGGATCCTAGTATAGTACAGTGTAGACTTTGTCTCATTGCATTTGTATTTCGGTCGAAATACAGATGCGGGTGTGTATGCACAGTATCGGGGTTTTCCTGTAATTTATTACGGGACCAGTTTTCTGGAGTTGCCAGTTTGCTTTTCGTTTCGGCCAATTTCCATTGTTCGGTTCATTGGCCGAAGATTGGTGGAGGAGGGCTTATTTGCATTGTTGCAAATAAGTGTTTGTGGAGGGGTTCTTTGCTTATTGTTTTATCATGATAGCCTCTTATTGACCTTGACTTCTAGCTATCATGATGGCTTGACTTTTAGTGGGCATGATGGTTGATGATGATGAGGGGTGAGGTTGGTTGAGTGTGGGTTATGGTTGTGATCATTGGATTCTTTCATCATCTCTTTTCATTATTGTTCCACCCACTCCCTTGACCTTGCTCTCTTTTCCTTCTCCAATCACACATAATGGGGGGGTGTGGCCGGCCATTCCTCAAAAGGGGATGGGATTCATTTCTTTTGGTGGGGGGAAAAATTGTTATGCTCATTCTCTTGTATGCCACATTTTTCCCACCTCTCACCAAGTTCTTCTTCCTCCACAAAAGGGCAACTCCATAATCCCAAAAGAGACACAAGTTCTACCACACATTCTACAGCGATTCTTGGGCACGTCGAGTAGCCGGCTTCGTGCCCGAGTTGCCTCGGCATTGAGGTGGGAGCCCGTAAACGAAGAAGGCGATGTGGTGCACTTCCGGCGACGAGGAGGAGACGGGACTTTTCCGCAGGAGATCGGGACCATGACGAGAAGACCGGAGGACTTGGATCGTCGGTATATCTCTATTCCCTTTCTTGTAGATAGCTTAGACTAGTTAATGGTTCGATCCGGAGTTTAATGCGCGGTGGTGCCGGTTTGCAAAGTCCGCAAAATTTTAGTTATTCACCGCTTCCGCATTCCGGCGTCGGATTGACGGCCGGGGCGCCGCCGTGCACTTACAGTGGTATCAGAGCCTCCCCATTAACTTAGTCTAGCTTTGTGTAATGTGTTTCTCTGTTCCGATCGATCGAAATGTCCAAAAACCCGTATTTGCCCACGACAGTTTCTGTTGAAATTTTTCAGTCTCCAAAAATTTTTCAGGTTGCATAAAAGTACTGTGCTAGAAATTCTAAGAACACTGTTCAAATTCGACACACTAATCTTCTCAATTGACCGCGGAAGGGCGGCCAAAACCCACTTTTGGCCGCGCTTCCGCCGCAGTCTACAGGGATCAGTGGGTTGGGTTTTTACAGTGGGCTTCTGGGCTTAAATTAAGGGTTTTGGAATATTAATATTGGGCCCATATTTTCTGTAACTGCTACAGTATTGTTTTGGGGCCCACTTGGTATAATTTGATCGGTCGGATATTTTAAACACATTTTTCACAGTATTTACATTATATCTGCGACCGTGAATGTCACTCGATCGGTAAATCCGGTCTAACTGCTATAGCCCGGTTAGACGGATTTGCGAACGTGACTTTCACGTTGATGTTCTATGTATTTGCTGTGATGTTGCGGATCGGTCGTGGGGGATAGCCTGGATGCAATGCTAGTATTGTGTTGTTGTATTATGTACATTTGATATTGCGGGGCGAGCGTCCGACATGTGGACTGCCGTCACTGCTAGTTTGTATTATTATTTTGGGGCACGACCAGGTTGCGGTCGATGTACCCGGTGTATGTATATTTTACTTTCTGTACTAGGATTACCCCGCGGAGGGGTGCACGGATAGCCGAGTTCTAGAGGGCAGCAAGCCCGCATCTCATGGCATTGGGACGGAGGGGGCTTCACTCTAGGATTGGCGGGCTATTCGCCGCACTCGTAGGGGGTACAGGTTTGACCCAGGAGGGGTGCCCAAGTTACCGGATTCCGTGAAGTGCTGGGTGGTCCATTCACGGTGCTGAAGGGGGCTGCCTCGCTTCAGGTTTTGGCGGGTGACTTGCCGCGCCGGTAGGGGTCTAGGATTCTCATTGCACAGGCTATCCACACGACCAGGGGAACGTCGGGTTTCAGTAGTGGCTCTGTGAAACCCGGGGTTCCCAGATATCTGTATTGTTTCTGTGATGCTGTTCATTCTCTGTGATGTTGCATTTTATTCACGCCTTGAGCGAATATAATATATTGGTATATATATTAGTAGATGTTGTATATGTTTTGCATCCGCGCTAGTCCAGTCCCCGCTCTGTCGTTAGTTAGCTAACCTAACGGGTAATGACTGGACCCAGTGGCGAATGCGGATAGCATATACGTACATCTGTATATTTTCGTTCTTTTTGGTGTGATCAATTGATGGGACTGCATTGATTCGGATCAATGCAAGTTAAAAACAAACCTAATCTGATGTTGTTGGAACACTTTTTCAAAAAGCTGTTATTGCAAGGACGTTCACTTTTGTTTTGCATCGCGGTATTCATTTAGAATATCCTGCTCCTCAGTCGACGAGGCAAGGGCCGAGATCCCTTCACTGGGAGTGACCCCTTGGACAATAAGTTTGCGTCAGGGCATTAACTTCACTATAGCCGATTACTTTTGCTTTGCACCGTGGTATTCAGTTGGAATATCCTGCACCCCATTCTACGGGGAAAGAGCCGAGATCCCTTCACCGGGAGTGACCTCTTTAGCGGAAGTTGTCATCACTATATTTTCAAAAAGCTATCCGTTCCTTCAACGATATCAAGTTCATTACGTTAAAGGTTTTCGCCAGAAACCATTCGTAGCTGATTGAACCATTTTCTGACGTGTATATGTAAAAAGTAACGACAATCAAAAAATTATATTGACCGCAATCAAACCACGGTGTCGGATGTAGTTAATGAATGAGTGCGGATCGTCCACAGGGATTGTGCAATTCAATTGTATTTTGATACGTTTGAAATGAAATGTTAAACAACAATAAACGAAAACATGATTCAAGATGTGATTTGTATTCGAGTGTCACTATCCTTTACTCAAGAATCAAGAAACTATAAACAATCAAGAATCGGTTGTTTTGATAATATTTCCAATCAACAATCAAGAATATAAGAGAGGCTCGTAGGAGTCGATCGGATCTTTAGACGTGATGTAATCTAAAGGGTTTCGTGTTCTTGTCCTTCGAAGAATTGATACTAGATCAATGGTGATCGACGAGAGTTAGGGTTTTCTTGATGAAATTAGGGTTTCATCTCTTAACCCTTATTCTTTCGAGGATACCATTTATATTCTAGCCTCTAGCAATTCCAAGAAACGATCGGAACTCCCCAATCTCGAGCGATGTCGATCAAGAAAGCATCGCAACGAATTGGGTCGTCGATTCTTGAACTTGCTAGGGTTTACAAACTCGTGGGATTCAAGAATCGATTACAAATTTGTTACATAATCATACTAAAGATCGTTTCGACTCCCCGACGAGCGGAGTTTTATTCACACATCACCACAAAGACAATATTCAAGAATAGGAATGATAACATGATGCGGAATTTAAAGAAAACAAGATAAAAGAATATCACCTTTTATTTAATCAACAATTTCAATACATTCTTTCAAGAATCTACAAGAAGAAGAAATCGATCGTTGACTCGGCTTCGCTCGTCTCCGTGGATCGTGGATCTACTTTGATCTCTTGCCCGATTGAAGATCGGCTCGGCTCATAAAAGGGTTGAAGGCATCTTGCTTGGCTTGCACTCAAGATCTTGAATTGTGGTTGGATTTAGGGTTAGGGTTTCCTACAAGCTCTCTCACTAAACTTGAGGAAGAGGGGATGAAGAAAGAGATTAATTTTCTAAACTTCAATCAAGGTTGAATAATTCTCAAATGATGAGCCTAGGGTCATATTTATAGACTCCCAAACCCTAGGTTAGATTTGAATTAGAACTTTCCCTCCCAAAGTTTGTTGAAGGGTTTCTAGAAGGAGTTTGTTAGGAGTTAGCTTAGGGTTTAGGGAAAGTTCTAGAAAGATTAGGCTAGTTTGGGTGTTTGCTGATCTGGAGGAAGTATCTGGGATATTCTGGAAGTTTGTGAGCATTTCTGAGCAGTGGGAACTGAAACAGGAGTTTTGGTGAAATTTGAGGAGCTGAGTTACTGGGCCCGCCGCGCAACCGCCGCACAATGTGCCTATATGCCGCGCTTCCGCCGCGCATTGTTGGCCTTGGGATCTGTGCCTTCTTCTGCTGCTTGGTACTTCTGTTTGGGATTTTCTCTGATGTTTAGAATTTCAGTTTCCCTTCTGTGTTGATACCAGATTTGAGTTGAGTGAGTTTACGAGCAATTGTAATGGTCGAGCGATGTAATGATCGAGCAAGCATCTCTTTTCCTGCATAGACTTCGAAACAGGGGTTGCAAGATATGGAAAATATGCTATGTAATGTAATGCAGTCAATTTCCCTAGAAATGCCGGTTTTAAGGTCGAATACATGTAATCTGATATTTTGCGACCGATTTGCTAATATATGAATTATGAATACCGTACACTTCTATATGGATGCAAATGATAAGGAAATTGCCGGTTAAAATATGCAATATTTTCGACTGATCAAATACCCCCAAACTTAATTTCGATCGTCTCGAGAGAATGTTTTATTAAAAAGAGAGAAGGAGAAAATAAAGAAAGAGAAAAACTAACTAGCACACTTTCGTAGGCAACACGATTGCACTGAGCATGTGCAACAAGCCTTTAAACCTCTAGGTGTCCCTAGTAGGAGGAGCGTTGTCTCCTGAGGGTTTTCAGCGGATTGCACCCACAAAATCCAATAATAAAAGCAAGAACATGAATATTACATTTAAAGAAGAGAATTGTAAAAGAAAAGCTTTGAAAATTAGGGTTTCCAACTAAGCTAGCTTTTCGGTTGTCATGAGCCCTATCTTAATGGTCATGAAAAGATGTTAGAAATCACGTCCTCCCTCAATAAAACATCGTCTTATTCTTCATTCCTATCTTTATTCCAAACATCGATCATATCACCCTGCGTGTGTGTAAAGACATCCCTACACCCGGAGAATTCAATTCAAGCTATCATACCCTTGCCCATCAGCCTCAGTACTTCTTGGCAAACGAGATTGCTTACACACTTTCATGCGACCGTTAATACTTCTTGAGGTACTAACCGACCGATTACTAATGTGCTTGCATGCTTGGTGTATTTTTCTCGTCTTGCACCACCTCAGGCATAGCAGTGACTCCCAGACCAGTTGACCTTGGGGCACTAGGTGAAGAAGCACCCTTTTGCTATATATTTTTATTGCCCTCGGTGATAACAAAACTAGTGTCCATTTTTCTCACCACTTTATAATTTTTTTTTTCTTCATACTTTTGGCTTTAAGACAAGAGCATTTCAAGGTATCCTCTACTATCCCAGGCTTCAAGACGTGTGTAAGTGCGAATAGCAGGGTAGCCATGTTCAAAATGTTTGGCTTCCAGAATAGAAACTATTTTTCAGACTTATTTTTATCCTCAGATTAGTGACGTCCTTCATCTTATTAACCCTTGGGACAACGGCTCATAACTACTTATTACTAGTTCGTATAAGAAAACTTCTAATTTTCTTAGTTTTCTAAAATTTTTCTAATCTCATGGATGCAATTTTTCACTATCTAAACTTTCATTATCTTATTTATATACAAAAAAGGTGTAAATATTAAAATTATTTTTATATTTGAAAAATTTTAAATTTTTATGGGTTTTGAAAATTTTTCAATTTTTATAGATTTTTAAAAGAAATGTTTTGTGCTTATGCAGATGATATGCAAATGATGCGAAAATAAGCACAAACCTCCCCCAAACTTGTTTTCAACAGTGTCCTCACTGTTGCCGACAGCTATACCTACAAAAATCTGTAAATCTGGGGGGAATTATTAGTGGGGGCAAAATATATAAGTGAAGAACTTCCCCCAAACTTGTTTTTCACTCACCTTCATTCAAAAGATGATGCAATGATATACAGGATATGAAGGTGAGACGGAGGAATTTTAATCCAAATAAACTGGCTCTTGTAAGAACAAGAGCTCCTCCGTGGGGTCAGTGGAAAAATACGGCTTTAGTCTATGTCCATTTACTTTGAAAATTGTGCCGTTTTTAACATTTTCTACTTCTACTGCCCCGTGCGGGAATACAGACCGCACAACAAAAGGTCCCTTCCAACGAGATCGGAGCTTACCCGCATGAAGGTGTAAACGTGAATCATAAAGAAGGACTTGTTGACCAGGTAAAAATGTTTTCCTTAAAATGCTTTTATCATGAAAAACCTTAGTCCTATTCTTTGTGATTACAGCATTATCATAAGCTTCATCGCGGAGTTCGCTTAGCTCGTTAAGTTGCAGCTTCCGAAAGTTGCAAGCAAGGTTTAGATTAAAATTTATTTCCTTTATAGCCCACAATGCTTTATGTTCTATCTCAACAGGTAGATGACATGCTTTTCCAAACACTATCCTATATGGAGACATTCCTAGGTCGGTCTTATATGCAGTCCTGAATGCCCAAAGAGCATCCGTCAATTTGGTCGACCAGTCTTTTCTATTTTTAGCAACAGTTTTCTCCAGGATAAGTTTGATTTGTCTGTTTGAGATCTCAGCCTGCCCGCTTGTTTGGGGATGATAGGGTGTAGAAAGACGGTGGTTGATTGAGTATTTTCTCATCAGAGTCTCGAAAGATCTGTTGCAGAAGTGTGTCCCATTATCGCTAATGATAGCGCGTGGGTGTCCAAATCGCGAAAAGATATTCTCTTTTAAGAACTTAATGACAACTTTCCTGTCATTAGTGCGACATGGAATGGCTTCTACCCACTTGGAGACATAATCAACCGCCAGCAAAATGTACAGATTCCCAAAGGAGTTGGGAAAAGGACCCATAAAATCAATGCCCCAAACATCAAACATTTCAACAACCAGAATGGGTTGCTGAGGCATTTCATTCCTCTGGGATATTCTACCCGTATACTGACATTGTGTACAGGTTTTGCAATACTCAAATGCGTCCTTGAATAAGGTCGGCCAATATAATCCACATTGCAAAACCTTTTCCGCTGTCTTTCTAGGACCAAAGTGACCCCCACAAGCTTGATCATGACAGAATGAAAGAACACTCTTGAACTCTTCATTTGGGACGCACCGGCGAATGATCTGATCAGGACAATATTTAAACAAATAGGGCTCGTCCCAGTAAAAGTGTTTTACTTGGGAAAGAAAACGATATTTGTCCTGTTTTGACCAATCGCTCGGTATAAGTCCCGTGGCATGATAGTTCACAATATCCCTGAACCATGGTTCAGCGGATATGCTCAAGAGTTGTTCATCAGGGAATGAATCATTGATCGGCAGGGTCACAGGGGAAGAAACGATGCGTGAAAGGTGGTCAGCTACTACGTTTTCACATCCTTTCTTATCTTTGATAACAAGATCAAATTCTTGTAACAGTAGGATCCAACGTATTAGTCGACCTTTTGCATCTTTCTTCGCCAGAAGATGTTTCAAAGCGGAATGGTCAGTATATACAACTATAGGTGAGCCGATTAAGTAAGGCCTGAACTTTTCTAATGCGAATACAACTGCTAAAAGCTCTTTCTCGGTGGTTGTATAATTGATTTGCGCATCATTCAGGGTCTTACTAGCATAGTAAATCACGTGTGGCATCTTATCGATGTGCTGTCCTAAGACTGCACCTACTGCAAAATCAGATGCGTCACACATCAGCTCAAAGGGGTAGTCCCAATTTGGTGATGATAAAACGGGGGCTGTGGTGAGTGAGTGTTTAAGTGAGTCGAAAGCTGTCTCGCAATCCGAGTCAAAGTGGAAGGTCGTATCCTTGGCCAGGAGTAGTGTTAAAGGTCTAGCAATTTTGCTAAAGTCCTTTATGAATCTCCTATAAAAGCCTGCATAGCCAAGGAAAGAGCGAATATCTTTGACGCTTTTGGGATGAGGCAGGTTTTGAATGACATCTACTTTAGCTCTGTCAACCTCAATGCCTTTCTGTGAAATGACATGTCCAAGGACTATTCCTTCTTGGACCATAAAGTGGCATTTTTCCCAGTTTAATGTCAAGTTCTTCTCTTTGCAACGAGTAAGAACAGCGTCAAGATTCGCTAGGCAATCAGAAAAAGAGTCTCCAAAAATCGAGAAGTCGTCCATAAAGATCTCTAAAAAATTCTCTACCATATCAGAGAATATCCCCATCATACACCGCTGAAAGGTAGCAGGAGCATTGCATAACCCAAAGGGCATGCGACTGTAAGCAAAGGTACCAAAAGGACAAGTAAAAGTGGTTTTATCTTGATCCTTTTTGGCGATGGGGACCTGATTGTAGCCTGAGTAACCGTCCATAAAACAATAAAACTCTCGTCCCGCTAAGCGTTCCAGCATTTGATCAATAAATGGTAGAGGAAAATGATCTTTCCTCGTAGCAGCGTTGAGTTTTCTATAATCGATGCATACACGCCACCCAGTTTGGGCGCGTGTCTGAATCAACTCATTCGCTTCATTTGTGATAACTGTGATGCCGGATTTCTTAGGAACGACATGTATAGGACTCACCCACTGGCTATCGGAGATTGGGTATATAATACCACTATCTAAGCACTTGACGATTTCTTTCATGACAGCTTCCTTCATGACGGGATTCAACCGTCTCTGTGGTTCTCGGGTCGGTCTGGCATCATCCATCACATGTATATGATGTTCAACTATCAAGGGACTAATCCCTTTGATGTCCGCCATACTCCAACCAAACGCCTCTTTATTAGATTTCAATACCGATAAAAGGGCATTCTCTTGCTCTGATGCAAGAGAAGCGGAAATGATAACCGGTAATGACTCGTTCTCACCAAGATATGCATATTTCAGGTGAGAAGGTAAAACTTTGAGATCTAACTCAGGCGGAGAAATGATAGAAGGAAGGGTCATAGATTGATTTTTGGATCTACAAAGAAGCTCAGAGCCTGTGAAAGATACAGACTCGGGTGGAGAAAAGTCAGAAGTGCAGGACTCATGTGTAGCTAAAGTGTCCTCACTAAGATCTTGTGCTAAGTCAAACAGAGATGTGCTAGTGTCATCGAGATCAGTAAAGCAAAAATCCTCAGCTCCACAACTATCGGGAGCGATCTCATGGACAGAGCACACATCTAAAATATGAGCAGAGGGTTCTGACGGCTGACTTCCAACTTTATAGATATTTAGTTCAATGGTCATATTTCCAAATGATAAATTCATTGAACCATTTCTACAGTTTATAACAGCGTTGGAAGTGGCAAGGAAAGGACGACCTAGAATCACCGGAATTTGGCCCCGGGGGTTTGCTACAGGATGTGTGTCGAGCACAATGAAGTCTACGGGGAAAACAAATTCCCCGACCTTTATCAGCACATCCTCTAATTCACCCCTTGGTTTGGTGATAGATCGGTCTGCCATCTGGAGAGTGCAATGAGCAGGTTTCAGCTCTCCAATCCCTAATTGCTCATAGACAGAATAAGGTAACAGGTTAACACTCGCGCCAAGGTCTAACAGAGCACGATTTATGTTTTTACCCCCAATCGAAATCGAAATTGTAGGACAACCTGGGTCCTTTCTTTTCTTTGGAAGCTGGGGTATAAAAGCAGTGCTAATGTTATTAGACATAAAGACCTTCTTCGGCACTTGGGTCTTCCTCTTCCTAGTGCACAAGTCCTTTAGAATCTTCGCATAAGCGGGGACTTGCTGAATCGCATCTAAGAGAGGGATATTGATGTTAACCTGTTTGAACATCTCTAAAATTTTCTCCATATGAGGACTCGTTCTATTAGCCCTTAGCCGGTTCGGGTAAGGTGCTTTCGCAATAAGCGCGGGGTCCATCACAGGAGTAGGAAAGGGGGGTAGACGAGGTCCCAAAGGAGGTGTGGGGACCGTCTGTGGAGAACTATAAGGGTTGGGTGAAGGTGTTGAGCCTAAAGGGAAATGGAGAATAGGCTCGTGCGAAGGTGGTTTGGTAGAAGAAGAAGGATCAGAAGGTGAAGTGTGTGTATGTGGGAAAGACTCAGCCGGGGCGTTGATATGATTTTCAGTATCATCAATACCTTCCCCGACATGATTGTTCAGCACTCTTCCCGATCTCAACGTAGTGATGGCATTTACATTGTAATGCCCAGGATTCTGTAGGGGTTGAGAGGGAAGTTTCCCTTTCTCTCTCGCACTCATTTCGGCTTTTAAGCGTGCGATTTCAGCTTCCATCGTGCGAATACTCTCAGCTTGGGATGCTGAGTTTTTTCTTTATTTCACTGACGGAAGATCTAACCTCAGTCGAAACATCCATGAAATTTGATAAAAGTGATTTCATGGTTTGAGTGAATTGAGAGAACTCGTCAGAACAGGGCTGCATAGGATTAGACTGTGCAGGAGTGTTGCCCTGATTTTGGAAATTTTGTGACGGGTAGGGGTGCTGAGTGAGTTGTAGGGGTTGCTGTTGTGGTGGAGGAAGAGCCCGTTGAAATTGATTCGTGTTTGGAACCGTGTTTTGAGATTGTGATTGGTTCTAAGCAAAATTCGGGTGGTTCCTCCAACCCTGATTGTAACTGGAAGAATATGGATCGTTTCGAGGTCGTTGAAATGCGGCATTAGAATGCTCGTGACCTTGAAACGCAGAGTTTAATGGACATTCTTCCGTTAAATGTGACGGATCAGAACAGCACCCGCAAACAGTTTTGGGGAGCGACATTGGGTTTAGGGAGGCTGCTGCAAATTTGTGTTCCATAGCGTCGAGCTTCTTTTGCATTGCTGCCATTTCAGCTCGGACACCTATGGACACATCTATTTGGTATACGCCACCCCTATTCAATGGTTGTGTTCCACTCTCCCAAATTAGTGACTTTTCAGCGAACTCTTCTAAGTATCGCCAGGCTTCCCCGTCATCTTTGGTCATAAAAGTACCTTGACACATGTTTTCAAGGCTCTGTTTAGTGCTAGGGTTACTGCCCTCATATATGATTCGGCAAAGCTCCCATCTCGGGATGCCGTGATGAGGACATTGAACCAATAGATCCTTGAAACGTTCAAAGTATTTTGAAAATGGTTCAGCAGGGAGCTGGGCAAATTGGTTCAGTTCGCTACGGATTCGAGCCGTCTTTTGGACTGGGTAAAATTTCTTAAGGAATGCAGCGACGAATTCTTCCCAATTCGTAATAGAGTGTGCGGTGGTGTTATATAGCCACTTCTCGGCTATATCGCACAAGGTAAATGGAAGAAGTCGTAGACGCATCGCATCCACTGAAAGTTGAGACGTACCCATCATTGCGCATACGTTTTCAAATTTGGTAATGAAAACGTAAGCGTCCTCGGTCTCGAGTCCGTGGTATTTGGGTAAAAGATTGATATACTGGGGCTTAATCTCAAAATTATCCCCATTGGCTGGTGGTGTGGATAAGCAGGTCGAAAGAGGACCTCTATGTGGATAGCATCTTTCCTGGAGAGAAATGTGGGGTGGAGTAGGATTCTGCGCACCAACGGACGGTGGCAGATTAGGGTTAAAGAAGTTTGATGGATTCGGATCCATCGGTGTGGGTGTGGTAGTGGGTAAAGAAAAGGTAAATGGAGAATTACCGTCTTCGGAGTCGATAGGAGGTACGCGGACTAAACGGGCACTAGAATCCCGTGTCCAGCCTATCTTGTACTAAAAAGGGTTAGTACAAGTGGCAGCGTTGACTTATAATTAGGGGTAAAATGAATGCGGTGCTTGCTTTAAAAAGGGACGGATTTTGAAAAAATGATGCGACAAAACAAATGCAGCACACAAACCCTAGAATCTAATGGTCACCTAGGTCCGATCTCTAGACCGCTCCTAACTGCCAAAAGACAAGCCGCAGGATAGAATCCTCCACTGCCTCTTTGTCCCCCTGTGGCCGGATAAGTGCCAGGTAAGTGGGAAGGAACTACCACTACAGTGGACCTAATTAATAACCACTAGCCTTAGACACACTCGCCTTAGGCACCACAAGAAAACGCGGATAAGCAATGAATTACCCACGACCTTCTCTTGTCTTATTGAGCGCGACAGTCCTTAGAGTCTTCTCTAGATTTCTTTTAGTTAATGGGGGTAATGCGGATGCAAGTTTGACGATTTTCGGGGCCTAGGAAGGGTAATGAAATCCCCACCTAATTTGGATTTGGCCGTGCCCCTTAAATTTCCGTATTAGAATGCAAACAACCAAGAAATCAAAATCACACACAATTTTATTTTTGCTTTTGCGCGCTGCGATTTATTTGCAAAGAATCCTGCAGCAAAGGGTTAATTGGAGCTAAAAAGGGTGAGAGGAGAGAGACAGAAATCACCTGCAGAAAAATACCACAGAGAACTCCCAATACTGCGGCGCTTCCGCCGCAAAATGCATGTATATGCGGCTCTTCCGCGGCTGGATGATGGGAACAGTGTACAAGTTTTCTTCAGCAAGCTCCTGTTGCTGTCTACAGCTCTCTGGTATATTCAAACAAATTTTTCCACAGAACAGAATGCTCCAGATCACCTTGCAATCAAATCACAACACACGTGTAAGAGTTTGTACGAATTTTGAATTCAAGAAGTAGAACGTAATAATTCTTTCACTTCAAACTATAAATGCAAATGAATTAGCGCGATCCCCGGCAACGGCGCCATTTTGATTGAACCATTTTCTGACGTGTATATGTAAAAAGTAACGACAATCAAAAAATTATATTGACCGCAATCAAACCACGGTGTCGGATGTAGTTAATGAATGAGTGCGGATCGTCCACAGGGATTGTGCAATTCAATTGTATTTTGATACGTTTGAAATGAAATGTTAAACAACAATAAACGAAAACATGATTCAAGATGTGATTTGTATTCGAGTGTCACTATCCTTTACTCAAGAATCAAGAAACTATAAACAATCAAGAATCGGTTGTTTTGATAATATTTCCAATCAACAATCAAGAATATAAGAGAGGCTCGTAGGAGTCGATCGGATCTTTAGACGTGATGTAATCTAAAGGGTTTCGTGTTCTTGTCCTTCGAAGAATTGATACTAGATCAATGGTGATCGACGAGAGTTAGGGTTTTCTTGATGAAATTAGGGTTTCATCTCTTAACCCTTATTCTTTCGAGGATACCATTTATATTCTAGCCTCTAGCAATTCCAAGAAACGATCGGAACTCCCCAATCTCGAGCGATGTCGATCAAGAAAGCATCGCAACGAATTGGGTCGTCGATTCTTGAACTTGCTAGGGTTTACAAACTCGTGGGATTCAAGAATCGATTACAAATTTGTTACATAATCATACTAAAGATCGTTTCGACTCCCCGACGAGCGGAGTTTTATTCACACATCACCACAAAGACAATATTCAAGAATAGGAATGATAACATGATGCGGAATTTAAAGAAAACAAGATAAAAGAATATCACCTTTTATTTAATCAACAATTTCAATACATTCTTTCAAGAATCTACAAGAAGAAGAAATCGATCGTTGACTCGGCTTCGCTCGTCTCCGTGGATCGTGGATCTACTTTGATCTCTTGCCCGATTGAAGATCGGCTCGGCTCATAAAAGGGTTGAAGGCATCTTGCTTGGCTTGCACTCAAGATCTTGAATTGTGGTTGGATTTAGGGTTAGGGTTTCCTACAAGCTCTCTCACTAAACTTGAGGAAGAGGGGATGAAGAAAGAGATTAATTTTCTAAACTTCAATCAAGGTTGAATAATTCTCAAATGATGAGCCTAGGGTCATATTTATAGACTCCCAAACCCTAGGTTAGATTTGAATTAGAACTTTCCCTCCCAAAGTTTGTTGAAGGGTTTCTAGAAGGAGTTTGTTAGGAGTTAGCTTAGGGTTTAAGCTAGGGTTTAGGGAAAGTTCTAGAAAGATTAGGCTAGTTTGGGTGTTTGCTGATCTGGAGGAAGTATCTGGGATATTCTGGAAGTTTGTGAGCATTTCTGAGCAGTGGGAACTGAAACAGGAGTTTTGGTGAAATTTGAGGAGCTGAGTTACTGGGCCCGCCGCGCAACCGCCGCACAATGTGCCTATATGCCGCGCTTCCGCCGCGCATTGTTGGCCTTGGGATCTGTGCCTTCTTCTGCTGCTTGGTACTTCTGTTTGGGATTTTCTCTGATGTTTAGAATTTCAGTTTCCCTTCTGTGTTGATACCAGATTTGAGTTGAGTGAGTTTACGAGCAATTGTAATGGTCGAGCGATGTAATGATCGAGCAAGCATCTCTTTTCCTGCATAGACTTCGAAACAGGGGTTGCAAGATATGGAAAATATGCTATGTAATGTAATGCAGTCAATTTCCCTAGAAATGCCGGTTTTAAGGTCGAATACATGTAATCTGATATTTTGCGACCGATTTGCTAATATGTGAATTATGAATACCGTACACTTCTATATGGATGCAAATGATAAGGAAATTGCCGGTTAAAATATGCAATATTTTCGACTGATCAGTAGCCCTCCGTCGTTTCATATGGATAGTCAATAGTATTCAAGCTGTGTATGTTGGCCAAAGTCAAGGCACAGTGTTTGGTAGCTGTTGGTTATTCATATGCAGCATAGATAGATGCGTTGGTTTGGAACAGTCGTACTGCCATGTTGGCCAAAGTCAAGGGTATGTACGGGTGGATTCAAATTAACCTGGAGAATGACGGGTAGAACTTGACATGTGACTTATGATATGTTGGCCAAAGTCAAGGTCATAAGAGCATGGGGCAGAAATCACATCGGGAGTTTCAAAAGAACTGAAACTTGCCAGATATGCGCATACCTTCTGGAGTGTGGTACCGTGAGCGGATTCCGTCACGTTATCATGCGATGAGAGTTGGATCCCGATTCCCACTGATGAGTTAGTTTACTCCTCGGGTGACCCCGACTAATTCTTCTTTCAGGTTTGGAGGAGAATTTGAGGTACAGTGGGAGGATTCCAGATTAGATAAATTGGTAACCATTCTGATCTAGGTTAGAGTGCACGCTGAGTGTTTCTTTTCTCTCTCTCTTTGGCAGCGACCTTTGACCCGACCCTAAGACTTTGACTCAGTGACCAAATTGACCGAACCTTCTTAAACACCGGCTTTTGGATTGTCAGAGTTGCGAACCTCATTGCCACTCCTACTTTTACCCTTTTCTCCAGGACACCCCGTTTTACTACGAACGTCCACTTCCATTGGACAAAACCATCGTATGGTTAGATACGAACTCGAAAGAATTAGTTCGAGGATGGTTTCCGGTTCTGGAGAAAACGGATAGGATTATTCAGTTGTCTTTTCTTTTCACCTTCTCTCAGGTTGCGAGTACTCCTTGGTTTAGGGGTAGTACACCTATTACGCAAATTGGATTGTCTTCTTCCAAACCTTAGGCTGGTGCCGACCGGTAGGGAATGAAGAAAACCAATTAGCATAACGATGGTGTGCAGAAGGTATTAAGTTCAGACAAAGCAAGGGATTAGTGAGAGGGCAAAGTAAATTGCAACAGATATTCACGACCAAACCAAATATTTCGTTACCACTCCCACATCACCTTTGTATTTCTCCAGGACACTCCGTATCACTACGAAGATCCACAGTTTATTTGGATACTCCATCGTATGGTTATATACGAACTCGAATGGGACTTGTTCCAGTTCGGGGATGGATTCTGGTTCAGGAGAAATAGGAATAAGGTTTATTCGGTTGTCTTTTATCTTCACCCTCTCTCATTGCGAGTGTTCCTAGGATTGGGACAGTACACCCATTATGCTTATTGGATAGTCTTCTTCCAAACCATAGGCTGGTGCCGAACGGTAGGGAAGGAAGAAAACCATTTGGCCTAAAAGGGTGTGCAGAAGGTAAAGACTAAAGACATATGAAGGGATTTGGAGAGGTGGCAAAGAACTATACGGTTACAGTCGTGAATCTGGAAGAGGCATTACTAGGAATACCAGGATACCCCAACGAAACATTTCAATGTTTCAGTTTCACTGTGTACAGTTAAAGGAAAACTGATTTCCCGATTAGACACTTGCTCCAGGGTATGTATTTACCAAGTATGATTCTCACATCTGTATGGTTTTACAGATGATGAGTGGGAGTAAGCTATTGGGAATTAGGTGATTGTCCTCATTATATCGGGATTCGTTGTAATCGGTGATATTTGAGGAAGTCACCTGGGTTATTTGCCGGACGGCAAGTATTTGGTTTTGAATATCCGCCGTTATGCACCAATTTCAAATCGATGTATCTGTACGTCTATTTTCATAGAGTGAGATATACCTTTTTGAAATTATGTCTATGACATTTACCTATATCAGTGGATGGTTAGGTAAGGAGCATTAAACAGCGGTGTAATTCTTCTTAACCATAAGTACAGTTTTCAACCTACGACACACAGTGAATGAGTTATCAGACTCAAGGGACTTATACAAAGGATTTTATGTTGTCCAGGGTCCATCAGGACAGAGGGGTTGGTCCTCATACTACATTCAGTTTACTTATGACTTCTCTAGTTTTTAGACAAGTGTTTCGTGGAAACACAGGGTCCGAATTTGGAGAAGTTATTGGTATTTGAATAGAGTAGAGAACCAGGTATAGCAAGTATCGGGATTCTTCAAAGAGATCGAAGATGTAGATACTTGTGTATGGTATTCAGTTGATAGTAATGATAAAGAGATCTTGCTTCTCTTTCAGGTTACTCATAATTGGAAGTATTCCTAAGTTGAGTAACGCTGATCGGCCTCCTTCCATTTAGTTGACATGCGCTGGAGACAGCTGCATGATTTGAATCTGGTTCAATTAAATCAGTGCCTCTGTTTCTATATTGGATATAGAACAGTTCATATCTTAACGATGTTAAGGTACGGGGAGTTGTCCGGTTTATGATTAAAACCAGACACTGGACAACTCAAGGCACGTTTCTGTAATGGCTGTTTGTGGGTTGACCCAGGCTATGACGAGGGTTGATTTTCTATCATCTGGATGAACAATAGCGATATTGTTCTAGACTCGCCACAGTTTTATTAAAAATGGATTTTTTTTAGAAAACAGTAGTGGGAGTATGGTAGAACTGGAAGTAATTCCAGAACCACAAACGATTACTGAAAATTTGATAAGGAACCTAAAGATTCAATCTGGATTGACATTCCATTGGCCACTCCGCAGATAAGGTGGGTAACTTCAGGCACCCGAGAGGTACTACGGTAGCCTCAAGGACGGTGACAGGGAAGTTCTTGTTTACCCACAATTGCCATTGCTGTTGTTCCAGGTTACGAGACCCGGCGGGAGGATGAGTATAGCGTCGTTCTAAACCAGTTTTAGAAGTGTACGTCTATATGACTCTGCCAGAGGGTTGTCGTAGTCAGTGGGAGCAGCGGAAGCATTGGTGGACAGGTTGCTTATGTCTATTTATAGACTAGAGCAGATGTAGCGGAGATAGATCATCTATTTCTGACGTGACAGTCATGGGTTTGACTTCATCAGAATAGGGGATGGATCTGTTGAGAAGGTAGTAGGGTGTGATATCCTGGTATTTGGATGACCTACACAGAGTAGGAAAAGAAACTCCTATACTACAATCGGTTATACTTTGGTCGTCACACAGTGGTTTCTCCACAAAGGAAATGGATTTTATATCTGAAATACTGGTTACTAGATCTATGGTTTTAGATCTAGATTTGGGTGGTTTCCCAATCAGGGTACTTGACAGCATCCTAAAAGTATTTAGGATGGACGACTCCTGGTACGGTAGTGTACCTGCAGGTAATGGAGTCACCCTCTCCAAAGGTGTCCTACAGACTAAAGGGGAGAGGGACGGGCATGATTGGCAGATCACTTGCTCAGGCAATTGAGTCAATCGTGAGATGTCAAGTACCACACCAGATGTTGTTCTTGCACTGGATGCAATAAGTTGACATTAATCCAATCCTGGAGAAACAGTTGGAAGCAGTTTTAGAACATAAGTGGATGTTCTAGGGAGATGATAACGACAGCCTCATTCAGGAGACAGTTATCATTCCAGGCTTCCAAGGTGACATGGACGACAAGGAGGTTGTCAGAGTTATAGTTTTCCTTCTGATGAGGGGCAGTATTTTGGACAGGTGGTCCAAGGCAATACTGAGGGAGGCATGGCGCGCAGGATACTGATTAAGTTCAGTTGACGATACAGTCTAAGAAGTTTGGATTTGGAGTTCATTTATGAGCTATGTCCCATCAGACATCCAGACACATTCTAAGACAGGTATTGCTCATTTCGGGAGATGGGTTTCTCCGCGAACTTGAGATATAGAGAGACATAGAAAGAAACATCGAAGCGGATCCACTCACTGAGGTTATTCCTCGAACGCAATAGTTTCGCAAACGAGCTTTGTGAGACTGACTAGTAGAGGAGTTGGATGTTCGGTATCACACGGGCTGTGAGTATGCGACATCGCAATAATTAGCCTTGAGTGCAAGTGGGAGATTGTTGGAGATAGTGCCCTCAGAGTCAATTATTAGGTCACAGGTACGTGATTGTAATGATTGAGGGAGGACCTATCCCGGTAGGACAGTCTTACTCGAGATGATAGTATGCTATCTGGTTTACCTTTATCATCATGTACTGCTTTAGGTGACCTGACACGTCGCTATTACACGTTGATAGAGCCCCTAGGATTCTTGCTTGACCACCAGCAGTATGAGGGCGATCATATAAGTGGGAGCTGGGGGTCTACAAGCATATCCTTAAAAGGTCCCTAGTCGTGGGAGTTTCGAGACTGGGCATCGATACTCCATTAGTAAACTAGTGTATACAGTCGAGACCCCGACGAGGGGCGGTGGCCGGTCTCACAAGCCACTGGTGTCAGTTGGATCACCTAAGATGTATACAGGTGCTCATTTGGTTATGAGTACACCGGACAGGACTCGCCGGGAACATGCTAGTTGGTCATATACCAGACGTCAGATGGCAGTTCCCTGGTGACATGTGTGCAGGTTAGTTCATCGACCTGGGGATCGTCATTTGTCTCGTGTGAGTGCCCACTGTACTTTGATTACTACCCTACCACGGCTCAAAGGAGTCGTGCAAACAGGTTTTAGTTGGGTACAGTCCCGAGCCATATGGAGGCAGTGAGCGTATCTTCAGGGGTTCGTCTCCCCCGGTATTGGGGGTGAGGTCGTGCTGTGTCTAGGAGAGCCATTACACAAAGTCCTTGGCCAAGGCAAGGAGATTTACTGGTAGGTATTCCAGTAGTATCTCAGGGTGTTCTGGGCTACACTCCGACACGACTTGTACCGCTTTTGGGGGTCTGACTTTTACCAACCCCCTAGGCCCGCCATGCGATACTCATAGACGAACGGACCGGACTGCACGGATATTGTCACTGACAGGCTCAGTAGGGTGTCAGGCTGAGTTCGCTCACAGACGTCCCTTTTAGTCAGTACCTGGTAGCCCGTTACGTATTGGCTTATACCTCTGACGTGCTAGTGGTTAAATCCACAACCAAGGTGTTGACGAGTCTTTAGAGTCCCCCACATTCAGTTACTCAGCTTTCGGGCGAAAGGTTGTAGAGGCCGTATGGAGATATGGCAAGGTCCGATCAGATACGTGCGGTACTGCACGGATCAGGATCGGACAGTTTGTACTATAGGCCGTATGGTTATATGGCAGGGTTCGATCAGATACGTGCGGTATTGCACGGATCAGGATCGAACAGATATTACTAGCCGGCTTTGGTATAAGCCGGATCCTAGTATAGTACAGTGTAGACTTTGTCTCATTGCATTTGTATTTCGGTCGAAATACAGATGCGGGTGTGTATGCACAGTATCGGGGTTTTCCTGTAATTTATTACGGGACCAGTTTTCTGGAGTTGCCAGTTTGCTTTTCGTTTCGGCCAATTTCCATTGTTCCGTTCATTGGCCGAAGATTGGTGGAGGAGGGCTTATTTGCATTGTTGCAAATAAGTGTTTGTGGAGGGGTTCTTTGCTTATTGTTTTATCATGATAGCCTCTCATTGACCTTGACTTCTAGCTATCATGATGGCTTGACTTTTAGTGGGCATGATGGTTGATGATGATGAGGGGTGAGGTTGGTTGAGTGTGGGTTATGGTTGTGATCATTGGATTCTTTCATCATCTCTTTTCATTATTGTTCCACCCACTCCCTTGACCTTGCTCTCTTTTCTCTCTCCAATCACACATGATGGGGGGGTGTGGCCGGCCATTCCTCAAAAGGGGATGGGATTCATTTCTTTTGGTGGGGGGAAAAATTGTTATGCTCATTCTCTTGTATGCCACATTTTTCCCACCTCTCACCAAGTTCTTCTTCCTCCACAAAAGGGCAACTCCATAATCCCAAAAGAGACACAAGTTCTACCACACATTCTACAGCGATTCTTGGGCACGTCGAGTAGCCGGCTTCGTGCCCGAGTTGCCTCGGCATTGAGGTGGGAGCCCGTAAACGAAGAAGGCGATGTGGTGCACTTCCGGCGACGAGGAGGAGACGGGACTTTTCCGCAGGAGATCGGGACCATGACGAGAAGACCGGAGGACTTGGATCGTCGGTATATCTCTATTCCCTTTCTTGTAGATAGCTTAGACTAGTTAATGGTTCGATCCGGAGTTTAGTGCGCGGTGGTGCCGGTTTGCAAAGTCCGCAAAATTTTAGTTATTCACCGCTTCCGCATTCCGGCGTCGGATTGACGGCCGGGGCGCCGCCGTGCACTTACATCACATACTCGTATTATTCTCTGTCCCGCACATATCACATATGCGCTCCTATTTCGTTTTGCCTGAGCCAGTAAAACCTCTATGTAGGACTCTAAAGACTCGTCAATACGCCGGCAGTAAGTGATTATCATATCAAGCACCCACAAGCCGTCAGCGGTACTAGCTGGACGTAACGGCTACCCGGGTATTGAGCGATCTGAATATCAGCAAGCAAGCCCGCTCCAACTCCTGCAAAAAGCCTGACAGTGACACTACCGTACAGTCCTATCTCCTCGTCTGATATGTCGCATATCAAGTCTAGGGGTGGTAAACGTCAGACCCCAATAACCGATAAGTCATGCCGATGCGAGGCTCATAACGGGTCGAGAAACTACTTGTAACACTTACCAGTAAATCTCTAAACCAGCCCTGGCCAGGGACTTCCCTGTTATGGCCAATCGAGCATAGCGCAATATCAACCCCCAATACCGGGAGAGACGAAACTCCTCCTATCGCTCATTGCCTCCATGTGACTCGGGACTGTACCCAAAAACCACCGTTTTGCACGCCCTCTTGGACTTGGTAAGGTGGAAATCAAAGTACAGTGGGAATCACACAAGACTCTATGACGATCTCTAGTCTACAGACTAACCTGTACCAGTGTCACCAGAGAACTGCCATCTGATGTATGGTATAATACCATCTGGGAGTTCTCGGCGAGTCCGTCCAGTGTACCCAGTCTCCACTGAGCACCCGTATATCATCTCTGATGTCTAACACCAATGGATATGGAATCATCCATCGCCCATCTATATGGGTCGAGAAGCTATACTCTAGTCTACTCTGGTATATCGATACTCCGTCTTGATATACCCACGACTAGGGACCTTGAAGGATGTACTTATGGACTACCATGTCCCCACTAGTATGATCCACATCATAGTCCAGGTAGTCAAGTACACATCCTAAGGGCTTTACCAACATGTAACAGAGAGACAATCAGTGTACACGTTAAGGTAAAGAGTAACCAGATAGCATACTATCATGTCGAGCAAGAAAGTCCTCCCTATATATGTCCAAGCATCCACTACAATATACATCTCATGTATAGTAATGGCCTCTAGGGCATACATATAACTAACAGACTCGACAATGAAGGCTGAATACATCGCTGCCAACGATGCTGCCAAAAAGGCGATCTGGATGAAGAAGTTCATTATTGAACTTGGTGTGGTTCCATCCATTGAGGATCTAATACCCTTGTATTGTAATAACAATAGAGCTGGCGCTTTGACTAAGGAACCCCGGTCCCATCAGCGATACAGACATATTCTGAGGCCATATCACCTAGTCCGGGAGATAGACGATCGCCAGGAGATCAAGGTCAGGAGGGTTGACATGAAGGATAACACATCGGATCCACTCACGAAGGCCCTTCCCCAGACGCAGTTTGAGAGACTTATTGGGATGTTGGGTATGAGAAACTACAACAACTGGCCTTAGTGCAAGTGGGAGATTGTTAGGAATATGTATGCCCTATAGGCCATTATTGTTTGATATAGTGGATGCTTGGACATATATATAGAGGACTTTCTAGCTCGACATGATAGCATGCTATCTGGTTGCTTTTTATCTAAACATGTACACTAGTATTATTATACTGTCTCTCTGATATATGTTGATAAAGCCCTTAGGATGTTGGCTTGACTACCAGGACTATGATGCAGATCATACTAGTGGAACTTGTGTAGTCCACAAGCACATCCTTTAACAGTTCCTAGTCGAGGAAATATCAAGATAGGACATCGATATTCAAAGTAGACTAGTGTGTACGTTTCTTGACCTTATATGGGGCGAAGGTTGATCCCACATCCATTGGTGTTTGATATCAAAGATTGTATACAGGAGCTCATTAGAGAATGGGTACACCGAATAGTACTCGCCGAGAACTCCTAGATTGTACCATACCTATCGTCAGATAGCAGTTCTCTGGTGACACTTGTACAGGTTAGTCTGTAGACCCGAAATCGTCATAGAGTCTTATGTGGTTCCCACTGTGCTTTGATTTCCTCCCTACCATGGTTCAGAGGAGTCATGCAAACAGCTAGATTTTGGGTACTGTCCCGAGTCACATAGAGGCAATGGGCGATAGGTGGGGTTTCATCTCTCCTGGGATATGGAGTTGTTGTTGCGCTATGCTCGATTGGCTATAACAGCTAGTCCCTGGCGAGGGCTGTGTTGGCTATAGTGACCTCAAGTTAATTATTGAATCGCAGGCACGTGATTGCGATAATTGAGGGATGACCTATACGGATAGAACTGTCTTACTCAAAATCATAGTATGCTATCTGGTTTATCTTTATCATCATGTACATGCTTTAGGTGGTATTACAGATCACAATTACATGTTGATAAAGCCCATACGATTCTTTCTTGACTACCAGCATTGTGATGGTGATCATATACGTGGAAGCTGGGTGGTCTGTAAGCACATCCTTAAATGTCCCTAGTCGTAGGAGTATCGAGACTAGGCATCGATACTCTAGAGTAGACTAGTGTATACTGATCGAGACCCCGACGAGTGGCGATTGCCGGTCTTACAAACCATTGGTGTTAGTTTGTTCATCTAAGATAGTATGCAGGTGCTCATTGGGTTATGAGTATACTGGATAGACTCGCCAAGAACATACTAGTTGGTATTATACCAATTGTCAAATAGTTGTTCCCAGGTGATATGTGTACAGATTAGTCTGTTGACTTAAGATCGTCATTTGTCTCGTGTGAGTTCCCACCGTGCTTTGATTACTACCCTACCACGGTTCAAAAGAGTCGTGCAAACAGGTTTTAGTTGGGTTCAGTCCTAAGCCACATGGAGGAAGTGAGCAGATCATAGAGGATTCGTCTCTCCCGGTATTGGGGGTTGATGTCGTGTTGTGCACGGGTGGCCATCACCAGTAATCCTTGATCAAGGTAGTGGAGAATTACTGATTTGGATCAGTAGTTTCTCAGGTTGTGATGGGCTTCATACCGACACGAAATGTCGCGTTATTAGGGGACTGAAATTATCCAACCCCTAGACTCGATATGCGATATTCTTAGACGAAGGGACCGTACTGTACGGATATTGTCATGGACATGCTTAGTAGGAGTCAGGATGAGTTTGCTCGTAGGCCTTCCTTTCGCTCAATACCTGGGTAGCCGTTACATACAGTTGGTGCCGCTGACGTGTTTGTGGTTAAACCCACTTCCAGCGTATTGACGAGTCTTTAGAGTCCCACACAGAGGGTTTCCCTGCTTCGGGCGAAACGATGTAATGGCCGTATGGTTTTGCGGCAGGGTTCGATCATATACGTGCACTTGTGCACGTATCATGATTTGGACAGTTTATACTAGTGGCTTTAGTTTAAGCTGGATTCTAGTATTATTTTGTTGGATTATTTTCGTCTCTTTTGTATTCGTATTTTTCAGAATACGGATACAGGTATGTATATACGGATGTGGGTTATTCTTGTAATTTATTACAAGAAAGTTTCTAGAAGTTGCTACCTCATTTTTTCTTTAATCTTTTTCTTAAAAGATTTAATGAGGTGGAGGGATGAGTGTGCAATTGGCATTAAATGAAGCATGGTCTCTAAGTTACTCATGTAGTGACTCATGGGGTGACTCATGGTATGACTAATGATACACTATTCTAGCATGCTTGATTTAGTTTACGTTGCGAGATATTTTCCACACTTGATTCGTTCTTTTCACTCTCACAACACTTAGCCATTTTTCCTGAGTTGCTTTTTGCTTCACACTCTCATCTCTCATGGCCTCTTCTTCCTCCTCTACCCTAATAGTCTCATGTGTTGAGAAACCTAGGATGTTTAGACACAAATCAATCCATCATTAGACTCTACATCATCTAGGCTATCTAGTTTAGCAAACTATTTACCCTAGTTACCTCGGTTATGTGGTAGGAGCTCGATTCATAGACTCTCAGGTGGATCATCTTCGATGGAGGGAGACCGGAGGCCAAACTTGATCATGGTGGCCACTAGGAGCTTGGGAAGGAGGTTAAAGACCGAAGGACACAGATCATTTGGTATAACCATCTTAACTCTTTATAATGCTTGCTAGGTTTAGGGTTTATGGTCGATCTGTATTCGTGGGTTGTTCTAGCGCTAGTTTGTAAATTTTTTGTTCCGCGATCGGCTACGGTTTGATGATCAGGGTATTTGCATAACCCAACATAGTATCAGAGCCATCCCATAAACCCTAATCTAGCTAGTTTAGACAATCTTAAAGTTTCGAATCCGAAACAATTCCGAAACAATACCCGTTGTTTTCAAGTTTCTGTCAATTTTCAATTAGTCTTCAAAAATTATTTAAACAATTGCAGAAGACTATTATTGTGACAACTAGAACAACCTAAAATTACAAGCCCCAAAATAAAAAATTGGGCATGCTAGAACTTGGAAAATCTCGGCCTGGCCGGTCCGTTTAATGAGTTGGGTCTTGATTTTTTTGGGTGTTCTGCTCTCTGGAAAATTTGTTTTTTGGTATTGTTTGTTTTTGCCCATATTGGATATTGTGTTATCTTTTGTTTGGGGGCAATTCGGGGTATTTCGAAATCGCTATTTTTAACACAATTTAAAAGTTTTCAATACATACATTACTATCTGCGACCGTGAATGTCATTAGAGCGGTACAACCCGTCTAATTGCTATATGTCTTTTCGACGGGTTTGCGAACATGACATTCACGTTGATGTTCTCGGTTGTGCTATGGTTGTGGTTGGATCGTTATGGTAGATACCCAGTGGTCTAATGATAGTACAGTTTATTTTCTTTTGTACATTTGATATTGCGGGCGAGCGTCCAACATGTGGACTGTCGTCTCTACCAGCTTGTATATTATTTGTTTGGGGCACGACCGGGTTGAGGTCGATGTCACCGTTGTACATTTATTTTCTATTTTGTACTAGGTTTACCCCAAGGCGGAGTGCACGAATAGCCAGGTTCTAGAGGGAAACGGGTCCGTATCTCATGGCGTTGAGACAGAGGGGACTTTACTCTAGAATTGGCGGGCTATTCGTCGCATTCGTAGGGTGTACAGGTTGGCCCATGGAGGGGTGCTCAAGTTACCGGATTCTGTGAAGTGCTGGGTGGCCCATTCACGTTGTTGATTGGGGTTTCCTCGCTTCTGGAATTGGCATGTAACTTTCCGCACTCGTAGGGGTCTAGGTTTTCATTGCACAGGCTATCCACACGACAGGGAACGTCGGGTCTCATTTGCGGCTCAAGTGAAACCCGAGGCTCCAGGATTATCCACCACTCTGTGTTGCTTGGCTGAGATTCTGTGATGTTGCTTTATATCAGGCCTGGGACGATTATTATATATATTTATATATATACTAGTAGATGTTGTATATGTTTTGCACCCGCGCTAGTCCAGCCCCCGCTTTGCCGTTAGTTACGTAACCTAACGGGTAAAGACGGGGCCTATTGGCGAATGCGGATGTCATAAACGTATATTATATTTTCGTTCCTTTATCTGGTGTGATTTGTTTAATTGATGGGACTGCATTAATTCTGATAATGCAAGGAAAACAAACCTATATGATGTTGTTGGAACCAAGTTTTTTGAAAAACATACATAACAGACGTTTTCTTTTGCTTTGCATCGTGGTATTCGATTGGGAATACCCTGCACCTCATTCGACGAGGCAAGGACCGAGATCCTTTCATCGGGGAAGACCCCTTGGGCAAAAGTTTGCGTTAACGTAATAACTTCACAATAGTCGATTCTTTTGCTTTGCATCGTGGTATTCGATTGGGAATATCCTGCACCTCATTCGACAAGGAAAGAGCCGAGATCTTTTCACAGGGAATGACCTCTTTAGCAAAAGTTTTCGCCACAATATATTTGTAAAACCACTCGGTTCCTTCAACAAGATCAAGTTCATTACGTTAAAGTTTTTTCGCCAAAAACCAGCCGTAGCCCTCCGTCATTTCTTATAAGTGTTGCTTAGTATTCGTGCTGCGTTTGTTGACTATGTCAAGACGTAGTGTGCGGTAGCTAAGTAGTGTTCGTTTGTGGTATATATATGCGATTGGTTAGGACAGACGTGCGGCCTTTTTGACTGTGTCAAGGGCTCATATGAGTGGGTCTAATGCAATCCAGGATAATGACGGGTTGAACTTGACTAGGACTCTTTGATTTGTTGACGGTGTTAAGGTCATTGGGTCTTAGGTGTAAATATCACATTGGTTGATTCAAACATACAAGAAACTTTCCAGACATGCGTATACCTTCTGGAGTGTGGTGACTTGAGTGGATTCCACCACGTTATCATGCGATGATAGTTGGATCCCGATTCCTACTGATGAGTAGGTTTACTCCTCGGGTGATTTTAGATGATCCCGACTTATTCTCCTTTTAGGGTTTGAGGGAGAATTCGAGAAAATAGTAGGAGCCATACTGATTAGATAAATAAATAACCATTCTGATCTAGGTTAGAGTGCACGCTGGTGTTTCTTTTCTCTCTCATTGGTAGCGACCATGACTCGACTCTAAACTAAAACTCATGAACTAAGTTAACCGAACCTTCTTAAAACACTTTGGATTTTGGATTGTCATAGTCGCATATATCATTGCCGCTCCTACTTTTACCGTTTGCATTTCTCCGGAACACTCCGTATTACTTCGAAGATCCACATTTATTGGATATGCCATCGTATAATTAGATAAAACTCGAAGAAACTTGTTTCATGTCGAGAATGGTTTCTGGTTCAGGAGAAATAGAATAGGATTATTCAGTTGTTTTTTCCCATTAACTTCTCTCAGGTTGCGAGGGTTCCTGGTATTTAGGAAAGTACACCTATTGCGCTTACTGGATAGTCTTCTTCCAAACCATAGGCAGGTGCCGAAAGGTAGGGAAGGAAGAAAACCAATTATCCTAAGTGTGGTGTACAGATGGTAATTAGTAAAGACATATAAAGGAATTAGAAAGAGGGAAAAAGGAAATTGCGACTTCTATCATTCACGACGAAGTCGCGTATATCATCGCCACTCCTACTTCACCTTTGCTTTTCTCCGGAACATTCCATATCACTAGGAAGATCCACATACATTGGATACTCCATCGTATAGTTACATACGAACTCGTAGGAACTTGTTCCAGTTCGAGGATGGTTTTTGGTCCAGGAGAAATCGAATAGGATTATTCGAGTTGTTTTTTCCCTTTACCTTCTCTCTGGTTGCGAGGGTCCTTGGATTAGGAGAATACACCTATTACGCTTATTGGATAATATTCTTCTAAACTTTAGGCTGGTGCCGAAAGGTAGGAAAGGAAGAAAACCATTTAGCAGTTTTGATAGAGCCCATACGATTCTTTCTTGACTACCAGCATTGTGATGGCGATCATATACGTGGGAGCTGGGTGGTCTGTAAGCACATCCTTAAATGTCCCTAGTCGTTCGAGTATCGAGACTGGGCATCGATACTCTAGAGTAGTCTAGTGTATACTGATCGAGGCCCCGACGAGGGGCGGTAGCCGGTTTCACAAGCCATTGGTATTAGTTTGTTCATCTAAGATAGTACGCTGGTGCTCATTAGGTTATCAGTATACTGGACAGACTCGCCGAGAACATGATAGTTGGTATTATACATATTGTCAGATAGCTGTTCCCAGGTGATATGTGTATAGATTAGTCTGTTGACCTGAGATCGTCATTTGTCTCGTGTGAGTTCCCACTATGCTATGATTACTACCCTACCACGGCTCAAAGGAGTCGTGCAAACAGATTTTAGTTGGGTACAATCCCGAGCCACATGGAGGCTGTGAGCGGATCGTCGGGGATTCGTCTCTCCCGGTATTGGGGGTTGATGTCGCGTTGTGCACGGGTGGCCATCGCCAGAAATCATTAATCAAATTAGTCGAGAACTACTGATTTAGATCAGTAATTTCTAAGGTTGTGATGGGCTTCATACCGACACGAAATGTCGTGTTATTAGGGGTTTAACTTTATCCACCCCCTAGACTCGATATAAGATACTCTTAGACGAAGAGACCGTACTGTACGGATATTGTCACGGACAGGCTCAGTAGGGGTTTGGACGAGTTTGCTCGTCGGCCTTCATTTCGCTCAATACCTGGGTAGCCGTTACGTACAGCTAGTGTCGCTGACATGCTTGTGGTTAAACCCACCGCCAACGTATTGACGATTCTTTAGAGTCCTACACAGAGGGTTTCTCTGCTTCGGGAAAAACAATGTAAAGGCCGTATGGTTTTACGGAAGGGTTCGATCATATACGTGCACTTGTGCACGTATCATGATTCGGACAGTTTAGACTAGTGGCTCTGGTCTAAGCTGGATTCTAGTATTATTTTGTTGGATTATTTTCGTCATTTTTGTATTAGTATTTTTCGGAATACAGATACGGGTATGTATATACGGATGAGGGGTATTCTTGTAATTTATTACAAGAAAGTTTCTAGAAGTTGCCACCACATTTTTGTTTTAATCTTTTTCTTAAAAGATTTAATAAGGTGGAGGGATGAGTGTGGACTTGGCATTAAATGAAGCATGGTCTCTTAGTGACTCATGGCGTGACTCATGATACGCTATTCTAGCATTCTTGATTTAGTTTGGGTTGTGAGATATTTTCCACACTTGATTCATTCTTTTCACTCTCACAACACTTAGCCATTTTTCTTGAGTTGCTCTTTGCTTCACACTCTCATCTTTCATGGCTTCTTCTTCTTCCTCCAGCCTAATAGTCTCATGTGTTGAGAAACCTAGGGTGTTTAGAGACAAATCAATATATCATTAGACTCTACATTTTCTAGGCTATCTAGTTTAGCAAACTAGGTACCCTAGTTACTTTGGTTATGAGGTAGGAGCTCGATTCATAGACTCTATGGTGGATCATCTTCGATGGAGGGAGTCCAGCGACCAAACTTGATCATGGTGGCCACTAGGAGCTTGGAAAAGAGGTTAAAGACCGAAGGACACGGATCATTCCTAATAACCATCTCAACTCTTTATAATGCTTGTCAGGTTTAGGGTTTATGATCGATCCGTATTCGTGGGTTGTTCTAGCGCCAGTTTGTAAAATTTTTGTTCCGCGAACGACTACGGTTTGATGACCAGGGCGCTGGCATAACCCAACATGCTGATGAGATTTACTGGTAACTGTTATCAGTAGTTTCTCGAATGGTTATAGGCCACACATCGGCATGACTTATCAAGTTACTTGGGTCTGACGATTCCATACCTAGACTTGATATGCGACATATCAGACGAAGAGACCGGACTGTACGGTAAGTGTTGCTTATAGGCTTTGCAGGAGTTTGGACAAGCTTGCTTATTGATCTTCCATTCGCTCAATACCTGGGTAGCCTTTACGTCCAGCTAGTATCGTTGACGGCTTGTGGATATCTGATATGATCATTACCTACTGCTGGCGTATTGACGAGTCTTTAGAGTCCCGCACAGAGGTTTCCTAACTCAAGCGAAACGAAGAAGGGAACATATGTGATATGTGCGGGAGCATGATTAAATACGAGTATGTGATACCATATTCTAATCTCGTGATATTTGATATCGGTTAGGTTATATGTGATATAACCAGATTATTGAATCTAGTGTTGATTCAATGATTTGTTATATGTATATTTATTTGATATTGGCCAGTTATATATGTTATGACCGGATTATTGAATCAAGTGTTGATTTAATATTAGGTATTGAATAAAAGACGGTTGTATGTGATATAACCGGATTATTGAATCAAGTGTTGATTTAATAATGTGATATACATACATATATATATATAATATTAATCGGTTATATTTGATATAACTGGATTATTGAATCAAGTGTTGATTTAATAATTTAATATATATTTATATATTTGATATATTAATATATAGTAACTAATATTAGCTCAGTAATGAACTTCTTCTCTTGTGTGTGTGTGTATATATATATAATGATATATATATATATATATTTATTTATATATGTAATATACTTTTGTGTCATGGTGGATAATACAAAGAACATGGGTGTATGAGACCCAAACCAAGACTAAAGATAATTAGGGTGATTATTTATTAAGAGGAAAATAAAAATTAGTGGAAATGAGCATGGCTTAGATGCTTGTAGAAGCATGTAGAATCCATGACTCATCTCACTTATTTTTGTTTTACTCTAGATATTTTATAAACCCAACCATTTTTCTTTAGCCCATGGTTAAGTCTCTCATATCACTTGAGATGTTTTCTTCACCCAAGTTCTTCTTCTTCCTCTCTAGCTTTTCTTAAGTAGGAAAATAAAAAGTGAAGAATTTTTATAGTAAGCAAAACTCCTACTTCATCAACTTACTCTCATCAAGCCCATTAGATTAGGTTGTTTACTTTACTAATTATTTGATTAATGAAGAGGTAGCTTGAGTTAGAGTAACTTCAAGATGGATCATCTTCGGCTTTGAAGACGACAAAGTAAGCTCGTTCCTTTCACCATGTGGAGCCTAAGAAGAGTTCTAGGGACTACTACTTGGTGCTTTGGAAGTGAAGGACCGGTCTACAAAGGTTGTATTCCCTTTTCACTTAATTATAGAACTTGTTTACCTGCATACAAACCCTAATTCTCTTGTTCGATTCTATGTTAGTGTAGCTTAGACCTCTAGATTTTTTGAAATTGCATACCTGATGCATATGGAAACCTAATAGAGGTGTTAAGACACACATTCAATTGAAACTACTGTCATGAGTCTGGTATTGGAAGAGGTATTATTAGGAATACCCGGCCACCCCCTTGAAACATGTTAATGTTTCAGTTTTCTTATGCGGTTGAAATTGAAAACTGTTTCTCAATTTATTTTGACTCCAGAGTATGTTTATAACGGTTTAAGATCTCACATCCGTAGGTTGTTTAAGATGCTGAGAAGGAGTAGAGTATTGGGAATTAGGTGATTTAATTCTCAATGTCGGAATTCATAAGAATTGGTGATATTGGAGAAATCACCCGGTTTTTGCCTATCGACAAATCTTTTGGTTTTGAGTATTCGTTGTTGTGCACCAATTTTCAACTGAAATATCTGTACGTTTATTTCATAAAGTGAGATATTTTGATATTATGTTTAGAACATTTACCTTTGTCATTTGATGATTTGGTAAGGCATATTGAATAACGGTGTAATTCTTCTTAAACAGAATATAGTTTTCAACTTACGACACACGGAGTTTGAGTTAATGAGCTCAGGGGACTCGTACATATTCATGTATGTTGCCAGATTTTCTTACGGACAAGGGGTTGGTACGCATGCTATATTTCGTTTACTTATAACTTGTCTTTTTTTAGTCACACGTTTGTTGAAATGCAAGTCCAAAAATTTAAGTTCATAGATATAAGAATAAAGTAAAGAACCAGACGTCGGAAGTATTCAAGGCTCTTCGAAGTGATCGAAGATGAGTGTACTTATGCTAGATATTCCGTAATGGTATTCTCTATCAGTTTACTCATCCATGGGTGTGCTCCTTGATAAGTAATACTGTATGACCTTTTTCCATTTGAGATATCCACTAAAAACAACTGCATAACATTAAAATCTAGTTGCATCTAATATAGTGCCGCTATTTCTATATTGGATATATAATGGTTTCATATCTTATGATTAGTAAGGTATATAGAATAATCCGGTTCGTGTTAACACCAGAATCCGTATATACTCAAGGCACGTTTCAGTAATCACAGTTTGTGAATTATTCCAAGCATTCATAAGGGTTTAACATTCTACCATTTTCAAGGTCAAAGGTTATTTTTTTCTTGACTCGCCATATTTTTAGTAAAATAGATTCTTCTCAAAAGAAATTATTGGGAGTATGGTAGAACTGGAAGTGATTCTAGAACCATGATTACTGAAAATTTAGTAGAACCTAAAAATTCAATTGTATTCGACGATCTATTAGCCACTACGCAGATTTAGAGGGTGAGCTTAGCCACCCGAGAGCTACTTCGGTTTTCTCATAGACGGTGACAGGGAGGCTTGCATCATGACAATGATGACCCTACCTTGTCACTGCTGCTGTCATTGACTATGAGATCTGGCAGGTGGATAACTATAACGTCATTTTAAATTGGATTTAGAAGTGCATGTGTATATGACTCTGCCACAGGGTTGTTTTAGTCATTAGGAGCAGCGGAAGCATGTTGGGAAAGTTGCTCATGTCTATTTATAGACTAAAGAAGGTATAGAAAAGATTAATTATCTGTTTTGATGTAACAGTCATGCATTTGGCTTTATCAAAACAACAGATGAATCTGGTAAGAAAATGTAGAGAGTGATGTCCTGGTATTTGGATGACATGCTTTAGATAGAAAGTGAAGTTCTTATACTACAATCGATCAAACTTTGAATGTCACAGGTGTTTCTCCATACTGGATATAGATAATGATGCTTTTGTATTGGATGTAGTAAGCGGATATAATCCAATCCTGGAGAAATAAGGAGAAGCAGTAAAAAACATAAAATGATGTTCTTGGGATATGGTAATAGCAGCCTCCTATGGGAGAGCTTACCGGTTCGGGCTTCCAAGACGACCTGGATGACAGAGTGTCTGTCAGAGCTATTAGTTTACCCTCTTATAAGGTGCAGTATGTTGGATAGGATTTCAAGTAGGATACTGAGGTGGACATGGCGCTGAGTGCTGATTATAGTCAGCAAATGATACAACCTAAGAAGTTTGTTGGACAAAAAGGTTCATTCATGAACTTGGTCCCATCAGCTATCCAGACAAGTTCTAAGATAGGTATCGCTCATTTCGGGAGATAATTGTTCTCCGTAAAGTTGAGATATAGAGAGATGAAGACATAAACATTATAGCAGATCCACTCACTAAGGCTATTTCTTGAACATGGTCATTTCTCAAACTCGGTTTGCGAAGCTGATTAGTAGAGAAGTTGGGTATTCAGTAGTATACAAGCAGTGGGTATGCGATATGGCAATAATTATTTTTAAGTTCAAGTGGGAGATTGTTTGTTATAGTGCCCTTAAGGCAATTATTGTAATTGCAGGCTAGTGATTACGATAATTAAGGGAGGACCTATAGGGGTAGACCGGTCTTATTAGAGATGATAATATGCTATCTGATTTGTCTTTATTATCATGTACATTGTTATATGGTATTACGTATCACGATTACATGTTGATAGAGCCCATAAGATTCTTGCTTGACTTCTGAGGTTATGATGGTGATCATACTAGTGAGGCTTGGTTAGTTCATAAGCACATCTTTAAATGTCCCTAGTCGTTCGATTATCAAGACAGGGTATCGATTCTCCGGAGTAGACTAGCGTCAACATTTCTTATTCCCAAGAGTGGAGCTGGCCGGTCTCGCAGCCATTGGTGTACGGCACAAAAGATTGTATATATGTGTTCATTAGGTTATGAGTTACACTGGATGGACTTGCTGAGAACCTGTTAGATGGTATTATACCTATCGTCAAATAGCAGTTCTCTGGTGGCATGAGTACAGGTTAGTCTATTGACCCGAGATCGTCATTTATCTTGTGTGAGTTCCCACTGTACTTTGATTACTACCCTACCACCGCTCTACTAAGTCACGCAAACATATTTTAGTTGGGTGCAGTCCCGAGCCACATGGAGGCAGTGAGCCGATTGAAGGGATTCGTTTCTCCCGGTATTGAGAGTTGATGTCACGCTGTACCTGGTTGGCCATCACCATAATTTCTTGGCTAAGGAAGATGAGATTTACTTATTGGATCAATAGTTTCTCGATTGGTGATGTGCTTGATATTGGCATGACCTATCAAGTTATTAGGAGTATGACGTTTTCCACCCCGTAGACCCAGTATTCGATATTCTCGGACGAATAGATCGGATTGTACAATGAATGTCACTTATAGGCACAGTAGGGGTTCGAACGGGCTTGCTTGTCGATCTTCCTTTCGACAGATACCTAGGTAGCGGTTATGTACAGCTAGTGACACCGATGTGCTTGTGGTTATGGATTGGATCCAGCAGCGTATTGTCGAGTCTTAACAGTCCCACACAGAGGTTTTTCCGGCCATAGCAATATGATGTAGATGTGCGTATTGAATGCATACCGGGATTCGATTAAAACTAGTGTATTGGATACACTGATGGTAATCGGGCATTTAGAAATACTAGCCGGTCTTTTGGAAAGATGGATGTTAAATCAAGTGCTGATTTAATATATTAATACATGTATTGAATATATGTATTTACTAGTATTTAGTCACTATTTAGTTATTTCTCATTAATGTATTTTTAATACATATGGAAATCACATACATATATATTTATATTATGTTTTGTAACATATATAAATTTATATATTGTTTTTCCTTTTTTCTTTTATTCTTTTTAAGCTAACTTGTACCATTGGATGAGCACATGTATACTTACTCTCATTTGATTGACATGTGGAGGGGAGAGAAGAGGGTGGACAAGTGGAGAGATGATGAAAATCTGATGGTTGAGATTGTTTTATCTTTATATTAAAATATTATCAACCATTTAGAATATGTTGATATTTCTAGTTAGTCTTTTCTTTCATCTCATCTCCTTCTTCTAGCTCTCTTCTTCCTCCTAAAAAATACAAAGAGAATTCGAAAGGAATAGAAATGATGAGATTAAGATAGCGTGATACATTATATCATTAACACTCCAATCCTAGCAAAATTGGATGGTTAGTTTCTTCACAATTGCTTGGAGCATGAAGTGGAGAAGGAGCTAGAGAAGGGTTTTCTCAAGTGGAACCGTCTATGACAAAAGGAGGTCTTCACCAAGCTTGTTCACTCATCCTAGGTGCCTAGCTATAGTCCAACACAAATTGGAGCATATGAAGGTACTACAAAGGTTGTATCATTCTAATAGTGTTTGTTGATAAGTCCAAAAGATTTTTTCTTGACTACCAGCATTGTGATGGCGATCATACTCGTGGGGGTTGGGTAGTCTACAAGAACATCCTTAAATGTCCCCTGTCGTAAGAATATCGAGACAGGGCATCGATATTTCCGAGTAGACTAGTGTATATGTTTCTTATTCCTAAAAGGGAAGGTGGCCTGTCCCACAACCATTAGTGTCCGGCACCAAAGATTGTATACATGTGCTTATTAGGTTATGAGTTACATTGGATAGACTCGCTAGGAATTGCTAGATGGTATTATACCTATTGTCAGGTAGCAGTTCTCTGGTGGGATTGGTACAGGGTAGTCTGTCGACCTGACATCATCATTCGTCTCAAGTGTGTTCCCACTATACTTTGATTGCTAACCTACCACAGCTTTAAAGAGTCGTGGAAATATGTAGTAGTTGGGAGCTGTCCCGAAGCATTTATAGGCAGTGAACGGATAGAAAGGATTTGTCTCTCCCGGTATTGGGAGTTGATATCGCGCAGTGCACCGTTAGCCATCACTACAAGACGTGGGCCCAAGCGGATGAGATTTACTGATGGGGATAAGTAGTTTCTCGATTGATGATGGGCTTGATATCGGTACAACTTATCAGGTTATTATGGGTCTGACGTTATCCACCCTTAGAATCGATATGAGCTATTCTTAGACGAACAGACCAGACTTTATGGTGAATGCCACCGATAGGCTTAGTTAGGGGTTCAGACGAGTTTTCTTGTAAATCTTCTTTTTGATAGATACCTGGGTATCTGTTACGTACAGCTAATGCCACTAACGAGCTTATGAGTTTTTTGGATATCTTAACTAGTTCACTGCCAGCTTATTGTTGAGTCTTTAAAGTCCAACACATAGGGTTTCCCAACTTTGGCGAAATGATGTAGCAGCGTACAGTGATACGCGCTCGGGTTCGATTAAAACTAATGTAGTTCATACACTGACGGTAATCGAGCATTTAGAAATATTAGTCAGTCTTTTTGGAAAGGCGGATATTAAATCTAGTTTGGATTTAATACATTAATACATATATTTATATGTATTTACTAGTATTTTGTCACTATTAATTTATATCTCTTTATATATATTTTAATACATAGGAAAACAATTACATATAAATATATATATAGTAATTGTTTTATTATTTTTCCTTGGTGCTCTTTAGGTTATGTTGTGCCATAGACTTAGCACAACATATCTCACTCCCTGGGTGACATGTGGAGGGGAGTGAAGAGGGTGGACACTTGGATTTGGATGAGAAAACCAATGGTTGTGACTATTTCACTTAAGGTTAAATAATATCAACCATAAACTTTTGATCTGATAAGTTATGATACATTCTCTCTCATCTCTTCTTCCAGCTTTAGATCTCTCTACTCCCTTCTCAAAATCAATTAAAGAAAAAGGACAAATAAAACATAGAGAAGGAGATTAATAGTGAAGGATAGCTACATCTCCAAGGTTTCCTCACAAGCAAAGTTGAAACCTTAGTTGCTTCTTTTAGGAGTTGGAGCCATAGTTTAAGAACCCTCAAGGTGGATCATCTATGTTGAAGAGGATCAACTTTCAAGCTTGTTCCATGGACCTCAAATGAGCCTACAAAGGAGTCCAACCAAGAAGATGAGCTCTTGAAGATACTACAAATGTTGTAGTCTTAACTTAGCAGTTAATCTTCTTCTTTTATGTTGCAAATTCAAACCTTTAGATTAAAGATTCTAAGTTCTTAGACTTGTGCTCTCCTGATATTCTTAAAACCCCATTTTTGTTTTGATAAAATACTAGTAGAGAGCCAAAGGTCAATTAACATGGTATCAAAGCCAAACTGAATCTTTAAACTTGTTGTGTTCGACTCTAGAATTCCTAAAATCCATTTCGTTTGAAAACTAGGTTTTTAAAAATTGCTCAAAACCCATCCATTCCTTGTTATTTGTTGCTTATGGCCTCTGGTTTGAACCAAGAGGCCGTATTTGACACGGAGGGGATCCAGAGGAGCGTCAAAGGCGGTTGGGAGTTGCCCCAATCCGAGACCACCACAAGGTGGTCTCAAGTTGGATTTCCTGAAAGTATGTCTTAGCACCTCTACTAGGTTTCAACAAGCATCAAGTATGAAATTTTTAAAAATCTAGAGTGCTAAGTTATAACCTGGAATCGAACTAGAGAATTAGGGTTTAGAGTAAAACAAACTAGTTCTGCACTAAGTGAAGAAGGTTTACAACCTTTGTAGACCGGTCCTTCACTTCTAATGCTCCAAGTAGTAGTCCCTAGAACTCTTCCTTGACTCCGCTTGATGAAAGGAACGAGCTTGCTTGTTGTTTTCGAGGCCAAATATGATCTACTTTGAAGTCTCTCTCACTCAAGCTCACTCTTCACTAATCAAGGTATTAGTGAACCAAACAACCTATACTAAAGGTCTAGGATAGTGTAGATTGATGAAGTAGGAATTTTGCTCAAAATTTTTTCTTCCTTTTCTTTTCTTTTCTTTTCTCGCCTCAAGAAAATTCTCGAGAGGAAGAAGAAGGATGAGGGGGATGAACTTGGAATGAGAGTGAGAGAACCATGAAATGAGTGATGAGATGAGATGAAAATATCTATGAATAAAAACAAAGAAAATGTGATGAGTCATGGCGGCTTCCACAAGCATCTTAAGATAATGACTCATTTCCATTTTCTTTAATTCATAAATCAAACCATTATCTACTCATCACTAATCTCATGTGTGATTCTCATACATCCTAGTTCTATGTATCATCAACCATGATACTATATCAATACACATATATATATATATAGACACACACACACACACACATATATATATATACATATATATCACACACACACACACACACATATATATATAAAAGTATATAAAGAGAAGAAAATCATAAGTGAGCTTTATTATTAGTTAATATATATATATATATATATTTATATATCAAATATATAAATATATATCAAATTATTAAATCAACACTTGGTTCAATAATCCGATTATATCATATATAACCGACTAATATCATATATGTATATCACATTATTAAATCAACACTTGCTTCAATAATCCAGTCATATCGCATACAACCGGATAATATTCGATATTAGTTACTATATATATAACATATATATATATATCAAATTATTAAATCAACACTTGATTCAATAATCCGGCTATATCAAATATTAACCGTCTAATATCAAATATATATAAACAACATAGACATAATTCATTGAATCAACACTTGATTCAATAATCCGGTTATATCACATATAACCTGACTGATATCAAATATCGCTAGATTAGAATACGGTATTGTAAGTCTACGGTAGTGCCCCGGCCGTCATTCTAACGCCAAACGGGGAACAAAAACTTTTATAACTGGCGCTATCGCATACTATAACCTGGATCTTGCCATTAACGCTAAACTAACAAACTATAAAGAGGTAGAAAGGATATACCGATCGATCCGAGTCCTTCGGTCTTTAGCCATCATCCCACGCACCCCGCGGCAACTACGATCTCCTGTCTCCTCGCCGAGGTGGCACCACGTCAACGGATCTTTAAACGGGCTCCCGCCTCTATACTGAGGCAACTCGGTCATCAAGTCTGCTAAAAGAGATGACCTGGATGAAGTAGAGAATGATGTAGAATACTTTGTCTCGTGTCATCCAAAACCATGGATGAACGATTAATCGGAGTTGCCTTGTGAGAAGAAGAGGAAAAAGAAAGAGCTTTGGATTTTGTTCTCAAATGAAATGAATCAATTTCTCACCAAGTGAGAGAGTGGAGTAGTGAGGGGGGCTTCCTCAAGTGGCCGGCGACTTATAAGGGAGGAGGGGGTGAGGGCAAGCACAAGTGGTGACCACAAAGAAAAGATCAAGAACAAATATCCTTCTCAATCCAAGAAATAATAAATGCAAGGCATGAGTCACACAAAGCGAGAAGCTTATTTCTAGAAACTTCCATGTGACTCACCCAAAAACAAAAACCTATCCTCTCATCAAAGATATTTTGGCCATGGCATGAATGAAAGAATACTGCCAAAAAGAAATGCACGGATTAAACAATGTTCAACCGGGCGGTGAAAAACTGGCAACTTCGAAAAGCGATCCCGAAACGAATTTCAGGATAATCCCGTAACTGTATATACATACCCGCATTTTTATTGCGTGTAAGTCCACGTTGCCCACCCCGGTTCTCACGGGGAGGCGGAAACGGTAAAAACCGATTTTTACGACAAGGCAACATGGACTAGAAAAGAGGATCTTTGCTAAACAAAAATCTAGCAAACTAACTACAAGTTTAACTACTATGTTAGAGGGTTATACCTAGGTCTTGAACTCCTTCTCTTCTTGCTCCTTGGAGTGGTTGGAATGGCTCCACCTCGTAGTCTCCTTGTTGTCGAAGAAGGATCCACCCGAAAGCCTTTACCTTGAGCTCCTACCTCAACCGAGAGGAAACTAAAGTGCTTGGCTTGCTAGACCTAGAACTCTAGAGTGAGTAGAAGAGTTTTGAAGGTTTTATCTCAATAGCTCATGCTTCTCAACACATGAGACATGAGAGCTTTGAGAGAGAGGAAGAGGGTGAGCTTTGGATGAGAGAGAGTGATCAAGTGAGAATGAGCTTGACTTTTTACAACCATGCTCACAAAAGAAAGAATAATGATGGTAATAATAATAATTAAGAATTGTGATGGTTAGTTTCAATGACTATTATCATTTCATGCATTTAATGCATTTTGCAAAGAACAAGAACCATCATTGAAATGAAATGATGATGGTCAACAAGTCCACAATGGTCAACCGGTCAACAAAGTCAACAAATGTCAAATGTTCAACTCAACCATGGCACAATAATACTTAATTAATATTATTAATCATATTTCTTATTCTCATTAGGGTTTAGAAAAAAAAGTCAACGGTCAACAACCCTGATGAGAATCCTCTGCCTCTGCCTCTATCAACTGTGCATACACACCCGCATCCGTGTTCCAAGGAACATGAATACAATGAGATAAAACCAATCCCAAAACATATACTAGGATCTGGCTTAAACCAAAGCCCGCTAGTAATAACTGCCCGGACACCAAATGTGCACAAGTGCGTGGATGTGAACGAACCCTGTCGCAAAACCATGCGACCTCTACTCTGTTTTGTCCAAAGGCTAATAGCCTTCTGTATAGGACTCTAAAGACTCGACACTATGCTGGCAGTGGGTTTAACCACAGGCGGCAAGCGGTACTAACTGCACGTAACGGTCCCCAGGTAGATGCCGATAAGAAGATTGATGAGGTGAACCCATACGAACTCCTACTGAGCCTGAATGTGACAATCTCCGTACAGTCCGGTCTGTTCGTCTGAGAGTATCACAAGTCGGGCCTAGGGGCGGTAAACGTCAGTCCCCTAATAGCGGTACAAGTCGTGTCGGAGTGTAGCCCAGAACACCCTGAGATAACACTGTAAACGCTACCAGTATATCTCGCTTGCCCTGGCCAGGAACGACTATGTGTAATGGCTCTCCTTGACACAGCGCGATATCAACCCCCAATACCGGGAGAGACGAATCCTGTCTAACCGTCACTGCCTCCATGTGCTTCGGGACTGCACCCAACTGCTACCAGTTTACACGACTCATTTGAGCCGTGGTATGGTAGCAATCTAAGAACAGTGGGAACACACTCGAGGCGAAGTGACAGTGTCAAGTCAGCGGACTAAGCTGTGCTCATGTCACCTGGGAACTGATATCTGATGATAGGTATAGTACATACCAACAGTTCCCAACGAGTCCTGTCCAGTGTACTCGTAACCTAATCAGCACCCGCATACTATCTCAAGTACGACGTACTGACGGCTGTGGGACAGACCATCGCCCCTGCTGGGATGAGAAGCGCATACGCTAGTCTACTCCGGAGTATCGATGCCACGTCTTGATAATCCTACGACTAGGGACCTGTATGAGGATGTGCTTATAGATTACCCAGCCTCCACTAGTGTGACTACCATCACAACGCTGGTGATCAAGCAAAGATCCTAGGGGTTCCACTAATGTGTATAGGCGATATGCTAAAAGAAACACATACACACATTAAAGTAGAAACAAACAGAGTAGCATACTACCATTTCGAGCAAGATTGTCTATACAACTGTGAATATCCCTAGCTTCCATCAAGTAATATACAAACTAGTATGATACAGTAATGGCCTCTAGGGCATATACACTAACAATCTCCCACTTGCACTAAGGCCATGTACTGGCGTATCGAAGACCTATCATCTCGATCAGCCGCTCGAACTGAGTCTAGGGTAAGGCCTTCGTGAATGGATATGCAGTGTTATCTTCTGTAGCAACCCTCCGAACCTCGATCTCCCGGCGATCCACGATCTCCCTGATCAGGTGATACCGCCTCAAGATGTGTCTGGACTTCTGATGGGTTCCTTCGCTAAAACTATAGCCCCGTTGTTGTCACAATACAGAGGTATTGGATCAACAATGGACGGAACCACCTGAAGTTCTGTCAAGAACTTCCTCATCCAGACGGCTTCTTTTGCGGCATCAGATGCAGCGATATATTCCGCTTCCATCGTCGAGTCAGCAAAGGTTTCCTGTTTGGAACTCTTCCAACACACCCCCCCTCCATTGAGAGTAAAGACATAACCCGACATGGACTTGGAGTCATCCTTGTCATTCTGGAAGCTGGAGTCAGCAAAGTCCTCCATCTGGAGGTCTTTTCCGCCGTAAACCAAAAACATGTCCTTAGTCCTTCTCAGGTACTTCAGAATGTTCTTTACCACTATCCAGTGCTTCTCCCCATGGTTTGACTGATACTGGCTTACCACACTCAGTGCATAAGCTACATCTGGTCTGGTACACAACATCGCTTACATTATAGAGCCTACCGCAGAAGCGTAGGGTATAATAGACATGCGATCCCTTTCCAAATCAGTCTTGGGAGACATCTCTTTAGATAGGGTGATCCCGTGACAAGCCGGTAGATTACCGCGCTGAGAATCTTCCATACTGAATCTTTTCAGTATGGTGTCGATGTACCTGGACTGTGAAAGTCTTAATATCCTCTTACACCTAACACGATGGATCCGGATCCCCAGAATGTAAGAGGCATCACACAGGTCTTTCATGGAGAACCTGTGTGACAAGAACCCTTTGACAGATTGTAGCATAGGAATGTCATTTCCTATCAAGAGAATGTCATCCATATATAAAACGAGGAATACGACAGTTCGTGCTACAATTTTACTATAGATGCATGGTTCATCTGGATTTTTGATAAAGCCAAATTCTTTGACCGTCTCATCAAAACAGATGTTCCAACTCCGCGATGCCTGCTTTAGTCCATAAATGGACTTAAGCAACTTGCACACTTTCCCGTTGCTCCCACTCTGAATGAAACCCTCTGGCTGGTCCATATAGACACACTCCTCTAAATTTCCATTTAGAAAAGCGGTATTTACGTCCATCTGCCAAATCTCATAATCATGGAAGGCAGCAATGGCAAGAAGGATCCGAATGGATTTGAGCATAGCCACTGGAGAAAAGGTTTGTTCATAGTCCAAACCAGGTCTATGACGAAAACCCTTTGCAACAAGTCTAGCCTTATAGGTCTCAACCTGTCCATCTACACCAATCTTCCTTTTGAAGATCCATTTGCAGCCTACGGGTTTTACCCCTTCTGGAGCAACGTCCAAAGTCCATACTTTGTTGGTGTACATGGACTCCATTTCGGTCCGCATTGCATCCAGCCATTTTACCGAGTCAACGCTCTGAATGGCCTGCTGGAAGCCAGTCGGCTCATCATTATCAATGATGCAATCCTCTCTATCCCCGTCTATGAGAAAACCGTAGTATCTCTCGGGCGAATGAGACTGCCTACTACTCCTGTGGAGCGGCGCAGGAATGTCCTGTTCTTTCGATCCCTCTGGTTCTACTAAGCTTTCAGTAATAGTTTGTGGTTCTGGAATTTCTTTCAGTTCTATTGCGCTCCCACTTATTTCTTTTTCTAAGAACTGATGTTCCAGAAAGTGGGCATTACGAGAGACAAAAACCTTTTGTTCTTCTGCGTAATAGAAAAGATACCCCCTGAAGTTCTTTGGGTATCCCACAAACTTGCACTATACTGAGCATGCCTCGAGTTTGTCCGCATGCTGCTTTTTGACAAAAGCTGGACATCCCCAAATCTTCAGATATTGAAAATAGGGTTTCTTCCTACTCCATATCTGATATAGTGTGGTAGGCACAGTCTTAGTTGGAGCTCGGTTCAAAAGATATGCAGCCGATTCTAGTGCATATCCCCAGAATGATCATGGCAACTCAGCGTTACTCATCATGGAACGTACCATATCCAATAGGGTTCGGTTGCATCTCTCCGATACACCGTTATGTTGCAAAGTGTATGGAGGAGTAAGCTGGGAGAGAATTCCATTCCCTTTTAGGTAATCCAGGAACTTGGCACTCAAGTATTCACCACCTCGATCAGATCTCAGTGTCTTGATACTTTTGCATGTTTGTTTTTCTACTTTATTCTTGTCTTCCTGGAATTTTTCAAAGGCTTCAGATTTATGCTTCATTAAGAAGACATGCCCGAACCTTGAAAAATCATCTATAAAAGTAATGAAGTAAGAATAACCACTTCGTGCATGTGTAGACATTGGACCGCATACATCGCTGTGTATGAGTCCCAAGAGCGAGCTCGCTCTTACTCCATGTCCAGTAAATGGAGTCTTTGTCATCTTTCCTTTGAGACAGGATTGACAAGTTGCATATGATTGATATTCGAACGGATCCAAATATCCTTCTTTATGTAACTTTGTCAACCTTCTCTCATTGATATGACCCAGTCTACAATGCCATAAGAAAGCATGATTTATTTCTGGAGACTTTCTTTTGTGTGTATTCTGGACATTGAAAATCTATGTTTGGTTTAATACGTATATAACATTGCTTAATGTACCCGACCCAATCAGAACATGATTAAGGTGAATGTTTACAACATCGCTCACAAATGCAAAATCATAACCTTCTTTAGACATTAAAGATACAGATATGATATTACAAGTCGCACTGGGTACAAAATAACAATCACGCAAAACCAAAACGTGTCCATCTGACAATCCCAAGTGATAGTCCCCCACGGACTCCGCATCCATGCCAGCTCCGTTTGCAACTCTTAGGGTCATATCACCTACCTTCAAAACCCTACGCTTTCTCAGTGCCTGCAAAGAATTACAGATATGAGATCCTGATCCGGTATCCAATACCCAGGAAGTAGAGTTTACTGATAGACAGTTTTCAATAACATACACACCTGAAGCCGAAGCCACAACTTGCTTTGGGTCCTGGTTCTTGGCCTTCCAAGCCCTGCAATCTTTCTTCCAGTGTCCTTTCTTATGACGATAAAAGCACTCTTCTTTTCCTACAAGCTGTCCCGCTACCTTTGTTGCTTTTGCCTTTCCCTTCGCTTCCACTTTACTAACACCGCCCCTTGGTTTGGTGGGGGTTTTCTTCTTCTTTCCCTTGGATTTCGCCTTGGACCTAGAAGAAGAAGGTCCTCCAACAGACAAAGCGGGTGTTTCCCTTACTTTCTGTAAGGTGCCCTCTGCACTCCTCAACATGTTGAGGAGCTCCAGAAGTTCAACTTCTTTTCCTTGCATGTTGAAGTTCAGGATAAACTGGGCGTAAGTGCAAGGGGGGACTGGAGAATCAAGTCAGTGTAGAGCTCGTTCTCTAACGTGGTCCTAAGGTCCGCGAGCTCTTCAATAAATCCAATCATCTTAAGCACGTGTTCCGCTACCGATGATCCGACGGCCAATCTCGCCGAAAACAAATTTTTCGAGACTTCGTATCTGGCGATACGGGATTGCTCTCCATATAGTTCCTTAGAATGGAGAAATATGGATCCTAGGTCCATATTCTCGTGCCTCCTCTGATGTTCATTGTCCATAAAGGCAAGCACGATGCACTTGGCCTTCGCGCAGTCGATCTCCCAGGTCTTACGGATTCCCTTATCCGCGTTGCTGGAGGTGGGACCTGGGACAGGGGGAGCTTTGGTGGTAAGGAGATACCCCACCTTGTCATAAGTGATTGCCATTTTGACATTCCTGAGCCAATCTTTGTAGTTTGGCCCTGTCAGTATATTTTTATCTAGTAGTAACTTAAGTCCGGTCATGATGTTTGGTCGCTGCAATTAGGAGAGAGAGAAGAAACACTTTAGCATGATGCTCTTGCAAGTTTAGAGTGGTTTTTAGTTTGTCTAAACAGGATGACTCCCACTGTTTCTCGAATTCTTCCTCAAACAAAAAAAGAAGAATTAGTCGGGATAAATCTCACCGTACAATACTTGCTTAACCGTTCAGCCAGGCCAGTGTTGGTACTTCGAGCGAGGTTTTCCAACGCTTTCGTAAAGTTCCTTAATTAAGTAACCTCTTTTCCCTGTGGGCGTAGCCCCGCTAACACCTTTCTAGACACCTACTTGATTTATAGCATTGATCGTTAAGTGAGAAATTTCCCGAGGAGTAGCATATACTCACAGTAGGATCGGGATCCAAATATCATCGTGTGATAAAACTGAAGGAATCCTACCAGAATCATCACACTCCAGATGGTATGCAGCACTAGCAAGTTTCAGTTTCTTTAGAAACTCCCGATGTGGATTTTTGTCCCATGCTCTTATGACTTGACGTAGGCCAAAATATCATAAGTCACATGTCATGTTCTACCCATCATTTACTAGATTAATTTGAACCCACCCATACATACCCTTGACGTATTCCATAATGGCAGTACGACTGTCTCAAACCAATGCAACTATCTATGCAAGAAATAAATATCCGGCAGCTACCAATCACTATGCCTTTGCGTAGGTCAAAATACATAGCTTGAATACTACCGAATATTTAACTGAAATGATAGAGGGCTACGAATGGTTTTGGCGAAACCGTGAACGTGGTGAACTTGATATAATCGAAGGAACCTGATAGCTTTTAAAAGGAGTAGTTTAAGCTCCGCGTTTAAAAGTTGTTTTGAAAGGAAACTGAGTGGTTTTAAAATTGTTCCAACGACTTTTACTCTGGTTTATTTTCTTGCATTAATTTAATGCGTCCCATCAATTAATCCTACCATTGCAGAAAACAACGAAAATATGACGTATGCTTATGCCATCCGCATTTGCCACGGGACGCCGTCATTACCCGTTAGATTACTTAACTAACGACAAAGCGGCGGCTGGACTAGCGCGGATGCAAAACATAAGCAACGCCTACTAGATATCATATATAGATATATACATTCTTCAGATGCAATGATAGACATTCCAGATCACAGATGAACACATTGGATATACTAGGAATCTGCGTTTCGTTCGAGCCTGCAACGAAAAAAGGATTACACGGTCGCGATGAATAGCCAAACCCCACCCTAGACCCCTATGGGTGCGGCAAACTACCCGCCAGGTATCCGAAGTGAAGCAACCTCCCTCAACAACGTGAGTAGGCCACTCGGCACTTCGAGGTACCCGGTAGTTTGTGCACCCCACCTTGGGTCTATCCTAGGAGCAAAAACAGTAAAAGAAATAATATACAATGGCGGCTACAAGCTCATCTCGGATGTGCGGCCATAGAAATAATATTATATCAATTTACATATTACATCAAATGAAAGATAAAGAAAACTCTCATTTCACAACCCCCGGATATTCATCCGCGATAATCCAACCAGTTCATATACACAAACCATCAACATTACAGATCACAGATATGCACAACCCCCACTAATCGACGTATAGCGATTAGTTGACGTTCAGTGCATATATCACATCACAGATATAACCCATTAGCTAAAGTCTACAAAACATCGATCAAAATACGGATTTGCAACCACCCAAAACACAACTTTGTTCTCTGGAAAATCTGGGCAGAAACAAAATACTTTAAAAAACCAAAAACAGAACACTGAGAAAACTGCAGCAAAGACGAGTCATGGCCGAGTCAACTCGGCCGCGGATCTGCGGCAAGAAGCATGTTCTCGCCGCGGTTCCGCGGCGCGTTGACCGAGTCAGTGGGTCGTTTTTGCCGTGTGTTCCTACAAAACCCGGAGCCGATTTTTAAGATGTGTGGAATTATTTTTTGAACAGTTTTAAAAATCGGCAGAAACATGAGTTTTTGGACGTGTTTTGGGATTTTTTCTCCGATCGAAATTCTAAATACCTTGCTAACATGCTAGTTGTTGTTTAGCTAGGCTCTGATACCACTGTAAGTCCACGTTGCCCACCCCGATTCTTACGGGGAGGCGAAAATGGTAAATAATGATTTTTACGACAAGGCAACATGGACTAGAAAAGAGGATCTTTGCTAAACAAAAACCTAGCAAACTAACTACAAGTTTAACTGCTATGTAAAAAGGTTATACCTAGGTCTTGAACTCCTTCTCTTCATACTCCTTGGAGTGGTTGGAACGGCTCCACCTGGTAGTCTCCTTGTTGTCGAAGAAGGATCCACCCGAAACCCTCTACCTTGAGCTCCTAGCTCAACCGAGAGGAAAACTAAAGTGCTTGGCTTGCTAGACCTAGAACTCTAGAGTGAGTAGAGAAGAGTCTTGAAGGTTTTATCTCAATAGCTTATGCTTCTCAACACATGAGACATGAGAGCTTTGAGAGAGAGGAAGAGGGTGAGCTTTGGATGAGAGAGAGTGATCAAGTGAGAATGAGCTCGGCATTTTACAACCATGCTCACAAAAGAAAGAATAATGATGGTAATAATAATAATTAAGAATTGTGATGGTTAGTTTCAATGACCATTATCATTTCATACATTTAATGCATTTTGCAAAGAACAAGAAGCATCATTGAAATGAAATGATGATGGTCAACAAGTCCACAATGGTCAACCGGTCAACAAAGTCAACAAGTCAACAAAAGTCAAATGTTCAACTCAACCATGGCACAATAATACTTAATTAATATTATTAATCATATTTCTTATTCTCATTAGGGTTTAGAAAAAAAAGTCAACGGTCAACAACCCTGATGAGAATCCTCTACCTCTGCCTCTGTCACCTGTGCATACACACCCGCATCCGTGTTCCGAGGAACACGAATACAATGAGATAAAACCAATCCCAAAGCATATACTTGGATCTGGCTTAAACCAAAGCCCGCTAGTAATAACTTCCCGGAAACCAAACGTGCACAAGTGCGCGGATGTGAACGAACCCTGTCGCAAAACCATGCGACCTCTACTCTGTTTTGCCCAAAGGTGAATAGCCTTCTGTATGGGACTCTAAAGACTGGACACTACGCTGGCAGTGCATTTAACAACAGGCCGCAAGCGGTACTAGCTGTACGTAACGGTCCCCAGGTAGATGCCGATAAGAAGACTGATGAGGTGAACCCATCCGAACTCCTTCTGAGCCTGAATGTGACAATCCCCGTACAGTCCGGTCTGTTCGTCTGAGAGTATCGGATGTCGGGCCTAGGGAGGCAGTAAACGTCAGTCCCCTAATAGCGGTACAAGTCGTGTCGGAGTGTAGCCCAGAAAACCCTGAGATAACACTGGAAACGCTACCAGTATATCTTGCTTGCCCTGGCCAGGGACGACTATGTGTAATGGCTCTCCATGACACAGCGCAATATCAACCCCCAATACCGGGAGAGACGAATCCTGTCTAACAGTCACTTCCTCCAAGTGCTTCAGGACTGCACCCAACTGCTACCTGTTTGCACGACTCATTTGAGCCGTGGTAGGGTAGCAATCTAAGAACAGTAGGAACACACTCGAGGCGAAGTGACAGTGTCAAGTCAGCGGACTAAGCTGTACTCATGTCACCTGGGAACTGATAACTGACGATAGGTATAGTACCAACCAACAGTTCCCGACGAGTCCTGTCCAGTGTACTCATAACCTAACGAGCACCCGCATACTATCTCAAGTACGACGTACTGACGACTGTGGGACAGACCATCTCCCCTGCTGGGATGAGAAGTGTATACGCTAGTCTACTCCAGAGTATCGATGCCCCGTCTCGATAATCCTACGACTAGGGAACTGTATAAGGATGTGCCTGTAGATTACCCAGCCCCACTAGTGTGACTGCCATCACAACGCTGGTAATCAAGCAAAGATCCTAGGGGCTCCACTAATGTGTATAGGCGATATGCTAAAAGAAACACATGCACACATTAAAGTAGAAACAAACCAAGTAGCATACTACCATTTCGTGCAAGATTGTCTATACAACTGTGAATATCCCAAGATTCCATCAAGTAATATACAAACTAGTATGATACAGTAATGGACTCTAGGGCATATACACTAACATTACGACCGAATACAAATGCAACTGAGACAAAGATATTATATCTACACAGTATAATACTAGGATCCGGCTTAAACCAAATCCCGCTAGTAAAATCTGTCCGAAACACGACACGAGCACCAATGCATGTGCAATTTCGAACCCTGCCATAAAACCATACGGCCTCTACAACGTTTCGCCCGAACTCGGGAAACTATCTGTGGGGGACTCTAAATACTCGTCAGTACCCTGGCAGTGGGTTTAACCACAAGCACGTCAGCGGCACTAGCTGTGCGTAACGGCTGCCGATGTACCGACCGAAAGGGAAGCTGATGAGCGAACTCATCCTGGAACCCTACTGAGCCTATCAGTGACAATATACACACAGTCTGGTCCGTTCATCTATGAGTATCGCATATCGGGCCTAGGGGGCTGGTAACGTCAGACCCCCAATAGCGGTGTAAGTCGTGTCGGAGAGTAGCCCTGAACACCCTGAGAAACTACTGGAATACTTACTAGTAATTCTCACCTTCCTTGGCCAAGGACTTGGTGTAATGGCTCTCCTAGAAATAGCACGATCTCACCCCCAATACCGGGAGAGACGAATCCCCTGCCGATCCGCTCACTTGCATCCATATGGCTCAGGACTGTACCTAACTAAAATCTATTTGCACGACTCCTTTGAACCGTGGTAGGATAGTAATAAAAGCACAGTGGGAACTCACACGAGAAAAATGACGACCTCAGGTCGATGAACTAACCTGTACACATGTCACCACGGAACTGCTATCTGACGCGAGGTATAATACCAACTAGCAGGTTCCCGAGAAGTCCTGTCCGGTGTACTCATAACCCAATGAGCACCTGTATACATCTTAGGTGATCCAACTGACACTAATGGCTTGTGAGACCGGCCACCGCCCCTCATCAGGGTCTCGACTGTAAACACTAGTCTACTCCGGAGTATCGATGCCCTGTCTCGAAACTCCCACGACTAGGTACCACTTTTAAGGATGTGGTTATGGACTACCCAACTCTCATGTATATGATCGCCATCATACTGTTGGTAGTCAAGCAGGATCCTAAGGGCTCTATCAACGTGTAATAGTGATTATGTCACCTAAACTTGTACACGACTGATAAAGGCAAACCAGATAGCATACTATCATCTCGAGTAAGACTGTCCTACCGGTATTGGTCCTCCCTCAATCATTGCAATTATGTACATGCGATCCAATAATTGACTTTGAGGGCACTATATTCAACAGGTATCACATACTCGTATTTAATCACGCTTCCGCACATATCATCATATGTTCCCTATTTCGTGTCGCTTGAGCTAGGAAACCTCTGTGTGGGACTCTAAAGACTTGTCATTATGCTAGCAGTAGGTAATGAAAACATCAGATACCTACAAGCCGTCGGCGGTACTAGCTGGATGTAACGACTACACAGGTATTGAACGAATAGAAGATCAACAAGCAACCTTGTCCAAACTGTAACATTTCAGAAAAATTTAATATTATTTTTGGGAATTTATATAATTAAAGAATAAATATTAAGAATATTTTAATGATGCTGTATAATTATATACCGATATATTGGGAAATATTTGGAATTTTTTATCAATTATTGTTTTTTAAAGAATTTGTGAGATTTAGACATGTTATGAATTATTATATAATTTATTATATACAAGTTCATGTCAAAGCGTGAGTAATAATCACTAATTATGCATTAAGCATTGATTTGTTTTGTGCACATGACATGCACTATGTCATATTACACATTTGTTACATTTTCTACCATGGCCTTTTCTTTATTTTTCGTGCATGGCTTTGTTTTAATTGAGATGAGAAGAAAAGAGAAGAAAAAAATGGAAAAAGAAAAATGAAAGGGAAATGAAAATAGTATTGAGGTATGGGCATGACAGAGAGAGAGGGTGAGGGGTCTTCATTTGACCATGGATATTTCCCTCATATCGTTATCTTCACCATTTCTTCTCCCTCTCCTCACCATGGCTGCCCTCTCTCCCCCTCCACCTCTATCCCCTCACAACAACACCAAAACTACTTCAATACCTTGCATCTTCTTTACAAAAATCATACACAAGCCTACTACTAGCATGGGGGGAACCAACTAAGGATGGATTTTTAGCACTAGGGGCAACTCAAGAAATTTCTTGAGTTGCAAAATGAGGTAATTATTTCACCATTAGTATAGTATTCCATTCACTTTAGCTTCTATGTTAGTTTTGAAGTGATTAAGTGAGGTTTAAAAATTTCAAGAAGAGGTTAGGGGATTTTATGAGTTGTGAAGTGTTAATTGAGCTTAGTAGAGGCCATACAATCTCTGTAGTGATTATGTTTTGGACCTAAACCGGAGACTTAACCCTAATTCACAAACATAGAAATCCCCAATATTGCATTTGTGTTGTTGTTTAGTGATCTGCTATGACCCAGGGCACCTGAAAATTTTATAGCGATTACTAAGATGTGTGCAGATAACCTAGAAGCTACCGTGAAGACACGAGCCCCAACCCCTTCACTCTGGCCGCAAATATCTTCCCATTGGCCGCAAATTGCGGCCTGGGTTGGGTAGAAATGGTTCGTGTTTGGTATGTGGTCTCTTCATCTGTAAACTAGACCCTCCACATATGCAAAATTGGCTAATTTCACCTATAGTAAAATCTGGAGGTGTTTTCTTGAGTTGCTGCTTTGTTTTGCGACTTCTTTTTAACTTGAGTTTTGGTATTTTTGTTTTAACTCAATGGTTTGACGTTTGTACATCAACATCGAGGATTGCTGGTTATTCTTGCATGCGTAGAACATAGGTTTTAACCTATGTGTGATACGCATGCCATGTTGGCTTTCATGTGCGATTCTGTTTACGATACGATATATGTGATATGTAGGTACCCTCACGTGGACTTCAGACGATGAAGAAAAGGATAGCGACATCGACTTCGGCAAGCAAGGATCAAGGTAAGTAGATATATATCTCCAGGGGAAGTCGGGTGGATGGCGTATAGCACCCCCACAGTTCGTAGAATACCCTATGATATATCATGTATATATATATATACGAATATGTGTTATATGAAACATTACTTATTAGCTAGAAAGGTTTTAGGTGATCATGGGTTAAATTTTAGTGTATTTGGATGATAGTGCCGTTAGATAGTTTTTAGTCGCGAAACCCTAGAGTAAAGTTTTGCGCGCGCGCGCACGTGCGCGTACATTTGTTTTTCTTGTGCGTATATATATATATATACACACACACACACACACACACACACATATATGTATGTGAGTATGTATATATATATGTGTGTGTATGTGTGTGTGTGTGTGTGTGTGTATACATATACATGGATGATGAGGATGGTATATGATACTTGGAGATGAGTCGATGTGATTGGGCATGATGCCATGAGATCGGTGATGTGATTTGGGTCGTGTGATGAGACACGGCATGATATTATAGTGGATCATTGGACGATGTGTTTTCATACTCTTAAGCATATATATATATATATATATATATATATATATATATATATGTTGATGGTATCGGAATGTACTAGACTTTAGATCAGTACCCCTAAATCAGGATATGATGATAATGATACCAGATATATTTGAGTTATATGTGATATTGACCGTACCCCGATTCTGGATGCCGTACGATGGATTTTACCGTACGATGTATAAATATGATTATTGATCTGCACTCTCGACTCGAGGATGTCGTATTATATATTTGATCGTACGTGACGCTATTGAGGTGGGATCACCGACTACTAGATATATGTGTCGACTCAGACTTAGGTGAATTTTCTTACCCTTTCGATCAGTCTCTTAGCTTTGTCCTGTAGTTTACTTAGTAGATGTTAGTTTGGGCTCGAGTCATTCTTATTTCCAAAACTAACGAATCGTGAGTATTTTAAGACAGACCAAGGGATACTACGGATATTTCAAAGGACGTACCTTTTCTTAAAAAAATACCATAGCCCATATTTTCTAAACACCACGATTCGTGCTATTTCAAATGCCAAAACTGTATGACTCGTATATATGATGTATATTTTTATTGTTGCGTTTTCTATTCATTTTTCGTATGTCCTTGCTGTTTATATCGCATTGTATGTTTAATTGTGTTTTCATTAATTATTATGAACCCATGCTGTCAGGACACCAGCACCATTACCGATGATGCGTATGCTCCACGTACACTTGCTTGCCGGATCACACACATCATCATCGGTAATTGCCATGTCACGTACACTTTAGAGAATATTATTTTATTGACATAGCTTGTTAGCTGATAGTTCCAATATGTTATTTCTTTCATATGCTACTTTAATTATTGTATTCCTTGCTTGATATCCGATGCATTCATTAATTTATTGTCATGCAATATTATAGAACTTCATGCCGCTAATTCACAGTTATTTACTCTTGAGATTGGGTTTTCGGATTTCCATGAGATTTCTAGCTTTGGAGAAACCGCAAAGATTTTACAAACTTATTATCATTTAAAGATAGAAAATTGTGGTTTTCTCATGATATAATTTGAGAGATGTCCACCATGAGTTTTCTCGGCTCTTGAGCGATATTATACACCCGATTCGAGGAGGAGGAGGAACCGTCTGTGGGTGCATGGTGGACCTGGTGCGGTACCCCGGGGCAAGATGGTCGTAGATGATGGCGTTGAGCCCGGTAGGGGAGCACTACCGACCGGTTATTGTTACACGCCAGATATTCGGAGGATACCGACGGGGTCTTGAGATTGATGATATGGGTCAGTCCGGATTGCCGAAGCCCTAGATATTGAGATTTAATTATACAGGCCAGTCCGGATTGCCGGAGCCTGAGATATTGAGATGTTGGGATATATATTTTGTGTCGATGCTTGACATTGATTCTCTGATAATTTCATTGTTGATACTTCGATTTTCATACAGAAATATCACTAAATAAAGAAAACAGTTTTCTCATTGATGATGTATTCTGTTTTCATTTTAATGCATTCATACATCATATATGTATTATGTTGCTACCTCAGGCACTGACACGAGCACTTGATATTACACTTATGTGTAGATGGTTTCAGGGTTATATTATTGAGGATATTATTATCGTATGACCTAGGATTGAGTCATAAATGCGATTTCTGCTCGGTGATGTTTTCTACTCGCGAGTTGTCAACTCACCCCCGTTGTGCCATGGTTTCTTGCAGGTTTTGCAGTACAGGTTTCCTTGGCGGCTTTGTTGTTACAGTTCTTCTTTCCGGGTGATTGCTTTGGTAGGTGGGTTCACTCGTATCCTGACCACCTTTGTACATTATTTATTTCTGTTGTATCTAGTAACTCCATCAACCAGACTTGTATATTTACAGACTTAGAAGACCAGTGTATATTTTTTCGACCTTAGAGTCGCGCTTGTATTATTATGGTTTTCTCTGGTTTCTTTCTGAGTTTTTATCCTCGCCCTTTGGCGTCGTATATTATATTGCATTGCGTGGTTGTGTCCGCCAATTGGCGAAGAGCTAGCTCCCGCTTAGGGATGCCTTTTATCATTATATATATTATTCATGTTGTACCCGTTTGGGGTCAGTATTTACAAAGGAGACTCTGCCGAAATTTTCGGAAAAGACTTGATCTTTTAAAAATGTTTACTACGACTTTCAAAGTGATTTATACACAATATTTTAAATAAGTTTTCCTTCACTTCTTCTTTTAAATGGTTTAGATTTCTGAGATTTTTGCTTACTTGAATTAGATGGGGTCCTATAACTTCATATGATTCAAGTGCTAGTCACGTGCCAATTCGGGTCGTGACATAAACTCCCGTAGAGCCTATAAGCAACACTTACCGTACATTGCGGTCTCTTCGTCTGATATGTCGCATATCGAGTCTGCGGGTGGAATCGTTAGACCCTAGTAACTTGATAAGTCATGCCGATGTGTGGCCTATAACCGTTCGAGAAACTACTGATAACACTTACCAGTAAATCTCATCAGCCTTGGCCAGGGACTTGCTGTTATAAGCAATTGAGCTTAGTGCAACATCAACTCCCAATACCAGGAGAGACGAAAACCTTCCTATCGCTCACTGGCTCCATGTGACTTGGGACTGTACCCAAAATCCACCTGTTTTCATGACTCCTTTAAGCCGTGGTAGGGAGGAAATCAAAGCACAGTAGGAACCACACAAGACACTATGACGTTCTCGAGGCTACAGACTAACCTGTATAAGTGTCACCAGAGAACTGCTATCTGACGATAGGTATGGTACCATCTAGGAGTTCTTGGCGAGTCCTGTTCGGTGTACCCATTATCTAATGAGCACATGTGCACAATCTTTGTTGTCAAACACCAATGGTTGTGCGATAAACCATCGCCCCATACGGGGTCAAGAAACGTACACACTAGTATACTCTAGAATATCGATGCCCTGTCTCGATACTCCCTCGACTAGGAACCGTTGAAGGATGTGCTTGCGGACTACACAAGCCCCACTAGTATGATCTGCATCATAGTCCTGGCAGTCAAGACAACATCCTAAGGGCTTTATCAACATGTATCAGAGAGACAGTATAAAAATACAAGTGTACATGTTAAGTTAAAGAGCAACCAGATAGCATACTATCATGTTGAGCAAGAAAGTCTTCTATATATTTGTCCAAGCATCCACTAAATCATACAATAATGGCGTTTAAGGCATGCATATTCCTAACAATCTCCTACTTGCACTAAGACCAGTTGTTGTAGTATCACATACCCAACATCCCAAAAAGTCTCTCAAACTGCACCTGGGGGAGGGCCTTCGTTAGTGGATCTGCTTTGTTGTCCTTCGTATCTAGTCTCCTGACCTTGATCTCCCGGCGATCAACTATCTCCCTGATCAGGTGGTACCGGCTCAAAATATGTCTGTATCGCTGATGGGACCGGGGTTCCTTGGCCAAAGCCACAACTCCATTGTTATCACAATACAAGGGTATTGGATCTTCAATGGATGGAACCATACCAAGTTCAGCAATGAACTTCTTCATCCAGACAGCCTCTTTGGCAGCTGTTGGATATGTATGCTTTAGAGGCCATTATTGTATATGTATACATATGGATACTGGGGATATGTATGTACAGGACATTCTTGCTCAGTTATATAGTATATTGTTTCAGTTGTCTTTTATCAGGATATGTGTATTCGTTTTTATTGATGCTTTATCCAGCTTCCACATATTGGTAAAGACTTGATACAATAGTAAACTATTATGGTTTGACTTTATCTTAACATGGCATATGTTATACACATTATTACATATTGTGTTTACACGTTGATAAAGCCCGTAGGATCTTTCTTGACTACCTACGTTGTGAAGGCGATCATACTTGTGGGAGCAGGGTAGTCCATAAGCACATCCTTAAATGGTCCCTAATCACGTGAGTATTGAGACTGGGCATTGATACACCAGAGTAGACTAGTGTATACGTTTCTAGCCCCGATAAGGGGCAATGGTTGGTCCCGCAGCCATTGGTCAGATGCACCTAAGATCGTATACAGGTGCTCACTGGGTGTGAGTACACTAGACGGACTCGCGGAGAACTTACAGATGGTACTATACCTATCGTTAGATGCAAGTTCTCAGGTGACATGTGTACTGGTTAGTCTTCGAACCTGAGATCGCCATTTGTCTCGTGTGAATTCCCACTGTGCATTGATCACTACCCTACCACGACTCTACTGAGTCGTGCAAACAGGTTTTGGTTGGGTACAGTCCCGAGCCACACGGAGGCAGTGAGTGATTGTTGGGGATTTGTCTCTCCCGGTATTAGGACTGGATATCGCACAGTGTTCGATTGATCAAGACCATAAGACCTTGGCCAAGGCAGTTGGGATTTACTGGTACGTTGATCAGTAGTTTCCCGGATTGGTTCTGAGCCACATCAGCACGGATTATCAGGTTATTAGGGTCTGACGTATACCACCCCCTAGACTCGGTATGCGATACTCTTAGACGAAGAGACCGTACTGTACGGATATTGTCACAGATCGGCTCAGTAGGGATCCGGATGAGTTTGCTCTTCGGCTATCCTTTTCGACAGGTATCCAGGTAGCCGTTACGTACAGCTAGTGCCGCTGACGTGCTTGTCATTATGGATTTATCCAGTAACGCATTGCCGGCATACTGTTGAGTCTTTAGAGTCCCACACAGAGGATTTCCCTGCTTCGGGCGAAACGATGTTAAGGCCGTTTTGCTTTACGGCAGGGTTCGATCACATATGTGTACTTGTGCATGTATGATGTTCGGGCGGATAATACTAGTGGGATTTGGTTTAAGCCGGATCTTAGTATTACATTGTTGGATTATTTTGTCTCTTTTGTATTCGTGTTTTTCGGAATACGGATACGGGTTTATATATACGTTGAGGGGTATTCTTGTAATTTGTTATAAGAGTGCTTCTAAAAGAAGAAACCTCATTATTTTTTTTAACCATTTAGTTAAATGGTTAATAAGGTGGAGGTATGAGGTGTTGACTTTTATTAAGTGAAGCATGGCTACTTGTTGACTCACTTGGTGAGTCATGGGTTACTATTGAGGCAAGGTGGCATCTAGATATTTTATAGAAAATATCTAGATATTTTGTAGTGAAGATAATTTTTTATTATTATCTTTGGCATGCTTGCTTTATTAGTCACAAGACTTAGCCATTCATCACGGGTCTTCACTGCTCTCTACAACACTCTCATCTCCTCCAAGCTTCTCTTCTTCTATCTCAAACCCTAATAGTCTCATGTGTTGAGAAACCTGGGGTTCTTGAGACCAATTAATCCGTCATCTCACTCTACATCACCTAGGCTACTTGGATTAGCAAACCAAGTGACCTAGTTACCTCGGTTTAGAGGTAAAAGCTTATAGTAGACACTCTCGGGTGGATCATCTTCGACGTGAGGAAGCCGTTGATCAAGCTCGATCATGGAGGCCATTAGGAGCATGCTAAAAGAGAGGAGTGAAGACCCGAAGGACTTGAGCCTCTTGGTATAAACTTCTTTAACAGTAGATAGTTTCTTTTGTAGCTAGTTAGGTTTATGGTAGATCCGGTATAGGGTTTTGATTCGAAGAAAAAAATTTGTTCCGCAAACGGCCACGGCTGATGGCTAGGGCGTTAGCATAACCTTTCATGGTATCAGAGACAACCCATGAAACCAAAACTAGCTAGTTCTAATGTGCTTAAAAGATCGATCGAAAATACTTTCCGAAATCACGTTTTCAAACTTCATGTTTCTGCCGAATTTTTAACATGTTCAAAAAATTAGTTCCAGTGTCTTAAAAATAAGTGCAGGGTATTTTATGAAATTACAAGAAATTTTAGCACCTAGTACTATAATACCGCCGCAGAACCGCGGCATAGTTATGTTGTTGGCCGCGGTTGCGCGGCGGAATTGGCTCTTCTGTGTGAAAATTTTCCTATAATGTTCTAATATTTGGAAAAGTGATTTCTGGTATATTCAGTTTCTGGCCCATATTTGTTGGAGTATCGAGACAGGGCATCGATACACCAGAGTAGACTAGCGTATACGCATCTTGACCCATATGATGGGCGATGGATGATCCCATATCCATCGGTGTTTGACATCAAGGATGGTGTACGGGTGCTCGGTAGAGACTGGGTACACTGGACGGACTCGCCGAGAACTCCCAGATGGTATTATACCTCACGTCAGATGGCAGTTCTCCGGTGACACTGGTACAGGTTAGTCTGTAGACCCGAGATCGTCATAGAGTGTTGTGTGATTCCCACTGTGCTTTGATTTCCATCATACCACGTCCAAGAGGGCGTGCAAAAAGGTGGCTTTTTGGGTACAGTCCCGAATCATATGGAGGCAATGAGCGATAGGAGAGGGTTCGTCTCTCCCGGTATAGGGAGTTGATGTTGTGCTGTGTTCGATTGGCTATAATTGGAAATCCCTGGCCAGGTTTGCTGAGATTTACTGGTAAGTGTTATCAGTAGTTTCTCGAACTGTTATAGACCTCATATCGACACGAGTTATCAAGCTACTGGGTCTGACGTTTACCACCCCTAGGCGAGATATGCGACATATCAGACGAAGAGACCGGACTGTACGGGAGTGTTACTGACTGGATTCGCAGGAGAATGTACAGGCTTGCTTGTTGATCTTCTGATCGCTCAATACCTGGGTGGCTGTTAAGTTTAGCTGACCGCTTGCAGCTTGTGGGTGTTTGATATGATCATCACCTACTGCCGGCGTATTGACGATTCTTTAGAGTCTTGCACAGAGGTTTCTTGACTCAAGTAAAACGGAGTAGGAGCACATATATGATATGTGCGGGACCAAGAACAATATGTGTATGTGATACCGTATTAGATTCTCGCGATATGAGATATCGACCGGGTATATGAGATATAGCCGGGTCATCGGATCAAGTGTTGATTCGATGAACTGATACAGATTATATTAGTCGGTTATTTGTGAAATAGCCGGATAATCGGATCAAGTGTTGATTCGATAATTTAATGTATAATTATATATTTGATAAATTAAATTACATTAACTGATATAAGCTCACTAAAAGATTTTTTTTCTCGCTCGGGTAATACATTGATATATATGCGATATATGTTAATTGTATTGTATTATTTTGTTACAATAAATATTGTATATGTGATATATAATATTGTAACATGTTAGGGTTATTAATGCAACATGTTTAGTGGAGATTAAACATGGTTAGGGTTTGATTTGGGTTAATCTTTTCTAGAACCTTCTAGAAGGTTTTGTTTTGTTTTGTGCAAAGATATTTGTTTTGATATTTTGCAAGATATTTGTTTAACCCTACCCAACCCTTTAACCTTAGTTAAATCTCTACAAGGGTTACATATACCATGGTTGCATTTCTAACCTCACACTTGAGTTTCATTATTCATCACAAAAGGATTAGATCTTCTTCTTCCTTATTCTTCTTTCATGGAAAAGCTTACTAGCTTTTTCATTAGTGATGATTTTGAGTGAGATTAAGAAAACAAAAGAGTGCTAAATTCCTACTTCATCATCCTAATCTACTCGTGCCATTTAGATTAGGGTGTTCACTTCATTTAGTGAGTGAGAGCTTGTGTTATAGAAACTTCAAGGTAGATCATCTTATTTATCGAAGATCGGAAGCAAGCTTGCATCTTTCTCTTCGTGGAGCCTCTCTAGAGTCCGGAAATTCGATGATCGCAGCGAAAGGACATCAACACGGAGCTTATGAAGTGAAGGACCGGACTACAAAGGTTGTAATCCCAAACTCTTAGATGTTAAAGTGTTTAACATGCTTTGTTTCGCCTAATCTCTAATTTAAAGATCTTGGTTAGGGTTGTTCGGCCCGTCCAAATTTAAATCGGGCATGGTTGATACCTTGTAGACCCATGTGAGAGTTCCTAGTAACCCTACTGTGGTATCAGAGGCAAGCTAGAGCTTTAGGCGAAGTCTAGACGAAATTTGAAGTCCGATCGAACCCCGAAACCCTAAATTTTACCATTCTCTGGAAAAAAAATTTAAAATGTGATTTTTTCTGCATTAAAAATACTCAAAAAAATCAGCAGGGAATTATAAGGATTTCTGCAAAAAATAAGACATTAATCTCATTATAGCACCGCGGAACCGCGTCAAAGACCTATCTTGCACCGCGGTTCCGCGTCCGTACAGTGAAATCATGGTTTTCTTTTTGCACAGTAAAGTCCCTATGTATTTCCTGATGCTTCTGGGTATTTTTAATTCTACTCAAGTGTTAAGTTTTCTGGAGATGTTTTGTATTCGTTGATTCGATCGGAAAGTTTAACTTTGTTTAAGTGTTTTTCTGGGTAATTTAGAACGTGTTAAAAAGTTCGAACGGATATCAATAACTCATTTTTTCCCCTGACAGAAAATTTTCAAGTGTTGGATTTTTCCTTAGTTAAAATTCGTTCTAAGTCGTGCAATTAGCGCGGTGGACCCTCTAGAAGACAACACACCTTAACTCGATTATGTGACCGTCTGAACCGCCTCGAAACCATAGGGTTTGGGGCAGTACGGCGTGCCACATGTGAGGCGTTTGCTTGACCCTTCTACGGCTGGACCATTGGTACTGTGGTATGTGATGGATGTTTTTAAACTAATTTCAAGTGTTGAGAACTATTTGGGAAAACTTGGTTGTTTGATTATTCGATCGGAAAGTTTAACATTGTCAATTTATCTGGAATGTGATACAATATTTGGAATCCACATGTAGTTATGAGATAACTAATTTTAATGTTATAAATCTAGCAGTTTAGTCTCAGATGATCGGTTGCCATGGGATTTTGATGCGATCAAAAGTCCGTCGCAATCACGTAGCGTACACGGATACTCGCCGGGTAAACTTAATAGATAGCCACGCCCTATATCCCCGACCAAGTGACTGTAGGAGAACCCCGTCGCCAAAAGCATCCGTTCGGGTGCTCGCGGCAGCGGTGTTCCGCCTTGGTGCACTTCGTCGACGGCATCCGGGGGTGTGGCCCTCTACTAAAGTTTGCGACGAGCATTCGATCAGGATGTCGGGAATCTTGTTGAATTGCCCGACTTGATATTGAAAAGAGTTTTCGATAATGAGAATAAAATGTGGGGTTTATAATTGTTAGGCATGCGATGTCTAAGGAATTCATTTGGTTAGGCATGCGATGTCTAAAGAAGGTTGCGGATTCCAACTGTTGTAGTTTTACACTTTCTTTTCTGCGACCGTAAGTGTAGTATGTAGTTGTATCGCCGGTTTTCGTTGCTATACATCAACGACAATCGATGTATGCATACTTACTTACGTCGATGATATGAGATATTATGTGTTGCTGTGATATGTTATATTGGATCGTCATGTCTGAATAGCCGGGGGTTTTATGTGAGATGAGAGTTTTTCATTTTCATTCATGTAAAATTCATTTGTATGTAATATTCTTTTTTTAGGACACTTCCGGGCTGAGGATGATATCACCATTGTATATTATTTACTTTTTCGCATTAGGTAGATCCAAGGAGGGGAGCACAAGTAACCGGGTTCTAGGGTCCAGTGGGAGACCATCTTTAGGAGTCGAGACCGGGTCTCCTAACCCTAGAATTAGCAGTGTTGCTTGCTGCTCTCGTAGGGGTCTAGGGATGTGGGTTTGGCTATTCATCATGACCGTGGAATCCTTGTTTTATACAGGCTCGTATTAAAAACACGGACCTCCTAGTATATCGAATATTTCATATATGTTCTTCTGCTGTAATGTTCTGTGATGAGATCATATTACTGCCTGAGGCGAATATTTATATTATATATATGAGATATATGTTATATTGCAGATTTCGTTTCATATCTGATGCTTGTGAAGAAAAATTAAAATGGGACTTCATTAATGATATTAATGAAATAAAAGAAATCTAAAGATGTTGTAGAAACTTGTTTAAAAACTGGTAGCTCTAGTTCTTGCTTTGCATAGCGGTGTTCCTTGTAGAATATCCAGCACCTTATTCGATAAGGAAAGAGCCGAGATCCCATCACCGGGAGTAACCTCTTTAGCAATAACTGGCAGATGCTACAAACTCGGTTTGTCTTTTGATTGCTTCTATAGTTCTTGCTTTGTATAGTGGTATTTGCGAAATATCCTGCACCTTATTCGATGAGAAATGAGCCGACGATCCCTTCACCGGGAGTGACCTCTTTAGCAAAACTAGAAAAGGCCTAAAAAACACTCCATTTAAAATCACTCGATTGTACAACGATATCAAGTTCATTACGCAAAGGGTTTTCTTAAAAACCTGTCATAGCCCTCGTCATTTCAGATAAGTAATAGTTAGTATTCGTGCTGCGTTTGTTGACCCCTGTCAAGGCGTAGTGTGCGGTAGTTGATTAGTGCTTATCTGTATAAACATATGATGTGATTGATTTAGGGTAGTCGGGCGACCTTGTTGATCTCTGTCAAGGGTCGTGCGGGTGGATTTACTTCAATCAGGAAATGACGGGTTGAACTTGACTAGCAGCCTATGGTTTGTTGACCTCTGTCAAGGTCATAGGACGCTTGGGGCAAAATATTTATTGGGAATTTCAAGAGTTGAAATTTGCAATGAGATTGCATACCTTCTATGAGATAGTTGGATCCCGATACCAGCTGCGAGTAAGAGTTACTCCTGGGAGAGTTTTACACATTACAATTAGCCGATCAACTAGGTGTCTAGAAAGGTGTTAACGGGGTTACGCCCCTGGGAAGACGAGATTTATTTTAATTAGGTCCGTGCGAAAGCACGGGGAACCTCTCTCAAAGTACCGGCACTGGCCTGGCTGAAAGATTGGCGAACTTGTAGGGTGTAATTAATCCCGGCTAGTCTTTCCTTTTAGGGTTTGAAGGAAGATTTGACTAAAACAGTGGGAGACATCCTGATTAGATATATTGATAACCAATCTAATCTTGCAATAGCATACGCTGTGTGTTTTCTTTTCTCTTTCTCCTGGTTACGACTATATCACGCCTTAATCAAGATAATAATATGGATGTATTGACCTAACGCGCTTGTTATACTACTCTAGGGAACGTTGGTCCCGCTCCAACTTATAATTGTTATAAGACAGAGCAGGAAATAGGGGATTATCAGAATTCCCGTGCCGCCCAAACGAAGAAAGTGCATGTGGATGCATCTTCTTCGGGTGTGTTCATTACACAGAACTGTTTCTCAATATCCTTTACGTCCTGGGTATTAGATACCGGATCAGGATCCCACATATGTAATTTGTTACATGGGCTACAGATAGGTAGAGAACTGAGAACGGGTGATAAGTTTCATGAGATAGAAACGGTGCAAGTGTTGCAGCCAAGTCTGTTGGTAGTTATCACCCTATATTACTAGAATACATTGATTCTGAACGAATGTTATTAGATACCGAACCTGATATACAACATCATATCAGTCTCTTTATTAGTAAAGAAGGATATAATTTTGTATTGTTGGATAATGTTTTGAACATTTCCTATATCAAGAGTTGATCGGTTCAGGCACGTTATCTAAAAGTATTGACGTTCTAAATCGAACTACAGTTCTTAGTATACAGAACACACACAAGAGGACGAGTTCAGAAATGAACGAATCCTTCTTGAGGCATTGTAGACTAGGTCATATCAATGTGACCCGACTAGCTGAAGTTACATATAGATGCATATTTAAATTTGTTTGAATTTACATCTTGTGAAACTTGATGGTCATGTCACAAAGATAAGATGACCACAGCTCTGTTTATTTGAAACAGAGAAAGAGTTAGTGAACTCTTGGGATTGATACATGATGATGTATGTAAGGTCCCCTGTCTACACATGCCAGGACAGGTTCTTTATACTTTATTATATTCACTGATGATCTCTAAGGATTCGCACATGTGTTCCTGTTGAAACATAGGCCCGAAGCTTTTGAGATATTCACAGAATATAAATTAGAAGTAGAGAACCAAAACGGGTATAAGTATTATGTCCTTTGATGTGATCAGGGAGGAGAATACTTGAGCACGTGATTCCTGGACTATTCTAAAGGAGAATGAGATCCTCTCTCAGTATTACTCCTCCGTATACACCATAGCACGATGGTATATCGGGGCGGAGCAATAGTACCCTATGTGATATGGTGTGCTCTATGATGAGTACTACTGAGTTTCCTATTTCCTTTTGGGTGTTATGCACTTGAGAAGCTGCATACCTATTGAATAGGGTTCAAATCAAATCAGTTGCCTACCACTTCATATGTGATATGAAATGGGAAGAGCCTATATCTTAAGTTTGTTAGGATTTGGGGTTGTCCAGCCTATGTCTAAAAGCATAATCCGGACAAGCTCGAGGCAAAGTCAGATATGTGGAAGTTTGTTGGATATCCCAAGCATACGCAAGGGGATATCTTCTACCTAACCAAGGAACAAATGATATTTTGTTTCTCAGCATGCCATCTTTGTGAAAGGGAATTTCTTATAAAAAAATTATTGGTCATGAGGTAGAACTGGAAAGAGTTCCAGCTATACAAACTACAGCAGATGATTTGGTAGAACCAAAGGATTCAATAGTTTCCAACGAACCTCAGCCTCTCCGACGATCTAGTAGGGTTCCTCATCCACCTGAGAGATACTTCGGTTTCTCTATGAAAGTGGGAGCGAGGATTGCATCATGAGATGATGACCCAACTAGTTTCGAGCAGGCCATCAGGAGTGGGACTCTGTAAGAATGGCTGGATGCTTAGCGATCTGTGATGGAATCCTTATAAACCAACAAAGTATGGACTTTGGTTTCTTTATCTGAAGGGTTAAATTCCCATCAGGAGCAAGTATATCTTGAGAAGATTACTTGGTGTACATGGAAAAGTTGAGACTTTCAAAGCTATGCTTAAGTCCATCCAGATCCTACTTACAACTGCTACATACCATGACTACGATATCTGGTGGTTGGGTGTCATGACTACTTTTCTAAATGATGTTTTGGAAGAGAGCGTCTGTAAGTACACAGCCAGAGGGCTTCGTAGATAGTGTGAGCAGTGGAAACGTGTGCAAGATGTTTTATGTGATAAAGCAAGTATCGCGGAGTTGGAACATCTGTTTTGATGTGGTAGTCAAAGAGTTTGACTTCATCAAAATGGTAGATGAACCTTGTATATTCAAAAAGGTAGTAGGGAGTATGGTGATGATCCTCCTAGAGTACGTGGATGACATACTCTTGATAGGGAAGGAGTTTCCTATGCTACGCTCGTTCAATCTCCGCTTATCACAAGGATTGTCCATATAGGATCAAAGTGATACCTCCTAAATCCTGGGTTTTGGATCTATGAGATAGATCTAATTGGATGTTAGGATTCTCACTAGGTGTAGTGAGATGATATCAATCGATCCTGCGGAGAATCACTGGAAAGGTTCCAGGGTGATAAGGACGACTAAATGCCAGTCGCAGGCATTATTTTTACCCTCAGTGGAGGGACGGTATGTTGGAAGAGTTCCAAGCTAGATACCTTAACTTACTGGACGATTAATGGCAAGATACATCGTTACCAAGGATGCTACCAAAGAGGCAGTCTGGATATATAAGTTCATGAGATGAACTTCGTTCCAACCATTGTGTGACAATGGAGTAATGGCTTTGGCCTAGGAACCCCCGTCCCATCAGAAATCCAGATATAATTCTTAGGCAGTATCACCTGATCATGGAGATGGTTGATCTCCAGGGAGATCGAGGTTAGGAGAGTAGACACAGAGAACAACAGCGCGGATCCACTCACAAAGGCCTTTTTTCCAGTAGAGACTTTAATGGGATGGTTGAGTATGAGATACTTCAACCACGGCTAATTGTTGGGTATGTGATACCACAACAGATGGCCCTAGGGTAAGTGGGAGATTGTTAGTTATATGTATGCCCTAGTGGCCATTACTGTACATATGATGTATATTGTAATGGATGCTTGGACATATATAGGGAGGACTTTCTTGTTCAACATGATAGTACGCTATCTGGTTGCTCTTTATCTTAACATGTACACTGATTGTCTCTATGTTACATGTTGATAAAGATCTTAGGATATGTACTCGACTACTGGGACTATGTTGAGATCATACTAGTGGGGACACGGTAGTCGATGAGTACATCCTCTAACTATTCCAAGTCGAGGGTGTATCGAGACGGGCATCGATACACAAGAGTAGACTAGCGTATAAGCATCTTGATCCATATGGTGGGCGATGGATGATCCCATATCCATCGGTATTTGACATCAAGGATGGTGTACGGGTGCTCAGTAGAGACTGGGTACACTGGACGGACTCGCCGAGAACTCCCAGATTGTATTATACCTCATGTCAGATGGCAGTTCTCCGGTGACACTGGTACAGGTTAGTCTGTAGACCAGAGATCGTCAAAGAGTCTTATGTGATTCCCACTGTGCTTTGATTTCCATCATACCACGTCCAAGAGGGCATGCAAAAAGGTGGCTTTTTGGGTACAGTCCCGAATCACATGGAGGCAATGAGCGATAGGAGGGGATTCGTCTCCCCCGGTATAGGGAGTTGATGTTGTGCTATGTTCGATTGGCTATAACTGGAAATCCCTAGCCAGGGTTGCTGAGATTTACTGGTAAGTGTTATCAGTATTTTCTCGAACTGTTATAGACCTCAAATCGACACGACTTATCAAGCTACTGGGTCTGACGTTTACCACCCCTAGGGGAGATATGGGACATATCAGACGATGAGACCGGACTGTACGGGAGTGTTACTGACTGGATTCGCAGGAGAATGTACAGGCTTGCTTGTTGATCTTCTAATCGCTCAATACCTGGGTGGCTGTTACGTTTAGCTTAACGCTTGCAGCTTGTGGGTGTTTGATATGATCATCACCTACTGCCGACGTATTGACGATTCTTTAGAGTCCTAAACAGAGGTTTCTTGACTCCGTCAAAACGGAGTAGGAGCACATATATGATATGTGCGGGACGGAGAAAAATACGTGTATGTGATACCATTTTAGATTCTCATGATATGAGATATCGACCGGGTATACGAGATATAGCCGGGTCATCGGATCAAGTGTTGATTCGATGAACTGATACAGATTATATTTGTCGGTTATTTATGAAATAGCTGGATTATCGGATCAAGTGTTGATTCGATAATTTAAAGTATAATTATATATTTGATAAATTAAATTACATTAACTGATATAAGCTCACTAAAAGATTCTTTTTCTCACTCGGGTAATACATTGATATATATGCGATATATGTTAATTGTATTGTTTTATTTTGTTACAATAAATATTGTATATGTGATATATAATATTGTAACATGTTAGGGTTATTAATGCAAAATATTTAGTGGAGATTAAACATGGTTAGGGTTTGATTTGGGTTAATCTTTTCTAGAACCTTCTAGATGGTTTTGTTTTGTTTTGTGCAAAGATATTTGTTTTGATATTTTGCAAGATATTTGTTTAACCCAACCCAACCCTTTAACCATAGTTAAATCTCTACAAGGGTTACATATACTATGGTTGCATTTCTAACCTCACACTTGAGTTTCATTATTCATCACAAAAGGATTAGATCTTCTTCTTCCTTCTTCTTCTTTCATGGAAAAGCTTACTAGCTTTTTCATTAGTGATGATTTTGAGTGAGATTAAGAAAACAAAAGAGTGCTATATTCCTACTTCATCATCCTAATCTACTCTTGCCAATTAGATCAGGGTGTTCACTTCATTTAGTGAGTGAGAACTTGTGTTATAGAAACTGTAGGGTTCCTAGGCACTCCCAAGAGGTCTCACAAGGCATCAACCATGCCAATTTTAAAAATTATGGTGCCGAGAAACCCTAAACTACGGATCGTTTGCTAGAAATCTAGGCGAAAAGTAACTTGTTTACATCTAAACTAAAAGGATACGGAAATACAACCTTTGTAGATCCGGTTCTCCACCTCCATAGCTCCGCAATGAAGTCTCCTCGCTGTCGATAACAATTCCCCGGCTCTAGCGTCGGCTTCATCGGAGAATGGACGGGCTAGGTCATCGATGTCCATGCCGAAGATGATCTACGTCGAGGCATCTCTAAATCAAGCTCCGACTTCACCAAGTCAAGAAACTTGTGATGAAAACACACTCTACTACTTGGCAAGAGGTAGAGGATGAAGAAATAGGAGTTGGGTTCACTTTAGAATTGGATTTCTCACTCAAAAACATCAATCACCATTGATGAAGAGAGCTTTCTTCTTGTGAGGAAGAAGAAGAAGATGAAGATAATGTTATGATAAGTTCTTTTCTAAAAAGAAAATAATAATAACACTTATCATCTCTCAACCATGGTTAGGTGTAGAGAATTAACTTGAGTTAATTGAATTGGTTAGGGTTAAGCACGAGACAAAATGGTGACTAAGTCAAAAGTTCATGAAGCTTCATGAAAGAAAACAAAAGAAAGCCACCATTCTATTTTATGCAATTTATTTTCCAAAAATAAAAACAAATGAATAAATGAATAATCAAATAAAAACCCTAACCATTTCTTTAACCAAGGTTTAATCCTTTACACAAACCCTAATTTGCATGTATCATCAAATATGATACAAACAAGTGCACAAAATCATATCGCATATGCAATGCGCACAATCGAGCGAGAAAATCCATTTAAAGTGAACCGATACTAGTTAATGCAAAGTAATATATCAAATATATAATTATGCATTAAATCATTAAATCAACACTTGATTTAACGATCCGGTCATATCGCATATAACCGACTAGTATCCTATGTATCGGTTTATCGAATCAATACTTGAATCGATAACTAGGTTATATCGCATACAACCAATCGATACATTTATCGCGAGAATGAAATATGGTATCACATACACGCATTATTCTCAGTCCCGCACATATCTCATATGCGCTCCTATTTCGTTTCGCTTGAACCAGGAAACCTCTGTGTAAGACTCTAAAGATTCGTCAATACGCCGGCAGCAGGTGATGATCATATCAAGCACCCACAAGCCGCAAGCGGTCTGCTAAACGTAACGGCCACCCGGGTATTGAGCGATCTGAAAATCGACGAGCAAGCCCGCTCACACTCCAGTGAATCCAACCAGTAACACTACCGTATAGTCCGGTCTGATCGTCTGATATGTCGCATATCTCGCCTAGGGGTGGTAAACGTCAGACCCCAATAGCTCGATAAGTCGTGTCGATATGAGGTCTATAACAATTCGAGAAACTACTGGTAACACTTACCAGTAAATCTCAGCAACCCTGGCCAAGGATTTCCTGTTATAGCCAATCGAACACAGCGCAACATCAACCCCCTATACCGGGAGAGACGAATCCCCTCCTATCTCTCATTGCCTCCATGTGACTCGGGACTGCACCCAAAAACCACTGTTTTGTACGCCCTCTTGGACGTGGTAAGATGGAAATCAAAGCACAGTAGGAACCACACAAGACTCTATGATGATCTCGGGTCAACAGACTACTCTGTACCAGTGTCACCAGAGAACTGCCATCTGACGTGAGGTATAATACCATCTGGGAGTTCTCGGCGAGTCCGTCCAGTGTACCCAGTCTCTACTGAGCACCCGTATATCATCTCCGATGTCAAACACCAATGGATATGGGATCATCCATCGCCCATCTGTATGGGTCGAGAAGGTATACGCTAGTCTACTCTGGTATATCGATGCCCCGTCTCGATACACCCACAACTAGGGACTTTGAAGGATGTACTTATAGACTATCTGTCCCCACTAGTATGATCTGCATCATAGTCCCGGTAGTCAAGTACACATCCTAATGGCTTTACCAACATGTAACAGAGAGACAGTCAGTATACACGTTAAGGTAAAGTGTAACCAGATAGCATACTATCATGTCGAGCAAGAAAGTCCTCCCTATATACGTCCTAGCATCCACTACAATATACATCATATGTACAGTAATGGCCTCTAGGGCATACATATAACTAACAATCTCCCACTTGCACTAGGGCCATCTGTAGCAGTGGTTGTAGTATCTCATACTCAACCATCCCATAAAAGTCTCTCTCTGGGAACAGGCCTTTGTGAGTGGATCCGCTGTGTTGTCCTCTGAGTCTACTCTCCTAACCTCGATCTTCCTGGAGATCAACCATCTCCATTATCAAGTGATACTGCCTTAGAATATGTCTGGATCACTGATGGGACCTGCGTTCCTTGGCATAAGCCACAACTCCATTGTCACACAATGGTAGGAACAAAGTTCATCTTATGAACTTTTATACACCCAGACTTCCTTTTTGGTAGCATCTTAAGTAGCGATGTATCCTGCCTTCATCGTCTAGTATGTCACGGTATCTAGCTTGGAATTCTTCCAACATACCGTCGCTTTACTGAGGGTAAAGACAATGCCTGCGACTGACATTCAGTCGTCATTATCACCCTGGAACCCTTCCAGTGATTCTCCCCAGGATCGATTGATACCATCTCACTACAACTAGTAAGAATCCTAACATCCAATTAGATCTATCTCATAGATCCAAAATCCGGGATTTAGTAGGTATCACTTTGATCCTATGTGGAGAATCATTGTGATAAGCGGAGATTGATCGAGCGTAGCATAGGAAACTCCTTCCCTATCAAGAGTATGTCATCCACGTACTCTACGAGGATCACCACCATACTCCCTACTACCCTTTTGTATATACAAGGTTCATCTACCATTTTGATGATGTCAAACTCTTTGACTACTTCATCAAAACAGATGTTCCAACTCCGCGATGCCTGCTTTATCCTATAAAGCATCTTGCACACGTTTCCGCTGCTCCCACTGTCTACGAAGCCCTCTGGCTGTGTACTTATAGACGCACTCTTCTAAAACATCATTTAGAAAAGCAGTCATGACACCCAACCACCAGATATCGTAGTCATGGTATATAGCCGTGACAAGTAGGATCTGGATGGACTTAAGCATAGATCCTTAGAAAAAGGTTTCATTATGATCCATATCTGGTCAATTATGCAAACCTTTAACAAGTCTAGCTTTGAAAGTCTCAACTTTTCCATCTACACCAAGTAATCTTCTCAAGATATACTTGCTCCTGATGGGGATTTAACCCTTCAGATATAGTAACCAAAGTCCATACTTTGTTGGTGTATAAGGATTCCATCTCAGATCGCTAAACATCCAGCCATTCTTACAGAGTCCCACTCCTGATGGCCAGCTCGAAACTAGTTGGGTCATCATCTTATGATGCAATCCTCGCTCCCACTGTCATTGAGAAACCGATGTATCTCTCAGGTGGGTGAGAAAACCCTACTAGATCGGCGGAGAGGCTGAGGTTCGTTGGTATCTATTTAATCCTTTGGTTCTACCAAATCATCTGCTTTTATTTGTATAGCTGGAACCTTTCCAGTTCTACATAACTGACCTTGCCTCGAGCTTGTCCGGATTATGGTTTTAGACATAGCCCGGATAACCCCAAATCTTAACCAACTTAAGAGATGGGCTCTTCCCTTTCCATATCACATATGAAGTGATAGGCAATTGATTTGATTGGAACCCTATTCAATAGGTATGCAGCTTCTTAAGTGCACAACTCCCTTAAGGAAAAAGGTAACTCAGTAGTACTCATCATAGAGCACACCTTATCATATAGGGTGTGATTGCTCCGCCCCGATATACCATCGTGCTATGGTGTATTCGGAGGAGTAATGCTGAGAGAGAATCTCATTCTTCTTTAGAATAATCCAGGATTTCCGTGCACAAGTATTCTCCTCCTTGATCTCATCATAGGACATAATACTTATACCCGTATTGGTTCTCTACTTCTGTGAATATCTCAAAAGGTTCGGACTTGTGTTTCAACAGGAACATATGTCTGAATCTCGGGAGATTATCAGAGAATGTAATGAAGTACAAAGAACCGATCTTGGCATGTGTAGACTGGGGACCTACATACATCAACATGTATCATCCCAAGAGTTCACTAACTCTTTCTCTGTTTCCAGTAAACGGAGCTATGGTCATCTTATCTTTGTGACATGACTGGCAAGTTTCATAAGATGTAAATTCAAACTGATTTAAATATGCATCTATATGTAACTTCAGCTAGTCGGGTCGCATTGATATGACCTAGTCTACAATACCTCAAGAAGGAATCGTTCAATTCTGAACTCTTCCTCTTGTGTGTGTTCCGTATACTAAGAACTGTAGTTTGATTTAGAAGATCAACGCTTTTAGATAACGTGCCTGAACCGATCAACTTTTGATATAGGAAATGTTCAAAACATTATCCAACTATACAAAATTTTATCATTTCTTTACTAATAAAGAGATTGATATGATTTTGTATATCAGGTTCGGTATCTAACAACATTCGTTCAGAATCAATGTATTGGTAATATAGGGTGACAGTGACCAACAGACTTGGCTGCAACACTTGCCCCGTTTTCTGTCTCATGAAACTTATCACCCGTTCTCAGTTCTCTACCTTTCTGTAGCCCTATGTAACAGATTACATATCTGGGATCCTGATCTGGTATCACATACTCAGGACGTAAAGAATACTGAGAAACAGTTCTGTATAATGAACACACCTGAAGATGATGCATCAGCATGCACTCTCTTCGTTTGGGCGGCACGGGAATTCTGGTAATCCCCAATTTCCTGCTCTGTCTTATAACAATTATAAGTTGGAGCGGGACCAACGTTCCCCAGCTCGGTATAACAAGCGGGTTCGGTCAATAATCCGTATTATTATCTTGATTAAGGCGTGATATGGTCGCTACCAGGAGAGAGAGAGAAGAAAACACTCAGCGTGCGCTCTTGCAAAAATAGATTGGTTATTATTTTATCTAATCAGGATGGCTCCCACTGCTTTTTATCAAATCTTCCTTCAAACCCTAAAAGGAAAGACTAGCCGGGATTAATTACACACTACAAGTTCGCCAATCTTTCAGCCAGACCAGTGTCGGTACTTTGAGGGAGGTCCCTCGTGCTTTCGCACGAACCTAATTAATGTAAACCTCGTTTTCCCAGAGGCGTAACCCCGTTGACACCTTTCTAGACACCTACTTGATCGGCTAATTGTAATGTATAAAACTCTCCCAGGAGTAACTCTTACTCGCAGCGGGTATCGGGATCCAACTATCTCATAGAAGGTATGCAATCTCATTGCAAATTTCAACACTTGAAATTCCTGATAATATTTTGCCCCTAACGTGCTATGACCTTGACGAAAGCCAACAAACCATAGCCCGCTAGTCAAGTTCAGCCCGTACATTTCTTGATTGAATTAAACCCACCCGCACGACCCTTGACGAAAGCCAACAAAGCCGCATGACTACCCTAATCCAATCGCATCGTATGCTAGCAGATAAGCAGCATATAGCTACCGCACACTGCACCTTGACGAAAGCCAACAAATGCAGCACGAATACTATATACAACTTATCTGAAATGACGGAGGGCTACGTACAGGTTTTTCTGAAAACCTATTGCGTAATGAACTTGATATCGTTGTAGGATCGAATGAATTTTGAAATGGAGTGCTTTTGAGGCTTTTCCAGTTTTGCTAAAGGAGTCACTCCCGGTGAAGGGATCGTCGGTCCTTTCCTCGTCGAATGAGGTGCGGGATATATCATATATATCACTGTGCAAAGCAAAAACACTTAAAAGCAATCAAAAGACAAACCGAGTGTGTAGCATCTGCCAGTTATTGCTAAAGGAGTCACTCCCGGTGAAGGGATCTCGGTCCTTTCCTTATCGAATAAGGTGCAGGATATATCATATATACCGCTGTGCGAAGCAAGAACTGTAGCTACCTGTTTTATTTTGAAATTCGATTCTACAACATCTTAGGTTTCTTTTATTTCATTAATCTCATTAATGAAGTCCCATCAATAAAGTACCTAAACATCACAGATAAATACGACGTACACTTATGCCATCCGCATTCGCCTCGATGTCCTCTCGTGCACCGTTAGGTTAGGTAACTAACGGCAGAGCAGGGCAGGGCTAGCGCGGGTGTAAAACATAAGTAACATCTATATAATATATCATATATACTATATACTGTATCTATCACAGAACATCACATGATCACATCACAGATATCGCAGCAGAAGAAACATATGAAATATTGGATATACTAGGACGTCCGTGTTTTCAATACGAGCCAGTATAAAACACGGATTCCACGGTCGCGATGAATAGCCAAACCCACACCCCTAGACCTCTACGAGAGCGGCAAGCAACCCTACCAATTCTGGAGTTAGGAGACCCGGACTCGACTCATTGAGTTGGTCTCCCACTGGACTCCAGAACCCGGTTACTTGTGCTCCCCTCCTTGTGTCTATCCTAGTGCGGAAAAGTAAATAATATACAAAGGGTGACAACTTCCGCAACCTGGAAGTGCCGCAATAAAAGAATATTACATACAAGTTTTTACATGAATGAAAATGAAAAACACTCATCTCACATAAAAACCCCCGGCTATTCAAACACGACGATCCAATATAACATATCCAGCAACACATAACATCACATGTCATCATCGTAAGTAAATATGCGCATCCCAATTGTCGTTGACATATAGCAACGAAACTGGCTATATCACATATTACACTTACGGTCACAGAAAAGAAAGTGTAAAACTACAACAGTTGGAATCCGCAACCACCTCAGACATCGCATGCCTGACCAAATGAATTCCTTAGACATCGCATGCCTAACAATTATAAACCCCGTATTTTAGTCTCATTATTGAAAACACCTTTCAATATCAAGTCGGGCAATTCAACAAGATTCCCGACATCCTGATCGAATGCTCGTCGCAAACTTCAGTAGACGGCCGCACCCCCGATACCGTCGACAAAGTGCACCAAGGCGGAACACCGCTACCGCGAGCACCCGAACGGATGCTTTCGGCAACGGGGTTCTCCTACAGTCACTTGGTCGGGGCTATGGGGTGTAGCTGTCTATTAAGTTTACCCGGCGAGTATCCGCGTACGCTACGTTATTGCGACGGACTTTTGATCATATCAAAATTCCGTGGCAACCGATCAAGTGAGACTAAACTGCTATGTTTATAATATTCATTCCGTTATCTCATAACTATTTGTGAATTCCAATTATTGTATCACATTCCAGATAAACAGAAAATGTTAAACTTTCCGATCGAACAATCGAACACCCAAGTTTTCCCGATACAATCCAACACATGAAATAAATCTAACAACATTCAGTTCGTGCCTCAGTACCAACGGTCCAGCCGTAGAAGGGTCAAGCCAACGCCTCACATGTGGCACGCCGTACTGCCCCAAACCCGAAGGTTCAAAGGGCAGTTCAAGACGGTGACATAATCGAGTTAAGGTTTGTTGTCTTCTAGAGGGACCATCGCGTTACTTGCACTACTTAGAACGTCGTTAAACTACGGAAAAATCCAACACTTGGAAATTTCCCGACAGGCGAAAAATTGGGTATTTATATCCGGTCGAACTTTTTAACATATTCTAAAATTTATCCGGAAAGCCACATAGACAAAATTTGATACTCCGATCGAAACACCGAATCCCCAAAACAACCCCAGAAAATTCAGCTCTTGAATTAATAATAAAAATTCCCAGAAAATCCAGCATAATTAATTAGGAGTTACTGTGTAAGATTCACTGGACAATGTGGCCGTACGGCCGCGGATCCGCCGCATGAGCCTTGCTCATGCCGCGGAACCGCGGTGGGAAAGTGGAATTAGGTCCACGAAATTTACAGTAATTCCTAGAAAACCCTGCTTGATTTTCTGCATATTTTTAATGTTGAAAAATCCAAGATTTTAGAAAAAGGACAGAGAGCATGTTCCGGGTTGGGTTTCCGGTTCGTTCGGACTTCAAATTCCGTCTAGACTTCGCCTAAGACTCTAGCTAGGCTCTGATACCACTGTAGGGTTCCTAGGCACTCCCAAGAGGTCTCACAAGGTATCAACCATGCCAATTTTAAAAATTATGGTGCCGAGAAACCCTAAACTACGGATCGTTTGCTAGAAATCTAGGCGAAAAGTAACTAGTTTACATCTAAACTAAAAGGATACGAAAATACAACCTTTGTAGATCCGGTTCTCCACCTCCATAGCTCCGCAATGAAGTCTCCTCGCTGTCCATAACAAGTCCTGGGCTCTAGCGTCGGCTTCATCGGAGAATGGACGGGCTAGGTCATCGATGTCCATGCCGAAGATAATCTACATCGAGGCATCGCTAAATCAAGCTCCGACTTCACCAAGTCAAGAAACTTGTGAAGAAAACACACTCTACTACTTGGCAAGAGGTAGAGGATGAAGAAATAGGAGTTGGGTTCTCTTTAGAATTGGATTTCTCACTCAAAAACATCAATCACCATTGATGAAGAGAGCTTTCTTCTTGTGAGGAAGAAGAAGAAGATGAAGATAATGTTATGATAAGTTCTTTTCTAAAAAGAAAATAATAATAACACTTATCATCTCTCAACCATGGTTAGGTGTAGAGAATTAACTTGAGTTAATTGAATTGGTTAGGGTTAAGCATGAGACAAAATGGTGACTAAGTCAAAAGTTCATGAAGCTTCATGAAAGAAAACAAAAGAAAGCCACCATTCTATTTTATGCAATTTATTTTCCAAAAATAAAAACAAATGAATAAATGAATAATCAAATAAAAACTCTAACCATTTCTTTAACCAAGGTTTAATTCTTTACACAAACCCTAATTTGCATGTATCATCAAATATGATACAAACAAGTGCACAAAATCATATCGCATATGCAATGCGCACAATCGAGCGAGAAAATCCATTTAAAGTGAACCGATAGTAGTTAATGCAAAGTAATATATCAAATATATAATTATGCATTAAATCATTAAATCAACACTTGATTTAACGATCCGGTCATATCGCATATAACCGACTAGTATCCTATGTATCGGTTTATCGAATCAATACTTGAATCGATAACTAGGTTATATCGCATACAACCAATCGATACATTTATCGCGAGAATGGAATACGGTATCACATACACGCATTATTCTCGGTCCCGCACATATCTCATATGCGCTCCTATTTCGTTTCGCTTGAACCAGGAAACCTCTGTGTACGACTCTAAAGACTCGTCAATACGCCGGCAGCAGGTGATGATCATATCAAGCACCCACAAGCCGCAAGCGGTCTGCTAAACGTAACGGCCACCCGGGTATTGAGCGATCTGAAGATCAACGAGCAAGCCCGCTCACACTCCAGTGAATCCAACCAGTAACACTACCGTACAGTCCGGTCTGATCGTCTGATATGTCGCATATCTCGCCTAGGGGTGGTAAACGTCAGACCCCAATATCTCGATAAGTCGTGTCGATATGAGGTCTATAACAATTCGAGAAATTACTGGTAACACTTACCAGTAAATCTCAGCAACCCTGGCAAGGGATTTCCTGTTATAGCCAATCGAACACAGCGCAACATCAACCCCCTATACCGGGAGAGACGAATCCCCTCCTATCGCTCATTGCCTCCATGTGACTCGGGACTGTACCCAAAAACCACCGTTTTGCACCCCTCTTGGACGTGGTAAGATGGAAATCAAAGCACAGTGGGAACCACACAAGACTCTATGGCGATCTCGGGTCAACAGACTACTCTGTACCAGTGTCACCAGAGAACTGCCATCTGACGTGAGGTATAATACCATCTGGGAGTTCTCGGCGAGTCCGTCCAGTGTACCCAGTCTCTACTGAGCACCCGTATATCATCTCCGATGTCAAACACCAATGGATATGGGATCATCCATCGCCCATCTGTATGGGTCGAGAAGGTATACGCTAGTCTACTCTGGTATATCGATGCCCCGTCTCGATACACCCACGACTAGGGACTTTGAAGGATGTACTTATAGACTATCTGTCCCCACTAGTATGATCTGCATCATAGTCCCGGTAGTCAAGTACACATCCCAAGGGCTTTACCAACATGTAACAGAAAGACAGTCAGTGTACACGTTAAGGTAAAGTGTGACCAGATAGCATACTATCATGTCGAGCAAGAAAGTCCTCCCTATATACGTCCTAGCATCCACTACAATATACATCATATGTACAGTAATGGCCTCTAGGGCATACATATAACTAACAGAAACTTCAAGGTAGATCATCTTAGTTATCGAAGATCGGAAGCAAGCTTGCATCTTTCTCTTCGTGGAGCCTCTCTAGAGTACGGAAACTCGATGATCGTAGGGACCTCAACACAGAGCTTATGAAGTGAAGGACCGGACTACAAAGGTTGTAATCCAAAACTATTAGATGTTAAAGTGTTTAACATGCTTTGTTTCACCTAATCTCTAGTTTAAAGATCTTGGTTAGGGTTGTTCGGCACGTCCAAATTTAAATCGGGCATAGTTGATGCCTTATAGACCCTTGTGAGAGTGCCTAGTAACCTTACAGCTAGTATGGGGTTTAGGGTAGATCCGGGCATCGGGTTATGGTAACGCCAGTTTATAAAATTTTTGTTCCGCAGTTGGTCACGGTTTGATTGCCGGGGCGCTGCCGTAATCCAACATGGTATCAGAGCCAACCCGTAAACCCCTTACTAGCTTGTTTAGATGATGTTAAATTATCGAAATAGAAACAGCCCCAAAACGATACCCTGCAGATTCCAGTCTCTGTCGTTTTTTCAATGTCTCCAAAAAATATTTTAAGCAACTGCTGAAGACTACTTGAGTGACCACTAGAACACACCACTAATACGAGCCCAAACCGCCGGATCTGACCCGGTGAGATTTGCAAAAAAGCGGGTGAGGCTGGTTTTTCTATAGTGTTTGGACTTGAAATTTTTTGGTGTTTTCTAGTCTCTGGAATATTGGTGCAGTGGTATTGCTTATTTTGCCCATTTTGGATATTATGTTATCTATTGTTCAGGGGCAATCGGGGTGTTTCGAAGTCGATAATTTAACACTGTTTAAATGGTAATAGAACATGCATTACTATCTGCGACCGTGAATGTCATTCGAGCGGTACAACTCATCTAATTGCTATATGTTCTTTTAGATGGGTTTGCGAACGTGACATTCACGTTGATGTTTTGTGTTGTGCTGTGTTGTGGTTGGATCGTCGTAGTGGATAGCTATGGTGCAATGGTAGTACTGTTTAGTTTCATTTGTACATTTGATATTGCGGGGCGAGAGTCCGACATGTGGACTGCCGTCACTGCCAGTTTGTATATTAATTTTTTGGTACACGACCGGGTTGAGATCGATGTCACCGTTGTACATATTTTTTTTCTTTTCAGTACTAGGATTACCCCATGGTGGAGTACACGAATAGCTGGGTTCTAGAGGGCAACGAGCCCGCATCTCATGGCGTTGGGACGGAGGGGACCTTACTCTAGAATTGGCGAGCTATTCGCCGTACTCGTAGGGGGTATAAATTGACCCACGGAGGCTTGCCCAAGTTACCGGAATCAATGAAGTGCTGGGTGGCCCATTCACGTTGTTGATTGGGGTTGCCTCGCTTCTGGGATTGGCAGCTAACTTTCCGCACTCGTAGGGGTCTAGGTTTTCATTGCACAAGCTATCCATACGACTGGAGAACGTCAGGTCTTATTTGCGGCACAAGTGAAACCCGGGGCTCCATGATTATCCACCATTTTGTGTTGCTTCTGTGATGTTGTTTTATATCATGCGTGGGATGATTGTTATATATATTTATATATACACTAGTAGATGTTGTATATGTTTTTCACCCGCGCTAGTCCAGTCCCCGCTCTGTCGTTAGTTAAGTTACTTAACGGGTGATGACGGGACCCAGTGAAGAATGCGGACGGCATATACATACATCATATATTTTTGTTCTTTTCTTGTGTGATTAATTAATGGGACTGCGTTGATTCTGATCAATGCAAGGAAAACAAACCTATTTGATGTTGTTGGAACCAAGTTTTTTAAAAAAAAATTAACATTATAGACGTTTTCTTTTGCTTTGCACAGTGGTATTCGGTTATGAATATCCAGCACCTCATTCGACGAGGCAAGGGCCGAGATCCCTTCATCGGGAGTGACCCCTTGAGTAAAAGTTGGTGTCAATGTAATAACTTCACTACAGTCGTTTCCTTTTGCTTTGCACGGTGGTATTCATTTTGTAATATCCTGCACCTCATTCGACGAGGAAATAGCCGAGATCTCTTCACAGGGAGTGACCTCTTTTGCAAAAGTTTTCGCCACTATATATTTGTAAAACCACTTGGATTCCTTCAACGATATCATGTTCATTACGTTAAAGGTTTTTCGCCAAAAACCAGTCGTAGCCCTCCGTCATTTCCTACGAGTAGTACTCAGTATTCGTTCTGCGTTTGATGACTCCGTCAAGGCGTAGTGTGCGGTAGCTGAGTGGTGCTTGTTTATAGCATGGATATGCGATTGGTTAGGACAGTCGTGCGGCCTTGTTGACTCCGTCAAGGGCTCTTACGGTTGGGTTTAATGCAATCAAGATAATGATGGGTTGAACTTGACTAGGAATCTTTGATTTGTTGATTCCGTCAAGGTCAGTTGGGTCTTAGGGGTAAAAATCACATCGGGAGTTTCAAACATATAGGAAACTTGCCAGGTTTGCGCATACCTTCTGGAGTGCGGTAACTTGTGTGGCTTCCATCAAGTTATCATGCGATGATGGTTAGATCCCGATTCCCACTGATGAATAGGATTACTCCTCGGGTAATTTTAGATGATCTCGACTAATTCTCCTTTTGGGTTTGGAGGAGAATTCGAGAAAACAGTGGGAGCCATTCTTATTTGATAAAGTGATTAACCATTCTGATCTAGATTAGAGTGCACGCTGAGTGTTTCTTTTCTCTCTCTCTCTCTTTGGCAGCGACCATGGCTCGACCCTTGACTAAAACTCATGAACCAAGTTAACTGAACCTTCTTAAAACACTTTGGATTTTGGAATGTCACAGTGTCGCATATATCATTGCCACTTCTATATCAACTTTGCATTTCTCCAGAACAACCCGTATTATTACGAAAAACCACTCCTATTAGATAAATCCATCGTATAATTGTAAGTGCACGGCGGCGCCCCGGCAGTCAATCCGACGCCGGAATGCGGAAACGAAAACTTTACTAAACTTGTAAACCGGCACCACCGCGTACTAAAATCCTGGATCGGGCCATTAAGCTAACTCTAGCAAACAAGAAAACGTGTAGAGGGCTATACCGAGCGATCCGTATCTTTCGGTCTTCGGCCTCCACTCCGATCTCCTCACGGAATCTCCGGTCTTCTGCTCCTCGTCGGAACGAGCACCACATCGCCGGGTTCCTTTACGGGCTCCCACCTCTGGACCGAGGCAACTCGGGCACGAAGTTGGCGAGCCGACGTGCCCAAGGGTGCTGTAGGATTTGTGTAGAAACCATTGTCTCTTGGGGTTATAGAAGTTGCCTTTGATGGTGTGGAGGAAAGAATAATCTTTGGAGAGAGGTGAGGGATTTTTGTAGCAAGCATAGAATGAAAATGAGATGAATCAATTTCCCTCATACAAAAATGAATCCTCTCTCTCTCTCAAATGTGGCCGGCCCCTCTATCAACAAAATGGTGGAGGGAAAAAGAATAAAACATGAAGGGAGGTGAGTGTAGGAATCAAAAGAAGTGACCACATCCAAAAGTGATGATAACAAAGTCATATCTATTTCTAATCTCATTTAATGCAAGCAAGTGATGGAAAAAGAATCTCATCATGAAAGAACCATCATGATGCCACCATTTCACAAATAAACCGTCCACAAAAGATAATTTGCACAACTGCAAATAACCCCCTCCATCGGAAAAGTCCGGCCGTGAAGGAACAAAGGAAAACTGGCCGGAACGGAATACAAACTGGCAACTTCAGAAAACTGATCCCGTAATAAATTACAGGAAAACCCCGCGACTACATATACATGCCCGCATTTGTATTCCCACTGAACACAAATGCAAAGAGACAAAATCTACACTTTACAATACTAGGATCGGGCTTAAACCAAAGCCCGCTAGTATTATTCGTCCGATCATGATCCGTGCAATACCGCACGTATCTGATCGAACCCTGCCATATCTCCATACGGCCTCTACAGCGTTTCGCCCGAAACTTGAGAAACTGGTCTGTGTGGGACTCTAAAGACTCGACAACACCTTGGTTGTGGATTTAACCACAAGCACGTCAGTGGTATTAGCCATACGTAACAGGCTACCAGGTATTGACCGAAAGGGGCGTCGATTAGCGAACTCATCCTGACACCCTACTGAGCCTGTCAGTGACAATATCCGTACAGTCCGGTCCGTTCGTCTATGAGCATCGCATGGCGGGCCTAGGGGGTTGGTAGAAGTCAGACCCCCAAAAGCGGTACAAGTCGTGTCGGAGTGTAGCCCAGAACACCCTGAGATACTACTGGAATACCTACCAGTAAATCACCTGCCTTGGACAAGGACTTCGTGTAATGGCTCTCCTAGACACAGCGCGACCTCACCCCCAATACCGGGAGAGACGAACCCCTGCAGATCAGCTCACTGCCTCCATGTGGCTCGGGACTGTACCCAACTAAAACCAGTTTGCATGTCTCCTTTGAGCGTGGTAGGGTAGTAATCAAAGTACAGTGGGAACTCACACGAGACAAATGACGATCTCAGGTCGATGAACTGACCTGTACACATGTCACCAGGGAACTGCTATCTGACGTCAGGTATAAGACGAACTAGCATGTTCCCGGCGAGTCTTTTCCGGTGTACTCATAACCCAATGAGCACCTGTATACATCTTATGTGAACCAACTCACACCAGTGGCTTGTAAGACCGGCCACCGCCCCTCGTCGGGGTCTCGACTGTATACACTAGTCTACTCTGGAGTATCGATGCCCTGTCTCGAAACTCCCACGACTAGGGACCGTTTAAGGATGTGCTTATAGACCCCAGCTCCCACGTATATGATCGCCCTCATACTGCTGGCAGTCAAGCAAGAATCCTAAGGGCTCTATCAACGTGTAATAACGACCTGTAAGGTCACCTAAAGCAGTACACGATGATAAAGATGAACCAGATAGCATACTATCATCTTGGGTAAGACTGTCCTACCGGTATAGGTCCTCCCTCAATCATTGCAATCACGTGCCTGTGATCCAATAATTGACTCTGAGCGCACTATCTCTAACAATCTCCCACTTGCACTCAAGGCTAATTATTGCGATGTCGCATACTCACAGGCCGTGTGATACCGAACACCCAACTCCTCTACTAGTCAGTCTCACAAAGCTCGTTTATGAAACTATTGCGTTCAAGGAATAGCCTCAGTGAGTGGATCCGCTGTGATGTTTCTTTCTATGTCTCTCTTTATCTCAAATTCGCGGAGAAACCCATCTCCCGAAATGAGCAATACCTGTCTTAGAATATGTCTAGATATCTGATGGGACCTAGTTCATAAATGAACTCCAAATCCAAACTTCTTAGACTGTATCGTCAACTGAACTTAATCAGTATCCTATGCCATGCCTCCCTCAGTATCCGCCTGGACCACCTATCTAAAATACTGCCCCTCGTAAGAGGGAAAACTATAACTCTGACAGTCACTCTGTCATCCAGGTCACCTTGGAAGCCTGGAATGATAACTGTCTCTTAAAGGAGGCTGTCGTTATCAAATCCCTAGAACATTCACTTATGTTCTAAAACTGCTTCCGAATGTTTCTCCAGGATTGGATCAATATCAACTTATTTCACCTACTGCAAAAACAACATCTGGTGTGGTACTTGACATCTTATGATTGACTCAATTTGCCTAAGCAAGTGATCTGCCAATCATGCACATCCCTCTCCCCTTTAGTCTGTAAGACTGCCTTAGAGAGAGTGACTCCATCACCTGCAGGTACACTACCGTGCCAGGAGTCGTCCATTCTAAAACACCTTTAGAATGCTGTCTAAGTACCCAGATTGGGAAACTACCCAAATCTAGATCTAAAACCATAGATCTAGTAACCAGAATGTCTGATATAATATCCAACTCCTATGTGGAGAAACCACTGTGTGACGACCAAAGTATAACCGATCGTAGTATAGGAATATCACTTCCTACTCTGTGTATGTCATCCAAATACCCGGACATCACACCCTACCACCTTCTTAACAGATCCATCCCCTATTCTGATGAAGTCAAACCTATCACTGTCACATCAGAAATAGATGATCTATCTTCGCTATATCTGCTTTAGTCTATAAATAGACATAAGCCACTTGTCCACCAATGCTTCCGCTGCTCCCACTGACTACGACAACCCTCTGGCAAAGTCATATAGACGTACACTTCTAAAGCTAGTTTAGAACGACGCTATAGTCATCCTCCTACCGGGTCTCACAGTCTGGAACAACAGCAATGGCAAGTCTGGGTAAACAAGAACCTCCCTGTCACCGTCCTTGAGGCTACCGGAGTACCTCTCGGGTGCTGATTAATTAATTTCTCGTTGTGTTTATCAAATCAAACGATCCCCGATAATGGTACCATTTGATTGATCTTATTTTCCGTTGTTGGTTTATAGAAACTTGTAAGAAATCACAACCAAAAATATTTTGACCGCAATCAATAACGGTGTCGTGTAGATTTCGTTAGCAAGTGCGGATCGTCCACAGGGATTGTGCGATTCGTTTGTATTTTTATTTGTTTGAATTGAAAAGTTAATTGAAAAGAGAAGAAAACATGATTCAAGATTTATCAAATGTTTCAAGTGTCACTATTCTAATCAAGAATCATGAAAATGATAAACATCAAGAATCGAGTTTCTTTGAATTCTAATCACTTAAGGGTTTCAAGATTTGAAGTAAAATGCTCGTAGGAATCGATTAGATTGTAGATGTGATGAAGATTCAAGAATACGATTTCTTATCCATTAGCGAATTGATACTAACTCGATGTCGATTGATCGAGGTTTAAGGATCTTGCGAAGAATTAGGGTTCTTCGTCCTATCCTTTGTCATTTCGATGAATCACATTCGCTAGATAGCTTCTTGAAGATACAATGATCGATTCATGAATTTCTAGATCGTGCGAAAAGAATCAAGAACCCATTTCACATCAATCTAGATCATCGATCATTCTATTTTCAAGAATTTACAATTGCTATAAGACTTAAGAAAATGTTTAAAGATTCGTCAACACCATCATTCTACAATCATCTTGATTCCTTCACGAGCGGAGTTTATTCACACATCATCACAAAGAATACATTCAAGAATTGAAAAGAAATCATGATGCTAGAATTGAAATGTAAACAAGTTTAAAGAATCTTCACCATTATTACATCAACAAGAAGTTACAACTCTCAAGAATTACAAGAGGAAGGAACATCGCTCGTTGAATCTTGCATCGCTCGGCTTCTTGAGTCTTGGATCGCTTCGACCTCGTGCTCCGATGAAGTCCGGCTTTGCTTCTAAAGGGTTGTAGAAGACTTGCTTGGCTTGAACTCCATGAATCTTGAAGTGGGTATTTATGGATTGGATTAGGGTTAGGGTTTGGAGGTGGTTGTTGTTGGGTAGAAGAAGAAGAACTAGGGTTTCTACTCAACAACAATGAATCAATGAATGAAATGGAATCAATCCCCTTTACAAGTGAGCCTAGGGTCCTATTTATAGATTTCCCAAACCCTAAGCCTTGAGTTTGAAATAGAAGTTCCCTCCAAAAGTTTGTTGAAAGACTTCTAGAAGTAGTTAGTTAGGCTTAGCTTAGGGTTTAAGCTATGGTTTAGGAAGAAGTTTCTAGAATACAAGGCTAGTTTAGTGTAGATCCAAGGGTTTGCTGATCTGGCAGAAGCTTCTGGGGCTTTCTGGAAATTGTTGTGTTATTCTGAGCTGTAGGCATACAGGGAAAAATTATGATGCAAAGAAGATGGGTTGAAGTGGCAATACTGCCGCGGTTCCACGGCACAAGGAGGCTTAGGCCGCGGAACCGCGGCCATTTAGCTGGGTTAGGGCTTCAACTTTCTTGTGTTGGCTTCTTATGTCTTCAGAGTGTCTTTTGTGATATATTGAATTCCTGAATGCCCTTTATATCATTTCCAGATTCCAATTCCTTGAGTTGGCGTAACTTTTTAGCAGTGTAGATTTGAGCAAGCTTCTGATTTTCCTGCACGGACTTCGAAACACGGGTTGCGATATATAGAAATGATGCCATGCTATGAAATGCAGTCAATTTCCCTAGAAATGCCGGTTTTAAGGTCTAACACATGTAATCTGATATTTTGCGACTGTTTTGCTAATATGTGAAATATGAATGCCGAACACTTCTATATGAATGCAAATGATAGCGAAATTGCCGGTTAAAAGATGCAATATTTTCGACTAATCAGGTGCCTGAGGTTACCCACCATATCTGCGGAGTGGCCAATGGAATGTCAAACCAGATTGAATCTTTAGGTTCATATCAAATCTTCAGTAATCGTTTGCGGTTCTGGAATCACTTCCAGTTCTACCATACTCCCACTACTGTTTTCTGAAAAAATCCATTTTTATTAAAACTGTGGCGAGTCAAGAACAATATCACTATTGATCTTCTTGATGGTAGAAAGTCAACCCTCGTCATAGCCTGGGTCAACCTACAAACAGCCATTACAGAAACGTGCCTTGAGTTATCCAGAGTCTGGTTTTAAGCATAAGCCGGACAACTCCCCGTACCTTAACAACGTTAAGATATGAACTGTTCTATATCCAATACAGAAACAGAGGCACTGATTTAATTGAACCAGATTCAAATCATGCAGCTGTCTCCAGTGCATGTCATCTAAATGGAAGGAGGCCGATCAGCGTTACTCAACTTAGGAATGCTTCATATTATGAGTAACCTGAAAGAGAAGCAAGTTCTCTTAATCATTACTATTAACTGAATACCACACACAAGTATCTACATCTTCGATCACCTTAAAGAATCCTGATACTTGCAATATCTGGTTCTCTACTTTACTCTTATACCTATAACTTCTCAAAACTTGGACCCTGTGTTTCTACGAAACACCTGTCTAAGAACTAGAGAAGTCATAAGTAAACCGAATATAGTACGAGAACCATCATCTCTTGTCACGTCCCGAAAGTACGGAATATGACCGGCACTTAAACTACGAACGTCTCGAGGCGTACGTAATCTAAGTAAGCCGAAAACCCAGAAATCCAAACCAAGAAAAGTAGTAGAGTGAAGGAAAACCAATTTAAAACAAGTGGTTTTAATAGCATAAGCCAAATTATGCGGTTTTAAAACAAACATCAAATATTTCCCGAAAATTTCGGCAGAGTCTCCTTTGTAAATACTGGCCCCCAAACGGGATACAACATGAATAGTATACGAAATCAATAAAAAGGCATCCCCAAGCGGGAGCTAGCTCTTCGTCAATTGACGGTCACAACCACACAAGCAATATAATATACAACGCCAACGGCGAGGATCAAAATTCAAAAGGAAACTCAAAACCACAAGAAAACCACAGAAATATAACGCGCGACTCTAAGGTCGAAGGAATAACATCACTGGTCTCTATCTCAAAATAAATACATGTTTGGTTGATGGAACTTCTAGATACAACTGAATAATAATATACAATGTATAATGATGGGTACGATACAAATAAACCCACCTACTAGCAAGTCACCCGAACGAAACTGTACCCGCAAAGCCGTAAAGAAACCTGTACGGAGAAATCTGCAAGAAACTGGGGCACAACGGGGGTGAGTTGCCAACTCGTTAATAGAATACATCTACGAACAGGAATCGCATGTATGACGCAATCCTAGGTCATACGATCAATATATATAATCCTCAAATAAAACCAGCAGTCTATAATAATGACTAGGGTAAATATCTAATCCTAGTGTAATTCCATGTGCCCGTGCCAGTGCCTCAGGTAGCAATGTATCATATGGATGATGTATGAATGCATGGAACAGAATGCATGTACTGACGAAAACTGCTTTCATAAATCAGTGAGATTTCTGTATTTTAAAAGTGAGGTACCATAAATGAAATCAGCATAAAACAGTGCCCAGCATCGACACAAAACAAGTGTCCAAATATCTCGATATCTCTGTACCTCAAAATCTCAAAATCTCAATATCTCAATCACAATATCTAGGGCGCCGTCAATCCAGACCGGCCCCTACCATCTATCTCAAGACCACGACGGTATCCTCCGGATATCCGACGCGTCGGGTAATATCACCGGTCGGTAGTGCTCCCCTGCCAGGCTCAACGTCAACAACACGATCCTCTTGCCCCGGGGTACCGCACCGGGCCCACCATGTACCCGAAACGGTTCCTTCACTCCTCGAATCGGGTCTCGAAATCCATCAGCAAACTCATGGTGGACGACTCATACATCATGGGAAAACCATACTTTTTATTTTAAAAGAGAGAAAAGGTTTATTTATGTTTTTGCGGTTTTCCTCCAAATCCAAGAAATCTCATGAAATCCGAATCCAAGTCATCAATAGCATGTAAACAGTGAATATAGGCATGAGAATCCATGAATGCGACACAACAGTGAATAATAACATGCATGAAGTAGTAGGCAATAACTACAATGTCTAACTAGCATATAAGGCAAGTACACTAATATCATGTCTAAACTATTAGCTAACAACCTATGTCAAATGAAATAGTATTTTCTAAAGTGTTCGTGACATGGAAATTACCGATGAAGATGTGTGTGAGCCGGCAAGTAAGTGTACGTGGTACATACACGTCATCGGTAATGGTGCTGGTGTCCTAACAACATAATGTCAACAATGCAATATGAAATAACAACGTAAATATGCGATGCGGAGCGAGCAACCAAAATGAGCGGGAGCTAAATACTAGACGCAACTATAACTAATCTGCATTAATCTAATATAAGTCCTACAAATGGTGCCTTTTGAAATAACACGAATCATGGGGTTTTGAAAATAGGGCCTACGGTGTTTTTATGAAAAAATACGTCTTTTGAAATATCCGTAGGATCCCTTGGGCTGTCTTTTAAAATATCCACGATTCGTTAGTTTTTGAAATAGGTAAGAATCGATTCTAATCTAACAACTAAACTAAACTAAAGGGCTAAGCTAACAAGCTGGACTACAAGTAAGGAAACCGCCTAACATCTGAGTCGATACATATACATACCTGTATATATAAGTCGGTGATCCCGTCTCAATAATATCATATCCGATACCATATCTATAATCAGACATCCCAAGTCAAGAGTGCGGATCAATCATCAAAATATAGCTCGTACGTAAATCCGTCGTACGGCATCCCCAAATCTGGGTACGGGTTAATATCACATTCATCATACTATTCACCCGGTATGCTCTTTATCAAATATCATGATCGGGGTACTGATCTACGTCTAGTACAATACTGATACCGCCTAAGTATGCATGCGCGTGTGTGAAACACTACGTCAAGGACCCGCTACAACGTCATGTCGTATCTCAAATACGAACCCTGCTATATCACCGATCTCACGGCCTCAAATCAAATCTCATCGACTCATCAGGAATCCCAAGTACTATCATCATTATCCATGCATGCGTATATGAATGTACATATGCATAGTCCCATACCCACGCATATATACATGTATACACATCCCAATCAGCGGACAAGAAGGTAAAGTATGAAAGTCTGTGTGTGCGTATGTGGGTATAACAACTACTCTAGGGTTTCGCAACTAACCCAAAGCTAATCCATGAACACATAATCATAACATGAATAAACATTCTCGTATCATAAAACACCTATATAAACATATATATATGAGCTACACTATGGACTGCGGGGGTGCTATACGCCATCCACTCGACTTCTCCCCGTCGATATAAATCACTCACCTGGTCCTCGCTCGCCGGTGCCGACGTTGCCACGCGCTTGCTTGTCGTATCGAAGTCCACATGGGGGTACCTACATATCACAACGCATCGTATCATATTAAAATCCGACTCATGACCAAAACGACGCACGAATCCCACATAGGTCAAAACCTATGGTTGCTTTCACAAATCAACCCAAAAACTCTCGACGTCGGTGTACAAACGCCAGACCATCGAGAAAAACCCAAATACACTCATTTGCACATTCACGAACACTAATTTTAATATAAAATAGGTTAAAACTCACAAAAACCCTAATTTCACTTAAAAAGTCATTTTTCCGAAAATCCAGCAAGCACAAATCACCGTTTTAGTATAAAACTCGATGTATGAACGAATCTAGCGGCCACAATATTCACTAAATATCTTAAATAAGTCATAAAAATAATTCCCATAATTTAATCTCATTTAATTCCATAAACCCAAAAATTCTAGTTTACAAAATACCTAAATTTTAACAATTTTATAGCAAAAATGAACAAACTACCATCTAGCTTGGGTTTGCATGAACTAAAGTATTAAACCACTCAATGTAATATTTATAATGACATGAAACCTAAATTTGAATTTTATCTCACAAGAATATAATTATTTAAAAAACCTAGTTTACCAATTATATAATTATCATTTTTAAATCAACAAATATGCAAACTAGCAACTTAAATTGGAATTAGCATAACCTTAATATGTCAATTATATCCCATAAACTAAATCTCACAACACAAAATACCAATTTGAAATCAAACCCCTCTCTTGAATTTTAAATCATGCACCTAGAACTAATTAAAAACCTAATTAAAAAATTAATTAACCTAACCTGAGCAATTAGCAACACATTAAGCAAAACGGTTAGAATTTATACCTAAATAATTTGAAGCTCCCACAAGCACACTTAGCCTCCCAAATTGAAATCTAAATCCCTAGATCCATGCTATGGTAGCCAAGGAAAAATGGGTAGGAGATGGATTTTGATTTGGATTTTTGCTTGATTTTTTGTGGATTTTTCAAGCATTTTTGATGAACTTTTTTAAAGAGAAAGAGATGAAGAATGAAGGGGCTGAAATGGAGGGGGGCTCGGCCATTGCAGGTGTGGGAGAGGAGAGAGGGAGTGTGGTGTGAGGTATGGTGAGGGAAAAAGTCAAAGTCAACCAAATACCAACTCTTTTATCCATTCTCATTTCTTTTCTTTTCTTTTCTTTCTTTCTTTCTTTTCTTTTCTTTGAAATTCAAGTGTGGAAAATGGGTGGGGGCTGCTGAATTCAGCCAAGGGAAGAAATAAATGGGGGTGTGTGAGTGTGGGTATGGTGTGAGGTGATGAAAAAATGATAAATACAATAACCCAAACATCATTTACACTAAAAAAAAGCCTTTTTTCTTCAATAATTTCTAAACCATTTTGGCAAACGATTTCGTTTCAAAAACCACATGATAAAATTTTGTTTAATGTTTTATGATGCACAAAATTTGTTTCAACTCATTCCAATTTGTAATTTTCCTTAATTAAATATATTAGTGACGGCTTAAAATACTATTAAAATAATTAATTTCGGAAAAATTTCAGAAAATTTGAAATTTCACCAGTGGCTCAATAAATACCAAATACTAGCAATTACATAGCTAGAATATGTATATTTAATTTTATAATAAAGATATTTGCTTTTTGACTTTTTACAGAAAACCCCCTTATTTTACCGTTTTTTCGAAATTTCACCGAAATGATTTTCAAAACGTTACACCTCTGTCCTCATGGACACTGGACAACATACAATACTCTGTATAAGTCCCTTGAGTCTTATAACTCATTCCCTGTGCATCGTAGGTTGAAAACTGTACTTATGGTTAAGAAGAATTACACCGCTGTTCAATGCTCCTTAACTAACCATCCACTGATATAGACAAATGTCATAGAAATAATTTCAAAAAGGTATATCTCACTCTATAAAAATAGACGTACAGATATATCAATTTGAAATTGGTGCATAACAATGGATATTCAAAACCAAATATTTGTCGTCCGGCAAACAACCCAGGCGATTTCCTCAAATATCACCAATTACAACGAATCCCGATATAATGAGGATGATCACCCAATTCCCAATAACTTACTCCCACTCATCATCTGTAAAACTATACAGATGTGAGATTCATATCTGGTAAATACATACCCTGGAGCAAGTGTCTAATTGGGAAATCAGTTTTCTATTAACAGTACACAGTGAAACTGAAACATTTAAATGTTTCGATGGGGTATCCGTGTATTCCTAGTAATGCCTCTTCGATTTTCAGATTCACAACTGTAACCGTATATTTCTTTGCCACCTCTCCAAATCCCTTTTTATGTCTTTAGTCGTTACCTTCTGTACACCCCTTTAGGCCAAATGGTTTTCTTCCTTTCCTACCGTTCGGCACCAGCCTATGGTTTGGAAGAAGACTATCCAATAAGAATAATGGGTGTACTGTCCTAATCCTAGGAGCACTCGCAATGCGAGAGAAGGTGAAGATAAAAGACACCTGAATAAACCTTATTCCTCTTTCTCCTGAACCAGAATCCATCCCCGAACTGGAACAAGTTCCTTTCGAGTTCGTATATAACCATACGATGGAATATCCAAATAACTGTGGATCTTCGTAGTGATACGGAGTGTCCTGGAGAAATACAAAGGTGAAGTGGGAGTGGTAATAAAATACTTGGTTTGGTCGTGAATATCAGTCGCAATTTACTTTGCCCTCCTTCTAATCCCTTTATTTGTCTTAACTTAATACCTTCTGTACACCACACTTAGGCTAATCGGCTTTCTTCATTCCCTACCGGTCGGCACCAGCCTATGGTTTGGAAGAAGACTATCCAATTTGCGTAATGGGTGTACTGCCCTAATCCAAAGAGCACTCGCAACCTGAGAGAAGGTAAAAGGAAAAGACAACTGAATAGTCCTATTCGTTTTCTCCAGAACCGGAAACCATCCTTGAATAAATTCCTTCGAGTTTGTATATAACCATACGATGGTTTTATCCAATGGAAGTGGACGTTCGTAGTAATACTGGGTATCCTGGAGAAAAGGGTAAAAGTAGGAGTGGCAATGAGGTTTGCAACTCAGACAATCCAAAAGCCAGTGCGATAAGAAGATTCGGTCAACTTGGTCACTGAGTCATAGTCTAAGGTTGGGTCAATGGTCGCTGCCAAAGAGAGAGAGAAAAGAAACACTCAGCGTGCACTCTAACCTAGATCAGAATGGTTATCACTTTATCAAATCAGGAAACCTCCCACTGTAACGTCAAATTCTTCCCCAAAGCTGAAAAAAGAATTAGTCGGGATCACCCGAGGAGTAAACCAACTCATTAGTGGGAATCGGGGTCCAACTATCATCGCATGATAACGTGACGGAATCTGCTCACGTTATCACACTCCAGAAGGTATGCGCATATCTGGCAAGTTTCAGTTTCTTTAGAAACTCCCGATATGATTTTTACCCCATGCTCTTATGACCTTGCGTGAGGTCAAAATGTCATAAGTCACATGTCAAGTTCTACCCATCATTATCCAGGTTAATTTGAACCCACCCGTACATACCCTGATGTAGGCCAAAATAGTAGTACGACTGTCCCAAACCAACGCATCTATCTATGCAACAGATAAATATCCGGCAGCTACCAATCACTATGCCTTGGCGTGAGGTCAAAATAATAGCTTGAATACTACCGAATATTTAACTGAAATGATGGAGGGCTACGAATGGTTTCTGGCGAAAACCTTTAACGTAATGAACTTGATATCGTTGAAAGAAACGGATAGCTTCATAAAAAAATAGTAACAAAACCTTTGCTAAAGAGGTCACTCCCGGTGAAGGGATCTCGGTTCTTTCCCCGTAGAATGAGATGCAGGATATTCTAACTGAATACCACGATGCGAAGCAAATGTAATTGGCTATAGTGAAGTTATTGCCCTGACGCAAACTTCTATCCAAGGGTCACTCCCGTGAAGGGATCTCGGCCCTTGCCTCGTCGACTGAGGTGCTGGATATTCATAACCGAATACCACTGTGCAAAACAAAAGAGAACGCCCTTGCAATAACAGCTTTTGAAAAATGTTCCAACAACGTCAGAATAGGTTTGTTTAGCTTGCATTGATCCGAATCAATGCAGTCCCATCAATTGATCAGACCAATAAAGAACGAAAATAATGATGTACGTATATGCCATCCGCATTCGCCTCTGGGTCCCGTCATCACCAGATAGGTTACTCAACTAACGACAGAGAGGGGACTGACTAGCGCGGATGCAAAACATATACAACATCTACTAGTATATATATCAATATATAATATTCGCTCAAGGCGTGATAAAAAATGCAGCATCACAGAAATGTAATAAGCATCACAGAACAATACAGATATCTGGGATCCCCGGGTTTCATCGAGCCGCTACTGAAACCCGACGTTCCCCTGGTCGTGTGGATAGCCTGTGCAATGAAATACTAGACCCCTACGGGCGCGGCAAGTTACCCGCCAAAACCTGAAGCAAGGCAGCCCCCTTCAGCAAAGTGAATGGACCACCCAGCACTTCACGGAATCCGGTAACTTGGGCACCCCTCCTGGGTCAACCTATAACCCCTACGAATGCGGCGAATAGCCCGCCAATTCTAGAGTAAAGCCCCCTCCGTCTCAACGCCATGAGATGCGGGGCCCGTTGCCCTCTAGAACCCGGCTATCCGTGCACCCTCCGTGGGGTAATCCTAGTACAGAAAGTAAAATATACATACAACGGGTACATCGACCTCGACCCGGTCGTGCCACAAAAGAATAATACAAACAGGAAGTGACGGCAGTCCACATGTCGGACGCTCGCCCCGCAATATCAAATGTACATATAAAACGAAACTGTACTACCATTGCATCCAGGCTATCCCCCACGACCAAACCGCAACATCACAGCACAACACAGAACATCAACGTGAATGTCACGTTCGTAAATCCGTCTAAAAGGGTTATAGCGGGTTGACAGGATTTACCGATCAAATGACATTCACGGGTCGCAAGATATAATGTAAATACTGTAAACTAACATGTTTAAAATTTTCGATCGATCAAATTTATCGAAGTGGGCCCTAAGCACTACTGTAGCTCTCACAAAAAATCTGGGCCCAAAAAGAATATCCCAAAACCCCCATTTCCAAGTCATAAAACCACTGTAGAAAATTGGTGCAGAGAGGGGTCAAAGTGGCGGCGGAACCGCGGCCAATGCATGGGTTTGGCCGCGGTTCCGCGGTGGAAATATAACGTCATGCGACCAAATTTCTACAGTAGTCTTAGAATTCCCTGCACGTGTTTCTGCAATGTACTGAAAAAAATTTCGAGCCAAAACAAAATCGACAGAAACCTGAAGCACTAGAAAATACGGTTTTTGGGATTTTTGTTCGATCGAGTTCTGAACAAACTAGAGTAAGCTAGATTAGGTTAATGGCGTGGCTCTGATACCACTGTAAGTGCACGGCGGCGCCCCGGCCGTCAATCCGACGCTGGAATGCGGAAACGAAAACTTTACTAAACTTGTAAACCGGCACCACCGCGCACTAAAATCCTGGATCGGGCATTAAGCTAACTCTAGCAAACAAGAAAAAGAGTAGAGGGCTATACCGAGCGATCCGTGTCCTTCGGTCTTCGGCCTCCACTCCGATCTTCTCGCGGAATCTCCGGTCTTCAGCTTCTCGTCGGTACGAGCACCACATCGCCGGGTTCTTTTACGGGCGCCCACCTCTGAACCGAGGCAACTCGGGCACGAAGTTGGCGAGCCGACGTGCCCAAGGGTGCTGTAGGATTTGTGTAGAAACCATTGTCTCTTGGGGTTCTAGAAGTTGCCTTTGATGGTGTGGAGGAAAGAATAATCTTTGGAGAGAGGTGAGGGATTTTTGTAGCAAGCATAGAATGAAAATGAGATGAATCAATTTCCCTCATACAAAAATGAATCCTCTCTCTCTCTCAAATTTGGCCGGCCCCTCTATCAACAAAATGGTGGAGGGAAAAAGAATAAAAACATGAAGGGAGGTGAGTGTAGGAATCAAAAGAGGTGACCACATCCAAAAGTGATGATAACAAAGTCATATCCATTTCTAATCTCATTTAATACAAGCAAGTGATGGAAAAAGAATCTCATCATGCAAGAACCATCATGATGCCACCATTTCACAAATAAACCCTCCACAAAAGATAATTTGCACAACTGCAATTAACCCCCTCCATCGGAAAAGTCCGGCCGTAAAGGAACAAAGGAAAACTGGCCGGAACGGAATACAAACTGGCAACTTCAGAAAACTGATCCCGTAATAAATTACAGGAAAACCCCGCGACTGCGACTGCATATACATGCCTGTATTTATATTCCCACTTAACACAAATGCAAAGAGACAAAATCTACACTGTACAATACTAGGATCCAGCTTAAACCAAGCCCGCTAGTATTATTCGTCCGATCATGATCCGTTCAATACCGCACGTATCTGATCATACCCTGCCATATCTCCATACGGCCTCTACAGCGTTTCGCTTGAAACTTGAGAAACTGGTCTGTGGGGGACTCTAAAGACTCGTCAACACCTTAGTTGTGGATTTAACCACAAGCACGTCAGATGTATTAGCAATACGTAACGGCTACCAGGTATTGACCGAAATGGGCGTCGATGAGCGAACTAATCTGACACCCTACTGAGCCTGTCAATGACAATATTCATACAGTCCGTCCGTTTGTCTATGAGCATCACATGGCGGGCCTAGGGGGTTGGTAAAAGTCAGACCCCCAAAAGCGGTACAAGTCGTGTCGGAGTGTAGCCCAGAACACCCTGAGATACTACTGGAATACCTACAAGTAAATCTCCTGCCTTGGCCAAGACTTCGTGTAATGGCTCTTCTAGACACAGCGCGGGACTTCACCCCCAATACCGGGAGAGACGAACCCCTGCAGATCCGCTCACTGCCTCCATGTGGCTCGGGACTGTACCCAACTAAAACCTGTTTTGCACGTCTCCTTGAGTGTGGTAGGGTAGTAATCAAAGTACAGTGGGAACTCATACGAGACAAATGACGATCTCAGGTCGATGAACTAACCTGTACACATGTCACCAGGAACAGCTATCTGACGTCAGGTATAAGACCAACTAGCATGTTCCCGCCGAGTCCTGTCCGGTGTACTCATAACCCAATGAGCACCTCTGTACATCTTAGGTGAACCAACTGACACCAGTGGCTTGTGAGACCCGCCACCGCCCCTCGTCGGGGTCTCGACTGTATACACTAGTCTACTCTGGAGTATCGATGCCCTGTCTCGAAACTCCCACGATTAGGGACCGTTTAAGGATGTGCTTATAGACCCCAGCTCCCACGTATATGATCGCCCTCATACTGCTGACAGTTAAGCAAGAATCCTAGGGGCTCTATCAAGGTGCAATAGCGACCTGTAAGGTCACCTAAAGCAGTACACGATGATAAAGATGAACCAGATAGCATACTATCATCTTGAGTAAGACTGTCCTACCGGTATAGGCTCCCTCCCTCAATCATTGCAATCACGTGCCTGTGATCTAATAATTGACTCTGAGGGCACTATCTCCAACAATAATTACATACGAACTCGAAATAACTTCTTCCAGATTCGAGGATGGATTCTGGATCTGGAGAGATTGAATAGGATTATTCGGTTTTCTTTTTCCCTTTACCTTCTCTCAGGTTGTGAGGGCTCCTAGGATTAGGAGAGGGTGCACCTATTAAGCTTATTGGACTGTCTTCCTCTAGACCATAGGCAGGTGCTAAATGTGGGGAAGGAAAAAAACTAATTAGCCTAAGTGTAGTGTATAGAAGGTAATAGGTAAAGATATATAAAGGGATTAAAATAAGGGCAAAGAAAATTACGACTACTATCATTCACGACAAAACCGTGTATACCCCTTCCACTCCCACATCTACTTTGGATTTCTCCAGAACACTTCGTATCACTACGTATATCCACTCCAATTGGATATGGCATCATATAGTTACATACGAACTCGAAGGAATTCGTTCCAGATTGGAGGATGGTTTCCGGTTCAGGAGAAATAGAATAGGATTATTCAGACGTCTTTTCCCATTACCTTCTCCCAGGTTGCGAGGGCTCCTGGCATAAGAAGAGTACACCTATTACGCTTATTGGATAGTCTTCTTCCAAACCTTAGGCTAGTGCCGAAGGGTAGGGAAGGAAGAAAACCAATTATCTTAAAGGTGGTGTACAGAAGGTAATAAGTAAAGCCATAATAAAGGGATTGGAGTGAGGGCATGGAATTATATGGTTACTGTCATGAATCAGGATAGTGGAAGAGGCGTTACTAGGAATACCAGTTAACCCCTTTGAAACATTTTCATGTTTCAGTTTCATTGTGCGATGTTAATTGAATACTGTTTTCCCAATTAGAATCTAACTCCAAGGTATGTATTTACCATATCAGTTTCTCACATTTGTATATTATTACAAATGGTGAATGGGAGTAAGATATTGGGAACTGGGTGATTAGATCCTCATTATATCAAAATTCTTTGTAATTGGTCATATTTGAGGAAATCATCTGTTTTTTTCCTTATGGCAAATTTTTGGTTGTGAATATCCGCTGTTATGTACCAATTTCAAACTGATATATCTGTACGTTTATTTTATAAAGTGAGATATAACCTTTTGAAATTATGTCTGTGACATTTACCAATATCAGTTGGTGATTAGGTAAGGTGCATTCAACAGCGGTGTAACTGTTCATAACCATAGTACAGTTTTCAGCCTACGACGTACAAGGTTTGAGTTATTGAACTTAGGGGACTTATACAAAATATTGTATGTTGTCCAGTGTCCATTAGGACAATGGGGTTAGTAATCGTACTATATTCGGTTTACTCATGACTTCTCCAGTTCTAGACAAGCATTTCGTTGAAATAAAAGGTCCAGATTTTGAGAAATTATAGGTATAAGAATAAAGTATAGAACCATTTGTTGGAAGTATCAGGATTCTTCAAGGTAGTCGAAGATGTATATACTTGTGTTTGGTATTCCGTTGATAGTAATGGTTTTGAGAACTTGCTTCTCTTTCAGGTTGCTCATATATGGATGCGCTCCTAGATAATTAATGTTGATTGGCCTCTTTCCATTTGGTTGATATGCACTGGAGACAGCTGCATGATTTTGAATCTGGTTCCAATTAAATTAGTGCTTTTGTTTCTATATTGGATATATATAGAATCAATTTATATCTTAACGATGTTAAGGTATAGAGAGTTGTCCGGCTGATGCTTAAAACCAGAATCCGGATAAACTCGAGGCACGTTTCAGTAATAGCAGTTTGTGGGTTATCCCGGGCATTGACGAGGGTTAACTTTCTACCATCAGGAAGATCAATGGTGATATTGTTCTTGACTCGCCACAGTTTTAGTAAAATGGGTTTTTTCAGAAAACAGAAGTGGGAGTATGGTAGAACTGGAAGTGATTCCAGAACCACAAACGATCACTGAAGATTTAATAGAACCTGAGGATTCAATTGGTTTTGATGTTCCATTGGCCACTCCGCAGATTTGGTGGGTAACCTCAGGCACCCGAGAGGTACTTCGGTCTTTTCAGAGACTGTGACAGAGAGGTTCTTATTTACCTAGACTTTCTATTGCTGTTGTTCTAGACTATGAGATCCGACAGGAGGATGAGTATAGCGTCGTTCTAAACTAACTTTAGAAGGGCACGTGTATATGAGTCTGCAAGAGGGTTGTTGTAGTTAGTAGGAGCAGCGGAAGCCTAGTGGGTAAGTAGTTTATGTCTATTTATATACTAAAGCAAGTATAGCGGAAAAGGATCATCTATTTTTGATGAAACAGTCATAAGGTTTTGACTTCATCAGAATAGGAGATGGATCTGGTAAGAAGGTAGTAGGGTGTGTTGTCCTGGTATTTTGGATGACATCCACTTTATAGGAAGTGAAATTCCTATACTACGATCGGTTATACTGTGCTTGTCACAAAGGTATTTTTCCACATAGGATATTGATATAATATCAGGGTTTCTGGTAACTAGATCTATGATTTTCGATCTAGATTTGGGAAGTGTCCCAATTAGGGTACTTGACAATATTCTAAAGGTGTTTTAGAATGGAAGACTCCTGGCATGTTGGTGAACCTGCAGGTGATGTAGTCACCCTCTTTAAAGGATGTTCTAGGGATATGGCAACGGTAGCCTCCTTCAGGAGACGGTTATCATTTTAGGCTTCCAAGGTGACCTGGATTACGGAGTGACTGTCAAAGTTATAGTTTTCCCTCTTTTCGGGGGTAGTATGTTGGACAGGTGGTCCACGAGGATACTGAGGAAAGGCATGGCGCATGATACTGATTAAATTCAGTGGATGATACAGTCTAGGAAGTTTGCTGGATTTGGAGTTCATTTGTGAACTGGGTCCATCTGATATCCAGACAAATTCTAAGACATCTATTGCTCATTTTGGGAGATAGCTTTCTCCGAGAAGTTGGGATATAGAGAGATACAGAAAGAAACATTGGAGCGGATCCACTCACTGAGGCTATTTCTCGAACGCAATAGTTTCGCAAACGGGGCTTGTGATACTGTTTAACAGAGAAATTGGGTGTTCGGTATCCCACGGGCTGTGAGTATGCGACACCGCAATAATTGGCCTTAACTGCAAGTGGGAGATTGTTGGCTATAGTACCCTCAAGGCAATTATCGTTGTCGCAGGCAGGTGATTATGATGATTGAGCTGTTAGTTGTATGTATGCCCTAGAGGCCAGTATTGTACAGATGATGTATATTATATTGGATGCTTGGACATATATAGAGAGGACTTTCTTGCTCGATATGATAGTATGCTATCTGGTTGCTCTTTATCTTAACATGTATACTTGTCTCTTTATACTGTCTTATAGTTACATGTTGGTAAAGCCCTTAGGATGTGTACTTGACTACCTGGACTATGATACGGATCATACTAGTGGGGACATGGTAGTCCATAAGTACATCCTTCAAGATCCCTAGTCGTGGGTGTATCGAGACGGGGCATCGATATACCAGTGTAGACTAGCGTATACGCTTCTCGACCCATGAGATGGGCGATGGATGATCCCATATCCATGGTGTTTGACATCAGAGATGGTATACGGGTGCTCAGTGGAGACTGGGTACACTGGACGGACTCGCCGAGAACTCCCAGATGGTATTATACCTCACGTCAGATGGCAGTTCTCTGGTGATACTTGTGCAGGTTAGTCTGTAGACCCGAGATCGTCATAGAGTCTTGTGTGATTCCAACTGTGCTTTGATTTCCCCCTTACCACGTCCATGAGGGCATGCAAAACGATGGTTTTTGGATAGAGTCCCGAGTCACATGGAGGCAATGAGCGATAGGAGGGGTTTCGTCTCTCCCGGTATTGGGGGTTGATGTTGCGCTGTGCTCGATTGGCCGTGACAGGGAAGTCCCTGGCCAGGGCTGATTTAGACATTTAGTGGTAAGTGTTACCAGTAGTTTCTTGACCCGTTATGAGCCTCACATCGGCACGACTTATCGGTTATTGGGGTCTGACGTTTACCACCCGTAGACTTGATATGCGACATATTAGACGAGGAGACCGGACTGTACGGGAAGTGTTATCGGCAGGCTTTTACAGGAGTTAGAGCGGGCTTGCTTGCTGATCTTCTGATCGCTCAATACCCGGATAGCCGTTACGTCCAGCTAGTACCACTGACGGCTTGTGGGTGCTTGATGTGATCATCACCTACTGCTGCGTATTGACGAGTCTTTAGAGTCCTACATAGAAGTTTTACTGGCTCAGGCAAAACGAAATTGGAGCGCATATGTGATATATGCGGGACCGAGAATAATGCGTGTATGTGATACCGTGTTCTATTCTCGCGACTTTTTGTATCGGTCGGTTATATATGATATAGCCGGGTTATCGAATCAAGTGTTGATTCGATAAGTCGATACAATGTTTGTTAGTCAGTTATATGTGATATGACCGGATTATTAAGTCAAGTGTTGATTTAATGATTTATTCTATAATTGTATATTTGATATACTAGTTTACATTAACTAACACATGTTCACTTAGGGTTTTTTTTTCTCACATGTACACAACTTTAATATATATGTGATATATATTAAATTGTGTTATCTTTTTGTATCATGGTTGATGATACATCATCCATGGGTGTATGAGACTTACACTATGCTAATTTTTAGTTTGGGTTTTAATATCTAAAGTAATTACAAAATCAAGTGGAGGATTAGAAAATGCATGAAGCTTATGGAAGCTTGTGGATGCATTAACTAATTCCATTTGAAGTTTTTTTTTACTATGGATATTCATTAACCCAACCATAACAATTATGTAAGTCCATGCTACCTCTCCCGGTACTTTCGGGCATGTGGAATTTGGTGAAAAACAATTTTCTAGAGGCGGTAACATGGACTCAAAACCGGATCTTTGTTAAACATCTAACTAACAACCTAACTAGGAGTTGTTAACTACTCGGTTAGGGGGTTATACCTTTCTTTCTTGAACTCTTTCGTCTTCAAACCTCGATGGTGTACGGATCGGCTTCACCCCGTCGTCTCCTTGCGCCGAAGATCGATCCACCCGAAAGCTTCTACCTTTGGCTTTTTCTTCGAGCTTTGAAGAAACTAGTTTACTCGGTTTGCTAAACCTTGTGAACTAGAGTGAGTAGAGGAGAGTGTGTTGGGATTTTTCTCTATGGTTCTTGGTTCTCAACACATGAGACAAGTGAACCATAGACTAAAGAGAGGGAGAGCAAGAGGAAAAGGATGAGAGCTTAAGAACACAAGAGAGAGAAAGGAAATGAAAGAATGAGCCAGACTTTTCTCTCTTGGCTCTCATAATCCAAAACCATCATAACTAATAATAGCAATCAAGTATTAGTGATGGTTTAAGCCACAATAGCCATATCATTTCATGCACTCATTTTGCACAAGAGAACAAGCAAGCAGAAGACTTTGCCATGAAATGATAGCCATTGTCATCATGATGGTCAACTAGTCCAACCTAGTCTACCGGTCAACAAAGTCAACAAAGTCAACCCCTCAACAACCATGTCACTATAATACTTAATTAATATTATTGTTAATTACATATCATATTCTCATTAGGGTTGAGCAAAAAGTCAATAGTCAACAGTCAACGGTCAACAACCCTAATGAGAATCCTCTCCCTCTGTCTCTCCGTCAACTGTGCATACACACCCGCATCCGCGTTCCGAGAAACATGAATACATACTGGATAAAACCAATCCCAAAACGTACACTAGGATCTGGCTTAAACCAAAGCCCGCTAGTGTTAACTGTCCGGACACTGTACGTGCACAAGTGAACGGATGTGACCGGACCCTGTCGCAAAACCATGCGACCTCTACTCTTTTGCCTAAAGGCGAATAGCTTCCTATGTGGGACTCTAAAGACTCGACACTACGCTGGCAGAGGGTTTAACCACAGACCGCAAGCTGCACTAGCTGTGCGTAACGGTCCCCAAGTAGATGCCGACAAGAAGACTGACGAGGTGAAACCCATCTGAACTCCTACTAAGATTGAATGTGACAGTCTCTGTACAGTCCGGTCTGTTCGTCTGAAACATCGCATGGCGGGCCTAGGAGGGCGGTAAACGTCAGTCCCCTGATAGCGGTACAAGTCGTGTCGGAGTGAAGCCCAAAACACCCTGAGATAACACTGGAAGCCTACCAGTATATCTCGCTTGCCCTGGCCAGGGACTACTCGTGTAATGGCTCTCCTAGACAGAGCGCGATGTCAACCCCCAATACCGGGAGAGACGAATCCTGTCTAACCGTCACTGCCTCCAAGTGCTTCGGGACTGCACCCAACTACTACCTGTTTGTACGACTCTTTTGAGCCGTGGTAGGGTAGTAATCAAAGTGCAGTGGGAACACACTCGAAGCGAAGTGACAGTGTCAAGTCAGCGGACTAAGCTGTACTCATGTCACCTGGGAACTGATAACTGACGATAGGTATAATACCAACCGGTCAGTTCCCGACGAGTCCTGTCCAGTGTACTCATAACCCAACGAGCACCCGCATACTATCTCCATTACAACGTACTCATGGCTGTAGGGTTCCTAGGCACACACTAGAGGTCTCACAAGGCATCAACCATGCCAATTTCAAAATTTTACGGTGCCGAGAAACCCTAATACGGATCGTTGGCTAGAAGTTTAGGCGAAAAACAAACTAGTTAACACTTAACTACAAGAATACGGAAATACAACCTTTGTAGATCCGGTCCTCCACCTCCACAGCTCCGTGATGAAGTCCTCTCCGCTGTCCAAATCAAATCCCGGGCTCTAGCGTCGGCTTCATCGGAGAAAGAGCGGGCTAGGTCATCGACGACGTGCCGAAGATGATCTACGTTGCGGCATCGCAAGATCAAGCTCCCACTTCACCAAGTCATGAAAACTTATGAAGGAAACACACTCTACTACTTGGCAAGAGGTAGAGGATGAAGAAATAGGAAGTGGGTAGACTTTAGAATTGGATTTCTCACTCATTTTTATCAATCACCATTGATGAAGAAAGGTTTTCTTCAAGTGAAGAAGAAGAAGAAGATGAAGATAACATTATGATAAGTATTTTAGAAAATAGAAAATAAAAGAATACTTATCATAATCAACCATGGTCAAGTGTAGAGAATTGACTAAGGTTAGATGAATGGTTAGGGTTAAAGATGAAGACAAAGTGGTGACTTTGGTCAAAGCTTCATGAAGATTCAAGATGCAAACAAAGAAAGCCACCATTTTGTTTTCTTATCCATTTCTTTTTAATCCAATTAAAAAGATAAATGAATGAATAACAAAATAAAAACCCTAACCATTTACTTAACCAAGGTTTAATTCTTTACACAAAACCTAGCAAACATGTATCATCAAACATGATACATCCAAGTGCACAAAAGTATATCACATATACAATGTGCACAAACCAAGTGAGAAAATCCATTTAAAGTGAACGAATACTAGTTAGTGCAAAGTAATATATCAAATATATAATTATGCATTAAATCATTAAATCAACACTTGATTTAACGATCCGGTCATATCGCATATAACCGACTAGTATCCAATATATCGGCTTATCGAATCAACCCTCGATTCGATAACTAGGTTATATCGCATATAACCATTCGACACATTCATCGCGAGAATGAAATACGGTATCACATACACGCATTATTCTCGGTCCCGCACATATCTCATATGCGCTCTTATTTCGTTTCGCTTGAGCCAGGAAACCTCTGTGTAGGACTCTAAAGACTCGTCAATACGCCGGCAGCAGGTGATGATCATATCAAACACCCACAAGCCGCAAGCGGTCTGCTAGACGTAACGGCCACCCGGGTATTGAGCGATCAGAAGATCGACGAGCAAGCCCGCTCACACTCCAGTGAATCCAACCAGTAACACTACCGTACAGTCCGGTCTGTTCGTATGATATGTCGCATATCTTGCCTAGGGGTGGTAAACGTCAGACCCCAATAGCTCGATAAGTCGTGTCGATATGAGGTCTATAACTGTTCGAGAAACTACTGGTAACACTTACCAGTAAATCTCAGCAACCCTGGCCAGGGATTTCCGGTTATAGCCAATCGAACACAGCGCAACATCAACTCCCTATACCGGGAGAGACGAATCCCCTCCTATCGCTCATTGCCTCCATGTGACTCGGGACTATACCCAAAAACCACCGTTTTGCACGCCCTCTTGGACGTGGTAAGATGGAAATCAAAGCACAGTGGGAACCACACAAGACTCTATGACGATCTCGGGTCAACAGACTACTCTGTACCAGTGTCACCAGAGAACTGCCATCTGACGTAAGGTATAATACCATCTGGGAGTTCTCGGCGAGTCCGTCCAGTGTACCCAGTCTCCACTGAGCACCCGTATATCATCTCTGATGTCAAACACCAATGGATATGGGATCATCCATCGCCCATCTGTATGGGTCTAGAAGGTATACGCTAGTCTACTCTGGTATATCGATGCCCCATCTCGATACACCCACGACTAGGGACTTTCAAGGATGTACTTATGGACTACCATGTCCCCACTAGTCTGATCCGCATCATAGTCCAGGTAGTCAAGTACAGATCCTAAGGGCTTTACCAACATGTAACAGGGAGACAATCAGTATACACGTTAAGGTAAAGATCAACCAGATAGCATACTATCATGTCGAGCAAGAAAGTCCTCCCTATATATGTCCCAGCATCCACTACAATATACATCCTATGTACAGTAATGGCTTCTAGGGCATACATATAACTAACAATCTCCCACTTGCACTAGGGCCATCTGTAGCAGTGTTTGTAGTATCTCATACTCAACCATCCCATAAAAGTCTCTCTCTGGGAAAAGGCCTTTGTGAGTGGATCCGCCGTGTTGTCCTCTGAGTCTACTCTCCTAACCTCGATCACCCTGGAGATCAACTATCTCCATGATCAGGTGATACTGCCTTAGAATATGTCTGGATCGCTGATGGGATGGACGTTCCTTGGCATAAGCCACATTGTCACACAATGGGAGGAACTAAGTTCATCTCATGAACAAATATACATCCAGACTGCCTCTTTGGTAGCATCTTAAGTAGCGATGTATCCAGCCTTAATCGTCTAGTATGCCACGGTATCCAGCTTGGAACTCTTCCAACAAACCGTCCCTTTTACTGAAGGTAAAGACATTGCCTGTGACTGACACTCAGTCGTCTTTATCACCCTGGAACACTTCCAGTGATTCTTCCCAGGATCGATTGATACCATCTCACTACAGCTAGTGAGAATCCTAACATCCAATTAGATCTATCTCATAGATCCAAAACCCAGGATTTATGAGGTATCACTTTGATCCTATATGGAGAATCATTGTGATAAGCGGAGATTGATCGAGCGTAGCATAGGAAACTCCTTCCCTATCAAGAGTATGTCATCCACGTACTCTACGAGGATCGTCACTATACTCCCTACTACCTTTTTGTTTATACAAGGTTCATCTACCATTTTGATGATGTCAAACTCTTTGACTAACACATCAAAACAGATGTTCCAACTCCGCGATGCCTGCTTTTTCCAATAAAGCATCTTGTACACGTTTCCGCTGCTCCCACTGTCTACGAGGCCCTCTAGCTGTGTACTTACAGACGTTCTCTTCTAAAACATCATTTAGAAAAGCTGTCATGACACCCATCCACCAGATATCGTAGTCATGGTATGTAGCCGTGGCAAGTAGGATCTGGATGGACTTAAGCATAGCCACTTGAAAAGGTTTCATCATTATCCACGCCTGGTCGATGACTAAAACCTTTAACAAGTCTAGCTTTCAAAGTCTTAACCTTTCCAAGTACACCAAGTAATCTTCTCAAGATATACTTGCTCCTGATGGGGATTTAACCCTTCAGATAAAGCAACCAAAGTCCATACTTTGTTGGTGTATAAGGATTCCATCTCAGATCTCTAAGCATCCAGCCATTCTTACAGAGTCTTACTCCTGATGGCCAGCTCGAAACTAGTTGGGTCATCATCTCATGATGCAATCCTCGCTCCCACTGTCATAGAGAAACCGAAGTATCTCTCAGGTGGGTGAGGAACCCTACTAGATCGGCGGAGAGGCTGAGGCTCGTTGGAATCTACTGAATCCTTTGGTTCTACCAAATCAACTGCTGTTGTTTGTATAGCTGGAACATTTCCAGTTCTACATTACAGACTTTGCCTCGAGCTTGTCCGGATTTTGCTTTCAGACATAGGCCGGTCAACCCCAAATCTTAACTAGCTTAAGACATGGGCTCTTCCCTTTCCATATCACATATGAAACGGTAGGCAACTGATTTGATTGGAACCCTATTCAATAGGTATGTAACTTCATAAGTGCATAACTCCCAAAAGGAAAAAGGTAACTCAGCAGTACTCATCATAGAGCACACCATATCAAATAGGGTGTATCTGCTCCGCCCCGATATACCATCGTGCTATTGTGTATACGGAGGAGTAATGCTAAGAGAGAGAATCTCATTCTCCTTTAGAATAGTCCAGGAATTCCGTGCTCTAGTATTCTCCTCCCTGATCACATCAAAGGACATAATACTTATACCCGTATTAGTTCTCTACTTCTAACTTATATTCTGTGAATATCTCAAAAGGTTCGGACTCATGTTTCAACAGGAACATAGGTCTGAATCTCGAAAGATCATCAGAGAATGTAATGAAGTACAAAGAACCAGTCTTGGCATGTGTAGACAGGGGACCTACATACATCAACATGTATCATCCCAAGAGTTCACTAACTCTTTCTCTGTTTCCAATAAACAGTGCTGTGGTCATCTTATCTCTGTGACATGACTGGCAAGTTTCACAAGAAGTAAATTCAAACTCATTTAAATATGCATCTTTATGTAACTTCAGCTAGTCGGGTCACATTAATATGACCTAGTCTACAATTCCTCAAGAAGGATTCGTTCATTTCTAAACTCTTCCTCTTGTGTGTGTTCCGTATACTAAAAAACTGTAGTTTGATTTAGAACATCAACGCTTTTAGATAGCGTGCCTGAACCGATCAACTTTTGATATAGGAAATGTTCAAAACATTATCCAACAATACAAAATTATATCCTTTCTTTACTAATAAAGAGACTGATATGATTTTGTATATCAGGTTCGGTATCTAATAACATTCGTTCAGAATCAATGTATTGGTAATACAGGGTGACAGTGACCAACAGACTTGGCTGCAACTCTTGCCCCATTTTCTGCCTCATGAAACTTATCACCCGTTCTCAGTCCTCTACCTTTCTGTAGCCCTATGTAACAGATTACATATCTGGGATCCTGATCTGGTATCACATACCCAGGACGTAAAGGATACTGAGAAACAGTTCTCTGTAATGAACACACCCGAAGATGATGCATCATTATGCACTCTCCTCGTTTGGGCGGCACGGGAATTCTGGTAATCCCCAATTTCCTGCTCTATCTTATAACAATCATAAGTGGGAGCGGGACCAACGTTCCCCAGCTCAGTATAACAAGCGGGTTCGGTCAAAAATCCGTATTATTATCTTGATTAAGGCGTGATATGGTCGCTACCTGGAGAGAGAGAGAAGAAAACACTCAGCGTGCGCTCTTGCAAGAATAGATTGGTTATTATTTTATCTAATCAGGATGGCTCCCACTGCTTTTTATCAAATCTTCCTTCAAACCCTAAAAGGAAAGACTAGCCGGGATTAATTACACACTACAAGTTCGCCAATCTTTCAGCCAGGCCAGTGTCGGTACATTGAGGGAGGTCCCCCGTGCTTTCGCACGAACCTAATTAATGTAAACCTCGTTTTCCCAGAGGCGTAACCTCGTTAACACCTTTCTAGACACCTACTTGATCGGCTAATTGTAATGTGTAAAACTCTCCCAGGAGTAACTCTTACTCGCAGCGGGTATCGGGATCCAACTATCTCATAGAAGGTATGCAATCTCATTGCAAATTTCAACACTTGAAATTCCCGATAATATTTTTCCCCAAGCGTCCTATGACCTTGACAGAGGTCAACAAACCATAGGCTGCTAGTCAAGTTCAACCCGTCATTTCCTGATTGAAGTAAACCCACCCGCACGACCCTTGACAGAGGTCAACAAGGTCGCACGACTACCCTAAATCAATCACATCATATGCTTATACAGATAAGCACTAATCAGCTCCCACACACTACGCCTTGACAGAGGTCAACAAACGCAGCACGAATACTAACCAGTACTTATCTGAAATGACGGAGGGCTACGACAGGTTTTTAAGAAAACCTATTGCGTAATGAACTTGATATCGTTGTAGGATCGAATGAATTTTGAAATGGAGTGTTTTTGAGGCTTTTCTAGTTTTGCTAAAGGAGTCACTCCCGGTGAAGGGATCGTCGGTCCTTTCCTCATCGAATAAGGTGCAGGATATATCATATATATCACTGTGCAAAGCAAAAACTCTTAAAAGCAATCAAAAGACAAACCGAGTGTGTAGCATCTGCCAGTTATTGCTAAAGGAGTCACTCCCGGTGAAGGGATCTCGGTCCTTTCCTCATCGAATAAGGTGCAGGATATATCTCATATACCGCTATGCAAAGCAAGAACTGTAGCTACCTGTTTTATTTTTGAAATTCGATTCTACAACATCTTCGGTTTCTTTTCTTTCATTAATCACATTAATGAAGTCCCATCATTTAAGTACCTAAACATCACAGATAAATACGACGTACACTTATGCCATCCGCATTCACCTCGATGTCCCCTCATGCACCGTTAGGTTAGGTAACTAACGGCAGAGCGGGGCAGGGCTAGCACGGATGTAAAACATAAGTAACATCTATGTAATATATCATATATACTATATACAGTATCTATCACAGAACATCACATGATCACATCACAGATATCGCAGCAGAAGAATCATATGAAATATTGGATATACTAGGACGTCCGTGTTTTCAATACGAGCCAGTATAAAACACGGATTCCATGGTCGCGATGAATAGCCAAACCCACACCCCTAGACCCCTACGAGAGCGGCAAGAAACCCTACCAATTCTAGAGTTAGGAGACCCGGACTCGACTCCTCGAGTTGGTCTCCCACTGGACTCCAGAACCCGGTTACTTGTGCTCTCCTCCTTGGGTCTATCCTAGTGTGGAAAAGTAAATAATATACAAAAGGTGACATCTTCCGCAACCTGGAAGTGCCCTAATAAAAGAATATTACATACAAGTTTTTACATGAATGAAAATGAAAAACACTCATCTTACATAAAAACCCCCGGCTATTCAAACACGACGATCCAATATAACATATCCAGCAACACAGAACATCACATGTCATCAACGTAAGTAAATATGCGCATCCCAATTGTCGTTGACATATAGCAACGAAACCGGCGATATCACATATTACACTTACGGTCACAGAAAAGAAAGTGTAAAACTACAACCGTTGGAATCCGCAAACTCTTTAGACATCGCATGCCTAGCCAAATGAATTCCTTAGACATCGCATGCCTAACAATTATAAACCCCGTATTTTAGTCTCATCATTGAAAACACTTTTCAATATCAAGTCGGGCAATTCAACAAGATTCCCGATATCCTGATCGAATGCTCGTCGCAAACTTTAGTAGGCGGCCGCACCCCCGATACCGTCGACGAAGTGCACCAAGGAGGAACACCGCTGCCGCGAGCACCCGAACGGATGCTTTCGGCGACGGGGTTCTCCTACAGTCACTTGGTCGGGGCTATGGAGTGAGGCTGTCTATTAAGTTTACCCGGCGAGTATCCGCGTACGCTACGTGATTGCGACGGACTTTTGATCACATCAAAATTCCGTGGCAACCGATCAAGTGAGACTAAACTGCTATGTTTATAACATTCATTCAGTTATCTCATAACTTATTGTGAATTCCAATTATTGTATCACATTCCAGATAAATAGAAAATGTTAAACTTTCCGATCGAACAGTCAAACACCCAAGTTTTCCCGAAACAGATCAGCTCTTGAAATAAGTCTAAAAACATTCAGTTCGTGCCTCAGTACCAACGGTCCAGCCGTAGAAGGGTCAAGCCAACGCCTCACATGCGGCACGCCGTACTGCCCCAAACCCGAAGGTTCAAAGGGCAGTTCAAGACGGTCACATAATCGAGTTAAGGTTTGTTGTCTTCTAGAGGGACTATCGCGTTACTTGCACTACTTAGAACGTCGTTAAACTACGGAAAAATCCAACACTTGGAAATTTCCCGACAGGGGAAAAATTGGGTATTTATATCCGGTCGAACTTTTTAACATATTTTACAAATTATCCGGAAAGCCACACAAACAAAATTTGATAATCCGATCGAACATTCGAATACCCAAAACAACCCTAGAAAATTCAACTCTTGAATAAATATTAAAAATTCCCAGAAAACTCAGCACCTTCCAACATGAATTACTGTGCAAAAAGTAAACAGTGATCACATTTATTGGCCGCGGAACCGCCGCAGAAGCCAAGCTTCTGCCGCGGTTCCGCCGCACTGTAGCAGCTTCACTTGAAAAATTTTGCATCGTAATTCTTAGTTTTCCCTGCTGAATTTTTTAGCAATTTTTAATTTGGAAAAATCCACGTTTTTGAAAAAAGGACAGAGAGCATTTTTTGAGTTGGGGTTTCGGGTCGATCGGACTTCAAACTCCGTCTAGACTTCGCCTAAGGCTCTAGCTAGGCTCTGATAGCACTGTAGGGTTCCTAGGCACACACTAGAGGTCTCACAAGGCATCAACCATGCAAATTTCAAAATTTTACGGTGCCGAGAAACCCTAATACGGATCGTTGGCTAGAAGTTTAGGCGAAAAACAAACTAGTTAACACTTAACTACAAGAATACGGAAATACAACCTTTGTAGATCCGGTCCTCCACCTCCACAGCTCCGTGATGAAGTCCTCTCTGAAAGGTTCCTAGGCACCCTATAGAGGTCTCACAAGGCATCGAACATGCCAATTTCAAAAATATGGTGCCGAGAAACCCTAGACTACGGAATCGTCGGCTAGATGTCTAGGCGAAACAAGAAACTAGTTAACTATTTAACTAGAAGTTAGATGCTACAACCTTTGTAGATCCGGTTCCCCACTTCCTTAGCTCCACGTGGGTGTGCTCTCGCTGTCCATCATGAATCCTAGAATCATTCGTCGGCTTCATCGGAAAAACGGGCGAGCAAGGTCGTCGGCTTCGTGTCAAAGACGATCTACGTCGAGGTTGCACTAGTTCAAGCTCCGACTTCACCAAGTAGTGAAACTTGTGAAGAAAACACCCAAAACCACTTGGCAAGAGGTAGAGGATGAAGAAATAGGAGGTGGGTTCACTTTAGATTTGGATTTTACTCACTAGAACTCAAGTTGCCATTAATGGCATCAAGGTTCTTACTTGAAGAAGAAGAAGAAGATGATAGAATTATGATAAGTTCTTTAAAAAAAAAAAAGAAAAACTATACTTATCATAACTCTAACTAAAGTTAAGTGTAGTGAATAAACCATGGTTAGAAGAGTGGGTTAGGGTTAAGCAAGATGACAAGAATGGTTACTAAAGTCAAGGGTTCATGAAGCTTCATATAAGAAACAAAAATTGCCACCATTCTCATTTAAACTTATCCAAATAAATGAATAAACAAATAAATGAATAAATAAATATGCAAAACCCTAATTATCATAATAACCATGGTTTAATTCTATTCACTTAACCATATGATCAAGTATCATCAAACATGATACAAAAAAGTGCACAAAAGTATATCACATATACAATGTGCAATCCAAGTGAGAAAAAATCCGTTTAAAGTGAACCAATACTAGTTAATGAAAAATAATATATCAAATATATAATTATACATTAAATCATTAAATCAACACTTGATTCAATGATCCGGTCATGTCGCACATGACCGACTAGTATTCAATGTATCGGCTTATCGAATCGATCTTCGATTCGATAACTAGGTTATATCGAATATGACCATTCGATACATATATCGCGAGAATGGAATACGGTATCACATACACGCATTATTCTCGGTCCCGCACATATCTCATATGCGCTCCTATTTCGTTTCGCTTGAGCCAGGAAACCTCTGTGTAGGACTCTAAAGACTCGTCAATACGCCGGTAGCAGATGATGATCATATCAAACACCCACAAGCCGCAAGCGGTCTGCTAAACGTAACGGCCACCCGGGTATTGAGCGATCAGAAGATCGACGAGCTAGCCCGCTCACACTCCTGCGAATCCGACCAGTAACACTTACCGTACAGTCCGGTCGCTTCTTCTGATATGTCGCATATCAAGTCTAGGGGTGTTAAACGTCAGACCCCAATAACCCGATAAGTCGTGCCGATGTGAGGCTCGTAATGGTCGAGAAACTACTGGTAACACTTACCAGCAAATCTCTGATCAGCCCTGGCCAGGGACTTCCCTGTTACGGCCAATCGAGCACAGCGCAACATCAACCCCTAATACCGGGAGAGACGAAACCCCTCCTATCGCTCATTGCCTCCATGTGACTCGGGACTGTACCCAAAGACCACCGTTTTGCATGCCCTCATGGACGTGGTAAGGTGGAGATCAAAGCACAGTGGGAATCATACAAGACTCTATGACGATCTCGGGTCTACAGACTAACATGTACAAGTGTCACCTGAGAACTGCCATCTGACGTGAGGTATAATACCATCTGGGAGTTCTCGGCGAGTCCGTCCAGTGTACCCAGTCTCCACTGAGCACCCGTATACCATCTCTGATGTCAAACACCAATGGATATGGGATCATCCATCGCCCATCACATGGGTCGAGAAGCGTATACGCTAGTCTACTCTAGTATATCGATGTCCCGTCTCGATACACCCACGACTAGGGACCTTGAAGGATGTACTTATGGACTACCATGTCCCCACTAGTATGATCTGCATCATAGTTCAGGTAGTCAAGTACAAATCCGAAGGGCTTTACCAACATGTAACTATAAGACAGTATAAAGAGACTAGTGTACATGTTAAGATAAAGAGCAACCAGATAGCATACTATCATGTCGAGCAAGAAAGTCATCTCTATATATGTCCAAGCATCCAATATAATATACATAATCTGTACAATACTGGCCTCTAGGGCATAAATACAACTAACACTCTCCGCTGTCCAAATCAAATCCCGGGCTCTAGCGTCGGCTTCATCGGAGAAAGAGCGGGCTAGGTCATCGACGACGTGCCGAAGATGATCTACGTCGAGGCATCGCAAGATCAAGCTCCCACTTCACCAAGTCATGAAAACTTGTGAAGGAATCACTCTATACTACTTGGCAAGAGGTAGAGGATGAAGAAATAGGAAGTGGGTAGACTTTAGAATTGGATTTCTCACTCATTTTCATCAATCACCATTGATGAAGAAAGGTTTTCTTCAAGTGAAGAAGAAGAAGAAGATGAAGATAACATTATGATAAGTATTTTAGAAAATAGAAAATAAAAGAATACTTATCATAATCAACCATGGTCAAGTGTAGAGAATTGACTAAGCTTAGATGAATGGTTAGGGTTAAAGATGAAGACAAAGTGGTGACTTTGGTCAAAGCTTCATGAAGATTCAAGATGCAAACAAAGAAAGCCACCATTTTGTTTTCTTATCAATTTCTTTTTAATCCAATTAGAAAGATAAATGAATGAATAACAAAATAAAAACCCTAACCATTTACTTAACCAAGGTTTAATTCTTTACACAAAACCGAGCAAACATGTATCATCAAACATGATACATCCAAGTGCACAAAAGTATATCACATATACAATGTGCACAAACCAAGTGAGAAAATCCATTTAAAGTGAACCAATACTAGTTAGTGCAAAGTAATATATCAAATATATAATTATGCATTAAATCATTAAATCAACACTTGATTTAACGATCCGGTCATATCGCATATAACCGACTAGTATCCAATGTATCGGCTTATCAAATCAACCCTCGATTCGATAACTAGGTTATATCGCATATAACCATTCGACACATTCATCGTGAGAATGAAATACGGTATCACATACACGCATTATTCTCGGTCCCGCACATATCTCATATGCGCTCCTATTTCGTTTCGCTTGAGCCAGGAAACCTCTGTATAGGACTCTAAAGACTCGTCAATACGCCGGCAGCAGGTGATGATCATATCAAACACCCACCAGCCGCAAGCGGTCTGCTAAACGTAACGGCCACCCAGGTATTGAGCGATCAGAAGATCGACGAGTAAGCCCACTCACACTCCAGTGAATCCAACTAGTAACACTACCGTACAGTCCGGTCTGTTCGTCTGATATGTCGCATATCTTGCCTAGGGGTGGTAAACGTCAGACCCCAAAAGCTCGATAAGTCGTGTCGATATGAGGTCTATAACTGTTCGAGAAACTACTGATAACACTTACCAGTAAATCTCAGCAACCCTGGCCAGGGATTTCCGGTTATAGCCAATCGAACACAGCGCAATATCAACTCACTATATCGGGAGAGACGAATCCCCTCCTATCGCTCATTGCCTCCATGTGACTCGGGACTGTACCCAAAAACCACCGTTTTGCACGCCCTCTTGGACGTGGTAAGATGGAAATCAAAGCACAGTAGGAACCACACAAGACTCTATGACGATCTCGGGTCAACAGACTACTCTGTACCAGTGTCACCAGAGAACTGCCATCTGACGTAAGGTATAATACCATCTGGGAGTTCTCGGCGAGTCCGTCCAGTGTACCCAGTCTCCACTGAGCACCCGTATATCATCTCTGATGTCAAACACCAATGGATATAGGATCATCCATCGCCCATCTGTATGGGTCGAGAAGGTATACGCTAGTCTACTCTGGTATATCGATGCCCCATCTCGATACACCCACGACTAGGGACTTTCAGGGATGTACTTATGGACTACCATGTCCCCACTATATGATCCGCATCATAGTCCAGGTAGTCAAGTACAGATCCTAAGGGCTTTACCAACATGTAACAGGGAGACAATCAGTATACACATTAAGGTAAAGATCAACCAGATAGCATACTATCATGTCGAGCAAGAAAGTCCTCCCTATATATGTCCCAGCATCCACTACAATATACATCCTATGTACAGTAATGGCGTCTAGGGCATACAACTAACTAACAATGGCTGTGGGACAGACCATCTCCCACACTGGGATGAGAAGCGCATACGCTAGTCTACTCCGGAGTATCGATACCCTGTCTCGATAGTCCTGCGACTAGGGACCTGCATAAGGATGTGCTTATAGATTACCCAGCCCCTACTAGTGTGACTGCCATCACAACGCTGGTAATCAAGCAAAGATCCTAAGGGCTCCACTAATGTGTATAGGTGATATACTAAAATAAACACATGTAAACATTGAAGTAGAAACAAACCAAGTAGCATACTACTATTTTGAGCAAGATTGTATATACAAGGTGAATATCCTAAGATTCCATTAAGTAATATACAAACTATTATGATACAGTAATGGCCTCTAGGGCATATACACTAACAATCTCCCACTTGCGCTAAGGCCATGTACTGGCGTATCGAAGACCTATCATCTCGATCAGCCGCTCGAACTGAGTCTGGGGCAAGGCCTTGGTGAATGGATCTGCAGTGTTATCTTCTGAAGCAACCCTCCGAACCTCGATCTCCTGGCGATCCATGATATCCCTGATCAGGTGATACCGCCTCAAGATGTGTCTGGATCTCTGATGGGACCTGGGTTCCTTCGCTAAAGCTATAGCCCCGTTGTTGTCGCAATACAGAGGTATTGGATCAACAATGGACGGAACCACTTGAAGTTCTTTCAAGAACTTCCTCATCCAGACAGCTTCTTTTGCGGCATCAGATGCAGCAATGTATTCCGCTTCCATCGTCGAGTCTGCAACGGTTTCCTGTTTGGAACTCTTCCAACACACCGCCCCTCCATTGAGGGTAAAGACAAAACCCGACATGGACTTGGAATCATCCTTGTCACTCTGGAAGCTGGAGTCAGCAAAGGCCTCGATCTGGAGGTCTTTTCCGCCATACAACAAGAACATCTCCTTAGTCCTTCTCAGGTACTTGAGAATGTTCTTTACCGCTATCCAGTGTTTCTCCCCAGGGTTTGACTGATACAGGCTTACTACACTCAGTGCATAAGATACATCCGGTCTGGTACACAACATCGCATACATTATAGAGCCTACCGCAGAAGCGTAGGGTATAATAGACATGCGATCCCTTTTCCAAATCAGTCTTGGGAGACATCTCTTTAGAGAGGGTGATCCCGTGACAAGCCGGTAGGTTACAGCGCTTGGAATCTTCCATACTGAATCTTTTCAGTATGGTGTCGATGTACCTGGACTGTGAAAGTCCTAATATTCTCTTGGATCTATCACGATGGATCCGGATCCCCAGTATGTATGAGGCATCACCCAGGTCTTTCATGGAGAACCTGTGTGACAAGAACCCCTTGACAGATTGTAGCATAGGAATGTCATTTCCTATTAAGAGAATGTCATCCACGTATAAAACGAGGAATACTACTGTTCTCGCTACAAATCTACTATAGATGCATGGTTCATCTGGATTTTTGATAAAGCCAAATTCCTTGACCGTCTCATCAAAACAGATGTTCCAACTCCGCGATGCCTGCTTTAGTCCATAGATAGACTTAAGCAACTTGCACACCTTTCCGCTGCTCCCACTCTGAATGAAACCCTCTGGCTGGTCCATATAGACACACTCTTCTAAATTTCCATTTAGAAAAGCGGTCTTTATGTCCATCTGCCAAATCTAATAATCGTGGAAGGCAGCAATGGCAAGAAGGATCCGAATGGATTTCAGCATAGCTACTGGAGAAAAGGTTTCGTCATAGTCCAAACCAGGTCTTTGATGAAAACCCTTTGCAACAAGTCTAGCTTTATAGGTCTCAACCTGTCTATCTACACCAATCTTCCTTTTGAAGATCCACTTGCATCCTACGGGTTTTACCCCGTCTGGAGCAATGTCAAACGTCCATACTTTGTTGGTGTATATGGACTCCATTTCGGTCCTCATTGCATCCAGCCATTTTACTGAGTCAACGCTCTGAACGGCCTGCTGGAAGCTAGTAGGCTCATCATAATCTATGATGCAATCCTCTCTATCCCCGTCTATGAGAAAACCGTAGTATCTCTCGGGCGGATGAGACTGCCTACTACTCCTGCGGAGCGGCGTAGGAATGTCCTGTTCTTTTGAACCCTCTGGTTCCACTAAGCTTTCAGTAATAGCTCGTGGTTCTGGAATTTCTTCCAGTTCTACTGTGCTCCCACTTATCTGGTTTTCCAAAAACTCAGTTTCCAAGAAGTAGGCATGACGAGAAACAAAAACCTTTTGTTCCTCATCGCTGTAGAAGAAATATCCCTTGGAGTTCTTTGGATATCCCACGAACTTGCACTGTACTGAGCGTGCCTCGAGCTTGTCCGCATGCTTCTTTTTAACAAAAGCTAGACATCCTCATGTCTTAATGTGCTTAAGATAGGGTTTCTTCCCACACAACATCTCATATGGTGTGGTAGGCACAGTCTTAGTGGGAACTCGGTTCAAAAGGTATGCAGTTGATTCTAGCGCATACCCCCAGAATGATCGCGGTAACTCAGCGTTACTCATCATGGACCATATCATATCCAATAGGATTCGGTTCCGTCTCTCCGATACACCGTTATGTTGCGGAGTGTATGGAGGAGTAAGCTGAAAGAGAATTCCGTTCTCTTTAAAATAGTCCAGGAACTCGGCACTCAAGTATTCTCCACCTCGATCCGATCTTAGAACCTTGATACTTTTGCCGGTTTGTTTTTCTACTTCATTCTTGTATTCCTGGAATTTTCCAAAGGCTTCGGACTTATGTTTCATTAAGAAGACATAACCGTACCTTGAAAAGTCATCCGTAAAAGTAATGAAGTAAGAATAACCGCTTCGCGCATGTGTAGACATTGGACCGCACACGTCGCTGTGTACGAGTCCCAAGAGCTCGCTCGCTCTTACTCCGTGTCCAGTGAACGGAGTCTTTGTAATCTTTCCTTTGAGACAGGATTGACAAGTGGCATACGATTGATATTCGAACGGATTCAAATATCCTTCTGTATGTAACTTTGTCAACCTTCTCTCATTGATGTGACCCGGTCTACAATGCCATAAGAAAGTCTGATTGATTTCTGGAGACTTTCTTTTGTGTGTATTCTGGACATTGAAAATCTGTGGTTGGTTTAATACGTATATACCATTGCTTAATGTACCTGACCCAATCATAACTTGATTAAGGTGAATGTTTACAACATTGCTTACAAACGCAAATTCATAACCTTCTTTAGAAACCAAAGATACAGAAATGATATTACAAGTTGCGTTGGGTACAAAAAAGCAATTACGCAAAACCAAAACATGTCCATCTGACATTCCCAGGTGATAGTCCCCCACGGCCTTAGCATCCATGCTAGCTCCGTTTGCAACTTTGAGGGTCATGGCACCTGCCTTCAAAAACCTACGGTTTCTCAACGCCCGCAAAGAATTACAGATATAAGATCCTTATCCGGTATCCAATACCCAGGAAGTAGAGTTTATTGAAAGACAGTTATCAATAACATACACACCTGAAGCTGAAGCCGCAACCTGCTTCAGTTCCTGTGTTCTGGCTTTCCAAACCCTGCAATCATTCTTCCAGTGTCCCTTCTTATGACAATAGAAGCATTCTTCTTTATCCATAAGCTGCCCCGCTTTCTTTGTTGCATTTGCTTTTGCTTTTCCCTTCGTATCCACTTTACTAACACCGCCCCTTGGTTTGGCTGGGGCTTTCTTCTTCTTTCCCTTGGCTTTCGCCTTGGACTTAGAAGAGGAAGATCCTCCTACAAACAAAGTGGATGTTTCCCTACCTTTCTGTAGGGTGCCCTCTGCGCTCCTCAGCATGTTGAGGAGTTCTGAAAGTTCAACTTCCTTTTCTTGTAAGTTAAAGTTCAGGATAAACTGGGCGTAAGTGGAAGGAAGGGACTGGAGAATCAAGTCCGTATAGAGCTCATTCTCCAACGTGGTCCCAAGGTCCGCGAGCTCTTCTATGTAGCCAATCATCTTAAGCACGTGTTCCGCTACCGATGATCCGACGACCAACCTTGCCGAAAATAACTTCTTCGACACTTCGTATCTTGCGATACGAGACTGCTCTCCATACAGTTCTTTTGTATAGAGAAATATGGATTCGAGATCCATATTCTCGTGCCTCCTCTGATGTTCGTTGTCCATAGAGGCAAGCACGAGGCACTTGGCCTTCGCGCAATCGATTTCCCAGGTCTTACGGATTTCCTTATCCGCGACGCTGGTTTTGGGACCTGGGACAGGGGGAGCTTTGGTGGTAATAAGATACCCCAGCTTGTCGTAAGTGATTGCCATCTTGACATTCCTGAGCCAATCATTGTAGTTTGGCCCTGTCAGTATGTTTTTATCTAGAAGTAACTTAAGTCCAGTCATGTCGATTGGTCGCTACAATTAGGAGAGAGAGAAGAAACACTCAGCATGATGCTCTTGCAAGTTTAGAATGGTTTTTAGTTTGTCTAAACAGAATGGCTCCCACTGTCTCTCGAATCCCTTCTCAAACCAAAAAGGAAGAATTAGTCGGGATCAATCTCACCGCACAATACTTGCTTAACCGTTCAGCCAGGCCAGTGTCGGTACTTCGAGGGAGGTTTTCCAACGCTTTCGCGAAGTTCCTTAATTAAATAACCTCTTTTAACTGGGGGCATAGCCCCGCTATCACCTTTCTAGACACCTACTAGGTTTATAGCATTGATCGTTTAGTGAGAAATTTCCCGAGGAGTAGCATATACTCACAGTAGGATCGGGATCCAAATATCATCACGTGACGAAACTGAAGGAATCCTACCAGAATCATCACACTCCAAATGGTATGCAACACTACCAAGTTTCTGTTCTTTTGAAACTCCCGATGTGGATTTTTGCCCCATGCTCTTATGACCTTGACTTTGGCCAACAAATCATAAGTCACATGTCAAGTTCTACCCGTCGTTCTCCAGGTTAATTTGAATCCACCCGCACCTACCCTTGACTTTGGCCAACAAGGCGGTACGACTGTTCCAAACCAACGCATCTATCTATGCTGCACATGAATACCCAATAGCTACCAATCACTATGCCTTGACTTTGGCCAACAAACATAGCTTGAATACTATTGACTATTCATGTGAAACGACGGAGGGCTACGAATGGTTTTGGCGAAACCGTGAACGTAGTGAACTTGATATAATCGATGGAACGAGATGGCTTTTAAAAGGAGTGGCTCAATCTCCGCATTTAAAAGTTGGTTTTGAAAAGAACCGAGTGGTTTTTCGAAAGTGTTCCAACGACTTTTACTTGGTTTATTTTTCTTGCATTAGTTCTTTTAATGCGTGATATTCTTGCATTAGTTCTTTTAATGCGTCCCATCATTTAATCCTACCATTGCAGAAAACAACCAAAATATGACGTACGCTTATGCCATTCGGATTCGCCACGGGGCCCGTCATTACCCGTTAGGTTACTTAACTAACGACAGAGCGGGGGCTGGGCTAGCGCGGCTGTAAAACATAAGCAACGCCTAAATAATATCATATATATATATATTGCAATGATAGCCATTTCAGATCACAGATGAACACATTGGATATACTAGGAACCCGCAATTCGTACGAGCCTGTAACGAAAAGCAGATTACACGGTCGCGGTGAATAGCCAATACCCCCACCGAAGACCCCTACGGGTGCGGAAAACTACCTGCCAAGTACCCGAAGCGAAGCAACCTCCCTCAACTCCGTGAGTAGGCCACTCGGCACTTTGGGATACCCGGTAGTTTGTGCACCCCCTGCATGGGTCTATCCTAGGAGCAAAAACAGTAAAAAGAAATTATACAATGACGGCTACAACCCCGACCCGGTTGTGCGGCCATATAAATAATTATTACATCAATTTACAAATTTACATGAATTGAAAGAAAACAAAACTCTCGTCGCACAACCCCTAGCTATTCACCCGCGACAATCCAATGAATTCATATACACAAACCAATAACATTACAGATCACAGATTTGTATAACTCCTACTAATCGACATATAGCGATTAGCAGACGTTCAATAGAAATATCACATCACAGATAAAAACCCGTCAGCTTAAGTCTTTAGAAACTCGATCAAAATACGGTTTTTAAAGCCCCAAAAACAAATTTTTCTTTCTGTATAATCTGGGCTGAAAAAACATATACCAAAAATCCCAAAATAACCCACTGAGTATATTGTAGCAAAGACGATCCAGAGAAGAGCCAAGAAGGCCGCGGAACCGCGGCAATAGCAGGCTATTGCCGCGTTTCCACGGTGGTTTGATGGAATCTCTGCATCGTTTTTCTACAGTATCTTTAAAAAACCCTGAGTCGATTTTTAAAGCATGATTTATTATTTTTACAGACTTAAAAAAATCGACAGCAAGCATGAATTCCGGGTTCATTTCGGGACTATTTCTCCGATCGAATTTCTAGCTACTATGCTAACATGTTAGATAGAGTTTAACTAGGCTCTGATACCACTGTAAGTCCATGCTACCTCTCCCGGTACTTTCGGGCACGCGGAATTTGGTGAAAACAATTTTCTAGAGGCGGTAACATGGACTCAAAACCGGATCGTTGTTAAACATCTAACTAACAACCTAACAAGGAGTTGTTAACTACTCGGTTAGGGGGTTATACCTTTATTTCTTGAACTCCTTCGTCTTCAAACCTCGATGGTGTACGGATCGGCTTCATCCCGTCGTCTCCTTGCGCCGAAGATCGATCCACCCGAAAGCTTCTACCTTTGGCTTCTTCTTAGAGCTTTGAAGAAACTAGTTCACTCGGTTTGCTAAACCTTGCGAACTAGAGTGAGTAGAGGAGAGTGTGTTGGGATTTTTCTCTATGGTTCTTGGTTCTCAACACATGAGACAAGTGAACCATAGACTAAAGAGAGGGAGAGCAAGAGGAAGATGATGAGAGCTCAAGAATACAAGAGAGAGAAAGGAAAATGAAAGAATGAGCAAGACTTTTCTCTCTTGGCTCTCATAATCCAAAACTATCATAACCAATAATAGCAATCAAGTATTAGTGATGGTTTAAGCCACAATAGCCATATCATTTCATGCACTCATTTTGCACAAGAGAACAAGCAAGCAAAAGTCTTTACCATGAAATGATAGCCATTGTCATCATGATGGTCAACTAGTCCAACCTAGTCAACCGGTCCACAAAGTCAACAAGTCAACAAAGTCAACCCCTCAACAACCATGTCACTATAATACTTAATTAATATTATTTTTAATTACATATCATATTCTCATTAGGGTTGAGCAAAAAGTCAATAGTCAACAGTCAATGGCCAACAACCCTAATGAGAATCCTCTGCCTCTGTCTCTCCGTCAACTGTGCATACACACCCGCATCCGCGTTCCGAGGAACAAGAATACATACTGGATAAAACCAATCCCAAAACGTACACTAGGATCTGGCTTAAACCAAAGCCCGCTAGTGTTAACTGACTGGACACTGTACGTGCACAAGTGCATGAATGTGACCGGACCCTGTCGCAAAACCATGCGACCTGTCGCAAAACCATGCGACCTGTCGCAAAACCATGCGACCTCTACTCTTTTGCCTAAAGGCGAATAGCTCTCTGTGTGGGACTCTAAAGACTCGACACTACGCTGGCAGTGGGTTTAACCACAGACCGTAAGCGGCACTAGCTGTGCGTAACGGTCCCCAGGTATATGCCGACAAGAAGACTGACGAGGTGAAACCCATCTGAACTCCTACTGAGCCTGAATGTGACAGTCTCCGTACAGTCCGGTCTGTTCATCTGATACATCGCACGGCGGGCCTAGGGGGCGGTAAACGTCAGTCCCCTAATAGCGGTACAAGTCGTGTCGGAGTGAAGCCCAAAACACCCTGAGATAACACTGAAAGCCTACCAGTATATCTCGCTTGCCCTGGCCAGGGACTACTCTTGTAATGGCTCTCCTAGACACAGCGCGATGTCAACCCCCAATACCGGGAGAGAGGAATCCTGTCTAACCGTCACTGCCTCTAAGTGCTTCGGGACTGCACCCAACTACTACCTGTTTGCACGACTCCTTTGAGCCGTGGTAGGGTAGTAATCAAAGTGCAGTGGGAACACACTCGAGGCGAAGTGACAGTGTCAAGTCAGCGGACTAAGCTGTACTCATGTCACCTGGGAACTGATAACTGACGATAGGTATAATACCAACCGGTCAGTTCCCGACGAGTCCTGTCCAGTGTACTCGTAACCCAACGAGCACCCACATACTATCTCCAGTACGACGTACTGATGGCTGTTGGACAGACCATCTCCCACACTGGGATGAGAAGCGCATACGCTAGTCTACTCCGGAGTATCGATGCCCTGTCTCGATAGTCCTGCGACTAGGGACCTGCATAAGGATGTGCTTATAGATTACCCAGCCCCCACTAGTGTGACTGCCATCACAACGCTAGTAATCAAGCAAAGATCCTAAGAGCTCCACTAAAGTGTATAGGTGATATACTAAAATAAACACATGTACACATTGAAGTAGAAACAAACCAAGTAGCATACTACTATTTTGAGCAAGATTGTATATACAAGGTGAATATCCCAAGCTTCCATTAAGTAATATACAAACTAGTATGATACAGTAATGGCCTCTAGGGCATATACACTAACAAATTAGCCATGGGTTAAGTCTCTACAAGAGTTAGTATATGATACTCACTCACCATGGTTAGCTCACTCACTTGATCATTATCCTCTTCTCTTTCTTTTGTTCATCTTCTTCTTGGTTCAAAAAGAAAAAAAAAAGGCTTGCTAAGGTTTGATCCAAAGTGAGAATCATTGTGAGAAATAAAATTCCAAAGAGAACCCACTTCCTATTTCTCCATCCTCTACTAGATTAGCACTTTAGTTTAGGGTGTTTGCTTCACTAATTCTCTAGTTAGTGAAGTAGTAGCTTGAGTCGGTATTCCCTCGACGTAGATCATCTTCGGCCTCGGAGACTTTAAGCAAGGACGTGTCTTTCGCCTCGTGAAGCCATGCAAGAGCCCGGGAGAACCATTATCGCAGCGAAGGGACTACGACAAGGAGCCTTAGAAGTGAAGGACCGATCTACCAAGGTTGTATTTCGCATACCCTTAGTCGTAAAGTTGTTTACTTGCTATTTTATTCGCCTAATCTCTAGTATACGATCTTGCTTAGGGTTGTTCGGCACATAAAAAATTTAATTTTGGTATGGTTGATGCCTTGTAGAGCCTTGTTAGTGTGCTTAGTAACCATACATTGGTATCAGAGCCTAGCTAGAATATTAGGCGATGTGTTAACGAAGTTAAAACTCTGAACGAACCCGAATACGTCAAAGTTAACCCCCTCTCTGTACATTTTTTCAAAACTGTGTATTTTCAGTATTAAAAATACCTAAAAAATTTTGCAGGGTTTTCTAAGAATTTTGGTGAAAAACGACAGCATATTCCGTACAAGTCGCCGCGGAACCGCGGCCGTACCCTGCTTGGGCCGCGGCTCAGCGGCCATACAGAAGAAATATGCTATCATTTTTATACTGTAATTTCTAATTCTGTAATTGATATTTTATGGGTATTTTTAAAATGACTCAAGTGTTGAGAATTTTGGGGTTTATTTTGTAATCGTCGATTCGATCAGAGAATTTAATTTGGTTATGTTATTCCAGATAATTTAGAAAGTATTAAAATGTTCGAACGGATATCATTAACTCAATTTTTCCCTGCACGAAAGACATCCAAGTGTTGAATTTTTCTCGGGTTTAAATCTTTCGGAAAAACGTGCATGTGACGCGATGGACCCTCTAGAAGACAACAAACCTTAACTCGATTATCTGACCGTCTTGAACTGCCTTTTGAACCTTAGGGTTTGGGGCAGTATGGCGTGCCACATGTGAGGCGTTGGCTTAACCCTTCTACGGTTGGACCGTTGCTACTATGATGTATTCTGGAATTTTTGAACTCCGCTAAAGAGTTGAGCTATTATGGAAATCTTGGATATTTGATTATTCGATCAGAAAGTTTAATACTGTCTATTTATCTGGAATGTGATACAATATGTGGAATTCATACGGTTAGGCATGAAATGGGATGTATGTGATATTTCGGATTTACGATGTCTAAAGAGATTGTGGATTCCAAATGTTGTAGTTTTACACTTTCTTTTCTGTGACCGTAAGTGTAATATGTGATATCGCCGGTTTCGTTGCTATATGTCAACGACAATTGGGATGCGCATATTTACTTACGTTGATGACATGTGATGTAATGTGTTGCTGGATATGTTATATTGGATCGTCGCGTTCTGAATAGCCGGGGGGTTTTATGTGAGATGAGAGTTTTTATTTTCATTCATGTAAAATTAAATGTATGTAATATTCTTTTATTGGGGCACTTCCGGGATGAGGTCATTGTCACCATTTGTATATTATTTACTTTTCCGCACTAGGATAGACCCAAGGAGGAGAGCACAAGTAACCGGGTTCTGGAGTCCAGTGGGAGACCAACTCGAGGTGTCTAGTCCGGGTCTCCTAACTCTAGAATTGGTAGGGTTGCTTGCCTCTTTCGTAGGGGTCTAGGGGTGTGGGTTTGGCTATTCGTCGCGACCGTGGAATCCGTGTTTTATAGAGGCTCAAAATAAAACACGGACGTCCTAGTATATCCAATGTTTCATATATTTCTTCTGCTGCAATATCTGTGATGTGATCATTTGATGTTCTGTGATAAATACTGTATATAGTATATATGATATATTATATAGACGTTACTTATGTTTTATACCCGCGCTAGCCCTGCCCCGCTCTGCCGTTAGTTACCTAACCGAACGGTGCACAAGGGGACATCGAGGCGAATGCGGATGGCATAAGTGTACGTCGTATTTATCAGTGATGTTTAGGTGACTTAAATGATGGGACTTCATTAATGTGATTAATGAAAGAAAAGAAACCTAAAAGATGTTGTAGAATCAAATTTTTCAAAAAGGGTAGCTACAGTTTTGCTTTGCATAGCGGTATATATGATATGCCCTGCACCTTATTCGATGAGGAAAGAGCCGAGATCCCTTCACCGGGAGTTGTTAGTGTATATGCCCTAGAGGCCATTACTGTATCATACTAGTTTGTATATTACTTAATGGAAGCTTGGGATATTCACAGTTGTATATACAATCTTGCTTGAAATGGTAGTATGCTACTTGGTTTGTCTCTGCTTTAATATGTGCATGTGTTTCTTTTAGCATATTGCTGGTATACATATTAGTGGAGCCCTTAGGATCTTTGCTTGATTACTAGCGTTGTGATGGCGCTCGCACTCGTGGGAGCTGGGTAATCTATAAGCACATCCTTATACAGGTCCCTGGTCGTTGGACTATCGAGACAGGGCATCAATACTCCGGAGTAGACTAGCGTATGCGCTTCTCATCCCAGTATGGGAGACGGTCTGTCCCACAGCCGTTAGTACGTCGTACTTGGGATAGTATGCGGGTGCTCGTTAGGTTACGAGTACACTGGACAGGACTCGTCGGGAACTGTTGGTTGGTAATATACCTATCGTCAGTTATCAGTTCCCAGGTGACATGAGTACAGCTTAGTCCGCTGACTTGACACTGTCACTTCACCTCGAGTGTGTTCCCACTGCACTTTGATTACTACCCTACCACGGCTCAAAGGAGCCGTGCAAACAGGTAGTTTTTGGGTGCAGTCCCGAAGCACTTGGAGGCAGTGACGGTTAGACAGGATTCGTCTCTCCCGGTATTGGGGGTTGACATCGCGCTGTGTCCCGGAGAGCCATTACACGAGTAGTCCCTGGCCAGGGCAAGCGAGATATACTGGTAGGTTTCCAGTGTTATCTCAGGGTGTTCTGGGCTACACTCCGACACGACTTGTACCGCTATTAGGGGACTGACGTTCACCGCCCCCTAGGCCCGCCATGCGATGTATCAGACGAACAGACCGGACTGTACGGAGACTGTCACATACAGGCTCAGTAGGAGTGTAGATGGGGTTTACCTCGTCAGTCTTCTTATCGACATCTACCTGGGGACCGTTACGTACAGCTAGTGCCGCTTGCGGTCTGTGGTTAAACCCACTGCCAGCGTAGTGTCGAGTCTTTAGAGTCCCACACAGAGAGCTATTCGCCTTTAGGCAAAATGAGTAGAGGTCGCATGGTTTTGCGACAGGGTTCGTTCGCATCCGCGCACTTGTGCACGTTTGCTGTCCGGAAAGTTTATACTAGCGGGCTTTGGTTTAAGCCGGATCCTAGTATATGATTTGAGATTGGTTTTTCTCAGTGTATTCGTGTTCCTCGGATCACGAATGCGGGTGCGTATGCACAGTTGCTTGAGATTGGGGGAGAGGACCTTGTTTAGGGTTAATGGCTATTGTCATTTTATTAACCCTATTGCTTATGTGTGTATTATAGTTAATTGATAATTAGCTTAAGAATTGTGCATGGTTGTTGTTGTTGACCTTTTGACTTCATTGACTTGTTGACCTAGGTTGACACTTTGACCATCATCATTTCTTTTGGAAGATGCTCTTTGATCTTTACAAAATTGAAATGATAATGGTCATGTCATGATTTACCATGACAATTTTCAAGCTAATTATTCAATTAAAATTATTCACACATATTAGTGAGAATGGCTCAATTATTTCTCATTCTCTCATATCATTTCTCTCTCTTGCTCATCCTCTCCCTCAAGCTCTCTCCCTCTCATATGTTGAGAAACAAAAAGCTTGAGAAAAACCCTCACTTGATCTTCTCTACTCTCTTCTAGGGTTCAAGTCTTAGCATTTCTTGCACTCTAGTTACTCCTAGCTTGGAGTTGAAGCTAAAGGTCGAGACTTTCGGGTGGATCCTTCTTTGACGGGAGAAGACAAGCAAGGTGACCTCTTTCTACCATTCCTAGGAGCAAGGAGAGAAGGACTTTGAGCTCAAGGTATAACCTTTCCATCACTTAGCTACTTTGTAGTTAGCTTTAGCAAGTTTACGTTTAGCAAAGATCTTTAAAGCTTGGTCCATGTTGCCTATAGTTGATAAAAATCCAATTTTTATTATGTTTTCCGCCTCCCCGTAAGTACCGGGGTGGGCAACGTGGACTTACAGTGGTATCAGAGCCTAACTAAACATAAACTAGCTAAGTAGTTAAGTGTAATGAAGTTTCGAAACCGGAAAATCGAAAAACCAAACTCGCAAAACCCTAAGTTTCTGTTAATTTTTTTTCTGGTCAAAATAAAATTTGTTATATACGAAAAATTATCTCAGGGTTTTGTTAAGAACACCACCAAAAACGAGACAGAGAGTCGACCAAATGGCCGCGGATCCGCGGCAATAGGAAGCTATTGCGCCGCGCATCCGCGGCCGTCTTGTCTCCTCTCTGCCTCGATTTTGGTGCAGTGTATTTCTGTGTTCGTTTTTTGATTTTTAGGATATGTTATATGTGCCCAGATTTTCCAGAACTAAAATTTACTTTTGGGGGCCTATAAATCCGTATTTTTCCGGAACTTCACTACACTTTAACTATATCGGTTATATCTGTGATGCTTGCATGTATTGAACGTCGGCTAATCGCTATAAGTCGATTAGTCGGGGTTATACATCTCTGTGATCTGTGATTGTTGTTGGTTTGTGGATATGAATGGATTGGATTGTCGCGGGTGAATAGCCGGGGTGGATGTGAGATGAGCGTTATTTTTCTTTCATTCATTTGTAACATGTAAATTGATGTAATAATATTATTTGTATAGCCGCACAACCGGGTCGGGGTTGTAGCCGTCATTGTATAATTCTTTTTACTGTTTTTGCTCCTAGGATAGACCCATGGAAGGGGTGCACAAACTACCGGGTATCTCGAAGTGCCGAGTGGCCTACTCACGGTGGTGAGGGAGGTTGCTTCGCTTCGGGTGCTTGGCGGGTAGTTTGCCGCACCCGTAGGGGTCTTGGGTGGGGTATTGGCTATTCACCGCGACCGTGTAATCCGCTTTACGTTGCAGGCTCGAACGCATTGCGGATTCCTAGTATATCCAATGTATTCATCTGTGATCTGTAATGTCTATCATTGCTATATATATATAATAACTATTTAGGCGTTGCTTATGTTTTACAGCCGCGCTAGCCCAGCCCCCGCTCTGTCGTTAGTTAAGTAACCTAACGGGTGATGACGGGGCCCCGTGGCGAATGCGAATGGCATAAGCGTACGTCATATTTTGGTTGTTTTCTGCAATGGTAGAATTAAATGATAGGATGCATTAAAAGAACTAATGCAAGAAATAAACTAAGTAAAAGTCGATTGGAACACTTTGAAAACCACTCGGTTCTTTTCAAAACTAAACTTTTAAACGCGGAGTTTGAACCACTCCTTTTAAAAGCTATCTCGTTCCATCGATTATATCAAGTTCACTACGTTAACGGTTTCGCCAAAACCATTCGTAGCCCTCCGTCATTCCACATGAATGGTCAAAAGTATTCAAGCTATGTATTTTGGCCAAAGTCAAGGCATAGTGATTGGTAGCGTTTGGGTATTCATGTGCAGCATAGATAGATGCGTTGATTTGGGACAGCCGTGCTGCCATTTTGGCCAAAGTCAAGGGTAGGTACGGGTGGGTCCAAATTAACCAGGAGAATGACGGGTAGAACTTGACATGTGACTTATGATATTTTGGCCAAAGTCAAGGTCATAAGAGCTTGGGGCAAAAATCCACATCGGGAGTTTCATAAGTACTGAAACTTGCTAGCCTTGCATACCATTTGGAGTGTGATGATTCTGGTAGGATTCCTTCGGTTTTATCACGCGATGATATTTGGATCCCGATCCTACTGTGAGTATATGCTACTCCTCGGGAAAACTCTCACTTAACGATCAATGCTATAAACCTAGTAGGTGCCTAGAAAGGTGTTAGCGGGGCTACGCCCACAGGGAAAAGAGGTTACTTAATTAAGGAACTTCGCGAAAGCGTTGGAAAACCTCCCTCGAAGTACCGACACTGGCCTGGCTGAACGGTTAAGCAAGTATTGTACGGTGAGAGTAATCCTGACTAATCCTTTCTTTACGGTTTGAGAAGGGATTCGAGAGACAGTGGGAGCCATCCAGTTTAGACAAATTAAAAACCACTTTAAACTTGCAAGAGCATCATGCTAAAGTGTTTCTTTTCCCTCTCCTAATTGCAGTGACCATTCAAGATGACCAGACTTAAGTTATTATTAGATAAAAATAAACTGACAGGGCCAAACTACAAAGATTGGCTCAGGAATGTCAAGATGGCTATCACTTATGACAAGTTGGGGTATGTACTTACCACCAAAGCTCCCCCTGTCCCAGGTCCCACCTCCAGCGTCGCGGATGTAGAAATCCGTAAGACATGGGAGATAGATTGCGCGAGGGCCAGATGCCTCGTACTAGCCTCGATGGACTACGAACATCAGAGGAGGCACGAGAATATGGACCTAGAGTCCATATTTCTCCATACAAAAGAACTGTATGGAGAGCAGTCTCGTATCGCAAGATACGAAGTGTCGAAGAAGCTTTTTTCGGCAAGATTGGCCGTCGGATCATCGGTAGCGGAACACGTGCTTAAGATGATTGGCTACATTGAGGAGCTCGCGGACCTTGGGACCACGTTGGAGAATGAACTCTATACTGATTTGATTCTCCAGTCCCTTCCTTCCACTTACGCCCAGTTCATTCTTAACTTCAACATGCAAGGAAAGGAGGTTGAACTTTCCGAACTTCTGAACATGTTGAGGATTGCTGAGGGCACCCTACAGAAGGGTAGGGAGACATCCACTTTGTTTGTAGGAGGATCTTCCTCTTCTAGGTCCAGGACGAAAGCCAAGGGCAAGAAGAAGAAAGCCCCCGCCAAACCAAGAGGCGGTGTCAGTAAAGTGGATACGAAGGGAAAAGGAAAAGCAACAAAGGTAACGGGAAAGCTGGTGGGGAAGGAAGAATGCTTCTACTGTCACAAAAGTGGTCACTGGAAACAGGATTGCAAGGCTTGGAAAGCCAGAACACAGGATTTGAAGCGAGTTGCAGCTTCAGCTTCAGGTGTGTATGTTATTGAAAACTGTCTATCAATAAACTCTACTTCCTGGGTATTGGATACCGGATCAGGATCTCATATCTGTAATTCTTTGCAGGCGTTGAGAAAGCGTAGAGTTTTGAAGGCAGGTGATAGGACCCTCAGAGTTGCGAACGGTGCTAGCATGGATGCTGAGGCCGTGGGGGACTATCACCTGGGATTGTCAGATGGACATTTTTTGGTTTTGCGTAGTTGTTATTATATACCAAATGCAACCTGTAATATCATTTCTGTATCTTTATTGTCTAAAGAAGGTTATGAATTTGCATTTGTAAGTAATGTAGTGAACATTCACCTTAATCAAGCTTTGATTGGGTCAGGTACATTGAACAACGGTATATACGTATTAAACCAACCACAGATTTTCAATGTCCAGAATACACACAAAAGAAAGTCTCCAGAAATCAATAAAACTTTCTTATGGCATTGTAGACTGGGTCACATTAATGAGAGAAGGTTGACTAAGTTACACACAGAAGGATATTTGGATTCATTCGAATATCAATCGTATGCAACTTGTCAATCCTGTCTCAAGGGAAAGATGACAAAGACTCCGTTTACTGGACACGGAGAAAGAGCGAGCGAGCTCTTGGGACTCGTACACAGCGACGTGTGCGGTCCAATGTCTACACATGCGCGAAGCGGTTATTCTTACTTCATTACTTTTACGGATGACTTTTCAAGGTACGGTTATGTCTTCTTAATGAAACATAAGTCCGAGGCTTTTGAAAAATTCCAGGAATATAAGAATGAAGTAGAAAAACAAACAGGCAAAAGTATCAAGATCCTAAGATCGGATCGAGGAGGAGAATACTTAAGTGCCGAATTCCTGAATTACTTAAAAGAGAATGGAATTCTCTCTCAGCTTACTCCTCCATACACTCCGCAACATAACGGTGTATCGGAGAGACGGAACCGAACCCTATTGGATATGGTACGGTCCATGATGAGTAATGCCGAGTTGCCGCGATCGTTTTAGGGATATGCGCTAGAATCAGCTGCATACCTTTTGAACCGGGTTCCAACTAAGACTGTGCCTACTACACCATATCAGATGTGGTGTAGGAAGAAACCATATCTTAATCATATTAAGACATGGGGATGTCCAGCTTTTGTAAAAAAGCAGCATGCGGACAAGCTCGAGGCACGCTCAGTACAGTGCAAGTTTGTGGGATATCCAAAGAACTCCAAGGGATATTACTTCTATTGCGAAGAGGAACAAAAAGTCCTTGTTTCTCGCCATGCCCACTTTCTAGAACACCAGTTCATAGAAAAAGAATTAAGTGGGAGCGCAATAGAACTGGAAGAAATTCCAGAACCATGAGCTATTACTGAAAGCTTGGTTGATCCAGAGGGTTCAAAAGATCAGGACATTCCCACGCCACTCCGCAGGAGTAGTAGGCAGTCTCATCCGCCCGAGAGATACTACGGTTTTCTCATTGACGGGGATAGAGAGGATTGCATCATAGATTGTGATGAGCCTACAAGCTTCCAGCAAGCCATTCAGAGCGTCGACTCGGTAAAATGGCTGGATGCAATGCGGACCGAAATGGAGTCCATGTACACCAACAAAGTATGGACGTTGGACATTGCTCCAGACGGGGTAAAACCCGTAGGATGCAAGTGGATCTTCAAAAGGAAGATTGGTGTAGATGGACAGGTTGAGACCTATAAAGCTAGACTGGTAGCAAAGGGTTTTCGTCAGCGACCTGGTTTGGACTATGACGAAACCTTTTCTCCAGTAGCTATGCTGAAATCCATTCGGATCCTTCTTGCCATTGCTGCCTTCCACGATTATGAGATTTGGCAGATGGACGTAAAGACAGCTTTTCTAAATGGTCATTTAGAGGAGTGTGTCTATATGGATCAGCCAGAGGGTTTCATTCAGAGTGGGAGCAGCGGAAAGGTGTGCAAGTTGCTTAAGTCCATTTATGGACTAAAGCAGGCATCGCGGAGTTGGAACATCTGTTTTGATGAGACGGTCAAGGAATTTGGCTTTATCAAAAATCCAGATGAACCGTGCATCTATTGTAGATTTGTAGCGAGAACTGTGGTATTCCTCGTTTTATACGTGGATGACATTCTCTTAATAGGAAATGACATTCCTATGCTATAATCTGTCAAGGGGTTCTTGTCACACAGGTTCTCCATGAAAGACCTGGGTGATGCCTCTTACATTCTGGGTATCCGGATCTACCGTGACAGATCCAAGAGGATATTGGGACTTTCACAGTCCAGGTACATCGACACCATACTGAAGAGATTCAGTATGGAAAATTCCAAGCGCGGTAATTTACCGGCTTGTCACGGGATCACCCTCCCCAAAGAGATGTCTCCCAAGAATGATTTGGAGAGGGATCGCATGTCTATTATACCCTACGCTTCTGCGGTAGGCTCTATAATGTATGCGATGTTGTGTACCAGACCGGATGTGGCTTATGCACTGAGTGTAGTAAGCAGGTATCAGTCAAACCCAGGGGAGAAACATTGGATAGCAGTAAAGAACATTCTCAAGTACCTGAGAAGGACTAAGGAGATGTTCTTGGTGTATGGCGGAAAAGACCTGCAGATTGAGGCCTTTGCTGACTCCAGCTTCCAAAGTGACAAGGATGATTCCAAGTCCATGTCGGGTTTTGTCTTCACCCTCAATGGAGGGGCGGTGTGTTGGAAGAGCTCCAAACAGGAAACCGTTGCTGACTCGACGATGGAAGCGGAATACATCGCTGCATCTGATGCCGCAAAAGAAGCTGTCTGGATGAGGAAGTTCTTAAGAGAACTTCAGGTGGTTCCGTCCATTGTTGACCCAATACCTCTGTATTGCGACAACAACGGGGCTATAGCTTTAGCAAAGGAACCCAGATCCCATCAGAAATCGAGACACATCTTAAGGCGGTATCACCTGATCAGGGAGATCGTGGATCGCCAGGAGATCGAGGTCCGGAGAGTTGCATCAGAGGATAACACAGCAGATCCATTCACCAAGACCTTGCCCCAGACTCAGTTCGAGCGGCTGATCGAGATGATAGGTCTTCGATACGCCAGTACATGGCCTTAGTTCAAGTGGGAGATTGTTAGTGTATATGCCCTAGAGGCCATTACTGTATCATACTAGTTTGTATATTACTTAATGGAAGCATGGGATATTCACAGTTGTATATACAATCTTGCTCGAAATGGTAGTATGCTACTTGGTTTGTCTCTGCTTTAATATGTGCATGTGTTTCTTTTAGCATATTGCTGGTATACATATTAGTGGAGCCCTTAAGATCTTTGCTTGATTACCAGCGTTGTGATGGCGCTCGCACTCGTGGGAGCTGGGTAATCTATAAGCACGTCCTTATACAGGTCCCTGGTCGTTAGACTATCGAGACAGGGCATCGATACTCCGGAGTAGACTAGCGTATGCGCTTCTCATCCCAGTGTGGGAGACGGTCTGTCCCACAGCCGTTAGTACGTCGTACTTGGGATAGTATGCGGGTGCTCGTTAGGTTACGAGTACACTGGACAGGACTCGTCGGGAACTGTTGGTTGGTAATATACCTATCGTCAGTTATCAGTTCCCAGGTGACATGAGTACAGCTTAGTCCGCTGACTTGACACTGTCACTTCGCCTCGAGTGTGTTCCCACTGCACTTTGATTACTACCCTACCACGGCTCAAAGGAGCCGTGCAAACAGGTAGTTTTTGGGTGCAGTCCCGAAGCATTTGGAGGCAGTGACGGTTAGACAGGATTCGTCTCTCCCGGTATTGGGGGTTGACATCGCGCTGTGTCCAGGAGAGCCATTACATGAGTAGTCCTTGGCCAGGGCAAGCGAGATATACTGGTAGGTTTCCAGTGTTATCTCAGGGTGTTCTGGGCTACACTCCGACACGACTTGTACCGCTATTAGGGGACTGACGTTCACCGCCCCCTAGGCCCGCCATGCGATGTATCAGACGAACAGACCGGACTGTACGGAGACTGTGACATACAGGCTCAGTAGGAGTGCAGATGGGATTCACCTCGTCAGTCTTCTTATCGACATCTACCTGTGGACCGTTACGTACAGCTAGTGCCGCTTGCGGTCTGTGGTTAAACCCACTGCCAGCGTAGTGTCGAGTCTTTAGAGTCCCACACAGAGAGCTATTCGTCTTTAGGCAAAATGAGTAGAGGTCGCATGGTTTTGCGACAGGGTTCGTTCGCATCCGCGCACTTGTGCACGTTTGCTGTCCGGACAGTTTATACTAGCGGGTTTTGGTTTAAGCCGGATCCTAGTATATGATTTGAGATTGGTTTTTCTCAGTGTATTCGTGTTCCTCGGATCACGAATGCGGGTGCGTATGCACAGTTGCTTGAGATTGGGGGAGAGGACCTTGTTTAGGGTTAATGGCTATTGTCATTTTATTAACCCTATTGCTTATGTGTGTATTATAGTTAATTGATAATTAGCTTAAGAATTGTGCATGGTTGTTGTTGTTGACCTTTTGACTTCATTGACTTGTTGACCTAGGTTGACACTTTGACCATCATCATTTCTTTTGGAAGATGCTCTTTGATCTTTACAAAATTGAAATGATAATGGTCATGTCATGATTTACCATGACAATTTTCAAGCTAATTATTCAATTAAAATTATTCACACATATTAGTGAGAATGGCTCAATTATTTCTTATTCTCTCATATCATTTCTCTCTCTTGCTCATCCTCTCCCTCAAGCTCTCTCCCTCTCATGTTTTGAGAAACAAAAAGCTTGAGAAAAACCCTCACTTGATCTTCTCTACTCTCTTCTAGGGTTCAAGTCTTAGCATTTCTTGCACTCTAGTTACTCCTAGCTTGGAGTTGAAGCTAAAGGTCGAGGCTTTCGGGTGGATCCTTCTTTGACGGGAGAAGACAAGCAAGGTGACCTCTTTCTACCATTCCTAGGAGCAAGGAGAGAAGGACTTTGAGCTCAAGGTATAACCTTTCCATCACTTAGCTACTTTGTAGTTAGCTTTAGCAAGTTTACGTTTAGCAAAGATCCTTAAAGCTTGGTCCATGTTGCCTATAGTTGATAAAAATCCAATTTTTATTATGTTTTCCGCCTCCCCGTAAGCACCGGGGTAGGCAACATGGACTTACAGGAGTGACCTCTTTAGCAAAACTGGTAGATGCTACAACACTCGGTTTGTTTTTTATTGCTTTTGGAGTTTTGCTTTGCATAGTGATATATATGATATGTCCTGCACCTTATTCGATGAGGAAAGAGCCGAGATCCCTTCACCGGGAGTGACCTCTTTAGCAAAACTAATGAAAGTCTCAAAATCACTCCATTTCAAAATTCACTCGATTCTACAACGATATCTAGTTCATTACGCAATAGGTTTTCAGAAAAACCTGTCGTAGCCCTCCGTCATTTCAGATAAGATGTACATAGTATTCGTGCTGCATTTGTTGGCTTTCGTCAAGGTGTAGTGTGCGGTAGCTATATGCTTCTTATCTGGTGCATATGATGCGATTGGATTAGGGTAGCCGTACGGCTTTGTTGGCTTTCGTCAAAGGTCGTGCGGATAGGTTTAATTCAATCAAGAAATGTACGGGTTGAACATGACTAGCGGGCTATGGTTTGTTGGCTTTCGTCAAGGTCATAGCACGTTAGGGGCAAAATATTATCGGGAATTTCAAGTGTTGAGATTTGCAATGAGATTGCATACCTTCTATGAGATAGTTGGATCCCGATACCCACTGGGAGTAATTGTTACTCCTGGGAGAGTTTTACACAGGACAATTAGCCGATCAAGTAGGTGTCTAGAAAGGTGTCAACGGGGTTACGCCTCTGGGTAAACGAGGTTTACTTTAATTAGGTCCGTGCGAAAGCACGGGGAACCTCCCTCAAAGTACCGACACTGGCCTGGCTGAAAGATTGGCGAAGTTCTAGGGTGTAATTAATCCCAGCTAATCTTTCCTTTTAGGGTTTGAAGGAAGATTTGAGAAAAACAGTGTGAGCCATCCTGATTAGATAAAATAATAACCAATCTGATCTTGCAAGAGCATACGCTAAAGTGTTTTCTTCTCTCTCTCCAGGTAGCGACCATATCATGCCTTAATCAAGATAATAATATGGATGTATTGACCGAACCCGCAAGTTATACTGTGCTGGGAAACGTTGGTTCTATTCTTTCTTATAAGAGTTATAAGACTGAACAGGATATAGAGGAATACCAGGATTCCCATGCCACCCGAATGAAGAATGTACATGTTGATGCATTTTCTTCGGGTGTGTTCGTTACGGAAAACTGTTTCTCCATTTGCTCTGTGTCCTGGGTATTAGATACCGGATCAGGATCCCATATATGTAATCAGTTACATGGGCTTAGAAAAGGTAGAGAACTTGGAGAAGATGATAAAAACATAAGGGTTGGAAATGGTACAATTGTTGCTACTAAAACCGTCAGGGAATATCACCTTGTATTGCCAACTGGTAATACATTGGTTCTGAACGAATGCTATTACATGCCGAACCTGATATGCAACATTATATCGGTTTCTTTACTAAGTAAAGAGGGATATAATTTTGTATTACAAGATAATGTTATGAACATTTTCCTTAACCAAAAGTTGGTTGGATCAGGCACGTTGTGCAATGGCATTTATGTTCTAAATCAGTCAACAGTTCTGAGCATAACAAACACACACAAGAGGAAGAGTTCAGATCTGAACGAATCCTTCTTGTGGCATTGTAGACTCGGTCATATAAATGCGACACGGCTAGCTAAGTTGCATAAGGATGGATATTTGAAACCGTTCGAATTTTCATCTTATGACACTTGCCAGTCATGTCTCAAAGGTAAGATGACCAAATCTCCGTTTACGGGATACGGAGAAAGAGTTACCGAACTCTTGGAACTGATACATAGTGATGTATGTGGTCCCATGTCTACACATGTCAGGGATGGTTCTTCGTACTTCATTACATTCACTGACGATCTCTCAAGATACGGGCATGTGTTCTTGATAAAACACAAGTCTAAAGCTTTTGAGAAATTTAGAGAATATAAACAAGAAGTCGAGAACCAAACCGGGAAAAGTATTAAAATCCTTCGATCTGATCGAGGAGATGAATACTTGAGCAATGAATTCCTGGACTTCCTAAAACAGAATGGGATTCTCTCTCAGCTGACTCCTCCATATACAGCACAGCACAACGGTGTATCAAAACGGAGGAACCGCACCCTATTAGATATGGTGCGCTCTATGATGAGCACAGCTGAGTTACCTATTTCCTTCTGGGGGTATGCGCTAGAAACAGCCATACATCTATTGAATATGGCCCCTACCAAATCTGTGCCTACCACTCCATATGAGATATGGAAAGGGAAGAGACCATGTCTTAACTATGTAAAGATATGGGGTTGTCCAGCCTATGTCAAACGACAAAATCCGGACAAACTCGAGGCATGGTCTGTTCTATGCAAGTTTGTAGGATCCCAAGAATTCACAAGGGTATATCTTCTACCACACTGAGGAACAAAGGGTGTTTGTTTCTCGGCATGCCACCTTTTTAGAAAAGGAATTTCTTGCAAAAGAGATTAGTGGTCATGGGGTAGAACTGGAAGAGGTTCCAGCTACAAAAGCTACAACAGAAGATTTTGTGGAACCATAGGATTCAGTTGTTCCCGATGAACCCCAGCCACTCCGCCGATCTAGTAGGGTTCCTCACCTACCTGAGAGATACTACGGTTTTCTCATGGATGGTGGGAGCGAGGATTGCATCATGGTTGATGACGACCCAACTAGCTTCTAGCAGGCTATCACGAGTGGGGACTCAGTGAAATGGCTGGATGCAATGCTGTCCGAGATGGAATCCATGTATACCAACAAAGTATGGACTTTGGAAGTTGATCCTGAAGGGGTAAAACCCATTGGGAGCAAGTGGATCTTGAAGAAAAAACATGGTATAGATGGGAAAGTGGAGACTTTCAAAGCTAGACTTGTTGCAAAGGGTTTTCGTCAAAGACCAGGTGTGGACTATGACGAAACCTTTTCTCCAGTGGCTATGCTTAAATCCATCCGGATCATGCTTGCCATCGCTGCATATCATGATTACGAAATCTGGCAAATGGATGTTAAGACCGCCTTTCTAAACGGTGGTTTAGAAGAGTGTGTGTACATGACTCAGCAAGAGGGCTTCGTAGATAGTGGGAGCAGCGGGAAGGTGTGCAAGCTGCTTAAATCCATTTATGGATTAAAGCAAGCATCGCGGAGTTGGAACATCTGCTTTGACGTCGTTATCAAAGAGTTTGATTTCGTCAAAAACATAGATGAATCTTGTATCTACAAGAAGGTGGCAGAGAGTAAAGTTGTCTTTCTCGTACTGTACGTAGATGACATACTCTTGATAGGAAATGACCTTCCTATGCTGCAATCGGTCAAGCTCTTCTTATCACAAAGATTCTCAATGAAAGATCTTGGTGATGCCTCCTGCATATTGGGAATTATGATCTATAGAGATGGATCTAAAAGGATATTGGGATTGTCCCAATCCAGGTACATTGACACCATACTTAAGAGGTTTAGTATGGAAGAGTCCAAACGTGGGTTTTTACCCACAATCTCAAAGCTCACTCTCTCCAAAGAGATATCTTCTAAGACTGATTTGGAGAGAGCTCGCATCCAAGGGATACCCTATGCTTCGGCAGTAGGCTCTATCATGTACGCGATACTATATACCAGACCCGATGTACCATACTCACTAAGAGTAGTGAGTAGGTATCAAGATGATCCTGGAGAGAGTCACTGGACAGCTGTGAAGAGCATTCTCAAGTACTTACGAAGGACTAAACAGATGCTCTTGGTGTATGGTAACGGAGAACTCCAAGTAGAGTCCTTTACCGATTCGAGCTTCCAGAGTGATAAGGAAGACTCTAAATCACAGTCGGGATTTGTCTTTACCCTTTACGGAGGGGCGGTTAGCTGGAAGAGTTCCAAGCAGGAAACCGTGGCAGACTTGACGATGGAGGATGAATACATCGCTGCCAACGATGCTGCCAAAGAGGCTGTCTGGATCAAGAAGTTCATTACTGAACTTGGAGTGGTTCCATCCATTGAGCATCCAATACCTTTGTATTGCGATAACAATGGAGCGGTGGCTTTGGCCAAGGAACCCAGGTCCCATCAGTGATCCAGGCATATTCTGAGGCGGTATCACCTGATCCGGGAGATAGTTGATCGCCGGGAGATCGAGGTCAGGAGGGTTGACACGATGAACAACACAGCGGATCCACTCACGAAGTCCATTCCCTATATACAGTTTGAGAGACTCTTCGGAATGCTCGGTATGCGATACTACAGCAGCTGGCCCTAGTGCAAATGGGAGATTGTTAGTTGTATGTATGCCCTAGAGGCCAGTATTGTACAGATGATGTATATTATATTGGATGCTTGGACATATATAGACAGGACTTTCTTGCTCGATATGATAGTATGCTATCTGGTTGCTCTTTATCTTAACATGTATACTTGTCTCTGTTGGGTCCACGTTACCCACCCCGGTACTTGCGGGGAGGCGGAATACGTAAAAATCGAATTTTTCCTCGATATGTAACATGGACCGTACATGAAGAATCTTTTCTAAACAAAAACTAACAAAAGAACTACAAGTTCTAACTACTATGTAGAATGGTTATACCTAGGTCTTGAAGTCCTTCTCTTCTTTCCCCTTGGAGTGGGATGAACGGGTCGTCCTCGTCGCCTTCTCTTGCCGAAGAAAGATCCACACGATGGCCTCTACCTTTGGCTTCTACCTCAAACTAGAAGTAACTAAGGTGCTTGGTATGCCAAACCTAGAACCTTAGAAAGAGTAGAGAGTAATTTTGAAGGTTTTATCTCAAGCTTAATGGTTCTCAACTCATGAGAGGGAGAGCTTTGAGAGAGAGGAAGAGGACGAGAGAGAATGAGAATGAGAGAATGAGAAGAATAATGCCAACCTTCTCACATATATGTGAATTATGATAAATAAATAATTAGCTAAAGATAATTGTGATGGTTAATCATGAAATGACCATTATCATTTCACATTAAATACTTTTGCAAGAATCAAAGAGCATCTTTCATATGAAATGATGATGGTCAAATTGTCAACATATGTCAACATGTCAACCATAGTCAAATGGTCAACAACCCTGACCATACACAATTATAGTTAACTAATATTAATAAATCATATTTCACACATAAACATTAGGGTTAATAAAAAGACAATGGTCATCAACCCTAATGAAAGTCCTCTGCCTCTGCCTCAGTCAACTATGCATACACACCCGTATCCGTGTTCCGAGGAACATGAATACAATGAGATAAAACCAATCCCAAAACATATACTAGGATCTGGCTTAAACCAAAGCCCGCTAGTATAAGCTGTCCGGACACCAAACGTGCATAAGTGCGCGGATGTGAACGAACTCCGTCGCAAAACCATGCGACCTCTACTCATTTTGCCTAAAGGCGAATAACCCTCTGTGTGGGACTCTAAAGACTCGACACTACTCTGGCAGTGGGTTTAACCATAGACCGCAAGAGGCACTAGTTGTACGTAACGGTCCCCAGGTAGATGCCGATAAGAAGACTGACGAGGTAAACCCATCTGAACTCCTACTGAGCCTGAATGTGACAGTCTCCGTACAGTCCGATCTGTTCATCTAAAAGTATCGCATGGCGGGCCTAGGGGGTGGCAAACGTCAGTCCCCTAATAGCGGTACAAGTCGTGTCAGAGTATAGCCCAAAACACCCTGAGAAACTACTGGTAACACTACCAGCAAATCTCGCTTGCCCTGGCCAAGGACGACTATGTGTAATGGCTCTCCTAGACACAGCGCGATATCAACTCCCAATACCGGGAGAGACGAATTCTGTCTAACCGTCACTGCCTCCAAATGCTTCGGGACTACTCCCAAGTACTATCTGTTTGCACGACTCCGTAGAACCGTGGTAGGATAGTAATCAAAGAACAGTGGGAACACACTCGAGGCGAAGTGACAGTGTTAAGTCAGCGGACTAAGCTATACTCATGTCACTTAGGAACTGTTAACTGATGATAGGTATAATACCAACCAACAGTTCCCAACGAGTCCTGTCCAGTGTACTCGTAACTTAACGAGCACCCGCATACTATCTCAAGTACGACGTACTGACGGTTGTGGGACAGACCGTCTCCCCTGCTGGGATGAGAAGCGCATACGCTAGTCTACTCCGAAGTATCGATGCCCCGTCTCGATAGTCCTACGACTAAGGACCTGCATAAGGATGTGCTTGTAGACTACCCAGCCCCCATAAGTGTGATCGCCATCACAACGTCGATAGTCAAGAAAAGATCCTAAGGGCTCCATCAATATGTTTCAGCGATATGTTAAAAGAAACATATACACGTATTAAGATAGAAACAAACCAAGTAGCATACTACTATATCGAGCAAGACTGTCGTAAAACCGTATATATATATCCCAAGCTTCCAAAATGTAATATACAAACTAGTACTATACAATAATGGCCTCTAGGGCATACATATCTAACAATCTCCCACTTGCACTAAAGGCCAGTAATTGGTGTTCCGCATACCCAACGTCTACACTGGGGCCAGCTGCTGGCGTACCGCATACCCAATAGCTTAAAAAGTCGCTCGAACTGTATTTGAGGGAGGGCCTTTGTGAATGGATCCGCCGTGTTGTCTTTTGTGTCCACTCTCCGTACCTCGATCTCCTGGCGATCAATGATCTCCCTGATCAGGTGATACCGCCTTAAGATGTGTCTGGATTTCTGATGGGACCTTGGTTCCTTCGCTAAAGCTATAGCCCTATTGTTATCGCAATACAAAGGTATTGGGTCAACAATGGATGGAACCACCTGAAGTTCACTATGAACTTCTTCATCCAGACCGCCTCGTTTGCGGCATCGCTTGCAGCAATGTATTCAGCCTCCATCGTCGAGTCTGCGACGGTATCCTGTTTGGAACTCCTCGAACATACCGTCCCTCCGTTGAGGGTAAACACAAAACCCGAGACAGATTTTCTGTCACCTTTGTCACTCTGGAAGCTTGAATCGGTAAAGAACTCGACCCTGAGGTCTCCATTACCGTAAACCAGGAACATCTCCTTAGTCCTTCTCAGGTACTTGAGAATGTTTTTCACTGCCGTCCAGTGGTCCTCACCTGGGTCTGACTGATACCGGCTCACCACGCTTAGTGCGTAAGCTACATCTGGTCTTGTACATAGCATCGCATACATTATAGATCCTACCGCCGAAGCGTAGGGTATATTGCTCATGCGAACCCTCTCCTCGTCAGTCTTAGGAGACATCTTCTTGTAGAGGGTAATTCCGTGCAATGCGGGTATATTACCGCACTTGGAATCCTCCATACTAAATCTCTTTAGAACGGTCTCTATGTACCTGGACTGCGAAAGTCCCAGTAGTCTCTTGGATCTATCTCTGTAGATCTTGATCCCCAGAATGTACGAGGCATCACCCAGGTCCTTCATGGAGAACCGTTGTGACAAAAATAGCTTGACAGATTGTAGCATAGGAATGTCATTTCCTATCAAAAGAATGTCGTCCACGTACAAGACTAGGAATACGACAGTTCATCCTACAATCTTCTTATAGACACAAGGTTCATCTTCGTTCTTGATGAAATCAAATTCCTTGATTGCCTCATCAAAACAGATGTTCCAGCTCCGCGAAGCCTGCTTTAATCCATAAATGGATTTAAGCAACTTGCACAACTTTCCGCTGCTCCCACTGTCTACGAAACCTTCTGGCTGATCCATGTAAACGCACTCTTCTAAACAGCCGTTTAAATAGGCCGTTTTAACGTCCATCTGCCAAATTTCATAGTCAAGGAAGGCAGCAATGGCAAGTAGGATCCGAATGGATTTGAGCATAGCCACAGGAGAAAAAGTTTCATCATAGTCCAAACCAGGTCTTTGACGAAAACCTTTTGCAACGAGTCTAGCCTTATAGGTTTCCACCTGCCCATCTACACCAAGTTTCCTTTTGTAGATCCATTTTCATCCAACGGGTTTTACCCCAGGTGGAGCAATATCCAAGGTCCACACTTTATTGGTGTACATGGACTCCATTTCGGATTGCATTGCTTCCATCCACTTATCAGAGTCCCTACTGATAATTGCCTGCCTGAAACTGGTAGGGTCATCTTCTTCCAAGATGCAATCCTCTCGATCCCCGTCTAAGAGAAAACCGTAGTATCTCTCGGGAGGATGAGCAATCCTACCAGATCTGCGGAGTGGATGAGGTTCGTTTGGGGTTATTGAATCCTGAGGTTCTGTCAAATCTTCAGTTTCAGTTTATGGTCACTGAATTTGTTCCAATTCTACCGTGCTCCCACTAATTTCTTTTGCAAGAAACTCCGTTTCTAAGAAAACGGCATGCTGAGAAACAAACACCTTCTGTTCCTCGGTGTGGTAGAATAGATATCCATAACCATTATTTGGATTTCCCACAAACTTACATAAAACTGACCGTGCCTCTAGTTTATCCGGTTTATGCGTTTTAACATAAGCAGGACAACCCCATATCTTAAATCTCTTAAGATATGGCCTTTTTCCATTCCATATCTCGAACGGAGTCTTAGGCACTGATTTAGACGGAACATCATTCAATAGATATGCTGCTGTCAAAAGCGCATATCCCCATAATGAAAGATGTAACTCGGCACTACTCATCATGGAGCGAACCATATCCAATAGGGTACGATTCCTCCGCTCCGATACACCGTTGTGGTGTGGTGTATAAGGAGGAGTAAGCTGAGAGAGAATACCATTCTCTTTTCAGTAATCTAGGAATTCCGTGCTTAAGTACTCCCCTCCTCTATCAGACCGGAGGATCTTGATACTCTTGCCAGTCTAGTTCTCTACTTCGTTTCTGAATTCCTTGTATTTCTCAAAAGCTTCAGATTTGTGTTTCATAAGATACACATATCCGAATCTAGAGAGATCGTCAGTGAATGTGATGAAGTACGAGAACCTACCCCTTGTATGTATAGACATCGGACCACATACATCACTGTGTATGAGTCCTAAGAACTCTGTTGCTCTTTCTCCATATCCGGTGAACGGAGATTTGGTCATTTTCCCTTTGAGACAAGACTGAAAAGTTTCATAAGATGAAAACTCAAACGTATTCAAGAGTCCATCTTTATGCAACTTACTTAGTCTACAATGCCACAAGTAGGATTCATTCGTATCTCAATTCTTCCTCTTGCGTATGTTTTATATATTGCGAACTGTATTCTGATTTAGAACGTAGATACCATTATACAGTGTACCTTCTGCAACCAGTACCTTATGAAGGTAAATGTTCATGATATTTCTATCAAGAACAAAGTTATATCCATCTTTATCGAGTAAAGAAACTGATATGATGTTGCAAACCATGGAAGGTACATAGTAGCAATCGTTCAAAGTCATAGTATTGCCATTTGGCAACACTAGGTGATATTCACCGACGGCTGCAGCATTAACTTGTGCTCCGTTCGCTACTCTGAGCGACATATCACCAGGTGCAACTTTCCTACTTTTTCTCAGTCCCTGCAATAAATTACAGATATGAGATCCTGATCCGGTATCAAGTACCCAGGAGGTAGGGCTGACCGTAAAGCAGTTCTTAATTACAAGAACACCTGAAGTAGATGTAAAACCATACTTCTTCTTCAACTGGGTATCCTTGGAATCCATACAATCCTCTTTCCCTTGCTCAAACTTATGACTGTTGACACAAGTTAGAGCCGAACTAACATTCCCCAGCCCCGAATAAGAAATCGGATCGGTCAAGCGATACATTTTATTATCTTGATTAGGGCATGAAATGGTTGCTACCTGGAGAGAGAGAAAAGAAACACTTAGCGTGCGCTCTTGCATGATTAGATTGGTTTATTATTTTATCTAACCCGGATGGCTCCTACTGTTTCCTCAAATTCTTCTTAAAACCTTTTAAAAGAACTAGTCGGGATTAATTGCACGTCACAATACTTGCTTAACCTTTCAGCCAGGGTAGTGTTAGTACTTCGAGGGAGGTTTTCCAACGCTTTCGCGAAGTTCCTTAATTAAGTAACCTCTTTTCCCTGGAGGCATAGCCCCGCTAACACCGTTCTAGACACCTACTTGGTTTATAGCATTGATTGTTAAGTGAAATAATCTCCCGAGAGTGATCCAACTCATCAGTGGGATCGGGATCCAACTATCATTGTGTGATGACCTAGATGGAATCCACTCTAGTCATCACACTCCAGAAGGTATGCTAAATCTGCAAGTTCAATTTCTTTAGAAACTCCCGATGTGGTTTTTGCCCCTAACGGTTTATGATCTTGACTAGGTCAACAAACCATAAACCGTTAGTCAAGTTCTACCCGTCATTATCCTGATTGCATTAGACCCACCCGTACGTGCCCTTGACTAGGTCAACAAGGCCGCACGACTGTCCTAACCAATCCCATTTGCAATGCACAGAAAAATATCATCTAGCTACCGTTCACTACGTCTTGACTAGGTCAACAAACGCAGCACGAATACTAAATAATACCAATCCGAAATGACGGAGGGCTATGGCTGGGTTTTTAGCGAAAAACCCATTAACGTAATGAACTTGATATCGTTGAAGGAACATGATTGCCTTTTTGAAAATATAGTGGCGAAAACTTTTGCTAAAGAGGTCACTCCCTATGAAGGGATCTCGGCTCTTTCCTCGTCGAATGAGATGCAGGATATTCTAAACTGAATACCTCGATGCAAAGCAAGAATAATCGACTATAGTGAAGTTATTACCCTGACGCAAACTTTTGTCCAAGGGGTCACTCCCGATGAAGGGATCTCGGCCCTTGCCTCGTCGAATGAGGTGCTGGGCATTCATAACCGAATACCTCTATGCAAAACAAAAAGAACGTCCTTGCAATAACAGCTTTTTGAAAATTGTTCCAACAACGTCTTTTAGGTTTCTTTTCTTGCATTAATTTAATGCGTCCCATCAATTAATCCTACCATTGCAGAAAACAATGAAAATATGACGTACGCTTATGCCAACCGCATTCGCCACGGGGCTCCGTCATCACCCGTTAGGTTACTTAACTAACGACAGAGCGTGGGCTGGACTAGCGCGGATGCAAAACATAAGCAACGCCTAAATAGATATCATATATAGATATATAGATCCATTCGTCAGATGCAATGATAGCCATTCCAGATCACAGATGAACACATTGGATATACTAGGAATCCGTATTTCGTTCGAGCCTGCAACGAAAGACGGATTACACGGTCGCGATGAATAGCCAAAACCCCACCCTAGACCCCTACGGGTGCGGTAAACTACCCGCCAAGTACCCGAAGAGAAGCAACCTCCCTCAGCAACGTGAGTAGGCCACTCGGCACTTCGAGATGCCCGGTAGTTTGTGCACCCTATCTTGGGTCTATCCTAGGAGCAAAAACAGTAAAAAGAAATTATACAATGGCGGCTACAACCTCAACCCGGATGTGCGGCCAAACAAATAATATTACATTAAATTACATATTACATGAATTGAAAGATAAAAGAAAAAACTCTCATCTCACAACCCCCGGCTATTCATCCGCGACAATCCAACGAATTCATATACACAAACCATCAAACATTACAGATCACAGATATGTATAACCCCCACTAATCGACGTATAGCGATTAGCAGACGTTCAATACATATATCACATCACAGATATAACCCATTAGCCAAAGTGTAAAGAAGTTCGATCAAAATACGGATTTGTGACCACCCCAAAAACTAACTTGTTCTCTGGAAAATCTGGGCAGAAACAAACCATCCTAAAAATCCTAAAACTGCAACAGAAGAACACTGCAGGAAAAAACGACCCACGGCCGAGTAAACTCGACCGCGGATCCGCGGCAAGAGCATGCTCTTGCCGCGGTTCCGCGGTGAGTTGGTCGACTCGATGGTTCGTTTTTCTTGGGTGTTCTGTAAAAACCCTGAGGCGATTTTTAGTGTATGATTTATTATTTTTGGAGCAGAAATAAAAATCGGCAGAAACTTAGGGTTTTTGAAAAGTGTTTTGCGATTTTTTCCGATCGAAATTCTAGATACTTTGCTAACTAGTTAGTTTGTGTTTAGCTAGGCTCTGATACCACTGTTGGGTCCACGTTACCCACCCCGGTACTTGCGGGGAGGCGGAATAGGTAAAAATCGAATTTTTCCTCGATAGGTAACATGGACCCAACAGTGGTATCAGAGCCTAGCTAAACACAGACTAACTAGTTAGCAAAGTATCTAGAACTTCGCTAACTAGTTAGTTTGTGTTTAGCTAGGCTCTGATATTAACATATCGCTGAAACATATTAAGATAGAAACAAACCAAGTACTATACTACTATATCGAGCAAGACTGTCATAAAACCGTATATATATCCCAAGCTTCCAAAATGTATTATACAAACTAGTACTATACAATAATGGCCTCTAGGGCATACATATCTAACAGTCTTATAGTTACATGTTGGTAAAGCCCTTAGGATGTGTACTTGACTACCTGGACCATGATACGAATCGTACTAGTGGGGACATGGTAGTCCATAAGTACATCCTTCAAGGTCCCTAGTCGTGGGTGTATCGAGACGGGGCATCGATATACCAGTGTAGACTAGCGTATACGCTTCTCGACCCATGAGATGGGCGATGGATGATCCCATATCCATTGGTATTTGACATCAGAGATGGTATACGGGTGCTCAATGAAGACTGGGTACACTGGACGTACTCGCCGAGAACTCCCAGATGGTATTATACCTCACGTCGGATGGCAGTTCTCTGGTGACACTTGTGCAGGTTAGTCTGTAGACCCAAGATCGTCATAGAGTCTTGTGTGATTCCCATTGTGCTTTGATTTCCACCTTACCACGTCCATGAGGGCGTGCAAAATGGTGGTTTTGGGATACAGTCCCGAGTCACATGGAGGTAATGAGCGATAGGAGGGATTTCGTCTCTCCCGGTATTGGGGGTTGATGTTGCGCTGTGCTCGATTGGCCGTGACAGGGAAGTCCCTGGCCAGGGCTGATTTAGAGATTTACTGGTAAGTGTTACCAGTAGTTTCTCGACCCGTTATGAGCCTCACATCGGCACGACTTATCGGTTATTAGGGTCTGACGTTTACCACCCCTAGACTTGATATGCGACATATCAGACGAGGAGACCGGACTGTACAGGAAGTGTTACCGGCAAGTTTTACGGGAGTTGGAGCGGGCTTGCTTGCAAATCTTCTGATCGCTCAATACCTGGGTAGCCGTTACGTCCAGCTAGTACCGCTGACGGCTTGTGGGTGCTTGATGTGATCATCACCTACTGCCGGTGTATTGACGAGTCTTTAGAGTCCTACATAGAGGTTTTACTGGCTCAGGAAAAACGAAATTGGTGCGCATATGTGATATGTGTGGGACAGAGAATAATGCGTGTATATGATTCCGTGTTCTATTCTCACGACTTTTTGTATCGGTCGGTTATATATGATATAGCCGGGTTATCGAATCAAGTGTTGATTCGATAAGTCGATACAATGTTTGTTAGTCGGTTATATATGATATGACTGGATTATTAAGTCAAGTGTTGATTTAATGATTTATTGTATAATTGTATATCTGATATACTAGTTTACATTAACTAACAAATGTTCACTTAGGTTTTTTTTCTCACATGTACACAACTTTAATACATATGTGATATATATTAAAATGTGTTATCTTTTTGTATCATGGTTGATGATACATCATCCATGGGTGTATGAGACTTACACTATGCTAATTTTTAGTGTGGGTTTTAATATCTAAAGTAATTACAAAATCAAGTGGAGGATTAGAAAATGCATGAAGCTTGTGGAAGCTTGTGGATGCATTGACTAATTCCACTTGAAGTTTGTTTTTACTATGGATATTGATTAACCCAACCATAACAATTAGCCATGGGTTAAGTCTCTACAAGAGTTAGTATATAATACTCACTCACCATGGTTAGCTCACTCACTTGATCATTATCCTCTTCTCTTTCTTTTGTTCATCTTCTTCTTGGATCAAAAAGAAAAAAAAAGGGCTTGCTAGGGTTTGATCCAAAATGAGAATCATTGTGAGAAATAAAATTTCAAAGAGAACCCACTTCTTATTTCTCCATTCTCTACTAGATTAGCACTTTAGTTTAGGATGTTTGCTTCACTAATTCTCTAGTTAGTGAAGTAGTAGCTTGAGTCGGTATTCCCTCGACGTAGATCATCTTCGGCCTCGGAGACTTCAAGCAAGGACGTGTCTTTCGCCTCGTAAAGCCATGCAAGAGCCCGGGAGAACCATGATCGCAGCGAAGGGACTACGACAAGGAGCCTTATAAGTGAAGGATCGATCTAAAAAGGTTGTATTTCGCATACCCTTAGTCGTAAAGTTGTTTACTTGCTATTTTATTCGCCTAATCTCTAGTATACGATCTTGCTTAGGGTTGTTCGGCACATAAAAATTTTAATTTTGGCATGGTCGATGCCTTGTAGAGCCTTGTTAGTGTGCCTAGTAACCCTACATGAGGGAGGACCTATACCGGTAGAACAGTCTTACTCGAGATGATATTATGCTATCTGGTTTGTCTTTGTCATCACTATTACATGTTGATAGAGCTCGTAGGATTCTTGCTTGACTAACATCATTATGATGGCGATCATATACGTGAGAGCTGGGTGGTTTATAAGCACATCCTTAAATGACCATAGTCGTGGGAGTATCGAGACTGGGCATCGATACTCCAGTGTCGACTGGTCTATACTGATCGAGACCCTGACGAGGGGCGGTGGCAAGGTCTCACAAGCCATTGGTGTTAGTTTGCTCACCTAAGATAGTATATAGGTGCTCATTGCGTTATGAGTACACTGGACGGACTTGTCGAGAACCTGGTAGTTGGTATTATACCTATTGTCAGATAGCAGTTCCCAGGTGACATGTGTACAGGTTAGTCTGTTGACCTGAGATCATCGTTTGTCTCATATGATTTCCCATTGTGCTTTGATTACTACCCTACTGTAGGGTATTTTTCGTCACCCCATTGAGATGGGAATACGAGCACGCTTGTCAGGTGTACTACAGATTCCCCCTGCCTAGGGTAGGCCGGGATTTAATGATTGTGGGGATCCGAATCTCCGGCAGCCGCGGACTAAGCTGCCGTTAATTACCCCTCACCTTTGGGGCGAGAGAACCTCCGATTAACGGGTTGAAATGGTCATGCGAACTCAATGTGCAGTGTACGTGTGTGTTGTTTCGGAGGGGGGTTTGGATATATCGGGAGCCACGCAAAGTTTTTACGGGGGTCGCGCTACCCGGATAGCGGGCTGGGGGTCAAGGGGGCTAGCAGCCCCCTTGCGGGGTGCGTGGCAGCGTCCCGTTAGAAATTTTTTCCTAACAGGGACAGTGTCGTGGAGTATGTGTGTTTGTACATATGTATACATATATATATATATATACATATGTATATATATAAAAAGGTGAAAAGGCATCCAAAGGGCCAGAGCGCAAGAGCGCTAGCGCTTTGAGCGCTAGCGCACCACGTGTCGGCACGTGGGCGCTCGGACACTAGCGCACTGAGCGCTAGCGCATCACGTGTCAGCACGTGGGCGGTAGCGCTCTGAGCGTAAGAGCGCTAGCGCGCCACGTGTCAGTACGTGGGCGCTCGGGCGCTATTTAGCGCTCCGAGCGCAAGAGCGCTAGCGCACTGAGCGCTAGCGTGCTACGTGTCAGCACGTGGGCGCTCGGGCACTAGCGCTTTGGGCGCTAGCGCTCTGAGCGCAAGAGCTCTAGCGCGCCATGTGTCAACACATGAGCGCAAGCGCGCTAGCACTATGAGCGCTAGCGCGCCATGTGTCCGCACCTGGGCGTTCGAGCGCTAGCGCTCTGGGCGCAAGAGCGCTAGCGCGCCATGTGTTAGCACATGGGCGCTCGAGCAGCAAAAGGGACTTGGTCCCTGCAATGGGAGTTGTAGACCCAGAAAGGAGCACTTATTATTCTGTATATATATATATATATATATATATATATATATATATATATGAGGAGTTAAACTCCTAAGATGTTTTGAAGCTGATGAAGGGGCTTCTCCCCTTGAGCCCTAGTTCTTCCCCAAAGTGGGGTTTCTGGAGATGGGTTTCCTTCTTCTTCCTTTGCTGGCCAGATCTTGAAGATAAAGAGATGTGAGATTTAAAAATCTTTTCTTTTTGAGATCTGATGGCAGATCTGAGTTCCCCTTTGTGAGTTTTATGCTGAAAATCTATTTAGTTTTGGAAAAGAAAGAGTAAAACTCTTGATTTAATTCAAAAGAAATAAGAAGGTTTTGGAACCTTGAGGTAGGAGAAAGAGGCACATGCCCTAATTTTTTTTGGGAATGAAAAGTCTTACTTTATTCATCATCATGTTGCCTTTTATAGGCTTACATATTTACATATAGCCCCTTGGGCTTCACAAAATGGCATTTTGCCTATCCCATGGCTCACGTGCCATTTCATTTTTGCACATAAGCCATGGGCTTACAAAATATTAGCTTTATGCCCATTTTGCATACATTCATGTATAAAAAATTACATAAAAATTATTTATTACATGATTTTGTTGTTGGCATGGGGAGGCTGGCCGCGGGCTCGACTTGGGCATGGGCCTGCTTGACTTGGGCTTGGGCCCACCTAACTTGGTTGTTGACCTTGACTTTGACTCAGTCAACCGGGGTGCAAATGTTTACCCCAACACCTACCACGGCTCAAAGGAGTGATGCAAACAGGTTTTAGTTGGGTACAGTTCCGAACCACATGAGGCAGTGAGCGGATCGTCGAGGTTTCGTCTCTCCCGGTATTGGGGGTTGATGTCGCGTGGTGCACGGGTGTCCATCACCAGAAATCCTCGGCCGAGGTAATCGAGAATCATCGATCCAGGATTGATAGTTTCTCAGGTGGTGATGGGTTACATACCGACACAAATTATTGCGTCCGTAGGGTCTGACTTTATCCACCCCCTGTAAGTCCATGTCACGCACCCCACGAACTTGCGGGGAGGCGGAATATATGAAAAACGATTATCAAAGCTTCGTAACACGGACTCGAGCGCATGAATCGTATCTAAACCATTACTAACTAACTACTTGAGGTTTAACTACTCGGATTCGAAGTTATTCCTCACGTTACATGTCTTTTGGGTCTTCATCGCTGTCCTCCACTCCTCGTAGGCTCCTTAGAACATTGGCATCTCAACGGCCTCCTCGAGTCAAAGACGATCCACCCGAGAGCTCCTACGCCAAGCTTGATCTCTAACTTGAGATAACTAGATTGCTCAAAGTACTAATCTAAGCTACCTAGGGGATATAGAGTGAGGTTATGGATTTATTAGTCTAGCTAACCCTTGATCTCAACACATGAGAGGTTAGGGTTAGGGTTTGAAGAGAGAGTGAGCTTGAGGAGAGAGATGGTGAAGATGATAAGAATAATGATATTGTATCTCACTTGATATATATGAAGCATAATGAATAATGAATAAATGAATAAAAGAGATTATTCATCATGCTACATAAATGCAATATGAGTGATTCACTATGTGAGTCATTAAGCATTTAATAATGCATTAATGACATGATGAATCACACATATTGAGTCACAATATCATTTAATGACAATGCCACCTTACCCCCCCAAGTCACTGATTTGTGTATCAAAAAATATCTACTAACCGCAATCAAGAACGGCGTCGTTTTGCAGCTAGCCGGTGAGTACGGGTCGGTCCACAGGGATGTTGTGAATCTCCTAATCGCGCTAACGAGTTAATTCAGAAGGGTGTTCGGATTGATTATTAAATCTGAAATCTAAATCTATCTATCTAAGATTATCTAGATCTAGTCTTGCTAGGGTTAGGTTTAGGGATGGTTTGGAAATGCAAGTAAATCTCACCGCTTTCTATACCCAAATAAAGATCTATGAGGAGTTATGGTAATTATCAATAAAGGGGATTAGATCCATTCGGGAAGGTGTTCCTTCCTCTAGGTTCTTGTCCTTCCTTTAGAGATCCTTACCCTAACCTCTATGGAAAACGCACGCTACCGGGCCTTTACACTATGGTATCACCGCTACCTCGAGGGATAGGGTGCCGTAGGGCGCGGTTGCGCACGTTTTCCATGGAGGTTAGGGTAAGGATCTCTAAAGGAAGGACAAGAACCTAGAGGAAGGAACACCTTCCCGAATGGATCTAATCCCCTTTATTGATAATTACTATAACTCCTCATAGATCTTCATTTGGGTATAGAAAGCGGTGAGATTTACTTGCATTTCCAAACCATCCCTAAACCTAACCCTAGCAAGACTAGATCTAGATAACCTTAGATAGATAGATTTAGATTTTAGATTTAATAATCAATCCGAACACCCTTCGGATTTAACTCGTTAGCGCGATTAGGAGATTCACAACATCCCTGTGGACCGACCCGTACTCACCGGCTAGCTGCAAAGCGACGCCGTTCTTGATTGCGGTTAATAGATAGTTTTTGATACACAAATCAAATGGCGCCGTTGCCGGGGATGGCGTAGAAATTTCCTTTCTGCAATTTCGGGTTAATCTAAAATTAAAAAAATCATAAAAATCTAAAAGATCCAAAAAAATATAAAAAATATATCATCTGTTAGTTTTGGAAAGGGTATTTTTTGAGAATTTTGCAGGATCTACAATCGAAGGACGGATCTGGAAATTTCCAGAGAGCGAAACAGAAAAATACAGATCTGAAAAATAAGGGAAAATAAAAACAGAGAGACTGCAAAATTCTTGGGATCTGTAGCCGTCATCCGACCGCGAAAACGCGGCCGCACCCTGTCTTGGACCGCGGAACCGCGGCCTTCCTATGGAGTCGTCTGCTGAAAAAAATTCTTGGGACTCGTGTCGACTCCTTCACCACGGATCCGCCGCACAATACATATTCCAACCGCGGAAACGCGGCCTTTTGGTGTCCTCAGTTCGTGGAATTTGCACTATAAGCTTCTTGTTAGTTCTCCTCTGCAAATTTCACTATATCTTCTGAAAAATTCCTGCAGGATTCTGTGCGCTTTAAAAAATCTTTCTCCTTACAAATAATAAGTCTTGTGCAGGATTTTTGCGCCTCGCTTAAAATTGAAATTGATTGCAAGTAATCTTTTCTGTTGCATATCTTTTCTCGAAAATCTTTTTGCAACATTTTTTTCCAAATAAAGAGAAAAAGAAAAAAGTAAAATTTTTATTAGACAACTTGCAACTTTTTGCCGCAAATAAATCCTTGCACCACCCCACCTTCTTTCTTTTCCCTTTTCTTCTAACATGGGTACCCCACATCATAAATCACTTTCCGAACTTTGGTATCCCGAACCTAACTTTGCCTCGTACGTTAATTGCTTCGGTCGATTTAAGGAAGACCCCTCCATGCCCAAAATATCTTTGAAAGATCCAATAGAAGCGTCTAGGAGAAACAGTTTGACGTTGCAACCCACTTTGTGTCAACCACGTCTACCTTTACTACCTTCATATGTTGATACCACTTTTTCAAGTCCTGCTGTAACTCCTAAACCGATGTCCATTGCTGAGCATATTGCTCAATCTCGCAGCCGATTTTTCACCCCTCTCCACTCATCTAGTTCTAGGGATCCACAAGACTATTCACCTTTTTATTCACATGTTGACCCTATCCAACCACCCACTTCCTACCAATCCTACCCGACTTTCCCACCTTCACTAGACACTGTTTCTACACAGCCTTTTGGGAGTTTCATATATCCAAACAATTTCGAATCTTTTACCGAAACCCCCTTACCACCCAAGTCTAGTTTGGAAGAGTCGTTGGAGGCTTATATTTCAGCAACAAACAAAATGGTTAGGAATGTGGAAGCATCCATTACCGCCCTTATGCAACCAAGTGAACCGGTAGCTAGTTTCCCGCTAGCTCCAAATTTTTCAATGTATAAGGAGGCGGTAGGACAGAGTGAGAATGTGAGAGGATTTCCAAATCAAACCTACCCTTACCCGATTGAAGCCCACAACTCTGATTTTCCATCGAGTGTCCAAAATGATGAGTTGTGCGACTTTGTAGCACTTGATTTGCCAGATTATGAGGAACCCCTTTCGGGTGAAACCGCACCTAATCCGTTTGACCTTTACACCTCCACTCTAGAAACTAAATTGATAAATATCCATGCTTTTGATGAGGTGTCTAAAGAAATTGATTTTCACTTGATTGAGGATATAGACGCCGGGAATATTTCGGATGATGAACCTGTCGATTTGATTAAAATTTTATGTCCAATTCATCATCCCGAGTCATTAAATGCTTCTCCCGAACTTCATATGCGTCTTGATTTTGATGATAATGGCATGGATGAGTTAAATATTGAGGAGAATTATGAGGAAAGTATTGAGGAGAGTTTTGAGGATCATATTGAGGTTGAACCATTTTTGTTTGATGTGTCTGATTTTTCAATCCATCCTCTTGAACCTTTAACTAAATCACCCTCCCTCCTTTCCATCGTTCCGACCATGCAAAATATCACGCTTGAAGACTGTGAGCTTCAAAAATTTATCTTTGAATCTGACACAGTTCTCACAGCCGATAACACTTACGAGTGTTTCACTTTTTCGGACGATGTTGATGACTCACCGCCCGAGTTTGAGTCATTTACATTTTCAGATGAGTTAGTTGAACCATCAGACTCGGTTGCTTACAGTCATTTTGAACCCTTGTTGGAATCTTTCAAGTTCGAGACAGTTTACTACGGTGAGAATGAGACTATCCCTAATTCACTCCCTTTCGTCTTTCCTATCCTTCCGACCGTACAAGAGACCGCTACGCTTTCATCTCTAATACCAAGTTCGGCGTACCCATGCCTTCTTGCGAATCTTGAGGGATTTGACCCCATTTCTCGACGGGTTGATAGGTTAGCACAATCGCTTTTAACACATCAGTCATCACAAATTGTGCTAATTTATTCACTCGATTTACACCCTCAAGATCGTATTCCACTTCTTTCTCTTTTCCGTCATTCTTCCTCTCCACCGAGACCATATTCTACCCATCTTCCCTCACGGTCTCGTGTGCTTCTCATCTCTTTTCTTTCCATTCCATTCTTTCACCAACTCGACCATTACCACGATAAGATTTTTGAATAGTTGGTGCTAACCTTTGGCTTGTGTAAGGCCAAGCTTAAGTTTGGGAGGAACCTTGTTGTATATATGTATATATATTTTTTGTTTTCTTTTTCTATAAAAACTATAAAACAAATTCAAAACATTAAAAAAAATTATAAATAAATAAATAGGGGAGTGCAGGCATTTTGACCCTCTTGGTGTAGCATGACAGTGAGGACACTGTCAAGTTTAAGTTTGGGGGTATGCTCAGTATGTCTTTTTCCTTCGCATTCATGTGTGTATTTTTGCATTTGCATAATTATTTGAAAACACATAAAAATTTGAAAATTTCAAAAATTATAAAAATCAATGTATTCAATTTTGACTATATTTGACTTGAGTTTGACAGATAGGTTAACTCACTATGAACAACTAGATCTTAGACTTAGTAAATTAAAAACCCTAAAAATTACCTTCCTTAAAGTTTAACGGTGAAAGTGTATGTCTTTGTAGTTTATTTAGAAATAGGCAAATTTTGGTTTCACTTCTTGGGCTAAGTCGAAACAAAGAAAAAGTATTAAAACTTTTATTAGAGTATATGTTCGAAAAATAATTCCTAGCTTAAGTCTAGATTCTGAAAATGTATACACTACAAATTGCACCAACACGCATCTTGAAACTTAGAATAGTAGAGGAGACCTTGAAATATTCTTGTCTAAAGTCCTTAGTACAATGAAAATAAAAAAATAAAAAAAAGTGAATAAAGAAAAAAATGAACACTGGTTTTTGTTATTACTTAAGGCTGCAAAAATAGAAAAATATTTAGCGAGGGTGCTTCATCATCTAATGCCTTAGACCAACTGGTTTGGGAGTCACTGCTAAAGCCTTGGGTGTTGCAAGACTAGGAATTACGCTTTAATGTTCAAACACATCTTGTAATCGGTTGTTGGTACCTCAAGAAGTATTAACGGTAGCATGAAGGATGTGTAAACAAAATTCAATTAAAAATTAACCAACTAATTAGTACTTTGGACAACGGACAAGGGTATGATTTCTTGATTTGAATTTCCAAATGTAGGGGTGATTTATACACATACGTGGGGATATGTAATTAAAGTTTAGATAAGAGAAAGGAATGAAGAATAGAACTTGTATCTTTAGTAGAGTTGATAGAAATTCCTAAGTGGAGATGGAACCCTAGAAGGAAAACTTAAGAGATGCCGAAAGCTAAGTTAGTCTATAGAACATATATAATCTTAAGTTAAATAATGAGGAAGTGTGAAGAATATGGATGGATAATTTACGAGTCGACGATAATAGAATTCCTTGTTAGAAGACCTAATTGGAGAATTAAAGTTAATGGGCCGAATTGATAGGATTTTGTAGGTAGTATCCACTGAAAACCCTCAGGAGATAACACTCCTCCTACTAGGGACACCTAGAGGTTTAACGGCTTGTTGCATGAGCTCAGTGCAATCACTTTTCCCTGCGAAAGTGCGGTTAGGTTTTGTGTAGAGAATAAAAATAAGTTTGCTCGAGGACGAGCAAAAGATAAGTTTGGGGGTATTTGATTTATCTCAAAAACTATCTATTACCGCAATCAAGAACGGCGTCGCATGAAGCTAGCCGTTGAGTACGGGTCGGTCCACAGGGATGTTGTGAATCTCCTAATCGCGCTTACGAGTTAATTCCGAAGGGTGTTCGGATTGATTATTAAATCTGAAAACCTAATTATTCTATACTACGATTATCTAAATCTAGTCTTGTTATGGTTAGGTTTAGGGATGGTTTGGAAATGCAGGTAAATCTCAACGCTTTCTATACCCAATTTAGGATCTAAGAGGAGTTATGGTAATTATCAATAAAGGGGATTAGATCCATTCGGGAAGGTGTTCCTTCCTCTAGGTTCTTGTCCTTCCTTTAGAGATCCTTACCCTAACCTCCATGGAAAACGCACGCAACTGGGCCTTTATACTACGGTGTCATTGTTACCTCAAGGGGTAGGATACCGTAGGGTGCGGTGTGTGCGTGTATGCATGGAGTCCTATTGAAAATATATAATGGGCAAGAAAGGGATGAGAGATCTCATCTCTCAAAAGCCTTCTCCAAAGCTAACTCTAAACAATTATCTACGACAATGAATTAACTCTACCTAGGGCAAAGAATTAAAATCTAAACTAGAGCAATTAATTAAATCTACTTACAGATGGCTCTCTTCAATCATCAACGCAGGTTTGTCAGATCTGAATTTCTGAATTGAAAAGAGGCACCGATGCTCTCCATAAAGAAATCTGTATTTTATTATTAAAAGGAGGCATTGGGAGGCATAAGAAATTTCAATGATTAGAGTTCCTATTTATAGAGAATAGGAAACCCTAGGTTACATTTGATTCGCATATCTGCTTTTACGAAAATACCCCTAAGAAAAGACCTAGTCAACTATTTAGCGCCGACTCGAGTTTCTGTAAAAAATTCGCGAAGCCCGGGCACATGATGGCCGCGGAACCGCGGCATTGGTAGGCTTGGGCCGCGGTTCCGCAGCCTATTGGTCGTCTTGAGCGTTGAAAATTTCAGGTATTGTTTTGGGTTTTCTGGGCTTTAATATTTTGTGGTTCTTTTATCAATTGGGCTTCTACATTGGTTCCAGATCTTCAGTGAACAACTTGCAATGGATTTTTAACCGTTCACTTTGTATTCTTGGACCTTGCGTTGCCTTGTACATTGTGAACTGTTCTTCGTCTAGGCTTGACTAAGATCCTCCTATTTGTTGGTCAAAAGTCCTTCTTTTGTGTCGTCTTTTGTCCTTTTCACTGTTTTCGCTCCAAGAACCTGTAATCTGTACTATATAGCAGACATGCGTCAAAAGCACCTGCTTATTTATAAAACGAATAAGAATGGGGAATATAGTAATACAATATTATGGTGTGAACAGTCACCATGCTTCTAGAAGCTTCCCGACAAATTACGAGAACGCCCCTACAATCCGTGAAAACACGGAAAAACTATATACTGTATAAATCCAATAACCTGATACTAGAATCTGGCTTAAACCAAAGCCGGCTAGTAAAAACTGTCCGAACGTCGTACATGCATTTAAACACGTATGCGTCCGAACCCTTGTCGTAAAACCATACGACCTCTATATCGTTTCGCCTGAAGCAGGGAAACTCTCTGTGTGGGACTCTAAAGACTCGACACTACGCTGGCAGTGGGTTTAACCACAGACCGCAAGTGGCACTACCTGTACGTAACGATCCCCAGGTAGATGTCGATAAGAAGGCCGATGAGGAAAACCATCAGAACTCCTACTGAGCCTGATGTGACATTCTCCGTACAGTCCGGTCTGTTCGTTTAAGACTATCGCATATCGAGCCTAGGGGCCGGCAAGCGTCAGTCCCCTAATAGCGGTATAAGTTGTGTCGGAGCGTAGCCCATTACACCCTGAGAAACTACTGGAACCTACCAGTAAATCTCGCTTGCCCTGGCCAGGGACTTTGCGTAATGGCTCTCTGACACAGCGCGATATCAACTCCCAATACCGGGAGAGACGAATCTTGTCTAACCGCCACTGCCTCCAAGTGCTCGGGACTGCACCCAACTGCTACCTGTTTGCACGACTCCTTTGATCCGTGGCAGGGTAACAATCTAAGAACAGTGGGACACAATCGAGGCGAAGTAGCAGTGTCAAGTCTGCGGACTATGCTGTACTCATGTCACCTGGGAACTGTTTAACTGACGATGGGTATAATACCAACCAACAGTTCCCTGCGAGTCCTGTCCGGTGTACCCGTAACGTAACGAGTACCTGTATACTATCTCCAGTACAACGTACTGATGGCTGTGGGATAGACCATCTCCCCAACTGGGATGAGAAGCGTACACACTTAGTCTAATCCAGAATATCGATGCCCTATCTCGACAATCCAACGACCAGGGACCTGTATAGGATGTTGCTTACAGACTACCCAGCCCCCACTAGTGTGACTGCCATCACAATGCTGGTAATCAAGCAAAGTTCCTATGGGATCTATTAATATGTATAAGTGATACGTTACAAGAAACATATGCACATATTAAACTAGACACAAACCAAGTAGCATACTACCATTTTTAGCAAGACTGTTATATACAACTGTGAATATCCAAAGCTTCCATTAAGTAATATACAACCTAGTATGATACAATAATGGCCCCTAGGGCATATACACTAACAATCTCCCACTTGCACTAGGGCCATGAGCTAGCATATCGTAGACCTATTATCTCGAATAGCCTCTCGAACTGCGTCTGAGGAATGGCCTTTGTGAATGGATCAGCAATGTTATTCTCCGTCTCTACTCTCTTCACCTCGATCTCCCGGCGTTCTACGATCTCCCTGATCAGGAGATACTGCCTTAAGATATGTCTGGACTTCTGATGGGACCTGGGTTCCTTCGCTAAAGCTACAGAGCCATTGTTGTCACAATACAGAGGTATTGGATTAACACTGGTAGGAACCACCTGAAGTTCTGTGAGGAACTTCTTCATCCAGACTGCTTCTTTTGCGGCATCGCAAGCAGCTATGTACTCCGCTTCCATCGTTGAGTGAGCAACGGTCTCCTGCTTTGAACTCTTCCAATAGACCGCCCCTCCATTGAGGGTAAAGATATAACCCGACATGGATTTGGAGTCATCCTTGTCACTCTGGAAGCCGGAGTCGGCAAAAGCCTCTATCTGGAGGTCTTTTCCGCCATATACCAAGAACATCTCCTTAGTCCTCCTTAGGTACTTGAGAATGTTCTTTACGGCTCTCCAATGCTTCTCCCCTGGGTTTGCTTGATACCGGCTTACTACGCTCAATGCGTATGCCACATCTGGTCTGGTACATAACATCGTATACATTATAGATCCTACCGCAGAAGCGTAGGGTATAATCGACATGCGATCCCTTTCCAAATCAGTCTTGGAAGACAGCTCTTTGGAGAGGGTGATTCCGTGACAAGCCGGTAGGTTACCGCGCTTAGAATCATCCATACTGAGTCTTTTCACTATGGTGTCTATGTACCTGGACTGCGAAAGTCCCAACATCCTTTTTGATCCATCACGATAGATCCGGATCCCCAGAATGTAGGTGGCATCACCCAGGTCTTTCATGGAGAATTTCTGTGATAAGAATCTTTTGACTGACTGTAACATAGGAATATCATTTCCTATTAGGAGAATGTCATCCACGTACAAGACGAGGAATATTACAGCTCTCCCTACAATCTTACTGTATATGCATGGTTCATCTGGATTTTTGATAAAGTTGAATTCTTTGACAGCATCATCAAAACAGATGTTCCTACTCCACGATGCCTGCTTTAGTCCATAAATGGACTTAAGCAACTTGCATACTTTACCGCTGCTCCCACTCTGAATGAATCCCTCTGGCTGATCCATATAGACGCTTTTTTCCAAATTACCATTTAGAAAGGCCGTCTTTACGTCCATCTGCCAGATTTCATAATCGTGGAAGGAAGCAATAGCAAGAAGGACCCGAATGGATTTAAGCATAGCCACTGGAGAAAAGGTTTTGTCATAGTCCAAACCAGGTCTTTGACGGAAACCCTTTGTATCAAGTCTAGCCTTATAGGTTTCAACCTGTCTATCTACACCAATTTTCTTTTTGAAGATCCATTTGCATCCTACGGGTTTTACCCCATCTAGAGCAATGTCCAAAGTCCATACATTGTTAGTGTACATTGACTCCATTTCGGTCCGCACTGCATCCAGCCATTTTACTGAGTCACCGCTCTGAATGGCTTGCTGGAAGCTAGTAGGTTCATCATAGTCAATAGTGCAATCCTCTCTATCCCCGTCTATGAGAAAACCGTAGTATCTCTCTGGCGGATGAGACTTCCTACTACTCTTGCGGAGTGGCGTTGGGATGTCCCTTTCTTCTGAAGCCTCAGGTTCTACCATACTTTCAGAAGTAGTTTGTGGTTCTGGAATTTCTTCCAGTTCTATTTCGCTCCCACTTGTTTCCTTTTCTAGAAACTGATGTTCTAGAAAATGGGCATTACGAGAAACAAAAACCTTTTGTTCCTCTACGTAATAGAAAAAATACCCCCTGGAGTTCTTTGGGTATCCCACAAACTTACACAGTACTGAGCGTGCCTCGAGCTTGTCCACATGCTGCTTTTTAACAAAAGCCGGACATCCCCATGCCTTCAGGTACTGAAGACAAGGTTTCTTCCCACTCCACACCTGATATGGTGTGGTAGGCACAGTTTTGGTTGGAACCTTTTTCAAAAGATATGCAGCTGATTCTAGCGCATAACCCCAGAAAGATCGTGGAAACTCAGCCTTACTCATCATGGAACGAACCATATCTAATAGGGTTCAATTCCTCCTTTCCGATACACCGTTGTGTTGTGGTGTGTATGGAGGAGTAAGCTGAGAGTGAATTCCATTCTCTTTTAAGTAACCCAGGAACTCGGCACTTAAGTATTCACCACCTCAATCAGATCTCAGTGTTTTGATACTTTTGCCTATTTGGTTTTCTACTTCATTCTTGTATTCTTGGAATTTCTCAAAAGCCTCGAATTTATGCTTCATTAAGAAGACATATCCATACCTAGAGAAATCATCCGTAAAAGTAATGAAGTATGAATAACCACCTCGTGCATGTGTAGACATTGGACCGCATACGTCACTGTGTACGAGTCCCAGGAGCTCACTTGCTCTTACTCCGTGTCCAGTAAACGGAGTCTTGGTCATCTTTCCTATGAGACAAGACTCACAAGTAGCATAAGATTGATATTCGAACGGATTCAAATATCCTTCTCTATGTAACTTAGTCAACCTTCTCTCATTGATGTGACCTAGTCTACAATGCCATAAGAAAGCCTGATTTATTTCTGGAGACTTTCTTTTAAGTGTGTTCTGGACATTGAAAACCTGAGCTTGACTTAATACGTATATGTCGTTATCTAATGATGTGTACTACATCGCTTTCGAATGTAAAATTATATCCCTCTCTCGAAAGTGAGGACACAGATATGATATTACAAGTCATACTAGGTACATACAGACAGTTAAGTAAAATCAATATCTGCCCACTTGTTAAACCTAGGAGATATTCTCCCACGGATTCAGCGTCCACGCTCATTCCGTTTGCAACTCTGAGAGACCAATCACCTACCTTTATAACTCTACGGTTTCTCAAAGCATGCAATGAATTATAGATATGAGATCCTGCTCCGGTATCTAGTACCCAGGAAGTATAGTTAATTGACAAACAGTTCTCTATTACTAACACACTTGAGGCTGAAGCCACAACATGCTTCGTATCCTGGCTACTGGCTTCTAAAGCCCTGTAATCTTTCTGCCTATGCCCAATCCCATAACAATAGGAACACCCCTCTTTTACTATATCCAGTCCCGAAACTTTTGCCCTTCTCTTTCCTTCTACTTCCCTGGTTTCCTTTAGGGTAGAAGGTAGAGACTGTAGAATCAAGTCAGTATCTGACTCGTTCTCCAATGTGGTCTTCAGGTCCTTGAGCTGATCAATACAGCTAGTCATTGTAAGGACTTTGTCCCCTACAGATGACCCGACGGCCAATCTCGCTTGAATTAATTCGGTCGAGGTCTCATATCTTGTGATATGAGATTGCTCTCCATATAAATCTTTCTTATGGAGAAAGATGGAAACCGTGTCCATCTTCTCATGCTGCTTCTGGTTTAAACCATCAACTGAAGCCAACGCAAGGCACTTGGTTTTCGTTTTATCTTTTTCCCTTGTCTGACGGATATCCATATCCACGACAGTGGAAACTAGACCTGGGACGGCGGGATCTTGAGTAGTAATAGGGTGGTCCATCTTGTCATAGGCAATGGACATCTGGACAGACCTTTGCCAGTCATATAAGTTAGATTCAGTCAAATTGTTATCTAGATGTAACCTATGCATGGTCACAAGGTCGCTGCAATGAGAGAAAGAGAAGAAAACACTTTAGCATGATGCTTTTGCAAGTTTAGATTGGTTTTTATTTTATCTAAACAGGATGGCTCCCACTGTTTCTCGAATCCCTCCTCAAACCATAAAAGAAGAATTAGCCAGGACTATTCTTACCGTACAATTCTTGCTTAACCGTTCAGCCAGGTCAGTGTCGATACTTCGAGGGAGGTTTTCCAACGCTTTCGCGAAGTTCCTTAATTAAATAACCTCTTTTCTCTGGGGGCGTAGCCCCGCTGACAACTTTCTAGGCACCTACTTGGTTTATAGTATTGATCGTTAAGTGACGAATCTCCTGATAAGTAGTATATACTCACAGTAGGATCGGGATCCAAAATATCATCTTATGATAATGTTGAAGGAATCCTACCAACATTCATCAAATTCCAAAATGGTATGCTCTCTCTGCAAATTTCAGTTTCTTTAGAAATTCCCGATATACATTTTTGCCCCATGCTCTTATGACCTTAACGAAGGCCAACATATCATAATTCACATGTCAAGTTCTACCCGTCATTATCCAGGTTAATTTGAACCCACCCGTACATACCCTTGACGAAGGGCAAAATAGTAGTACGACTGTCCCAAACCAACGCATCTATCTATGCTACAGATAAATATTCATCAGCTACCAATCACTATGCTTTGGCGAAGGTCAAAATACATAGCTTGAATACTACTGGATATTCAACTGAAATGACGGAGGGCTACGAATGGTTTTGGCAAAACCGTGAACGTAGTGAACTTGATATAATTGAAGGAACCTGATAATTTTTAAAAGGAGTGGTTAAAGCTCCGTAATTAAAAATTCTGATCTTTTAAAATAACCGAGTGGTTTCTTTTAAATTTGTTCCAACGATTAAACTTTGGTTTATTTTCTTTGCATTATTATAATGAGTCCCATCTTTTATCCTATCATTGCAGAAAACAACGAAAATACCACGTCCTCTTATGCCATCCGCATTCGCCACTGGGTCCCGTCATCACCTGTTAGGTTACTTAACTAACGACAGAGCGGGGGCTGGGCTAGCGCGGGTGTAAAACATAAGTGACGTCTAATAGCTATCATATATAGATATTGTACATTCGTCAGACGCAATAATAAGCATTCCAGATCACTGATGAACTTTATTGGATATACTAGCAATCCGCATTTGCTTTGAGCCTGCAATAAAAGACGGATTACACAGTTGTGATGAATAGCCATTACCCTACCCTAGACCCCTACGTGTACGGCAAACTACCCGCCAAGTACCCGAAGTGAAGCGGTCTCCCTCAACAACGTGAGTATGCCACTAAACACTTCAACGTACCCGGTAGTTTGTGCACCCCACCTTGGGTCTATCCTAGGAGCAAAAACAGTAAAAAAAGAAATAATACAACGGTGGCTACAACCGCAACCTGGATGTGTCCCGCAAAAGAATATTACATCATATTACATTTACATCGAATGAATGAATATAAAACACATCTCAAACCCCGGCTAATCATCACAACATTCCAATCAAGTCCATATACACAAACAGTAAACATTTCAGAAATGTGCAACCCCCTGCCAACCGACATACTAGCAGTTAGGGGAGGTTTACGAACACATAAAATATTACAGATATAAACCCAATTAGCAAATATCTTATAACATCGATCGATCACCATTTTCCGTGTCTACCCCAAAAGCAAACCAACACTGAAGTAACCTGGGCAGAAACAGAATATACAGGAAAACAAAACACCAAAAAACATGAATAACGGAGCAAATCCGAGTCAACTCGGAGTTGACTCGGCGGTGGATCCGCGGCAGAAGCACTCTATTGCCGCGGATCCGCGGCCATAAAACCGAGTTGGAACTTCGTATTTTCCTAGTATTCTTATTTTTCCCTGCTGTGAATTTTAAGGCATATCAAATATTTTTTTCGACACGTTTAAATTTACAGAAACTGCTAGGGTTCCGGGGTTTCGTTTTCGTGTTTTCCGTCGATCGAACTTCTAATTAGTTGCTAACAAGCTGGTAATGGTTTAGTTGGCTCTGATACCACTTTAAGTCCATGCCACACACCCCACGAACTTGCGGGGAGGCGGAATATATGAAAAACAATTATCAAAGCTTCGTAACACGAACTCGAGCGCATGAATCATATCTAAACCATTACTAACTAACTACATGAGGTTTAACTACACGGATTCGAAGTTATACCTCACGTTACATGTCCTTCGGGTCTTCATTGCTGTCCTCCACTCCTCGTAGGCCCCTTGGAACATCGGCAACTCAACGGCCTCCTCGAGTCAAAGACGTCCACTCGAGAGCTCCTACGCCAAGCTTGATCTCTAACTTGAGATAACTAGGTTGCTCAAAGTGCTAATCCAAGCTACCTAGGGGATATAGAGTGAGGTTATGGATGTATTAGTCTAGCTAACCCTTGATCTCAACACATGAGAGGTTAGGGTTAGGGTTTGAAGAGAGAGTGAGCTTGAAGAGAGAGAAGGTGAAGATGATAAGAATAATGATATTGTTTATCACTTGATATATATGAAGCATAATGAATAAAAGAGATTATTCATCTTGCTACATAAATGCAATATGAGTGATTCACTATGTAAGTAATTAAGCATTTAATAGTGCATTAATGACATAATGAATCACCCATATTGAGTCATAATATCATTTAATGACAATGCCACCTTACCCCCCCAAGTCACCATGCTTCTAGAAGCTTCCCGACAAATTACGAGAACGCCCCTACAATCCGTGAAAACACGGAAAAACTTTAGACTATATAAATCCAATAACCTGATACTAGAATCTGGCTTAAACCAAAACCGGTTAGTAAAAACTGTCCGAACGTCGTACGTGCGTTTAAATACGTATGCGTCCGAACCCTTGTCGTAAAACCATACGACCTCTATATCGTTTCGCCTGGAGCAGGGAAACTCTCTGTGTGGGACTCTAAAGACTCGACACTACGCTGGCAGTGGGTTTAACCACAGATCGCAAGCGGCACTAGCTGTACGTAACGGTCCCCAGGTAGATGTCGATAAGAAGGCCGATGAAGAAAACCATCCGAACTCCTACTGAGCCTGATGTGACAATCTCCGTACAGTCCGGTCTGTTCGTCTAAGACTATCGCATATCGAGCCTAGGGGGCGGAAAGCGTCAGTCCCCTAATAGCGGTATAAGTCGTGTCGGAGCGTAGCCCATTACACCGTGGAACCTACCAGTAAATCTCGCTTGCCCTGGCCAGGGACTTTGCGTAATGGCTCTCTGACACAGCGCGATATCAACTCCCAATACCGGGAGAGACGAATCTTGTCTAACCGCCACTGCCTCCAAGTGCTCGGGACTGCACCCAACTGCTACCTGTTTGCACGACTCCTTTAAGCCGTGGTAGGGTAGCAATCTAAGAACAGTGGGACACACTCGAGGCGAAGTAGCAGTGTCAAGTCTGCGGACTATGCTGTACTCATGTCACCTGGGAACTGTTTAACTGACGATGGGTATAATACCAACCAACAGTTCCCTGCGAGTCCTGTCCGGTGTACCCGTAATGTAACGAGCACCTGTATACTATCTCCAGTACAACGTACTGATGGCTGTGGGACAGACCATCTCCCCAACTGGGATGAGAAGCATACACACTTAGTCTAATCCGGAATATCGATACCCTATCTCGATAATCCAACTACCAGGGACCTGTATAGGATGTTGCTTACAGACTACCCAGCCCCACTAGTGTGACTGCCATCACAACGGTGGTAATCAAGCAAAGATCCTATGGGCTCTACTAATATGTATAAGTGATACGTTACAAGAAACATATGCACATATTAAAGTAGACACAAACCAAGTAGCATACTACAATTTTTAGCAAGACTATTATATACAACTGTGAATATCCCAAGCTTCCATTAAGTAATATACAACCTAGTATGATACAATAATGGCCCCTAGGGCATATACACTAACCACCCCTAGACTCGATATGCGATACTCTTACACGAACAGACCGGAATGTACGGATATTGTCACTGTCAGGCTCAGTAGGGGTGAGTTTGCTCGTCGGCCTTCCTTTCGCTCAATACCTAGGTAGCTTATGTCGTTGACGTGCTTGTGGTTAAACCCACTGCCAGCGTATTGACGAGTCTTTAGAGTCCTACACAAAGGGTTTTCACGGTTCATGCGATATGGTGTAGATAATGTATGTTGGTACGTACAGGTGTCCGATTAAATATGTGTACAGGCTGCACATACTTTAATCGGACGGTTGATAATACTAGCGGCTTAGGATTAAGCTGGATTATTAAATCAGGTTTTGATTTAATAATTTATATATGTATTTAAATATATGTATTCTAGTATTATTGTTCACTATTTATTTTCTCTCTTGGCTATTCGTATTTTTGTACGAATACGCGTATATGTATTTCGATACGTGTACCGGATTGCATTCCGTATTTATACGGAATTGCTTCTAGAAGATGGCCACCTCATTATTAGATTTTCTTATTAGAAAATCATTTTGGAAATGTGTTGGAGGGTGAGTTGGCATGAGCATGGTGAGGCATGTAGAGAGGTATGGGTATTCTTTATTTTATTGATAAATGAGATGAGATATTTTTTATTGGATGATTGGAAAAAGGGGTGTGGCTGCCATAATTCTTCACATGCGTTGCCTATTTTCTTTTCTTCACTTGCTTCATTGCTCACTCTCATACTTACTTGTGAGACTTAGCCATTTCTTTAGTTGCTCATGCCACATGTTTCCTTACCTCCTCTTGATCTTCTTAAGTTGCTCTTGGAGAATTTTGTCGAGAGAAAAACAATAGTGAGATAATCCTATACCTCCACTCTCCATTGCTAGCAACCTTGGAGCGTCGGTTACCTCGCTTGGCGAAGCTGAAGCTTGCGTCGTTTCCCTCGGGTGGATTATCGTAGATGGAGGAAGACCGGCATCCAAATTCGATCCGCGACCGCTAGAAGCTTGGGATGATGGTTGAAGACCCGAAGGACTTGGTTCATTCGGTATAACCATTCCTAAATCTTTATATTGCTTGCTAGTATATGGTTTTGGGTAGATTCGGGCATCGGGTAATGGTAGCGCCAGTTTAGAAAATTTTTGTTCCACATTTGGTCACCGTTTGATGGCCGGGGCGCTGCCGTAACCCAACAGCTGGGGATATGTATGTAGAGGACATTCTTTCTTAGTTATATAGAATATTGTTTCAGTTGTCTTTTATCAGGATATGTGTATTTGTTTTTATTGATGCTTTATCCAGCTTGCATATATTGATAAAGACTTGATACAGTAGTATACTATTATGGTTTGACTTTATCTTAACATGGCATATGTTATACACATTATTACATATTGCGGTTACATGTTGATAAAGACCGTAAGATCGTGCTTGACTACCTGCGTAGTGACGGCGATCATACTTGTGGGAGCAGGGTAGTCCATAAGCACATCGTTAAATGTCCCCTAGTCGTGTGAGTATCGATACTGGGCATTGATACTCCAGAGTATACTAGTGTAAACGTTTCTAGCCACGACAAGGGGAAATGGTTGGTCTCACAGCCATTGGTCAGATGCACCTAAGATCGTATATAGGTGCTCACTGGGTGTGAGTACAGTGGACAGAATCACGGAGAAGTTCTAGATGGTACTATACCTATCGTCAGATGGAAGTTCTTAGGTGACATGTGTACTGGTTAGTCTTCAGACCTGAGATCATCATTTGTCTCGTATGAATTCCCACTTTGCTTTGATCACTACTCTACCACGGCTCTACCGAGTCAGGCAAACAGGTTTTGGTTGGGTACAGTCCCGAGCCATATGGAGGCAGTGAGTGATTGTTGGGGATTCGTCTCGCCCGATATTAGGAGTGGATATCGTACAGTGTTCGATTGATCAAGACCATAAGACCTTGGCCAAGGCAGTTGGGATTTACTGGTACGTTGATCAGTAGTTTCCCGAATTGCTTCTGAGCCACATCAGCACGAATTATCAGGTTATTAGTGTAGGGTTCCTAGGCACACTAATGAGGTCTCACAAGGCATCAACCATGCCCATTTCAAAAATTCTAGGTGCCGAGAAACCCTAACACGGACCGTTGGCTAGAAATCTAGGCGAAAAGGTAAACTAGTTAACACTTAACTAAAAGAATACGGAAATACAACCTTTGTAGATCCGGTGCTCCACCTCCATAGCTCCGCAATGATGTCTCTCTGCTGTCCAAAATGAATCCCGGGCTCTTGCGTCGGTTTCATCGGAGAATGGACGGGCTAGGTCATCGACGACGTGCCGAAGATGATCTACGTCGAGGCATCGCTAAATCAAGCTCCGACTTCACCAAGTCAAGAAACTTGTGAAGAAAACACACTCTACTACTTGGCAAGAGGTAGAGGATGAAGAAATAGGAAGTGGGTTCAATTTAGAATTGGATTTCTCACTCTTTATCATCAATCACCATTGATGACCTCAAGGTTTCCTTCTTTAGTTCAAGGAAGAAGAAGAAGAAAATGATATGATAAGTTGATTAAAAAAGAAAAGAATAATCCATTCTTATCATAACATAACCCAAGTTAAGTGTAGAGAATTGACCAAGGTTAAAGAATGGTTAGGGTTAAGGAGATGAGACAAAAATGGTGACTTAATGAAAGCTTCATGAAGCTTCATGTTGAAAACAAAACTAGCCACCATTTTTCACTTCTTTTCCTTTTCTCATTTATCTTTTAAATGCAAATGAAAAGATAAATGAATGAATAAAAGAAAACCCTAATCATTTACTTAACCTAGGTTTAATTCATTACACTCAACAAAAAAGATATGTATCATCAAACATGATACAATCAAGTGCACAAAAATCATATCGCATATGCAATGCGCACACCCGAGTGAGAAAATCCATTTAAAGTGAACCAATACTAGTTAATGCAAAGTAATATATCAAATATATAATTATACATTAAATCATTAAATCAACACTTGATTTAACGATCCGGTCATATCGCATATAACCGACCAGTATCCTATGTATCGGCTTATCGAATCAACCTTTGATTCGATAACTAGGGTATATCGCATATAACCTAATCGATACATTCATCGCGAGAATGGAATACGGTATCACATACACGCATTATTCTCGGTCCCGCACATATCTCATATGCACTCCTATTTCGTTTCTCTTGAGCCAGGAAACCTCTGTGTAGGACTCTAAAGACTCGTCAATACGCCGGCAGTGGATGATGATCATATCAAACATCCACAAGCCGCAAGCGGTCTGCTAAACGTAACGGCCAACCGGGTATTGAGCGATCTGAAGATCGACGAGCAAGCCCGCTCACACTCCAGTGAATCCAACCAGTAACACTACCGTACAGTCCGGTCTGATCGTCTGATATGTCGCATATCTCGCTTAGGGGTGGTTAACGTCAGACCCAAATAGCTTGATAAGTCGTGTCGATATGAGGTCTATAACAATTCGAGAAACTACTGGTAACACTTACCAGTAAATCTCAGCAACCCTAGCCAGGGATTTCCTGTTATAGCCAATCGAACACAGCGCAACATCAACTCCCTATACCGGGAGAGACGAATCCCCTCCTATCGCTCATTGCCTCCATGTGATTCGGGACTGTACCCAAAAACCACCGTTTTGCACGCCCTCTTGGACGTGGTAAGATGGAATTCAAAGCACAGTGGGAACCACACAAGACTCTATGACGATCTCGGGTCAACAGACTACTCTGTACCAGTGTCACCAAAGAACTGCCATCTGACGTGAGGTATAATACCATCTGGGAGTTCTCGGTGAGTCCGTCCAGTGTACCCAGTCTCTACTGAGCACCCGTATATCATCTCTGATGTCAAACACCAATGGATATGGGATCATCCATCGCCCATCTGTATGGGTCGAGAAGGTATACGCTAGTCTACTCTGGTATATCGATGCCCCGTCTCGATACACCCACGACTAGGGACTTTGAAGGATGTACTTATGGACTACCATGTCCCCACTAGTATGATCCGCATCATAGTCCAGGTAGTCAAGTACAGATCCTATGGGCTTTACCAACATGTAACAGGGAGACAATCAGTGTACACGTTAAGGTAAAGATCAACCAGATAGCATACTATCATGTCGAGCAAGAAAGTCCTCCCTATATATGTCCCAGCATCCACTACAATATACATCCTATGTACAGTAATGGCCTCTAGGGCATACATATAACTAACAATCTCCCACTTGCACTAGGGCCATCTGTAGCAGTGATTGTAGTATCTCATACTCAACCATCCCATAAAAATCTCTCTCTGGGAACAGGCCTTTGTGAGTGGATCCGCTGTGTTGTCCTCTGAGTCTACTCTCCTAACCTCGATCCCTTGGAGATCAAGCATCTCCATGATCAGGTGACACTGCCTTAGAATATGTCTGGATCACTGATGGGACGGGTGTTTCTTGGCATAAGCCACAACTCCATTATCTCACAATGGTAGGAACGTAGTTCATCTCATGAACCAATATACACCCAAACAGCCTCTTTGGTAGCATCTTTAGTAGCGATGTATCCTGCCTTTATCGTCTAGTATGTCTCGGTATCTAGCTTGGAACTCTTCCAGCATACCGTCCCTTTACTGAGGGTAAAGACAATGCCTGTGACTGACATTCAGTCGTCTTTATCACCCTGGAACCCTTCCAGTGATTTTCCCTAGGATCGGTTGATACCATCTCACTACATTTAGTGAGAGTCCTAACATCCCATTAGATCTATCTAATAGATCCAAAACCCAGGATTTAGGAGGTATCACTTTGATCCTATATGGAGAATCATTGTGATAAGCGGAGATTGACCGAGCGTAGCATAGGAAACTCCTTCCCTATCAAGAGTATGTCATCCACGTACTCTACGAGGATTACCACCATACTCTCTACTACCTTTTTGTATATACAAGGTTCATCTACCATTTTGATGAAGTCAAACTCTTTGACTACCACATCAAAACAGATGTTCCAACTCCGCGATGCCTGTTTTATCCTATAAATCATCTTGCACAAGTTTCTGCTACTCCCACTGTCTACGAAGCCCTCTGGCTGTGTACTTATAGACGCTCTCTTCCAAAACATCATTTAGAAAAGCTGTCATGACACCCAACCGCCAGATATCGTAGTCATGGTATGTAGCCGTGGCAAGTAGTATCTGGATGGACTTAAGCATAGGTACTGGAAAAGGTTTCATCATTATCCATGCCTGGTTGATGACGAAAACCTTTAACAAGTCTAGCTTTGAAAGTCTCAACTTTTCCATCTACACCAAGTAATCTTCTCAAGATATACTTGCTCCTGATGGGGATTTAACCCTTCAGATATAGCAACCAAAGTCCATACTTTGTTGGTGTATAAGGATTCCATCTCAGATCACTAAGCATCCAGCCATTCTTACAGAGTCCTACTCCTGATGGCCAGCTCGAAACTAGTTGGGTCATCATCTCATGATGCAATCCTCGCTCCCACTGTCATAGAGAAACCGAAGTATCTCTCAAGCGGGTGAGGAACCTCACTAGATCGGCGGAGAGGCTGAGGTTCGTTGGTATCTACTGAATCCTTTGGTTCTAACAAATCATCTGTTGTTGTTTGTATAGCTGGAACCTTTCCAGTTCTACATTACAGACTTTGCCTCGAGCTTGCCCAGATTTTGCTTTTAGACATAGGCCGGACAACCCCAAATCTTAACCATCTTAAGATATGGGCTCTTCCCTTTCCATATCATATATGAAGTGGTAGGCAACTGATTTGATTGGAACCCTATTCAATAGGTATGCAACTTCATAAGTGCATAACCCCTAATAGGAAACAGGTAACTCAGTAGTACTCATCATAGAGCACACCTTATCATATAGGGTGCAATTGCTCCGCCCCGATATACCATCGTGCTATGTTGTATACGGAGGAGTAATCTGAGAGAGAATCTCATTCTCCTTTAGAATAGTCCAGGAATTCCATGCACAAGTTTTCTCCTCCCTGATCTCATCAAAGGACATAATACTTATACCCGTATTTTGGTTCTCTACTTCTAACTTATATTCTGTGAATATCTCAGAAAGTTCGGACTTATGTTTCAACAAGAACATATGTCTGAATCTTGAGAGATCATCAGAGAACGTAATGAAGTATAAAGAACCAGTCTTGGCATGTGTAGACAGGGGACCTACATACATCAACATGTATCATCCCAAGAGTTCACTGACTATTTCTCTGTTTCCAATAAACAGAGCTGTGGTCATTATATCTTTGTGACATGACTGGCGAGTTTCACAAGATGTAAATTCAAACTAATTTAAATATGCATCTTTATGTAACTCTAGCGAGTAGGGTCATATTGATATGACCTAGTCTACAATACCTCAAGAAGGATTCGTTCATTACTGAACTCTTCCTCTTGTGTGTGTTCCGTATACTTAAGAACTGTAGTTTGATTTAGAACATCAATGCTTTTAGATAACGTGCCTGAAACGATCAACTTTTGATATAGGAAATGTTCAAAACATTATCCAACAATACAAAATTATATCCTTTCTTTAGTAATAAAGAGAGAGATATGATTTTGTATATCAGGTTCTGTATCTAATAACATTCGTTCAGAATCAATGTATTGGTAATACAGGGTGACAGTGACCGACAGACTTGGCTGCAACTCTTGCCCCGTTTTCTGCCTTATGAAACTTATCACCCGTTCTCAGTTCTCTACCTATCTGTAGCCCTATGTAACAGATTACATATCTGGGATCCTGATCTGGTATCACATACCCAGGACGTAAAGGACACTGAGAAACAGTTCTATATAATGAACACACCCGAAGATGATGCATCATCATGCACTCTCCTCGTTTGGGCGGCACGGGAAATCTGGTATTCCCTAATTTCCTGCTCTGTCTTATAACAATTATAAGTTGGAGCGGGACCAACGTTCCCCAGCTCAGTATAACAAGCCGGTTCGGTCAATATTCCGTTTTATTATCTTGATTAAGGCGTGATATGGTCGCTACCTGGAGAGAGAGAGAAGAAAACACTCAGCGTGCGCTCTTGCAAGAATAGATTGGTTATTATTTTATCTAATCAGGATGGCTCCCGTTGCTTTTTATCAAATCTTCCTTCAAACCCTAAAAGGAAAGACTAGCCGGGATTAATTACACACTACAAGTTCGCCAATCTTTCAGCCAGGCCAGTGTCGGTACTTTGAGGGAGGTCCCCCGTGCTTTCGCACGAACCTAATTAATGTAAACCTCGTTTTCCCAGAGGCGTAACCCCGTTGGCACCTTTCTCGACACCTACTTGATCGGCTAATTGTAATGTATAAAACTCTACCAGGAGTAACTCTTACTCGCAGCGGGTATCGGGATCCAACTATCTCATAGAAGGTATGCAATCTCATTGCAAATTTCAACACTTGAAATTCCCGATAATATTTTGCCCCTAACCTCCTATGACCTTGACAAAGGCCAACAAACCATAGGACGCTAGTCAAGTTCAACCCGTCATTTCCTGATTGAATTAAACCCACCCGCACGGCCCTTGACAAAGGCCAACAAGGTCGCACGACTACCCTAACTCAATCTGCATCATATGCATAAGCAGATAAGCACCAGTTAGTTACCGCACACTGCGCCTTGACAAAGGCCAACAAACACAGTACGAATACTAACTACTACTTATCTGAAATGACGGAGGGCTACGACAGGTTTTTCTGAAAACCTATTGCTTAATGAACTTGATATCGTTGTAGGATCGAATGAATTTAAAAATTGGATTGTTTTTTAGGCTTTTCTAGTTTTGCTAAAGGAGTCACTCCCAGTGAAGGGATCGTCGGTCCTTTCCTCGTTGAATGAGGTGCGGGATATATCATATATATCACTGTGCAAAGCAAAAACTCTTAAAAGCAATCAAAAGACAAACCGAGGGTGTAGCATCTTCCAGTTATTGCTAAAGGAGTCACTCCCGGTGAAGGGATCTCGGTCCTTTCCTCATCGAATAAGGTGCAGGATATATCGTATATACCGCTGTGCAAAGCAAGAACTGTAGCTACCTGTTTTATTTTGAAATTCGATTCTACAACATCTTAGGTTTCTTTTATTTCATTAATCACATTAATGAAGTCCCATCATTTAAGGTACCTAAACATCACAGATAAATACGACGTACACTTATGCCATCCGCATTCGCCTCGATGTCCCCTCGTGCACCGTTAGGTTAGGTAACTAACGGCAGAGCGGGGCAGGGCTAGCGCTGGTGTAAAACATAAGTAACGTCTATATAATATATCATATATACTATATACTGTATCTATCACAGAACATCACATGATCACATCACAGATATCGCAGCAGAAGAAACATATGAAATATTGGATATACTAGGATGTCCGTGTTTTCAATACGAGCCAGTATAAAACACGGATTCCACGGTCGCGATGAATAGCCAAACCCACACCCCTAGACCCCTACGAGAGCGGCAAGCAACCCTACCAATTCTAGAGTTAGGAGACCCGGACTCGACTCCTCGAGTTGGTCTCCCACTGGACTCCAGAACCCGGTTACTTGTGCTCCCCTCCTTGGGTGTATCCTAGTGCGGAAAAGTAAATAATATACAACAGGTGACAACTTCCGCAACCTGGAAGTGCCCCAAAAAAAAGAATATTACATACAAGTTTTAACATGAATGAAAATGAAAAACACTCATCTCACATAAAAACCCCCGGCTATTCAAACACGACGATCCAATATAACATATCCAGCAACACATAACATCACATGTCATCAACGTAAGTAAATATGCGCATCCCAATTGTCGTTGACATACAGCAACGAAACCGGCGATATCACATATTACACTTACGGTCACAGAAAAGAAAGTGTAAAACTACAACAGTTGGAATCCGCAACCACCTCAGACATCGCATGCCTGACCAAATGAATTTCTTAGACATCGCATGCCTAACAATTATAAACCCCGCATTTTAGTCTCATTATCGAAAACACTTTCCAATATCAAGTCAGGCAATTCAACAAGATTCCCGACATCCTGATCGAATGCTCGTCGTAAACTTCAGTAGGCGGCCGCACCCCCAATACCGGCGACGAAGTGCACCAAGGCGGAACACCGCTACCGCGAGCACCCGAACGGATGCTTTCGGCGACGGGGTTCTCCTACGGTCACTTGGTCGGGGCTATGGAGTGAGGCTGTCTATTAAGTTTACCCGGCGAGTATCCGCGTACGCTACGTGATTGCGACGGACTTTTGATCACATCAAAATTCCGTGGCAACCGATCAAGTGAGACTAAAGTGCTATGTTTATAACATTCATTCAGTCATCTCATAACTTCTTATGAATTCCAATTATTGTATCCCATTCCGGATAAATAGAAAATGTCAAACTTTCCGATCGAACAATCGAACACCCAAGTTTTCCCGATACAGATCAACACATGAAATAAGTCTAACAGCATTCAGTTCGTGCCTCAGTACCAACGGTCCAGCCGTAGAAGGGTCAAGCCAACGCCTCACATGTGGCACGCCGTACTGCCCCAAACCCGAAGGTTCAAAGGGCAGTTCAAGACGGTCACATAATCGAGTTAAGGTTTGTTGTCTTCTAGAGGGTCCATCGCGTTACTTGCACTACTTAGAACGTCGTTAAACTACGGAAAAGTCCAACACTTGGAAATTTCCCGACAGGGGAAAAATTGGGTATTTATATCCGGTCGAACTTTTTAACATATTCTAAAATTTATCCGGAAAGCCACACAGACAAAATTTGATAATCCGATCGAAACACCGAATCCCCAAAACAACTGCAGAAAATTCAACTCTTGAAAAATTATTAAAAATTCCCAGAAAAATCACCACTGGAAACTAAGAATTACTGTACAAAATAATTTAAATAATGTGGCCGTACGGACGCGGATCCGCCGCCTGAGCCTTGCTCATGCCGCGGAAACGCGGTGGGAAAGTGGAATTAGGTCCACGAAATTTACAGTAATTCTTAGAAAACCCTGCTTGATTTTCTGCATATTTTTAATTTGGAAAAAGACCAGATTTAAAAAATTGGACAGAGAGCAAGTTTGTGATCGGGTTTCGGATCGTTCGGACTTCAAATTCCGTCTAGACTTCGCCTAAGGCTCTAGCTAGGCTCTGATACCACTGTAGGGTTCCTAGGAACACTAATGAGGTCTCACAAGGCATCAACCATGCCCGTTTCAAAAATTCTAGGTGCCGAGAAACCCTAACACGGACCGTTGGCTAGAAATCTAGGCGAAAAGGTAAACTAGTTAACACTTAACTAAAAGAATACGGAAATACAACCTTTGTAGATCCGATGCTCCACCTCCATAGCTCCGCAATGATGTCTCTCCGCTGTCCAAAATGAATCCCGGGCTCTTGGGTCGGTTTCATCGGAGAATGGACGGGCTAGGTCATCGACGACGTGCCGAAGATGATCTACGTCGAGGCATCGCTAAATCAAGCTCCGACTTCACCAAGTCAAGAAACTTGTGAAGAAACACACTCTACTACTTGGCAAGAGGTAGAGGATGAAGAAATAGGAAGTGGGTTCAATTTAGAATTGGATTTCTCACTCTTTATCATCAATCACCATTGATGACCTCAAGGTTTCCTTCTTTAGTTCAAGGAAGAAGAAGAAGAAAATGATATGATAAGTTGATTAAAAAAGAAAAGAATAATCCATTCTTATCATAACATAACCCAAGTTAAGTGTAGAGAATTGACCAAGGTTAAAGAATGGTTAGGGTTAAGGAGATGAGACAAAAATGGTGACTTAATGAAAGCTTCATGAAGCTTCATGTTGAAAACAAAACTAGCCACCATTTTTCACTTCTTTTCCTTTTCTCATTTATCTTTTAAATGCAAATGAAAAGATAAATGATTGAATAAAAGAAAACCCTAATCATTTACTTAACCTAGGTTTAATTCATTACACTCAACAAAAAAGATATGTATTATGAAACATGATACAATCAAGTGCACAAAAATCATATCGCATATGCAATGCGCACACCCGAGTGAGAAAATCCATTTAAAGTGAACCAATACTAGTTAATGCAAAGTAATATATCAAATATATAATTATACATTAAATCATTAAATCAACACTTGATTTAACGATCCGGTCATATCGCATATAACTGACCAGTATCCTATGTATCGGCTTATCGAATCAACCTTTGATTCGATAACTAGGGTATATCGCATATAACCTAATCGATACATTCATCGCGAGAATGGAATACGGTATCACATACACGCATTATTCTCGGTCCCGCACATATCTCATATGCACTCCTATTTCGTTTCGCTTGAGCCAGGAAACCTCTGTGTAGGACTCTAAAGACTCGTCAATACGCCGGCAATGGATGATGATCATATCAAACATCCACAAGCCGCAAGCGGTCTGCTAAACGTAACGGCCACCCGGGTATTGAGCGATCTGAAGATCGACGAGCAAGCCCGCTCACACTCCAGTGAATCCAACCAGTAACACTACCGTACAGTCCGGTCTGATCGTCTGATATGTCGCATATCTCGCCTAGGGGTGGTTAACGTCAGACCCCAATAGCTTGATAAGTCGGGTCGATATGAGGTCTATAACAATTCGAGAAACTACTGGTAACACTTACCAGTAAATCTCAGCAACCCTGGCCAAGGATTTCCTGTTATAGCCAATCGAACACAGCGCAACATCAACTCCCTATACCGGGAGAGACGAATCCCCTCCTATCGCTCATTGCCTCCATGTGATTCGGGACTGTACCCAAAAACCACCGTTTTGCACGCCCTCTTGGACGTGGTAAGATGGAAATCAAAGCACAGTGGGAACCACACAAGACTCTATGACGATCTCGGGTCAACAGACTACTCTGTACCAGTATCACCAGAGAACTGCCATCTGACGTGAGGTATAATACCATCTGGGAGTTCTCGGCGAGTCCGTCCAGTGTACCCAGTCTCTACTAAGCACCCGTATATCATCTCTGATGTCAAACACCAATGGATATGGGATCATCCATCGCCCATCTGTATGGGTCGAGAAGGTATACGCTAGTCTACTCTGGTATATCGATGCCCCGTCTCGATACACCCACGACTAGGGACTTTGAAGGATGTACTTATGGACTACCATGTCCCCACTAGTATGATCCGCATCATAGTCCAGGTAGTCAAGTACAGATCCTAAGGGCTTTACCAACATGTAACAGGGAGACAATCAGTGTACACGTTAAGGTAAAGATCAACCAGATAGCATACTATCATGTCGAGCAAGAAAGTCCTCCCTATATATGTCCCAGCATCCACTACAATATACATCCTATGTACAGTAATGGCCTCTAGGGCATACATATAACTAACAATTAGAGTGTGACGTATACCACCCCCTAGACCCGGTATGCGATACTCTTAGACGAAGAGACCGTACTGTACGGATATTGTCACAGATAGGCTCAGTAGGGATCCAGATGAGTTTGCTCTTCGGCTTTCCTTTTCGACAGGTATCCAGGTAGCCGTTACGTACAGCTAGTGCCGCTGACGTGCTTGTCATTATGGATTTATCCAGTAACGCATTGCTGGCATACTGTTGAGTCTTTAGAGTCCCACACAGAGGGTTTCTCTGCTTCGGGCGAAACGATATTGAGGCCGTATGGTTTTACGACAGGTTTCGATCAGATACATGTACTTGTGCATGTATGATGTTCGGACGGATAATACTAGAGGGCTTTGGTTTAATCCGGGTCCTAGTATTACATTGTTGGATTATTTTGTCTCTTCTGTATTCGTTTTATTCGGAATAAGGATACGGGTATGTATATACGGTGAGCGGTATTCTTGTAATTTGTTACAAGAGTGCTTCTAGTAGAAGAAACCTCATTATTTATTTTAACCATTTAGTTAAATGGTTAATGAGGTGAAGGTATGTGGTGTTGACTTTTATTAAGTGAAGCATGGCTACTTGTTGACTCGTTTGGTAAGTCATGGGTTACTATTGAAGAATGGGGGCATCTAGATATTTTGTAGAAAATATCTAGATATTTTGTAGAAAATATCTAGATATTTTGTGGTGAAGATAATTTTTTATTATTATCTTTAGCATACTTGCTTTATTAGTCACAAGACTTAGCCATTCTTCACTTAACTTTTCTTATGTTGCTCTCTACAACACTCTCATCTCCTCCAAACTTCTATTCTTCTACCTCAAACCCTAATAGTCTCATGTGTTGAGAAACATACGGATCTTGAGACCAATTAATCCATCATCTCTCTCTACATCACCTAGACTACCTGGATTAGAAAACCAAGTGATCTAGTTACCTCGGTTTAGTGGTAAGAGCTCGTAGTAGAACTTTCGGGTGGATCATCTTCGACGTGGGGAAGCCGTTGATCAAGCTCGATCATGGAGGCCATTAGGAGCATGCTAAAGGAGAGGAGTGAAGACCCGAAGGACTTGAGCCTCTTGGTATAAACTTCTTTCACAGTAGATAGTTTCTTTTGTAGCTAGTTAGGTTTATGGTAGATCCGGTATAGGGTTATTCTAGCGCCAAGTTTTAATTCGAAGAAAAAAATTTGTTCCGCAAACGGCCACGGATGGCAAGGGCATTAGCATAACCTTTCAGCAGCATCATTGGCAGCGATGTATTCAGCCTCCATCGTCGAGTCTGCTATGGTATCTTGCATGGAACTCTTCCAACATACCGCCCTTCCATTGAGGGTGAAGACAAAACCCGAGACAGACTTGATGTCGTCCTTATCACTCTAGAAGCTCGAATCGGTAAAGGACTCCACCTGGAGTTCTCCGTTACCATACACCAAGAACATCTCTTTAGTCCTTCTCAAGTACTTAAGAATGTTCTTTACAGCTGTCCAGTGCTTCTCCCCTCGGTTTGATTGATACCTACTTACCATACTAAGTGCGTAAGCTACATCCGGTCTGGTGCATAACATCGCGTACAAGATAGACCCAACTGTGGAAGCATAGGGTATCACGGTCATGCGAGCCCTCTCCAAATCAGTCTTGTGAGACATCTCTTTGGAGAGAGTGATTCCTGAACAAGCGGGTAAATTACCACGCTTAGAATCTTCCATACTAAATCTCTTTAGTATGGTATTTATGTATCTGAATTGGGACAATCACAACATCTTTTTAGATCTATCTCTATAGATCTTTATCCCCAGGATGTAGGAGGTATCACCGAGATCTTTCTTGGAGATCTTTTATTTTAGGAAGAGTTTGACCGAGTGTAGCATAGGAACATCATTTCCTATCAAGAGTATGTCATCCACGTACAATACGAGGAAGTCAACCTTACTCTCTACTATCTTTTTATATATACAAGGTTCATCTAAGTTTTTGAAGAAATCAAACTCTTTGACTACTACATCAAAACAGGTGTTCCAGCTCCGCGACGCCTGCTTTAATCCATAAATTGATTTAAGCAGCTTGGACACCTTTCCGCTGCTCCCACTGTCTACGAATCCCTCTGGCTATGTCATATACACGCTCTCATCTAAATCACCATTTTGAAAAGCGGTCTTGACGTCCATCTGCCAGATTTCATAGTCATGGTATGCAGCAATGGAAAGTAGGATCCTGATGGACTTAACCATAGCCACTGGAGAAAAGGTTTTATCATAGTCGGCATCCAGTCGTTGACGAAAACCTTTTGCTACAAGTCTAGCTTTGAAGGTCTCAGCCATTCCATCTACACCAATTTTTCTTTTTAAAGATCCACTTTCTCCCAATGGGTTTTACCCCTTCAGGATCAACTTCCAAAGTGCATACTTTGTTGGTGTACATGGATTCCATCTCATATCGAATAACATCCAGACATTTCACAGAGTACCCACTTGTGATGGCCTGCTTGAAACTATTTGGGTCATCATCTTCCATGATGCAATCCTCGCTCTCACCATCTATAAGAAAACCGTAATATCTCTCAGGTGGATGTGGAACCCTACTAGATCTACGGAGTGGTTGAGGTTCGTCGGGGACTATTGAATTCTCCAGTTCTACCAAATTATCAGTTGTAGTTTTTGTATCTGGAACTTCTTCCAGCTCTACCTCATTACTACTAATTTCTTTAATAAGAAATTCCTTTCTAAATAGGTGGCATGTTGAGCAACAAACACTTTTTGTTCCTCACGGTGGTAGAATAAATATCTATACGAATTCTTTGGATATCCCACAAACTGGCAAAGAACTGATCGTGCTTCGAGTTTGTCCGTATTGTGTTTCTTAACATAGGCCGGACAACCCCGTATCATAACTCGTTAAAAAGATGGTCTCTTTCCATACCATATCTCATAATGGAGTGGTAGGCACGGATTTGGTTGGAACCCTATTCAATAGGTATGAAGCTGTCTCAAGTGCATATTTCAAAAAAGAAATAGGTAACTCATCAACATTCATCATAGAGCACAACATATCTAATAGGGTGTGATTCCTCCGCCCCGATACTCCATTATGCTGTGGTGTATACGGAGGAGTAAGCTGAGAGAGAATCCCATTCTCTTTTAGGTAATCTCGGAATTCCATGCTCAAGTAATCTCCTCATCGATCAGATCGAAAGATTTTAATACTTTTACCCGTCTGGTTCTCTACTTCGCACTTATATTCCTTGAATTTCTCAAAAGCTTCAGATTTGTGTTTCAACAGGAACACATGTCCGAATCTTGAGAGATTTTCGGTGAATGTAATGAAGTATGAGGAACCATTCCTGGCATGTGTAGACATAGGACCGCATACATCACTATGTATCAGTCCCAAGAGTTTAGTAGCTTTTTCTCCCTGTCCCGTAAATTGAGTTTTGGTCATCTTTCCTTTGAGATATAACTGACAAGTTTCATAAGATGTAAATTCGAATGGATTCAAATATCCATCTTTATGTGACTTAGCTAGTCCGGTCGCATTGATATGACCAAATCTACAATGCTAAAAGAAGACTTCGATCATTTATGAACTTTTCCTCTTGTGTGTGTTCTATATATTTAGAACTGTATTTTGATTTAGAATGTATATACCAATACATAACTACCAAACCCAATCAATACTTGATTTAGGAAAATGTTCATAACATTTTCCTCTAATGCAAAGTTATATCCTTCTTTATGTAATAAAGAAACGGATATTATATTGCACAACATCTTTGGTACGAAATAACAGTCGTTCAGAATCAATGTATTACCATTCGGCAATACAAAGTAATATTCGCCAACTGCTTTGACTGCAACAATTGCTCCATTCCCTACTCTGAGAAACTTATCACCCTTTCCCAGTTCTCTACTTCTCTTTAACCCATGTAACAGATTACAAATATGGGATCCTGATCCGGTATCCAATTCCCAGGATGTAGAGCAGACTGAGAAACAGTTCTCGGTAACTAATACACCCAAAGAAGATTCATCCGAATGCTCTTTCTTTGCTTGGGTTGCATGGGAATCCTTGCATTCCCCTATCCCTTGCTCAAACTTATGACAATCATAAGATAGAGCAGAACCAACGTTCCCCAGTCCTGTATAATAAGCGGCTTTGGTCAATACATCCATATTATTATCCTTATTAAGGCGAGTCATGGTTGCTACCTGGAAAGAGAGAGAAGAAAATACTTTAGCGTGCGCTCTTGCAAGATTAGATTGGTTATTATCTTATCTAATCAGGATGACTCCCACTATTTTTATCAAATCTTCCTTCAAACCCTAAAAGGTAAGATTAGCCGGGATTAATTACACCCTACAAGTTCGCCAATCGGTCATCCAGGCAGGTATTGGTACTCCGAGGGAGTCTCCCGTGCTTTCGCATGGAACTAATTAAATAACCTCGTTTCTGCAGGGGCAAAACCCCGTTAACAACTTTCTTAGACACCTACTGGATTAGCTAATTGTAAAGTGGAAAACTCTCCCAAAAGCAACACTTACTCGCAGTAGGTATCGGATCCAACTATCATATAGAAGGAATGCAATCTCATTGTAAATTTCAACACTTGAAATTCCCGATATCTTTTTTTACCCCTAGCAAATTATGACCTTGGCTATGGTCAACAAATCATAAGTGCTAGTCAAGTTCAACCCGTCATTTCGTGATTGAATTAAACCCACCCGCACGACCCTTAGCTATGTTCAACAAGGCCGTACGACTACCATAATCCAATCGCATCAATATGCGACAGATAAGCACTAATCAGCTACCGCACACTACGCCTTGACTATGGTCAACAAAGGCAACATGAATACTAAATAGTACTTATCTGAAATGACGGAGGGCTATGACTGGTTTTGAAGAAAACCTTTTATCCTAATGAACTTTATATCGTTGTAGAATCTAGTGATTTGAAAAGGAGTGGTTTAAGCTCCGCTTTTAAAATCGAGTAGTTTTCAAAACAAACCAAGTGGGTTGTAGCATATGCTAGTTTTTCTAAAGAGGTCACTTCCGGTGAAGGGATCTAGGCTCTTTCCTCATCGAATGAGGTGCTGGATATTCATAATGGAATACCGCTATACAAAGCAAGAACTAGAGCTATCTTTTTGAAAAATTTGATTCTACAACATCATTTAGGTTTCTTTTCTTTTCTTTAATCTCATTAATGACGTCCCATCATTTATGTTTCCTAAACATTACAGAAGAAACGAAAATAAAACAAACATATATGCTATCCGCATTTGCCATACGAATCCGGGTCTTTACCAAAAGGATACTTAACTTATGGTTGGGCGGGGTCAGGACTAGCGCGGATGCAAAACATATATAGTGTCTACTAGTATATCATATATATATAAGTAGCATTCGTCTCACGCTGTTATATGATCACATCATATCACAGAATATAGCAGAAGCAAACATATGAAATATAGGATATACTAGGAGGTTCTTTTTATATTAAGCCAGTAATGAAAAACATGGATTCCACAGTTGTGATGAATAGCCAAGCCCACATCCCTAGACCCTTACAAGAGCGGCAAGCAACCCTGCTAATTCTAGAGTTAGACGACCGGTCTCGACTCCCCAAGATGGCCTCCCACTGGACTCTAGAACCCGGTTACTTGTGCTCCCCGCCCTGGGTCTATCCTAATGCGGAAAAGTAAATAATATACATCAATGGAGATAACAACCTCAACCCGAAAGTGTCCCAATAAACGAATATTACATACAAATTTTTACATGAATGAAAATTGAAAAACTCTCATCTCACTAAAAAAAACCATGGCAATTCAATCATGACGATCCAATATAACATATCAACCAGCAACACAAAAACATAACATGTCATCAACATAAATAAATATGCGTATCCCTAATGTCGTTGACGTATAGCAACGAGATCGGGGATACTTCCACAAATTATATTTACGGTCGCAGAAAATAAATGAAAACTACAATAATTAGAATTCACATCATCCTTAGACATAATATGTAAGTGCACGGCGGCGCCCCGGCCGTCAATCCGACGGCGGAATGCGGAAGCGGTGAAAAACTTAAATTTTGCGGACTTAGCAAACCGGCACCACCGCGCACTAAACACCCGGATCGTAACCATTAACTAGTCTAAGCTAACTATAAGATGAGAAAGAGATATACCGACGATCCAAGTCCTCCGGTCTTCTCATCATCGTCCGGATCTCCTGCGGAAAAGTCCCGTCTCCTCCTTGTCGCCGGAAGTGCACCACATCGCATGCTTTGTTTACGGGCTCCCACCTCAATGCCGAGGCAACTCGGGCACGAAGCCGGCTACTCGACGTGCCCAAGATTTGCTGTAGAATGTTTGGTAGAGCTTGTGTCTCACTTTTGGGGTTATGGAATTGCCATTGGAGGAGGGATTGAACTTGGAGCTTTTTAGATGGAACTTGTGGGATTTTTGCAACATCAAATGAAGCAAAATCCCACCTCAAAATATTTGGACAGCCCCTTCAAGGGGGAGGCCGGCCATGCTCTAGTGAGGGAGGGAGAGAATGAGAGGTCTTTTAAAAAGAATGAGAAGCCACCATGACAATAATGCAAAGAGGGCATCATGAAAGAATATGATGACAATACCAAAACCACACTCAACACCATCATCATCACCTCACAAAGTCCAACCATGATGAGAAAGGAAAAGTCAAGCCATCATGATAGCTAGAAGTCAAGGTCAAGGAGAGACTATCATGATACAAATATATGCAAAGACCCCCCTCCACAATTGCCTATTTGCAACAATGCAAATAAGCCCTCCTCCACCAACCTTCGGCCAATGAACGGAACAATGGAAATTGGCCGAAACGGAAAGCAAACTGGCAACTCCATAAAACTGGTCCCGTAATAAATTACAGGAAAACCCCGATACTGTGCATACACACCCGCATTTGTATTCCGACCGAAATACAAATGCAATGAGACAAAATCTACACTGTACTATACTAGGATCCGGCTTATACCAAAGCCGGCTAGTAATATCCGTTCGATCCTGATCCGTGCAATACCGCACGTATCTGATCGAACCCTGCCATATAACCATACGGCCTATAGTACAGACTGTCCGATCCTGATCCGTGCAATACCGCACGTATCTGATCGGACCCTGCCATATCTCCATACGGCCTCTACAACCTTTCGCCCGAAAGCTGAGTAACTGAATGTGGGGGACTCTAAAGACTCGTCAACACCTCGGTTGTGGATTTAACCACTAGCATGTCAGAGGTATAAGACAATACGTAACGGGCTACCAAGTATTGACTAAAAGGGACGTCTGTGAGTGAACTCAGCCTGACAACCCTACTGAGCCTGTCAGTGACAATATCCGTGCAGTCCGGTCCGTTCGTCTATGAGCATCGCATGGCGGGCCTAGGGGGTTGGTAAAAGTCAGACCCCCAAAAGCAGTACAAGTCGTGTCGGAGTGTAGCCCAGAACACCTGAGATACTACTGGATTACCTACCAGTAAATCTCCTGCCTTGGCCAAGGTCTTTTCATGTTCTGGCTCTCCTAGACACAGCACGACCTCACCCCCAATACCGGGAGAGACGAACCCCTGAAGATACGCTCACTGCCTCCATGTGGCTCGGGACTGTACCCAACTAAAACCTGTTTGCACGACTCCTTTGAGCCGTGGTAGGGTAGTAATCAAAGTACAGTGGGAACTCACACGAGACAAATGACGATCCCCAGGTCGATGAACTAACCTGCACACATGTCACCAGGGAACTGCCATCTGACGTCTGGTATATGACCAACTAGCATGTTCCCGGCGAGTCCTGTCCGGTGTACTCATATCCCAATGAGCACCTGTATACATCTTAGGTGATCCAACTGACACCAATGGCTTGTGAGACCGGCCACCGCCCCTCGTCGGGGTCTCGACTGTATACACTAGTCTACTATGGAGTATCGATGCCCTGTCTCGAAACTCACACGACTAGGGACCATTTAAGGATATGCTTATAGACTCCCAGCTCTCACTTATATGATCGCCCTCATACTGCTGGTGGTCAAGCAAGAATCCTAGGGGCTCTATCAACGTGTAATAGCGACTTGTCAGGTCACCTAAAGCAGTACACGATGATAAAGATAAACCAGATAGCATACTATCATCTCGAGTAAGACTGTCCTACCGGGATAGGTCCTCCCTCAATCATTACAATCACGTACCTGTGACCCAATAATTGACTCTGAGGGCACTATCTCCAACAATCTCCCACTTGCACTCAAGGCTAATTATTGCGATGTCGCATACTCACAGCCCGTGTGATACCGAACATCCAACTCCTCTACTAGTCAGTCTCACAAAGCTCGTTTGCGGAACTATTGCGTTCGAGGAATAGCCTCAGTGAGTGGATCCGCTTAGTTGTTTCTTTCTATGTCTCTCTATATCTCAAGTTCGCGGAGAAAGCCATCTCCCGAAAAGAGCAATACCTGTTTCAGAATATGTCTGGATGTCTGATGGGACCTAGCTCATAAATGAACTCCAAATCCAAACTTCTTAGACTGTATCGTCAACTGAACTTAATCAGTATCCTGCGCCATGCCTCCCTCAGTATTGCCTTGGACCACCTGTCCAAAATACTGCCCCTCGTCAGAGGGAAAACTATAGCTCTGACAACCTCCTTGTCGTCCATGTCATCTTGGAAGCCTGGAATGATAACTGTCTCCCACATAAGGCTGTCGTTATCATATCCCTAGAACATCCACTTATGTTCTAAAACTGCTTCCGACTGTTTCTCCAGGATCAGGTCAATATCAACTTATTGCATCTAGTGCAAGAACAACATCTGGTGTGGTACTTGACATCTCATGATTGACTCAATTGCCTAAGCAAGTGATCTGCCAATCATGCACGTCCCTCTCCCCTTTAGTCTGTAAGACACCTTTGGAGAGGGTGACTCCATTACCTGCAGGTACACTACCGTGCCAGGAGTCGTCCATCCTAAATGCTCTTAGAATGCTGTCAAGTACCCTGATTGGGAAACCACCCAAATCTAGAGCTAAAACCATAGATCTAGTAACCAGTATGTCTGATATAATATCCATTTCCTTTGTGGAGAAACCACTGTGTGACGACCAAAGTATAATCGATCGTAGTATAGGAGTTTCTTTTCCTACTTTGTGTATGTCATCCAAATACCATGACATCACACCCTACTACCTTCTCAACAGATCCATCCCCTATTCTGATGAAGTCAAACCCATGACTGTCATGTCAGAAATAGATGATCTATCTCCGCTATATCTGCTTTAGTCTATGAATAGACATAAGCTACCTGTCCACCAATGCTTCCGCTGCTCCCACTGACTACGACAACCCTCTGGCAGAGTCATATACACGTACACTTCTAAAGCTAGTTTAGAACGACGCTATACTCATCCTCCCGCCGGGTCTCGCAACCTGGAACAACAGCAATGGCAATTGTGGGAAAACAAGAACTTCCCTGTCACCGTCCTTGAGGCTACCGGAGTACCTCTCGGGTGCCTGAAGTTACCCACCATATCTACGGAGTGGCCAATGGAATGTCAAACCAGATTGAATCTTTAGGTTCCTATGAAATCTTCAGTAATCGTTTGTGGTTCTGGAATTACTTCCAGTTCTACCATACTCCCACTACTGTTTTCTGAAAAAATCCATTTTTAATAAAACTGTGGCGAGTCTAGAACAATATCGCTATTGTTCTTCCAGATGGTAGAAAGTCAGCCCGCGTCATAGCCTGGGTCAACCCACAAACAGCCATTACAGAAACGTGCCTTGAGTTGTCCAGTGTCTGGTTTTAAGCATAAACCGGACAACTCCCCGTACCTTAACATCGTTAAGATATGAACTGTTCTATATCCAATATAGAAACAGAGGCACTGATTTAATTGAACCAGATTCAAATCATGCAGCTGTCCCCAGTGCATGTCAATTAAATGGAAGGAGGCGGATCAGCGTTACTCAACTTAGGAATGCTTCCAATTATGAGTAAGAGAAGCAAGATCTCTTAATCATTACTGTCAACTGAATACCATACACAAGTACCTACATCTTCGATCGCTTTGAAGAATCCCGATACTTGCTACACCTGGTTCTCTACTCTATTCAAATACCTATAACTTCTCAAAACTTAGACCCTGTGTTTCAACGAAACACATGTCTAAGAACTAGAGAAGTTAAAAGTAAACAGAATATAGTATGAGGACCAACCCCTCTGTCCTAATGGACACTGGACAATATACAATACTCTGTATAAGTCCCTTGAGTCTGATAGCTCTTTCACTGTGTGTCGTAGGTTGAAAACTGTACTTATGGTTAAGAAGAATTACACCGCTGTTTAATGCTCCTTACCTAACCATCCACTGATATAGGTAAATGTCGTAGACATAATTTCAGAAAGGTATATCTCACTCTATGAAAATAGACGTACAGATATATCATTTTGAAATTGGTGCATAACAGCGGATATTCAAAACCAAATATTTGCCGACCGGCAAACAGCCCAGGTGATTTCCTCAAATATCACCGATTACAACGAATCCCGATATAATGAGGATGATCACCCAATTCCCAATAACCTACTCCCACTCATCATCTGTAAAACCATACAGATGTGAGAATCGTACCTGGTAAATACATACCCTGGAGTAAGTGTCTAATCGGGAAATCAGTTTTCTTTTAATAGTACACAGTGAAACTGAAACATTGAAATGTTTCGTTGGGGTATCCTGGTATTCCTAGTAATGCCTCTTCCAGATTCACGACTGTAACCGTATAGTTCTTTGCCACCTCTCCAAATCCCTTCATATGTCTTTAGTCTTTACCTTCTGCACACCCTTTTAGGCCAAATGGTTTTCTTCCTTCCCTACCGTTCGGCACCAGCCTATGGTTTGGAAGAAGACTATCCAATAAGCATAATGGGTGTACTGTCCCAATCCTAGGAACACTCGCAATGAGAGAGGGTGAAGATAAAAGACAACCGAATAAACCTTATTCTTATTTCTCCTGAACCAGAATCCATCCCCGAACTGGAACAAGTTCCATTCGAGTTCGTATATAACCATACGATGGAGTATCCAAATAAACTGTGGATCTTCGTAGTGATACGGAGTGTCCTGGAGAAATACAAAGGTGATGTGGGAGTGGTAACGAAATATTTGGTCTGGTCGTGAATATCTGTTGCAATTTACTTTGCCCTCTTACTAATCCCTTGCTTTGTCTGAACTTAATACCTTCTGCACACCATCGTTATGCTAATTGGTTTTCTTCATTCCCTACCGGTCGGCACCAGCCTAAGGTTTGGAAGAAGACAATCCAATTTGCGTAATAGGTGTACTACCCTTAAACCAAGGAGTACTCGCAACCTGAGAGAGGGTAAAAGGAAAAGACAACTGAATAATCCTATCCGTTTTCCCCAGAACCTGAAACCATCCTCGAATAAATTCTTTCGAGTTCGTATCTAACCATACGATGGTTTTGTCCAATGGAAGTGGACGTTCGTAGTAAAACGGGGTGTCCTGGAGAAAAGGTTAAAAGTAAGAGTGGCAATGAGGTTTGCAACTCTGACAATCCAAAAGCCAGTGTTAAGAAGGTTCGGTTAACTTGGTCACTGAGTCATAGTCTTAGGGTCGGGTCTATGGTCGCTGCCAAAGAGAGAGAGAAAAGAAACACTCAGCGTGCACTCTAACCTAGATCAGAATGGTCACCAATTTATCTAATCAGGAAACCTCCCACTGTACCTCAAATTCTCCTCCAAACCTGAAAGAAGAATTAGTCGGGATCACCCGAGGAGTAAACCAACTCATCAGTGGGAATCGGGATCCAACTATCATCGCATGATAACGTGACGGAATCCGCTCACGTCATCACACTCCAGAAGGTATGCGCATATCTGGCAAGTTTCAGTTCTTTTGAAACTCCCGATGTGATTTTTGCCCCATGCTCTTATGACCTTGACGAAGGCCAACAAATCATAAGTCACATGTCAAGTTCTGCCCGTCATTCTCCAGGTTGATTTGAACCCACCCGCACAAGCCTTTGACGAAGGCCAACAAGGCTATACGACTGTCCCAAACCAACGCATCTATCTATGCTGCAGAAAGGCAACAAGCAGCTACCATACACTATGCCTTGACGAAGACCAACAAACATAGCATGAATACTACTTACTACCCGGCTGAAACGACGGAGGGCTACGAATGGTTTCTGGCGAAAACCTTTAACGTAATGAACTTGATATCGTTGAAGGAACGGATAGCTTTTTAAAATATAGTGACGAAAACCGCTGCTAAAGAGGTCACTCCCGGTGAAGGGATCTCGGCTCTTTCCCCGTAGAATGGGGTGCAGGATATTCCAACTGAATACCACGGTGCAAAGCAGAAGTAATCGGCTATAGTGAAGTTAATGCCCTGACGCAAACTTTTTGTCCAAGGGGTCACTCCCGGTGAAGGGATCTCGGCCCTTGCCTCGTCGACTGAGGAGCAGGATATTCCAACTGAATACCACGATGCAAGACAAAAGAGAACGTCCTTGCAATAACAGCTTTTTGAAAAGTGTTCCAACAACATCAGATTAGGTTTGTTTTTAACTTGCATTGATCCGAATCAATGCAGTCCCATCAATTGATCACACCAAAAAGAACGAAAATATACTGATGTACGTATATGCCATCCGCATTCGCCACTGGGTCCCGTCATTACCCGTTAGGTTAGCTTACTAACGACAGAGCGGGGACTGGACTAGCGCGGATGCAAAACATATACAACATCTACTAATATATATACCAATATATTATATTTCGCTCAAGGCGTGAAAGAAATGCAACATCACAGAGAATGAACAGCATCACAGAAACAATACAGATATCTGGGATCCCCGGGTTTCACAGAGCCGCTGAAACCCGACGTTCCCCTGGTCGTGTGGATAGCCTGTGCAATGAAAACTTAGACCCCTACGGGCGCGGCAAGTCACCCGCCAAAACCTGAAGCGAGGCAGCCCCCTTCAGCGCCGTGAATGGACCACCCAGCACTTCACGGAATCCGGTAACTTGGGCACCCCTCCTGGGTCAACCTGTACCCCCTACGAGTGCGGCGAATAGCCCGCCAATCCTAGAGTGAAGCCCCCTCCGTCTCAATGCCATGAGATGCGGGTTTGTTGCCCTCCAGAACCTGGCTATCCGTGCACCCCTCCGCGGGGCAATCCTAGTACAGAAAGTAAAGTATACATACAACGGGTACATCGACCGCAACCAGGTCGTGCCCCAAAATAATAATACAAACAGGCAGTGACGGCAGTCCACATGTCGGACGCTCGCCCCGCAATATCAAATGTACATAATACAACAAAACTGTACTAGCATTGCATCCAGGCTATCCCCCACGACCGATCCACAACATCACAGCAAAAACAAAACATCAACATGAAAGTCACGTTCGCAAATCCGTCTAACCGGGCTATAGCAGTTAGACCGGATTTACCGATCAAGTGACATTCACGATCGCAGATATAATGTAAATACTGTGAAAAATGTGTTTAAAATATCCGATCGATCAAAAATTAACAAGTGGGCCCCCAATCAAAACTGTAGCACTCACAGAAAACCTGGGCCCAATTTTAATATTCCAAAACCCATATTTTAAGCCCAGAAGGCCTCTGTAAAAAATTGGTGAAGTGATCTCTACAGTGTGCGGCGGAAGGGCGGCGGTAAGGGGGTTTTCGCGGCGGTTCCGCGCTCCCACTGTGGAGTTACTTCGTCGAATTTTTACAGAGCTCTTAGATTTTCCAGTACATCAATATTTTACAACCTGAAAAAATTTTCGAGACCAAAAATTTTCAACAGAAACTGATGCGAACTAAAATGCAGTTTTGGAACATTCGATCGATCGAAACAGAAAAACACATTACACCAAGCTAGACTATGTTAATGGCGAGGCTCTGATACCACTGTAAGTGCACGGCGGCGCCCCGGCCGTCAATCCGACGGCGGAATGCGGAAGCGGTGAAAAACTTAAATTTTGCGGACTTAGCAAACCGGCACCACCGCGCACTAAACACCCGGATCGTAACCATTAACTAGTCTAAGCTAACTATAAGATGAGAAAGAGATATACCGACGATCCAAGTCCTCCGGTCTTCTCATCATCGTCCGGATCTCCTGCGGAAAAGTCCCGTCTCCTCCTCGTCGCCGGAAGTGCACCACATCGCATGCTTTGTTTACGGGCTCCCACCTCAATGCCGAGGCAACTCGGGCACGAAGCCGGCTACTCGACGTGCCCAAGATTTGCTGTAGAATGTTTGGTAGAGCTTGCGTCTCACTTTTGGGGTTGTGGAATTGCCATTGGAGGAGGGATTGAACTTGGAGCTTTTTAGATGGAACTTGTGGGATTTTTGCAACATCAAATGAAGCAAAATCCCACCTCAAAATATTTGGACAGCCCCTTCAAGGGGGAGGCCGGCCATGCTCTAGTGAGGGAGGGAGAGAATGAGAGGTCTTTTAAAAAGAATGAGAAGCCACCATGACAATAATGCAAAGAGGGCATCATGAAAGAATATGATGACAATACCAAAACCACACTCAACACCATCATCATCACCTCACAAAGTCCAACCATGATGAGAAAGGAAAAGTCAAGCCATCATGATAGCTAGAAGTCAAGGTCAAGGAGAGACTATCATGATACAAATATATGCAAAGACCCCCCTCCACAATTGCCTATTTGCAACAATGCAAATAAGCCCTCCTCCACCAACCTTCGGCCAATGAACGGAACAATGGAAATTGGCCGAAACGGAAAGCAAACTGGCAACTCCATAAAACTGGTCCCGTAATAAATTACAGGAAAACCCCGATACTGTGCATACACACCCGCATTTGTATTCCGACCGAAATACAAATGCAATGAGACAAAATCTACACTGTACTATACTAGGATCCGGCTTATACCAAAGCCGGCTAGTAATATCCGTTCGATCCTGATCCGTGCAATACCGCACGTATCTGATCGAACCCTGCCATATAACCATACGGCCTATAGTACAGACTGTCCGATCCTGATCCGTGCAATACCGCACGTATCTGATCGGACCCTGCCATATCTCCATACGGCCTCTACAACCTTTCGCCCGAAAGCTGAGTTACTGAATGTGGGGGACTCTAAAGACTCGTCAACACCTCGGTTGTGGATTTAACCACTAGCACGTCAGAGGTATAAGCCAATACGTAACGGGCTACCAAGTATTGACTAAAAGGGACGTCTGTGAGTGAACTCAGCCTGACAACCCTACTGAGCCTGTCAGTGACAATATCCGTGCAGTCCGGTCCGTTCGTCTATGAGCATCGCATGGCGGGCCTAGGGGGTTGGTAAAAGTCAGACCCCCAAAAGCGGTACAAGTCGTGTCGGAGTGTAGCCCAGAACACCTGAGATACTACTGGATTACCTACCAGTAAATCTCCTGCCTTGGCCAAGGTCTTTTCATGTTCTGGCTCTCCTAGACACAGCACGACCTCACCCCCAATACCGGGAGAGACGAACCCCTGAAGATACGCTCACTGCCTCCATGTGGCTCGGGACTGTACCCAACTAAAACCTGTTTGCACGACTCCTTTGAGCCGTGGTAGGGTAGTAATCAAAGTACAGTGGGAACTCACACGAGACAAATGACGATCCCCAGGTCGATGAACTAACCTGCACACATGTCACCAGGGAACTGCCATCTGACGTCTGGTATATGACCAACTAGCATGTTCCCGGCGAGTCCTGTCCGGTGTACTCATATCCCAATGAGCACCTGTATACATCTTAGGTGATCCAACTGACACCAATGGCTTGTGAGACCGGCCACCGCCCCTCGTCGGGGTCTCGACTGTATACACTAGTCTACTATGGAGTATCGATGCCCTGTCTCGAAACTCACACGACTAGGGACCATTTAAGGATATGCTTATAGACTCCCAGCTCTCACTTATATGATCGCCCTCATACTGCTGGTGGTCAAGCAAGAATCCTAGGGGCTCTATCAACGTGTAATAGCGACTTGTCAGGTCACCTAAAGCAGTACACGATGATAAAGATAAACCAGATAGCATACTATCATCTCGAGTAAGACTGTCCTACCGGGATAGGTCCTCCCTCAATCATTACAATCACGTACCTGTGACCCAATAATTGACTCTGAGGGCACTATCTCCAACATAATAAACCCGGATTATCACATATTTGTTAGGAATATGTATGACCTAGAGACCATTATTATATATTATAGTGGATGCTTGGACATATATATAGAGGACTTTCTTGCTCGACATGATAGTATGCTATCCGGTTCCTCTTTAACTTAACATGTACACTTATTATCATTATTATTCTGTCTCTTTGATACATGTTGAAAAATCCCTTAGGATGTTGGCTTAACTACCAGGACTATGATGCAGATAATACTAGTGGGGCTTGAGTAGTCCGCAAGCACATCCTTTAATCGTTCCAAGACGAGGGAATATCGAGATAGGGTATCGATATTCCAGAGTAGACTAGTGTGTACGTTTCTTGAACCAGTATGGGGCGATGGTTTATCCCACAAACATTGGTGTTTGACATCAAAGATTGTACACAGGTTCTCATTAGAGAATGGGTACGCCGAACAGGACTCGCCGAGAACTCCTGGATATTATCATACCTATCGTCAGATAGCTTTTCTCTTGTAACATTTGAGAAAATATAAAATATTATTTTTGGAATTTAATATTAAAATAATATATTTGGCGTAAACTATTCTATTTGCGAATATGGATTTTTCGTAAAATGGTATAAGTGTATACCAATATTTGGAAATTTATCGGAGAATAAAATTATTTATTTATTTTAATGATATTTATCGTCTTTTGGATAAAATCCGTGTTTTTATATTTTTCATGATTTTGCACCATGTCATGTGCATGTGTACATGTGTGTGTTTGTGAGTTTTGTGAGATAGAGAATGAGAACGAAAAGAAAAGAAAAGGAAATGAATTGAGTGTGAATAGAATATGAAGTTGATGCCATGAGATATTTTGTGAATAAAACAAGAATAGATATTTAGAGAGAGTGAGCTTAAGAACGTGAGATTAAGAGAGAAAGATTCTTTGACTTCTCCAATCTTCTTCACCATTTTCTTCTCTCTTCATCCCTTCACCATTTTCTTCATGCTCCTTCATCTTTCACTACCTTCATGCATCATCTCCAATTCCTAACCTAAACCCTATGCCACATTCACAATAAACATGCACACCGTCATTCTAAACCTCTTGAACCAATCAAGTTTGGATTTTTATGACTTTGAGCAACTCTAGAATTTTCCTAAGTGTCCAATGAGGTATATTCCTTCACTTTTAAATTAGTATTTGTGTTATATATCCACGTATAGTTAGAAATCGGTATAAATAGGTTATGTGATCTTGGAAAATTATAAGTTGCTGTTAAATGATAAGTTGAGGTGTAGTGAGTGTTTACTTGACCTTAGAGAGTGTTTTACTGTCCAATACCTGAGACAATAACCCAAAACACGAACATTGAATTTTGCCGATATCGTATTTTGTGTGATTTGCGTTAGGTTTTTGTGATCTTCTATGACCCGGAGGACCTGAAAAATATTTAGCGAACACAGAGAGACGTGCAGGAAGCCAGGAACCTACCCTAGAAACCCGAGCCCATCCTCTTCTTTTCACGCCGCAGATTTATTGGGTTTGGCCACAATTTGCGGCCAAATTGTGGTGAAAATGTGTGATTTTTGGTCTATGGCATTATTATCCTATATTTAGAGCAACCCCATGTGAAGAATTGGCTAATTTTACCTGAGTCAAAATATGGACGTGTTTTCCCTTATTGCTGATTTAGTGTTATGCGGTTTCTAAAACTTGGTTTTGTATTTGAGTTTGGATTTCCGTCGTTGGACGTTTATACGTCAACGGACGAGTGTTATTTGTTTGGTTTTCCATGCGTAGGCTATGGGTTCTAACCTATGAGCTCACCGCCTGCCGTATTGGATTTCGGAACTTGATATTAATAGCTTTACGATTTCATATTGATTATAGGTACTTCGCGTGGACTTCCGAGACGACGAAGCACATCGACTTCAGCTAAGCGAAGAGTTTAGCAGGTGAGTAGAATATATCTACGAAGGAAGTCGGGTGGATGGCATATAGCACCCCCGCAAATATTGATATGGAAGATCGTTTGATTATTATATCCTGATAATTGATATGCGACGGACATGATTATAGGATTTAATAACGATAATATGATAGAAGTTGACACTAATGAACATATTGACAAATGAGAATATGAAATGAGAAGTGAATCATGATAGGTACGAATTTAATGTTAGTTATGTATATGCCCTAGAGGCCATTGTTGTACATATGATGTATATTATGATCGATGCTTGGATATATATAGAGAGGACTTTCTTGCTCGTCATGATAGTATGCTATTTGGTTTCACTTTATCTTAACATGTTGACTTGTGTTGGTTTACTGTCTTTCTCTCACATGTTGATAAAGCCCTTAGGATCTGTACTCGACTACTGGGACTATGATGAGATCATACTAGTGGGGCCACGGTAGTCGATGAGTACATCCTATAACTGTTCCTAGTCGAGGGTATATCGAGACAGGGCATCGATACACCAGAGTAGACTAGCGTATACGCATCTTGACCCATATGATGGGCGATGGATGATCCCATATCCATCGGTGTTTGACATCAAGGATAGTTTACGGATGCTCAGTGGAGACTGGGTACAATGGACGGACTCGCCGAGAACTCCCAGATGGTGATATAACACACGTCAGACGGCAGATCTCCGGTGACACTGGTACAGGGTAGTCTGTAGACCCGAGATCGTCATAGAGTCTTGTGTGATTCCCACTGTGCTTTGATTTCCACCTTACCATGTCCAAGAGGGCGTGCAAAACGGTGGCTTTCGGGTGCAGTCCCAAATCACATGGAGGCAATGAGCGATAGGAGGGGATTCGTCTTTCCCGGTATAGGGAGTTGATGTTGTGCTGTGTTCGATTGGCTATAACTGGAAGTCCTTGGCCAGGGCTGATATAGAGATTTACTGGTAAGTGTTACCAGTAGTTTCTCGACCTGTTATGAGCCTCACATCGACACGACTTATCGGTTACTGGTGTCTGACGTATACCACCCCTAGACTTGATATGCGACATATCAGACGAAGAGACCGGACTGTACGGGAGTGTTACTGATTGGATTCACAGGAGAACGTATAGGCTAGCTTGTTGATCTTCTGATCGCTCAATACCTGGGTGGCTGTTACGTTTAGCTGACCGCTTGAAGCTTGTGGGTGTTTGATATGATCATCACCTGCTACCGGCGTATTGACGATTCTTTAGAGTCCTACACAGAGGTTTCTTGACTCAGGCAAAACGGAGTAGAGGAACATATGTGATATGTGCAGGACCGAGGATAATGCGATATGAGATACCGTATTATATTCTCGCGATATTTAGAAATGAACCGGGTCATCGGATCAAGTGTTGATTCGATGAATCGGTACATGATATATTAGTCGGTTATATTCAATATAGCCGGATTGTCGGATCAAGTGTTGATTCGATAATTTAATGTATAATAATATATATGATATATTGTATTACATTATCTAATATTGGCTCGCTTTATTATTTCATTTTCTCAATGGATAATACATTGATATATATGCGATATATATTAATTGTATTATTTTCTTTTGTTACAAATATATAATATATATGTGATATATATTATAGTAATATGATATGATTAATAATGAAACATGTTTAGTAGAGTTTAAACAAGGTTAGGTTTTGGTTAGGGTTAGTTCTTTCTTGCACATTCTAGAAGGAATTCCTTTTATCATGAGAAAGATATTATGTTGATATTTATCCATGACTCACTCTTTAACCCAACCAAACCCTAGCTCTAGTTGATTCTCTACAAGGGTTATCCTTCTCATCCCTTAACCATGGTTATATTATTAATTCATATATACTTTTCATTATTCATCACAAAAGGATTATTCTCATTATTCATCATCTTCTTCTCTCTTGAGCTTTGAGAAAGCTTGCTTGATTTCCTTTTGTGATGATTTCTTGTGAGAATATGATATAAAAAGAAAGCATAAATACTACTCCATCATCCTCATCTAATCTAGCCTATTAGATTAGGGTGTTCACCTCATTAGAGTGAGAGAGCTTGAGTTATAGCAACTTCGACGTAGATCATCGGAGAAACGGAACACTACAAACTAGCATGGATCGCTCGAGTCCTGGAGCCTCTATTGAGTCCGGGAGATCGTGGATCGCGGCGAAGGGACTTCTACTCGGAGCTTATGAAGCGAAGGAGTGGACTACAAAGGTTGTAATCCCTCACACTTAGTAGTAAATATGTTTACTTGCATGTTAAACCCTAATAATCTAGCAAAGATCCCGGCTTTGGGTTGTTCGGCATGTCTAAAATTTTATTCGGGCATGGTTGATGCCTTATGAACCCTCACAAGAGTGTCTAGGAACCCTACAGTGGTATCAGAGCCTAGATAGAGCATTAAGCGACGTGTATACGAAATTAAAACTCTGATCGAACCCGATACGACGAAATAGAATCCCTCTCTGGAATTTTTGTAAAAATGTGATTTTTTCTGCATTAAAAATACTCAAAAAAATCAGCAGGGAATTCTAAGAATTACTATGAAATACGAGCCCACAATTCCATGATGTCGCCGCTTCCCGCGGCGGGAACCTGCTTCCCGCGGCGGTTCCATGGCCGAACTTTGGCATTGGGACACGTGTCTTCAGGGTAATATCCGTAGGTGCTTGTTGCTGCTTCTGGGTATTTTTAATCTGTCTCAAGTGTTGAGTGTTCTGGGGATTATTTTGAATTCGTTGATTCGATCGGATAGTTTAATTTCGTTATGATTTCCGGATATTTAGAAACTGTTAAAATGTTCGAACGGATATCATTAACTCATTTTTTCCTGGCACGAAAAACTTTCAAGTGTTGAATTTTTATCGGGTTTAAATCTTTCGGAAAAATTGTACAAGTTACGCGGTGGACCCTTTAGAAGAACACAAACCTTAATTCGATTATGTGACTGTCTTGAACTGCCTCTAAACCTTAGGGTTTGGGGTAGTACGGCATGCCACATGTGAGGCGTTGGCTTGGCCCTTCTACGGCTGGATCATCGGTATTGTGACATATTCTGGGATTATTTGAACTCCGCTCAAGTGTTGAGCTATTTAGGAAATTTTAGGTATTTGATTATCTAGTCGGAAAGTTTAATACTGTCTATTTATCTAGAATGTGATACAATATGTGGAATTCATATAGTTAGGCATGAAATGCGAAGTATGTGATATTTCGGATTTACGATGTCTAAAGTGATTGTGGATTCCAAATATTGTAGTTTTACAATTTCTTTTATGTGACCGTAAGTGTAGTATGTAGTGGTATTGCCGGTTTTCGTTGCTATACATCAACGACAATCGGTGTATGCATACTTAGTTACATTGATGATATGTGATATTATGTGTTGCTGTGATATGTTATATTGGATCGTCGTGTTCTGAATAGTCGGGGGTTTTATGTGAGATGGGTTTTTTTTTCATTCATGTAAAATAAATTTATTTGTAATATTCTTTTATTGGGGCACTTCCGGGATGAGGTTGATGTCATCAGTGTATATTATTTACTTTTCCACATTAGGTAGACCCAAGGAGGGGAGCACAAGTAACTGAGTTCTAGGGTCCAAAGGGAGGCCATCTCGAGGAGTCGAGACCGGGTCTCCTAACCCTAGAATTGGCAGTGTTACTTGCCGCTCTCGTAGGGGTCTAAGGATGTGGGTTTGGCTATTCATCACGACCGTGGAATCCGTGTTTTATACCGGATCGTATTAAAAACACGGACATCCTAGTATATCCAATATTGCATATATGTTCTTCTGCTGTAATGTTCTGTGATGAGATCATATTACTGCCTGAGACGAATGCTTAAACTATATATATATGCTGATATATAAATATTACTGCTTTCGTTTCTTCTGTGATGCTTAGGAAGCATAAGCTGATGGGATTTTATTAATGAGATTAATAAAAAGAAAAGAAACCTAAAAGATGTTGTAGAATCAAAAGTTTATAAAAAGGGTAGTTACAGATTTGCTTTGCATAGAGGTATATATGATATACCCTGCACCTTATTCGATGAGGAAAGAGCCGAGATCCCTTCACCGGGAGTGACCTCTTTAGCGAAACTGGCAGATGCTACAAACTTGCGGTTTAGTTTTTGGCAGCTTATATAGTTCTTGCTTTGCACGGTGATATATGTGATATATCCTGCACCTTATTCGATGGGGAAAGAGCCGAGATCCCTTCACCGGGAGTGACCTCTTTAGCGAAACTAGAAAAGCCTCAAAAACACTCCTTTTTCAAAACCTACTCGATTCTACGACGATATCAAGTTCATTACGCTCAAGGTTTTCTGAAAAACTTGCGTAGCCCTCCGTCATTTCAGATAGACACTATTTAGTATTCGTGCTGCGTTTGTTGACTATGTTAAGGCGTAGTGTGCGATAGCTAATTAGTACTTATCTGTTAAAACATGAGATGTGATTGGATTAGGGTATTTGTACGACTTTGTTGACTATGTTAAGGGTCGTACAGGTGAGTTTAATTCAATCGGGAAATGACGGGTTGAACTTGACTAGCAATTATGATTTGTTGACTATGTTAAGGTCATAAGTTGCTAGGGGCAAAATAACATCGGGAATTTCAAGTGTTGAAATTTGCAATGAGATTGCATACCTCCTATGAGATAGTTGGATCCCGATACCCACTGCGAGTAAGAGTTATTCCTGGGAGAGTTTTACACAGGACAATTAGCCGATCAAGTAGGTGCCTAGAAAAGTGTTAACGGGGTTACGCCTCTGGAAAAACGAGCTTTACTTTCATTAGGTCCGTGCGAAAGCACGGGGAACCTCCCTCAAGTACCGACACTGATCTGACTGAAAGATTGACGAAATTGTAGGGTGTGATTAATCCCGGCTAAACTTACCTTTTAGGGTTTGAAAGAAGATCTGATAAAAACAGTGGGAGACATCCTGATTAGATAAGATAATAACCAATCTAATCTTGTAAGAGCATACGCTAAAGTGTTTTCTTCTCTCTCTCTCCAGGTAGCGACCATGTCAGGCCATAATTAAGATAATAATATGGAAGTATTAACTGAACCCACTTATTATACTGAGCAGGGGAACGTTGGACCCGTTCTTTCTTATAAGAGTTATAAGACTGAACAGGAAACAGGAGAATATCTAGATTCTCACGCCGCCCAAACGGAGAACATGCATGTTGATGCACCTTCTTCGAGTGTTAGTTATTGAGAACTATTTCTCAGTTCACCCTACATCCTGGGTATTAGATACCGGATCAGGATCTCACATATGTAAATTGTTACATGGGCTACGGAAAGGTAGAGAACTGGGAAAAGGTGATCATTCCGTTCAAGTAGGGAATGGTGCAAGTATTGTAGCCAAAATAGTTGGCGAATATCACCTAGTATTACCAAGTCGTAATACACTGATTCTGAATGAGTGCTATTATATACCGAACATGATGTGCAACATTATATCAGTTTCTTTATTAAGTAAAGAAGGATATAATTTTGTAGTACAGGATAATATTATGAACATCTTCCTAAATCAAAAGTTGATTGCATCAAGCTCGTTACATAATGGCATATTCATTCTCAATCAAAATACAGTCCTCAATATACAAAACACACACAAGAGGAAGAGTTCAGAGATGAACGAATCCTTCTTGTGGTATTGTAGACTTGGTCATATCAATGCGACACGACTAGCTAAGTTACATAAAGATGGATATTTGAATCCGTTCGAATTATCATCTTATGATACTTGCCATTCATGTCTCAAAGGAAAAATGACCAAAGCTCCGTTTAGTGGACATGGAGAAAGAGTTACGGAACTCTTAGGACTGGTACATAGTGATGTATGCGGTCCTATGTCTACGTATGCCAGGAACGGTTCTTCATACTTCATTACATTCACTGATGATCTCTCAAGATTTGGACATGTGTTCCTGATGAAACACAAGTCTGAAGCTTTTGAGAAATTCAGAGAATATAAGCACGAAGTAGAGAACCAAACAGGCAAAAGTATTAAGATCCTTCGATCTGATCGAGGAGGAGAATACTTGAGCAATGATTTTCTGGATTATCTAAAAGGGAATGGGATTCTCTCTCGGCTTACTCCACCTTATACACCACAGCACAACGGTGTATCGGAACGGAGGAATCGCACACCATTAGATATGGTGCGCTCTATGATGAGCACAGCTGTGATGAGCACAGCTGAGTTACCTATTTCTTTCTGTGGTTATGCGCTTGAGACAGCAGCATACTTATTGAATCAAGTTTCGTCTAAATCTGTACCTACCACACTATATGAGATATGGAGTGGGAAGAGACCATATTTTAAACGAGTTAAGATATGGGGTTGTCCGGCCTATGTCAAAAGACAAAATCCGGATAAACTCGAGGCACGATCAGTTCTTTGCAAGTTTGTGGGATATCCTAAGAATTCCCAAAGATATTTTTTCTACCACGCTAAAGAACAAAAAGTGTTTGTTTCTTAATATGCCACCTTTTTGGAAAAGGAATTTCTTGCAAAACAAATTAGTGGCAATGAAGTAGAGCTGGAAGAGGTTCCAGCAACACAAACTACAACTGAAGATTTAGTGGAACCAGAAGATTCAGTAGTACCCGACGAACCCCAGCCTCTCCGCCGATCTAGTAGGGTTTCTTGTCCACCTGAGAGATACTACGGTTTTCTCATTGATGGTGGAAGCGAGGATTGCATCATGGAAGATGATGACCCGACTAGTTTCGAGCAGGCTATCACGAGTGGTGACTCTATGAAATGGCTGGATGCAATGCGATCTGAGATGGAATCCATGTACACCAACAAAGTATGGACTTTGGAAAATGCTCCTGAAGGGGTAAAACCCATTGGGAGCAAGTGGATCTTTAAAAAGAAATTTGGTGTAGATGGAAAAGTTGAGACTTTCAAAGCTAGACTTGTAGCAAAGGGTTTTCGTCAACGACCAGGTGTGGATTATGACAAAACCTTTTCTCCAGTGGCTATGCTTAAGTCCATCCGAATCTTACTTGCCATTGCTGCATACCATGACTAAGAAATCTGGCAAATGGATGTTAAGACCGCCTTTCTAATTGGTGATTTAGAAGAGTGTGTGTACATGACTCAGCCAGAGGGCTTCGTAGATAGTGGGAGCAGCAGAAAGGTGTGCAAGCTGCTTAAATCCATTTATGGGTTAAAGCAAGCATCGCGGAGTTGGAACATCTGTTTTGATGTTGTAGTCAAAGAGTTTGACTTCATCAAAAATATAGATGAACCTTGTATCTATAAGAAGGTAGCAGAGAGTAAGGTTGTCTTCTTCGTATTGTACGTGGATGACATACTCTTGATAGGAAATGATATTCCTATGCTGCAATCAGTCAATCTCTTCTTATCACAAAGATTCTCGATGAAAGATCTAGGTGATGCCTCCTGCATATTGGGAATCATGATCTATAGAGATAGATCAAAACGGATACTAGGATTGTCCCAATCCAGGTACATTGACACCATACTAAAGAGGTTTAGTATGGAAGAATCAAAGCGTGGGAACCAACCCACGATCTCTGGACTCACTCTCTCCATAGAGATGTCTCCCAAGACTGATTTGGAGAGAGCTCGCATGCAAGGGATACCCTATGCTTCGGCAGTAGGCTCTATCATGTATGCGACGCTATGTACCAGACCCGATGTAGCATACTCAATAAGTGTTGTGAGTCGGTATCAAGCAGATCCTGGAGAGAATCACTGGACAGCTATGAAGAACATTCTCAAGTACTTGCGAAGGACTAAGGAGATGTTCTTGGTGTATGGTAACGGAGAACTCCAGGTGGAGTCCTTTACCGATTCGAGCTTCCAAAGTGATAAGGACGACTCTAAGTCGCACTCGAGATTTGTCTTTACCCTCAATGGAGGGGCGGTATGTTGGAAGAGTTCCAAACAGGATACCGTTGTAGACTCGACGATGGAGGCTGAATACATCGCTGCCAACGATGCTGCCAAAGAGGCTGTCTGGATAAAGAAGTTCATTAGTGAACTTGGTGTGGTTCCATCCATTGAACATCCAATACCTCTGTATTGCGATAACAATGGTGCTGTGGCTTTGGCCAAGGAACCCAGGTCCCATCAAAACTCCAGACATATTCTGAGGCAGTATCACCTGATCAGGGAGATAGTTGATCGCTGGGAGATCGAAGTCAGGAGAGTAGATACGAAGGACAACACTGCGGATCCATTCACGAAGGCCATTCCCCAGATACAGTTTGAGAGATTATTCAGGATTCTAGGTATGAGATACTACAGCAGCTAGCCTTAGTGCAAGTGGGACATTGTTAGTTATGTATATGCCTTAGAGGCCATTGTGGTACATATGATGTATATTATGACGGATGCTTGGATATATATAGAGAGGACTTTCTTGCTCGTCATGATAGTATGCTATTTGGTTTCACTTTATCTTAACATGTTGACTTGTATTGGTTTACTGTCTTTCTCTCACATGTTGATAAAGCCATTAGGATCTGTACTCGACTACTGGGACTATGATGAGATCATACTAGAGGGGCCAAGGTAATCGATGAGTACATCCTATAACTTTTCCTAGTCGAGGGTATATCATGACAGGGCATCGATACACAAGAGTAGACTAGCGTATACGCATCTTGACCTATATGGTGGGCGATGGATGATCCCATATCCATCGGTGTTTGACATCATGGATAGTGTACGGGTGCTCAGTGGAGACTGGGTACACTGGACGGACTCGCCGAGAACTCCCAGATGGTGATATACCACACGTCAGATGGCAGTTCTCCGGTGACACTGGTACAGGGTAGTCTATAGACCTGAGATCGTCATAGAGTCTTGTGTGATTCCCACTGTGCTTTGATTTCCACCTTACCACGTCCAAGAGGGCATGCAAAATGGTGTCTTTTGGGTGCAGTCCCGAATCACATGGAGGCAATGAGCGATAGGAGAGGATTCGTCTCTCCTGGTATTGGAAGTTGATGTTGTGTTGTGTTCGATTGGCTATAACTGGAAGTCCCTGGCCAGGGCTGATATAGTGATTTACTGGTAAGTGTTACCAGTAGTTTCTCGACCTGTTATGAGCCTCACATCGATATGACTTATCGGTTACTCGGGTCTGACGTATACCACCCCTAAACTTGATATGCGACATATCAGACGAAGAGACCGGACTGTACGGGAGTGTTACTGATTCGATTCACAGGAGAACGTACAGGCTAGATTGTTGATCTTCTAATCGCTCAATACCTGGGTGGCTGTTACGTTTAGCTGACCGCTTGCAGCTTGTGGGTGTTTGATATGATCATTACCTGCTACCGGCATATTGACGATTCTTTGGAGTCCTACACAGAGGTTTCTTGGCTCAGGCAAAACGGAGTAGAGGCACATATGTGATATGTGCAGGACCGAGGATAATGCGATTTGAGACACCGTTTTATATTCTCGCGATATTTAGAAATGAACCGGGTCTTCGGATCAAGTGTTGATTCGATGAATCGGTACATGATATATTAGTCGGTTATATTCAATATAGCCGGATTGTCGGATCAAGTGTTGATTCGATGATTTAATGTATAATAATATATATGATATATTGTATTACTTTATCTAATATTGGCTCGCTTTATTATTTCATTTTCTCACCGGATAATACATTGATATATATGCGATATATATTAATTGTATTATTTTCTTTTGTTACAAATATATAATATATATGTGATATATATTATAGTAACATGATATGATTAATAATGAAACATGTTTAGTAGAATTTAAACAAGGTGAGGGTTTGGTTAGGGTTAGTTCTTTCTTGCATATTCTAGAAGGAATTCCATTTGTCATGAGAAAGATATTATGTTGATATTTATCCATGACTCACTCTTTAACCCAACCAAACCCCAGCTCTAGTTGATTCTCTACAAGGGTTATCCTTCTCATCCCTTGGCCATGGTTACATTATTAATTCATATATACTTTTCATTAGTCATCACAAAAGGATTATTCTCATTATTCATCATCTTCTTCTCTCTTGAGCTTTGAGAAAGCTTGCTTGATTTTCCTTTTGTGATGATTTCTTGTGAGAATATTATATAAAAAGAAAGCATAAATACTACTCCATCATCCTCATCTAATCTAGCCCATTAGATTAGGGTGTTCACCTCATTAGAGTGAGAGAGCTTGAGTTATAGCAATTTCGACGTAGATCATCGGAGAAACGGAACACTACAAGCTAGCATGGATCGTTCGAGTCGTGGAGCCTCTCTTGAGTCCGGGAGAACGTTGATCGCGGCGAAGGGACTTCTACTCGGAGCTTATGAAGCGAAGGAGCGGACTGCAATGGTTGTAATCCCTCACACTTAGTAGTAAAGATGTTTACTTGCATGTTAAACCTTAATAATCTAGCAAAGATCCCGGCTTTGGGTTGTTCGGCACGTCTAAAATTTTATTCGGGCACGGTTGATTCCTTATGAACCCTCACAAGAGTGCCTAGGAACCCTACATTTAAAGAGAACAAGTATGGCGTTTATATAATGTGATGTGAGATATTAATGTGATGAACGAATATACGATCTGATATGATGACTTGGTGTGATATGTCGTTATATGGATGCGAGTCGTTATGAGATAGTTGATACCTTTGTCGATCCCAAGATATGAGATTGATACGGATGTGACCTGAGATATAGGTGTATAGATATACATAATGTTGTGAATCTTGAGTGATATTGTTAGTTATATGTATGCCCTAAAGGCCATTACTATACATAGGATGTATATTGTAGTGGATGCTGGGACATATATAGGGAGGACTTTCTTGCTCGATATGATAGTATGCTATCTGGTTACTCTTTACCTTAACGTGTATACTGATTGTTTCTCTATTACATGTTGGTAAAGCCCTTAGGATGTGTACTTGACTACCTGGACTATGATGCGGATCATACTAGTGGGTACATGGTAGTCCATAAGTACATCCTTCAAAGTCCCTAGTCGTGGGTGTATCGAGACGGGGCATCGATATACCAGAGTAGACTAGCGTATACCTTCTCGACCCATACAGATGGGCGATGGATGATCCTATATCCATTGGTGTTTGACATCAGAGATGATATACGGGTGCTCAGTGAAGACTGGGTACACTGGACGGACTCGCCGAGAACTCCCAGATGGTAAAATACCTTACGTCAGATGGCAGTTCTCTGGTGACACTGGTACAGAGTAGTCTGTTGACCCGAGATCGTCATAGAGTCTTGTGTGGTTCCCACTGTGCTTTGATTTCCAACTTATCACGTCCAAGAGGGCGTGCAAAACGGTGGTTTTTGGGTACAGTCCCGAGTCACATGGAGGCAATGAGCGATAGGAGGGGATTCGTCTCTCCCGGTATAGGGAGTTGATGTTGCGCTGTGTTCGATTGGCTATAACCGGAAATCCCTGGCCAGGGTTCCTGAGATTTACTGGTAAGTGTTACCAGTAGTTTCTCGAATTGTTATAGACCTCATTTCGACACGACTTATCGAGCTATTGGGGTCTGACGTTTACCACCCCTGGGCGAGATATGCGACATATCAGACGATCAGACCGGACTGTACGGTAAGTGTTACTGGTTGGATTCACAGGAGTATGAGCGGGCTTTCTCGTCGATCTTCTGATCGCTCAATACCCGGATGGCCGTTACGTTTAGCAGACTGCTTGCGGCTTGTGGGTGTTTGATATGATCATCACCTGCTACCGGCGTATTGACGAGTCTTTAGAGTCCTACACAGAGGTTTCCTGGCTCAAGCGAAATGAAATAGGAGCGCATATGAGATATGTGCGGGACCAAGAATAATGCGAGTATGTGATACCGTATTCTATTCTCGCGATGAATGTATCGATTGGTTGTATGCGATATAACCTAGTTATCGAATCAAGGATTGATTCGATAAATCGATACATTGTATACTAGTCGATTGTGTGCGACATGACCGGATCATTGAATCAAGTGTTGATTTAATGATTTGATGCATAATTATATATTTGATATATTGCTTTGCATTAACTAGTATTAGTTCACTTTAAAAAGGATTTTCTCACTTGATGTACACAACTTGTATATGTGATATACTTTTGTGCACTTGTTTGTATCATGTTTGATTATACATGCTCACTTGGGTGTAGTTTTGGTTTAAATCTTGGTTATGTTAATGGTTAAGGTTTTTATTTATTTATTCATTTATTTATTTCCTTTTGGCAAGAAATAAAATGGTTGCAAGTTTTGTTTTATGTTGAAAGTTCATGAAGGTTTGAAAAGTTGACCATTTTGTTTCTTTCCTTTAACCTAACCATTCCCCTTAACCCTAATTTATTCTCTACACCTAATCATGGTTTGAATATGATAAGTATTGTTTTTCTTTTAATTTTTCAATTAGCACTTATCATATTCATCATCTTCTTCTTCTTCTTCTTCACTTGAAGAAAGCTTGCTTCAACAATGGCAACTTGAGCAAATGAGTGAGAAATCAAATTCTAAAGTGAACCCACTTCCTATTTCTTCATCCTCTACCTCTTGCCAAGTAGTATAGGGTGTTCTCTTCACAAGTTTCATGACTTGGTGAAGTGGGAGCTTGATCTAGTGATGCCTCGACGTAGATCATCTTCAGCACGAAGCCGACGACCTGGCCCGCCCATTTCTCCGATGAAGCCGACGCTAGAGCCCGGGTTTCCATTTGGACAGCGAGGAGACTTCATTGCGGAGCTATGGAGGTGGTGGACCGGATCTACAAAGGTTGTATTTCCGTTCTTTTAGTTAAATTGTTAACTAGTTGCCTTTGTCGCCTATATATCTAGTTAACGATCCGTATTAGGGTTTCTCGGCACCCGTAAAATTTGAAATTGGCATGGTTGACACCTCGTGAGACCTCCTTAGTGTGCCTAGGAACCCTACAGTGGTATCAGAGCCTAGCTAGAGCCTTAGGCGATGTGTAGACGACGTTTGAAATCCGATCGAACCAAAACCCTAACCCCAAAATAGCTCTCTGGACTTTTTCTAAAAACTGGGATTTTTCCAGATTAAAAATGCTTAAAAAATTCAGCACAGAAATCTAAGAATTACGGTGCAAAATTTTTCCCATGAACTGTTCATAGTGCGGCGGAACCGCGGCAGAAGCATGGCTTCTGCGGCGGTTCCGCGGTCAAATAATGCGTTTGGTCAACCATATTTGCACAGTAATTCCTCTTTTATGGTGCTGGGTTTTCTGGGAATTTTTAATATTTATTCAAGAGTTGAATAATCTGGGGTGTTTTGGAGCTTCGATAGTTCGATCGGATTATCAGATTTTGTCTATGCGGCTTCCGGATAATTTTTGAATATGTTAAAAAGTTCGACCGGATATAAATACCCAACTTTTCCCCTGCCGGAAAATTTCCAAGTGTTGGATTTTTCCGAGGTTTAAAGACGTTCTAAGTAGTGCAAGTAACGCGATGGTCCCTCTAGAAGACAACAAACCTTAACTCGATTATGTGACCGTCTTGAACTGCCCTTTGAACCTTCGGGTTTGGGGCAGTACGGCGTGCCACATGTGAGGCGTTGGCTTGACCCTTCTACGGCTGAACCGTTGGTACTGAGGCATGAAGTGAATGTCTTTGAACTTATTTCATGTGTTGAGCTGTATCGGGAAAACTTGGGTATTCGATTGCTCGATCGGAAAGTTTAACATTTTCTATTTATCTGGAATGTGATACAATAATTGGAATTCATAAGTAGTTATGAGATAACTGAATGAATGTTATAAACGTAGCACTTTAGTCTCACTTGTTCGGTTGCCGCGGAATTTTGATGTGATCAAAAGTCCGTCGCAATCACGTAGCGTACGCGGATACTCGCCGGGTAAACTTAATAGACAACCTCGCTCCATAGCCCCGACCAAGTGACTGTAGGAGAACCCCGTCGCCGAAAGCATCCGTCTGGGTGCTAGCGGTAGCGGTGTTCCGCCTTGGTGCACTTCGTCGACGGCGTCGGGGGTGCGGCCGTCTACTGAAGTTTGCGACGAGCATTCGATCAGGATGTCGGGAATCCTGTTGAATTGCCCGACTTGATATTGAAAAGTGTTTTCGATTTTGAGACTAAAATGCGGGGTTTATAATTGTTAGGCATGCGATGTCTAAAGAATTCATTTGGTCAGGCATGCGATGTCTGAGGTGGTTGCGGATTCCAACTGTTGTAGTTTTACACTTTCTTTTCTGTGACCGTAAGTGTAATATGTGATATCGCCGGTTTCGTTGCTATATGTCAACGACAATTGGGATGCGCATATTTACTTACGTTGATGACATGTGATGTTATGTGTTGCTGGATATGTTATATTGGATCGTCGTGTTTGAATAGCCGGGGGTTTTTATGTGAGATGAGTGTTTTTCATTTTCATTCATGTAAAAACTTGTATGTAATATTCTTTTATTGGGGCACTTCCAGGTTGCGGAAGATGTCACTCTTTGTATATTATTTACTTTTCCGCACTAGGATAGACCCAAGGAGGAGGGCACAAGTAACCGGGTTCTGGAGTCCAGTGGGAGATCAACTCGAGGAGTCGAGTCCGGGTCTCCTAACTCTAGAATTGGTAGGGTTGCTTGCTGCTCTCGTAGGGGTCTAGGGGTGTGGGTTTGGCTATTCATCACGACCGTGGAATCCGTGTTTTATACTGGCTCGTATTGAAAACACGGACGTCCTAGTATATCCAATATTTCATATGATTCTTCTGCTGCGATATCTGTGATGTGATCATATGATGTTCTGTGATAGATACAGTATATAGTATATATGATATATTATATAGACGTTACTTATGTTTTACACCCGCGCTAGCCCTGCCCCGCTCTGCCGTTAGTTACCTAACCTAACGGTGCACGAGGGGACATCGAGGCGAATGCGGATGGCATAAGTGTACGTCGTATTTATCTGTGATGTTTAGGTATATAAATGATGGGATTTCATTAATGTGATTAATGAAATAAAAGAAACCTAAGATGTTGTAGAATCGAATTTCAAAATAAAACAGGTAGCTACAGTTCTTGCTTTGCACAGCGGTGTATATGATATATCCTGCACCTTATTCAATAAGGAAAGGACCGAGATCCCTTCACCGGGAGTGACTCCTTTAGCAATAACTGGCAGATGCTACACACTCGGTTTGTCTTTTGATTGCTTTTAAGAGTTTTTGCTTTGCACAGTGATATATATGATATATCCCGCACCTCATTCGACGAGGAAAGGACCGACGATCCCTTCACCGGGAGTGACTCCTTTAGCAAAACTATAAAAGCCTCAAAAACACTCCATTTTAAAATCATTCGATCCTACAACGATATAAAGTTCATTACGCAATAGGTTTTCAGAAAAACCTGTCGTAGCCCTCCGTCATTTCAGATAAGTGGTAGTTAGTATTCGTGCTACGTTTGTTGGCCTGCGTCAAGGCGTAGTGTGCGGTAGCTAACTATTATTTATCTGCTTATGCATATGATGCAGATTGGATTAGGCTAGTCGTGCGACTTTGTTGGCCTGCGTCAAGGGTCGTGCGGGTGGGTTTAATTCAATCAGGAAATGACGGGTTGAACTTGACTAGCGCACTATGGTTTGTTGGCCTGCATCAAGGTCATAGGACGCTAGGGGCAAAATTTTATCGGGAATTTCAAGTGTTGAAATTTGCAATGAGATTGCATACCTTCTATGAGATAGTTGGATCCCGATACCCGCTGCGAGTAAGAGTTACTCCTGGGAGAGTTTTATACATTACAATTAGCCGATCAAGTAGGTGTCTAGAAAGGTGTCAACGAGGTTACGCCTCTGGGAAAACGAGGTTTACATTAATTAGGTTCGTGCGAAAGCACGGGGGACCTCCCTCAAAGTACCGACACTGGCCTGGCTGAAAGATTGGCGAACTTGTAGTGTGTAATTAATCCCGGCTAGTCTTTCCTTTTAGGGTTTGAAGGAAGATTTGATAAAAAGCAGTGGGAGCCATCCTGATTAGATAAAATAATAACCAATCTATTCTTGCAAAGAGCGCACGCTGAGTGTTTTCTTCTCTCTCTCTTTAGGTAGCGACCATATCACGCCTTAATCAAGATAATAATACGGAATATTGACCGAACCCGCTTGTTATACTGAGCTGGGGAACGTTGGTCCCGCTCCAACTTATAATTGTTATAAGACAGAGCAGGAAATAGGGGATTACCAGAATTCCCGTGCCGCCCAAACGAAGAGAGTGCATGCTGATGCATTATCTTCGGGTGTGTTCATTATACAAGAACTGTTTCTCTGTATCCTCTACATCCTGGGTATGTGATACCGGATCAGGATCCCAGATATGTAATCTGTTACATAGGGCTACAGAAAGGTAGAGAACTGAGAACGGGTGATAAGTTTCATGAGACAGAAAACGGGGCAAGTGTTGCAGCCAAGTCTGTTGGTCACTGTCACCCTGTATTACGAATACATTGATTCGGAACGAATGTCATTAGATACCGAACCTGATATACAAAATCATATCTATCTCTTTATTAATAAAGAAACGATAAAATTTTGTATTGTTGGAAAATGTTTTGAACATTTCCTATATCAAAAGTTGATCGGTTCAGGCACGTTATCTAAAAGCATTGATGTTCTAAATCAAACTACAGTTCTTAGTATACAGAACACACACTAGTGGAAGAGTTCAGAAATGAACGAATCCTTCTTGAGGCATTGTAGACTAGGTCATATCAATGCGACCCGACTAGCTGAAGTTACATTTTAGATGCATATTTAAATTAGTTTGAATTTACATCTTGTGAAACTTGCCAGTCATGTCACAAAGATACGATGACCATAGCTCCGTTTACTGGAAACAGAGAAAGAGTTAGTGAACTCTTGGGATGATACATGTTGATGTATGTAAGGTCCCCTGTCTACATATGCCAGGACTGGTTCTTTGTACTTCATTACATTCTCTGATGATCTTTCGAGATTCAGACCTATGTTCCTGTTGAAACACAGGTCCGAACCTTTTGAGACATTCACAGAATATGATTTAGAAGTAGAGAACCAAAATACGGGTATAAGTATTATGTCCTTTGATGAGATCAAGGAGGAGAATACTTGAGCACGGAATTCTTAGACTTTTCTAAAGGAGAATGAGATTCTCTCTCAGCATTACTCCTCCATATACACCATAGCACGATGGTATATCGGGTTGGAGCAATCACACCCTATATGATAAGGTGTGCTCTATGATGAGTACTACTGAGTTACCTATTTCCTTTTTGGGAGTTATGCACTTGAGAAGCTGCATATCTATTGAATAGGGTTCAAATCAAATCTGTTGCCTACCACTTCATATTTGATATGATAAGGGAAGAGCCCATCTCTTAAGTTAGTTAAGATTTGGGGTTGTCCAGCCTATGTATGAAAAGCAAAATCCGGACAAGCTCGAGGCAAGGTCTGTAATGTAGAACCGGAAAGGTTCCAGCTATACAAAACTGCAGCTGATGATTTGACAGAACCAATGGATTCAATAGTTACAAACGAACCTCAGCCTCTCCGCCGATCTAGTAAGTTTCCTCACCCGTCTGAGAGATACTTCGGTTTTTCTATGACAGTGGGAGCGAGGATTGCATCATAAGATGATGACCCAACTAGTTTCGAGCTGGCCATCAAGAGTGGGACTCTGTAAGAATGGCTGGATGTTTAGTGATCTGAGATGGAATCCATGTACACCAACAAAGTATGGACTTTGGTTGCTTTATCTGAAGGGTTAAATCCCCATCAGGAGCAAGTATATCTTGAGAAGATTACTTGGTGTATATGGAAAAGTTGAGTCTTTCAAAGCTAGACTTGTTAAAGCTTTTCGTCATCGACCAGGCGCGGATTATGATGAAACCTTTTCAAGTGGCTATGCTTAAGTCCATCCAGATCCTACTTGCCACGGCTACATACCATGACTGCGATATCTGGCGGTTGGGTGTCATGACTGCTTTTCTAAATAATGTTTTAGAAGAGAGAGTCTATAAGTACACAGCCAGAGGGCTTCGTAGACAGTGGGAGCAGCGGAAACGTGTACAAGATGCTTTATAGGATAAAGCAGGCATCGCGGAGTTGGAACATCTATTTTGATGTAGTGGTCAAACAGTTTGACATCATCAAAGTGGTAGATGAACCTTGTATATACAAAAAAGTAGTAGGGAGTATGGTGATGATCCTCGGAGAGTACGTGGATGACATACTCTTGATAGGGAAGAAATTTCCTATGCTACGCTCGGTCAATCTCCGCTTATCACAATGATTCTCCATATAGGATCAAAGTGATACCTCCTAAATCCTAAACTTTGGATCTATGAGATAGATCTAATTGGATGTTAGGATTCTCACTAGTTGTAGTGAGATGGTATCAACCGATCATGGGGAGAATCACCGGAAGGGTTCCAGAGTGATAAGGATGACTGAATGTCAGTCACAGGCATTGTCTTTACCCTTGGTAAAGGGACGGTATGTTGGAAGAGTTCCAAGCTAGATACCGTGGCATACTAGATGATTAAAGGCTGAATATGTCGCTACTTAAGATGCTACCAAAGAGGCTGTCTGGGTGTATATTAGTTCATGAGATGAACTTAGTTCCTCCCATTGTGTGACAATAGAGTTGTGGCTTATGCCAAGGAACGTCCATCCCATCAGTGATCCAGACATATTCTAAGGCAGCATTACCTCATCATGGAGATGGTTGATCTCCAGGGGATCGAGGTTAGGAGAGTAGACTCAGAGGACAACACGGCGGATCCACTCACGAAGGCCTATTCCTAGAGAGAGACTTTTATGGGATGGTTGAGTATGAGATACTACAACCACTGCTACAGATGGCCCTAGTGCAAGTGGGAGATTGTTAGTTATATGCATGCCCTAGAGGCCATTACTATACATTGGATGTATATTGTAGTGGATGCTGGGACATATATAGGGAGGACTTTCTTGCTCGACATGATAGTATGCTATCTGGTTACTCTTTACCTTAACGTGTATACTGATTGTCTCTCTGTTACATGTTGGTAAAGCCCTTAGGATGTGTACTTGACTACCTGGACTATGATGCGGATCATACTAGTTGGGACATGGTAGTCCATAAGTACATCCTTCAAAGTCCCTAGTCGTGGGTGTATCGAGACGGGGCATCGATATACCAGAGTAGACTAGCGTATACCTTCTCGACCCATACAGATGGGCGATGGATGATCCCATATCCATTGGTGTTTGACATCGGAGATGATATACGGGTGCTCAGTAGAGACTGGGTACACTGGTGTTTGACATTGGAGTATGAGCGGGCTTGCTCGTCGATCTTTTGATCGCTCAATACCCGGGTGGCCGTTACGTTTAGAAGACCGCTTGCGGCTTGTGGGTGTTTGATATGATCATCACCTGCTACCGGCGTATTGACGAGTCTTTAGAGTCCTACACAGAGGTTTCCTGGCTCAAGCGAAACGAAATAGGAGCGCATATGAGATATGTGCGGGACCGAGAATAATGCGTGTATGTGATACTGTATTCTATTCTCGCGATGAATGTATCGATTGGTTGTATGCGATATAACCTAGTTATCGAATCAAGGATTGATTCGATAAATCGATACATTGTATACTAGTCGGTTGTGTGCGACATGACCGGATCATTGAATCAAGTGTTGATTTAATGACTTAATGCATAATTATATATTTGATATATTGCTTTTCAGTAACTAGCATTGGTTCACTTTAAAAGGATTTTCTCACTTGATGTACACAACTTGTATATGTGACATACTTTTGTGCACTTGTTTGTATCATGTTTGATGATACATGCTCACTTGTGTGTAGTTTTGGTTTAAACCTTGGTTATGTAAATGGTTAAGGTTTTTATTTATTTATTCATTTATTTATTTCCTTTTAGCAAGAAATAAAATGGTTGCAAGTTTTGTTTTATATTGAAAGTTCATGAAGGTTTGAAAAGTTGACCATTTTGTTTCTTTCGTTTAACCTAACCATTCCACATAACCCTAATTTATTCTCTACACCTAATCATGGTTTGAATATGATAAGTATTGTTTTTCTTTTCATTTTTCAATTAACACTTATCATATTCATCTTCTTCTTCTTCTTCTTCTTCACTTGAAGAAAGCTTGCTTCAACAATGGAAACTTGAGCAAATGAGTGAGAAATCAAATTCTAAAGTGAACCCACTTCCTATTTCTTCATCCTCTACCTCTTGCCAAGTAGTATAGGGTGTTCTCTTCACAAGTCTCATGACTTGGTGAAGTGGGAGCTTGATCTAGTGATGCCTCGACGTAGATCATCTTCGGCACGAAGCCGACGACCTGGCCCGCCCATTTCTCCGATGAAGCCGACGCTAGAGCCTGGGTTTCCATTTGGACAGCGAGGAGACTTCATTGCGGAGCTATGGAGGTGGAGGAACGGATCTACAAAGGTTGTATTTCCGTTCTTTTAGTTAAATTGTTAACTAGTTGCCTTTGTCGCCTATATATCTAGTTAACGATCCGTATTAGGGTTTCTCGGCACCCGTAAAATTTGAAATTGGCATGGTTGATGCCTCATGAGACCTCCTTAGTGTGCCTAGGAACCCTACTGTCACGACCCGAAAGAGCACGTGACTGGCCCTTGAACCATATGAAGTTTATAGGACTCCTTCTGATCCAAGTAAGCCAAAAGCCCAGAAATCTAAAACCATTTTTGAGAATAAGTAAAGAAAACTGGTTTAAAGAAGTGAAGAAAAACATGTTTGAAATCAAGGTTTTTAAATAACTAAGCCGAATGTGCATTTGAAAACCGTACAGCCTTTTCTAAAATTTTCGGCAGAGTTTCTCTTGTAAAACTGGCCCCGAATGGGGTACAACATGAATAACAATATATAAAATGATAAAGGCATCCCCAAGCGGGAGCTAGCTCTTCGTCAATCGACGGTCACAACCACACGATGATATGATAATATACAACGCCAAGTGGCGAGGATCAAAATCAAGGAAAGCTCAAAAAGCAGCAAGAAAACCGTAATACTACTAAGCGCGACTCTAAGGTCGAATAATACCACACTGTCTCTAAGTCTGAAAGAATATACAAGTTTTTGGTTGATGGACAATTTCTAGATACAATGAAATACATGAATAAAATGGTGATTCTTGATGCGAAAGAATCCACCTACCAAAGCAAATCACCCGCAAGAAGGTAGTGTGCCAGAAATGCCGCAATGAAACCTGTACGGCAGAACCTGCAAGGACTGTGGCACAACGGGGGTGAGTTGCCAACTCGTGAATAGAAATATCTACAAGCAGAAACCGAATGCAAGACATAAACCTAAGTCAACGATCAGTAATACAATCCACAAGAGTGCATCTGAGTGTAATAAGGTGGCAAGGTAACATCTAATCATGTATGTAGTGCCAGGTACTCAGGTAATAACATGTCATCAGTGTAAGGTATGCCTGCATGAGGTAAGTATGATGAAATATCAATGATATCAATACACATATATTAGCGTCCCATACCACTAATATTGGTGTAAGGGTATATATAACAGCGCCCTCATACCCTGTTATATATACAAATGAAGTATGACAAGTGTAAATCCAGTCTGTATATGATCCATGTCTGTATATATGTGGAACCCGTCCACCTGTCACCCACTGACAGTAAGCATCATGTATGCAAGTATGAGGATATAAACAATATCATGGAAAACATCATGAAACCCGTGCCAAGCATCGACACGTAAATCCTCATTCATATGGGGCTCCGTCTGCGGTATCGGCCCTCGGCCCCGGCAGCACGAGTCAACCCATGTCCATCTCTGGGCTCCGTCTGCGGTAGCGGCCCGTCGGCCCCCGGCAGTACGCCCATCTCTCGGCTCCAGGCGGTATCCCCCGGATATCCGCCGAGCTCAAATACAATCACCGGTAGGTACTCGCCCGCCTCCAGGCTCAATCGGCATAACCCATCGATCATCTCGCCGAGGGGAACCATACCGGGCCCACCACGAACCCGCAAACGGATCATCACTCCTCGAATCGGGTTTCAAGCACACGTCTCAGCACCGAGAAAACGCGTGGTGGACGCACCCAAATATCATATCACGAGGTACCGGGTTTTCATAAAAGAACATCTTTTCTTAAATAATCCCACGGTCCTCAAAATCAGAAATTACATGAAAATCCACATCAAGAAGTAAATCCAATGCAATGTGCTATGCAATCAATCCATGATGTATGCGACATGTAAAGAGAGATAATCATATCGGAAATCATGCAACATGGAATAGTAATGTACATATGTCGGGAGGAACCGCTCCTTTAGAATGAATCAGTTTAAAGAATATCTTGCGGTCCTCAATCTCAATCAAGTCAGAATCATCTATGTTTGTGTACAGGTACATGTGTACAATATGCCAAGCAGTAATCATATAATGAATGCAACAGTACTACAGTGTAGTGGCGTGGCAGTTATCGATGATGAAGTGTGTGAGCCGGCAAATAGTGTACGTGAAACATACGCATCATCGATAATGGTGCTGGTGTCCTAACAGCATGATAATAATATAACAATGAACATATGCCAGCAATGCGAATAGCAGGAAAATGCAGATATCTAGTAGTCAACACCACAGTGAAGTATCTACTATGCAAACTACATCTAAGTATCCGGTCAATCAGGAGGGGTAGGTGTGGAAACCACCTAAATCTGAGTCGATACATGTATAAAAGTATATAGTCGGTGATCTCGCCTCAATGTCATATCATAAGATATCCTCGAGTTATGAGTGCGGATCTATCATCAATATCGGCTCGTACGGTAAATCATCGTACGGCATCCCCATAGCTGGGTAGAGGTCAGTATCTCACTGTCTCATCACATAACAGATATCACCATCGTCAGATCATATAGTCTGGAGTACTACTCTATGTCTAGTACAAAACGGTAACCTCAGTAAGTATGCATGCGGGGGTAAACACATATCCCAAGCCCGCAAGAATCACAAGTCATATCCCACATATGAATCGTATAAAATCACCGATCCCAGGGCACCCAGCCCACATCATCGACTCATCTCCAAAGTCATCACATATCATCAATCACAGTGCAAGTACAAGTGATAAGCAAGGGTGTGTGTGTAGGTGTAATTCTACCCTAGGGTTCGCGACTATGAACTACACTAGTCACTTCTAACCCTACATTATCCACAATACACCTAATATCACAATAAACTACATAGTAATCTATCTACGGACTGCGGGGGTGCTATATGCCATCCACCCGACTTCCCCCTGTAGATATAATCTACTCACCTTGCATCACCAATTGCGGACGTCACCACGTATTTGCTTGTCGTCCCGAAGTCTTCATGGGTACCTACACATCAAAATATCGTATATGCGTATTAAAACCAAATCCAATCTAAAACGGCGTATGAAATCCAAAACGATACGATAAGGGGCCTATAGGTGAGAACCTATGGCACGCCTTCAAAACCATCAATAAATCCTCTACATCGTCGTATAAACGACAATTAGTCGAGGCAAAACACATTCCACCATTTCAGAATCAAAAATACGGAATACGGAAACACGAATCCAAAATAGCAACTTAGGATATATGTCCCAGATTTCACCCTAGATAGAATCTGTCAAAACTAGAAGTACCCTAGGTCAACACTAGAGGAACAGGGGCTGTGCACAGAAAACGAGGAGAATGGCTAAGTATGCTAAGTCAAAGTCCACCTCTCTCTCTCACCTACCCTCATCATTATATTTTCCTTTCTTTTCCTTTTCTTTTAAAATCCAAACCTTCTCACATCAATAGTAATCCCAAAAGAAAACCATGGCTAGAAAAATGCACAAGTGTAGAAAAAGTGATATGTGCAAGTTTTGCACAAAATTGCCAAAAAACCCGATTAGCGATTTTAATCGCGATTAGCACTAAATTATTGTCAAACTAATCACAAAAACTTAAAAATGCCATAATCCACTAATTTACCCTATTTTAGAATTTTCCATAATTTTTCATAATTTTTTCTAACATTTTTCCTATTTATTTGCATTTAATATTAAAATAATCAATAAAATAATATTAAATTATAAAAATTCCCAAAATTAATATCATATATTTTTGAAAATGTTACAATCTACCCCCTTAAAGAAATTCGGTCCCCGAATTTTAAATTTAAACCCCCAGATACAAAAACATCTCAGTAATAAACCAAAGTCGTCGGGGATCCGAAATCATCAACACATAGAACGTCACAGCGCAATGCATGCGCAAGGGTACTGAGCAGATAACTCGAAAACAAAACTCCGTCAAGCATCCCGCAATCATCGGAGTCAATGTAAAAAAAACACAATGTCAAATCCAATACAAAACCGATATGATATGGATCGGAACTACACATGTAGACATCCAATCTAAACATAACACCATCCTGTGCGTCTGGTGCGCACCGAAATCAAAAAAAAAATACATATATGTGCTAAACAGGTGCACAAAACATCCAAGTGCAACGGGTGTGCACGAAGCATCTGTCATGGGCATTGTATGTGCCTGACAGCAAAATAAATCAGGTGCATGTGACATGCACGAAGAATCCCGATTTAGCGCATCTGGCGTGCACCAAAATCGTATCTAAAAACATGCGCCCAACATGCGCGAAAATCCAAACCGGTGCATCCATCGTGCACGAATGAAAATCTAAACCCTGCGCACTCAACATGCACGGAAATCACGAAATCCAATAGCAAACACCGAACAGGCGTAAAGCACATCGCCAGCACGGAGTGCAAAAATCAACCATCAAAATCCGGGTCAAAATCAACGATATAATGCGGCTCAAACCAAAATCAGGGTACCGCAAGGAAAATCTCACAACCGTGTGCATCAGCGTGCACGAATCAAAGCCTAACACTAAAATGCATGAAAACTCTGCGCAAAATATATAAATATCCAGTGGGTGCATGAAACCAATATCATGAAACTCAGTCACCAAAACTAGATCATGCAAATAGAACGCCCAAAATACCGAAATCCAAAATGACGGATACGTGATAATCGAATCATAAAATCACAAATCATAAATACCGTCTTCGGTAGTTTCTCCTTCAAGGTCGAGAAGGAGTCAGTGTAATCCACTGCTAGCAGCGCAGGATATCTACCTGCCTCTTGCTCACGGTCTGGCGTCTTCTGACTCTCTAGGTCCTTATCTTCTCTGCGGATTACCTATCACGCGGTCAATCGGCTCATCGGCCCTGTCAGGTGTGCTAACGGGGACGATTCCGTTCTGGCACTTTTCTGGTCACCTCTCGGTCAAACCTCACGACCACTCGTAAGGCAGCATATCACTGACGTCGGTCTCTGGCTATCTGAATGCACGTCACACATCTGATCCTGGGTGCAAACATCATTGCAGCAATGTCCTGGAAGGAATCCTGCTCAAGGTCTCTTCCAATCATGCCTATGCCGATCTGTACAGAGGCTGGCTCTCTTGTACTATCTCTTCTCGCTGGAAAGACATCTGTGTCCTCAGCACAACATTTCTCGGAAATTGGTCACATCCCAACGTTTCTGTAAGCATATCAGGTCTCTAGTTTCGACGGGAAGCAATGACAGCTCGTCAGTGTCTCACACGAACCTCTGGTTCCACTTGTCTCCATCGTCGTCCACTATGACGTCACGCCAAGCTACTATACACTGCACTACTCTCGGCCACGGTCAATCTGAAGTCTCTCACACGGACTCGAAATCGCGTACTCTGTAGCTTCATCATTCTGTAGCAGATGTCAGGCCGAACTGGTCCTCGGGAACACGTCCCAACCATCGGAGGAATACTCATCACTCGTCCGTCCTTGATCCATTCGCAACGCATCTGGGTAAGTTCCTTTATCCGAACTTGGTCAACTACCTCGTCGACAATGCCGAACTCTGGCCTGCTGGGTGTGCGCAACACGACCACTCCTGGTCTAGGTCTTCTCGTATCGTACTCCAGAAAGGTCCTGCCGAGGTTCCTTTCTCAAATCTCAATCCTGCCGAAATGCCCGGAAGTCATCATCCAATGCTGAAGCTAAAGCTTATTCCGGAACGGCTGCATACCTATCGCGCTTCTTTCTGGAAGGTATATCCATATACCACGCCTCTGGGTGCGTATAACATCTCTGATGTCGGCGGAGTGGGACGTCATCTCGTCGAAATATCTTGCGAACTCTTTTCTTCACTCTGCATCAGTGTCGACTGATTCGGACTCGTCTCATCATGGCTGCACGAACTGCGCTCCGACGGCTATGCTCGCACCTGGAGTCTCCTAAGCAGTGTCCCATCACGATATCCGAAAGATGTCGAACCATCCGATCGACTCGTCAGATCCTCATAATCCCCCAAGAGCTCACATCTCGGGTACAGTTTAATAGTATCGAGTACATGCCACAGCGTCGGTGGTCCAGCCGTAGAAGGGCAAACCCAAGCCTCACTAATGGCGCCGCGGAACCGCCGTAAACCCTAAGGTTCCAAGGCTGTCACACGGTCATTAAGTCGAGTTAGGGTTTCATTCTTCTAGAGGGTCCATAGAATCACCTGCATGTCTTTCCGTATACTTTAAACTTGGAAAATAGGCTCCTGACATTCGATCGTCTCAATCGACTCTCAACGAATCTGCGTGAAGTCGTCTCTAGCTGGAATCAATCCACCTGATGACCTCGCATCGGGGTAAGCGAACTCACCACGCGTCCTAGTCATCCATCCTCGGTGACTAGCAACTCGCTATCATCTCTCTAAGAACATGCTCATGCTGCAGTAGCTCCAATCATCTGGGCGATATCTCATCATTTGCAGCAACAACTGGCTCATATGCCTGTACGCCGAACAACGCCTCAATCCTCCAGGAAAGGCAATACATAAGCGGTCATCTCTGAATCAGCCTGCTCTAGATCTGAGTAAGACTCTCCACACTGGAAATCTTCAACTCAACTGGGCCCGCTCTGGCGCAAAATCGGACGAATCACCTTCGTCTCTCAAATCGGGTAGACTAGCTATCATCTGTCGCATAACTGCCTGAAAGCTCCGGCAATCTCAGCTCGTAAGCTCCGAAAGCAACACCCTGTCAATCTCAGCGACAGCTGGTCCATCTGTCTGCACGGTAGGCGACATCACCATCTTTGAGGTATGCTGTACATCAACAATCCTCTCTCAACTGGCAGCTCTAACAAAGGCCCGATCATCCGGTGCAAGACCAAGCACTCGCCTCCACTAGAGGTCACAATCACCAACACTAACTCGAGACGTTCCCATGTCACCAGAAAACACAAAGGTCGGCCCTCGTACCAAACGAGCTCACACCGGCCGTAACCCTAGCAGCAGCCCAAACTGCGCTCAAACACGGTGACAGGAATCTCAATCGAGTATCAAAGAGAGCACATCAGTGGCAAGAAGGGAAACAACAGATCCAAAGTGGATACATGATCATAGGAAGGAACAGTATCAATGAAGGTATGATCATGAAACTAATAGAATCGGGGATCTCAAATGGATGAATAATCCTGGATATAAAGAGAATCACTGATCTCGAAAGTATGTACATCCTAAGGTTCCTTAAGCGGAGTGGCGTGTCGTAAGTATGCCGCGGAACATACCAACGGTACGTCACTCTACTTTAGTCACCAAATCCATCAACCAAGGGTCATCCTAAAACGACGAAAGTACGGGTTTACACCCCCTCGACCAAGTCTAAGTTCCGTAAGGTCAAGCCTAAGTTCCGTATATAAACAACTCCCTAGGCTCCACATAGTCAAACTTAGACTCGAACCAAGGTCAACCTAGCGCTCTGATACCAACTTTGTCACGACCCGAAAGAGCACGTGACTGGCCCTTGAACCATATGAAGTTTATAGGACTCCTTCTGATCCAAGTAAGCCAAAAGCCCAGAAATCTAAAACCATTTTTGAGAATAAGTAAAGAAAACTGGTTTAAAGAAGTGAAGAAAAACATGTTTGAAATCAAGGTTTTTAAATAACTAAGCCGAATGTGCATTTGAAAACCGTACAGCCTTTTCTAAAATTTTCGGCAGAGTTTCTCTTGTAAAACTGGCCCCGAATGGGGTACAACATGAATAACAATATATAAAATGATAAAGGCATCCCCAAGCGGGAGCTAGCTCTTCGTCAATCGACGGTCACAACCACACGATGATATGATAATATACAACGCCAAGTGGCGAGGATCAAAATCAAGGAAAGCTCAAAAAGCAGCAAGAAAACCGTAATACTACTAAGCGCGACTCTAAGGTCGAATAATACCACACTGTCTCTAAGTCTGAAAGAATATACAAGTTTTTGGTTGATGGACAATTTCTAGATACAATGAAATACATGAATAAAATGGTGATTCTTGATGCGAAAGAATCCACCTACCAAAGCAAATCACCCGCAAGAAGGTAGTGTGCCAGAAATGCCGCAATGAAACCTGTACGGCAGAACCTGCAAGGACTGTGGCACAACGGGGGTGAGTTGCCAACTCGTGAATAGAAATATCTACAAGCAGAAACCGAATGCAAGACATAAACCTAAGTCAACGATCAGTAATACAATCCACAAGAGTGCATCTGAGTGTAATAAGGTGGCAAGGTAACATCTAATCATGTATGTAGTGCCAGGTACTCAGGTAATAACATGTCATCAGTGTAAGGTATGCCTGCATGAGGTAAGTATGATGAAATATCAATGATATCAATACACATATATTAGCGTCCCATACCACTAATATTGGTGTAAGGGTATATATAACAGCGCCCTCATACCCTGTTATATATACAAATGAAGTATGACAAGTGTAAATCCAGTCTGTATATGATCCATGTCTGTATATATGTGGAACCCGTCCACCTGTCACCCACTGACAGTAAGCATCATGTATGCAAGTATGAGGATATAAACAATATCATGGAAAACATCATGAAACCCGTGCCAAGCATCGACACGTAAATCCTCATTCATATGGGGCTCCGTCTGCGGTATCGGCCCTCGGCCCCGGCAGCACGAGTCAACCCATGTCCATCTCTGGGCTCCGTCTGCGGTAGCGGCCCGTCGGCCCCCGGCAGTACGCCCATCTCTCGGCTCCAGGCGGTATCCCCCGGATATCCGCCGAGCTCAAATACAATCACCGGTAGGTACTCGCCCGCCTCTAGGCTCAATCGGCATAACCCATCGATCATCTCGCCGAGGGGAACCATACCGGGCCCACCACGAACCCGCAAACGGATCATCACTCCTCGAATCGGGTTTCAAGCACACGTCTCAGCACCGAGAAAACGCGTGGTGGACGCACCCAAATATCATATCACGAGGTACCGGGTTTTCATAAAAGAACATCTTTTCTTAAATAATCCCACGGTCCTCAAAATCAGAAATTACATGAAAATCCACATCAAGAAGTAAATCCAATGCAATGTGCTATGCAATCAATCCATGATGTATGCGACATGTAAAGAGAGATAATCATATCGGAAATCATGCAACATGGAATAGTAATGTACATATGTCGGGAGGAACCGCTCCTTTAGAATGAATCAGTTTAAAGAATATCTTGCGGTCCTCAATCTCAATCAAGTCAGAATCATCTATGTTTGTGTACAGGTACATGTGTACAATATGCCAAGCAGTAATCATATCATGAATGCAACAGTACTACAGTATAGTGGCATGGCAGTTATCGATGATGAAGTGTGTGAGCCGGCAAATAGTGTACGTGAAACATACGCATCATCGATAATGGTGCTGGTGTCCTAACAGCATGATAATAATATAACAATGAACATATGCCAGCAATGCGAATAGCAGGAAAATGCAGATATCTAGTAGTCAACACCACAGTGAAGTATCTACTATGCAAACTACATCTAAGTATCCGGTCAATCAGGAGGGGTAGGTGTGGAAACCACCTAAATCTGAGTCGATACATGTATAAAAGTATATAGTCGGTGATCTCGCCTCAATGTCATATCATAAGATATCCTCGAGTTATGAGTGCGGATCTATCATCAATATCGGCTCGTACGGTAAATCATCGTACGGCATCCCCATAGCTGGGTAGAGGTCAGTATCTCACTGTCTCATCACATAACAGATATCACCATCGTCAGATCATATAGTCTGGAGTACTACTCTATGTCTAGTACAAAACGGTAACCTCAGTAAGTATGCATGCGGGGGTAAACACATATCCCAAGCCCGCAAGAATCACAAGTCATATCCCACATATGAATCGTATAAAATCACCGATCCCAGGGCACCCAGCCCACATCATCGACTCATCTCCAAAGTCATCACATATCATCAATCACAGTGCAAGTACAAGTGATAAGCAAGGGTGTGTGTGTAGGTGTAATTCTACCCTAGGGTTCGCGACTATGAACTACACTAGTCACTTCTAACCCTACATTATCCACAATACACCTAATATCACAATAAACTACATAGTAATCTATCTACGGACTGCGGGGGTGCTATATGCCATCCACCCGACTTCCCCCTGTAGATATAATCTACTCACCTTGCAGCACCAATTGCGGACGTCACCACGTATTTGCTTGTCGTCCCGAAGTCTTCATGGGTACCTACACATCAAAATATCGTATATGCGTATTAAAACCAAATCCAATCTAAAACGGCGTATGAAATCCAAAACGATACGATAAGGGGCCTATAGGTGAGAACCTATGGCACGCCTTCAAAACCATCAATAAATCCTCTACATCGTCGTATAAACGACAATTAGTCGAGGCAAAACACATTCCACCATTTCAGAATCAAAAATACGGAATACGGAAACACGAATCCAAAATAGCAACTTAGGATATATGTCCCAGATTTCACCCTAGATAGAATCTGTCAAAACTAGAAGCACCCTAGGTCAACACTAGAGGAACATGGGCTGTGCACAGTAAACGAGGAGAATGGCTAAGTATGCTAAGTCAAAGTCCACCTCTCTCTCTCACCTACCCTCATCATTATATTTTCCTTTCTTTTCCTTTTCTTTTAAAATCCAAACCTTCTCACATCAATAGTAATCCCAAAAGAAAACCATGGCTAGGAAAATGCACAAGTGTAGAAAAAGTGATATGTGCAAGTTTTGCACAAAATTGCCAAAAAACCCGATTAGCGATTTTAATCGCGATTAGCACTAAATTATTGTCAAACTAATCACAAAAACTTAAAAATGCCATAATCCACTAATTTACCCTATTTTAGAATTTTCCATAATTTTTCATAATTTTTTCTAACATTTTTCCTATTTATTTGCATTTAATATTAAAATAATCAATAAAATAATATTAAATTATAAAAATTCCCAAAATTAATATTTTATATTTTTGAAAATGTTACACCTACAGATATGACATACGATGGATTATACTGTACGTGATGTTGTGAGGCTGCATGCCAATTGATAGATTCACTGACTCGGATATATTGTAGACACGTATACCTTGTAGCATTTCGCTTACGATGTACTTTAGGCTACGCTTATGATATTCGCTTTGCATTGCATATACCTGTACTAGTACACCTACACCATTATCGATGATGCGTATGTTACACCAACACAGATTGGCCGGCTCACACACCATCATCATCGATAATTGCTATGTCACTACACAGTAGAATTGCTACATCATGCCATGATATACATACTATGTTCACATCACTATGCTATGTTGCATGATATACATGCTATGTTCACATCACTGTGCTAAGTTGCATGATTTACTTGCTATGATCACATTACTGTTCCATGTTGCATGATATACGAATATGCTTACATTCTGCTATATGTCGCATACATCATGCTTTATGATTATATCCATTGAAATATATTGTTTTTATGAGATTCTGGATTTGAGAACCGTGGTTATGTTTCAAATGGAAGTATGTATTGTTTTACAAACCCGGATTCTTTTGGTATGATATTTCAATGCTTCCACCATGCGTTTTCTCGGTTCTGAGACGTGTGATATGTGAAACCCGATTCGAGGAGTTGGATGAGGCCGTTTGCGGGTTCATGGTGGACCCGTATGGTACCCCGGAGAAAGAAAGGTATGTCGATGGTTTAGTCGATGAGTCTGTCAGAGGGACTACTACCTATCGGTGATTGATTGGAGCTCGGCGGATATCTGGAGGATACCGACCGGAGTCGTGAGATGGATATGGGCCGATTCGTACTGCCGGAGCCCACGGGCCGATCCGGACAGACGAAGCCCATGATATGAGGATTTACGTGTCGATGTTGGACACGGGTTTCATGAGGTTTCGAGTGTCGAGGTGGGACACTCAGGTTCCATGATTTTGATGCGTCGTTGCTGGACGCACGTTGATTTATATCCTCATATTTACATGCATATGCTTTTATGATATTTACATGCATGAGGTTGTTGTGTCATTGCTTGACACGTGGATAAGATCCACATGCATACAGGTATTGATTATATGGTTGGATGATATCCACTTGTTGATAGGCATTGTTTATGTTGTTGGCATATATGCAGATACGGTCATCCTAGATATCATAGTATTACCTTTATGATATAGTTTACATAGGAATCGTTGTTTATTTTGATTTCTACCTGGTGATGTTTTCTACTCACTAGTTGGCAACTCACCCACGTTGTTCCACAGTTCTTGCAGGTTTACCGCATGGATCCGTACCGGCATCGCTAGCACACAGCTGTATTCGGGTGATTTACTTTGGTAGTTGGTACATGTTGGTTCATGCCACTCTCGTATTATTATTCATGTTGTATCTAGTTACTCCATCAATCAGAATCTAGTATTTGTATAAGTAGTAAGACATAACAAGACTTGTAGTTGCGAGACTTGAGCGATGTGTTATATGTTCGCTTGGTGGGTTTGATGTCTTGCTTTACATATTCTTTGTGTTGATCTTCGTCGTTAGGCATCGTATACTTAATTTCTGTCTTGCGTGGTTGTGTCTCTGCCGATTATCGAAGAGCTAGCTCCCTCTTGGGGATGCCTTTTATATTATCATGGATATGTGGTTTTGGCTCAAAATATACAAGAGAGGTGCTGCCCAAATTTTCGAAAGACAAAACATGATTCATTATACCTTTAGTTCAAAACTTCACCTTTTCTATTTTCTTAAAAAGTTTTAGATTTATGGGTTTCTGCTTTCTTAATTTACGTTGCGCCTTTAGACGTTGCGTGATTTAAGTGTCGATCACGAACTAAATTCGGGTCGTGACAAAGTTGGTATTAAAGCGCTAGGTTTAATCTTGGTTCGAGTCTATGTTTGACTATGCGGGGTCTAGGGCGTATATATATTTCGGAACCTAGGCTTGACCTTACGGAACTTAGACTTGAACAGGGGGTATTAGACCCGAACTTTCGTTACATAGGCTGACCCTGATTGATGTAGTAGGTAGCTTGAGTAGAGTGATATACCGTACGTATGTTACGCAGCATATTTACGATACGATACTCCACTTAAGTGACCTTTGGATGTACATATCTTGAGACTTGTGATTCTCTTCGTTCCCTTGATTATACATCCATTTGAGATCCTTGATTCTATTTATTTCCATGATCATACTCTCACTGATTCTGTTCCTCCTTATGATCATATATTCATTCTCGATCTGCTGATTCTTTTCATCCCTTGATCTATTTTCGTCGATACTTAATTGAGGTACCTGTCAGCATGGTTTGAGCGTGATTGAGCTGCTGCTAGTGATGTGGTCAGGGCGAGCTCATCGTGGATGAGGACTGACCATTGTGTTTTCTGGTGACATGGGAATGTATCGATTTAGTGTTTGTGTTGTGACCTTGTAGGGTTCCTAGGAACACTAATGAAGTCTCACAAGGCATCAAACATGGCCAATTCAAATTTTACAAGTACCAAGAAACCCTAATACGGATCGTTAACTAGATGTGTAGGCTATGCGATGCAAGTAAACAACTTTAACTTAAAAGGAAAGGGGATACAACCTTTGTAGATCCGGTCCACCACTTCCTAAGCTTCGCGATGATGTCCCTCCGCTGTCCAAATCGGATCCCGGACTCTAGCATCGGCTTCATCGGAGAAATGGGCGGACTTGGTCGTCGGCTTCGATGCCGAAGATGATCTACGTCGAGGCATCACAAGATCAAGCTCCCACTTCACCAAGTCATGAAACTTATGAAGAAAACACCCTATACTACTTGGCAAGAGGTATAGGATAAAGAAATAGGAGGTGGGTTCACTTTAGAATTGGATTTCTCACTCTTTTTCTCAAGATGCCATTGTTGGTAGCAAGCTTTTCTTCATGTGAAGAAGAAGAAGAAGAAGAAGAAGATGATATGATAAGTATATTAGAATAATTGAAAAAGAATTGATTCTTATCATATTTTCAACTATAGTTAAGTGTAGAGAATGAACTAGGGTTAGTTTAAATGGTTAGGGTTAAACATGAAAACAAAAATGGTGACTTAGTCAAAGCTTCATGAATCTTCAACTAAAAGACAAATCAAGTCACCATTTCTCTTTTTCTTTCAAAAATGAATAAACAAATAAATAAATGAATAAGCAAAACCCTAATCATTAACTTAACCATGGTTTAATTCTTTACACTTAACCAAATAAGCATGTATCATCAAACATGATACAATCATGTGCACAAAAGTATATCACATATACAACTTGCACATCAAGTGAGAAAATCCTTTTAAAGTGAACCAATACTAGTTAATGCAAAGTAATATATCAAATATATAATTATACATTAAATCATTAAATCAACACTTGATTTAACGATCCGGTCATATCGCATATAACTGACTAGTATCCTATGTATCGGCTTATCGAATCAATCCTTGATTCGATAACTAGGTTATATCGCATATAACCAATCGATACATTCATCGCGAGAATAGAATACAGTATCACATACACGAATTATTCTCGGTCCCGCACATATCTCATATGCGCTCCTATTTCGTTTCGCTTGAGCCAGGAAAGCTCTGTGTAGGACTCTAAAGACTCGTCAATACGCCGGCAGCAGGTGATGATCATATCAAACACCCACAAGCCGCAAGCGGTCTGCTAAACGTAACGGCCACCCAGGTATTGAGCGATCAGAAGATTGACGAGCAAGCCCGCTCACACTCCTGTGAATCCAACCAGTAACACTTACCATACAGTCCGGTCTGTTCGTCTGATATGTTGCATATCTCACCTAGGGGTGGTAAACGTCAGACCCCAATAGCTCAATAAGTCATGCCGACGTGAGGTCCATAACAATCATGAAACTACTGATAACTCTTACCAGTATATCACTGCAACTCTGGCCAGGGATTTCCTGTTATGGCCAGTCGTGCATAGCGCAACATCAACCCCCAAGACCGGGAGAGACGAATCCCCTCCTATCGCTCATTGCCTCTATATGAATCGGGACTGTACCCAAAAGCCACCTGTTTGGACGACTCAGTAGAGTCGTGGTAGGGTGGAAATCAAAGCACAGTGGGAGACACACAAAACTCTATGACGATCTTGGGTCAACAGACTAAGCTGTACCAGTGTCACCAGAGAACTGCCATCTGACGTGAGGTATAATACCAGCTGGGAGTTCTCGGCGAGTCCGTTCACTGTACCCAGTCTCTACTGAGCACCCGCATACCATCTCTGATGTCAAACACCAATGGATATGGGATCATCCATCGCCCATCACATGGGTCGAGAAGATATACGCTAGTCTACTCTGGAATATCGATGCCCCGTCTCGATATTCCCACGACTAGGAACATTGAAGGATGTACTCATGGACTACCCAAGCCCCACTAGTATGATCTGCATCATAGTCCTGGAAGTCGAGTACACATCCTAAGGGCTTTATCAACATGTAATCAGAGAGACAGAAAGTATACATGTTAAGATAAAGAGCAACCAGATAGCGTAGTATCATGTCGAGCAAGAAAGTCTTACCTATATATATCCCAGCATCCACTACAATATACATCCAATGTACAGTAATGGCCTCTAGGGCATACATATAACTAACAATCTCCCACTTGCACTAGGGCCATCTGTAGCAGTAGTTGTAGTATCTAATACTCAACCATCCCATATAAGTCTCTCTCTGGGAAAAAGCCTTTGTGAGTTGATCCGCCGTGTTGTCCTCTGAATCTACTCTCCTAACCTCGATCATCCTGGAGAACATCTATCTCCATGATCAGGTAATGCTGCCTCAGAATATGTCTGGGTCACTGATGGGATCGGGGTTCCTTGGCCAAAGCCACACTTCCATTGTCATACAATAGTAGGAACCTAGTTCATCTTATGAACCAATATACACCCAAACTTCCTCTTTGGTAGTATCTTTAATAGCGATGTTACCAGCCTTTATCGTCTAGTTCGTCACGGTATCTAGCTTGGAAATCTTCTAACATACCGTCCCTTTACTGAGAGTAAAGACAATGCATGTGACTGACATTCAGTCGTCTTTATCACCCTGGAACCCTTCCAGTGTTTTTCCCCAGGATCGATTGATACCATCTCACTACATCTAGTGAGAACCCTAACATCCCTTCAGATCTATCTCATAGATCCAAATCTCAGGATTTAGGAGGCATCATCTTTATCCTATTGGAGTATCCATGTGATAAGAGGAGATCGACCGATCGTAGTATAGGAAACTCTTTTCCTATCAAGAGTATATTGTCCACGTACAATACGAGTATAACCACCTTACTCTCTACTACCGTTTTGTATATACAAGGTTCATCTACCATTTTGATGAAGTCAAACACTTTGACTATCACATCAAAACAGACGTTCCAACTCCGCGATGCCTGCTTTATTCTGTAAAGCAATCTTGCACACGTTTTCGCTGCTCCCACTGTTTACGAAGCCCTCTGGCTGTGTTCTTATAGACGTTCTCTTCTAAATCATTATTTAGAAAAGTAGTCATGGCACCTAACCACCAGATATCGTAGTCATGGTATGTAGCCGTGGCAAGTAGGATCCGGATGGACTTAAGCATAGCCACTGGAAAAGGGATCATCATTATCCACGCCTGGTTGATGACTAAAACCTTTAACAAGTCTAGCTTTGAAAGTCTTAACTTTTCCATCTACACCAAGTAATCTTCTCAAGATATACTTGCTCCTGATGGGGATTTAACCCTTCAGATATAGCAACCAAAGTCTATACTTTGTTGGTGTACATGGATTCCATCTCAGATCGCTAAGCATCCAGCCATTCTTACAGAGTCCCTACTCTCGATGACCTGCTCGAAACTAGTTGGGTCATCATCTAATGATGCAATCCTCGCTCCCACTGTCATCGAGAAACCGAAGTATCTTTCAGGTGGATGAGGAACCCTACTGATCGGCGGAGAGGCTGAGGTTCGTTGGAATCTACTGAATCCTTTGGTTCTACCAAATCACCTGCTGTAGTTTTGTATAGCTGGAACCTTTCCAGTTCTACAGAACTGACCTGGCCTCGATCTTGTCCGGATTTTGCTTTAGACATAGGCCGGACAACTCCAAATCTTAACTAACTTAAGAAATAGGCTCTTCCCATACCATATCTCATATGGAGTGGTAGGCAGCGATCTGATTCGAACCTAATTCAATAGGTATGCAGCTTCTCAAGTGCACAACCCCAAAAGAAAATAGGTAACTCAATAGTACTCATCAAAGAGCACACTATATCCAATATGGTGCGATTGCTCCTCCCCGATACACCGTTGTGCTGTGGTGCATTCAGAGGAGTAATACTGAGAGAGAATCTCATTTTCTTTTAGAATAGTCCAAGAATTCTATGTGCAAGTATTCTCCTCCCTGATCTTATCATAGGACATAATACTTATACCCGTATTGATTCCCTACTTCTAGCTTATATTCTGTGAATATCTCAAAAGGTTCGGACTTGTGTTTCAACACGAACATATGTCTGAATCTTGAGAGATTATCAGAGAACGTAATGAAGTATAAAGAACCGGTCCTGGCATGTGTAGACAGGAGACCTTACATACATCAACATGTATCAATCCCAAGAGTTTACTAACTCTTTCTCTGTTTCCAATAAACAGGGCTATGGTCATCTAATCTTTGTGACATGACTGGCGATCTTCATAAGATGTAAATTCAAACTAATTTAAATATGCATCTTTATGTAACTCTAACTAGTCGGGTCACACTGATCTGACCTAGTCTACAATACCTCAAGAAGGAATCGTTCAATTCTGAACTCTTCCTCTTGTGTGTGTTCCGTATACTAAGAACTGTATTTTGATTTAGAACGTCAATGCTTTTCGATAACGTGCCTGAACCGATCAACTTTTGATATAGGAAATGTTCAAAACATTATCCATCAATACAAAATTTTATCATTTCTTTACTAATAAAGAGACTGATATGATTTTGTATATCAGGTTCGGTATCTAATAGCATTTGTTCAGAATCAATGTATTGGTAATACAGGGTGACAGTGACCAACAGACTTGGCTGCAACACTTGCCCCGTTTTCTGTCTCAAGAAGCTTATCACCCGTTCTCAGTTTTTCTACCTTTTTGTAGCCCTATGTAACAGATTACATATCTGGGATCCTGATCTGGTATCAAATACCCAGGATGCAGAGGATACTGAGAAACAGTTCTGTATAATGAACATACCCGAAGGAGATGCATCATATGCACTTTCTTCGTTTGGGCGGCATAGGAATTCTGGTTTTCCCCTATTTCCTGCTCTGTCTTATAACAATTATAAGTTGGAGCGGGACCAACGTTCCCCAGCTCAGTATAACAAGCGGGTTCGGTCAATAATCCGTATTATTATCTTGATTAAGGCGTGATATGGTCGCTACCTGAAGAGAGAGAGAAGTAAACACTCAGCGTGAGCTCTTGCAAGAATAGATTGGTTATTATTTTATCTGATCAGGATGGCTCCCACTGTTTTTATCAAATCTTCCTTCAAACCTTAAAAGGAAAGACTAGCTGGGATTAATTACACTCTACAAGTTCGCCAATCTTTCAGCCAGGCCAGTGTCGGTACTTTGAGGGAGGTTCCCCGCGCTTTCGCATGGACCTAATTACAGTAAACCTCGTTTTCCCAGAGGCGTAACCCCGTTGACACCTTTCTAGACACCTACTTGATCGGCTAATTGCAAAGTGCAAAACTCTCCCAGGAGTAACAATTACTCGCAGTGGGTATCGGGATCCAACTATCACATAGAAGGTATGCAATCTCATTGCAAATTTCAACACTTGAAACTCCCGATAATGGTTTTTACCCCTAGCACCTATGACCTTGGCTAAGGTCAACAAATCATAGGTACTAGTCAAGTTCTACCCGTCATTTCGTGATTAATTAGACCCACCCACATGACCCTTGGCTAAGGTCAACAAAGCCACATGACTGTCCTAACTAATCGCATCATATGCTGTGTAGGAAGACATCACTTAGCTACCGCACACTACGTCTCGGCTATGGTCGACAAACGTAGCACGAATACTAAGTACTCTACTTCCTAAAATGACGGAGGGTTGTGAATGGTTTTTAAGAAAACCTTTAACGCTTTGAACTTGATCTCGTTGTGGAATCAAATGGTTTTTAAATGGAATGTTTTTGAGGCTTTTCTAGTTTTGCTAAAGGGGTCACTCCCGGTGAGGGGATCGTCGGCCCTTTCCTCGTCGAATGAGGTGCGGGATATATCATATATATCACTGTGCAAAGCAGAAACTATAGAAGCAATCAAAAACAAACCGAGTGTGTAGCATCTGCCAGTTATTTCTAAAGGAGTCACTCCCGGTGAAGGGATCTCGGTCCTTTCCTCATCGAATAAGGTGCAGGATGTTCTACAAGGAACACCGCGATGCAAAGCAAGAACTGTAGGTACCTGTTTTTATTTTGAAATTCGATTCCACAACATCAATTAGGTTTATTTTCTTTCATTAATCTCATTAATGAATATCCCATCATTTAAGTCCACCTAAACATCACAGATAAATATAACGTACGCTTATGCCATCCGCATTCGCCTCGATGTCCCGTCTGCACCGTTAGGTTAGGTAACTAACGCCAGAGCGAGGCAGGGCTAGTAGGGGTGTAAAACATAAGCAACGTCTATATAATATATCATATATACTATATACAGTATCTATCACAGAATATATCACATGATCACATCACAGATATCGCAGCAGAAAATATCATATGAAATATTGGATATACTAGGACGTCCGTGTTTTCAATACGAGCCAGTATAAAACACGGATTCCACGGTCGCGATGAATAGCCAAACCCACACCCCTAGACCCCTACGAGAGCGGCAAGCAACCCTACCAATTCTGGAGTTAGGAGACCCGGACTCGACTCCTCGAGTTGGTCTCCCACTAGACACCAGAACCCGGTTACTTGTACCCTCCTCCTTGGGTCTATCCTAGTGCGGAAAAGTAAATAATATACAAAAGGTGACGTCATCCGCAACCTAGAAGTGCCCCAATAAAAGAATATTACATACAAGTTTTTACATGAATGAAAATGAAAAACACTCATCTCACATAAAACCCCCGGCTATTCGAACACGACGATCCAATATAACATATCCAGCAACACATAACATCACATGTCATCAACGTAAGTAAATATGCGCATCCCAATTGTCGTTGACATATAGCAACGAAACCGGCGATATCACATATTACACTTACGGTCACAGAAAAGAAAGTGTAAAACTACAACAGTTGGAATCCGCAACCTCCTTAGACATCGCATGCCTAAACCAATGAATTCCTTAGACATCACATGCCTAACAATTATAAACCCCACATTTTTGTCTCATTATCGAAAACTCTTTTCAACATCAAGTCGGGCAATTCAACAAGATTCCCGACATCATGATCGAATGCTCGTCGCAAACTTAGTAGGCGGCCGCACCCCCGACACCGTCGACGAAGTGCACCAAGGCGGAACACCGCTGCCGCGAGCACCCGAACGGATGCTTTCGGCAACGGGATTCTCCTACAGTCACTTAGTCGGGGCTATGGGGTGAAGCTGTCTATTAAGTTTACCCGGCGAGTATCCGCGTACGCTATGTGATTGCGACGGACCTTTGATCACATCAAAATTCCGTGGCAACCGATCAAGTGAGACTAAACTGCTATGTTTATAACATTCATTCAGTTATCTCATAACTAATTATGAATTCCAATTATTGTATCACATTCCGGATAAGATAGAAAATGTTAAACTTACCGATCGAACAATCGAACACCCAAGTTTTCCCGATCAACCGAATGACATAAGTTCAAAGACATTCACTTCATGCCTCAGTACCAACGGTCCAGCCGTAGAAGGGTCAAGACAACGCCTCACATGTGGCACGCCGTACTGCCCCAAACCCTAAGGTTCAAAGGGCAGTTCAAGACGGTCACAAAATCGAGTTAAGGTTTGTTGTCTTCTAGAGGGACCATCGTGTTACTTGCACTACTCAGAACGTCCTTAAACCACGGAAAAATCCAACACTTGGAAATTTTCCGGCAGGAGAAAATGCGGGTATTTATATCCGGTCGAACTTTTTAACATATTCTAAAATTACCCGGAAAAACACACACTGACAAAATTAGACAATCCGCTCGAAACACCGAGTCCCTAATACAACCTAGAAAACTCAACTCTTGAGTACAAATTAAAAATTCCCAGGAAAACCAGCACTAAAAACTAGGAATTACTGTGTAAAATTAATTGATTAAAGCGACTAGGTTGCCGCGGAACCGCCGCAATAAGCATGCTATTGCCGCGGTTCCACCGCGATTCTATCGATTCAGGTGCTCGGGCTTCTCAGTAATTCGTAGAATCTCCTGCTGGTTTTTCTGCATATTTTTAATTCTAAAAATTCCACGAATTTCAAAAATGTACAGAGAGCATTTTGGAGTTGGGGTTTCGGTTCGATCGGACTTCTAACTCCGTCTACGCATCGCCTAAGGCTCTAGCTAGGCTCTGATACCACTGTAGGGTTCCTAAGCATACTAATGAAGTCTCACAAGGCATCAAATATGGCCAATTCAAATTTTACAAGTGCCGAGAAACCCTAATACGGATCGTTAACTAGATGTGTAGGCTATGCGATGCAAGTAAACAACTTTAACTTAAAAGGAAAGGGGATACAACCTTTGTAGATCCGGTCCACCACTTCCTAAGCTTCGTGATGATGTCCTTCCGCTGTCCAAATCGGATCCCGGACTCTAGCATCGGCTTCATCGGAGAAATGGGCAGACTTCGTCGTCGGCTTCGATGCCGAAGATGATCTACGTCGAGGCATCACAAGATCAAGCTCCCACTTCACCAAGTCATGAAACTTGTGAAGAAAACACCCTATACTACCTGGCAAGAGGTAGAGGATGAAGAAATAGGAGGTGGGTTCACTTTAGAATTGGATTTCTCACTCTTTTTCTCAAGATGCCATTGTTGGTAACAAGCTTTTCTTCATGTGAAGAAGAAGAAGAAGAAGAAGAAGATGATGATATGATAAGTATATTAGAATAATTGAAAATGAATTGATTCTTATCATATTTTCAACTATAGTTAAGTGTAGAGAATGAACTAGGGTTAGTTTAAATGGTTAGGGTTAAGCATGAAAACAAAAATGGTGACTTAGTCAAAGCTTCATGAATCTTCAACTAAAAGACAAATCAAGTCACCATTTCTCTTTTTCTTTCAAAAATGAATAAACAAATAAATAAATGAATAAGCAAAACCCTAATCATCAACTTAACCATGGTTTAATTCTTTACACTTAACCAAATAAGCATGTATCATCAAACATGATACAATCATGTGCACAAAAGTATATCACATATACAACTTGCACATCAAGTGAGAAAATCCTTTTAAAGTGAACCAATACTAGTTAATGCAAAGTAATATATCAAATATATAATTATACATTAAATCATTAAATCAACACTTGATTTAACGATCCGATCATATCGCATATAACTGACTAGTACCCTATGTATCGGCTTATCGAATCAATCCTTGATTCGATAACTAGGTTATATCGCATATAACCAATCGATACATTCATCGCGAGAATAGAATACGGTATCACATACACGAATTATTCTCGGTTCCGCACATATCTCATATGCGCTCCTATTTCGTTTCGCTTGAGCCAGGAAAGCTCTGTGTAGGACTCTAAAGACTCGTCAAAACGCCGGCAGCAGGTGATGATCATATCAAACACCCACAAACCGCAAGTGGTCTGCTAAACGTAACGGCCACCCGGGTATTAAGCGATCAGAATATTGACGAGCAAGCCCGCTCACACTTCTGTGAATCCAATCAGTAACACTTACCGTACAGTCCGGTATGTTCGTCTGATATGTTGCATATCTCGCCTAGGGGTGGTAAACGTCAGACCCCAATAGCTCAATAAGTCATGCCGACGTGAGGTCCATAACAATCGTGAAACTACTGATAACTCTTACCAGTATATCACTGCAACCCTGGCCAGGGTTTCCTGTTATGGCCAGTCGTGCATAGCACAACATCAACCCCCAATACCGGGAGAGACGAATCCCCTCCTATCGCTCATTGCCTCCATGTGAATCGGGACTGTACCCAAAAGCCACCTGTTTGCATGACTCAGTAGAGCCGTGGTAGGGAGGAAATCAAAGCACAGTGGGAGACACACAAGACTCTACGAAGATCTCGGGTCAACAGACTAAGCTGTACCAGTGTCACCAGAGAACTGCCATCTGACGTGAGGTATAATACCAGCTGGGAGTTCTCGGCGAGTCCGTTCAGTGTACCCAGTCTCCCGTGAGCACCCGCATACCATCTCTGATGTCAAACACCAATGGATATGGGATCATCCATCGCCCATCACATGGGTCGAGAAGATATACGCTAGCCTACTCTGGAATATCGATGCCCCGTCTCGATATTCCCACGACTAGGAACATTGAAGGATGTACTCATGGACTACCCAGGCCCCACTTGTATGATCTGCATCATAGTCCTGGAAGTCGAGTACACATCCTAAGGGCTTTATCAACATGTAATCAGAGAGACAGAAAGTATACATGTTAAGATAAAGAGCAACCAGATAGCGTACTATCATGTCGAGCAAGAAAGTCCTACCTATATATGTCCCAGCATCCACTACAATATACATCCAATGTACAGTAATGGTCTCTAGGGCATACATATAACTAACAGGCCTATCGTTTGAGGCGAGTGTACGGTTGGTACTGGATGATCGGACCATTGTTTGAGGCTGCCTGTTGTGAGAGGACTGTTGATGTACAGCCTACCTCATGGATTGTGATGTCGTCTACCGTGCAGAAAGATGACCCAACTTTTGCTGAGATTGATGAGATGTCGCTTCCAGAGCATACGAGCTGAGATCGCTGGAGCTTTTAGGCAGAGATGTGACAGATGATATCTAGTCTATCTTGAGTTAAGAGACGAAGGTGATTCGTCAGGTTTGATGCGCCGAAGCAGGCCCAGTTGAGTTGAAGATTTCCAGTGTGGAGAGTCTTACTCAGATCTAGAGTAGATCGATCCAGAGATGACGTTGTTTGTTGGATGATCCGATGTGAGAACGGTAAGTTGACCAGCTTCAGATAGAGGACCTCACCAAGATGCGTTGTGAGTTTATCGAGAACGAACGAATATAGAGTATTCCTCCGATAACTGGATGAGTTCCCGAGGACGTGTTCGGCTAGATATATTCCAGAGAGTGATGAAGATACCGAGTTCGCGATTTCGAGTCCGTGTGAGAGATTCCGGATTGACTGTAGCCGAGAACCATTGCCATACGCAGATAGCATGACGTGACGTCGAAGTGGACGTTAATAAAATCGAGTGGAGCAAGAGGTTCGTGCGAGATGTTAACGAGCTGTTGTTACTCCCCGTTGAGGTTAGAGATCAGATATGTATATAGAGGCGTTGGGATACGGCCAGTTCCCAGGGAAATGTTGTGCTGAGAACGCAGATGTCCAGAAAGAGAGAAAAGATTTGTACGAGTACCAGCCTCCGTACAGTTCAGTATAGGCGATATCGGAAGAGTCCTTGAGCAGCTTCTTTCCAGGATACTGCTGCAATAAGATTTGCACCGAGGATCAGTTTTGTTACATGTATTCAGAGGGCCAGAGGCCGACGCCAGTGACGTGCTGATTTATGAGTGATCATACTAATTGGCCGAGAGATGACCAGAGGAATGCTCGAGCGGAATCGTTTTCGTTAGCACACCTGACCGGGCCGATGAGCTGATAGATTGCGAGATTGGTAATCCGTAGAGATATGAGGACCCGGAGACAGAGGACGCCAGACCATGAGCAGGAGGCAAGTGGATGTTCTTGTTCTGCCAGTTTTGGGCGCACCGACATTTTTCGACATTGTAGGAGGTGTACCTTATTGTCATTTGTTGCGATTTGCATTGTAATCCGAGTATCACGCTTATATCGCTTAGATTTGAGTTTTGATGATTAAGTTTCATGATATGGTTTTCGTACACCATGGCTGCACCTACTGGGTATTTACATTTTGTGCATAGTTATTGCACTGGATATTGGTTTTGTGCCTTGGCTGCATGTGTTCATGATTTCGTGGATTCCATACGGTTGATTTGATTTTGTGCATGTGATACGCACTCGATTTGATTTTTGCACTCGGTATAGCTTACATATGCTTGCAACGCATTGATACGTGTTTTGTGCACGCAGTTGCATACGTTTATGATTTTATACACCTTGGTACACTCGGTGTTGTTTTCATACGCATTTGAGTTAGTGATGAGTTTCCGTGCATTTGTTGCACTAGATTGGTATGTCGTGCATTGGATGCACCAGATTTGTATTTCGTGCACTGATGCACCCGATTGGTATTTTGTTCATTTGTTTCACCAGATTCGTATTTCATGCATTTATTGTACTAGATTTGCATTTCATGCGTTTGTTGCACCAGGTGAGTATTTCGTGCATTGGTTGCACTAGATTTATACCCCGTACATTGGTTGCACCCGATTTATGTCTTTGAGCATTTGTTTTACCAGATTTTTGTTTTCGTGCACGTGTGTACGTGATGTTCGTTTTCGTGCATGCTACTGCACTAGATGCTTTTACGGACCTGACGTGCTTGGGTTGGATTTTTGCGCGTAATAGGCTCTTGGTATTGGAATTCGTGCATGTTGGATGCACTTGACATAGATTTTTTCGTGCATGTCGGATGCACATGATTTAGCTTTCATTTGTGCATGACGGATGCACTTGATTTGGATTTTCGCGCATGTTGGGCTCATGATATGAGCTGTGATTTGTGCACACCGGATGCACCCGATTGGGATTTTCATTCGTGCATGCTAGTTGCACTGGATTGAGATTTTTGTGCACTATAGATGCACTAGATGTTGTTGTCGTGCACATCCGTTGCACTGGACAGATGCTCTCGTTCACACCCGTTGCACTTAGTTTGCTTTTGCGCATATCGTAGCACTTGTATTGGATTTGATTTCCATGTGCACCAGGCGTACGTGATTATTGTGTTAGTGTATATGCCCTAGAGGCCATTACTGTATCATACTAGTTTGTATATTACTTAATGGAAGCTTGGGATATTCACCTTGTATAAACAATCTTGCTCAATATAGTAGTTTGCTACTTGGTTTGTTTCTACTTCAATGTGTACATGTGTTTATTTTGCGATATCACCTATACGCATTAGTGGAGCCCTTAGGATCTTTGCTTGATTACCAGCGTTGTGATGGCAGTCACACTAGTGGGGGCTGGGTAATCTGTAAGCACATCCTTATACAGGTCCCTAGTCGCAGGACTATCGAGACAGGGCATCGATACTCCGGAGTAGACTAGCGTATGCGCTTCTCATCCCAGTGTGGGAGATGGTCTGTCCCACAGCCATCAGTACGTCGTACTGGAGATAGTATACGGGTGCTCGTTAGGTTACGAGTACACTGGACAGGACTCGTCGGGGACTGACAGGTTGGTATTATACCTATCGTCAGTTATCAGTTCCCAGGTGACATGAGTACAGCTTAGTCCGCTGACTTGACACTGCCACTTCGCCTCGAGTGTGTTCCCACTGCACTTTGATCACTACCCTACCATGGCTCAAAGGAGTCGTGCAAACAGGTAGTGGTTGGGTGCAGTCCCGAAGCACTTGGAGGCAGTGACGGTTAGACAGGATTCGTCTCTCCCGGTATTGGGGGTTGACATCGCGCTGTGTCTAGGAGAGCCATTACACGAGTAGTCCCTGGCCAGGGCAAGCGAGACATACTGGTAGGCTTCCAGTGTTATATCAGGGTGTTTTGGGCTTCACTCCGACACGACTTGTACCGCTATTGGGGGACTGACGCTTTACCGCCCCCGAGGCCCGACATGCGATGTATCAGACGAACAGACCGGACTGTACGGAGAATTTCACATTCAGACTCCGTAGGAGTTCAGATGGGGTTCACCTCGTCAGCCTTCTTGTCGGCATCTACCTGGGGACCGTTACGCACAGCTAGTGCCGCTTGCGGTCTGTGGTTAAACCCACTGCCAGCGTAGTGTCGAGTCTTTAGAGTCCCATACAGAGGGTATTCGCCTCTGGGCAAAATGAGTAGAGGTCGCATGGTTTTGCGGTAGGGTTCGTTCTCATCCGCGCACTTGTGCACATTTGGAGTCCGGACGGATTATACTAGCAGGCTCTGGTTTGAGCCAGATACTGGTATATGTTTTGGGGTTGCTTTTATATCTCGGTATTCTTGTTCCTCGGAACGAGAATGCAGATGTGTATGCACAGTTGCTTGAGGCGGAGGATGAGGTATTTCATTAGGGTTTCGGAACGGGTGCGTATGCACAGTTGACAGTCGTCATTTTCCAAACCCTAATAGATTTATGAAATATCAATTAATAATAGTAATTAAATGAAATATTGTTATGGTTGATTTTTGTTGACTTGTTGACCATGGTTGACTTGTTGACCATGGTTGAATGTTGACCACCATCATTGCTTTGCAAGGATACTCCTTGATTCTTGCTTACACTCATTTATTGAAAGTATGATAGTGGTCATTCCAAAACAACCATCAACTATTCTCATTTCAATTATTATTATTAATTTGATAATTCCTTTTCTTTTAGTTATGGTTGCAAAAGAAAAGAGCTCATTCTATCATAATCATTCTCTCTCCTCGCTTCATCTTCTTTTTCCTCTAGCCAAAGGAGAATCCTTCTCATGTGTTGAGAATCCCTCTCCTTAAAAGAAAAGCACCCCTTAGACACTCTCTACTCACTCTAGGATCAAGGGTTTAGCAAGCCGGAGATTCTAGTTCACTCAAAGTTCGAGAAAGAGCCCGAAGGTTGAACCCTCAGGTGGATCCATCTTCGACGGAAGAAGGCGACGAGAAGAGAACCATCAACCTCTACAAAGTTTGAAGAAGAAGGAGTTCAAGTTTAGGTATAACCATCTTTCCGAGTAGCTAACTCTCTTTAGCTTGTTTGCTAGTTTTAGTTTAGGAAAAGATCCCGACTTTGTTTAGTCCATGTTGCCCCATGCGCCAAAATTTGATTTTTATACCGTTTCCGCCTCCCCGTAAGAACCGGGGGTCGCAACGTGGACTTACAGTGGTATCAGAGCCTAACTAAACTTAAACTAGCTTGGTAGTGAAGTGTAACGAAGTTCGGAACCGGAAAAATCCAAAAACCAAACTTTTACAAAACCCTAGTTTCTGTTAAAAAATTTTCTGGTCAAAACAAGATTTGTTATACACCTAAATTCGGCTCAGGGTTTTGTGTGAACACCCAAGAAAAACGATCCCCTAATTCCTTCAAACCGCCGCGGATCCGCGGCCTCACCTATTCTTCGAGCCGCGGATCCGCCGCCGTTTAGAGTCTTCTGGTGATCAGGTTTCGTGCAGTGTGTCTCTGTGTTGGTTTTGGGATTTTTAAGATATATTATATGTGCCCAGATTTTCCAGAACAGAAATTTGCTTTTGGGGCCCTATAATTCCGTATTTTTTTCCGAACTTCACTGCACTTTGACTATGATGGTTATATCTGTGATGTTTGCATGTATTGAACGTCGGCTAATCGCTATAAGTCGATTAGTCGGGGTTATACATCTCTATGATCTGTGTTTGATATTGGAATGTGTATATGAATGTGTTGGACTGTCGCGGGTGAATAGCCGGGGTGGATGTGAGATGAGCTTTTGTTTTTCTTTCATTCATTTGTAAATGTAAATTGATGTAATAATATTATTTGTATGGCCGCACAACCGGGTCGGGGTTGTAGCCGTCATTGTATAATTCTTTTTACTGTTTTTGCTCCTAGGATAGACCCATGGAGGGGTGCACAAACTACCGGGTTCTTGGCGGGTAGTTTGCCGCACCTGTAGGGGTCTTGGGTGGGGTATTTGCTATTCACCGCGACCGTGTAATCCGCTTTTCGTTGCAGGCTCGAACGGATTGCGGATTGCTAGTATATCCAATGTATTCATCTGTGATCTGTAATGTCTATCATTGCTTTATATTTAGGCGTTGCTTATGTTTTACAGCCGCGCTAGCCCAGCCCCCGCTCTGTCGTTAGTTAAGTAACCTAACGAGTGATGACGGGACCCCGTAGCGAATGCGAATGGCATAAGCGTACGTCATATTTTGGTTGTTTTCTGCAATGGTAGGATTAAATGATGGGACGCATTAAAAGAACTAATGCAAGAATATCACGCATTAAAAGAACTAATGCAAGATAATAAACCAAGTTAAAGTCGTTGGAACACTTTCGAAAAACCACTCGGTTCTTTTCAAAACTAACTTTTAAATGCGGAGCTTGAGCCCCTCCTTCTAAAAGCTATCTCATTCCATCGATTATATCAAGTTCACTACGTTCACGGTTTCGCCAAAACCATTCGTAGCCCTCCGTCGTTTCATATGAATATTCAATAGTATTCAAGCTATGTTTGTTGACCTTCGTCAAGGCATAGAGATTGGTAGCTGTTGGGTGTTCATATGTAGCATAGATAGATGCGTTGGTTTAGGACAGTCGTATTGCCTTGTTGACCTTCGTCAAGGGTATATACGGGTGGATTCAAATTAACCTGGATAATGACGGGCAGAACTTGACATGTGACTTATGATTTGTTGACCTTCGTCAAGGTCATAAGAGCATGGGGCAAAAATCCACATCGGGAGTTTCATAAGTACTGAAACTTGCTAAATTTGCATACCATTTGGAGTGTGATGATTCTGGTAGGATTCCTTCAGTTTCGTCACGCGATGATATTTGGATCCCGATCCTACTGTGAGTATATGCTACTCCTCGGGAAATTTCTCACTAAACGATCAATGCTATAAACCTAGTAGGTGCCTAGAAAGGTGTTAGCGGGGCTACGCCCCCAGGGAAAAGAGGTTCTTAAATTAAGGAACTTCGCAAAAGCGTTGGAAAACCTCCCTCGAAGTACCGACACTGGCCTGGCTGAACGGTTAAGCAAGTATTATGCGGTGGGATTGATCCCGGCTAATTCTTCATTTGTGGTTTGAGGAGGGATTCGAGAGACAGTGGGAGCCATCCTGTTTAGACAAATTAAAAACCATTCTAAACTTGCAAGAGCATCGTGCTAAGTGTTTCTTCTCTCCCCCTGCAGCGACCAAATCGAAATGACTGGACTTAAGTTACTTCTAGATAAAAACATACTGACAGGGCCAAACTACAAAGATTGGCTCAGGAATGTCAAAATGGCAATCACTTACGACAAGCTGGGGTATCTTCTTACCACCAAAGCTCCCCCCGTCCCAGGTCCCACCTCCAGCGTCGCGGATAAGGAAATCCGTAAGACTTGGGAGATTGATTGCGCGAAGGCCAGGTGCCTCGTGCTTGCCTCTATGGACAACGATCACCAGAGGAGGCACGAGAATATGGACTTGGAGTCCATATTTCTCCATACAAAAGAACTGTATGGAGAGCAGTCTCGTATCGCAAGATACGAAGTGTCGAAGAAGTTATTTTCGACAAAGTTGGCCGTCGGATCATCGGTAGCGGACCACGTGCTTAAGATGATTGGCTACACTGAGGAGCTCGCGGAACTTGGGACCACGTTGGACAGTGAACTCTATACGGATTTAATTCTCCAGTCCTTTCCATCCACTTACACCCAGTTTATACAGAACTTCAACTTACAAGAAAAGGAAGTTGAACTTTCAGAACTCCTCAACATGTTGAGGAGCGCAGAGGGCACCCTACAGAAGGGTAGGGAAACACCCGCTTTGTTTGTAGGAGGATCCTCTTCCTCTAGGTCCAAGGCGAAAGCTAAGGGAAAGAGGAAGAAAGCCCCCGCCAAACCAAGAGGCGGTGTTAGTAAAGTGGGTACGAAGGGAAAGGAAAAGGCAACAAAGATAGCGGGGAAGCTTGTGGGTAAAGAGGAATGCTTCTATTGTCACAAGAGTGGACACTGGAAGAATGATTGCAGGGCTTGGAAGGCCAGGACACAGGAACTGAAGCAGGTTGCGGCTTCAGCTTCAGGTGTGTATGTTATTGAAAACTGTCTTTCTATAAACTCTACTTCCTGGGTATTGGATACCGGATCAGGATCTCATATCTGTAATTCTTTGCAGGCGTTAAGAAACCGTAGGTTTTTGAAGGCAGGTGACATGACCCTCAGAGTTGCGAACGGAGCTAGCATGGATGCTAAAGCCGTGGGGGACTATCACCTGGGAATGTCAGATGGGCATGTTTTGGTTTTGCGTAATTGCTTTTTTGTACCCAACGCAACTTGTAATATCATTTCTGTATCTTTGGTTTCTAAAGAAGGTTATGAATTTGCGTTTGTAAGTAATGTTGTAAATATTCACCTTAATCAAGTTCTGATTGGGTCAGGTACACTGAGCAATGGTATATACGTATTAAACCAACCACAGATTTTCAATGTCCAGAATACACACAAAAGAAAGTCTCCAGATATCAATCAGGCTTTCTTATGGCATTGTAGACTGGGTCACATTAATGAGACACGGTTGACTAAGTTACATAAAGAAGGATACTTGGATCCGTTCGAGTATCAGTCTTATGCCACTTGTGAATCTTGTCTCATGGGAAAGATGACAAAGACTCCGTTCACTGGACACGGAGAAAGAGCGAGCGAGCTCTTGGGACTCATACACAGTGACGTGTGTGGTCCAATGTCTACACATGCGCGAAGCGGTTATTCATACTTCATTACTTTCACAGATGATTTCTCTAGGTATGGACATGTCTTCTTAATGAAGCACAAATCCGAGGCCTTTGAGAAATTTCGGGATTATAAGAATGAAGTTGAAAAACAAACAGGCAAAAGTATTAAGATTCTAAGATCGGATCGAGGTGGTGAATACTTGAGTGCCGAGTTCCTGGACTATTTAAAAGAGAATGGAATTCTCTCTCAGCGTACTCCTCCATACACTCCGCAACATAACGGTGTATCGGAAAGGAGGAATCAAACCCTATTGGATATGGTTCGTTCCATGATGAGTAAGTCTGAGTTACCGCGATCTTTCTGGGGCTATGCACTAGAAGTAGCTGCATATCTCTTGAACAAGGCTCCCACCAAGACTGTGCCTACCACTCCATATCAGATGTGGAGTGGGAAGAAACCCTGTCTTAAGTACCTTAAGATATGGGGATGTCCAGCTTTTGTAAAAAGGCAGCATGCGGACAAGCTCGAGGCACGTTCAGTACAGTGTAAGTTTGTGGGATACCCAAAGAACTCCAGGGGGTATCTGTTCTATTCCGCTGAGGAACAAAAGGTTTTTGTTTCTCAGCATGCCCGCTTCTTGGAAACTGAGTTTTTGGAAACCCAGATAAGTGGGAACGCAATAGAACTGGAAGAAATTCCAGAACCACAAGCTATTACTGAAAGCTTGGAAGAGCCAGTAGGTTCAAAAGAACAGGACATTCCTATGCCGCTCCGCAGAAGTAGTAGGCAGTCTCATCCGCCCGAGAGATACTACGGTTTTCTCATAGACGGGGATAGAGAGGATTGCATCATAGATTATGATGAGCCTACTAGCTTCCAGCAGGCCGTTCAGAGCGTTGACTCGGTAAAATGGCTGGATGCAATGAGGACCGAAATGGAGTCCATGTACACCAACAAAGTATGGACGTTGGACATTGCTCCAGACGGGGTAAAACCCGTAGGATGCAAGTGGATCTTCAAAAGGAAGATTGGTGTAGATGGACAGGTTGAGACCTATAAAGCTAGACTTGTAGCAAAGGGATTCCGTCAAAGACCTGGCTTGGACTATGACGAAACCTTTTCTCCAGTAGCTATGCTGAAATCCATTCGGATCCTTCTTGCCATTGCTGCCTTCCACGATTATGAGATTTGGCAGATGGACGTAAAAACCGCTTTTCTAAATGGAAATTTAGAGGAGTGTGTCTATATGGATCAGCCAGAGGGTTTCATTCAGAGTGGGAGCAGCGGAAAGGTGTGTAAGTTGCTTAAGTCCATCTATGGACTAAAGCAGGCATCGCGGAGTTGGAACATCTGTTTTGATGAAACGGTCAAGGAATTTGGCTTTATCAAAAATCCAGATGAACCATGCATCTATTGTAGATTTGTAGCAAGAACTGTAGTATTCCTCGTTTTATACGTGGATGACAATCTCTTAATAGGAAATGACATTCCTATGCTACAATCTGTCAAGGGATTCTTGTCACACAGGTTCTCCATGAAAGACCTGGGTGATGCCTCTTACATCCTGGGGATCCGGATCCATCGTGATAGATCCAAGAGGATATTAGGACTTTCACAGTCCAGGTACATCGACACTATACTGAAGAGATTCAGTATGGAAGATTCCAAGCGCGGTAACCTACCGGCTTGTCACGGGATCACCCTCTCTAAAGAGATGTCTCCCAAGACTGATTTGGAGAGGGATCGCATGTCTATTATACCCTACGCTTCTGCGGTAGGCTCTATAATGTATGCGATGTTGTGCACCAGACCGGATGTAGCTTATGCACTGAGTGTAGTAAGCCGGTATCAGTCAAACCCTGGGGAGAAACACTGGATAGCAGTAAAGAACATTCTCAAGTACCTAAGGAGGACTAAGGAGATGTTCTTGGTGTATGGCGGAAAAGACCTCCAGATCGAGGCCGTTGCTGACTCCAGCTTCCAGAGTGACAAGGATGATTCCAAGTCCATGTCGGGTTTTGTCTTTACCCTCAATGGAGGGGCGGTGTGTTGGAAGAGTTCCAAACAGGAAACCATTGCAGACTCGACGATGGAAGCGGAATACATCGCTGCATCTGATGCCGCAAAAGAAGCTGTCTGGATAAGGAAGTTCTTGAAAGAACTTCAGGTAGTTCCGTCCATTGTTGACCCAATACCTCTGTATTGCGACAACAACGGGGCTATAGCTTTAGCGAAGGAACCCAGGTCCCATCAGAGATCCAGGCACATCTTGAGGCGGTATCACCTGATCAGGGAGATCGTGGATCGCAAGGAGATCGAGGTTCGGAAGGTTGCTTCAGAAGAAAACACTGCAGATCCATTCACCAAGGCCCTACCCCAGACTCAGTTCGAGCGGCTGATCGAGATGATAGGTCTTCGATACGCCAGTACATGGCCTTAGTGCAAGTGGGAGATTGTTAGTGTATATGCCCTAGAGGCCATTACTGTATCATACTAGTTTGTATATTACTTAATGGAAGCTTGGGATATTCACCTTGTATAAACAATCTTGCTCAATATAGTAGTATGCTACTTGGTTTGTTTCTACTTCAATGTATACATGTGTTTATTTTGCGATATCACCTATACGCATTAGTGGAGCCCTTAGGATCTTTGCTTGATTACCAGTGTTGTGATGGCAGTCACACTAGTGGGGGCTGGATAATCTGTAAGCACATCCTTATACAGGTCCCTAGTCGCAGGACTATCGAGACAGGGCATCGATACTCCGGAGTAGATTAGCGTATGCGCTTCTCATCCCAGTGTGGGAAATGGTCTGTCCCACAGCCATCAGTACGTCGTACTGGAGATAGTATACGGGTGCTCGTTAGGTTACGAGTACACTGGACAGGACTCGTCGGGAACTGACAGGTTGGTATTATACCTATCGTCAGTTATCAGTTCCCAGGTGACATGAGTACAGCTTAGTCCGCTGACTTGACACTGCCACTTCGCCTCGAGTGTGTTCCCACTGCACTTTGATCACTACCCTACCACGGCTCAAAGGAGTCGTGCAAACAGGTAGTGGTTGGGTGCAGTCCCGAAGCACTTGGAGGTAGTGACGGTTAGACAGGATTCGTCTCTCCCGGTATTGGGGGTTGACATCGCGCTGTGTCTAGGAGAGCCATTACACGAGTAGTCCCTGGCCAGGGCAAGCGAGATATACTGGTAGGCTTCCAGTGTTATCTCAGGGTGTTTTGGGCTTCACTCCAATACGACTTGTACCGCTATTGGGGGACTAACGCTTTACCGCCCCCTAGGCCCGACATGCGATGTATCAGACGAACAGACCGGACTGTACGGAGAATGTCACATTCAGACTCAGTAGGAGTTCAGATGGGGTTCACCTCGTCAGCCTTCTTGTCGGCATCTACCTGGGGACCGTTACGCACAGCTAGTGCCGCTTGCGGTCTGTGGTTAAACCCACTGCCAGCGTAGTGTCGAGTCTTTAGAGTCCCACACAGAGGGTATTCGCCTCTGGGCAAAATGAGTAGAGGTCGCATGGTTTTGCGGCAGGGTTCGTTCTCATCCGCGCACTTGTGCACGTTTGGAGTCCGGACGGATTATACTAGCAGGCTCTGGTTTGAGCCAGATACTGGTATATGTTTTGGGGTTGCTTTTATATCTCGGTATTCTTGTTCCTCGGAACGAGAATGCAGGTGTGTATGCACAGTTGCTTGAGGCGGAGGATGAGGTATTTCATTAGGGTTTCGGAACGGGTGCGTATGCACAGTTGACAGTCGTCATTTTCCAAACCCTAATAGATTTATGAAATATCAATTAATAATAGTAATTAAATGAAATATTGTTATGGTTGATTTTTGTTGACTTGTTGACCATGGTTGACTTGTTGACCATGGTTGAATGTTGACCACCATCATTGCTTTGCAAGGATACTCCTTGATTCTTGCTTACACTCATTTATTGAAAGTATGATAGTGGTCATTCCAAAACAACCATCAACTATTCTCATTTCAATTATTATTATTAATTTGATAATTCCTTTTCTTTTAGTTATGGTTGAAAAAGAAAAGAGCTCATTCTATCATAATCATTCTCTCTCCTCACTTCATCTTCTTCTTCCTCTAGCCAAAGGAGAATCCTTCTCATGTGTTGAGAATCCCTCTCCTTAAAAGAAAAGCACCCCTTAGACACTCTCTACTCACTCTAGGATCAAGGGTTTAGCAAGCCGGAGATTCTAGTTCACTCAAAGTTCGAGAAAGAGCCCGAAGGTTGAACCCTCAGGTGGATCCATCTTCGACGGAAGAAGGCGACGAGAAGAGAACCATCAACCTCTACAAAGTTTGAAGAAGAAGGAGTTCAAGTTTAGGTATAACCATCTTTCCGAGTAGCTAACTCTCTTTAGCTTGTTTGCTAGTTTTAGTTTAGGAAAAGATCCCGACTTTGTTTAGTCCATGTTGCCCCATGCGCCAAAATTTTATTTTTATACCGTTTCCGCCTCCCCGTAAGAACCGGGGGTCGCAACGTGGACTTACATATTGGATACGCCTTTTGGGGCTGACTTTGCTCTTGAGAACTTTGTTTTCATGATGGGTACTAAATTATGTAGTAGCCGAATAGGACCGATCAGAGGACAGTACCCTAGTACTTTGCATGCATAAAAAGTTTACCAAGAGGTTTTCAAAAAGGAGCAATAGTCTCGCTATTTGGTACGTGTCCGCGAGCGATGCGAACGTTTAAAAAGGAAACCCTTTTGGGATATTTTAAAAGGGCGGAACGTATAAATTGAGCAAAACATATATAGGTATATATTTACCACATAACAAATGATCGTCCGCCACTGGTGCCGTGAGCTAGGCATAGCACGGAGATTCAGAAAAGATTTTGCATGTGTTTTATTCAGTTTTTGGAGATTTTTCAACGATGCGTACTATATATGTATAATAGTATTTGACTAGTGTATATTGGATTTTGGTAGTGGATTTCGAGATTTCTGTATCTCCATTGTAACTCCAATGATATGCGTGCAAATCCGATGATTTGCGTGACGCTTGACGGAGTTCGATTTTGAGTTTCAAACTCGTTTGAAGGCGCACGCGGTGCGCTGTGTTATTTCTGTATCTCCCATGATTTCAGAGCCCCGTTGATTTGAGTTAATTATTGAAATTTTTTAGCATTTGGGAGTTTAAATTTAAATTCGGGGACCGAATTTATTTAAGGGGGAAGACTGTAACATTTCAGAAAATATAAAATATTATTTTTAGAATTTAATATCAAAATAATATATTTCGCGAAAATTATTCGATTTGCGAATAGGGATTTTTCATAAAATGATATAAGTGTATACCAATATTTGGAAATTTATCGGAGAATAAAATGATTTATTTATTTTAATGATATTTATCGGATTTTGGATAAAATCCGTGTTTTTACATTTTTCATGATTTTGCAACATGTCATGTGCATCTGTGCATGTGTGTGTTTGTGAGTTTTGTGAGATAGAGAATGAGAAGGAAAAGAAAAGAAAAGGAAATGAATTGAGTGTGAATGGAATATGAAGTTGATGCCATTAGATATTTTGTGAATAAAACAAGAATAGATATTTAGAGAGAGTGGGCTTAAGAGAGAGTGAGATTAAGAGAGAGAGAGATTCTTTGACTTCTCCAATCTTCTTCCTTCTTCATTCTTTGTCTCTATTCATCCTTTCACCATTTTCTTCATGCTCTTTCATCTCTCACTACCTCCATGCATCATCTCCAATTCCTAACCTAAACCCTATGCCACCTTCACAATAAACATGCACACCCTCATTCTAAACGCCATGAACCAATCAAGTTTGGATTTTGAAGACTTTGAGCAACTCTAGAATTTTCCAACGTGGCCAATGAGTTATATTCCTTCACTTTTAAATTAGTATTTGTGTTATATATCCTAGTTTAGTTAGAAATCGATATAAATAGGTTATGTGATCTAGGAAAATTATAAGTTTCTCTTAAATGATAAGTTGTGGTGTAGTGAGTGTTTACTTGACCTTAGAAAGTGTTTTACTGACCAAGACCTGAGACAATAACCCAAAACAAGAACATTGAATTTGGCTGATATCGTATTTTGTGTGATTTGTGTTAGGTTTTTGTGATCTGCTATGACCCGGAGGACCTGAAAAATATTTAGCGAACACAAAGAGACGTGCAGGAAGCCATGAACCTACCCTAGAAACCCGAGCCCATCCTCTTTTTTTCAGGCCGCAGATTTATTGGGTTTGGCCGCAATTTGCGGCCAAGTTGTGGTGAAAATGCGTGATTTTTGGTCTATGACATTGTTATCCTATATCTAGAGCAACCCCATGTGCAGAATTGGCTAATTTTACCTCAGTCAAAATCTGGAGGTGTTTTCCCTTATTGCTGATTTAGTGTTATGCGGTTTCTAAAACTTGGTTTTGTATTTGAGTTTGGATTTCCGTCGTTGGACGTTTATACGTCAACGGACGAGGGTTATTTGGTTGGTTTTGCATGCGTAGGCTATAGGTTCTAACCTATGAGCTCACCGCCTGCCGTATTGGATTTCGGAACTTGATGTTAATAGCTTTGCGATTTCATATTGATTGTAGGTACTTCGCGTGGACTTCCGAGACGACGAAGCGCATCGACTTCAGCTAAGCGAGGAGTTTAGCATATGAGTAGATTATATCTACGGGGGAAGTCGAGTGGATGACGTATAGCACCACCGCAAACATTGATATGGAAGATTGTTTGATTATTATATCCTGATAAATGATATGCGTTGGTCATGATTATAGGATTTAATAATGATAATATGATAGAAGTTGACACTAATGAACATATTGACATATGAGAATATGAAATGAGAAGTGAATCATGATAGGTACGAATTTAAAGAGAACAAGTATGACGTTTATATAATGTGATGTGAGATATTAATGTGATGAACGGGTATACGATGTGATATGATGACTTGGTGTGATATGTCGTTATATGGATGCTAGTCGATATGAGATAGTTGATACCTTTGTCGGTCCCACGATATGAGATTGATACGAATGTGACCTGAGATATAGGTATATAGATATACATAATGTTGTGAATCTTGAGTGATATGTCGTACGATGGATTATACTGCACGTGATGTTGTGAGGCCGGATGCCGATTGATAGATTCACCGACTCGGATATATTGTAGACACGTATACCTTGTAGCGTTTCTCTTACGATGTACTTTATGCTACGCTCATGATATTAGCATTGCATTGCATATACCTGTGCTAGTATACCTACACCATTATCGATGATGCATATGTTCAACCTACACAGATTGGCCGGCTCACACACCTTAATCATTGATAATTACTATGTCACTACATAGTAGAATTGCTACATCATGCCATGATATACCTGCTATGTTCACATCACTATGCTATGTTGCATGTTATACTTGCTATGTTCACATCACTATGCTATGTTACATGATTTACTTGCTATGATCACATTACTGTTCCATGTTGCATGATATACGGATAGGCTTACATTCTGTTATATATAGCATACATCATGCTTTATGATTATACGCATTGAGATATGCTGTTTTCATGAGATTCTAGATTTGAGAACCATGGTTATGTTTCAAAAGGAAGTATGTATTGTTTTAAAAACCCGGTTTCTCTTGATATGATATTTCAATGCGTCCACCATACGTTTTCTCGGTTCTGAGACATGTGATATGTGAAACCCAATTTGAGGAGTTGAATAAGGCCGTTTGCGTGTTCATGGTGGACCCGGTATGGTACCCCGGGGAATGAAAGGTATGTCAATGGATTAGCCGATGAGCCTAGTAGAGGGATTACTACCTACCGGTTTTTGGTTGGAGCTCGGCGGATATATGGAAGATACCGACCGGAGTCGTGAAAGGGATATGGGCCGATTCGTACTGCCGGAGCCCGCGGGCCGATACGGACAGACGGAGCCCATGATATGAGGATTTACGTGTCGATGTTGGACACGGGTTTCATGAGGTTTCGAGTGTCGAGGTGGGACACTCAGGTTCCATGATTTTGATGCGTCGTTGCTGGACACACGTTGATTTATATCCTCATATTTACATGCATATGCTTTTATGATATTTACATGCATGAGGTTGTTATGTCATTGGTTGACACGTGGATGAGATCCACATGCATACAGGCATTGATTATATGGTTGGATGATATCCACTTGCTGATAGGCATTGTTTATGTTGTTGGCACATATGCAGATACGGTCACCCTAGATATCATAGTATTACCTTTATGATATAGTTGACCTAGAAATCGTTGTTTATTTTGATTTCTACCTGATGATGTTTTCTGCTCACGAGTTGGCAACTCACCCGCGTTGTGCCACAGTTCTTGCAGGTTGACCGTATAGATCCGTAGCGGCATCGCTGGCACACAGCTGTAATCGGGTGATTTGCTTTGGTAGGTGGTACATGTTGGATCGTGCCACTCTCGTATTATTATTCATGTTTTTTCTAGTTACTCCATCTATCAGAAACTAGTATTTGTATAAGTAGTAATACTTAGCAAGACTTGTAATTGCGAGACTTGGGCGATGGGTTATATGTTTGCTTGGTGGTTTTGATGTCTTTCTTTACATTATTTCTTGTGTTGATCTTCGTCGTTGGGTGTCGTATACTTATTTTCTGTCTTGCGTGGTAGTGTCTCCGCCAATTGGCGAAGAGCTAGCTCCCGCATGGGGATGCCTTTTATATTATCTTGGATATGTGGTTTTGGCCCAAAATATACAAGGGAGGTGCTGCCCAAATTTTCAAAAGACAAAACATGATTCATTATACCTTTATTTCAAAACTTCACCTTTTCTATTTTCTTAAAAAGGTTTAGATTTCTCAGTTTCGGCTTACTTAATTTACGTTGCGCCTTTAGACGTTGCGTTATTTAAGTGCCGGTCATGAACTAAATTCGGGTCGTGACATCTCTGGTGACACTTATACATGTTAGTCTGTAGACCCGAGATCGTCATAGTGTCTTGTGTGGTTCCCGCTGTGTTTTGATTTCTTCCCTACCACGGCTCAAAAAAATCATGCAAACAGGTGGATTTTGGGTACAGTGCCGACTCACATGGAGGTAGTGAGCGATAGGAGGGGTTTCGTCTCTCCCGGTATAGGGAATTTATGTTGCGCTATGCTCGATTGGCTATAACAGGAAGTCTCTGGCCAGGGCTGATGAGATTTACTGGTAAGTATTATCAGTAGTTTCTCGAACCGTTATGGGCCACACATTTACATGACTTATCAAGTTACCGGGGTCTGAATATTCCACCCCTAGACTCGATATGCGACATATCAGACGAAGAGACCGGACTGTACGGTAAGTGTTGCTTGTAGGCTTTACGAGAGTTTGGACAAGCTTGCTTGTTGATCTTCTATTCGTTCAATACCTGGGCAGCCATTACGTCTAGCTAGTACCGCTGACGGCTTGTGGGTGACTGATGTGATCATGACGTACTGCTGGCGTATTGACGAGTCTTTAGAGTCCCACAGAGAGGTTTCCAAGCTCAAGCGAAACGAAGTAGGGCACATATGGTGATATGTGCGTGAGCTTGATTAAATACGAGTATGTGATACCGTATTCTAATATCGTGATATTTGATATCGGTTAGGTTATATGTGATATAACCGGAATATTGAATCAAGTGTTGATTCAATGAATTGTTATCTGTATATATATATTTGATATTGGCCGTTATATATGATATGACCGGATTATTGAATCAAGTGATGATTTGATATTGTGTATTGAATATTAGTCGGTTATATAGATATAACCTGGTTATTGAATCAAGTGTTTATTTGATAAAATGATATACATATAAATGATATTAGTTGGTTATATATGATATAACCGGATTATTGAATCAAGTGTTGATTTAATAATTTGATATATATTAATATATACTAACTAATATTGCTCACTAATGATTTTCTTCTCTTGATATATATATAAATGTATAGATATATATATATATTCGATATATATATTTATTTATATATAAAATTAGAATTTGTATCATGGTTGATGATACATAGAACATGGGTGTATGAGACTCACACATAAACTAAAGATAATTGGGATGATTAAATCTTATAAGAAAATATAAAAAATTAGAAATGAGTCATAGCTTGGATGCTTGGAGAAGCATTGAGAAGCCATGACTCGTCTCTCTTTTTTTTTACTATGAGATATTTATTCATCTCACCGTTATCTTATGCTTATGGTTCACTCTCTTATCACAAGTTTATTCTTCACCCAAGTTCATCTTCTTCCTCAAGAGCTCATTCTAGGGGTTTTCTTGAGTTGGAAAAGGAGAGGAAAATATTTCTAAGTGAGCTAAATCTCCTACTTAATCAACCTACACTAATTTAGCTCATTAGTTTAGGTTGTTTGCTTTACTAATAGCTTGATTAGTGAAGAGTTAGCTTGACCTAGAGAGGCTTCAAGGTAGATCATCTTCGGCTTCGAAGATCACATAGCAAGTTCGTTCTTTTCTTCAAGTGGGGCCAAGAAGAGTTCTAGAGACTACTACTTGGAGCTTAGGGACTACTACTTAGAGCTATAAAAGTGAAGGATTTGGCCTACAAAGGTTGTAACCCTCTTCACTTAGTTATAGAACTTGTTAGCTTGGAAAAACCCTATTTCTCTAGTTCGATTCTAGGTTTGTGTTGCTTAAACATCTAGATTTTTTAAAATTGCATACTTGATGCATATGGAAACCTAGTAGAGGTGCTAAGACACACTTTCATGGTATTAGAGCCAAACAAGAGCTTTAGGCGAAGTTTAAACGACGTTAAAGTGTTCGATCGATGTTTCGAAACCCTAATTTTCAAAGTTTCTGTCCATTTTTTCAAAAGTTGAAATTTTTCAGATTAAAAATATCCAGAAAATCATGTAGGGTTTTCTATGGAGCCCCAAGAAGTAAGGGATTCTATCTCTTACAAATGGCCGCGGAACCTCCGCATAACCTATGTTTTAGCCGCTGTTCCGCCGCACTTTTGGAGAGATTTGGACTCTTATTTCTTGTGCTGCTCCATTACGTGATTTTGCTCTTTCTGGAAATTTTTAGTGAGGCTCAAGTTGTTGAGGTCTATGTGATTTGCAGGTGTTTGAAAAATCGATCGAAATGTTTAACACCGTCTAGTTTGTTTTGATATATGATACAATTTTTGTAATCCACATTAATTAGATTTGTGAAAACTAGTTTGTGTTTCGTAAATCTAGCATTTTAGTCTCATTTGATCGATTGCCATGGAGTTTCGATTCGGATCAAAACTCCATCGCAGTCTCATATCGTACGCGAATACTCGTCGGGAAACACTACTAGATAGCCACGCCCCATACCCCCGACCAAGTGACTATAGGAGAACACCGTAACCAAAAGCATCCACTCGGTGCTCGCGGTCGCCGTGTTCCGCCTAAGTGCAATTCGTTGATGGCATCTGGGGTGTGGCAATCTGTTAGTTATATGTATGCCCTAGAGGCCATTACTATACGTAGGATGTATATTGTAGTGGATGCTTGGATATATATAGGGAGGACTTTCTTGCTCGACATGATAGTATGCTATCTGGTTGATCTTTACCTTAACGTGTACACTGATTGTCTCTCTGTTACATGTTGGTAAAGCTCTTAGGATGTGTACTTGACTACCCGGACTATGATGCGGATCATACTAGTGGGGACATGGTAGTCCATAAGTACATCCTTCAAGGTCCCTAGTCGTGGGTGTATCGAGACAGGGCATCGATATACCAGAGTAGACTAGCGTATACCTTCTCGACCCATGAAGATGGGCGATGGATGATCCCATATCCATTGGTGTTTGACATCGGAGATGATATACGGGTGCTCTGTGGAGACTGGGTACACTGGAAGGACTCGCCGAGAACTCCCAGATGGTATTATACCTTATGTCAGATGGCAGTTCTCTGGTGACACTGTTACAGGTCAATCTGTTGACCCGAGATCGTCATAGAGTCTTGTGTGGTTTCCACTGTGCTTTGATTTCCACCTTACCACGTCCAAGAGGGCATGCAAAACGGTGGTTTTTGGGTACAGTCCCGAATCACATAGAGGCAATGAGCGATAGGAGGGGATTCGTCTCTCCCGGTATAGGGAGTTGATGTTGCGCTGTGTTCGATTGGCTATAACCGGAAATCCCTGGCCAGGGTTGCTGAGATTTACTGGTAAGTGTTACCTGTAGTTTCTCGAACTGTTATAGACCTCACATCGACACGACTTATCGAGCTATTGGGGTCTGCCGTTTACCACCCCTAGGCGAGATATGCGACATATCAGACGACGAGACCAGACTGTACGGTAAGTGTTACTGGTTGGATTCACAGGAGTATGAGCGGGCTTGCTCGTCGATCTTCTGATCGCTCAATACCCGGATGGCCGTTACGTTTAGCTGACCGCTTGCGGCTTGTGGGTGATTGGTATGATCATCACCTGCTGCCGGCGTATTGACGAGTCTTTAGAGTCCTACACAGAGGTTTCCTGGCACAAGCGAAACGAAATAGGAGCGCATATGAGATATGTGCGGGACCGAGAATAATGCGTGTATGTGATACCATATTCTATTCTCGCGATAAATGTATCGATTGGTTGTATGCGATATAACCTAGTTATCGAATCAAGGATTGATTCGATAAGCCGATACATTGGATATCAGTCGGTTATATAAGATATGACCGGATCGTTAAATCAAGTATTGATTTAATGATTTAATGCATAATTATATATTTGATATATTACTTTGCATTAACTAGTATTGGTTCACTTTAAAAGGATTTTCTCACTTGAAATGCACATTGTATATGTGATATATTTTTGTGCACAAGATTGTATCATGTTTGATGATACATGCTAACTTGGGTTTGTGTAAAGGATTAAACCATGGTTATGTAATGGTTAGGGTTTTTATTTTCTTATCTATTTATTTATTTATTTATTTTGGCAAAAGATAAAGAGAAAATGGTGGCTTTCTTTGTTTGTTGTTGAAGCTTCATGAAGCTTTGACTAAGTAACCATTTTGTCTTCATGCTTAACCCTAACCATTCAAACTAACCATAGTTCATTCTCTACACTTGACCATGGTTGATATATGATAAGTATTCATTTTATTTTCTTTTTGGAAATATACTCATCATATTATCTTCTTCTTCTTCTTCTTCTTCAAGATGAAGAAGCTTGCTACCAACAATGGTGCCTTGACAAAAAGAGTGAGAAATCCAATTCTAAAGTGAACCCACTTCCTATTTCTTCATCCTCTACCACTTGCCAAGTAGTATAGGGTGTTTTCTTCACAAGTTTCATGGCTTGGTGAAGTTGGAGCTTGATCTTGTGTTGCGTCGACGTAGATCATCTTCGGCATCGAAGTCGACGACCTGCCCGCCCATTTCTCCGATGAAGCCGACGCTTGAGTCCGGGATCCGATGATCGCAGCGAGGGTACACCGTCACGGAGCTATGGAGGTGGAGGACCGGATCTACAAAGATTGTATTTCCGTTTACCCTTTAGTTAAGTTGTTAACTAGTTGCTTGTTTCGCCTAATCTCTAGTTAACGATCCGTATTAGAGTTTGTAGGCATTTGAAAATTTTGAATTTGGCATGGTTGATACCTTGTGAGACCTCCTTAGAGTGCCTAGGAACCCTTCAGTGGTATCAGAGCCTAGCTAGAGCCTTAGGCGAAGTGTAGACGACGTTTGAAATCCGAACGAACATCGCAACCCTAACCAAAATTGCTCTCTGGACTTTTTTCAAAAACTGGGTTTTTTCCAGATTAAAAATGCTTAAAAAATTCAGCAGGGAATTCTAAGAATTACGGTGCAAAAATTACCTCATGATGTGTCTAATGCGCGCCGCGGCCAAATGATGGGATTTGCCTTCAATTTTTGCACAGTAATTCATGTTTTCAGGTGCTGAATTTTCTGGGAATTTTTAATATTTACTCAAGAGTTGAGTATTTTGGGTTGTATTGGGAGTTCTTAGATTCGATCGGATTATCAGATTTCGTCTATGTCTTTTTCCAGATAATTTTAGAATATGTTAAAAAGTTCGACCGGATGTAAATACCCAATCTTTCCCCTGGCGGGAAATTTCCAATTGTTGGACTTTTCCGTGGTTTAATGACGTTCTAAGTAGTGCAAGTAACGCGATGGTCCCTCTAGAAGACAACAAACCTTAACTCGATTATGTGACCGTCTTGAACTGCCCTTTGAACCTTAGGGTTTGGGGCAGTACGGCGTGCCACATGTGAGGCGTTGGCTTGACCCTTTTACAGCTGGACCGTTGGTACTGAGGCATGAAGTGAATGTTTTTAAACTTGTTTCATGTGTTGATCTGTTTCGGGAAAACTTGGGTGTTTGAATGTTCGATCGGAAAGTTTAACATTTTCTATTTATCCGGAATGTGATACAATATTTGGAATCTACAAGGAGTTATGAGATAACTGTTTTGAATGTTATAAGCATAGCACTTTAGTCTCACTTGATCGGTTGCCACGGAATTTTGATGTGATCAAAAGTCCGTCGCAATCACGTAGTGTACGCGGATACTCGCCGGGTAAACTTAATAGACAGCCTCGCCCCATAGCCCCGACCAAGTGACTGTAGGAGAACCCCGTCGCCGAAAGCATCTATTCGGGTGCTCGCGGCAGCGGTGTTCCGCCTTGGTGCACTTCGTCGACGGCGTCGGGGGTGCAGCTGCCTACTAAAGTTTGCGACGAGCATTTGATCAGAATGTCGGGAATCCTGTTGAATTGCCCGACTTGATATTGAAAAGAGTTTTCGATAATGGGACTAAAATGCTGGGTTTATAATTGTTAGGCATGCGATGTCTAAAGAATTCATTTGGTTAGGCATGCGATGTTTATGGAGGTTGCGGATTCCAACTGTTGTAGTTTTACACATTCTTTTCTGTGACCGTAAGTGTAATATGTGATATCGCCGGTTTCGTTGCTATATGTCAACGACAATTGGGATGCGCATATTTACTTACGTTGATGACATGTGATGTTATGTGTTGCTGGATATGTTATATTGGATCGTCGTGGTTGAAAAGCCGGGGTTCTTTTATGTGAGATGAGTGTTTTTCATTTTCATTCATGTAAAAACTTGTATGTAATATTCTTTTATTGGGACACTTCCAGGTTGCGGATGATGTCACCTTTTGTACATTATTTACTTTTCCGCACTAGGATAGACCCAAGGAGGAGGGCACAAGTAACCGGGTTCTGGAGTCCAGTAGGAGACCAACTCGAGGAGTCGAGTCCGGGTCTCCTAACTCTAGAATTGATAGGGTTGCTTGCCGCTCTCGTAGGGGTCTAGGGGTGTGGGTTTGGCTATTCATCGCGACCGTGGAATCCGTGTTTTATACTGGCTCGTATTGAAAACACGGACGTCCTAGTATATCCAATATTTCATATGATTCTTCTGCTGCGATATCTGTGATGTGATCATGTGATGTTCTGTGATAAATACTGTATATAGTATATATGATATATTATATAGGCGTTACTTATGTTTTACACCCGCGCTAGCCCTGCCCCGCTCTGCCGTTAGTTACCTAACCTAACGGTGCACGAGGGGACATCGAGGCGAATGCGGATGGCATAAGTGTACGTCGTATTTATCTGTGATGTTTAGGTACTTAAATGATGGGACTTCATTAATATGATTAATGAAAGAAAAAGAAACCTAAGATGTTGTGGAATCGAATTTCAAAAATAAAACAGGTAGCTACAGTTCTTGCTTTGCACAGCGGTATATATGATATATCCTGCACCTTATTCGATAAGGAAAGGCAGAAGCCTTATCCTGAGGTCAAACTCTTTTCCCTCCCGGCTAAACGCTTGGAAAGGACCGAGATCCCTTCACCGAGAGTGACTCCTTTAGCAACAACTGGCAGATGCTACACACTCGGTTTGTCTTTTGATTGCTTTTAAGAGTTTTTGCTTTGCACAGTGATATATATGATATATCCCGCACCTTATTCGATAAGGAAAGGGCCGACGATCCCTTCACCGGGAGTGACCCCTTTAGCAAAACTAGAAAAGCCTCGAAAACACTCCATTTCGAAAATCATTTGATTCTACAACGATATCAAGTTCATTACGCAATAGGTTTTCAGAAAAACCTGTCGTAGCCCTCCGTCATTTCAGATAAGTACTAGTTAGTATTCGTGCTACGTTTGTTGACTATGTTAAGGCGTAGTGTGCGGTAGCTAATTAGTGCTTATCTGCATAAGCATATGATGCGATTGGATTAGGGTAGTCGTGCGACTTTGTTGACTATGTTAAGGGTCGTGCGGGTGGGTTTAATTCAATCGAGAAATGACGGGTTGAACTTGACTAGCACTTATGACTTGTTGACTATGTTAAGGTCATATAGCTGCTAGGGGAAAAATATTATCGGGAATTTCAAGTGTTGAAATTTGCAATGAGATTGCATACCTTCTATAAGATAGTTGGATCCCGATACCCACTGCGAGTAAGAGTTACTCCTGGGAGAGTTTTACACATCACAATTAGCCGATCAAGTAGGTGTCTAGAAAAGTGTCAACGGGGTTACGCCTCTTGGAAAACGAGGTTTACATTAATTAGGTTCGTGCGAAAGCACGGGGGACCTCCCTCAAAGTACCGACACTGGCCTGGCTGAAAGATTGGCGAACTTGTATTGTGTAATTAATCCCGGCTAGTCTTTCCTTTTAGGGTTTGAAGGAAGATTTGATAAAAACAGTGGGAGCCATCCTGATTAGATAAAATAATAACCAATCTGATCTTGCAAGAGCATACGCTGAGTGTTTTCTTCTCTCCCTCTCCAGGTAGCGACCATATCACGCCTTAATCAAGATAATAATACGGATTATTGACCGAACCCGCTTGTTATACTGAGCTAGGGAACGTTGGTCCCGCTCCAACTTATAATTGTTATAAGACAGAGCAGGAAATTGGGGATTACCAGAATTCCCGTGCCGCCCAAACGAAGAAAGTGCATACTGATGCATCATTTTCGGGTGTGTTCATTATACAGAACTGCTTTTCAGTATTCTTTACGTCCTGGATATGAGATACCGGATCAGGATCCCGCATATGTAATATATTACATGGGCTACAGATAGGTAAAGAACTGAGAACGGGTGATAAGTTTCATGAGACAGAGAACGGGGCAAGTGTTGCAGCCAAGTCTGTTGGTCACTGTCACCCTGTATTACCAATACATTGATTCTGAACGAATGTTATTAGATACCGAACCTGATATACAAAATCATATATGTCTCTTTATTAGTAAAGAAACGGTAAAATTTTGTATTGTTGGATAATGTTTTGAACATTTCCTATATCAAAAGTTGATCGGTTCAGGCACGTTATCTAAAAGTATTGATGTTCTAAATCAAACTACAGTTCTTAGTATACGGAACACACACAAGAGGAAGAGTTCAGAAATGAACGGATCCTTCTTGAGGTATTGTATACTAGGTCATATCAATGCGACCCGACTAGCTAAGTTGCACAAAGATGCATATTTAAATCTGTTTGAATTTACATCTTATGAAAACTTGCCGGTCATGTCATAAAGAGAAGATGACCATAGCTCTGTTTATTGGAAGCAGAGAAAGAGTTAGTGAACTCTTGGGATGATACATGTTGATGTAAGTAGGTCCCCTGTCTACACATGCCAAGACCGGTTCTTTATACTTCATTAAATTCTCTGATGATCTTTTGAGATTCAGACCTATGTTCCTGTTGAAACACAAGTCCGAACCTTTTGAGATATTCACAGAATATAAGTTAGAAGTTGAGAACCAAAATACGGGTATAAGTATTATGTCCTATGATGAGATCAGGGAGGAGAATACTTGTGCTTAGAATTCCTGGACTTTTCTAAAGGAGAATGTGATTCTCTCTCAGCATTACTCCTCCGTATACACCATAGCATGATGGTATATCAGGGTGGAGCAATTGCACCCTATTCGATATGGTGCACTCTATGATGAGTACTACTGAGTTACATGTTTCCTTTTCGGGGGTTATGCACTTATGAAATTGCATACCTATTGAATAGGGTTCCAATCAAATCAGTTGCCTACCACTTCATATGTGATATGGAAAGGGAAGAGCACATATCTTAAGTTAGCTAAGATTTGGGGTTGTCCGGCCTATGTCTAAAAGCATAATCCGGACAAGCTCGAGGCAAGGTCTGTTATGTACAACTGGAAAGGTTCCAGCTATACAAACAACAGCAGATGATTTGGTAGAACCAAAGGATTCAGTAGATTGCAACGAACCTCAGCCTCTCCGCCGATCTAGTAGGGTTTCTCACCCACCTGAGAGATACTTCTGTTTCTCTATGACAGTGGGAGCGAGGATTGCATCATGAGATGATGATCCAACTAATTTCGAGCAGGCCATCGAGAGTAGTGACTCTGTAAGAATGGCTGGATGCTTAGCGATCTGAGATGGAATCCATGTACACCAACAAAGTATGGACTTTGGTTGCTATATCTGAAGGGTTAAATCCCCATCTGGAGCAAGTATATCTTGAGAAGATTACTTGGTGTAGATGGAAAGGTTAAGACTTTCAAAGCTAGACTTGTTAAAGGTTTTCTTCATCGACCAGGCATGGATAATGATGAAACCTTTTCCAGTGCCTATGCTTAAGTCCATCCGGATCCTACTTGCCACGGCTACATACCATGACTACGATAACTGGCGGTTGGGTGTCATGACTGCTTTTCTAAAATGATGTTTTAGAAGAGAACGTCTGTAAGTACAAAGCCAGAGGGCTTCGTAGACAGTGGGAGCAGCGGAAACGTGTACAAGATGCTTTATAAGATAAAGCAGGCATCGCGGAGTTGGAACGTCTGTTTTGATGAAGTAGTCAAAGAGTTTGACATCATCAAAATGGTAGATGAACCTTGTATAAACAAAAAGGTAGTAGGGAGTATGGTGACGATCCTCGTAGAGTACGTGGATAACATACTCTTGATAGGGAAGGAGTTTCCGATGCTACGCTCGATCAATCTCCGCATATCACAATGATTCTCCATATAGGATCAAAGTGATACCTCCTAAATCCTGGATTTTGGATCTATGAGATAGATCTAATTGGATGTTAGGAGACTCACTAGTTGTAGTGAGATGGTATCAGTTGATCCTGGGGAGAATCACTGGAAAGGTTCCAGGGTGATAAGGACGACTGAATGTCAGTTACAGGCATTGTCTTTACCCTTAGTAAAGGGACGGTATGTCGGAAGAGTTCCAAGCTAAATACCGTGGCATACTAGACGATAAAGGCAGGATACATCGCTACTTAAGATGCTACCAAAGAGGCAGTCTGGATTTATATTTGTTCATGAGATGAACTTAGTTCCTCCTATTGTGTGACAATGGAGTTGTGGCTTATGCCAAGGAACGTCCGTCCCATCAGTGATCCAGACATATTCTGAGGCAGCATCACATGATCATGGAGATGGTTGATCTCCAAGGAGATCAAGGTTAGGAGAGTAGCCTCAGAGGACAACACAGCGGATCCACTCACAAAGGCCTTTTCCTAGAGAGAGACTTTTATGTAATGGTTGAGTATGAGATACTACAACCACTGCTATCAGATGGCCCTAGTGCAAGTGGGAGATTGTTAGTTATATGTATGCCCTAGAGGCCATTACTATACATAGGATGTATATTGTAGTGGATGCTTGGATATATATAGGGAGGACTTTCTTGCTCGACATGATAGTATGCTATCTGGTTGATCTTTACCTTAACGTGTATACTGATTGTCTCTCTGTTACATGTTGGTAAAGCCCTTAGGATGTGTACTTGACTACCTGGACTATGATGCGGATCATACTAGTGGGGACATGGTAGTCCATAAGTACATCCTTCAAGGTCCCTAGTCGTGGGTGTATCGAGACAGGGCATCGATATACCAGAGTAAACTAGCGTATACCTTCTCGACCCATGAAGATGGGCGATGGATGATCCCATATCCATTGGTGTTTGACATCGGAGATGATATACGGGTGCTCAGTGGAGACTGGGTACACTGGACGGACTCGCCGAGAACTCCTAGATGGTATTATACCTTACGTCAGATGGCAGTTCTATGGTGACACTTGTACAGGTAAGTCTGTTGACCCGAGATCGTCATAGAGTCTTGTGTGGTTCCCACTGTGCTTTGATTTCCACCTTACCACGTCCAAGAGGGCATGCAAAACGGTGGTTTTTAGGTACAGTCCCGAATCACATGGAGACAATGAGCGATAGGAGGGGATTCGTCTCTCCCGGTATAGGGAGTTGATGTTGCGCTGTGTTCGATTGGCTATAACCGGAAATCCCTGGCCAGGGTTGCTGAGATTTACTGGTAAGTGTTACCTGTAGTTTCTCGAACTGTTATAGACCTCATATCGACACGACTTATCGAGCTATTGGGGTCTGGCGTTTACCACCCCTAGGCGAGATATGCGACATATCAGACGACGAGACCGGACTGTACGGTAAGTGTTACTGGTTGGATTCACAGGAGTATGAGCGGGCTTGCTCGTCGATCTTCTGATCGCTCAATACCCGGGTGGCCGTTACGTTTAGCAGACCGCTTGCAGCTTGTGGGTGTTTGATATGATCATCACCTGCTGCCGGCGTATTGACGAGTCTTTAGAGTCCTACACAGAGGTTTCCTGGCTCAAGCGAAACGAAATAGGAGCGCATATGAGATATGTGCGGGACCGAGAATAATGCGTGTATGTGATACCGTATTCTATTCTCGCGATAAATGTATCGATTGGTTGTATGCGATATAACCTAGTTATCGAATCAAGGATTGATTCGATAAGCCGATACATTGGATATCAGTCGGTTATATAAGATATGACCGGATCGTTAAATAAAGTATTGATTTAATGATTTAATGCATAATTATATATTTGATATATTACTTTGCATTAACTTGTATTGGTTCACTTTAAAAGGATTTTCTCACTTGAAATGCACATTGTATATGTGATATATTTTTGTGCACAAGATTGTATCATGTTTGATGATACATGCTAACTTGGGTTTGTGTAAAGGATTAAACCATGGTTATGTAATGGTTAGGGTTTTCATTTTCTTATCTATTTATTTATTTATTTATTTTGGCAAAAGATAAAGAGAAAATGGTGGCTTTCTTTGTTTGTTGTTGAAGCTTCATGAAGCTTTGACTAAGTGACCATTTTGTCTTCATGCTTAACCCTAACCATTCAAACTAACCATAGTTCATTCTCTACACTTGACCATGGTTGATATATGATAAGTATTCATTTTATTTTCTTTTTGGAAATATACTCATCATATTATCTTCTTCTTCTTCTTCTTCAAGATGAAGAAGCTTGCTACCAACAATGGTGCCTTGACAAAAAGAGTGAAGAATTCAATTCTAAAGTGAACCCACTTCCTATTTCTTCATCCTCTACCACTTGCCAAGTAGTATAGGGTGTTTTCTTCACAAGTTTCATGGCTTGGTGAAGTTGGAGCTTGATCTTGTGTTGCCTCGACGTAGATCATCTTTGGCATCGAAGTCGACGACCTAGCCCGCCCATTTCTCCGATGAAGCCGACGCTAGAGTCCGGGATCCGATGATCGCAGCGAGGGTACACCGTCACGGAGCTATAGAGGTGGAGGACCGGATCTACAAAGGTTGTATTTCCGTTTACCCTTTAGTTAAGTTGTTAACTAGTTGCTTGTTTCGCCTAATCTCTAGTTAACGATCCGTATTAGGGTTTGTAGGCACATGAAAAATTTGAATTTGGCATGGTTGATGCCTTGTGAGACCTCCTTAGAGTGCCTAAGAACCCTTCACAATCTACTAAAGTTCTCGATGAGCATTCGATCATTTAATCGGGAATCTTGTTTAATTTCCCGACTTGATATTGAAAAGTGTTTTCAATTTGAGACTTAATTGCAAGATTTATTGGGTTAGGCATGAAATCTGAAATATGAGATATTCCGGATTTATGATGTTTAAGGTATATGCGAATTCTAATTATTGTATTTTTCATTTATTTTCTGCGACCGTAAGTGTAATATGTGGTGTATCCCCGTTCTCGTTGCTATACGTCAACGACATTAGGAATACACATATTTACTTACGTTGATGACATGTGATGTTATGTGTTGCTTCTGATATGTTATATTGGATCGTCGCGATTGAATAGCCGGGGTTTTTACGTGAGATGAGATTTTTTATATTTTCATTCATGTAAAATATTGTATGTAATATTCTTTTATTGGGACACTTCCGGGTTGAGGATGTTGTCTCTATTGATGTATATTATTTACTTTTCTGCATTAGGATAGACCCAAGGCGGGGAGCACGAGTAACCGGGTTCTAGAGTCCAGTGGGAGACCATCTTGAGGAGTCGAGACCGAGTCGCCTAACTCTAGAATTGGCAGGGTTGCTTACCGCTCTCGTAGGGGTCTAAGGATGTCGGTTTATCTATTCATCACGACCGCGGAATCCATGTTTTCATTACTGGCTTAATTTACAACACGAACCTCCTAGTATATCCTATATTTCATATGTTTGCTTCTGCTACTTGAGTTCTGTGATGTGATCATATAACTGTGTAAGACGAATGCTACTTATATATGTGATATATTAGTAGACACTATATATGTTTTGCATCCACGCTAGTCATGACCCCGCCCTGCCCTAAGTTAAGTAACCTTACGGTGAAGACCCCGGTCCCTGTGACGAATACGGATGGCATATATTTGTGTTTTATTTTCGTTTCTTCTATAATATTTAGGAAACATAATAATGGGATGTCATTAAGGAGATTAATGAAAAGAAAAGAAACCTAAAGATGTTGTAGAATCAAATTTTTCAAAAAGGTATCTCTAGTTCTTGCTTTGCATAGAGGTATTCCATTATGAATATCCAGCACCTCATTCGATGAGGAAAGAGCCTAGATCCCTTCACTGGGAATGATCTCTTTAGCAAAACTAGCATATGCTACAACCCACTCGGTTTGGTTTGAAAACTACTCGATTTTAAAAGCGCATTTCAAATCACTCCATTTCAAATCACTAGATTCTACAACGATATCAAGTTCATTACGTTAAAGGTTTCTTCAAAACCAGTCGTAGCCCTCTGTCATTTCAAATAAGAACCATTTAGTATTCGTGCTACGTTTGTTGGCCTCCGTCAAGGCGTAGTGTCCGGTAGCTGATTAGTGCTCATTTACAGCATATGATGCGATTGGATTAGCGTAGTCGTACGACTTTGTTGTCCTCCGTCAAGGGTCATGTGGGTGGGTTTAATTCAATCATGAAATGACGGGTTGAACTTGACTAGCGGCTTATGGTTTTTTGGCCTCCGTCAAGGTCATGGGTCATTAGGGGTAAACAAATATTGTGAATTTCAAGTGTTGAAATTTGCAATAAGATTGCATACCTTCTATGAGATAGTTGGATCCTGATACCCACTGCAAGTAAGAGTTACTCCTGGGAGAGTTTTTCACTTTACAATTAGCTAATCCATTAGCTGTCTAAGAAAGTTGTTAACGGGGTTATGCCCCTGTGGAAAAGAGATTATTTAATTAGTTCCATGCGAAAGCATGGGGAGGCTCTCTCGGAGTACCAATACCTGTCTGGCTGACCGATTAGTGAACTTGTAGGGTGCAATTAATCCCGGCTAATCTTACCTTTTAGGGTTTGAAGGAAGATTTGATAAAAACAGTGGGAGCCATCCAGATTAGATTAGATTATAACCAATCCAAACTTGCAAGAGCGCACGATAAAGTATTTTCTTCTCTCTCTCTCTCTCCAGGCAGAGACCATGACACGCCTTAATCATGATAATAATATGGATGTATTGACCGAACCCGCTTATTATACTAGGCTGGGGAACATTGGTTCCGCTCTATCTTATGATTGTCATAAGTCTGAGCAAGGAATAGGGGAATATCAGGATTCCCATGCAACCCGAACGAAGAAAGAGCATGCTGATGCATCTTATTCGGGTGTGTTCATTATTAAGAACTATTTCTTAGTTTGCTCTACGTCCTGGATATTAGATACCGGATCAGAATCCTATATTTGTAATCAGTTACAAGGGTTAAGAAGAAGTAGAGAACTGGGAAAGGGTGATATGTCTTTCAGAGTAGGGAATGGAGCAATTGTTGCTGCCAAAGCTGTCGGCGAATATCACCTTGTATTGCCAAATACTAATACATTGATTTTGATGACTATTATTTCGTACCATCGATGATATACAATATAATATCCGTCTCTTTATTAGATTGAAAAGGATATAACTTTGCACTAGAGAAAAATGTTATGAACATTTTCCTAAATCAAGTGTTGATTGGGTTTGGTACGTTGTGTAACGGTATATACGTTCTAAATCAAAATACTATTCTAAATGTACAGAACACACATAAGAGAAAAAGTTCAGAAATGAACGAAGCCTTTTTATGGCATTGTAGACTTGGTCATATCAATGCAACAAGACTAGCGAAGTTGTATAGAGATGGATATTTGAATCCATTCGAATTTACATCTTATGAAACTTGCGAGTCATGTCTCAAAGGAAACATGAACAAAACTCCATTTACTGGACACGGAGAAAGAGCTATTGAACTCTTATGACTAATACATAGTGATGTATGCGGTCCTATATCTACACATGCCAGAAATGGTTCCTCGTACTTTATTACATTCACCGATGATCCCTCAAGATTCAGACATGTGTTCCTGTTGAAACACAAATCTGAAGCTTTTGAGAAATTCAATGAATAAAAGTACAAAGTTGAGAACCAGACGGATAAAAGTATTAAAGTCCTTCGATCTGATCGAGGAGGAAAATACTTGAGCACGGAATTCCAAGACTATTTAAAAGAGTATAGGATTCTCTCTCAGCTTACTCCTCTGTATACACCATAGCACAATGGAGTTTCGGAGCGGAGAAATCGAACCCTATTAGATATGGTGCATTCTATGATGAGTATTGTTGAGTTACCTATTTCCTTTAGGGGTTATGCACTTGAGACAGCTGCATACCTATTGAATAAGGTTCCTACCAAATCTATTCCTACCTCTCCATATGAGATATAGAAGGGGAAGAGACCATGTCTTAATTTTATTAAGATATGGGGTTGTCCTGCTTATGTTAAAACTCAAAATCCGGACAAGCTCGAGGCAAGGTCTGTTCTGTGTAAGTTTGTTGGATAACCCAAACTTTCGCGAGGGTATATTTTCTACCACACTGACGAACAGAAGGTGTTTATTTCTCGACATGCCACCTTTTTAGAAAAGGAATTTCTTGTGAAAGAAATTAGTTGTAATGAAGTAGAATTAGAAGAAGTTCCATCTACACAAACTAGAACTGATGATTTGGTAGAACCGGAGAATTCGATAGTCCCCGATGAACCTCAGCCACTCTGTAGATCTAGTAGGGTTCCTCATCCATCTGAGAGATACTACGATTTTCTCATAGACGGGGGAGTCAGGATTGCATCATTGAAGTTGATGACCCAACTAGTTTCGAGCAGGCCATCACAACTGGAGACTCTGTGAAATGGCTGGATGCTATGCGATCTGAGATGGAATCCAAGTACACCAACAAAGTATGGACTTTAGAAGTTGCTCTTGTAGGGGTAAAACCCATTGGGAGCAAGTGGATCATCAAGAAGAAAATTGGTGTAGATGGAAAGGTTGATACCTTCAAAGTTAGACTTGTAGCAAAAGGTTTTCGTCAACGACCAGGTGTCGATTATGATGAAAAAATTTCTCCAGTGGCTATGCTTAAGTCCATCAGGATCCTACTTGCCATTACTGCATACCATGACTATGAAATCTGGCAGATGGACGTCAAGACCGCTTTTCTAAATGGTAATTTAGAAGAGAGCGTGTACATGACACAGCCAGAGGGCTTCATAAACAATGGGAGCAACGGAAAGGTATGCAAGCTGCTTAAATCGATCTAAGAATTAAAGCAGGTATCGCGGAGCTGGAACATCTGTTTTGATGTGGCGGTGAAAGAGTTTGACTTCATTAAAAACGTAGATGAACCTTGTATATACAAAAAGGTTGTAGAGAGTAAGGTTGTCTTCCTCGTATTGTACGTGGATGACATACTCTTGATAAGAAATGATTTTCATACGCTACACTTGTTCATGCTCTTCTTATCACAAAAGTTCTCCATGAAAGATCTGGGTGATGCCTCCTACATTCTGGAGATTAAGATCTATAGACATAGATCTAAAAGGATGTTGGGATTGTCCTAATCCAGGTACATTGACACCATACTAAAGAGCTTTAGTATGGATGATTCTAAACGTGGTAATTTACCCGCTTGTTCAGGAATCACTCTCTCCAAAGAGATGTCTCCTAAGACTGATTTGGAGAGGGCTCACATGACCGTGATACCCTATGCTTCGGCAGTTGGATCTATCATGTACGCGATGTTATGCACCAGACCGGATGTAGCTTACGCACTTAGTGTGGTTAGCAGGTATCAATCAAATCCTAGGGAGAAGCACTGGATAATTGTGAAGAACATTCTTAAGTACTTGAGAAGAACTAAAGAAATGTTCTTGGTGTATGGTATCGGAGAACTCTAGGTGGAGTCTTTTACCGATTCGAGCTTCCAGAGTGATATGGACGAAAGTAAGTCGGTCTCTGGTTTTGTCATTACCCTCAACGGAATGGCTGTATGTTGGAAGAGTTCCAAGCAAGATACCGTGGCAGACTCGACGATGGAGGCTGAATACATCGCTGCCAATGATGCTGTAAAAGAGGCTGTCTGGATGAAGAAGTTCATTGCTGAACTTGGTGTGGTTCCATCCATTGAGCATCCAATATCCTTATATTGTGATAACAATGGAGCTGTGGCTTTGGCCAAGGAACCCCGGTCTTATCAGCGATCCAGACATATTCTGAAGCGGTATCACCTGATCCGGAAGATAGCTGATCGCCAGGAGATCGAGGTTAGGAGAGTTGATACGACGGATAACACAGCAGATCCACTCACGAAGGCCCTCCTCCAGTCCCAGTTTTAGAGACTTTTTGGGATGTTGGATCTGAGATACTATAACAACTGGCCTTAGTGCAAGTTGGAGATTGTCAGCAATATGTATGCCCTAGAGGCCATTATTTTATATTATAGTGGACGCTTGGACATATATATAGAGGACTTTCTTTCTCGACATAACAGTATGCTATCCGGTTGCTCTTTATCTTAACATGTACACTTATTATTGTTATTATTCAGTCTCTCTGATATATTTTGATAAACCCTTAGGATGTTGGCTTGACTACCAGGACTATGATGCAGATCATATTAGTGGGGCTTGAGTAGTCCTCATGCACATCCTTTAACTGTTCCTAGTCAAGGGAATATCGAGACAGGGCATCGATATTCCAAAGTAGACTGGTGTGTACGTTTCTTGACCCTGTATGGGGTGATGGTTGATCCTACAAACATTGGTGTTTGATATCAATGATTGTACACAGGTGATCATTAGAGAATGGGTAGACCGAACAGGACTCGCCGAGAACTCCTAGATGGTATCATACCTATCGTCAGATAGCAGTTCTCTGGTGACACTTGTACCGGTTAGTCTGTAGACCCGAGATCGTCATAGTGTCTTGTGTGGTTCCCACTGTGCTTTGATTTTCTTGCTACCACGACTCAAAGGAGTCGTGCAAACAGGTGGATTTTGGGTACAGTCCCAAGTCACATGGAGGCAGTGAGTGATAGGAAGGGTTTTGTTTCTCCCGGTATAGGGAGTTGATGTTGCGCTATACTCTATTGGCTATAACCGGAAGTCCCTGACCAGGGCTGATCAGATTTACTAGTAAGTGTTATCAGTAGTTTATCGAACCGTTATGGGACATACATCGGCATGACTTATCAAGTTACTGGGGTCTGTTGATTCCACCCTTAGACTCGATATGCGACATATCAGACGAAGAGACCGGACTGTATGATAAGTGATGCTTATAGGCTTTACGAGAGTTTGGAAAAGCTTGCTTGTTGATCTTCTATTCATTCAATACCTAGGTAGCCGTTACGTCCAGCTAGTACCGCTGACGGCTTGTGGGTGACTGATGTGATCATTACCTACTGCTGGCATATTGACGAGTCTTTAGAGTCCCACACAGAGGTTTCCTAGCTCAAGCGAAATGAAATAGGGCACATATGGTGATATGTACGGTAGCTTGATTAAATACGAGTATGTGATACCGTTTTCTAATCTCGCGATATTTGTTATCGGTTAGATTATATGTGATATAACCGGATTATTGAATCAAGTGTTGATTCAATAATTTGTTATATTTATATATATATATATATTTGATATTGGCTGGTTATATATGATATGACCGGATTACTGAATCAAGTATTGATTTGATATTGTGTATTGAATATTAGTCGGTTATGTAGATATAACCAGGTTATTGAATAAAGTGTTGATTTGATAAAATGATATACATATACATGATATTAGTCGGTTATATATGATATAACCGGATTATTAAATCAAGTGTTGATTTAATAATTTTATATATATTAATATATTTGATATATATTAATATATTTGATATATAAATATATATTAACTAATATTGCTCACTAATGATTTTCTCCTCTTGATATATATATATATATATATATAAATGTATAGATATATATTTATTTATATATAAAATTAGATTTTGTATCATGGTTTGTGATACATAGAACATGGGTGTATGAGACTCACACATAACCTAAAGATAATTGGGATGATTAAATGTTATAAGAAAATAGAAAAGATTAGAATGAGTCATGGCTTATGATTGGTATGAAGATTTTATGTGTTTAAATTTACCACAATTAAGACGGTGTCGCTTGGTAGTTAGCCGGTTGAGTACGAGTCGATCCACAAGGAGAAGAAATCCTTTTTTTTTTATGTTCTAACGAGTTAATCCAATTAAGTTGGGTTTTGTTTTAAGGTCTATGAATGATAATATCTATGAATGATAATAAGTTGGTAAAAAGCTTGCTAGGGTTAGGATTAGGATAGTTCGAAATAGGGATCTTCTCACTTCTTTCAATGCCTTAGTTGTGAATAAAGGTGTTAGGGTAATCGGCAACAACGGGGATTAGCATGACTAGGAAGAAACTTAGTTTCTTCCTTTTGGTCCTTGTGAATAAAGGTGTTAGGGTAATGATTTTCTCCTCTTTATATGCATTGTGATTAAGAATGAACGATATAAAAATGCAAAAATATGATGTGAACAAATACCCCCAAATTTATCTTTTGCTCGTCCCGAGCAAAACCAATTTTATTCTCAAAAAATCATAACCTCACTTTCGCAGGGAACACGATTGCACTGAGCTCGTGCAACAAGTCGTTAGACAATTAGGTGTCCCTAGTAGGAGGAGTGTTGTCTCCTGAGGGTTTTCAGCGAATACTACCAATAAAATCCGATCAATTTGGCCATTGACTCTAATTCTTTAATTCAGTATTCTAGCAAGAAATTCTATTATCTTCAACTTAGAAATCATCAACCCGTATTTTTCACACTTCCTTTTCATTTATCTTAAGATAATATACGTTTTTCTAATTTATAAAGCTTTTATCATCTCCTAAGTTTTCCTTCTAAGGTGCAATCTTAACTTAGGAATTTTTATCATCTATACTGAAGATATAAGCCTTATCTTTTATTTCTATGTCTCCTCCAGACTCCAATTATATACTACTACGTTTGTGTAATTATCACCCACTACACTTGAAAATTCAATTCAAGCTATTATACTCTTGTCCATCTTCCAAAATACTTTTAGTTGGTGAATTTTAGATGAAATTGCTCACACATCCTTTATGCAACCGTTAATACTTCTTGAGGTACTAAACGACCGATTACAAAATGTGCTTGCGCATTTAGGTGTAATTCCTCGTCTTGCAATACCTATGGCTTAGCAGTGACTCCCAAACCAGTTGGTCTAATGCACTAGGTGATAAAGCACCCTCGCTATATTTTTTATTTATGCTGCCTCAAGTAATTACAAAACAAATGTTCATTTTTTTATTTATCTCCTTATTCACCACTTATACTTTTATTTTATTTTCCTTCATACTAAGGATTTTAAACAAAAGCATTTAAAGGTATTCTCTACTATCCCAAGTTTCAAGAAATGTGTGAGTGCGTAACGTAGGGTATATATTTTCAGAATTTGGACTTATGGTTCAGAATTATTTTTCAGACTTATACTTCAAATAGAGCTTTTTATACTCTTCCCTTATTTCGATTTAGCCTAAGAACTGAACTCAAAATTTGCCTATTTCAAAATATACTACAAAGACGTATATTTTCTACAGTTAAACTTTAAGAAAGATTATTTTTAGGGTTTTTTAATTTACTAAGTTTAGGTTCTAGTTTTTCCTAACTACTCAACCGTCATGTTGAACTTAAGTCAAATATGGCCAAAATCGAACTTTTCAATTTTTAATTTTTTTAATTTTTGATTTTTATGGGTTTTAAAATAAGTATGCAAATGCAAAATTGTACATATGAATGTGAAGGTAGAAAGCTTACTGAGCACACCTCCAAACTTAAACTAGACAGTGCCCTCACTGTCAGGCTACACCAAAAGGGTCAAAATTATCGGCGCTCCCTAAAAGAAAATTTTAAACAAAAAAAAAGCAAACCAAAATATATATACAAAAAAAGGGTCCCCCCAAACTTAAGTGAAACAGTGTTTCCACCGTTTAAGCGTTAAAGTTCCGTGTTAGGGGGGAGAAAAACACAGTATCAAGCTATATAAGGCCTTACACAGACGAAAGGTTAGCACCAACCATTCAAAAAATTTATCGTTATAAAGCGACGGTTGGTGAAAGAACATGTTGTATAGAGTCAGGAAGAAATGGGGTAAATATAAGTGGTGTAATGGAAAAGGTTTACGTCTCGATTTGTAGAGACGAAACAATAACGGTGAACGGAAACGAGAATGTGGATGATTAGGAATAGGAAGAATGGTCACATTCTCGTATGGGATAAGAAGAAATGGTGGTGGTTCGACTTCTTGAGGTGGAGGTTGATTAATCACAAAATCCGTGTCGTTTAGGAATGCGAGTTCGTCTGCGAAAATATCTTCGAAACTTTCATCGATAGTCTGATTGAATGCTTCAATGTCAATAAGTGTCGCGCCAGAATTCAACACACTTGATTTTTCAAAAATTACGGAGGTAGGAGACTCGTAAGGCTCATATATAATTATCAAACTCAAAATATCGGATTGTGATTCATTAACACTCGCTATCATTAAAAGAAGATTAGAAGAAGAAGAAGAGAAAGTGGGAGAAAGAAGTTGAATACGAACTTGGGGGTGGAAATGGAGTGTATAAATTAACACAATTTGTAATGACCGATGTGTAAAAAGCGATTGTGCTAATCTATCAACCCACTGAGAAATGAGGTCAAATCCCTCAAGATTCATGAGAAAACATGGGTACGTCGAACTTGGTAAACCAGACATTGAAAATGAAAGTGTAACGGTTTCTTGCAAGGTCGGAACGAGGATGGAGGGAAGTGATTGAGGAAGGGTAACGGTTAAAGATTCAGGAGGGTGTGCGCAGTCAATGAAAGGGATAGAATGAATTGGAAAATCCAACTCCTCAAGTAAAACTGCTTCATTCTCAATAATTTTTTCAATATTCTCCTCAAAATTTAGCTTATCCATGCAATTCTCATCAAAATCAAGACGCATATGAAGTTCCGGAGAAACATTTAATGTCTCGGGATGATGAATTGGAAAGAAAAGCTCATCCAAAACTGCTGGTTCATCATCCAAAATATTCCCTGCGTCAATATCCTTAATCAAGTGAAAATTAATTTTCTTAGACACCTTAACAAAAGCATGGATATCAATCAATTTAGGTTCTAGAATGGAGGTGTAGAGGTCAAAAGGATTGGTGATGGTTTCACTCGAAAGGGACCCTTCACAATCAGGTAAATCAAACACTACAAAGTTGCACAACTTATTACTCATTCTATCTTCAATTGATGAATCACGTGGGACACTCGATAGACATTCAAAACCGGAGTTGTGGAATTCAATTTGGGATGGGTTGGTTTGATTTGGAAGGGTGTACAGCTCACTTTCATCACTCAAATTCTCAATCTGTCCAACCGCCTCATCATACATTGGAAAATTTGGAGCTAGTTGGAAACCAGCTACCGGGTCACTAGGTTGTATGAGGGCAGCCATGGACGCATTCAAATCCATCATCTGTTGGCATGACGCTACCCTAAAGTTTTCCAACGCCTGTTCCAGACTAGACATGGATTGTGAAGGAGTTTCAGTAAAAGATTCAAATTTGTTTGGATACTGAAAACTCCCAAATGGCTGTGTAGAAGCAATGTCCAGGGAAGGTGCAAAAGTTGGTTTGGATGGATAGGAATAGAATGGTTCGACATAGGTAGGATCAAAATACGAATAAGAAGGTGAATGGAATTGTTGATCCAAAGAATTCGCATTGGTGAAAGGAGTGAAAGATCGGTTACGAGATTGTTCAATATGTTCAGCAATAGACATAGGTTTCGGAGTTACAACAGGACTTGAAAAAGGAGTATGAACGTAAGAAGGTGGTGAAGGTTGAAATGGTTGATACAAGGTGGACTGCGAAGTCCAATTAGTTGTCCTAGACGCGTCTATCTGATCTTTCAAAGAAATTTTGGGCATGGAGGGGTCGTTCGAAATTCGACCAAAACAAGAACCGTAAGAAGTAATGTCTGCTTGTGGGTACCAAAGTTCGGCAAGAGTTTTGCGAGGTGGGGTATCCATGATGTAATGAGAGAAAGGAGAAGAAAAAGAATGTGATTTTTATTTTTTTTGTAAAAAATTGTTTGTTTTTGGAGTTTAGAAATTTTTTAAAGAGTTTTACAAGAATGTATACGGACTTACTTCAAACAATCAAAGTTAAAAGATATACAATCAAACAATCACAGTTAAAACATGTACAATCAAACCTAGAGTTATGGTCTTCTATGTCCCTTAGACTGCTCCTAACTGTTCCAAAGTGACAAGTTGTGAGATATCCCTCAAATCGCCTCTTCACCACCAATTGTGGCCAGGTAAGCACAAATGAAGAAAGAAGGGTTCCGCTCACGAATCACCGTGAGATGGGCATTTTAAAATTACCTTTTTCACTTGTCTAGCCTAGGCACCACAAGATCAGGTTTAGATAAACGAATGAATGCCCACAACCTTCCTCTATCCTAATAAGCACGACAGTCCTTAATTGGCTGAGTCTAGATATTTTTTAATTAACTTAAGGGTGATGCATATGCTTTTTAGTGATTTTTGGGGTCTTAGAAAGGGTAATGAAATCCCCACCCAATCATGAATTGTGTTATATACCCTTAGATTCCGTGTTAATTATGCATAGCAGTTAACACACCAAAAATCTAAAACACATGAATTTTTTTTTATTTGGCAGCGTAAAGAATCCTGCACAAAAACAATTTATTGGATAAGAGAAAGAGAATCTGTGCAAAGAAACCTGCAGGAAATTTTTTTCAGTGGAGTGCAGTGGAGAGTAGATGAGAAATGAGATACTCACATAAATTTTTGGGTTGCTGATGTCACCCTTTGACCGCGGTTCCGCGGTCAAACTGTCGATTATGCCGCGGTTCCGCAGCTGTTCAGACGTTTGACTGCTTCAAAATTGTTCCTTGTGCTGAGTTTGTTTTTCCTCTTTCTGTCTAGATTTCCTGAATATTGATTTGTTCACTGAATTTGCTCTGATCTGAAACAGAGTTTGCTCCAAGCCTGCACACTTGCAAAAAACACCATTCAAAAATAACAAGATGATTTTTATTTTTTATTTTTTTATTTTTATTTTTAATTTTTAATTCTTAATTCTTTTTTGTTTTTCAATTTTTATATTTTTAAAATTTTAATTAACCCGAAATTACACAAAGAAAGAAATTACCGTAACCCCGGCAACGGCTCCATTTGATTGTTATGAAGATTTTCTGTGTTTAAATTTACCGCAATCAAGACGGTGTCGCTTGGTAGCTAGCCAGTTGAGTACGGGTCGATCCACAGGCAGAAAGAATCCTTTTCTTTATGTTCTAAAAAGTTAAATCCAATTAAGTTGGGTTTTGTTTTAAGATCTATGAATGAGAATAAGTTGGTAAAAAGCTTGCTAGGGTTAGGATTAGGTTAGTTCGAAATAGAGATCTTCTCACATCTTTCAATACCTTAGTTGTGAATAAAGGTGTTAGGGTAATCGGCAACAACGGGGATTAGCATGACTGGGAAGAAACACAGTTTCTTCCTATTGGTCCTTGTCCGTCCATTCTTGGCTCTTAGTCCTAACCTCCAGTTAATTCAACCTCAATCGGTCTAACTAGGGAATAACTGCCATCATGTATGATAGGGTGTCGTAGTGAGCGGATTATGGTTGATTTAAAAGGAGTCCGTTAAATTTATTTGAGCATAGAAATGAGTGAAAGAGATTTCCTTCTCTCAAACCTTCCCTCTCCTACCCTAACAAGTGAGGAATTACTCACTCATTATAGAGATAACAATAAAATTCATTATAAAGAAAAAGCAGATAAATTTCTATCACTAAATTTAAAAAATTAAAATTGCAGATATTTAACATACGATAAAAAAAGAAGAATGCGAGATAAAAAAAATAAAAACTTACTTTATTGATGACCTCTCAAAAATGCAGTACAATGGAATTTAAATTTAGATCTAGAAATTAAAAAAAGGTATAAAAGTAAAGAGAGGCATCCTCCAAAAAGAGGCACACTAAGAAAGGCCTTGAGCTTTCCTATTTATAGATAAGAAACCCTAGGTTTACATTCTGATCCAATCACTAATTTACAAAACTACCACAAAAGATCCGAGTCAAAGCACCGCCACTGCCACCGACACGTGGATAACACGGCCGCGGTTCCGCGGCAGAAGTGCCTGTTTGGCCGCGGTTCCGCGGCCGTTTGGTGGAATCATGGGTCCATCTCTTCAGGGTTTCTCCATGTTGCTTTCATCTTCTGTTTGGTACACTTGGTTTCTCAAAATCTCTTCTGTTCTCTTCCAGATATTCAGCAGTAGGCTTTTGTTTTGAACTCCGCTTGAACTGGTATGCGGCATCATGCGGGTCAGTATTCATCTATTATTGGTCGTAGTCCCACATTTGTTGCGACTTTTCACGAATCTCACTGTAAAGAGCTGAGAACCTGTAACCTGCAACAATTTAGTAGACATGGATCAAAAGCACCTATTTATATGCAATGTGATTAAGAATGGACGATATAAAAATGCAAAAATCTGATATGAGCAGCTTGAATGCTTGGAGAAGAATTGTGATGCCATAACTCATCTCTCTCTTTTTGTTTTACTATGAGATATTTATTCATCTCACCATTATCTTATGCTTTTTGTTCACTCTCTCATCACAAGTATATTCTACAACCAAGTTCATCTTCTTCCTTAAGAGCTCATTCTAGGGTTTTTCTTGAGTTGGAAAAAGAGAGGAAAATATTTCTAAGTGAGCCAAATCTCCTACTTCATCAACCTACACCAATCTAGCTCATTAGTTTAGGTTGTTTGCTTCACTAATAGCTTGATTAGTGAAGAGTTAGCTTGACCTAGAGAGGCTTCAAGGTTGATCACCTTCGGATTTGAAGATCGCATAGCAAGTCCGTTCCTTTCTTGAAGTGGAGCCAAGAAGAGTTCTATAGACTACTACTTGGATCTTAGGGACTACTACTTGGAGTTATAGAAGTGAAAGAATTGATTTACAAAGGCTGTAACCATCTTCACTTAGTTATAGAACTTGTTAGCTTGCTAAAAACCCTAATTCTCTAGTTCGATTCTAGATTAGTGTTGCATAGACCTCTAGATTTTTTTAAATTGCATACTTGATGCATGTGGAAACCTAGTAGAGGTGCTAAGACACACTTTCAATATTCCGGATTTCATGCCTAACCCAATAAACATTGCATTTACGTCTCGAATTGAAAACACTTTTCATAAACAAGTCGGGTAATTCAACAAGATTCCCGATTATTAGATCGAATGCTCGCTGGGAATATTTAGTAGATGGCCGCACCCGCGAGGCCATCAACGAAGTGCACTTAGGCGGAACACTGCGGCCGCGAGCACCCGAGTGGATGCTTTTGGCCACGGGGTTCTCCTATAGTCACTTGGAAGGGGCTTAGGGCTTGGCTCTCTATAAGTGTCTCCCGGTGACTATTCGCGTACAATAGGAGATTGCGACGGAGTTTTGATCCGAATCAAAACACCATGGCTATCCATCAAATTAGACTAAATTGCGAGATTTAAAAATTGATAACTAGTTTTCACAAAACCAATCAATATGGATTCCAAAAATTGTATCACATATCCACAGATATCTAGACGATGTTAAAAATTTTGATCGATATTTCAAACACCACCAATTCACAGTGACCTCAAACACTTGGGTCATTAAAAATTTCCAGAAAACCCAGAATGTTAAAATGAAGCAGTACAAGAAACAATGACTCCTAACTCTACCAATGAACCGCGGAACCGCGGCCAATGCATGGTAAAGGCGACGGTTCCGCGACCATCTATTGGAGTTAGGTGCTCGAATTTTAGGTACCTCTATAGAAAAGCCTGCACGATTTTCTGAGAATTTTTAACTGTGAAAATTTCAACTTTTGAAAATATGGACAGAAACTATAATTTTCGGGAACGTCGATCGAACACTTTAACGTCGTCTAGACTACGCCCATGTTTTTAGGAATATGTATGTCCTAAAGGCCATTATTATATATTATAGTGGATGCTTGGACATATATATATATAGAGCACTTTCTTGCTCGACATGATAGTATGCTATCTGGTTATTCTTTATCTTAACATGTTCACTTGTTTAAGTTTACTGCCTCTTTGATACATGTTGATAATGCCCTCAGGATGTTAGCTTTACTACCATGACTATGATGCAGACCATACTTGTGGGGCATGAGTAGTCCACAAGCACATCCTTAACTGTTCCTAGACAAGGGAGTATCGAGACAGGGCATCGATATTCCAGTATAGACCAGTGTAAACGTTTCATGACCTAGTATTGGGGCGATCAATGATTTCATATCCATTGGTGTTTGACATCAAAGATTGTATACAGGTGCTCATTAGAGACTGAGTACACTGAACGGACTCGCCGAGTACTCCTAAATGGTATTATACCTATCGTCAAATAGCAGTTCTCCGGTGACACTCGTACAGGTTAGTCTGTAGACCCGAGATCGTCATAGTGACTTGTGTGCATCCCACTGTACTTTGATTTCCATCTTACCATGGCTCTACTGAGTCGTGCTAACAGGTGGATTTTAGGTACAGTCCCGAGACACATGGAGGCAGTGAGCGATAGGAGGGTTTTCATCTCTCCCGGTATTGGGAGTTGATATTGTGCTATGGGCGATTGGCTATGACCGCAAGTCCCTGGCCAGGGCTATGAGATTTACTCATAAGTGTTATCAGTAGTTTCTCGCTTGGTTATAGGCCACACATCAACATGATTTATCGAGTTATTGGGGTCTGACGATTCCTTCCCCCAGACTCGATATGCGACATATCAGACGAAGAGACCGGACTGTAAGGTAAGTGTTTCTTATTGGCACTATGGGAGTTTGAACAAGTTTGCTTGTTGATATTCTATTCGTTTAATACCTCGGTAGCCTCTACGTCCAGCTAGTACCGCTGACAGCTTGTGGGTATCTGATATGATCATTACCTACTGCTAGCATATTGAAGAGTCTTAAGAGTCCCACATAGAGGTTTCTAAACTCAAGCGAAACGAAGTAGGGCACATATGGAGATATGTGCAGGAGCTTGATTAACTATGTGTATGCGATACCATATTTTAATTTAGCGTTTTTGGTATTAGTCGGGTTATATATGATATGACCGGATTATTAAATAAAGTGTTGATTTAATAATAAACTAATTACTCATTATAATTCTTTTCTTTATATATGTGTGTGTGTGTGTGTGTGTGTGTGTGTGTGTGTGTGTGTGTGTATGTGTGTATGTATGTATCATGGTTGATGATACAAAGAACATAGCAATGCGAGAATCACATTGGAGAAATTAAATATATAGATATTGATAAATATGTGTATTATACAAATGAAGAGATGAGTCATGGCTTCTAAGAGGTTCTCAAGAACTCTGGTAACCTTGACTCATTCTTTTCTGTTTATTTTATTCACCCATATTTATCTCTCTCTCATTCTTATCTCCAAGATACATTCACCTCTTGCCGAGGTTCATCTCCTTTATTCCTCTCTCTAGATATTTTCTATGTTGGAAAAAGAAAAGAAAAATAGAGAATTTTTAGTGAGAAAAATCCCACTTCATCAACCTATACTAGAATAGCAAACTAGTGTAGGTTGTTATATTCACTTTTTCTTTGATTAGTGAAGTAAGTGTTTGAGTCTAAGAAACTTGGTGGTGGATCATCATAGTCGACGAAGACCTCAACCAACCTCGTTCCTCTTTCAAGCTGAGTCGAAGAGGAGCTCAAGGACTTCTACACGGAGCAATCGAAGTGTTCGATTGATCTACAAAGATTATAGTTCCCATTCACTTAGTATAAAACCCTGTTGCTTTTCTTGAAACCCTAAATCTCTAGTTCGATTCGTGTTTTGTATACTTAGCTTTCTAGTTATTTAAAATTGCTTACATGCTTTTGTTAAAACCCTAGTTGAGGTGTTAAGACATACTTATATGGTATCAGAGCCAAATTAGAGGCTTAAAAGTAAATTAGACGAAGCTAAAGTGTTCGATCGACATTTTGATTATGAAGTTTTTAGAGTTTCTGTTCTATTTTTAAAAATTCAAAATTTTCAGAAATAAAAATTTTCAGAAAATTCTGCAGGTGTTTTAATGAAGGCTCAAGAAATACGAGTTCTTAACTCTATTAAGTAGCCGTGAAACCGCCGCCTAGACCATGTCTTGGCCGCGGTTTCGTCGACTAGTTATGGAGTTATGACTCTATTTTTCTTGAGGTGCTTCACCTTCAGATTTTTAGTTTTCTGGGAATTTTATATGAGGCTCAAAATGTTGAGGTCTCTGTGAATAGTTTATAATTAGAAAGTCGATCGAAATGTTAACTTCGTCTAATGTGTTTTGGAAGTATGTTACAATTTTTGGAATCCACATTGATTAGTTTTACGAAAACTAGTTAACGATTTGTGAATCTCGCATTTTAGTCTCTAATAATGAATTGCCACGGATTTTTTATTTGGATCGAAATTCCATCGTAATTTCGTATTGTACGCGGATACCCGCCGGGAGACAATAGTAGATAGCCACATCCTAATGCCTCGACTAAGTGACTACAGGAGAACCCCATGGCTAAGAGCATCCATTCGGGTGCTCGCGGCCGCGGTGTTCCGCCCAAGTTCACTTCGTTGACGGCCTCGGGGTTGCGGCCATCTACTAAAGTTCCCGACGAACATTCAATCTTTTAAATCAGGAATCTTGTTGAATTTCCCGATCTTATTTTTGAAAATTGTTTTCAATTCGAGACATAAATGCAAGGTTTATAGTGTTAGGCATGAAATCCGGAATATGTGATAATCTGGGTTTATGATGTCTAAAGATGATGCGGATTCTAATTATTGTAGTTTTTCATTTCTTTTCTGCGACCGTAAGTGTAATATGTGATTGTATCCCTAATCTTGTTGTTATACGTCAACGACATTAGGAATAAGCATATTTACTTACGTTGATGACATGTGATGTTATTCTGTTACTTTATTGATTTGTTATATAGGATCATCATGATTGAATATCCCGGTGGTGTTATATGAGATGAGAGTTTGTTCTTTTTCATTTCTGTAAATAAATGTATGTAATATTCTTTTATTTGGACACTTTTGGGTTAAGGTTGTTGTCTCCATTTGATATATATTATTTAGTTTTACGCATTAGGATAGACCCAAGGAGGAGAGCACAAGTAACCGGGTTCTAGAGTCCGGTTGGAGGCCATCTCGAGGAGTCGAGACCAGTCGCCTAACACTAGAATGGGCAGGGTTGCTTGCCGCTCTCGTAGGGGTCTAGGGGTGTGAGCTTGGCTATTCATCACGACCGTGGAATCCGTGTTTTTCATTACTGGCTTAATCTAAAACACGGACCTCCTAGTATATCCTATATTTTCATATATCTGCTTCTGCTGGTTCTATTATGTTATGAGATCATATAACTGCGTGAGACAAATACTACTTATATATATGATATACTAGTAGACACTATATTTGTTTTTCATCCGCGCTAGTCTTGACCTCACCCTTCCGTAAGTTAAGTAACCTTACGGTGAAGATCGGGTCCCTGTGGCGAATGCAGATGGCATATATGTGTGTTTTATTTTCGTTTCTTCTGTGATGATTAGGAGCTTAAATGATGGGGACAACATTAATAAGATTATTGTTAAAGAAAGAAACTTTAAGATGTTGTAGAATCAAATTTGAAACCTACTCGGCTTTTTCACGAAAAAGTAACTATTTCAAATGTAGAGCTATAACCCACTCCTTTTCAAATTACTCAGTTCTACAACGATATCAAGTTCAATACAATAAAGGGTTTTCATCAAAACATTTCGTAGCCCTCCGCAATTTTAGGAAGTTGAGTACTTAGTATTCATGCTACGTTGTTGACTATAGTTAAGCCGTGGTGTACGTTAGCTAAGTGATGTCTTCCTATAAAGATATGATGCGATCGATTAGGATAATCGTACGACTTTGTTGACCATAGTTAAGGGTCATACGAATGGGTCTAAATCAATCACGAAATCGACAGGTAGACTTGACTATCGCTTATGATTTGTTGACCATAGTTAAGGTCATAAGTCGCTAGGGGTAAAAACTATATCAGTAATTTCAAGTGTTGAAATTTGCAATGAGATTGCATACCTTCTATTTTGGATAGTTGGATCCCGATCCCACTGTGAGTAATAGTTTCTCCCGGGAGAATTTTACACTTTACAATTAGCTAATCCAGTAGGTGTCTAGAAAGGTGTCAACGGGGTTATGCCTCTATGAAAACGAGTTTTATTTTAATTAGGTCTATGCGATAGCATGGGAAACTCCCTCGGAGTACCCGACACTGGCCTGACTGACCGGTTAGCGAACTTGTAGAATGTAATTATCTTGGCTAATTTTCTTTTTAGGGTTTGAAGGAAAATTTGATAAAAGCAGTCGGAGACATCGATTAGATAAGATAGATAACCAATCTAATCATGCAAGAGATTTCACCGAGTGTTTTCTTTTCTCTCTCCCTAATGGCAGATACCAATGGTGGGACTTAAGATTCTACTAGAGAAAAACAAACTGACGGGACTTAATTATAAAGACTGGCTAAGGAACGTGAACATTGCCCTTATCTATGATAAGGTTTCATACGTCCTCACTACTCTTTCCCCTCCCCTCTGAGGCCCTGATTCCTCTATTGCGGATAAGGAGATCCGCAAGACATGGGATATCGACTGCGCCACAGCCAAATGCCTCACGTTAGCTTCGATGGACAACAAACATCAAAAGAAACATGAGAAGATGGATGTGCAGTCCATCTTTTTCCATACAAAAGAGTTGTATGGGGAGCAGTCTCGTGCTTTTCAGTACTAAGCCTCACAGAAGTTGTTTTCAATGAGGATGGCTGCCGGCTACATCTGTAGGAGATCATATCCTAAATATGATAGGGCTTATTGAAGAACTTGAGAACCTGTGATGAAACATGGAGAATGGAAAATTATATTGATATTGCTCTACAGTCTCCCTCCCCCCCCCCCCCCGCCATGCTCAATTCATAGTAAACTTCAATATGCATAACTTGGAGAAATCACTTCCTGAACTTCTCAATATGTTGAGAAGTGCAGAGAGAATACTTAAGATGGTAAAAACTCCCGCTCTAATTGTTTGGCAATCTTCCTCTTCCGTCCCAAAATCTAAAACTAAGGGAAAGAAGAAGAAGAAACCACCAAACCGAGAGGTGGAGTTAAAAAGGCAAAGGGGAAAGGCAAATCAGGGGAGGGCTGCAGGATCAGGAAAGGGGAGAATGCTTCTACTGCCACAAGACTGACCATTGGAAAAGAAGCTGTACTGAGTACCTCGTCGATCTCAAGAAGAAGAAGAGAATGTGATGCTTCCGTTTCAGGTGTGTTTGTCACCGAAAACTGTTTTTCAATTAACTCTTTATCCTAGGTATTAGATACCGGTTCAGGATCTCACATCTGCAATTGTGTGCAGGGATTTTGAATTAGCAAAGTTTTGAAGAAAGGTGATCATACTCTCTGCGTTGGGAATGGTTCAAGTGTTGATGCTGCATCAGTGGGAGAGTATCACCTAAGGTTGCCTTCAGGGTGTATATTGATTTTGAATCCCTATTATTTTGTACCGACTATCTTATGTAATATAATATCAGTATCTTCGTTAGACAATAAAGGATTCATTTTTGTATTGCAACGTAATGTTAGGAACATTACCTAAATCAACAGTTGATTGGGTATGGTACATTAAATAACGGAATCTACATCCTGAATCAACACACAGTTTTTTAACATCCAGCACACAAACAATGAAAGACTTCAGAAATAAATGAAGCATTCATGTGGCACTATAGACTTGGTCATATTAACGAAACAAGACTAACAAGCTACATAAAGATGGATCTTTAAATCTGTTTGAATATAAATCTTATGTGACTTGTCAGTCTTGCATCAAGGGTAAAATGACCAAAACTCCGTTTACAGGACACGGAGAGAGAGCTATTGAACTCTTAGGCCTCAACATAGTGATGTAAGTGGGACCAATGTCTACACATGCAAGAAGCGGTTATTCATACTTAATAACCTTTACTGATGATTTCTCGAGGTTTGGACATGTGTTCTTGTTGAAACATAAGTATGAAGCTTTCGAAAAATTCAAACAGTATAAAATTGAAGTAGAAAAATAAACTGGATTGAGCATTAAGAAACTTCGATCAGATCGAGGAGGAGAGTACTTAAGTACAGAGTTCCTGAATTTCCTAAAGAAAATGGGATTCTCTCTCATCTCACTTCTCCGTACACACACAACTCAACGGTTGTCAGAGCGGAGAAATTATACCTATTAGATTATGGGTACGCTCAATGATGAGTAATTCTGAGCTTCCATTTCCATTTTGGGGTATGTGTTAGTGGATGTTGCACACCCTCACAACACTTGTGAGGAGGCGGAAGCGATAAACAATAATTTTCTTGCATGCAACACCCACATAACCTAAGATTAGTGTTTAAACCTTAACTAGCAAACCCTATCTAGAGTTCTATACTACTTTGATAGAGGTTATACCTGAGAATCGGTCCTTCGGGTCTTCATTTTGATGTGACTCCTAGGCTTCTTGATGGTTGCAAAGAGCTCGATCTCCGGCTACCTCAAAATCCAAGACGATCCACCCGAGAGCTATCGAACAAGCTACAAACACTTCACAAGAGTTTAACTATGAGATCAAGATTGCTATAAGTGATCACTTAGATCATGTAGAGATCAAGTATAGGATTATATTTGTCCCTTGACCTATGATTCACAACTCATGTGAAGGTTTAGGTCAAGAGGTAGAGGAAGGAGATAATTAGGAGAGAGAATGTGTATGTGATCAACGAATGAAAAATGAAGCATAACAAAAGATATGGTTCAAAACAATAATTGAAGCATGCATATTTTTTCACAAAAATAATGCACCATGCCTAAATAGTAAACCCAAATGAATATAAAATGATTTGAGCTATGCCTTCAACCATGCTAGGACTTCTCCAAATTCAACCTCATCATTTCCATTTTCTCAAAATGAAAATCCATTTTCTCAAAATGAAAATCCATTTATGAGGTGTCTCCTTCTAGAATGTATCTTGTACAATTACAAGAATAACCCATCACCGTATACCGTATAAGTATACCCGTATTCGAATTCCGAAAAAATACGAATACAAATAATCCAATAATATAATACCGGTATCCGGCTTAAACCAAAGCCTACCAGTATTATCCTTCCGATCATTATTCCTGTAACACTTACACGAACATGATCGAAACCCTGCCGTAAAAATTTACGGCCTCTACATCTTTTGCCTGAACCAGGGAACTCTCTTTGTGGGACTCTAAAGACTCCAACAGTATACTGGAAGTGGGTTTAACCACAAGCACGTCAGCGGCACTAGCTGTACGTAACGGCTACCCAGGTACATGACGAAAAGGAGGCCGACATGCGAACTCATCACAACCCTAACGAGCCAGTAAGCAACACTTACCGTACAGTCCGGTCTCTTCATCTGATACGTCGCATATGAAGTCTAGGGGTGGTAAATGTCAGACCCCAGTAATTTTATAAGTCATGCTGATTTACGGCCATAACGGTTCGAGAAACTACTAATAACACTTATCGGTAAATATCGAGAACCCTGGCCAGGGATTTGCTGTTATGGCCGATCAAGCGTAGCACGACATCAACTCCCTATACCGGGAGAGACGAAACCCCTACTATCGCTTACTAGCCTCCATGCGATTCGGGACTGTACCCAAAATCCACCTATTTGCACGACTTAGTAGAGCCGTGGTAGGGAGGAAATCAATGCACAGTGGGAATCACACAAGACACTATGATGATCTCGGGTCTACAGACTAACCTGTACAAGTGTCACCAGAGAACTGCTATCTGCCAATAGGTATATATAACATCTAGGAGTTCTCGGCGAGTCCTGTTCGGTGTACCCATTCTCCAACGAGCACCTGTGTACAATCTTTGTTGTCAAACACCAATGGTTGTGGATCAACCATCGCCCCCTGGGACAAGAAACGTACACACTAGTCTACTCTGGTAATATCGATGCCCTATCTCGATATACCCTCGACTAGGAACAATTAAAGGATATGCTTATAGACTGCCAAGGCCCCACTAGTATGATCTACATCATAATCCCGGTAGTCAAGCATAATCCTAAGGGCTTCATCAACATGTATATAAAGATAAGAAATTCAACACATCACACGTTAGGATGAAGATAAACCAGATAGCATACTATCATTTCGAGTAAAGATTGTTTCTGTACAATACATGCCTAGCATCCTATACAATACAGGCCTATAGGGCATACATATCTAACAGTATGCATTGGAGACTGCAGTATATCTATTAAACAGGATTCGAACCAAATCTGTGCTTACCACTCCATATGAGATATGATATAGGAAAAGACCTTCTCTTAAACAAGTTAAGATATGGGGTTGTCCTGCTTTTGTTAAATAGCAGAATCCAGAAAAACTCGAGACACGATCGATTTTGTGTAAATTTGTGGGATATCCTAAACATTCATATGGATATGTATTCTACCATAAGGAGGAACAAAGAGTGTTTGTTTCTCAATATACCACATTTTAGAAAATGAATTTTTTACAAATAATACTATTGGCAATACGGTAGAACTGGAAGAAATTCCTGGGCCACAAACAACTACTGATGATTTGGTTGAACCTAAAGTTTCGATAGAACTAACGAGCCTCAGTCACTTCGTAGATCAGTAGGACTTCTCTCCCATCAGAGAGATACTATGGTTTTCTCATTGATGGTGATAGCGAAGATTGCATCATAGATGATGATGACCTTACTAGTTTTTAGAAAGCTATCACGAGTAGTGACTTAGTGAAATGGCTGGATGCCATGCGATCCGAAATGGAATCCATGCACACCAACAAAGTATGGACTATGGAAGTTGCACCTTCTGGAGTAAAACCCGTAGGGTGCAAATGGATCATTAAGAAAAAAATGGTGTTGATGGACATGTAGAGACCTATAAAGCTAGACTTGTAGCGAAAGGATTTCGTCAAAGACCAGGATTGGACTATGATGAGACTTTTTCTCCAGTTGTAATGCTTAAATCCATTTGAATCCTACTTGTTATTTATGCATGCTACGACTATGAAATCTGGCTGATGGACGTTAAAACAGCATTTCTAAATGGTGATTTGGAAGAATGCATTTATATGGATCAGCCGGAAGGCTTCATTGACAGTAGGAGCAGCGAAAAGGCATGCATGTTGCTTAAATCTATCTATGGACTAAAGCAGGCATCACGGAGTTGGAACATCTGCTTTGATGATACAATCAAAGAGTTTGATTTTATCAAAAACGTAGATGAACCTTGCATATATAAGAAGATTGTAGGAAGTATTGTCATATTCCTTGTATTGTACATAGATGGCATTCTCTTGATAGGGAATGACGTTCCTATGCTACAATCGGTCAAACTTTTCCTATCACAAAGGTTCACCATGAAGGACCTGGGTGATGCCTCGTTCATTCTAGGCATTAAGATCTATAGAGCTAGATCTAAGAGATTGTTGGGATTGTCCCAATCTGGATACATATACACCATACTAAAGAGGTTTAGTATGAAAGATTCCAAGCGGGGTAATTTACCTTCTTGTCATGGAATCATTGTTCATATCAGAATTTTGCATTATTATATTCCCCAATCTTAATCATATTACAAATAAATAGGTGCTTTTGATCCAAGTCTGCTAAATAGTTGCAGGTTACAGGTTCTCGGAACAATACAGTGAAATTAAGGAAAAGACGCTACAAATGTGAAACTACGACCAACAAATAGATGAATCTGTATGATGCCGCCTACAGTTTAAAGAAGAAAAGAAGATCAGAGAACAATTCAATGCACAAAATACAAGGGCAGCACAGGATTAAAGACTTCAACGCGAAGCTCATGGCGAAAAGTCCACAACATTCTGCACCGTAGAAATCTGGAAGAAAATAGAAGATATTCTGAGGAAACAAGTGAAGAAAACAGAAGTAAACAGCAACATGAAGCAACCCTGGAAAGTTGAGACAGAGAACCCCCAAGATGGCCGCGGATCCGCGGCCAAACATGGCATTCCGCCGTGGTCCCGCGGCCGTGCAATGCACGTGTCGGTGCACATGTCGGTGGGTGTCGGTGCTTTGAACCGGCTTTCTTAGGGTAGTATTATAATTTCAAATGTAGATCAGATGTAAACCCTAGGGTTTCTCCTATCTATAAATAGGAAAGCCTACAGCCTCTTTTTGGGCATGCCTCTTTTAATTTCTAGATAAAATTTTAGTTTCATTGTAATCGTCAAGAGGTGTCAATAAAAGTTTTTTTTATCTTGCATTTTTCAGTTGAATTTAATTTCTGCAATTTTCGTATCTGTCTTTTATTATCTACAAGTTAATTAGTAAATAAAAAAGAAAATTATAAAAATGACTCTCATCGTAATTTCCCTAATGAGTGAGTAATACCTCACTTGTTAGGGTTAGGATTGGGTAGGTTTGAGAGATGAACATCTCTCACTCCTTTCTTGCCCGTATAATCTTTTAAATTAGGACTCTTTGTGAATCAAACACACCGCTCACTATGGCACCATATCCTACGAGATAGCGGTGATTCCCTAGTTAGACCGGTTGTGGTTGATTTATATAGAGGTTAGGGCTAAGAGTTAAGAAAGGACATACAATGACCAAAAAGAAGAAATTACGTTTCTTCCTAGTCATGCTAATCCCCTTTGTTGACTATTACCCTAACACCTATGTTCTTAATTAGGGCAAAGGAAGCAGTAAGTAGAATTCTTTTCCAAACTAACCTAATCCTAATCCTAGCAAGATTTTAAATCAAATTAAATTCAATCATAGATTTTATAAAAATCAAAACCTACCAAAAATAGGACTTAACTCATAAGAACTTAAAGAAAGAACACGTTTTCCCTGTGGACCGACCCGTACTCAACCTGCTAGATACCAAGCGACACCGTTATTGATTGCGGTATATTCTTCATTTTGATCTATCTTTTAAAACGCTCGCATACGCAAAAAAATCATACCAATCAAATGGCGTCGTTGCTGAGGAAACGGTAGTTATTTTCCTTTTGTAACTTCGGGTTAATTGAAATTGAAATTTTTTTTAAAAAATTGAAATTATAAAAACATAAAAAAAATATCATCTTGTTATTTTTTAAAGGGTTTTTGTGCGACTTGTGCAGGAAAAGAAAAGAAGAACAGTGTCACGACCCGAAAAGTACGGAACATGACCGGCACTTTAATTACGAAACGTCTCGAGGCGTACGTAATCTAAGTAAGCCAAAACCAAGAAATCAAAACCAAAGAAACAGTAAAGTGAAGGAAAAACCAATTTAAAGAAAGTAGTTTTAACAACATAGGCCGAAATATGTATTTTTAAAATCTTAAGTATTTTCTGAAAATTTCGGCAGAGTCTCCTTTGTAAATATTGGCCACTAAACGGGATACAACAAGAATAGTATACGAAATGATAAACGACATCCCCAAGCGGGAGCTAGCTCTTCGTCAAACGACGGTCACAACCACGCAAGCAATATAATATACAACGCCGAAGGGCGAGGATCAAAACTCGAAAGAAAACCAAAAATCAACATGAAAACCATAATAATACAACACGCGACTCTAAGGTCGAAAGAATAAACAACTGGTTTTCTAAGTCTGAAATAATATACAATTCTAGTTTTCTATCTCTATCAAATATATAATCTGGTTGATGGAGTTTCTAGATACAACTGAAATAATAAATAACCAATGGTGGTCCTGATGCAAAGAACCCACCTACCAAAGCAATCACCCGGAAGGAACAGTGTGCCAGCAAAGCCGCAACGAAAGCTTTACGGCAAAACCTGCAAGGAACTGGGGCAAAACGGGGGTGAGTTGCAAACTCGTGAGTAGAAAACATCTACGAGTAGAAATCGCATGCATGACGCTATCCTAGGTCATATCAAGTAATATCCTCAAAAATATCCTGATCCATCTACATATACGTGCAATACCACATGCTCGTGTCAGTGCCTAAGATAGCAACATATCATATATATGATGTATGAATGCATTACGAATGGAAACAGAATATATCATGAGTGAGACAACTATTTTCTTTAATCAATGAGGTTTCTATATGTATATCAATCAAGTATCATCAATGAATACAATAGAGAAATCAGTGTCAAGTATCGACACAAAACATAAGTCTCAGTATCTCAATATCAAATCTCAATATCTCAAATCTAAAACATCAATATCTCAGGCGTCCGTATCATCTGCGGGATCGGCCCGTGGGCTCCGGCAGAATGGATCAGCCTATAAACATCTTAAGACACCGGCCGGTATCCTCCGGATAACCGACGAGTCCAAATAATATCACAGGTAGGTTGTGCTCCCCTGCCAGGCTCATCGAGTACAACTCGTGCTTCTTGCCCCGGGGTAACATACCTGGCCCACCATGTACCCGAGACGGTTCTTCCAACTCCTCGAATCGGGTCTCGAAATCCAACAGCAATCCTGAAAACTCATGGTAGAAGACTCATACATCACGGGAAAACCGCAACTTGCATTTTTAAAAGGATAATAAGTTTATAAATCCTTGCGGTTTTTCCCCCAAATCCAGAAATCTCAAGAAGGATCCGAAATCATCAATATCATGATATCAATAAACAATGAAAACCGGCATAAATCTCCATAATACTGCATAACCAATGAATATATGGATGCATCTGATATCATGCAATAAATTAACTAGCATAAGAAAGCAAAACCATGTAGCAACTATCAGTTAGCAAGCTATGTCAATGAAATAGTGTTTTCTAAAGTGTACGTGACATGGAAATTACCGATGATGATGTGCGTGAGCCGGCAAGTAAGTGTATGTGAAATATACGCATCATCGGTAATGGTGCTGGTGTCCTGACAGCATGGTTCATAATCACTAAGTACACAATGAGCATGCAATGAGATGATAACAATATGATAAATGGCAATAAATAGTAATTGAAAAAATAATATGCGGAACATGAATGATAACGTAACAATAAGGAATCTACATCGCTACACCTGTGTTATACTGTTTTGCCGTTTGAAATAGTACGAATCGTGGTGTTTTGAAAATAAGAGCTACGTGTTTTTAAGAAAAGATACGTCTTTTGAAATATCCATAGAATCCCTTGTCCCGTCTTTATAATACACACGATTCGTTAGTTTTTGAAATAGGTAAGAGTCGAATCTAATCTATCATTCACAAGTACACTACAGGACCAGACTAAACAGGCTGATCGAAAGGTAAAGAAACCGCCTAACATCTGAGTCGATACATACATATACATATAAAAGTCGGTGATCCCGCCTCAATGGTATTCCATACGATACGCTAATATAATATGATATCCTCGAGTCAAGAGTGCGGATCTATCATCAATATATATCTCGTACGGCCTTCCAAATCTGGGTACGGATCAAATGTCACATCTATCACATTATTCATCTGGTATCCTCTTTATCGTTTAGTACAAAACTGATACCATCTATGTAAATGCATGCGTGTATATAAAAACACCATGTCGAAAGGACCCGCTAAAACAACATGTCGTATCTCGAATACGAACCCTGTCACATCACCGATTTCACGGCCTCAAGCCTAATCTCATCGACACATCTCCAATCCCAAGTACTATCCTCATAATCCATGTATATATATATATATAGTCCCATACCCATGTGTGTGTATATATATATATACACACACACATACATATCCCTATATACACACATGTAAAAAGATGCATGCAAATACGTGTGTGCGTGTGAGTGTGAACAAATTCTAGGGCTCGCGACTAAGAAGCTATGCTAGTTTCCTTCTAATTACCCTAAACTAAACCATGAACACAATAATCATCTCTTGATAAACATCCACGTATCATGAATCACATATATAACATATATATATCATAACTATACTACGAACTGCAGGGGTGCTATACGCCATCCACCCGACTTCCCCTGTAGATATATATCTACTCACCTGGTCCTCGCTTGCTGAAATTGATGTCGCCACACGCTTGCTTGTCATCTCGAAGTCCTTGTGAGGGTACTCACGTATCATAACCCATCGCATCGCATTAAAATCCGACTCATGACCAAAACGACACACGAATCTCACATAGGTCAAAACCTATGGTTTGCTCTCTCAAATCAACCCAAAAACCCTCGACATCGGCGTACAAACGCCGAGTGATCGAGAAAAACTCAAACGCACCAATCGTGGTTTCAAAACCCACTAATTATATATAAAATAAGGTTTAAATCATCAAAACATTAAAATTAATCAAATCGTTTTATTTCCCAAAAACCTAGTTAACACAAATTCCCATTTCGGTTCAAAACTTGATGTTTTAACCAAATCTAAATATTTTTATTGATTCTATTGGCCAAAATGTTCACTAAATATCATAATTAGTTCACATAAATATTCATTACTAATTTATCTCACAAAAATATATACATTTTAAAAACCTAGTTTGCAATTTTATCCAATTTCAACCATTTTATAGCAAAAATGCACAAAAAACAATTTAGCTTGGATTTGCATGATCTAAACTATTAAACTATAACTTAAAATGTTAATAATGAGATAAAAACCCTAACCATATTTTAATCTTACATATATATCTATTTCATAAAAACCCTAGTTTGCATAAAAAAAACCTTAATTTGGACATTTTACAAGTAACGATTTGTAATTAGCAACTAGATTAGTTTTTTAATAAGTCTTAAGATGCTAGCCCACATCACACAACCCTAATCAAAATACTCAAAACCCTAACTTGATCCAAACTCTTTTCTAGAATTTTCAAACCTTCCATTAAAACCTAATTAACACTTAATTAACTTAGATTAAAGCAATAATCAACAATTTAACTACATGGTTAAGATTATACCTCCATAATTTTTGTAGATCCCACTTGCCACTAGCCTCCCAAAATGCAAACTTTTCACCAAGATCCATGCTTAATAGGCTATGGAAAAATGGGTAGAGAGTGGTTTTTGATTTTGAGGTTTTAATCTATGGATTTTGATGGATTTTGTAGAATTTTTTTGATGGGAAAAAAGAGTGGATTTGGGGGAAGGGCTGCTGCAGTTGGGGAGAAGGGGGATTGGCCTGAAGAGGGGGGGAGGGGAGAGAGAGTGTGGTGAGGTTATGAAGTCAAGAATTGACCAATGTCAACAAAGCCCATACTTATATATATTTATTCTTTTCATTTCTTTTCTTTTCATTTGTTTTCTTTTAGCAATTCAAGTGGGGAAATGAGGGGCAAGTTGGGGCTGCTGCTAATTTGGGGAGAGGAGAGAGGGTGTGGGTGAGTGTGGGTGATGGAAAAATGATAAATGTTATACCCCAATTTTCATTTACACAAATTTCACTATTTAAGCCTTTTTCTTCAATATTTTCTAACACCGTTTGACAGTTTCATTTCATTTCAAAAATAATATTTTACATGTTAGTTTAGTGTGTCATGATGTACAAAATTTGTATCAACCCATTCTAATTTGTAATTATCCCTAATTAAATGTATTTGTGACGGCTTAAAATAATATTAAAAAAATAAATTTCGGAAATTTTTTCAATAAATTAGAAATTTTACAATTTGCTCAATAAACACCAAATACTACCAATTACAGAGCTAGAATATGTATATTTAATTATATATTAAAAGATATTTATATCTTGATTTTTTACGGAAAACACCCATTATTTTACCCATTTTCCGAAATTTCAACTAAACGATTTTCAAAACGTTACAATCTTCCTCTCTTAAAGAAATTCGGTCCCCGAATTTAAATTAAACCAAAATCAAAACTCCGTCAAGCATCCCGCAATCATCGGAGTTATGGGGAAGACATCAATGTCAAGATCCAATACGAAAATCAATATGATATACATCAAAAATATACCTGTAAACGTCAGAACTATACAAGTAAACATCATTAAAACATCTGGAAGCAATGCATGCCAAATCTTTTTCAAATCGCTGTGCGATGTGTGTATCACTGCACAGTGGCGAACGACCATTGTGTGAAAATAACTATATATATATATATATATATATATATATCCCTTGTTTAACATACACGTCCCGCCGTTTTGAAAGCAATTTTAGAAGGGTTTCCTTTATAAAATGTTTCGTGTCATCTCGGACACGTAGGTAAATACTGAGACTATAGCTCCTCTTTGGAAATCCCTTCGATAACTATCAATGCATGCAAAAATATACTCAGGTACTGTCCTCTGATTTGTACTACTTAGTACTAAACCAAATAGCAAGTAGCATAAAATATACTGCTTCAAAAGAAATCAATCCCAAATATATATGAATGCCACGTGCGTCTGGTGCGCACGAAAATCGAAATTCATGAATGTGCCATATATGTACACATAAACAAAATCTGAGTGCAACGGGTGTGCACAAAAACACCTGTCAAGGGCAACGTGTGTGCCTGACAGCAAAACCATGTGCATCTTGTATGCACGAAGAATCTTGATTTAGTGCATCTGGTGTGCACCAAAATCGCATCAAGCGCGTCAAATATGCGCAAAATCCAAGTCAAGTGCACAAGGTGCACGAAAATAAATACCGAATATCACAATCAAATCGACGGTATACAACATATCTCAATCCAAATCCAAATCAGGTATACCGTGGTATATAATCTCACAACTATGTGCATCAGCATGCACAAAATCGAATCGAAATACTAAAAGTGCATGAAAACTGTGCCGAAAGCATAAGTCAAATCATATGCATGCCCTAGACATGAAATCAAATATCATGAAACTCGGTCATCAAAACTCAATCATGAAATAAATCATCCAAAAATACTGAAATCCAATGTGACGGATACGTGATAGTCAATCACAAAATCACCAATCGTAAATGCTGTCGTCGATATGTCCATCCTTCCAAGTCAAGAAGGTGTCGATGCATCCAATGCTAGCCGAGCAAGGTATCTACTTGCCTCCTGATCATGGCCTGTCGCCTAGTGCCCTTAGGCTCTCGTCTCTCACTGCGGATTGCTAAGTACATAACTCCTCGGCTCAACGGTCCAATATAGAAACGATAATGGAAGTAGTCCGCTCTGGCACATCCTCTAAAGATCTCTGGCCAACTCTTATGGTCACTCATAACATGTCTCGTCGACGATGCTGAACTCTGGCCTGCTAGGTGTGTGCAATATGACCGATCCTTGGTCTAAATCTTCTCGTATAGCATCCCACAAAGGTTTCGTCAAAGTCTCCCCCAAATCTCATTTCTGTCGAACTGCCCAGAAGTCATCATCCTTACCAAATCTATTTCTTATTCTGGAACGGCTGCATACTCATCACGACTCCTCCTGGAAGATATATCCATAGTCAACGCTTCTGCTTGCTTATCACATCTCTGATGTCGGCGGAGTGGAACGTCATCTCATCAAGATCTCGTATGAACCTCTTACTCCACTTTTCTCTAATGTCAACTGATTCGGACTGGTCTCCTCGTGGCTGCATAGACTGCGCTCCAACGGATATACTCGTATCTGGAGTCTCCTAAGCAATGTATCCCATCACATGATATCCGAATGATGTCGAACTTTTCGATCGATTCGTCAAGGTTCCATAATCTCCCAAGAGCTCAACATCTTGAGTACAGTTTAATAGTATCGAGTACATGCCACAGCACATGCGGACCAACCGTAGAAGGCAAACCCAAACCTCACTAATGGCACCGCAGAACCGCCGCAAACCCTAAGATTCAAAGGCTTTCACACGGTCATTATGTCGAGTTACAATTTGATTCTTCTAGAGGGTCCATAGCATTACTTGCTTTTGTCTCTGACTACTTTAATCTTGGAAAATGGACTCCTGACATTCGATCGTCTGTATCGACAACTAACGTATCTGCGTGAAGTCGTCTCTAGCTGGAATCAATCAATCTGATGACCTTGCATCGGGGTAGACACTGAATCACATGTCCTAGTCTTTCATCTTTGGTGACTAGCAATCTTCTGTCATATCTCGAAGTATAACTCGTGCGGCGTTAGCTTCGAACACCTTGGGCGATATCTTTCTATTCGCCAAAATCACTAGCTCATTCGTCCGCATGCTGAACAGTGCCTCAATCTTCAAGAATCATAGTGTAATAATGGTCGTCACAATCTGGCTGGCCTTTAGCAGTAGCCCAATCCTCTGGTGTTAATATGCATGTCCGATTAATCTCGTAAAAGCGACCCAACAAACGCTCGTGGCACGAAAACACAATAAAATGACGCCTCTCTATACAATCGTATGTCGCCAGAATTACGCCCTGGTCAGTCCTCATCCATGACGAGCTCGTGCTGACCGCAACTCTGGCCGTAGCTCTCTGCCCGTGTAACCGTGGTAACAAAACCATAACTGGTACTGATGAGGCTAGATCATAGGAATGAATATAATACTGTGCAAAGAAATGTACATCCTAAGGCTTCTTAAGCAGAGTATCGTAAGTATACCGCGGAACATACACACGGTATATCACTCTACTTGAGTCACCTACTCCTTCAACCAAGGTTCATCCTACACTCCGAAGGTAAAACCTAACACTCTGATACCAATTTTGTCACGACCCGAAAAGTACGGAACATGACCGGCACCTAAATTACGAAACGTCTCGAGGCGTACGTAATCTAAGTAAGCTAAAACCCAGAAATCAAAACCAAAGAAGCAGTAGAGTGATGGAAAAACCAATTAAAGAAAGTAGTTTTAACAACATAGGCCGAAGTATGTATTTTTAAAATCTCAAGTATTTTCTGAAAATTTCGGCAGAGTGTCCTTTGTAAATAATGGCCCCCAAACGGGATACAACATGAATAGTATACGAAATGATAAACGGCATCCCCAAGCGGGAGCTAGCTCTTCGTCAAACGACGGTCACAACCACACAAGCAATATAATATGCAACGCCGAAGGGCGAAGATCATAACTCGAAAGAAAACCAAAATCAACATGAAAACTATAATAATACCACGCGACTCTAAGGTCGAAAGAATAAAAAACTGGTTTTCTAAGTATGAAATAATATACAAGTCTGGTTTTCTATCTCTATCAAATATACAATCTGGTTGATGGAGTTTCTAGATACAACTGAAATAATAAATAACCAATGATGGTCCTGATGCAAAGAACCCACCTACCAAAGCTATCACCCGAAAAGAACATTGTGCCAGCAAAGCCGCAACGAAAGCTGTACGGCAAAACCTGCAAGGAAATGGGGCACAACGGGGGTGAGTTGCCAACTCGTGAGTAGAAAACATCTACGAGTAGAAATCGCATGCATGACGCTATCCTAGGTCATATCAAATAATATCCTCAAAAATATCCTGATCCATTTACATATACGTGAAATACCACGTGCTCGTGTCAGTGCCTCAGATAGCAACATATCGGATATATGATGTATGAATGCATTACGAATGGAAACAGAATATATCATGAGTGAGACAACTGTTTTCTTTAATCAATGAGATTTCTATATGTATATCAATCATGTATCATCAATGAATGCAACAGAGAAATCAGTGTAAAGCATCGACACAAAACATAAGTCTCAGTATCTCAATATCAAATCTCAATATCTCAAATCTCAAATATCAATATCTCAGGCGTCCGTATCATCTGCGGGATCGGCCCGTGGGCTCCGGCAGAATGGATCACCATATAACCATCTCATATATCCGGCCGGTATCCTCCGAATAACCAACGAGTCCAAATAATATCACCGGTAGGTAGTGCTCCCCTGCGAGGCTCATCGAATACAACTCGAGCTACTTGCCCCGGGGTACCATACCGGGCCCACCATGTACCCGAGACGGTTCATCCAACTCCTCAAATCGGGTCTCGAAATCCAACAGCAATCCTGAAAACTCATGGTCGACGACTCATACATCACGGGAAAAATGCAACTTGCATTTTTAAAAGGATAATAAGTTTATATATCCTTGCGGTTTTTACCCCAAATCCAGAAATCTCAAGAAGGATCGTAAATCATCAATATCATGATATCAATAAACAATGAGAACCAGCATAAATCTCCATAATACTGCATAACCAATGAATATATGGATGCATCTGATATCATGCAATAAATTAACTAGCTTAACAAAGTTAAAACATGCAGCAACTATCAATTAGCAAGCTATGTCAATGAAATAGTGTTTTCTAAAGTGTACGTGACATGGCAATTACCGATGATGATGTGTGTGAGCCGGCAAGTAAGTGTATGTGGAACATACGCATCATCGGTAATGGTGCTGGTGTCCTGACAGCATGGTTCATAATCACTATGTACATAATAAACATGCAATGAGACAATAACAACATGATAAATGGCAATAAATAGTAATTGCAACAATAATATGCGGAACATGAATGATAACGTAACAATAAGGAATCTACATCGCTACACCTGTGTTATACTGTTTTGTAGTTTGAAATAGAATGAATCGTGGTGATTTGAAAATAAGGGCTACGTGTTTTTAAGAAAAGGTACGTCTTTTGAAATATCCGTAGAATCCCTTGTCCCGTCTTTAAAATAAACACGATTCGTTTGTTTTTGAAATAGGTATGAGTCGAATCTAATCTATCATTCACAAGTACACTACAGGACCAGACTAAACAAACTGATCGAAAGGTAAGGAAACCGCCTAACATTTGAGTCGATACATACATATACATATAAAAGTCAGTGATCCCGCCTCAATAGTATCCCATACGATAACCTAATATAATATGACTTCCTCGAGTCAAGAGTGCGGATCTATCATCAATATATAGCTCATACGGTAAATCCGTTGTACGGCCTCCCAAATCTGGGTACGGATCAAATGTCACATCTATCACATTATTCATCTGGTATCCCTTTTATCAAATATCATGATCGGGATACTGATCTACGTCTAGTACAAAACTGATACCATCTATGTAAATGCATGCATGTATATGAAAACACCATGTCGAAAGGACCCGCTAAAAGATCATGTCGTATCTCAAATACGAACCCTGTCACATCACCGATCTCACGGCCTCAAGCCCAATCTTATCGACTCATCTCCAATCCCAAGTACTATCCTCATAATCCATGTATATGTATACGTATATATATATATAGTCCCATACCCATTTGTGTGTGTGTGTGTGTGTGTGTGTATATACATATCCCCATATACACACATGTAAAAAGATGTATGCAAATGCGTGTGTGCGTGTGGGTGTGAACCTATTTTAGGGCTCGCGACTAAGAAGCTATGCTAGTTTACTTCTAATTACCCTAAACTAAACAATGAACACAATAATCATCTCTTGATAAACATCCACGTATCATGAATCACATATATAACATATATATATCATAACTATACTACGAACTGCGGGGGTGCTATACGCCATCCACCCGACTTCCCCTTAGATATATATCTACTCACCAGGTCCTCGCTTGCCGAAATCGATGTCGCCACGCGCTTGCTTGTCGCCTTGAAGTCCTCGTGAGGGTACCTACGTATCATAACCCATCGCATCGTATTAAAATCTGACTCATGACCAAAACGACACATGAATCTCACATAGGTCAAAACCTATGGTTTGCTCTCTCAAATCAACCTAAAAACCCTCGACATCGGCGTACAAACGCCGAGTGATCGAATAAAACTCAAACACACCAATCGTGGTTTCAAAACCCACTAATTATATATGAAATAAGATTTAAATCATCAAAAGATTAAGATTAATCAAATCGTTTTATTTCTTAAAAACTTACTAGTACAAATTCCCATTTCGGTTCAAGACATGATGTTTTAACCGAATCTAAATATTTTTAACGATTCTAATGGCCAAAATGCTCACTTAATATCATAATTAGTTCACACAAATATTCACTACTAATTTATCTCACCAAAATATATACATTTTAAAAACCTAGTTTGCAATTTTATCCAATTTCAACCATTTTATAGTAAACATGCACAAACAACAATTTAGCTTGGATTTGCATGATCTAAAATATTAAACTATAACTTAAAATTTTAATAATATGATAAAAACCATAACCATATTTTAATCTTACATATATATATGTATTTCATAAAAACCCTAGTTTGCATAAAAAAAGCTTAATTTGGACATTTTACAATAAACGATTTGTAATTAGCAACTAGATTAGTTTTTTAACAAGTCTTAAGATGCTAGACCACATCACACAACCCTAATCAAAATATTCAAAACCCTAACTTCATCCAAACTCTTTTCTAGAATTTTCAAACCTTCCATTAAAACCTAATTAACACTTAATTAACTTAGATTAAAGCAATAATCAACAATTTAACTACATGGTTAAGATTATACCTCCACAATTTTTGTAGATCCCACTTGACAATAGTCTCCCAAAATGCAAACTTTTCACCAAGATCCATGCTTAATAGGCTAAGAAAAAATGTGTAGAGAGTGGATTTTGATTTTGAGGTTTTAATTTATGGATTTTGATGGATTTTGTAGAATTTTTTTGATGGGAAAAAGGAGTGGATTTGGGGGAGGGGCTGCTACAGTTGGGGAGAGGGGGGGCTCGGCCTGAAGAGGGGGGAGGGGAGAGAGGGTGTAGTGTGGTTATGAATTCAAGAATTGACCAAAGTCAACAAAGCTCATACTTATATATATTTATTCTTTTCATTTCTTTTCTTTTCATTTGTTTTCTTTTAGAAATTCAAGTGGGGAAATGAGGGGCAACTTGGGGCTGCTGCTGATTTGGGGAGAGGAAAGAGGGTGTGGGTGAGTGTGGGTGAGGGAAAAATGATAAATGTTATACCCCAATTTCCATTTACACAAATTTCACTATTTAAGCATTTTTCTTCGATATTTTCTAACACCGTTTGACAGTTTCATTTCATTTCAAAAATAATATTTTACATGTTAGTTTAGTGTGTCATGATGCACAAAATTTGTATCAACCCATTCCAATTTGTAATTATCCCTAATTAAATGTATTTGTGACGGCTTAAAATAATATTAAAAAAATAAATTTCGGAATTTTTTTTAATAAATTAGAAATTTTACAAGTGGCTCAATAAACACCAAATACTAGCAATTACATAGCTAGAATATGTATATTTAATTTTATATAAAAAGATATTTATATCTTGATTTTTTACGGAAAACACCCGTTATTTTACCGATTTTCCGAAATTTCAACTAAACGATTTTCAAAACGTTACAGACAGATTCAGATCTGGAGCAAGCTCGATGAACAAATCCAGAAACAGAAGATCTGAACAGACAGAGCAGAATCAAAACAGCACAAAACAATTTTTTTGGGATCCGAACCAACCATTACACCGCGGAACCGTGGCGGGATGAGGCGTTTGACCGCGGATCCGCGGTCAAGTGCTGACATCAGCGAACCAAATTCCTCTGTGAGTTTTTCTTGTCTTCTCTGTAACCCTCTGAGCTCCACTGAAAAATTTTCCTGCAGGGTTCTTTGCGCAAAACTTCTTCTCCCTCTCCAATAAATCAATTTTCTGCAGGATTCTTTGCGCCGCAAATAAAAAGAAAATTTTTTGGCAAGTGTTTTAGATTTTGTGTGTTTACTGCTTTGCATTTTTAAAACGGACTTTTAAGGGGCTATAACACAAATCCAGATTGGGTGGGGATTTCATTACCCTTCCTAGGACCCCAAAAATCATAAAAAGCATATGCATCAACCCTCGAGTTAATTAAAAAATATCTAGACTCGGCCAATTAAGGACTGTCCCGCTCATTAGGACAGAGGAATGTTGTGGGTAATCGGTCGTTTATCTAAACCTGACTTTGTGGTGCCTAGGCTAGACAAGTGGGAAAGGTAATTTTAAAAGGCCCGTCTCACGGTGATTCGTGAGCGGATCCCTCCTTTCTTCATTTTTTCTTACCTGGCCACAATTGGCAGTGAAGAGGCGATTTGAGGGATATCCACAACTTGTCGCTTTGGACCAGTTAGGAGAAGTCTAGTTGACTTAGGAGACCCTAGATCTAGGCTTGATTGTGCATGTTTAACTGTGGTTGATTGAAATTAATTCCATACAAGTCTTTGCACACAAATCTTTAGAAAAAAAAAATTTACAAAAACTTGCCATTTATCGCTAGAATTCCATTGCACTCAACCTTCACCCACATTTTCTCCATTGACGTTTTCTTACCCTCACATTTTGCTTTTTGACTACACTACATCTCAGTTAGTGCATGTCCGGTTGGACTAAGGACACTAGCGCCTGTTTAGTCCGTGTCTCGTTAGTGCCTACTGACGACGCGTTCGACTCCGAAGTCGAAATTCCCTCCACTTCTTTAACTTCATCTTCGCATTCATCATCTTCTAAGGAGATGTCAGGATTCAATCCTAACAACCTTTTACCTCCTGTTGAAGCACCCCAGCGAATCGCGCTCCAGGATCTTTTCTATCCCACCCGCTCCGCACTTCCTACTTGTCTTTCACTTCCACCGGCTAATAGGGATAATTTCGAAATTAAGCCCCACTTCATCAATATGTTACCCAAATTTCACGGGCTGGAATCCGAAGATGCCTATATTTTCATTAACAAATTCCAGAATATTTGTGAAATGATGAAGACCACCCAACTATCTGATAATACTATAAGGCTACGTGTCATTCCCTTCACTCTATGTGACCTAGCTTAAAAGTGGCTATATAGTACAGCATCGCACTCCATAAAAAGTTGGGAAGAGTTTTTTAAGCCTTTTGTTAAAAAAATTTACCCACACCACAAGACCGCGAGAATTCGAAATGAAATTAACCAATTTTCCCAGCTTCCTTCCTAACCTTTTTGGAAGTGTTTCGAACGATTTAAAGACCTTCTTGTTCAGTGCCCTCAGCACGGTATCGAGAGATGGCAACTTTGCCAAACTTTATACGAAGGACTGAACCCATCAACTAAGCAGGTTCTGGAAACCATTTGTTAAGGTCATTTTCTAACCAAATCGAGCAAGGAAGTTTGGCAATTTCTTGACGATCTTGCTGAACAAACACTTCAGTGGGAAAGCACTAGACAGACCACTTCATCCACTTCATCTACTTCCTCTGGTCATTCTAGGGCAGGCATTCATCAACTTGATATGTCGATTGCAATGAAAGCCGAAATGGCTGCAATCACGAAAAAACTAGAGGCAATTGAGAGCAAATTCTCATCGCCTTCTCCTGCCCCTGCTTTACCCACTCGCACTATATGCGCTTGTTGTTCGGATCCATCACATCTTACCGAAGAGTTTCCTTACAATCCACCTGCTCAAGGACAGGATCAAGTCAATGCTGCCTTTCAGCAAAGACAAAGAAATAATCCATACTCTTCAACTTATAATCGTGATTGGAGGAACCACCCAAATTTTTCTTGGAATCAAAATCAACAACAACAATTCCAAGGCAACAACACATTTCAGAGGCCTCCTCCACAACAACAAACCCCTCAACAAACTCAATATCAGCAACCTTTCCAACCCCAACCTTACCAAAATCAAATGAACAATTTTGCACCAAACAACTCTTTTCCTCAAAACAATTTTGTTCAGCCAAATAACGATAAGGTTTCTTCGCTAAAACGAAGTCTGGATGCATTTTTAAAACAATCAACTCAATCTTCCATCAATATCCATTCTTCCATTCAGTCTTTGGTGCAACACACTGCTTCACATGATCAAAGCATAAAAACCATTGAAGCCCAAATTGCACAACTGAATGCTGTGTTAAGCGAGCGAGAAAAGGGAAAGCTTTCATCTCAACCATTGCCAAATCCCGGTCACACACAAAACGCACATGTTGCTCCTGAACAAAAAAACCATAATGTGAGTATCGTGACAACTTTGAGATCTGGAAGAATTTTGCACACAATGTTGGCAATGATGATGACACCCCGGCCGCCTCTTCTTATTCTTCATCTTCATCTTCTTCGTCTTCAGAGCCTGTTCTCCATTCTTCATAAGGCTCTAATTCTTCTACTACTACGAACGGACCCACATCTCACCCCATAAAAACACCAGCACTGGGATCCGTTCCAACTCCGCAATCTACTCCACAAACATTGGACTCAACAAATTTTCAAAATGTTCCATTTCCAAACAGGTTGAGATCCAATTAACTAACTCCACAAATGGAGAAGATTGTGGAGTTATTGTTCACACCATAATATTGCATTATTATATTCCGCATTCTTATTCTTTTTATAAATAAACAGGTGCTTTTGACGCATGTCTGCTACATGTTACAGGTTACAGGTTCTTAGACAGAAAACAGTGAAAACGATGTAAAGACGATGAAAAAGTGGACTTTGACCAACAAATAGAAGACTCTTGATCAAGCCTACATCAAAGATAAAATTCACAAAGTACAAGGCAATGCAAGGTCCAAGATTACAAAGCGAATGGTTAAAAGTCCACCGCAATTATTCACTGGAGATCTGGAAGAAACATAGAAGCTATTTTAATAAAGAACCAAATAATAAGGAAGCCCAAAGATCCAAGGCCCAATACTTTCTTTAAAGAGACAGAGACATAAAATTTTACCAAAGCTTGAAGTCTACTTTGACTAGGTCTTCCTAAGGATATTTTGGTAAATGTAGACATGCAAATCAATTGTAACCTAGGGTTTCCTATTCTCTATAAATAGGAACTCTACTCATTGTAATTTCTTATGCCTCCCTTCATTAATAAATTTCAGCATTCTTTTGGAGAGCATCATTTTTTGTAAGTTCTTTATTTTCTGCCTTAGGTTAATTTTCTATTCTTGCCTTAGATAAATTTAATTCCTTGCCCTAGTTAATCTTTTATTTTCTGCCCTAGATAAATGTATTCTAATTCCTTAATGAGTGAGTAGTCTCCTCGTTTGTTAGGGTTAGATCTGGGGAAGATTTGAGAGACGAAGATCTCTCATCCCCTTTCTTGCCCATCATATATTTTCATAGTACTCCATGCATACCTTCTTATTCCGCTCCCTACGGCACTCTACCCATGAGGTAGCGGTGATACCGTAGTCTAAAGGCTCGGATTTTAAGGTTTTCCATGGAGGTTAGGGTAAAGATTAAGAAAGGAAGGACAAGGATCTAGAGGATGAACAATCTTCCCAATCATCCTAATCCCTTTTATGAATATTTACCATAACACCTAATTAGATCTTCATATGGGTATAGAAAGCGGTGAGATTTATAGACTTTCCAAACTTAACCTAGACTTAACCCTAGCAAGACTTAGATATTGATTAATTTAGATTTTAGATTTAATAATCAATCCGAACACTCTTCGGAATTAACTCGTTAGAGCGATTAGGAGATTCACAACATTCCTGTGGACCGACCCGTACTCACCGGCTAGCTTCATGCGACGCCGTTCTTGATTACGGTTACAAATATTTTTGATCTATCTTTTAGAAAGCGCAAGCACGCTAAAACACTCCAATCAAATGGCACCGTTGCCGGGGATGGCGTAGAATTTTCTTTTCGCAATTTCGGGTTAATCATAAAATTTAAAAATTCCTAAAAATCCAAAAAATCCAAAAATATATAAAAATATATATATTTTGTTATTTTTCGAAAGGATACTTTGTTGTTTTAATTTAGCAGGATTTACAAAGACGATCTGGAAATTTCCAGAAGGCAAAACAGAAATCAGAAGATCGAATAGAAGGGGAATCAAATAACAGAACAGTGAAAATTTTTTGGAGACCCAATTCCCCCAACCCGCCGCGATTCCACGGCCAAAACCCACCTTAGGCCGCGGAACCGCGGCCTTCTAGTGGAATCAGAGCGCCAAATTTTTTTTGGGGATTCGTACTGATTAGACTGCCGCGAAAACGCGGCAATAACGCGTTTATACCGCGGAACCGCGCTCTTTTGGTGAGATCATCCTATGAAATCTGCATTGTAAGCTCTTTGTTATTTCTCCTCTGCAAATTTTAATATATTTTCTGAATAATGCCTGCAAGATTTTGTGTGCTTTAAAAATATATTCTCTTCCATATAACAAATCTTGTGCAGGATTTTTGGGCCCCGCTCTAAATTGAAATTGATTGCAAGTAATCTTTTTTGTTGCATATCTTTTCTCGAATATCTTTTTGCAACAATTTTTTCCAAATAATGATTCTTGTGATATGCTTTAAATAATAACCAATTGCAAGTAATATTTTGCTGTTGCATATCTTTTCTATAAAATATTTTGCTGTTGCATATTTTTTCTCTAAAATCTTTTTGCAACAAAAATTTTTCCAAATAAAGAAAAAAAATGAAAATAACAAGGACAAATATTTTATAGAGCTTGCAAAATTTTTTAGCCCCAAATAAATCCTTGCACCACCCAACCTTCCTTCTTGTCACCTTTCTTCTTCTAACATGGGTACCCCACACAATAAATCATTAGCTGAACTTTGGTATCCCGAACCTAATTTTGCGTCATATGTCAATTTGTTTGGTCAATTTAAAAACGATCCTTCCATGCCTAAAAAATCTTTGAAAGATCACATAGAGGCGTGTAGGAGAAACAGTTTGACTTTTCAACCCCCTTTGTGTCAACCAAGTCAACCTTCACCACCTTCGTATGTTTTCAAGTTCAGCTGTAACCCCTAAGCCGATATCCATTGCTGAGCATATTGCTCAATCTCGCAGTCGATCTTTCACCCCTCTCCACTCATCTAGTTTTAGGGATCCGCACGACTATTCACCTATTTATCCATATGTTGACCCTACCCCTGTCCAATCACCCACTTCCTACCAATCATACCCGACTTTCCCACCTTCACTAGACACTGTTTTGACACAGCCATTAGGGAGTTTCACATATCCAACCAATTTTGAATCTTTTACTGAAACCCCCTCACCACCTAAGTCTAGTTTGGAAGAGTCGTTGGAAGCGTACATTGCAGCAATGAATAAAATGACTAGGAATGTGGAAGCATCTTTAGCCGCCCTTATGCAACCTAGTGAACCGGTAGCTAGTGTCCCGCTAGCTCCAAATTTTTCAATATATGAGGCGGCAGTTGGACAGAGTGAGAATGAGAGAGGATTTCCAAATCAAACCTACCCATACCCTATTGAATCCAACAACTCCAATTTTCAAACATGTGTCCAAAATGATGAGTTGTGTGATTTTGTAGTGCTTGATTTGCCAGATTGTGAAGAACCCCTTTCGAGTGAAACCGCACCTAATACTTTTGATCTTTACACCTCCACTCTAGAACCTAAATCGATAAATATCCATGCTTTTGATGAGGTGTCTAAGAAAATTGATTTTCACTTGATTGAGGATATAGACGCCGGGAATATTTCGGATGATGAACCTGTCGATTTAATTGAGATTTTATGTTCAAATCATCATCCCGAGTTATTAAAGGTTTCTCCCGAATCTAATTTGCGTCTTGAATTTGATGATAATGGCATGGTTGAGTTAAATATTAAGGATAGTATTGAGGAGAGTCTTGAGGATAATATTGAGGTTGAATCATTTTTGTTTGATGTGTCTGATTTTCCAATTCATCCTCCTAAACCTTTGACTGTTATATCACCCTCCCTCCTTCCCATCGTTCCGACCCCGCTTGAAGACTGCGAGCTTGAAAGATTTTCCTTTGAATCAGATAATAACACTTACGAGTGTTTCACTTTTTCGGACGATGTTGATGACTCACCGTCCGAGTTTGAGTCCTTTACATTTTCAGATGAGCCATCAGACTCGGTTGATTATAGTAGTTTCGAACCATTAATGGAATCTTTCAAGTTCGAAACAGTTTACTACGGTGAGAAAGATACTATCCCTAATTCACTCCCTTTCTTCTTTCCCATTGTTCCTGTTGGAGATAGTGCCCTCAGAGTCAATTATTAGGTCACAGGTACGTGATTGTAATGATTGAGGGAGGACCTGTCCCGGTAGGACAGTCTTACTCGAGATGATAGTATGCTATCTGGTTTACCTTTATCATCGTGTACTGTTTTAGGTGACCTGACACGTCGCTATTACACGTTGATAGAGCCCCTAGGATTCTTGCTTGACCACCAGCAGTATGAGGGCGATCATATAAGTGGGAGCTGGGGGTCTACAAGCATATCCTTAAAAGGTCCCTAGTCGTGGGAGTTTCGAGACCGGGCATCGATACTCCATTAGTAGACTAGTGTATACAGTCGAGACCCCGACGAGGGGCGGTGGCCGGTCTCACAAGCCACTGGTGTTAGTTGGATCACCTAAGATGTATACAGGTGCTCATTGGGTTATGAGTACACCGGACAGGACTCGCCGGGAACATGCTAGTTGGTCATATACCAGACGTCAGATGGCAGTTCCCTGGTGACATGTGTGCAGGTTAGTTCATCGACCTGGGGATCGTCATTTGTCTCGTGTGAGTTCCCACTGTACTTTGATTACTACCCTACCACGGCTCAAAGGAGTCGTGCAAACAGGTTTTAGTTGGGTACAGTCCCGAGCCACATGGAGGCAGTGAGCGTATCTTCAGGGGTTCGTCTCTCCCAGTATTGGGGGTGAGGTCGTGCTGTGTCTAGGAGAGCCATTACACAAAGTCCTTGGCCAAGGCAAGGAGATTTACCGGTAGGTATTCCAGTAGTATCTCAGGGTGTTCTGGGCTACACTCCGACACGACTTGTACCGCTTTTGGGGGTCTGACTTTTACCAACCCCCTAGGCCCGCCATGCGATACTCATAGACGAACGGACCGGACTGCACGGATATTGTCACTGACAGGCTCAGTAGGGTGTCAGGATGGGTTCGCTCATCGACATCCCTTTTAGTCAATAGCTGGTGGCCCGTCACGTATTGGCTTATACCTCTGACGTGCTAGTGGTTAAATCCACAGCCATAGTATTGACGAGTCTTTAGAGTCCACCACTCTTTCAGTTACTCAAGTTTCGGGCGAAACGCTGTAGAGGCCGTATGGAGATATGGCAGGGTCCGATCAGATACGTGCGGTATTGCACGGATCAGGATCGGACGGTTTGTACTAGTAGCCGTATAGGTTTATGGCAGGGTTCGATCAGATACGTGCGGTATTGCACGGATCAGGATTGAACGGATAATACTAGCCTGCTTTGGTTTAAGCCGGTCCTAGTTTAGTACAGTGTAGATTTTGTCTCTTTGCATTTGTATCCGGACGGAATACAGATGCGGGTGTGTATGCACAGTATCGGGGTTTTCCTGTAATTTATTACGGGACAAGTTTTCTGGAGTTGCCAGTTTGCATTCCGTTCCGGCCGGTTTTCCTTTGTTCTTTCCCGGCCGGACTTTTCCGATGGAGGGGGTTATTTGCAATTGTGCAAATAACTTTTGTGGAGGGGGTTTCTTGTAAAAGATTGATTATGATAGCTTTCATTTCTTTTCAACCATGCTTTTGCTTTATGAGATTTGATTGTGATAAAGTGAGAGTATGGGTTCAATAGTATGAAGCATGGTTGTTTGTTTTCTTGTCTCTTGATGTGGTCACCTCTTTCATCTCCTACACTCACCTCCCTTCATGCTTCATAACCTTGGCTCCACCATTTTCTAAGAATGAGAGTTTTTCATTTTAGAAAAGAAAAGTGAGAAGAAGAAAAGAGAAGGAGAGAGCTTCATCTTTGAGAGTGATTCATTTGGTGTATATCATTCTTCATCTCATTCCATTGCTAGAAAATTGAAAGCACCAATTTTCTATACACCATTCCTCCATCTATGGCAACCAACCCCAAAGTGAGACATACACTCTACACTATATTCCTACAGCAAATCTTGGACGCGTCGATTCGCCAGCTTCGCGCCCGAGTTGCCTCGGTATTGAGGTGGGAGCCCGTAAAAGCTACAGGAGATGTGGTGCCCCTTTCCGACGAGGAGGAGACGGACGGAGATCCCGCGAGGAGATCGGAGTGGAGATGAAGACCGGAGGACTTGGATCGTCGGCATACATCTCTTCCCTTTCTTATTAGTAGCGTAGACTTGTTAATGGTTACGATCCGGAGTTTAGTGCGCGGTGGTGCCGGTTTGCAAAGTCCGCAAAATTTAAGTTTTTCACCGCTTCCGCACTCCGGCGTCCGATTGACGGCCGGGGCGCCGCCGTGCACTTACAGTGGTATCAGAGCCTCGCCATTAACTTAGTCTAGCTTTGTGTAATGTGTTTGCATTTCCGATCGATCAAAAAGTTCCAAAACTGCATTTTAGTTCGCATCAGTTTCTGTTGAAAATTTTTGGTCTCGAAAAATTTTTCAGGTTATAAAATATTGATGTACTGGAAAATATAAGAGTTCTTTAAAAATTTGACGAAGTAACTCCACAGTTGGAGCGCGGAACCGCCGCGAAAACCCCATTTGTGCGGCCCTTCCGCCGCGCACTATTCACATCACTTCACCATTTTTTTACAGAGGCCTTCTGGGCTTAAAATATGGGCTTTGGAATATTAAAGTTGGGCCAATTGTTTCTGTGAGTGCTACAGTTTTCTTTGGGGCCCACTTGTTAATTGTTTGATCAATCGGAAATTTTTTAAACACATTTTTCACAGTATTTACATTATATCTGCGACCGTGAATGTCACTCGATCGGTAAATCCGGTCTAACTGCTATAGCCCGGTTAGACGGATTTGCGAACGTGACTTTCACGTTGATGTTCTATGTATTTGCTGTGATGTTGCGGATCGGTCGTGGGGGATAGCCTGGATGCAATACTAGTACTGTGTTGTTGTATTATGTACATTTGATATTACGGGGCGAGCGTCCGACATGTGGACTGCCGTCACTGCCTGTTTGTATTATTCTTTTGGGGCACGACCTGGTTGCGGTCGATGCACCCGGTGTATGTATATTTTACTTTCTGTACTAGGGTTACCCCACGGAGGGGTGCACGGATAGCCGGGTTCTAGAGGGCAACAAGCCCGCATCTCATGGCATTGGGACGGAGGGGGCTTCACTCTAGGATTGGCGGGCTATTCGCCGCACTCGTAGGGGGTACAGGTTGACCCAGGAGGGGTGCCCAAGTTGCCGGATTCCGTGAAGTGCTGGGTGGTCCATTCACGGTGCTGAAGGGGGCTGCCTCGCTTCAGGTTTTGGCGGGTGACTTGCCGCGCCCGTAGGGGTCTAGGATTTCATTGCACAGGCTGTCCACACGACCAGGGGAACGTCGGGTTTCAGCGGCTCTGTGAAACCCGGGGATCCCAGATATCTGTATTGTTTCTGTGATGCTGTTCATTTTCTGTGATGTTGCATTTTATTCACGCCTTGAGCGAATATAATATATTGGTATATATATTAGTAGATGTTGTATATGTTTTGCATCCGCGCTAGTCCAGTCCCCGCTCTGTCGTTAGTTAGCTAACCTAACGGGTAATGACGGGACCCAGTAGCGAATACGGATGGCATATACGTATATCAGTATATTTTCGTTCTTTTTGGTGTGATCAATTGATGGGACTGCATTGATTCGGATCAATGCAAGTTTAAAAACAAACCTAATCTGATGTTGTTGGAACACTTTTCTAAAAGCTGTTATTGCAAGGACGTTCATTTCTGTTTTGCATCGTGGTATTCATTTGGAATATCCTGCTCCTCAGTCGACGAGGCAAGGGCCGAGATCCCTTCACCGGGAGTGACCCCTTGGACAGAAGTTTGCGTCAGGGCATTAACTTCACTATAGCCGATTACTTTTGCTTTGCACAGTGATATTCGGTTATGAATATCCAGCACCCCATTCTACGGGGAAAGAGCCGAGATCCCTTCACCGGGAGTGACCTCTTTAGTAATGGTTTTCGTCACTATATTTTCTAAAAATCTATCCGTTCCTTCAACGATATCAAGTTCATTACGTTAAAGGTTTTCGCCAGAAACCATTCGTAGCCCTCCGTCGTTTCATATGGGTAGTCAATAGTATTCAAGCTGTGTTTGTTGGCCTTAGTCAAGGCACAGTGTTTGGTAGCTATTGGGTATTCATATGCTGCATAGATAGATGCGTTGGTTTGGGACAGTCGTATAGCCTTGTTGGCCTTAGTCAAGGGCTTGTACGGGTGGGTTCAAATCAACCTGGACAATGACGGGTAGAACTTGACATGTGACTTATGATTTGTTGGCCTTAGTCAAGGTCATAAGAGCATGGGGCAGAAATCCACATCGGGAGTTTCAAAAGTACTGAAACTTGCCAGATATGCGCATACCTTCTGGAGTGTGATACCGTGAGCGGATTCCGTCACGTTATCATATGATGAGAGTTGGATCCCGATTCCCACTGATGAGTTGGTTTACTCCTCGGGTGACCCCGACTAATTCTTCTTTCAGGTTTGGAGGAGAATTTGAGGTACAGTGGGAGGTTTCCAGATTAGATAAATTGGTGACCATTCTGATCTAGGTTAGAGTGCACGCTGAGTGTTTCTTTTCTCTCTCTCTTTGGCAGCGACCATTGACCCGACCCTAAGACTATGACTCAGTGACCAAGTTGACCGAACTTTCTTAACACAGGCTTTTGGATTGTCAGAGTTGCAGACCTCATTGCCACTCCTACTTTTACCCTTTTCTCCAGGACACCCCGTATTACTGCGAACGTCCACTTCCATTGGACAAAACCATCGTATAGTTAGATACGAACTCGAAGGGATTCGAGGATGGTTTCCGGGTCTGGAGAAAACGGATAGGATTATTCAGTTGTCTTTTCTTTTCACCCTCTCTCAGGTTGCGAGTACTCCTTAGTTTAGGAGTAGTACACCTATTATGCAAATTGGATAGTTTTCTTCCAAACCATAGGCTGGTGCCGACCGGTAGGGAATGAAGAAAACCAGTTAGCCTAAACGGTGTACAGAAGGTATTAAGTTCAGACAAAGCAAGGGATTAGTAAGAGGGCAAAGTAAGTTGCGACTGCTATTCACGACCAAACCAAGTATTTCTTCGCCAATCCTAAATCACCTTTGTATTTCTCCAGGACACTCCGTATCACTACGAAGATCCCATTTTTATTGGATAATCCATCGTATGGTTATATACGAACTCGAAAGGAACTTGTTCCAGTTCGGGGATGGATCCTGGTTCAGGAGAAATAGGAATAAAGTACATTCAGGTGCCTTTTATCTTCACCTTCTCTCGTATTGCGAGTGTTCCTAGGATTAGGACAGAACACCCTTTATGCTTTTTGGATAGTCTTCTTCCAAACCATAGGCTGGTGCCGAACGGTAGGGAAGGAAGAAAACCATTTGGCCTAAAGGGGTGTACAGAAGGTAATGACTAAAGACATATAAAGGGATTTGGAGAGGTGGCAAAGAATAATACGGTTATAGTTGTGAATCTGGATAATGGTAGAGGCATTACTAGGAATACCAGGGTACCCCAACGAGACATTTCGATGTTTCAGTTTCACTGTGTACTGTTAAAAGAAAACTGATTTCCCGATTAGACACTCACTCCAGGGTATGTATTTACCAGGTATGATTCTCACATCTGTATGGTTTTACAGATGCTGAGTGGGAGTAAGTTATTGGGAATTGGGTGATCATCCTCATTATATCGGGATTCGATGTAATCGGTGATATTTGAGGAAGTCACCTGGGTTGTTTGCCGGACGGCAATCATTTGGTTTTGAATATCCGCGGTTATGCACCAATTTCAAATTGATATATCTGTACGTCTATTTTCATAGAGTGAGATATACCTTTTGATATTATGTCGATGACATTTACCTATATCAGTGGATGGTTAGGTAAGGAGCATTAAATAGCGGTGTAATTCTTCTTAACCATAAGTACAGTTTTCAACCTACGACGCACAGTGAATGAGTTGTCAGACTCAAGGGACTTATACAGAGTATTGTATGTTGTCCAGTGTCCATTAGGACAGAGGGGTTGGTCCTCATACTATATTCTGTTTACTTTTAACTTCTCTAGTTCTTAAACATGTGTTTCGTAGAAACACAGGGTCTGAGTTTAGAGGAGTTATAGGTATTTGAATAGAGTAGAGAACCAGGTGTAGCAAGTATCGGGATTCTTCAAGGTAATCGAAGATGTAGATACTTGTGTATGGTATTCAGTTGATAAAGAGATCTTGCTTCTCTTTCAGGTTACTCATAATTGGAAGTATTCCTAAGTTGAGTAACGCTGATCGGCCTTCTTCCATTTTGTTGACATGCGCTGGGGACAGCTGCATGATTTGAATCTGGTTCAATTAAATCAGTGCCTCTGTTTCTATATTGGATATAGAACAGTTCATATCTTAACAATGTTAAGGTACGGGGAGTTGTCCGGTTTATGATTAAAACCTGACACTGGACAACTCAAGGCACGTTTCTGTAATGGCTGTTTGTGGGTTGACCCAGGCTATGACGAGGGTTGATTTTCTACCATCTGGATGAACAATAGCGATATTGTTCTAGACTCGCCACAGTTTTATTAAAAATGGATTTTTTCAGAAAACAGTAGTGGGAGTATGGTAGAACTGGAAGTGATTCCAGAACCACAAACGATTACTGAAGATTTGATAAGGAACCTAAAGATTCAATCTGGATTGACATTCCATTGGTCACTCCGCAGATATGGTGGGTAACTTCAGGCACCCGAGAGGTACTACGGTAGCCTCAAGGACGGTGACAGGGAAGTTCTCGTTTACCCACAATTGCCATTGCTGTTGTTCCAGGTTACGAGACCCGGCGGGAGGATGAGTATAGCGTCGTTCTAAACCAGTTTTAGAAGTGTACGTCTATATGACTCTGCCAGAGGGTTGTCGTAGTCAGTGGGAGCAGCGGAAGCATTGGTGGACAGGTTGCTTATGTCTATTTATAGACTAGAGCAGATGTAGCGGAGATAGATCATCTATTTCTGACGTGACAGTCGTGGGTTTGACTTCATCAGAATAGGGGATGGATCAGTTGAGAAGGTAGTAGGGTGTGATGTCATAGTGTTTGGATGACATACACAGAGTAGGAAAGGAAACTCCTACACTACGATCGGTTATACTTTGGTCGTCACACAGTTGTTTCTCCACAAAGGAAATGGATTTTATATCAGACATACTGGTTACTAGATCTATGATTTTAGATCTAGATTTGGGTGGTTTCCCAATCAGGGTACTTGACAGCATTCTAAGAGTATTTAGGATGGACGACTCCTGGCACGGTAGTGTACCTGCAAGGTAATGGAGTCACCCTCTCCAAAGGTGTCTTACAGACTAAAGGGGAGAGGGACGGGCATGATTGGCAGATCACTTGCTCAGGCAATTAAGTCAATCGTGAGATATCAAGTACCACACCAGATGTTGTTCGTGCACTAGATGCAATAAGTTGACATTAATCCAATCCTGGAGAAACAGTCGGAAGCAGTTTTAGAACATAAGTGGATGTTCTAGGGATATGATAACGACAGCCTCATTCAGGAGACAGTTATCATTCCAGGCTTCCAAGGTGACATGGACGACAAGGAGGTTGTCAGAGTTATAGTTTTCCTTCTGATGAGGGGCAGTATTTTGGACAGGTGGTCCAAGGCAATACTGAGGGAGGCATGGCGCGCAGGATACTGAATTAAGTTCAATTGACGATACAGTCTAAGAAGTTTGGATTTGGAGTTCATTTATGAGCTATGTCCCATCAGACATCCAGACACATTCTAAGACAGGTATTGCTCATTTCGGAAGATGGCTTTCTCCGCGAACTTGAGATATAGAGAGACATAGAAAGAAACAACTAAGCGGATCCACTCACTGAGGCTATTCCTCGAACGCAATAGTTCCGCAAACGAGCTTTGTGAGACTGACTAGTAGAGGAGTTGGATGTTCGGTATCACACGGGCTGTGAGTATGCGACATCGCAATAATTAGCCTTGAGTGCAAGTGGGAGATTGTTGGAGATAGTGCCCTCAGAGTCAATTATTAGGTCACAGGTACGTGATTGTAATGATTGAGGGAGGACCTGTCCCGGTAGGACATTCTTACTCGAGATGATAGTATGCTATCTGGTTTACCTTTATCATCGTGTACTGTTTTAGGTGACCTGACACGTCGCTATTACACGTTGATACAGCCCCTAGGATTCTTGCTTGACCACCAGCAGTATGAGGGCGATCATATAAGTGGGAGCTGGGGGTCTACAAGCATATCCTTAAAAGGTCCCTAGTCGTGGGAGTTTCGAGACCGGGCATCGATACTCCATTAGTAGACTAGTGTATACAGTCGAGACCCCGACGAGGGGCGGTGGCCGGTCTCACAAGCCACTGGTGTCAGTTGGATCACCTAAGATGTATACAGGTGCTCATTGGGTTATGAGTACACCGGACAGGACTCGCCGGGAACATGCTAGTTGGTCATATACCAGACGTCAGATGGCAGTTCCCTGGTGACATGTGTGCAGGTTAGTTCATCGACCTGGGGATCGTCATTTGTCTCGTGTGAGTTCCCACTGTACTTTGATTACTACCCTACCACGGCTCAAAGGAGTCGTGCAAACAGGTTTTAGTTGGGTACAGTCCCGAGCCACATGGAGGCAGTGAGCGTATCTTCAGGGGTTCGTCTCTCCCGGTATTGGGGGTGAGGTCGTGCTGTGTCTAGGAGAGCCATTACACAAAGTCCTTGGCCAAGGCAAGGAGATTTACCGGTAGGTATTCCAGTAGTATCTCAGGGTGTTCTGGGCTACACTCCGACACGACTTGTACCGCTTTTGGGGGTCTGACTTTTACCAACCCCCTAGGCCCGCCATGCGATACTCATAGACGAACGGACCGGACTGCACGGATATTGTCACTGACAGGCTCAGTAGGGTGTCAGGATGGGTTCGCTCATCGACGTCCCTTTTAGTCAATAGCTGGTGGCCCGTCACGTATTGGCTTATACCTCTGACGTGCTAGTGGTTAAATCCACAGCCATAGTATTGACGAGTCTTTAGAGTCCACCACTCTTTCAGTTACTCAAGTTTCGGGCGAAACGCTGTAGAGGCCGTATGGAGATATGGCAGGGTCCGATCAGATACGTGCGGTATTGCACGGATCAGGATCGGACGGTTTGTACTAGTAGCCGTATAGGTTTATGGCAGGGTTCGATCAGATACGTGCGGTATTGCACGGATCAGGATTGAACGGATAATACTAGCCGGCTTTGGTTTAAGCCGGTCCTAGTTTAGTACAGTGTAGATTTTGTCTCTTTGCATTTGTATCCGGACGGAATACAGATGCGGGTGTGTATGCACAGTATCGGGGTTTTCCTGTAATTTATTACGGGACCAGTTTTCTGGAGTTGCCAGTTTGCATTCCGTTCCGGCCGGTTTTCCTTTGTTCTTTCCCGGCCGGACTTTTCCGATGGAGGGGGTTATTTGCAATTGTGCAAATAACTTTTGTGGAGGGGGTTTCTTGTAAAAGATTGATTATGATAGCTTTCATTTCTTTTCAACCATGCTTTTGCTTTATGAGATTTGATTGTGATAAAGTGAGAGTATGGGTTCAATAGTATGAAGCATGGTTGTTTGTTTTCTTGTCTCTTGATGTGGTCACCTCTTTCATCTCCTACACTCACCTCCCTTCATGCTTCATAACCTTGGCTCCACCATTTTCTAAGAATGAGAGTTTTTCATTTTAGAAAAGAAAAGTGAGAAGAAGAAAAGAGAAGGAGAGAGCTTCATCTTTGAGAGTGATTCATTTGGTGTATATCATTCTTCATCTCATTCCATTGCTAGAAAATTGAAAGCACCAATTTTCTATACACCATTCCTCCATCTATGGCAACCAACCCCAAAGTGAGACATACACTCTACACTATATTCCTACAGCAAATCTTGGACGCGTCGATTCGCCAGCTTCGCGCCCGAGTTGCCTCGGTATTGAGGTGGGAGCCCGTAAAAGCTACAGGCGATGTGGTGCCCCTTTACGACGAGGAGGAGACGGACGGAGATCCCGCGAGGAGATCGGAGTGGAGATGAAGACCGGAGGACTTGGATCGTCGGTATACATCTCTTCCCTTTCTTATTAGTAGCGTAGACTTGTTAATGGTTACGATCCGGAGTTTAGTGCGCGGTGGTGCCGGTTTGCAAAGTCCGCAAAATTTAAGTTTTTCACCGCTTCCGCACTCCGGCGTCCGATTGACGGCCGGGGCGCCGCCGTGCACTTACAGTTCCGACCGAACAAATGACCGTTACGCTTTCATCTCCTATACCAAGTTCGGCGTACCCATGTTTTCTTGCGAATCTTGAGGGATTTGACCCCATTCCCGACAGGTTGATAGGTTAGCGCAATCGCTTATAACATATCGGTCATCACAAATTGCGCTAATTTATTCACTCAATTTACACCCTCAAGATCGCACTCCACTTCTTTCTTCTTTCCGTCTTTCTTCTCCCCCACCGAGACCATATTCTACTATTCTTCTTTCCACACGGTCTCGCGTGCTTTTCATCTCTTTTCTTTCCATCCCATTCTTGCACCAACTCTACCTTTACCATGATAAGATTTTTGAATGGTTGGTGCTAACCTTTGGCTTGTGTAAGGCCAAGCTTAAGTTTGGGGGGACCTTTGTATATATACATATATTTTTTGTTTTCTTTTATAAAAAAATAAAAAAAATTTCAAAACAATTAAAAAAATAAAAAAAATTATAAATAAATAAACAGGGAAGTGCCGGTATTTTGACCCTCTTGGTTTAGCATGACAGTGAGGACACTGTCAAGTTCAAGTTTGGGGGTATGCTCGGTACGTCTTCTTCCTTCGCATTCATTTGTACATATTTTTGTATTTGCATATTTATTTGAAAACCCATAAAAATTAAAAAATTTCAAAAATTATAAAAATTATTGTATTCAATTTTGGCTTATTTGACTAGAGTTTGACAAATAGGTTAACTGGCTAGGAACAACTAGATCTTAGACTTAGTAAATTAAAAACCCTAAAAATAACCTTCCTTAAAGTTTAACAATAGAGAGTATATGTTTTTGAAGTTTATTTAGAAATAGGCAAATTTTGGGTTCACTTCTTGGGCTAAGTCGAAACAAGGGAAGAGTATTGATGTTCTTATTAGAGTATAAGTTTGAAAAATAGTTCCTAACTTAAGTCTAGATTCTGAAAATGTATACCCTACAATTTGCACAATCACGCACCTTGAAACTTGGAATAGTAGAAGAGACCTTGAAATGCTCTTGTCTAAAGTCCTTAGTACAATGAAAATAAAAGAAAAAAAAAGTGAATAAAGGAAAAAAATGGACATTGGTTTTTGTGATTACTTAAGGCTGTAAAAATAGAAAAATCTTTAGCGAGGGTTCTTCATCACCTAGTGCCATAGACCAACTGGTTTGGGAGTCGCTGCTAAAAGCCTTGGGTGTTGTAAAACTAGGAAGTACGCTTTAAAGTGCTAACGCATCTTGTAATCGGTTGTTGGTACCTCAAAAAGTATTAACAGTCGCATGAAGGATGTGTAAGCAAATTTCATTTAAAAATTCACTAATCAATAAGTGCTTTGGACAATGGACGAGAGTACGATTGCTTGATTTGAATTTCTAAGTGTAGGGGTGATATTTACACACACGTGGGGATATGTGATTAGAGTTTAGATGAGAGAAAGGAATGAAGAATAAAACTTGTATCTTTAGTAAGGTTGATAGAAATTCCTGAGTGGAGATGTAACCCTAGAAGGAAAACTTAGGAGATGCCGAAAGCTAAGTAGGTCTACATAACATGTACAATCTTAAGTTAAATAATGTGGAAGTGTGAAGAATATGGGTGGATAATTTGCGAGTCAAAATATAATAAATTCCTTGTTAGAAAACCTAATTGGAGAACAAAAGTCAATGGGCCAAGTTGATAGGATTTTGTGGGTGTAATCCGCTGAAAACCCTCAGGAGACAACACTCCTCCTACTATGGACACCTAGAGGTTTAACGGCTTGTTGCACGAGCTCATTGCAATCGCGTTTCCCTGCGAAAGTGTGGTTAGGATTTTAGTGAATAAAAATAAGTTTGCTCGAGGACGAGCAAAAGATAAATTTGGGGGTATTTGTTCACACCATAATATTACATTATTATATTCCTCATTCTTATTCTTTTTATAAATAAACAGGTGCTTTTGACGCATGTCTGCTACATGTTACAGGTTACAGGTTCTTAGACAGAAAACAGTGAAAACGATGTAAAGACGATGAAAAACTGGACTTTGACCAACAAATAGAAGACTCTTGATCAAGCCTACATCAAAGATAAAATTCACAAAGTACAAGGCAATGCAAGGTCCAAGATTACAAAGCGAACGGTTAAAAGTCCACCGCAATTATTCACTGGAGATCTGGAAGAAACATAGAAGCTATTTTAATAAAGAACCAAATAATAAGGAAGCCCAAAGATCCAAGGCCTAATACTTTCTTTAAAGAGACAGAGACATAAAATTTTACCAAAACTTGAAGTCTACTTTGACTAGGTCTTCCTAAGGATATTTTGGTAAATGTAGACATGCAAATCAATTGTAACCTAGGGTTTCCTATTCTCTATAAATAGGAACTCTACTCATTGTAATTTCTTATGCCTCCTTTCATTAATAAATTTCAGCATTCTTTTGGAGAGCATCATTTTTTGTAAGTTCTTTATTTTCTGCCTTAGGTTAATTTTCTATTCTTGCCTTAGATAAATTTAATTCCTTGCCCTAGTTAATCTTTTATTCTCTGCCCTAGATAAATGTATTTTAATTCCCTAATGAGTGAGTAGTATCCTCGCTTGTTAGAGTTAGATCTGGGGAAGGTTTGAGAGACGAAGATCTCTCATCCCCTTTCTTGCCCATCATATATTTTCATAGAACTCCATGCATACCTTCTTATTCCGCTCCCTACGGCACTCTACCCACGAGGTAGCGGTGATACCGTAGTCTAAAGGCTTGGATTTTAAGGTTTTCCATGGAGGTTAGGGTAAAGATTAAGAAAGGAAGGACAAGGATCTAGAGGAAGAACAATCTTCCCAATCATCCTAATCCCTTTTATTAATATTTACCAAAACACCTAATTAGATCTTCATATGGGTATAGAAAGCGGTGAGATTTATAGACTTTCCAAACTTAACCTAGACCTAACCCTAGCAAGACTTAGATATTGATTAATTTAGATTTTAGATTTAATAATCAATCCGAACACCCTTCGGAATTAACTCGTTAGCGCGATTAGGAGATTCACAACATCCCTGTGGACCGACCCGTACTCACCGGCTAGTTTTATGCGACGCCGTTCTTGATTGCGGTTACAAATATTTTTGATCTATCTTTTAGAAAGCGCAAGCACGCTAAATCAATCCAATCAGTTATTTAAACAGGTTAGTATTAACATTCCCCTCTTGGATGCAATCCAACAAGTCCCTTCTTACGCTAAAATCTTGAAGGACTTATGCACCAAGAAGAGGAAATCACACGTACCTAAGAAATTTTTCTTGGCTAGCGCAGTAAGTGATGCTCTTATCCAACCTTTACCTGAAAAATGAAAGGACCTTGGCTGTCCTACAATTTCAATAACTATTGGGGATAAGAACATCAACCGCGCTCTTTTAGATCTTGGTGCCAGTGTTAATTTTCTTCCCCATTCAGTGTATGAGCAATTAGGCGTTGGAGAGCTGAAACCCACACATTGTACTCTCCAAATAGCCGACCGATCCATCACCCATCCAAAGGGTGAGTTAGAGGATGTGTTGTTTAAAGTAGGTGACTTTATATTCCCCGTTGATTTCATTGTTATGGACACACAGCCTGTAGCTAACCCCCGGAGTCAAATTCCGGTGATACTCGGTCGACCATTCCTTGTGACTTCTAATGCGGTGATCAATTGTCGAAATGGTTCGATGAACCTATCTTTTGGAAATATGACAATTGAACTCAACATTTTTAAGTTGGGGAATCATCCCTCCGAACCTAATGCTAATATACTTGATGTTTGCTTGATCCAAGAGATCACTCAGGAGGACTGTGAGCTTGAAAAATTTTTGTTCGATCACAGCAATTTTGACGCCACTAGTGCGTTCCTCCTTGAATCTGACACTGCTTTAACACCCGATAATGATTACGAGCGTTTCACTTTTTCGAACGATTTTGAAGAATCACCACCCGAGTTTGAATCCTTTGAATTTTCGGATGAGTTAGCTGAACCATCCGACTCAGTTTCTTATACTCGCTTTGAACCTTTGTTGGAATCCTTCGAGTTTGAGACAGTTTTACCAATTTTATCTTCAATTGTTTCGCCTCCAAAACTTGAACTCAAGCAATTGCCGTCTCACCTTAATTACGCTTACTTAGGTAGGAATGAGACATTTCCTATTATTATCTCGGCCTCTATAGCCCCCGAGCAAGAGAAACCCCTTTTAACGGTCTTACAAAACAATCGGCAAGCATTTGGCTGGACTATGGTGGACATCAAGGGGATTAGTCCCCTAATAGTTGAACATCATATACATATGATGGATGATGCCAAGCCAACAAGGGATCCACAGAGACGCCTCAACCCAGTCATGAAGGAAGCTGTTAAAAAGGAGATCGTAAAATATCTTGATAGTGGTATCATTTACCCTATCTCTGATAGCCAGTGGGTTAACCCCATTCATGTTGTCCCAAAGAAATCGTGCATAACGGTCATAACTAATGAGGCGAATGAGTTAATACCTACTCGCACCCAAACTGGGTGGCGAGTGTGCATTGATTATAGAAAACTCAATGCCGCGACACGGAAAGACCACTTTCCATTACCTTTTATTGACCAAATGATAGAACAATTGGTTGGGCATGAATTTTACTGCTTTTTGGATGGCTACTCCGGCTATAATCAAGTTCCCATCGCCGAAAAGGACCAAGACAAGACCACATTCACTTGCCCTTTCGGTACATTCGCTTACCGTCGTATGCCCTTTGGGTTATGCAATGCACCTGCTACTTTCCAGCGGTGTATGATGGGAATTTTTTCAGATATGGTGGAAAAATTCTTGGAGATTTTTATGGATGATTTTTCCATTTTCGGCAACTCCTTTGATGAGTGCTTGCTACATTTAGACGCAGTTCTTACCCGGTGTATGGATAAGAACCTTACTTTAAATTGGGAGAAATGCCACTTTATGGTACGAGAAGGTATTGTCTTAAGACATATTATCTCGCAAAATGGCATTGAGTTAGATAAAGCTAAGATTGAAGTCATTTCCAATCTTCCTCCTCCCAAATGCGTCCGAGACATTCGAGTCTTCCTTGGCCATGCCGGTTTCTATAGACGGTTCATCAAGGATTTTAGCAAGATAGCTAGACCCTTGACTCTTTTGTTGGCCAAAGACACCACGTTTGATTTCGACTCAAGCTGTATGAAGGGGTTCGAGTCATTGAAAAACTCACTTATTTCCGCTCCCATTCTTTCATCTCCTGACTGGACGCTTCCATTTGAGATTATGTGCGATGCATCTGATTTCTCCATTGGTTCTTTCCTTGGACATCACATAAATAAGATGCCGCATGTAATTTATTACGCTAGCCGAACCTTGAACGAGGCCCAATTAAATTACACAACAACTGAAAATGAATTCTTAGCTGTTGTGTTTGCATTAGAAAAGTTCAGACCCTATTTATTCGGCTCTCCAGTCATCGTTTACACAGACTACTCAGCTCTTCGCCATCTTTTCATGAAGAAGGACGCTAAATCTCGGCCGATACATTGGATCCTATTACTACAAGAGTTTGACCTTGTCATCAGAGATAAGAGAGGATGCGAAAACGTAGTCGCCGACTATCTTTCACGACTTCCTTCTTCTCCAACACTTCAAATTCCAATTAAAGACGTTTTTCCAGATGAGTAGCTCTTTACTGTGTCATGCAAACCTTGGTTCGCAGATATTGTAAATTATTTGGCCAACGGACTTATACCAAACGAATGGTCGAATCAGGACAGACTCAGATTTCTATCCCAGGTAAAACATTTTTACTGGGATGAACCATATCTATTCAAATACTGTCCCGACCAAATTATTCGTCGATGTGTCCCCGACAATGAGTTTAAGAGCGTTCTGTCATTCTGCCACGATCAAGCGTGTGGCGGGCATTTGGCCCTAAAAAGGCAGCAGAAAAGATCTTGCGGTGTGCCTTCTACTGGCCAAAACTTTTTAAAGACGCACATGATTACTGCAAGACATGCTCCCGGTGCCAACACTTGGGCCGGATATTCAGGAGAAACGAAATGCCGCTCCAACCAATATTGGTTGTTGAAATTTTTGATATTTGGGGGATAGACTTTATGGGACCGTTTCCCAACTCTTTTGGGAACATGTATATTCTACTCGCTGTTGACTATGTTTCTAAATGGGTCGAGGCTGTGCCCAGCCGAACTAATGACAACAAGGTTGTTGTTAGATTTCTCAAAGAAAACATTTTTTCTCGGTTTGGGCATTCTCGTGCAATTATCAGCGATAATGGATCTCACTTTTGTAATAGGACTTTCGAGTCCTTAATGCGAAAATACTCTATTACTCACAAGCTGTCAACGCCCTATCAACCCCAAACTTGTGGGCAAGCCGAAACTTAAAATCGGTAAATTAAACAGATATTGGAGAAAACGGTTTCCAAAAACCGTAAAGATTAGTCGTCAAAACTTTTTGATGCCCTTTGGGCATTTAGAACTGCCTATAAGACCGATCTTGGCATATCTCCATATAGGCTTGTTTATGGAAAGGCTTGCCACCTTCCAGTTGAAATTGAGCATGGAGCATTTTGGGCAATAAAAGAGTTGAATCTATCTCTAGGAGATGCGGGCAGCAATAGAAAGCTGCAGTTGAACGAATTGAACGAGCTTCGAGATGAAGCTTACGAGAACGCAATAATCGTCCAAAACCGAATGAAGGTGTTCCACGATAAACACCTTATGCGCAAAACTTTGAAACCTGGTCTACAAGTTTTACTTTACGACACTCGGTTACATTTCCATCCCGGCAAGCTCAGATCTCGATGGAAAAGGCCATTTTTGGTACGCACCACCGTATATCCGCACGGTGCGGTCGATTTAGAAAATCCAGAGGACGGTTCACTATTTAAAGTGAACGGACATAGACTTAAACTGTTCCTAACTGCGGACCCTTCGGAGGAGCTCCTGTTTTTGCAGGAGCCGATATACATTGACAGATTTTCCTCCATCTACCCCTAAATTTCGGTTATCCAGCCATAGACAGTGGAAACACTGTCTCGAATAAGTTTGGGGGTATTTATCACTTGTAATTATATAAAAACAACATAAAAATAAAAAAAAATAAAAAATAATTCAAAATTTTCAAATTTTTGGGGGTATTTTTATGAATTTTCAGTTTAAACAAAAATAAAAAAAATAAAAATTACAAATAAATTCCTCTTTTTAAGAGGACCTTTTTGCAAATAACCAAAACACCCCCCTATAAATAGAACCCGACCCCTCTCTGTATTTTACCAAACCCTAATTTCCGACTTCAGAAAACCCTAGCCGCCGCTGAAAGTCGCGCAGTGAGATCTCCCTACACCGCTGCGCAACCGCCGCCGAACGTGCCTCCTTGCCGCGCAACCGCCGTGCCCTTGCTACGTCACCCTCTGAAAACTTCAGAGGAGGTTTGCGTTTCTTTTTCCCTCTCTGTAAAATCTATATTTTTTCATTTAGCTTTCTGTGATGGCACCAACCATGCAATTAGAACGGGACTTTTCACAAATGTTTGCACACACCATTTACGGTAGTTATTTTGGTGATGAGATCACACGGCGAGGGTGGAACTTTTTAATTTTCAATCATCCCAATGTCTACGCTCTTCCAGATCTAGTTACTCATTTTTACGAGTGCATGGAGTCGGTGGTTTGTAAATAGTTATCATTGCATTGCATATTTTAATTTTTGTACATATTTTTTTTTCTTTTGCGTGTTTAATTCTGCATTGCATCTTTATAAAAAAAATTATAAAAATTGAAAAAATTTAAAATAAAAAAATATATATATAAGCAAATTCAAATAAAAAATTAAAAAATAAAAAGATAAAAAAATTTCAACTTGGCCATTTTTGACTTAAGTTTGACAAACGGTTAACTAGCTAGGAAAAACTAAATCCTAAACTTAGTAAATTAAAAACCCTAAAAATAACCTTTCTTAAAGTTTAACGGGAAAAATATATATATCCTTGTAGTTTATTTAGAAATAAGCAAATTTTGAGTTCAGTTCATGGGCTAAGTCAAAATAAGGGAAGATTATTGAAATTTTTATTGAAGTGTAAGTCTGAAAAATAATTCCGAACCTTTGGTCTAAATTCTGAAAATATATACCCTACAACTTGCACAAACACGCACTTTGAAACTTGGGATAGTAGAGGATACCTTGAATTGCTCTTGTCTAAAATCCTTAGTATGAGAAATAAATGAAGGTATAAGTGTGAAATGAGAGATATAAAAAAAATGAACACTGGTTTTGTAATTACTTAAGGCTGCGTAAAAATAAAAAAAAATATAGCGAGGGTGCTTTATCACCTAGTGCCTTAGACCAACTGGTTTGGGAGTAACTGCTAAAAGCCTTAAGTATTACAAGACGAGGAATTACGCCTAATTGCGCGAACACATTTTGTAATCGGTCGTTAGTACCTCAAGAAGTATTAACGGTCGCATGAAGGATGTGTGAGCAATTTCATCTAAAATTCACCAACTAAAAGTATTTTGGACGATGGACAAGAGTATGTTAGTTTGAATTGAATTTCCAAGTATAGGGGTGATACATACACACACATAAGGGTATATGATTGGGGTTTGGATGAGAAATAGGAATGAAAAATAGGACTTATATTTTCAGTAGAGATGATAAAAATTCCTAAGTTGAGATGGAACCTTAAAAGGAAAATTCAAGAGATGCTAAAAGCTAAATAAATTTACTGAACATATACGATCTTAAGTTAAATGATAAGTGAGTGAAAAATACGGGTTGATGATTTCTAAGTTGAAGATAATAGAATTTCTTGTTAGAACACCGAATTGAAGAATGAAAGTCAATAGGCCAAATTGATTGGATTTTGTGGGTAGTATCCGCTGAAAACCCTCAGGAGAAAACACTCCTCCTACTCGCGACACCTAGAAGTTTAACGGCTTGTTGCACGAGCTCAGTGCAATCGCGATTCCCTGCGAAAGTGAGGTTGGGATTTTTCGAGAATAAATCGGCTTTGCTTGGGACGAGCAAAAGATAAGTTTGAGAGTATTTGTTCATATCGGAATTTTGCATTATTATATTCCCCAATCTTAATCATATTACAAATAAATAGGTGCTTGTGATCCATGTCCGCTAAATAGTTGCAGGTTACAGGTTCTCAGAATAATACAGTGAAATTCAGGAAAAGACACTACAAATGTGAGACTACGACCAACAAATAGATGAATCTGTATGATGCCGCCTACAGTTTATAGAACAAACGAAGATCAGTGAATAGTTCAATGCACAAAATACAAGGGCAGCACAGGATTAAAGACTTCAACGCGAAGCTCACGGCGAAAAGCCCACAACATTCTGCACTGTGGAAATCTGGAAGAAAATAGAAGATATTCTGAGGAACCAAGTGAAGAAAACAGAAGTAAACAGCAACAGGAAGCAACCCTGGAAAGTTGTGACAGAGAATGCCCAAGATGGCCGCGGATCCGCGGCCAAACATGGCATTCCGCCGCGGTTCCGCGGCCGTGCAGTGTATGTGTCGGTGCACGTGTCGGTGGGTGTCGGTGCTTTGACCCGACTTTCTCAGGGTAGTATTGTAATTTCAAATTTTGATCAGATGTAAACCCTAGGGTTTCTCCTATCTATAAATAGGAAAGCCTACAGCCTCTTTTGGGGCATGCCTCTTTTAATTTCTAGATAAAATTTTAGTTTCATTGTAATCGTCAAGAGGTGTCAATAAAAGTTTTTTTTATCTTGCATTTTTCAGTTGAATTTAATTTCTGCAATTTTCGTATCTATCTTTTATTATTTGCATGTTAATTAGTAAATAAAAAAGAAAATTATAAAAATGAATCTCATCGCAATTTCCCTAATGAGTGAGTAATTCCTCACTTGTTCGGGTTAGGATTGGGTAGGTTTGAGAGATGAACATCTCTCACTCCTTTCTTGCCCGTATAATCTTTTAAATTAGGACTCTATGTGAATCAAACACACACCGCTCACTACGGCACCCTATCCTACGAGATAGCGGTGATTCCTTAGTTAGACCGGTTGTGGTTGATTTACATAGAGCTTATGGCTAAGAGTTAAGAAAGAACGGACAATGACCAAAAGAAAGAAATTATGTTTCTTCCTAGTCGTGCTAATCCCCTTTGTTGACTATTACCCTAACACCTATGTTCTTAATTAGGGCAAAGGAAGCAGTAAGTAGAATTCTCTTTCCAAACTAACCTAATCCTAACCCTAGCAAGGTTTTAAATTAAATTAAATTCAATCTTAGTTTTTATAAAAATAAAAACCTACCAAAAATAAGACTTAACTGGCAAGAATATAAAGAAAGAACATGTTTTCCAAGCGGACCGACCCGTACTCAACCAGCTAGCTACCAAGCGACACCGATATTGATTGCGATATATTCTTCTTTCTTATCTATCTTTTAAAACACTCGCATAAGCAAAAAAATCAAACCAATCAATCACCCTCTCCATAGTCTGATGAAGAGAGGGCTCGCATGAGTGTTATACCCTACGCTTCCGCAGTATAGTCTATAATGTATGTGATGTTATGTACTCGCCCAGATATAGCTTACGCACTGAGTGTAGTAAGCAGGTATCAATTCAATCCAGGGGAGAAGCACCGGACAGCAGTAAAGAACATTCTTAAGTACTTACGAAGGACTAAAGAAATGTTCTTGGTGTATGGTAACGGGGATCTCCAAATGGAGGCCTTTACCGATTCCAGCTTCTAGAGTGATAAGGATGATAGCAAGTATATCTCAGGTTTTGTATTTACCCTAAATAGAGGGGCGGTTTGTTGGAAAAGTTCCAAACAGGACACCGTTGCAGACTCAACGATGGAAGCTGTGTACATTGTTGTAAATGATGCTGCCAAGGAAACTGTCTGGATGCGAGTGTTCATCTCAGAGCATGGAGTGGTTCCAACCATTATTAATCCAATACCCTTGTATTGTGATAATAATGGGGCTATGGCATTAGCCAAGAAGCCAAGGTCCCATCAGCGTTCCAGACATATATTGAGGCGATATCACCGGTTCCGGGAGATAGTTGATCGCCGCGCGATCGAAGTTCAGAGAGTAGACACGAAGAACAATACCGCGGATCCACTCACAAGGCCCTTCCACAGGAGCAATTTGAGCGACTTTTTGAGATGTTGGTTATGAGATACGCCAATAATTGTCCTTAGTACAAGTGGGAGATTGTTAAGAATATGTATGCCCTAGAGGCATTATTGTATATTATAGTGGATGCTTGGACATATATATATATATATATATATATATATAGAACTTTCTTGCTCGACATGATAGTATGCTATTTGGTTATTCTTTATCTTAACATGTTCACTTGTTTTAGTTTACTGCATCTTTGATATATGTTGATAAAGCCCTCAGGATGTTAGCTTGACTACCATGCCTATGATGCAGATCATACTAGTGGGGCATGAGTAGTCCACAAGCACATCCTTAACAGTTCCTAGTCGAGGGAGTATCGAGACATGGCATCGATATTCCAGTATAGACTAGTGTATACATTTCTTGACCTAGTATTGGGGTGATGGATGATCCCATATCCATTGGTGTTTGACATCAAAGATTGTAAACATGTGCGTATTAGAGACTAAGTACACTGAACGAACTTGTCGAGAACTTCTAGATGGTATTATACCTATCGTCAAAGAGCAGATCTCCGGTGACACTCGTACAGGTTAGTCTGTAGACCGAGATCGTCATAGTGTCTTGTGTGCTTCCTACTGTGCTTTGATTTCCACCTTACCACGGCTATACTGAGTCGTGCTAACAGGTGGTTTTTGAATATAGTCTCGAGACACATGGAGGCAGTGAGCGATTGGAGGGGTTTCGTCTCTCCCGGTATTGGGAGTTGATGTTGTGCTATGCGCGATTGGATATAACCGCATGTACCTGGCCAGGGCTGATGAGATTTACTAATAAGTGTTATCAGTAGTTTCTCGATTGGTTATAGGCCATACATCGACATGACTTATCAAGTTTTTGGGGTCTGACGATTCTACCCCAGACTCGATATGCGACATATCAGACGAAGAGACCGGACTGTAAGGTAAGTGTTTCTTATTGGCACTATGGGAGTTTGAACAAGTTTTCTTGTTGATCTTCTATTCGTTCAATACCTGGGTAGCCGCTACGTCCAGCAAGTACCGCTGACGACTTGTGGGTATCTGATATGATCATTACCTACTGCTAGCATATTGACGAGTCTTAAGAGTCCCACATAGAGGTTTCTAAACTCAAGCGAAACGAAGTAGGGCACATATAGAGATATGTGCGGGAGCTTGATTAACTACGTGTATGTGATACCGTATTTTAATTTAGCGTTTTTTATATTAGTCGGGTTATATATGATATGACCGGATTATTAAATCAAGTGTTGATTTAATAATAAACTAATTACTCATTATAATTCTTTTCTTTATATATATATATATTTGATATGTGTATAAATGTATCATGGTTGATGATACAAAGAACATAGCATGCAAGAATCACATTGGAGAAATTGAATATATAGATATTGATAAATATGTGAATAAAACAAATGACTAGACGAGCCATGGCTTCTAAGAGTTTTTCAAAGACTCTAGTAACCATGACTCATTCTTTTCTATTTATTTTATTCACCCATATTTATCTCTCTCTCATTCTTATCTCCAAGATAGATTCACCTCTTGCCAACATTCATCTCCTTCATTACCCCCTCTAGATATTTTCCAGGTTGGAAAAAGAAAAGAAAAAGAGAGAATTTTTAGTGAGAAAAATCCCACTTCATCAACCTATACCAGAATAGAAAACTAGTGTTGGTTATTATCTTCACTTTTTCTTTGATTAGTGAAGAAAGAGTTTGAGTCTAAGAAGCTTAGTTGTGGATCATCATAGACGACGAAGAACTCAAGAAATCTCGTTCCACTTTCAAGCGGAGTCGTAGAGGAGCTCAAGGAATTCTACACGGAGCAATCGAAGTGTTCGATCGTTCTACAAAGGTTGTAGTTCCCATTCACTTAGTATAAAACCCTTGTTGCTTTTCTTGAAACCTTAAATCTCTAGTTCGATTTGTGATTTGTATACTTAGCTCTCTAGTTATTTAAAATTGCTTATATGCTTTTGTTAAAACCCTAGTTGAGGAGCTAAGACATACTTACATAAGTCTTTATCTTGGATCTAATACCATGAAAATATGTCTTAGCACATCTACTAGGTTTCAACAAGAATCAAGTATGCAATTTTTAAAAATCTAGAGCGGTAAGTTATACTAACGTAGAATTGAACTAGAGAATTAGGGTTTAGAGCAAAGAAAACAAGTTCTACACCAAGTGAAGAGAGTTTACAACCATTGTAGATCGGTCCTTCACTTTTAAAGCTCCAAGTAGTAGTCCCTAGAACTCTTTCTTGACTCCACTTAATGAAAGGAATGAGCTTGCTTGTTGTCTTCGAGGCCGAAAATGATCCAACTTGAAGTCTCTCTCACTCAAGTACACTCTTCACTAATCAAGGTATTAGTGAAGAAAACAACTTATACTAAGGGGCTAGGATAGTGTAGGTTGATGAAGTAGAAATTTTGCTCACAAATTTTTCTTCTTTTTCTTTTCTTTTCTCACCTCAAGAAATTCTATAGAGGAACAAGAAGGATGAAGGGGATGAACTTGGTATGAGAGAGAGAACCATGAAGTGAGTGATGGGATGAGATAAGATGAAAATATCTATGAATAAAAACAAAGAAAATGTGATGGGTCATGGCTTCTAAAGGCTTCCACAAGTAACTTAAGATAATGACTCATTTCCATTTTCTTTAATTCATAAATCAAACCATTATCTACTCATCACTAATCTCATGTGTGGTTCTCATACATCCTAGTTCTATGTATCATCAACCATGATACAATATCAATGCATAAATACATATATATATATACATACGTTTATATATATATACATACGTATGTACATACGTATATATATGTATGTATATATATACATACGTATATATACGTATGTATATATATATACACGTATGTATATGTATATATATACATATACATACGTGTGTGTGTGTGTGTCTCTCTCTCTCTCTATATATATATATATATATATATATATATATATCACACACGTGCGCGCGCATACACACACACACATATATAAAAGTATATAAAGAGAAGAAAATCTTAAGTGAGCTTTAATATTAGTTAATATATATATATATATATATATATATCAAATATATAAATATATATCAAATTATTCAATCAACACTAGATTCAATAATCCGGTTACATCATATATAACCGACTAATATCATATATATATCACATTATTAAATCAACACTTGATTCAATAATCCGGTCATATCACATACAACCAACTAATATTCGATATTAGTTAATATATATAACATATATATATATATATGTATGTATGTATGTATCAAATTATTAAATCAACACTAGATTCAATAATCCGGCTATATCAAATATAATCCGGCTAATATCAAATATATATAAACAACATATACATAATTCATTGAATCGATACTTGATTCAATAATCCGGTTATATCACATATAAGCTGACTGATATCAAATATCGCTAGATTAGAATACGATATCACAAACTCGTATTTAATCAAGCTTCCGCACATATCACCATATATGCCCTACTCCGTTTCGCTTGAGCTAGGAAACCTCTGCGTGGGACTATAAAGACTCGTCAATACGCCAGCAGTAGTTAATGATCACATCAGATGCCCACAAGCCGTCAGCGGTACTAGCTGGATCTAACGGCTACCCAGGTATTGAACGAATAGAAGATCAACAAGCAAACTTGTCTAAACTCCCGTAGAGCCTACAAGCAACACTTACCGTACAGTCCGGTCTCTTCATCTGATATGTCGTATATCGAGTCTAGGGATGGAATCGTCAGACCCCAGTAACTTGATAAGTCATGCCGATGTGTGGCCTATAACCGTTCGAGAAACTACTGATAACACATACCGGTAAATCTCATCAGCCCTGGCCAGGGACTTGCTGTTATAGCCAATTGAGGATAGTGCAACATCAACTCCTAATACCGGGAGAGATGAAACCCATCCTATCGCTCACTGCCTCCATATGACTCGAGACTGTACCCAAAATCTACCTGTTTGAACGACTCCTTTGAGCCGTGGTAGGGAGAAAATCAAAGCACAATAGGAACCACATAAGACACTATGACGATCTCAGGTCTACAGATGAACATGTATAAGTGTCACCAGAGAACTGCTTTCTGACGATAGGTATGGTACTATCTAGGAGTTCTCGGCGAGTCATGTTCGGTACACCGATTCTCTAATGAGTACTTGTGCACAATCTTTGATGTCAAACACCAATAGTTGTCGGATCAACCATCGCCCAATACAGGGTCAAGAAACGTACACACTAGTCTACTTTGGAATATCAATGCCCTGTCTTGATTCTCCCTCGGTTAGGAACCGTTAAAGGATGTGCTTGCGGACTACATAAGCCCAACTAGTATGATCTGCATCATAGTCCTGATAGTCAAGCCATCCTAAGGGCTTTATCAACATGCATCAGAGAGACAGTATAAAAATACAAGTATACATGTTAAGATAAAGAGTAACCAGATAGCATACTATCATATCGAGCAAGAAAGTCCTATATATATATGTATGTATATATATATATATACATACATATATATATATATATTATATGTCCAAGCATCCACTATATCATACAATAATGGCCTCTAGAGCATACATATTCCTAAGACCTCGAATCCGAGGCCGCCTTTTGTTGGTATCGGTTTGGGGGGCAACCCCAACCCTCCCTCCCCGACGCTCCTCATGAGCGTTGTTTCCATTGAGGCTCGGGCACAAGTTTGGTTGCATTCACATCCATTTTGGAGTGATAAATTGGTCTTGGGATTTGCCAGGGTGCTTGAATTTCAAGTTAGAAATTTCTAGTAACCGCAGAGCGGGGTTTTTATAATTCTAGTAGCCTATTTTTCCTTGTTTTGTGATTGTAAGTATTAATATGCATTGGTAAATCCCAATCTAATTGCTATATGTTCGATGACATAGGGATTGCGCATTTGACACTTACATTGTGATGATGTATGATATGAAATAGATGTGATTGTCGTGATGAATGGCCCAGGGTCTTATGTGAGATAGGAGTTTTATATTTTGATGTATATTTATATTCGAGACGAGCGGACTGACATGTAGCCACAGTTACCGCCTCTTGTATAATATTTTTGGGGGCACGTCTTCATTGCGGACGTAGCCACCTTGTATATAATTCTCAATTTCTATACCTAGGATAGAACCAGGAGGAGGGTTCAAGTAGTCGGGTTCTAAAATCCAAAGGGTGGCCATCTTGAGGAGTCGAGACCGGTCACCTAATTCTATAATTGGTAGGGTTACTTACCGCACCCATAGGGGTCTTGGGATTTGGGTATTCGGCTATTTTTCACGACCGTGGAATCCGGTTTTTGTTAGTGGCTAAAACAAAAAACGAAATTCCTAGTATATCCTCTATCTCTTGTTTTTGTTTACTTCTACTATGATTTTGTGATATTATCATGCCTGCGATGAATTCCTATTTATGTTATATATAATAAACGCTATTTATGTTTTGCATTCGCGCTAGTCCTGCCCCCGCCTTGCCGTAAATTAACCTTACGGTCAAGATCCGGGGCCCTATAGCGAATGCGGATGGCATAAATGTGCATTCTATTTTCTTTATTTCTGGCGTGATATGAATTAATTGATGGGACCGCATTAACCCTAATTAATGCAAGAAAACAAACCTAAAAAATAATGTTGTCTGGACCTTTTTTTGAATACTGTAGTCGTGTTATTTTGCTTTGCATTGAGGTATTCGTTTAGGAATATCCCGCACCTCATTCGTTGAGGAAAGAGCCTCAGTCCCTTCACAGGGATTACGCTCTTAAGCAAAATTTTGCGTTACTACACACTACTCGGCTTTCTTCAAAACTACTTATTTTAAAAGAGGAACCTAAACCGCTCTTTTGAAACCCACTCGGTTCTTTCAACGATATCAAGTTGATTAGGTTAAAGGTTTTTGCCAAAACCAGTCGTAGCCTTCTGTCATTTTCTATGAATAGTACTTAGTATTCATGCTGCGTTTGTTGACTGTGTCAAGGCGTAGTGAGCGGTAGATAGGTGGTGCTTATTTGTAGCATGCAATGTGATTGGTTAGGACAGTCATATAACCTTGTTGACTGTGTCAAGGGTTATGCAGGTGGATTTAATGCAATCAAAATAATGACAAGTTGAACTTGACTAGTACTAAAGTCTTAGGGGTAATAACCATATCAGAAGTTTCAAAAATAAGGGAAACTTGCTATTGTTTGCATACCTTCTAGAGTGTGGTAATTTTTTTTTTGCTTTCTTTAAAATTATCACACAATGATAGTTGGGTCCCGATTCCACTGTGAGTAATAGTTACTTCCCGGGAGAGGTTTTCACTTTGCAATTAGCTAAATCAAGTGGGTGTCAAGAAAGATGTCAGCGGGGCAATGCCTCCAGGGAAAAGATGTTAGTTTAAATTAAGGAACTTCGCGAAAGCGTTGGAAAACCTCCCTCAAAGTACCGACACTAGCCTGGCTGAATGATTAAGCAAATTTGTAGGGTGCGATTAATCCTGACTAATTTTCCTTTTAAGGTCTGAAGGAGAATTTGAGTAAACAGTTGGTGAAATCTTGATTAGATAAATTAATTAACCAATCTAATTTTGCAAGAGCATACGCTGAGTTTTTCTTTTTTCTCTCTCTCTCCAGGTAGCAACCATGTCACGCCTTAATCAAGATAATAAAATGTATGATTTGACCGAACCTGCTTCTTATACAGGGCTGGAGAACGTTGGTTCGACTCTAACTCTTGACAACTATAACAAGTATGGGCAAGGGATAGTGGGATGCAAGGATTCTGTAACATTTCAGAAATATAAAATATTGCTTTTGGAAATTAAATATTAAATTAATATATTTCGCGAAAAACTATACGATTTGCAAATAGGGTTTTCTCGTAAAATGGTATAATTATATACCAATTTTAGAATATAAGTAGAGATTAAAATGATTTAATTATTATAAAGATATTTATCGGATTTTGGCATTTCTATAATTAATTAAAGGCAAGTTTAAGTTAAACTTGATTAGTGCACTACAAATCACGATTAAGCCAAATCCGTATTTTTACATTTTCCCATGGCTAGTGCACCATGTCATGTTGCATTTTGTTGCATGTTGTTTCTTTTGTTTTTGTGGTATTGGTTTTATTAGGTTTAGTTGAGAGAAAGAAAAGCAAATTCTTGAGAGAAAAACAAAAGAGATATTTTGAGAGAGAGTGAACATAAAAGAGAGTGAGGTTAAGAGAGAGAGAGAGTGTGTGACCCTTGACCATTCCATTCATTCTCTTTTTCCTTCATCATTTCATTTCCTCGTCTTCATCTCCTTCTTCATGCTTCCTCCACCTCCTTTACCTCCATGAATCATCTTCAAACCATCACCAAAACCCCATGCCACCTTCCTTAAAATGATGCACAACCTCTTCCTAAACCCTTTGGACCATTCAAGTTTCGATTTTGAAGACTTTGGGCAACCCAAGAATTTTCTTGAGTTTCTAAATGAGATATATTTCATTTCCTTTAGTTAAGTTATTGTGTTTAATATATCCAAGTTGTAGTTTAGAGTTAAACAAGTGTGGATTTGTGATCTTAGAAATTTCCAAGTTGAGGTTTAATGGGAGACTTGACTTGTAAGTGGTAAATTGAGGTGTAGTGAGTGTTTGTAAGACTTTAGTGGTGTTTTGACTGGCCAAGACCTGAGACTAGAACCCAAAACACGAAGTTAGAATTTCCCTGATATCGGTTTTTTGAGAATTGTGACTTCTCTGTAGGATCTGCTATGACCTGAGACCACCATAAATAAAGTTTCCATCACAGTAAGTCGAGCAGGCAACCTAGAACCAACCCTAGAAACTTGAGCCCCTCCCCTTCATGTTAGGCCACAGATATATTCCTCGTGGCCGCAAATTGCGGCCACAATGTGATGGATTGTGTTGGATTTTGGTGTATGGTTCCCTTATCTGATATCTAGAGCAACCCTATATGCAAAATTCTTCAGTTTGACTGAGGGTAGAATCTGGGAGTGATTTCCTCTGTTGCTGAATTTCGTTTTCCGATTTCTGAACTTGGGTTTTGGTATTTGATATTGTATTTGGTCGTTGGACATTTGTACGTTAACAAGGAGGGCTATTTGGTTATTCTTGCATGCGTAAGCTCTAGGTTCTAACTTATGAGCACTTCGTGTGCCGTATCAGTTTTCCGGACTTGGTTTTAATAAAGTTATGATGTGTTGATATGTAGGTACCCTCGCGTGGACTTTCGAGACGATGAAGCACATCGGCTTCAGCTAAACAAGGAGTTTAGCAGGTGAATAGATTTATACCTACGGGGGAAGTCGTATGGATGGCGTATAGCACCCCAGCAACCATTGATATGGGTAAGTGATATATAAACTATAGTTTGGAGAAAACCTATGTATAACTCACAGATATGATAGCTAAGGATGATTCGGATTATTATATGAGGATATGATGTGAGAATGTGAAGCTCGATATATATAATTTAAAGAGGACAAGTATGAGTTGATAGTGGTATGATATGAGATCGAGCATGATATATAGAATTTAAAGAGGACAGGTATGAATTGATAGTGGTATGATATAAGATTGATATAGATGTGTTATGTGATTGATAAGATATGCCGTACGAGATTTTAGATCCGTACCCTTATTGATGGATAGGACGATAGAATCCCTATTCTGTTTGATGTCACCGTACGATGGATTACGGTACGCGATGAGATGTACCAGATGATTGATCCATGATTGTGATTTAAGGATGATAATCAAGGATATTGCCATATCGGATGTTATGAGACGGGATCGCCGACATAAAGTTGCCACCTGAACCATACATATTTCGAAAACTGAAGAATCGTATGCATCTTTTAAACGGAAACTTCAAGGGACACTACGGATTTTCAAATGGTGTCTTTTCCTTAAAAACACCGTAGCGCACACTTTCAAAACTACGATTCATATCTTTTAAAAACTACCGTATGGTTCATGTGTCGATATATATACCTGTTTACTATTCATATTTGTGTAGGATTATTCCTCACGTGATACATATCTTGTTTCCGGTATTTATTGCTATATGATATCATCTGCTAGTACACCTGCACAATTACCGTTGATGCGCATGTTACACTTTTGCCGCTACAGATTTGCTATACGGTAGAATCCCTATTTCCAGTATTTATTGCTATACGCTACAGATTTGCCGGCTCACACACATTCATCATCGGTAATTGCCATGCCACATGAACAATAGAACAGTTGTATCATGATATTATTCATAACTGTAAAGTACATTCATTATTCAGTACTATCATAAGACATGCTTGCATGATTTATTTGACATGCTCATATTACTGTTCTATATTGCACACATCATAATTTATGGTTATATGCATTGAGATGCTGATTTCATGAGATCTCTCGATTTGAGAACCGTGGTTATATTTCAAAGGAAATTGCATATTGTTTTAAATACATGGTTTCTCTTGATATGATATTTCAAGGCATCCATCATGTGTTTTCTCGGTTGTGAGCTTGTTTTTGAGACCCGATTCGAGGAGTTGGCTGATGCCGTTTGCGGGTACATGGTGGACTCGGTTTGGTACCCCTGGGCAAGAAATGATTTTTGTGGTGTAGACGATGAGCCTGGTAAAGGGAACACTACCTACCAGTGATTGTATAGAACTCGGTGGATATCCAGAGAATACCATTTTGGAGTTATGATATGAGATGGATATGAGGGCCGATCTGAGTATGCGGCGCCTGAGATGAGATAGATATGAAGACCGATCTGAGTATGCGGTGCCCGATATATGAGGATTTACGTGTCGATGCTGGACACGGGTTTCATGATGTTTCGAGTGTCGGTTGGACACTCAGGTTCTATGATTTTGATGTGTCGTTGATGGACACACGTGGTTTATATACTCATACATACAGGCATATGTTTTCATGATGTTTGGAGTGTCGATGTTGGACACTCGGGTTCCATGATATTGATTGTGTCGTTGATGGACACACGTGGATAATATCCACATGCATACAGGCATATGATGTCAGATGTTTATTTATACATGTTATTGTATTAACTCGATTGTTGACATACATGCATACATGGTCACCTTAGATATCATAGAATTACCTTCAGGATATAGTGACCAAGGAAATTGTTGTTTAATTCGATTTCTACCAGCTGATGTTTTCTACTAACGAGTTGGAAACTCACCCCCGTTGTGCCACAGTTTTTGCAGGTTTGACCACTTGGGATCAGTAGCGGTATCGCTCGCACACAGCTTCATCCAGGGTGTTTTGCTTTGGTTGGTGGAACATATATTGGATCGTGCCCATTCTCGTACTTTTATATTCTATTGTATCTAGATAAACTTCATCAATCAGAAACTAAAGTTGTATATTTGGAGACCTAGTCAGACTTGGGTATTTAGCGAGACTTAGAGCGATGCGTGTATGTTCGTTTCTTGAGATAATGATGTCTTTCTTTATTTACAAGTTCTTCTGTGTTGATCTTCGCCGTTGGGCGTCGTATATATTGCTTGCGTGGTTGTGATTCCGCCAGTTGGCGAAGAGCTAACTCCCGCTTGGGGATGCCTTTTATTGTATATATGTTGTTTTGGATCAAAATATACCAGGGAAGTGCTGCCAAAATTTTTAAAGGACGAAAAAATGTTCTCAACTTTAGTATATTCTACCTGCATTTTCTTATATCATTAGTTATGCATTTGTAGATAAACTTTATTTCATTATACCTTTATTTCAAAACTGCACCCTCCACTATTTTCCGCAAAAAGGTTTTGATTTTCTGGGCTTCGGCTTACTTGAATTATGTTTCGCCTTTAGATGTTACGTGATTCAAGTGCCGGTCACGTACTAAATTACGGGTCGTGACAAAGTTGGTATCAGAACGTTTGGTTTAACCTTGGTTTGAGTCTGGGTTTGACTATGCGGAGTCTAGGGCGTAATATATTTCGGAACCTAGGCTTGACATTACTGAACTTAGACTTGACGGGGGGTATTAGACCCGAACTTTCGTTACATGGGTTGACTATGATTGATGGAGTAGGTAGCTTGAGTAGAGTGACGTACCGCGTGTATGTTGCGTGGCATACTTACGATACAATACTCCGCTTAAGTGACCTTAGGATGTACTTATCTTGAGATCTGTAATTCTCATCGTTCCTATGATCATATATCCATTTAGGATCTGTTGATTTCATTCATTCCATTGATCTATCTTCATCGATACCGGCTTAGGGTTCCTGTCACCATAGTTTGAGCGCAGATAGAGCTGCTGCTAGGGATGCGGCCAGAGCGAGCTCGTCACGGATGAGAGATGACCATGATGTTTTCTGGTGACATAGAAACGTGTAGGTATAGTGTTGTGTTGAGATCTCTCGCTTGAGGCGAGTTTTCAGTTTTGCATCTGATGATCATGCCATTGATAGAGGCTACCAGATTGAGAGGACTGTTGATGTACAGCTTACCTCAGAGATGGTGATGTTGTCTACCGTGCAGACAGATGACACAGTTGTTGCTGAGATTGATGGGATGTCGCTTCCAGGGTTTATGAGCTGAAACTGCTGGAGCTTTCATGCAGAGATGTGATAGGAGATAACTAGTCTATCTTGAGTTGAAAGACTGATATGATTCGTCTGATTTGATGTACCGACGTAGGCTCAGTTGAATTGAAGAATTCCAATTGAAGGATCTTACTCAGATCTAGTGTAGATCGATCAAGAGAGGACGTTGTTCATCGGACGCACCGATGTGGAATCGGTAAGTTGACCAGTTTCGGATAGGAGGACCTCACCCAAATGCGTTGTGAGTTGATCAAGAACGGATGAATAAAGAGTATTCCTCCGATAATTGGGAAGAGTTCCCGAGGACGTGTTCGGCTAGATATCTTCCACGGAGTGATGAAGATAGTCGAGTTAGTAATTTCGAGTCCGTGTGAGAGACTCCAGATTGACTGCAGCCGGGGAAGGATTGCCGTACGAAGACAAAAAGAGATGACGTCGAAGTAGATGAAAATGACGACGAGTGGAACAAGAGGTTCGTAAGAGATGTTAACGAACTACTGTTACTCCCCGAGGATGACAGAGGATTGATATGTATGCAGAGGCAATGGATACGACCAAATTTCCAGAAGAAAGCCGTGCTGAGGACGCAGCTGTCCGGTTATGAGAAAAAGGATTAAGTAAAGAGTGCCAACCTCCGTACAGCTCGGCTTAGATGAGATTGGAAGAGACCTAAGCATGGTTCTTCCAGGATACCACAGAGATGAAGATTTGCACCAGGATCGGTTGTATCGCGCGTATTCGGAGGGCCAGATGCCGCCGTCAGTAACGTGTTGTTTGTGAGTTGTCATGTTGATTGGACAAGAGAGGATCAACAGAGTGCCACAGCGGAACTGTTCCATTAGTACACCTGACCGGGCCGAAGAGCCGAAGGATTGCGAGATTTGTAAACTAGAGAGAAAAACGAGAACCCAGAGACCGAGGATGACAGATCGTGAGCAGGAGGCAAGTAGATGATCTTACTCTTCTAAGCTTTGGGCGCACCGGCTTTTTCGACATTGTAGGAGGTGTACCTCAATATCATTTATTCCGATTTGTGTTTTTTGATCCGAGTATCACACTTTATCATTTGGATATGAGTTTCGATGATTGGTTTTCGTGATTTATGTTTTCGTGCACCATGGCTTCACCTATTGGATATTTTCTTTTGTGCACGGTTATTGCACTTGATTTATGTTTTATACATCATTACATCGGTTTGAGATTGGTGCATATCAGTTGAATATGATATTGATTTTGTACCTTGGCTGCACGTGTTTATGATTTCATGGATTTTATACGGTTGATTTGTTTTTTGTGCATGTGGTACGCACTCGATTTGTTTTTTGTACTCGGTATAGCTCACATGTGCTTGTAGTGCATTGATATCGTGTTTTCTGTACGCAGTTGCACACGTTTATGATTTTATACACCTTAGTACACTCGGTGTTGTTTTTGTGAGCATTTGGGATATTGATGAGTTTTTGTGCATTTGTTGCACTAGATTTGTATTTCGTGCATTGGTTGCACCAGATTTATGTTTTCGTGCGCGTTTGCACTTGATGTCCGTTATCGTGCACTATTGCACTAGATGTTTCATACGTACCTGACGCATTTGATTTTGATTTTTACGCACACTGGGCGTATGAGATGTGGTTTTTTGCACACCGGGCGCACTCAATTGAGATTTTTATTCACGTATGTTGGATGCACTTGATGGGGACTTTATTCATGCATGGTTGTTGCACTTGATTGAGATTTTCATGCACTCTAGATGCACTTGATATTGTGGTCGTTGACATCCGTTGCACTCGACAGATTCTTTCGTGCACACCCGTTGCACTTAGTTTTGTTTTTGTGCATATTTGTGGCACTTGTATTGAATTTGATTTCCGTGCGCACCAGACGTACGTGATGTTGGATACGCCTTTGAGGCTGATTTTAATTATGAGTATCGTGTTTTGATGATGGGTACTACATTATATAGTAGCTGAACAAGACTGATCTGAGGACAGTACCTGAGTACTTTTGCATGCATCAAAAGTTTACTAAGTGGTTTTCAAAAAGAGCTATAGTCACGCTATTTCCTACGTGTCCACGAGTGACATGAACCTTTACAAGGAAAACCTTCTAGGATATTTCAAAAAGGCGGGACGTATAATTTGAGAAAAGCATATATAGGTATATATTTACTACTTTACAAATGATCGTCCGCCACTTGTGCCGTAAGCTACACAACGCACGGCGATTTAGAAAAGATTTTTGCATGTGTTTTATTCAGTTTTAGAGGATTTTACGAGGATGCGTACTATTTACGTATTATGATTTTGGTTATAGTATATTTGAGAATGGCATTGGATTTCGAGATTTGTATCTCCTTTATAACTCATATGATTGCGTGATGCTTGATGGAGTTTCAATTTTGAGTTTCGCACTCATTTCCATGCACACGATGCGCTGAGATATGTTTGAGTTTTCCGTGATTTCGGAGCCCCGTTGATTTGGATTGATTATTGAAATATTTTAATATTTGAGGGTTTAAATTTAAATTCGGGGACCGAATTTATTTAAGGGGGGAAGATTGAAACATTTCAGAAATATAAAATATTAATTTTGGAAATTAAATATTAAAATAATATATTTCGCGAAAAACTATTCGATTTGTGAATAGGGTTTTTCGTAAAATGGTATAATTATATACCAATATTTGGAATATAAGTGGAGATTAAAATGATTTAATTATTATAAAGATACTTATCGAATTTTGGTATTTTTATAATTAATTATAGGCAAGTTTAAGTTAAACTTTATTAGTGCACTATTAATCACGATTAAGCCAAATCCGTATTTTTACATTTTCCTTTGGTTAGTGCACCATGTCATGTTGCATTTGCATGTTGTTTCTTTTGTGTTTGTGGTATTGGTTTTATTAGGTTTAGTTGAGAGATAGAAAAGAAAAGTCTTGAGAGAAAAACAAAAGAGATATTTCGAGAGAGAGTGAGCATAAGAGAGAGTGAGGTTAAGAAAGAGAGAGAGTGACCCTTGACCATTCCATTCATTCTCTTATTGCTTCATCATTTCATTTCCTCATCTTCATCTCCTTCTTCATGCTTCCTCCACCTCCTCTACCTCCATGAAACATCTTCAAACCATCACCAAAACCCCATGCCACCTTCCTTAAAAAGATGCACAATCTCTTCCTAAACCCTTTGGACCATTCAAGTTTGGATTGTGAAGACTTTGGGCAACCCAAGAATTTTCTTGAGTTGCCAAATGAGGTATATTTCCTTTCCTTTAGTTAAGTTATTGTGTTTAATATATCTTAGTTGTAGTTTAGAGTTAAACAAGTGTGGATTTGTGATTTTAGAAATTTCCAAGTTGAGGTTTAGCAGGAGACTTGACTTGTAAGTGGTAAATTGAGGTGTAGTGAGTGTTTGTATGACTTTAGTGGTGTTTTTACTGGCCATGACCTGAGACTGGAACCCAAAACACGAAATTAGAATTTCCCCGATATCGGTTTTTGGAGAATTGTGACCTCTCTGTACGATCTGCTATGACCCGAGACAACAATAAATAAAGTTGCCATCACAGTGAGTCGAGCAGGCAACCTAGAACCTACCCTAGAAACCTGAGCCCCTCCCCTTCATGTTAGGCCGTAGATTTATTCCTCATGTCCGCCAATTGTGGCCACAATGTGATGGATTGTGTTGGATTTTGGTGTATGGTTCCTTTATCTGAAATCTAGAGCAACCCTATATGCAAAATTCCATAGTTTGACTGAGGGTAGAATCTGGGAGTGATTTCCTCTGTTGCTGATTTTTGTTTTCCAATTTCTGAACTTGGGTTTTGGTATTTGATATTGTATTTGTTCGTTGGACGTTTTTACGTCAACGACGAGCGTTATTTGGTTGTTCTTGCATGCGTAAGCTATAGGTTCTAACCTATGAGCACTTCGTCTCCCGTATCGGTTTTCCAGATTTGGTTTTAATAATGTTATGATGTGTTGATATGTAGGTACGCTCGCGTAGACTTTAGAGATGACGAAGCACATCGATTTCGGCTAAACAAGGAGTTTAGAAGTTGAGTAGATTTATATCTACGTGGAAGTCGGTTGGATGGAGTATAGCACCCCCGCAACCATTGATATGGATAAGTGATATATAAACTATAGTTTGGAGAAACCTATGTATAACTCATGGATATGATAGCTAAGGATGATTCGGATTATTATATGAGGATATGATGTGAGAATGTGAAGCTTGATATATTGAATTTAAGGAGGACAAGTATGAGTTGTTAGTGGTACGATATGAGATCGAGCATGATATATAGAATTCAAAGAGGACAAGTATGAGTTGATAGTGGTATGATATAAGATTGATATAGATGTATTATGTGATTGATAAGATATGTCGTACGATATTTTAGATCCGTACCCTTATTGATGAATAGGACGATAGAATCCCTATTCTGTTTGATGTCACCATACGATGGATTACCATGCGCAATGAGATTTACCGGATGATTGATCCGTGCTCGTGATTTGAGGATGATAATCAAGGATATTGCCATATCGGATGTTATGAGGAGAGATCACCGACGTAAAGATGCCACCTGAACCATACCTATTTCCAAAACTTACGAATCATATGCATCTTTTAAACGGAAACCTCAAGGGACGCTACGGATTTTCAAATGGTGTTTTTTCCTTAAAAACACCGTAGCCCCCACTTTCAAAACTAAGATTCGTATCTTTTAAAAACTGCAGTATGGTTTATGTGTAGATATATATACCTGTTTACTGTTCATATTTGTGTAGGATTTTTCCTCATGTGATACATATCATGTTTCCAGTATTTATTGCTATATGATATCATCTGCGAGTACACCTTCACAATTACCGTTGATGCGCATGTTACACTTACACAAATTTGCCGGCTCACGCACATTCATCGTCAGTAATTGCCATGCCACTTGCACAATAAAACTGCTATATCATGATATTATTCATAACGGTAAAGTACATTCATTATTCAGTACTATCATAGGACATGCTTGATTTATTTGACATGCTCATATTACTGTTCTATGTTGCACACATCGTACTTTATGGTTATATGCATTGAGATGCTATTTCATGAGATCTCTGGATTTGAGAACTGTGGTTATATTTCAAAGGAAATTGTGTATTTCTTTAAAAACATGGTTTCTCTTGATATGATATTTCGAGACGTCCACCATGAGTTTTCTCGGTTCTGAGCTTGTTTTCAAGACCCGGTTCGAGGAGTTGGCGGATACCGTTTGCGGGTACATGGTGGACCTGGTATGGTAACCCTGAGCAAGAAATGATTTTTTTGGTGTAGACGATGAGCCGGGCAGAGGGAACACTATCTACCGGTGATTGTATAGAACTCGGCGGATATCCGAAAGATACCATTTTGGAGTTATGATATGAGTTGGAGATGAGGGCTGATCTGAGTATGCGGCGCCTGATATATGAGGATTTACGTGTCGATGCTAGACATGGGTTTCATGATGTTTCGAGTGTCGGTGTTGGACACTCAGGTTCCATGATTTTGATGTGTCGTTGATAGACACACGTGGTTGATATACTCATACATAAAGGCATATGTTTTCATGATGTTTCGAGTTTCGATATTGGACACTCTGGTTCCATGATATTGATTGTGTCGTTGATGGACACACATGGATGATATCCACATGCATATAGGCATATGATGTCAGATGTTTATTTATACATGTCATTGCATTGACTCGATTGTTGACATATATGCATACATGGTCACCATAGATATCATAGAATTACCTTCAGGGTATAGTGACCTAGGAAATTGTTGTTTTACTCAATTTCTACCTGCTGATGTTTTCTACTCACGAGTTGGCAACTCAACCCGTTGTGCCATAGTTCTTGCAGGTTTGACAGCTTGGGATCAGTAGCGGTATCGCTGGCACACAGCTTCATCCAGGGTGTTTTGCTTTGGTAGGTGGGACACATATTGGATCGTGCCCACTCCCGTACTTTTATATTCTGTTGTATCTAGATAAACTTCATCAATTAGAAATAGAAGTTGTATATTTGGAGACCTAGTCAGACTTGGGTATTCAGCGAGACTTAGAGCGATGTGTGTATGTTCGTTTCTTGAGATGATGATGTCTTGCTTTATTTACATTTTCTTTTGTGTTGATCTTCGTCGTTGGGCGTCGTATATATTGCTTGCGTGGTTGTGATTCCTCCAGTTGACGAAGAGCTAGCTCCCGCTTGGGGATGCCTTCTATTGTATGTATGTTGTTTTGGATCAAAATATACAAGGGAGGTGCTGCCCAAATTTTTAAAGGACGAAAAAATATTCTCAACTTTAGTATATTCTACTAGCATTTCATTATATCTTTAGTTATGCATTTATAGATAAACTTTATTTCGTTATTCCTTTATTTCAAAACTGCACACCCTATTATTTTTTGCAAAATTGTTTAGATTTTATGGGCTTTGGCATACTTGAATTACGTTACGCCTTTAGATGTTGCGTGATTCAAGTGTTAGTCACATGCTAAATTATGGGTCATGACAGATTCCCAGATGACCTTACTGAAGAAGAAGCATTGTATTGCATCCTCTTCGGGTGTTCTTATTATTGAAAACTGCTTTTCATTCAGTCCTACCTCCTGAGTACTAGATACCGGATCAGGATCTCATATCTGTAATTTATTGCATGGGCCGAGAAAAAGTAGCATGGTTGGTCATGGCGATGTTAGTTATATGTATGCCGTAGAGGCCATTACTGTACATAGGATGTATATTGTAGTGGATGCTGGGACGTATATAAGGAGGACTTTCTTGCTCGACATGATAGTATGCTATCTGGTTGATCTTTACCTTAACGTGTATGCTGATTGTCTCTCTGTTACATGTTGGTAAAGCCCTTAGGATGTGTGCTTGAATACCTGCACTATGATGCGGATCATACTAATGGGGATATGGTAGTCCATAAGTACATCCTTCAAAGTCCCTAGTCGTGGGTATATCGAGACGGGGCATCGATATACCAGAGTAGACTAGCGTATACCTTCTCGACCCATACTGATGGGCGATGGATGATCCCATATCCATTGGTGTTTGACATCAGAGATGATATACGGGTGCTCAGTAGAGACTGGGTACACTGGACGGACTCGCCGAGAACTCCCAGATGGTATTATACCTCACGTCAGATGGCAGTTCTCTGGTGACACTGGTACAGAGTAGTCTGTTGATCCGAGATCGTCATAGAGTCTTGTGTGGTTCCCACTGTGCTTTGATTTCCATCTTACCACGTCCAAGAGGGCATGCAAAACGGTGGTTTTTGGGTACAGTCCCGAGTCACATGGAGGCAATGAGCGATAGGAGGGGATTCGTCTCTCCCGGTATAGGGGGTTGATGTTGCGCTGTGTTCGATTGGCTATAACAGGAAATCCCTGGCCAGGGTTGCTGAGATTTACTGGTAAGTGTTACCAGTAGTTTCTCGAACAGTTATAGACCTCATATCGACACGACTTATCGAGCTATTGGGGTCTGACGTTTACCACCCCTAGGCGAGATATGCGACATATCAGACGATCAGACCGGACTGTACGGTAGTGTTACTGGTCGGATTCACTGGAGTGTGAGCGGGCTTGCTCGTCGATCTTCAGATCGCTCAATACCCGGGTGGCCGTTACGTTTAGCAGACCGCTTGCGGCTTGTGGATGTTTGATATGATCATCATCCGCTGCCGGCGTATTGACGAGTCTTTAGAGTCCTACACAGAGGTTTCCTGGCTCAAGCGAAACGAAATAGGAGCGCATATGAGATATGTGCGGGACCGAGAATAATGCGTGTATGTGATACCGTATTCCATTCTCGCGATGAATGTATCGAAAGGTTGTATGCGATATAACCTAGTTATCGATTCAAGCGTTGATTCGATAAGCCGATACATTGAATACTAGTCGGTTGTGTGCGACATGACCGGATCATTGAATTAAGTGTTGATTTAATGATTTAATGCATAATTTTATATTTGATATGTTACTTTGCACTAACTAGTATTGGTTCACTTTAAACGGATTTTCTCACTTGGATTGTGCACATTGTATACGTGATATATTTTTTGTGCACTTGTATGTATCATTTTTGATGATGCATGCTAACTTGTGTTTTGTGTGAAGATTAAACCATGGTTGTGAGAGTGGTTAGGGTTTTATTTTCCATTACTTATTTATTCATTTATTTATTTGTTTATACATTTTGGAAAAATAAATAGCATAAAGGAAAATGGTGGCTTGTTTTGTATTCTAGTTGAAGCTTCATGAAGCTTTGACCTAAGTAACCATTTTGTCTCATGCTTAACCCTAACCACTCCATTAAACCTAGTTTAATCTCTACACTTGACCATGGTTCATGTTATGATAAGTATTGATTTTCTTTTTCAATATTTATTCAACTTATCATATCTTTTCTTCTTCTTCTTCCTTGAACTCAAGAAGAAAAGCTTAGGTCATCAATGGTGATTGATGATAAAGAGTGAGAAATCCAATTCTAAATTGAACCCACTTCCTATTTCTTCATCCTCTACCTCTTGCCAAGTAGTAGAGTGTGTTTCCTTCACAAGTTTCTTGACTTGGTGAAGTGAGAGCTTGATCTTGCGATGCTTCGACGTAGATCATCTTCGGCATGGACATCGACGACCTAGCTCGCTTATTCTCCGATGAAGTCGACGCTAGAGCCCGGATTCTTTTTGGACAGCGGAGAGGACTTCGTTGCGGAGCTATGGAGGTGGAGCACCGGATCTACAAAGGTTGTATTTCCGATTCTCATAGTTAAGTGTTAACTAGTTAGCTTTTTCGCCTAGTTTTCTAGCAAACGATCCGTAGTTTAGGGTTTCTCGGCACGTTAAAATTAGAAATTGGCATGGTTGATGCCTTGTGAGATCTCTCTAGTGTGCCTAGGAACCCTACAGTAGTATCAGAGCCTAGCTAGAGCCTTAGGCGAAGTCTAGACGGAATTAGAACTCCGATCGACCCGAAACCCCGACGAGAAAATGCTCTCTGGACATTTCTGTAAAACGTAGTTTTTTGTCAATTAAAAATGCTTAAAAAATTCAGCAATGAAATACAAGAATTACTGTGCAAAACGTTTCCCATGAACAGTGCAAACAGCCGCGGAAACGCGGCAGAAGCCTGCTTCTGCGGCGTTTCCGCGGCAAGTTGGTGACGTCAGCCCTTGGTTTTTCCACAGTAATTCCTGATAAATTCTTCTGAGTTTTCTGGGAATTTTAAATTGATTCCAGAGTTTTATTTTCTGGGTTGGATTGGGGACTCGATGAATCGATCGGATTTTTAACTTTGTCTATGTGGCTTTCCGGATAAATTTTAGAATATGTTAAAAAGTTCGACCGGATATAAATACCCAATTTTTCCCCTGTCGGGAAATTTCCAAGTGTTGGATTTTTCCGAAGTTTAACGACGTTCTAAGTAGTGCAAGTAACACGATGGACCCTCTAGAAGACAACAAACCTTAACTCGATTATGTGACTGTCTTGAACTGCCCTTTGAACCTTCGGGTTTGGGGCAGTACGGCGTGCCACATGTGAGGCGTTGGCTTGACCCTTCTACGGCTGGATCGTTGGTACTGAGGCACGAACTGAATGGTGTTAGACTTATTTCATGTGTTGATCTGTATCGGGAAAACTTGGGTGTTAGAATGTTCGATCGGAAAGTTTAACATTTTCAATTTATCTGGAATGGGATACAACAATTGGAATTCACAATTAGTTATGTGATAACTAATGAATGTTATAAACGTAGCAATTTAGTCTCACTTGATCGGTTGCCACGGAATTTTGATGTGATCAAAAGTCCGTCGCAATCACGTAGCGTACGCGGATACTCGCCGGGTAAACTTAATAGACAGCTTCACTCCATAGCCCCGACCAAGTGACTGTAGGAGAACCCCGTCGCCGAAAGCATCCGTTCGGGTGCTCGCGGTAGCGGTGTTCCGCCTTGGTGCACTTCGTCGACGGTATCGGGGGTGCGGCCGTCTACTTAAGTTTGCGACGAGTATTCGATCAGACTGTCGGGAATCTTGTTGAATTGCCCGACTTGGTATTGAAAAGTGTTTTCGATAATGAGACTAAAATGCGGGGTTTATAATTGTTAGGCATGTGATGTCTAAGTAATTCATTTGGTCAGGCATGCGATGTCTGAGGTGGTTGCGGATTCCAACTGTTGTAGTTTTACACTTTCTTTTCTGTGACCGTAAGTTTAATATGTGATATCGCCGGTTTCGTTGCTATATGCCAACGACAATTGGGATGGACATATTTACTTACGTTGATGACATGTGATGTTATGTGTTGCTGGATATACTATATTGGATCGTCGTGTTTGAATAGCCGGGGGTTTTTATGTGAGATGAGTGTTTTTCATTTTCATTCATGTAAAAACTTGTATGTAATATTCTTTTATTGGGACGCTTCCAGGTTGCGGAAGTAGTCACCGTTTGTATATTATTTACTTTTCCGCACTAGGATAGACCCAAGGAGGGGAGCACAAGTAACCGGGTTCTGGAGTCCAGTGGGAGACCAACTCGAGGAGTCGAGTCCGGGTCTTCTAACTCTAGAATTGGTAGGGTTGCTTGCCGCTCTCGTAGGGGTCTAAGGGTGTGGGTTTGGCTATTCATCACGACCGTGGAATCCGTGTTTTATACTGGCTCGTATTGAAAACACGGACGTCCTAGTATATCCAATATTTCATATGATTCTTCTGCTGCGATATCTGTGATGTGATCATGTGATGTTCTGTGATAGATACAGTATATAGTATATATGATATATTATATAGAAGTTACTTATGTTTTACACCCGCGCTAGCCCTGCCCCGCTCTGCCATTAGTTACCTAACCTAACGGTGCACGAGGGGACATCGAGGCGAATGCGGATGGCATAAGTGTACGTCGTATTTATCTGTGATGTTTAGGTACTTAAATGATGGGACTTCATTAATGTGATTAATGAAATAAAAGAAACCTAAGATGTTGTAGAATCGAATTTCAAAATAAAACAGGTAGCTACAGTTCTTGCTTTGCACAGCGGTATATACGATATATCCTGCACCTTATTCGATGAGGAAAGGACTGAGATCCTTTCACCGGGAGTGACTCCTTTAGCAATAACTGGCAGATGCTACACACTCGGTTTGTCTTTTGATTGCTTTTAAGTGTTTTTGCTTTGCACAGTGATATATATGATATATCCCGCACCTCATTCGATGAGGAAAGGACCGACGATCCCTTCACCGGGAGTGACTCCTTTAGCAAAACTAGAAAAGCCTCAAAAGCACTCCATTTCAAAATCATTTGATTCTATGACGATATCAAGTTCATTACGCAATAGGTTTTCAGAAAAACCTGTCGTAGCCCTCCGTCATTTCAGATAAGTACTAGTTAGTATTCGTGCTACGTTTGTTGACCTCTGTCAAGGCGTAGTGTGCGGTAGCTGATTAGTGCTTATCTGCATAAGCATATGATGTGATTGATTTAGGGTAGTCGTGCGACCTTGTTGACCTCTGTCAAGGGTCGTGCGGGTGGGTTTACTTCAATCAGGAAATGACGGGTTGAACTTGACTAGCAGCCTATGGTTTGTTGACCTCTGTCAAGGTCATAGGACGCTAGGGGCAAAATATTATCGGGAATTTCAAGTGTTGAAATTTGCAATGAGATTGCATACTTTCTATGAGATAGTTGGATCCCGATACCCGCTGCGAGTAAGAGTTACTCCTGGGAGAGTTTTACATATTACAATTAGCCGATCAAGTAGGTGTCTAGAAAGGTGTTAACGAGGTTACGCCTCTGGGAAAATGAGGTTTACATAAATTAGGTTCGTGCGAAAGCACGGGGGACCTCCCTCAAAGTACCGACACTGGCCTGGCTGAAAGATTGGCGAACTTGTAGTGTGTAATTAATCCCGGCTAGTCTTTTCTTTTAGGGTTTGAAGGAAGATTTGATAAAAAACAGTGGGAGCCATCCTGATTAGATAAAATAAAAACCAATCTATTCTTGCAAGAGCGCACGCTGAGTGTTTTCTTCTCTCTCTCTCCAGGTAGCGACCATATCACGCCTTAATCAAGATAACAATACGGATTATTGACCGAACCCGCTTGTTATACTGAGCTGGGGAACGTTGGTCCCGCTCCAACTTATAATTGTTATAAGACAGAGCAGGAAATTGGGGAATACCAGATTTCCCGTGCAGCCCAAACGAAGAGAGTGCATGCTGATGCATCATCTTCGGGTGTGTTCATTACAAAGAACTGTTTCTCAGTATCCTTTACGTCTTGGGTATGTGATACCAGATCAGGATCTCAGATATGTAATCAGTTACATAGGGCTACAGAAAGGTAGAGAACTGAGAACGAGTGATTAGTTTCATGAGGCAGAAAACGGGGCAAGTGTTGCAGCCAAGTCTGTTGGTTACTGTCCCCTGTATTACAATACATTGATTCTGAACGAATGTTATTAGATACCGAACCTGTTATGCAAAATCATATCTGTCTCTTTATTAGTAAAGAAACGATAAAATTTTGTATTGTTGGATAATGTTTTGAACATTTCCTATATCAAAAGTTGATCGGTTCAGGCACGTTATCTAAAAGCATTGATGTTCTAAATCAAACTATAGTTCTTTAGTATACAGAACACACACAAGAGGAAGAGTTCAGAAATGAACGGATCCTTCTTAAGGTATTGTAGACTAGGTCAGATCAATGTGACCCGACTAGCTAGAGTTTCATAAAGATGCATATTTAAATTAGTTTGAATTTACATCTTGTGAAACTTGCCAGTCATGTCACAGAGATGAGATGACCATAGCTCCGTTTATTGGAAACGGAGAAAGAGTTAGTAAACTCTTGGGATGATACATGTTGATGTATGTAAGGTCCCCTGTCTACACATGCCAGGACTGGTTCTTTATACTTCATTATATTCTCTGATAATCTCTCAAGATTCAGTCATATGTTCCCGTTGAAAGACAAGTCCGAACCTTTTGAGATATTCATAGAATATAAGTAAGAAGTAGAGAACCGAAATACGGGTATAAGTATTATGTCCTTTGATGAGATCAAGGAGGAGAATACTTGAGCACGGAATTCCAGGACTATTCTAAAGGAGAATGAGATTCTCTCTTAGCATTACTCCTCTGTATACACCATAGCACGATGGTATATCGGGGCGGAGCAACAGCACCCTATATGATATGGTGTGCTCTATGATGAGTACTACCAAGTTTCCTTTTTCCTTTTGGGTGTTATGCACTTGAGAAGCTGCATACCTATTGAATAGGGTTCCAATCAAATCAGTTGCCTACCGCTTCATATGTGATATGGAAAGGGAAGAGCCCATATCTTAAGTTGGTTAAGATTTGGGATTGTCCGGCCTATGTCTAAAAGCAAAATCCGGACAAACTCGAGGCAAGGTCTGTTATGTAGAACTGGAATTGTTCCAGCTATACAAACTGCAGCAGATGATTTGAAAGAACCAAAGGATTCGATAGTTACCAACGAACCTCAGCCTCTCCGCCGATCTAGTAGGGTTCCTCACCCACCTGAGAGATACTTCGGTTTCTCTATGACAGTGGGAGCGAGGATTGCATCATGAGATGATGACCCAACTAGCTTCGAGCAGGCCATCAGGAGTAAGACTCTGTAAGAATGGCTGGATGCTTAGCGATCTGAGATGGAATCCTTATACACCAACAAAGTATGGACTTTGGTTGCAATATCTGAAGGGTTAAATCCCCATCAGGAGCAAGTATATCTTGAGAAGATTGCTTGGTGTAGATGGAAATGTTGAGACTTTCAAAGCTAGACTTGTTAAAGGTTTGCATCATTGACCAGATATGGATCATAATGTTAAAACCTTTTCAAGTAACTATGCTTAAGTCCATCCAGATCCTACTTGCCACGGCTACATACCATGACTGCGATATCTGGTGGTTGGGTGTCTTGACTGCTTTTCTAAATGATGATTTAGAAGAGAGCGTCAATAAGTACACAGCCAGAGGGCTTCGTAGACAGTGGGAGCAGCGGAAACGTGTGCAAGATGCTTTATAGGATAAAGCAGGCATCGCGGAGTTGGAACATCTGTTTTGATGAAGCGGTCAAAGAGTTTGACATCATCAAAATGGTAGATGAACCTTGTATATACAGAAAGGTAGTAGGGAGTATGGTGACGATCCTCGTAGAGTACGCGGATGACATACTCTTGATAAGAAAGGAGTTTCTTATGCTACGCTCGATCAATCTCCGCTTATCACAAAGATTCTCCATATAGGATTAAAATGATACCTACTAAATCCTGGATTTTGGATCTATGAGATAGATCTAAATGAATGTTAGGAAACTCACTAGATGTAGTGAGGTGGTGTCAATCGATCCTGAGGAGAATCACTGGAAGGGTTCCAGGGTGATAAAGACGACTGAATGTCAGTCGCAGGCATTGTCTTTACCCTCAGTAAAGGGACGGTATGTTGGAAGAGTTCCAAGCTAGATACCGTGACATACTAGACGATAAAGGAAGGATACATCGCTACTAAAGATGCTACCAAAGAGGCTGTTTGGGTGTATATTGGTTCATGAGATGAACTATGTTCCTCCCATTGTGTGACAATGGAGTTGTGGCTTATGCCAAGGAACGCAGGTCCCATCAGTGATCCAGACATATTCTAAGGCAGTATCACCTGATCATGGAGATGGTTGATCTCCAGGGAGATCGAGGTTAGGAGAGTAGATTCAGAGGACAACACAGCGGATCCACTCACAAAGGCCTGTTCCCAGAGAGAGACTTTTATGGGATGGTTGAGTATGAGATACTGCAACCACTGCTATCAGATGGCCCTAGTGCAAGTGGGAGATTGTTAGTTATATGTATGCCCTAGAGGCCATTACTGTACATAGGATGTATATTGTAGTGGATGCTGGGACGTATATAAGGAGGACTTTCTTGCTCGACATGATAGTATGCTATCTGGTTGATCTTTACCTTAACGTGTATACTGATTGTCTCTCTGTTACATGTTGGTAAAGCCCTTAGGATGTGTGCTTGACTACCTGGACTATGATGCGGATCATACTAGTGGGGACATGGTAGTCCATAAGTACATCCTTCAAAGTCCCTAGTTGTGGGTGTATCGAGACGGGGCATCGATATACCAGAGTAGACTAGCGTATACCTTCTCGACCCATACAGATGGGCGATGGATGATCCCATATCCATTGGTGTTTGACATCAGAGATGATATACGGGTGATCAGTAGAGACTGGGTACACTGGACGAACTCGCCGAGAACTTCCAGATGGTATTATACCTCACGTCAGATGGCAGTTCTCTGGTGACACTGGTACAGAGTAGTCTGTTGACCCGAGATCGTCATAGAGTCTTGTGTGGTTCCCATTGTGCTTTGATTTCCATCTTACCACGTCCAAGAGGGCGTGCAAAACGGTGGTTTTTGGGTACAGTCCCGAGTCACATGGAGGCAATGAGCGATAGGAGGGGATTCGTCTCTCCCGGTATAGGGGGTTGATGTTGCGCTGTGTTCGATTCGCTATAACAGGAAATCCCTGGCCAGGGTTGCTGAGATTTACTGGTAAGTGTTACCAGTAGTTTCTCGAACAGTTATAGACCTCATATCGACACGACTTATCGAGCTATTGGGGTCTGACGTTTACCACCCGTAGGCGAGATATGCGACATATCAGACGATCAGACCGGACTGTACGGTAGTGTTACTGGTCGGATTCACTGGAGTGTGAGCGGGCTTGCTCGTCGATCTTCAGATCGCTCAATACCCGGGTGGCCGTTACGTTTAGCAGACCGCTTGCGGCTTGTGGATGTTTGATATGATCATCATCCGCTGCCGGCGTATTGACGAGTCTTTAGAGTCCTACACAGAGGTTTCCTGGCTCAAGCGAAACGAAATAGGAGCGCATATGAGATATGTGCGGGACCGAGAATAATGCGTATATGTGATACCGTATTCCATTCTCGCGATGAATGTATCGAAAGGTTGTATGCGATATAACCTAGTTATCGATTCAAGCGTTGATTCGATAAGCCGATACATTGAATACTAGTCGGTTGTGTGCGACATGACCGGATCATTGAATCAAGTGTTGATTTAATGATTTAATGCATAATTATATATTTGATATATTACTTTGCACTAACTAGTATTGGTTCACTTTAAACGGATTTTCTCACTTGGATTGTGCACATTGTATATGTGATATATTTTTTGTGCACTTGTATGTATCATTTTTGATGATGCATGCTAACTTGTGTTTTGTGTGAAGATTAAACCATGGTTGTGAGAGTGGTTAGGGTTTTATTTTCCATTACTTATTTATTCATTTATTTATTTGTTTATACATTTTGGAAAAATAAATAGCATAAAGGAAAATGGTGGCTTGTTTTGTATTCTAGTTGAAGCTTCATGAAGCTTTGACCTAAGTAATCATTTTGTCTCATGCTTAACCCTAACCACTCCATTAACCCTAGTTTAATCTCTACACTTGATCATGGTTCATGTTATGATAAGTATTGATTTTCTTTTTCAATATTTATTCAACTTATCATATCTTTTCTTCTTCTTCTTCCTTGAACTTAAGAAGAAAAGCTTAGGTCATCAATGGTGATTGATGATAAAGAGTGAGAAATCCAATTCTAAATTGAACCCACTTCCTATTTCTTCATCCTCTACCTCTTGCCAAGTAGTAGAGTGTGTTTCCTTCACAAGTTTCTTGACTTGGTGAAGTGAGAGCTTGATCTTGCGATGCTTCGACGTAGATCATCTTCGGCATGGACATCGACGACCTAGCTCGCTTATTCTCCGATGAAGTCGACGCTAGAGCCCGGATTCTTTTTGGACAGCGGAGAGGACTTTGTTGCGGAGCTATGGAGGTGGAGCACCGGATCTACAAAGGTTGTATTTCCGATTCTCATAGTTAAGTGTTAACTAGTTAGCTTTTTCGCCTAGTTTTCTACCAAACGATCCGTAGTTTAGGGTTTCTCGGCACGTTAAAATTAGAAATTGGCATGGTTGATGCCTTATGAGACCTCTCTAGTGTGCCTAGGAACCCTACAGGTGATATGTCTCTCAGAGTAGGGAACGGAGCATAAATTGATGCTGCTGCCGTCGACGAATATCACCTGGTATTATCAAGCGGCAATACTACAATTTTGAACAATTGCTACTATGTACCTCCATGCTTTGAAACATTATATCTGTTTCTTTACTAGATAAAGATGGATATAACTTTGTTCTAGAGAAGAACATCATGAACATTTACCTTAATCAGGTATTAGTTGCAGAAGGTACATTATGTAATGGTATCTATACTCTTAATCAAAATACTGTTTTTAATATAGAAAACACATGCAAGAGGAAGAGTTTACATACGGACGAAACCTACTTATGGTATTGTAGACTTGGCCATATCAATGAGAAAAGACTAAGTTACATAAGAATGGATATTTGAATTTGTTCGAATTTTCATCCTATGAAACTTATCAGTCTTGTCTCAAAGGAAAGATAACCAAAACACCGTTTATATGAAACAGAGAGAGGGAAACAGAGCTCATGGGACTCATACATAGTGATGTATGTGGTCCAATATCTACACATGAAAGGGAAGGTTTCTCCTACTTCATTACATTCACTGACGATCTCTCTAGCTTTAGATATGTGTATCTTTTGAAACACAAATCTGAAGCTTTCGAGAAATTCAAAGAATATAAAAACGAAGTAGAGAACCAGATTGGAGAAAGTAGTAAGATCTTTCGATCTGATAGAAGAGGGGAGTACTTAAGTACGAAATTCCAAGACTTTCAAAAAGAGAATGGAATTCTCTCTTAACTTACTCCTCCGTATACATCACAGCACAATGGTGTATCAAAGCGGAGGAATCGTACCCTTTGGATATAGTTCTCTTTATGATGAGTAGTCCTGAGATACCTCTTTCATTCTGGGACATGTGCTGGAAAAAACGGCATACATATTGAATCAGGTTCCATCCAAATATGTTCGTAAGACTCCATATGAAATATGGAGTGGGAAAAAGCTATATCTTAAGCAAGTTAAGATATAGGGTTGTCCAGCCTATGTTAAAATATAAAATTCAAACAAACTCCAGGCACAGTCAGTTCTATGTATGTTTGTGGGATATCCTAGGAAATCAAATGGATATCTATTCTACCATGGTGAGGAAAAGAAGATAGTTGTTTCTCGGAACACGATTTTTTTAGAAAAATAATTTCTTACAAAGACATTAATGTGAGCATGGTGGAACTGGAAGAAATTCCAGAAACACAAACTGCAACTAAGAATTTGCTGGAACAGCAGGATTAAATAATCCCGAACGAACCCTAGCCACTCTGTAGCTCTAGTAAGATTTCTCATCCGTCCGAGAAATACTATGGTTTTCTCATAGACTGGGATTGAGAGGATTGCATCTATGAAGAAGACGATCCTACAAGTTTCCAGAAGGCCATTACCAGTAGGGACTCTGTGAAATGGCTGGATACTATGAGATCCGAAATGGCGTCCATGTACACCAACAAAGTATGGATTTTGGACGTTGCACCGCCCGGGGTAAAACCCATCGATTTTATGTGGATCTTCAAAAATAAGATTGGTGTAGATGGACAGGTAGAGACCTATAAGGCTAGACTTGTTGCAAAAGGTTTTCGTAAAATACCAGGTGTGGACTATGATGAAACCTTTTCTCCTGTGCCTATGCTCAAATCCATTCGGATCTTACTTGACATTGCTGCCTTCCATGACGATGAAATCTAGCAGATGGACATAAAGACCGCTTTTCTAAACGGCTCTTTAGAAGACCACGTCTATATGGATGAGCCAGAGGGCTTGGCTGATAGTGGGAGCAGCGAGAAGGTGTGCAAGTTGCTTAAATCCATTTATGGATTAAAGAAGGTATCGCGGAGTTGGAATATCCGTTTTGACGAGGGAATCAAAGAATTAGATTCCATCAAGAACATAGATGAGTCGTGTATTTACAAGAAGATTGTAGGAAGAACTGTCGTATATCTAGTGTTATATGTGGATGGCATTCCCTTAATAGGCTATGATATTCCTATGCTACAGTCGGTCAAGAAGTTCTTATCCCAGAAGATCTCCATGAAGGACATGGGTGATACCTTTTACATTCTGGGGATTAAGATCTATCGTGATAGATCTAAGAGAATGTTGGGTCTTTTACAGTCCAAGTAGATTGACACCAAACTAAAGAGGTTTTGTATAGAATATTCTAAGCGTAGTAATTTACCGGCTTATCACGTAATCACCTTCTCTAAAGAGATGTCTCCTAAGACTGATAAAGAGAGGACTCGAATGACTATTATATCTTATGCTTCAGCACTAGGCTCTATAATATATGTGATGTTATGTACCATACTAGATATATCTTACGCATTTAGCGTGGTAAGCTGGTATCAGTCAAACCCAGGGGAGAAACTGTTAGTGTTTATGCCCTAGAAGGCCATTACTGTATCATACTAGTTTGTATATTACTTAATGGAAGCTTGGGATATTCACATGTATATAACAGTCTTGCTAAACATGGTAGTATGCTACTTGGTTTTTCTATCTTAATATGTGAGTATACGTATTGATAGAGCTCTTAGGATCTTGTTTGACTACCAGCGTTGTGATGGCAGTCACACTAGTGGGGGCTGGATAGTCTGCAAGCACATCCTTATTCAGGTCCCTGGTCGTTGGATTATCGAGACAGAGCATCGATACTCCGGAGTAGACTAGTGTGTACGCTTCTCATCCCAGTTGGGGAGATGGTCTGTCCCACAACCGTCAGTACGTCGTACTGGAGATAGTATACAGGTGCTCGTTGGGTTACGGGTACACCGGACAGGACTCACAGGGAACTGTTGGTTGGTTTTATACCAGTCGTCAGTGAACAGTTCCCAGGTGACATGAGTACAGCATAGTCCGCAGACTTGACACTGCTACTTCGCCTCGAGTGTGTCCCACTGTTTTTAGATTGCTACCCTACCACGGCTCAAAGGAGTCGTGCAAACAGGTAGCAGTTGGGTGCAGTCCCGAGCACTTGGAGGCAGTGGCGGTTAGACAGGATTCGTCTCTCCCAGTATTGGGAGTTGATATCGCGCTGTGTCAGAGAGCCATTACGCAAAGTCCCTGGCAAGGGCAAGCGAGATTTGCTGGTAGGTTCCAGTAGTTTCTCAGGGTGTAATGGGCTTCCCTCCGACACGACTTATACCGCTATTAGGGGACTGACGCTTGCCGCCCCCTAGGCCCGATATGCGATAGTCTTGGACGAACGGACCGGACTGTATGGAGATTGTCACATCAGACTCAGTAGGAGTTTGGATGGGTTCCCTCATCGGCCTTCTTATCGACATCTACCTGGGGACCGTTACGTACAGCTAGTGCCGCTTGCGGTCTGTGGTTAAACCCACTGCCAGCGTAGTAGTCGAGTCTCTAGAGTCCCACACAGAGAGTTTCCCTACTCCAGGCGAAACGATATAGAGGTCATATGGTTTTACGACAAGGGTTCGGACGCATACGTGCGTTTACACGCGTACGACTTTCGGACAGTTTTTACCAGTCGGCTTTGGTTTAAGCCAGTTACTGGTATCCGGTTATTGGATTTATACAGTCTAAAGTTTTTCCGTATTTTTGCGGATTGGAGGGGCGTTCTCGTAATTGTGCGAGAAGCTTCTAGAAGATGGTGACTAAGGAGGTTTAGGTGTCATATGCATTGAATGAGTTTAGTGAGTCATGAGAGTGATTCATCCATATCATTAATGCACAATAAATGCTTAATGAGTCATGGTTATGAATCACCATTAGATATTTATGAAACTTGATTATTCATCATTTGTTTTTCTTTTATTAATGAATTTTAATGTTTCATATATATTATGATAACTCATTATTCTCATATGATAATTATCCTCACCTTCTCTCTCCTCAAGCTCTCCCTCTTCAAACCCTAATCCTCCCCTCTCATGTGTTGAGTACAAGGATTAGTTAGACTACTTAATCTATAACCCTCTCTATATTACACCTACCTTCTTTGATTAGCACTTAAAGAAGTTTAGTTGCCTCAAGTTTAGAGGCTAAGCTTGGAGTAAAGCTCTTGGGTGGATCGTCTACTACTTCGAGAAGGCCGAGGATGAGGTGGAGTTCGCAAAGACGAAGGAAACGATTCGTTAGGTATAATCCCTAAACATAGTAGCATAGCAACTCTATGTTTTAAGTTAGTTATCGTTTAGCTTCGATTCAAGCGGTTAGTCGATGTTTGTTCACTAAACAAGTTCGTTTTTGAAAATTCCGCCTCCCCACAAGTATTGGGGTGTTGTACATTGACTTACAGTGGTATCAGAGCCTCGCTAAACAATAAATAACTTACTTGCAAATTTGTATGAATTTCGAACGGAAAAAACGAAACCGGAAAAGCCCGAAAATATCAGTTTCTGTCGATTTTTAAATGAAGTCCAAAAATTTTTCAGGGATGTTCAGAAAGCTTAAAATGACATTATTAGAACACACAAAAAATTTGGTCCCCTGAATCGCCTACGGCACCGCGGAACCGCGGCGGATAGCACCGATCCGCCGCGCTTCCGCCGCCGAGTTGACGATTCAGGGACTCATTTTTCTTGTGTTGGTTCTCTGTGATATTTGGGATTTTCTGGTATTTTTTAATTTTGCTCAGGTTTCAAGTTTACAGGGCAGTATTGGAGCAAGATTAAAAGTGTTTAATCGATCGAAATTATACAGTATTTGCTTGTTGGATTATATCTGTGATTGTATAATGTGTTCGTAAACCTCCCCTAACTGCTAGTATGTCAGTTGGCAGGGTGTTGCACATTTCTGAAATGGATTTTATCTGTTTGTGCATATGAACTGTGTTGGACTGTTGTGATGTATAGACGGGGTTATGTGATGGGTTATCATTTAATTCATTTGATGTAAATGTAATTTGTTGTAATATTATTTTGCGGAGCACATCCAGGTTGCGGTTGTAGCCACCGTTGTATTATTTCTTTTTACTGTTTTTGCTCCTAGGACAGACCCAAGGTGGGGTGCACATACTGTCGGGCGGGTAGTTTGCCGCACCCGTAGGGGTCATGGGTGGGGTAATGGCTATTCATCACAACTGTGTAATCCGTATTTTGTTACAGGCTCAAAACAAACACGGATTGCTTGCAAATCCAATTAAGTTCATCTGTGATCTGGAATGAATATCATTGCGTCAGACGAATGTAAAATATCTATATATATGATAGCTATTTAGACGTCACTTATGTTTTACACCCGCGCTAGCCCAGCCCCCGCTCTGTCGTTAGTTAAGTAACCTAACGGGTGATGACGGGACCCCGTGGCGAATGCGGATGGCATAAGAGGACGTTGTATTTTCGTTGTTTTCTGCAATGATAGGTTAATGATGGGACGCATTATCTATAATGCAAAGAAAAACAAACCAAAGTTTAAATCGTTGGAACAATTTAAAAGAAACCACTCGGTTAATTTTAAAACAGATATTTTTAAATGCGGAGACTTAACCACTCCTTTTAAAAGCTATCAGGTTCCTTCGGTTATATCAAGTTCACTACGTTCACGGTTTCGCCAAAACCAGTCGTAGCCCTCCGTTATTTCTTATGGATGGTCAGTAGTATTCAAGCTATGCTTGTTGGCTTACGTCAAGGCATAGTGTTTGGTAGCTGCTGGGGTATTCATTTGTTGCATTGATAGATGTGTTGGTTTGGGACAGTCGCATTACCTTGTTGGCTTACGTCAAGGGTATATACGGGTGGGTTTAAATTAACAAGATAATGATGGGCAGAACTTGACATGTGACTTATGATTTGTTGGCATACGTCAAGGTCATAAGAGCATGGGGCAAAAACTTATATCGGGAATTTCTAAAGAAACTGAAATTTGCAAAGAGATGCATACCATTTGGAGTTTGATGAATGTTGGTAGGATACCTTCAACATTATCATACGATGATATTTGGATCCCGATCCTACTGTGAGTATATGCTACTTATCAGGATATTCGTCACTTAACGATCAATGCTATAAACCTAGTAGGTGTCCAGAAAAGTGTCAGCGGGGTTACGCCCCCAGAGAAAAGAGGTTATTTAATTAAGGAACTTCGCGAAAGCGTTGGAAAACCTCCCTCGAAGTACCGACACCAGCCTGGCTGAACGGTTAAAGCAAGTATTGTACAGTGAGAATAGTCCTGGCTAATTCTTCTTTTATGGTTTGAGGAAGGATTCGAGAAACAGTGGGAGCCATCCAGTTTAGATAAACTAAAAACCACTCTAAACTTGCAAGAGCATCATGCTAAAGAGTTTTCTTCTCTCTCTCCTAATTGCAGCGACCCTGAAAATGACTGGACTTAAGTTACTTTTAGAGAAAAATATACTGACAGGGCCAAACTATAAAGATTGGCTGCGGAATGTCAAAATGGCTTTGACCTATGACAAATTGGGGTACGTCCTCACCGCTACGGCACCTGCTGTCCCTGGTCCCAAATCCAGCAATGCGGATAAGGAAATCCGCAAAACCTGGGATTTAGATTGCGCGAAAGCCAAGTGCATCGTGCTTGCCTCAATGAACAATGAACATCAGAGGAGGCACGAGGATATGACCCTTGATTGCATATTTCTCCATACAAAGGAACTTTATGGAGAGCAATCTCGTATAGCAAGATACGAGACCTCTAAGAACTTGTTTTGAGCGAGGTTGGCTGTCGGGTCATCAGTGGGAGAACATGTCCTAAAGATGATCGGCTATATTGAAGAGCTCACAGACCTTGGGACGACTTTGGATAATGAGCTCTATACAGACCTTATTCTCCAGTCCCTTCCTCACACCTACGCCCAGTTTATCCTGAACTTCAACCTTCAAAGAAAAGAAGATGAACTTCCGGAACTCCTGAACATGTTAAGGAGTGCAGAGGGCACCTTGCAGAAAGCAAGGGAAACACCCGCTATGTTTGTTAGCGGTGCATCTTCTTCTGGGTCCAAGGCTAGGGCCAAAGGAAGGAAGAAGAAGGCCGCCAACAAACCTAGAGGAGGTGTTAGTAAGGTGGGAGGGAAGGGAAAGAAAAAGTTTGCAGTACCGGTAGTTGGCCAGGATGAGTGCTTCCATTGTCACAGGAAAGGGCACTGGAAGAAGGATTGCAAGGCGTGGAACGCCAAGAACCAGGAACCGAAGCAAGCTGTCGTTTCGACTTCAGTTGTGTTTGTAATTGAGAATTGTCTGTCGATCAACTCTACTTCCTGGATATTGGATACCGGATCAGGATCTCATATTTGCAATTCATTGCAGGCACTGAGAAACCGTAAAGTACTGAAGGAAGGTGATATGACCCTAAAGGTTGCTAACGGAGCTAGCGTGGGAGCTGCGTCCGTCGGGGATTATCACCTAGGATTGACGAGTGGACACATTTTGGTTTTACATAACTGTTATTTTGTACCAAGCTTAACGTGTAATATCATATCAGTTTCCTTGTTATCAAATAAAGGTTATGATTTCACGTTTGTAAGAGATGTTGTCAACATCCACCTTAATCATGGTTTGATTGGGTCCGGTACACTAAATAACGGTATATATGTTTTAAACCAACTCCAAATTTTCAATGTCCAGAACACACCAAAAAGAAAGTCTCCAGATTTAAATAAAGCTTTCTTATGGCATTGTAGACTGGGTCACATCAATGAGAGAAGGTTGACTAAGTTGCATAGAGAAGGATATTTGGACTCGTTCGAATATCAAACCTATGACACTTGTCAATCTTGTCTCAAAGGAAAGATGACAAAGACTCCATTTACTGGACAAGGAGTAAGAGCGAGCGAGCTCTTAGGACTCATACACAGCGATGTATGTGGTCCAATGTCTACACATGCGAGAGGTGGTTATTCCTACTTTATTACTTTTACAGATAATTTCTCTAGGTTTGGACATGTCTTCTTAATGAAGCATAAATCCGAGGCCTTTGAGAAATTCAAGGAATACAAGAGTGAAGCGGAAAACCAAACAGGCAAAAGTATTAAGACACTAAGATCTGATCGAGGTGGAGAATACTTAAGTGCCGAGTTCCTAGGTTACCTAAAAGAGAAAGGAATTCTCTCTCAGCTTACTCCTCCATACACTCCACAGCACAACGGTGTATCGGAGAGACGGAATCGAACCCTATTGGATATGGTACGATCCATGATGAGTAATGCTGAGTTACCGCGATCTTTCTGGGGTTATGCGCTAGAATCAGCGACATATCTTTTGAACAGAGTTCCAAGCAAAACTGTGCCTACCACACCATATCAGATATGGAGTGGGAAGAAACCCTATCTTCAGTACCTGAAGACATGGGGATGTCCAGCTTTTGTAAAAAAGCAGCATCCAGACAAGCTCGAGGCACGCTTAGTAGAGTGTAAGTTTGTGGGATATCCAAAGAACTCTATGGGATATTTTTTCTATTACGCAGAGGAACAAAAGGTTTTTGTTTCTCGTCATGCCCGCTTCTTAGAAACTGAATTTTTAGAAAATCAGAAGAGTGGGAGCGTAATAGAACTGGAAGAAATTCCAGAACCACAAATTGCTACTGAAAGTTTGGTAGAACCGGAAGTTCAAGAAGTACAGGACATTCCCGCACCCCTCCGCAGAAGTAGTAGGCCGTCTCATCCGCCTGAGAGATACTACGGTTTTCTCATAGATGGGGATAGAGAGGATTGCATCATAGATGATGATGAACCTACTGACTTCCAACAGGCCATCCAGAGCGGCGACTCGGTACGATGGCTAGATGCAATGCGGACCGAAATGGAGTCCATGTATACCAACAAAGTATGGACTTTGGACTTTGCTCCAGATGGGGTAAAACCCATAGGATGCAAATGGATCTTCAAGAAAAAGATTGGTGTAGATGGACAGGTGGAAACCTATAAGGCTAGACTTGTTGCAAAGGGTTTTCGTCAAAGACCTGGTTTGGACTATGACGAAACTTTTTCTCCAGTGGCTATGCTCAAATCCATTCGGATCCTTCTTGCTATTGCTGCCTTCCATGATTATGAAATCTGGCAGATGGACGTAAAGACGGCTTTTCTGAATGGAAATTTAGAAGAGAGCGTCTATATGGATCAGCCAGAGGGTTTCAATCAGAGTGGGAGCAGCGGGAAAGTATGCAAGCTGCTTAAGTCCATTTATGGACTAAAGCAGGCATCGCGGAGTTGGAACATCTGTTTTGATGAGACTGTCAAAGAATATGACTTTATCAAAAATCCAGATGAACCGTGCATATATAGTAAAGTTGTAGCCAGAAGTGTCGTATTCCTCGTCTTGTACGTGGATAACATTCTATTGATAGGAAATGACATTCCTATGCTACAATCTGTCAAAGGATTCTTGTCACACAGGTTCTCCATGAAAGACCTGGGTGATGCCTCTTACATTCTGGGGATCCGGATCTATCGTGATAGATCCAAGAGGATGTTGGGACTTTCGCAGTCCAGGTATATCGACACTGTACTGAAAAGATTCAGTATGGAAGATTCTAAGCGCGGTAATCTACCGGCTTGTCACGGAATCACCCTCTCCAAAGAGATGTCTCCCAAGACTGATTTGGAAAGGGAACGCATGTCTATTATACCCTACGCTTCTGCGGTAGGCTCTATAATGTATGCGATGTTATGTACCAGACCAGATGTAGCTTACGCACTAAGCGTGGTAAGCCGGTATCAGTCAGACCCAGGGGAGAAGCACTGGATAGCAGTAAAGAACATTCTCAAGTACCTGAGAAGGACTAAGGAGATGTTCTTGGTTTACGGCGGAAAAGACCTCAGGTTGGAGGCCTTTGCTGATTCCGGCTTCCAGAGTGATAAGGACGATTCCAAGTCCATGTCGGGTTATGTCTTTACCCTCAATGGAGGGGCGGTGTGCAGGAAGAGCTCCAAGCAGGACACCGTTGCTGACTCGACGATGGAAGAGGAGTATATAGCTGCTTGCGATGCCGCAAAAGAAGCAGTCTGGATGAAGAAGTTCCTAACAGAACTTCAGGTGGTTCCTACCATAGTTGATCCAATACCTCTGTATTGCGACAACAACGGAGCTATAGCTTTAGCAAAGGAACTAAGGTCTCATCAGAAGTCCAGACACATCTTGAGGTGGTATCACCTGATCAGGGAGATCATTGATCATCAGGAGATCGAGGTTCGGAGAGTTGCTTCTGAAGAGAACATTGCTGATCCATTCACGAAGGCCCTACCTCAGATTCAGTTCGAGAAGCTACTCGAGATCATCGGTCTTCGATACGCCAGTACATGGCCCTAGTGCAAGTGGGAGATTGTTAGTGTTTATGCCCTAGAAGGCCATTACTGTATCATACTAGTTTGTATATTACTTAATGGAAGCTTGGGATATTCACATGTATATAACAGTCTTGCTAAACATGGTAGTATGCTACTTGGTTTTTCTATCTTAATATGTGAGTATACGTATTGAAAGTGCTCTTAAGATCTTGCTTGACTACCAGCGTTGTGATGGCAGTCACACTAGTGGGGGCTGGGTAGTCTGCAAGCACATCCTTATTCAGGTCCCTGGTCGTTGGATTATCGAGACAGAGCATCGATACTCCGGAGTAGACTAGTGTGTACGCTTCTCATCCCAGTTGGGGAGATGGTCTGTCCCACTGCCGTCAGTACGTCGTACTGGAGATAGTATACAGGTGCTCGTTGGGTTACGGGTACACCGGACAGGACTCACAGGGAACTGTTGGTTGGTTTTATACCAGTCGTCAGTGAACAGTTCCCAGGTGACATGAGTACAGCATAGTCCGCAGACTTGACACTGCTACTTCGCCTCGAGTGTGTCCCACTGTTCTTAGATTGCTACCCTACCACGGCTCAAAGGAGTCATGCAAATAGGTAGCAGTTGGGTGCAGTCCCGAGCACTTGGAGGCAGTGGCAGTTAGACAGGATTCGTCTCTCCCGGTATTGGGAGTTGATATCGCGCTGTGTCAGAGAGCCATTACGCAAAGTCCCTGGCCAGGGCAAGCGAGATTTGCTGGTAGGTTCCAGTAGTTTCTTAGGGTGTAATGGGCTTCCCTCCGACACGACTTATACCGCTATTAGGGGACTGACGCTTGCCGCCCCCTAGGCCCTATATGCGATAGTCTTGGACGAACGGACCGGACTGTATGGAGATTGTCACATCAGACTCAGTAGGAGTTCGGATGGGTTCCCTCATCGGCCTTCTTATCGACATCTACCTGGGGACCGTTACGTACAGCTAGTGCCGCTTGCGGTCTGTGGTTAAACCCACTGCCAGCGTAGTAGTCGAGTCTCTAGAGTCCCACACAGAGAGTTTCCCTACTCCAGGCGAAACGATATAGAGGTCGTATGGTTTTACGACAAGGGTTCGGACGCATACGTGCGTTTACGCACGTACGACTTTCGGACAGTTTTTACCAGTCGGCTTTGGTTTAAGCCAGTTACTGGTATCCGGTTATTGGATTTATACAGTCTAAAGTTTTTCCGTATTTTTGCGGATTGGAGGGGCGTTCTCGTAATTGTGCGAGAAGCTTCTAGAAGATGGTGACTAAGGAGGTTTATGTGTCATATGCATTGAATGAGTTTAGTGAGTCATGAGAGTGATTCATCCATATCATTAATGCACAATAAATGCTTAATGAGTCATGGTTATGAATCACCATTAGATATTTATGAAACTTGATTATTCATCATTTGTTTTTCTTTTATTGATGAATTTTAATGTTTCATATATATTATGATAACTCATTATTCTCATATGATAATTATCCTCACCTTCTCTCTCCTCAAGCTCTCCCTCTTCAAACCCTAATCCTCCCCTCTCATGTGTTGAGTACAAGGATTAGTTAGACTACTTAATCCATAACCCTCTCTATATTACACCTAGCTTCTTTGATTAGCACTTAAAGAAGTTTAGTTGCCTCAAGTTTAGAGGCTAAGCTTGGAGTAAAGCTCTTGGGTGGATCGTCTACTACTTCGAGAAGGCCGAGGAGGAGGTGGAGTTCGCAAAGACGAAGGACACGATTCGTTAGGTATAATCCCTAAACATAGTAGCATAGCAACTCTATGTTTTAAGTTAGTTATCGTTTAGCTTCGATTCAAGCGGTTAGTCGATATTTGTTCACTAAACAAGTTCGTTTTTGAAAATTCCGCCTCCCCACAAGTATTGGGGTGTTGTACATCGACTTACAGAAACACTAGATAGCAGTGAAAAACATTCTTAAGTGCCTGAGAATGACGAAAGAGATGTTTCGATAAATGATAATAGAGACCTCCAGATGGAGGACTTTACCGATTCGAGATTCCAGAGTGATAAGAATGACAACAAGTCTATCTTGGGCTATGTGTTTACTTTCAATGGAAGGGCGGTCTGTTGGAAGAGTTCCAATAGGACACCGTAGCAAACTCGATGATGGAGGCTGAATACATTGCTGCGAGAGATGCCACAAAAGAGGTTGTCAGGATGAGAAAGTTCATTTTTGAACTTGAGGTGGTTCCATCTATTGTTGATCCAATACCTTTGTATTGTGACAATAATGGGGCTATAGCTTTAGCAAAGGATCTACGGTCCCATCAGATATCCAGACACATCTTGAGGTGGTATCACCTGATTAGGGAGATTGTTGATCACTAGGAGATCGTGGTTCGGAGAGTAGATACCAAGGACAACACGACGAATCCACTCACCAAGGCCCTTCCTCAGACCCAGCTCGAGCAGTTATTGGAGATGATAGGTCTTCAATACGCCAATACATGGCCTTAGTGTAAGTGGGAGATTGTTAGATATGTATGCCCTGGAGGCAATTATTGTATATGACATGGGAATGTATATTATATTTGGATGCTTGGGATATATATGTGTAGGGTTACCTAGAACGGCAGCAAGGTTTCGGGGGGCATCATCCATGCCATTTTTAAATTTTTGCGGTTCTAAATAACTCTAACCCTAGAATCTTAACTAGAGTTTTAAACGAACATGCAATATAAACAACTTTACAACTAAGTGAATGCGGAATACAACCTTTATAGACCGGTCCTTCACTTCAAATGCTCCGTGTAGAAGTCCCTTCGCTGCAAGTAAGAATCTCCCGAACTCTTGAGAGGCTCTACAAGGTGAAATATGCAAACATGCTCGAAGTCTTCGAGGCCGAAAATGATCTACGTCGAAGAGACTCAAGCTCATGCTACCTCTTCACTAAATTAAGGTTTAGTGAAGCAAACACCCTAAACTAAATGGCTAATAGTAGAGGATGATGAAGTAGGAAATGGGCTCTCTTTAGTTTTCTTTTTCTCACAATATTTTCTCACCTTAGAAAAAGCTAGCAAGATTTTTCTCTCATGAAGAAGAAGATGAAGAATGAAGAAGAGAGAATGAACTCATGAGGTGAAAATATGAACAATGGGTGAGTTAGTGTCATACAATAACTCATGTAGAGAGTTTATCATGGCTAACTATAATGGTTAGGTTAATAAATATCTATAAGTAAAACAAATGAATGGACTTAGTCAATGGTTCCACAAGCTTCTACAAGCTTGAACCATGTGACTGATTACCATCTAATTTGATTAACACTAGATAAATAAAACCCAACATTATATCAAGCATGGTGTGAGTCTCATACGTCCATAAATCATGTGGCATCAAGCATGACACAAAATAATGTACATTAATATATATCACATATATACTAAGTGTACACAATGTGAGAAAAAGAAATGTTTAATGAGCTAATATTAGTTAATGTAAGTTAATATATCAAATATATAATTATACATTAAATTATCAAATCAACTCTTGATTTAATAATCCGGCTATATCACATACAACCGGCTAATATCAAATGTAACAACTTATCGAATCAACACATGATCCGATATCCCGGCTATATCACATATAACCGACCGATATCACGTATCGCGAGAATAGAATGCAATATCACATACGCGCATTAATCTCGGTCCCGTACATATCACATATGTGCTCCTACTTCGTTTCGCATGAACCAGGAAACCTCTGTGTAGGATTCTAAACACTCGTCAATACGCCGGCAGTAGGTGATGATCATATTAAACACTCATACGCCGCAAGCGGTCTGCTAAACTTAATGGCCACCCGGGTATTGAGCGATCAGAAGATCAACTAGAAAGCCTGCTCGTACACCTGTGAATTCAATCAGTGACACCACCGTACAGCCCGGTCTCTTCGTCAGATATGTCGCATATCACAGCCTGGGGGTGGTATGACGTTAGACCCCAATAGCCTGATAAATCATGTCGATGCAAGGTCCATAACGGTTCAAGAAACTACTGATAACACTTACCAGTAAATTTCAGCAACCCTGGCCAGGGATTTCATGTTATGGCCAATCGAGCACAGCGCAACATCAACTCCCAATACCGGGAGAGACGAATCCTCTCCTATCGCTCATTGCCTCCATGTGACTCGGTACTGTACCCAAAAAACGCCTTTTGCACGATCTATTGACCGTGGTATGGTGGAAATCAAAGTACAATGGGAATCACACAAGACTCTATGACGATCTCGGGTCGACAGACAAACCTGTACCAGTGTCACCAGAGAACTTCTATCTGACGATAGGTATAATAACATCTAGGAGTTCTCGGCGAGTCCGTTCAGTGTACCCAGTCTCCACTGAGCGCCCGTATACCTTCCCTTATGTCAAACACCAATGGATGTGGGATCATCCATCGCCCATCTTATGGGTCAAGAAGCGCATACGCTAGTCTACTCTGGAGTATCGATGCCCTGTCTCGATACTCTCACGACTAGGAACAATTATAGGGTGTACTTGTAGACTACTCTTAGCCCCACTAGTACGATCTCCATCATAGTCTTGGTAGTCAAGTACACATCCTAAGTGATTTTTCAACATGTGAGAGAAAGACGGCATCCTTATACAAGTCAACATGTTAAGACAAAGTGCAACCAGATAGCATACTATCATGTCGAGCAAGAAATTCCTCCCTATATATGTCCAAGCATCCAATACAATATACATCACATGTACAATAATGGCCTCTAGGGCATACATATAATTAACAATATGTACAAGACAGTCTTGATCGATATGATAGTATGCTATCTGGTTTGTTTTTATTTCAACATGTGAATATGTTTTTCTTATATTACGTATCGCTAATACATGTTGATAAACCCATAGGATCTTTTCTTGACTAACAGCGTTGTGATGGTGATCATATTTGTCGGGGCTGAGTAGTCTACAAGCAAATCCTTAAATGTCTCCAGTTGCAGGAATATCGAGACAGGGCGTCGATATTCTAGAGTAGACTAGTATATATGTTTTCTTATTCCTAAAAGGGGAGGTGGCCTGTCCCAAAACCATTGGTTTCTGGCACCAAAGATTTTATATAGGTGCTTATTAGGTTATGAGTTACACTGGACATACTCGCCGGGAACTGCTATATGGTATTATATCTATTGTCAGGTAGTAGTTCTCTAGTGGCAATAGTACAGGGTAGTCTGTCGACCTGAAAACGTTATTCGTCTCGAGTGTGTTCCCACTGTAGTTTGATTAATAACCTAACATGGATTTAAAGAATCATGCAAACAGGTAGTAGTTGGGTGTAGTCCCGAAGCACTAGAAGGCAGTGAGCGGATAGAAAGGATTCGTCTCTCCCGGTATTGGGAGTTGATATCGCGCAGTGCACCGTTACCCATCACCACAAGACCTGGGCCCAAGAAGATGAGATTTACTGATGGGAATCAGTAGTTTCTCGATTGATGATAGGCTTGATATCGGCACGACTTATCAAGTTATTACGGGTCTGACGTTATCCATCCCTAGAATCGATATGAGATATTCTTAGACGAACAAACCGGACTGTATGGTGAATGCCACTAATAGGCTCATCTAGGTGTTCGGACGAGTTTTCCTGTCGATCTTCTTTTCGACAGATATCTGGATAGCTGTTACGTATAGCTAGTTCCACTAACGTGCTTTTGAGGTTTTAGGATATCTTCAGTAGCTCACTGTCAGCGTATTATCGAGCCTTTAAAATCCCGCACAGAGGGTTTCCTGGATTTGGCGAAATGATGTAGTTGTGGTACAGTGGTACGCGCTCGGGTTCGATTAAAACTAGTTTAGTTCATACACCAACGATAATCGGGCATTTGGAAATACTAGCCTGTCTTTTAAGAAAGACGGATATTAAATCTAGTTTGGATTTAATATACTAATATATATTTATATATGTATTTACTATTATTTTGTCACTATTTATTTATGTATGTTTATATGTATTTTAATACATAGGAAAACAATTGCATATAAATATATATAGTAATTGTTTTATTATTTTTCCTTAGTTCTCTTTAGATTATGTTGTGCCATAGACTTACCACAACATATCTCACTCTCTTAAGGATGACATGTAGATGAGAGAGAAGAGGGTGGACACTTGGATTTGGATGAGAAAATCGATGGTTGGGATTATTTCACTTAAGGTTAAATAATATCAACCATACACTTTTGATCTGATAAGTTATGATACATTCTCTCTCATCTCTTCTTCAAGCTCTAGATCTCTCTACTCCCTCCTAAAAATCAATTAGATAAAAAGGAAAAATAAAATAGAGAGAATGAGATTAATAGTGAAGGATAGCTACATCACTAAGGTTTCCTCACTAGAAAAGTTGAAACCTTAGTTGCTTCTTTTAGGAGTTGGAGCCATAGTTCAAACCCTCAAGGTGGGTCATTTATGATGGAGAGGATCAACTTCTAAGTTTGTTCTATAGGCCTCAATGGAGCTTACAAAGGAGTCTAATCAAGAAGAGGAGCTCTTGAATATACTACAAAAGTTGTAGTCTCAGCCAGTATCCAATCTTCTTCTTTTATGATGCAAGTTCAAACCATTCGCTTAAATATTCTAAGTTCATAGACTTGTGCTCTGTTGATATTCTTAAAGTCCCATTTTAGTTGTGATAAAATCCTAGAAGAGAGCCCAAGGTCTATTAACAGTATGAAGATTTAGTTGCAAGTTCAATTCTTTAGCAATGTATCCTAGTTTGTAGACATGATCTCACAATAAATTTTAAAACCTATATGTCGATGTTGTAAAATTCTAGTAGAGAGCCCAAGGTCTAGTTACACGCACTGCATTAGGGTATCACAATGCATGATAATAAAGCTTCTTTACTTTACATCGACGTCTTCTCTTGATATTCTACTTCTTGTCTATGACTCAGATATGGGCGCGATGTGCATCAAACGACACATGCACGCCATCATCGCCGGGAACGCCAATGAACTTGTAATATCGCCGGTTCTAAAATTTTGAATATATATATATATAACGATGATTGAAATTTAAATGTTTAAAATGATATGTGATACCGTGTGCGATTCAAAAAAAGCCCGAGCATAATTTGTCTGGCGCGGGTCCCACCTAAGATGGAGCGAGTACCGATGGTATGGATGGACCATATGGGCCATATAATTTTAGTTGTATGTATGCCCTAGAGGCCATTATTGTACATGATTGTATATTATAGTGGATGCTTGGACAAAAATAGAGAGGACATTCTTGCTCGACATGATAGTATGCTATCTGGTTGCTCTTTATCTTAACATGTAAACTTGTATTGTGATACTGTCTTGATCTCACATGTTGGTAAAGCCCTCAGGATGTACTTGACTACCAGATTATGATAAGATCATACTAGTGGAGCCAGGTTAGTCCACAAGTTCATCCTTTAATTGTTCCTAGTCGAGGGTGTATCGAGACAGGGCATCGATATTCCAGAGTAGACTAGCGTATACCCTTCTTGACCCATATGATGGGCGATCGATGATCCCATATCCATTGGTGTTTGACATCAGAGATGGTATACGGGTGCCCAGTGGAGACTGGGTACACTGAACAGGACTTGCCGAGAACTCTTAGATGGTATTATACCTGACGTCAGATAGCAGTTCTCTGGTGATACTGGTACATGTTAGTCTGTAGACCCGAGATCGTTATAGAGTCTTGTGTGATTCCCACTGTGCTTTTATTTCCACCTTACCACGTTCAAGAATACGTGCAAAACAATGGTTTTTGGGTACATTCCCGAGTCACACGGAGGCAGTGAGGGATAGGAGGGGTTTTGTCTCTCCCGGTATTGGGGGTTGATGTTGCGCTGTGCTCGATTAACTATAACAGGAAGTCCCTGGCCAGGGATGATACTGATATTTTTTGGTAATTGTTATCAGTAGTTTCTCGACCCGTTATGAGCCTCAAATCGGCATGACTTATCAAGTTACTGGGTTCTGACGTTCACCACCCCTAGACTAGATATGCGGCATATCAGACGAAGAGACCGGACTGTACGGTAGTGTTACTTATTAGAATCGCAGGAGTATGAGCAGGCTTTCTTGTTGATCTTCTGATCGCTCAATACCCGGGTATGCGTTACGTCCAGCTAGTACCGCTGACGGCTAATGGGTGACTGATATGATCATCACCTGCTGCCGGCGTATTGACGAGTCTTTAGAGTCCTACCTAGAGGTTTCCTGGCTCAGGCGAAATGAAGTAGGAGCACATATGTGATACCGTATTCTATTCTCGCGATATGAGATATATGTCGATTATATGTGATATAGCGGGATTATCAAATCAAGTGTTGGTTCGATAAGTTGATACAAATAATATTAGTCGGTTATATGTGATATAGCCGGATTATTAAATCAAGTGTTGATTTGATAATTTAATGTATGATTATATATATTTGATATATTAATTTTACATTAACTAATATTTGCTCACTTAAGCATTTCTTTTTCTCACTTGTGCACATTCAATATATATGTGATATATATTATTGTGTCATGCTTGTTGCTACATGCTACATGAGTGTATGGGACTCGCACCATGCTAATGATAATGTGGGGTTTTAATTATTAAGGATAAAGCAAAATTAGGTGGAAAATTGTCAAGGTTAAGAAGCTTGGAGAAGCTTGTGGGAACCATTGACTTAGTCCACTAATTTTGTCTTAACCTAGATATTTATTAACCCAACCATCATCTTAAGCCACGGTTAAGTTTCTACTTGAGTTAAAATGAGATATTGTCTCACCCATGGTTTCGATTCTCACTCATTCATTCTCATTCCATTCTCATCTTCATCTTCTTTTCATTCCAATTTTGCTCTCTAGCTTTTTGGAAAGTGAAGAAATATAGTGAGAAAAATTATTCTAAAGTGAGCAAAATCCTACTTCATCAACCTATACTAGATTAGCCATTTAGTTTAGGTTGTTTGCATCACTAATTCTCAATTAGAGAAGAGGTAGCTTAAGTTGGAGATTCCTCGACGTAGATCATCTTCGGCCTCGAAAACTTCAAGCAAGCTTGTTACTTTCGCCTTGTGAACCTTTACTAGAGTCCTTAAGATCACTACTTGGAGCGAAGGGACTACTACACGGAGCTTTAGAAGTGAAGGACCGGTCTACAAAGGTTGCATTCCTTATTCACTTAGTGTAATGTTTGATTACATGCTATCTAACTCCTAATTTTCTAGTTGGATCCTTGGTATGGGTTGCATAGCTATCTAGGTTTTTATAAATTGCATATTTGATGCCTTATAAATTGCAGTTAGGGTGCTATAGAACCCATCAGTGGTATCAGAGCCAAGCTAGAGCATTAGGAGTTGTTTTTGACGATGTTAGATAAATTACGAAACCGAAACAACTCTGAAATCACGAAACATTTCCCTTTTTGAAATCTGGCCGAAACTTATTGTTGGTTTGGCTTCGATTAGTTTTTGTTTTGGGGCTCTGGAGTTTAGTGTTTCGTAGTCGTAATTTTAACATCGTCTTGTATAACTTTGGCGACGCTAAAAAGTTTGAACGTATATCAAAAACCCATTTTTCACCCCTCTTTGGAAAACATTCCAAAAGTTGGATTTTTCCAAGTTAAAAATAATTATTCAAATATCATGCAGGTAATTCTATGGACCCTTTAGAAGAATGATACCCAAACTCGGCTCTTTGACGGCGGAACCGCGGCCAAACCCTATGGTTTGCGGTAGTTCTGCGGCGCTATGAGTGAGGCATAGGTCGCCCCTTCTACGGTTTGACCGTAGGTGCTATGGCATGTTCTGGGTATTTTTTAAACTGTGCTCAAGAGTTGAGCTCTTTGGGAAATTTTGGGTGTTTGTTGATTCGATAGAAATGTTTAACATCGTCCAACTATCTGTGAAATGCGATACAATATTTGGAATTCATATGGTTAGGCATGAAATCCGAAGTATGTGATATTTTGGATTTATGATGTCTAAGGTGGTTGCGGATTCCAATTGTTGTAGTTTTCATTTTCTTTTCTGCGACCGTAAGTGTAATATGTGGTGTATCGCCTGTTTCGTTGCTATATGTCAACGACAATTGGGATACGCATATTTACTTACGTTGATGACATGTGATGTTATGTGTTGTTGTGATATGTTATATTGGATCGTCTTGTTTGAATAGCCGGGTTTTTTTTTATGTGAGATGAGAGTTTTTCATTTTCATTCATGTTAAACCTTGTATGTAATATTCTTTTATTGAGGCACTTCCGGGTTGAGGATGATGTCATCATTGATGTATATTATTTACTTTTCCGCATTAGGATAGACCCAAGGTGGGGAGCACAAGTAACCGGGTTCTAGAGTCCAGTGGGAGACCATCTCGAGGAGTCGAGACCGGGTCACCTAACTATAGAATTGGTAGGGTTGCTTGCCGCTCTCGTAAGGGTCTTGGGATATGGGTTTTGCTATTCATTACGGCCGTGGAATCCGTTTTTTTACTGGCTTAATTTAAAACACGGAATTCGTAGTATATCCAATATTTCATATGTGGACTTCTGCTGTTGATATTCTGTGATGTGATCACTTTATATGATGAGACGAATGTTGTTATTATATATATGATATATAATAAACGTTGCTTATGTTTTGCATCCGCGCTAGTCCCGCCCCGCTATGCCGTTAGTTAAGTAACCTAACGGTGCATAACGGGACACTGTGGCGAATGCGGATGGCATAAGCGTACGTTCTATTTATATTTCTTTATCTGTGATGCTTAGGAAGCATAAATGATAGGGCTTCATTAATGAGATTAATGAAAAAGAAAGAAACCTAAAGATGTTGTAGAATCAAATTTTCAAAAAGGGTAGCTTTAGTATTTGCTTTGGATAGCGGTATTCTTTGTAGAATATCCAGCACCTCATTCGATGAGGAAAGAGTCGAGATCCATTCACCGGGTGTGACCTCTTTAGCAAAAACTAGCAGATGCTACAACCCACTCGGTTTTCTCTTTTGATTGCTTCTCTAGTTCTTACTTTGCATAGTGGCATTCTTTGATGAATATCCAACACCTCATTCGATGAGGAAAGAGCCGAGATCCCTTCACCGGGAGTGACCTCTTTAGTAAAACTAGCAAAAGCCTAAAAAACACTCTTTTTCAAAATCACTCGATTCTATAACGATATCAAGTTCATTACGCAAAAGGTTTTCTTAAAAACCTATCGTAGCCCTCCGTCATTTCAGATAAGAACTATTTAGTATTCGTACTGCGTTTGTTGACCTTGTCAAGGCGTAGTGTACGGTAGCTGATTAGTGCTTATCTGCTAAAGCATGAGATGCGATTGGATTAGGGTAGTCGTGCGGCTTTATTGACCTTGTCAAAGGTTGTGCGGGTGGGTTTAATTCAATCATAAAATGTACGGGTTGAACTCGACTTGCGATTTATGGTTTGTTGACCTTGTCAAGGTCATAGATCTCTTAGGGTAAAACATTATTGGGAATTTCATGTGTTGAAATTTACAATAAGATTGCATACCTTCTATGAGATAGTTGGATCCCGATACCCACTGTGAGTAAGAGTTACTCCTGGGAGAGTTTTACACATCACAATTAGCTGATCAAGTAGGTGTCTAGAAAGGTGTTAACGGGGTTAAGCCCTGGGAAAATGAGGTTGGTTTTAATTAGGTCCGTGCGAAAGCACGGAGAACCTCCCTCAAAGTACCGACACTGGCCTGGCCGAAAGATTGGCGAACTTGCAGGGTGTAATTAATTCCGGCTAGTCTTACCTTTTAGGTTTTGCAGGAAGATTTGATAAAAACAGTGGGAGCCATCCTGATTAGATAAGATAATAACCAATCTAATCTTGCAAGAGTATACGCTAAATGTTTTCTTCTCTCTCTCTCCAGGTAGCGACCATGTCACGCCTTAATCAAGATAATAATATGGATGTATTGACCGAACCCGCTTGTTATACTGAGCTGGGGAACGTTGGTTCCACTCTAACTTATAGTAGTTATAAGTCTTAGCAGGAAATAGGGGAATATCCGGATTCCCACGGGACCCGAACGAAGAATAAGCATGTTGATGCATCTTCTTCGTGTGTGTTAGTTACCGAGAGCTGTTTCTCAGTACACTCTACGTCCTGGGTATTAGATACCAGATCAGGATCCCACATATTTAATATGTTACATGGGCTAAAGAAAGGTAGAGAACTGGGAATAGGTGATCATTCTGTAATAGTATAGAATGGTGCAAATGTTGCAGCCAAAACAGTTGTCGAATATCACCTTGTATTACCAAATAGTAATACATTGATTCTGAACGAATATTATTACATACCGAACCTGATATGCAATATTATATCAGTTTCTTTATTAAGTAAAGAAGGATATAATTTTGTACTGCAGGATAATGTTATGAACATCTTCTTGAATCAAAAGGTTATTGGATCAGGCTCGTTAAGTAATGGCATATACGTTCTAAATCAAACCACGGTTCTTAACATACAGAACACACACAAGAGGAAGAGTTCAGAAATAAACGAATCCTTCTTGTGGCATTGTAGACTAGGTCATATCAATGCGACACGACTAGCTAAGTTACATAACGATGGATATTTGAATCGGTTTGAATTTTCATCTTATGAAACTTGCCAGTCATGTCTCAAAGGTAAGATGACCAAAACTCCATTTACTGGACACAGAAAAAGAGCTATGGAACTCTTGGGACTGATACATAGTGATGTATGTGGTCCCATGTCTACACATGCCAGGGATGGTTCTTCATACTTTATTACATTCACTGACGATCTCTCAAGATTCGGACATGTGTTCCTGTTGAAACACAAGTCTGAAGATTTTAAGAAATTCAAAGAATATAAGCATGAAGTTGAGAACCAGACGGGTAAAAGTATTAAAATCCTTCGATCTGATCGAAGAGGAGAATACTTGAGCACAGAGTTCCTGGACTAGCTAAAAGAGATTGGGATTCTCTCTCAGCTTACTCCTCCGTATACACCACAGCACAACGGTGTATCAGAGCGGAGGAATCACACCCTATTGGATATGGTGCGCTCTATGATGAGCACCGCTGAGTTACCTATTTTCTTTTGGGGTTATGCGCTTTAGACAACAACATTCCTATTGAATCAAGTTCCATCTAAATCAGTGCCTACAACACCATATGAGATATGGAGTGGTAAGAGACCATGTCTTAAACGAGTTAAGATATGGGGTTGTCCAGCCTATGTCAAAAGGCAAAATCCGAACAAACTCGAGGCACGATCAGTTCTTTGAAAGTTTGTGGGATATCCAAAGAATTCATATGGATATTTTTTCTACAACATTGAGCAACAAAAGGTGTTTGTTGCTCAACATACCACCTTTTTAGAAAAATTATTTCTTGAAAAAGAAATTAGTGGGAAAGAGGTATAACTGGAAGAAGTTCAAGCTACAAAGATTACAACTGAAGATTTAGTAGAACCAGAGGATTCGATAGTTCCCAACGAACTTCAGCCTCTCCGCCGATCTAGTAGGGTTCCTCATCCACCTGAGAGATACTACGGTTTTTTTTATTAATGGTGGGAGCGAGGATTGCATCATGGAAGATGATGACCCAACTAGCTTCGAGAAGGCCATCACGAGTGGGGACTCTGTGAAATGGCTGGATGCAATGCGGTCTGAGATGGAATCCATGTACACCAACAAAGTATGGACTTTGGAAGTTGCTCCCGAAGGGGTAAAACCCATTGGTCGCAAATGGATCTTTAAGAAGAAACTTGGTGTAGATGGAAATGTTGAGACTTTCAAAGCTGGACTTGTTGCAAAAGGTTTACGTCAACGACCAGGTGTAGATTATGATGAAACCTTTTCTCCAGTGGCTATGCTTAAGTCCATCTGGATCCTACTTTCCATCGCTGCATACCATGACTATGAAATCTGGCAGATGGACGCCAAGACCGCTTTTCTAAATGGTGATTTAGAAGAGAGCGTGCATATGACTCAGCCAGAGGGCTTCGTAGATAGTGGGAGTAGCGGAAATGTGTGCAAGCTGCTTAAATCAATCTACGGGTTAAAGCTGGTATCATAGAGTTGGAACAACTGTTTTGATGAAGCGGTCAAAGAGTTTGACTTCGTCAAAAACGTAGATGAACCTTGTGTATAAAAGAAGGTGGCAGAGAGTAAGGTCGTTTTTCTCGTATTGTACGTGGATGACATACTCTTGATAGGAAATGATGTTCCTATACTTCACTCGGTCTAGCTCTTCTTATCATAAAGATTCTCCATGGAGGATCTGGGTGATGCCTCCTACATCCTGGGGATTAAGATCTATAGAGATAGATCTGAACGGATGTTGGGATTGTCCCAATTCAGGTATATTGATACCATACTAAAGAGGTTTAGTATGGAGGATTCCAAGCGTGGGAATTTACCGACGATCTCTGGAATCACTTTCTCCAAAGAGATGTCCCCCAAGGCTGATTTGGAGAGGGCTCGCATGCAAGGTATACCCTATGCTTCGGTAGTCGGGTCTATCATGTATGCGATGTTATGTGCCTGACCGGATGTAGCGTACGCTCTGGGTGTTGTGAGCAGGTATCAATCAAATCCTAAAGAGAATCACTGGACAGCTGTGAAGAACATTCTTAAGTACTTGAGAAGGATTAAAGAAATGTTCTTGGTGTATGGGAAAGGTGAACTCCAAGTAGAGTCCTTTACCGACTCGAGCTTCCAGAGTGATAAGGACGACTCTAAGTCGGTCTCTGGTTTTGTCTTCACCCTCAATGGAGGGGCGGTTTATTGGAAGAGTTCCAAGAAAGAAACCATGGCAGACTCGACGATGGAGGCTGAATACATCGCTGCCAACGATGCTGCCAAAGAGGCTGTCTGGATGAAGAAGTTAATAACCTAACTTGTTGTGGTTCCGACCATCAAGCATCCAATACCTTTGTATTGTGATAACAATGGAGTTGTGGCTTTGGCTAAGGAACCCAGGTCCCATCAGCGATCCAGGCATATTCTGAGGTGGTATCACCAGATCCGGAAGATAGTTGATCGCTGGGAGATCGAGGTTAGGAGAGTTGACACGAAGAATAACACGGCGGATCCACTCACGAAGGCCATACCCTAGATACAATTTGAGAGACTCTTCGGGATGTTGGGTATAAGATACTGCAACAACTGGCCTTAGTGCAAGTGGGAGATTGTTAGTTGTATGTAGGCCCTAGAGACCATTATTGTACATGATTGTATATTATAGTGGATGCTTGAACATATATAGAGAGGACATTCTTGCTCGACATGATAGTATGCTATCTGGTTGCTCTTTATCTTAACATGTAAACTTGTATTGTTATACTGTCTTGCTCTCACATGTTGGTAAAGCCCTTAGGATGTACTTGACTACCAGGATTATGATGAGATCATACTAATGGAGCCAGGGTAGTCCACAAGTTCATCCTTTAATTGTTCCTAGTCGAGGGTGTATCGAGACAGGGCATCGATATTCTAGAGTAGACTAGCGTACACCCTTCTTGACCCATATGATGGGCGATGGATGATCCCATATCAATTGGTGTTTGACATCAGAGATGGTATACGGGTGCTCAGTGGAGACTGGGTACACTGAACAGGACTTGCCGAGAACTCCTAGATGGTATTATACCTGACGTCAGATAGCAGTTCTCTGGTGACACTGGTACAGGTTAGTCTGTATACCCGAGATCGTCATAGAGTCTTGTGTGATTCCTACTGTGCTTTGATTTCCACCTTACCACGTTCAAGAGAACGTGCAAAACGGTGGTTTTTTGGGTACAGTTCCGAGTCATATGGAGGCAATGAGCGATAGGAGGGGTTTCGTCTCTCCCGGTATTGGGGGTTGATGTTGCGTTGTGCTAGATTGGCTATAACAAGAAGTCCCTGGCCAGGGATGTACTGAAATTTACTGGTAAGTGTTATCAGTAGTTTCTCGACCCGTTATGAGCCTCAAATCGGCATGACTTATCAAGTTACTGGGGTCTGACGTTTACCACCCCTAGACTAGATATGGGACATATCAGATGAAGAGACCGGACTGTACGGTAGTGTTACTTATTGGATTCACAGAAGTATGAGCAGGTTTTCTTGTTGATCTTCTGATCGCTCATTACCCGGGTAGCCATTACGTCAAGCTAGTACCGCTGGCGGCTTATGGGTAACTAATATGATCATCACCTACTGCCGGCGTACTGAAGAGTCTTTAGAGTCCTACACAGAGGTTTCCTGGCTCAGGAGAAACGAAGTAGGAGCACATATATGATATGTGCGGGACCGAGATTAATATGCGTATGTGATACCGTATTCTATTCTCGCGATATGAGATATCGCTCGGTTATATGTGATATTGTCGGGTTATCGAATCAAGTGTTGGTTCGATAAATTGATACAAATAATATTAGTCGGTTATATGTGATATAGCAGGATTATTAAATCAAGTGTTGATTTAATAATTAATGTATGATTATATATATTTGATATATTAATTTTACATTACCTAATATTTGCTCACTTAAGCATTTCTTTTTCTCACTTGTGCACATTCAATATATATGTGATATATATTATTGTGTCATGCTTGTTTTTACATGGTACATGGGTGTATGAGACTCACATCATGCTAATGATAATGTGGGGTTTTAATTATTAAGGATAAAGAAAAATTAGGTGGAAAATTGTCAAGGTTAAGAAGCTTAGTGAATATCATGGGAACAATTGACTTAGTCCACTAATTTTGTCTTAACATAGATATTTATTAACCCAACCATCATCTTAAGCCATGGTTAAGTCTCTACATGAGTTAATATAAGATATTATCTCACCCATGGTTGTGATTCTCACTCATTCATTCTCATTCCATTCTCATTCCATTCTCATCTTCATCTTCTTCTTCATTCCAATTTTGCTCTCTTGCTTTTTGGAAAGTGAAGTAATATAGTGAGAAAAATTATTCTAAAGTGAGCAAAAATCCTACTTCATCAACCTATATTAGATTAGTCATTTAGTTTAGGTTGTTTGCTTCACTAATTCCCAATTAGAGAAGATGTAGCTTGAGTTGGAGATTTCTCGACATAGGTCATCTTCGGCCTCGAAGACTTCAAGCAAGCTTGTTCTTTTCGCCTTGTGAACCTTTACTAGAGTCTGGCAGATCAATACTTGGAGCGAAGGGACTACTACACGGAGCTTCAGAAGTGAAGGACCGGTCTACAAAGGTTGTATTCCTCATTCACTTAGTGTAATGTTTGATTACATGCTAGCTAACTCCTAATTTTCTAGTTCGATCCTTGGTATGGGTTGCATAGCTCTCTAGGTTATTTTAAATTGCATAATTGATACCTTATAAATCGTAGTTAGGGTGCTATGGAACCCATCAATAATCCCCCCACTTGGTGGCGTTTTCGCCAACAGGCATACCCCGCTTATTGAACATCAGTATCCAGGGTCCGGTTCCCTCGACTGGAATGGAGCTGGCGGGCTGAGAACTACCCCCCTAACACTGCTAGAGCCTGCAAAATGATATATTGATACAATATTATAATATTCAGAGTATATATATAGTATTTGAAAATTTTAAATTACAATCGTTTTTTAAAAACTTTTAAGCAATAACGATTATACCCGCCCCTGATGTCCCTGGCATGCTGCTAGAACCGGCGCCAAACCCCATCACGCCAGTTGAACGTGGATCTACAAACAATAAACTGTTAGATAATTCAATAGAATTTAATAGATAAATAAAAATTCAATAGATAACTGTATTATAATGATGTATTAAATTTTAAATGAGTAAACTATATACCAGGTGCTGGAGTGGCTGGGGTGGCCGAATCTTCCGGGGCGCTAGTAGGGGTAGGCAGATCTGCTGGGGTGCCTGAATCTGCTGAGAAACTAGTAGGGGTAGGAAGATCTACTGGAGCTGCTGGGGCACTCTCATCGGTGGCTGGATCTGCTGAGGCTGGCATGGTGCTCAGGCCAAGCTCGACTAGATGTCTTTTCTTCTGACATCCAGATCTACCCTGGCCTGCCATCAAACTTTACATATATATCCAAATAACATTTCATTACTTATAATCATTATACAATTTAGGACATTTATTTCAGGTTCATTGCCTAACACATTTCTTCAGTATATTAGCTGAAGATTACTTAGGTGGATTCTCAAAATCTTGATCTGTGGCAATCAATTGGCCAATATCACGTCTTACTAACGTATTGTTCGACGGCACAGAAGAGTGATCATCTATACGTTCAATAGAAAGGCCGAGTCGTGTTAGCACCTTTTCCTCGTCACTCTCATCGTCAAAGACATTCAATGTCGGCATATTATAATAATCTCTCGGTTTTCAACGACAAACAACACTCTAATCAACCTTCTTCAAGTCCCGAGAATAATATATTTGTGTTGCTAATGGGGGAAAGATAATGTTATCGTATCTGTAGGCTATTGACTGGATGTTAACCAAAGTGAGACCGTATTCATCGATCTTCATACCCCTATTCAGACTTGGTATCGTACCATCTGCATTGGAATATATAAAATGGGACAACCTTATACATGTACGAGACTGCTATAACTTCCTCAAGGACACCGAAATAGGGTTTTTCCTTTGTCGTCGACGGTTGCGATGCCGCTATTTTGTGCAGCTCTAATACATTCCGTCCTTTCGATCTCAAATTTGTAGCCGGAAACCACGTACCCGTTATAAAATGCAGCTACAATAATTGGACCGCTTAAAAATTCATGAACCTCTTTATCAATCCGCTCTCCACAATCCAATTTTATTTCGACTTCTTGTCTACACCAATCGGCAAAAGTGCCCTCTGTTCTTTTTCGATTCTATCGGCCAACCATTTAGGATTCGATTGCTTGAGTTTTTTTGTGCAAGCTATTCGTAATTTACATAATCTAGATCAGTTATATTAAATTTAATTTCGGACGTTTAAATGGATGAAATTAGTACTTACTTTACATATGTAGTAAAACATTCACTGGTTAGCAAGATGTATGGATGTATACTGCTAATGAGATCGTAAGACATGTCTTTTAGTTTTCTTGCTCAATTGGACCGTTAAGAACACGCGGCAGTTTGTTCAGCTACATCCTAATATCGTCGTTTCGGAAACGAGTACAGAAAGACGTGACTTTTTCCAAAAGATAACCTTCCGCAATTGAACCATCAGGACGATGCTTGTTGCAGATATAGTTTTTTAAAGTTAATAGGTATCCGTTGAAAGATTATAGATGTTAATTTACCATAATGATGTTTTTCAATTTAAATGATGAATAATAAACATTTTCATACTTCTCTATGGGATATATTCAACGGTAATGCACCAGACCACCAATCTTAACCTCGGTAACCAAATGGACGAACAGATAAACAATAATATCAAAAAACAGGTGGAAAGATAGTTTCGAGTTTGCAAGGGAGCAAAGGAATATCATTTTCGAGATTCACTATTTCACTGACGTCTATATTTTTGGAGCACAATTGGTGAAAATATATTTAAAAGTCGTTAAGCAAGAGACCAATTTCTGATTTTACTAATGCTCTGAGGCATAACGGAAGAAGATGTTGCACGAATATGTGGTAATCGTAGCACTTATGTCCTACGATTTTTTTTCTACCTGTACCTGTTTGACAATGTTTGATGAGAAACTGTCGATGACTTTCAATTCTTTCAACACCCGCAAGAACCATCATTTCTCCTCTTTATTTAGGTTGTATATTGCTTATGGAATTTCGTAATAACCCGGTTTACCGGCCACAGGCCGAGCTTGCAATTCTTCTCTAATGGACATACCATCCAAATCTGTTAAATCACGATGGGCGTTAAGATTTTCTTTCGTTTTACCATCCTTACACAGCAAAAGATTGATGACGTGCTCAGAAACACCCTTCTCGATATGCATGACATCTAAATTATGGTAAAGTGGTAGATTGGATCAGTACGGAACTTCAAATAAACCACTTTGCTTCTTCCAACCAGTTGGGCATGGAATTGTATCATTGTTTTGTGTCTTTCTAAATGTGATATTATGATAATATCTCCATTACTGCAGTATGTCGTTACCAGAAAATGGTTTAGGAGGCCTACCGGTCTCCGTCTTTCCATTGAACATTTCTTTATTCCTTCTGAATCTGTGGGGTATAGGCAAGAAACGTCGGTGACCTATATACGCCTCTGTCTCGCTAAACTTCAAGCGTATGCAGCTCGTATGAATATGACAAGAAGGGCACGCAAGTTTACTTCGAGTTGTCTATCCCGACAACATATCGTGGGCAGGAAAATCATTTATTGTCCATAACAAAGCAGCACGCATCTGATTTTTTTTTTATCATGTGCATCATAAGTTATCATGCCAGGTTCCCACAATGACTTTAACTCATCGATCAAGAGTTGAAGGTACACGTCGATGTGTTTCCTAGAAGACGAGGAACCGTCGATTAAAAGCTCCACCGTAAAATAAGATTGCGGCATAGCCTTCCATTGAAGCAGGTTGTATATAGTCACCACAATGAGCCAAGTACTTCGTGTACGCCCACCACGAACCATCCTAAATAGACTGAAACCATCGCTCACAATTCCCAGCCTCTCGTTCCGAGGGTTTGCGCTGAACGTAGGATGTTTATCATCTAAAACTTTTCATGATATCGAATCTCTAGGATGACTCATTTTTCCCTCTTCACGAGGAGCTTTATGCTGCCACTGCATTTCTGGCGCCGTCTTCTCACATATAAACAACCGTTGCAGCTTCGTTATTATTAGAAAATGATGAAGAATTTTCACGTGTACATCACTTGAATGAGAGTCTTTCTTATGCTTGAATCGATTGGTCCCGCACATAGGGGAGTTTCTGAGTGTGGCAGGTTCATTCCGGAACAAAACACAGTCATTCTCGCATGCATGGATCTTGTCACATTTTAGGCTGATGTTTATTATTATCTTTTGCAACTCGTACTAGTTAGGTGTCACTTCATTTCTATCAGGAAAAGTTTCCTTCAACAATACTTGGAGATCAGTGAAAAACTGGATACTCCATCTATTCTTGCACTTGATCTGAAAGAGATGTACGAAAAAAGACAGTTTTGAAAACCCTTTGCAATTTAGATATAGCGAGATTCTTAAGTCAGCCTTGTACTTTTCCAATAACAAAGGTGCTTTCCATATCATCAGAAATTCCCGTGGCATTTATATTCCCATCAATATCATCGATCGACACGAATACAGAATTATCTTCTTCGATGGCTTTGTCTTTTTCAAACTGCTATTCATCTTCCTCCTCTTCTTCTACTATCGCATACCACTCTTCGGTTTCTAATTCAATGAATTTGTTTTCCGTCTCTTGAACCTGTTGGAGATAGTGCCCTCAAAGTCAATTATTGGATCGCAGGTACGTGATTGCAATGATTGAGGCAGGACCTATACCGATATGACAGTCTTGCTCGAGATGATAGTATGCTATCTGGTTTGTCTCTATCATCGTATACATGCTTTAGTTCACTATTGCATGATGATAGAGCCCATAGGATTCTTGCTTGACTACCAGCAGTATGATGGCGATCATATACGTGGGAGCTGGGGTCTGTAAGCACATCCTTAAAAGTGTCCCTAGTCATGGGAGTTTCGAGACAGGGCATCGATACTCCAGAGTAGACTAGTGTATACAGTCGAGACCCCGACGAGGGGCGGTGGCCGGTCTCACAAGCCACTGGTGTCAGTTGGATCATCTAAGATGTATACAGGTGCTCATTGGGTTATGAGTACACCGGACAGGACTCGCCGGGAACATGCTAGTTGGTATTATACATATCGTCAGATAGCAGTTCCCTGGTGACAAGTGTATAGGTTAGTTTGTCGACCTGAGATCGTCATTTGTCTCGTGTGAGTTCCCACTGTGCTTTGATTTATACCCTACCACGCTCAAAGGAGACGTGCAAACAGGTATTTTTTGGGTACAGTCCCGAGCCACATGGAAGCAGTGAGCGGATCGTCGGGAATTTGTCTCTCCCGGTATTGGGGGTTGATTTCGCACAGTGCACGGGTGGCCATCACTAGAAATCCTCGGCCGAGGTAGTCGAGAATTACTGATCTGGATCAGTAGTTTCTCAGATGGTGATGGGCTTCATGCCGACACGATTTATCGCTTTATTAGGGGTCTGACTTTATCCACCCCCTAGACTCGATATGCGATACTCTTTAGACGAACGGACCAGACTGTATATACATTGTCACTGTCAGGCTCAGTAGGGTTTATGGATGAGTTCGCTCGTCAGCTTCCCTTCCAATCAGTACATAGGCAACCGTTACGTACAGCTTATACCTCTGACATGCTAGAGGTTATACCCAGTGCCAGTGTGTTGATGAGTCATTAGAGTCCCCCACAAACAGTTTCCCAAGTTCGGGCGAAACGTTGTAGAGGCCGTATGGTTTTATGGCAGGGTTCGGAAAATGCACGTGCGTTTTCGCACGTGTCATTTTTCGGGCAGATAATACTGGTCGGCTTTGGTTTAAGCCGGATCTGAGTATTATACTATGTAGATATAATATCTTTGTCTCAGTTGCATTTGTATTCGGTCGTAATACAAATGCGGGTATGTTTATACTGATACGGGGTTATCCTGAAATCCATTTCGGGATCGCTTTTTGGAAGTTGCCAGTTTCCAGTTTTCTATCGCCCGTCTTTTAACATTCAGTTAAAGACGGATTTATCTTTTCTTGAGATGAGTGTGGAAGGTTCTAGAAGCATCTATTTGGTGACTAGGATGATGAGGTGGCATGTGACTCATTTGTGCTTTAAATGTTCATTAATGTTTTGGTGACTAAGGGTGATGATTCATTAGTTCTTAAATGTGTTCATACTATGTGTTAAGGTGACTCATTCTTTCATGATAAGTATCATTTCTTGTGGTCACCACTCCCTCCTCCTACACTCACCCCCTCCCCTCTATTTAGTGGCCGGCCACCTCTAGGTGAGGATCATGGTTGCTTGAGAGAAAAAGATGAGAGTTTTAGTGCATGAAAATTTGATAGATACTCATTTCACATTTCCACCCGATCCAAAAGGCAACTTCATTAACCGTTCGTCCATAGTCTTGGAAGTAACGAGACAAAGTGTTCTACTCATTCTCTACTTTATCTTGGTCGTCTCTTTTAGCAAACTTGACGACCGAGTTTCCTCGGTTCAGAGGCGGGAGCCCGTTTAAAGATCCGTCGACGTGGTGCCACCTGGACGAGAAGATTGGAGATTCAGGAGATCGGAGCAGCCGCAACGAAGCGTGGGATGATGATTGAAGACCGAAGGACTCGGATCGTTCGGTATAACATTTCTACCCACTTTGTAATTTGTTAGTTTAGCTTTAATGGCAGATCCGGGTTATAGTACGCGATAGCGCCAGTTGTAAAAAGTTTTTGTTCCGCATTTGGCCTCTGTTAGACGGCCGGGGCGCTACCGTGGACTTACAGTGGTATCAGAGCCTCACCATTTAGCTTTACCAACTTGTATTAAAACGTTTAAAATATCGATCGAACGGATTTTCGAAAACCGCAAATTCCAGGGTTAAAGTTTCTGTCGATTTTAAACAGTGCCTAAAAATTATTTTACATATTGCAGAAAACTCTGCAGGCTTTTTAAAGAATAATGGATAAAAACGATCCACTGAATCGTCCGTACGGCCGCGGAACCGAGGCCAAAGCATAGCTTTGACCGCGGAACCACGGCCGTCTTGGCGTTTCAGTTGGTCATTTTTCTACTGTTGGTTCTTTGTTGGAAATTGTAGTTTCTGGTATAGTTCTTTTGGCCCCAGATTTTGTTACTGTACAGCAGATGTACGTGGGGCCCACTTCGGGAAATTTTATCGATCGAAATTTTAAACTTGTTAGTATGCAGTATTTACATTATATCTCCGACCGGGAATGTCATTCGAGCGGTAAATTGCGTCTAATTGCTATAGCTCTTTTAGACGGATTTGCGAACGTGACATTCGCGTTGATGTTCTGTGTTGTGCTGTGATGTTGCGGATTTGTCGTGGTGGATAGCAGTGTGCAATGGTAGTGCAGTTTGGATTTATTTGTACATTTGATATTGCGGGGCAAGCGTCCAACATGTGGACTGCCGTCACTGCCTGTTTGTATAATATTCTTTTGGGGCACGACCGGGCAGAGGTCGATGTACCCGTTGTACATATTTTTATTTCTGTACTAGGTTTACCCCGCGACGGAGTGCACGGATAGCCGGGTTCTGGAGGGCAACGGGTCCGTATCTCATGGCTTTGAAAGGCAGAGGGGCATCGCTCTAGAATTGGCAGACTATTCGCCGCACTCGTAGGGGGTACAGGTTGACCCAAGGAGGGGTGCTCAAGTTACCGGATTCCGTGAAGTGATGGGTGGTCCATTCACTTTGCTGTAGGGGGCTGCCTCGATTCAGGTTTTGGCGGGTAACTTGCCTCACCCGTAGGGGTCTAGGTTTCATTGCACAGGCTATCCACACGACCGGGGGAACGTCGGTTTTCAGTAGCGGCTCTGTGAAACCCGGGGATCCCAGATTATCTGTATTGTTATGTGATGCTTATTACTTTTCTGTAATGTTGCATATTATCATGCCTGGAGTGATTATTGTATATTGGTATATATACTATTAGATGTTGTATATGTTTTACACCCACGCTAGTTCAGTCCCCGCTCTGTCGTTAGTTAAGTAACCTAACGGGTGATGACGGGACCCAGTGACGAATGCGAATGGCATATACGTACATTTTATTTTCGTTCTTTTCTGGTGTGATTAGATGGTGGGACTGCATTGATTCCTATCAATGCAAGGATAAAAAAAACCTATATTTGATGTTGTTGGAACAAATTTTAAAAAGTATTATTACAAAGATGTTTTCTTTTGTTTTACATAGTGATATTCAGTTAGAATATCCCGTACCTCATTCGACGAGGCAAGGGCCAAGATCCCTTCACCGGGAGTAACCCCTTGGGCAGAAGTTTACGTCAGGATAATAACTTCACTATAGTCGATTACAAGTTGCTTTGCATCGCGGTATTCAGTTATAATATCCTGCACCTCATTCCACGAGGAAAGAGCCGAGATCCCTTCACCGGGAGTGACCTCTTTAGCAAAAGGTTTTCGCCACTATATTTTTATAAAAAGCCATCAGGTTCCTTCAAAGAGATCAAGTTCATTACGTTAAAGGTTTTTGGCCAAAAACCAGTCGTAGCCCTCCGTCATTTCTTTTGGGTATTCAGTAGTATTCAAGCTATGTATTTTGACCTTCGCCAAGGCATAGTGTTTGGTAGCTGCTGGGTATTCATTTGTAGTATAGATAGATGTGTTGGTTTGGGACAATCATACTACTATTTTGGCCTTCGTCAAGGGTATGTGCGGGTGGGTTCAAATTGACCTGGATAGTGACGGGTAGAACTTGGCATGTGACTTATGACATTTTGACCTTCGCCAAGGTCATAAGAGCATGGGGCAAAAATCACATCGGGAGTTTCAAACATACAGGAAACTTGCCAAGTATGCGCATACCTTCTGGAGTGTGATAACGTGAGCGGATTCCGTCACGTTATCATGCAATGATAGTTGGATCCCGATTCTCACTGATGAGTCGATTTACTCTTCGGGTGATCCCGACTAATTCTTCTTTCAGGTTTGGAGGAGAATTTGAGATTACAGTGGGAGGTTTCCTGATTAGATAAAGTGATAACCATTCTTATCTAGGTTAGAGTGCACGCAGAGTGTTTCTTTTCTCTCTCTCTCTTGGCAGCGACCTTTGACCGAGCCTAGATTATGACTCAGTGACCAAGTTGACCGAACCTTCTTAAAATACTGGCTTTTGGATTGTCTAAAGTTGCATAAGTCATTGCCGCTCCTTCTTTTACCCTTTGTATTTCTCAAAACACCCCGTATTACTACGGGCATCCACTTCCATTGGATAGATCTATCGTATGGTTATATACGAACTCGAAGGGATTTCTTCGAGGATGGATCCAGGTTTAGGAGAAATAGAATAAGTTATTATTCAGTTGACTTTTATTATCACCTTCTCTCAGATTGCGAGGGCTCCTTAGTTTAGGAGAGTACACCTATTACGCTTATTGGATAGTCTTATTCCAAACCATAGGCTGGTGCCGAAAGGTAGGGAATGAAGAAAACCAATTAGCCTAAGTAGGGTGTGCAGAAGGTAATACGTAAAAACAAGATAAAGGGATTAGAAAGAAGGCAAAGTAAATTGCGACTGTTATAATTCACGACCAAACCTCGTACTTCATCGCCACTCCTATTTCACCTTTGCTTTTTCCCCAGTTCGGGAGAAATAGAATAAGGTATTATTCAGTTGTCTTTTATCATCACCTTCTCTCAAGTTGCGAGTACTCCTAGGATTTGGATAGTACACCTATTATGCTTACTGGATAGTCTTCTTCCAGACCATAGGCTGGTGCCGAACGGTAGGGAAGGAAGAAAACCATTTAGCCTAACGATGGTGTACAGAAGGTAACGACTAAAGACAAATAAAGGGATTTGGAGAGATAGCAAAAGAAATATACGGTTAAAGTCATGAATTGGATTATGGAAGAGGCATTACTAGGAATACCAGGATACCCCTACGAAACATTTTTATGTTTCAGTACATTGTTAAAGGAAAACTAATTTTCCGATTAGATACTTACTCCAGGGTATGTATTTACCAGGTTTCATTCACATATCAGTATGGTTTTACAGATAATGAGTGGGAGTAAGTTATTGGGAATTAGGTAATTATCCTCATTATATCGGAATTCGTTGTAATTGGTGATATTTGAGGAAATCGCCTGAGTACAGTTTTCAACCTACGATACACAGGTTTTGAGTTATTCAAACTCAGCGGACTTATACAGAGTATTGTATGTTGTCCAGTCTCCGTCAGGACAAAGGGGTAGGTCCTCGTACTAAGTTCTGTTTACTTGTGACTTCTCTAGTTTTTAGACAAGTGTTTCGTAGAAATACAATGTCTAAGTTTTGAGAAGTTGTGGGTATAAGAATAAAGTAGAGAACCAGGTATCGCAAGTATCGGGATTCTTCAAAGAGATCGAAGATGTAGATTCTTGTGATTGGTATTCAGTTAATAATAATGGTTTTTGAGAAACTTGTTTCTCTTTCAGGTTACTCATAATTGGATGGATTCCTATGTTGAGTAATGCTGGTTAGCCTCTCTCCATTAAGTTGATATGCACTGGAGACAGTTGCATGATTTGAATCTGGTTCCAATTAAATTAGTGCCTCTATTTCTATATTATATATAGAATGGTTCATATCTTAACGATGTTAACGTAAGGGGAGTTGTCCAGCTTATACTTAAAACCAGACACTGGATAACTCAAGGCACGTTTCTGTAATGGCAGTTTGTGGGTTGACCCTGGCTTTGACGAGGGTTGACATTTCTACCATCTGGAAGATCAATAGTGATATTGTTCTAAACTCGCCACACTTTTAGTAAAATGGATTTATTCAGAAAACAGTAGTGGGAGTATGGTAGAACTGGAAGTGATTCCAGACCGCAAACGATTACGGAAAATTTAATAGGACCTATATATTCAATCAGGTTTGACATTCCATTAGCCACTCCACAGATATGGTGGGTAACCTCAGACACCCGAGAGGTACTCCGGTAGCCTCAAGGAAGGTGACAGGGAGGTTCTTGTTTACCCAGATTTGACACTACTGTTGTTCCAAACTATGAGACCCGGCAGGAGGATATGTATAGCGTCGTTCTAAACTAGCTTTAGAAATGTACATATATATTATTCTGCCAGAGGGTTGTCGTAGTCAGTGGGAGTAGCAGAAGCATAGTGGTCAAGTAGCTTATGTCTATTTATAGGCTTGAGCAAATATAGCGGAGATAGATCATGTAATTTTTTATGTGACAGTCATAGGTTTGACTTGATCAGAATAGGGGATGGATCTGTTAAGAAGGTAGTAGGGTGTGATGTCCTGGTATTTGGATGACATACACAGAGTATGAAGTAAAATTCCTATACTACGATCGGTTGTACTGTGGTCGTCACACATTTGTTTCTTCACAAAAGACATGGATATAATATCTGACATTCTGGTTACTAGATCAATGGTTTTAGATCTAGATTTGGGTAGTTTCCCAATGTGGGTACTTTGACACTATTCTAATGGTTTTTAGAATTGATGACTCCTGGCATGGTGGTGTACCTGCAGGTGATGGAGTCACCCTCTCTAAAGGTGTCTTACAGACTAAAGGGGAGAGGGATGTGCATGATTGACAGATCACTTGCTTAGGCAATTGAGTTAATCGTGAGATGTCAAGTACCACACCAGATGTTGTTTTTGCACCAGATGCAATTAGTTTATATTAATCCAATCCTGAAGAAATATAAGGAAGCAGTTTTAGAACATAAGTGCATGTTCTACAGATTTGATGACGGCAGCCTCTTTCGGGAGACGGTTATCATTCCAGGCTTCAAAGGTGACATGGATGACAGAGTGATTGTCAGAGTTATAGTTTTCCCTCTGATGAGGGACAGTATTATGGACAGGTGGTCCAAGATGATACTGTGGGAGGCATGGTGCTGGATACTGATTAGGTTCAGTTATCAATAAAGTCTAAGAAGTTTGGATTTGGAGTTCATTTATGAACAAGGTCCCATCAGATATTCAGACATATTCTTAGACAGGTAATACTCGATTCGGGAGATGGCTTTCTCCGCGAACTTGAGATTAAGAGAGACATAGAAAGATACATCAGGGCGGATCCACTCACTGAGGCTATTTCTCGAACACAAGAGTTTTACAAACTAGCTTTGTGAAACTGATTAGTAGAGAAGTTGGATGTTCGGTATCACACGGGCTGTGAGTATGCGACATCGCAATAATTAGCCTTAAGTGCAAGTGGGAGATTGTTGGAGATAGTGCCCTCAAAGTCAATTATTGGATCGCAGGTACGTGATTGCAATGATTGAGGCAGGACCTATACCGATATGACGGTCTTGCTTGAGATGATAGTATGCTATATGGTTTATCTTTATCATCGTATACATGCTTTAGTTCACTATTGCATGATAATAGAGCCCATAGGATTTTTGCTTGACTACCAGCAGTATGATGGCGATCATATACGTGGGAACTGGGATCTGTAAGCACATCCTTAAAAGTGTCCCTAGTCGTGGGAGTTTCGAGACAGGGCATCGATACTCCAGAGTAGACTAGTGTATACAGTCGAGACCCCGACGAGGGGCGGTGGCCGGTCTCACAAGCTACTGGTGTCAGTTGGATCACCTAAGATGTATACAGGTGCTCATTGGGTTATGAGTACACCGGACAGGACTCGTCGGGAACATGCTAGTTGGTATTATACATATAGTCAGATAGCAGTTCCCTGGTGACATGTGTACAGGTTAGTTTGTCGACTTGAGATCGTCATTTGTCTCGTGTGAGTTCCCACTGTGCTTTGATTTATACCCTACCATGCTCAAAGGAGACGTGCAAACAGGTATTTTTAGGGTACAGTCCCGAGCCACATGGAGGCAGTAAGCGGATCGTCGGGAATTCGTATCTCCCGGTATTGGGGGTTGATGTCGCACAGTGCATGGATGGCCATCACTAGAAATCCTCGGCCGAGGTAGTGGAGAATTACTGATTTGGATCAGTAGTTTCTCAGATGGTGATGGGCTTCATGCCGACACGATTTATCGTGTTGTTAGGGGTATGAATTTATCCACCCCCTAGACTCGATATGCGATACTCTTTAGACGAACGGACTGGACTGTATATACATTGTCACTGTCAGGCTCAGCAGAGTTTATGGATGAGTTCGCTCGTCAGCTTCCCTTCCAATCAATACATAGGCAACCGTTATGTACAGCTTGTACCTCTGACGTGCTAGAGGTTATACCCAGTGCCAGTGTGTTGATGAGTCATTAGAGTCCCCCATAGACAGTTTCCCAAGTTCGGGCGAAACGTTGTAGAGGCCGTATGGTTTTATGGCAGGGATCGGAAAATGCACGTGCGTTTTCGCACGTGTCATTTTTCGGGCAGATAATACTGGTCGGCTTTGGTTTAAGCCGGATCCGAGTATTATACGGTGTAGATATAATATCTTTGTCTCAGTTGCATTTGTATTCGGTCGTAATACAAATGCTGGTATGTTTATACTGATACGGGGTTATCCTGAAATCCGTTTCGGGATCGCTTTTTGGAAGTTGCCAGTTTCCAGTTTTCTATCGCCCGTCTTTTAACATTCAGTTAAAGACGGATTTATCGTTTCTTGAGATGAGTGTGGAAGGTTCTAGAAGCATCTAGATGGTGACAAGGATGATGAGGTGGCATGTGACTCATTTGTGATTTAAATCTTCATTAATGTTTTGGTGACTAAGGGTGATGATTCATTAGTTCTTAAATGTGTTCATACTATGTGTTAAGGTGACTCATTCTTTCTTGATAAGTATCATTTCTTATGGTCACCACTCCCTCCTCCTACACTCACCCCCTCCCCTCTATTTAGTGGTCGGCCACCTCTAGGTGAGGATCATGGTTGCTTGAGAGAGAAAGATGAGAGTTTTAGTGCATGGAAATTTGATAGATACCCATTTCACATTTCCACCCGATCCAAAAGGCAACTTCATTAACCGTTCGTCCATAGTCTTGGACGTAACGAGACAAAGTGTTCTACTCATTCTCTACTTCATCTTGGTCGTCTCTTTTAGCAAACTTGACGACCGAGTTGCCTCGGTTCAGAGGCGGGAGCCCGTTAAAAGATCCGTCAACGTGGTGCTACCTGGACGAGAAGATTAGAGATTCAGGAGATCGTAGCAGCCGCAACGAAGCGTGGGATGATGGTTGAAGACCGAAGGACTCGGATCGTTCGGTATAACATTTCTACCCACTTTGTAATTTGTTAGTTTAGCTTTAATGGCAGATCCAGGTTATAGTACGCGATAGCGCCAGTTGTAAAATGTTTTTGTTCCGCATTTGGCGTCTGTTAGATGGCCGGGGTGCTACCGTGGACTTACAGCACCCATGCCTCATCTTCCGTCACAACGACTTCTTCTTCTCCGTGAAATACCCACATAGTGTAATCTTTAACGAAACCTTCTTTCACGATGTGTAACTCAACTTCACTCTTCTTGAGCAATCGCATGTTCATACACTTAGAGCAAGAAGATAAGATTCCGTACTCTTTTGATAACCCAAGATGTATGTAGGAAAAATCGGTGTAAAAGTAAACATCGTTATGGAAAATCTCATGCACTCTCGAGGGAGTATCGACGTACATCTAACTCTTGTTGTGGAGGGATGGAAGTGCCATATTAGAATAGTTCGGATGAAGTAAGGTTCTTATAGACAAGACTCATAAAATAAACATTTTTTAATAAATACACGATAAACGGATACTAAGAAGCGTTATTGTTAGGTTTAATTGACGATTTGGTTAAATTTAGTTTCAATTGATAATTTAGCTTAGGTGTAGGCTAAGTAGCTTGGATTCGGATACGGCTACGAGACACCCATTCACTTGATCCTTTATCAGTTATGTTTAGTTTCAATTGAGGATTTAATTTAGGTGTAGGTTTAGGCTAAGTAGCATGCAATGACACAACGACTGTCGGGGGTAAGGCTTCTATCTCATTAAGAATGCATAGAGTATACACCCATTCACTTGTGCTTTCATCCATTTTGAGAAAACTTCGGCAGCACCTCCCCGCTGTTCTCTGAGTACATTGTAATAGAAAATATGATCATTTCAATGCTATCAAACAACAATGAAATGAGCATCTAATATATCTCTGTACACGAAGAAACAGCAGAAAGGTACCGACAAAATATCTCGTAATGAATGAAAACACATGTGAATGAATGTATTTGTTTTATACATTCCTAACTTGTCCACACAGGAAAAATCTATCAGTTATCATACGATAAATCTTTTCGTCATATAGACTACATGACGGTTGTTAGTACCGAATGATACTATTCGATATGGATAACCTTCATGTAGTTCTATGTCACAATGAAAACAAACGTATGTTAGCCAATAGACGGGGTCTAAGACGCGTAATTTAGTTTCGATCGATGATTTAGTTTATGTGTATATATGATTTTAGTGTTAGTGTTCAATAGACGAATTTGTTAAATTTAGTTTCAATTAAGGTTTTATTTAGGTGTGTGTTTATGCTAAGTAGCATGTTTTCGGATACAGAACATGATACCTTAAAATTTTTTATAAACACTTTAAATTTGCTCAAGTTTTCTAATTTTACTAAAATACCCTTAACTATTGTTATTTTTATCCCTAAACTACATTAAAAAATTTCCTAAGCAATCTAATTCTTCAATTTTACTAAATTACACTAAAATATCCTTAACTATTGTTGGTTTTTCACTAAAATATCTTGCAAAATTTAACTAAACAATTCATATTCTTAAATTAACTAAATTACTATAAATTTCACTAAAATACCCTTAACTATTGTTGTTTTTTAGTAAACTATCATTAAAATTTTTACTAAAAAAACCCATTTGCTCAATTTTAATTTTTTACACTAAAATACCCTTAACTATTGTATCTTTTACACTAAATTATCCTTTACTATTGTTATTTTCACTAAACTACCTATAAATATTTACTATATTACCTTAACCATAACCCAATCTCATTAATTAACCCTAACCCAACCCTACCACTAACCCTAACCCTAGCGCCTACCCGAACCCTAACCTTAACCAAGCCCTGGCTAACCCCTAATCTTAACCCTAACCCCGATCCCCTACTCGAATCCTAATTCTTCATCACATTACAATAATAACAACAACAACAATAAACAAAATCCTAAATTTTACAAATCAAACGAAAAAAAATGTAATTAAACCGGTTTGTACTTACCTTTTGACGACGGCGGCGATGAGCTTCAATGATCTCGAGAGGCGTCGACGACAACGCGTTCAAGCTCGAGCGGCGGTGACTAAGATGACTAAGTGGCCAGCCGGCGGCCACGGAGGCGAGGCAGGGGCCAGGGAGGCAAGGCGGCGGCCACGAAGGCGAGGAGAGGTGGCTGGCCGGGGGCTCGAGCTAGGGCTAGGGAAAATTTGTGGGAAATTTTTGGGTAAAGAAGAGGGCTCGGGAAAATTTGGGGGAGGGGGAGGAATTGGTGTTTTATCACGACAGATTTGTGGGACCCGCCATATATTGGCATTGGTAGCGGTTTCAACAGCTACCAATACTTCTACAACCGTTACTAGTAATTGGTAGCGGTTCGAACAGCTACCAACGCCCCATTACCATTGAGCACATTTGTAGTATTGTCTCTTTGTGAGACAAAAATTATTTCCCCATAGGAGAAAGGGATAGCCTTTTACTACACAACAAATTACACAATATTAACAAAAACCATGACAAACTATCAAAGGAGTGGAAGTAAGGTATTTAGAAGTTACTTCTTGTACTTCAAGTATTTGTTTTAATAGAAGAAGTGTTTGGAAATTACTTTTAAGTGATGACATGGATCCTATGTGACATGGTTATTTCCCAAAATTTCTTTCTCTTATTTTGTGTAGGAAGTGAATATGGAATACAAGGAACAAGATAACAAATAATTTTCTAATACTACTTCATTATTACTTCCTAAAAGAAGAAACATATGGCAAACATAAGTTAATATTTTGGTTGTTTTGCTCATGTAATAAGAAAAAAATTTAAAGTTACTTCATAACTATATCTTTTTTTCAAAAATAAGCAAACAAATATTAGAAGTAACTTCATAATATATGACCCTTTTGTTGGAAATTATTTCAACAATACTTTCAGTACTTCTGGTCATCTAAACTGGCCTTTAAGTCTATGGGCTCCACACCAAATGTTTGAGTATGTGCCAACTAGACTTAGCTAAGTTAGTTCCAATTTCCTTTTCAATATGAGAGCTCCCAAATTTGAACCCAAAATGAAGTTAATTTCCTATAACAAATGTGTTTTCCATATATTAATAAAATATTGTTTTTTATTCGGAGTCAATGATTAATTTAATGTTTCTTTTGACAAAAAAGTTTGGAAAAAGGAAAATTTTATGTTTAAATAAAATTAATATAATTGTTGTGCGAAAGAAAAGAATTTAATTATAAATATTACAATTTTCTGAGATTTACTTTAAAAGATGGATGTTGGAAAAAGGGATAATTTTTTAAGTGAAAAGTATTGAAAATGATAAAATAATTATAGGGTTAGCTTAGCACCTTAGCAAGATTTTGGCAAGCATCAATCATGTTACTTTAATATTTTTTGGGGTGCTAAACCAACCCGCCGAGTAATCGAACTAGAGAATTAAGGTTAAACAAGATATGTAAACACTTTACATCTAAGTGAACAAGGAATACAGCCTTTGTAGATCGGTCCTTCACTTCAAATAGCTCCATGTAGTAGTCCCCTTCGCTGCGATCGTAAACTCCAGACTCTAGAGAGGCTCCGTTGAAGAAACGAACGTGCTTGCTTCGAAGACTTCGAGGCCGAAGATGATCTACGTCGAGGAGACACTAACCCAAGCTATTTCTTCACTAATCATGTAATTAGTGAAGCAAACACACTCTAATAAATGGAATGTAGTAGAGGATGATGAAGTAGGAAGTTTGCTCACTTTAGAAATCATTTTCTCACATTTTATCTCATACCTCTATTGAAGCTAGAAAGCTTTTCATGCAGCTTGAAGAAGAAGAAGAAGAACTAATGAATAATTCATCCAAATGAATTATTGCATCCATGGTTGAGTTAAGCACTCATGCTTAACTCATGTAGAGAATTAACTCTTGGCTATGGTTAAGAGTTGGGTCAAGGAAAATATCCTAAGGAATGACAAAAGAGTGGACTTTGTCAATGTTCTACAAGCTTCTCCAAGCTTAAAAACTTTGACCAAGTCTTTTGCTCTTTCATAATAACTTAAGAAATAATCAAAACCCTAATTTAACCTTAGCATGGTTTAAGTCTCATGCACCCAACTTATATGTATCATCAAACATGACACAATACATGTACACAAATAGACATATCACATATATACAATGTGCACATCTAGTAAGAAAAGAAATCATTAGTGAGCTAAATATTAGTTAATGTAATATAATATATCATATATATAATTATACATTAAATTTTTAAATCAACTCTTGATTTAATAATCTGGCTATATCACATATAACCGACTAATATCAAATGCAACATCTTATCGAATCAACGCTTAATCCGATAACTCGGCTATATCACATATAACCAATCATGTCACACATCGCGAGAATAGAATGCGGTATCACATACTCACATTAATCTCGGTCCCGCACATATCACATATGCGCTCCTACTCCGTTTCGCTTGAGCCAGGAAACCTCTGTGTAGGACTCTAAAGACTCGTCCATACGCCGGCAGTAAATGATGATCATATCAAACACCCATAAGCCGCAAGCGGTCTGCTAAACATAACGGCCACCAGGGTATTGAGTGATCAGAAGATCAACAAGCAAGCCTATTCGTATTCCTGTGAATCCAATCAGTAACACTACCGTACAGTCCTGTATCTTCGTTTGATATGTTGCATATCATAGCCTGGGGGTGGTATAACGTCAGACCCCAATAGCCTGATAAGTCATGCCGATGCTAGGTCCATAACGGTCCGAGAAAGTACTGATAACACTTACCAGTAGATCTCAGCAACCCTGGCCAGGGATTTCATGTTATGGCCAATCGAGCATAGCGCAACATCAACTCGCTATACCGGGAGAGACGAAACCCCTCCTATCGCTCATTGCCTCCATGTTGTTGGAGATAGTGCCCTCAGAGTCAATTATTGGATCACAGGCACGTGATTGCAATGATTGAGGGAGGACCTATCCCAGGAGGACAGTCTTACTCGAGATGATAGTATGCTATCTGGTTTACCTTTATCATCGTGTACTGCTTTAGGTGACCTGACATGTCACTATTACACGCTGATAGAGCCCCTAGGATTCTTGCTTGACGACCAGCAGTATGATGGCGATCATATACGTGGGAGCTGGGGTCTATAAGCACATCCTTAAAAGGTCCCTAGTCGTGGGAGTTTCGAGACTGGGCATCGATACTCCATTAGTAGACTAGTGTATACAGTCGAGACCCCGACGAGGGGCGGTGGCCGGTCTCACAAGCCACTGGTGTCAGTTGGTTCACCTAAGATGTATACAGGTGCTCATTGGGTTATGAGTACACCGGACAGGACTCGCCGGGAACCTGCTAGTTGGTCTTATACCAGACGTCAGATAGCAGTTCCCAGGTGACATGTGTACAGGTTAGTTCATCGACCTGAGGATCGTCATTTGTCTCGTGTGAGTTCCCACTGTGCTTTGATTACTACCCTACCACGGCTCAAAGGAGTCGTGCAAACAGGTTTTAGTTGTGTACGGTCCCGAGCCACATGGAGGCAGTGAGCGGATCTTCAGGGGTTCGTCTCTCCCGGTATTGGGGGTGAGGTCGCGCTGTGTCTAGGAGAGCCATTACGCAAAGCCCTCGGCCGAGGCATGAGATTTACTGGTAGGTATTCCAGTAGTATCTCAGGGCGTTCTGGGCTACGCTCCGACACGACTTGTACCGCCTTTGGGGGTCTGACTTTTACCAACCCCCTAGGCCCACCATGCGATACTCATAGACGAACGGACCGGACTGTACGGATATTGTCACTGACAGGCTCAGTTGGGTGTCGGGGTGAGCTTCCTCATCGACGTCCCTTTTGGTCAATAGCTGGTGGCCCGTCACGTATTGGCTTATACCTCTGACGTGCCAGTGGTTAAATCCACAGCCATAGTATTGACGAGTCTTTAGAGTCCACCACACTTTCAGTTACTCAGCTTTCGGGCGAAACGCTGTAGAGGCCGTATGGAGATATGGCAGGGTCCGATCAGATACGTGCGGTATTGCACGGATCAGGATCGGACATTTTTGTACTAGTGGCCGTATTGTTATATGGCAGGGTTTGATCTGATACGTGCGGTATTGCACGGATCAGGATCGAACGGATTTTACTAGCCGGCTTTGGCTTAAGCCGGTCCTAGTCTAGTACAGTGTAGATTTTGTCTCTTTGCATTTGTATCCGGTCGGAATACAGATGCGGGTGTGTATGCACAGTGTCGGGGTTTTTCTGTAATTTATTACGGGACCAGTTTTCTGGAGTTGCCAGTTTGCATTCCGTTCCGGCCGGTTTTCCTTTGTTCTTTCCCGGCCAGACTTTTCTGGTGGAGGGGGTTATTTGCAGTTTTGCAAATAACACTTTGTGGAGGGTTTTCTTGCAAATGTATTTATTATGATAGAATCTTTAGATACCATTCTCATCACTTGCTTTTGGTTGATTAGAAGTGATGAGAAAGGATTTGATCTTTGATTAGAGTTGATGTGAGGTTGTGATGATGGTTTAGGATGTGGTCACCTTTCTTGCTCTCCTACACTCACCTCCCTCTTGTTTCATATACATACATTCCTCCACCTTATTCTTCACAAAAAGATGATAAGTTATTCATGGTTGAAAAAAAGAAGAGAGAAGAAGAAGAGAGAGCTTCATTCTTGAGAGTTTCCTTCTTGATCTTGCTTTCATGCAAGGAAAAATGAAAGCACCATATTTTCCTTGTCCTCATTCCTCCATCCAAAGGCAACAAACCCCAAAGTGAGACTATGATTCTACACTACACATTCTACAGCAAATCTTGAGCATGTCGAGTTGCCGGCTTCATGCTCGAGTTGCCTCGGTATTGAGGCGGGAGCCCGTAAAAGACGAAGGCGATGTGGTGCCCTTTCCGGCGAAGAGGCGACGATATGGAGACTACACTTTCCGCGGGAGATCGGGGCGATGATGAGAAGACCGGAGGACTCGGATCTCTTGGTATACTTCTTTTCCCATCTCTTGTTTGCTAGTTAGGTTAATGGTAAACGATCCGGGTTTTCTTTGTCCGCGGTAGCGCCGGTTTCCGAGTAAGGAAAAATTTTGATTCCGCAATTTGGCCTCGAGTAAGACGGCCGGGGCGCTCCCGTGGCGCAACGTGGTATCAGAGCCACGCCATTAACCTTACTTAGCTTCGTTTGATGTGTTTGCGTTTCCGATCGACCGAAATATCCAAAAACCGTATTTTTATTGCACATCAGTTTCTGTCGAATTTTTTTGAAGTCCAAAAATTTTTCAGGTGGTTGCAGAATGATATGCAGGGAAATATAAGAGATCTGATAAAATTTGGTAGCCTCATTCCTCCTTTTCACCGCGGAAGCGCGGCCAAAGCCTTGCTTTGGCCGCTCTTCCGCGGCGCTTTAAATTATTCACTTTACCAAATTTTTCCAGGTTGTCTTGTACATGAAAATGGGGTATTTGGAATATTAAGATTGGGCCCAGGTTTTCTGTGAGTGCTACAGTTTTGATTGGGGGCCCACTTGTTAATTTTTTGTCAATCGGAAAAATTTTAAACACATTATTTCACAGTATTTACATTATTTCTGCGACCGTGAATGTCACTCGATCGGTAAATCCGGTCTAACTGCTATAGCCCGGTTAGACGGATTTGCGAACGTGACTTTCACGTTGATGTTCTATGTTTATGCTGTGATGTTGCGGATCGGTCGTGGGGGATAGCCTGGATGCAATGCTAGTACAGTTTTGTTGTATTATGTACATTTGTTATTGCAGGGCGAGCGTCCGACATGTGGACTGCCGTCACTGCCTGTTTGTATTATTCTTTTGGGGCACGACCTGGTTGCGGTCGTTGTACCCGGTGTATGTATATTTTACATTCTGTACTAGGTTTGCCCCGCGGTGGGGTGCACGGATAGCCGGGTTCTGGAGGGCAATGGGCCCGCATCTCAGGGCATTGAGACGGAGGGGGCTTCAGTCCAGGATTGGCGGGCTATTCGCCGCACTCGTAGGGGGTACAGGTTGACCCAGGAGGGGTGCCCAAGTTACCGGATTCCGTGAAGTGCTGGGTGGTCCATTCACGGTACTGAAGGGGGCTGCCTCGCTTCAGGTTTTGGCGGGTGACTTGCCGCGCCCGTAGGGGTCTAGGATTTCATTGCACAGGCTATCCACACGACCAGGGGAACGTCGGGTTTCAGCAGCGGCTCTGTGAAACCCGGGGTTTCCAGATATCTGTATTGTTCTGTGATGCTGTACATTTCTGTGATGTTGCATTTTATTCACGCCTTGAGCGAAATACTATATATTGGTATATATATATTAGTAGATGTTGTATATGTTTTACATCCGCGCTAGTCCAGTCCCCGCTCTGCCGTTAGTTAGCTAACCTAACGGGTGATGACGGGACCCAGTGGCGAATGCGGATGGCATATACGTACGTCAGTATATTTTCGTTCTTTGTGGTGTGATCAATTGATGGGACAGCATTGATTCGGATCAATGCAAGATAAACAAACCTAATCTGATGTTGTTGGAACACTTTTTCAAAAAGCTGTTATTGCAAGGACGTTCTCTTTTGTTTTGCATAGTGGTATTCATTTGGAATATCCTGCTCCTCAGTCGACGAGGCAAGGGCCGAGATCCCTTCACCGGGAGTGACCCCTTGGACAGAAGTTTGCGTCAGGGCATTAACTTCACTATAGCCGATTACTTTTGCTTTGCATCGTGGTATTCAGCTGGAATATCCTGCACCTCATTCTACGGGGAAAGAGCCGAGACCCTTCACCGGGAGTGACCTCTTTAGTAAAGTTTTTCGTCACTATATTTTATAAAAGGCTATGCAGTTCCTTCAACGATATCAAGTTCATTACGTTAAAGGTTTTTCGCCAAAAACCATTCGTAGCCCTCCGTCATTTCCTACAGGTATTATTTGGTATTCGTGCTGCGTTTGTTGACCTAGTCAAGACGTAGTGTTCGGTAGCTAAGTGGTACTTGTTTGTTGCATAAGTGGGATTGGTTAGGACAGTCGTGCGGCCTTGTTGACCTAGTCAAGGGCACGTACGGGTGGGTTTAATGCGATCCAGAACAATGACGGGTTGAACTTGACTGGCGGTTTATGGTTTGTTGACCTAGTCAAGGTCATAAACCGCTTGGGGTAAAAAATCACATCGGGAGTTTCAAAAGAACTGAAACTTGCCAGGCATGCGCATACCTTCTGGAGTGTGGTGACTTGAGTGGATTCCGTCAAGTTATCATGCGATGATAGTTGGATCCCGATTCCCACTGATGAGTTGGTTTACTCCTCGGGTGATCCCGACTAATTCTTCTTTCAGGTTTGGAGGAGAATTTGAGGTACAGTGGGAGGTTTCCAGATTAGACAAAGTGGTAACCATTCTGATCTAGGTTAGAGTGCACGCTGAGTGTTTCTTTTCTCTCTCTCTGGCAGCGACCATTGACCCGACCCTGGATTTTGACTCAGTGACCAAGTTGACCGAACCTTCTTAACAATGGCTTTTGGATTGTCAGAGTTGCAGACCTCATTGCCACTCCTACTTTTACCCTTTTCTCCAGGACACCCCGTATTACTACGAACGTCCACTTCCATTGGACAAAACCATCGTATGGTTATATACGAACTCGAAGGACTTCGAGGATGGTTTCTGGTTCTGGAGAAAACGGATAGGACTATTCAGTTGTCTTTTCTTTTCACCTTCTCTCGGGTTGCGAGTACTCCTTGGTTTAGGAGTAGTACACCTATTACGTAAATTGGATAGTCTTCTTCCAAACCATAGGCTGGTGCCGACCGGTAGGGAATGAAGAAAACCAGTTAACCTAGACGGTGTACAGAAGGTATTAAGTTCAGACAAAGAAAGGGATTAGTAGGAGGGCAAAGTAAATTGCGACTGATATTCACGACCAAACCAAGTATTTCTTCGCCAATCCTAAATCACCTTTGTATTTCTCCAGGACACTCTGTATCACTACGAAGATCCACAGTTTATTGGATATTCCATCGTATGGTTATATACGAACTCGAAAGGAACTTGTTCCAGTTCGGGGATGGATTCTGGTTCAGGAGAAATATGAATAAAGTACATTCAGGTGTCTTTTATCTTCACCTTCTCTCGCATTGCGAGTGCTCCTAGGATTAGGACAGTACACCCTTTATGCTTATTGGATAGTCTTCTTCCAAACCATAGGCTGGTGCCGAACGGTAGGGAAGGAAGAAAACCAATTGGCCTAAAGGGGTGTGCGGACGGTAATGACTAAAGACATATAAAGGGATTTGGACAGATGG